>CM044984.1:20465961-23445961 GCA_024586325.1 Stellera chamaejasme | reverse complement strand
TCACTCTCTTTTATTTCTCTCATTCACTCCCTTTTTTCTACCCATCCCCTCTCTTTTATTTCAGACTTCCCTCTATTTTTGATTTTGTGAAGTTAAAGTGTTGGAGAAAATGGATTCAATTATGTAGGGATTAAATGATGTTTTGGTAGAGAAAGTATGGTTTACCTGGCAAAAGTGTAAGTTTTTTAAGTTTAGGGTCAAAATGAAAGTTTGGCCAAAATTAAGGACTTGGCCGAAAGTTTGGGATTTTGGAAAAAAGATTACTTCTGTGGGAAAGTTGACAAAGTTGAGTATTTTGTAACTTTGCAAAACTTAATGGCTAATCTGAAAGTTCTTAAAAAGTTTAAGGACTCAAGGTGTAATTACGGAGAAGTCAAAGGAAAGATAACCACATTAAGTTATGGAATAAATTTTGTACACTTTAAGTATACCATTGTCCCTTTTCGAAACTTTGTGAAGTTTAGGGCAAGACTGCAAATTACTGAAAAGTTGAAGGACTTAAGAGGTAATGTTGGATAAATTCCTAAATTAAGAAACTCAATCTTTATTCATTTGGAGGAGATTTACAAGTTCTGCCTTACCACCCTCGGGCAAGTGTTCAACAATCCTGGTGGTCCGGCCTTCCTCCAAAATGACTTCTCCCGTCTTGGTTGCTTCCTCTTCTTCGTCCTTCAAACAGCCCGGGCCCTTTTAAGCCAATGACATGACGTCCTTCGCCTCCCTCTGACACACGTAAATCGAGGCATCTCCTTCTTCGGTTTCGATAGTGACCGTGAGGTACTTCACGTCACTTCTCACGTGAGTCTCTCCCAATGACTGCGTTGTAGGCAAAAGGGACGTCCACGACCAGCCATTTGACCATTATTGTAGTATACTGGGATTGCCCTTCGGGCCCGGTTCGGCCTATTTTGGTACTTTTCATCCAACATGCTCACCTTCAAATTGAACCCTAATATCAACTCCTTATCATGCTAGAACCAACATATCCAAAGCATGATCCAAGATGACATCAATTCAACATACTTAGAATTCAACCAATATTTCGGCCAAGTGAGGGTTTCTTAACTCGAGGTGTTCTTCCATAATCCAAATCTTGATTCCTACACCAAATCATACCAAGAACAACATACCATACCCAAAGCTTGAAGCAAGAAGATGAACAAATCATCAAGCTAAGACTTAACATGATTTCGGATTCAATCTTGTAAATCAACCACAAATCATGCTTCAATCATACCAATTCATGAAGAAGACAAGCTTACCTCAAGCTTACACCAAGAACAATCCTTCCTTAATCCTTGAAAGATGAAGAACACATGAGAGGTAAAAGGGAAGAGAAGGTGGCGGCTTTGTGACAGAAAAGAAGCCAAAATGCTTCTCTTCCTAATTGTTCACCTTATACACTTCTTACCTTATGACACACACACCTTAGTCACCTTGCCAACTTCACACACCTTAGTCACCTTGCCAACTTCACACACACCTTAGTCATCTTGCCACCTTCACACACACACACACACACACACACACCTTAGTCACTTGCCACCCATGCACACACACACCTTAGTCACTTGCCACCCATGCACACACACACCTTAGTCACTTGCCACCCATGCACACACACACCTTAGTCACTTGCCACCCATGCACATACACACCTTACTCACTTGCCAAGCACACACACACCTTCTTAGTCACCATAGTGAATCACCTTACAAGCACACACACACCTTAGTAACCATGCCCGAGCAAATCCCGACGTGTGTGCTTGCTAGCTTAACCAAGTAATCCCGTCATGTGTTCTTGCTTGTTTAACCAAGTAATCCCGTCATGTGTGCTTGCTTGGTTATCTCCACATTACTCATCCCGAGTCATATCACACCACACACCATTGGCGCTATCAAATATTTCCATCCCGAACCCCGAGTGTCGCCCGAGAACAAACGTCTCGCCCCCGAAAAACATTTTCCGCGGAAAGGTACAGGGGACTCGTGTGACCTCAAATATATAAGCATTCCGGAGAATGTTACCTAGAAGAGACCCGGGAGCTGTCTGACTAACATAAGACATGGCCCGCATGTTTGGAACAGAGCCCTGAGATACGCAGAAGTCACCACCCGCTCGAGTTGACTGTAACACCCTGAGTGTCTTATGATAGTAGGCTTCAGGTTATCTCTCATTTCCTCCATGCTGTCTTGGTTCTCCTGCTTCCCTTCCCTTTAGGACAATAGCTCCTGTGCGATCATATGTTCCTCGGTGACGGCGTACATTTCTTCGACGTCAATAACAATCTTCATGGATAATTCATAAGCCAACCTGGAGTTAGGGAGTAGCACCTTTGTAAATACCATGATTCGGATGTTATCCGTCAAGTCTGATACGTGGACTGCTTCTCCGTTGAACCGCTCAACAAATTCCCGAATGCCATCGTTCGGTCTCTGCTTGATATCGAACATCTGGATAGCCCTCTCGGTCGACCTTTTGCACCCTATGAAGTGGGTGGTGAATTTGGTTGCCAATTCCCCGAACGAATGAAGCGTGGGGGTGATGTCCGGCGCGTGGCCTTCACCTCCCGGTGTCCCTAAGGCATGGGAAGGTGGTGCAACACTCTAAAGGTGGTGGTGCTCCGGCCGGAAGTTGAGGGTGGCGCGTGCAGCAGGCCGGGCGATCACCTGGAAGGAAGGTTGGGTCGCCTGGAATCTCGACTGACTCTCTGTACCTCTCCGGGCGACCGCCTGGACTAGGGTTTGGGCCACCTGGGTTTCCGCCTGACAAGCTGTTCCTCTATGGGTGAACGCCTGAGCTAGGGGTGGGGTCGCCTGGACCTTCGCCTGCCAGGATGGTGATGGAGATGTTGTCCTTGGTGCTTGGGTGCTTTTCCACTTGAATGCCCAAGCTTTGAAGTTGGTGAGCTCAGCCTTGATCTTCTTCCGGTTCATCGTTTTGTGCCAGGACCTTCATGAACACTTGGAGCCTTTCTTGCATTTTCTTCAACCCAGCCCTAGTCAAGGGTCCGTTGAGACCTTGGAAGGGACTAGGAGCCTCGAGATCTCCACACCAATCTTCTCGGGCCTTCATATAAGAGTGGGCTACTCGTGCGTCACTTACACACGCCTCCTTCATGCTAAGTCAGCCTTGATCCGACCCTACGATGCCTTGAAGGATTGAGAGAACTTAAGAGAGCTAGAGAGCTTTTCAAGGAGAACTTATATTGATTGCTTTGGAATGCTTGGATGGTTACAAACGAGCCCCAAGTGGGAGTATATATAGGTCTCCACCTCCTCCATGGACGGCCAGGATCAATTTGATCCAATGGTGGAGATCAAGTGTCTAGAATTCTCTGCACTTCACTACACATCTCTACAAATATCTACACAAGTCTTACCACATCCTAGACTTTCCTAGAAGTCTCTAGAAAGTCTTGGAGAGTAAGATAGCCTTCCTGAATGGGCCTTAGTTCTCAAATTCGAATTGGGCCTTGGGGCTTGACCCAGAAGACTTGATGCATGAGCCCAAGGTAAGCTTAAATCCCTGCTGGGCTTAACGGGCCGTGACATCCTCCCCCACATAATCCAGCGACGCCCTCGTCGCTGTCTCGAGATAAGCTCGGACCTTGTCTCCATGTTGCCATAGGGTGAGCTCGTGCTCCCATGTTGCCTCGGTGTCTGGCTGATTCTTCCATTGCACCAAGTACTCTGTATAGCCCGCATGGACTCCTCGCCTGCGGTGAGTACAGTGCACCAAGATCTTCTCCACCTCACGGTCAAGTGTGGTGGCCACTGATGTTGGAGCTCTATGAGATTCACCCCTTGTGGGATCCTCCTGATCCGGATGGTATGGCTTTAGAAAGCTCACATGGAAAACGGGGTGGAGCTCCAAGTGGGGTGGCAAGGTGACCCTGTAAGCGAGCTTTCCTATTCTTGTCTCTATAGGAAAGGGGCCCTCATACCTGCGTAGTAAGCCTTTGTGCACCTTGCCATAATTTCTATGTGGAAGAAGCTTTACCATCACCAAGTCTCCTTCATTGAACTCCACATGCCTTCGCTTGTTATCTGCCCATTTCTTCATCTTTTTGGCCCTTGATGTGATCACGGTGGTTCACCGATCACAACGGGAGGATCTAGCTCAAAGGAGATGGCTTCCGGCAAGAGCGGAAACGAAGAACAGAGGAAGAACAAGGGAACAAAGTCGGCCAAGGGAACCTCCTCACTACGGGGTGAGGCAATGCCCTTGAAAATGCCTGGGAAAGGAGATGGGATCTAGCACCTCTTGACTACAAGGTCAAGCAATACTAGATATTATGCTTGGATCCTCTTGCCTGGATCACTAGGGAAAATGGAAATGCAAGATTGGAGAACACAAAAGCCAACAACTTCCCGGAAGTGTTTTCAGCCGAATTCTTGAATTCAATAATATGTTCTACTTACAATGACGCTGCTCTTAGCTTATATAGTGGGGAGGTGGGAACAGTAAGTCGGTTGAGATTGCGTGCGTGCAGAATGAAAAGCTTCTAAAAAGGTAAAAAAGGAAAAAGTTATCCTAAAAAGCGTTCACATGTCTTTTCTCTGTAAAGAAAAGGAGTTTCTTTCCCGAGTTGTTGCGGGTGAAAAGGAACGCTTTGTTGTCGAAGTGGTCGGTTTTCTCTCTATGATTGAGGGTTTCGCAGGTAGCCTTCGCCAAGTGCCTTTGCGGGAATGCCTCCGCCTAGGCCTTTCACGGGGACGTTTGTCGAGGTCTTCGCCCGGCCTAGTGTCCGCGTACCGGGGCTTTAGTACTCTCTTCCTCAAGGATGCTTAGGCTTAAGACTCCTGAGGGCCTCGCATCTTCTTCGTCCAAAATGATGCCAAGGTGGCGAAGCTGCAAGGCCTTCGCTCGAGATTCCTCTTGGTCATCTTGGGCCATGAGTTTCATGAAGGCATTGAGGTTTGCTTGAACTTGCTTCAGACGAGCCCTGGTTATGGGTCCGCCAACGCCTTGGAGCGGATCTGTGGGTGTGCGCGCTTGTGAGGGCGAGCTTGGTTGAACTTGAGGGCCGTTTGGGGCGATGTCCTCATCATACTCTCCCTCTTCGAAAGAATCCGCCCGCGGATTCTTAAATTCTTCTTGTCCTTCAAAAGGGGCCAAATCACATACGTTAAAGGTTGCATGCACATTATAAGATCCATCACAGGGTAAATCTAGTACATAGGCGTTATCACCGATTTTCTTGGTGATCTGGAAGGGGCCATCGCCCCTTGGTGCAAGTTTGTTTTTCCTAGCACAGGGAAAACGATCCTTCCTCAAATGTAACCATACCCAATCCCCTACCTGGAAACTTCTAAATTTTCTGCCCTTATTAACCCTTCGGCATAAGTTTCATTAATTCGCTCAAGTTGTTTGTGAACCTTAGTATGCAAGTCCTTCATTCGTTGGGCCTTTTCTTTCCCATCTATATCCACCTGCTCAAAGCATAGTCTAATGCAACTAAATCCAATGGGGTAAGGGGTTAACACCATACACAACCTCAAAGGGACTGTGGGAAGTAGAGGAATGGTAAGCCCTGTTATATGCAAATTCCACATGGGGTAGGCATTTCTCCCACTCTTTTAGATTCTTCCTAAGGAGGGTCCGTAGGATAGTGGTGAGAGTCTGTTGGTCACCTCGGTTTGGCCATCGGTTTGAGGGTGACTCGAGGTTGAGTACATTAAATTAGTGCCTAATCTAGACCAAAGGGTTCGCGAAATGACTTAGGAACCGCGAATCCCTATCACCGACGATGGACCGCGGAAGACCATGGTATTTCACAATGTTCCTAAAGAATAAATCAGCTACATGCGATGCATCTTGATTTTATGGCGAGGAATGAAATGTGCCATTTTTGAAAACCTATCCACTACCACAAAAATAGCATCGTGACCATGCGATGTCCTAGGCAGACCACTTATAAAGTCCATGCTTATATCGACCCAAGGAAGGGAAGGTGTAGGGAGAGGAGTGTACTTCCCTTTTGGTTGCGAGTAGACTTGGCTTGGTGGCATGTGACGCATCGGCGGAGAACTTGGTGACGTCCTTCTTCAGACCGGGCCAAAAGAAGTTTTCCTTCACTGCTTCAAGCGTCTTTTGAACACCGAAGTGTCCCATGAGACCGCCTCCATGTGCCTCTTTGATGATGACTTCGCGCATTGATCCTTTCGGAACGCACAACCTTTTCAACTTAAACAGGAAACCATCAAACACATAATAGCCATTCTGACTTCCCTTGGCACGCTTAGCAAATATCTCGCCAAAGTCCGCATCATGCTCATACATCCCTTTTAAGCAGTCAAAACCAACAATCTTAGCGTCAAGAGTTATTAACAGGGTATATCTCCTAGAAAGTGCATCAGCAACAACATTTTCCTTCCCCTTTTTATATTTAATAACATAGGAGAAAGACTCGATGAACTCTACCCACCTGACATGCCTTTTGCTCAAATTTCCTTGCCCTTGAAGGTACTTCAAGGACAAGTGATCCGTATGGATAACAAATTCCCTAGGCAGTAGGTAGTGACTCCACGTTTGCAGGGACCTCACAAGAGCGTACAGCTCTTTGTCGTATGTGGAGTAATTCAAGGTGGCTCCACTCAACTTCTCGCTAAAGAAGGCAAGGGGGCGACCTTCTTGGTGCAAGACAGCACCGATGCCTATACCACTGGCATCGCATTCCACCTCGAATACTTTGTCGAAATTCGGCAAGGCAAGTAGAGGGGCATTTGTCGACGAGATTTCAATTGGTTAAAAGAGTTCTCCTGTGGTGACCCCATGCGAAGGCGACATTTTCTTAGCTAGCTCATGTAAAGGGGCAGCAATGGAAGAGAAGTCTTTAACAAACCTCCTGTAAAAACTAGCAAGTCCTAGGAAGGATCTCACCTCAGTTAAGGAGTTAGGAGTAGGCCAATCCCGGATGGCACTGATCTTGCTCTCGTCTACCCGGACTCCCTTCGCACCCACTACATATCCAAGGAAGTTAACTTCCTGGGATGCGAACACACTTCTCAAATTTGGCATACAGCTTTTCTAACCTAAGCGTGGCGAGGACTTGCCTCAAGTGCTCAACATGCTCCTCATGGTTCTTAGAATAAACTAGTATGTCATCAAAGTATACTACCACAAATTTTCCAATTAAACGCCTCAAAACATGATTCATTAGACGCATAAAAGTACTTGGTGCGTTAGATAACCCGAAGGGCATAACGTTCCACTCATATAAACCAATTTTGGTTTTAAAAGCAGTTTTCCATTCATCACCTTCCTTCATTCGAATTTGGTGATAGCCACTCCTAAGGTCAATTTTTGAAAACACACACGCACCACTCAATTCGTCTAGCATGTCATCAAGTCTAGGTATAGGGTGGCGATACTTTACTGATGATAGAGTTGATGGGGCGACAGTCCATGCACATGCGCCAAGTGCCATCGCTCTTTGAGTACAGTATGGTAGGACCGCGCATGGCGGCAGAGCTTTCGCGGATGAACCCCTTGTCTAACAACTCCTGAACTTGCGACTGGATCTCTTTGGATTCTTGGGGATTGGTCCGGTGGCGGCCTTGTTGGGTAAAGGTGCCCCGGAAGCAAGTCGATTTGATGCTCGATGCCGCGATAGGGAGGAAGGGATCGCGGCTCATCGAATACCTCGTCGTACTCTTTCAGGACTTCCTGCACATAAAAGGGAGAGAAGATACATGGTCAAGGGTTAACATGCAATGAGTGGGGATTAGGAGGAAACAAATCTTGTTTCCAAGAAATGCCCTTTTAAAATCCCTTTCTTTAGCCAGGGGGGGAGGCTCTCTTGTTTTCTCGTGGGCTCACTCGAGGTGTTTCCCATTAATGCACACCCCTTTCCTTCACTCAAGGTTCCTTGAACCTTCTCTCCGTTCTCTCTCTGTTCTCTGCCCTCCCCTTTTCGTTTTCTCTCGGCCTTACTAGCCAGGTGAGTTTGATCCTGATGAGCTTGGGTTGGGGTGAGGGGAAGCAGGGTGTAGGGTTTACTGAGGTGAGTGAGGGCATATTTGTTGGCTTTGCCATAATGTATGGCATCCTTGTCATCTTGCCGGGGGTCGGCCCAAGAGAATATGGGTGGCTTGCATTCGCACTACGTCACAAGTGATGGAATCTTCGTATTTGCCGATCTTTATCGGGACTTCCACTTGTTTAACGACCTTCACGAAAGTCCTGTCATCAACCCACTGCAGTTGATACGGCTTGGGATGGGCGATAGTGCGAACCCAGTTCAGCTACCATGTCTTGGCTGGCGGCGTTGACACAGCTCCCGCTATCAATAATGAGGCGCACAGGCCCCATTCACCATGGCTCGGGATTGGAACAAGTTCTCTCGCTGAGTGCTTTCAGTGTTACTTGGGGAGCTTTGTAGGACCCTCTTGGTGACTAATATAAGACCGTCCATAGGCAGCTCTCCTTCTTCTGCCCCACTCTCGTGATGCTCTTGTTCGGGAAGAACTTCTCCTTCTTCTTCGCTCGACAGTTCCCCATCGGGCCGAATGACCATGGCTCTTGTTGGGGCAATCCCTCGCGTAGTGTCCCTTTCCCAAGCACTTAAAGCATTCGATGCTTCTTGGTATCGAGGACCTCATAAGCGCGGCGTTGGGCTTTGGCCCGAGGTTGGGAGGAAGGTCTTGTGTTGGGGTAGTTTTGGCGAGGGGGTGTCGCCGCGAGGCGTGTATGGTTTTGGCGGGGCCGCTTTAGTGAAGGGGGTCTTGTGGGTTGGGCCCTGCTGGGTGTGTGAGCGGGGTAGTAGGAACTCCCTCTCTTGGTGTTTTTCTACCGGATGGCCTTGTGCACCAGGTCTTGGTAATCCCGGTAGTCGCACAGCTCAACTTGTTTTGGCGATGTCTTCCGTAGGCCATATAAAAATCTGGCCGGTTTAGCTTCTTCGTCCTCTTTGACATTAGCTCTCATCAAGGCCCTCTCAAGGTCCTTGGTATTCCTCGACGCTGCGATGACCTTGGATCGGGCGTTGCGGTTTCAGGCACAATCTCTGTCGTAGTAGGCCGGGCACAAACCGGTTTTCATGGCTCGCTTGAGATCCTCCCAAGTGGTGATGGGACGACAGCGGATCCTTGCTCTCTCGTGATGCTCTTGCTCCCACCGGTGAGGGCATAGTCATGGAATTCAATGACAACGAGTTTTAAGGCTATTGCATCGGTGTACCCCATCATTTCAATGATTCGTTCGGTTTTAGCTACCCATGTGAAGTACTCTTCAGGATCACTGGACCCATAGAAGGGTGGTATATGAAGATTTATATTGGCGAAAGCTTGTGGGTCGGAGCTTGTGTCCTACCTCCAAAGTCTTGGTTAAGGCCTCGGTGGACACGTCCTCGCGCCGCTCCCTTGTCCTCGTCGAAGTTCCTGTTGGGATAGACTCGGCCTTGATCCCTATCGGAGAAGACCCTTCTTTTAACAAACTTTGGTGATGGCTCCGCGTAATACTCCTGATCATCACTATCCAAGACGTCAACACCACGATCTACCCTCGTAGAAGTGGTAGGACGGCTGTGAGGGTGGCCTGCGTCCTCGCCGATGTGGGATCGAAAGTGGTATGAGTGACCCCTCCTTGAGCTCGGGATGCATGGGCGTCTTCGTGGGCTTGCGAGTTCTCTGGTTGCTTTCCCTGAGCTACCTCTACTCGCGTCAGTCGCTCATTCGTCGTAGTGACTTGAGCTCCTAAGTCATCTAGTCTCTGTAAAATCTTTACCAGCGTGCTTTGCAGGGCTAGCTGGGATGGATGAGGTGGAGATGAGTCCGACGAAACCATCTGTAACACGATCTTGTTGAAAATATGTAGTCAGAAACAGAATCTCACCACTCCCTAAGTGTGTACTCTCACTCTCGTGTTTCTCTCAACGGCTTTATCACTTAAGGCTTTCACAAGCTCTCTAAACTTGATACCGCTTTCAACCTGAGATCAAAGATGGACACACAAGAAAATACAAACAAAACTCTAGTAAAACCGCAACTTGAAGCTCAAGAAAATGTCTAGTTACTTGAAACTAGTCTGCTTTGGGAGATTAGAGTTGAGTTTGGGGTTTGAAAGAAATAGGCAGGAAGATTTGAAAAAGGCTTTTACAGTCACAAACACTTTTGTTTTAGTTCTGAAACTTTGGTCAGATTGGGACTACTGTCCACTCGTGTTTTGACAAGAACGCGTACGAACATTCAAGTATTCCCAGGTCACAGAAACGTGCACAATACTTTTCTTTTGTGCTTTGGGACAACTACACAGCTCTTTGGGGTTAAACCCGAAAATTCCTGACTTGTCAGAGACACTTTTTTTTTTTTTTTAAACAACGTTTGGTCTCACTGAGTTCATTGACCAATATTTCTTCAAGCGTAAGAAAGTTTAACAAAGGGTTGATGCTTGAAGGAAACCAAACAAGAAACACAGATACCTCCAGTGGCGCTTTGGCTCTGATACCACTTGATGTGATCACGGTGGTTCACCGATCACAACGGGAGGATCTAGCTCAAAGGAGATGGCTTCCGGCAAGAACGGAAACGAAGAACAGAGGAAGAACAAGGGAACAAAGTCGGCCAAGGGAACCTCCTCACTACGGGGTGAGGCAATGCCCTTGAAAATGCAGGAAAGGAGATGGGATCTAGCACCTCTTGACTACAAGGTCAAGCAATACTAGATATTATGCTTGGATCCTCTTGCCGGATCACTAGGGAAAATGGAAATGCAAGATTGGAGAACACAAAAGCCAACAACTTCCCGGAAGTGTTTTCAGCCGAATTCTTAAATTCAATAATATGTTCTACTTACAATGACGCTGCTCTTAGCTTATATAGTGGGGAGGTGGGAACAGTAAGTCGGTTGAGATTGCGTGCGTGCAGAATGAAAAGCTTCTAAAAAGGTAAAAAGGAAAAAGTTATCCTAAAAGCGTTCACATGTCTTTTCTCTGTAAAGAAAAGGAGTTTCTTTCCCGAGTTGTTGCGGTGAAAAGGAACGCTTTGTTGTCGAAGTGGTCGGTTTTCTCTCTATGATTGAGGGTTTCGCAGGTAGCCTTCGCCAAGTGCCTTTGCGGGAATGCCTCCGCCTAGGCCTTTCACGGGGACGTTTGTCGAGGTCTTCGCCCGGCCTAGTGTCCGCGTACCGGGGCTTTAGTACTCTCTTCCTCAAGGATGCTTAGGCTTAAGACTCCGAGGGCCTCGCATCTTCTTCGTCCAAAATGATGCCAAGGTGGCGAAGCTGCAAGGCCTTCGCTCGAGATTCCTCTTGGTCATCTTGGGCCATGAGTTTCATGAAGGCATTGAGGTTTGCTTGAACTTGCTTGAGGCGAGCCACAGTTATGGGTCCGCCAACGCCTTGGAGCGGATCTGTGGGTGTGCGCGCTTGTGAGGGCGAGCTTGGTTGAACTTGAGGGCCGTTTGGGCGATGTCCTCATCATGTCCCTCCTGCATCAAGACTCCTCCAATAGCAAAGTCTGAGGCATCAGTGTGTACTTCATAAGTCTTGGTGTGGTCTGGCAAGGCCAACACCGGTTCCTCCATCACGGCTTGCTTGAGTGCCATGAACGCCTCTTGGCACTTCTCATCCCATCTCCATGATCGGTTCTTCTTAAGCAGGTCTGTCAAAGGTACTGCTATGTGGGAATATCCTTGGATGAACCGCCGATAGTAGTTTACCAACCCAAGAAAGGATCTTAGCTATGGCACCTTCCTTGGTGGTTCCCATTCTCGAATGGCTTGGACTTTGGCTTCATCCATCCTTAGTTTGCCTCATCCCACAATGTGCCCCAAGAATGCCACCTCTTCCTGGGAAAAAGCACACCTCTCCTTTTTCACATAAAGCTCATTCTCCCGTAAGACTTGGAAGACTTACCGTAGATGCTCAATATGATCCTGTAGTGTCTTACTGTATACCACAATATCATCTAAGTATACTACGACAAATCTATCCAAGAAGGGCTGGAGTACCTTGTTCATGAGTGTGCAAAAGGTAGCAAGAGCATTTGTAAGACCGAAGGGCATGACCAAGAACTCATAAGAGCCGTACCTTGTGACGCATGCCGTCTTAGGCACATCCCCTTCAGCTATCCAGACATGGTAGTAGCCTGAGCACAAGTCCAACTTGGTGAACCACCGTGCTTCCCCAAGCTGGTCGAACAAGTCTGCAATGAGCGGGATGAGATACTTGTTCTTTACCGTGATCTTGTTCAAGGCGCGATAGTCGATGCACAACCGAAGTGATCCATCGTGCTTCTTTTGGAACAAGACCAGCGCGCCGAATGGGGCCTTTGATGGTTGGATGTAGCCAGCATCCAACAACTCCTTAAGCTGTCTCCTCAACTCCTCAAGTTCCAGAGGAGACATGTGGTAAGGCACAGCGGCTGGTGGCCTAGCCCCTGGCACCAGCTCAATCTCGTGGTCCACCTCCCTCTTAGGTGGTAGTTTCTTCGGGAGCTCGAGCGGCATAATGTCTTGGAACTCCTCCAAGACAGTAGTGATCTCGGTGGGTTACATTGACAAGAATTTGAGAGTTAGAGGCAAATTTGATTGGAAGTTTGAAGCTAAGGATCAAATTGACACAAGGGAGAAGTTTTCGCTGAAAGTGAACAAATCACACAATTTGAAGAAAAAAGGACAATTAGGCCCAAAAGAAGCCAACCTAGTCCATAAAGAACTAGGCTTGCTGGAAACATAAGAGGAGCCATCATTGACAGGAAGCCACCAACCATTCGTCACTTTTGGAAGAAAAACAACACATTCTGAGTGGTATCTAGCAACACATCACTACCACCCAAGTAACGTGGAAGTCGATGTCACGACGGAATCTCACCCATCGGTATGATCATACGTGTACATGATATGTCCCTTCAGTCAGACTCTCTAGTTGAACCGATGTCAGATCTTGCATCCTCGTTACAGCTCAACTTAGCGCATGAGAATACTGTGTGGGAGTGAGGAATCCCATCTTGGTTCATGACAGCCCTACTCCATGATATTGCGACACACCCAAAACTAATCCAATCTCCCAGTCACGAAAGAGATAGTACATAGAATCAAAGCGTGCCACTCACATGAGCAGATCAAGAGAGAGAGAGAGAGAGGAAGATGATGAAGAAGAAAAAGAAAATGACCATTAATTTCATTATCATATTTCTTCTTCTCTTTATCTCTTTCTTTCTTTTTCTAACCGACTTCTCTTCCCTTCTCTCTCAATGGCGCCACTTGTCCCTTCTTCCACAATCTTTTATTTCATATTTATTCTTTTACAAATTGGCCCCCAAACTTTACAAAGTTGCAATTTAGTCTAACCGCAACTTGCTTAACTTCCTAACTAGATCTCCAATTGAACTGAAATTTTGACACCAACTCTGGGACTTCATAACACATAGAAAACATGCTCAACATGTTTAAATTTAAGTCCTGATATTCACAGAAATCGGAAAAGGGATCGTTAATCGTACAAAAATTACCTCGGGAGTCGCCCGACACTTGGCGGCTGTAACAATAGGGTGTGTAGCTCTTCACTAAACTAGTAAAATTTGTCAAATCCTCCCTACAAATCATGTATGTGTTGCCTTATTCTAAGAATAACTACATGAAAAGGCATCCAAAAGGTTCAAAAAACTTGAATATTTTGAGAAAATACTCAGGGTGCCATGCAGGTGTTACCAACACACGGTACGTAATTAAGTTAATTACGTATTTAAATTTAATTACCAGATTTTCGATAATTTCTGTTTTGGGACTCGTACTGCATGTCTGGTAATTGTGGATTTGATTTGGTGATTTTGGGGCAACCCGGACGAATTTAGAAGTTGTTACACGGGTGCGCGTAATTCCCGGGAGTTACAATTCCGAGTGACTCGGGACTTATAAATGGATAAGAAAAATGTGTTTTATGGGTTTTAAGATGTCTCGAGTAATTGGTTAAAGTTTCGTTCTGATTGGAGTAAGTTTTGTAAAAAGTTGCATTTTCGGGCTGAGCGAAAATGCAGTTTTGTTTGTGTGTGAGTTATTGGAAAATTGGTAATTTTTGGAAGAAAAGAGAGAAGGAGGCGGATGGGCAAGTGAGAGAAGGGACACTTGTCCCTTCTTTGTTGAAGGAGAAAAAGGAAGGAAGGAAAAAGATAGGAATTAAGTGTATTTATGTAATTATTACATATATATATATATGAAAGTAAAGAAATGAAAATTGGATTTTTGGTAGAAAAGGAGGGATGGGGCGGATGTGAGAGGGAGGAGATAGGACATGTGTCCTCTTTTTGATGGAAGAAGAAATGGAAGGAATTGGAAATTATGGGAAAATAAATACATATATATATGTATTATGTCAATAATGCATACATATATGTATAAGTTAAAGGAAATGGGATTTTAAGTCAACACTTACCCATTCTTCTTCTTCCTCCATCCGATTCTCTCTCTCTCTCTCCCTCACCATTGCGCCATTTTTGAGAGCTTGAGCTCACAAGCTGTTCTTCGTCATTTCGCGATCAAACTTCGAGGTAAACCGCTTAAATCGTTCATTGGGTTGTATAGATCGATAATCAAGTCTGTTTTGGAAGAATCGGTGTATTTTTCAAGTTAGGAGCATTTGAATGTTTGAGTGAATAGTGTCATATGCTCCTTTGTTTAATTTTTCGGTTCCTAAGCGTTCTCGGCACTTCCTGGTGCATGTTTGATAACAGGAACGTAGGAAGAAACGCACCTGAGGTTGTGCCGATTCGCGTCTGAAATTTTGGGTGGAATTTTTGACGGAAGAATTAGTGAAAGGTAAGGACATTTTTGAATTCAGAGTAGAATTCTGGTTCTGATAGTGTGATCGGTTCAATTAGAAGAGGCTCGGTGTGAAAGTCGTTTTTCCCGGCCGAGCCTCGGTTTTGGCGCCAATGCCAATAACTGTTTCTGTGAATTCTGAATTGAATTGTGTATCTGTGATTGATTGTGAACAGGGAGTTGCTTTGAATTTGGGCAGAAACTCTGCCGAAATTTCTACCGGGACCGTCGATCAAGAAATTGGATTCGGACTTTGATTAGAGGTAAGGGTTCAGTGTGTGTTTAGGAGTATAGGCATTGTTGTGCAGAACCGATTGGGATTCCGATACACCTACGATGGTTATCGATGATTCGTATTGATTGACCGACGGGGGTCGCTCCCCCGAGCTGGTACCATGCTCTACCGACCGATTGTGAATGGACGCATGGCCATTGCCGGTTGGACCGGGGCAGATCTCGCCATGGTCCATCACGAAAAATGTTATCGTATGAATGTGAATTGAATGTGATTGTGTGTGATCGACTGCATTGCGTAGGTTGATTGTGAGATGCGTTGTGTATCGTATTCGTTATGTTTCCGTTTGCGGGTTTATTGTACCTACCGTTTTAGTAAATCGCACCATGTCTATACTGTTCCCTTACTAAGTTCTTTCGAGAACTTACCCTTATATCTACTTGTTTCAGGAAAAGGCAAGGAAAAGCAAGTCGCCGAGTAGAGGCGAGGTTGCTTGTCCGAAAGGTTTGGTCTAGAGCGGCGGCAGTTTCACCTTTGCGCGGTTGGATTCCGTGAGACCGCCGACCGGTGGGTTTCTTTTGTATTCGAACTTGGTTACGCTCTGTATATTGTCATAACATGCATGTTTCGTCTGTAAGGTTTGTTTGTGTAAATGGTTTGGTTTTCATAAGTGTTTGAGTTCAGGTTAGGAACCGTTGGTTGTCGCGTTGAAATTTCAGGATTTGGGTTCAGTTGGAAGGTCGGGTGATCGCCAGGTGATCACCAACTCCAACACTTTGAAGTGTTGGTTTGCTGATTTTTAGGTGATCATCAGGTGATCACCAACTCCAACACTTTGAATTGTTGGTTTGCTGTTTTTTAGGTGATCACCAGGTGATCACCAACTCCAACACTTTGAATTGTTGGTTTGCTGTTTTTTAGGTGATCACCAGGTGATCACCAACTCCAACACTTTGAATTGTTGGTTTGCTGTTTTTTAGGTGATCACCAACTCCAACACTTTGAATTGTGATCACCAACTCCAACACTTTGAATTTGTTGACCGGCTGTTTTTTAGGTGACCACCCGGTGATCACCTAAATATGAAATTTTGCCCTTTTGATCCTCTAACTTCTCCTTTTGTTATATTTTGTCCCAAAATGACCCGAAGTGCCAAATTTAGTAATTTTATGAGAAAAACAACCCCATTCGCATAGGTAAACATCTTGGGACTTAGTTGAGCATTAGTGCTATGGTTTAAGGAAATTTTGGGTGATCCCAAGGCGGTTGCCACTGTTGTTGGGGTTGTTATGTGATAAGGTTGTGAGTGAACCGTCACCGCCACCTTCCCCTTTCCCGGTTTGGCTCCGTTCTCCGTGCGCTTCCGCGAGTGCGGGGTAGGAGGGTGCGGGGTGGGGTGACAAGTTGGTATCGAGCAGTTTACCTAGTTGCGAATGGTTTATGTGATAGTAAGGTTGCATTTCATTGCATCATGCATGTACATATACAGAGCCAATTGGAATCTGCTGCTAAGTTTTGATTGATTGTTACCGTAATGTTGCGTTTATATTGATTCTCAGAAAATGGTTAACACCCGGGAAGACCGGGACCGAATGAACAAGAGAGGCGGGACGAAGATCCCGAACCTCGACCGATTGTACAACCGGCATGGGGACGGGCACCACAAGTTCCCCCCGAACTAGTGCGAGTCTTAGAACAGATCCGGGATAGTTTGGCACGATACTATGTTACGGTCACCCCAAGCGGGTTGCGGCCAAGGTGACCCCGCTCGGTTTTGGCTGCGGTCACGTTTTTCGCCTGCGTTCAGCGGCTCCCGAGCCCTATCCGAGTATTATTTTGGCGAACCCTTCCGTATTTGAGGTCGTGTGGGTCCCCCGGACGTTTCCGCCGAAAATATTTTTCTGGCGCCGGGGGGTTGTCGGGGTCGCCTCGGGACGTACAGCGGGCTCGGTAGCGCTCTCGAGATCTCAGTTTGAGAAGCCGTTTGTAGTTTTGGAGTCGTGGTGACGTCCCGGAGGTGGTTGTGGAGTTTAATATTTGGGGCGGGACGTTCGGTTCCGGGCGACTCCCGGGGCTCGGGACGGGAATCCCGGGGCTCGGGATGGAAATTTTCTGACGGCTTTGGGGTAAGTTGTGTTTTAATTTAAGATGGAATTTATGGAATTTTTATAGAATTTTTGGAGTGACGGAATTTCGGTTCAGGTTGACACGCTCGCACGTCGGGTTTTGGTTCGGGTTCAGCGAGCTCGGTAGGACACTCCGGAAAGGTAAATGAATTTCTGAAAAATGTTCTGTGAATGTTATAATATTCTGAAGGTTTTGTCCAAGTTTCATTAATTTTGGAATTCGATAATTATTTTTGGGCAAAAAGAATTGGAACTTTCGGAAAAATTGGGAGTTAATTTGCAATTGGGTGCAAATTAAATAAGAAATCAGCATGGGCAGCAGCAGCAGCCCTCTCTATTTTCGGCAGAAGTGTGTGTGTGTGATTATTGGGGACACATGTCCTATTTTTATTTAAAGGAAGAGAGGGATGGGCAAAAAGGGATGGAAAATATATAAGGCATATTAATTCATAAAATTGGACTTATTTTCATTTCTTCTTCTTCTTCATCTCTCCAAGTGCAGCCGAAACTTCCATGGAAGCTCACCTCCAAGCTTGACTTCCTTCTTCTTTGTGGAAATCAAAGAGAAATTGGTTGCTAGTTGTGGTAAGCTTCCTTCCTTCTACTCTTTTCATGTTGGAATTAAGGTTTGATGAAGAAAAGAGAAGATTTTGAGAATTTTGGGTTTGTTCTTCACTACATGCTAGGATGATTCTCTTCCTCCCATCTTTTAGTATGTTGTTCTTGGGTGGTAGGAGAGTGTTAATCAAGTGTTAGATTTTGGAAAACACAACTTGGGAAGAAACCCTATGTTGGCCGAATTGTTGGAGGATTTTCTAAAATGGTGTGTGTTTGTTATCTTGTTTCATGCTTCAAGTATGTTAGTCCTAGCATGATTCTAAGCTTGTGTGTGGATTTAATTTGATGGAAAACAAGTTGAGGTGAAAACCCCTAAATGGCCGAATTGTGCAAGTGTATGTTCTTGATGGATTTTGTTGTTTGGGTGCAATTGGATAGCATTCATGGTTTAGAAATGAAATTGGTGGTTAGAATGGTTGTTTGGTAGCTTGAATGGATTGAATTGGAAGTTGGATAAAAAGTTGGTTGAAAACCGAATCTTTGAATGATTCTTTTTCAATGTTGGAGGTTCATTTTGGTTGAGTTGGATGTTAATATGGTGTTGGGGTTGAATTTAGGAGTGGATGGAAGTTTGAAATGTTGAATTCGGTTAAGGAATGAAAAAGTTACAATTAATCGGGATTATCGGAAAATGGCGGGTAATGAAGGGTTTAAGGTTGGATTTGATCAGTTCTGCTTATTGTATGATGTTTGTCAATGTGAAATCTTGCATTGTCTAGGTTGGTTCTGAATTCTGACGTTTCTGTGGAAATCGGGAATTTTACGGAAATTGCAGCGGATTTTCGGTTTTGGGGTCGGGGTTGTAATTTGGTAGTGTGGTTGATAAGGATGCTAATTCAACTTGGTTTGGCAGATTCTGAGTTTCGGTGGTTAGGAAAAGAGGAGTTCTAAGTTTCGGGCACGGTGTAGGTGTTATCCGAATCGGTCCAATACTGGATTTTGAGGTAAGGGTTTGGTTACGTTGTTTTGGTAAGCTAAGTATATGTTTTGGTTTCCGTTTCGCATTACGCTAGCATTTCGGATTATTATGCCTTTGGGCATATTACGTAGTTTGTAGGAGTATGCCTTATGGCATACTCGTCTGCATTAATATTACGACAGTTGTGGGTTCGCTACCCACCGGTGCACCATGCTTCGTAATAGCTTCGGCTTCCGACTCCCCTTAGTGGAGGCTGCGTTCCGATTTGTTATAAGGTTTATGGCGATTTAGAATCGCACATCCTTAGGGATTCTTATCTGTTTTATTACATGCATGTTATTCGTATTCATTGCGTATATTGCTATCTTTCTGCTTTGCAGGGTTACATATACTTACCTTACCCCTTATCCCTTACGGGGTCCTTTTAGGACTCACCCTTCTTTGGGTTCTGTTTTTGGGTTTCGGTAGACTGATAAGCGGCCCATGGAGTAGGATTCCGTGAGGGTTCTACCTTGGTTGTGTTTTGCGGCGGCTGCACCTTGCGGTCCGGGATTGTGTACTTGGTCTGAATCCCGCGCAAGGTATTTTGTTACTTAGATTCTAGGCTTGGCTCTGTAGCTGCATGTGCATATTTTCTGGTTTGCTGTGATGGTTGTATGTCTGTATATACATTGGTATATTCTGTTCTATATCTGTTCTCAGCGCTTGGCGCTTGCTAGACATTTTAGGTTCTGTGAATTCTGTATGTATATGTGTTTTGGTGCGTAAGCACTCGTCCCACGGAGGCGGGGCTTACTCTGTTATTAGTGCATGAATTGTATGGTTGCATTTTATTTTGGTTATATGCATGAAATTTCCGTTAGTTTGCTTCCACAATCCTTCCGCTTTTGGGTCCGCTACGCGCGGCGGGTCTCGATGGACCTGCCATCCCTGTTTTCCGGCTTCCGCTTCCGGCGTCCGGCGCCCCGCCTCCGCAACCGGGCTCGGGCGGCGTGCGGTGACAAGTTGGTATCGAGCCGGGTTAGTGACCATATTGGTCGTCAGTGGTGACTTGTAGTGACGACTATTGTTGTACATTTTATTTTAGAATGGTTTGGTACGGAGATTGGCCACCTCCTTACTTGAACCACTTCAAAATAAAATTGTGGAACAAAGTTGATCCTTCAAGTTATCCTGATAGTTGCAGATTTCGGCACTCGGGATTTTTGGAATTCTGGTAAGATTATTACGAGTAAGGGGATTGTGGAAAAGTTTCAGGTACGTAAAATTGTGTGTTAGGAAAAGATTTGTTGAAATAAGCATGAACTGCTTCTGTGATTCTGTGAAATGCATGATTTTATCGTTCTGAGAAGTAACTTCTGTGTCAAGTACTGCATTGCACTACAGAGCCTTAGAAAACTGCTGCTAGCTTCTGTAGAGATTAGGAGTGACCGATTTTTGTCTGGACTCTGTTTGGTCTGAAATTTTTGAGATATGGTTAACACGCGTAGATAGCGTGATTTGGTACCGGAGGCGGGACTGGGATCCCACACCTCCGTGGAATAGGATACGGGTTCAGCGTAACCCAGGGTCTGAGCAACCACACTCACCGCCCCCTAGGTTTAGCGGTCGTAAGGACCCCTCTCTGATTTGGTATTACCGCCAGCCTAGCTGGTTCAGAGGCGGCAGTAGGCAGGGGAAGATCTGTTTATGCCACGGTAAGGGCATTTTGATCAGGTGGTGATAGCGACACTTTAGCCACTGCTCGCCACAACTTTGGGATTCGTAAGTGGGTGACTCTGACGAGGATGGTCACTACGACACCTAGACTTCTCGTCGGTCCTATTAACGACGAGGAGATCTGGGGCACCAGTCTGGCGAGGTCAGACTTTTGGAGAGGTTTTAGAGTTTGAACCCCCCCGAGGTTCAATGACCGAGAAGGGTGCAGGGTAGTAGAGATTTGGTTTGCAGGAGTTGACAAACTCCTGGGGGAGGCTACATTTTTCCCCAGCAGTGCAGCGGGGATGTAGCCAGGGATCTGCGTCAGGCACAGTTCGATGAGCTTCATCAGGGAGACAGGACAGTCGGAGAGTATGAGTGAAGAGTTTGATCGGTCGGTTTGCTACGTACCGTAGTACTATGGAATGGAAGAATAGAAGGCTAAGAGGTTTATTCGTTGACCGCGCCCGAGTTCGAGTGGGTTTTGAGACCTTTAGACATTACTTTGTTTCGGGAAGCGGTTATTGGGCTCAACTCCTCGAGCAAGAGGAGGTTGAGAGTCGTCTCACCTTGCGGTGAGGTCGGGGAGTACGGAGGGGTTCCATACAGCAGGACCCCGGCAGATTTCTGGATGGACGAGCAGACACGGGCGGTTTAGTAGAGGTAGAGATGGAGCACCACCGGCACGACCTTGTCCGATTTGTGGTAGGTATCACTCAGGTCGACTTTGTTACCGGCAGGAGGGCCGATGTTTGCGTTGCAGGTCTGACACTCTTTGGATACGGGATTGCCCTCTGACTGTAAGGCAGGGTTTTTTGCAGTTATTAGCGTTCACAGTCTCGGGCACAGCCCAACGCGCCGTGAGGGCATGGGTTTCAGCAGGGTGGCCCGAGACCTCAGTAGCGACAGCAGCTTCAGCCACCCCCTCCGTCACAGCAGCTCAGAGCAGGACAAGTTTTCCATTTTCTGAGGGGAGGCCCTAGTCATCAGGGAGAACCTAGTTAGCATGCAGGCACTAGCCAGCAGGGAGGCTTGAGTCAGCAGGAAGTTCTGTAAGGTACTATATTTCCGAATGAGATACCGGTTCATGCGTTACTTGATACAGGAGCATTTGTTTCCATTGTAACACCGAAATGTGTTACATTTCTGCATCTGTCTGTTAGTACTTTGTCTCAAACGTATTTAGTAAAAAACTGCAGGAAGTCAGTTTCTGTTTTCCAATGGGATGGTTCGGGGTTGTACGATATCTGTAGGCGGACATGATAGTATCGGATCTGTTGGTTTTAGACACGCCGGACTATGATGTTATTCTTGGAATGGACTGGCTATCCAAGAACTCTGTGCACGTTGATTGTGCAACCCGTACCATTATGGTTTCTGGAGAGGTACTACCTCTCACGACTCCGACTGGTTTGACTATCGCACAGCATAGTATAGAGTTACAGATTCTGGATCAGCTGTCGATAGTTGGTGTAGGGGAATGCTATGATCTGAATGAAGCTGGTATTAGGTTGAAGTTGGATGGTTTACCGTTGGTTCGAGATTTTCCGCAGGTATTTTCGGAGGAGTTGCCGGATTACCACCAGAGCGGGAAATTGTGCTTGAGATCCACTTGCGGTCAGTCTTGCTCCGATATCTATTCCTCCTTATCGGATGCCTATTTCGAGATGCAGGAGTAGAAGAAGCAAGCTGGAGGAATTACAGAAAAGAGTTTCGTCCGACCGAGCACTTCAGCGTGGGGTGCTCTGGTTTTGTTTGTTAAGAAGAATGATGGGACACTCTGACTTTGTATTGATTACAGACGGTTGAATGCTCTTATTGGGAAGAATAAGTATCCGTTACCGAGGATTAACGATCTTTTTGATCAACTTCAGGGTTCGAGAGTTTTCTCAAAGATTGATCTCCAATCTGGGTACTTTCAGCTTAGGGTGAAGAAAGAGGACATACTTAAGACTGCTTTCCGCACCCGATTTGGACACTTTGAGTTTACGGTCATGCCATTTGGGCTGACCAATATTCCGGTGGCATTCTTGGATCTGATGCATCGGGTGTTCTGACCGTACTTGGACTCATTTCTGGTGGTTTTTATTGATGATATTCTGATATATTCTCGGGATGAGGACTCGCATCGGGAGCATCTGAGGGTAGTTCTGCAGACACTTTGGGAACATCAGCTTTATGCTAAATTCTCAAAGTGTGAGTTCTGGATTCGGGAAGTCACTTTTCTCGGGACACACTATATCGAGCATGGTCTGTCTGTGGATTCAGAAGGTGAGGGCAGTTCGGGATTGGAAACAACCTACCACGGTACGGGAGATCAAGAGCTCCCTGGGCTTAGCAGGATTTTATCGGAGGTTTGTACTGGGATTTTCTATTCTGGCATCTCCGCTCACGCAGTTGACCAAGAAGGGTCAACCGTTTATCTGGTCTGATAGGTGTGAGCAGAATTTTCAGGAGTTGAAGCGGCAGTTGACTAACGCTCCGATTCTGACTTTTTCAGATCCGATCTTACCGTATGTGATTTATAAGGATGCTTCCACATCTGGTTTGGGATGTGTGTTGATGCAGAGCGTTTTGTGGTAGCTTATGGGTCGAGGCAGCTACGACCGCATGAGCTGAACTGACTGACACATGATCTGGAGTTGGCTGCAGTGATTTATGCGCTGAAACATTGGAAGCAATATCTGTTGATAATAAATTTCAGATTCTTACCGACCATAAGAGTCTGAAATATCTGTTTACGCAAAAGGAGCTTAATATGAGGCAGCGCAGATGACTCGAATACATTAAGGACTATGATTGTTGTATCGAGTACATCTTCGGCAAGGGCAACACGGTTGCCGATGCTCCGAAAGCGGAAGTATACCGGGTTGGTCAAGGGAGGAGATGTTGGTGACCGATCCGAGGAGAGTGATCCGACGTGCCTTTGGCACAAGTGGCAGCCTCCGGGAGCGTGCTCGGTTATTACACTTACTATACATTCCGAGTGGCTTGATAGAGTGCGCGAGGCGCAAGGTAGAGATCCGGTATTGAAGAAGTTATCCGGGAAGATAAGGGTTTATTTGTTACCGACGTTTCGGTATAGGCAGGGATTGCTATACTTCCGAGACCGCCTTTATGTACCTGAGGATCAGGAGTTCTGGAATGAGATTTTAGAGGAGGCACACTCGAGCAGTGTGAGCATCAGGAACCGGCAGGGACACTGCAGACTTTGCCCATTCCAGTCTGGAAGTGGGGTAATGTTATGATGGACTTTCTTCCAGCTTCGCACTGCCCTGACACGGTCTCATCATGATGCTATCTGGGTTTTTGTGGATCGGCTGACAAAGTGCGCACACTTTCTGCCTATTCGGGTCACAGACCCTCTGGAGAAGCTTGCCCGGCTTTACATCAGGGAGATTGTACGTTTACATGGAGTACCAGACTCCATTGAATCTGACCGTGATCCGCGTTTTACAGCACGGTTCTGGATTGCTTTTCATGAAGCATTGGGCACGCGACTCCATCTGGATACTGACTTATCACCCACAGACGGACGGGCAGTCGGAGCGGGTGATTCTGATATTGGAGGATGTGTTGCAAATCTGTACTTTGGATTTTGGAGGAGTTTGGGACTAGCAGTTACTTTGATAAAGTTCTCGTACAACAACAGCTTCCAGACTACGATTGGTATGGCACCATATGAGGC
Source organism: Stellera chamaejasme (assembly GCA_024586325.1). Taxonomy (NCBI): domain Eukaryota; kingdom Viridiplantae; phylum Streptophyta; class Magnoliopsida; order Malvales; family Thymelaeaceae; genus Stellera; species Stellera chamaejasme. The sequence goes on along the minus strand of CM044984.1, from coordinate 23,421,915 downwards.
GTTGTACGGGAGGAGGTGTATGACACCATACTGTTGGACAGATGCGTCTGATGGGGTTGAGCTGGGACCCTAGCTTTTTGAGGAGACTACGGCGAAGATCAGATTGTTACAGGCGCGGATTAAAACCGCGAACGACTGCACCACTACTTATACGAACCGCCGCCGTAGGGCTCTTGAATCGGCGTTTGGTGATAGAATTTGATAGAATTTGACTGGAGGTAGCACCGTTCGGAAAGACAAGAAGATTTGATAGGCGGGCGAGTTACCCCAGTTATATCGGTTTTCATGAGTTTCGAGTAAGTGGTTAGGTTGGTTTCCCCCAATCAAGCTTCGTTTTATGTGGTACCTTCCAGATGGCCTGTTGTGGATCGGTTAGACTTAGGTTCGGATCGTGCTGGGTTGTCTGCGGTAGAAATACCGGCAACCGACTCGGGTGCAATAAGATGCACCCGGAGGGTGGGACGCCGTGAGGCTCGTATGGTAGTCTAAACTACCACTCCCGCCGCACCATCACGGTGGTCCGATTGTTCTTAGTAAGGGAATATTTACATTCTCTCGTTGGTAGCGACACTGTTTAGATGGTTGATGCTACTCTTGGAGGACCAAGAGTTCTAAGGGGAGAATGTTACGGTCACCCCGAGCGGGTTGCGGCCGGTGACCCTGGGGCTCCGGTTTTGGCCTGCGGGTCACGTTTTTCGGCGTTCAGACGGCTCTCGAGCCCTATCCGAGTATCATTTTGGCGAACCCTTCCGTATTTGAGGTCGTGTGGGTCCCCCGGACGTTTCCGCCGAAAATATTTTTCTGGCGCCGGGGGGTTGTCGGGGTCGCCTCGGGACGTACAGCGGGCTCGGTAGCGCTCTCGAGATCTCAGTTTGAGAAGCCGTTTGTAGTTTTGGAGTCGTGGTGACGTCCCGGAGGTGGTTGTGGAGTTTAATATTTGGGGCGGGACGTTCGGTTCCGGGCGACTCCCGGGGCTCGGGACGGGAATCCCGGGGCTCGGGATGGAAATTTTCTGACGGCTTTGGGGTAAGTTGTGTTTTAATTTAAGATGGAATTTATGGGAATTTTTATAGAATTTTTGGAGTGACGGAATTTCGGTTCAGGTTGACACGCTCGCACGTCGGGTTTTGGTTCGGGTTCAGCGAGCTCGGTAGGACACTCCGGAAAGGTAAATGAATTTCTGAAAAATGTTCTGTGAATGTTATAATATTCTGAAGGTTTTGTCCAAGTTTCGTTAATTTTGGAATTCGGTAATTATTTTTGGGCAAAAAGAATTGGAACTTTCGGAAAAATTGGGAGTTAATTTGCAATTGGGTGCAAATTAAATAAGAAATCAGCATGGGCAGCAGCAGCAGCCCTCTCTATTTTCGGCAGAAGTGTGTGTGTGTGATTATTGGGGACACATGTCCTATTTTTATTTAAAGGAAGAGAGGGATGGGCAAAAAGGGATGGAAAATATATAAGGCATATTAATTCATAAAATTGGACTTATTTTCATTTCTTCTTCTTCTTCATCTCTCCAAGTGCAGCCGAAACTTCCATGGAAGCTCACCTCCAAGCTTGACTTCCTTCTTCTTTGTGGAAATCAAAGAGAAATTGGTTGCTAGTTGTGGTAAGCTTCCTTCCTTCTACTCTTTTCATGTTGGAATTAAGGTTTGATGAAGAAAAGAGGAGATTTTGAGAATTTTGGGTTTGTTCTTCACTACATGCTAGGATGATTCTCTTCCTCCCATCTTTTAGTATGTTGTTCTTGGGTGGTAGGAGAGTGTTAATCAAGTGTTAGATTTTGGAAAACACAACTTGGGAAGAAACCCTATGTTGGCCGAATTGTTGGAGGATTTTCTAAAATGGTGTGTGTTTGTTATCTTGTTTCATGCTTCAAGTATGTTAGTCCTAGCATGATTCTAAGCTTGTGTGTGGATTTAATTTGATGGAGAACAAGTTGAGGTGAAAACCCCTAAATGGCCGAATATATAAGTGTATGTTCTTGATGGATTTTGTTGTTTGGGTGCAATTGGATAGCATTCATGGTTTAGAAATGAAATTGGTGGTTAGAATGGTTGTTTGGTAGCTTGAATGGATTGAATTGGAAGTTGGATAAAAAGTTGGTTGAAAACCGAATCTTTGAATGATTCTTTTTCAATGTTGGAGGTCCTTTTTGGTTGAGTTGGATGTTAATATGGTGTTGGGGTTGAATTTAGGAGTGGATGGAAGTTTGAAATGTTGAATTTGGTTAAGGAATGAAAAAGTTACAATTAATCGGGATTATCGGAAAATGGCGGGTAATGAAGGGTTTAAGGTTGGATTTGATCAGTTCTGCTTATTGTATGATGTTTGTCAATGTGAAATCTTGCATTGTCTAGGTTGGTTCTGAATTCTGACGTTTCTGTGAAAATCTGGAATTTTACGGAAATTCTGTCGGATTTTCGGTTTTGGGGTCGGGGGTTGTAATTTGGTAGTGTGGTTGATAAGGATGCTAATTCAACTTGGTTTGGCAGATTCTGAGTTTCGGTGGTTAGGAAAAGAGGAGTTCTAAGTTTCGGGGCACGGTGTAGGTGTTATCCAGAATCGGTCCAATACTCTGGATTTTGAGGTAAGGGTTTGGTTCTGTTGTTTTGGTAAGCTAAGTATATGTTTTGGTTTCCGTTTCTGTTCTGCTAGCATTTCGGATTATTATGCCTTTGGGCATATTCTGTAGTTTGTAGGAGTATGCCTTATGGCATACTCTGTCTGTTAATATTACGACAGTTGTGGGTTCGCTACCCCAGCTGGTGCACCATGCTTCTGTAATAGCTTCGGCTTCTGACTCCCCTTAGTGGGAGGCTGTCGTTCCGATTTGTTATAAGGTTTATGGCGATTTGGAATCGCACATCCTTCGGGATTCCGATTTGTTTCTGGTACGTGTATGTTATTCTGTATTCTGTTGCGTATATTGCTATCTTTCTGTTTTGCAGGGTTACATATACTTACCTTACCCCTTATCCCTTACGGGGTCCTTTTAGGACTCACCCTTCTTTGGGTTCTGTTTTTGGGTTTCAGGTAGACCTGATAAGCGGCCTGCGGAGTAGGATTCCGTGAGGGTCCTACCTTGGGTGTGTTTTGCAGCAGTTGCACCTTGCGGTCCGGGATTGTGTACTTGGTGTGAATCCCGCGCAAGGTATTTTGCTACTTAGATTCTAAGGTTGGCTCTGTAGTTGCATATGCACACTTTCTGTATTTGCTATGATGGTTGTATGTCCGTATATACATTTGTATATTCTGCTCTATATTCTGTTCTCGGCGCTTGGCGCTTGCTAGACATTTTAGGTTCCGTGAATTCGTATGTATATGTGTTTTGGTGCGTAAGCACTCGTCCCACGGAGGGCGGGCTTACTCGTTATTAGTGCATGAATTGTATGGTTGCATTTTATTTTGGTTATACGCATGAAATTTCCGTTAGTTTGCTTTCACAATCCTTCCGCTGGGTCCGCTACGCGCGGCGGGTCTCGATGGACTGCCATCTCTTGTTTTCCGGCTTCCGCTTCCGGCGTCCCGGCGCCCCCGCCTCCGCAACCGGGCTCGGGCGGCGTGCGGTGACATGAGTGGTAGTGGATCGGGGCGTCATGGACCCCATACTGTGACTGATAACAGCCCGTCCTCATCCGAGGAGGAGGCTAGTACTGATGAAGAGCGGAGACACCCAAGAGGTAGGAGGGTGCACCGAGAGATTGGTTCTGCTGCAGGACGGAGTCATGATGATCATGGCCCGTCTCAGGGAAGTGCTAGTGGTCGACGTCGCCGTCGGCAACTGAGGAAGCCGAAGGGTCACATCGACCCAAAAGGCAGCGGGAAGAGAATGAGCGCCCTAGTAGGATGCTCGAGCGATTCCAACGCCCGAACCCACCCCGCTTCAACGGAAAGGGTGGGCCCGAGGCGGCGGAAGTCTGGTTTCGACGGATCGACTCCATGTTTGAAAGATTGGAATTCTCATCTACCGCAATGGTATCGTTGGCAACGCATAACTGGATGACCGAGCTTTGATATGGTGGGAGAGTGTGAGGAACAGCACCGAGCGGAGCAGTTCGCCCGGGGAGAGCCCGATACCGATATGACGTGGAATGAGTTTACTCGCTTGTTCCACGATCATTATGTGAGTGATGCTGTCCGAGACTTGCGACAAGCACAGTTTGACAATTTGACTCAAGGGACTATGAGCGTGCTGGAATATGAGCACGAGTTTGATCGATTGATTCGCTATGTTCCAAATTATCATGGGATGGAAGAACAGAAGGCAAAGAGATTTATCAGAGGGTTGCGACCTGATATTCGATTGGCACTCCGACCGTTGGATATCAAATATTATCAGGAAGCAACACAAAAGGCTCAACTGATTGAACAGGAGGATGTTGAGAGTAGATTCATACCTCACAGACCGTTGGACGTGGAAGGGGCACAAGCTTCCGTGGCTTCTCTCGAAACGCCGGGAGGGCACCCCAGCCTAACCCAAGCGCTAGAGGGAAGGGAGTAGCTTCACCCTCCGCTATCGCTTTGTCCGACCTGTCAACGTTCTCACCCAGGCAGAGCATGCTATCGGGAGACAGGTCAGTGTTTGGGATGTGGTTCATCGGACCACTGGGTCCGGGATTGTCCTCAAGTTGCACCGAGGAGGGAGGTCGGCCAAGGTCCGAGGCCTCCATTGGGGTTACCGTTGTTTCGACCGGGGGCACCACGAGGTGGTGCCAGACCACAGTTTCCACGACCGCAGGCACCTCCACCGCCACCGCAACCGAGATTGGGAAGAGTCTTTCAGATCGAACGCGGGGAGGCAAATCAGCAAAAGGAAGGTGAAGCGGCACGACAAGGTGCCCTTAAAGGTACCATACTGTTAAATAACATTCCTGCTACCGTGTTGTTCGATACTGGTGCTTCTGTGTCCATTGTGGCTCAGAAATTTGCTATGGCTCAACGTTTATCTGTGAGTTCTATGCCACGAGTGGCTTTAGTTAAGACCGCAGGAGCCGGTGGTTGCTCTCTAATGATATGTTTCGGGATTGTATGATTGATTTGGGGAAACATCGGATTTTGTGTGATTTATTGGTTTTAGCTTTTTCGGGGTTTGTTGTGGTTCTGGGAATGGTATGGTTAGTTAAGAATGGAGTACTGATTGATTGTGGGAAGCGGGAGGTGACTTTACCTACTGGGAAGGTACTTCAATCCTCCGCTTCTTCCTCTGAGCAGGAATCAGAAATGGGGAGTCTAGAATTGCAAATTCTAGACGAGTTTGAAGTGATAGATGAGGATGATTACTGTGGGTTGAACTCTTCGGAGATCAGGGATGAGATAGATCGGGTATTGGTTGTAAGGGAATTTCCGCAGGTATTTCGAAGATTTACCGGGATGCCTCCTAACGTGAAATTGTTTTCGAGATTTTGCTCCAAATGATCAGCACCGTATCTGCTCCCCTTATCGAATGGCTATCCCTGAAATGAATGAGCTTAAGAAGCAGGATGAATTGCTTTCTAAAGGATTCATTCGGCCGAGCACGTCCCCGTGGGGTGCTCCGGTGTTGTTTGTGAAAAAGAAGGATGGAACGTTACGATTGTGTATCGATTATCGCAAACTGAATGCGATAACTGTGAAAAATAAATAACCCATCCCACGGATTGATGATTTGTTTGATCAGCTGAATGGGGCAAAGGTATATTCTAAGATTGACTTGAGATCGGGGTACTTCCAACTTCGGGTGAAGGAAGAAGATATTCCCAAAACAGCTTTCCGAACCCGGTATGGACATTACGAGTATACCGTCATGCCATTCGGTTTGACAAATGCGCCTGCGGCATTTATGGATATGATGAACCGAGTGTTCCGTCCATACCGGATCGGTTTGTGGTGGTATTCATTGATGATATCTTGGTTTACTCCAAGAATGAAGGTGAACATCAAGATCACTGCGAATTGTACTTGAAGACTTTGAGTGATCATCGGTTGTATGCCAAACTCTCCAAGTGTCGGGCTTGGATCGGGGAAGTGTCCTTCCGGGGCACGTTATTGGAGAGAATGGTTTATCGGTGGATCCTGGAAAAATTAAGGCAGTAATGGACTGGAAGCAACCGACTACAGTACGAGAGATCAGGAGTTTCCTCGTACTGGCAGGTTTTTACCGGAGGTTCGTATTGGGATTTTCGACTTTGGCTCTACCCTTACTCAGCTTACGCAGAAGGGGCGAGCATTTGTACGGTTTGAGGCGTGTGAGCGCAGCTTTCAGGAACTAAAGGATAGGCTGACTCACGCACCTATTCAGTATTGCCGGATCCAAGTGCAGCTTTCACGATTTACACGGACGCTTCTGTGTCGGGTTTGGGTTGTGTACTCATGCAGATAGGAATGTGATAGCTTATGGGTCGAGACAGCTTCGACCGCATGAGCAAAACTACCCGACTCACGATTTGGAATTGGCGGTAATTTATGCACTCAAGCAATGGCGACATATCTGCTGGGTAGCAAATTTCAAATCTTTACGGATCATAAGAGTTTGAAATACTTGTTTACCCAGAAGGATTTGAATATGAGGCAACGAAGGTGGCTTGAGTACATGAAGGATTACGATTGTAGTATCGAGTATACCGCTGGCAAAGGGAATTCGGTAGCTGACGCACTGAGTCGGAAATATACCGGCATGGTGAAAGGTGGAAATCGGGATGGTGATGATGAAGAGAATGACTTGGTTCGGTTGTGGAGTTTGTGGGAGCACCGAGAGCGTGAGCAACTGTTTACTGTGACGATCCAGTCAGGGTGGCTGGACAGGGTGCGAGATGCTCAGAATGCAGATGCATCACTGAAGAAGGTATCGGGTGAAGCGAAAGGATCCCTTCACCCATCATTCGGTTACAAACAGGGATTGTTGTACTTCAAAGATCGACTGTATGTACCGATGGAACCGACCCTTCGCAGGGAAATACTTGAGGAGGCGCATACGAGTCGATTGAGCGTACACCCGGGAGGTGAGAAAATGTATCATGATTTGAGATCTCATTTCTGGTGGCCGGGTATGCGCAAGGACATTGCCACTTATGTTTCTAAGTGTGCAACGTGTCAACGGGTGAAGGCGGAGCATCAAAACCAGCAGCACTTTACAGACATTGCCCATTCCGGTCGAAATGGGGCAATATTACTATGGACTTTCTCGACAGATTACCTATGACCCGAGCGCACCACGACGCTATATGGGTTGTAGTGGATCGATTGACGAAGTGTGCCCATTTTCTCCCAATACGGATTACAGACTCTTTGGAGAAGTTAGCTCAACTGTACATCAAGGAGATTGTACGGTTACATGGAGTACCAGACTCCATAGTGTCCGATCGAGATCCGCGATTTACAAAGACGGTTTTGGAAGGCTTTCCACATAGCTTTGGGTACACAGCTTGCACATGAGTTCAGCGTATCACCCATGCAGATGGACAAATAACGGGTGATCCAAATATTGGAAGACATGTTACGGAGTTGTGCACCGGACTTCGGTGGTGAGTGGGATTTTCACCTACCATTGGTGGAATTCTCGTATAATAACAGTTATCAGTCCACCGTTGGCATGGCACCGTATGAGGCTTTGTATGGGCGGCGTTGTGTAACACCACACTGTTGGGCAGAAGCTTCCGATCGAGTGGAATTGGGTCCTCAATTGATTGAGGAGACGACAGCGAAGGTTAAGAAGATTCAGGATCGGTTGAAGGCTGCAAATGATCGGACCACCTCCTATGTGAATAAAAGGAGGCGGGATTTGGAATTCGAGGTTGGTGACAGAGTATGGCTTAAGGTAGCACCGACTAGAGGGGTTATCAGATTTGGTAAGAAGGGAAAGTTGGCACCGCGTTATGTAGGACCGTATGAGATTCTGGGGCGGGTTGGTAGAGTAGCCTACCGGTTGGCTTTACCCCCGCACATGTCGCAGATGCATAACGTATTTCATGTGAGTATGCTTGAAGAAGTGTATCCTGGATCCGGTCCGCATAGCTACCGCAGAAGATATACAGATAGAACCGGATCTTTCCTACAAAGAGGTGCCAGTGGCCATCCTAGGGCACGATGTGCGGAAGCTTCGTAGTAAGCTAATACCGATGATCAGAGTACAATGGTCTCATCATACCGATCGAGAGGCAACGTGGGAGGTTGAGCAGGATATACAGGATCGGTACCCCCAAGAGTATTTAACGCCTTAAGATCGCCTTGGAGGACCAAGGGTCTTAAGGGGGAAGAATTGTTACCAACACCCGATGCGTAATTAAGTTAATTACGTATTTAAGTTTAATTACCGGATTTTCGATAATTTCTGTTTTGGGACTCGTCATCGCATGTTTGGTAATTGTGGATTTGATTTGGTGATTTTGGGGCAACCCGGGACGAATTTAGAAGTTGTTACAGGGTGCGCGTAATTCCGGGAGTTACAATTCCGAGTGACTCGGGACTTATAAATGGATAAGAAAAATGTGTTTTATGGGTTTTAAGATGTCTCGAGTAATTGGTTAAAGTTTCGCTCGATTGGAGTAAGTTTTGTAAAAGTTGCATTTTCGGCCGAAAAAAATGCGCTTTTGTTTGTGTGTGAGTTATTGGAAAATTGGTAATTTTGGAAGAAAAGAGAGAAGGAGGCGGATGGGCAAGTGAGAGAAGGGACACTTGTCCCTTCTTTGTTGAAGGAGAAAAAGGAAGGAAGGAAAAGATAGGAATTAAGTGTATTTATGTAATTATTACATATATATATATGAAAGTAAAGAAATGAAAATTGGATTTTTGGTAGAAAAGGAGGGATGGGGCGGATGTGAGAGGGAGGAGATAGGACATGTGTCCTCTTTTTGATGGAAGAAGAAATGGAAGGAATTGGAAATTATGGGAAAATAAATACATATATATATGTATTATGTCAATAATGCATATATATATGTATAAGTTAAAGGAAATGGGATTTTAAGTCAACACTTACCCATTCTTCTTCTTCCTCCATCCGATTCTCTCTCTCTCTCCCTCACCATTGCGCCATTTTTGAGAGCTTGAGCTCACAACTGTTCTTCGTCATTTCGCGATCAAACTTCGAGGTAAACCGCTTAAATCGTTCATTGGGTTGTATAGATTGATAATCAAGTCTGTTTTGGAAGAATCGGTGTATTTTTCAAGTTAGGAGCATTTGAATGTTTGAGTGAATAGTGTCATATGCTCCTTTGTTTAATTTTTCGGTTCCTAAGCGTTCTCGGCACTTCCTGGTGCATGTTTGATAACAGGAACGTAGGAAGAAACGCACCTGAGGTTGTGCCGATTCGCGTCTGAAATTTTGGGTGGAATTTTTGATGGAAGAATTAGTGAAAGGTAAGGACATATTTGAATTCAGAGTAGAATTCTGGTTCTGATAGTGTGATCGGTTCAATTAGAAGAGGCTCGGGGTGAAAGTCGTTTTTCCCGGCCGAGCCTCGGTTTTGGCGCCAATGCCAATAACTGTTTCTGTGAATTCTGAATTGAATTGTGTATCTGTGATTGATTGTGAACAGGGAGTTGCTTTGAATTTGGGCAGAAACTCTGCCGAAATTTCTACCGGGACCGTCGATCAAGAAATTGGATTCGGACTTTGATTAGAGGTAAGGGTTCAGTGTGTGTTTAGGAGTATAGGCATTGTTGTGCAGAACCGATTGGGATTCCGATACACCTACGATGGTTATCGATGATTCGTATTGATTGACCGATGGGGTCGCTCCCGAGCCGGTACCATGCTCTACCGACCGATTGTGAATGGACGCATGGCCATTGCCGGTTGGACCGGGCAGATCTCGCCATGGTCCATCACGAAAAATGTTATCGTATGAATGTGAATTGAATGTGATTGTGTGTGATCGATCGCATTGCGTAGGTTGATTGTGAGATGCGTTGTGTATCGTATTCGTTATGTTTCCGTTTGCAGGTTTATTGTATCTACCGTTTTAGTAACTGCACCATGTCTATACCTGTTCCCTTACTAAGTTCTTTCGAGAACTTACCCTTATATCTACTGTTTCAGGAAAAGGCAAGGAAAAGCAAGTCGCCGAGTAGAGGCGAGGTTGCTTGTCTGTAAGGTTTGGTCTAGAGCGGCAGCAGCTTTCACCTTTGCGCGGTTGGATTCCGTGAGACCGCCGACCGGTGGGTTTCTTTTGTATTCGAACTTGGTTACGCTCTGTATATTGTCATAACATGCATGTTTCGTCTGTAAGGTTTGGTTGTGTAAATGGTTTGGTTTGCATAAGTGTTTGAGTTCAGTTCGGAACCGTTGGTTGTCGCGTTGAAATTTCAGGATTTGGGTTCAGTTGGAAGGTCGGGTGATCGCCAGGTGATCACCAACTCCAACACTTTGAAGTGTTGGTTTGCTGATTTTTAGGTGATCATCAGGTGATCACCAACTCCAACCCTTTGAATTGTTGGTTTGCTGTTTTTTAGGTGATCACCAACTCCAACCCTTTGAATTGTTGGTTTGCTGTTTTTTAGGTGATCATCAGGTGATCACCAACTCCAACCCTTTGAATTGTTGGTTTGCTGTTTTTTAGGTGATCACCAGGTGATCACCAACTCCAACACTTTGAATTTGTTGACCGGCTGTTTTTTAGGTGACCACCCGGTGATCACCTAAATATGAAATTTTGCCCTTTTGATCCTCTAACTTCTCCTTTTGTTATATTTTGTCCCAAAATGACCCGAAGTGCCAAATTTAGTAATTTTATGAGAAAAACAACCCCATTCGCATAGGTAAACATCTTGGGACTTAGTTGAGCATTAGTGCTATGGTTTAAGGAAATTTTGGGTGATCCCAAGGGCGGTTGCCCTGTTGTTGGGGTTGTTATGTGATAAGGTTGTGAGTGAACCGTCACCGCCACCTTCCCCTTTCCCGGTTTGGCTCCGTTCTCCGTACGCTTCGCGAGTGCGGGGTAGGAGGGTGCGGGGTGGGGTGACACAGAGTGCCCTTGCACACCATAGGGTGTGTAGATCTACACTGAACTTGTAAAATTTGTCGAATCCTCCATGCCAATCATGTGTGCATCGCCTTCCTATAAGCATAACTACATGAAAGGCATCCAAAAGGTACAACAAACTTGAATATTTTAAGAAATGACTCAGGCTAATGATGTAGGGTGCCCTCTCACACAACATTGTGTGTAGCTTAACACCAAACTTACAAATGTTTTTGAATCCCCTACTGATCTTGTGTTCATTACCTTCATATAAAAATAACTACAAGAAAGTGGACTCAAAAGGTTCAATAACTTGATTATTTTTAGAAAAGACTCAATGTGCCACGCAGGGTGCCCTCGCACATCACAAGGTGTGTAGCTTTACAGTAAACTTGAAATATTTGTCAAATCCTCTACACTAATCATGTGTGTATTGCCTTCATATGAGCATAACTACATCAAAGGCATCGAAAAGGTTCAGCAAACTTGAATATTTTTGGGAAAGACCCAGGGTGCCCATGCAGGGTGCCCTCAAACACGGTGTGTAGCTGTACACCAAACTTGTAAAATTTATCGAATCTCTTTACCAATCATTTATGAATTGACTTCATATAAGCATAAATACATGAAAAGGTATCGAAATTTTTAAAAAAACTTGAATATTTTGGGAAAAGTGGGGTGCCACGTAGGGTGCCCTTGCACACAACAAGGTGTGTAGTTCCACACCAAACTTGCAAAATTTGTTGAATTCAACCTACAAATCATTTACACATTGCCTTCACATGAGCATAACTACATGAAAAGGAATCCAAAAGGTTCAAAAAAACTTGAATACTTTGAGATTAGACTCAGGGTGCCACGCAGGGTGCCCTTACACATCACATGGTGTGTAATAGCTTTACACTAAACTTGTAAAATTTCTCTAATCCTCCATACAAATCATGTGTGCATTGTCTTCAAATAAGCATAAATAAAGGTCAGCAAACTTGAATATCTTGAGAAAAGACTCAGGCTGCCGATGCAGGGTGCCCTCGCACAGAACATGGTGTGTAGCTCTACACAAAACTTGCACAATTTGTTGAATCCTCCCTACCAATCATGTGTAAATTGCCTTCATATTAGCATAACTACAAGAAAGGCATCCAAAAGGTTCAACGAACTTGAATATTTTGAGAAATGACTCAGGCTGTCGATGTAGGGTGCCCTTTGCAAACAACCTTGTGTGTAGCTTTACACCAAACATGCAAAATTTGTCAAATCCTTCCCACTGATCATGTGTGAATTTCCTTGTTAGAAAAATAACTACACTAAACCAGATCCAAAAGGTTCAAAAAACTTGAATATTTTTAGAAGAGACTCAATGTGCCATGTCGGGTGCCCTAGCACACCACAAGGTGTGTAGCTCTACACTAAACTTGTAAAATTTGTTGAATCCTCTATAGCAATCATAAGTGCATTGCCTTTATATAAGCATAACTACATCAAAGGCAACCAAAAGGTTTAGCAAACTTGAATATTTTTGGAAAAGACCCAGGGTGCCCTCGCACACAAAACAGCGTGTAGCTCTAATCTAAACTTGCAAACTTGAATAATTTGTCAAAAGACTCGGGGTGCCACATAGGATGCCCTTGCATACGACAAGATGTGTAGCTCCACACCAAACATGCAAAATTTTTCAAATTTTCCTTATAAATCATTTGTGCATTGCCTTCATATGAGAATAACTACATGAGAAGTCATCCAAAAGGTTCAAAAATGTTTAGCAGCAACAGCAGTAGTTAACGAGGTATAATCGGCTTTATGGCTCGGCTCTGTAGGCGTAGTATGCATATTAGATACATTTAGTATTCTGATGTTCTGGACTGTATTAGTTATTCGTGGGGAGTTTCCGACCCTACGAAGAGGGCGGAACTCCTTCTGCCTGTATTACTTACTATCTGTTTATTCTGCCCGCGCGATATTCTGTAAAACCGCTAACGTGTTTTGGGTGCAGGTTTAGGACTAGTAAGACGTCTTAAAAACTGTAAATACGTGTTAACCTTAAAACCTGAAGGTAAACGTTTTAAGGGACGGGTTTCGGGTCCACAACCCTTTTAAGAGAAACTCTGCATTCACCCGCCGCCGATACTTATGGCTTCCACAACAACGACGCTTCCGCCAGCTTCTGGGGGCGGTGGGGTGACATTAAATCTTTTCAGAATCTTATCAATATAAGACTCTTGTGAAAGAGCTAACAACATCTCCTTTTCAGAATCTCCACAACATGACGGGATTATTGGCTCGGAATAGCAAGCACACACGTCGGGATTTACTCGAGTGAAGTTGGCGCGGGATGATGTTTCAACACTTAGGAACTTTTCGGATTTGGCTTGGTGTGCGATTCACCATGGTGACTACGGTGTGTGCTAGGTGGCATGGTCACTAAGGTAGTGAGTCATAAGGTTGGAAAGTATAAAGGGTGAGTAATTGGAAAGAAATACAATTTTGGCTCATTTTCTTTCTTCTCTCATCTGCCAACTTCTTCCTCTCTACCTCTCAAGTGTTCTTCATCTAGCAAGGGTTTAAGGAAGGATTGATCTAGGTGTTGAGCTTGAGGTAAGCTTGATTTCTTCATGAGTTTGGTCACTAAAGGGTGAGTAATTGGAAAGAAATACAATTTTGGCTCATTTTCTTTCTTCTCTCATCTGCCAACTTCTTCTTCCTCTCTACCTCTCAAGTGTTCTTCATCTTGCAAGGGTTTAAGGAAGGATTGATCTAGCTGTTGAGCTTGAGGTAAGCTTGATTTCTTCATGAGTTTGGTGTGTTGAAGCAAGATTTGTGGTTGAAAACACATGTGGAAACCGAATCATGAGAAGCCTTAGCTATATGTTATGTTCATCTTCTTGCTTCAAGCTTTGAGTATGTTGTTCTTGGCATGATTGGTGTAGGAATCAATGTTTGGATTATGAAAGAACATCATTGAAAGAAAAATCCTAAAAGGCTGAATTGTTGCCTAAATTCTTAGTATGTTGAATTGATGTCATCTTGGTTCATGCTTTGGATATGTTGTTCCTAGCATGATTAGGGGTTGATATTAGGGTTCAATTTGAAGGTGAGCATGTTGGATGACAAGTACCCAAATGGGCTGAACTGAATATGTGAAGGTTGGTATGATTTTGGGTGATTACGGTGAAGTATGTTAGTAAGCATGCTTAGAATGTTTAATTGTTGAATTAAGCATGAGAATGGAACCCTAATTGGATTGAAATGGATTTTTGTATAAGAAGCATGTTAAGGCCGAATTTGAGGAAGGCTATGTTTGTGGTTGTGGTGTGTTTCGGGGATGTTTTGATAATGAAGTAGGTATCAAGCGATGTCCGAAATGTCATTTTCTAAAATTTTGAATGTAACCGACCTACTTGCTTGTTTGCGTAGATTTTGGGGAAAAGTATGATTTGGATGCTTAGTTGTGCATGTGCAAGTATAAATATCAATGTTCTAGCTCGGTTTGAGAATCCGAGCTTTCTGTGAAATTTTGCGAGAAAGTGCGGGAATGTGCGGGATTAGTTCCCGAGGTTCTTGATTGGTGATTTCTGATTTGTATGTGGTTGTTCAGCTTGAATCAACAGTTGTGGAGTAGTACGGGACTTCGGAAGTCACACTACCATGTTTCGGGCCGAGCGTCGGGATTTTGCCGGGATTCTTATAAGGATCGGTAATAGTGCGGTAAGGGTTTCAGTATTGCTCTCAATTCTGTATTTCGGATTATGTTATGAAATGCGTGTCTGGGTGTATCGAGGCTTAGTTTGGATTGAGGGTGGCCCGAGGATACCCAAACTTGGTCAGTCGGGATAGGCATTGGAGTGCAGGTGCGAGGACTCGAAGATGCTGATGTTCTGATTCAACTTCTGCGGGGGTGGTGTTCTGATTCAACTCCTACGGGGGTGGTGTTCTGATTCAACTCCTATGAGGTTGGTGTTCTGATTTAACTCCTACGCGGTGGTGTTCTGATTCAACTCCTTCGGGAATGGTGTTCTAACTCAACTCCTACTTGGGTGGTGTTCTGATGGGGTTAGCTACCCCGAGTTAGAACCAGTCTCATGTGTCTGTGGTAGTTCATTACGTGGCTAGGCCAAAATGGACTATCGTTTCAGAGCGTATCTGTTTGTTATACTAACAATTCTGCTTATGTGCATTGCATATGTTTGATTTGCATTGGTTGAGCATATGTTGGTTATCTGCTGCGTGTTGGTATTTTCTTTGTCTTTGTCTTGCAGGTTTTTATACGTAAAGAGAAACAATGCCTATCCCTAAGCCCTTACTAAGTTCTCAAAAGAGGACTTACCCCCTTTCTGTTTACCATTTCAGGAGTACCTGACCAACAACCCGCAGAATGAGTCTGGGGTGTGTTGTCTGATTCTGTTTCAGGTACCCTTCTGTTCTATCTGATTTTCTGTTTGTAAGGGGCAGTCTCTTTGAGTAACTATAGTCTGGGATCTGATATATGAAGTGTGAATCTGCATCTGTAGTCTGAAATTTGAATCTGTATCTGAATATGAAGCTGTAGTCTGAATCTGTATTTGTATCTGTGTCCGAGTCTGATGCTATAGTCTGTTTTCTGACTTCTGGATTTATGCTAAGGATAGCATATGGGTTTTCTAACAGTTAACTTATCTATCTCTTCTGTTGGTGTGTTAGCAGCAGCAACAGTGGTACGTGCGGGAATCTTCTGATCTTGGAGTTTCTCCTAGATTCCACACTTAGGTATTCTGCGGTTCGGCTCTGTAGATGTACGTGCATGCATGTCATCTGTCTGATCGTGCTATGTATCCTAGATACATTCTGCTTCTGTATATATGTTATGGATACTATGTAGTACCAGGGACTCGCCCATGATAGTGGAAGGTGGGACCCGGGATGTGATTATTTTGATGTATTAGACACATTCTGTATCTGTGTGTTCCTGCGAAGCTATGAATGATGTTATCCATGAACTGTATGTTTGGTGATGGTTGAGTGCTCGCCTATTTCAGTAGGGCGGGGCTTACCATGGATAGTTAGGGTTTATACTGTATACTTTCCATGTTTGGGAATTGTAGGTTGCGGGTCGAAACACGACCGAAGGTTACAAGCGCGTAACTCTGTCTGCATACTCCGTGAGCAAAGTGTTCTCAGGCACCGGGCCTTCGAGAACAAGACTTTGCGGGTCGGGTCACGTGAACACCACACTCAGCTGGTCTCCGTTGAATCGACCGCTTTCGCCTCCGTAACCGGGTGCGGGCGCACCCGTGACAAATGGCCTTTCTGCCAGGAGGAAGATCTGACAACTCCCACACACCATTTTCATGCATTGAGAACAATTCCTCTTGCATTGCCTTCAGCCATTCATTTCGTTGTGCACCTTCAAGAGCTTCTTTGATGTTGCTGATGGCCGCTAGGCCCAATATGCATAAAAGGCCTAACAAAAGGCCCATACACAAGCCCGAAATAAGGGCCCCATTAAAAACTTAATAGAATACCCGAACAAGGCTTAAGAACTTTCCCGAACTATACTTCCCGAAGTGCATATAGGACCTAAAACGAATAATCACCTTACATTGGGATATTACAATAATGCCACTAAAACATGGGACTATAAATACATTCACTATTCATACCAAAAGGGGTAACGTTTAACTACTACTCAACGCGACTTGTCAAATCACTACTTCAGAGAAACTCTCTATTCCTCGACAATCGCGCTCCAATACGCAAAGTCGACCTAATGGCTTCCGTCAATATCGTGACGCGCAAGTCAAACAGGAACGTGGCAATCACGCGCACCGATTTGCCACCAAATGGCGCCGTCTGTGGGAAAGGCGGTGGTCCCCAAAATCAGATTGAACGTGGGGGCCATTCCCGTTCCCGATCATCCAGGCCGGAGGGAGAAGGTTCCACCAACGGCCGCACGGCCGATCCCAGCTACAGTGGTTCCCCGGAGGAATCATCCAATGGAGCCACCTCCCTACGTCCTACCTCCAGCTACCGTCGAAGTGACATCCGGCACTTGGACCCTGATCTTGTCCAGGCTGTGCGGGTGGTCCTTCAGGAAGAGCGAAGAAACCAGAACGTCCAGACTGGTCAATCTTGTCGACCTCGCGACAGGCAGTTATCACGGCCTAATCGATCGGGCTATGGTAGCCAGAAGGAAGGTTCGCTACAAGTTCCATCTCCAGACCGTCAAAGCCGGCAGCGCTCGAGGTCCCCGAGGGAGTGCAAGAGAGACCGATCCCCAAGGCCGGAGAGACTGGTTCGTGGTGATCCACGGGACGATGTGATCAGGCAACTGCTGCATCGCTTGGAGCGAGTCGAGAGAAACTCGGGCATTCCCGAGCCCAAATGCGAGGACATCCCTGATGAAGGGCCGTTCACCAGCAGGATTCGGGATGCCCAGATGCCCCGAATATTCAACTTGCCGCATCCGTTGGAAGTCTACCAAGGTTCAGGAGACCCTGACGCTTTTGTCCGCAAATATAAGAGAGCAATGGAGTTGAAAGGGGCCAATGAGGCTGCCTTGTGTAAGTGCTTCGAAGTAGCTTTAGGAGGTCCGGCCTCCTCCTGGTACAACTCGTTGCTCCCGAACTCGGTGTCATCGTTCGGGTACCTAGCCACCAAATTTACAACGCACTTCATCGGGTGCAAGAGATCGGCCAAGAGGGCCATCCAAATGTTTGACGTGAAGCAAAGGCCGAACGAGAGTATTCGGGAGTTCGTAGAGAGGTTCAACCGAGAAGCCGTTCACGCGTCTGATCTAACGGACAACATCCGGATCATGGCATTCACGAAGGCTCTCATCCCGAATTCTCGCCTGGCTTACGAGTTGTCCCGAAAGAACTTCACCAGCGTCGAGGAAATGTACGCTGTCACCCAGGAGCATATGATTGCTCAGGAGATGTTGTCTCAGCGGGAAGGAAAGCAGGACCCCGGGGGTAATCGAGAACCGAGGAAGGAGAATCCGAGGAGCCAGCCGGTCAAGCAACCAGGGAGTTGGGGAGGACAGAAGAGAACTTTTGAGAGAAGTTCGGGATTCACCCCCCTTAAAGCGTCCCGGGCTAGTATCCAAGCGGATCTCCAAAGACAAGGCACAGGGAGAATTAACTGGCCCAGGGCCATGCCTGAAGGGTCGAGGCGTGATTCGCCCAAATGCACGGTTTCACGAGACACCGGGCATGAAATCGAATAAAGGCTACCAATCAAGAGGTACATAGAGCACCTCATCAAGAAAGGCTCTCTGGGAGAGTATCAAGATGCCTCGGGCGAGGAAGTTTCCCGAGTCAAAGTTAAGGCTGAAGAAGATTCATCATGACCAAACAAGAAGGGCAAGGAGAAGATGGTTCCGCCGCAACCCACCGGGATCCTGAATACCATAACGACCACGCTAGGCTCGAATGCAAGGAAGAGGAAGGCGAGGGAGATAGCTTCGCTAAGCTACGGAGATCCGTCTTCAAGAGTCAAACGAGCAGATGGGTCCGGCGCGTTTGCCGCATTATGACCCACTCATCATCACCCTACGGATCGGGACCATTGACGCCAAAAGGGTTACGTGCGATGACGGCTCAAATGCGGATGTGCTGTTCGAAAGGCATATGAAGGCCTCAAGCTTAAGTCAAGCCGATCAACCCCGTCAAGACAAAGAACCTACGGCGTGGGCCCGGACGAGATACCAGTCCTAGGCTCCGCCGAGCTTCTGTCATGTTCCTCGTGGTCGGCCCCGAAGGTCAATCCCGGTACACGACGTTGATGGTCAAATGGCTCGTCCTCGATGTCCCCTCTGCGTACAATGCTATCATCGGGAGAGAAACCCAGGTGGCTATTCACATGAGGACCGACGTGAAATACCTGACCATCACGTTCGCTACGGATGAGGGGGACGCTTCGATCTATGTGAGCCAGAGGGAAGCCAGGGACGTCATGGCTATAGCTCAGAAGGACTCCACTCCGGGCGGACCGAAGGAGGACAAGGAGGAAGCGGATACCGAAGACGTCGTCTTGGAAGGAGATAGGACGACGAGAATTGCAAAAGACTTGCCCGAGGGCAGTAAGAAAAATCTTGTAAACTTGCTTCGAATGAATAAAGACTTGTTCGCCTACTCTCCGAGTGACATGCCCGGACTCCACCCGAAGGTAATACAACACAGCCTGCACATCAATCCTAGTTCGAGACCGATAAGGCAGAAGAAAAGAAATAACGCCCCATTCAAAAGAGCCTTCATCAAAGAGCAAATTTCGAAACTTCTCGATGCGGGAGTCATAAGGGAAGTGTCGTACCCCGAATGGCTGAGCAATCCCGTGGTGGCAACCCGAGAGGATAGCGACAAGTTGCGCATGTGCATCGATTTTACTAACGTAAATGATGCTTGTCCGAAGGATTCCAACCCCTCCGATCGACAGGCTTGTGGATTCCACGGCCGGACACGCGAGGCTCTCTTTCCTCGATGCGTATAGTGGGTATCATCAAATAAGAATGAACCCGGCAGATGAAGAAAAGACATCTTTCATAAGTGACGCCGGAACGCACTGCTATACGAGAATGCCCTTCGGACTGAAGAATGCCGGAGCAACCTACCAAAGATTGATGGACAAAGTATTCTCCGAGCAGATTGGAAGGATTCTCGAGGTTTATGTTGACGATATCATCATCAAAAGCAAAGAGGAAGGAAATCTAATACGCGATATCGAAGAAGTGTTCGGGCAGATCCGAAAGTATGGAATACGGCTGAATCCGGATAAGTGTGTTTTCGGAGTAACATCCGGGAAATTTCTCGGGTTTATGGTGTCCGAGCGCGGCATCGACGCTAATCCCGCAAAGATCGAAGCACTTTTAAACGTGAGGACACCGTCATCGATAAAGGACGTGCAGAGACTCCTCGGGAAAATTACGGCCCTCGATCGCTTTATATCTCGATATGGAGACAAGTGTCGTCCGTTCTTCAAACTTTTGATCAAAGAAGGCGCGGAGCCCGGCCGAATAGGCGTACGAAAAGGTGAGAAGAAATCTAAGGAAGAAAACGCAAGGGAAAGAGCTAGGTTCAATTGGAATCCCGAATGTCAGAAAGCCTGGGAGGAAATCAGAGCCTAC
Organism: Stellera chamaejasme; assembly: GCA_024586325.1. Taxonomy (NCBI): domain Eukaryota; kingdom Viridiplantae; phylum Streptophyta; class Magnoliopsida; order Malvales; family Thymelaeaceae; genus Stellera; species Stellera chamaejasme. The sequence goes on along the minus strand of CM044984.1, from coordinate 23,401,875 downwards.
CTCCTCGAGATGCCTACGCTTGCAACCGACCGAGGACAGACCCTCATTGTATACTTGGCCGTAGGGGAAAAGGCCGTAAGTTCGGTACTTGTCCAAGAAGACGACCAAGGGAAGCAGTGGCCGGTCTATTACGTAAGCAAATCCCTGCATGGAGCCGAACTCAACTACCCGATGATCCAAAAAGCGGTATACTCTCTGGTCCTGTCAGCCAGAAGGTTGAAACCATACTTCCTCGGGTTTTCCATCGTTGTTCGAAGTAATGTCCCTATCAAGGACATCTTAAGACGGGTAGACCACTCCGGAAGGCTATCAAAGTGGTGCGTCGAGCTGAGCGAGTACGAGATCAAGTATGAACCCCGAAGAGCGATCAAAGCACAGGCATTAGCTGATTTTATCGCGGAATTACCCAAGGAGTCCGAGAGTGAGGATTCTTTGAATGAGGATAGTCCGGTCTGGACCCTACACGTGGATGGAGCTTCGGGATCGGACAAGCAAGGTGCCGGACTAGTACTCGAAGGCCCAAAAGGACTGAAGGCTACTAAGTCAATTAAGTTCAATTTCCCGGTAACGAACAACGCAGCCAATATGAAGCCCTCATTGCTGGTCTGGAATTAGCCAAGAAGGCGGGGATCCGATCACTGAAAGCATGCAGCGACTCAAATCTTCTCGTTCAGCAGATGAACGGGGAGTACGAGGTCAAAGAATCAAGTCTTAAGAAGTACGCCGAGGTAGCTAGAAGGTTGGCCGCGGATTTCGAAAAGTTGTGTATCGAGAAGATCCCGAGATCGCTCAATTCGGAGGCCGACCAACTTTCGAAGTCAGCTTCTTACGACGAAGTAAGAAGTGAACCTTGTGTCGACTACTCCCGGATAGGCTGCATTACCTCGGGATGGAGGACTCCCTATTGGAACTACCTCGATGAAGGGGTACTCCCGAACAACCCAACCGAAGCCGCCACCATCAGGAGAAAGGCCAGCAAGTTCGTCATAATTGGGGATAATATGTATCGTAAAGGGTTCTCTTCCCCGTTGCAAAAATGCGTCGGAGAAGGAGACACCGAGGACATTCTGCGGGAAACCCATGAAGGCACCTGCGGGTCGCACATTAAGTCGGACGCGTTAGCTGCGGTCATACTAAGGCAAGGGTTCTTTTGGCCTACTCTCAAGGAAGACGCAAGGAGACTCGTGAACAAGTGCAAGAAATGTCAAGTGCACGCCCGGATACAGAGAGTCCCCTCGGAGTACGTATCTTCCTCGGACTACCCTATACCGTTTGCCGTATGGGGAATCGACCTGATCGGCGCCTTGCCTACCGCTCCCGGAGGACTGAAATATTGTGTAGTCGCCGTAGACTACTTCACCAAGTGGATAGAGGCCGAACCACTGGCTACAATCACGGCTGAAAACATCCGAAAGTTTGTCTGGAAAAACATTATATGCAGATTCGGGTGCCCGAAGGTCCTGGTTGCCGATAACGGGGCTCAGTTCACTGACGGCGGGTTCCAGGACTTCGCCGAGGGATTAGGAATCAAGATTCATTTTGCCCCGGTCGCCCACCCGCAGAGCAATGGCCAGGTGGAGGTATCCAATCGAACATTGAAAGATGGTTTAAAAGCCAGACTTGGGAAGGCAAAGGGGAAATGGCCCGGAGAACTCCCCCATGTTTTATGGAGTTACCGGACCACGCCCCGAAGGTCAACTGGAGAAACCCCGTTCTCTTTGACATACGGGACCGAGGCACTGATCCCGATTGAAGTAGCTAATTCCTCCCTCAGAACCGAAGTATTCGAGGAAGAATCGAATGAGCAAGGTCTACGAACAAACTTAGACTTGCTCGAAGGAAAAAGAGATGAGGCAGAGTTGCGAAGGAAAGCTTTTCAACAAAGGACCGCGTCTGCTACAAATTCCAAAGTAAGGGTAAAAAATATCAAAGTAGGTGATCTGGTCCTACGGCAAACCAAGCTGGGATCCCGAAGACCAAAAGGGGGTGCTTTTGCCCGAACTGGGAAGGCCCATTCGAAGTCATCGCCGAAGAACGGAAAGGAGTTTTCAAACTATCGGATCCCGAAGGAAGGGAATTGGCAAACTCTTTTCATTCCGAAGCTTTGAAGAAGTACTTTGTATGACCAGGAATAAATAAGCACTACTGAATTCAGAGACAAGTGTTGAACCAAAACCTTGAATGTTTTCATTAATAATGCCCGAGGCTGGTATTACAAAAATGGACAAAAGACAAAGTACATCATTGAGGATCAGCGAAGTCGTCCACGGTTACTGGTTCGGGCGGATGCAGGAATTCGTCCCCGAACCAGCTGGGATCTTCTTCGGGTTCCTCATCCCCGTCGAGCCCGGATAGGTCAGCATGAGGGTTGCGCTCAACGATTTGCTTCCTGGCCAGACAAAACCTGAAGGTGTATTTGTTGACGGCCAGATCCACGTAATCCTTCAACGCCTTCGGTACTTCAGGATTCGGTCCTGAGCTGCGGCGAGCTCATCCCGAATCCTCTGATTCTCCTCATCCTTGGCCCGCAGCTCCTTCTCGTGGTGCTCTTCCTGATTGGCGAAGTCCACATGGAACTTCTCTTTTTCAGCCCTGAGCGACCGATTTTCTTCCCGAAGAGCTTCCTCTGAATGGCGGTGTTCTTTGACCGCGCTAAGGAAAGCAACCTCAGCCAACGCAAAATCATCAGCTTCGGCCGGGCTGAGGTTCTCCCGAATATGAGAGCCTTCGGGAAGCTCGAGCTTGGAGGAGGTACGGCAATGCCGCAGCAACTGCTCGTAGTGGTGGACTCGCTGAATCAGCTTAGCCACCACAGCTATGGCTTTGGTCGCCCGTTGCTCAGCCTCGGACCTGATCCGGTTGGATGCTCGGGTGATTCGGGAAATCCACCCGCCCATAGTGGCCACCTGCACATCATCAAGATTATTTTCCCGCGGCATTAACCAGAAAGCTCAGACTTGAGAAGTAAACAAACAAATACTAACCTGGTGCCCGAGGACGGCCACCTTTGAAGCGGCGACGTCCAAGTCAGGGTAGAAGTGCTCCAGGCACTCCATCGTTCGGGCGGTAGTGGTCCCGTCGAAAAGCTCGGGAGCCATGTCTTTGGCGTCCTCATCGTTGAGGATATTCTGATCCTCATGAATCAGCCACGCAGGCTCCCGGGGAATGAGATCATTCCCGAACTGCAACAGCTTCTCGTCCCGCAGCCGCCGCCTCTCTTCCTGGGCCTCTTTCCAGTCCGGACCTAGTGTACAAAAATGAGACCGAACCACGTCATGTAGTGGGTCTTCACCAAACATTCGAGAAAGATTCCCGAATAAGTTCCAAAAGCAGAGATTGCGTAACTTCACAATTTGATTACCTAACTGGAACTCGATAGGTTCGACCTCAGGGGCACTTTGCCCGGTCACCCTCGAAGCCGTGAACTTCCCCCTTGTCCTTCTGATTTGTTCGGGGGAGGTCCGCAGCATGTCATAGACGTCGTCCCGAGTGGGATTGCCTTCCATGTGTACCGGGGATGGAACCTCCCGGACGTTGTTTCAACAGCTTGACCGCAGCCTCAAAGATCAACCGGCGGCCCTCTTCCGCTTCTTCTCGGCAGCTGCGGGCTTAGAGCCTCCGGCTTTAGAGCCCGGTTTCTTCTCCTTACGGTCCCTAAGATAGCGCCGAGGTCAAATTCAGGCTCCATTTCTGCGAAAAGGAAAAGAATTAGTTAATATCAAACGAATGCACAAGTAAACAAGAACGATATAAACCTTTCTTGAAGTCCTCGAAGGACGTCTCGCCCAAGACGATGCACCAAGGCTAGGTCTCGGGTCGAAGGGGAGACTCCCGGATGCCCAACTCCCCAAGTCCCTCTGAATAATGCCCAAGTGGGAAAGGACCCTTGGGTAATCAGCCTCCAAGACAAAGGAAAGGGAGGACCTCTTTCGGTCCATCCCCGCACCAAGGAGCAATGGTCCGGATTTTATTGTCGAACCGGTCATAATTCTCCTTGGCAAAGATCCCCTTCAAAGAATCGCCGAGGATTCTGCACATCCGGCAGCCCTCCAACCTTTTGCGCGGTTTGTAGGCCCCATGACGCATCAGGCTTCATGAAGAAAAACTCCCGATGCCATCCCTTGCGACTGGTTGGCAAATTCCAAACAAAGTTGAATTTTACAGTAGGAGGACCCCGGGCGCCAAGAAGTAAAAACAGTTCCTCGGGATCACATTCACTTTATAGTACTGAAGGAAAGTGGATATGGTTGGTTCTATCTCGAACAAAGCACAGAGAATGAGATAGGCGTTTATGTGGCAGTAGGTATTCGGGCTGAATTGGTTAACGGCTAGCCCGTGGGATTCCGCTAATTGCCGAACAAATGGGTGCGGGGGGAAGCGGAGCCCGCACAGCAGTTGATCTTTGAAGATCACCAACCAGCCTTTCCTGTGCTCATACGCCCGGCATTCCGGAGAAGGAACCCGAGTACGGACCGTCATCGGGACAAAATGGGCGGACTGCCACTCTTTATTAACTCCGGAGTTGCCTTACTCCGGTAGTTCTCGATCTCGACCACCAACCTTCGGGAATCTCGCCTTGGTCTCTAAAAGGCAACCTGAAGGAAGAACAGTAAAAGGGGTTTGAAAAGTAGGAGCCATTCTCATGTACCTCGGGTAAATGGCCGGAGGAGACAAGGACGGCTCGCCGGAAGAAGATCAAAAGACGGACTGACAGCAGCAGCGTCAACAATCCGACGGTGGAGTCGGTAGAATTGGTGGACGGCGGACGAACCTCTGTAACCTTCCGATACGGTGGCTTCACTGAGGAAAGGGGGGAAGAAGTCTTCTGGATTTGATTCTTCTACAGTCCTCCACTTCTTGAAGATACTAACAGCCTCCTGGAGCGTGGGATTGTCCGTCGTGATTTTATTGCGAGGAAAGAAGAGTGAGAGATGCAAATGAAAGTGAGGTTCAACTCACACTTATAGAAAAGATCGGGCAGATGAAAAACCAAACTTCAAGTGATCTCCACCGTCGATTCAAAAATGAACGTTGGGATTGACGAAAGTGGCAGATACCGAATTAGATAACTTTAAAAATGACTCAAAAGACCGAACATTGTTCGAGACAAAAGTAGGACTCAACTTCCTCTGTTTCCCGGACATCATAGTACGGGAAACGACTCAAAAGCCCGAACATTGTTCGAGACAAAAGGAGGACTCCACATCCTCGCTTCCCGGACATCATAGTACGGGAACGACTCAAAAGCTCGGACATTGTTCGAGACAAAAGGAGGACTTCACATCCTCAGTTTCCCGAACATCATAGTACGGGAAACGATTCAAAAGCCCGAACATTGTTCGAGACAAAGAGGACTCCATATCCTCAGTTTCCCGAACATCATAGTACGGGAAACGATTCAAAAGCCCGAACATTGTTCGAGACAAAAGGAGGACTCCACATCCTCAGTTTCCCGAACATCATAGTACGGGAAACGATTCAAAAGCCCGAACATTGTTCGAGACAAAAGGAGGACTCCACATCCTCAGTTTCCCGAACATCATAGTACGGGAAACGATTCAAAAGCCCGAACATTGTTCGAGACAAAGAGGACTCCATATCCTCAGTTTCCTGAACATCACAGTACGGGGAACGATTCAAAAGCCCGAACATGGTTCAAGACAAAAGGACTCAAAGTCCTCAGTTTCCCGAACACAATAGTACGGGAAACGATTCAGGAGCTCGAACATGGTTCGAGACAAATGGAGGACTCCACGTCCTCTGTTCCCGAACACGATAGTTCGGGAAACGTCTCAGTTACCCGAACAGAAGAATCACATACCCGAGCAATGCTCTCAAAATGCGTAATCCAGCTACCCGAGAGAGAGGAAACACCTGCCCGAACAGAAGCAGTATCCCGAACTAAGCAGTCCCCCGAACATGACTCAGAACATTCGAAAATAAATTTTGAAAGAAAGAACTTTGGACTCCTTTTAGTCGGCCAAATGGACTTGGGGGGGACTTGATGGCCGCCAGGCCCAATATGCATAAAAGGCCTAACAAAAGGCCCATACACAAGCCCGAAATAAGGGCCCCATTAAAAACTTAATAGAATACCCGAACAAGGCTTAAGAACTTTCCCGAACTATACTTCCCGAAGTGCATATAGGACCTAAAACGAATAATCACCTTACATTGGGATATTACAATAATGCCACTAAAACATGGGACTATAAATACATTCACTATTCATACCAAAAGGGGTAACGTTTAACTACTACTCAACGCGACTTGTCAAATCACCACTTCGAGAAACTCTCTATTCCTCGACAATCGCGCTCCAATACGCAAAGTCGACCTAATGGCTTCCGTCAATATCGTGACGCGCAAGTCAAACCGAACGTGGCAATCACGCGCACCGATTTGCCACCGGTTGCTTGGTTCATCAACTTCTGATGTAACCAAGTAAGTCTCACCCTCCGAGAGTCCCCATCTTTTAGGTTCTCTAGATTCTCTCTTTGATCTTCTCAAAGGAGGATTAGGTGGAGCAATCTATTGCTCCATCTGTGAAGGCACACCAATATGAACATCCTTAAGCGGTGGCAACTCATGCACTCTCTATTGAAGAACTTCATTTACATCCTCATTTGGAGGCAACTCATGCTCTGATTCATGACGAATGTTATTTTGCTCTTGATTAATCTCAACTCCCTCTCGAACAGATGTATCCACTTGTGGATTTTGTTCAAGTTGTTCCTTTTGATTTGGAACCATATTTGAAGTCACAACTCCAATTGGTTGAGATATTTCGATTGGAATAGATGCACCTTGTGCAACCGGTGCCCATGTGGCACTTGGTTGATCCTCTTCAAGGATTGGTCTAAAAGAGTTTATGTCACAAAGGTTAGGAAACTTACATTCCACAAAGTTGGCATTTATGGCGTCAAAAACCAAACCATTCTTGTGAATTATATCCAAGAACACATAGCCCCTTGATTTTGTACAATAACCGAGGAAAGCACATTGCTTACCCCGTGGTCCCAACTTTCCCAAAGGATGGTCCGGGACATGTACATATGCTAAGCAACCCCAAGGGTGCATGTAGCTCAAGTCTGGGGACTTCTCCTTCCATAACTCATATGGTGTAGTGTCAGTGTTCTTGGTAGGCACTCTATTGAGAATGTGCACTACACAAAGCAACGCATCACTCCAATAAGTGATGTCTAAATTAGCCTTTGCCATCGTGGATCTCACCATGTCCATTAAAGTTCTATTTTTCCTCTCGGACACCCCATTTTGTTGTCGAGTCCAAGGAAGAGTGAACTCTCTTTGAATGCCCTTGGAGTCACAAAATGACTTAAATGCTAATGAGCTATACTCTCCACCTCTATCAATCCTCAAAGACTTGATCTTCTTACCCAATTGATTCTCAACCAAATTCACATACTTCTCAAAGTATGACAAGGCCTCTACCTTGGTTTTGAGTAAGAATACATGGGTGAATCGAGAATAGTCATCAATGAATGTTATAAAATATCTAAAACCATATCTAGATACCACTCTCAATGGACCACACAAGTCTGAATGTACTAAACTTAGTACTTCTTCCCTTCTAGTGCCTCACCTAAATGACTTCTTTGTTGCCTTTCCTTCAAGGCGTGATTGGCAACTCGGCAAGTTCACCTTTGTCAAGGACCCAAGTAAGCCACTCTTGGCCAACTTATTCATCCTATCTTGACCTATATGACCAATCCTTCCATGCCAAGTTATTTCATTTGTGACCTCAGTCACATGGCAACTAGATGAAGAATCCGTGTGGTTACTTGGTCTAAGTTCATACAACCTGTTGTTAAGCATACATTTACACACGACTTGATGATCTTTCATAATAGTAACACTACTATTAGAAAAGGTTAAGCTATAATTGTACTTCAATAAGCTTGAAATAGAAACCAAGTTTCTACAAATACCAGGTACATAAAGTCTGTCCACAAGATAAACATAATATCCATTACACACAGGGACTTTACAAGTCCCAATGGAAACTACTTCTAAAACATCATTATTTCCCACCAAGACATTCTTCACGCCTCTTGGGAGTTTTTTGAATGCCACAAACCAAGACTTGCCTCGGGCTATGTAGTCTGTTGCTCCCGAATCTACAAACCACAAAGAATTGCTCTCAGTAAGCATGATACATGACACAACACGTACATTAGAAGTAGTAGGTACACAAACCTTGGTAGGATTTCTACATTACTTAGCAAAATGGCCCTTGTTTCCACAATTGAAGCACTTCAGCTTGGAAACATCCCTCTTTTTCTTGAACTTATTCAAGTTTGGTCCATTTCCACCGCTGTATCCATTGACCCTTGCCTTACCCTTGCCATTCCCATGCTGTGATCCGTTCTCATGACATAGTTCTCAAACTTCAAGATCATGGACCTTTGTTTCTCAATAGTGTTGGATTTCTTGCGCACCAAGATGACCTGGGCTAGCTAAAGGTAGCTAAGCACTCAACTCAGCTCAACTGAGTGTTTGAGCTAGAGAGATGTGTATCTGCTCTTAGTGAGCTGATATGAGCTCAAGGAGCTCAATGGATGATTTAATATGTCTTGGACTAGCTCTATGTGAGCTCGGTACAAATGTGTCTAGGCACCTTTTGGCGAAGAGACGTGTCTCTTGGCGGAAAGGTGCGTAAATTGGTGAAAAGGTGTCGGAGAGGGCCAAGCACACCTTCGGCTTAGGCCGAAGGGTGCGTAGCACCCTTGGGTGCCGAAAGGGCACCCTAAGGGGGGCCTCACACCCATTCGGCCATAGGCAAGGGGTGTGAGTGCCCTTCGCCCTAGGTGCCTCTAGGCAAGGGGGTGCACCCCATGCCTTGCACCATTCGGCCAAAGGGACATGTCTCATGTCCCATGGCCGAATGGGCAAGGGGCATGGGTCACCTCCCTTGCCTCTTCACCATATTTTGGATAATTAATTAATTAGTTAATTAATTTCCTATTAGACACAATTATTTATTTATTCCTTTTCTAATTAATTAGTTAATTGAAAAGGAAAAAGGAATGAGACATGTCTCATGGACCAAGTGGCATTGGTTGCAGCCCTTGGTCCTAGGGACATGTTATTTCGCAAATGAAAGGGCATTGTGCCCTCTCATTGGCAGCCCATCCTCCTCTATAAATAGAGGGTGGATGCGCCATTTCTTATCATCCCACAACCAGCATTGGTTCTCTCTTCTCTCTTCCTACTTCCTCTTGCGAAACTAGAAGGCATTCTAGGAGCATTGTGAGTGGAACTCACCTTGGAGATAAATCATCTTCAAGCCGCCCTTAAGGTGTTCCCCAGGCCGAGTCTTCAACATCAACAAGGAGCAAGAATCTCTAAGATTCTTAAGCTGCGTCCAGAAGAAAGGTACATACTCATAATTCCTTCTTCGGTATTGATGACTTCGAACATGAGAAGCATGTTTAAAGACGATCCTAAAATCAACAAATGGTATCAGAGCCATCGGTTTCTCTTTGTGATACATGCTTACTTGTTCGACATGTTTATATGAAGTATGATACATGTTAGTTGAATTTGAAATAACATGTATGAATGTATGATTGTATGTAATCGGACTAAACATGGATACATGTAAAATTCGGCTGAAACATGCAAGTTTAAATGAAACATTGAATGTACCTTGAGTTTCGGGGGCGTTGCCCCCGAACCCCCATCGGGGACCACGTTGCGTCCCCGAACCCCTAAACAGTGGCTTCATTAAACTAAGGTCTCTAGGGACCTGTCAAGCTGATATAATGCTGTCTAAGGAAGTGGTACTTAAGTGAGACCGTTTGTGACTCCACCAACTACCCGGGCATTGTATTAAGGAGACTTATGGGTGATGAGACTAAGGTTTAAGTGAAGTGCTATGGTTGTTACGATAACGCATGAGTGCGTGATTCAGTGCCTTCTTGGAAGGTCAAGTGAGGTTATAAACTGATGTATGTTTGGTTGCCCTTGATTGATTGAATGTATAGGCTTGTTAAGGGTATGTTCATAAAATGGCAAAGTTATGCTTAGGCGTTTCGATCGGATGCTATATGCATACCTTTGCTACGTCTGGGTATAAACTAAGTTATTTCATGAACATATTGCTTGAATAAGTCTAATTGTGTGAATTGGAATCTAAAACATGTGAATTGCATATTTGTAGATGGCTACTAAGAACATAGTAGCGAGTTGAACCGTGACCTCAAATTGGATGGTGAAAACTATCTAATTTGGCAACAAGGTCAAGTTCATCTTAATCGAGCAAGAGACACTTGAGGTGCTCGATGCCGAGGTCAACCCCGCAGAAGGGGGAAGTAGGGTGGCTTATGAAGCCTACCTTAAAAAGAACTCTATGTGTAGAGTCACACTCTTGTCCACAATGGTGGATGAGATCATGGTGGAGTTCTCCATGCTACCATCGGCCAAAGTCATCTGGGATGCTGTGAAGGCCAAGTATGGAGATGTTTCCGTGGAGAAACAACGCTCAATGATACTAAGGTTTGAGAACTATGGTAAACGAGCAGATCACACCATGAGTGCCCACCTTCGTGAGATGTCACGAATGATTCATCAGCTTAAACAAGCTGGGCACGACCTCATCGACGAGCAGCAGTGCAAGCAATAATAAGGTCCTTACGATGAGGAGTGGCGGTTGATGAAGGTCAACTTACGCCACAACCTCAGATTAAGACCTTTGATGACATCGCCCGTCACCTTTACTTGAGGCTGAAGTAATGGCTCTCAAGGACCACTCCAAGGCATATGTTGCCAATACCTCCGATAACAACGGGGGTAAAAAGAAGAAGTGGTTCAAGGGTGGGAAAAAGGGCGGCTTCAAAGGCAAGGGTAAGGGAAAGGGAAAAGGAAACGGGCCCGGAAAGAAGAAAAGGGACGTTTCGAAGCTCAAGTGCTTCAACTGTGGCAAGAAAGGACACTTTGCAAAAGATAGCAAAAGTGCACCTAAGGTACATTTTGAACCTTCTACTTCAATAGCACATGTGACGTCACGTACTATGCTAACTGAAAGAAATTCTTTGTGGATTGTTGATTCAGGAGCAACAGACCACATAGCTCGGGACAAGTCCTGGTTTGTGGCGTACCGCAAGCTCCCAAGAGGTGTGAAGCACGTCTCGGTGGGGAATGATGCAAAATTAGAAGTAGTTGGTATAGGAACCTGTAAGGTTCCCTTGTGTAATAGATATTTGTATCTTGTGGACACATTATATGTACCTAATATTTGTAGAAATTTAATTTCTATTTCTGCCATGTTGAAGTACAATTATTGCTTTCAATTCTTTAATGATAGTGTAACTATATTAAAGGATAATCAAGTTCTCACAAAATGCTTAGTTAATAATGGACTGTATGAGTTAAGGCCCGATGGCCATTCTGTTGCAACTCCTAGTTGCCACGTGACTAAAGTCATAGATCAAAATCATGTGGCATGAACGGTTGGGACATATAGGACAAGATAGGATGAATAAGTTAGCCAAAAGTGGCTTGCTTGAATCCTTGACCAAGGTTGTCCTGCCAACTTGTCAACCTTGCTTAGAAGGCAAGGCAACGAAAGCCCTTTGGGAGGGCAACTAGGAGAACCGAGGCACTAAGTTTAGTCCATTCGATCTTTGTGGACCTATGAGAATTGAATCCAGAAATGGGTTCAAGTACTTCATCACTTTTACTGATGACTGCACACGATTCACCCACGTCTTCTTACTCAAAACCAAGGCAGAGGTCTTAGCATATTTTCAGAAATATGTACACTTGGTTGAGAACCAAGTAGATAAGAAGGTGAAGTCCTTAAGGACCGACAGAGGTGGTGAGTACAGTTCACTTGCATTCAAGGCCTTTTGTGAGTCAAAAGGCATTGCTAGAGAGTTCACCCTTTCTTGGACACCCCAAAGAAATGGTGTGTCCGAAAGAAAGAACCGAACTTTGATGGACATGGTACGTTCCATGATGGCTAAAGCCAACCTCGGATGTGACCTATTGGAGTGATGCGCTGCTATGTGCGGTGCACATTCTCAATAGGGTACCTACCAAGGACATCGACTCCTCTCCATATGAGTTATGGATGAAGAGGACCCCGAACTTAAGCTACTTGCGGCCTTGGGGTTGCTTAGCTTACGTACATAATCCCGACCATCCGTTGGGAAAATTGGGACCAAGAGGAAAGAAGTGTGCTTTTCTCGGATATTGTACGGAATCCAAGGGCTATGTGTTCTTGGATCTCAGTTTAAAGAAGGGTTTGGTGTTTGATGCAAGAAACGCCAAGTTTGTGGAAACGGAGTTTCCAAAAGTTGGCGAAAGTGATGATTTAGCCTCAATAGGCCCGATCCTAGAAGAAGGTCAACCGGGCACTTCACAAGTGCCGGTTACAAGGACTGCACTTACTCCAGGGAGTACCTCAACCGGAACAAGCCGAGGCTTTTCTGAATGAGCCCATACATATGGACTCGAATGAACAGGATCCTGGCCGAGGGATCTGCTCAAGAGGGAGTTGAGGTACTTCAAGATCCTTAACCTCCACCCCTGTTGAGAAGATCAACTCGGGAGTCCAAAGCACCTAAAAGGTGGGGACTATCGGAAGGTGAGACATACTTGGTCTCGTGCGAGATCGATGAGCCAAGTAATGTCAAAGAAGCTCTTGAAGGGGCACAGAAAGAAGAGTGGCTAAAGGCAATGAATGATGAGTTGCATTCAATGCATGAAAATGAGGTATGGGAATTGTCTGATCTTCCTCGTGGCCGAAAAGCGATCGGCAATAAGTGGGTTCTTAAAATAAAGAAGAACTCTGATGGGAGTATCGAAAGGTACAAGGCCCGGTTGGTGGCCAAAGGCTTTACACAGAAGGAAGGTGTTGATTTCAAAGACACTTTCTCTCCTGTGGTTAAGTTTAATTCCATCAGATTGCTACTTGCAATAGTGGCAAACTTGGACCTTGAGTTGCATCAGATGGATGTAACCACAGCCTTCCTCAACGGTGAGTTGAGTGAAGAGATCTACATGAAACAACCCGAAGGGTTTGTACAAGTAGGTCAAGAAGACAAGGTATGTAGACTAAAGAAGTCTATATATGGTCTCAAACAAGCTTCAAGACAGTGGTACTTGAAGTTTCATCATGCAGTCACAAGCTATGGTTTTGTGATGATGCATGAAGACCATTGTGTGTACTTGTTCTTCAAAGAGTCCAGTTTTGCCATTATGACATTATATGTCGATGACATTTTAATTGCAAGTAGTAGCTTGGAGTTGTTGCTCGCCATCAAAGGATGGTTGTCCTCCACCTTCAAAATGAAGGACCTGGGGGAAGCTTCTTATATCCTAGGTGTTAAGATACATCGGGACAGAAAGAAGCATATGTTAGGACTTTCACAAGAGCTTTATATAGATAAAGTTCTTGAGAGGTTTAACTTGACCAACTCTAAGCCAATGAACACCCCACTTGCATATGGTTGCAAAATTGGAGAGGACTTATGTCCTAAGACTCCAAAAGACAAGGAAGAAATGACTAAGATACCTTACCTTAGTGCCATTGGTAGCCTTATGTACGCCATGATTTGTACACGGCCAGACATAAGTCAAGCGGTCGGTTTACTTGCTAGATATTCTTGAACCACGGCATGGAGCATTGGAAGAATGTCAAGAGGATCCTTAGATACCTTAAAGGTACTAAGGATTATTGGCTATGTTATCAAGGAAAAACCCTTGGTTTACACGGCTATTCGATGCCGATTGGGGAGGAGATAGAGATTCTAGCAAATCTACAAGTGGTTATATTTTCTTGCTAAATGGGGGCGCTACTACTTGGTGTAGTAAGAAACAAACTTGTACAGCCTTATCAACCATGGAGGCAGAATTCGTTTCTTGTGCCTCGGCTGTCCAGGAAGCCCTGTGGCTTGGTTATTTTCTTAAAAACTTGGAGTCGATGGTCAAAATAAGTAAGCCCATTACTATCTACTGTGATAGTATGGCAGCTATGGCCTACACCAAGGACCCCAAGTATCATGGAAAAACCAAACACATTAGCATGAAATATAATTTCGTTCGAGATGCAGTTGAAGGAGGTGAAGTCAAGATTGAATACATCTCAACAGACCTTATGGTGGCAGATCCTCTCACTAAGCCATTGCCACCTATTGTGTTTGCTCGTCATGTCCGAGCAATGGGTCTTAGGAGATTGTAAATATACTAATTGTTGTATGACTTTCACCACTTTGGTGTCACACATGTATATATGTATAATGATGATCAATAAAGACGTTACTTGATGTCATTTACTTGGTTCCATTAATAACACACAATGAACAAAATGAACATGTCCACCATAGGCATTGAGAATGACTTTCTCACACCAAGTCATTCGCCCTTGATCTTAAGTAGACCAAGGATGAGACTACCAAAGACTCAAATAGTGTGTTGTTTCTTCAGGAAACATGTGACATGCAATGTTACTCTATTGAGTGGGAGTCATGTTACAACACATGACACTTTGGTATACTTTTATGTCGCCTTGATCTGAATAATCAAGATGAGGTGCTCGCACCGATTTTGTATGACACCGATACATTCTAGCCTATGTGTGAGTGTAAGCTCGGGCTTGCAGAAATTTCATGGCTTGTGACATGTCCTCCTTTTATATGTTAGAAGGAGCACACTCGAGGTGTTTTAAGAGGAGAAATGACACACCCTCATTCTAAGTGATATCACTCCAAGTGGGAGTGGTGTTTGTAAAACACCCTAAGAAGTGTTAATAGAATCTTTGTAAGTATGTTGCAAAGATCCTATGACCATGAAATTCGACCAAAAGAAGAATTTAAGCAAGTTGTCTCTAACCTTGCGTAGTGTGAGAATTCTTCGATTGGACCCTTAATCACTTTAACTCGCTGTTAATGATTCACATTGACAAAGTTACTTTGATTGGTTGTCGAAGGTCGCAGATGAATGCGGCTGGAGTATCCTCCTTTTGGGTAACTAAATCTATATGGATCATTAAGCAGGTAGAGTGTAAAGGAAAGACAAGTGAAACTTGGTACGTGAGTCCTAAATTCAACCTTTGAGCTCACATGTTGCATTGGTACAACATGATAAGGTCTGAATTGGGGATAATACGAATTAAAGAGTACTCGACACTTAACACAGTCATCATTAAAATGAAAGAGACTGACGTGGTTAAGAATACGTGCCATATGTCTTGGGGTTCTAAAGGCACTACTTGAAGTAGTTCAAGTAAAGCTTGAAGATGTTCAAGCATGTCTTGTTAAGTTCAAGACAATTTGAATAACACACAAACACTTGAAGTGTTCAAGTGAGTTTGAGAGGACAATCTTCCATTTGAGAGTCTAACAACCTCAATGGAAGAGGTACGGTGTGGATGCCTTAAGGTCGCACTCAAGTTTCTACAAATACGAGTGTTTTTACAAATACCAGGTACATAAAGTCTGTCCACAAGATAAACATAATATCCATTACACACAGGGACTTTACAAGTCCCAATGGAAACTACTTCTAAAACATCATTATTTCCCACCAAGACATTCTTCACGCCTCTTGGGAGTTTTTTGAATGCCACAAACCAAGACTTGCCTCGGGCTATGTAGTCTGTTGCTCCCGAATCTACAAACCACAAAGAATTGCTCTCAGTAAGCATGATACATGACACAACACGTACATTAGAAGTAGTAGGTACACAAACCTTGGTAGGATTTCTACATTACTTAGCAAAATGGCCCTTGTTTCCACAATTGAAGCACTTCAGCTTGGAAACATCCCTCTTTTTCTTGAACTTATTCAAGTTTGGTCCATTTCCACCGCTGTATCCATTGACCCTTGCCTTACCCTTGCCATTCCCATGCTGTGATCCGTTCTCATGACATAGTTCTCAAACTTCAAGATCATGGACCTTTGTTTCTCAATAGAAACATCACCAAACTTAGCTTTGACAGCGTCCCAAATGCCCTTGGCACTTTCAATTGTCGAGAATTCCACCATTATCTCATCCACCATAGTAGAGAGAAGGGTGACTCGACACAAGTTGTTCTTTTTCTGGAATGCCACATAGGCATCACCATTTGATATGATCACGGCCGTTGAAACCGCGATCACGCTGTCGCCGATCTAGCTTGGCGGAGACGTTCTGAAACAGAGGACAAATTCGGCCAAGTGAACCTCCTCACTACGAGGTGAGGCAATGCACTTGATAATGCCTGGGAATGGGGATGAGATCTAGCACCTCTTGATTACAAGATCAAGCAATACTAGATATTATATTTGAATCCTCTTGTATGGATCACAAAGGAAAATGGAGTTGCAAGATATGAGAACACAAAAACCAATTCTCTCTTGAAGAGTTTTGATTTCTTAAAATATATTCTGCCCTTCAATTTGTTACAAGCTTTCCTTATAAAGGATGAAAATGGTGAAGGGAAAGAGCTTGACTTTGACTAGGGAACCACCTTCCTAGAATTAAGGTGGGTGAAGTGAGAGGAGGCAGATGATGGATGACATTGTAGGCTACCTGCTCCTGTCGCTTCCATTTTCCCAGAAATTACAGTTGGCGGGAGATGGGAGGAAAGGCCTCTTCATAATTCGAACGGTTCGCCTGACTGTTGCGTAAGGAGGCTTCTTCAGGTTGACGAACACCTGGGGCTTCACTTGTCTGAAGACCTTGCGTAAGGTCTTCGCCATATGCCCTAGCGCGAATGGCCTCGCCTCGGGGCTTTGCCCGCAACTGGAAGTTTGGCGTAGGGTCCTCGCCGTATGTCCTCGCGTGAAAGGCATCGCCTTGGGGCTTCGCCTTTGTCTGGAAATCTGGCGCAGGGCCTTCGCCATTTGGCCTCGCGCGAAAGGCATCGCCTTGGGACTTTGCCTTTGCCTGGAAATCTGGCGCAGGGTCTTCGCCATATGCCCTCGCGCGAATGGCCTCGCCTTGGGGCTTCGCTTGCATCTGGGAGTCTTGCGAGGGGGTCTTGTCTTCTCCTTTCTCAACCATACTTACATTCAAGATGCCAAAGGGCTTCGCGTACTCTCCTTCCAGGGGATGCCGAGACGGCGAAGCTGCAGGGTCCTTCCTTGTACTTCCGCTTGTTCTTCTGCTTGCGCCATAAGTTTCATGTAGGCATTAAGGCCGGCTTGGACTTGTCTGAGGCGGGACCTTGTCATTGGCCCTCCTATATTTTGGAGAGGATTTGGGTCCTCGCGCGCTTGGGGTTGAGCTCCACTTTGAGTCGGCGACGTTCTTGCAGGGATGTCCTCATCATACTCTCCCTCTTCAAAAGAATCCGTCCGCGGATTCTCATATTCTTCAGTACCTTCAAAAGGGGCCAAATCACACACATTAAATGTCGCATGTACGTTATAGGATCCATCACAGGGTAAATCCAATACATAAGCGTTATCACCAATTTTCTTAGTGATTTGGAAAGGGCCATCGCCTCTTGGCGCAAGTTTATTTTTTCTAGCTTGGGGAAACCGTTCCTTCCTTAGATGCAGCCATACCCAATCCCCAACTTGAAAACTTCTAAACTTCCTACCCTTATTGACCCTCTTCGCATAAGATTCATTGATTTTCTCAAGATGTTTGTGAACCTTAGCATGCAATTCTGTCATATTTTTAGCCTTCTTGTTTCCATCTACATCTAATTGATCAACAGGGTTCAATGCAATCAAGTCCAAATGAGCTAAAGGATTGAATCCGTATACAACTTCGAAGGGACTATGAGATGTGGATGAATGATAGGCTCTATTATAGGCAAACTCAACATGTGGTAGACACTTCTCCCAGTCTTTTAAATTCTTCCTAAGAAGGGTCCTTAAGATAGTGGTCAAGGTTCTATTGGTCACTTCTGTTTGGCCATCGGTTTGGGGGTGGCTTGATGTAGAATACCTCAAGTTCGTGCCCAATCGCGACCACAGTGTTCGCCAAAAGTGACTTAAGAACCTTGAGTCCCTGTCACTCACAATGGACCGAGGAAGACCATGGTATTTCACAATGCCTTTAAAGAACAAGTCTGCTACATGCGATGCATCATCAGTTTTATGGCATGGAATGAAATGTGCCATTTTTGAAAACCTATCTACTACCACAAATATAGCATCATGTCCATGCGATGTCTTAGGCAGACCACTTATGAAATCCATGCTTATATCTACCCAAGGAAGCGAAGGCGTAGGGAGAGGGGTGTACTTCCCTTTTGGTTGAAGAGTGGTTTTGGCGCGGTGGCATGTGACACATCTTGCGCACACCTTGGTGACGTCTTTCTTCATGCCTGGCCAAAAGAAGTTCTCCTTCACGGTCTCGAGTGTCTTTTGGACACCAAAATGTCCCATAAGGCCCCCGCCGTGCGCTTCTTTGATGATGACTTCTCTTATCGAGCTCCTTGGAATGCACAACCTTTTATACTTAAACAAAAAGCCATCAAACAAATAGTAGCCATTTTGGCCCTCTTTGGCACAGTCAGCATAAAGTTTGCCAAAGTCCACATCATTCTCATACATGTCTTTTAAGCATTCAAAGCCAACGATTCGAGCATCAAGAGACGTGAGTAAAGCATATCTTTACCTTTCTTGTATTTAATCACGTAGGAGAAAGACTCAATAAACTCTACCCACCTAACATGTCTCTTGTTCAGGTTCCCTTGCCCTTGAAGGTACTTCAAAGACAAGTGATCGGTGTGGATGACAAATTCTCTAGGCAATAAATAGTGACTCCATGTTTGCAGTGATCTCACAAGAGCGTATAGCTCTTTGTCATATGTGGAGTAATTCAAGGTTGCTCCACCTAGCTTTTCACTAAAGAAGGCGATGTGGCGGCCTTCTTGGTGCAAAACAGCACCAATGCCTATCCCGCTGGCATCGCATTCTACCTCAAAAACCTTGTCAAAATTTGGCAAAGTGAGCAAAGGGGCATTGGTCAAACAAGATTTCAACTCACTAAAGGATTCTTCCTGTGCTCTACCCCAGTCAAATGCTACGTTCTTCTTCGCCAATTCATGCAAAGGCGGCGATAGAAGAGAAGTCCCTAAAAACCTCCTATAAAAACTAGCAAGTCCTAAAAAGGATCTTACTTCATAAGGACTTCGGGTAGGCCAATCCCGAATGGCGCTGACCTTTCCTTCATCTACTCTGACACCCTTCGCACCAACTACATATCCAAGGAAGTTTACCTCATTTGATGCGAAGACACACTTTTCATACTTAGCATACAATTTTTCTAGCCTAAGTGTGTCAAGGACTTGCCTCAGATGCTGAACATGTTCATCATGATTCTTAGAGTAGACAAGTATATCATCAAAGTATACTACCACAAATTTTCCAATTAATTCCCTTAAGACATGATTCATTAGACACATGAAAGTACTTGGTGCATTAGATAATCCAAGGGGCATGACATTCCACTCATATAAACCGATTTTAGTTTTGAATGCCGTCTTCCATTCATCACCCTTCTCCATTCTAATCTGGTGATAGCCACTTCTAAGATCAATTTTTGAAAACACACAAGCACCACTTAACTCATCTAGCATGTCATCAAGTCTAGGTATAGGGTGGCGATACTTTATAGTGATATTGTTGATGGGTCTGCAGTCCATGCACATGCGCCAGGTGCCATCGCTCTTGGGTACGAGTATGACTGGCACCGCGCAGGGTGAAAGGCTTTCATGGACGAAGCCTTTGTCCAGTAATTCTCGCACTTGAGTTTGGATCTCCTTAGAATCTTGGGGGTTTGTTCGGTATGCTGCCTTGTTGGGTAAATGCGCACCCGGAAGTAGATCTATCTGATGCTCTATGCCGTGATAGGGGGGAGGCTTCGCGGCTCATCGAATATCTCCTGGAATTCCTTCAACACTTCCTGCACATATGAAGGAAGAGAAGCTATATTTTCGAGAGTTAGCATGCAATGTGTGGGAACCATGAGGAAACATGTTTTATTCCCAAAGAGTGCCTTCTTCAGATGTTTAGTTTTGGCCGGCGAAGGGATGCACTCTTGTTTTCTCTCGTGTTCGCTCATAGTGTTTCCCATGAATGCACACTCTTTCTTTTCACTCGAGGTTCCTTGAACCTTCTCACTATTTTCTCTCTTTTCTCTTCCCTCTTTTTCTTCTCGGCCTTACTCGCCAAGTGAACTTGGTCCTGAAGGGCTTGAGCTGGGGTGAGGGGTAGCAAAGTATATGGTCGGTCAAGGTGAGTGATGGAGTACTTATTGACCTTTCCATGGTGCATGGAATCCTTGTCGTATTGCCAGGGCCTCCCCAAAAGAATGTGGGTGGCTTGCATCCGCACCACATCGCAAGTGATCGAGTCTTCGTATTTGCCAATCTTTATTGGCACCTCAACTTGTTTGACGACCTTGACAAAAGTTCGGTCGTCAACCCATTGGAGTTGATACGGCTTGGGATGCGCGATGGTGCGAAGGCCCAGTTCAGTGACCATGTCTTCGCTGGCAGCGTTGACACACCGCCACTATCGATAATGAGACTGCATAGGGTCCCATTCACCGTGGCCCTTGATTGGAACAAGTTTTCTCTCTGAGTACTTTCGATCACACTGGGGGAGCTTTGCAAGACCCTCTCAGTAACCAAGATTAAGTATTCAAAAGGCAACTCTCCTTCTTCCTCTTCCAATTCATCGTTTTGAGCCTCGGGGATAGGCTCCGCTTCATCCTCACTAGAGAGGTCCCCATTTGGTCGAACAATCATGGTCCTTTTGTTGGGACAATCTCTAGCATAGTGTCCTTTTCCCAAACACTTAAAACACTCAATGCTCCTTGTTGGGCGCGAAGTGTCGGAAGGTTTAGGATAGGTATTGGTTCTTGGTTGAGAATGGGGGGTGACTGTTTGGTGGGATGGAGGCCTCGTGAAAGGTTGGTTTTGGCGGGAGGGGGTATCGCGGCAGCAGGCTGGTAGGGTTTTGAAGGCATCGCCTTGGCGAAGGGGGCAAGTCTGTTTTTTGAGCTTCGCTGAGGGGTGAAAGAATGATAAGAACTTCCATTCTCAAGCTGTTTCTCCACCCTTATCGCCTTCTGCACCAGATCTTGATAATCTTTATAATCACACAGCTCTACCATTTTGGCGATGTCCTCCCTGAGACCATATAAAAATCGTGCCAACTTGGCCTCGTCATTTTCCCGAACATTAGCCCTCAAACGCCTTCTCAAGGTCCTTCTGGTAATCTTCCACTCTTCGGTTACCTTGAGTAAGGTGTTGTAACTTCTTAGCACAGTCCGGGTCAGGGTAACTTGGCACAAACTGCTTTCGCATCGCTCTTTTAAGCTCTTCCAAAGTGGAGATGGGATGATCTCGTTCCACGGCTCTCTCGTAATGCTCTTGCTCCCACCAAATGAGAGCGAAGTCATGAAACTCAATGACAATGAGCTTTAACGCGGTGGCGTCGCTGTAACCCATCATGTCAACAATCCTCTCGCTTTGGCTATCCAGCGAGGTACTCTTCCGGTCACTAGAACCACTGAATGGGGGTATTTAGAGCTTCAAGTTATTGAGGACATGTTGGTCTGGCGCTTGCTCCCTTAATCCGAGGTGTCGGTTGAACTCTCGATGAGCATTCCCTCTTTCCATTTCTTCCGCTTCTTCGAGGTTTCTCTCGAGATAGGCCTTCGCTTGGGCTCTATCTTGGAAGATTTTCTTCTTTGGGTTCACCAAGGGTGGTTCATCGAAATACTCATCCTCATTGCTATCCGGAATGTCCTGTACAATAGGACCTCTCCTCGCTTGATAAGGCTTGCTGAGGGGAGTCTGCTGCGATTGTTTGAGAGAAGGATCAAAGGTGGTGTATGTGGTACCACCCAAGTCCCTGGAGGCTTCAGCTTCCTCTTGCTATCTAGAAGTGGAAGGCTGCTTGCCTTGAGCCACCTCAAGCTTTCCAAGCTTGGCGCCAAAGGCGGCTTGTTGTGCGTCCACATGGTCAAATCTTTGTTCCATGCTATCCAACCTTCGATTGATCTTAGCAAGAGATTCAAATAGAGCGAGCTGTGAAGGATGAGGAGGAGATGGTGAGGTGTTGGGTGACGCCATTCCTGCAAGCAAAGATCTCTTTCTTTTGCAAGTGAAAATAAGGAGTTAGCAACAGAAACACCTCTCCACTTCCTTAGTGTTTACTCTCTCACTCGTGTTTCACTCAAGATGGCTTTGGATAATCTCACTCTTGCTTTTTTCCACTCGATGGTTTTCACAAGTTCTCTTAACTTGATACCACTATCAACTTTTAGATCAAAGGAGAACACACAAACAGATTCAAACAGTAACCTCTAGTAAAACCGAAACTTGAAAAGTAAGAAAGAGACTAGTTACTAGCTTTTGAAATTTCAAGGTGGGGGGGGGTCGAAAGATATAGGTTGGAATATTATGAAAGGCTTTTCACAAACACAAACACTTTTAGGTTCAGGTTTAGAAACTTTTTCGATTTGAGAGCACTGTTCACTTGAGTTTTGATATGAACACTCCAAGAACACTTATGAACTTTTCCCAGAATTTATGAACTGGTTTGACACTTTCTTTTTCTGTAAACACTGACTCTTTTACACACAGGAGAACTCTTTCTTCTCTACTTTTGAAAACAGCTCACAGTTTCATAAACCTTTTTAAGAACACTATCAACAAAGGATAACAACTATTCGGTTTCAACAAAGATCATTAACCAAAATTTTTCTTCAAGTTCCAAAAAGAAATCAAAGAGTTTAACTTGAAGAAATTCAACAACGAACACGATACCTCCAGCAAGCACTTTGGCTATGATACCAATTGATATGATCACGGCCGTTGAAACCGCGATCACGCTGTCGCCGATCTAGCTTGGCGGAGGCGTTCTGAAACAGAGGACAAATTCGGCCAAGTGAACCTCCTCACTACGAGGTGAGGCAATGCACTTGATAATGCCTGGGAATGGAGATGGGATCTAGCACCTCTTGATTACAAGATCAAGCAATACTATATATTATATTTGAATCCTCTTGCATGGATCACAAAGGAAAATGGAGTTGCAAGATATGAGAACACAAAAACCAATTCTCTCTTGAAGAGTTTTGATTTCTTAAAATATATTCTGCCCTTCAATTTGTTACAAGCTTTCCTTATAAAGGATGAAAATGGTGAAGGGAAAGAGCTTGACTTTGACTAGGGAACCACCTTCCTAGAATTAAGGTGTGTGAAGTGAGAGGAGACAGATGATGGATGACATTGTAGGCTACTGCTCTGTCGCTTCCATTTTCCCGTAAATTACAGTTGGCGGGAGATGGGAGGAAAGGCCTCTTCATAATTCGAACGGTTCGCCTGACTGTTGCGTAAGGAGGCTTCTTCAGGTTGGCGAACACCTGGGGCTTCGCTTGTCTGAAGACCTTGCGTAGGGTCTTCGCCATATGCCCTCGCGCGAATGGCCTCGCCTCGGGGCTTCGCCCGCAACTGGAAGTTTGGCGCAGGGTCCTCGCCGTATGTCCTCGCGCGGAAGGCTTCGCCTTCGGGCTTCGCCTTTGTCTGGAAATCTGGCGCAGGGCCTTCGCCATTTGACCTCGCGCGAAAGGCATCGCCTTGGGACTTTGCCTTTGCCTGGAAATCTGGCGCGGGGTCTTCGCCATATGTCCTCGCGGGAATGGCCTCGCCTTGGGGCTTCGCTTGCATCTGGGAGTCTTGCGAGGGGGTCTTGTCTTCTCCTTTCTCAAGCATACTTACATTCAAGACGCCAAAGGGCTTCGCGTACACTCCTTTCAGGGGGATGCCGAGACGGCGAAGCTGCAGGGTCCTTCCTTGTACTTCCGCTTGTTCTTCTGCTTGCGCCATAAGTTTCATGTAGGCATTAAGGCCGGCTTGGACTTATCTGAGGCGGGACCTTGTCATTGGCCCTCCTATATTTTGGAGAGGATTTGGGTCCTCGCGCGCTTGGGGTTGAGCTCCACTTTGAGTAGGCGACGTTCTTGCAGGGATGTCCTCATCACCTTACGGTCACCCCGAGCGGGTTGCGGCCGGGTGACCCGGCTCGGTTTTGGCTGCGGGTCACGTTTTCGGCGTTCAGGCGGCTCCCGAGCCCTATCCGAGTAGCATTTTGGCAAACCCTTCCGTATTTGAGGTCGTGTGGGTCCCCCGGACGTTTCCGCCGAAAATATTTTTCTGGCGCCGGGGGGTTGTCGGGGTCGCCTCGGGACGTACAGCGGGCTCGGTAGCACTCTCGAGATCTTAGTTTGGGAAGCCGTTTGCAGTGTTGGAGTCGTGGAAACGTCCCGGAGGTGGTGGTGGAGTTTAATATTTGGGGCGGGACGTTCGGTTCCGGGCGACTCCCGGGGCTCGGGACGGGAATCCCGGGGCTCGGGATGGAAATTTTCTGACGGCTTTGGGGTAAGGTGTGTTTTAATTTAAGATGGAAATTTTCTGACGGCTTTGGGGTAAGTTGTGTTTTAATTTAAGATGGAATTTATGGGTATTTTTATAGAATTTTGGAGTGACGGAATTTCGGTTCAGGTTGACACGCTCGCACGTCGGGTTTTGGTTCGGGTTCAGCGAGCTCGGTAGGACACTCCGGAATGGTAAATGAATTTCTCAAAAATGTTATGTGAATGTTATAATATTCTGAGGGTTGTGTCCAAGTTTCGTTAATTTTGGAATTCGGTAATTATTTTTGGACAAAAAGAATTGGAACTTTCGGAAAAATTGGGAGTTAATTTGCAATTGGGTGCAAAATTAATAAAAATCAGCATGGGCAGCCTTTGTTTCTTTCGGCAGCATGTGTGTGAGGATTAGGGACACTTGGCCAATTTCTATTTAAGTGTAGGAGTATGGGTTATAAAGTGAGGAAAATATATATATTGGCTATTATTTCCATAAAATGAGTTTCAACTCATTTCTTTTCTTTTTCATCTCCTTCTTCTTCCTTTGCTGCTGCCGACGCCACCATTGTTGATCAACTCAAGCTTGAAGTTCTTCTTCTTGGTAGAAATCAAAGAGGAATTGGATGCTACTTGTGGTAAGCATCCTCCCTTCTCCTCTTTTCTTGTTGAATTTGAAGATTAGTGAAGAAATATGGATTTATGGTGAATGATGGGTTTGTTCTTAGCTATAAGCTAGGATGATTTTCTTCCTCCCATCTTTTAGTATGTTGTTCTTGGGTTGTAGGAGAGTGTTAATCAAGTGTTGGATTTTGGAAAACACATCTTGGATGAAAATCCCTATTATGGCCGAATTTTTGGGAAAATTCCAAAATGGTGTGTGTTTGTTATCTTGTTTCATGCTTCAAGTATGTTAGTCCTAACATGATTCTAAGCTTATGTATGGATTCAATTTGATGGAAAACAAGTGGTAAAAATCCCCACATGGCCGAATTTAAGGGTTGATTTTCAATATTGGATTTTGTTGTTTTGGATGCAATTGGATAGCATTCTTGGTTTAGAAGTGAAATTGGTGGTTAGAATGGTTGTTTGGTAGCTTGAATGGATTGAATTGGATGTTGGGTGAAATGTTGGTTAGTAACCGAAATATTGGAATGAAACTTTATCTAGGTTGGAGTTTCATTTTGGCTAAATTGGATGTTAATATGGTGTTGGGGTTGAATTTAGGAGTGGATGGAAGTTTGAAACGTTGAATTCGGTTAAGAAATGGATAAGTTACAATTAAGTGGGATTATCGGAAAATGGCGGGTAATGAAGGGTTTAAGGTTGGATTTGATCAGTTCTGCTTGTTGTATTATGTTTGTCAATGTATAATCTTGCATTGCCTAAGTTGGTTCTGAATTCTGAAGTTTCTGTGGAAATCTGGAATTTTACGGAAATTCTGCCGGATTTTTGGTTTTGGGGTCGGGGATGTAGTTTGGTAGTGTGGTTGATAAGGATTCTAATTCAACTTGGTTTGGCAGATTCTGAGGTTCGGAGGTTAGGAAAAGAGAAGTTCTAAGTTTCGGGGCACGGTGTAGGAGTTGTCCAGAATCGGTCTAATACTGGATTTTGAGGTAAGGGTTTGGTTCTGTTGTTTTGGTAAGATAAGTATATGTTTTGGTTTCATTTTCTGTTCTGTTAGTATTTCGCAATTTTATTCCTTTGGGCATATTCATTAGTTTGTAGGAGTATGCCTTATGGCATACTCTGTCTGTTAACCTTACTACAGTTGTGGGTTCGCTACCCCAGCTGGTGCACCATGCTTCTGTATTAGCTTGGCTTCCGACTCCCTTAGTGGAGGCTGTCGCCCGATTTGTTATAAGGGTTATGGCGATTTAGAATCGCACGTCCTTCGGGACTCCGATCTATTTTCTGTACATGCATGTTGTTCCGTATTCTGCATATTGCTATCTTTCTGTTTTGCAGGGTTACATATACTTACCTTACCCCATATCCCTTACAGGTCCTTTTAGGACTCACCCTTCTTTGGGTTTTGTTTTTGGGTTTCAGGTAGACCTGATAAGCGGCCTGCGGAGTAGGTTTCCGTAGGGTTTCTACCTTGGTTGGGTTTTGCAGAGCCTACACCTTGCGGTCTGGGATTTGTCTTTTGGATCCGAATCCCGCGAGGTATTTTGAGACTTAGATCTAGGGCTGGCTCTGTAGTTGCATATGCACACTTTCGTATTGCTCGATGATTGTATGTCTGTATATATTTATATATTCTGCCTGTACATGTTCTGAGCGCTTGGCGCTTGCTAGACGCTTTAGGTTCTGTGAACTCTGTATGTATTTATGTTTTGGTGCGTAAGCACTCGTCCACGGAGGGCGGGGCTTACTCTGTTGCTAATGCATGAATTGTATGTTTGGATTTTATTTTTGGTTGTATGTGCGAAATTTTTGTTAGGTTGCTTCCACAATCCTTTCGCTATTTGGGTCCGCTACGCGCGGCGGGTCTCGATGGACGTACCATTCCTATTCATTCCGGCGTCCCGGCGCCCCCGCCTCCGCAACCGGGCTTGGGTGGCGTGCGGTGACATCACCATTCCACCATCTTTAGGAGGTGTAACCTCATTGCTCAACACATCAAGTGTGTCTTGCTCAATCAATATGAACTTGACGTTTTGTTGCCAAATTGAATAGTTTTCACCTTCCAATTTCAGGTCCTTGTTCAACTCAGCAATGATATTCTTACATGCCATCTACAATGATGCAATCACATGTTTTTAATGTTCAATCAACACAGCAAGACTCATGCAAGCAACACATTGCACAAAATCACTTCAAGCATGTTCATACATAGCAAAAGAAGTGCATATAGCACTCAATTAGAAATATAAAAAACATGTTTCCATGGCTTCATACACATGTTTTCCAATGATCCTCAAGAGGGTTCTATTTACTTGTCATACTTGTACACTTGGTCATGCAACAAATGCATGTACCATTGTACCATAACCTTAAACTATAGTCCTTCAACCCCGTAGTCACCATAAGGATTATTCCCAGGAAACATGGAGGAGTCACAATGGTCTCACTTAAAATCCACCTCCTTAGACAGAATCTCCATTATTAGACTTTAGAGTACGGACTTGTAGCTTAAATTACAAGCATGATACTTACATGTAACACGTACATGTAACCATTTGAGAACATGTATAAATCTCAGTTATATATCCATGGTCTATTGATTTAAACATATTAAATCATACAATATAAGCATTTTAAACAAGCAAACACATTGCAAGTTCATGCTTATACGATTCGGTCAAAACTAATGCACATTTGCACAACACTCAAGTCATTTACATTACAAGTAAATGTTTACCAATTTTCGAGCATTGAATGATTCTCACATAATCTATACATCAACACATGATGTTCATACAGCTTTCATGTATTCATAGTATTCAACAAGCATACAGGTCACCAAGACAACATGCTTATCACACTTTTCAGTTTTATGCCAATTTCCCATGCATTTTCAAACCAAATTTTTTTCAAGCATACATATGTAAGAGATCATTAACCTCATACTCTGATACCATTTGTTGATTTTAGAGGTCCCTCAAACATGCTCTCATGTGGATCTTTCTCATACACATGCAATGCTCTACTTCACATAACATATTGATAGCCAAAGACGATCTCCGGTGGTATGGTTATGCTGGTGACCGAAATAAGGCAGCTACAGAACCTGTGAAGGGTAAGATACAAGAGACTTTCAGGTGCAGGAAGAGAAGGGAGGTGGGGTGTGTAGTAATCACATTATTTTTAGGTTGGCATCACCCACTTATAGGGTGATGCCAGGACTCTCCCCACGTTGGGGTAGGGTGTTTGGTGGGATCTTCCCCCACGCTTGGGCTGCTGCTATCTGACTTCAGAGTGGAGGATTGGACACAACTGTCCAACAGTGTTGGTCTGACAGCACTTGGGTGTGCCGAGTACAGCTTTTGTGTATTGTGTGCTGGGTGCAGCATTTGGGTATTGTGTGTTGGGTGCAACTTTTGAGTGTACTATGTTGTAGTGCCCATTGGGCCTGGCCCATATGGCATTTTCCGCCAATATGGCTATACGGGGCGCACTTATGGGCCGGATACGAGGGGTGTCGTCGTATTTACGAGGGGCGCTCCTCGTGTTGATGACGTCAGCGTTGCGTTTGGTGGAACGACCATACGAGCTGGGCCCATATATATCAGTATGTCCTCCTCCCACAGCGGAGGATGGGCTGGGTCCCTGTGCTCCGTTTTGGATTTTAGTTGGGGAAAGCCCAAGAGTTGGCCCATTGTTTTTTTTGGGCCTTGCCTGTTGGTAGTAGCATTTCAAAATTGAGCCGTTTGTAATTATGGGGGAGTCTTTTCTTCTTCCCCCTATTTATACGCCAACCCACGTGCGAAGTCAGTTTTCCTGACTTCTCACTTCCTTCGCTTTTGCTCTTGCGTTTCCGGTGATTTTCGAAGATTTTCTCGGGGAGATTTGAAGAGCTCCGTTGTTTGATCCTCCGTTTTCGCTTCCACCATTCAAATCGGTAAGCGGCGCTCTCCTACTTCTTCTTTTTCTGTTGTGATTCTGTCGAATGCGTTGTTTCGTCGCGCCGCCGCTTGGGTTCTTGGGTTTAGGGTTTTGATTTTTCAATCTGTGACTGATTTCTGTAGATGGCTCCCAATAATCCAAGCAATCCCGGCGTGGGTCCTGATGTCGGGGACTTGTGGCCCCGATCATCACTGTCGGAGAAGAAGATGGCCGACATTTGCAGAAACCACCATGTGTACACAAGGGTGGTTTGTGGGCTTTCTCCGGCAGAAGTATTGAGGAGGGCGGGTATGGAACTGAACAACGGGGCCATGAGGGAGCATGTCATGGTGGTCTACGAGGCCCAGTTAAAAGCTGGACTAAGGCTCCCCCTCTGTTCCTTGTTGTTGCAATTGTGCGAAGGGTGGGGGGTTTGTCCTGGGCAACTGGCCCCGAACGTGTTTACCACCATAAACGCGTTCATAGTGTCCTGCCATCTGGCGAAGACGGTGGCGCTGCCGGAAATATTCTTGCAGTTTTACACGTTGAAGAGGCCTGTCGGACACCCCTTTTATCAATTAACCCCCGAGGAGGTGAAGGTAGGCAATAAGATGGTGAAGATCGGTGTGTTTGCCGATACCACCAGCTCGTGGGGGAGCTGGAAAGGTTCCTTCTTCTTTATCTTGATGGAGGACAGTTGGGGTTTCCCTGCGTACTTCGTCAAGGAGAAGGATGCGAGGGTGTCTGTGAAGCCCTCTGTATGGGCGGGGAGTGAAGGGAAGAGGGCCCTCGATACCCTGTGTGTGTGGATCGGCGCAGTGGTGAGGATCGAGGACTGCGATGGTGCATTTCCCTTCACTCTTTCGAGCATGGACGAGGTGGTGCTGAGGAGGGTAGAGATCAGCAGGGCCTACCGGCTTGTAGGCCACGTGGACACCCTGAAGAACTAGGTCGAGGGCCTCGA
This sequence comes from Stellera chamaejasme, assembly GCA_024586325.1. Taxonomy (NCBI): domain Eukaryota; kingdom Viridiplantae; phylum Streptophyta; class Magnoliopsida; order Malvales; family Thymelaeaceae; genus Stellera; species Stellera chamaejasme. The sequence continues at coordinate 23,372,014 of CM044984.1, read as the reverse complement.
CGGAGACCTCATTGAGCGCTTCGAAAGCGCTTTCTGAAATCCTCGACGTCTGTTGCACTTCACTTAGTTTTGTCTTTCTGTATTTGTATATTGTAAGCGTTGTAATAACCTTGTTTTGTATTTCGTTGCAGTTCCGATGACGACGCCCATCAATCTTCTTGACAGGAAGAAAGACCTGAGGGAGGCCCTCATGAAGAAAATGGCAGAGAGGGTCCCCTCAGAACCCGTTCGAGGGGTGTACGAGGGGCCTTTAGATGAGCCCTCGAAGGGCGAGGGGCCTCGAAGCCAGGAGGCCTTGGTGACAAAGGCGCAACTAGTCAGCGCGGTTGCTCCCCAGATCGTCGTCGAGAGCTCTGGGGACTCCGAGGAGTCGGGCCTTCGTAGGAAGCGTCCCCGAGTTGAAGGTACATCCTTTTTCTTCTAGGTGCTGGTGCCGTCAAAGGATACGCTGCCATGGAGCAGTGGCATGACTTTCTGAAGTATGCCAACAAACGGGACGACGTCCAAGTAGCAGAGATTGTAGCCCTCAGGAGGGAGCTGGAGGCCTCCAAGAAAAGGGAAGAGGAGCTCCAAGAGAGGCAAGCCAAACGTGTGGCCTAACTGGAGAGTTGGTGTGACTTCGTCAACCAGGAACGGACGGCCAGCAGGCTGTACCGGTGGGAGCAGGCCTGCCTAATTAATGCGTTTCAGCAACGCTTCCTCCAGCAGGCAGCAGGTTTGGAAGCCAAGCAGCTCGAGAATGCTGTCTTGAAGGAGTCCCTCCTTTCTTTGGAGGCAGAAACCAAGGCTGCCCTCGAAGTGGCAAAGGCCCAAGTTGAGCAGCAGAGGCTGCCGAGGAGGCGAGGCGCCTGTGCCACGCCTGTGTTCAATTGGCTAAGGAGGAAGCCGAAGCGAGCAGGCTTGCTGCTGAGGGTGCCCTGAAGGCACAGACTGAGGTCACTGCTACTTTTGAAAAGGCGGTGGCCTCAGTGTGGGAGATGGAGAAGGCCCTCAGCCTTCCTCTTTTTGCAGGTGAGGACCCTGAGTCCTTTTCTTCCATCAAGGTGTCCATTCCTCAGAGGATGCCTCGACTGATGGCGAAGCTTGGTGAGATCCAAGCTCAAGGTGAAGCAGGGGCGCAAGCCTACGAGGAAGGCTGGCTGCGATGCCGCTTCCAAGTGGAGAAGGCGTTCCCAGAGCTGAGTCTTGGGATTCTGGATGCTGCTAACACCAGCGATCCAACAGTGGAGGCCCTGCTCGACTGGGGGGAGCAAGGAAAGAAGATGGGGGAAGCCTGGTATGCCCTGTTGGGCTAGGGTGGAGGCTCCAGCATGTGGACGCCCCCCCTTTTTGTGCATAAAGGACACCTGCATTCATGCATAATTTTGATAACAGTAGATGAAGTAAAATTTTATTTTACCTTCATTGTTTTGTAGCCTTGTTTTGCCTTGCGATAGTGGTGTAGGGTACGTTAGCTAGGTTATCAACCGTAGGCTAAGTCCCGTCCGTGGCGAGGGGTCTGCTGGGGTTCGCAATGGCGAAGCCACAGAGATCACTTGTCAAGATGCTGGAGACTCAGCTTGAGTTTATAGTGATGAGGCACTTGAAGTCCGCAACGGCGGAGCCACACATATCTTTCCAGATAACTTTGTGGGTTCGCTTGTTGAGACAAGCTGAGATAGAGACCCCTTGTTGGGACAAGTTAAGGGCCCTTTTAGGGCTTGCAGAGGCGATGCCTTTGAAGACCATGGATGAGATTCCTATGTGAAGGTCTGCTGGGGCTCGCGAAGGCGGCTCACACAGAGACCTTCTTGGTGATTTTTCAGGGAGTAAGCCCTTGGGTAGTGTACAGTGTACCAAGTAGAAGATACCTGCAGAACGCTCATCATTTATATGATAAGAATGAAGTAAAAACTCAGGTTACCTCAAGCCTAAAGTCGCACGATGGCGAAGGCAATGGAACACTAAGTGGACAACCAAGTGGAGTTCTGGGGAGTGAGACCCGTAGTTGTGTTGAGGAGCCCGTGCGGAAGGTCCGGTGTGGCGTGCAAGGGCGACTTACACAGGGACCCTCCTAAAGGAGCCAAAAAGGAGGTTACCCTTCCGCAGCGCAAGGGGGTTACCCTTGGGGCGGGTCGAGTTGAAGGTCAGTTGGGGAATGAGACCCGCAACTACCTATTTGGAGGAGTCCGTGCGGGAGGTCTGCTGTGGCGCGCGAGGGCGACTTACACATAGACCTCCTGAAGGAGCCAAAAGGGGGTTACCCTACCGCAGCGCAAGGGGGTTACCTTTGGGGCGGGGCGAGTTGAAGGTCAGTTGGGAATGAGACCCGCAACTACCTGTGTGGAGGAGTCCGTGCGGGAGGTCTGTTGTGGCGTGCGAGGGCGACTTATACATAGACCTCCCTGAAGGAGCCAAAAGGGGGTTACCCTTCCGCAGCGCAAGGGGGTTACCCTTGGGGCGGGGGCGAGTTGAAGGTCAGTTGGGAAATGAGACCCGCAACTACTGTGTGGAGGAGTCCGTGCGGGAGGTCTGTGTGGCGTGCTAGGGCGACCTACACATAGACCTCCCTGAAGGAGCCAAAGGGGGTTACCCTTCCGCAGCGCAAGGGGGTTACCTTTGGGGCGGGGCGAGTTGAAGGTCAGTTAGGGAATGAGACCCGCAACTACTGTGTGGAGGAGTCCATGCGGGAGGTCTGTGGCGCGCGAGGGCGACTTATACATAGACCTCCCTGAAGGAGCCAAAAGGGGGTTACCCTTCCGCAGCGCAAGGGGGTTACCCTTGGGGCGGGGCGAGTTGAAGGTCAGTTGGGGAATGGGACCCGCAACTACCTGTGTGGAAGAGTCCGTGCGGAAGGTCTCGTGGGTGCGCGAGGGTGACTTACACATAGACCTCCCTGAAGGAGCCAAAAAGGGGGTTACCCTTCCGCAGCGCAAGGGGGTTACCCTTGGGGCGGGGCGAGTTGAAGGTCAGTTGGGGACGAGACCCGCAACTACCTGGCGCGACCGCAGGGGGCTTCCCTTTGTGTGGGTGCGCAAGTGAGACCTGACAAGGTCTGATGCCGTGATTTTGGCGAGTGGCCAGTCTGACCGGTCGGGTGCAGAGGGCGGTTGGGAGGGCATTTTGTAATGCCATGTGATGCTGCAAAAGAGGGAGAAATATACATGTATTTTATTGAATTGAAGACGTAAGACTGAGGACTTACACGTAATATGGACGTAAGTCATCCGCATGAAAGTTGCGGGGAAGAAGACGACCATCATGGTCTTGTAGTTCATAGACTCCTGGGCGGACCTGTTTATGAACAATATAGGGTCCGTCCCAGTTAGGTCGCAAGACACCCTGTTTGGGGTCGCGAGCGGTGAGGGCCGATTTAAGCAGGGCAAGGCCCCCTTGTTGTAGTGCCTTGGGCTTGACCCTGGCATTATGGTGAAGGCTGAGCCTCTGTTTGAGGGCAAACATGCGAAGGCGAGCGCCCTCGCGCAATTCCTCGATTAAGTCGAGTTTGGCACGGAGCCCCTGAGCATTGGATTCGCTGGTGAAGTTGATCATGCGGATCGTAGGGAGGTCCGCCTCAATAGGAAGGAGCGCGTCTGCGCCGTATACCAGAGAGAAAGGCGTTTCGCCCGTTGGGGTTCGCGTTGTGGTGCGATAGTCCCATAAGACACTTGTGAGTTCATCTACCCAGCGGCCTTTGGCCCCCTCAACCTGCCCATTAGACTGGGGGTGCGCCACTGGGGCGAAAAGCATGCGGACAATAATGTCCTGAGCCCACTGTTGGACACTGTGATCGGGTAAACTGAGTGCGATTATCTGTAATAATAGCACGAGGGCTGCCGCATCGCAGACAAGATTTTTCCACAGGAATTTGATGATCTTGGCGGAAGTGATGGAGACCAGGGGTTCTACTTCAACCCATTTAGAAAAATAATCAACTGCAACCACACAGAAGCGGTACTGACCTGGAGCGGTCGGCATTGGACCAATGAGGTCAAGGCCCCATAGGGCAAAGGGCACTGGGTTTGTCAGCGCTGGAGATTCCGTAGATGGCGATCCACCGGATGTGAGAATTGATCCGCACCGGTGGCATGTTTTGACCAAAGGCGGCGGCGTCCTTTTCAAGGTAGACCGGTAGTACCCTTGACGAAGGGCTTTGTGGGCAAGTGCCTCCGCAGCACTGTGTGCGACACACGTGCCCTGGTGGAGAGTATCCAAGACAGCGTGTACCTCAAGGGTGCTGAGGCATCGTTGGAGGGGCGCTGCAAACCCGCGATGCCATACTTGGTCATCAATGAGAACAAAACGGATGGCCCTTTTGCGAGCTTGGGGGTCCGTGGCACTTTCAGCTCGGCGATACTAAGGTCTCTCCAGTCTACGACCGGATCCTGTGTCGCCGGTGAGGCAATATCAATAGCCTCGAAATGGAAGGGCTGGCCGGGGTGGCCATGGTGGAGGGAGTCTTTCCCTTAGACAACATGTCGATGTGGTGTTCTCGTAACGAGGAATGTGGATAAAATAGCCTCCTCAAAGTTGGTCCGCAAGGCGTTCACCAATTTGAGGTATTAGGTCAAGGTGGCGACTTTGCATTCAGCGCACCCTTGGACCTGGTGAATCACCAGTTGCGAGTCGTTGTGGATATGAAGGCGGCGAATGCCTGCCCTTATGGCGAGCTTGAGCCCTGCGATGAGGGCCTCATATTCTGCAACATTATTGGTTACTCGGAATTGGAAAGAGACACGAAGGGATACTTCCATACCTAGGGGTCCGCGCAGATATACGCCCCCTGCGGGGGATCCAAGTTTGGATGAGCCATCCACGAACATGTCCCATTCTGGGGGAATGGGTTGTGGTGCGGGACCCTGCTCAGGGGTCGGGATGATGTTAATATCCGAAAATTCTGCAATGAAGTCGGCGAGGGCCTGGCCCTTAATTGCCTTTCTAGGCTCATAGTTGATGTTAAAGCCACCAAGCTCTATACACCATTTGGCAAGGTGCCCTGAGTGTTCGGGCCGCCTCAGAATATCCTGGATTGGTAAGTCCGTTCGGACTATAATTGTGTGCCCTTGGAAGTAGGGCTTGAGTTTCCTTGCTGCATATACAAGAGATAAGATAGCTTTTTGGAGAGGAGGATACCTTGTTTCTGTATCCTGGAGAGTGTGACTGGTGTATTAGACCGGCCACTGTTTGGCAGCCTCTTCCTTGATAAGGACAGAGGCGACGCTCCTATCAGAGGTGGCGAGGTAGAGGACCAGGTCATCGCCTGGTCTAGGGCACTTGAGTGCAGGCAACTCTTGTAAGTGTTGCTTGATTGAATCGTATGCCTCCTGGCATTCTTCTTTCCACTTGCAAGCTTTTTCTTGCGGATTTGATTGAAGAAAGGTCTCAGCGATCGCTGAGTTTAGAGACAAATCGCCCCAAGGCAACCAGCTTTCCCGCCGATTCTTTGAACGTCTTTGAGCCCCCTAGGGGTGTGCAATGTGGTGATAGCTTCAATCTTTTTGGGATTTGCATGAATCCCTCCTTTAGAGATTTGGTAACCCATAAAATTGCCCTCGCCTACGCCAAAGATACACTTCTTTGGGTTCAGCCGCATATTGTACTTGCGGAAGTTGGCTAACGTTTCTTCTAAGTCCGCGAGGTGTGTGGAGGTGGCCTTGCTTTTGACCACAATGTCATCGACATAAGCCTCAAGATTTCGGCCGATTTGGTCCGCGAAGACTTGATTCACAAGCCTTTGAAAAGTAGCCCCCGCATTTTTTAAGCCGAAGGGCATTATGATATAATGGTAGACGGCTTCACCGGTAGTTAAGGCGGTTTTTACCGCGTCCTCTGGGTCAATAAAAACTTGATGGTACCCGCTTTATGCGTCGAGGAAGGAGAAGACAGAGTGATGAACGGTTGAGTCAACCAGTTGATCGATAGAAGGCGAGGATAGGGATCCCTTGGGCAGGCCCTGTTAACCCTCTTGTAGTCTACGCAAAGTCGCCACGACCACCCTCTTTATCGGCGAGGACTATATTTGCGACCCACTCGAGTAGTGAACCTCCTTGATTATATTTGCCTTAAGCAATTTCTGCACCTCTGTGCGTACAAAGTCCTTACGGTCGGGGCCATGCCCCTTGTTTTTTGTCTAACCGGGCTAAAGCCGGGGAGTACACTCAACTTGTGAGAAATGATAGCAGGGTCCACACCTGGTAAGTCCTCAGGGGTCCATGCGAAGATATCGCCGTTGGCATGGAGGAGATGGATGAGTGCTTGCTCATCTTTTTCTTCAAGGTCTTTTCCCACCCGGAATTTCTTGCCAGGGGAGATTTCAACCTCCTCGAAGGCCCCAGACAAGTCAGGAGCGACTTCGCCCGCGGGTCCAGTCTCTTCCATGGGTGCCTTTCTTTTAGGCTCAGACGGCTTGGGGAGCGGGGGAGGTCCCGCTAGGGCAGAGACATAATTGCCCCTGGCCACATTTTGGTTGACAAAGATATAGGCATCCCCCGCCGCAGTGTGGAAAACCAAAGTCAGAGCCCGCACATCACAACGGACGTGGAACTCAGTATGAGTGTGGCGCCCAATGATGGCGTTGTACGGTGTAGGGAGGTCCAGGACGATGAAGTCCACAAAGCTGGAGTGGCACACTTGCTTCTTTTCTTTGGTGGTCCCCATCATCATGTAGGGGAGCGTGATTGACCCTAAAGTTGGGATTTCATCCCGCCCCACTCCAAAGGTGGCCCCTTGGCGAGTTGAATTTGTGACAAAGGCACCTTGGCCTCAACCAGAGTGTGCTTGTAGATTACGTTGGCATTCGCCCCGGTGTCCATGTAGACCACTGTCAATGTCCCATCTGCGATGCGGGCAGTGATAACCAAAGGGTCCGCGTGCGGTACCGCCACCGAGGTGCCATCGCGGCGATGCAGTAAGTGAGTAGAAGAGTGATTGACCTGGTAGATCTGTCTCATATGACGGCGTCTCGCCGATGCGCCTTCACATTGTGTGATTACGCTGATGTGCCCCCTTGGTGGGGGAATTTCGACCAGACCTTCTCGATCTTGGTTACTGTTGGGAGCGACCCGTCTGCGATCCCCGACGGCGGTCCTCCTGGTTACTTTCCCGCCTGCGATCCCCATCATCGTGGAGTAAGAACTCCCTGAGTTTGCCTTGAGCGAGCATTTCCCCAATCATGCGTTTAAGCTCAAAACAGTCCTCAGTGTCGTGTCCCTTGTCACGATGGTAACGACAATACTTGGTGCCAGAACAGACGACTACCTGGGAGAGGGGTCGGGGCCACTAGGGAACCTCCCTCTGTTGTTCCATGGCATGGCGTCTGTTGGTGCGAGATTCCCTTAGTCGGCGAAGAGTAAAATACGCCCCCTCCCTGATGGATGGCGTAGGTCTTGTCTCTGGGACACGGAGTCCGGTCGTGAGGGCTGTCCCTTTGCATCTGCCGTGGCGGCCCTGACGAGTGGTCGAGTGACCTTTTCCGTGTTCATAAACCGTGAGGCAGTGCTCAAGAATTGTTCCATGTTGGTGGGGGTGTTGGTGTGCACGTCCACAAAGAAAAGGGATTCCCAGCGGAGGCCCTGACTGGCTGCAAGTAGGCGGGCTTCCTCCCCAGTTAGGGACTTGGATAGATTACGCTGAAACGCTGGATATACTCCTGAGGGTCTCATCTTTCTTTTGCCGTATTTTAAGGAGGTGTCCCGCCGTTTTGGGGGGAGGTTTAGATACCACAAAGTGGTTGGAGAAGTTGCGGGAGAGTTCCTCAAAGGAGTTAAACCGTTTATCACGGAGGGTGGTATACCAGTTGGCGGCGGCTCCGTGAGCGTGTTATCGTCCGCTCTTGCGATGGCCATCGCAGAAACGTAACGCTGGAGATGAATATCAGGGTCTGAGAGACCGTCGTAAGCGTCCAGCTTAGGCTGGCGAAACTGATACGGAAGAGGGTCTCCAAACCCGTTGGGTGAAAGGTTGGGTCAAAGGTGGTCCGGACCCATTCTGGAAACATTATGAACACTGGCTCTTTCGTCCCTCTTTTCCACTTCTTCTAATCGTCTAGTAAGTGCGATAAGTAACGGCGAAGAAGGGTCGGGGTTACTTACTTGTTGAGGAGGAGTAGCGGGCGTTCGGGCTGATTAGTCCGTAGCGTTCCAACGCTATCCGAAACGCCCTAAGAGTGGTGGCGGCGTTTCGCGCAAGTTGAGAGCAACCGCATCGGTGATTGTTTGCGAGCGGCCGGATCAAGGCTCGTTGGTGGAGTGTTTGGTGGTGGAGTGTTGCGCTCTTGAGGCACGTTACGGTTCACGTGGGAGGAGCTTTCCTCCGTTGACTGAACAGAGAGTTCTCCCCGTTGTGGGGGAACGTTACTTGGAGATGGTTCCGATCGTAGATCGTTGTTTGTGTTTGTCGCGGGAGGATTCCTCCGTCCCTGACGATTGTGCCTACTTGCACTCCGGGTAGTTGGCATGGCTTACTACTTGTGGTTTGTAATATGGGTTTACGAGAAGAACTTTTTTGTTTCTTTCGTTCCCACAGACGGCGCCAAACTGATATTCTCGTTCCCAGAGTGGGAGCGGAATCCCAGTTGAGTGGTTGATGAAGATGGTGTTCTTGAGACTCCAAGCTTGCTGTTGAGTAATCTGTAAAAGATAAGAAGAATACTCGAAGTAGCAAGAGAGGAGTGGGGGCGTGTAGTAGCTTACCCGGTTTAAGGTGGACATCCCCTATTTATAGGGAGATGCCGGAGAAGAGCCTCCCCCAGTTGAAGCCTTGGATAGGCTGTGAGACAGGACTGACAAGTCTGTCAGATTTGGAGAGATAAGTCTGTGTCAGACTGATTGGAGATAAGGCGGCTGTGATGATGAAGATCTCAGCAAACCGCCTTAGAAGATTCACCTGTAAGGGAATGTTTGGCGTACAAATCTGGTGAAGATCACTCAGGCTCGTGCTGGCCTCCTTATTGGCTGATTGATGTCAGATGACCAAGTGGTCTATCTCCAAGTGGAGCAAGTGGCAGGCGAAGGCCTGCAAGGGCGAAGGCCCATGTGGAATATAACCAAATAAGGAGTGAGGGTCGCACGAACCTGACTATAAGGGCCTTATCTGGGCGAGGCCAGTATAGGCAAGAGAGTCCTCGCGAAGGCGAGTTGAGGCTGCAGGAGTAAGACCCGCGGGCGAGTGAGATCGCACGGGCGATACACGAGACCGCGAGGGCAACCCGCGCAGGCCTAAGAGACGCAAAGGCGAGTGTGAGACATCGCCAAGGCGAGGCTTAAAGCCCGCGAGGGAAGACCTCGCGCAGGTGAGACTGGAGACCTCGCGAAGGCGAGACTGGAGGCCGCAAGGGTGAGACCTTGCGAAGGCGAGACTGGAGACCTCGCGAAGGCGAGACTGGAGACCTCGCGAAGGCGAGACTGGAGGCCGCAAGGGTGAGACCTACGGGGCCTTGTATAGTTCTGATGCGACGCGAGGACGCGTCTGCTTGGGTAGTCCTTTGGCGAAGCCAAGCCCAACGGCGAACCCGTGGCTATTGGCGAGCCCATTGACTCTGGCGAACCCATGGTCCTTTTGGGCGAACTCAAGGCCATTTGCGAAGCCATGACTCTTTGCGACCCCATGGACGTTGGCGAAGGCCCTGTGCCTCATTTCCGAAACAAGCGAAGCCTGTGTGTTCGCCAAGCGTAAGAGGCTTCCATACACAAGTCGGCGAACCCTTCAACTTGTGCAGAGGCCCTCTTCTTCCCCTTTTCCCGCCAAATGCAATTCCCGGGAATTGGGAGCCGCAAAGCAGGTAGCCTACAATGTCACATCAGCTGCCACCTCTCATTTCGCCTACCATAGATCCAGAAGCTGTTCCCTTGTCAAGACATTCTTTATTATTTCCTTCTTTCTTTCTCCATCTATAAAAGGAGGTCAGAACCTAAGTATTAGGCGAACTCATTTTGTAAGAACACATATTTGCGGAGATACGCATATTGTTCTTCGTGGGTCTCAAATCTTGCTCCACCAATCCATTAGTGATCCATTGCAAGAGGATCCAATATAATACCTAGCATTGTTTGATCTCGTAGTCAAAAGGTTCTAGGTCCCATTTTCCTTTCCTGCATTTTCAAGGGCATTGCCTCACCTCGTAGTGAGGAGGTTCCCTTGGCCGACTCTGTTTCCTTCGTGTTCTTCCTCTGTTTCGTTTCCATCTGCTGGAAACCGCCTCCAACGAGCTAGATCGAGCTCGTGATCACTTACCCCCGTGATCACATCAGTAGTGTACCACTTTGACATAAGCTAATTATGTTAGATTGTAGAGAAATGCATGTTAGGTTAATTATAGGATGAGAGTTCATGATTAACCTAGGAGGAAAATTGATTAACTCACAATAAGTTAGGATACAAGACATTGTGGCTAACTTATCTCTAAATACACTTGAGAGAGTGGTTTAGACCCAATATATTTTCCTACATAAATCCGAACAATATCCATGAATGTTTATGAGCCAAATTATAATCCATGTACCCATGATCCAACTGGAGCGCAAATTCCTAGGAGAAAATTTAGTTCAATGGCACAATTTAATTATTGTAATCCTTGATTAGTTGTTTAGTCACTTCAATTCTTGCTTCTTGCATGATTAGCTTCACACTCACCAATCAATCCATTCCTTAGTGTAGTTTAGTTGCAATTCACAAACAAAACACACAAAAATCTAAGTCCCTGTAGTTCGACCCGGTACTCCCGGTTTTATTACTTGCAACCACCGTACACTTGCGGAGAGTCACTGTTAGTGCATTGCCTTCATATAAGAATAACTACACAAAAATGAATCCAAAAGGTTCAAAAAACTTGAATATTTTGGGAAAGGACTCAATGTGCCACGCAGGGTGCCCTCGCACACCACAAGGTGTGTAGCTCTACACTAAACTTGTAAAATTTGTCGAATCCTCTATACCAATCATGTGTGGATTGCCTTCATATAAGCATAACTACATTAAAGGAGGGGCGGAGGAGGCTAGGTTAGCCGAAAGATGGTTATCGGTTCAAGGACGCAAGGTCGGGGTCGTTACGAATAGGACAAATATACACCAAACCCTTGAAGGCCTGTTCGCCATTCTTCTTATTTTTTTTATAGGCTTCCAGTCTCCTCAGAAGTCCGCTCTTCTATCTTCGCAGAATTCACCTGGATCTCTTACTCACCTTTTTTTCTAGGGTCTTTATTTAAGTTAAGATATTTAGGTCAATCGTCTCTTCTTGTTATTCTCAATCGACCTCTCTACGGGATTGGAAGAAGGAGCTTTCACCCAAATGAGTTAGAGTTCCTCCGTGTAATTATCGAAGCACAACACTCTGCCGAAAAGACGAGGCGGGAGTGCGTCGAAGCATGAATTGACTTAGCGACGTGAACCTTGGGTGAGGTGCACTAGCGAGCGACTTCCTTCCCCGCGGGAAGCGAAGCTTGATAGGAGCCCGAGCTAAGAGAATAGAACAAACAAACTCGACTCACTCAAAGCCAGGTCTGGTCTTAAGCCGGACAAGATATTCTGACTGGGCTAGGCGTCATACTAAGTTTACCCATCCAATAAATAACCTAACATGCCTTTCTCTACAATCTAAAATAATTAGCTTATGTCTAAGTCTAATCATGCCAAGATTAATCCTCTCTCAAGGTATTTAATCAATAAATTCAGAGAAACACAAACATAAATTATCAAACAATATCCATTCATAAAAAATATCACACTACTCATCATAATGAAAACTATAAATTCAAAGAAATAGAAATGATTCATAGCCAAGATGGAATTTGAGCTCAATTTGACCAAATGCTAAAAAAATGGAAGAAATGAGAAAACTAGCAAATTCTAGGTTTTGAAATGTAATCTACTCAGAAAATGGAAGGAAACCCTAGACTTAATCTCAAAATGATGAAGAAATCAAGCTTTGAGCTGCATGGAGAAGAAAATGGTGATGAATGCGCCTTGCTCCTCTCCTCACGCCCTTGGCTGTTTAAAAACACGAATCACTACTTCTGAAATGAAGCTCTCCTTTTATGTAGGGTTTCTTTAAACCAATGGCCCCGATTGAATCAATAAAAAGATCAATGGCCTGGATTAATTTTCGATGCCAGTTGATCACCGGGTGATCACCTGGTATGGTGATCACCTGGTGTGGTGATCACCAGACGATCAACAACTCCAGAATCTCAAAACTCCACACTCCTAGATTCTAGATGACCACCAGGCGATCGACTCGCTTCAGCAACCACCAGACTTGTTGATCACCAGGTGATCGACTGATTTCGCTGCTACTAGACTTGTGCCGAGTTATCGAATGATTAAGCTCCAGGATCGCTTTAGATCCCTGGATTCTAGTCGATCAACAGGTGATCAACTCACTTCAACCTGATGATCACCAGACGATCAACTCACTTCAACTTGATGATCACCAGGCGATCGACTGAGTCACCTTGAACTCCCTGGATTCTAGATGACCACCCGGTGATCATCTGAATAAGAAATTTGCCCTTTTTGATCCTCTAACATCTCCTTTTGATACATTATGCCCCAAAATGACCTGAACTGCCAAAATCAATAACTTTATGAGAAAAACAACCTCATCTTCATTCAGATAATTTAAATACTTCATTCAAATCAAATTATTTAAATGCTCTCGTCAAATACCCCTGTAGCGACAAGATTTTCGACAGGAGTCGCCACCAATCTATTTAGGTTAGGTCGATTTGAAACCTAAAACTTGGTCTGCACAGGCTCTAGATCCGTTAGTCAATTACAATCAAAAATAAAAATTTCCGATTGCCAAAAATTGGTACCACAGGGTTTATTTCATATTTTGCTTGATTTTTATTTATCTTTTTATTTATTTTTTTTCTTATTTAAATGATACACCAAATAATTAATTTTAGTGACAATAATCAATAATAGAATAAATAAGTTAACGTCATTTAAATGAAATAATTAGCAACACAGATTAAGAAAAAGATTAAAAGTTTAGGCATAGTGCCCAAAATGTCAGTTTTTAAACTTGTTAAAGGATTACTATAAGTGGATTGACATCAGTGGCTCAATCGACATCTTTAAAAAACCTTAGGGACCTAAGTGACATAAAGGGAAAACATGAGGGGGTTAAACAAATGAAAAATAAAGAATAATAGAATAAAGAATAAAAAAAAGAAGTAAAACACGTACCTGTACCTACAGCAGCGAGCTCGCGAAGGAGGAGGCGGAAGGTGCAGCTCAGATTCGACTGAAACGGCGACGTCGGCGGCGGAGATCGGTGCGGATCAGCAAGGTGGCGCACGGCGAGGAGTTTGGAGGCAACCGGAGCAGAAACGACGGCTTGAGTTGCTGGATTGAAGCGGGTTGCGCCGCGGGCGGGTCGCGGTTCGAGGCGAAATTCTCCGTCCTCCGACCTCCGTTGGCGAAATTAAAGGCAGATTCGGATTCGTCGCGACGAAACGGAGACGATGGTGCCAAGGTTTCGTGACGAGGAGATCGATTTGAAGGAGTCAAGGTTTGTGGAATGGAAAAAGCTTCGGTTGAAGCTTTTGGCCGAATTTTTGTTTTTTTTTTCTTCTAATTATTCCTTGTTTACTGCTAATTACGTTTTAGGGTTTAGTTTATGATGTATTTATAGGCCTAGGCTAGGGTTAGGGTTATAGAGTCCAATTAGGTTAGCATTCCTATTTTTTAGTGGTTTAGATTAAATTTAATTGTATTAGATTTTTGGTGATAATTATGATAATTGTTTTTAGATTTTCGGATTATTTAATTATTATTTTAAGATAATTATATTTTTTCAATCTTTTATTATCATTTTTATCTTCCCTTTTTATTTTATTAATATTAATTAAAGATTTTTCCCCTAAAATTACTAAACATTCAATTAGGTCATTTTACTTTTCTTTTTTTCTTTTTTTTTTAAATTAGACCAAGTTATGCTTAAATTTGTTAATTAGTTAATTAGATTAAGTTAGCTGTTAATTACAAATCCGAGTAAAAATCGAGTGTCAATAATGCCCTTTGCATGATTCATGGAACATGGAGCATGTAAAGTAGATACACCGAATTTTTGGCCGTGAATAACGAACCTTCTCATTACTCTTGAAGGAAGAAACTTTTCTTACCTTTACAAGCGAATGAACCTTCCTTGCTTCGCTCAAATGGAAACCTTCCCGTTGAGTTGAATAGCGGAACTTTCCTACTATTCAAGGCTAAAGAACCTTCTTTGTCCCATATGATATGATAATGAGAACTTTCTCATTACTCCGGAAAGGAAGAAACTTTTCTTACCTTTACAAGGCGAAGGAACCTTTCATGCTTCGCTCAATGAAACCTTCCCGTTGAGTTGAATAGCAGAACTTTCCTACTATTCGAGGCTAAAGAACCTTCTTTTCCCCAAATGATATGATAATGAGAACCTTCTCATTATCCGTGAAGAAAAAAAACCTTTCTTTTCTTCGCCCATATAAGAACTTTCCTATTGGGTTGAATAGTGGAAACCTTCCCACTATTAGAGTTAAGGAACTTTCCTTACTCCAAAGGCGATGCTAGGTAGAGAACTGTCTCTTTTAGGTCACCTAGGCTTGAGTCGCGAGGTAGGGAACCTTCCCTTTTTGCCACCTCTATTGTCTTTTCTCGCTTTGAGACTGGTTGACTAGGTAGAGAACCTTCTCTTTTTACCACCTAGGTTTACGTTGAGAGGTAGGTAACCTTCACTATTTGCCACCTAGACTTATATTGTTAGGTAGAGAACCTTCTCTTTTAACCACCTAAGCTCAGAGTTGTGAGGTAGGGAACTTTCCCTTTTTACCACCTTAGCTATCCTTTCTTACCTTGAGTCTGATTTACTGGGTAGAGAACTTTCTCTTACCTGGACAATATCTTGGACGATACCGTAGAATGCTGAGAATAGTAAGAATCTTCTTACTAATCTAAGAGAGAAACCTTTCTCCTCTGGGTAAGGCTAAGGAACTTTCCTTGCGAATCTTTGTCTGAGAACTGGATCGATCCTTTCTATTTTTTGAAATGAATGAAATGGTAAGAACTTTCGTACCATTCCGTGAGTGAAATCTTTTGAGTGAAAGCGCTTGATTGATTTTGAAGTATGAAGAATGATAAGAACTTTCTTACCATTTGAGAGAGAAACCTTTCTCTCCGGGATGTGGTAAAGGAACCTTCCTCACCTTTTTTAGATTGACTTTGAAATGTGGCGAATGGAAGAACTTTTTTACCACTCAATGAGAGAAACTTTCCTCTCACGGCTTGGGCAAAGGAATCTTTCCTGCAAATATCTGTTGATTTGTTTGAAATGAGAAGGATGGTAAGAACTTTCTTACCATTCGGGGAGTGAAACATTTCTCTCTCGACTTATGGAAAGGAGCCTTCCTTGCCTTTCTAAGTGGAAATTCGAAGTGATTCTGAAATATGAAGGATGATAAGAACTTTCTTATCATTTGGTGAGAGAAACTTTTCTCCAAGACAAGGCAAATGAAACTTCCACATCTTTTAAGGGAAACTCTGGATTGACTTTGAAATGATGCGAATGGAAGAACTTTCTTACCATTCAGTGAGAGAAACCTTTCTCTCGTGGATTAAGGCTAAGGAATCTTCCTTGCCTTTTCTGAGTGGAAAAACTTAGACTTGACTTATGAAATGTGATGGAATAGTATGAACCTCTTACCTGACTTTTGATGAAGGTTAGGAGTCCTCCTTACCTGTCTTGGTGAAAATCATGCTTGACCTTGGGAAGACTTTCTATTCCTTTTATCATAGAAATGTTTCTTTCCTGAAAGGGATTAAGGAACCTTCCTTGACTCTCTTGACGAATTGAGTGCTAGTTGACCTTCTTGATCCCAAAAGAAGTACTTGAATAGTGCTTATTCTAGTCCTTGCTCGATGTGCCCCTTGAAAACCTGCCAATGTGCATGATACATGATTTCCATGATGCATGACTTTGAAAATGCTTGATGTTTGGAGTTGCTGCCAAAACCTTCAAAAAATCAGAATGATCTTCAATTAAAACCAACGATGCATGGCTAAACCTTTACCCAGCTTACCTCATGAATCCCTTCCATCTAAGCTTATCTTACCTTCAAAAGATTTTTTTCTTGATTTCTTTAGCCTCGAGAACAATTATATGAGTGAATGATCATGTTTGCCCCCCAAATGTGATCATTAAAGTGCAAATTCTCTTCAAGAGTCTTTAAACCATGTCTTACATTTAATCCACACTCATCAATGCTTAATGGTTGGTCTTTAAAGAAACTCTTGTCGATTTGCAAAGCTTGACAAAATATATGATGGTCCTTGTGTAATCATTAAAATCTGTTATCCTTTTCCTTTTCCACTTGAAGAAGTAAAATGTGCATGGATAATGGGAGAGTTTCTTAGTATGAAGGATTGACTTATGTGGAGGTCGAGGAGAAGAAAGAATATCACTTGAATGGTTCTTTGAGGAAAATAGCATCCTCTGATTTGAGCTGATGAAAAGAAGGGTGGTTTAGGCGAAAGGCCTTGTAATGTCACCACTTAGCGACTTGACTTCTTTGAAAAACCTGATAGTGTCTATCACGAGATCATCACCTTATCCGATGAGAACGACCTCAGAATGTTGCCCCCCAACTTCTCATGATGTGTGGAATTTCTCCTCCGAAACTTGACTCAACGTTTGCTTCAAATTGCTTCAAATCCGATGAGGTCCTTGAGATGGTAATAATTGTTTCAAATTGTGCCTTCATTCTAAACCGCCTTTGCAGGTTTTCAGATTAGACTCCATGACTCAACGTTTTCCTTCTTTCTCTTCTTTGTTTTTCCATTTTTATGTTCGGATCGGAAATTGTTTGACTTGCGATTTTTAGTTATTTTCATGCGAGCGTAAATAGTTGTTGCTACATACGCCCGATTACTTCCAACTAAAATGCAGAGGCAAATGGCTACTAGCACTATTCATAACTTTGGTCTTTCTAGCCAAAGACAGCGGAATAGGATTTACTTTGACCCTCTTTTATTTTCTCCATTTTTTTGAGCCATAGGTATCGATATGTTGAAGACATCTTGACCTTTGATCAGGCCTGGGAATTTATGAATTGAGTGAATTTGACTTGATCTCAAACTCGATAGTGTAGCAATGATCCGAAATGTGCTTTCATTCTCCTGCCCCCATTTTTCGGTGAATGAGGTTTCTTTGTCTTTGGGAGAATATTTTTGAGTGAATGATCCTTCGACGCTCCGAAAGAACCTTCCGAAGTAGATCGAGATTAAGTTTTCCTCGAAAGAGAATTCCATGATGAAATTGAAGGGCCACATTGAAATTGTTCCCATAAGATTTAGCAATGTCCTCAAGATAACCACTATCGTCTTCCTTTAACTCACCGGTGACACTCTTTTGTTGTGCTTTGATGAAAGAATCTTGAAGTGGAGGAATGAGAGAAAGTAGGTTATGTGATGTGAAGTTTTAGTAAGGATGCCAACGCGCACATTCTACCCCTTCTCATTTTCGGTAAAGAATAACAGTTGTCCATTGCAACAAAGACAATACTCTAGATTTTGGACTAAATCTAGGTAATTCAACTTTCAAGTTATCTTGGCAAGCTCTCAAAGATTGGAGTGAATTCAAAGATTTCTCCAATTATTCACCAATTTGCATAGATCAACGTGTTGGACCCAGCTTAAAGACTAGAGAAAATTGTCCTCTTATGCCATAAATGAGGGATCATCAGTCTTTTTCACATCATAAAATTGTTCTGAAGCTCATTAATGTCCCCTTTTTTTTAATTTTCTAAAAAATATGCAATGATGTATCACAAGAAATGAGTGATTATGTGCATGAATGCCGTGAAATGTTTTTTTTTGAAGTGTCAATACCGGTTAGAAACAAGTATGATGCATGAAAATGTGACGAAAAGTCAAAAAAGGAAAGGAAGATGAATTAGTACAAATTATATACAGAAATATGAGTACAAAAGAATAATTAGTAAGAATTGACAATCTTTAAAAGAAGCAATGCCCTTTGCACCATAGTTCTCGAGCAATTCCAGGCGTTCAACTCAGGTACTCTAGCTTGGTGTACTTTTGCGTTCCTCGATTACTCTAACTCGTCAACTCGGATGACATTGAGCTTCCAGACTGTCGCACTTGTAACTTGTGTAGAGTCTCGTACTGGTTCCACCAAGAATCGACATGTTTATTTTTTGTCTTGAGCTCGAGCAAATAGGTCATTGTGAAGCAGGGTAATCTGATTGATAGCATTGCGTTGATTTAAAACATGTCATCGCCTCTGGCTGGGTTTCCACTATTGTGGCAGTCCAAGACTCGTCATCGCCAGTGAGACAAGTGCAAATGTATTCATAAAAAAAATCATTGAGTATATTACCTATATGATATGCATGCAGCAGAAATCAGCAAACGAGTGTCGTTAGTAACAGTTATAACATAATACAATGAAAATCAATCAAGTATATACATACGGGACTCTTAAAGGATGGGTCTACGGCCATTACATGCATTTGGTGGTTTAGAATGAAAGCGTCCAGGGGTAGGTTCCCGAATCCCTTTTACTAAGTTCTATCGAACTAGAAAAGGCCCAATTCCTTAACCACGAGGGTTATGTAAGGAAGGATTAATTCGGGTCGCATCTTTCACGGTTCCATTGGGTGACTAACGCCACACCCGAACAACGCTACTAACCACTACGGTCTAGAGAAAGCGCGGTGAGTATTGCCACACACGACTAGCCTATCCCGGGTGTTTCACAAAAACGAGATTATGAGGAGCTCGGGAGGAGAGCTCGATGTCATGTATGTCAAAAAATAATATAACATGTAAAAAGAATCAAGATAAAAATAAAATAAAAATCAAGTGAAGAGAAAATAAAATAAACCCTTTGATGTGGCCAGACTCTCCCCAGCGGAGTTGCCAGCTGTAGAGACGAGATTTTCGACAGGAGTCACCACCAATCTGTTTAGGTTAGGTCGATTGGAAACCTAAAACTTGGTCTGCACAGGCTCTAGATCCGTTAGTCAATTACAATCAAAAATAAAAATTTCTGATTGCCCAAAATTGGTACAACAGGGTTTATTTCATATTTTGCTTGATTTTTATTTATCCTTTATTTATTTTTTTTCTTATTTAAATGATACACCAAATAATTAATTTTAATGACAATAATCAATAATAGAATAAATAAGTTAACGTCAATTAAATGAAATAATTAGCAACACAGATTAAGAAAAAGATTAAAAGTTTAGGCATAGTGCCCAAAATGTCAGTTTTTAAACTTGTTAAAGGATTACTATAAGTAGATGGACATCAGTGGCTCAATCGACATCTTTAAAAAACCTTAGGGACCTAAGTGACATAAAGGGAAAACATGAGGGGGTTAAACAAATGAAAAATAAAGAATAATAGAATAAAGAATAAAAAAAGAAGTAAAACACATACCTGTACCTACAGCAGCGAGCTCGCGAAGAAGGAGGCGGAAGGTGCAGCTCGGATTCGGCTGAAACGGCTGTTAACAATCATTTTTTAAATTAATTCACTAATTTAATTTTTTGGGAACTTATTTAACTAATCTAACTTGGATTCCAACTCAATCAAAAGAAAGGGGCTGAAGTGAATGTTTTGAACATTATACATGATAAGATGACACTTACCCTTTTTTTGGTTGCAAGCCACAACCGACCTCCACCTCAACCGACCTCCACCTCCGCCTTCTTCGTCTCCTACCTTCACCCTACCTCTTCAAACCCTAGCCTCCAACTCCACCCTAACCCTAGCCTCCACCCTAACCCTAGCCTCCCTCATATCTCTATAAATAGAGATTCCCACAGCTGAGAAAAGATGAAAAAAGAGAGAAAAAAAGTTTGCTCTCTTCCTCGCCAGCCGCAACCCTTCTTCCTCCTCCACCACAACTCCTGGCCAGACCATCTCCCGACCTTTGGCGCACCAGCCCTGCATCACAGCTGCGACTGCAGCAAAGGGAAGGCGGAGCTGACGCCATCTTCCAGCTTTCTCTCGTCTACCCTAGCGCTGCCAAGCCGCTGCGGATCACTCCCCAGTCGTCGGAGCACCTGCCACAGCCCGAGCCGCCGCCACCTTGTCACCGTCCGCCGCGAAACTGCACCCCAGCCGCTGAACCTGCAGACTCCGGCGCGAATTCATCGCGAATTCGAATACCAGCGACACGTGTCGCGTTTGTGTTTAATTCAAACCCGGTAAAACTCTCTTCCAGCCCTCACTTGTTTTTAGTTGTGTTAATAAAGTCCCTAACTTGTTCTTTTGCGGTTTCTGAGTTTAACAAGGTTTAACTTTATTTTCTTACAGAAAGGTCACCGGACAGAGTTGTTTATTTTGTTCTTTTCATGATTCCTAGTTTTCTTTTTTCCAATTTTGTTCATAATCTATTTGTTTGTTATAATAATTAATTCTAATCATCTTTTAATTTAATTATTATCCCTTTCTTAAATATTCATGAAAAATTTCCTAAAAATATATTGTTCATAGTTTTATTTATTGATTTATTTGACATTGATCATTCTTCATTATTTTTGCTAACATTCTCATCTCTCATTATTTTCATTTACATCATCATAATAATTATAAATTTTTTTGTTATTATCATTGAATTAATTCTAGAATCTTTTTCCATTCTCGAAGCGAGTTTAGCTCGGGTTTTAGAACCTCCAATAAGAAGGCTATTTGACTGCCACACCGCATCAACAAATCTCCGAGGCAACTTGACCGTCTCCAACATCCAGGCAATTCGACCGCCGCTTCACCGATTTGACAGGTACGCATTCTAATCCCGACTCTCCCAGTCCAACGGGAGCGAACTACGTGGGCTTTGATCCCGATTCTAACGGGTACATAGGCAACTTGGAAGCCCATAATCCAGGCCCAAGTCCAATTAACTAAAATTAACCCATTGTTTGAAAATAAAAATATAATCATTTTGCATTATTTAATTTATGGGAATCGACTTTTATTTTGTTTTAAAAATTATTTTCAGACAAATTGGGTGCCTAACACCTTCCAATTTGTACCCAATCCCCGGACATAAAATCTCTAG
Organism: Stellera chamaejasme; assembly: GCA_024586325.1. Lineage (NCBI taxonomy): Eukaryota > Viridiplantae > Streptophyta > Magnoliopsida > Malvales > Thymelaeaceae > Stellera > Stellera chamaejasme. The sequence continues at coordinate 23,350,971 of CM044984.1, read as the reverse complement.
TTTTCGCAGAATTGCCTTTTCTAAAATTCGGAGTAAAAAATTGGGTTTTTCCTTAAATTCTCATTTTCTAAAAAATAAAGGTGGCGACTCCCTCGTTTTTCCCAAAATTGGCGGAAAAGCCCCCGACGAGCGGCCCTCCCGCTCACAACGGCGACGTCGGCGGCGGAGATCGGTGCGGATCAGCAAGGTGACGCACGGCGAGGAGTTTGGCGGCAACCGGAGCAAAAACGGCGGCTTGAGTTGCTGGATTGAAGTAGGTTGCGCCGCGGGCGGGTCGCGGTTCGAGGCGAAATTATCCGTCCTCCGACCTCCGTTGGCGAAATTAAAGGCAGATTCGGATTCGTCGCGGTGAAACGCAGATTTTCGGATTATTTAATAATTATTTTAAGATAATTATATTTTTTCAATCTTTTATTATCATTTTTATCTTCCCTTTTTATTTTATTAATATTAATTAAAGATTTTTCCCCTAAAATTACTAAACATTCAATTAGGTCATTTTACGTTTCTTTTTTTCTTTTTTTTTTTAAAAATTAGACCAAGTTATGTTTAAATTTGTTAATTAGTTAATTAGATTAAGTTAATTGTTAATTACAAATCCGGGTAAAAATCGAGTGTCAACAACCCCCACACTTAAACAATTGCTTGTCCTCAAGCAATTCCTATCTACATGCACGACTACCAATGCCCACAGAAGTTGAGTTGCAGCTCGGCATCAATTATTAATATATATGTAAATGATCTAACAGGTTCTTAAAAACTTATTCTCAATTCCAGAAATAAAGGATCATTCCCTCAGTGTTTCACTCTGGTTCTTACAAGCATTGGGGTAACTTATACATGAAAGGCACGAAAATACCCAAACTTGCTCTTTTTGTTTTTGTTTTAGCAAACACCACTTTCAACATATGAACCCCATTAACAAGAACAAAACACATCCTAAAATAAGCAATAAATACAGTGCCTTTCTCTTGCTTTCATATACTTTTATTTTCTTTTCGTAGAAAGGCACAAAACTTTTCCAGGATGTATTCCCACCGTCCGATCTCCTAACATAGCACAACATTTAATTTCCCCCAAATTCAACATTTGAACACACCACAATTTTTTTTATACCTATGCCCAAAATAAAATGCTCAGACCGTTTCATGGACAAAAAGGTAATATAGAGAAAGGAATGACTCATGACGTGGGTGATTAAAGAATTTGGTCTTTAGGCTCAAAGGGGTTTATCTAATGGAATTAATGCTCAAGTTGGCTATTTTGGAAAGTAGGCTCATCCTAAAATTGCCATCATCATCCCGACTCAACATACAACAAAAGTAGGTTCGCAACGGTTCTTGACAAGCAAGTTTAGTTCGAACACTTAGCAAGATACTCTCAAGAAAGAATAATTCACACATATTTCATGCATTGGAAAAATTTAGGCACAAAACCTCACATGGTAAAAGTCTCTATTTGAAGCATGAAGATAAAGTTCTACAACCTATAAGATCAGATGCATATTAATCAACGCAGTAACTCAACTCATTAGAGCATTGGGATCCTAAATGCAACCTAAGTCCTATATGCTACTAATTCTAAAAGAAAGTGGTAAACAATGAAATAAATGTGATTCTATCTAATGCGCATACTAGTATAGCTCCACCACAATTCTCACTCTAGTTAATTGGCACCATTTAGATTAATTTCACTTGCCATTGTGCTTGAACGAATCACTTGACATATCACTTTTCTTAATTCTGTCATATTAAAAATATCAAAAACATTGCATTTAGCTAGATTCTACGATTTACACTACAATCTCTTGGGTTCAACCCCACTCTCCCAATTACAATTGCAAACCTTGCGCTTGAGGTAGAATGGGTTTTATTACTTGAAATGTGCGTAATTTATAGACATGTAAAACACCCGTCAAGTTTTTGGCGCCGTTGTCGGGGATTGTTTGTGTAGTCATTGGTGATTAAGCTATTTGCATCTTGTTGAATAAGTGGATATTGATTGTTATTCTTGCCCTTCGCTTGTAGGTAGCTTTTCCGGTTTATGACCCGAAGCTCACAAGTTCGTCTTGTTGGTTTGGATCCGGAAATTGAGAAGACTTTGCAGAATTTGAGAAACATGGGCAAGCACACACAAGAAATTCCAAGAGATTCTAGTTCTTCAAGCCAATCCATCAACATGGAAAGAGTCGATATTCCCGTTGATGAAAATGTGGAAGAGGTTCACGATAATGGGATCCCGTTGAACGATCAACAAAACAATCAAGGACATGGGAGAAATCAATATGAACAAGAACCACCAATCGGGGATTTATTGAGAGCCGCCTGGTGGGACGATGGTCGCCGATTAATTCGCCCACAAAGAGCTCCGGGAACAAAAATTCAAGGTCCCAACTCACATGTTCAATCTCATTGGACAAAGACCTTTTTGTGGAAAATCTCATGAAAATCCACATGATCATATCGACAACTTCATTGAGATTTGTGAGACTTGTGACGTGGAAGAAGGATCGGTGGATGAGGTGAGAATGAGGCTTTTCCCACTCTCACTATTGGGATAAGCCAAGCTATGGTATAAGAGCCTCGACCCATAACGAATTCAATCTTGGCAAGATCTCCATAGTGCTTTCATGGATAAAGTTTTCCCACCGGAAAAGGCGCTTGAAATTCAAAATGAAGTCTCCATGTTCCATTAACGACCAAATGAAAGTTTGGATGAAGCTTGGAACCGTTTCCGGTAAGGGTGTGCACGGGGCGGGGCGGATAGTGAGAAAAATAGTATCCGCCCCACCGAGTGCGGGTACCCTAAATGCGGGTACCCGATTTTCACGGTTTTTTGCGGTTCGGATCGCGGGTATTCCTAAGTATAATTATTCTATAAAAATTTTCAATTTACTTGGAGATATTCTAAAATTTTGCATCATAAATGTACATATCTAGAGCATCAAAATGAAGAAAAGTAGTTTGCATAAATAGAACAATAATATAATATTACAAATCATGTATTATTGTTGTATGAAATGGGTTTTCACACATAATATAAAAGAAATTTAAAGGAAAATTGAGATAAAGTAAGCAATTTTAGATAATTTATTTGTAAATAGGCATATGCGGATCGGTTCGGGTATCCGCGGGTTTCTAAAATTAGAACCCGCGGGTTATCGGTTTCTTCGGTTCATGGGTTTTTTCGGTTTTGGATCATGCGGTTCGGTTCGGTTTCTCGGTTTTGCGGGTCTTTTTGAACACCCTAGTTTTGAGTTTGCTCAAGAAACTCCTGGGTCGAGCTTTTACACCAGGCCACCAAGTGAATATCTTCTATGAAGGTCTAAATTTGACGGAAAAGGGCTTGCTTAATGCCACCATCGGTGGTCGGTAAGGAGACAAAGGCACAACCGAATGCCTTATGTTACGGTCACCCCGAGCGGGTTGTGACCCGGGTGACCCGGGGCTCCGGTTTTGACCTGCGGGTCACGTTTTTGGGTGGTTAAATGGCTCCCGAGACTTATCTGGGTTTTATTTCTGGTAATCCTTCGGGATTTGAGGTCGTGTGGGTTCCCCGGACATTTTCGCCGAAAATATTTTTCGAGTAGGGGTTGTCTCGGGACGTACAGCGGGCTCGGTAGCGCTCCCGGGACCTCGGAATGGGAAACCGTTTGCATATTTGGAATCGTGGGAACGTCCCAGATCTTTTTACGGAGTATAATTTTTGGGTGGGGACGTTCGGTCCCGGGCGACTCCCGGGGCTCGGGACGGGAATCCCGGGGCTCGGGATGGAAATTTTCCGACGGCTTCAGTGTAAGTTATGTTATATTTTAAGACGAATTTTATGGTAATATTTGGGGAATTTTGGCGTGACGGGATTTTGGTTCAGGTTGACACGCGCGCACGTCGGGGTTTGCGCGGGTTCAGCGGGCCCGGTAGGACACTCTGGATTTCCAAATGGACTTTGGAAACAGGATTTGGGTATTTTATGATATTCTGAGGATTGTGGTCTGTTTTGGTTTCATTTGAAGTTTGTTACTTGTGTTTGGGGTTAAATTGTAAATATTTGGAAAGTTGGAGGGCTAAGTTGTTATTTAGCCTAAAGTCAACAATATTTTTTTTGGTCAGATTTGGGGTAAGTCGGCTGTAAGGGGAAGGGAGGGACACATGTCCAATTTTTATTAAATATGGAAAAGAAAGGATAATAAAAGGGATAATATAAAAGGAAGTTTTATGGAATAACAAGACAAGTGTTATTATTATTTCAACTTCTTCTTCCTTCTCATCTTCATCCGCCATGGCCTCCTTCTCCCAAGCTCCTCCTTGTTCTTCATCTTGGCCAAAATCAACAAGGTTTTGAATTCCACAAGTGGTAAGTTCCCTCCTTTCATCTCTTTTCAAGATTGGAAACTTGATTTAGTTGGAAAAAGAGGAAGAAAATGGGTTTATGGTTTGTTATTCACTACATTTTTTGGTGATACTCTTCCTCCCATCTTTTAGTATGTTGTTCTTGGGAAGGAGAGGAGTAAGAATCTATGGTTAGATTTTGGAAAAACATCATGGAAGGAAGAAACATATTTTGGCGAAAATTAGGGTTGATTCTAAACTTGGTGTTTTGTTGTGTTCTTGAATCATGCTCTTGATATGTGGTTCCTAGCATGATTCTAAGGCTTGCTATGGTTTCAATTTGGAGGGGAATTGATTGAGTGGAAAAGCCCCAATTTGAGTGAATAGTGGATTAGGGTTCATGGTTGATTTTGGTTATTAAAGGTGAAATTGGTTAGTAATCTTGCTTAAGTTATGTAATTGGTGATTAAAGAGTGTAAATGGAACCTTGAATGGTTTGTTTTGGAAGCTTGGTGGAAAATGGGTGAAGAACCGAAACTTTGAATGAATCTTTTTCCATGTTAGGGTTGTGTTTTGGTTGTGTTGGTTGGTAATTCGGTATTGTGGATGGAAGTAGGTTCGTATTGATGTTTGAAACATTGTTTTTGGGCAATGGGAGCAAAGTTCACTTTATTGCGGGATTAAGGGTGAAAGTGTCTGGAATGTGGGTTTAAAGGTTGGAATGCGTTTGTGGGTGTATGAATAGCAATGTTCTAGCTCGGTTCGTGAAACCGAGCTTTCTGTGGATTTCTGCGGGAAAGTGCGGGATTATGCGGGGTTGGTTTCCGGGGTTTGTTTGGATGTGTTCTGACTTAATTATGGTTGTTCAGCTTGGTTCTGCGTGGGTGGAGTAGCGTGGGTCCGTAAAAGACAAGTTGCAACTTTTCGGGCCGGGACCCGGGATTTCCCAGGTTTTGTGCTGCGAGGCAGTGTATCTGAGGTAAGGGCTCAACTTCTCTCGCTATGCATTCTGGGGGTAGTTGCATCTTGGTACACTACCCAAGCAAACGCGTCCTCGCGTCACATCAGAATCATACCAGGCCCTTTTGAAAAGGTCTCATCATTATGGTCTCCAGAACCGCCTTCGCAAGGTCTCGCCCTTGTGGTCTCCAGTATCGCCTTCGCAAGGTCTCATCCTTGTGGTCTCCAGTCTCACCTACGCGGGGTCTTGCCTCGCGGGCCCCAAGTCTCGCCCGGGCGACGTCTCACACTCGCCTTTGCGTCTCTTAGGCCTTCGCAGTCCACCCTCGCGGTCTCGGGTCTTGCCCTTGATATCTCACTCGCCTTCGCGGGTCTTACTCCCGCAGCCTTATCTCGCCCTCGCGAGGACTCTCTGCCTATACCGGCCTCGCCCGATTAAGGCCCTTATACTCGGATCGTGCGACCTCACACCTTACTTGGCTATATTCTATATGGGCCTTCGCCCCTGCAGGCCTTCGCCGCCGCTTGCTCCACCTGGAAATAGACCACTTGGTCATCTGACATCAATCAGCCAATAAGGAGGCCAACACGAGCCTGAGTGATCTTCACTAGATTTGTACGCCAAACATTCCCTTACAGGTGAATCTTCTAAGGCGGTTTGCTGAGATCTTCATCATCACGACCGCCTTATCTCCAATCAGTCGACACAGACTTATCTCTCCAAATCGGCTGCACTTGTCGATCTGTCTCACACCTGTCCAAGGCTTCAACCGGGAGGCTCTTCTCTGGCATCTCCCTATAAATAGGGGATGTCCACCTTAAACTGGGTAAGCTACTACACGCCCCCCCCCACTCCTCTCTAGAAAATTATGAGTATTCTCTATATATTTTAAATATTAATCATAACAAGCAAGCTTGGAGCCTCAAGAACACCCTCATCATCAACCACTCAACCGAGAGTCCGGGCCTTCCTTAGGAACGAGACTATCACATGTATAACGGGTTTAGTTGGGGCGGGTTCCGGGTGAGGGCGGTGGTTCGGTGACCCCGAGACCCGTCAGATGGTAAGGTATCGGTTGCTTTCTGTTCAAGTCCCAGATGGTCTTAGAGGCCACGGGTTTCATGCTCTGCTTTACTTTTCTGGTATGTTCTGATATTTGGCTTATGTGTTACTATATGATTCTGTTCTGTTAGTATCCGCACCTGGGGTGTTGATATTCTGTTTTGTTGTGTCTGCACTGAGGGTGCTGACATTCTGTTCGTATACACGCACCGGGAGTGCAGGTATACTTCTGTGACCCTACGACAGTTTGGGGATCACAACCCCAGCCGGTACCGTGCTTCGTATATTCGACCTTTTGGAGAGGGCTGTCGTTCTGTGTTTTGTTATAAGGGTCATTCTGGCGGTTGGACCGCATGAGATGGATTTCCGGCTGACTTTATGTTTGATGTTTATATATACATGTATGTGCTTGTACTGCTTACATTTTGCAGTTCAGCTGTTGCTTCCTAAGCAAGCTATACCTTATCTCAGCCCTTACTGGGTCCTCCCGAGGACTCACCCCTTATTTGTTTACACATTTCAGTCGTCTGACAAGCAACCGCGGAGTAGAGATCCCGGTGCTTTCTGTTGTTTTGTTGCAGCAGCAGCAGCATTCCACGTGCGGGAATCGCGAGCGAGTGGTTTCGCATTCCGCACCGAGGTATACTTAGGCTTCTTTTGGATGGCTCTCTAGCTGTAGTTGCATGCATGGATTTAGCTCATGAGTTTGTATATGATGTAGGTTTATGGAATATAATCTGTTCTTGTTTGTCTTCTGAGTCGAGGGCGGAGCCCCGACTTGCCTATTTTGGATTTGTTTATGAAATGAGATTCACACGGTCACCCCGAGCGGGTTGCGGCCGGGTGACCCGAGGCTCGGTTTTGGCCTGCGGGTCACGATTTTGGGCGTTCAGACGGCTCCCGAGCCTTATCCGAGCATCATTTTGGCGAGCCCTTTCATATTTGAGGTCGTGTGGGTCCCCCGGACGTTTCCGCCGAAAATATTTTTCCGGCGCCGGGGGGTTGTCGGGGTTGGCTCGGGACGTACAGCGGGCTCGGTAGCGCTCCCAGGACCTCAGATTGAGGAACCGTTTGCGGATTTGGAATCGTGGGAGCGACCCGAAGATTTTTACGGAGCATATTTTTCGGGACGTGACGTGTGGTCCCGCGACTCCGGGGCTTTGGGCGGAATCCCGGGGCTCGGGATGGAATTTCTCCGACGGCTCCAGGGTAAGTCATGTTATATTTTAAGGTGGATTTTATGGTTATTTTTGTGGAATTTTGTCGTGACGGGTTGTGGTTCAGGTTATTATGCGGCCACGCCGAGATTCGGTTGGGTTCAGTGAGCTCGGTAGGACACTACGGGATGGTAAATAAATATTTGAAAAATGTTTTGTGAATGTTATGATATTCTGAAGATTCTGGTCAGTTTTGGTTTCATTTGGAGTTCGTTACCTATATTTGGGGTTTTAATTGCAAAGATTTGGAGAATTGGGGGTTAAGTTGCAATTAACCCAAAAGTCATTAATATTTTTGGGCCTGAGTTGGGCTTAAGTCGGCAGCAAGGGCTGGGGGAGGACACTTGGCAAAATTTTATTTAGGATGGAAAAGAGGGGATAAATATAAAAGGGAAGAATTAAAACATAAAATGATATAACATTTCTTTTCTCCTTCTTCTTCCTTCCTTCGCCCATGTTCTTCAACCTTGAGCTCCATGTTCTTCATCATTTCTTGCTGAAAACTTCAAGGATTTAGGTTCAAGAATTGGTAAGCTTCCTCCTTTCTTCTCTTTTTAAGGTTGAAACAAGGATTAGAAAAGGAAAAGAGAGCTTCAAATTAATTTGAATTTGTTCTTTGCTAGGTGTTTGGATGATCCTCTTGCTTCAAGTTTCTAGTATGATATTCTTGGCATGGAGGAGTAAGAATTTGGGGTTAGATTTTGGAAAAACATTTTGGAGGCAAAAAGCCCTAAATGCCGAAATTATGCCTAAAATTCTAAAATTGTGTGTGTTTGTGTTCTTGAATCATGCTTCAAGTATGTTGTTCCTAGCATGATTCTAAGATTATCTATGGTTTCAATTTGATGGAAAACTTGTTGGGTAGGAATCCCCCATTTTGGCCGAAATATTCAAAGTTGGGGTTTTGTGATTTTGATGCAATTGGTTAGTAATATTGGTTAGGAAGTGAAATTGGTGATTAGTATGATTAATTGGAAGCTTGAATGGTTTGATTTGGAAGTGTGGTGAAAAATTGGTTAAGGGTCGAATTGTTGAAGTGGTTCTTTTTCCATGTTGGTGATGTGTTTTGTTTAAATTGGATGGTAAATTGGTATTGTGAATGAAAGTAGGTGCGATATGGCGTTTGAAATATCGTTTTCGGGTTAGAAATGAGAAAGTTAGGTTTATGCGGGTTTATCGGGAAAAATGTCTGGAATGCGGGTTTAAGGGTTGGAATGTGTTTGTGGGTGTTGGAATAACAAGGTTCTAGCTCGGTTCGTAAAACCGGGCTTTCTGTGGATTTTTGCGGGAAAGTGCGGGTTTATGCAGAAATTGCTTTCTGGGGTTATTTGGATGTGTTCTGACTCAACTATGGTTATCCAGCTTGATTCTGCGTTGGTGGAGTAGCGTGGAACCGTAGGGGCCAAGTGGTGCATTTCGGGTCGGGAGCCGAGACTTCCCGAGTTTTGGGCTGCGGGGCAGCGTTTCTGAGGTAAGGGCTTAATTTGGTAAAATGTACGTTTGTTCTGTTTCAAGGCCCGGATAACCTTAGAGGCCCGGGTTCCTATTCTGTTCTGTATATGTTTATCAGGTAATGATACTTCTGTTTATGTTTATGTATTATTATTATTATATGATCTGTTCTGTGACGAGACCCGGATGGTCGTAGAGGCCACGGTGCTCCTTGATTGCTTCGCGTATCCGCACCGGGAGTGCCGATACTTGATCCGTGTCCGCACTTTGGAGGGTGCCGACATTCGTGTATATCCGCACTGGGGTGCCGATATACTTCGTGACCTACGACAGGTTTGGGGATCGCGACCCGGCCGGTACCGTGCTATCTGCTCGCATTACATTTTATTCGACCTCTGTTAGAGGGCCGTCACATGGTCGTTCTGGCGGTTGGACCGCATATGATGGATTCTGATTTACTTCATGTTTTATATTCATGTGTATATGTATATGTGTTTGTGACATTCCGTTTTGCAGGTTCAGTTTGTGCCATATGGGCAAACTACATTTTTACCTTAGCCCTTACTGGGTCCTTTCGAGGACTCACCCTTTTATCTGTTTACCTCTTTCAGGCCGTCCTGATAAGCAACCGGCGGAGTAGAGATCCGCGGTGCTTCCTACGTTTTGAGGTTGTGGTTGCAGCAGCAGTACCACGTGCGGAGATCCTCGAGTGAGAGGCTTCAGATTCCGCGCTAGGTATTTGTAGGATTTTGTTTTCGCTCTGTAGTCAGAATCGCATGCATATAGATCATGTCATGGTTTTGTATATGATACATATATATACTGAGATATAATCTGCTCTATCTGTCTTCTGAGTCGTGGGCGGAGCCCCGACTTGCCTATAGTGGAATTGATTTATTTCAGACTTGGTGTTTCGGTGATGATATCGATAATTGATGTTTGACACACCATGAACTGCATGTATGGTAGAACTTTGGGTTGTTAAGCATGCTTGCCTTGTATGAGTTTGTAGGTTGCTAGTCGTTACTCGACCATTTGATATTTGAGCTCGATGCTCTGTTGCCACGCTTCTTGCCATATTTCCGTTCCGACGTCGTGGTCCGGCTCCGCCTCCGTAATCGGCGGGGTGGCTGTGACAGATTTCTGTGTTCTGCTTGTCCTGTGAAATGAATGATATTCCATGAACTGCGTGTTTGGTAATTGTTGAGCTACTTGTATGCTTGCCATGTATGGATTTTGGTAGGTTGCATGTTAGTATCGATTATTCTGTTTAATGGGTAAAATGTTCCACTACCGCGCTATCCGCCGTAGGTTCCGGTTCCGAACGTCGCGGTCGGCCCTTCCTCCGCAACCGGGCGGGGTGGTCGTGACACGTTGGTATCGAGCAGGTCGGGACGGAGTGACCCAAAAGGTAAAGTATGATTGGTTACGGTATGGAATGTGGAAGGCAAGTATACAAGTCCGAGGTGGACTTTTGGAGTAAGTCAAGCCGGTTCATGGGTAAGTATCATGGAAGTGACTTCGAGGTACATGCCACCGGTCTACGTTACATTCGGGGCGGTTCGGTGCACGGAGCCTGATCAACTCTTTACTTGAACCACCTTGGAATGGATGTGGAGCGTGGCGGTTCTTTGGAGCACTCTGGAAGGTTCGGGTACCCTTATGTTTGTTGGTTGCTATGTGATGTGTTTACGTATTATGAGCATGAATTGGTTCTATGTTTAAGGTTTAGTATTTGGGTGTGTGATTCGAAAAGAATCTCTCGCATCATACATTGCATTACACTACGAGCCTTAGAATACTGCTTAGCCGTGATTGAGAGAGAGAGTTAAGCTGTTAGGATTATGTGGTTTTGGGTTGGATTGGTTTGTGTATGGTTAGAACACGCCGTCGGCGTGAGCGAGAACCGGAGGGTCGGGACCGGGATCCCACACCTCCGAGGGTTGGGAGGCGGGTTCGGAGGAACCAAGGACTCGAGCAGCCACACTCACCCCCGAGTGATCAGCAGTCGAGGGACCCGCTCTGATATACTACAGTGTTGGGACAGTTCGGCGATTGCCGGGTACCTCATCACAAGACAAAGAGTTCGGGGCGGCCGCAAGCACGGAGGCCCGGTCAAGCCACAGCGGAGACAGCCTTCAGGATCGGCAGGAGACTGATTCTGAGGAGGGTGGTCGGTATGATACTGCCACTTCTCGTCGGCCCCACCGACGACGGGAAGAGCAGAGGCGTCAGTCTGACGAGGTCAGACTCTTAGAGAGGTTTCAGCGTTTGAACCCTCCGAGGTTCAACGGTCAAGGAGGGCCCGAGGCGGCAGAGGCATGGTTTGCGGGAGTTGACAAACTCCTAGGGAGACTACACCTCCCATCAAAGGTTAAGGTCTCACTGGCGACGTTTAACCTGCAGGATGGTGCAGACCACTGGTGGAGGAGCCTGCAGGGCCAGTTGAGAGCCGAGGTAGCACGGGAAGGTGGACAGGATTTGGACCTTACTTGGGAGCAGTTTGCCTATTACTTCCATTGGCAGTACGTCGGGGATGCAGGCAGGGATCTCCGATCCACGGTTGATGATCGGAGCGGGGCACTGTTACGGTCACCCGAGCGGAGTTGCGGCCGGGTGACCGGGCTCGGTTTTAGCTGCGGGTCACGTTTTCGGCGTTGAGACGGCTCCCGAGCCCTATCCGAGTATCATTTTGGCGAACCCCTCCGTATTTGAGGTCGTGTGGGTCCCCGGACGTTTCCGAAAATATTTTTCGGCGCCGGGGTTGTCGGGGTCGCCTCGGGACGTACAGCGGGCTCGGTAGCACTCTCGAGAGCTCAGTTTGGGAAGCCGTTTGTAGTTTTGGAGTCGTGGTGACGTTCCGGAGGTGGTTGTGGAGTTTAATGTTTGGGACGGGACGTTCGGTTCCGGGCGACTCCCGGGGCTCGGGACGGGAATCCCGGGGCTCGGGATGGAAATTTTCTGACGGCTGTGGGGTAAGTTGTGTTTTAATTTAATATGGAATTTATGGGTATTTTTATAGAATTTTGGAGTGACGGAATTCGGTTCAGGTTGACACGCCGCACGTCGGGTTTTGGTTCGGGTTCGAGCTCGGTAGGACACTCCGGAAAGGTAAATGAATTTCTGAAAAATGTTCTGTGAATGTTATAATATTCTGAAGATTGTGTCCGAGTTTCGTTAATTTTGGAATTCGGTAATTATTTTTGGGCAAAAGAATTGGAACTTTAAAAATTGGGAGTTAATTAGTAATTGGCCACAAAAATAATAAAAAAAGTAATCAGCATGGGCTTAAGTCGGCAGCAAGGGCTGGGGATGGACACTTGTCCATTTATCATTTAACTTGAAAAGGGAAGTGATATAAAAGCCAAAATTTCATAATAATTCATGTAAAAATCCATTTCTTTTCTTCTCTCCTTCTTCCCTTCTCTGCCGCCATGGTTGAGCATCTCTAAGCTCCATGTTCTTCATCTCTCTTGCTGAAAACTTCAAGGATTTGGGTTCAAGAATTGGTAAGCTTCTTCCTTTCATCTTTATTCTAAGTTGGAAACAAGAAGTAGGGAAGAAAAGAGAGCAAATAGCTTGCTTATGTCACCGCACGCCACCCGAGCCCGGTTGCGGAGGCGGGGCGCGGGACGCCGGAAGCGGAAGCCGGAATGGAAAGGAGTGGCAGGTCCATCGAGACCCGCCGCGCGTAGCGGACCCGAAAACGGAAAGATTGTGGAAGCAACCTAACGGAAATTTCATGCGTATAACCAAAATAAAATGCAACCACACAGTTCATGCATTAACAACAGAGTAAGCCCCGCCCTCCGTGGACGAGTGCTTACGCACCAACACATATATACATACAGAATTCACAGAACCTAACGTGTCTAGCAAGCGCCAAGCGCTCGTAACATGCATGTAATGAATATATAAGTATATACAAATATACAATCATCACAAAGAATAAAATGTAAAGTATGCACATGCAACTACAGAGCCGACCCTAGGCCTAAACGTTAAAATACCTCGCGCGGGATTCAGACCAAGTAGACAAAATCCCAGCTCGCAAGGTACTGCTGCTGCTCAACCCAACCAAGGCCGAAGCCTCACGGAAACCAACTCCGCTGGTTGTTTACCAAGTCTACCTGAAACCCAAAAACAGTACCCAAAAAGGGTGAGTCCTAAAAGGACCCCGTAAGGGATTTGGGGTAAGATAAGCATATGTAACCTCGCAAAATGTAAAGATAGCAATATACGTAATATATGCAATGTAATACGTAACATCGTGCGTGTAATAAAACAGATCAGAATATCAAGGATGTGCGATACTAAATCGCCATAAACCCTTATAATCAATCGTAACGACAGCCTCCTCTAAGGGAGTCAAGCCGAAGCTATTACGAAGCATGGTGCACCACTGGGTAGCGAACCCACAACCGCCGTAGGGTTACTGCACAAAGTATGCCACAAGGCATACACCTACAAACGTAGGGTTACTGCAGGGTATGCTACAAGGCATACACCTACTGCATCACGTAACGTACCTTAAAGCGTAAATTTCCAAATACCCGCAAAATGTATGCTACAATACATACACCTACAGACTACGTAATATGCTCTAGGCATATAATACTGAATTACCCGCAATGTAAAAAATGAAACTAAACATACACCTATCTTACCAAAAATAGCATAACCAAACCCTTACCTTACAAATCCAGAGTATTTGACCGATTCTGGATGATTTCCAAACCACGACCCGAAACTCCGAAACCCCTCTTTTTCTCACCTCAGAACCTCAGAATCTGACAAACCAAGTTGAATTAGAATCCTTATCGACCACACTACCAAACTACACCCCCGACCACCAAAACCTAATATCCTTCATAACTTCCGTAAAATTCCTGATTTCCACAGAAATGTCAGAATTCAGAACCAACCTAGACAATGCAATATTATACATTGACAAACATCATACAATAAGCGTAACTGATCAAATCCAACCTTAAACCCTTCATTACCCGCCATTTTCCGATAATCCCGCTTAATTGTAACTTTTCCATTTCTTAACCGAATTCAACATTTCAAACTTCCATCCACTCCTAAATTCAACCCCAACACCATATTAACATCCAATTTAACCAAAATGAACCTCCAACATTGAAAAAGAATCATTCCAAAATTCGGTTCTTAACCAACTTTTTATCCAACTTCCAAATCAATCCATTCAAGCTTCCAATTAATCATTCTAACCACCAATTTCACTTCTAAACCATGAATGCTATCCAATTGCATCCAAAACAACAAAATGCACAATGAACACCAACCTAAAAATTCGGCCATTTGGGGCTTTTTGAACCAACTTGTTTTCCATCAAATTGAATCCACACATAAGCTTAGAATCATGCTAGGATTAACATACTTGAAGCATGAATCAAGATAACAAACACACATCATTTTGGAAAATTCCAAGAAAATTCGGCCATAAATGGTTTCTTCATCCAAGATGTGTTTTCCAAAATCCAACACTTGATTAACACTCCTTTACTACCCAAGAACAACATACTAAAACATGGGAGGAAGAGAATCATCCTAGCTTATAGCTAAGAACAAACCCATCAAATGCAAAAACTCCTCTTTTCACCACTAATCTTCCAAACTAATGAGAAAAGAGGAGTTAGGGAGGTACTTACCACATGAAGAACCCAATTCCTCTTTGATTTGAGCCAAGATGAAGAACCTCAAGCTTGGAGGAGGAGCTCATCAATGGCGGCAGCAATGGAGAAGAAGAAGAAGAGAAGTGAAAATGAAAATGAGATATATCCCTTTTATGAAATATTATGTCATAATATATATTCCTACTCTTTAACCCATACCATTCCATCTTTAATAAGAGCTAGCCATGTGTCCCTCATAATATCTCCTCCCTATTGCTGCCGAAAAGAACAAATGCAGCCCATACCCATTTTATTAATTTTGCAACCAATTGCAAATTAACTCCCAATTTTTCCGAAAGTTCCAATTCTTTTTGCCCAAAAATATTTACCGAACTCCAAAATTAACGAAACTTGGACACAACCCTCAGAATATTATAACATTCACAGAACATTTTTCAGAAACTCATTTACCTTTCCGGAGTGTCCTACCGAGCTCGCTGAACCCGAACCAAAACCCGACGCGAGCGTGTCAACTCGAACCGAAATTCCGTCACTCCAAAATTCTATAAAAATACCCATAAATTCCATCTTAAATTATAACACAACTTACCCCAAAGCCGTCAGAAAATTCCATCCCGAGCCCCGGGATTCCCGCCCCGAGCCCCGGAGTCGCCCGAACCGAACGTCCCGCCCCAAATATTAAACTCCACAAACACCTCCGGACATTCTCACGACTCCAAAACTGCAAACGGCTTCCCAAACTGAGGTCTCGAGAGCGCTACCGAGCCCGCTGTACGTCCCGAGGCGACCACGACAACCCCCCGGCGCCAGAAAAATATTTTCGGCGGAAACGTCCGGGGGACCCACACGACCTCAAATACGGAAGGGTTCGCCAAAATGATACTCGGATAGGGCACGGGAGCCGTCTGAACGCCGAAAAACGTGACCCGCAGGCCAAAACCGGAGCCCCGGGTCACCCGGTTGCAACCCGCTCGGGGTGACCGTAACATTCTCCCCCCCTTAGAACTCTTGGTCCTCCAAGAGTAGCCTGTAGCATCCATACCTGTGTCACTATCAACCAGAATATACAAACAGTCCTCTAACCCCGAACAATCGGACCTCCGTACTGGTGCGGCGGGTTTGGTAGTTTGGACTACCATACAGTGCCTCACGGCGTCCCACCCTCCGGGTGCATCTTATTGCACCCGAGTCAGCTTGCCGGTATTTCTACCAGACAACCCTGCATAAGATCGAACCTAAATCTAACCGATCCACAACAGTGCTATCCCGAAGATATCACATAAAACAGAAACAGTTGGGGGGGGAAAGAACCAACCTAACAACTTACTCTGGAAACTCATGAGAACCGATATAACTCGGGGTAACTTGCCCCGCCTATCAAATCCTACTGTCCCTCTGAACGGTGCTACCTCCAGTCAAATTCTGTCACCAAACTCAGATTCAAGAGCCCTACGGCGGCGGTTCGTATAAGCAGTGGTGCTGTCGTTCGCGGTTTTAATCCGCGCCTGTAAAGATCTGATCTTTGCCGTAGTCTCCTCAAAAGCTCGGGTCCCAGCTCAACCCTATCGACACATCTGTCCAACAAAGGTGGTGTCATACACCTCCTCCCGTACAACGCCTCATATGGTGCCATGCCAAACGTAATCTGGAAGCTGTTGTTGTACGAAAACTCTATCAAAGCAACTGTTAGTCCCAAACTCCTCCAAAATCCAAAATACAGATTCACAACATATCCTCCAATATCAGAATCACCCGCTCCGACTGCCCGTCCGTCTGTGGGTGATAAGTCGTATTCGATGGAGTCGCGTGCCTAGCGCTTCATGAAAAGCCCTCCGTAACTGCGTGCCGTGAAACGCGGATCACGGTCGATACAATGGAGTCTCGGTACTCCATGTAATCGCATAATCTCACCGATGTAAAGCCGGGCAAGCTTCTCCGCAGGGTCCGTGATTCGAATAAGCGTAAATTGTGCGCACTTTGTCACCGATTCACAATAACCTGAGATCGCATCATGGCGAGACCGTGTCGTGGCAAGGCAAATAAAGTCCATAGTAACATTGCCCCACTCCCGAACCGGAATGGCAAAGTCTGCAGTGTCCCCGCCGGTTTCGATGCTCAAACTACTCGAGTGTACCTCCTCTAAAATCTCATTCCGTAACTCCCGATCTTCGTACATAAAGACGATCTCTAAGTATAGCAATCCTCGCCTATACCGAAACGTCGGTAACAAATAAATCCTTATCTTCCCGGATAACTTCTTCAACACCAGATCTCCACTTTGCGCTTCGCGCATCCTGTCAAGCCACTCATAATGTATAGTAAGTGTATACCCCGGAGTACGCTCCCATAGCTGCCACCTGTACCAAAGGCAAGTCGAATCTCTCTCCTCGGACCAGTCCCCAACATTTCCTCCCTTAACCAACCCGGTATACTTCCTGCTCAGTGCATCGGCAACCGTGTTGCCCTTACCAGAGATGTACTCGACACAACAATCATAGTCCTTAATGTATTCGAGCCATCTATGCTGCCTGAAATTAATTCCTTTTTCAGAAATGATATTTCAGACTCTTATGGTCGGTAAGAATCTGAAATTTATTATCAACCAGATATTGCTTCCAATGTTTCAGCGCATAAATTACTATAGCCAACTCCAGATCATGTGTCAGTCAGTTCAGCTCATGCGGCCGCAGCTGCCTCGACCCATAAGCTTCCACAAAACGCTCCTGCACCAACACACATCCCAAACCAGACGTGGAAGCATCCGTATAATTCACATACGGTAAGATCGGATCTGAAAGAGTCAGAATCGGAGCGTTAGTCAACTGCCGCTTCAACTCCTGAAAATTCCGCTCACACCTATCAGACCAGAAATACGGTTGACCCTTCTTGGTCAACTGCGTAAGCGGAGATGCTAGGGTAGAACACCCTGGTACAAACCCCTGATAAAATCCTACTAACCCTGTGAAGCTCCGTAACTCCCGCACTGTGGTAGGTTGTTTCCAATCCCGAACTGCCCTCACCTACTCGGATCCACGCATGCACCATGCTCGATATAATGTGTCCTTAAAAGTGACTTCCCGAATCCGTAACTCACACTTTGAGAATTTGGCATAAAGCTGATGTTCCCAAAGTGTCTCAGAACCACCTCGATGATCCCGATGCGAATCCTCATCCCGAGAATATATCAATATCATCAATAAAGACCACCGTAAATGAGTCCAAGTACGGTCGGAACACCCGATGCATCGATCCATGAATGCCGCCAGTAGCATTGGTCAGCCCGAATGGCATGACCGTAAACTCAAAGTGTCCAAATCGGGTGCGGAAAGCAGTCTTAGGTATGTCCTCTTCCTTCACTCTAAGCTGAAAATACCCAGATCAGAGATCAATCTTTAAGAAAACCCTCAAACCCCGAAGTTGATCAAAAAGATCGTTAATCCTCGGTAACGGATACTTATTCTTCCCAATAAGAGCATTCAACCGTCTGTAATCAATACAAAGTCAGAGTGTCCCATCATTCTTCTTAACAAACAAAACCAGAGCACCCCACGCCAAGTGCTCGGTCGATGAAACTCTTTGTCTGTAATTCCTCCAGCTTGCTTCTTCTACTCCCGCATCTCGTAAATAGGCATCCGATAAGAAGGAATAGATATCGGAGCAAGACTCCGACCGCAGTGGATGTCAAACACAATTCCCGCTCTTATGGTAATCCGGCAACTCCTCCGGAAATACCGCGGAAAATCTCGAACCAACGGTAAACCATCCAACTTCAACCTAATACCAGCTTCATTCAGATCATAGCATTCCCTACACCAACTATCGACACCTGATCCGTAATCTGTAGCTCTCATCGTGTCGTGCGATAGTCAAACCAATGCCGAGTCGTGAGAGGTAGTACCTCTCCGTAAAACCATAATGGTTCGGGTTGCACAATCAATGTGCATGAATTCTTGGATAGTCAGTCCATCCCAAGAATAATATCATAGTTCGGCGTGTCTAAAACCAACAAATCCGATACTATCGATGTCCGCCTACAGATATCGCACAACTCCGAACCATCTCCTTAGAAAATGTAAACCGACTCCCAGCAGCTTTTACTAAATACGTTTGAGGCAAGGTACTGACAGACAGATACGAGATGTAACACATTTCGTGTTACAATGGAAACAGATGTTCCCGTATCCAATAATGCATGAACCGGTATCTCATTCAAAATAAAGTACCTGCGTAACTCCCTACCGACTCGAGTCTCCCTACCGGCCGGTACTGACCGCCGACTAGGTCCTCCTTGATAACCAGGGCCTCCCTTCAGAAAAAGGGAAACCCGTCCTGCTCTAGTTACTGCGACGGAGGGGGTGGCTGAAGCTGCTGTCACTGCTGAGGTCTCGGGCCACCCCGCTGAAACCCACGCCCTCGCGGCGCGCTGGCTGTGCTCGAGACTATGGATGTCAAGATCGCCAAAACCCTGCCCTACAAGAAGAGGGCAATCCCGTATCCAGTGAGTATCGTAACCGCAACGTAAACATCGGCCCTCCCGCCAAGAATAAAGTCGACCGGGTGATACCTACCGCAAATCGACAAGGTCGTGCCGGTGGTGCTCCTCTCTACCTCTACTAAATCGCCTGTGCCTGCTCGCCATCCAGAAATCTGCCGGGTCCCCGCCGTATGGAACCCCTCCGTACTCCCCTGACCTCACTGCAAGGTGAGACGACTCTCAACCTCCTCTTGCTCGAGGAGTTGAGCCCAATAACCGCTTCCCGAAACAAAGTAATGTCTAAAGGTCTCAAAACCCACCTGAACTCGGGCGCAGTCAACGAATAAACCTCTTAGCCTTCTATTCTTCCATTCCATAGTACTACGGTACGTAGCAAACCAACCGATCAAACTCTCACTCATACTCTCCGACTGTCCTGTCTCCCTGATGAAACTCATCAACTGTGCCTGACACAGATTTCTACATTCCCACTGCACTGCTAGTGGAAAATGTAGCCTCCCCAGAGTTTATCAACTCCTGCAGACCAAATCTCTACTACCCTGCACTTTCTCGGTCATTGAACCTCGGGGTTCAAACTCTAAAACCTCTCCAAGAGTCCGACTCGCCAGATCGGTGCCCCGATCTCCTCGTCGTTAATAGGACCGATGAGAAGTCTAGGTGTCGTAGTGACCACCCTTGTCGAGTCACTCACTTACCGATCCCAAACTATGGCGAGCAAGGGCTTAAGTCTCGCTATCACCACCTAATCAAAATGCCCTTACCGTGGCATAAACAGATCTTCCCCGCCATCGCCGCCTCCGAACCAGCTAGGCTGGCGGTAATACCAAATCGAGAGGGGTCCCTACGACCACTAAACCTCGGGCGGTGAGTGTGGTTGTTCGCACTCGGGTTACACCGAACCCGTATCCTATTCCACGGAGGTGTGGGATCTCAGTCCCACCCTCCGGTACCAAATCACGCTATCTACGCGTGTTAACCATACCTCAAAAATTTCAGACCAAACAGAGTCCGCATAAAAATCGGTCACTCCTAATCCCTACGTAAGCTAGCAGCAGCTTTTCTAAGGCTCAGAGTGCAATGCAAGACTTGACACGTGGTTACTTCGCAATGATAAAATCATGCATTTCACGTAATCACGTAAGCAGCTTCATGCTTATTTCACCAAATCTTTTCCTAACACACAATTTTACGTACTCAAACCTTTCCACAATCCCCTTACTCGTAATACTTTTACCGTAATCCGTAAATCCCGAGTTCAAATCGCAACTATCGTGATAACTCAAGGATCAACTTTGTTCCACAATTTTATTTTGAAGTGGTTCAAGTAAGGAGGTGGCCAATCTCCGTACTCAAACCATTCTAAAATAAAATGTAAAACAATAGTTGTCACTACAAGTCACCACCGACGACCAATATGGTCACTTACTCGCTCCGATACCAACTTGTCACCGCACGCCGCCCGAGCCCGGTTGCGGAGGCGGGGCGCCGGACGCCGGAAGCGGAAGCCGGAATGGAAAGGAGTGGCAGTCCATCGAGACCCGCCGCGTAGCGGACCCGAAAACGGAAAGATTGTGGAAGCAACCTAACGGAAATTTCATGCGTATAACCAAAATAAAATGCAACCACACAGTTCATGCATTAACAACAGAGTAAGCCCCGCCCTCCGTGGACGAGTGCTTACGCACCAACACATATATACATACAGAATTCACAGAACCTAAAGTGTCTAGCAAGCGCCAAGCGCTCAGAACATGCACAGAACAGAATATATAAGTATATACAAATATACAATTATCACAGCAATACAGAAAGTGTGCATATGCAACTACAGAGCCGACCCTAGGCCTAAACGTCAAAATACCTCGCGCGGGATTCAGACCAAGTAGACAAAATCCCAGCTCGCAAGGTACTGCTGCTCAACCCAACCAAGGCAGAAGCCTCACGGAAACCAACTCCGCTGGTTGTTTACCAAGTCTACCTGAAACCCAAAAACAGAACCCAAAAAGGGTGAGTCCTAAAAGGACCCCGTAAGGGATTTGGGGTAAGATAAGCATATGTAACCCTGCAAAATGTAAAGATAGCAATATACGTAATATATGCAATGTAATACGTAACATCGTGCGTGTAATAAAACAGATCAGAATATCAAGGATGTGCGATACTAAATCGCCATAAACCCTTATAATCAATCGTAACGACAGCCTCCTCTAAGGGAGTCAAGCCGAAGCTATTACGAAGCATGGTGCACCACTGGGTAGCGAACCCACAACCGCCGTAGGTTAATGCACAAAGTATGCCACAAGGCATACACCTACAAACGTAGGGTTACTGCATGGGTATGCTACAAGGCATACACCTACAGCATCACGTAACGTACCTTAAAGCGTAAATTTCCAAATACCCGCAAAATGTATGCTACAATACATACACCTACAGACTCACGTAATATGCTCTAGGCATATAATACCGAATTACCCGCAGTAATGTAAAATGAAACTAAACATACACCTATCTTACCAAAAATAGCGTAACCAAACCCTTACCTTACAAATCCAGAGTATTTGACCGATTCTGGATGATTTCCAAACCACGACCCGAAACTCCGAAACCCCTCTTTTCTCACCTCGTAACCTCGAATCGACAAACCAAGTTGAATTAGAATCCTTATCGACCACACTACCAAACTACACCCCGACCCCCAAAACCTAAAATCCGCAGAACTTCCGTAAAATTCCAGATTTCCACGTAAATGTCGAATTCGTAACCAACCTAGACAATGCAAGATTATACATTGACAAACATCATACAATAAGCGTAACTGATCAAATCCAACCTTAAACCCTTCATTACCCGCCATTTTCCGATAATCCCGCTTAATTGTAACTTTTCCATTTCTTAACCGAATTCAACATTTCAAACTTCCATCCACTCCTAAATTCAACCCCAACACCATATTAACATCCAATTTAACCAAAATGAACCTCCAACATTGAAAAAGAATCATTCCAAAATTCGGTTCTTAACCAACATTTTATCCAACTTCCAAATCAATCCATTCAAGCTTCCAATTAATCATTCTAACCACCAATTTCACTTCTAAACCATGAATGCTATCCAATTGCATCCAAAACAACAAAATGCACAATGAACACCAACCTAAAAATTCGGCCATTTGGGGCTTTTGAACCAACTTGTTTTCCATCAAATTGAATCCACACATAATCTTAGAATCATGCTAGTATTAACATACTTGAAGCATGAATCAAGATAACAAACACACAACATTTAGGAAAATTCCAAGAAAATTCGCCATAAATGGTTTCTTCATCCAAGATGTGTTTTCCAAAATCCAACACTTGATTAACACTCCTTACTACCCAAGAACAACATACTAAAACATGGGAGGAAGAGAATCATCCTAGCTTATAGCTAAGAACAAACCCATCAAATGCAAAACTCCTCTTTTCACCACTAATCTTCCAAACTAATGAGAAAAGAGGAGTTAGGAGGTACTTACCACATGAAGAACCCAATTCCTCTTTGATTTGAGCCAAGATGAAGAACCTCAAGCTTGGAGGAGGAGCTCATCAATGGCGGCAGCAATGGAGAAGAAGAAGAAGAGAAGTGAAAATGAAAATGAGATATATCCCTTTTATGAAATATTATGTCATAATATATATTCCTACTCTTTAACCCATACCATTCCATCTTTAATAAGAGCTAGCCATGTGTCCCTCATAATATCTCCTCCCTATTGCTGCCGAAAAGAACAAATGCAGCCCATACCCATTTTATTAATTTTGCAACCAATTGCAAATTAACTCCCAATTTTTCCGAAAGTTCCAATTCTTTTTGCCCAAAAATATTTACCGAACTCCAAAATTAACGAAACTTGGACACAACCCTCAGAATATTATAACATTCACAGAACATTTTTCAGAAACTCATTTACCTTTCCGGAGTGTCCTACCGAGCTCGTTGAACCCGAACCAAAACCCGACGTGCGAGCGTGTCAACCTGAACCGAAATTCCGTCACTCCAAAATTCTATAAAAATACCCATAAATTCCATCTTAAATTATAACACAACTTACCCCAAAGCCGTCAGAAAAATTCCATCCCGAGCCCCGGGATTCCCGTCCCGAGCCCCGGAGTCGCCCGAACCGAACGTCCCGCCCCAAATATTAAACTCCACAAACACCTCCGGACATTCTCACGACTCCAAAACTGCAAACGGCTTCCCAAACTGAGGTCTCGAGAGCGCTACCGAGCCCGCTGACGTCCCCGAGGCGACCCCGACAACCCCGGCGCGTAAAAATATTTTCGGCGGAAACGTCCGGGGGACCCACACGACCTCAAATACGGAAGGGTTCGCCAAAATGATACTCGGATAGGGCTCGGGAGCCATCTGAACGCCGAAAAACGTGACCCGCAGGCCAAAACCGAGCCTCGGTCACCCGGCCGCAACCCGCCGGGAAGTGACCGTAATGTTTTATTTATATGTTCTGATTCTGTGGCGAGGCCCGTATGGTTGGAGGGACCACGGGTACTCCTTGGTTCTGTTCTGTGTATCCGCACCGGGAGTGCCGATACTTCTGTTCTGTGACCCTACGACAGTTTGGGGATCGCGACCCCAGCCGGTACCGTGCTATCTGTTCTGTTCTGATCTGTATATTCTGACCTCTGTTGAGGTCTGTCGTTACGGGTCGTTCTGGCGGTTGGACCGCATATGTGGAATTCTGATTTACGTTATGCTTTATGTTTATATGTACATGCATATGCTGTGATATTCTGTTTTGCAGGTTCAGATTGTCGCCCTATGGGCAAACTGCACTTTTACCTTAAGCCCTTACTGGGTCCTTTCGAGGACTCACCCCTTTTATCTGTTTACCACTTTCAGGCCGTCCTGACAAGCAACCGGCGGAGTAGAGGTTCCGCGGTGCTTCCTTCATTGTGAGGTTGGGTTGCAGCAAAGAATACCACGTGCGGAGGTCACTTGATTCCGCGCTAGGTATTTATAGGATTTTGATTATCGGCTCAGAGTCAGAATCGCATGCATATAGGTCAGATCATGTTTTGGATATGTATATATATATTTGAGATATATTCTGTTCTGTTGTCTTCTGAGTCGAGGGCGGAGCCCCGACTTGCCTATATTGGTAATGCTGTTTAATTGTGGTGCCTAGTGATTTTGTGTTTGTGGCAATGATAGATGTTGGATAAACCATGAACTGCATGTTTGGTAGAAGTTGGGTGGTTGCGCATGCTTGCCTTGTACGAGTTTTAGGTTGCTAGTCGATACTCGGTTGTTACGTATTTGAACTCGATGCTCCGCCGCCGCGTTTTCCGCCGTAATTCCTGCTTCCGACGCCACGGCCGGCTCCGCCTCCGCAACCGGGCGGGGTGGCTGTGACAAGTTGGTATCAGAGCAGGTCGGGTCAAAGTGACCCAAGAGGTAAGCATGGTTAGTTAAAGTATGGGTTGTGGAAGGCAAGTCATGCTAGTTCATGGGTAAGCTTTACAAGTAATGACTTCGAAGGGCAAGCTACTGGTTTACACCTCATTCTGGAGTGGTTCGGTACGGAGCCTGATCAACTCCTTATTTGAACCATTTCGGAATGCGTGTGGAGCGGTGGCGGTTCTTTGGAGCATTAAGGAAGGTGTGGGTGTTGTATGAAGTGATTCCGTGATTATAAGTATGATCTGATTCTATATTAAGGTTTATTATTTAGTTTCGGGATTCTGAAAAGAATCCTTGCATCATGCATTGCATTACACTACAGAGCCATAAAATGCTGCTGCTAGCTTTAGGAAGAGAAAGTTTATTATTGGGATTATATGGTTTTGGGTTGATCCATTTTCAGGTATGGCTAGAACACGCCGCCAGCGTGAGCAGGAACCGGAGGGTAGGGACCGGGATCCCACACCTCCGAGGGCTAGAAGGCGGGTTCGAGTAACCTGTGGCTCGAGCAGTCACACTCACTCCCCGAGTGATCAGCAGGTTGAGGACCCGCTCCCGATATATTACAGTGTTGGGTCGTGCATGCACTGTTGGGTACATTGTTGCCAGCCCAGGATTCGAGGGCAGCAGCAGCACCGGAGGTCCGGCCAGGCCACAGCGGAGACAGCCGGTTCAGGAGGTGGGCAGCAGCCACCTCGGCGCAGGTCAGCAGGATAGTGATTCCGAGGAGAGAGATCTGCGCAAAGGCCGAGAGTTCTCGTCGGTCCCACCACCGACGGAAGAGCTGAGACGCCGATCGATGAGATCAGACTGGAGCGGTTTCAGCGCTTTGAACCCCGAGGTTCAACGGCCGTGGAGGACCCGAGGCGGCCGAGGCATGGTTTGCGGGGTTGACAAGCTCCTTGGGAGGCTACACCTTCCATCCGAGGTTAGAGTTTCTTTGGCCACGTTCAACTGGGCAGATGCTGCAGATCATTGGTGGAGGAGCCTCGTGGCCGTCGAGAGCCGAGGCAAGACGTGATGGGGGCATGATTCGACTCGACTGGGAGCAGCTTTGCTTATTACTTCCATCAGCAGCATATCGGGATGCCGTCGAGTGACCTCCGTCAGCACGCTTCGATGATCTGGAGCAGGGACTCGGATCAGAGCAGTACGAGCGGAGTTTGACCGATTGGTCCGCTACGTGCCACAAGATACGGCATGGAGCAGAGAAGGCCAAGCGGTTCATTCGCCGCCTACGCCCGGAGTACAGTGTGGCTCGAGGCCTCCGGATATCACTTCTTACCACGAGGTGCAGAAGGCCCACCTCCTCGAGCAGGAGGAGGTTGAGAGTCGGTACCTACCACACCGACCCGGTGACGAGAGGAGGGCTCTGCACGCAGAGTTCAGCGAGGTCTTCGGGTAGATCAGCGAGTCCGGGCAGAGCAGCGCAGAGGCAAGCAGGACTACGCCGGCCTGCTCCGACTGCGCGAGTTGTGGCGGGCAAAGCACCCGGCCGGCCGTGTTACAGCAAATGACAAGTGTCTGCGATGTGGGTCTAGCGATCATTGGATTCGTGATTGTCCTCTCGACGCTGGGACAGGGTCCAGCAGTGCTACACGTCCGCAGCCTCGGTTTCAGCCTAACGCGCCCGGGGCGCGGTTCACGAGGGGCGGACCGAGGCCATCACAGCCGCAGAGACGATCAGATCAGCCACCCTCCGCCACAAAGCAGCCTGGAGTAGGACGTGTATTCCAGGTGGAGCGGGGTGAGACATCACAGCGTGAGCCTCCACCACAAAGAGGCCGGAGCAGGTCGAGTGTTTGATTGAGCGGGAGAGACTTCGCAGCTGGGCACTCCAAGGTACATTACTCCGAACGATACACCTATTCGTGCAATCGCTTGATACCGGGCGTCTGCTTTCGATTGTGGCACGTATGTGTCGAGTCACTCCACCTGATTACCGGTGGACTTCCGAGCGCCTTCATGGTGAAGACGGCCGAGTCGATTTCTTCTTTCCAATGAGATGGTACGGATCGCGTGCTATCCATTGGCAGTCACCGGATTATGTCAGATCTGCTGGTGTTGAACACACCGAAGTATGACGTTATTCTTGGGATGGATTGGCTGTCCAAGAATTCCGTGCATATTGACTGTGCCAGCCGTAGTATTACGGTTTCTGGAGAGGTGTTACCCCTCTCAGGTTCAGTTGGGACGAAGGCGGTCAGGACCAGCATGGAGCTGCAGGTTCTGGATCAGGTCCCGATAGTGGATTCAGAGGAGTACTACGGTCTGAACACGTCAGACACTCGGTTGGAGCTGGATAAAATTCCAGTTGTCCGGGATTTTCCGCAGGTATTTCCGGAGGATTTGCCCGGGATGCCACCAGAGCGGGAGGTCACGTTTGAGATCCAGTTGCAACCCGGTTCTACTCCCATTTCCATTCCACCTTATCGGATGCCGATAGTGGAAATGGTGGAGCTGAAGAAGCAGTTAGAGGAACTGCAGGAGAAGGGCTTCATCCGCCCGAGCACTTCACCATGGGGTGCTCCAGCCTCATTTGTTAGGAAGAAGGATGGGTCACTCCGATTGTGTATCGACTATAGACGGCTGAACGCCATCACCATCAAGAACAAGTACCCATTGCCGAGGATCGACGATCTCTTTGATCAGCCGAGAGGTGCGAAGATCTTTTCAAGATCGATCTGCGATCGGGTACTTTCGATTGCGAGTGAAGGAGGAGGACATTCAAGACAGCTTTCCGTACGCGGTATGGGCACTATGAGTATACAGTGATGCCGTTTGGTTTGACTAATGCACCGGCTGCGTTTATGGATATGATGAACAGAGTGTTCCGGCCGTATCTGGACTCATTTGTGGTAGTGTTCATCGATGACATTCTGATTTACTCTCGGGATGAGGATTTACACCGGGAGCATCTGAGGATTATTCTGCAGACACTTTGGGAACACCAGCTTTACGCTAAGTTCTCAAAGTGTGACTTCTGGATCCGAGAGGTGTCTTTTCTGGGGCATATCATCGGTGAGCACGGTTTGGCAGTGGATCCTGAGAAAGTTAAGGCGGTACAGGAGTGGAAGCAGCCAACCTCGGTACGGGAGATCAGGAGTTTTCTGGGGTTAGCAGGCTACTACCGACGGTTTGTGCCAGGGTTTTCCGTTTTGGCTTCCCCACTTACGCAGCTGACCAAGAAGGGGCAGCCGTTTGTATGGACAGAGAAGTGCGAGGAGAGTTTCCAGGAACTGAAGCGGCGGCTGACCAGTGCGCCGATCTTGACTCTACCCGACCCGAGCTTACCGTATGTGGTCTATACAGACGCATCTAGGTCGGGGTTAGGATGTGTGTTGATGCAGGAGCGGAATGTGATAGCTTATGGGTCGAGACAGTTGCGACCGCATGAGCGTAACTACCCGACACACGATCCGGAGTTGGCCGCGGTGATTTATGCGTTGAAGCAATGGAGGCACTACCTACTCGGCAAAGAAATTTCAGATTTTCACAGATCATAAGAGTTCTGAAATATCTGTTCACTCGAAGGAGTTGAACATGAGGCAGCGCAGGTGGCTCGAGTACGTTAAGGACTACGATTGCACCATCGAGTACACCGAGGGCAAAGGTAATACAGTGGCCGATGCTCTGAGTAGGAAGTACACTGGGGTTGTCAGAGGAGGCAGTGCTGAGGATCGGACTGAGGAGAATGATTTAGTGTGCCTGTGGCACCGGTGGGAGCACTGGGAGCAGGCTCAGGTGTACACTTTGACCATTCGTTCGGAGTGGTTGGACAGAGTGCGAGAGGCACAGGAGAGGGATCCAGAGTCAAGAGGCTGTCCGGAGAGGACAAAGGGGCACTGCTACCAGCTTTCAAAGATGCAGGGGCTACTGTACTTCGTAGATCGGTTGTATGTGCCAGGATCGTGCACTACGGGATGAAATTGACGGAGGCACATTCGAGTCGATTGAGCATTCATCCCGGTAGCGAGAAGATGTATCAGACTTGCGTACCCATTTCTGGTGGCGGGTATGCGGAGACACATTGTCACACATGTGTCTAAGTGTGCCACTTGTCGGCGGGTGAAGGTGGAGCATCGAAACCGGCAGGACGTTACAGACTTTGCCCATTCCAGTCGGGAAGTGGGCAACATCACGATGGATTTTCCGACCGCACTACCCCCGACCCGGTCTCACCACGATGCCATCCGGGTTATCGTGGACCGCTTGACGAAGTGTGCTCACTTTCGCCAGTCCGGATGACAGACTCTGAGAAGCTTGCCCATCCGTATATCGAGAGATCGTGCGGTTACATGGAGTACCAGACTCCATTGTGTCGATCGGGATCCGCGTTTACCGCACATTTCGGGGCGCCTTTCATAAGGCACTGGCACGCGACTCCATCCGAGTACAGCTTACCATCCCCAAACCGACGGTCACTGAGCGGGTGATTCAGATTCTGGAGGATATGTCATGGAGTCAGTACTTTGGATTTCGGAGGGGATTGGGACAAACAGCTGCCGTTGGTAGAATTTTCATATAATAACAGATTATCGAGTACCATCGGCATGGCACCGCTTGAGGCGTCAGATGGACGACGGTGCATGACACCGCACCGCTTGACCGAGGCGTCGACAGATTGAGCCGGGTCCCGAGCTTATTGAGGAGACCACCGCAAAGATCAAGTTGATTCAGCGCGGTTGAAGATCATGACGACCGCACCACCTCATATTCGAACAGACGGCGCAGGGACTTGGAGTTTGAGGTGGGCGACAGGGTTTGGTCAAGGTGGCGCCGATTCGGGGAATGATTCGGCAGACGGGGTAAGTTAGCCCCAAGGTATATCGGACCGCACGAGATTCTGGAGCGGATAGGCGATTGGCCTACAGTTGGCTCTACCTCCGAGCATGTCTGCGGTGCACAACGCTTTTCACGCGCATGTTGAAGAAGTGCATCCTGGATCCTCGTGCACGATTCCAGTGGAGGAGGTTCACTGAGCCCGATTTGTCGATCGAGGTACCGATTGCCTTTACGGGACGCGATACTGAAACTCCGAGCAAGTTGATTCCAATGGTCAAGGTTCAGAGGTCACATCATACGGACCGGGAAGCGACTTGGGAAACCGAGCAGGACATCAGAGAGCGATACCCCGAGCAGTATCAGCGTTTGATGCCCCTCTTGGAGGACCAAGAGTCCTCAGGGGGGGAGGATGTTACGGTCACCCCGAGCGGGTTGCGACCGGGTGACCCGGCTCGGTTTTAGCCTGCGGGTCACGTTTTTCGGCGTTCAGACGGCTCCCGAGCCCTATCCGAGTATCATTTTGGCGAACCCCTCCGTATTTGAGGTCGTGTGGGTCCCCCGGACGTTTCCGCCAAAAATATTTTTCTGGCGCCGGGGGGTTGTCGGGGTCGCCTCGGGACGTACAGCGGGCTCGGTAGCACTCTCGAGAGCTCAGTTTGGGAAGCCGTTTGTAGTTTTGGAGTCGTGGTGACGTTCCGGAGGTGGTTGTGGAGTTTAATGTTTGGGACGAGACGTTCGGTTCCGGGCGACTCCCGGGGCTCGGGATGGAAATTTTCTGACGGCTGTGGGGTAAGTTGTGTTTTAATTTCAGATGGAATTTATGGGTATTTTTATAGAATTTTGGAGTGACGGAATTTCGGTTCAGGTTGACACGCTCGCACGTCGGGTTTTGGTTCGGGTTCAGCGAGCTCGGTAGGACACTCCGGAAAGGTAAATGAATTTCTGAAAAATGTTCTGTGAATGTTATAATATTCTGAAGATTGTGTCCGAGTTTCGTTAATTTTGGAATTCGGTAATTATTTTTGGGCAAAAAGAATTGGAACTTTCGGAAAAATTGGGAGTTAATTAGTAATTGGCCACAAAAATAATAAAAAAAGTAATCAGCATGGGCTTAAGTCGGCAGCAAGGGCTGGGGATGGACACTTGTCCATTTATCATTTAACTTGAAAAGGGAAGTGATATAAAAGCCAAAATTTCATAATAATTCATGTAAAAAAATCCATTTCTTTTCTTCTCTCCTTCTTCCCTTCTCTGCCGCCATGGTTGAGCATCTCTAAGCTCCATGTTCTTCATCTCTCTTGCTGAAAACTTCAAGGATTTGGGTTCAAGAATTGGTAAGCTTCTTCCTTTCATCTTTATTCTAAGTTGGAAACAAGAAGTAGGGAAGAAAAGAGAGCAAATAGCTTGTTTATGGTTTGTTCTTGGCTACAAGAAATAGTGATCCTCTCCCTCTCAAATTTTAGTATGTTGTTCTTGGGCTTGAGGGGAGTAGGAATCTATGGTTGGTTGTTGGAAAACTTCATGGATGAAGAAAACCTAGGGGGTGCCGAATTTGAAGTGAATTTTCCAAAATTGTGTGTGTTTGTGTTCTTGAATCATGCTTCAAGTATGTTGTTCCTAGTATGATTCTAAGACTATCTATGGTTTTAATTTGATGGAAAACAAGTGGAGTAAAATTCCCCCAAATGGCCGAATTTATCAAGCTAGGGGTTATGTGGATTTTGGTTGATTTAAGTGAAATTGGTTAGTAATCTTGGTTAAGAAGTGTAATTGGTAATTAAAGAGAGCTAATGGAACTTTGTTTGGATTGAAATGGAAGTTGGGTGAGAAATCCCTAACTTGACCGAAATTATTAAGGAAGAGGTTTTGTGATTTTGGTGTAATTGGTTAGTAATATTGTTTAGGTAGTGTAATTGGTGATTAGTGTGGTTAATTAGAAGCTTGAATGGTTTGATTTGGAAGTGTGGTGAAAAATTGGTTAAGGGTCAAAATGTTCAAGTGAAACTTTTTCCATGTTAAGGTTGTGTTTTGGTTGGTTTGAATCCTAAATTGGTATTGTGGGTGAAAATAGGTTCATAATGGTGGTTGAAACATCATTTTCGGACAATGGTAGGAAAAGTTAGGTTTATGCGGGTTTTCCAGGAAAGGTGTCCGGAATGCGGGTTTAAAGGTTGAAATGGGTTTGGTGGTGTATGAATAGCAATGTTCGTGCTCGGTTTGTAAAACCGAGCTTTTGTGGAATTTTCCGGAAAGTGTGGGTTTGTGCGAAAATTGTTTTCTCGGGGTTTGTTTGGATGTGTTCGATCCAACTATGGTTGTACACTTGATTCTGCGTTGGTGGAGTAGCGCGGACCCGTAGGAGCCAAGTTGTGCATTTCGGTCGAGAGTCGGGATTTTCCGAGTTTTGGGCTGCGGGCGCGTTTGCAGGTAAGGGCTTAATTTGGTAAAATGTACGTTTGTTCTCGCTCCATATATGTTATCGGTATGATATCTCTGCTGCGTTTGTATGTTTTATTTATATGTTCGATTCTCGTGGCGAGGCCCGTATGGTTGGAGGGACCACGGTACTCCTTGGTTCTGCTTCGTATCCGCACCGGAGTGCCGATACTGCTCGTGACCCTACGACATTTGGGGATCGCGACCCCACCGGTACCGTGCTATCTGTTCTGTTCTGATCTGTATATTCTGACCTCTGTTGAGGGCTGTCGTTACGGGTCGTTCTGGCGGTTGGACCGCATATGATGGATTCTGATTTACGTTATGCTTTATGTTCATATGTACATGCATATGCTGTGATATTCTGTTTTGCAGGTTCAGATTGTCGCCCTATGGGCAAACTGCACTTTTACCTTAAGCCCTTACTGGGTCCTTTCGAGGACTCACCCTTTTATCTGTTTACCACTTTCAGGCCGTCCTGACAAGCAACCGGCGGAGTAGAGGTTCCGCGGTGCTTCCTTCATTTGAGGTTGGGTTGCAGCAGCAATACCACGTGCGGAGGTCACTTCAGATTCCGCGCTAGGTATTTATAGGATTTTGATTACTGGCTCTGTAGCTGTAACTGCATGCATATAGGTCAGATCATGTTTTGGATATGTATATATATATTTGAGATATATTCTGCTTCTGTTGTCTTCTGAGTCGAGGGCGGAGCCCCGACTTGCCTATATTGGTAATGCTGTTTAATTGTGGTGCCTGGTGATTTTGTGTTTGTGGCAATGATAGATGTTGGATAAACCATGAACTGCATGTTTGGTAGAGGTTGGGTGGTTGCGCATGCTTGCCTTGTACGAGTTTTAGGTTGCTAGTCGATACTCGTTTGTTCTGTATTTGAACTCGATGCTCCGTTGCCGCGTTTTCCGCCGTAATTCCTGTTTCCGACGTCACGGCCGGCTCCGCCTCCGCAACCGGGCAGGGTGGAGAGTATGAGCGGGAGTTTGACCGGCTGGTTCGCTACGTACCACAATACTATTGTATGGAGCACGAGAAGGCCAAAAGATTTATTCGCAGATTACGCCCTGACTACAGGTGGGCTTTGAGGCCTCTGGGCATCACTTCCTATCATGAGGCTGTGCAGAAGGCTCAACTCCTCGAGCAGGAGGAGGTTGAGAGTCGGTACTTACCACACCGATCTCGAGATAGGGGGAGAGGTTCCGTTCACAGAGTTCGTCAAGGTTTACGGAGAACGCGAGCAGACCGAGCAGAGTAGCAGGGCAGCAGAGTGGCCACATCCGCAGTCTAGGTTCCAGCCTAACGCACCCCAAGGGCGCGGTTCACAGTGGGGCGTTCCGAGACCACCGCAGCAGAGGCATCCGTTCCAGCCATCCTCTCCACAGCAGCAGCCCAGAGCTGGGCGTGTTTTTCAGATTGAGCGGGGAGGCAGCAGACAGGAACAAGCAGGATCTGGAACTCATCAGGGAGACCACATCGAGGATCGAGATCGAGTAGATGTGAATGTACACCGCGAATGACCGCACCACCTCGTTTGTGAATTAACGTAGTTGGGATCTGGAGTTGAGGTTGTTGTTTGGGTTTAGCAAGATAGTATCTACGTAGGAACCGTTGAATTTGATAGAAGGGAAAATAGCTAATCTAAGGTTGTCGTTTCTGTAAGATTTTGTAACGAGTTGGCGGGGATAGCATGTAAATCAGCTTTACTTTCCGAATGTTTACAGGTGTATATTGTTATGTTGGTATTTGAAAGTTTATTAAGTATAAATTTGATACCGTCTGGGGTTGTCTGGTAGAAATACCGCAATCGACTCGGGTTGCAACGAGTTGCACCGGAGGGTGGGACGCCGCCGAGAGGCTCTGGATGGTAGTCTAAACTACCACTCCCGCCGCACCAAAGAACGGTGGTCTGCTTACGTTCGGTAAAGAGTATTTATAATCTGATTGGAAGCGACACCTATATGGTTTTTGGTTACTCTTGGAGGACCAAGAGTTCTAAGGGGGGAGAATGTTACGGTCACCCCGAGCGGGTTGTGACCGGGGTGACCCGGGACTCCGGTTTTGACCTACGGGTCACGTTTTTGGGTGGTTAAATGGTTCCCGAGACTTATCTGGGCTTTATTTCTGGTAATCCTTCGGGATTTGAGGTCGTGTGGGTTCCACGGACATTTTCGCCGAAAATATTTTTCGGGCGGGGGTTTTCTCGGGGCGTCTGGCGGGCTCGGTAGCGCTCCCGGGACCTCGGAATGGGAAACCGTTTGCATATTTGGAATCGTGGGAACGTCCCGGATCTTTTTACGGAGTATAGTTTTTTGGTGGGGACGTTCGGTCCCGGGCGACTCCCGGGGCTCGAGACGGGAATCCCGGGGCTCGGGATGGAAATTTTCCGACGGCTTCAGTGTAAGTTATGTTATATTTTAAGATGAATATTATGGTAATATTTGGGGAATTTTGGCGTGACGGGATTTTAGTTCAGGTTGACACGCGCGCACGTCGGGGTTTGCGCGAGTTCAGCGGACCCGTTAGGACACTCTGGATTTCCAAATGGACTTTGGAAACACGATTTGGGTATTTTATGATATTCTGAGGATTGTGGTCAGTTTTGGTTTCATTTGGAGTTTGTTACTTGTGTTTGGGGTTAAATTGTAAAGATTTGGAAAGTTGGAGGGCTAAGTTGTTATTTAGCCTAAAGTCAACAATATTTTTTTGGTCAGATTTGGGGTAAGTCGGCTGAAAGTGGAAGGGAGGGACACATGTCCAATTTTTATTAAATATGGAAAAGAAAGGATAAAAAAAGGGATAATATAAAAGGAAGTTTTATGGAATAATAAGACAAGTGTTATTATTATTTCAACTTCTTCTTCCTTCTCATCTTCATCCGCCATGGCCTCCTTCTCCCAAGCTCCTCCTTGTTCTTCATCTTGGCCAAAATCAACAAGGTTTTGAATTCCACAAGTGGTAAGTTCCCTCCTTTCATCTCTTTTCAAGATTGGAAACTTGATTTAGTTGGAAAAAGAGGAAGAAAATGGGTTTATGGTTTGTTCTTCACTACATGTTTGGGTGATCCTCTTCCTCCCATCTTTTAGTATGTTGTTCTTGGGTGGGAGAGGAGTAAGAATCTATGGTTAGATTTTGGAAAAACATCATGGAAGGAAGAAACATATTTTGGCGAAAATTAGGGTTGATTCTAAACTTGGTGTTTTGTTGTGTTCTTGAATCATGCTCTTGATATGTGGTTCCTAGCATGATTCTAAGGCTTGCTATGGTTTCAATTTGGTGGAGAATTGGTTGAGTAGGAAAGCTCCAGTTTGAGTGAATAGTGGATTAGGGTTCATGGTTGATTTTGGTTGTTAAAGGTGAAATTGGTTATGTAATCTTGCTTAAGTTATGTAATTGGTGATTAAAGAGTGTAAATGGAACCTTGAATGGTTTGTTTTGGAAGCTTGGTGGAAAATTGGGTGAAGAACCGAAACTTTGAATGAATCTTTTTCCATGTTAGGGTTGTGTTTTGGTTGTGTTGGTTGGTAATTCGGTATTGTGGATGGAAGTAGGTTCGTATTGATGTTTGAAACGTTGTTTTTGGGCAATGGGAGCAAAGTTCACTTTATTGCGGGATTAAGGGTGAAAGTGTCTGGAATGTGGGTTTAAAGGTTGGAATGCGTTTGTGGGTGTATGAATAGCAATGTTCTAGCTCGGTTCGTGAAACCGAGCTTTCTGTGGATTTCGTGGGAAAGTGCGGGATTATGCGGGGTTGGTTTCGGGGTTTGTTTGGATGTGTTCGACTTAATTATGGTTGTTCAGCTTGATTCTGCGTGGGTGGAGTAGCGTGGGACCGTAAAAGACAAGTTGCAACTTTTCAGGCGGGGCCCGGGATTTTCCGGTTTTGTGCTGCGAGCGGTGTATTTGAGGTAAGGGCTCAACTTCTCTCGCTATGCATTCTAGGAGTAGTTGCATGTATAACGGGTTTAGTTGGGGCGGGTTCCGGGTGAGGGCGGTGGTTCGGTGATCCCGAAACCTGTCACATGGTAAGGTATCGGTTGCTTTTTGTTCAAGGCCCAGATGGTCTTAGAGGCCACGGGTTTCATGCTCTGCTTTACTTTTCTGGTATGTTCTGATATTTGGCTTATGTGTTACTATATGATTCTGTTCTGTTAGTATCCGCACCTGGGGTGTTGATATTCTGTTCTGTGTGTTCGCACTGGAGGGTGCCGACAATCTGTGTATACACGCACCGGGAGTGCAGGTATACTTCTGTGACCCTACGACAGTTTGGGGATCGCGACCCCAGCCGGTACCGTGCTTCTGTATATTCTGACCTCTTGGAGAGGGCTGTCGTTCTGTGTTTTGTTATAAGGGTCATTCTGGCGGTTGGACCGCATGAGATGGATTTCCGGCTGACTTTATGTTTGATGTTTATATATACATGTATGTGCTTGTACTGTTCTGTTTTGCAGGTTCAGCCGTTGCTTCCTAAGCAAGCTATACCTTATCTCAGCCCTTACTGGGTCCTCC
Organism: Stellera chamaejasme; assembly: GCA_024586325.1. NCBI lineage: Eukaryota > Viridiplantae > Streptophyta > Magnoliopsida > Malvales > Thymelaeaceae > Stellera > Stellera chamaejasme. The sequence goes on along the minus strand of CM044984.1, from coordinate 23,314,588 downwards.
TGAGGACTCACCTCTTATTTGTTTACACCTTTCAGGTCGTCCTGACAAGCAACCGACGGAGTAGAGATCCCCGGTGCTTTCTGTTGTTTTGGTTGCAGCAGCAAGAAGAAGAAGAAGATACCACGTGCGGGAATCGCCGAGCGTGTTGTTTGATTCCGCACTTAGGTATACTTAGTCTTATTTTTGATGGCTCTGTAGCTGTAGTTGCATGCATGTATTTAGATCATGAGTTTGTATATGATGTAGGTTTATGTAATATAATCTGATCTTGTTTGTCTTCGAGTCGAGGCGGAGCCCCGACTTGCCTATATTGGATTTGTTTATGAAATGGGATTACGTGTTCTCGCTTGTCTGTGAAATGAACGATATTCCATGAACTGCGTGTTTGGTAATTGCTGAGCTACTTGTATGATTGCCATGTATGGATTTTGGTAGGTTGCATGTTAGTATCGATTATTCTGTTTAAAGGGTAAAATGTTCCGCCACCGCGTTATCCGCCGTAGGTTCCGGTACCGAACGTCGCGGTCGGCCCCGCCTCCGCAACCGGGCGGGGTGGTCGTGACACCTTAACATTCTAAACAAGCTAGCCAAGGAAACGAAACCGATGAGTACAAGAGGAGCAAACTCAAGTGCTAGAGTACAAGGAAGAGGGATGTATGAGGTCGATATTGAAGTGAGCAATAGTGCAAAGATCGATGCTCTCACCAACGCCTTCTCCAAGTTAGCCAAGACGGTTGAGTCCGCGGTTGCCAAGCCTAAGCACGCTATGAGAATTGAAGAAGAAGATTGTGTGGTGTTTGAAGATGCAAATTTTGCTAATTATAGGAGCAACAACTACCCACCAAGGCAAGGAGGCAGTTATAACAATTACCAAAGGCCTAGGCATGAAGGCCTAAATTATGGTAATCCTAGTGGTGCATTGCAACCGAATCCGGGTTCTTATTGGCAAGGAGGCGAGTTTAACAAGACTCAAGAAGGTCAAGTGGCAAATCTTGGATCTCAAATGAGAAATATAGAGCTTCAAGTGGGGCAATTGGCAAGCAATGTGAAATGTCTCCAAAAGGAGAAGAACATTCTGAGTGACACGATTGATCCGAGGGCACATTGCAAGGCCGTCACCCTGAGAAGCGGGAAGGAAGTGGTGCTTCAACCGAAGGAACCACCAAAGGAAGATGAGTACTACCCCCCCAAATGCAACCAAGAGGAAGAAGGTTGAATCGACTCAAGATGATATCGAAGAAGAGCCGGTTGAAGTAACCGGAGAGGAAAAGGGAGCACAAATACCTATTATGGAAGACAATGAGCAATTTTCAAGGCCAACTCTCCCATATCCTCAAAGGCTACAAAAGAAGAAGTTGGATGCACAATTCTCCAAGTTGTTCGAGGTCTTCAAGAACTTGGAGATTAATATTCCATTCTTGGATGCTATCACAAGCATGCCACCTTATGCGAAATTCTTGAAGGAGCTTCTTTCCAAAAAGAATATATTGCAAGCAAATGAGGTGGTGCACATGAGAGAAGAAGCAAGTGTCATTATCCAAAAGAAGCTTCCACAAAAAGCAAATGACCCGGGGAGTTTCACTATCCCTCTTGATATTGGCTCTCTTCATTTCAACAAAGCTTTATGTGATTTGGGTGCTAGTATTAACTTGATGCCATTGTCCATTTGTAGGAAACTCGGTCTTGGGAGCATCAAGCCTTCTAATATATGCTTACAATTGGCGGATCGTTCTCTCACATATCTGCGGGGTATTCTTGAAGATTTATTGGTCAAGGTTGACAAATTCTATTTCCCGGCCGACTTCATGTTTCTAGATATGGAAGAAGACCAGGATGTGCCGATTATTCTTGGACGACCATTTCTAGCAACCGCTAAGGCACTAATTGGTGTGGAGGGAGGCCGACTCACGCTAAGAGCTGATAAAGAGGAAATAACTTTCAACCTCCACAAGGCTATGAAGGTACAATCGGATTATGGGACATGCCTTAGTATTGATGTGGTTGAGCTTTGTGTTGACGAATATATGGAGAAATTGAATATGGATGATCCATTTTTGAGAGCAATATTGAATATTGAAGATGAGCTCATGGATTTGTGTGATTCCGTCAACGCACTTCAAACTCTTGAGAATCATGGAAGGTTGAAGAAAGAAAATTGGGGTTTTGAACCTCTAACCGAAGTGGGAGATGTTCCAACAACCTCTCGAAGCATGAGTTGAAGCCGCTCCCGGTAGAATTGAAGTACATATTTTTAGATGACCAAGAAGGCTATCCGGTGATTATCTCCGCTTCACTTTCTAGGGTTGAAGAAGAAAGATTGATGCAAATACTACGAGAGCACAAGGGGGCCATTGCTTGGTCTATTTCCAATCTCAAGGGAGTTAGTCCGGATGTTTGCATGCACAAGATTGTTCTCGAAGAAGATGCAGTTCCCAAGAGGGAATTCCAACGACGGCTCAATCCGAATATGAAGTAGGTTGTCAAAGAAAAATTATCAAGCTATTGAGAGCCGGAATCATTTACACAATTTCAGATAGCAAGTGGGTTAGTGCGACTCATGCGGTTCCCAAAAAGAGTGGAGTCACGGTGTCTCCCGAGGATGGAAAAGCTTTAGAACTCATCTAACCACCGAGAAAGTGGCGAGTTGTGCATGATTATCGCCCGGTAAACAAGGCAACAAAGAAGGATCATTTCCCTCTAACTTTCATTGATCAAATGTTGGATCGGTTGGCGGACAAAACTTTTATTGTTTCTTGGATGGCTACTCCGGATATTATCAAATTGCTATCGCACCGGAAGATCAAGCGAAGACTACTTTTATCTGTCCGTGAGGGATCTATGCTTTTCGGAGAATGCCTTTCGAATTATGCAATGCACCGGCAACCTTTCAACGGTGTATGATGTCTATCTTTGAAGACATGGTTGAACAAGTTATGGAAATATTTATGGATGATTTCTCGGTGTATGGTTCTAGCTTTGATGATTGCCTCGAAAATTTAACTCGAGTATTGAAAAGGTGCGAAGAGGCCAACCTCTCTCTTAATTGGGAGAAATGTCATTTTATGGTCACGTCTGGAATTGTGTTGGGGCATCGGATTTATGAACAGGATTGAGATGGATAAGGCAAAAATCTCGAATCGAGAAATTTCCGCCTTCGAAAAATGTGAAGGGCGTGAGAAGCTTTCTGGTCACGCCGATTTTTACCGCCAATTTATTAAGGATTTCTCCAAGATTGTCAAGCCCATGAGCGCACTCCTCGAGAAAAATGCCTCATTTGACTTCGATGAAGCGTGTTTAGAAGCTTTTGACATGATCAAGGCACGGCTAGTATCGGCACCTATTGTTGTCACACCGGATTGGGATTCCCATTTGAGATCATGTGTGATGCTAGCGATTATGCCGTAGGGCGGTGTTGGGACAAAGAGAGAAAAGCTCTTTCGAGCTGTATATTATGCAAGCCGGACCCTCGACGCCACCCAACAAAATTACACAACAACGGAGAAGGAAATGGTGGCGGTTATCTTCGTATTGGACAAGTTTCGATCATACCTCCTAGCTTCCAAGGTGGTGGTTCACACCGATCATGCCGCTATCCGGTATCTATTTGCAAAGAGGGATTCAAAGCCGCGTTTGATTCGTTGGATTTTATTGATGCAAGAATTTGACCTTGAGATTAAGGACCGAAAAGGTTGTGAGAATGTGGTGGCAGATCACCTTTCACGCCTTGTGTTGCACGAAGAGGCCGACAAGGAGATACCGATTAAGGAGACATTCCCCGATGAGCATCTATTGAAAGTGGAGGTAAACACACCATGGTTTGCGGACTTCGTTAATTATCTATCATGCGGTGTAACCCCTCCGGACTTTTCTTACGCACAAAAGAAGTTCTTATCGGATGCCAAACATTACCTTTGGGATGAGCCATTTCTATTTAAGAGGTGCCCCGATCAAATTATCCGGCGTTGCATTCCAAGAGAAGAAACCATCGAGGTTATCCAACATTATCATGACTCTCCTTGTGGGGACATTTTGAGCAACGAGAATGGCATCTATGGTACTTCAATCCGGGTTTTACTGGCCAACTTTATTCAAGGATTGTTATACCTTTGTGAAAACGTGTGTTCGGTGCCAAATGATGGGTAATTTGGGGAAAAAGGATGAAATGCCCCAAAATGGTATTCTTGAAGTGGAGATATTTGATGTGTGGGGGATAGACTTCATGGGACCTTTCCCTCCTTCAAGCGGTAATGAATATATTCTTGTTGCGGTAGACTATGTCTCCAAGTGGGTTGAAGCAATCCCAACCGCTAAGAGTGACGCACAAACGGTGATCAAATTCTTGAAGAAGAATGTGTTTACAAGATTTGGTGTTCGAGGGCCATTACTAGTGATGAAGGTTCCCACTTCATCAACAAATCCATGGAACAACTCTTAGTCAAATATGGAGTTACACACAAAATGTCTACCCGTATCACCCTCAAACAAATGGGTTGGCGGAAGTCTTAAGTCGGAAATTAATTCCATCCTTGAGAAGACGGTGAGTTTTGACAGGAAGGATTGTTCATCGAAGCTTGATGATGCCTTGTGGGCATATATAGGACCACCTTCAAGACTCCGATCGGTATGTCTCCATATAGGTTGGTGTTTGGGAAACCATGTCATCTCCCGGTGGAGATCCAACATAAGGCGTATTGGGCTATCAAAAGGTTGAATTTTGATATGAAGGAAACCAGAGCCAAGAGAAAGCTTCAATTGAACGAGTTGGATGAGTTGCGACTTGAGAGCTATGAAAATGCTCGAATTTACAAGGAGAGGACAAAGAAGTGGCATGATGGACTTATCTCGAGGAAGGAATTCATGCCGGGTCAACAAGTTCTACTATTCAACTCTCGCCTTAAGCTTTTGGTGGAAAGCTCAAATCAAAGTGGTCCGGACTATTTACGGTGGTGGAAGCTAAATCTCATGGAGCGGTGGTACTCGAAGGAAATGATGGTTCACAATTTCAAGTCAACGGGCAAAGAGTGAAGCCATTTTATGGAGATGAGTACCAGCAAGTTGGCCAAGTGCAATTGGTCAACGCCAACTACCCCGCATGATGTGAAAAGGCACCTTGATTGGGGCGAAAACTCAAGCGGTTTTGAGACCCGGTCCCATTTGTTTCACGGATTTAAATTTCTTACCTTGATTTTCGGGATGTTTAGATTTTGTATCTTTCGGAATGTTTTCTTGACAAAAAATTATTTATCCTCGATGTAGGTGTTTAGGATATAGGAAAGCGGCTCTACGTGAAGGCAAGGTAAACCTCCGGGCGAGCCTCAGGCGGCCCAACATCTCAAGTCAGGTGATCGCCCAAGTCTGTGGAATGTTTTTGAAAACTCCTGGAGCCAGCGAAGCATCAAGCGGCCCAACATCCCAATCCAGGCGGTCGCCCGGGCCACGAGATTCGAGGAGGCGTCGTGCGGGCGACCAGCCAGGTGAGCCCATGCCCAATCTAGGCGGTCGCCCGGGTCCAACAAGGGCCTGGGCGATGCATCAGCAACCCCAATCCCAATGCGGCGGTCGCCCAAGTCGACTTCTCAAGAGGTATAGGAGGCCGGACAAACCATCAGGCGGCCGCCCAACTCAGGAATTTTTTTCGAAAACTGGAGCCAGGCGATGCATCGGGCGACCCCAATCCCAATCCGGTGGTCGCCCAAGTCGACTTATCAAGAGGTACAGTGCCGGGCGAACCATCAAGTGGCCCAACGTAAATGCCGGCACCGCCAAGCTCCAGGAATTTTTTGAAAATTTTGGAGCCAGGCGAACCATCAGGCGACCCAAATCCTAAACCAGGTCGCCCGGCCCTGAAATTCGAGGAGGCAGCCACGCGGCGACCCGCCAGGCCAGGCCAGGCCCAATCCAGAGACCGCCCGAGCCGACTTCTCAAGAGGTACTGGGGCCTAGGCGGTCGCCGGGCTGGCGACACGCCAGATCGCCGCGAGTTGGGCCAGCCCAACTTCTTCCTTCCTCCAGGTTCGTTTACACACACACACACACACTCTTCTTCCCATTTTTCATTTCCTCTCTGCCGAAGCCGCGAACAGCAGCCCCAAAACCGCCGACCCCCGCCTTGTTCTCTGTTTTCCGGTGAATCTCCGGCTGAATCCTTCCCTCCACTCTCATCTCTTTCCTCTCCCACGCATCAGGTACGTTTTTCTTTCCTTCTTTTTCACATTTTCACGAAGAACAGGTATACCCTAGAGTCCGATTTCTCTTGAAATTCTCTCAATATTGATGTTTAAATGCTTGATTCTTGCTGGGTTTATGTTGCTCCACCTAGAGGAGTATGATTTTCGGCCTAGGTAGCAAAGAAATTGTGTTTTTAAGAATTTGAAAAATGTTGTTAATGGAGGCCGAAAATTCTGAGATTATTTTGTACATAAGGCTTAAATCTTGCTTGTTTGAGGTTATGGAACATCTTGAGTAGTGAATTTCGGCTTCATTGTGCAATGTAGCTGAAGATTCATGAATTTTTGAACACCCACACATCTTCATCCGAATTTCATTGGGGTTTTAAGCTTGGAATCAGTTTTTACTTGATCCTTGGTGATGGAATGATTCCTTAGAGCATGTTAGGAGTGGGTTTAAATTTTCAAGTTAATTGGTTGAGTAGATTGCTAAATTTTGGTCGTCGATCGTGTTTAGTTTTCTATGTTCTTCATGTATCTCGGGTTGTTGTTGATGGGTATGGAATGTTTGGTTTCTAAATGATCATACACACCTTGGACACTTGGAATTGCAAGTTTAGAATTCTAAATTGTTGCATGACATAAATCTTAGTATCCTTCTGTTAATTTCCTTGATCTCACCACGTAGGAACTTGTTCATGCAATCAAACACCTTGCTTGCTAATGCACTTGTGGTCATAATTTTATCAGATTATTCACTCGTCACTTTTTCATTGTAGGATGGTACGCACAAAGAAGCGTAAGGCCCAAGAGTCCGGATCACCTCTAGACTCGCAAAGGAGACCGGGAAAGCAACCGGCCACGGTCTCAACAAGGGAAAAAGGGAAGGGAAAGCATAAAGAGTAGCAATCAAATTCCTCCCTACCCCTCTTGTATGCCCGCACCACTATGCCGGACAGGCAAAGATTCAAGCACCCCGACGTAAAGAAACATTTCACAATCGCCACTACCAGCATCACAGTGCAAAATGGGTTCGATTTCATCGATTCAGAGACTGCCGCCCTCCAGCCTACCATCCTAGACTGAGGTTGGACCAAGTTGGCAACACATGAGAGATGGTATGCACCTGAGCTGGTTTGTGAATTCTACGCAAACCTACGCTGAAGGCTGTTTAAATTAAAGAAGAATTTCGATGACACATCAACTGTCACGGCAGTCAAGGTGTGGGGTGTGGAAATCCCTTTCACCCCAACGAGGATACAAGATTTTTTGCCCTACCTCCTGCTCCCGAGGTCATTCCGGACCTTCCCATCCCTGACGAAATCGACAAGCTCGGGGAACTTGGCATCACAGCAGAAATGAAGGAAGCGTGGGCCAGAAAAAATGGGGCGAATGTTCTGATCTCCAACACTCTACCACCAAGGATCCACGCCTGGAATTTGTTCATCCACCGGAGCATCCTACCATCCACCCAAGAATCAAAGATTCAACTTTGACCGGTTGGAAGTGTTGTGCGGAATAGTCCACAACACTTTCATTGATGTGCCACGATTAATCTTCTCATACATCTGCACTATTGCCGAGATCACCAACCGCAACCGCCTTTTCCCACAATTCCTCTCTCAGTTGATGGTCGAAGCGGGGTTCCAGTGAGTGAGGCTGAATTTGTTTCGGTGGTAGAAACCCATCACTGCTCGTGCCTCATTTCTTCCCATACTGCTATGCCGGAACCACCCGCACTGTAACCCGAACCTCGGCCGGAGGATATGGCCACGATGACTATTGAGTAGGCGGAGGAGTTCCCGATTCGCCCTACCCGTAAGGGCCAGACTCGGTCAGGCGCTACTTTGCTCTGGGTAATCACCAACTGTGTGCGAAAGATTTCATGTCGTCTCGACACCGATGCAGAGGAGCGCGCCATTGATAGAGAGGACAGTCGACTCCTTAATGGTAGGCTTGATACGGAGGCAATCGAGCACCAAAAGACAAATGACCTTCTTGCCCGCCTTGAGGCTCGGTTGAGTGGAGCTTCTTCTTCCGCCTCGGTCCCGAGACTAGTGGCCCCACCATGGATGTCTCAAAGGGGGGCTAACTTGGCCCCAAGTATGGCTCACTTCTACTCCTACCTTGTTTTGCCCCATTGAGGACAATGCGGATTTTAAGTTTGGGGTGTTGTACTTTGATTATTATTTTGATGTATGGATGTTTGGATGATTTGTGGACTTGTGCCTTGATTTTAGTTACACTTTGCATCTTTAGATGTTGCATGTTTTAGTTACCTTTTGGATGTTGCTTTTAGAATAGTTGCATGATGTCTAGTTTAGTGTCAAGTTCAAGTGTCTTATAAGTTAAAATGCGATGTTGATCACTCGGTGTGAATCTTATGGAGTATGAAAGGTTGCTTTGGATGTTATAATCAGTTTTTTTAACCATGTGAGTTTTTGAGCCTTGATTCTTCATTTATATGGTTTGTGTGAGAAGTTGTTCTTCATGAGAGAATGTCGGGTTGTACTTAAACTAGAACTTGCGTGACTTTACCACTACAAACACACAAATGTTGTATGCAATTTATGATGACAATGGCACCTAGGTATAACAACTTTCTAAAGAGCCAACCCGTTACAATTTTTTGAATAGTTCACCCCGTTGAGCCTTATAGACTTGTTCTTTGTGAACCCACATTATGAGCCAACCACTTTAATTATCCCACTCTTGTCCATGAAACTTAGCAAGCATGACTTAAGTTGGGTTTAGGTGAAAATTGTGGTTCGGAATGAGAAACAAGTTTGGGGGGATTGTATATCTTGTTGTTGGAAGCAAATGGAGAATTTTCAAGAAAAAACAAATTTTGGATAGTGCGAAAATGTGGGTGTTGTAATTGTGAGCTAACCATGGAAGTTGTGATGCTATCCTCTTAAAATGTTACACCATATCAAAAACAAATGAAAAAAAATGAAAAAAAAAATCATTGCGGAGAGTTGAGATGTAGCATCTATGCTTGTTTTGTAATTCCGTGGTTAGTGAACCCTTGTTGAGAGTGAAGCCGGATTTTTGAGATTGTGGTTGCTTTTGAACTCGCACTTAATAGATATTGCTCCACCTCGATAATTAGACTTCCAAACTCGTTTTGTTTCATTTCTCTTCACCAACTCCCCGAATTTTCACCGGTTCGACCGAAAATCTCGAGGAAGCCCAAAAGCCATCTTTCCATACTTCTCAATGATTTGACATGTTGATGGGAGGTTTGAGCAAGCTTGTAAGCCCTCTTTTGTATACTCTCTCTCTCTCGGTATTCTCGATTTTCAATTTTGGCAAGGGTTTTGAAGCTCTCAACTCATACCTCACTCTAATTCGGATTTGGCTTGTATTATGGAAGATTGAAGGATCCTACACCATTTTCTAAGCTTCTTTCTATCCTTATTACTTCCATTTTGCATCTGTGTTCTTATTGATTATGAAAAACGTGTTGAGCATGAGTAGGAGTAGTTTTCATCTCCTTGGTTGTTTAGGTAGTTGCATGATTGTTGGATGATGTAAATATGTTGGGTGGATGTTCATGAATGATGAGTGATCATTTCTTGAGCTTAAAGAAGGTGTAAATGGAGGTGGAAGCTTACATTTCCTTATCACCCACCAAGTGTTTGATGAAATGCTTGAGAGAGCATTTCATTGACTTTACCATGAGAAATGATTAGGTATTCTAGGATTACTTGAGTAAGGTAATCTAGATTATTAGGAGACTTTAATTGGACTTGCTTAGGGCTTCCATAAGTGGTGCAAATGAAGAAATTTCATTTGGTTAATTATGGTAAGGATAACTCTAGCTTAGTAAGTTAGAGTTTGAATTTCATCCAATCTCCTCCATCATTACATTAATCTCTACCTAACATGTCATCCAATGTCATCAATCCTAGGCAACCAAAGGAGCCTTTAGTAATCGAATTTCATCACAAACTCATCTCTATTGCAAGCTAGTATAGCTCCACCACAATTCTCACTCTATTAAAAATACCAAAAACATTGCATTTAGCTAGATTCTACGATTTACACTACAATCTCTTGGGTTCGACCCCACTCTCCCAATTACAATTGCAAATCTTGCGCTTGAGGTAGAATGGGTTTTATTACTTGAAATGTTGCGTAATTTATAGACATGTAAAACACCCGTCACCGCTACCCAGCCCACTACTATGGTAGCAAGACAGCCCGCTACCCAGCCCGTTTCTTTTTGGGCCGCTTCCGTCAATCCTGGCGCTACCCACCCGCTACCAGTGGTAGGGGCATGGTAGCGGGCAACCCGCTACCGCCTGACAGAGCCTGACAGAGCTGGTAGCTCACCGCCCCCTACCCTGCCAACTACCATCTTTTCTTTTTTTAAAATGATTTCTTTATTTACATCATTTAATAAATGATTGAATAATAATTTTATTTGTTAATATTTATAGATTATAATTAAAAACATAAATGATTGAATTATAATTTTATTTATTAATATTTTATAGATTATAATTAAAAACAGAAATGAATTTAATTATAAATTAACCAAATGTATCAATTACAATAAAAAACATCCAAAATCAAATAGAATTTACAAAAGTGTCCTACGGGGAGGCAAATCGTAATCGTCACCCTGATTCTCACGCGGCGGGGAATGGTGCTCCGAATCGTCGAACGCAACTCATCCTCCATCCTGATGCGATCCTCCTCCTCCTTGCAACGCGCCTCTTGCAAGGTCACACTGAAAGGATGTGAATGAAAATAACGTTAGAAGAGTTTTGAAGCTTGTAGATATTTTAAGAAACTTCTAACTAGTGTCAAATTAGTTTACCGAAGATGGCCGAGGTGGCGGAACAGCTCGGATGGACTAGTTACGGGGAGCGCCAACCCAACGGCCTTTGTAGGGTACAGACATGGATCTAAAAAGGTATGGACGCGGATCTAAAAAGGTATGGACGCGGATCTAACAAGGTATGGACGCGGATCTAACATGGTATGGACGCGGATCTAACAAGGAATGGACGCGGATCTACCAAGGTGTGGACGCCGATCTGACAAGGTATGGACGCCGATCTGACAAGGTACGGACGCTGATCTACCAAGGTATCTGACAAGGTATGGACGCCGATCTGACAAAGTATGGACGCCGATCTGACATGGTATGGACGCCGATTTGACAAGGTATGGACGCTGATTGTTACACCCACCCCGACGTTACGTAATTTTCTGTTGAGTTTCGCCGGAAATTCAAATTGTAAATATCGGATTACTATTGGAATGTGATAAATTAATGGAATTCAGTATTTGGGAGTTATTTTGGTCATAATTATAAGTTTTTACGTGTTGGACAACATTTACGGAGTTAGGGATGTTTTTGAAAATCGGTTTCGGAGCGCAAAATGGTCACCGAGGAAGGAAAAAATCTGGAAAATCTTGTTGGGCTTTTCCTTATTGGGCCGGCTCTTATGGGTTTAGGAGATGTAGATATTTTCTTTTTAGGGTTGGTTGTAATTAGTGGTTAATGGTAGAGGTTAAAGGGGAGACAAGCCCTTACAAGCTTGTCCCCTCTTACACTCCTCACCCTAACCAAGGTTTACTTTGGGTAAGAACCCTTGTCCCCTTCCCTTTCCCTTTGTTAACAGGCTCTCTCTCCCTCTCTCTACTATTCATTTTCATTTCAGCTTTTTTCTTCCAACACTTGAAAGAAAAAAAGGCAAGAGAGCACCCTTCTCCTCCTTGCTGCCCAGAAATTTCGTCCACCTTCCACAACCTTTCTGCCCAAGAAACCTACGGAATCAGCTCGTGGTGTCTTCTAAGAAAATATTCATCTACGTCTTGGCTAAAACTTTTCTGAAGGAAGCAAGAGAAAAAAGTGTAAGAAAGGCCCTCAAAACTCTGGTGCAAGCGTTTGGGTCCAGCAGTGATTTCTGAGTTCCAAAGTTTGTTCTTGAAGTTCTGAGCTTGGATCTTCAACAAGCCAAGCTCTACTACTTCCTAGGCTCCTAGAACTGTAACTTGAAGGTATGGTTGAGTTCTTTTTGGTAGGATCTTCATCTTCTTGAAGTTTAAACATGGAAGAAAAACACATCCTTCTTTGGTGTTGTTCATGGCCGATTGTGTTGAAGGAGTTTGGTGATGGATTTGTCTCAACAACAGCTCATCCTAGGTTGATATAAAATTTTCAGCAAGGTGAGAAACATCTTTGGTAATTTTTATGAAGTTTGGTTGTTGGATGATTCGATCTTCAACTATGTTGAAGTTGGTTGCATGATGAACATGTTTTGTTCTTGAGAAATCATGAAAAAGCGTGTAGTTGAAATTTAGGGTGGAAGCCGAAACTTTGATGAAATATTTTGGGTGGATTTTGTTGAAGAAAGTTTGATTTGTGTGGTTAAAATGCAAGTTTATAAAGTTTAGGGTCAAAAGGAAGTTGGGCGAAACTTTGGGCATTGGGCTAAAAGTTATTTGTGTGGAAAAGTTGACAAAATTAAATATTTTGTAACTTTGTATAAGTTAAGTGCTAAAATACACTTTATGGAAAAGTTTGGTTAAAAATTGTATTTATGGAAAAGTTAAAGGAAAGCTAGCCACTTTAAGTTTTGGAAGTAACTTTGGACACTTTAAGTATAAAGTTGTCACTTTTTGCAACTTTGTGAAGTTTTGGAAAAGTTTGCAAATTTCAAAAAGTTGGGGGACTTAATTGGTAATTTGGATAAATTCCCACAGTAAGGAACTTTAGTTAATTAACTAGAGCATTCTCTGCTTTCGATTCCGGCAGATTAAATCTGCAATGCAGGATCTTGCTTGTGAGCTTGAGGGGCCACGAAAGATATACGTTTGTCGAGGTAAGGGGTTTAGCTTTCTTAATACGCAATGCATGTGTATTAGGTTAGTTAAGGGCTAGTACTCGGGTTAAGGGTGGGGCTAGTCACATGGTATATAGCGGTTTGTAAGTTTTATTATTTTTCCGGACTTATGCTATATCAAATCGCTTATCGGGGTCGACAACGGACCCGTTTTATGTTTTAAATCGGCTTTATGCCACATTTTTATTCTGACAGTTGGGGCAGATCACCCTCACTTGTACCATGCGTTACGATCCCGATAATCGGTATGAGCTTAACAAGCTGCCGTAGAGAGTCTTTGTCGATGGTCGGGACCACCGGTATGGGAAAGTACCACCAGTCCGACGGATCACGAGCACACGACATTTGCATATCATATTCTTGTTTATACTTAGGATTGTATGATATGCTACACGACATTTGCATATCATATTCCTGTTTATACTTAGGCTGAGCACACGACATTTGCATATCTTTTATGCAGGGAAAAACATTTTTAAAGATTTTCCCGTTCGTACCTGCCCCTTAGTGGGTTCTTTCGAGAACTCACCCCCCACATACTAAATATTTTCAGGGAATCCGGACAAACGACCTGCGGAGTAAACCTCCCGCGGTGTTTGTTCTGCAATCTCTATCTTCTGAGGTATAATTCTGTTTATGTCTGGAGGTATTCTCGTTAGATCCTTCCTATAATCACAATAAAATTTAAATGGTTAGTCTGACGTTATTTTCCCTGTTTATGTTTAGCAGCAATAGCAGCTTTTGTTTAGCGAGGTATAATTCCGCTTTTTGGCTCGGCTCTGTAGGTGTAGACTACATATTAGACACTTTTAGTATTCAGACCTAAACTGTAAGTTATTCGTGGGGAGTTTCCGACCCTACGAAGAGGGCGGAACTCCTTCTGCCTGTATGACTTATTATCTGCTTATGTTTTCTGCGCGCGCGATATTATGTAAACCACTAACGTGTCTCGGGTGCAGGTTTAGGTGTTATATCCCACATGGAAGGTTTAAAGGGGGATTATGGTGTATATAATGTACACCACCCTCCTTCCCTTCAAGAGGCCTTTTAACGGATGTTGGATTGAGGGGTAAAAGTCAGGGCCATAACCCCAATACCATCCATTCCGTTAGAAACAAAACCGATAGGGTGAAAAGGCTGGGCCTTAACCCCAAAGCAGACAAAATCTTTAAACTGACTGGTACACTACCCAAGCAAACGCGTCCTCGGCATCAGAACTATACAAGGCCCCGTATGTCTCACCCTTGCGGTCTCCAGTACCGCCTTCGCAAGGTCTCACCCTTGCGGCCTCCAGTCTCGCCTTCGCGAGGTCTCCAGTCTCGCCTTCGCAAGGTCTCACCCTTGCGGCCTCCAGTCTCGCCTTCGCGAGGTCTCCAGTCTCACCTGCGCGAGGTCTTGCCCTCGCGGGCTTTAAGCCTCGCCTTGGCGATGTCTCACACTCGCCTTTGCGTCTCTTAGGCCTGCGCGGGTTGCCCTCGCGGTCTCAGGTATCGCCCTTGCGATCTCACTCGCCTTCGCGGGTCTTACTCCCGCAGCCTCAACTCGCCTTCGCGAGGACTCTCTTGCCTATACTGGCCTCGCCCAGATAAGGCCCTTATACTCAGGTTCGTGCGACCCTCACTCCTTATTTGGCTATATTCTATCTGGGCCTTCGCCCCTTGCAGGCCTTCGCCTGCCACTTGCTCCACTTGGAGATAGACCACTTGGTCATCTGACATCAATCAGCCAATAAGGAGGCCAGCACGAGCCTGAGTGATCTTCACCAGATTTGTACGCCAAACATTCCCTGACAAGTGAATCTTCTAAGGCGGTTTGCTGAGATCTTCATCATCACAGCCGCCTTATCACCAATCAGTCTGACACAGACTTATCTCCTTACATCTGACAGACTTGTCAGTCTTGTCTCACAGCCTGTCCAAGGCTTCAACTGGGGGAGGCTCTTCTCCTGGCATCTCCCTATAAATAGGGGGATGTCCACCCTAAACTGGGTAAGCTACTACACGCCCCCCCACTCCTCTCTTGCTACTTCTGAGTATTCTTCTTATCTTTTACAGATTACTCTGAACAACAAGCTTGGAGTCTCAAGAACACCATCATCATCAACCACTCAACTGGGATTCCGCTCCTATTCTAGGAACGAGAATATCAGTTTGGCGCCGTCTGTGGGAACGAAAGAAACAAAAAGTTCTTCTCGTAAACCCATATTACAAACCACAAGTAGTAAGTCATGCCAACTACCCGGAGTGCAAGTAGGCACAGCCGTCAGGGACGGAGGAATCCTCCCGCGACGAACACGAACAACGATCCACGATCGGAACCATCTCCAAATAACGTTCCCCCACAACGGGGAGAACTCTCTGTTCACTCAACGGAGGAAAGCTCCTCCCACGTTAACCGTAACGTGCCTCAGGAGCGCAACACTCCACCACCAAACACTCCACCAACGAGCCTTGATCCGGCCGTTCTGCAAACAATCACTGAGGCGGTTGCTTTCAACTTGCGCGAAACACTCGCCACCACTCTCAGGGGCGTTCTGGATAGCGTTGGGCAGCTACGGACTAATCAGCACGAACGCCCTGCTACTCCGCCTCAACAAGTAAGTAACCACGACCCTTCTTCGTCATTACTTGTCGCACTTACTAGACGGTTAGAGGAAGTGGAAAAAGGGACGAAAGGGCCGGTGTTCATAATGTTTCCAGAATGGATCTGGACCACCTCTGGTCCCAACCTTTCACCCAGCGGGTTTGGAGACCCTCTTCCGAGCAGTTTCGCCAGCCTAAGCTGGGCGCTTACGACGGTCTCTCGGACCACGATATTCATCTCAAGCGTTACGTTTCTGCGATGGCCATCGCAAAGAGCGGATGATAACACGCTCTGTAGAGCCTTCAGCTCCACACTCACGGGAGCCGCCGCCAACTGGTATACCACCCTCCGTGATAAACGGTTTAACTCCTTTGAGGAGCTCTCCCGCAACTTCTCCAACCACTTTGTGGTATCTAAACCTCCCCCCAAAACGGCGGGACACCTCCTCAAAATACGACAAAAGAAAGATGAGCCCCTCAGGGAGTATATTCAGCGCTTCCAGGCGGAATCCATCCAGGTCCCTAATTTGGGGGAGGAAGCCCGCTTACTGGCGGCCATTCAGGGCCTTAGGTGGGAGTCCCTTTTCTTTATAGATGTACACACCAACCCTCCCACCAACATGGAACAGTTCTTGAGCACGGCGTCACGGTTTATGAACACGGAGGAGGTCACTCGTCCCCTCGCCAGGACCGCCACGGCAGATGCGAAGGGACAGCCCTCGCGAGCGGACTCCAGGTCCCAGAGGCAGTACCCTACGCCATCCAACAGGGAGGGGGCGTATTTCACTCTTCCCCCACTAAGGGAATCTCGCACCAACATCCTCCATGTCCTGGAACAAAAGAGGGAGGTTCCCAACTGGCCCCGCCCCCTCTCCCAGGAGATCGTCAGGTCTAGTACCAAATCTTGTCGTTACCATCGCGACAAGGGACACGACACTGAGGACTGTTTTGAGCTTAAACGCATGATTGGGGAAATGCTCGCTCAAGGCAAACTCAGGGAGTTCTTACTCCACGACGATGGGGATCGCAGGCGGGAAAGTAACCGGGAGGACCGCCGTCAGGGGGACCGCAGACGGGGTCGCTCCCAGCAGAACCCAGATCGAGAAGGTCTGGTCGAAATTCCCCCACCAAGGGGGCACATCAGCGTAATCACACAATGTGAGGGCGCATCGGCGAGACGCCGTCATATGAGACAGATCTACCAGGTCAACCACTCCTCTACTCACTTACTGCATCGCCGTGATGGCACCTCGGTGGCAGTACCACACGCGGACCCTTTGGTTATCACTGCCCGTATCGCGGGATGGGACATTGACAGTCTACATGGACACTGGGGCAAATGCCAACGTAATCTACAAGCACACTCTGGTTGAGGCCAAGGTGCCTTTGTCACAAATTCAACCTGCCAAAGGGGCCACCTTTGGAGTGGGGCGGGATGAAATCCCAACTTTAGGGTCAATCACGCTCCCCTACATGATGATGGGGACCACCAAAGAAAAGAAGCAAGTGTGCCACTCCAGCTTTGTGGACTTTATCGTCCTGGATCTCCCTACACCGTACAACGCCATCATTGGGCGCCACACTCATACTGAGTTCCACGTCCGCTTTGTTGTGCGGGCTCTTATTTTTGTTTTCCTAACTGAGGCTGGGGATGACTATATCTTTGTCAACCAAAATGTGGCCAGGGGCAATTATGTCTCTGCCCTAGCGGGACCTCCCCGCTCCCAAGCCATCTGAGCCTAAAGAAAGGCACCCATGGAAGAGGCTGGACCCGCGGGCGAGTCGCTCTGACTTGTGCAGGGCCTTTGAGGAGGTTGAAATCTCCCCTGGCAAGAAATTCCGGGTGGGAAAAGACCTTGAAGAAAAAGACCAGCAAGCACTCATCCATCTCCTCCATGCCAACGGCGATGTCTTCGCATGGACCCCTGAGGACTTACCAGGTGTGGATCCTGCTATCATTTCTCACAAGTTGAGTGTACTCCCCGGCTTTAGCCCAGTTAGACAAAAAACAAGGGGCATGGCTCCTGACCGTAAGGACTTTGTACGCACAGAGGTGCAGAAATTGCTTAAGGCAAATATAATCAAGGAGGTTCACTACTCTGAGTGGGTCGCAAATATAGTCCTCGCCGATAAAGAGGGTGGTCAGTGGCGACTTTGCGTAGACTACAAAGGGGTTAATAGGGCCTGCCCAAGGGATCCCTATCCCTGGCCTTCTATCGATCAAGCTGGTTGACTCAACCGTTCATCACTCTGTCTTCTCCTTCCTCGACGCATACAGCGGGTACCATCAAGTTTTTATGGACCCAGAGGACGCGGTAAAAACCGCCTTCACTACTGGCGAAGCCGTCTACCATTATATCAGAATGCCCTTCGGCTTAAAAAATGCGGGGGCTACTTTCCAAAGGCTTGTGAATCAAGTCTTCGCGGACCAAATCGGCCGAAATCTTGAGGCTTATGTCGATGACATTGTGGTCAAAAGCAAGGCCACCTCCACACACCTCGCGGACTTAGAGGAAACGTTCGCCAACTTCCGCAAGTATAATATGCGGTTGAACCCAAAGAAGTGTATCTTTGGCGTGGGCGAGGGCAAATTTCTGGGTTACCGGATCTCCAAAGGAGGGATTCATGCGAATCCCAAAATGATTGAAGCTATCACCACTTTGCGCACCCCTAGGGGGCTCAAAGACGTTCAGCAACTGGCGGGAAAGCTGGTTGCCTTGGGGCGATTTGTCTCTAAACTCAGCGATCGCTGCAGACCTTTCTTCAACCAAATCCACAAGAAAAAAGCTTGCAAGTGGACAGAAGAATGCCAGGAGGCATACGATTCAATCAAGCAACACTTACAAGAGTTGCCTGCACTCAAGTGCCCTAGACCAGGCGATGACCTGGTCCTCTACCTCGCCACCTCTGACAGGAGCGTCGCCTCTGTCCTTATCAAGGAAGAGGCTGCCAAACAATGGCCAATCTACTACACCAGTCACACTCTCCAGGATACAGAAACAAGGTATCCTCCTCTCCAAAAAGCTATCTTATCTCTTGTATATGCGGCAAGGAAGCTCAAGCCCTACTTCCAAGGGCACACAATTATAGTCGAGCGGACTTGCCAATCGAGGATATTACGAGGCGGCCCGAACATTCAGGGCGCCTTGCCAAATGGTGTATCGAGCTTGGTGGCTTTAACATCAACTATGAGCCTAGAAAGGCAATTAAGGGCCAGGCCCTCGCCGACTTCATTGCGGAATTTTCGGATGTTGACATCATCCCGGCCCCTGAGCAGGGCCCCGCACCACAACCCATTCCCCCAGAGTGGGACATGTTCGTGGATGGCTCATCCAAACTTGGATCCCCGCGAGCGTATATCTGCGCGGACCCCTAGGTATGGAAGTATCCCTTCGTGTCTCTTTCCAATTCCAAGTAACTAATAATGTTGCAGAATATGAGGCCCTCATCGCGGGGCTCAAGCTCGCCATAAGGGCAGGCATTCGCCGCCTTCATGTCCACGACTCTCGCAATGGCGGTGATTCACCGAGGTCCAAGGGTGCGCTGAATGCAAAGACGCCACCCTGACCAGATACCTCAAATTGGTGAAGGCCTTGCGGACCAACTTTGAGGAGGCTATCTTTTTCCACATTCCTCGTTCTGAGAACACCACAGCAGACATGCTATCCAAGGGAAAGACTCCCTCCACCATGGCCACCCTGGCCAGCCCTTCCATTTCGGAGGCTATTGATATTGCCTCACTGGCGACACAGGATCCGGTCGCAGACTGGAGAGACCCTATTATCGCTGAGCTAAAAGCCAGTGCCACGGAACCCAAACTCACAAAAGGGCCATCCGTTTTGTTCTCATTGATGACCAATTATGGCTTCGCGGGTTTGCGGCACCCCTCCAATGATGCCCCAGCACCCTTGAATACACTCTGTCTTGGATACTCTCCACCGAGGCAATTGTGGCGCACACATTGCTGCGGAGGCACTTGCCCACAAAGCCCTTTGTCAAGGGTATTACTGGCCTACCTTGAAAAAGGACGCCGCTGCACTGGTCAAAACATGCCACCGGTGCGGATCAATTCTCGCATCCAGCGACTGCCATCTACGGAATCTCCGGCACTGACAAACCCCGTGCCCTTTGCCCTGTGGGGCCTTGACCTCATTGGTCCGATGCCGACCGCTCCAGTCAGTACCGCTTCTGTGTGGTTGCAGTTGATTATTTTTCTAAATGGGTCGAAGTAGAACCCCTGGTCTCCATCACTTCCGCCAAGATCATCAAATTCCTGTGGAAAAATCTTGTCTGCCGATACGGCAGCCCTCGTGCTATTATTACAGATAATGGCACTCAGTTTACCAGTCACAGCGTCCAACAATGGGCCCAGGACAACAATGTCCGCATGCTTTTCGCCCCAGTGGCGCACCCCCAGTCTAATGGGCAGGTTGAGGTCACCAACCGCACCGCCTCAAGAAGCGCCTTGAGGGGGCCAAAGGCCGCTGGGTAGATGAACTCCCAAGTGTCTTGTGGGACTATCGCACCACAACGCGAACCCCAACAGGCGAAACGCCTTTCTCTCTGGTATATGGCGCAGAGGCGCTTCTGCCAATTGAGGCGGACCTCCCTACGATCCGCATGATCAACTTCACCAACGAAGCCAATGCTCAGGGGCTTCGCGCCAAACGCGACTTAATCGATGAATTGCGCGAGGTAGCTCGCCTTCGCATGTTTGCAATAAAACATAGGCTCAGTCTTCACATTAATTCAAGGGTCAAGCCCAAGGCACTACAACAAGGGGTCGTTTCCCTGCTTAAATCGGTCCTCACCGCTTGCGACCCCAAACAGGGTGTCTTGCGACCTAACTGGGATGGACCCTATATTGTTCATAGACAAGTTCGCCCAGGAGTCTATGAACTACAAGACCATAATGGTCGTCTTCTTCCCCGCAACTTTCATGCGGATGACTTACGTCCATATTACGTGTAAGTCCTCAGTCTTACGTCTTCAATTCAATAAAATACATGTGTATTTCTCCCTCTTTTGCAGCATCACGTGGCATTACAAATGCCCTCCCAATCGCCCTCTGCACCCGACCGGTCAGTGTCAGGTCTCACTTGCGCACCCACACAAAGGGAAGCCCCCTGCGGTCGCGCCAGGTAGTTGCGGGTCTCGTCCCCAACTGACCTTCAACTCGCCCCGCCCCAAGGGTAACCCCCTTGCGCTGCGGAAGGGTAACCCCCTTTTGGCTCCTTCAGGGAGGTCTATGTGTAAGTCGCCCTCGCGCGCCACGGCAGACCTTCCGCACGGACTCCTCCACACAGGTAGTTGCGGGTCTCGTCCCCAACTGACCTTCAACTCGCCCCGCCCCGCCCCAAGGGTAACCCCCTTGCGCTGCGGAAGGGTAACCCCCTTTTGGCTCCTTCAGGGAGGTCTATGTGTAAGTCGCCCTCGCGCGCCACAGCAGACCTCCCGCACGGACTCCTCCACATAGGTAGTTGCGGGTCTGGTCCCCAACTGACCTTCAACTCGCCCGCCCCAAGGGTAACCCCCTTGCGCTGCGGAAGGGTAACCCCCTTTTTTGCTCCTTCAGGAAGGTCCCTGTGTAAGTCGCCCTCGCACGCCACACCGGACCTTCCGCACGGGCTCCTCAACACAACTACGGGTCTCATCTCCCGAAACTCCACCTGGCTCTTCACTTGTCTCAACAAGTGCTCCACTGCCCTCGCCATCGTGCGGCTTCAGGCTCGAGGTAAACTGAGTTTTACTTCATTCTTATCATATAAATGATGAGCACTCTGCAGGTATCCTCTACTTGGTACACTGTACACTACCCAAGGGCTTACTCCCTGAAAAATCGCCAGGAAGGTCTCTAAGTGAGCCGCCTTCGCGTGCCCAAGCAGACTTTCCAACATGGAAAAATCTCATCCATGGTCTTCAAAGGCATCGCCTCTACGAACCCTGGACGGGTCCTTAACTTGTCTCAGCAAGTGAACCCACAAATTATCTGGAAGGATATATGTGGCTCCGCCGTTGCGGATTTTAAAGTGCCTTGCCACTATGAACTCAAGATGAGTTTCCAGTTTCTTGACAAGTGATCTCTGTGGCTTCGCTGTTGCGAACCCCAGTGGACTTCTCTCCACAAACGGGACTTAGCTTATGGTTGTGAACCTAGCTAACGTACCCTACACCGCTATCGCAAGACGGAAACAAGGCTACAAAACAATGAAGGTAAAATGAAATTTTACTTCATCTACTGTTATCAAAATTATGCATGAATGCAGGTGTCCTTTATGCACAAAAAAGGCGTCCACATGTTGGAGCCTCCACCCTAGCCCAACAGGGCATACCAGGCTTCCCCATCTTCTTCCCTTGCTCCCCAGGTCGAGCGGGGCCTCTCTTGTTGGATCACTGGTGTTAGCGGCATCCGAGAATCCCAAGACTCGGCTCGGGAACGCCTTCTCCACTTGGAAGCGGCATCGCAGCCAGCCCTCCTCGTAGGCTTGCGCCCCTGCCTCACCTTGGGCTTGGATCTCACCAAGCTTCGCCATCAGTCGAGGCATCCTCTGAGGAATGGACACCTTGATGGAAGAAAAGGACTCAGGGTCCTCACCTGCAAAAAGAGGAAGGCTGAGGGCCTTCTCCATCTCCCACACTGAGGCCACCGCCTTTTCAAAGGTAGCAGTGACCTCAGTCTGTGCCTTCAGGGCATCCTTAGCAGCAAGCCTGCGGCAGTAGCACGACGCTTCCCCTCCTCAGTTGCAGCCCTTAACTGCTCAACTTCAGCCTTCGCCACTTCGAGGACAGCCTTGGTTTCTGCCTCCAAAGAAAGGAGGGACTCCTTCAGAACAGCATTCTCGAGCTGCTTGGCTTCCAACCCTGCTGCCTGCTGGAGGAAGCGTTGCTGAAACGCATCAATTAGGCTGGCCTGCTCCCACCGGTACAGCCTGCTAGCCGTCCGTTCCTTGTTAACGTAGTCGCACCAACTCTCCAGTTGGGCCACACGTTTGGCCTGCTTCTCTTGGAGCTCCTCTTCCCTTTTCTTGGAGGCCTCCAGCTCCCTCCTGAGGGCTGCAATCTCTGCTACCTGGGCGTCGTCCCGTTTGTTGGCATACTTCAGAAAGTCATGCCACTGCTCCATGGCAGCATATCCTTTGACGGCACCCTGCATTCAAGTTTATTTAAACAAGGGCAGAAAGAGGGCAAGCCAGACTTGTATATAAAGACCAGGAGTTGTCTTACCTGCAGGCTCTGTTGAGCTGCCTCCCTCATGAACTCGGCAGGGGAGTCCAAACTCCGCTCTGTCACCTCCCTGTCATAGGGGGTGCGCAGCCCCTCCAGGCAGGATAGGAGGGTTTGCTCTCCTCCCCTTAGCAGTGAACTGCTATTTCTGAGAAGGAAGACTGGGTCCCACGCATCGCGCAAGAGCTTCCCTTGCTCCCTGTACACCCTGGCCCTGGCCGCTCCTCAGACCACTTGGGGACTGACTTGGCAGCGACTCGCCTTCGCTCCAAGAAGTGGGACCACACCCCAGGCCTCCTCAAGGACCTCGGTTACGGTCCCAGTCTGCGGGGACCTCGGTCATTATCCCTTGGTCCACTGGGACCTCGCGAGGGCCGAACTCTTGCCCAGAAGGCCCCACTCCTACAGCAGTTAAGGGCAGTACAACTGAGAAAACTGAAACATAATCTCAAAACAAGAGAAACAAACTTGCAAAATCAAGAAACTTACCAACGAAGGTTGTCCCCATCCAATAGCCTCGGCTGACTCTTTGGAAGGTTGGGCTACTTCCCAACCACTGCCCTCACGGAGGACTGCGCCACCAATGCCCCCTCCTCAGGGGCTTCGCCATCAGAAGAGGAAGAAGTCTCCTCGATCCTCAGGATCCTCTTCCCCTTTGTCGCAAGGGCCTTCTCCCTTGAAGGAGTCACTTCAGGGACCTCCTCCCTCGAAGGGATTGCTATAGAGGCCTCCTCCCTTGCAATGGTGGCCTCCACCTCCTCTCCTGCAGGTGCAATCAACACCTCCTCCTCCACGGGAGTGACCATGGCCTCCTGCTGGCCAGAACTGTCAATGGCCTTAGCGGCCTGTTGGCTCCTCCTCCTCATAGACAGCAGGATTTCCCCCGCTGACATCTTGCCCTTTGGAGGAGGCATTCTGCCTGTGGCAAGGATTTCTGCCACGACCACGTGCCCAGGCACGTCTTCGCCTTGGACTGGGGAGGGGCTCGCAAAGAGCCCAGACACAAAGTCTTCAGCAAGCAGCCTCCTCAAGGGAGATTGGCTGCACCACTGATATGGGCACAGCCTTTAAGGGAGCAGCGTTGCCAGCCTGCACTCCCTCTGAGCCCTCTGCAGAGGGCATGGCCTCTTCAACACTAGAAGGGACCCCCACCTCCACTCCCTTGGCCTCCTCAGCAGCAGGCTCCTCGGCCTCCTCCACAACACTGGGGACCTCCCCCCCAACAGGCTCTGCAGCCTCCTCAGTAGAAGGGACTGCTGCAGACCCCTCTGCTTCAACAGGCATCTAGCTCATTGGAGGCGGTTTCGAGCTGGATCGGAAACAGAGGAAGAAACAGAGAAAGACAAAGTCGGCCAAGGGAACCTCCTCACTACGAGGTGAGGCAATGCCCTTGAAAATGCCTGGGAAAGGAAAATGGGACCTAGAACCTTTTGACTACGAGATCAAACAATGCTAGGTATTATATTGGATCCTCTTGCAATGGATCACTAATGGATTGGTGGAGCAAGATTTGAGACCCAAGAAGAACAATATGGCCGATTCGCGGCGGATATGTGTTCTTACAATATATGAGTTCTAGGGTTTACAATGGTTACATGCTTCCTTATATAGAAGGAAAACGCTAAAGGAAAATAAGGAGTGACTTGACAAGGAACCACCTACCTGGATTTCTGGTGGGCTAAATGAGAGGTGGCAGATGATGTGATATTGTAGGCTACCTGCTTTTGCGGCTCCCATTTCCCCAGGAATTGCAAGTGGCAGGAAAAGGGCAAAAGGGCTTCTCCATAATTTGAGGGGTTCGCCTGACTTGCGTATGGAGGCTTCTTCAGGTTGGCGAACACCTGGGGCTTCGCTTGCTTCTGAAAGTGAGGCACAGGGTCTTCGCCAATAGCCATGGGTTCGCCAAGGACTATGGGTTCGCCAAGAACCATGGGTTCGCCAAGGACTATGGGTTCGCCAATGGGACATGGGCTCGCCAATGGGGCTTCGCAAGCACAGCCTTGTCTTGGAACTTGGCCTTAACTTGGAGGAGGTGTTCGGGGTCTTCTCTGGAGAGCTGCCCGATGTAGCTTCGCTTTGGGGCCTCGCCGGCCCTTAGAGGGTCGTATCCTCTTTATCCAAGTCTTCACCAAGGGTACATCATCCCCTTTGAAGGATGGATTGCCCTATATCACAATAATGGGGATGATGTCCACATCATACCCTCCCTCTTCAAAAGAATCCGTCCTCGGATTCATAAGGAATTTGTCCCTACAAATCTTAAGACACCGCAACAAACTTGAAGAGGCGTCAAGGGTTAGTGGACTAAATCCAAGTGGTTGTGCCCATATCAAAATTTGGATTGTAAGGATTCGAATATGCATCATGTTCAAGGATAAAAGCCGAAATAAATTCATGATACACTTCCAATTATTTAGACAAAGGGACATAATGTGGGGACGTCCTCGGCTTGCTACATACATGGCTAGGTGATGGGCATTCTTATACTCAAAACATATGGTACCTAGCTCATGGATAACAAACAAGGAAGCACTAAGTTGGGGCAAGATGAACAATCCGCTCTTTCTTGCTCCGGTGCCATGAAAGCACACAAGTGTCTTATGTCCAAAATCGTTGTTATGGCCGAAAGTAAATTTAACAAAATAGTATGCAATTTCAACATGATTTCCAAAACCAGAATTCATGGCATGCTCATTTCCAAACAAATTATTTTTACATGGCCCGGGGTCATGTATGAGCCTTACCCTAGCATGTTTTCCTATCGTTCGCATCATGCACAACCCCTTCATTTTCATCATATAGGCTTGGGTGGGTTCATCCAATTTAGCGCATGGCATGATCATGGTTCCATCAATACTTTCATTAATAATACATGTGTGCTTCCTAGCTACGGTAGGCATGCACATAACAGTCCTAGCACAAATCATTTCATTATCACAAAGTTGTAAAGTTTCATCACTAAGATGAAACGAGATTATACCTCTCCCGAGGTTAGGGGAGGAGGCTCCACTCAAACCGAGGCTTCTTCTTTCTCTTGTAAACATTCCAAAGTTTCTTTGTCATCAATACTGGGCACAATCAAAGAAGAACTACATCATTAGAAGATTTAAGCATTAGGCCTTCATTGATTTCGGTTGAAAGCTTGGGTGTTTCACTCTTTTTACTTATTTGGCTTGAAGAGCTCTTTTCCTTCTTTTCTCTTTCTCTCTCTTTTTCTCACTCTCACTCCATTCTTTTACAAGACCTTCTATTTGTGAGACTTCATGTCTTATTTCCTTGATATATTTTCTCATCTCCTCAAAATCTGCTCTAATTTCTCGAGTGAGATTTCCCAAAGGGATTAGTTCACAAGGAGGATTCGGGTTCGCACTTGGAGAAGGGGGTGAGTAGGCTCTTAAAGGTGCCGCTTCTGTTGGTTGTTACGGTGGAGTAGGATGTGGGGCTCTAAAATGAGCTATGAGTGGTGGGAGGTTTTGACAAAGAGGCATGGGCTGGGGCCAAGTGTGCGATGGGGTTTTGGGTGCCATACCGCCGCCTCATCACACCTTTCAAGCGATCCCAAGAGGGTATGAACTCCAACCCTCGGTCGCTTCTCTTTATTGCGTATTCACACCACCAATACCAAGCTTCGCCTCTTAACATCCCAATAGCTATATCCAGCTTCTCGAGTCCATGAGCACTACTTTTGGCAAAGAATGCCTCAAGATGGTGTTCCCATGATTCGAACCTGAAAGGGTCATCATCCCCTCGAAACTTAAGGGTTCGCGCCATTTGCATCCCTACACACTCACTCCTTTCTCGTGTTTAGAACACAATGGTTCTCACAAGTCTCAGAAACTTTGCCACCAATCTTCGATTAAGATCAAATGCAAACACGCAAAGAATATCCAATGACATCTTAGCAATGTCCGAAACAAGTAAAGCACAAAATTCTAGTTACTTGAAACTAGGGTTTTACGAATTTGAGGTTGGTTGGTGGTTGAAAGAAGTTAGGAGTGTTATAGAAAAGGCTTTTCACTAATATAAACACTTTAAGTTCAGGTTTTGAAACTATTTTCGATCTGTGAGTACTGTTCACTTGGGTTTCGTGATGAACTCTCCAAGAACACTTATGAACTTTTCCCAGAATTTATGAACTGGTTAATTCTTTCTTTTCTGCAAACTCTTGTTCTTTTGCACACAGGGAAACTCTTTTCTTTTCAAATCCGAAATCACTCACAGTTTCATAAACCTTTTAAGAACTTCAAACAAGGATAACAACTACTCGGTTTCTCTCAAGAGATCATTAACCGATAACTTTTCTTCAAGTTTTCGAAAGAACAACAAAGGTTTTATCTTGAAGAAAATCAAACAACTGATACGGTACGATACGATACCTCCAGTGAGCGCTTTGGCTCTGATACCAACTGATGTGATCACAGGGGGGTTGAATGATCACGAGCTCGGATCTAGCTCATTGGAGGCGGTTTCCAGAAAACTGGATCGGAGACAGAGGAAGAAACAGAGAAAGACAAAGTCGGCCAAGGGAACCTCCTCACTACGAGGTGAGGCAATGCCCTTGAAAATGCCTGGGAAAGGAAAATGGGACCTAGAACCTTTTGACTACGAGATCAAACAATGCTAGGTATTATATTGGATCCTCTTGCAATGGATCACTAATGGATTGGTGGAGCAAGATTTGAGACCCAAGAAGAACAATATGGCCGATTCGCGGCGGATATGTGTTCTTACAATATATGAGTTCTAGGGTTTACAATGGTTACATGCTTCCTTATATAATGTCACCGCACGCCACCCGAGCCCGGTTGCGGAGGCGGGGGCGCCGGGACGCCGGAAGCGGAAGCCGGAATGAATAGGAATGGCAGGTCCATCGAGACCCGCCGCACGTAGCGGACCCAAAGAGCGAAAGGATTGTGGAAGCAACCTAACAAAAATTTCGTGCATATAACTGAAAATAAAATCCAAACATACAATTCATGCATTAGCAACAGAGTAAGCCCCGCCCTCCGTGGACGAGCGCTTACGCACCAAAACATAAATACATACAGAGTTCACAGAACCTAAAGTGTCTAGCAAGCGCCAAGCGCTCAGAACATGTACAGAACAGAATATATAAATATATACAGACATACAATCATCACAGCAAACCAGAAAAATATGCACATGCAGCTACAGAGCCAAGCCTAGCCTAAGCATCAAATACCTTGCGCGGGATTCCGACCAAGTAGATAAAATCCCGGCCCGCAAGGTGCAACTGCTGCAAAACACAACCGAGGTAGAACCTCACGGAAACCTACTCCGCAGGCCGCTTATCAGGTCTACCTGAAACCCAAAAACAGAACCCAAAGAAGGGTGAGTCCTAAAAGGACCCGTAAGGGATATGGGGTAAGGTAAGTATATGTAACCCTGCAAAACAGAAAGATAGCAATATATGCAACAGAATACAGAATATCATACATGCACGAAAATAGATCGGAATCCCGAAGGACGTGCGATTCTAAATCGCCATAACCCATATAATGTATCGTAACGACCTCCACTAAGGAGTCGGAAGCCGAAGCTAATCTGAAGCATGGTGCACCAGTGGGTAGCGAACCCACAACTGTCGTAATATTAATGCAGAGTATGCCTTATGGCATACTCCTACCAACTACGAGAATATGCCCAAAGGCATAAAATTCCGAAATACTAGCAGAACAAAAAATGAAACCAAAACATATACTTATCTTACCAAAATGACAGAACCAAACCCTTACCTCAAAATCCAGAGTATTAGACCGATTCTGGACAACTCCTACACCGTGCCCCGAAACTTAGAACTTCTCTTTTCCTAACCTCCGAACCTCAGAATCTGTCAAACCAAGTTGAATTAGAATCCTTATCGACCATACTACCAAACTACACCCCCGACCCCAAAACCGAAAATCCGGCAGAATTTCCGTAAAATCCTAGATTTCCACAGAAATGTCGAATTCGAACCAACTTAGGCAATGCAAGATTATACATTGACAAACATAATACAACAAGCGTAACTGATCAAATCAAACCTTAAACCCTTCATTACCCGCCATTTTCCGATAATCCCGCTTAATTGTAACTTTTCCATTTCTTAACCGAATTCAACGTTTCAAACTTCAAACCATTCCCAAATTCAACCCCAACACCATTTTAACATCCAAATCAACCAACACCAAACCCCAACATGGAAAAAGAATCATTCCAACATTTCGGTTCCTAACCAACATTTCATCCAACTTCCAATTCAATCCATTCAAACTACCAAACAATCATTCTAACCACCAATTACACTTCTAAACCAAGAATGCTATCCAATTGCATCCAAAACAACAAAATCCAACATTGAACAACAACTCATAATTTCGGCCAAATGGGGTTTTTAACTCAACTTGTTTTCCATCAAATTGAATCCATACATAAGCTTAGAATCATGCTAGGATTAACATACTTGAAGCATGAACTAAGATAACAAACACACATCATTTTGGAAATTATCCATAAAATTCGGCCAACATAGGTTCTTCATCCAAGATGTTTTTTCCAAAATCCAACACTTGATTAACACTCTCCTACAACCCAAGAACAACATACTAAAACCTGGGAGGAAGAGAATCATCCTAGCTTATAGCTAAGAACAAACCCATCATTTGCCAAAACTCCTCTTTTCTTCACTAATCTTCAAAACTAATGAGAAAAGAGAGCTTAAGGAGGTACTTACCACATAAAGCACCTAATCTCTCTTTGATTCCAAGCAAAGAGAAGAACTTCAAGCTTGGGTGGAGCTCTCTAATGGAGTCGGCGAAGAAGAAGGAAGAAGGAGATGAAGAAGAAAAGAAATGAGATATAACTCATTTTATGGAAATATAAGTCCAATTATATTTTCCTCACTTTATAACCCATACCCTTTCACTTAAATGAAAATAGGACAAGTGTCCTATTTCTTTTCCCAAGTCTGCCGAAAGAACAAAGGCTGCCCATGCTGATTTTTATTAATTTTGCACCCAATTGCAAATTAACTCCCAATTTTTCCGAAAGTTCCAATTCTTTTTGCCCAAAAATAATTACCGAATTCCAAAATTAACGAAACTTGGACACAACCCTCAGAATATTATAACATTCACAAAACATTTTTCAGAAATCCATTTACCATTCCGGAGTGTCCTACCGAGCTCGCTGAACCCGAACCAAAACCCGACGTGCGAGCGTGTCAACCTGAACCGAAATTCCGTCACTCCAAAATTCTATAAAAATACTGATGTGATCATGAGGTCCGCAAGCAACAACAAAGTGTCCTGCACGAAGAGGCGGGCGAATGAAGCTCGGAGCAACTCCGTGGTGAGAAGGTTCATAGGCTCAGCAGCTGATCCATGGTTCAGCGATCACCGACCAGGAGAAGGCAACGCCTCTATGCGAGGACCCCTCAAAAGGCCTCAAGGCAAAGGCATGCTTCTTCAAGCGAAGACATCCGGGCAATGGCGAAGCCCCTCAAGCGAAGCCATTCCTGAGGAACCTCAAGGCAGACTGGACTTCATCATGCGAAGGCACCAGGCGTGGCGAGGCCCTTTGGCAAAGCCGCCCCTGTGCAGCCTCACGGCGAGGGCTAGGCTTCTTAAGCAAAAGGCATCTCGGCGATGGCAAAGTCTTCGGGCGAAGCCATTTCTGAGAAACCTCACGGCGAAGCCCTCAAGCAAGAATCTCCAAAGTAAAGACTTCAAAGTGAAGGTAAAGTCTTCTTCGAAGCCTCCAGGAGAAGGTGAGGCCATTCGGAGAAGCCATCTCCGCAAAGCTTCCGAGCGAAGGCAAAGCCCTCAGTGCGAGGCCTTCCAGTTCAGGCGAAGCCCAGAAGCGAAGCCACCTATGCTCAATAATGCAGCCGACCACTTCTAACCACTCCATCCCATCCGAACACTCCCTCCTTTAAAGCGGACACTTGGGAGTTCAAATACTTACCTTTTACTTTAGCTTTTACCTTTTTACCTTTCTAGGATAGTATGCTGTTTAGGCACTTTATGCTTTTGGCATGTCTGCGCATGTGTCAGAGTCTGTTCCCTTCTCTTCTATAAAAGGAACAACAGGCTCCTAGAATAGATAGAATATATGTAAAGCTTAAGAAGGACAATTCCTTAAGCTCCGGTTCTCACCCCCCCTTGCTATTTTCCGCCATCCCCCTTGATAGATTAATATCATCAAGTTTAATATCTAGTATTGCTCAATCTCGTAGTTGAGAGGTGCTAGATCTTCCATACTCCCCAGTCTTATCGCAGATATTGCCCAACCTCGTAGTTGGGAGGTGTCTGTGGCCGTCTCTATCCTTCTTTGTTCAATCGACTCCACCGAGCTAGATCTGTGCTTCCGTTCGATCTCGTGGATTCGCGTCAAGCGTACCCGTGATCGTATCAAGTGGTATCAGAGCCAGATCGCTTGCTGGAGTTGTTGTGATTTCTTCAAGGTTAAACCCCTTTATTTTCTACTTGAAGAAAGATTTATCTTTGTGTTTTTCAAACCGTGTTATACTCTGTTCGTTTTCCTGAACCCCCCCCATATCCGCTTTTATTTCGGTTCATCTGTTGTGTTGAATCTGTGTTAGGAGTTGTTGTTGTGTTAGCAACTTCATAAATCAAAAAAAAAAAGAAGAAAGAAGAAGAGAAACAGAGAAGAAGAAGAAGAAGAAAAAGAAAAGAACACAGTTGCGGGTTTTATCGCAAATCTCAGTTTTGATTCAAAACCGCAACGTGCGAATATTTAGTGCTTAAAGAAAGTGAGGTTTTAGTTGAAGAGTGAAAAGGAAGTGGTGTACCAAAGATTGGTTGTTTAAAGCATTGAAAGAAATCAAATCTGTGTTCTTATTATTCTTGGTGTTCATATGAGTGTTCATACAAGTTCATACCAAAACTCATATGAATAGTGACCTTGATCGAAATTTGATTTCAAATTGAGCCAAAAAGGTGTTTGTGCGCCAAAACCTCATTTCAGATCCTCTTGTACATTTGCTGCCAAAGAACCCCCCTTTTTTTAACCTAGCTTGCTTCAAGTAACTAGTACTTCATTGCTTAAAGATTTTTGCATGCTAGAAGTTATCTTGTGATATTCATTGTCGGGTCTTGGCCTTGAAAAGAGCAAGCTTTGAGAGCTGCAAGCAAGAGCAGAGAGGAAAAATCGAGTGTGACCCCTCGCGAAAGGAGAGGCCTAAACACGTGAGAAGCTTGAGCGGTACTAACTTTATTGTTTAAATGTGTAGGCGATCCCATGGCGGATAAATATTTCTTCGGGTTTCATTCCTCAATAGGAAGACGCCAACTTGGAGAAGACTTATGGCATTGGCTGGAGGAATTGGAGTACCACTTATGGTATTTCCGATTTCACAAAGAAGAGAAGTTAAGCCTTGCCATAAGGTGCCTAAAGGGAGAAGCCCGAGAATGGTGGCAACAAGAGTCGGCTCAAACCTTTTTTAGAGCTCGTTGCCGTGAAGCCCCCATTCGGACTTGGAATGAATTGAAGAGGTTGCTCTGGCAAAGATATGGTATCTTTCAAGAAGAGCCGCCCTCCCCATACTACTCCCGAGCACGATTCCCCATGCGCCCTACACCCAGTGCCCCCGCTCAACTTCCCACCCAAAATCCACTCGAAGGGTCTTCGCCCCAAAGCGAACCTAGTCCCTCCAATGAGAGGAGGCGAGGACCCCAACCGCCACAAACTCTTTCAGCCGTGCTGCACACCCCACCCCCCAATGCTTGCGCAGCCTCAACCCACACCCAAAATCCAAACCCTCACTTAAGTTTAAGTGAAGAAATCTCTCAGACGATTGAAAGACTCAAGAATGAGTACATCGAGTATGAGAGAGAGAAAAAGACAAGAAAAGAGAGAAGAAAGGAGAGGGCTCTCCAAAGCCAACCGAGTGAAAAGAATGACGCACCCGAGCCTTCAACCAAACTCCCAGAAGAACTAACGATTTCATCTTCTCAACCTTGTAGTTCTTCTTTGTTTGTGCAGAAAGAGGGAGAGGCCGCGGATGCGCGAAGACTTGAAGATGGCGAAGGCGCCATGGCTTTGGAAGAAGGAAGAGCTCACGTGGGAGTTCCAACCGAGCCCACACTTGAGGAAAAGGCCACATCATTGCTGGGAGGCAAGAAAATATACGAAGAGGATCTACTCCTCCCTAACGTGGGAGAAGGTAATTTGCTTCCTTCTCCTAGCGTGAAGGATATACGCCTGAGTGCAAATCCATGGCTTCCTTAAGTTTGCATGCTACGAACATAGGAGCTGAATCTGAAAGCATGCATCTCCTCGTTTCCGAGGTGAAGGGAAAGGGCGGATTGTCCATCTCTGAACCTCCTATTTGTGCTAAGGCTAGTCTTTGTGATTCACGCGAAGGCGTTTCTTTTATGACTAGCTTAGTCTCTTCTTCTTTGTCTTGGGAAGCACAAGTGCATGTGGATTGCGAAGGCAACGCTTCCCTTGACCCACCCTCTCCATGAACAAAGGTCTACAATTTTTGGACCGCATGTTTTCCTCGAGTATAAACTCATTGTTAATTGCATACAGTACTCTAGGAAACATGTTATGAATTTTTATAAACTTTTGTTCATGTTTACGATGCATATTGGAGTTATTATGCTCCCCCATTTGTATGCATCGCCACCGCGACCCCCCCAGTCTCCACTGATGAGCTTTCATTCACTAACCCCTAATGTTCTGTAAAAGTTTGTTGTGCTTGTTTCATTTGCAGAAATTTCTTCCCTTTAGATTCGAGGACGAATCTTTTTAAGAGGGAGGGAATGATGTGATCATGAGGTCCCCAAGCAACAACAAAGTGTCCCAGACGAAGAGGCAGGCGAATGAAGCTCGGAGCAACTCCGTGTTGAGAAGGTTCATAGGCTCAGGCAGCCTGATCCATGGTTCAGGCGATCATCTGACCAGGAGAAGGCAACGCCTCTATGCGAGGACCCCTCAAAAGGCCTCAAGGCAAAGGCATGCTTCTTCAAGCGAAGACATCCGGGCAATGGCGAAGCCCCTCAAGCGAAGCCATTCCTGAGGAACCTCAAGGCAGACTGGACTTCATCATGCGAAGGCACCAGGCGTGGCGAGGCCCTTTGGCAAAGCCGCCCCTGTGCAGCCTCACGGCGAGGGCTAGGCTTCTTAAGCAAAGGCATCTCGGCGATGGCAAAGTCCTCGGGCGAAGCCATTTCTGGGAAACCTCACGGTGAAGCCCTCAAGCAAGGATCTCCAAAGTAAAGACTTCAAAGTGAAGGTAAAGTCTTCTTCGCGAAGCCTCCAGGGGAAGGTGAGGCCATTCGGAGAAGCCATCTCCGCAAAGCTTCCGAGCGAAGGCAAAGCCTTCAGTGCGAGGCCTTCCAGTTCAGGCGAAGCCCAGAAGCGAAGCCACCTATGCTCAATAATGCAGCCGACCACTTCTAACCACTCCATCCCATCCGGAACACTCCCTCCTTTAAAGCAGACACTTGGGAGTTCAAATACTTACCTTTTACTTTAGCTTTTACCTTTTTACCTTTCTAGGATAGTATGCCTGTTTAGGCACTTTATGCTTTTGGCATGTCTGCGCATGTGTCAGAGTCTGTTCCCTTCTCTTCTATAAAAGGAACAACATGCTCCTAGAATAGATAGAACATATGTAAAGCATAAGAAGGACAATTCCTTAAGCCCGGTTCTCACCCCCTTGCTATTTTCCGCCATCCCCCTCGATTGTTTATCATCAAGTTTAATATCTAGTATTGCTCAATCTCGTAGTTGAGAGGTGCTAGATCTTCCATACTCCCGGGCTTATCGCAGATATTGCCCAACCTCGTAGTTTGGAGGTGTCTGCGGCCGTCTCTACCCTTCTTTGTTCAATCGACTCCACCGAGCTAGATCTGCGCTTCCGTACGATCTCGTGGATTCGCGTCAAGCGTACCCGTGATCATATCAAATACCCATAAATTCCATCTTAAATTATAAGACAACTTACCCCAAAGCCGTCAGAAAATTTCCATCCCGAGCCCCGGATTCCCGTCCCCGAGCCCCGGAGTCGCCCGGAACCGAACGTCCCGTCCCAAATATTAAACTCCACAACCACCTCTGGGACGTTTCCACGACTCCAAAACTGCAAACGGTTTCCCAAACTGTGATCTCGAGAGTGCTACCGAGCCCGCTGTACGTCCCGAGACGACCCCGACAACCCCGGCGCGAGAAAATATTTTCGGCGGAAACGTCCGGGGACCCACACGACCTCAAATACGGAAGGGTTCGCCAAAATGATACTCGGATAGGGCTCGGGAGCCGTCTGAACGCCGAAAACGTGACCCGCGAGGCCAAAACCGGAGCCGGGTCACCCGTCGCAACCCGCTCGGGGTGACCGTAACATTCTCCCCTCGAACTCTTGGTCCTCCAAGAGTAGCCTGAACCAACCAGACAGTGTCGCTACCAACCGTAAAATATAAACATTCCTCTAACCCGAGAACAATCGGACCACCGTATCGGTGCGGCGGGAGTGGTAGTTTACACTACCATACTGAGCCTCACGGCGTCCCACCCTCCGGGTGCATCTTATTGCACCCAGTCGATCGCCGGTATTTCTACCAGACAACCCCATACAAGATCGAACCTAAATCTAACCGATCCATAACAGGCTATCACGGAAGATATCACATAAAACGAAGCTTGATTGGGGAAAAACCAACCTAACAACTTACTCTGGAAACTCCTAAGAACCGATATAACTCGGGGTAACTCGCCCCGCCTATCAAATCTTTCTGTCTCTCTGAACGGTGCTACCTCCAGTCAAATTCTATCACCAAACTCCGATTCAGGAGCC
This sequence comes from Stellera chamaejasme, assembly GCA_024586325.1. Classification (NCBI taxonomy): domain Eukaryota; kingdom Viridiplantae; phylum Streptophyta; class Magnoliopsida; order Malvales; family Thymelaeaceae; genus Stellera; species Stellera chamaejasme. The sequence goes on along the minus strand of CM044984.1, from coordinate 23,278,926 downwards.
CTACGGCGGCGGTTCGTATAAGCGGTGGTGCGATCGTTCGCGGTTTTGATCCGCGCCTGTAATAATCTGATCTTCGCCGTAGTCTCCTCAAAAAGCTCGGGTCCCAGCTCAACCCTATCAGACGCATCTGTCCAACAGTGTGGTGTCATATACCTCCTCCCGTACAACACCTCATATGGTGCCATGTCAAACGTAGTCTGAAAGCAATTGTTGTATGAGAACTCTATCAAAGTAACTGCTGGTCTCAAACTCCTCCAAAATCCAAAGTACAGATTCGCAACATATCCTCTAATATCAGAATCACCCGCTCCGACCGCCCGTCCGTCATGGGTGATAAGCTGTATTCGGATGGAGTCGCGTGCCCGGTGCTTCATGATAAGCTCTCGAACCGTCTTTGTGAAACGCGGATCACGGTCGAGATACAATGGAGTTTGGTACTCCATGTAAGCGTACCATCTCCCACGATGTAAAGCCGGCAAGCTTCTCCGGAGGGTCTATGACCCGAATATGCGAAAGTGTGCGCACTTTGTCAGCCGATTCACAATAACCCAGATCGCATCATGGCAAGACCGTGTCGGGCGGTGCGATCGAGAAAGTCCATAGTAACATTACCCCACTTCCCGGTGGAATGGGCAAAGTCTGCAGTGTCCCTGCCGGTTTCTGATACTCAAACTGTTCGAGTATGCCTCCTCTAAAATCTCATTCCAGAACTCCTGATCCTCTGGTACATAAAGGCGGTCTCGGAAGTATAACAATCCCTGCCATACTGAAACATCGGTAACAAAGAACTCTTATCTACCCAGATAATTTCTTCAACCCCGGATTTCTTTCTTGCGCCTCGCGCACCTTGTCAAGCCACTCAGAATGTATAATAAGTGTAATAACCTGAGCACGCTCCCGGAGTGCCGCTTTGTGCCAAAGGCACGTCAGATTACTCTCCTCAGATCGGTCACCAACATTTCCTCTCTTAATTAAGCCGGTATACTTCCTGCTCAGAACATCGGCAACCGTGTTGCCCGTGCCAGAGATGTACTCAATGCTACAATCATAGTCCTTAATGTATTCGAGCCATCTGCGCTGCCTCATGCTAAGCTCCTTCTGTGTAAACAGATATTTCAGACTCTTATGGTCGGTAAGAATCTGAAATTTATTACCAAACAGATATTACTTCCAATGTTTCAGCGCATAAATTATTATAGCCAACTCCAGATCATGTGTCAGTCAATTCAGCTCATGCGGTCGCAGCTGCCTTGACCCATAAGCTACCACAAAACGCTCCTGCGCCAACACACCCCAAACTGGATGTGGAAGCATCCGAATAAATCACATACGGTAAGTTCGGATCTGGAAGAGTCAGAATCGGAGCGTTAGTCAACTGCCGTTTCAACTCCTGAAAATTCCGCTCACACCTATCAAACCAGAAATACGGTTGACCCTTCTTGGTCAACTGCGTAAGCGGAGATGCTAGAATAGAACACCCTGGTACAAACCTCTGATAAAATCCTGCTAACCCCAGGAAGCTCCTGAACTCCGTACCGTGGTAGGTTGTTTCCAATCCCGAACTGCCCTCACCTTCTCTGGATCCACAGACAAGCCATGCCCAGAAATAACGTGTCCCAGAAAAGTGACTTCTCGAATCCAGAACTCACACTTTGAGAATTTAGCATAAAGCTGATGTTCCCAAAGTGTCTGCAGAACTACGCTCAGATGATCCCGATGCGAATCCTCATCCTGAGGATATATCGAATATTATCAATAAAAACCACCAGGAATGAGTCCAAGTAGGGTCGGAACACCCGATGCATCAGATCCATGAATGCCGCTGGGGTATTGGTCAGCCCAAATGACATGACCGTAAACTCAAAGTGTCCATATCGGGTGCGGAAAGTAGTCTTAGGTATGTCCTCTTCCTTCACCCTAAGCTGAAAGTATCCAGATCGGAGATCAATCTTCGAGAAACCTCTCGAACCCCGAAGTTGATCAAAAAGATCGTCAATCCTCGGTAACGAATACTTATTCTTCCCAATAAGAGCATTCAACCGCCTGTAATCAATAAAAAGTCAGAGTGTCCCATCATTCTTCTTAACAAACAGAACCAGAGTACCCCACGCTGAAGTGCTCGGTCGGATGAAACTCTTTTGCTGTAATTCCTCCAGTTGTTTCTTCTACTCCTGCATCTCAGAAATAGGCATCCGATAAGGAGGAATAGATATCGGAGCAGTACCCGACTGCAGGTGGATGTCAAACACAATTCCCCGCTCTTATGGTAATCCGGCAACTCCTCCGGAAATACCTGCGGAAAATCTCGAACCAACGGTAAACCATCCAACTTCAACCTAATACCACTTCATTCAGATCATAGCATTCCCCTACACCCACTATCGACAGCTGATCCTGAATCTGTAACTCCTTACTGTGCTGTGCGATAGTCAAACCAGTCGGAGTCGTGAGAGGTAGTACCTCTCCAGAAACCATAATGGTACGGGTTGCACAATCAACGTGCACAGAGTTCTTGGATAGCCAGTCCATCCCAAGAATAACATCATAGTTCGGCGTGTCTAATACCAACAAATCCAATACTATCGATGTCCACCCACAAACATCGTACAATCCCGAACCATCTCATTGAAAAACAGAACCGACTCAGCAGTTGTTTTTCTAAATACGTTTGAGGCAAGGTACTAACAGACAGATACTGAGAGATGTAACATATTTACGTGTTACAATGGAAACAGATGCTCTGTATCAAATAATACATGAACCGACACCTCATTCGAAATAAAGTACCTGCAGAACTCCTGCGACTCGAGCCTCCTCCCAAAATGAAAAACTTGTCTGCTCACGAGCTGCTGCGGTGGAGGGTGGCTGAAGCCGCTGCCGCTGCCGAGGTCTCGGGTCACCCGCTAAAACCCACGCCCACGGCGCGTTGGCTGTGCCCGAGACTGTGGACGCTGAAGACTGCCAAAACCCTGCCCTACAACCAGAGGGCAATCCCGTATTCAGTGAGTGTCAGAACCGCAACGTAAACATCGGCCCTCCTGCCGGTAACTAAGTCAACCAGGGTGATACCTACTGCAAATCAGACAAGGTCGTGCCGGTGGTGCTCCCCCTCTGCCTCTACAAAGCGCCGAGCCTATTTGGCCATCCAGAAATCTGCCGGCCCCTGCTGTGTGGAGCCCTTCGTACTTCCCTGACCTCGCTACGAGGTGAGGTGACTCTCAACCTCCTCTTGTTCGAGGAGTTGAGCCCTAATAACCGCTTCCCGAAACAAAGTAATGTCTAAAGGTCTCAAAACCCACCTGAACTCGGGGCGCAGTCGACGAATAAACCTCTTGGCCTTCTATTCTTCCATTCCATAGTACTACGGTACGTAGTAAACCAGCCGATCAAACTCTCACTCAAACTCTCCGACACTCCTGTCTCCCTGATGAAACTCCTCGAACTATGCCTGACGCGGATCCCTGGCTACATCCCCTCTGCACAGCTGGTGGAATATGTAGCCTCTCACAGGAGTTTGTCAACTCCTGCAACACAAGTCTATACTACTTTGGCCCTTCTCGGTCATTGAACCTCGGGGGTTTCAAACCCTGAAACCTCTCCAGAAGTCTGACCTCGTCCGGTCGGTGCCTCGAATCTCCCGTCGTTGATAGGACCGACGAGAAGTCTAGGTGTCGTAGTGACCATCCTCCTGAGTCACTCACTTACCAATCCCTAAGCCGTGGCGGCGGTGGCTAAAGTCTCGCTATCACCACCTGATCAGAATGCCCTTATTGTGGCATAATCAGATCTTCCCTTGCCTACTGTCGCCCTTGAACCAGCTAGGCTGGCGGGTAATACCAAATCAGAGAGGGGTCCCTACGACCGCTAAACCTCGGGCCGGTGAGTGCGGTTGTTCAGACCCTGGGTTACGCTAAACCTGTATCCTATTCCACAGAGGTGTGGGATCTCAGTCCCACCCCTCCGGTACCAAATCGCGCTATTCGCGTGTAGTACACAATTCCTCAAACCAAATCCAACAGAAAAACAACTTATCCCAAACCAAATTTCCAAACCATATACCAACTCAACCCACAAACAACAGTTCAAACCCTATCTCTCGGAGGCGTGGGATTACAATCCCCTCCCTCCGGTCGCAAAACACGCTGTCTACGCGTGTTAACCAAACCTGAGACATTTCAGACCAAACAGAGTCCAGACAAATTGGTCACACTCCTAATCCCTACAGAAGCTAGCAGCAGTTTCCTAAGGCTCTGTAGTGCAATGCAATACTTGACACAGAAATTATTACCCAGAATGATAAAATCATGTATTTCACAGAATCACAGAAGCAGTTCATGCTTATCTCACCAAATCTTTTCCTAACACACAAGTTTACGTACCTGGATCCTTTCCACAATCCCTCGATCGTAATAATCTTACCAGAATCCAGAAATCCCGAGTTCCGAAATCTGCAACTATCAGGATAACTTGAAGGATCAAACTTTGCTCCACAATTTTATTTTGAAGTGGTTCGAGTAAGGAGGTGGCCAATCTCCGTACCAAACCATTCTAAAATAAAATGTACAACAATAGTTGTCACTACAAGTCACCGCTGACGACCAATATGGTCACTTACCTGCTCTGATACCAACTTGTCACCGCACGCCACCCGAGCCCGGTTGCGGAGGCGGGGGCGCCGGGACGCCGGAAGCGGAAGCCGGAATGAATAGGAATGGCAGGTCCATCGAGACCCGCCGCGCGTAGCGGACCCAAAGAGCGAAAGGATTGTGGAAGCAACCTAACAAAAATTTCGTGCATATAACTGAAAATAAAATCCAAACATACAATTCATGCATCAGCAACAGAGTAAGCCTCGCCCTCCGTGGACGAGCGCTTACGCACCAAACATAGATACATACAGAGTTCACGTAACCTAAAGTGTCTAGCAAGCGCCAAGCGCTGAACATGTACGAGCAGAATATATAAATATATACAGACATACAATCATCACAAAGAAACCGAAAAAATATGCACATGCGGCTACAGAGCCAAGCCTAGCCTAAGCATCAAATACCTTGCGCGGGATTCCGACCAAGTAGATAAAATCCCGGCCCGCAAGGTGCAGTGCTGCAAAACACAACCGAGGTAGAACCTCACGGAAACCTACTCCGCAGGCCGCTTATCAGTCTACCAAACCCAAAACACAGAACCCAAAGAAGGGTGAGTCCTAAAAGGACCCGTAAGGGATATGGGGTAAGGTAAGTATATGTAACCTCGCAAAACAGTAAAGATAGCAATATATGTAATGAATACGAATATCATACATGCACGGAAAATAGATCGGAATCCCAAGGACGTGCGATTCTAAATCGCCATAACCCATATAACAGATCGGAACGGCCTCCACTAAGGGAGTCGGAAGCCAAGCTAATCTGAAGCATGGTGCACCAGTGGGGTAGCGAACCCACAACTGCCGTAATATTAACAGATAGAGTATGCCATAAGGCATACTCCTACCAACTCTGAGAATATGCCCAAAGGCATAAAATTCAAATACTAGCAGAACAGAAAATGAAATAAAAACATATACTTATCTTACCAAAATGACAGAACCAAACCCTTACCTCAAAATCCAGAGTATTAGACCGATTATGGACAACTCCTACACCGTGCCCCGAAACTTAGAACTTCTCTTTTCCTATCCTCAGATCCTCAGAATCTGTCATACCAATTTGAATTAGAATCCTTATCGACCAATCTACCAAACTACATCAACGAACCCAAAAACGAAAAACCGGCAGAATTTCAGTAAAATTACAGATTTCCACAGAAACTTCAGAATTCAGAGACAACTTAGGCAATGCAAGATTATACATATACAAACATAATACAAAAATAATAACTGTTGAAATCCAACCTTAAACCCTTCATTACCCGCCATTTTCCGATAATCCCGCTTAATTGTAACTTTTCCATTTCTTAACCGAATTCAACGTTTCAAACTTCAAACCATTCCCAAATTCAACCCCAACACCATTTTAACATCCAAATCAACCAACACCAAACCCCAACATGGAAAAAGAATCATTTTATGGAAATATAAGTCCAATTATATGGAAATATAAAGCACCTAATCTCTCTTTGATTCCAAGCAAAGAGAAGAACTTCAAGCTTGGGTGGAGCTCTCTAATGGAGTCGGCGAACAAACCCATCATTTGCCAAAACTCCTCTTTTCTTCACTAATCTTCAAAACAAGAAGAAGAAGAGAAGAAATGAAAAGAAATGAGATATAACTCATTTTATGGAAATATAAGTCCAATTATATTTTCCTCACTTTATAACCCATACCCTTTCACTTAAATGAAAATAGGACAAGTGTCCTATTTCTTTTCCCAAGTCTGCCGAAAGAACAAAGGCTGCCCATGCTGATTTTTACTAATTTTGCAACCAAATGCAAATTAACTCCCAATTTTTCCGAAAGTTCCAATTCTTTTTGCCCAAAAATAATTACCGAATTCCAAAATTAACGAAACTTGGACACAACCCTCAGAATATTATAACATTCACAAAATTTTTTTCAGAAATTCATTTACCATTCCGGAGTGTCCTACCGAGCTCACGAACCCGAACCAAAACTCCGACGTGCGAGCGTGTCAACTCGAACCAAATTCCGTCACTCCAAAATTCTATAAAAATACCCATAAATTCCATCTTAAATTATAAGACAACTTACCCCAAAGCCGTCATAAAATTTCCATCCCGAGCCTCGGGATTCCCGTCCCGAGCCCTGGGAGTCGCCCGGAACCGAACGTCCCGCCCCAAATATTAAACTCCACAACCACCTCCGGACGTTTCCCCGAATCCAAAACTGCAAACGGCTTCCCACACTGAGATCTCGAGAGTGCTACCGAGCCCGCTGTACGTCCCGAGGCGACCCCGACAACCCCCCGGCGCCAGAAAAATATTTTCGGCGGAAACGTCCGGGGGACCCACACGACCTCAAATACGGAAGGGTTCGCCAAAATGATACTCGGATTGGGCTCGGGAGCCGTCTGAACGCCATAAAACGTGACCCGCAGCCAAAACCGAGCCCGGTCACCCGGCCGCAACCCGCTCGGGGTGACCGTAATAATAATGGTTACATGCTTCCTTATATAGAAGGAAAATGATAAGGAGTGACTTGACAAGGAACCACCTTCCTGGATTTCTGGTGGGCTAAATGAGAGGTGGCAGATGATGTGATATTGTAGGCTACCTGCTTTTGCGGCTCCCATTTTCCCAGGAATTGCAAGTGGCAGGAAAAGGGCAAAAGGGCTTCTCCATAATTTGAGGGGTTCGCCTGACTTGCGTATGGAGGCTTCTTCAGGTTGGCGGACACCTGGGGCTTCGCTTGCTTCTGGAAGTGAGGCACAGGGTCTTCGCCAATAGCCATGGGTTCGCCAAGGACTATGGGTTCGCCAAGAACCATGGCTTCGCCAAGGACTATGGGTTCGCCAATGATCAGGGGTTCGCCAATGGGACATGGGCTCACCAATGGGCTTCGCAAGCACAGCCTTGCCTTGGAACATGGCCTTAGCTTGGAGGAGGCGTTCAGGGTCTTCTCCTGGAGAGCTGCCCAGTGTAGCTTCGCTTTGGGGCCTCGCCGGCGCTTAGAGGGTCGCATCCTCTTCATCCGAGCCTTCGCCACGGGTCCTTTAGACCCTCTGAAGGAAAGATTGCCCTTGATCACAAAAATGGGGCTGATGTCCACATCATAATGCACCCCAACGCCTTGACAGCCCCAGCAGGGGCATCCTTCCCAAATGCACATGATAGGTGCAGTTGCTGGGCAATGCGCATGGACGTTCTCTTGCTCCGGCCTTCGCCAGACTCCACAGAGACATCTACAACCAAAACAAAAAGCTTCAAGACCAGGTTTTACTAAAGCCTCTTACACTTATGCAATACACTTATATATGCAAAACATACCTTTGGGCCCTGCCAGCGCCGCGTAAAGAGAGTCTACCGCCGTCCCACGATGGGCGGGGGCCCATCCCTCGTATGGCGGAGGCACCTCAGGGTCCAGCACGAAGCCCGTGCTGATCCCAGCCCACCTCAGAGTGGTCTCATCCAGTTGGGCAGCCGAGAAGGGGAAGAGCTCGTCACAAGCGCTCCTTGAAAAAACACCCCGTTGGATGTATGCCCGCCACCGCACTCCTTCAGAAGACAATTCAGGCCTCCGCGCGATGCTGTGCACGGGTAGCTGCGTCCTCGCGCAGGGAAAGTCCCATGAGTTGTCACGGGGCAGGAAGAAGAAGGACCCGTGCCAGTTGTGGTAGGATTTGGGCGAGGCAGTGAAGGAAATGGAATGGTTACCTCCGACGTTTATGGGAGTGACGTAGAAAAACGCACTCCCACTCCTCAGCTCCAGCCGGTAGAAACGGTTGAAGACGTCAGCAAAGGGCTTCACGCCGGCCATATGGCAAGCAACAATGAAGCCCGCTATGGTCAAAAAAGTGTTGGCGCCAAGCGTGTTGGTGGCATCCCCACTCGGCGCACAAATCTTGCACCAAGCTGCGGAAAGGAAAACCGCAACCCCGCCGCAAGCTGTGCTGTGTACAGACACAGCACCCGATTCTCCATATTCTCTACAGTAACGGGCCAACCCATCGCCCGGCAGACGCCCGAGCGGGATGAATATACCGGCACTTTCTCCACAGGCCAGAAAGCCTCCACCATATCCTGGTGGATCTTGTCAAATTTCACCATGGTCTTCTCCACGGTGGCGAGCACGGGACGAACAGCCTCTTTGGACTCCATTTCTGCAAAAAGTAGAGCAACAGGCATATAAATCGGAACAGCCCAAACAGGGGCATTTCATCAAGCACTCAGTGTGCTCAGAAAGTTGGAAGCACTCACTGTGCTGGAAAACGAGATCTTACCTGATTCGTTGTGAAGCGGGAAAATGAGATCTTACCTGATTCGTTGTGAAGCGGGAGGGGCAGTCGACAAATGAACGGATGAACGGTGAAATCTCGAACGAAAGGTAGAGAACCACCACAAAAAAAGCTCCCAACAGCCGATGAACGGTTCGAAAAATGCAAGAAATGCGAAAAGACTACTCAGAGCAAAAGTGAGGAAATATGAGAATGAAGGTGAAAGGCTTCAATCTTCTCCAATACGCTTTTATAAGCCCGCCAAAATGAAAAGAACTTTTAGGCGGAATTGGCTCCTAAGGCGCCACGTGTTGACATCTAGCGGTTAGGAAACTTTTTATCTTCCGTGCAGAATCAGAGAAGCGCTTTTTAAAAAGCGTAATCAACTCCTGGGGCGCCACGTGCCGCGGCCCATAACGGTTAGTAAACCTTTCACTTCCTGTTATCTCTCCTGCTTTAAATGCTGAAAGGACCCTTCACTACCGCTGCACTCCAAACGGTCCACAAGCAGCATAGCGCCTTCGCCAGCTCCAAGACTTGGGATTTTAACAGAGTACGGGACCCTACCCATACTCTGCCTTCAGGAGGAGGCATCTTGGTACACTACCCAAGCGAATGCCCCTTCAAAAGCCACAAGGATCGTGAAGAATCCGACTTTTTAAATCAGATCGTAAAAGGTCTTCACACTCCACACGAGTCCAGACTTATGACTACTATAGTCCTCAACACAATACCTCCAAAACGGAGTACAAGACCCTGCCCATACTCTGCTCTCAAGAGGAGGCATCTTGGTACACTACCCAAGCAAACGCGTCCTCGCGTCACATCAGAACTATACAAGCCCCCGTATGTCTCACCCCTGCGGTCTCCAGTACCGCCTTCGCAAGGTCTCACCCTTGCGGCCTCCAGTCTCGCCTTCGCGAGGTCTCCAGTCTCACCTTCGCAAAGTCTCACCCTTGCGGCCTCCAGTCTCGCCTTCGCGAGGTCTCCAGCCTCACCTGCTCAAGGACTTACCCTCGCAGGCTTTAAGCCTCGCCTTGGCGATGTCTCACACTCGCCTTTGCGTCTCTTAGGCCTGCGCGGGTTGCCCTCGCGGTCTCAGGTATCGCCCTTGCAATCTCACTCGCCTTCGCGGGTCTTACTCCCGCAGCCTCAACTCGCCTTCGCGAGGACTCTCTTGCCTATATTGGCCTCGCCCAGATAAGGCCCTTATACTCAGGTTCGTGCGACCCTCACACCTAATTTGGCTATATTCTATCTCGGGCCTTCGCCCCTTGCAGCCTTCGCCGCCACTTGCTCCACTTGGAGATAGACCACTTGGTCATCTGACATCAATCAGCCAATGAGGAGGCCAGCACGAGCCTGAGTGATCTTCACCAGATTTGTACGCCAAACATTCCCTGACAAGTGAATCTTCTAAGGCGGTTTGCTGAGATCTTCATCATCACAGCCGCCTTATCACCAATCAGTCTGACACAGACTTATCTCCTTACATCTGACAGACTTGTCAGTCTTGTCTCACAGCCTGTCCAAGGCTTCAACTGGGGGAGGCTCTTCTCCTGGCATCTCCCTATAAATAGGGGGATGTCCACCCTAAACTGGGTAAGCTACTACACGCCCCCCCACTCCTCTCTTGCTACTTCTGAGTATTCTTCTTATCTTTTACAGATTACTCTGAACAACAAGCTTGGAGTCTCAAGAACACCATCATCATCAACCACTCAACTGGGATTCCGCTTCTATTCTGGGAACGACAATATCAGGCCGTAACCCCAAAGCGGACAATATCTTGGCACTGTACACGGTCTGTGACACTATTAAGACGTCTTAAAATCTGCAAACACGTAATAACCTTAAAACTTGAAAGAAAATGTTTTAAGGGACGGGTTTCGGGTCCACAACCCTTTTAAGAAGAACTTTCGTACTCACCCGCCGCCGATACCTCCAACCTCCGCAAGTAAGACGCTTCCGCCAGTTTCCGGGGGCGGTGGGGTGACAATTTGGTATCAGAGCCTAAGGTTAGAGTTAGGAATGGTTAGACTTTCCGACCTAGACTACACTACTAGTTCTGGGGTAATTTAACTAAAAGAGTAGCTAACTTTTACTAAAATTATTCAAGAACTTTAGGTAGATTTAGGGTTGGTTAGTTGACACCAAAACCTAGCATAATCTGGAAACTCAAGTAAGTGGTTAAAACAGATATCGCACCAGGATAATCCACGAAGGATATGGATTATCTGGGTCTTTTCAAAGTATGCAAGAAAAGGAATTGCCGCTGAAATTTTATGTTTAAGTTAGTATGCATATTATCTACACTACAGAGCCATTAGAAACCTGTTGTTTGCTAACATGGAGATTAATTGTCTTTTATGTCTGTTTCGTTAGGAAATTCAAATGGTCAACACGAGAAGCGACCGCGCTACTCATACTGACATTTCGGACCCCTATATTCATAGTGACCCCGAGAGGAGGGTACACTCTCAGGCTCGACAGCCCTCACCATGACCTTCATCTCAGCCCTGACCTAGATCTGCTCGACGCCAGGAGCGCGCAACCTTGTGGAGATTTTGGGACAGATACGCACCGTTCTGAACGGTGTCTTTGATTCTGGGGATCTGTTGTCTAATCGGGAGAGCGACACCGATCACTCCGCACCGATTGGTACACCCTCTGACACCGAGTCACAGGGTCGCTCTCACTCCAGCAGGTCCCGGGCAGTGGCCAGCACCACCCACACTACCCGTACTGCCCGCAAGGCTCAGAGAGAGCAATCGTTGTTTCATCATCGCCGACCTAGGGACGACTCAGATTCTTATTCCTGGGATATTCGCGGGACTCCGAGGCCGCGTAGTGAGAGCGTCGTGGGGTACGATGAGGTCAGGATGATGGAGTGCCTGCTGCGCTTCAACCTGCCCAAGTTTTCGGGCAGATCAGGGCTAGATGCAGCCGAGAGCTGGCTGTCACATATTGAGCGACTCTTGCTGAGACTCCACCTACTATCTGAGTTGATGGTTTCTCTTGCCACTTTCTACCTACGTGACGCTGCGCACAACTGGTGGCAGGGAGTGGCATGAGATAGGGTGACACAATACAGGGAGATGAGGTTTACCGACCCGGGGATGACTTGGGAGGAGTTCTCCCGTTTGTTTCACAAGAGGTGGTTGGGGTATGCCATTCAGGAGCGCCGACAAGCAGAGTTTGATGCGCTCACTCAGGGCAGCCGGACAGTTACTGAGTATGACCTGGAGTTCAACCGGCTAATCCGTTACTCCTCCCATTTCGATTCCTATGAGCGGGAGAAGACGTGGAAGTTTATCAGGGGCCTGCGCTCGCAGATCAGAAAGCACCTGATTGCGCTCAGCATCTCTGTCTATCATGCGGCCATTCAGAAGGCCCTTCTGCTAGAGACAGAGATGACCGGATCAGCAACCACATCTTCTCTACCTTAGAGTGTCGGGAGGTCTTCAGGCCAGCAGGGCCAAAGACAGCAACAGGGACCGAGCAGGTCGGGCAGGTTCGACCGGGGCAAGGGCAAGACCCCTACTACTGAGGTGCCAGTTTGCTGGCAGTGTGGCAGGCGCCACGAGGGTCGGACTTGCTACAGGACATCAGGCCAGTGCCTAAGTTGCGGGCTGTCAGATCATTGTATCAAGGATTGCCCGCAGACTCAGACGCAGGGTGTTCAGATTCAGCTGGTGGGACATCATCAGGGACAGCCAGGGCTATTCAGGGCCGTGGCATAACACAGGGGGGCTTGAGAGCTCCACCACAGAGACTACCAATTGCACCACCACCAGTTCAGTGGACCACCCAGCCAGCTCGGGTTTTCCAGATCAAGCAGGCCAGCACGTCGTAGCAGGGAGCGTTGGCAGGTATCATCCTTTTAAATAATGTACCTGTTAATGCATTATTCAATACTGGCGCTTCCATTTCTGCTATTTCTGCGAGATGTGCGACATCTCGAGTTTTGCCTATCGCCTACACGGCGAATGTAGTCATGGTACGCACCGCTAGTGGGATTTGTTTTTATTCGAATGAGATTGCTCAGGAGTCCATTTTGAGTATCGGGCGTCATCAGATTGAATCTGAGTTGCTAATCTTGGACACGTCCAAGTACGATATCATTCTGGGAATGGACTGGTTGTCGCAGCATGATGTAGGGATCGACTGTGCCAGGCGACAGATTCTATTTTATGGGGAAGTCGTATCGATTGGCTATCCAGCGAAACTAGTGGAGCAGAGTATGGAGCTGAGCATTCTGGAGCACTTTCCAGTGGTAGATGAGGAGGAGTATTTCGGCCTTAACGCTATAGGTATGCGCATAGAGTTAGACAAGATTCATGTAGTTTGTTACTTTCCTCATGTTTTTTTGGAGGAGTTACCGGGGATGCAACCAGAGCGGGAGATTACCTTTGAGATTCAGTTAGAGCCAGGATCAGCTCCGATCTCCATCCCTCCCTACCGGATGCCGTCGTGGAGCTAGCTTAACTGAAAAAGCAGCTCGAGGAGCTTTTAGAGAAGGGATTTATCCGCCAGAGCACTTCATCTTGGGGAGCCCCAGTTTTGTTCGTTAGGAAGAAGGACGGGACTCTCCGACTCTGTATCGACTTTGGCAACTGAATGCCATCACCATTAAGAACATGTATCCGATACCCATGATCGATGATTTGTTTGACCAGCTCAGGGGAGCTAAGGTGTTCTCAAAGATCGACCTGCGGTCGGGTTACTTCCAACTCTGCATCAGGGAAGAGGACATTCCCAAGACAGCCTTTCGTACTCGGTAAGGGCATTACAAGTGTACGATGTGCGATTTGGTTTGACGAATGCACCAGTTGCATTTATGAATTTGATGCACCGAGTGTTCCGCCCGTATCTGGATTCCTTTGTGATAGTCTTCATCGATGACATTCTTGTCTACTCTCCCGATGAGGAATCACATAGGAACATCTGAGGACTGTACTGGAGACACTTGCGGACAACCAGCTGTGCGCTAAGTTCTCTAAATGTGACTTCTGGATGTGGGAAGTGGCTTTTCTAGGTCACATTGTTGCAGAGCACGGTATTTCAGTGGACCCAGAGAAGACCAAGTCAGTTGAGGAGTGGAGGCAGCCACGGACAATCAAGGATATACAGAGCTTCCTGGGTTTGGCAGGGTACTACCGCAGATTTGTACCCGGATTCTCCATACTAGCATCGCCGCTCACTCAGTTGACCAAGAAGGGTCAGCCGTTTGTTTGGTCCTTAGCCTTTGAGGATAACTTTCAGGAAATCAAGCGGTTGCTGACACACGCACCGATCCTGAGCCAACTGGACTCGGCACTAACTTATGTGATCTACACTAATGCGTCGAGGACGGGACTCGGCTGTGTGTTGATGCAGGGGCAGCATGTCATTGCGTATGGGTCGAGGCAAATGCGACCGCACGAGCAGAACTACCTGACGCACGACTTGGAATTGGCTGTGATATGCTCTCAAGCAATGGAGGCACTACCTACTCGGTAACAGGTTCCAGATATTCACCGACCACAAGAGCTTGAAGTATCTATTTACGCAGAAGGATCTGAACATGAGACAGCAACGGTGGCTCGTGTCACCCCACCCCCACCTTAAACCCCACATACGCGGAAACGCACGGAGAACAGACCAAACCGGGGAAAGGGGAAGGGGGCGACAGTTCGCTCACAACCTTATCACAAACCACCCTAACAACAAGGCAACCGCCTCTGGGGATCATCCACAAATTTCCTTAAACCAAAGCACTAATGCTCAACTAAGTCCCAAGATGTTTACCTATGCGAATGGGGTTGTTTTTCTCATAAAATTACTAATTTTGGCACTTCAAGTCATTTTGGGACAAGACGTAACAAAAGGAGAAGTTAGAGGATCAAAAGGGGCAAAATTTCTTATTTAGATGATCACCGGGTAGTCACCTAAAAACCAGGGAGTCTCATAACATCCTAGAGCTGAATGAGTTGATCAACGGTGATCATCTAGAATCGATTGATCACCCGGTGATCATCAAGTTGAAGCGAGTTGATCACTGGTGATCACCTAAAAACAACAAGTCATCAAATTGCAAAGTGTTGGAGTTGGTGATCACACGTGATCACCCGACCCTCCGAACCCTAAACCTGAAATTACAACGCGAAACAAACGGTTCCGAACACAGAACATAACACTTATGCAATCCTTACCATTACACAACCGAACCTTACGAAACGAAACATGCATGTTATGAACAATATACAGAGCCAGAACCAAGTTCGGAATACAAGAAACCAACCAATAGCGGTCTTGCGGAATCCAAATCCGAATTTTGATCCACAGTCCCGTGAGAAATTTTAGCGAGTTTGATCCAGTTTCAAAGCAACTCCTGTTCACAATCAATTCCAGATCTGAAACGCATTGAGAATTCACAAAACCAATCACTAACAATATCGCCAACAACGAGGCTCGGCCCGGGAAAAACGGCTTTCACACCGAGCCTCTTCTAACAGAACCGATTACACTAACAGAATTAAAATTCTACTCTGAACACAGAAACACCCTTACCTTTCACTAATTCCTCCGTCGAAAATTACACCCAAATTTTCAGACGCGAATCGGCACAACCTCGGGTGCGTTTCTTCCTACATTCCTGTTATCAAATACGCACAAGGAAGTGCCGAGAACGCTTAGGAACCGAAAAATCAAACAAAGGAGCATATGACACTATTCACTTCAAAATTCAAATGCTCAAAACTTGTAAACTAAACTGATTCTTTCAAAACAAACTTCAGATTACTGATCCATATAACCCAATGAACGATTTAAGTGCAATACCTCGAAGTTTGGTCGCCAAACGACGGAAATCAGTTGTGAGCTCCAAGCTCAACAATGGCGGACGTGAGTGAGAGAGAGAGAGAGAGAGAGAGAGAGAGAGTTACGGGAAGAAGAAGAAGAAAAGTGTGAAGTGTTGACTAAAATCCCTTTTCTTTACTTATACATATATATATATATATATATATATATATATATATATATATATATGTATTACTAACATAAATACATATACATATTTTACCAAAAATCCTTTCTTCTCTTCTCTTCTTCAACCAAAATGAGACACATGTCCCTCCTCTCCCATCACCCATTCCTTTCTTTTCTTCCAAAATGTCCAATTTCACTTATCTCCCACACAAAACAAAGTGCAATTTAGCTCGGCCAAAACGAAACTTTTACCAAACTTACTCCGATTGGAACCAAACTTTAACCACAAACTCAGGACATCATAAAACCCGTGAAACACATTTTTCTTATCCAATTCTAAGTCCCGAGTCACCCAGAATTGCAACTCCCGGGAATTACGCGCACCCGCGTAATAAATTCTAAAATCGTCCCGGGTTGCCCCAAAAATCACCAAATCAAATCCACAATTACCGACCATGCAAAGCAAGTCCCAAAACAGAAATTATCGAAAATCCGGTAATTAAACTTAAACACGTAATTAACTTAATTACGTACCGGGTGTGGGTAACAACTCGAGTACATGAAGGATTACGACTGTACCATCGAGTACACCGCCGGTAAGGGGAACTCAGTAGCAGATGCTTTGAGCAGTAAGTACACGGGTACTGTCAGTGGTGAAGATTCTGGGAACAAGGCCGAGGGATTGGATCTGATGATGTTGTGTCATCAATGGGAACAGTGGGAGCAAGCTCAGGTTAACGCTTTAACTATTCAGTCGGATTGGTTAACCGAGATCCGAGAGGCACAGAACAAAGACGCGGGTTGAAGAAGCTCTCGGGTGAGGACAAAGGAGCCTTGCGACCATTCTTCGAGTACAAGCAGGGATTGATGTACTTCAGAAGTCGCCTCTATGTATCGGATGAATTGTCGATTCGAGATCGAATCTTGGGAGAGGCGCACTCCAGCAGTTTGAGCATCTACCCCGGAGGTGAGAAGATGTACCATGACCTTCGATCTCACTTCTGGTGGCCAGGGATGCGGAGACACATAGTCGCCTACGTGGCGAGGTGTGCGACTTGTCAGCGTGTCAAGGCAGAGCATCATAAACCAGCTCGTACACTGTAGACTCTACCTATTCCTGTCAGGAAGTGGGATAATATTACGATGGATTTCCTGACTGGGCTGCCTCCGACCAGAACGTATCATGATGTTATCTGGGTTATAGTTGACCGTCTGACCAAGTGCGCACACTTTCTACCGATGCGAGTGACGGACTCGCTGGAGAAGCTTGCCCAGTTATATATTCGGGAGATCGTGCGATTACATGGACTACCGGACTCTATTGTATCCGACAGGGACCCACGATTTACCGCGAGGTTCTGGAATGCCTTTCACAAGGCTCTGGGCACGACTTCACCTGAGCATGGCATACCATCCTCAGACAGACGGGCAGTCAGAGAGAGTTATTCAGATTGTCGAGGATATGCGCAGGAGTTGTGTTTTGGACTTCGGGGGACATTGGGATCAGCACTTGCCGTTAGTAGAGAGATCCTACAACAACAGCTATCAGACTACTATTGGCATGGCACCGTTTAAGGCACTGTATGGCCGGAGATGCATGACAGCGCATTGTTGGACAGATGCCTCAGACAGGATGACTATCGATCCCGAGCTTTTAGAGGAGACGACGGAGAAGATCCATCTAATTCAGATGCGGATGAAGGCTGTAAATGACAGGACCACCTCATACATCAACAAGAGACGACGAGATCTGGAGTTTAAGGTGGGAGACAGAGTTTGGCTGAAGGTTACACCGACTCGTGGAACAGTCCGATTTGGCAGACGGGGCAAGTTAGCCCCGAGATATATTGGCCCTTACGAGATTCTGGAGCGTATATTCGGAGTTGCATACAGATTGGCCTTGCCTTCGAGCATGTCAACTGTGCATAATGTTTTCCACGTCAGCATGCTCAAGAAGTGCATCTTGGACGCCAGTCAGACCATTTCGGTGGAGGAAATTAAGCTAGAGCCGGCTCTATCCTACCGAGAGGTACCGATAGCTTTTCTGGCCAGAGATATTCGAAGGCTCCGCAACAAGTCAATTTCGATAATCAAGGTTCAGTGGTCACATCATTTGGATCGGGAGGCGACTTGGGAGACGGAGCAGGATTTGATGACTAAGTATCCGGATGAGACAAGTTATTGAGACCACTCTTGGAGGACCAAGAGTCCTAGGGGGAGGTTGTTACACCCACCCCGACGTTCTGTAATTTTCTGTTGAGTTTCGGCCGAAAATTCAAATTCTGTAAATATCGGATTACTATTGGAATGTGATTAATTAATGGAATTCAGTATTTGGGAGTTATTTTGGTGATAATTATAAGTGTTTTACCTGTTGGACAACATTTACGGAGTTCCGGGACGTTTTGCTGAAAATCGGTTTCGGAGGGTAAAATGGTCACCGAGGAAGGAAAAAAATTGGGAAATCTTGTTGGGATTTTCCTTATTGGGCCGGCTCTTTTGGGTTTAGGAGATGTAGATATTTTCTTTTTTTTGGGTTGGTTGTAATTAGTGGATAATGGTAGAGGTTAAAGGGGAGACAAGCCCTTACAAGCTTGTCTCCTCTTACACACCTCACCCTAACCAAGGTTTAATTTGGGTAAGAACCCTTGTCCCCTTCTCTTTCCCTTTGTTAACAGGCTCTCTCTCCCTCTCTCTACCACTCATTTCATTTCAGCTCTTTTCTTCCAACACTTGAAAGAAAAAAAAGGCAAGAGAGCACCCTTCTCCTCCTTGCTGCCCAGTAATTTCATTCGTCCTCAGATAAAATCTTCATCTACGTCTTGGCTACACTTTTGCTAAAGGAAGCAAGAGCCAAAAGTGAGAGCAAGGCCCTCAAAACTCTGGTGCAAGCCTTCGAGTCCAGCAGTAACTTCTAGTCTCCAAAGTTCATTCCTTGAAGTTTTGAGCTTGGATCTTCAACAAGCCAAACTCTAATACTTCCTAGGCTCCTGGAACTGTAACTTCAAGGTATGGTTGAGTTCTTTTTGGTAGGATCTTCATGTTTTTTGAAGTTTAAACATGGAAGAAAAACACATTCGTCTTTGTTGTTCTTCATGGCCGAATTTGTTGAAGGATTTTGGTGATGGATTTGTCTCAACAACAGCTCATCCTAGGTTGATATACAATATTCAGCAAGGTGAGGAATATCCTTGGTAATTTTTATGAAGTTTGGTTGTTGGATGATTCTGAGCTTCAACTATGTTGAAGTTGGATACATGATGAACATGTTTTGTTCTTGAGAAATCATGAAAAAGCATGTAGTTGAAATTTAGGGTGGAGGCCGAAACTTTGATGAAAATTTTTGGGTGGATTTTTGTTGAAGAAAGTTTGATTTGTGTGGTTAGAATGCTAGTTTATAAAGTTTAGGGTCAAAAAGGAAGTTGGGCCGAAACTTTGGGCCTTAGGCTGAAAATTTATTTGTGTGGAAAAGTTGACAAAATTGAATATTTTGTAACTTTGTATAAGTTAAGTGCTAAAATACACTTTATGGAAAAGTTTGGGTAAAAATTGTATTTATGGAAAAGTTAAAGGAAAGCTAGCCACTTTAAGTTATGGAAGTAACTTTAGACACTTTAAGTATAAAGTTGTCAATTTTTGCAACTTTGTGAAGTTTTGGGCAAGTTTGCAAATTTTTGAAAAGTTGGGGGACTTAAGTGGTAATTTTGGATAAATTCCCACAGTAAGGAACTTTAGTTAATTAACTAGAGCATTCTGTGTTTCTGATTCTGGCAGATTAAATCTGCAATTCTGGGATACTGCTTGTGAGCTTCAGGGGGCCACAGTAGATATCCGTTTCTGTCGAGGTAAGGGGTTTAGCTTTTTTAATACGCAATGCATGTGTATTAGGTTAGTTAAGGACTAGTACTTGGGTTGAGGGTGGGGCCCAGTGACTTCCGGGGCTAGTCACATGGTACATAGCAGTTTGCAGGTTTTATTATTTTCTGAGGTGTTCGTTCTGCAATCTATATTTTCTGAGGTATAATTCTGTTTATGTCTAGGGGTATTCTCGTTAGATCCTTCCTGTAATCTGTCGGTAAAATTTATCTGGTTAGTCTGAGGTATAATCCTGTTTATGTTTAGCAGCAGCAGCAGCTTTTGTTTAGCGAGGTATAATTGCGCTTTTTGGCTCGGCTCTGTACGTGTAGACTGCATATTAGACACTTTTAGTATTCGGACCTAAACTGTATGTTATTCGTGGGGAGTTTCTGACCCTACGAAGAGAGCGGAACTCTTTCTGCCTGTATGACTTATTATCTACTTATGTTTTCTGCGCGTGCGATATTCTGTAAACCATTAACGTGTCTCGGGTGCAGGTTTGGGACTAGTAAAACATCTTAAAATCTGCAAACACGTAATAACCTTAAAACTTGAAAGAAAATGATTTAAGGGACGGGTTTCGGGTCCACAACCCTTTTAAGAAGAAATTATGTATTCACCCGCCGTCGATACCTCCAACCTCCGCAAGTAAGACGCTTCATCCCATTTCTGAGGGCTGTGGGGTGACACCTATCTAACAAGGTATGGACGCCGATCTAACAAGGTATGGAAGCAGATCTACCAAGGTATGGACGTCGATCTAATAAGGTATGGACGCGGATCTACCAAGGTATGGACGCAGATCTAACAAGGTATGGACGCCAATCTAACAAGGTATGGATGCCGATCTAACAAGGTATGGATGTCGATCTAACAAGGTATGGACGCGGATCTAACAAGGTATGGACGCGGATCTAACAAGGTATGGACGCGGATCTAACAATATATGGACGCGGATCTACCAATGTATGGACGCCGATCTAACAAGGTATAGACGCCGATCTAACAAGGTATGGACGCCGATCTACCAAAGTATGGACGCTGATCTACCAAGGTATGGACGCTGATCTAACAAGGTATGGACGCGAATCTACCAAGGTATGGACGCGGATCTACCGAGGTATGGACGCGGATCTAACAAGGTATGGACGCCAATCTTACAAGGTATGGACCCGGATCTACCAAGGTATGGACGCCGATCTACCAAGGTATGGATGCCGACATAACAAGGTATGGACACCGATCTAACAATATATGGATGCGGATCTACCAAGGTATGGACGCCGATCTAACAATGTACGAACGCGGATCTAACAAGGTATGGACGCCGATCTAACAAGGAATTCATTATACACGGAAATATTTTCTAAAATACTAAAATAATTCACAAAACACTAAAATTCATCAAATATTCTGATTTTCCTAAAATACGTAAAGTATATACTAAAATTCCATAAAATACCAAAACATTCGCAAATAATACCTAAATAAATTCCTAAAATACTAAAATAATTCCTAAAATACTAAAATAAGTCCTAAAATACTAAAAAACTAAAAGAATTCATTGTACACAGAAATATGTCTAAAATACCGAAATACCTAAATAAATTCCTAAAATACTGAAATAATTCCTAAAATATTAAAAGAATTCATTATACACAGAAATATTTCCTAAAATACTAAAATACTAAAATAACTCCTAAAATACCTAAATAAATTCCTAAAATACTAAAATACTAAAATACTAAAGTAATTCCTAAAATATTTCCTGAAATACTAAAATACTAAGTAAAATACCTAAATAAATTCCTAAAATACTAAAACAATTCCTAAAATACTAAAATAAATAGTAAAAGACAATTTCATAAAATACCCAAAAAATACCTGTAGATGGCGGTGGTGATGGCCGCCGACGGAAACTCGGTGGTGGCCGGCGGCGGTACTGTTCTACCTTCAGGAAAAAAAATTCAAATACTCTCTTTCTAATCGTAGAGAAACTGAAAAAACGAGTGAGAAGGAGATACCTGAAGTTGCTGATGTACTTCCACCCTAAAAATGAGTGAAACGACTCCGGAAATGGGGAAATGATGTGATCACGGAGGGTAAGTGATCACGAGCTCGGATCTAGCTCGATGGAGGCGGTTTCCGGCAAGAATGGAAACGAAGAACAGAGGAAGAACACGAAGGAAACAAAGTCGGCCAAGGGAACCTCCTCATTACGAGGTGAGGCAATGCCCTTGAAGGGACCTAGAACCTTTTGACTACGAGATCAAACAATGCTAGGTATTATATTGGATCCTCTTGCAATGGATCACTAATGGATTGGTGGAGCAAGATTTGAGACCCACGAAGAACAATATGCGTATTTCCGCAAATATGTGTTCTTACAAAATGAGTTCTACCTAATACTTAGGTTACAGCTTCCTTTTATAGAAGGAGAAAGAAAGAAGTAAATAATAAAGAATGTCTTGACAAGGGAACAGCTTCCTGGATCTATGGTAGGCGAAATGAGAGGTGGCAGCTGATGTGACATTGTAGGCTACCTGCTTTTGCGGCTCCCAATTCCCAGGAATTGCATTTGGCGGGAAGAGGGGAAGAAGAGGGCCTCTGCACAAGTTGAAGGGTTCGCGACTTGGGTATGGAGGCCTCTTCTGCTTGGCGAACACCTGGGCTTCGCTTGCTTCTGGAAATGAGGCACAGGGTCTTCGCCAACGACCATGGGGGTCGCAAAGAGCCATGGCATCGCAGATGGCCTTGAGGTCGCCCAAAAGGACCATGGGTTTGCCAGAGTCAAGGGGCTCGCCCATAGCCATTGGTTCGCCGTTGAGGCTTGGCCTTGCCAACGGCCAAGGGTTCGCCAATGGGGCATGGGTTGGCCAAGATCCTAGCGAGCGCGGCTCGGCCTCGGGGCTTCGCCGGTGCCTAGAATGCCACTTCTTCTTCATCCGTGTCTTCGCCAAGGGCCTTCTAGACCCTCTGGATGAATGGTGCCCCTTTATCACAAAAATGGGGCTGATGTCCACATCATACCCTCCCTCTTCAGAAGAATCCGTCCTCGGATTCATAAGGAAATAGTCCCTACAAATCTTAAGACACCACAACAAGCTTGAAGAGGCATCAAGGGTTAGTGAACTAAAAGCATTAAACATCAAAGTCCCCCTAAAAATGGTCTGAAGGAATGAGATGGACAATCCGCCCTTTCTCTTCGCTTCACTTTTATACTTAGCTTTTAAACAAACCCACGTAGTTATTCCGGGATCAAATATAAGCCTCGGCCATTCATGGGCATGGTTCCAATGTACCGGGCCTAAATCATATCCCAAAACAGACATGGGATCGCCAATTATGTCACCCAAATCATGTTTAATGTTAAGAGATGAGAGATTAGAAGCACAGTTACCCATGTTCGCTCTCTCCCTCTTGCTCTTTTCTTCCTTACCGAGAGGGGTGACACTTCCTTCCCGGACTGTTGAAGGCTCCCTTCAGCCTTTCTTTCCACAAATGACTGTACATTCAAAGAAGATAAACAAGGGGTTGCAAGATACAAATTAGTGGAAAAGTTGGGTCGGTTGAAGGCATGTTGTCCTTGCTTCCACTATTTTGGATCATGGAGTTTCCCTCTTGTTTTCTCTCCGCTTTCTTCTCAATCTCTTCTCTCGGATCGCTCTCTTTCTCGCTCAAGGTCTCTTGGACCGCCTCACTTTTCTCTGTTTCTTCTCTTTCCTTTCCCCTCGTAATTTCTCCTTTCCTCTCGGTTATTTTCCTCTCAACCTTACCACCGGTTGCAGCTTCCTCCATGTGTCCTTGTAACATCTGGTCCTGGACCATAAGTACAAGTTGTTTTAGCTCATCAATGATAGTGGAGGAGCTGGGTCTTTGAGGCACTTCTGGTGTTGCTTCGCCCTGTTGGTCAGAAGGTGATTGGTGCGACAAAGCAAACTTGTGAGTGGGGGCCCTCGTTGGCTTTCGGTTTGTGGATGGGGAACCGCGAATGAGAGGGGGCTCAAAGCTGGGCGTCGTACAGCTAGGATACGACGGAAAGGGGAATAATACGAGGATGGGGGTAAGTCCTCCGGTGCTTGGGGTAGCGATAGCGAGGGGGTATCTTGGCGATGGCAAGGGGTCGCCACCACCCGTTCGAGTCTGGACTGAGTAATACTCATATGCGGCGGGGTATGGAGGATCAAATTCGAGAGGATGGGGTCGGTTCGGGCCAGGTTTCTTGGCCAAGGGGGTACTCTGAATAGTTCCACAGTATGTATGGTCGAGGTTTCCTCCGCCCAGAAGTCAGATTCTTGATAACAAGGATCCGATTCCGGGTAGTAGTCCTCTTCCACATACTCCATGAGACTCAAGTTCTGCACATGTGAACAGTTTTGTGAATCCTTACCACACTCCCTTAGTGTTTACTCTCTTCTCTCGTGTTTTAGAACACAAAGGTTCTCACAAGTTTCAAAACTTACCACCAATCTACGATTAAGATCAAATGCAAACATGCAAAGAATATCCAATGAAATCTTAGCAATGTCCGAAACAAGTAAAGCACAAAGTTCTAGTTACTCGAAACTAGCTTTTGAAGTTGGTTGGTGGTTGAAAGAAGTTGGAAATGATATAGAAGAGGCTTTTCACCAATATAAACACTATAAGTTCAGGTTTTTGAAACTATTTTCGATCTGTGAGTACTGTTCACTTGAGTTTCGTGATGAACTCTTCAAGAACACTGATGAACTTTTTCCCAGAATTTATGAACTGGTTTGAATATTTCTTTTCTGCAACTCTTGTTCTTTTGCACACAGGGAAAACTCTTTTCTTTTCAAATCCGAAGTCACTCACAGTTTCATAAACCTTTTAAGAACTTTAAACAGGGATAACAACTACTCGGTTTCTCTCAAGAGATCATTAACCGATAACTTTTCTTCAAGTTTTTCGAAAGAAGTCAAAAAGCTTTACTTGAAGAAGTTAAACAACTGATACGGTATGATACGATACGATACCTCCAGTGAGCGCTTTGGCTCTGATACCACTTGATGTGATCACGGAGGGGGTAAGTGATCACGAGCTCGGATCTAGCTCGATGGAGGCGGTTTCCGGCAAGAATGGAAACGAAGAACAGAGGAAGAAAGAAGGAGATACAAAGTCGGCCAAGGGAACCTCCTCACTACGAGGTGAGGCAATGCCCTTGAAAATGCCTGGGGAAGGAAAATGGGACCTAGAACCTTTTGACTACGAGATCAAACAATGCTAGGTATTATATTGGATCCTCTTGCAATGGATCACTAATGGATTGGTGGAGCAAGATTTGAGACCCACGAAGAACAATATGCGTATTTCCGCAAATATGTGTTCTTACAAAATGAGTTCTACCTAATACTTAGGTTACAGCTTCCTTTTATAGAAGGAGAAAGAAAGAAGTAAATAATAAAGAATGTCTTGACAAGGGAACAGCTTCCTGGATCTATGGTAGGCGAAATGAGAGGTGGCAGCTGATGTGACATTGTAGGCTACCTGCTTTTGCGGCTCCCAATTCCCCAGGAATTGCATTTGGCGGGAAAAGGGGAAGAAGAGGGCCTCTGCACAAGTTGAAGGGTTCGCCTGACTTGTGTATGGAGGCCTCTTCTGCTTGGCGAACACCTGGGCTTCGCTTGTTTCTGGAAATGAGGCACAGGGTCTTCGCCAACGACCATGGGGGTCGTAAAGAGCCATGGCTTCGCAAAGGGCCTTGAGTTCGCCCAAAGGACCATGGGTTCGCCAATAGCCACGGGTTCGCCGTAGTGGCTTGGCCTCGCCAAAGGCCAAGGGTTCGCCAATGGGGCATGGGTTGGCCAAGATCCTTGCGGCGCGGCTCGGCCTCGGGGCTTCGCCGGTGCCTAGAATGCCACTTCTTCTTCATCCGTGTCTTCGCCAAGGGCCTTCTAGACCCTCTGGATGAATGGTGCCCCTTTATCACAAAAATGGGGCTGATGTCCACATCACCATGCACCCTTTATGATTAGGAGGAAATAACTTTGATAAGTTAGATTTACATATGGAGTATTGATGTTTGTTCTATACTTTTTATGTTTTGGTACAAACATTGTTGTGTAGGAGTAAAAATATGGCTGGAGAACGTGATTGGATGTATCAATGGTTAGAGGAGGGAACTCGTGCTATCAGTCGAAGATTCTTTGCGGGGCTAGATTATTTTCTAGACTTTACTTTTTCGATTGCTGAATCGAATGGGATGTCTACTGTGAAATGTCCGTGTACAAAGTGTAGAAATAGATTCTATCATGAAAAAGTTACTATTGGAAATCATTTATGCGAGTATGGTTTTAAACCAAATTATTATTTGTGGGATTGTCATGGTGAGACAATACAGATTGATCCCACTGTACTCGGAGGTCATGACAAATTAGTCGATGGATCGTCGTCTAGTAATCCACGTGGAAGTACGCAAACGGACTCAGTGAATCCTGAGTATGAAGATTGGAATGTTCGGCAAATGGTTTATGAAGGTTTGGGAGTTCATCTTAAAAATGTTGAACATACCATTAATGATGAGGACGGAAATGATTATGGTTACAATAATTTTAAGGAGAATCAACCAGACCTGGAAGTCGATGCAGTGGAAACTCCAAATGAAGAGGCGCAAATGTTTTTTGCTTTGTTGCAGGCTGCATCAGAACCTCTTTATAATGGAGCTTGTACAGAACACAAGAAGCTATCGGTATTGACAAATTTTTTGAGCATGAAAAACCAGCATAATATATCTGATGCCGTCTTCTCGAAAATGATTAAGTATATCAATGTTATATTACCTGGCGAAAACTCGTTGCCCACGAGCACAGCTGAAGCTAAGAAAATGATCAGGGACTTAGGGCTACCGTATATCAAAATTCACGCTTGCGATAACAATTGTATCTTGTTTGATGGTGGAATCAACGATTTGATGAAGTGTGCAGTGTGTGGTTCGGACAGATATACTTTTAAGGGGGCTCTGGATCGGCGTGGCCAGAAGAAACTGAAACCGAAGAAGGTTTTACGTTATCTCCCAATTACTGAGCGCCTTAAGCATCTTTACCAATCTTTGAAAACTGTTGAATTCATGAGTTATCATACAAGGGCCAATGTAAATGCAAATGGTACAATCGGACACCCAAGACAATCACAGGCATGAAAACATATTGATGGCCGCCAGGCCCAATCCGCACAAAAGGCCTAACAAAAGGCCCACGCATAAGCCCGAAATAAGGGCCCCATTAAAAAACTGTTAAATAAGTAAACCCGAATTATGCTTAAGGACATTCCCGAACCATACTTCCCGAAGTACTTATACACCCTAATACATGATCACCTCATATTGAGATATTACAATAATACCACTCAGACTTGGAACTATAAATACATTCATTATCTACACCTAAAAGGGTAACGTTTTAACCACCACTCAACAACATTCGTAAAAACACGATCTCAGAGGACCTCTCTATTTCTCACCAATCCCGTCTTAATACACAAAGTCAACCTGATGACGTCAGTCAATATCAGGACACGTCAGCATAACCGGAATGTGGCGGTTACACACACGGATCCGCCACCAAATGGCGCCGTCTGTGGGAAGCGCAATGGTCCCCAAAAGCAGATAGAACGTGGGGGCCATTCCTGTTCCCGTTCATCCAAACCGGAGGGAGAAGGCTCCACCGACGGCCGCACGGCCGATCCCAGTTACCAGAGTTCCTCAGAGGAAACATCTCACGGAGCAACCTCCCTACGGCCAACCTCCTCCTTCCATCGAAGCGACATTCGACAATTGGATCCAGACCTTGTCCAAGCAGTAAGGATAGTGCTTCAGGAAGAGCGAGGTAACCAAGATGACCGGCCTGGTCAATCCTGTAAACCTCAAAACGAGTAGCAATCACGGCAGAGGTGGTCAGACCATGGTAGCCAGCGGTGATACGATCACGGGTACACTTGACGCGAAGCCGCGAGATCGTACGGAAGCGCAGATCTAGCTTGAAGGAGTCGACGAACAGGGAAGGGATAAATTCGGCCACAGACACCTCCCAACTACGAGGTTGGGCAATATCTGCGATAAGCCTGGGGAGTATGGAAGATCTAGCACCTCTCAACTACGAGATTGAGCAATACTAGATATTAAACTTGGGATAAATCACCAAGGGGATGGCGGAAAATAGCAAGGGGGTGAGAACCGGAGCTTAAGGAAATTTCCTTCTTAAGCTCTAAACATGTTCTCAGCTATTCTAGGAGTCTGTTGTTCCTTTTATAGGAAGAAGGAAACAGACTGATACTTGCGCATG
Source organism: Stellera chamaejasme (assembly GCA_024586325.1). NCBI lineage: Eukaryota > Viridiplantae > Streptophyta > Magnoliopsida > Malvales > Thymelaeaceae > Stellera > Stellera chamaejasme. The sequence continues at coordinate 23,250,908 of CM044984.1, read as the reverse complement.
CATGCCATAAAGCGTCTGATACTTGTGCATGCATGTCGACTAAAAGATAAGAAAGTAAAAGCTAAAGTAGATAATTGGCTCCCAAGTGTCGGCGTGAAAGGTGGGAGTGTGCCGAGTGGTTGGGAGTGGTCGGCCGACTTGAGGAGCTTAGGTGGCTTGCCGGGTGGGAGGCCCCGCCTGAAGGCATCGCCTTCGTTAGGAAGCTTCGTGGAGATGACTTGGCCAGAAGGCCTCGCCTTCTCCTGGAGGCTTCGTGAAGAAGGCTTCGCCTTTGCTTGGAGGCTTCGCGAGAGGGACGCCCAGCCTTAGCATCTGAACTGGAAGTCTTCGTGTTGAAGGCTGGTCCTCGCCAGGAGGCTTTGTTGAGATGGCTTCGCCCAAAGGATTCGCCTTCACCAGAAAGCTTCACATGGAGGTCTTTGCCTTCACCTTCAGGACTTCATGATGGAGAGTCTTGCATGAGGGCTTCGCCTTGAGGATTTTCGGGAATGGTTCCGCCTGAAGGCTTTGCCATCGCCGGAACACCTTCGTTGATGAGGCCTAGCCCTCGCCTTAAGGCTTCGCAGGGATGGCTTCGCCTGAAGGCCTCGCCATTGCCTGGATGCCTTAGCATGATGTAGTTCATCCTTCGCCGGGAGGCTTCACAGGGACGGCTTTGCCAAAGTGCTTTGCCAACGCCTGGGTGCCTTCGCGTGAAGAAACCTATCTTTCGCCTTGAGGCCTCGCGTAGGGTCCTCGCGTGGAAGCAATGCCTTTTTCCATGTCAGGTGCTAGTCCAAACCATGGATTAGGCCGCCTGGGCCTCTGAACCGCCTCGCCAAAGGATTGCTCCGAGCCTCACTCGACTGCCTCTTCATCTGGGACACTTTGTTGTTGCTTGGGGTCCTCATGATCACATCAAGCGGACAGCTTCACAGCAAGCTGCTTCCCTGAACCGCCAAAGCCGACAACGATCAAGGTCCCCGAGGGAGCACAGAAGAGCCCGATCCCCAAGACCAGAGAGACTGGTAGTTGGTGATCCACGGGACGATGTGATCAGGCAAATGTTACATCGTCTGGAACAAGTCGAGAGGAACTCGGGCAGGCCCGAACCTAAATACAAAGCTATCCCCGATGATTGACCATTCACCAGTAGAATTCAGGACAGCCAGATGCCCCAGATATTCAATTTACCGCACCCTTTGGAAATATACCAAGGTTCAGGAGACCCTGATGCTTTCGTCCGGAAGTACAAGAGGGCGATGGAACTGAAAGGGGCCAATGAGGCGGCCCTATGCAAGTGTTTTGAAGTAGCTCTAGGAGGTCCGGCCTCAGCTTGGTATAACTCTCTTCTTCCGAACTCGGTATCATCGTTCGGAGACCTGGCCACCAAATTCACCACACACTTCATCGGGTGTAAAAGATCGGCGAAAAGGGCCGTACAAATGTTTGACATCAAACAGAGACCGAACGAAGGAATCCGAGAATTCGTTGAAAGCTTCAACATAGAAGCAGTACATGCGTCAGATTTGATGGACAACATCCGGATCATGGCATTCACAAAAGCGCTCCTCCCCAATTTGCGCTTGGCTTATGAGTTATCCCGGAAGAACTTCACTGACGTCGAGGAAATGTATGCAGTCACGCAAGAACATATGATTGCGCAAGAAATGTTGTCCCAACGCGAAGGGAAGCAAGATAACAGAGACAATCTTGAGCAAAGGAAGGAGAACACGAAGAATACAGTGGTCAGACAACCGGGGAACTAGGGAGGACAAAAGAGAAACTTCGAGAGAAGTCCGAATTTCACCACCCTTAACTCAACTCGGGCTAGCATCCTCGCAGATCTCCAGAGACAAGGACAACATCAATTGGCCCGAGCCATGCCGGAGGAAGCAAAGCACAATCCTTCCAAGTCTTGCCGGTTCCATAGAGACACGGACATGTAGAGTAGTGCTATCAGTTGAAGAGATACATTGAACATCTTATCAAAAGAGGTTCCCTGAGAGAATACTTGAAGATGCCTCGAAACGAGGAAACTTCCCGAAGCAAAGGGAAGGCTGAAGAAGACACATCGGGACCGAACAAGAAGGGTAAGGAGAGGAAATCTCCACCCCAAGCAACCGGGGTACTGAACACCATAAAGACCACCCTGGGCTCGAACGCGAGAAAGAGGAAAGCGAGGGAGATAGCCTCACTGAACTACGGATATCCATCTTCAAGGGTAAAACGGGCGGACGGATCCGAAGTGCGTCTCCCGCATTATGACCCGCTCATCATCACCCTCCGAATTGGAACCATAGATGTCAGAAGGGTTCTCTGTGACGATGGTTCAAATGTAGATGTATTATTCGAGAAGGCATATGAAGGCCTTAAGCTCAAGTCAAGCAGACTAAACCCCGTCCGAACTGCAACCTATGGTGTAGGCCTGGACGAGCTGCCAGTGCTAGGCTCTATCGAGCTCCCAGCCATGCTCCTAGGAATCGGGTCCGAAGGTCAACCCCGGTACACAACACTAATGATCAAATGGCTTGTCATCGATGTCCCCTCCGCCTACAACGCTATTATCGGGAGAGAAATCCAGGTGGCTATCCACATGAGAAGTGACGTGAAGTACCTCACCGTCACCTTCGATACGGATGAGGGCGACGCCTCGATCTACGTGAGCCAGAGGGAGGCCAAGGACGTCATGGCAATAGCTCAGAAGGATTCGACTTCGAGCTGCTCGAAGGAGGACAAGGGGACGATGGATACCAAAGACGTCGTCTTAGAAGGAGATAGGACCACAAGGATTGCGAAAGACATGCCCGAGGACAGTAAGGAAAATCTTGTAAACTTGCTTCAAATGAATAAAGACTTGTTCGCCTACTCTCCAAGTGATATGCCCGGGATCGACCCAAAAGTAATCCAACACAGCCTGCACATCGACCCTAATTCTAGACCGATAAGACAGAAGAAAAGAAACAACGCCCCATTCAAAAGGGCCTTCATCAAAGAGCAAATCTCGAAGCTTCTCGATGCAGGGGTCATTAGAGAGGTGTCGTATCCCGAATGGTTAAGCAATCCCGTAGTAGCAACCAGAGAAGACATCGACAAATTATGCATGTGCATCAATTTCACGAATGTAAACGATGCTTGCCCGAAGGATTCATACCCTACACCACCGGTCGACAGGCTCGTGGATTCTACGGCCAGACATGCAAGGCTCTCCTTCCTCGATGCTTATCGTGGTTATCATCAAATCAGGATGAACCCAGCAGATGAAGAAAAGACGTCTTTTATAAGCGACTCCAGCACACACTGTTATACCAGAATGCCCTTTGGACACAAGAACGCCGGAGTGACTTACCAAAGATTGATGGACAAAGTGTTCTCCGGACAGATAGGAAGAATTCTTGAAGTTTACGTTAACGACATCATCGTCAAGAGCAAGGAGGAAATTGACCTCGTTCGCGATATAGAAGAGGTGTTCGGACAGATCCGAAAGTATGGACTCCGATTGAATCCGGACAAGTGTGTTTTCGGAGTAACATCCGGGAAATTTCACGGGTTTATGGTGTCCAAGCACAACATCGATGCAAATCCAGCAAAGATCGAAGCTCTCTTAAACGCAAAGACACCTTCGTCAATAAAAGACGTGCAGAGGCTTCTCGGGAAAATTACAGCCCTGAGTCGTTTCATATCTCGGTATGGAGACAAGTGCCGCCTTTCTTCAAACTCCTGATCAAGGAAGGTGCGGAGCCCGGAAGAATTGGGGTGAGCAAAGGGGAGAAAAAATCTAAGGAAGAGAACGCAAGAGATCGAGCAAGATTCAGTTGGAATCCCGAATGTCAGAAGGCTTGGGAGGAAATTAGAGCTTACCTCTTGGAAATGCCTACGCTTCGGCAACCAACCGAAGACAGACCCCTCGTCGTATACTTGGCAGTAGGAGAAAAGGCTATAAGTTCAGTACTTGTTCAGGAAGATGATCAAGGAAAATAGTGGCCGGTCTATTACGTAAGTAAATCATTACATGGAGCCGAACTTAATTAACCGATGATCCAGAAAGCAGTTTACTCCCTGGTCCTCCCAGCCAGAAGACTAAAGCCGTACTTCCTCGGATTTTCCATTGTTGTCTGGAGTAACGTCCCTATCAAGGACATTCTAAAGCGAGTAGACCACTCCGGGATATTGTCAAAGTGGTGTGTCGAAATAAGCGAGTATGAGATCAAATTCCTAACCAAGGAGAGCGATCAAGGCACAGGCGTTGGCAGATTTAATCGCCGAATTGCCCCGAGAATCCGAGAGTGAAGATTCATTGGACGAAAACAGCCCGGTCTTGACCCTACATGTAGATGGAGCTTCGGGATCAGACAAACAAGGTGTCGGGTTAGTTCTCGAAGGCCCAGAAGGAATGAGGGCGACCAAGTCAATCAAGTTCACTTTCCCGGTAACAAACAACGCGGCCGAGTATGAAGCCCTGATCGCCGGTTTAGAACTGGCCAAGAAAGCGGGAATCCGGTCACTAAAAGCATGCAGCGACTCGAACCTCCTCGTTCAGTAGATGAATGGGGAGTACGAGATCAAGGAACCAAGTCTCAAAAAATACGCCGAAGTGGCTAGAAAATTTTCCGCGGATTTTGAGAAGCTGTGTATCGAAAAGATCCCGCGGTCGCTCAATTCAGAGGCTGATCAGCTTTCGAAGTCGGTTTCTTACGATGAAGTAAGAAGTGAACCTTGCGTTAATTACTCCCGGATATGCAACATTACTTCGGGATGGAGGGTCCCCTATTGGAGGTACCTCGGTGAAGGAATACTCCCAGACAATCCCGTCGAAGCCGCGAACGTTAGGAGGAAGGCAAGTAAATTCGTGATAATAGGTGGTAATCTGTACCGAAAGGGATTCTCTTCCCCGATGCAAAAATGCGTTGGAGAAGGAGATACCGAGGACATTCTGATAGAAACTCACGAAGGCACCTGCGGGTTACACATTAAATCAGATGCGTTGGCTGCTGTCATACTGAGACAAGGGTTCTTTTGGCCCACCCTGAAGGAGGAAGCAAAAAAGCTGGTTAACAAATGCAAGAAATGCCAGGAACACGCTCGAATACAGCGAATTCCCTCGGAGTACGTGTCATCTTCGGACTACCCCATACCATTTGCCATATGGGGAATCGATCTGATTGGGGGCTTGCCTGCGGCACCGGAGGACTGAAGTATTGCGTAGTCGCCGTAGACTATTTTACCAAATGGGTAGAAGCCGAACCATTGGCAACAATTACGGCTGAGAACATACGGAAGTTCATCTGGAAAAACATCATCTGCAGGTTCGGATGCCCGAAAGTTCTTGTAGCGGATAACGGTACTCAATTCACTAACGGTGGATTCCAGGATTTCACCGAGGAATTCGGAATCAAAATCCATTTTGCTCCGGTCGCCCACCCTCAGAGCAACGGACAAGTTGAAGTATCTAACCGAACGTTGAATGATGGGTTAAAAAATACTTTGTATGACCGAAGAATAATAAAGTGCAGTTGACCTTGGAAACAAGTGTTAGACCAATCCCTGAAATATTTTCATTCACAAAGCCCGAGGCTGGGACTACAAAAAATGGATGCAAAAAGAAGAATACACTAGTGAGGATCCGCAAAGTCATCTACGGTGACTGGTGCATTTGACAATTTGCTTCCTGGCCAAATAGAACCCGAAGGTAAACTTGTCGACCGCCATCCCTACCGAATCCTTCAGCGCCTGTCGAAATCTCGGGATACATTCCTGAGCTTTGGTTAGCTCGTCCCGAAGCTTCTGGATTTCCTCGTCCTTGGCCTTCAAATCTTGCTCATCCCGAAGCCTACGGATCTCTTCATCCTTGACCCTTAGGTCTTGGTTTCTCGTTGGTGAAGTCAACCCGAGATTTCTCTTTTTCGGCCTCAAGCTTCCGAATGTCTTCCCGGAGAGCATCCTCAGAGTTGCGACACTCTTTGACCGCACCAAGGAAAGAGGCCTCAGCCAGGGTGAAGTCGTCAGCTTCGTTCGGGCTGAGATTCTCCCGAATATGGCCACCACAGCTATGGCTTTTGTCGCCCGCTGCTCAGCTTCGGTCCGGATCCTATTTGACGACCGGATGATTCGGGAGATCCACTGATGTGATAACAGGGGGGGTGAGTGATCACGAGCTCGGATCTAGCTCGATGGAGGCGGTTTCCAGCAAAGGGGAACGATAAACAGAGGAAGAAACAGAGAAATAACAAAGTCGGCCAAGGGAACCTCCTCACTACGAGGTGAGGCAATGCCCTTGAAAATGCCTGGGAAAGGAAAATGGGACCTAGAACATTTTGACTACGAGATCAAACAATGCTAGGTATTATATTGGATCCTCTTGCAATGGATCACTAATGGATTGGTGGAGCAAGATCCCAAGAAGAACAATCCGCAAATATGTTTCTTACAAAATGAGTTCTAGGGTTTACATTGGTTACAAGCTCCTAATGAGTGACTTGACAAGGGAACCATGTTCCCGATTTAGGGTGGCGAACCGAGAGGTGGCAGACGATGTGACATTGTAGGCTACCGCATGCGGCTGAATTGGCGGGAAAAGGAAAGAAGGGCTTCTCCATAATTTGAAGGGTTCGCCTGACTTTCTTCAGTTAGCGAACACCGGGGCTTTGCTTGCTTCGGAAGTGAGGCAGGCCAATAGCCATGGGTTCGCCAAGGACTATGGGTTCGCCAAGACCCATGGTTTCACCAAGGACTATGGGTTCTGGTCAAGGGCCATGGCCTCGCTAATGAGTCTTAGCAAACTTGGCCTTCGCTTGGAGGAGGCATTCAAGGGTCTTCTCCTGGAGTTCTTGTAGACGTGGCGTAGCTTTGGGGCTTCGTCGGTGCTCAGGGGGTCTCTTCTTCTTCATCCAAGCCTTCGCCAAGAGTCCTTTAGTCCTTTTGGAGGAATGGTTTCCCTTTATCACAGAAATGGGGCTGATGTCCACATCATACCCTCCCTCTTCAGAAGAATCCGTCCTCGGATTCATAAGGAAATTGTCCCTACAAATCTTAAGACACCACAACAAACTTGAAGAGGCATCAAGGGTTAGTGAACTAAAGTTTAAACATTAAAGTCCAAAAATAGCTGAAGGAACGAGATGGACAATCCGCCCTTTCTCTTCACTTCAACCTTACACTCAACTTTGAATCAAACCCATAAACATGATACTATTTCTACAAACAAAATTGTTCAACATGGCATGCTCAATGGGCTATCCCGGGGTCAATTGTAAGCCTAGGCCATTCATTGGCATAGTCCAAATGCAAAGAGTCTAAATCATATCCCGAAACATGCATGGGATCGCCCAATGTATTCCCCAATTCATATTCACTGTTAAGAGATGGGGGATTGGAAGCACAGTTACCCATGTTTGGTTCCTCCCTCTTTTATTCTTCTTCTTGTGCGAGGGCGTGTGACACTTGCTGCCGGAGTCCTTCAAGACAGCCTTCAGCTCCCCTTTCCTTGGTGACCTGCACACTCAAAGGGGAAAAAGATGGTTGATCCGAAACAGGAGTTAGCGAGTTGTCCTCACTTTCGCTATTTTTGGTCGTGGAGTTTCCCTCTTGTTTTCTCTCCACTTCCTTCTCAGACTTTTCTCTTGATCACTCTTTTTCTTACTCAAGGTCTCTTGGACCTCCTCACTTTTCTCTCTTTCTTCTTTTCCCTCTCCCCTCATAGTTCCTTCTGGCCTCTCAATCGCTTTTCTCTCAACCTTATCATCAGTTGCAGCTTCCTCCATGTGTCCTTGTAAAAGTTGGTCCTGGGCCACAAGTACAAGTTGTCTTATTTCATCAAGGAGGGTTGAGAAGCTAGACTTTTCTTTGCGGTTGTGCATCAGGGTCTGTTCCAATGCAGGAGTCGGAGGGTGGCTGTGGATTGCAGGTGAAGAGCATTTAGGCTCTTTTTGTGTGGCTTCGCCCTGCCGGCCAAAAGGTGAATGGTGAGACGAAGCACTCCTGTAGGTGGGGACCCTCATTGTCTTACGGTTGGAGGGTGGAGACCTGCGAATGGGAGGTGGCTCAATAGCTAGGATACGACGGAATAGGGGAGTAATGCGAGTGTGGGGGATAAGTCCTCCGGGCCTCGGGGTAACGACAGTGAGGGGGGTTATCTTGGCGATAGCAGGGGTTCGCCACCAACTTTTCAGGGTCTGGACCTGAGTAGTATTCATGTACATCGGGGTAGGAAGGGTCAGTTGTAGGGCCTTCAGACGAGTGGTGTGGGTCATGAGCAGCAAGGTAGGGATGGTCAAACTCAGAGTATGGGGCCTGTTCTGGATAGGTTTCTTGGTCATTGGGGTACTCTGAGTAGTCCCCTTGGTATGTATGGTTAAGGGTTCCCTCCGCCCAGAAGTCAGACTCTTGGTAACAAGGATCCAACTCTGGGTAGCAATCCTCTTCCAAGTACTCCATGGTACTCAAGTTCTGCACATGTAGACAGTATTGTGAAGTCTCACCACACTCCCTTAGTGTTTACACTCTTCTCTCGTATTTAGAACACAATGGTTCTCACAAGTCTCAGAAACTTACCACCAATCTACGATTAAGATCAAATGCAAACACGCCCAATGAAATCTTAGCAATGTTCTAGTTACTTGAAACTAGGGTTTTGAGGTTGGTTGGTGGTTGAAAGAAGTTGGTAATGATATAGAAAAGGTTTTTACCAATATAAACACTATAAGCTCAGGTTTTCGAAATTATTTTCTATCTGTGAGTACTGTTCACTTGAGTTTCGGGATGAACTCTTCAAGAACACTTAGAACTTTTCCCAGAATTTATGAACTGGTTTGAATATTTCTTTTCTGCAACTCTTGTTCTTTTGTACCTCTTTTCTTTTCAAATCCGAAATGACTCACAGTTTCATAAACCTTCCAAGAACTTCAAACAAGGACAACAACTACTCGGTTTCTCTCAAGAGATCATTAACCGAAACTTTTTCTTCAAGTTTTCGAAAGAAATCAAAGGTTCTAACTTGAAGAAAATCAAACAAACAACAGATACGATACGAAACGATACCTCCAGTGAGCGCTTTGGCTCTGATACCAACTGATGTGATCACAGGGGGGGTAAGTGATCACGAGCTTGGATCTAGCTCGATGGAGGCGGTTTCCAGCAAAGGGGAACGATAAACAGAGGAAGAAACAGAGAAATAACAAAGTCGGCCAAGGGAACCTCCTCACTACGAGGTGAGGCAATGCCCTTGAAAATGCCTGGGAAAGGAAAATGGGACCTAGAACCTTTTGACTTCGAGATCAAACAATGCTAGGTATTATATTGGATCCTCTTGCAATGGATCACTAATGGATTGGTGGAGCAAGATTTGAGACCCAAGAAGAACAATATGCGTATTTCCGCAAATATGTGTTCTTACAAAATGAGTTCTAGGGTTTACATTGGTTACAAGCTCCTTTTATAGAAGGAGAATGGTAAAAAGGAAACTAATGAGTGACTTGACAAGGGAACCATGTTCCCTGATTTAGGCGAACCGAGAGGTGGCCACATTGTAGGCTACCTGCTTTTGCGGCTCCCATTTCCCCAGGAATTGTAATTGGCGGGAAAAGGAAAGAAGGGCTTCTCCATAATTTGAAGGGTTCGCCTGACTGGCGTATGGAGGCTTCTTCAGGTTGGCGAACACTGGGGGCTTTGCTTGCTTCTGGAAGTGAGGCACAGGATCTTCACCAATAGCCATGGGTTCGCCAAGGACTATGGGTTCGCCAAGACCCATGGTTTCACCAAGGACTATGGGTTCGCCAATGGTCAGGGGTTCGCCAGTGGGACATGGGTTCGCCATAAGAACCATGGGTTCGCCAAGGGCCATGGCCTCGCTAATGAGTCTTAGCAAGCACGGCCTCGTCTTGGAACTTGGCCTTCGCTTGGAGGAGGCATTCAAGGGTCTTCTCCTGGAGTTCTTGTAGACGTGGCGTAGCTTTGGGGCTTCGCCGGTGCTCAGGGGGTCTCTTCTTCTTCATCCAAGCCTTCGCCAAGAGTCCTTTAGTCCCTTTAGAGGAATGGTTTCCCTTTATCACAGAAATGGGGCTGATGTCCACATCATCCACCCACTCATCGCTGCCATCTGCACGTCCCCAAAGGTTAACTCCCCGTGGTATCGCCCTGAAAATTCAGATGAAAAAATTGACTAAGTGGTTACCTGGTACCCGAGGACGCCCAATTTTGAAGAGGCGACATCCAAGTCCGGGTAGAAGTGCTCTAAAGTCTCCAGAGTTCGAGCGGTGGTGGTCCCCTCCCATAGCTCGGGAGCCATATCCTTGGCATCTTCGTCGTTCATGATGTCCTGATCCTCATGGATCAGTTAACCAGGCTCCCGGGGGATGAGATTATTCCCGAGGTGCGAGAGCTTCTCATCCCGCAGCCGCCTCCTCTCTTCCTGGGACTCTTTCCAGTCTGGACCTAGCGTACAAAAATGAGATCGAACCACGTCATGTAGCGGGTCTTCATCGAACATTCGGGAAAGATTCCCGAATAAGTTCCAAAAGCAGAGATTACGCAACTTCACAAACTGGTTACCTAGCTGAAACTCGATGGGCGTGACCTCCGGGGCGCTCTGCCTTGTCATCTGTGCAGCCGTGAAATTCCCCCAAATCCTTCTGATCCGTTCGGGAGAATTCTCTAGCATCTCATAAACGTCATCCCGAGTAGGGTCACCTTCAATGTGTACCGGAGATGGAACTCCCCCGGACGTTTTCTGAGGAGGCTGGCCTCCAGTCAAAGCATCGACCGAATCAACCCTCTTCCGTTTTTTCTCCGCTGCTGCGGGTTTGGAACCCCCGGCTTTGGAGCCTTGTTGCTTATTCTTCTTCACGTCCCGATAGATGGCGTTGAGGTCGAAGTCGGACTCCATCTCTGCAAAAGGGGGAAGAATTAGTTAATATCAGACGAATACATCGATGAACAGAAGAATGATATAAACCTTTGTTGAATTCCTCGTGGGACAGTTCGCCCCGAAGACGTTGCACCAAGGCCAAGTCTCGAGTCGAAGGGGGGGATTCCCGGATGCCCAACTCCCCCAAATCACCCCGAATGATACCCAAGTGGGTAAGTATCCCTTGGGTAATCAGCCTCTAGTACAAAGGAAAGGGGACAACTTCCTTCGGTCCATCCCCGAACCAAGGAGCAATAGTCCGGATTTTATCGTTGAACCGGTCAAAATTCTCCTTGGCGGCAGCCTCCTTCAGCAAGCGCCGAGTATTCTGCACGTCCGAAAGCCCTCCTACTTTCTGCGCTGTTTGCAGGCCACATGACGCATCGGGCTCCATGAAGAAAAATTCTCGATGCCATCCCTTACGGATCGTAGGGCAATTCCAGGCGAAATTGAATTTCATGGTAGGAGGACCCTGGGCACTGAAGAAGTAGAAACAATTCCTCTGGATAACGTTGACCTTGTAGTACTAGAGGAAAGTGGTTATGGTGGGCTCTGTCCCGAACATAGCACAAAGAATGAGGTAGGCGTTAATATGGCAATAGGTGTTCGGGCTAAACTGGTTGACAGCTAGCCCGTGGGATTCCGCCAGTTGTCGGACGAATGGGTGCGGTGGGAAGCGAAGCCCGCACAGCAGCTGACCCTTAAAGATCATCAACCAGGCTTTCCCGGGCTCGTACACTCGGCATTCCGAGGAAGGCACACGAGTCGAACCGTCATCGGGAAAAAGAAAGTGGACTGCCACTCCTTTATTAACTCCGGAGTTGCCTTGCTCCGATAGTTCTCTATTTCGGACCACCAACCTTCGGGGGCGTCGCCCTTGGTTTCTAAAAGGCAACCCGAGGGACGAACAGTATAAGGGGTGGGAAAAGCAAGGGCCATTCTCATGTACCTCGGGTTGAAGGCCGGAGGAGACAAGGTTGACCCGCTGGAAGAAGGATGAAGGACGGACTGACTGCAGCAGCGTCAACAACTCGACGGTGGAGCCGATAGAACTTGTGGACGGCAGACGAACCTCTGTAACCTTCCGGTACGGTGGCTACACTGGAAAAAGGGGGGAAGAATTCTTCTAGGTGAGATTCTTCAACAGTCCTCCACCTCTTAAAGATGTTAACCGCCTCCTGAAGCGTAGGAATATCCGTCGTGATTTTATTGTGAAAGGAGCTTGAGAAAGAAACACGAATGAAAGTGTGACGCTCAACTCACACTTATAGAAGAGACCGGGAATACGAAACGTCAAACTCATCTAATCCCCACCGTCGATTCAAAAAGTAGCAGTTGGGAGTATGAACCGTCGCGGATCCCGGAGGCAAGAAACCGAAAACCGACTTCAAAAGCCCGAACATTGTTCGAGACAAAAGGAGGACTTTGCATCCTCAATTTCCCGAACGTTATAGTACGGGATATACTTCAAAAGCCCGAACATTGTTCGAGACAACAGGAGGACTTTGCATCCTCAATTTTCCGGACGTTATAGTCCGGGATACACTTCAGAAGCCCGAACATTGTTCGAGATAAAAGGAGGACTTTGCATCCTCAATTTCCCGGACGTTATAGTCTGGGATACACTTCAGAAGCCCGAACATTGTTCGAGACAAAAGGAGGACTTTGCATCCTCAATTTCCCGGATGTTATAGTCCGGGATATACTTCAAAAGCCCGAACATTGTTCGAGACAAAAGGAGGACTTTGCATCCTCAATTTCCCGGACGTTATAGTCCGGGATATACTTCAAAAGCCCGAACATTGTTCGAGACAAAAGGAGGACTTTGCATCCTCAATTTCCCGGACGTTATACTCCGGGATATACTTCAAAAGCCCGAATATTGTTCGAGACAAAAGGAGGACTCTGCATCCTCAATTTCCCAGACGTTATAGTTCAGGATAGAATTCAGAAGCCCGAACATTGTTCGAGACAAAAAGAGGACTTTCATCCTCAATTTCCTGGACGTTATAGTCCGGGATATACTTCAAAAGCTCGAACATTGTTCTAGACAAAAGGAGGACTTTGCATCCTCAATTTCCCGAACGTTATGGTCCGGGATATACTTCAAAAGCCCGAACATTGTTCGAGACAAAAGGACTTTGCATCCTCAATTTCTCGGACGTTATAGTCCGGGATACACTTCAGAAGCCCGAACATTGCTCGAGACGAAAGGACTTCGCATCTTCAGTTTCCCGGACTTTATCATCTGGGAAATACTTCAGAAACCCGAACGTTGTTCGAGACGAAAGGATTAAATTACCCGAACTACATGCTCGATTGCCCGAACTATATGGTCGATGTCCCGAACAGTACACGAGAAACATGAATCACATGCCCGAATCACATTCAAAAGCTCAAACGTTGTCCTTAGTAAAAATAAAAACTTTGGACTCCTCCTAGTCAGCCAAAAGTGCTGAGGGGGGACTTGATGGCCGCCAGGCCCAATCCGCACAAAAGGCCTAACAAAAGGCCCACGCATAAGCCCGAAATAAGGGCCCCATTAAAAAACTGTTAAATAAGTAAACCCGAATTATGCTTAAGGACGTTCCCGAAGTACTTATACACCCTAATACATGATCACCTCATGTTGAGATATTACAATAATACCACTCAGACCTTGAACTATAAATACATTCATTATCTACACCTAAAAGGGTAACGTTTTAACCACCACTCAACTGCATTCGTAAAAACACGATCTCAGAGGACCTCTCTATTTCTCACCAATCCCGTCTTAATACACGAAGTCAACCTGATGACGTCAGTCAATATCAGGACACGTCAGCATAACTGGAATGTGGCGGTTACACACACGGATCCGCCACCAGTTGTATCCCGATTTTGCCACAGAGATCGGGAATGTACGATTAGGGTTATGCACTGATGGATTTAACCCACTTTCAGATATGAGTAACCCTTATTCAATGTGGCCGGTATTCATCACAGTATACAATTTACCACCTGATTTATGCATGAAGCAGCCGTACATCTACATGGCACTGCTAATCCCGGGTCCACGATCACCAGGGCGTAACATTGATGTCTTCTTACGACCATTGGTAGACGAGCTGAATGGTCTATGGAGTGTAGGTGTCCAAACTTGGGATGCACACCGTAGAAAGAACTTTATGATGCGGGCATGTCTACTTTGGACCATCGGTGACTTTCCAGCTTATGGTATGCTCTCAGGTTGGAGTACACATGGAAAACTTGCATTCCCATACTGTATGGCTGATGTGTCCAGTTTCCAATTAACTTATGGGCGTAAACCTTGTTGGTGGGGGTGTCACAAAAGATTTTTACACGGACGACAATCGTATCGGAATGACAGTCGAGCCCGGGGTCATCGAGAGCGAACAAAGCATTTTGAATATAAGTCTGGCATTGAAATACTAAGGGAGATTGATCAGATTGAATTCCCACCATTTGGGTCAGATTGGGACAGGCATCGACCTGATGGCTTTGGTGTGATTCATAACTGGATTAAGAAATCAATCTTCTGGGAGCTACCGTATTGGAGACATTGGGGAACTACGAAATAGACAACTGACCGATAAAGAGGTGCACCATGTGCAGACCTATATTCTCCAAAACTGTCCAGAGGTTGAGCCTTATATAAGGTAAGATTTCTGATCATCAATTGTGCATGTTTTTTATTTTATGTAACAGAGTATCTGGTTACAGTGACGTTTTCTGCATGTTCTGTTTTATAATATGCAGCCTCAGACAGCCGGCTTCACTATGTCCATCCACCATAAATAGCATTCTTGAGGGCTATTGGACGGGTTGGCCACCATCATTCTTTGATCTCCCTCAAGAGGCTCAGGATGCATACATCACAAAGTTCAAGGTAATGTTTATATTTTTTTTACTATAATTAAACTTCATGTTTTATAATAATTGTTATATTTTATAATAAATGTTACATTTTAATGCCGCATTTTTTTTTGTTTAGGAGAGTTATGATTGGGTCCCGCGTAGCGGTGATGAGGACGTGCTTAGAGCGCTCATATCCCGGCTTGGTGAGCTGTACCGAACAAAGCTCTCCAAACTCCGAGGTCGGTACAACGACCATCACCCTCTCACCGAGGAGAACCCAAACCACGACCACTGGCGTCAGCAGAAACCTCCTGAAGTGTCTCAGGAGGTTTGGGACAAGCTGATAGATTTCTGGAACTCCGAGCATTTTCAGAAGACCTCAAAACAGGCGCGAGAGAATGCTAAGAAGGTCAACGAAAAGCCAAAGAAGAAGAGGCACGGGAGGTTGTCGTTGCAGGGAGCATATGAGCGCTACGTAATTACTTACTTACTCTATTTTTTTCCTTATTTTTAATTAAATTCATATAATATATTAACATGTTTGAATTGACAGAGCGAACAACGTGGTCGACCTGTGAGCATTTTGGAGTTTCGACGGGAGTGGGGTGGTGAGGAGGCGGACTTCGAGGTACTCTCCTTTCTCACTTAATACTAATATATCCGCTACATTATAGTATTTTTTTAAAAAAATTAAAGTTATTTTTTGATTAATTAGGGAAAATATATCGAGGCTATGCGGGAGAAGTATGAGGACGAGGATGACATGCCACTTTTCAATCCCGACGTCTACATGGAGGTGACCGAGCTAAACCCCACCAGAGGACGTTGGAGATCAGCACCCCCGCAGTTGGTCCATCCCGGCCATTTACATCCTCCGCAGCCATCAGAGGTAACTACAAATATATGTCGTCCACTTTGTAACTTTTTAAAAAATTCAAGGATTAAATTTTTACTTTTACCTAACTTACAGCGGGAGATACAGTTGGAGGAGGAGCGTCGGAAGGATAAGGAGCGCATCGACAGACAGGATGAGGAGATACATGCTCTGAGGCAGCGCTCAGCCGAGCACGAGATGTTGATCACGCGACAGTCTGGGGAGAGCTTCGGAGCATGGGCCGCTTGTCGCATACTGATGTGCCATCACACTTGGTTGTCGAATCATCGAGGCCACAGTCGTCGTCCCCGAGAACCGCCAACTTCTTCACTGGTTTGCTCGATAATGTTTATACCCCTCGCATGGACGACCCTCCTCCACAGTTCGACATCCTGCCGACTGGTCCTCTTGCTCAGCTCATGTCGACGCCGGAGGTGATGGAAGCTTACATCAGAAGCTTCTTGCAAGTCCAGAATCCGCAGCAGCAGCAGCAACAGCGTGGTCCTGGTGGCGCTCGTGATGATACTCCTCCAACTCCTCCATCTTCATAGGATTTATAGATTATACTTATTTAGGTATTTTTGTTGTAAATATAATATTTTATAAATACTGAATTTCTTAATTTTTAATTAAACAGTCCTTAATCTATCTTTTAATTTTATTTTTTCAATAATCATTCATATTAATCCGTTTAGTGAATACAAAATTCCAAAATAAGAATAATAATAATAATAATAATAATAATAAATAATGATAATAATAATAATAATAAAACGGTTGTACCGCTTGGAGGCACGACAACAGCGCTCCAAGTAATTGAACGTGTACGTGGATATTCGTAGCGCTAAAAGACGGAACAACGGCGCTACGGTGTAGCGACTTGAAACGCACGTTCTCAAAAAAGCGCCGCCCTACGTAGCGCCTGTAGGAGCGCATGTTAGCGCTATTATAGTAGCGCAAATGGCTCTTAAATGGCGCAACAATGACCATGTTAAATACGTAGTGAGCTGGCTACCCGCTACCACGCCCGTTACAGAGCCATCAGTAGCGGGCAGCCCGCCCAGCCTGTCAGAGGCCTTTTGGGGAGCTCGGTAGCGGGCCGCCACCTACCAGGCCCGCTACTGAGCTTCCCTCAACTACGTAGTGCTAAAATGTGCATCTCCTTTATTATTTTGTACCTTCACCATGAAAGAGCTTACAGGTGGTTAAAACTTGTGATTTTCCTACATGATGGGTGCAAACACCCTAAATCTTTATAAATATGTGTTATATCGCTACTCAAGTAACCTCAAGAATATATTTTTTTTGTCTTCTATATGCTATTACGAAATGTTTCCTTTGTTGATCCCTTGGACTCCTTACACCACATCTTAAACCCCCAATTATGGCATTGTTCAAAACGAATATCCTTATTAGTAAGGCTTTACTTGGAAGAAAAGGTTTAAATTTACACTACTAATGAGCTTCAAAATAAAAGTAAGTGGGTTCTCGTAAATTGCTTAATACAATCTCTTCTTGGGTTTCACTAAACCACTTGATCTAGTGCTCATTTAACACTATTGAAGTATTTATTTTATCCTTTAGAAAATTATGAAACTCTATTGTACATGGAATTGAATTCTTTGTATCATAGAAATAAAATTTAAGGCGGTGATTGGTGAGATAGGACATAGATGGATGACTCGCTTTGAATTTGAAGTTGTGATGGGTAAGGATCTGAGATGGAATCCCAAGATAAAGATTGGTTATTCTTCGTGTGATGTGCCTCAAAGAATTGAGGTTTTTCTATTGGAGTCCCTATAATTTCCACTTTGCATGTCAACATCGCAACAACTTCTGACATAGGAGGTCTTAGCCTAGGGTGAGGTTGAAGGCATAAAAATGCCACATGGATTGCTCTAAGTGCATCTTTCTCAATAAATCCTTCACCTCTTAATCTATGGTCTACTAGCTCCACCACCTTTGAATGCTCATAGAGTTTCCATGCCTGAAATCCAGAGATTACCACTTAGAAAACTAGTTTGTTATAACAAAATATGCAAATTCAATAATTGCCCCTAAGATACAAAAATAAATTCTTAATCATCCATGTGAATTAACATGTATTACTAAGTGATAAAAGAAATGTTAGGGGTGAAAAGGGTGCTATCATTTTCTAGTACACACACATATATATATATATATACATATATTTACCCTCTTGTTCAAACTTTAGAAAATCTTCAAATCACAAAATATCAACTTTTGAATTTTGCAAAAGTTTTCATCTTCAAGCATTAATAATTCCATATTGCTCATCTACCATTTTCAATAAAATCTTGCATTAAATAGTAGACTTTTATGATCAATTAAAGAGCAATAAAATAATACCAAGAAAAATGTATTAAAAAATATTATCCAAGATGCACAATGATGTATACTCATTAGTCGCATTTACAAGATCAATGCATGTACAAAATCCAACTCTTTAAACTCAACAAAACCAAAATGAATATATGTGGAAGACAGACTAATTCAACAATACATACTATATACTCTATGGGATGTTAAATGAGATTTCATTATTCTAGAGACAATTAAATATGATTTCATATGTTTTATCATCCAATAGTACTACATGCCATAAACGGAAACAATCATGTCGATTGAGTCTATGTATAATTAACAAATTTTGGAATCTAATCTTTTTGAAGAGACTGTCTTAGCTTTAAGCTGCATGAGTAGAGAAACTCTTTCTAGGTTATTATATAATTGTAATTACACTAATAAGATTTCGAAAGGAATTTCCTCCTAATAGTCTATCAGCTCATAGAAACACTATGTGAAGTTCTATTTTAATTTGTTTGTTATGTTTTTGTAGATTCAATTTCTTAAGTTTTCAGTCAAATGACATTAATAAATAGTATTATAGAATCGTAAATATTATAAACTCTTACTTTAAAATATCCACTAAACTATGCAAAAAAGTATCAAGAAATACAACATTGTGTATGAACTTTAAATGTTTTAGATCAATAATGCAAAAAAAATGAAAATGAAAAAACCCATAGGAACAAGTGGTTATTTTTGTTGATCATGCATGTAATTTTTTTATCAATAAATTTAGGTATAAATGTACATTACTCCCTCCACGAGTAGGAGGAAAATATTTTCCCCATCCCAAAACACTTGATACATTTTTCTTTTTAATTGTTATATATTTTACTTTAATAAAACTTCTTCACTTACCTAATAGTATCAACGTTTATCTTATGGAATTGCTAGTAACTGTTTCTATAACAGTTGTTTGCACACTTTGATTAAATAAAATTTTTTGCACGGTTCATTCTTTTGGCAAGTTGATTGGGCAATTAACTCTTCGAGCATGTTTGAGTCTAAAATGAACGAAGACGTGACAAGTTTCTAAAGTTTAAGCAATTGTTAAAACAATTGTTGCTAATATTTTCCTTTGTCTTTACATGTATATTATTATATTACCCTCAAATTTTAAGCATTTCTTATCCTACGCACACTAGTATTATATTTATTTTGACTTAGGGACCACCATGTTTTATTTAACATAATCAGCATTATAGCATGAACAATGTTGTGTTAACGAAATAAAAACTTTGTTTTAATCAACTTTCAAAAGTGAGTTGCTTCAAAATATTGTAACACTACACTATATGTTTTACCTAATGCGTGACTGCTACATACTCTTATAATTCATGCAACTAAGTATTGGAGGATAAACACTTGTTATGAAAAAAAATTTACCAGAAAAAAAAATTGATTGAAAAGTAAAACATGAAGATTGTTTTAGAAAATGAAAATATCTAATATTAAAAATTGAAAAAAATAACCTTACATATTCTGGAAGATACTGCATTCCCGATGGTAAGCTAAGATCTGTATTTTTCCTACAACTTATTATCTCCAACACCAGAACTCCAAAGCTATAGATATCTGCTTTCTCTGACAATTCTCCTCGGATTGCATACTCAGGAGCTGTGTATCCTCTAAATAATACATCACCATGGTTAGAAATGGCATAATGATTTCTTGAAAGTTTCTGAAAATAACTAAATAATCTCTCACAATCTAAGTTAACAGTTAACTAAACTGGAAATTAAAAGATGACACATTTTGCCCATTCATCAAAAAGTCAATCATATCCTAGTAAAAGGGTAAAACAATACTAGCTATTAATGTTTAGGAGATGGATTAAAACGATTCATGGCTGAAAGATGTAGTGCAAGTAAAAAAGAAATTATTCAAAATGATTTAAGGCCATCAATATGTAGAATTACAGTCAAAACTTTTCCTATTTTGGTTGTCTAAAACTAATTGTCTTGTTTCAGCTTATAGAACATTAAACTACCAATTTTATCTTAAAATTAAGATTGTTTATGTTTTTTGCTAGTAAAATTGTCAAAACATACACACATTCAACTACTTGATAATTTTCATGTCTAGTAAAACTGTGATTTATTTCTTGAAGAAGCAGCAATTCATATAGTCAAAAGACTTACAATGTTCCCGCGAAATTGGTGCTAAGATACGCTTGATCTTCAGGAAAAAATCTAGCTAAGCCGAAATCTCCTATCTTTGGATGGAACGTTTCATCAAGAAGAATATTGCTTGCTTTAATATCTCTATGCACTATCCTCAAATGTGAATCCTCATGAAGGTATTGCAAGCCTCTAGCAACACCTACTATTATCTGAAATCGAGTTTTCCAATTCAAGGACACCCCATTTGCTACTACACACAGGTTGATAAAAAAAGTAGAGTACTTCAGTGTAAGTTCTCAAAATGGTAATCACAATTATAATTAAAAAGATTTAGGAGTGCGAGAGAGGGAGCTATAAAGGTTGAGTTTTGTAAGTACATTGATGGAGTTCAAGCGTCAAAAGCTAAACAAAGCCTCCACATTTTTTAAGTCAACCACTTTCAGTCAGGAATTATATTTTGATTCAAATTACTCTTTAAAGTACAAAATTGTGTAACTTTGTGCCGATTTAGCTTCTCTTAAATCCCTCTTCCCTCCATTCCCATCCTATATATCAAAGGATGTCACATGTCGCCAATCGCAAAAGACAAATGGAAATCTAAAAGATGGGGACATGTGACTTTCTTTCAAGTGGACGGGAAGGGAATCGAGAGACACTAAATCCATTATGTCCCTCTCTATTCACTAACATAATGATTCCTCAAAGATTTAAATCACACAAAATATATGAGAATTACTAGGAACAATCATTTGGACACTCTTCTATTAAAATTCATCACATATTTGTCACATATCAACTTGATTCTAGGTCAAACAAATTGCCACATTGTGTATTTTAAATGCAAGACTATCTATGGGATTGTCCAGGTAATGACTATAGCTAGCATTTTTCTATCATCCTCTTTCAATATTTAAGGAAATTCATATGTGCATTATGAATTCAATCAAACATAAAAATGAGAAAAATTAAGTTTTGATCAATAAACAACCCAAAAAATTATTTTATGTTTGATACAATTCCTTTTTTTTTTGAAAAGCAGAGCTTATTTTATTAATATGAGAATATATTACAAAATAAGCCATGGACATAGAACCACTAAGAAGATGCACCTGACGCTCCCCTAAAGTATTAATCACTAAACTTTAAATAACGAAATAATGAAATAAAATTCTAAAACCTTTATCATCAATATTTACCATATATTGTATGGTCCAAGCTTCCATTCTTCATGTACTCATATACAAGCAAGCGTTGAGAGCCGTCTGTGCAATATCCCAAAAGACGAACGAGGTTCTTGTGTTGGATGCTTGTGATCATTCTCACTTCTGCAACAAACTCTGACTCTCCTTGTTGTGATTTATCTAAAGATAGACACTTCACAGCAACTAATCGTCCATCTTGTAGTTTTCCCTGTCACATTAGTAAATAGAAACACACAACACTTAACAAAATATTTAAAAATGAAGTAGAGGAAAATCGTAATATTCACTAGATAGATTAATGCTAAATTGAGCTTGAGACAAAAAAAGTACTCCCTTTATCCCATAAAATTGTAGCTTTTTGTTTTTACATTTCATGGAAGTGCCCAAAATAAAAAAACTTATTGCAGTAACATGTAGCAGAATAACCTCTTAATTAATAAAAAAAACTTATTGCAGTAACATGTAGCAGAATCACCTCTTAATTACTAATCTTTTAAACCCCTTAAACGTTCGATTTCAACTTCAATCTACTTATTTGTATTATTTTTTGTTAATTATTTTCTTTGAAAATAGGTAGTACAAATAAAAATAATCTATTGTATAGTTAGAGATTTAACATATATATGTGTGTGTGTGTGCGCATTAAAATGTTATGTTTAAAAGTATAAAATAAATTATGTAAACCGAGTGCTTGAATGTATAGAATAAATGATGTAAAATGAGTGCTTCAAAAATTCACAAATGAGGGATCAAAAGATGTAGCCCCTTAGTGGTAATAGCTCAAGAACCATTAGTTAAGTTTATAGTTTAAAACTCAACTACCTCTACTCTAAAACGCCATATCTATAGTACAAACAATGATGCAATGAAAATTGATGATATATTTGTAATGTTTAGGCATGCAGTCAAAATTGCATTTGTAAACAATTTTTACTTTGAGCATTACTATAGTAATATGTAAAGTATATTTTACCCGATAGACCGGGCCAAATCCACCTTTCCCAAGAAGATGACTTTGATGGAAATTCTTGGTTGCCTTCTTCAAAGTATAATAATCAAAACATGTAAGTGTTCGTAGGTTTCGACTGAAAGACTCCGGCCGACCTGAGTTGTTAGAAAGACATGTCAAAATTCAACCACTCACATAAGATCACTAGTTTTAGTAATATTATTTT
This sequence comes from Stellera chamaejasme, assembly GCA_024586325.1. Lineage (NCBI taxonomy): Eukaryota > Viridiplantae > Streptophyta > Magnoliopsida > Malvales > Thymelaeaceae > Stellera > Stellera chamaejasme. Next base: position 23,228,424 of record CM044984.1, on the reverse strand, counting down.
TAAAAATTGAGTTGTTTTCTTCATACTACACCATCTAAAATTCAATTACTCACATATAAGATCACTAATCACTTCAGATCACTAATTTTAGTAATATTTGTTTTTATAAAAGACATTTAGAAATTAAGACATCAAATTATAATTCATTTCAAATGATTTTTTGGTTTTACATGTTGATAATTTAGAAACAAACCATAGAATACGAACTACGCACTTACCTTGGACAATTGGTTTGCGAGTTGCTAATAGCGGTCTTATGAAATTCCGGAAAACAAAGATACTCAACAGTATGATTAATAACAAAGTCAATCCTCCCAAAATGATGGATGTCATCAAAAAACTTTTACGCTGAGACTCTGAACTCTTGTCGTCGAGTGAAGAACTAGAAGGGGAAATCCCTGCAATCCATCATAAACAAGTTAGAACATGGAATTGTGATCAAATTATGTGTTTATATACATAGTATTCATTTCAAAACAACCAATAAGATTAGCCTTAAAGATTGAGAAAATGATTTGATAGCTTCTCTTAATCCCCAACACTAAAAGCTGTCTTGGATTGCTTCTATAACATCTAATGCAAGCTTCAACACTAAACCAACACGCTATGTTTATTTGGGAAATCAAGATTCATCAACAGATTAGCAGGGAAGAAATCACCTTGCAAAAGAGGACGACCCATCCTTATGCCAAAATCATCCCAGTTACAGGGGAACCATGGAATGATGAAAAATTGATCGAATGGAGCCAGAGAACCGACTAGTTTTTTTATTGGTTTGTGTACAAGGACATGCATTGTGATAATCGATCAATATCCATAAATTTGTTTGTACATGCATTGTAGAATTCGGACCCACACATCAACAATGATTTGATTTCCCTTAAGTTTACGAACTTTTTCTAAAGACTACAAACTAATATGTATGAAAAGCAACTAAATAATTTTTTTTTGAAACAGTTAAGTAAAATTAAGAAGATATAAAACAAATTTCGTCTTGATTTAAAGAATTTTAAATATTAAATATCAAAAGGAAAATAATTTTTGAAACAGTTGGTACACGTATGGTAAGACATGAAATGTCAAGGGCCTAGAGTCCGGCGCAGCCCACAGCGCCCGTGTGGCGTCCCAAGGCCATAGACGATACATCCGGGACCAGCCTTACCATACGCGTGCCAACTGGTTTCGCCCTGCCATGGGCTCATTAGGGAAGCGGCAGTAGCTCCCGACCAGTTGTGCCTTATACGGCTATGACCCCCTTCATGGTCAAGTCCTCCCAACCTGACTCGGCCAGACCGTAGCACAAGGCAGAACCACGCCTCAATGCCCTCCCATTACACCATAAGCGGCAAACCATGAAGGTACGAGACCATCCAATTGGTCTTTACACGGTCACAACATTTCATGCCGTCACAACATTTCATGCCGTGACATTCTCCCGCACTCAACAAATAGCACGCCCTCGTGCTGGGACTCAACCCTAGGACCGAACATACCGTACTCGCAATGCACACCCACCCAGACCAGCCATCACACACGGCAGTCGGGCTTCCTTGTGGCTACCCCAGTCCGCATCTCCTCGCGAACATCACCTTTGGGTACACTCGTCAGCATGTCCCAACAACCTTGGTGGTACACTACCCAAACAAATGCCCCTCGCATCATCAACAGCAGCAACCAAGGAAACACATCGCGATACCACCACATCGCGCAAAGGCGTTACCAAGGGGCTTCGCACCTGCTGGATTCGCCAGGACCTCGCGGGTTCGCATCTGCTGGCTTCGCCAGATAAGGTCTTCGCATCTGCTGGTCTTCACCACCCACCACTTAGCAATGTCACAGACCGGGGAAAGAAACAGGGAACGGTCGTCCCCATGACCTACCCACGTTCTCCATTACATCTCCAGTCTTCCACTACTCTGGAACGTGGGGGAGCACTCCACCTCCAGAGTGGGAAATGTACGTTGATGGCGCATCCAAAGCAGCATCTCCGGCAGGAGGCGTCTACTTGCGTGGACCCCTAGGTATGGAAAGCGCTCTCCGTGTATCCTTTCAATTCCCTGTGACTAATAACGTTGTAGAATATGAAGCCCTCATCACGGGCCTCAAGCTAGCCATCAAAGTGGGTATTCGCCGAATACACGTGCATAGCGATTCCCAACTGGTGATACACCAAGTATAGGGATGCTCAGAGTGCAAGGATGCCACTCTGATCAAATGCCTGAAGCTTGTCAATTCACTACGGACGAACTTCGAGGAGGCAGTCTTCATTCATATCCCTCGTTCTGAGAACACCATTGCGGATATGCTCTCAAAGGGGAAAACACCTTCGACATTGGAGACTTTGGCTCGACCATCTATAGATGGAGCTGTAGACATTGGCTCACTCGAAGTAACTGATCCGAACGATTGGCAAACTCCCATCATCGCCGAACTCAAGGGGATGGCCACAGATCCACGCACTCGCACTCGAGTGACGAGATTCGTCCTCGTAAATGGGCTGCTGTGGCATCGCGGATTCTCCTTACCACTTCAACATTGCCTCACCGCCAAGGAGGGACTCAGTGTATTGGAAACCATCCACCAGGGCAGCTGCGGTGCCCACATTGCAGCAAAGGCGCTGGCACACAAGGCCCTTCGCCAAGGGTACTACTGGCCAACCTTGAAGAAAGACGCAGCCTCACTAGTCAGAATGTGCCATCAATGCCAGATCAATTCGCGCATCCAACGACTACCATCAACGGAATCTCCCGCGCTCACAAACCCTGTACCTTTTTCCCTTTGGGGTCTCGACCTTATCGGACCAATGCCAAAGGCGACAGGCCAATACCAGTTCTGTGTTATCGTCGTGGACTACTTCACTAAGTGGATTGAGGTCGAGCCCCTGGTGAAGATCACGTCCTCCAAAATCATCAGCTTCTTGTGGAAGAACATCGTCTACCGATATGGCAGCCCTCGTGCCATCATCATAGACAATGGAAGCAAGTTCGCCAGCCACAACGTCCAGCAATGGGCTGAAGATAACAAGATCGGCATGCACTATGTCCCAGTGGCGCATCCCCAGTCCAATGGCCAAGTTGAGGTGACCAACCGCACAATCAAGGAAGGACTCAAGAAACGCCTAGCTGGCGCAAAGGGGCGATAGGTCAATGAACTCCCCAGCGTCCTATGGGACTACAGGACGACAAAGAGAACGCCAACGGGGGAGACACCTTTCTCCCTGGTCTATGGCGCTGATGCACTCCTCCCCATTGAGGCAGACTTCCCAACAATAAGGATGGTCAACTTCAACGATGAGGCTAACACTCGAGGACTTCGCGCCAAACTAGACCTGCTTGAAGAACTGTGCGAAGGAGCACGCCTTCGCCTATTCGCTCTCAAACAGCGTCTCAACTTGCAACACGACACCAAAGTCAAACCCAAGGCACTCAAACCGGGAGGCCTCGCGCTACTCAGATCGGTCCTCACTGCTCGCGACCCCAAACAGGGCGTCCTGCGACCCAACTGGGATGGTCCTTACATCATCCACAAACAAGTCCGGCCGGGCGTCTATGAGTTGCAGGACCAAGATGGGAAACAGCTCCCCCGCAACTTCCATGACGATGACCTCCGTTCATACTATGTGTAAATCATGGTAATCCCATGGCTTGAATGAACGAAATGTTTCTCCACTTCTTAACACTACTGCAGAATAATCTCACCAACGATCGCCCAAACGCCTTTTGCACCCGACCGGTCAGAACGGCTAAAAGCCTAACCTATTAAGGTAATGGCAACAGACCTTGTCAGGTCACCCATACACGCAAACATGCGTACACTACCCAAGGGCATCGCCAACGCGAACCTTGCGAGAAATCTTTGGGACCCCGCGATGCGAATCCTAACAGATCCCCAAGCTTGAAACAGCTTTGCAGAGGTCTTTGATGGTCTCGCCCACGCGAACCACAATCCCGCAACCGATCTTTGGGGCCACGCGATGCGAACCCCAATAGATCCCCATGCTGGAAATCAACCTTCACATTGAGGTCCTTGATGGCTTCGCCCACGCGAGCCACAAGCAATCCCTCTAACCTTTGGGACCTCGCGAAGCGAATCCCAACAGGTATACGACGACTTAGCCTAGCAAATTGCTAACGTCCCCTTCAAAGTTATCGCTAGACTAACAAACGTGGACGATCAAGGTAAACTGACTTGTTCATTTGTAATATTGGAACTGTACATTCTTTACAGGTACAAAATTACGACGGCCCAAGGGCCAGCCTAACTAAGGGGGGTCAAACACATGACCTAAGCCCCTTCCTAATCTAGCATGACGTGCCACCCTGCACCCATCTTCTTCCCTTGCTCAACCCAGTCAAGTAAAGTACTCGCCTCAGGGTCATCAGTCTTGGAGGCATCCAAGGCGTCCAGGTCCAACCCAGGGTGCAGCTGCTCTAGTTGAAAGCGGCATCGCAACCAACCTTCCTCATACCCTTGCGTCGTGACTTCGCTCTGGGTCTTAAGCTCATCAACCTTCTGCCTCAGCCGCAGCCATCTCTCATGGATCTTCGCCGTGTAAGTCAGCTCATGCTCAGGATCCTCTACAGGGTACTGCCCCAGCCCAAGGTCTCGTTCAAGCGCGAAGACTTCCCGCATCGCGCGCATGAGGTCCGAAAACAAGTCGGCATGCTGGTTCTCGACGTCCGCAAGTTTATCCGCAACGTCCTTCAGGCGAGTCTCTGTTTCTGATTTCAGAGAAGAAAGCGCCGTCTTCAAAACAACGACTTCAACCTTCTTCCCCGCAAGCTCGTCTTCCTTCTTCGCCAGCTCCACCTCGCGGAGGGGACACCGAGCCAGGAGCTTCTCCAGAAGAGTGTCCCTTTACAAATGCCCCAGGCGAGACTCCTCCTTCTCCCTAGTGAGAGCAGCACACCAGGTCTCCAACTCAGCCACCCCCTTGTTGGCCTTCTCAGCCTCAGCCTTGGCAGCTTGGGCAGCTTCTGCCTCCTTTCTCAGGCGGGTGATCTCACTAATCTGGGCACTGTCCCTCGCATTCGCATAGCTCAGGAACTTGTGCCATTGGCTGAGACCAGCGTACTCATTGATGGCAGCCTGCAATAAGATGGGTCAGTACAGAAATTAGAGAACAAAAAACAGAAAGCAAAGGAGATACCTTACCTGAACGTTGTGCTTGGCAGCCTCCTTCATGAACTCGACTGGGGAGACCAGGCTTCGATCCATCAGCTCCCTGTCGAAGAGGGTGCGAAGTCCTTCCAGGCAAGACAGCAGCGCGCGCTCTCCCCCCAACAACAGGGAGGACTTGTTGTTTAGGAGAAAGACAGGGTCCCAAGCCCCTTCCAGGGGCATGCCCTCCTCCTTATAGACCTTCGCCCTGAGGTCCTCCCTCAAGGATTTCAGCGCAGCAGGGTCCTCAGACCATTTGGGGGTCTTCTGGGCAGCAACACGCTTCCTCTCAAGGAAGTGCGACCAAACCCCGGTCGCCGCTACGCACAAGTCCACGCTTTGGCGAATGCTGCATGGCGAGTTAGAAGACTCCGCCCCTACATTAAACGACTTGTAAGCACAACAAAGAAAGCTTGGAACACAAGCAAACGAGGAAAGGAACTCACCTGGCGAAGGGCCCTGATCCAGGGCAAGGATGGCCTCGCCAGTAGGTGGCTTGCACTGCGGCTTCACCCAGGCGCCACTCCCGGACGGTTCGCAGGGAGTGCGGACTACATCCCAAGCGCTCTTCTTCTCAGGGATCTCCTTCGCCACCAGGGCGTCGTTAGCAGCACCGCATGGAACGCTTGGGGGTACCCCCTCTGGAGCCCCTTCCCTCTGGGAAGCCTGGCTGCTTGTTGGGAGAGCATACCCAGCATCTCCCCTTATCTTTGGCTGAGTACCACCTAGTGCGGGCGCGCCACTCCCCGCCGGGCCTGCTGAGACCTGGCCCCTAGTAGAACTGCTGGCCTTCGCTGCAGACTTGGACTTCCTTCTCATGGCCAGCAGGATCGCCGGCTGAGATTGTCTTCTTTGGGGGGTCCCTCCACCTGAGGGGAAGCCTCAATCTGAGGAGAAGCCTCTACCTGGAGGGATGCACTCGCCTGGAGGGGAACCTCCAACTGGGAGTGATTCTCAACCTGAGGAGTTGACACAGAAGCCCTCTCAGGGGGGATTTCGCCACCCGCCCTAGGGGAACTCGCCAGCAGCCCAGAAACAAAGGCATTCATCCTAGCGTCCTCAGCCGGTGCCGCCGCCTTCACAGAAGGGCCAGCGGCCCCCATCACTAGAGTCTCGCGCAACCCCCCTTCTCCATGGATACCTTCAGAAGTTGCCCCCCCAACATTTTCCTTCATACTAGAGGGAACTGCTTGGGCAGGTCCTCTCGCCTTCGCCTGGTCTGACTCAGGAAGAGACTTTCCTTCAAGAGACTGCGCGGCATCATCAGCCATCCTCTTTCTCTTTGCCGCGTGCTGTGGCGCAAAGGGGCTGGTGGTTGGCCTTTTCCTTCGCGGGGGGCCAATGGCACCTAACACCTTCTCCGCAGAAGGAGGGGCATTCTGCTTGTAAGCGCAAGCAAGGTGAATCTGCACCGCAACACGCATGGATCCCCTTTTCCCTTTCTCCTCGTCAGGACGAGCAGGAGCATTTGGAAACCACAAGAATCAATACATGTTCGCATATGAAATTTAAAGAGGGCTAATCAGCGCATACCTCTCGGCCCGGCAAGGGCAGCACGCAATGTATCCACCACTTCACAGCGATGCGCGGGCGCCCACCCTTCATAAGGGGGGGCACCTTGGAGTCCATCAAGTAACCCGTGCTAATGCCAGCCCACCTCAGGGTCACTTCGTCCAGTTGCGCAAGGGAGAATGGGAATAGGTCATCGCAAGACCTCCTTGCCAGCACATCATCTAGCCATCCTAGAAGGCGAACGTATTCACGTCACCTTAGCCCATCTGTGTACAGAACCGGCTTTGGAGCCACGCTCTGCACAGCCTCTGAAGTCCTTGCCACTGGAAATCGCCATGACTCGTCCCTGCAGACAAAGAAGAAACTACCATGCCAGTCATGATGAGACTTCAGAGGAACACCAAAAGAGATAGAGTTGTTCCCCCCAACACTAAGGGGGGTAACATGGAAGAACTGTCCCCCTGTTCGCAGGTCAAGGCGGTAGAACCGAAGGAAAATGTCAGCGAACGGCTCTGCCCCTGCCAACCGACACGCCACGATGAAGCCGGCGATGTGGATGAAAGTGTTGGGCCCAAGCTGTGACGGTGGGAGACCCCATAGAGTACACAGCTCTTGGACCAGGGGAGGCAAGGGAAACCTCAGCCCATATGACATCTGGGCAGTATAGAGGCACAATGCGGCACCCTCCAGGTTCTCCGGTGTTTGAGGAAGCTTGAGCGCCTTGTAAGGCCCGCTCCGCGCCGTGTACACCGCAACCTCCTCGATAGGAAAGAAGGCCTTAACAAGATCCTGATGAAGCTTGTCGACCTTCATGGTGGTCTTGTCCACAACGGAAATGACTGGGCGAGCAGCTTCCTTGGCAGCCATTACTGCGGGAGAAAGAAAATGAGCCCAGGAAGACGAACAGTCCACTGGTAATTTTATCGAACACCTTGTAGGCAGAAACGAAAGAGTGACCTCTTACCTGAAATTGTGAAGACAAAAGCAGAAAAATGCAGAGGCAACAACTGGCAGTAAGAGATCAGACACGCGCCACAAAAACCAAATTCAAGCACAGAAAAGACGGAAGGATCAGACAGAAAATAGAAAATAGAGTAGATTCGAGCGAGAGAACGAGAATGCAAAGAGCGAAGGTCGGCGAACAAATTGGCTATTTATAGGCCCAACCCTAACGAAGCCGAAACGTTGCCTTAAACGGAGAACTAATCCTAGCAAGTCGCATGTCAAAGATCGCTAACGGTAAGAAACGTTTGGCCTACAGCCAAAGTGACTGTTTCCCAACGGTCGACTTCGAGCTAAAATGCGGAGTACAGGACCCTGCCCATACTCCGCCTCTAGGAGGAGGCACCTTGGTACACTACCCAAGCAAATGCCCCTCGCATCATCAACAACAGCAACCAAGGAACCACATCGCACCTGCTGGCTTCGCCAGGACCTCGCGGGTTCGCATCTCCTGGCTTCGCCAGATAAGGTCTTCGCATCTCCTGGTCTTCGCCACCCACCACTTAGCAACGTCACAGACCGGGGAAAGAAACAGGGAACGGTCGTCCCCACAACCTACCCACGTTCTCCATTACATCTCCAGTCTTCCACTACTCTGGAACGTGGGAGAGCACTCCACTACTCCGATCACGGGACAACCGCTACCTCAACACCTCCTATAAAAGGACGGCTTGGGAAAGGTACACCCTATCTACACACCTCCACTCCTCTTTCTGCTTCTGAGTATTCCTTTTTACATCTCGCAGATTACTCCGAAGCTCAACATCATCGTTCTGGTCATTTCCTCACCACTCAAGCATCTGGAAGCCCAGTCCCGTCAAGGAACCAAGCTATCACTTGGTGACGTACCGGCATAGTCCTCACCTAAGGACCCCACAAGGTGTGCACCAGTACGCGTATGTCCCCGCTATGATACCACTTGTCACGGGCCTAGAGTCTAACGCAGCCCACAGAGCCCGTTCCGCGTCCCAAGACCATAGATGATACCTCCGGGACGAGCCTTACCATACGCGAGCCAACTGGTTTCACCCTGCCATGGGCTCATCAGGGAAGCGGCAGTAGCTCCCGACCAGTTGTGCCTTATACGGCTACGACCCCCTTGATGGTCAAGTCCTCCCAACCTGACTCGGCCAGATCGTAGAACAAGGCAGAACCACGCCTCAATGCTACTGTTGCCCTCCCATTACACCATAGGCGGCAAACCATGAAGGCACGAGACCATCCAATTGGTCTTTACACGGTCAGGACATTTCATGCCGTGACATTCTCCCCCACTTAACAAATAGCACACCCTCGTGCTGGGGGAGAAGGACTCCGCCCTAGGACCGAACATACCGTACTCGGAATGCACACCCACCCAGACCAGCCATCACACACTGCAGTCGGGCTTCCTTATGGCTACCCCAGTTCGCATCACCTCACGGACATCACCTTTGGGGCAGAGCACTCCTCAGCATGTCCTAACAACCTTGGCGACGTACCGGCATTGTCCTCACCTAAGGACCCCACAAGGTGTGCACTAGTACGCGTATGTCCCCGCTATGATACCACTTGTCACGGGCCTAGAGTCCGGCGCAGCCCACAGCGCCCGTGCGGCATACCGAGGCCATAGACGATACCTCCGGGACTAGCCTTACCATACGCGTGCCAACTGGTTTTGCCCTGCCATGGGCTCATCAGGGAAGCGGCAGTAACTCCCGACCAGTTGTGCCTTATACGGCTAAGACCCCCTTAATGGTCAAGTCCTCCCAACCTGACTAGGCCAGACCGTAGCATAAAGCAGAACCACACCTCAATACTGCTGTCGCCCTCCCATTACACTATAGACGGCAAACCAGGAAGACACGAGACCATCCAATTCGTCTTTACACGGTCACAACATTTCATGCCGTGACATTCTCCCGCACTTAACAAACAGCACGCCCTCGTGCTGGGGGAGAAGGACTCCGCCCTAGGACCGAACATACCTTACTCGCAATGCACGCCCTCGTCCAGTAGATACGATGTCGTTGAACTGTCCTGCTTTCTTGTGTAAAGAATTCATATATCTTACACAGGAATCATTACAACAACACATTGCTAACCTTATCCATATCATTGCTAATCTTATAATTAGGTTGTCCCTTTGAACCTAGATCTTGGGATCTCCAGTCAACTAGGTTGGGTTTTCCTTCATAATACCTATATATCCACAAGCTTTAGGCCCATTCCTTTTGTCAAATTTTCAACTAACTCTCTATTTAACCTTTTGGTTAACGGATCCGCTATGTTATCTTTTGACTTCACATAGTCAATCGTGATAACTCTAGTAGAGAGTAGTTGTCAAATGGTATTGTGTCTTCAATGGATGTGTCTAGACTTACCTTTGTACATCTTACTCTGTGCCCTTCTAATTGCTGATTGACTATCACAATGGAAAACTTATTGGTGGCACAGGTTTTTCCCATTTTGGAATATCCTCCAAGAACTGGCGTAGCCATTCAGCCTCTTCTCCACATTTATCTAAAGCTATGAACTCAGATTCCATTGTGGATTGGGCTATAATTGTTTGTTTTGAAGATTTCCAAGATACAACAGCTCCAGCTAGTGTAAACACATAGCCACTTGTGGGTTTTGAGTTATTTATATCAGATATCCAGTTTGCATCTGTGTAGCCTTCTAACACAGCTAGGTGTCTAGTATAATGTAACCCATAATTTTGAGTATGTCATAGGTACCTTAGTACTCTAGCTATTGCTTTCCAATGCTTATTGTGTAAGCAATATCTGGTCTAGTGCAACTCATTAGACACATTAGACTCCCAATAACATGAGTATTCACCTGACATATACTCTCCCCTCTATTTTTGGATAGATGGAGACTAATGTCTAATGGTGTTCTGGCAATTCCATAATCGTCCTTGTTGAAGTTTTCAAGGATTTTGTCTATATAATGAGTTTGGGGGGAAGCGCACTAAGAGTCCTTAAAGTTTCCAAAATCTAAAGAGTGAGTCCTAAACCTTTTCGAGTTAACAATGAAGTCCTTAACGTTTTAAATCGTAGCTCATTTGAGTCCTAAACTAACGGTTCCTTACAAGTGGCTGACGGATTGTGTATCTGGCTCTTGATGACCATTAGGGGTGCTTGGTGGAGGCTGCATAGCCTGGTGAGTGGGATTTTGAGAGCGGCAGAATTATCGAGAGCGAGAGCGGGAGAGAGAGTTGCGATTCAAGAGAGAGACTAGAAAGAATTGATGACGACGAATCTGGTAGGCTCGTTTGGGGCGAACGACCATTCCTGGCGCTATCATCGTTTACGCTGAGAAAGATAAATTTTTTTTTAGGGTTTGGGTCCCAAAATCTGAGTTGTAAAGCTTTAAAAATTGAGATTGGTGATTGGTGTATGTTCGATTAGTCTTCATTGTTGTTGGTGAGGGCTCCATTACCTTCAATGTAGTTAGAATAACTAGGGTTTGGTCTATTAGGGTTAGGGTTTTTATGAAATTGCAATACGGTTGGCTTAATTAATGTAAATTAAGAAGTGTTTAAACATTAATCTACTGTTATACTCTTAATTTCAGAGCAGATGTGCAGTGAAGGTCACCATTATTTGAAGTTTGTCTATGATGGTAGGCTTGAAAAACGTGGGAAATAGAGGTATGTGGATGGGAAGAAATTGAGAATCGAGATAGACCCGAACTTACTCAGTCACCATGAGCTGAGAAGTCTTAATGACGAGAAGACAGAAAAGAGGGCTGTATGTTTCTGGTATGTTGACTTGGATGTTGCTATCAATAATGGTTTCATTAGGTGGTGGTATGTGTAGACTACGAAGACCAGATTGTGGTCAGTGAACAAATTGAGAAAAGTGAGGGTACTGTTACTGAAGCTGTTGGCCCTGTTAATGATGGTGTTGGACCTGCTGCTGTCGTGAGTAATGAGTGGCCTGTGTACGAGGAAGGGAATGAAAATTATAATAGTGACTTGGAGGAGAAGTCTAGTGATGAAGAAGTGGAGGTTGGTGAGGGAACAACAAAGAAAGTTAAAGAGAATGAAGTTGGTCTGGAGTTAGATGATGAGACCATCATCAAAAAATTGTTGGGGAAGTCTTGGGATATGGAGGAGGAAGAAGAACTTTAAGACACATGTTACCTAAGTGATGATGATGATGAATTGAATGAAATTAGGGAGAAGGTAAAGGTGTGGAAACTTCGATGGGGTTATAAGAAGGTTAAGATCACAATATTGGTTGTTGGTGCTGGGGATGACAACATTCGGCAAGTTAAGAGGAGAAGACCTAGGGCAGGAGGGTTTCCTAGGTATGATCCAAAATGTGTAACTCCAGACTTTTGTGTAACTCAGGTGTTTGAGAGCACAGAAGTGTTACGGTCACCCCAAGCGGGTTGTGACCCGGGTGACCCGGGGCTCCGGTTTTGGCCTGCGAGTCACGTTTTTGAGTGGTTAAAAGGCTCCCGAGACTTGTCTGAGCATCATTTCTGGGAATCCTTCGGGATTTGAGGTTGTGTGGGTCCCCCGGACATTTCCGCCGAAAATATTTTTCCGGCGCCGGGGAGTTGTCGGGGTTGGCTCGGGACGTACAGCGGGCTCGGTAGTGCTCCAGGACCTCAGATTGAGGAACCGTTTGCGGATTTGGAATCGTGGGAGCGACCCGGAGATTTTTACGGAGCATATTTTTCGGGACGTGACGTGCGGTCCGGGCGACTCCGGGGCTCGGGCGGAATCCGGGGCTCGGGATGGAATTTTCCGGCGGCTCCAGGGTAAGTTATGTTATATTTTAAGGCGGATTTTATGGATATTTTGAGGAATTTTGTGGTGACGGGTTGAGGTCCAGGGTTATTATGCGGCGCGCCGGATTTGTTCGGGTTTAGCGAGCTCGGTAGGACGCTACGGAAGGGTAAATAAATATTTGAAAATTGTTTTATGAATGTTATGATATTCTGAGGATTCTGGTCAGTTTTGGGTTCATTTGGAGTTCGTTACCTAAATTTGGGGTTTAATTGCAAAGATTTGGAGAATTAGGGGGTTAAGTTGCAATTAACCCAAAAGTTATAAGTATTTTGGGCCAGACTTGGGCTTGAGGCGGCAGCAGCCATTTTGGGTGGACATTTGGCTTATTTTTATTTAAGATGGAAAAGAGGTAGGAAAAGAGGAAATAAAAGGAAATGAAAATAGGGAAATTTTGGCTAATATTTGGGAAACAAAAGAATGAGGCGGCTGCAAAGGAAAGGTTGGGACATGTGTTGAGTTTTAATTAAAAAGGGAAAGAAGACAAAATGGAAAAGAGAGAAGAGATAATTGTGGAAAATATAAAAGGAAGAAAATGATGATTTTCTTCCATTTCTTCATCTTCTTCTTCTCTCCTTTATGTCCGCCATTTTGGCTCTCTCAAGCTCCATGTGCTTTTCAATTTTTGGCAAGAAATCAACAAGGTTTTGGGTGCAAATCATTGGTAAGTTTCTCCTCTTCTTCTCTTTGTAAGGTTGGAAGCATGAATTTGGATGGAAAATGGGTTTAGAGAGGATTTTGTGTTTGTTCTTTGCTATGAGTTTTGATGATCCTCTTGCTTCCAAATTTAAGTATGTTGTTCTTGGCATGGAGAGAAGTAAGAATCTATGTTTAGATTTTGGAAAAACTCCATGGATGGGAGAAACCTAAAGTGGCGAAATTAGGGTTGTTTTCTAAACTTGATGTTTAGTTGGATTTTTGGATCATGCTTTGAGTATGTTGTTCCTAGCATGATTCTAAGGCTTTCTATGGTTTCAATTTGGTGGAAAATTGGTTGAGTAGGAAAGCCCCAATTTGAGTGAATAGTGGAAATTAGGGTTTATGTTGAATTATGGTGATTTTGATGCAATTGGTTAGTAATGTTGGTTAGGAAGTGAAATTGGTGATTAGTATGATTAATTAGAAGCTTGAATGGTTTGATTTGGAAGTGTGGTGAAAAATTGGTAAAGGGTCGAATTGTTGAAGTGGTTCTTTTTCCATGTTGGTGATGTGTGTTGATTGAATTGGATGCTAAATTGGTAATGTGGATGGAAGTAGGTGCGATATGGCGTTTGAAATGTCGTTTTCGGGTTAGAAATGAGAAAGTTAGGTTTATGCGGGTTTTCCGGGAAAAATGTCTGGAATGCGAGTTTAAAGGTTGGAATGTGTTTGTGGGTGTTGGAATAACAAGGTTCTAGCTCGGTTCGTAAAACCGAGCTTTCTGTGGATTTTTGCGGGAAAGTGCGGGATTGTGCAGGTTTGGTTTCTGGGGGTCTGTTTTGGTGAGTTCTGACTGGTTTATGGTTGTTCAGCTTGTTTCTGCAGTGGTCGAATAGTGCGGGACCTTAAAAGGCGAATTGTCACGTTTCGGGTCGGAAGCCGGGATTTTTCCGGGATTTGTGCTGCGGAGCAGATTTTCGAGGTAAGGGTTCAACTTCTCTCGTTATACATTCTGGAATGAGACTTTATGTATACGGGTTTAGTTGAGGCGGGTTCCCGGGTTGAGGACGGTGGTTCGGTGATCCCGGGACCTGTCATATGGTAGGGTACATGTTTGTACTTGTTCTGTTTCAAGGCCGGGTGGTCTTGGAGGCCACGGGTTTATATGTTGTTCTGCGTATCCGCGCTAGGCGCTGATATTTATGTTCTTACGTTTTGATATATTATATTCTGTTTTGCATATGCATTATTATCATGTGGTTACATTGCGGTGTCGCGAGGGTGCCGACATTCTGTTTGTACACGCACCGAGAGTGCAGTATTACATTACGTGTGTCACCTTTGGAGGGTGTCGACACTTTACGTATACACGCACCGGGAGTGCAGGTATACTTCTGTGACCCTACGACAGTTTGGGGATCGCGACCCCGGCCGGTACCGTGCTTTACATTGCATTACATTACATTACGTATATTTCTGACCTCTTAGAGAGGGCTGTCGTCTTGGGTCGTTCTGGCGGTTGGACCGCGTATGATGGATTCTGACTCACCTCTGACTTTGCATACATGCATATGTATATATTTGTGCTTGTGTTTGTTTTGTTTTGCAGGTTCGACTCAGCAGTGCTTGCACAAACTATATCCTACCTTAGCCCTTACTGGGTCCTTTCGAGGACTCACCCTTTTTATTTGTTTACCACCTTTCAGGTCGGTCTGACAAGCAGCCGGCGGACTAGAGATCCGCGGTGCTTTTGGTTTTGGTTTCAGCAGCAGCAGCAGTACCTCGTGCGGGAACCTTCTGGGTGAGAGGTTTTCCGGATTCCGCACTTAGGTATTCTAGGGTGTACTTAATGGCTCTGTAGTTGTAGTTGCATGCATGTAGATCAGGTCATGAAATTTGTATATGGTGAATGTTATGGAATATGTTCTGATTCTGTATCTGTCTTCTGAGTCGAGGGCGGAGCCCCGACTTGCTTATATTGGTTATATGTATGAGATGGTTTCTGTGGTTTGGTAAACATAAGTAATGAATGGAATTCCATGAACTGCATGTTTGTTGTTAAGTTGCTTTGTATACTTGCCATGTATGTGATTTGTAGGTTGCAGGTCGTAGTACGACCATTCCGTTATTGCGGGCCGGGTCGTGGGACCACTACACGTAGCGGGTTTCGGTAGTACCGTTACCGCGCTTTCCGCCGTAGCTTCCGCTTCCGAACGTCGCGGCCGGCTCCGCCTCCGCAACCGGGCGGAGTGGTCGTGACAGAAGAGTTTAAGGATGTTGTTAACAAACATTTCGTCACTCAACATAGACATGTTAGGTTTCACGAGATCACGGAGACATGGGTAAGGGCTAAGTGTTCTTCACCTGGATGCCCTTGGTTCATATCTCTCGGTTATGACAAGTTGACCGGGAACTTTCATGTGAAAACCTTACACCTCAATCATACTTGTGTCCATCAGTTCAAAATCAGGAGGTGTTCTAGCAAGTTCCTTGCTAACTGGTTTTACTACGAGATTAAGGCAATGCCCACAATCAAGCTACTTGCTTTCAAGAATCTTGTGAGGGAAAAGCTGGAAGTGGAAGTTTCTATCATGAAGTATCGGAGGGCAAAAGAAAGAGTTTTGAGGAGAATTGTGGGAAATTATAGGATTGAGTATGGGCTGCTTTGTGATTATGCTGAAGAGTTGAAAATTAGAAATCCAGGGACCACCTGTGAAGTTAAATTAGACCCACCAAAGCAAGGGAAAACTGCCCCATTCTTCAATGCATTCTACGTCTGTTTTGATGCCTTGAGAAGAGGGTTTTTGGAAGGTTGTAGGAGCATCATTGGTGTGGATGGGTGTTGGCTAAAAGGGGTCTGCAAAGGACAATTGTTGGTGGCTATGGGGCGAGACGGAAATGATCAGATGTTTCCTATTGCATGGGGAGTTGTGAAGACCGAAAATTATGAAAGTTGGAATTGGTTTCTATCTTTACTAGCTACTGATCTAGGAATTGGCACTTTTTTTGGTTGGACAATAGTATCTGATAAACAAAAGGTATAACTCATGTCAATGTTATTATGTGATTAAATTTGTGCGCAGCTTGTTATGACTCATGTCTTTGCAAAATGCAGGGCTTAGTGAAAGCAATTCAAACATTGTTTCCAGCTGTGAAACATAGGACTTGTGCAAGACACTTATACTCCAACTTTGCATCAAAATGGAGAGGTCGAATGGTAGAGAAGTATTTCTGGGATGCAACAAAGGCGACCAACATAGATGACTTCAACATCCATATGAACAAAGTCAAGGCTGTTACTGTTGATGCTTGGAATTGGCTCATTGAGAAGGGACCTCAGCATTGGTGTAAGTCTTTCTTCAACCAGTCCATTAAATGTGACATTGTACACAATAATCTTCGTGAAGGTTTTAATGGCTAGATCTTGGAGGCAAGGTGTAAATCTGTTTACACTATGCTTGAAGACATTAGGACCAAGGTAATGACTAGGTTGCATTGTCAAAGAGATGCATGCATGAAATGGGCTGAGGAAATTGGTCCTAACCTTTAGAAGAAACTCGAAAAAAATAGGAAGCTTGCAAGTACTTGTACTTGTGTGTGGGAAGCTTGCAAGAGTCTAGGGGAAATGCTGCTCCTGCTGCTCCAAAAGTGGTGGAGAAAGCTGGAAGTTCACAACCTAAAGTAACTGAATGCTTCTTATCATTTCATTTCATTCTAACATGGAGAAGCTTGTATTTTCGTTTTGAACAGAAAAAAGATCACCAAGCAAGAAACAATATTTTGTTACTCATTATTGGAAAGAGCCTGGTAGGATCGGAGAACTGTTGGAGCTGTAGAAGGAGAGGACAGTTACCTTGGTGGACTTAAAGGCTGAGTGCTTGAAGAAGAAGAAGAAGAAGAAGAAAGAGAAGCTGGCAGTGCAGGATGGTCAGATGGTCAAATAAAGCTTGAAGGAGATGCATAGTAGATTTAGTAAATATTAGTAAACTTTTTGTTAATATGGCAGCATGTGGAGAGCCCAGCCTAGAATTTTAGGAGCCTTTCCTATCATTAGTATGGATTACCATACTACATGCTGCACATTTTGGTGGCAAGTATGGTGCACCATACTTCAAAGATCTATTGGGTAGTTGGATGGATCTTTTATGTAGTTCAGTTTCATGTTAGAAGGATGTTGTTTCTGAATCCTGAAATAGTATGGAACATTAATGCAAGTACATTTGGGATTATTGCTTGAAGTTTATGGTTTGCGTATGGTGCAAATAGAACCATGCAAGGTTTTCCTAAAACCATTAGGACCTCTTCGTGATTTAGAAAACATTTAGGAGTACAACAGTTAACTTCAAGGCAAGCCAACCCAAGCTTCATTCTCTTATATTCCACCAACATCTTCACAACATTTTTTGGAAGCTGAGGGTCGATCCACTCCCTAAATCCACAAAACCCATCACTTCCAAACCGAGAACAGCCAAGGAAGCGCCGGTCGACATTTAGTTCGGTCTCGCCATCCTCACCACCGTTTGCAGACCGCATCTGCAGGTCTTCCTCAAATGGATGTTGGTGCAGCTACTTGAAGACCAGTTGGATGACATTTTCGAACTGAAAACAAGTTTGGGTTCGCAGATGTCAAAACACGATTTTTTAACGATTGAGTCCTATATGTTTACTAAATCTACGTGTCCGCTTACAGACGCCGTTATTGCCACGTGTGAGCCAGTTGTGCAAAACCGTTAGTTTAGGACTCAAATGAGCTACGATTTAAAACGTTAAGGACTAATTGTTAACTCAAAAAGATTTAGGACTCACTCGTTAGATTTCGGAAACTTTTAGGACTCTTAATGCGCTTACCCCAATGAGTTTGGCTCAAAATTAGACATTTTGTTGTTCTTATGATTTTAACTTCTAAAATCACATCAGCAAGTCCCATATCTTTCATGTCAAAATTTGAATTCAACATGTTTTTGGTAGATTTGAAAATTTTATAACTACTACCAACAATAAGTATGTTATCCACATAAAGACGTAGAATGATATCATCATTTTCTGTTTGTTTGACATAAATGCACTTGTCACACTCATTGATTTTAAACCCATTGGTAATCATTGCATGGTCAAATTTTTCATGCCACTTCTTTGGTGCTTGTTTCAGACCATATAATGATATTACCAATTTACAGACTTTCTTTTCATTCCCTGGAGCTATAAAGCACTCGGGTTGCTCCATATAGATTTCATCATCTAAATCTCCATTTAGGAAAGCTGGTTTTACATCCATTTAAAGTACTTCCAAATTTCTCAATACTGTGATTGTCAGAATCATTCTTGTTACAGTCACCCCGAGCGGATGGTGACTTCTGTGAATCCCGGGGCTCCGTTCCAAACATGCGGGGCATGTTTTTTGTTGGTTAGACAGCTCCCGGATCTTTTCTAGGTAACATTTTCGGGAATGCTTGTATATTCGAGGTCGCACGAGTCCCCCGCACCTTTCTGGGGAAAATATTTTTCGGGGGCGGGACATAATCCTATCGATCAGTAAGCTCGGGAATTTTATCGGGACCTTATAAAAGTGAATTTTCAACATATTTGAGGTCGCACGAGCATTCCGCACATTTTCGCACTAGCTGTTTCTGTCCTAGAAGTCCACTCCTGGACCGGTATACTTGCCCCAGAAGTCCAACACGGGACTTGTCATACTCTTCCCTCTCGGGTGACCCATGCGGTCAAACGCAACCTGCTCTGATACCAACTTGTCACTGGTGCGCCCGCGCCCGGTTGCTGAGGCGGGGCCGTCCCGCAATGGCAGAAGCGAAAGCTACGGAGGAAGCCACGTGAGCTGCGGACACGGAAGCGGTAGGTCCAACCAAAACCCGCTGAGTGTGGTGGTCCCGTGACCCAACCCGCAAAGTCTCATTCTCGAAGGCCAGGTGCCTCAGAACACTTTGCTCACGGAGTATGTAGACATAGTTATGCGCTAATAATGTTCGGTCATGTTTCGACCCGCAACCTACAATTCCCAAACATGGCAAGTATTCAGTATAAACCCTAACTATCCATGGCGAGCCCCGCCCCACTGAAATAGGCGAGCACTCAACCATCCCTAAACATACAGTTCATGGATAACTTCATACATAGCTTCTCAGAAACACACAGATACAGAAAGTGTCTATCACATCAGAATATGATCACATCCCGGGACCTGCCTTCCACTGTCATGGGCAAGTCTTCGGTCCTACATAGTATCCAAAACATATATACAGAAGCAGAATGTATCTAGGATACATAGCATGATCAGACAGATGACATGCATGCATATACACCTACAGAGCCGAACCCCAAGGAAAACCTTAGAATACCCAAGTGCGGGATCTAGGAGAAACTCCGAGATCAGAAGATCCCCGCAAGTATCGCTGCTGCTGCTAACACACCAACGGAAGAGAGAAGTAAGTTAACTGTGAGAAAACCCATATGCTATCCTTAGTATAAATCCAGAAGTCAGAAAACAGACTATAGATTCAGACTCAAATACAGATTCAAACTTCAGATACAGATTCAGATTCACACTTCATATACAAATTCAGATTTCAGATATCTAATCTCAGATTTCATATACAGATTCATATTTCAGATACTGATCCTAGACTATAGTTACTCAAAGAGACTGCCCCATACAGACAGAAAATCAGACAAAACAGAAGGGTACCTGAAACAGAATCAGACAACACATCCCAGACTCACTACGGGTTGTTGGTAAGGTACTCCTGAAATAGTAAACAGAAAGGGGGTAAGTCCTCTTTTGAGAACTTAGTAAGGGCTTGGGGGTAGGCATGGTTTCTCTTTATGTATAACAACCTGTACAACAAAGTCACCGCACGCCACCCGAGCCCGGTGCACATAAGTGAGGCGGGGCGGGGGCGCCGGGACGTCGGAAGCGGAAGCCGGAATGAATACAGAATGGCAGGTCCATCGAGACCTGCCGCGCGTAGCGGACCCGAAAAGCGAAGCGATTGTGGAAGCAACCTGCAAATTCATACATATACTCGAATAACCATGCAAACAGTTCATGTAATAATCAACAAAGTAAGCACCGCCCTCCAAGGACGAGTGCTTACGCACCAAACATAGATACATACAGAATTCACCGAACCTAGAGTATCTAGCAAGCGCCAAGCGCTCAGAACATGCACAGAACAGAATATATAAGTATATACAAATATAGAATCATCACAATCATCCAGAAAGTATGCACATGCAACTACAGAGCCGACCCTAGGCCTAAACGTCAAAATACCTCGCGCGGGATTCAGACCAAGTAGACAAAATCCCAGCCCACAAGGTACTGCTGCTGCTCAACACAACCAAGGCAGAAGCCTCACGGAAACCAACTCCGCTGGTTGTTTACCAAGTCTACCTGAAACCCAAAAACAGAACCCAAAAAGGGTGAGTCCTAAAAGGACCCCGTAAGGGATTTGGGGTAAGATAAGCATATGTAACCCTGCAAAACAGAAAGATAATAATATACAGAATATATATGACAGAAAACAGAATATCGTGCATGTAATAAAACAGATCAGAATCCCGAAGGATGTGCGATACTAAATCGCCATAAACCCTTATAACCAATCAGAACGACAGCCTCCCTCTAAGGGAGTCAAGCCGGCTATTACGGAAGCATGGTGCACCACTGGGTAGCGAACCCACAACCGCCGTAGGGTTAATGCACAAAGTATGCCACAAGGCATACACCTACAAACGTAGGGTTAATGCATGTGGTATGCTACAAGGCATACACCTACAGATCACAGAACTTACCTTAAAGCGAAATTTCCAAATACCTGCAAAATGTAAGTGCTACAATACATACACCTACAGACTACGAATATGCTCTAGGCATATAATACCGAAATACTGCAGTAATGAAAATGAAACTAAACATAAACCTATCTTACCAAAAATAGAATAACCAAACCCTTACCTCAAATTACAGAGTATTAGACCGATTCATGACGACTTCCACACCACGACCCGAAACTCAGAAACCTCTCTTTTTATAACTTCCGGACCTCGAATCTGTCAATTCAAGTTAAATTAGCAACCTTACCAACCACACTACCAAACTTCACCCATGACCCCTAAACCGAAAATCCTGCAGAATTTCCGTAAAATCCCAGATTTCCACAGAAACTTCAGAATTCAGAACCAACGTAGACAATGCAAGCTTATACATTGTCAAACATAATCCAACAAGCAGAACTGATCAAATCCAACCTTAAAACCCTTCATTACCCAACATTTTCCGATAATCCCGTTTAATTGCAACTTTTCCATTTCTTAACCGAATTCAACGTTTCAAACTTCAAACCACACCTAAATTCAACCCCAACACCATATTAACATCCAATTCAACCAAAATGAAACTCCAACATGGAAAAAGAATCATTCCAAAAATTCGGCTTCTTTGCCAAATTTTATCCAACTTCCAAATCAATCCATTCAAACTTCCAATTAATCATACTAATCACCAATTTCACTTCTAAACCAAGAATGCTATCCAATTGCATCCAAAACAACAAAATCCAACAATGAACATCATCTCATAAATTGCCAAATGGGGGTTTCCAACCCAACATATTTTCCATCAAATTGAATCCATACATAAGCTTAGAATCATGCTAGGATTAACATACTTGAAGCATGAATCAAGGAGACAAACACACATCAACATAGAATTTTCCAACAAATTCGGCAATTTGGGGATTTTTACCCAAGGTGTGTTTTCCAAAATCCAACACTTGATTATCACTCCCATACAACCCAAGAACAACATACTAAAAGATGGGAGGAAGAAAATCATCCTAGATGGTAGTCATGAACAAACCCATATTTCACAAATCTCTTTTTCCATCCAAATCTTACTTCCAACAAGAAAAGAGAGCAAGGGAGGAAGCTTACCACTTTTTGGAGTCCACCCATGGTGAATTTCAGCCAAGAAAATGAAGAACCCAAAGCTTGAAGAAAATGGAGGCTATGGCGGCAACGAGTCGGAGAAATGAACGAAGCAGAAGGAGAAATGAAATGAAAATAGCTCCTGTACGCTTTCCACAATCCTTTTAAAACTTCTTCCTTTCCATCTCTAATATGGGCATGACAAGTGTCCTCTTTCCTTTCCATCTTTAATATGGCCATGACAAGTGTCCTTTCCCTTTGGTCAACACTTAAGAGTCAACCTTATCCACCGAAATCTGAAATTGGCTAAGTCATGCCTTCTTCGGGAGAAGGCCCATGCCTTCTACGGGAGAGGGCCTATGCCTTCTACGGAAGAGGGCCTATGCCTTCTACGGAAGAGGGCCTATGCCTTCTACGGAAGAGGGCCTATGCCTTCTACGGAAGAGGGCCTATACCTTCTACGGAAGAGGGCCTATGCCTTCTACGGAAGAGGGCCTATGCCTTCTACGGAAGAGGGCCTATGCCTTCTACGGAAGAGGGCCTATGCCTTCTACGGAAGAGGGCCTATGCCTTCTACGGAAGAGGGCACCTGCCTTCTACGGAAGAGGGCACATGCCTTCTACGGGAGAGGGCACATGCCTTCACAGCGAACGTCCCGCCCCAAAAATATTTTATAGCGTAAAAAGCTCCGGGACGTTCCCACGATTCCAAAACCGCAAACGGTTTTCCAAACCGAGGTCTCGAGAACGCTACCAACTCCCAGACGCCCCGAGACGACCCCGACAACCCCGGCGCCAAAAATATTTTCGGCGGAAACGTCCGGGGACCCACACGACCTCAAATACGGAAGGGTTCGCCAAAATGATACTCGGATAGGGCTCGGGAGCCGCCCGAACGCCGAAAACGTGACCCGCAGCCAAAACCGAGCCCCGGTCACCCGGTCGCAACCCGCTCGGGGTGACCGTAACATTCTCCCCCTTAAAACTCTTGGTCCTCCAAGAGTAGCTCGAACCAACCAGACAGTGTCGCTACCAACCAGAAAATATAACCATTCCTCTAACCCAGAACAATCGGACCACCGTGCTGGTGCGGCGGGAGTGGTAGTTTAGACTACCATACAGAGCCTCACGGCGTCCCACCCTCCGGGTGCATCTTATTGCACCCCGAGTCAGTTGCCGGTATTTCTACCAGACAACCCTGCATAAGATCGAACCTAAGTCTAACTGATCCACAACAGGCTACCCTGGGAGATACCACATAAAACAGAAACAGTTGGGGGGAAACCAACCTAACAACTTACTCTGGAAACTCATGAGAACCGATAAGATTCGGGGTAACTTGCCCCGCCTACCAAATCTTACTGTCCCTCTGAACGGTGCTACCTCCAGTCAAATTCTATCACCAAACTCAGATTCAAGAGCCCTACGGCGGCGGTTCGTATAAGCAGTGGTGTAGTCGTTCGCGGTTTTGATCCGCGCCTGTAACAACTGATCTTCGCCGTAGTCTCCTCAAAAAGCTCGGGTCCCACCAACCCTATCGACGCATCTGTCCAACAAGTGTGGTGTCATACACCTCCTCCCGTACAACGCTTCATATGGTGCCATGTCAAATGTAGTCTGAAAGCAATTGTTGTACGAGAACTCTATCAAAGTAACTGCTGGTCCCAAACTCCTCCAAAATCCGAAGTATAGATTCACAGCATAACTTCCAGTATTAGAATCACCCACTCCGACTGCCCGTCCGTCTGTGGGTGATAAGCTGTACTCAGATGGAGTCGCGTGCCCGGTGCTTCATGAAAAGCTCTCCGTAACCGTGGTTGTAAAACGCAGATCACGGTCGATACAATGGAGTCTGGTACTCCATGTAAACGTACAATCTCCCTGATGTAAAGCCGGGCAAGCTTCTCCAGAGGGTCTATGACCCGAATAAGCAGAAAGTGTGCGCACTTTGTCAGCCAATCCACAAAAACCCAGATAGCATCATGATGAGACCGTGTCAGGGCAGTGCAGTCAGAAAGTCCATCGTAACATTACCCCACTTCCAGACTGGAATGGGCAAAGTCTGCAGTGTCCCTGCCCGTTTCTGATGCTCAAACTGCTCGGGTGTACCTCCTCTAACATCTCATTCCAGAACTTCTGATCCTCTAGTACATAAAGGCGGTCTCGGAAGTATAGCAATCCTTGCCTATACTGAAACGTCGGTAACACATAAACCCTTATCTTCCCCAGATAACTTCTTCAGCCCCGGATCTCTACCTTGCGCCTCGCGCACTCTATCAAACCACTCAGAATGTATGGTAAGTGTGTACACCTGAGCACGTTCCCAGAGTTGCCACCTGTGCCAAAGGCACGTCAAATCTCTCTCCTCAGATCAGTCCCCAACATTTCCTCCCTTAACTAACCCGGTATACTTCCTGCTCAGTGCATCGGCAACCGTGTTGCCCTTGCCAGAGATGTACTCGATACAACAATCATAGTCCTTAATGTATTCGAGCCATCTATGCTGCCTCAAATTAAGCTCCTTTTGCGTAAACAGATATTTCAGACTCTTATGGTCGGTAAGAATCTGAAATTTACTACCAAACAGATATTGCTTCCAATGTTTCAGCGCATAAATTACTATAGCCAACTCCAGATCATGTGTCAGTCAGTTCAGCTCATGCGGTCGCAGCTGCCTCGACCCATAAGCTAACACAAAACGCTCCTACACCAACACACATCCCAAACCAGATGTGGAAGCATCCGTATAAACCACATACGGTAAGATCGGATCTGAAAGAGTCAGAATAGGAGCGTTAGTCAACCGCCGCTTTCAACTCCTGAAAATTCTGCTCACACCTATCGGACCGATATACGGTTGACCCTTCTTGGTCAACTGCGTAAGCGGAGATGCCAGAACAGAAAATCCCAGTACAAACCTCCGATAATATCTTACTAACCCTAGGAAGCTCCTGAACTCCCGTACCATGGTAGGTTGTTTCCAATCCCGCACTGCCCACACCTTCTCTGGATACACAGACAAGCCATGCTCAGAAATAACGTGTCCCGGAAAAGTGACTTCCCGAATCCATAACTCACACTTTGAGAATTTAGCATAAAGCTGATGTTCCCAAAGTGTCTGCAGAACTACCCTCAGATGCTCCCGATGCGAGTCCTCATCCCGAGAATATATCAGAATATCATCAATAAAACCACCAGAAATGAGTCCAAGTACGGTCGGAACACCCGATGCATCAGATCCATGAATGCCGCTGGAGCATTGGTCAGCCCAAATGGCATGACCGTAATCTCTAAGTGTCCAAATCGGGTGCGGAAAGCAGTCTTAGGTATGTCCTCTTCCTTCACCCTAAGCTGAAAATACCCAGATCAGAGATCAATCTTTGAGAAAACTCTTGAACCCTGAAGTTGATCAAAAAGATCGTTAATCCTCGGTAACGGATACTTATTCTTCCCAATAAGAGCATTCAACCGTCTGTAATCAATACAAAGTCAGAGTGTCCCATCATTCTTCTTAACAAACAGAACCAGAGCACCCCACGCTGAAGTGCTCGGTCGGACGAAACTCTTTTGCTGTAATTCCTCCAGCTTGCTTCTTCTACTCCTGCATCTCAAAAATAGGCATCCGATAAGGAGGAATAGATATCGGAGCAGTACCCGACTGCAGGTGGATCTCAAACACAATTCCCCGCTCTTGTGGTAATCCGGGCAACTCCTCCAGAAATACCTGCGGAAAATCTCGAACCAATGGTAAACCATCCAACTTCAACCTAGTACCAACCTCATTCAGATCATAACATTCCCCTACACCAACTATCGACAGCTGATCCAGAATCTGTAACTCCTCATCGTGTCAGTGCGATAGTCAAACCAGTCGGAGTCGTGAGAGGTAGTACCTCTCCAGAAACCATAATGGTACGGGTTGCACAATCAACGTGCACAGAGTTCTTGGATAGCCAGTCCATCCCAAGAATAATATCATAGTTCGGCGTGTCTAAAACCAACAAATCCGATACTATCAAATGTCCGCCTACAGATATCGTACAACCCCGAACCATCTCATTGGAAAACAGAAACTGACTCCCAGCAGTTTTTACTAAATGCGTTTGAGGCAAAGTACTAACAGACAGATGCAGAGATGTAACACCTTTCTGTGTTACAATGGAAACAGATGCTCCCGTATCAAATAATGCATGAACCGACACCTCATTCAGAAATAAAGTACCCTGCCTTACAGTCAGAGGGCAATCCCGTACCCAGTGAGTGTCAGACCCGCAACGTAAACATCGGCCCTCCTGCCTGTAACAAAGTCGACCGAGGTGATACCTACTACTAGTCGGACAAGATCGTGCCGGTGGTGCTCCCTCTCTACCTCTATTAAACTGCCTGCACTGCTCGGCCGTCCAGAAATCTGCCGGGGTCCCCGCTGTATGGAACCCCTCCGTACTCCCCTGACCTCATTGCAAGGTGAGACGACTCTCAACCTCCTCTTGCTCGAGGAGTTGAGCCCAATAACCGCTTCCCGAAACAAAGTAATGTCTAAAGGTCTCAAAACCCACCTGAACTCGGGGCGCAGTCGACGAATAAACCTCTTGGCCTTCTATTCTTCCATTCCATAGTACTACGGTACGTAGTAAACCAGCCGCTCAAACTCTCACTCAAACTTTCCGACAATCTTGTCTCCCTGATGAAGCTCATCGAACTGTGCCTAACGCAGATCCCTGGCTACATCCCCGCTGCACTGCTGGGAAAAATGTAGCCTCCCCCAGGAGTTTGTCAACTCCTGCAAACCAAATCTCTACTACCCCAGACCCTTCTCGGTCATTGAACCTCGGGGGGGGGTTCAAACTCTAAAACCTCTCCAAAAGTCTGACCTCGCCAGACTGGTGCCCCAGATCTCCTCGTCGTTAATAGGACCGACGAGAAGTCTAGGTGTTGTAGTGACCACCCTCGTCAAAGTCACTCACTTACCGATCCCAAAACTATGGCGAGCAGTGGCTTAAGTCTCGCTATCACCACCTAATCAAAATGCCCTTACCGTGGCATAAACAGATTTTCCCCTGCCTACTGCCGCCCCTGAACCAGCTAGGCTGGCGGTAATACCAAATCAGAGAGGGGTCCCTACGACCGCTAAACCTAGGGGGCGGTGAGTGTGGTTGCTCAGACCCTGGGTTACGCTGAACCCGTATCCTATTCCACGGAGGTGTGGGATCTCAGTCCCGCCCCTCCGATACCAAAACACGCTGTCTACGCGTGTTAACCAAACCTGAGACATTTCGGACCAAACAGAGTCCAGACCGATCAGTCACTTCTAATCTCTACAGAAACTAGCAGCAGCTTTCTAAGGCTCTGTAGTGCAATGCAGTACTTGACACAGAAGTTACTTCTCAGAATGATAAAATCATGTATTACACCAAATCACAGAAGCAGTTCATGCTTATTTCACCAAATCCTTTTCCTAACACACAATTGTACGTACCCGGACCTTTTCCACAATCCCACGATCGTAATAATCTTACCAGAATCAAGAAATCCCGAGTGCCGAACTCTGCAACTATCGTGGTAACTTGAAGGATCAACTTTGTTCCACAATTTTATTTTGAAGTGGTTCAAGTAAGGAGGTGGCCAATCTCCGTACCAAACCATTCTAAAATAAAATGTACAACAATAGTCGTCACTACAAGTCACCACTGACGACCAATATGGTCACTTACCTGCTCTGATACCAACTTGTCACCGCACGCCGCCCGAGCCCGGTTGCGGAGGCGGGGCGCCGGGACGCCGGAAGCGGAAGCCGGAATGAATAGGAATGGCAGGTCCATCGAGACCCGCCGCGCGTAGCGGACCCAAAGAGCGAAACGATTGTGGAAGCAACCTGCAAATTCATACATATACTCGAATAACCATGCAAACAGTTCATGTAATAATCAACAAAGTAAGCACCGCCCTCCGAGGACGAGTACTTACGCATATAACATAGATACATACAGAATTCACCGAACCTAGAGTATCTAGCAAGCGCCAAGCGCTCAGAACATGCACAGAACAGAATATATAAGTATATACAAATATAGAATCATCACAATCACCCAGAAAGTATGCACATGCAACTACAGAGCCGACCCTAGGCCTAAACGTCAAAATACCTCGCGGGATTCAGACCAAGTAGACAAAATCCCAGCCCGCAAGGTACTGCTGCTGCTCAACACAACCAAGGCAGAAGCCTCACGGAAACCAACTCCGCTGGTTGTTTACCAAGTCTACCTGAAACCCAAAAAACATAACCCAAAAAGGGTGAGTCCTCGAAAGGACCCGTAAGGGATTTGGGGTAAGGTAAGTATATGTAACCCTGCAAAATAGAAAGATAGCAATATACGAATATATACAATGTAATACAGAATATCGTGCATGTAATAAAACATATCGAATCCCGAAGGATGTGCGATACTAAATCGCCATAAACCCTTATAACCAATCGTAACGACAGCCTCCCTCTAAGGGAGTTAGAAGCCGAAGCTATTACGGAAGCATGGTGCACCACTGGGTAGCGAACCCACAACCGTCGTAGGGTTAATGCACAAAGTATGCCACAAGGCATACACCTACAAACGTAGGGTTAATGCACACGGGTATGCTACAAGGCATACACCTACAGATCACGTAACTTACCTTAAAGCGAAATTTCCAAATACCGCAAAATGTATGCTACAATACATACACCTACAGACTACGTAATATGCTCTAGGCATATAATACCGAAATACCCGCAGTAATGTAAAATGAAACTAAACATACACCTATCTTACCAAAAATAGCGTAACCAAACCCTTACCTCACAATTCCAGTATTAGACCGATTCGGACGACTTCCACACCGCGACCCGAAACTCGAAAACCTCTCTTTTTCTAACTTCCGAACCTCAGAATCTGTCAATTCAAGTTAAATTAGCAACCTTACCAACCACACTACCAAACTACACCCCCGACCCCAAAACCGAAAATCCGGCAGAATTTCCGTAAAATTCCAGATTTCCACAGAAACTTCAGAATTCAGAACCAACGTAGACAATGCAAGCTTATACATTGTCAAACATAATCCAACAAGCAGAACTGATCAAATCCAACCTTAAAACCCTTCATTACCCGACATTTTCCGATAATCCCGTTTAATTGCAACTTTTCCATTTCTTAACCGAATTCAACGTTTCAAACTTCAAACCACACCTAAATTCAACCCCAACACCATATTAACATCCAATTCAACCAAAATGAAACTCCAACATGGAAAAAGAATTATTCCAAAAATTCGGCTTCTTTGCCAAATTTTATCCAACTTCCAAATCAATCTATTCAAACTTCCAATTAATCATACTAATCACCAATTTCACTTCTAAACCAAGAATGCTATCCAATTGCATCCAAAACAACAAAATCCAACAATGAACATCATCTCATAAATTCAGCAAAATGGGGGTTTCCAACCCAACATATTTTCCATCAAATTGAATCCATACATAAGCTTAGAATCATGCTAGGATTAACATACTTGAAGCATGAATCAAGGAGACAAACACACATCAACATAGAATTTTCCAACAAATTCGGCAATTTGGGGATTTTTACCCAAGGTGTGTTTTCCAAAATCCAACACTTGATTATCACTCCCATACAACCCAAGAACAACATACTAAAAGATGGGAGGAAGAAAATCATCCTAGATGGTAGTCATGAACAAACCCATATTTCACAAAAATCTCTTTTTCCATCCAAATCTTACTTCCAACAAGAAAAGAGAGCAAGGGAGGAAGCTTACCACTTTTTGGAGTCCACCCATGGTGAATTTCAGCCAAGAAAATAAAGAACCCAAAGCTTGAAGAAAATGGAGGCTATGGCGGCAACGAGTCGGAGAAATGAACGAAACAGAAGGAGAAATGAAATGAAAATAGCTCCTGTACGCTTTCCACAATCCTTTTAAAACTTCTTCCTTTCCATCTCTAATATGGGCATGACAAGTGTCCTCTTTCCTTTCCATCTTTAATATGGCCATGACAAGTGTCCTTTCCCCTTTGGTCAACACTTAAGAGTCAACCTTATCCACCAGAAATCTGAAATTGGCTAAGTCATGCCTTCTTCGGGAGAAGGCCCATGCCTTCTACGGGAGAGGGCCTATGCCTTCTACGGAAGAGGGCCTATGCCTTCTACGGAAGAGGGCCTATGCCTTCTACGGAAGAGGGCCTATGCCTTCTACGGAAGAGGGCCTATGCCTTCTACGGAAGAGGGCCTATGCCTTCTACGGAAGAGGGCCTATGCCTTCTACGGAAGAGGGCACTCTGCCTTCTACGGGAGAGGGCACCTGCCTTCTACGGAAGAGGGCACATGCCTTCTACGGGAGAGGGCACATGCCTTCACAGCGAACGTCCCGCCCCAAAAATATTTTATAGCGTAAAAAGCTCCGGGACGTTCCCACGATTCCAAAACCGCAAACGGTTTTCCAAACCGAGGTCTCGAGAACGCTACCGAACCCGGGCCAGACGCCCCGAGACGACCCCGACAACCCCCCGGCGCCAGAAAAAATATTTTCGGCGGAAACGTCCGGGGGACCCACACGACCTCAAATACGGAAGGGTTCGCCAAAATGATACTCGGATAGGGCTCGGGAGCCGCCTGAACGCCGAAAAACGTGACCCGCAGGCCAAAACCGGAGCCCCGGGTCACCCGGTCGCAACCCGCTCGGGGTGACCGTAAGTTGAATCGAATACCACCCCATAGAAGTTGAATCGAACACCACCCCGTAGGACTTGAATCGAACATCGCATCTTCGAGTCCTCGCACCTGCACACCAATGCCTATCCCGACTGACCAAGTTTGGGTATCCTCGGGCCACCCTCAATCCAAAGTCAGACTCGGTACACCCAGACACGCATTTCATAAAGTAATCTGAAATGAAGAATCGAGAGCACTCGGCACTATTACCGACCCGCGTAAGAATCGGCAAAATCCCGGTCGGCCCGAAACGCGGTAGTGTGACTTCCGAAGTCACGCACTACTCCACAACTGTTGATTCAAGCTGAACAACCACATACAAATCAGAAATCACCAATCCAGACCTCCGGGAACTAATCCCACACATTCCAGCAATTTCCCGCAAAATTCCACAAAAAGTTCGGATTCTCAAACAGAGCTAGAACATTGATATTTATACTTGCACATGCACAACTAAGCATCCAAATCATACTTTTCCCCCAAATCTACGCAAGCAAGCAAGTACGTCGGTTACGTTCACAATTTCAGAAAACATCCCCGAAACACACCACAACCACAAACATAGCCTTCATCAAATTCGGCCTTAACATGCTTCTTATACCAAAATCCATTTCAATCCAATTAGGGTTCCATTCTCATGCTTAATTCAACAATTAAACATTCTAAGCATGCTTACTAACATACTTCACCATAATCACCCAAAATCATACCAACCTTCACATATTCAATTCACCCCATTTGGGTACTTCTCATCAACATGCTCACCTTCAAATTGAACCCTAATATCAACTCCTAATCATGCTAGGAACAAAATATCCAAAGCATGAACCAAGATGGCATCAATTCAACATACTTAGAATTTAGGCAACAATTCGGCCTTTTATTGTTTTTCATTCTATGATGTTCTTTCTGTTAGGGTTTGTAGCATTAAATAACGCAGCAAAAAAATAAAAACCCTTTCCAGGATCCATGTACAATCTGAAACAGTATAAATATTGTTCAAGAGATTACCAGAAAATCACTTGAATTGCGTTCTTCCGGCAGACCTGAATCTACAGATCCTCTACGGTATCCACGCGCGAGCAATTGCGGAGTCTCTGTTCTTCCTTCTGTTGTGCTAGCAACAATTCCTTGAAGAACAGATCACCAGAGACAGGAGAGAAAAATCCCATAGAGTTTTCTGAATTTTTCTGATAATTTTTTAGTTCCAAACTGAACAAATTAATTGATTAACTGTCGCCTTCCAGACTCAGAGGGAGTGCACTTATATTTGTGCGCAGCATGCTAGGCAGCTAGGGTTTCAATTTGCCAAACTATTGGCTTAATTACAACCCTAGTCCCTAGCCATGATTTCTCATATTACTTAAGTGTCCAGCTTTTACAAAGTGACACTTAAGTCACCAAACTTTTGTCTCTTGCTAAAATACTCCATAATTCACTCATGGCGTGCGACCACAGTAGGTTCTTATTACGTTGGCAATAATTATGATGTCTCACACATAATTATTGACAGTGAGCGGTATCTAGCAACACATCACGGTTACCCAAGTAATATAGAATCCGTTTAAAACGCGACTGAACTTTTACCTATCAACCAAACCACACTAATGCACATGGCATGTCCTTTCATCATATTCTCTAATTGAACCGCATTCAATCTGGATAAGGAGAATAAACTCCCGTGACATGGGAGTGATGAATCCCGTCTCGACATATGACAGTCTTGCTTCGTAATTCGCTAGACACTCAAAACCAGCACTCTCCTTCGCTCAAGAAGGGATAGCACATAGAATCAAAGTATGCAGCTTACTACGAGAAGATCTTCATATTCTCAGGTCAGAGGACTACACGCACTGTAGTTTATGTGTAGAAAATACAATAATCATGTCACAATTATTTAAGTTCTACCAAGTGGGTCAGACCATTACAACTACTTATGTAATCATAAGTTAGATTCCACGTCCCACGTGAATCTATCCTTATGCTAGTCTTACATGTGTTATATTAACCTTTGTTCTTTATAACACTTGACTAGGGTCATTTAGGAACATCGTATGTTCCAAGGTTGTATTATTATTTTATTCTTTATTAACGCAAAAACAAAGACAACAATAATAATCTGAACAATGCCGCTTTAATTAAATAATTATTTCAGTGTTCCTAAACCAATACAAGTCGGATGGCTTTTGAGCACTACATGCACCTACACTTTCATAATCCAAACCTTGATTCCTACACTAAATCATTCCAAGAACAACATACTCAAAGCTTGAAGCAAGAAGATGAACATAACATGTAGCTAAGGCTTCTCATGATTCGGTTTCCACTTGTGTTTTCAACCACAAATCTTGCTTCAACACACCAAACTCATGAAGAAATCAAGCTTACCTCAAGATCAACACCAAGATCAATCCTTCCTTAAACCCTTGCAAGATGAAGAACTCTTGTGAGGGAGAGGGAGAGAGTCACGGTTATGAGAGAAGAAATGAGACCAAAAAATGCCAATCTTTCTAACTTTCACCTTATATATTCCTTAGCTTAATGACACGCACACCTTACCATAATGAATCACCTACTAGGCACCTTAGTCACCATGGTGAATCACCTACTAGACACCTTAGTCACCATGCCATGTCCAAGCCAAAAAAATGTAAAAGTGTCATCCCGCGCCAACTTAACCCGAGCAAATCTCGACGTGTGTGCTTGCTAGCTTAACCAAGTAATCCAGTCATGTGTGCTTGCTTATTTATCACCACATTACTCATCCCGAGTCATATCACACCACACACCATTGGCGCCTCCACATTTTTCATCCCGAGCCCCGAGCGTCGCCCGAGATGATTGAGCGAGGTCCCTTTTGGACAAAAAAGTCCCTTGAGCCGTGGAATCCCTTTTGTCTTTATTTAGGGGAATAGGCGCATTGATTAGGTTACGTGGTTCGAGAAATTTGCAGGAAGTTTCTTTTTTCTTTATTTGATTCTTTTTTTTACCTTTTATATTAAAGATGGAGAGGGCATGAACGTCCCGACCCAGAAAAATATTTTTTGCGGAAAGGTGCGGGGGACTCGTGCGACCTCAAATATATAAGCATTCCCAAGAATGTTACCTAGAAAAGATCCAGGAGCTGTCTGACCAACAGAAAACATGCTCCGCATGTTTGGAACGGAGCCTCGGGATTCACAGAAGTCACCACCCGCTCGGGGTGACTGTAACAAAAAATGCTCAAGTAAGGGGGTCGCCAGACCCCTTACCGAACATCCTTGGAATCAGGTAGCAACACAGTGACTCGCCCTATCAAACCCGTACACAGAACATAAGTCCACATATGGACTATGCCAGGCTAAGAACACTACCTTACTCGATCCTCATACTTGACTAAACCTGCTCTAATACCACCTTTACTGTTACCCCCCTTCCGCGGAAGATTACGTAATACGGAACGTCCGATGGCATAAGCGGGAACCAGAATCGGGGCAACGGTAAACGGAGTTCCTTGATGTAGTGGTCCAAACCCACCTGATTAAAGTTTTCCCGGAACAGGCTCCTAAGGCTAGCATGGTTGTAAATGGAAAAAGAGTGGCACCTTCATCTGATGTCACCCCACCTGTTACCAACGCCCGGTAAGTGCATAAGTTAATTACGCGCTTAAGTGCTAATACCGGGATTAGTGAATTTTGCGTGGCTCGGGGCTTATAATTAAACATGTGAAGCATGATTTGTGTGTGATATGATACCCCAAGGGTTGTGTTCAGATTTCGTTTCGATCGGAGAAGCGGTTTGAAAGTTGCAACTTTCGGGTTGGACTAAATTGCAAGTTTGCCAAGTATTGGGGCAAAAGTGGAAAAGAAGGAAAATTGCACAAATAATTGAGAAAGAGGAAGAGGTAAAGTCAGCCAAGTGGTGGGAAAAGGGAAATAATAATAATTTTATTAATATATATATATATATATATATATATATATATATATATATATATATATATATGGAAAAGAAGATAAGGAAGCTTTGTTTCATTCTCTCATCTTCTTCTTCCTCCTTTAGACGCATCCTCCATGAAAGTGTCATCTCCAAAAATACTCGGCCAAGCTTCGAGGTAAGGATATTAAACTATTCCTTGTGATGAGTAGTTGACTCTCTACGGATCAAGTTTTGCTAATTTAGCTCCATTTGGAAACCGCGAGCTTCTAAAAATTGCTCTATATTTATGGAATTTCTCCAATGGTTGATTTTATGGTTCCTTAGCGTTCCTTGCACCTTCTATTACGTCTTTTATGTCAGCAGTGTGAGTTGAATCGTTGCAGAAGTGCTGCCAAAATTGTTTTGAAATTTTGAATAGAAACTCAACTTCAGGCGTGATTTGATGGAAGGTAAGGGTATATTATTGATCAGAGCGAAGAGTTATACATTTTGTATGGTTCAGATTTTGTTGAAAAAGTCGTATGTGAAAGCCGTTTTTTTCCTGCCCGAGCCCCATTTTTGGCGCCATTGTTGTTGGTCAATTTTGTGAATTCTGAATGTATATTTTGGATCTGTGGATCAATTGTGAACAGGGAGTAGTTGGAAACGCAACTGAAACTCTGCCGAAATCTATACCGGGACAGCTGATCGGAAAATTCCATTCGGTCTTCTACTTAAGGTAAGGGTTCAGTGTGTCTCTGGGTACTGCATTTTGGAGTACATTATAGAATGCGTATCAGAATATATTGAGGCTAAGTTTGGTTTGAGGGGTTTTCCCGGTGATGCCAAACTTGGTCAAATGGTATAAGCATTGGTGTGTAGGTCGCGGCATCAGCATTGAGGATGTGTATCGACACCTAAATGGTGTAAGTCTGTGTGATACACCTTTAAGGTGTTTGTGATATGACGGTGGGGATCATGCCCCGAGCTGGCCATGCTCTCGTGTGTAATTTCATGAGTATGTGTATTCTTGTATATCTGCGTTTTTCTTTGGTTACAGGTTTCTTGTGCCCCAAGAAAATCTTTGCTTATACCTTCAGCCCTTACTAAGTTCTTTCGAGGACTTACCCCTTATTTCATCATTTAAGGAGGATCTGACCCACAGCCCGCTGAGTAGAGTCGGGGGTTGCTTTTGTGTGTGATATTTCAGGTACCATTCTGTGTGTTCCGATCTGTTGTGATTCGTATTGAGAAAATAAGGGCTAATGTCTAATGTGTGTGTATATCGTTTCGGGATTTTCGATATCTATGTGATCGGCTTTTCTGGGATGTGTTGGGTGGTATTCAGTTCTGGAGTTCAGATTATGTTATTGAGCACTGTGGTTTTCTAACGCTTAAACTTTCTTGTGTGTGTAGCAGCAACAATATTTTGCATGTCGAGGACGTTGGTTTGACCCCGAAGTGTCACCACCTAGCACGTTCTGTATGTATTCCAGTAACATTTTGTGGCTCTGTATATTGTAGATGACATGTGTGCATGTAGAATTAGTAAAATCCGTGTTTTTGTCAAAAGTCAGATTTGTGCTGGATTTTCTGCTGGGAAGCATTATGGGCAGATTATGTGCATGTTTGTGATTCTAAGTGCGGAATGCATGTTTTTATCAGTTTTGGGACTTGTAAGTCCAAAAAGGTGTAAATCGCCCCGTGGGGACTACGCCCCAGGTTTCGAGATTATTCTCAGAAATCACCTGTATGTGTATATGTGTAAGCATATGTGCGTGATACATGAATTGTGTGGAAGAATTCTGAGCAGGAAGCTTAAAATGAGCTGTGGGGCCCACATACCCTGTCGAACCCACAGGGTCCACTTGTCAAATTTGATATGTGTCTGATCTGTTACCCCAACTGAGTGTGGCTACAGTGTTAATAAGCATCGTAATCGCTCGTGTGCTTCCGCCGTGGGGTGACACCACCAACCGGGAAGCTGGCGGAAGCGTCGTTGTTATGGAAGCCGAAAGTATACCCACCAATAACATACAAACCAGAACATACAAACCAGAACATCAGAATACCCATTGTAACTAATATGCATACTACGCCTACAGAACCGAGCCATAAAGCGGATTATACCTCGCTAACTACTGCTGCTGCTGCTGCTAAACATAGACAGGAGCAATTAACGTCAGACTAACGGATAACTTAAACCAACAGATTACAGAAGGGATCTAACGAGAAATACCCCCAAACTTAATCAGAAATATACCTCTCCGAAACATAATGCAGAACGATCACTGCGGGAGGTCTACTCCGCAAGTCGTTTGCCAAAATCCCCTGAAAATGTTTAATATGTGGGGGTGAGTTCTCGAAATAACCCATAAGGAGGTAGGTATGATACCGGGAATCAGAAATTCTGGATGTGTGTCTAAGATACATAGTCTGGAATCAGAAATTCTGGATGAGATATATGTGATGGATAAGGATGAGTAATTTGGTCTGAATGCAGCTGATATCAGAGGTGAGTTAGATCAGATATCTGTTGTGCGAGATTTTCCGCAGGTATTTCCTGAGGATTTTTCAGGCATGCCGCCGGAACGTGAGATTGTGTTTGAGATTTTGCTTCATACTGGGTTTGTTCCTATATCTGTTCCCCCTACAGTGTGCCGATTTCAGAGGTGAATGAACTCAAGAAGCAACTTGATGATTTGCTTGCAAAGGATTCAATCGACCGAGCACTTCTCCGCGAGGTGTTCCAGTGTTATTTGAAGAAGAAGAAGGACGGGACATTGAGATTGTGCATCGATTATCGGAAATAAATACAATAACTATGAAAAACAGATATCCTTTACCCAAAATTGATGACCTATTTGATCAATTGAAGGGAGCAAAAAAAATTTCGATGATAGATATGAGACCGGGATACTTTCAGCTCCAAGTGAAGGAAGAGGATATACCGAATATAGCTTTCCTAACCAGGCATGGACACTACGAGTATACAGTTATGTCATTCCGTTTGACTAATGCTCCAGCAGTGTTCATGGATATGATGAATCGAATTTTTCAACCATATCTGGATTTGTTATTGATTGTGTTCATTGATGACATCCTGGTATATTCCAAGGATGAGTGTGAACATTGAGATCACCAACGGATTGTTCTGCAGACATGTGGGATCATTAGCTATATGCTAAGTTCTCTAAATGTCAATTCTGGATTCGGGAGGTTCTATTTCTTAGACACATCATCGGTGAGAGTGGTATATTTCAGTGGATCCTAAAAAGATCAAGGTTGTGCAGGACTGGAAGCAACCGACGAATGTGCGGGAGATCAGAAGTTTCCTTGGATTAGCGGGATATTATCGGAGATTTGTACTTGGATTTTCTAGGTTAGCTTTACCCCTTACTCAGCTGACTCAGAAGGGGCGAGGATTTGTCTGTTTCGAGGCTTGTGAGCAGTGTTTTCAGGAATTGAAGAATAGGCTGACTAACTCACCTATTTTGATACTACCAGATCCGAGTGTGCTATATGTGATTTACATAGATGCTTCCAGATCTGGGCTTGGATGTGTGCTTATGCAGGGCAGGAATGTGATTGTTTATGGATCAAGACAGCTTCGACCACATAAGCAAAACTATCTGACTCATGACTTGGAATTAGCAGCGGTGATCTACATGCTCAAGTATTGGTGACATTACTTGCTGAGTAACAAGTTTTAGATAGTCACTGACCATAAGAGCCTGAAATACTTGTTTACTCAAAAGGATTTAAATATGAGACAGCGCAGATGGTTGGAGTATATGAAAGATTATGACTGCAGTATTAAATATACTAAGTCAGAAGTACACCGGTTTAGTAAAGGGCAGAGATAATGATGACAGAGTCGAAGTGAGTGATTTGATGTGCCTATGGCACAAGTGGGAGCATTGGGAGCATACACAGCTATACACTTTAACTATCCAGTCTGAGTGGTTAAATAGAGTGCGGGATGTGCAGAGAAGTGACCCAAAACTGAAGAAGATATCTGGAGAGGCAAAGGGATCATTGTATCCATCTTTTGAGTATAAGCAAGGTTTGCTGTACTTCAGAGATCGACTATATGTGACGAACATCCTGACACTTGGAGATGAGCTTATTGAAGAGGCTCACGCGAGCACGCTGAGTGTGCACCCAGGAAGTGAGAAGATGTAACATGACCTGAGATCTCATTTCTAGTGGCCAGGCATGTGAAGGAACATTGCTACATATGTCACTAAGTGTGCCACGTGTCAGAGAGTGAAGGCCAAGCATCAGTGACCAGCGGGGGCGTTACAGACATTGCCTATTCCGGTCAGGAAGTGGGGTAACATCACGATGAACTTCCTGACAGAATTACCTTTGACACGGTTACATCACGACACTATTTGGGTCATTGTGGATCGGTTGACGAAGTATACTCATTTTTTGCCTATGACGATATTAGATTCCCTAGAGAAGCTAGCTCGGCTGTATATTCGTGAGATAGTGCGGTTACATGGAGTTCCAGTCTCCATTGTATCTGATCGAGATCCACGATTCACGGCATCATTCTGGAGTTCTTTTCATAGGGCTTTGGGAACATGACTCCATTGAGTACGGCATATCATCCTCAGACCGATGGACAGTCAGAGCGAGTGACTCAGGTTCTCAAGGATATGCTACGCAGTTGTGCACTGGATTTTGGTAGTGAGTGGGACCAGCATTTGCCTCTGGTAGAGTTTCCCTATAACAACAGCTATCAGAGTACTATTGGCATGACACCTTACAAGGCTTTATATGGCCGACGTTGAGTAATGCCCCACTGTTGGGCAGAGGCTTCTGATAGGGTAAAGCTAGGTCCTAAATTGATTTTAGAAATGAGAAATAAGATCAGGAAGATTCAGGAACGTATGAACACCACCAATGATAGGACTGCTTCTTATGTGAATATACGGAGACGAGATCTAGAGTTCGAGGTTGGAGACAAGGTATGGCTGAAGGTAGCACCAACCAGAGGGACTATTAGATTTGGAAAGAGAGGGAAGTTAGCTCCGTGATATGTAGGTCCTTATGTGATTTTGGATCGAATTGGCAAGGTAGCCTACAGGGTAGCTTTGCCACTGAGTATGTCTGCAGTGCACAATGTTTTCCATGTGAGTGTGCTGAAGAAGTGCATCTTGGATCCGATTCAGACAATTGCGGTAGAGGATGTGCAACTAGAACCGGATCTGTCGTACCGAGAGGTACCTTGGCTATTTTGGGACAGGATGTGTGAAAGCTTCGGAGCAAGCTTATTCCTATGATTTGAGTGCAATGGTCCCATCATTTTGAGTGTGAGGCGACATGGGAGGTAGAGCGAGATGTGATGGAGTGATACCCTAATGAGTATCAGAGACTTAGGACTTCCTTGGGGGACCAAGGGTCTTAAGGGGGGAGAAATGTTACCAACGCCCGGTAAGTGCGTAGTTATTATGTGAGATTAAGCATTAATACCGGGATTGGTGAATTTTTTAAAGATCGGGACTTCATTTTAAACAATTTTTGTGTGTGTTGAGGTCCTGGTGATGGTGTTCAGATTTCATTTCAGTTGGTGGAGCAGTTTGAAAGATATGCAAGTTGCGGTTGGACTAAATTGTAACTTTACAAAGTTTGGGGGCCAGAGTGTAAAAGAATAAAAATGAAACAAATAATTGATTGAGAGAGAGAGAGAGAAGAAGTCGGCCAAAAAGATGGAGAAAGAAAAAGAAAAGAAAGAAAAGACAAAGGAGGAGATAAGATGAAATATATATATATATATTAAAGGTAGAAAAGATGGAAAAGTGAATAATCACTTTCATCTTCTTCTTCCTCCTTCCAAACGTGACTCCATGGAAGAGAAGCTCCATGGATGAGCTCCATGTGAACTTGAAGAACACTTACCGAAGCTTCGAGGTAATTAAATTAAACTGATCCTCGGGAGAAGTTAGAAAAATCCTATGGAACAAACTTTCAAATACGGCTCCATTTGAAAGACATAAATTTCTGAATTTTGAGATATGGATGGTGCCTCATGTATCTTTGATTTTATGGTTTCTAAGTGTTGTTTGCATGCTCCGTGATCAGTTGTGAAAAGGGATTTGAGCTTAAACGCTTCCGTAGTGCTGCCGAAATCAATTTCTGTTTTCCTGTACGGCAACCAAAGTTCAACTGTGTGAAGAGGTAATGATATATGTTATTCATGGTGAAGAGCTATATACTTTTTATGAATCAAATTTCGTAAATGAGATTCTGTGTGAAAAACCATTGATATCTGATTTTCTGGTGTGTGGATGTGCCACATGGATCTGTGATTTTATGGTTCCTGAGTATGTATTTTGTGTTCTATTGCTCAGTTGTGAACAGGGGGTAGGGCAAAAACTAAGCCGAAGCTCTGCCGAAATCGGGTTCTGGAAATTTGAACGGGAGGTCAAATTCGGAATTTTCTATAAGGTAAGGGTTCAATGTGTCTCTTGATATTGCATTTTGAAGTATTTTATAAAATGCGTATCGAAGTATATTGAGGCTAGGTTTTGTTTGAAGGGTGACCCCGGTGATGCCAAAGTTAGTCAAATGGTATAAGCATTGGTGTGCAGGTTGCGGAATCAGCATTCAGGATGGTACAACTACAATGCTCTTGTGTGTGATATTATATGTGTGTGCCTCGGCTACGGTGCCGGGCAGACCGTCACTTTGTTCCGTCTAACTCTATTATAATTGGTTATTTGATTTGCATTGTATTTGGTTGAATCTGAATTGGTTGAGCATGTCTATGCATATATGTTCTTGTATATCTGCTTTTAGCTTTGGTTGCAGGTTTCTAGCGCATCAAGAAAACCCTTGCGTATACCTCAACCCTTACTAAGTTCTCATCGACGACTTACCTCTTATATTATTATTTTCAGATACATGTGTGTGTGTGTTCTGGTCAGTTGTGTTTCAATGTTTGTGATATAAGGGGTAACGTTCGTTGTGTGTGATCAAGTGTGACCAAAATTTTTGTTGTGTGTTGTATTCAATTCTGAGTTCTAGTTATATATGAGCACTATGGTTTTCTCACGGTTAAACTTTCTTATGTGTGTAACAGCAGTAGCAGTATCTGCCATGTCGAGGACTATGGTTGGACCTTGGAGTGTCACCACCTCGCACGTTCTATATGTATTCCAGTAGATGTCTTTTGGCTCTATATATTACGGATGACATGCATACATGTAGTAGTATCATATTCAAGGATTTTTGCTGGAAATCATATGTGTGTATGTGTTTGTGGTACTAGATATGTGTTGAATATCTGTTGTGAGTATGTGGATGGGGTTGTGAAGCATTTTTTACAGGATCTGTGAAACTGTGTAAGTGTACACTACCTTGTACACTTTGTGATCTTTTGTGTTTAGATATGTGCAGTATGTGATTATGTGCAAGATAAGATAGTGATTTTCATGTATGGACATTTTTGTGGATGAAAAGTCTAAAATGGCATGTGGGGCCCACGTGGCCCACCTGACGGATGTGCGTTTGTGTGTGTACTGTTACCCCAAGTGAGTATGGTTAGGGTGTGTGATGAACATCCTAATCACCTGTGTGCTTCCGCCGTGGGGTGACAGGTTCAGCT
Source organism: Stellera chamaejasme (assembly GCA_024586325.1). Classification (NCBI taxonomy): domain Eukaryota; kingdom Viridiplantae; phylum Streptophyta; class Magnoliopsida; order Malvales; family Thymelaeaceae; genus Stellera; species Stellera chamaejasme. The sequence goes on along the minus strand of CM044984.1, from coordinate 23,186,112 downwards.
TGCTTGACTTCAATTTCAGTCATTCGTAAGCTTTGGCAAACAACACATCAGCGTTCGAGCCGTCGTTGCAAAGGACCCTTCAGACATCAATGGTTCCAATCCGGAGGGTGATGATGAGTGGGTCATAATGTAGGAATTCTACTCCACTTCCATCCGCACGTTTGACTCTCGAGGTTGGGTTTCCGAAGGTTAGAGAAGCTATCTCCTTTGCCTTCCTTTTCCTCGCATTTGACCCCAGGGTCGTGGTGATGGTATTCAATACTCTGGTAGCTTGAGGAGGGGACCTATTTCCTTTGTTCATTTTGTTCAGACCAGCAGTGTCTCCTTCGGGCTTCCCTTTCCCTCGGGAAGTTCCCTCATCTGAATGCATCTTCAAGTACTCTCTCAGGGAACCCTTCTTAACGAGGTATTCGATGTACCTCTTCATTTGGTAGCATTGTTCAGTATCGTGCCCAGTGTCCCTGTGAAATTGGAAGTAGTTAAAAGAATTACGCTTTGCTTCTTCTGGCATGGCGCTCGGCCAGCCAATGCTTCTGCCTCCTTGTTTCTGTAGTGCCGAGAGGATGCTGGTCCGGGTGGCGTTGAGTGGCGTGAAACTTGTGTTCCTCTCAAAGGGCTTTTTCTGGCCTCCCCAGCTTCCTAGGTGTCTGATGACTACAGGCTTCGAGATATCTCTCCTTTGATCCCGATTGTTTTTGCTGTCTTGCTTCCCATCCTTTTGGGACAGCAGTTCTTGTGCGATCATGTGCTCCCGGGTGCCGCATACATCTCCTTGACGTCGGTGATGTTCTTCCGGGATAATTCGTACGCCAACCTGAAGTTCGAGAGGGGTGCCTTGGTGAACGCCATGATCCGGATGTTGTCAGTCAGGTCCGATGCATGGACTGCTTCTCTGTTAAATCTCTCCACAAATTCCCGAATGCTTTCATTCGGTCTTTGCTTGATGTCGAACATCTAGATGGCCCTCTTGGTTGACCTTCTGCTCCCGATGAAGTGTGTGGTGAACTTGACGGCCATGTCCCCGAATGATGTTATAGAGTCCGGGAGAAGGGAATTGTACCATGCCGTAGTCGGACCTCCCAGTGCTACCTCGAAGCACTTGCAAAGAGCCGCTTCGTTTGCTCCCTATAGCTCCATTGCCCGTTTGTATTTTCGGATGAACGCATCCAGATCTCCCATGTCGTTGTAGACTTCAAGGGGTTGAGGCAAGTTGAACATCTGAGGCATTTGGCTTTCCCTGATTCGTCGGACAAACCGTCCATCTTGCGAAGCTGCCTCGTACTTGACTTCCGGTCTGCGTGAATTTCTTTCCACCTATTCCAGACGATGCAACATTTGTCGAATAACATCATCCCGCAGGTCTCCGATCGTCAACCTTTTCGGCATAGGAGACCGCTCTCTTTGGTATACCCATGGGGACCTGGGCCTCTGTCTGCTATGACGATCTGGGGAGAGATCTCGTTGTGCTTCTCGTCGTCCGATCTCTAGATCGGGTGATCCCCGCAGGGAACAACGGGAGTCTCGTGTCCTGTAAGAACATTCGGGGAGCTAGTGTTGGTTGTTCCGTTCTTCCCTGAGCACGATCTGTACTGCCTGGATAAGATCCGGATCCAGGCGTTGAGTACTACTCCGGTGGAGGCCGGAGGTTGGCCGCAAGGAGGTCGCCCCATGAGTAGTATCCTCAGAGGAAATCTCAAAGCTAGGATCGGTTGTGAGGCTGTCAGTTGATCCTCCCCCTTTCGGCCTAGACAGGCGGGAATGGGAGTGTCCCCCGTGCTCCATTGGTGGGGCCTGATCTTGGGGGCCACGGTTGTTCCCACAGACAGCGCCATTTGGTGGTGGATATGTGAGAGTTGCCGCCACGATTCTTTTGTGCTGACGTGTTCTGACGTTGCTGGACGCCATGGGGATTAGTGTAATGTACGTTGGACTCGGAATTCGAGGAACAAATGGAAATAGAGGAGGTCCTCTACTTGTAGTTTTTGAATATGGGTTGAGTGATACGACAGTTACGAAGGATCCCATTTATATCCTCCATAAGTGCTTTTATAGTCCATTGTTATAGTGGAAATATTGTAATATCCTTGATAGGTTCGGGTATGTATAGTCCGGGAATGTTCTCAATATATTCGGGTTAATTCTTATCATGTCCGGTTATGTTTCTGTCTTTATCGAGTTATGGTTATGAGTTAATTAAATTTTTAAATGGGGCCCTTATTTTGGGCTACTGATTGGGCCTTTTGCTAGGCCTTTTTGGGCCTGACCGCCATCAACGGGAAAGGTAGCGGATTGCCCGCTACCCCTGTCCCAATAAACATGTAGTGTCAATAGCTCGCTTGCCTCCACCATACTGCTCTCTCACCACCACATCCCAGTTGATTCCTAATCGATCATCACTAACACGTCTCTAGATTGCGTGATCGATCTCCAGAGCCTCCATCACCTTGGCAATCATCTAGCCTTGCAGATCTTTAGAAAGAAATAGAGAGAAACGAATGAGTGAAGATGGTGGGGTTTGGAGAAATCGATTGACAGAGACTCGAGGGAGTTGCGCTATTTTTTCTGATGAAGGGACTTCCGCTGGCATGTCCATCATTCAGTGCAAAATCTGTAACTACTTCACACACAATGAAAAACTAGGTTATAAGAAACGGTTGTGTTGTGTTGTCTTTTTAGTTAGTATGTGATAAATCTACTTGGTGAAGAATAAAATCGATAGACCAACTCACCCTGATCATGCCGATAAGGTACGATACCGCTAAAAATGAGTTGAGTTGAGCCGAACACTATGAATAGCTTAAATTTATATAGAGTTTTTTTCAATTTTTTCTTCAAATAATCAATGATCAACTAGTTACGAATGAAATTGATCAAGCTTTTCACTTATATCAATGGAATAAGCTAGTAGAAAGTCAAATTGAGTCAAGCAACTAGATGTTAAATCTTGATTTGAAATATGTATCGAGTTTAGAACTTTTTTCGATTTTGGCTTGATAATTAACTACTCAAATGAGCAACAAATTAGCTTTAATTACACCAAACTCGAGCCATTTGTTTACTAGTTTTCACTTATACAAGGACTTAAATTCTCTATGTTAAAGTAGGAGCATCAATGCATCAGATTTACAAAGTAGAAAAGCTTTTAGTACTTATTCCTATAAAGTTCTTGTATGTGAAACCTTTTTCCGAAATTAAAGGTGATCCGATGCTATCGATATCTCTTATTTCGGCCATTTCTCTCTCTACCTTCTCTCAAGCTGCGGTTAAGGAAGTACTGAATGCAATGTCTCCATCGCCTTGGATGCAGCTTCGCTCTCTTTTATCTGCAGGTGAGATCAATGAATTGTTTTAATTTTAATGTCTTTCTTATTATATTTGTTTATAAATCCTTCTTCTTTTTTCTTTGTTTTCTTCCTAATTGAGATCGGACGTGTTTTTCCAATAACTTGTTTTTGTTAATCGGCCTATATAACGAAGAAAACATATATCTACATGAGTTTTTCTCCCTATATTTCTTCTAGTGTAATTAAGATTTTGTAACCCTTAATTCAAGAATTTTGTTCAGTGATATGAAACAACTTGTTTTGTCCTTTATTCTTTTTCTTTTTTTTTTGACAAGAGAAATATTATTGCTTTGCAGAGAAAAACGTTAGGAATTACTCCATCTGCAAACAAAATTGCACTATTTGATTTTTGAATTTCTATTTAATTCTAATTATTAATAAGAATATTTTTAAAAATAAATTCTTTGAAAAATATAATTGAATCTATAAAATTTTATCATTTAAATATAATTATTAGTGACTTTGTAGTCAAAATTTAGAAGAAAACAATATTATACATTAGATGTTGGAAACTATATGGTGTGTTATTTTTTTGCGCATGAAGTTGTAATTTAGAGAAACAATCCACAGTTATGATAATTTCTCTAAACTTTTAATGTTGAAATCTACCCTTATATATGAAATGGTGCAATCTTTGATAATACTAAATACTCATGGAGTTCCCAAACGAAGTTCATATGTCAAGAAATCGTTTTTATTAGAGATTCCTCATTAATCCTGATTCAGCAAAATGCATTACAAATTGGGCATTAGTTTAGAATTCTCATCAGGTTATATTGACTACATGCATAGGTTATAGAGAATAAACAAGTTATTTGATGGAGAAAAGAAAGTATCCAATTGGGCCTGACCATTACACGTTGTATGAGGAGGTTGGACATGGTGTTAGTGCCTCTGTCCATCGAGCTCTTTGTACAACTTTCAATGAAGTTGTTGCCATCAAGATTCTTGATTTCGAGCGTGACAACGTTGATTTGGTATATACTTTCTTCATTTTCTCATATATTTTTAGCAATGCATACAATCTAATTAAGATATGTGAGCACTAGCTTATTTATAGTTAATTAATTCCCAATTAGTAATTGTGGGTACCAATAGCCATTCATTTGAAATATATATATATATACATACATATATACATACATATATATATATATATATATATAATATATATATATAGTCCCTCCGTACTCAAATAATTGGATCATTTGACTTTCATGTTTCAAATTTCAATGTTTGACTCAAATATTTGCAATGATAAATAGTGAAAAAATATCAAAAAATATATATATTTAGAAAAGGTATATTGCAAATTATGATAAGCATAAAAAATATTTAACTTTAGATGTCTAAACATGCATGAAAAAAATCATAGAATAAATAATGTAAAACATGTAAAATAAATTGTGCAATCTTTAAAGTACGGAGAGAGTATTTGTTTTCAGTATAAAAAAATTGTATGTAATTAATTTTGTTTGGAGTTATTACAACCATTTCCAAGTAAAATTTTTGTAAAACTATGATGTAATTAAATTATTTTACATATCGGTGAGACTGATGTAGTGATGTTCCAGATGCATACAAATCGTCAGTTTAAGAATTGCTAGCAAGTTTCATATATATAGAAGCATAAAACAAAAACTTAATTACATCGTTTCTTATCAGATTTTTTAACTATAAGTGATTTGTAATAATTCAATAAACAATAAATCAGTCACAGAACTCTTCTTTTCACTGGAAATAAAATACGCATTATTTTTAAGTTCTTGGGTACTAGCTAGTACCCACAATCCCTACCTACCAGTACCCACAACCGCTAGATGGGTACTGTAAATTTTCTCTTTCGAATTTTTTTATAGTGTTTCCTTCCGAGTTTATACACAGTATTCTAACTAGGAAATTGCATGTATGCTAAGTTTATGGTCTGAAAATAATCTACAAGTGCAGAACAATATCTCACGGGAAGCACAAACCATGGTTCTAGTAGACCACCCCAATATCCTTAAATCTCATTGCTCATTTGTAAATGATCATAACTTGTGGGTTGTGATGCCCTACATGGCTGGAGGATCATGTCTCCATATACTGAAAGCTGTATATCCTGATGGCTTTGAGGAAGTAATCATAGCAACAATACTTCGTGATGTCTTAAAGGGTTTGGAGTATCTTCATCACCATGGACACATACATAGAGATGTGAAGGTATGTATGTATATCACTCTCTATACCATTTTCATATCTTCTAAGTACTTAAAAAATTGTATAAAAGAACAATGAATTTTGAAAATGTTGGAGTTAATGAAAGAAAATTCATTTTAAAAGTAAATCTTAAACTTAAAAGGGTTATCGCTATATATATATATATTAGTCATATATAGAAATTTTTTCATGTTATCAAGTGAGAGATGTCTAAGAACTAAGGTGTATGATAGTGTGGTGTTTACTTTGAATTAATTTTTCTCCTAACTTTTTGTTTTGAGATAAAAATGAAATTTTCCTTATTAAAATAAAAATACTTCTGCCTTTCCAAATTAACTAAGTGGGAGAATGGGAGTTTTTTACACTAAATTATAGGTGAAGCCCAATTTAACCACTTTACTATTTTCGAACAATTTTTTTAAGGAACCTTATACTTTAGGGCAATTTACTACTAGTCATTTAACTCGGTTAGATATTAAAAAAATGTGGGCCAAATGTCAATTTTATAGTCCAGATATTTTTCTTTGCTTTCAAAATAAGGTTCTCAAGTTTCACACCTCCTTCAATATGTTGCCTTCGCCGCCGCCACTCTTCCCCGTCCACCGTGCATGAAGCCTTAACTAGTCACTATATATGCGAGGAGCCGTGGCTACTGCATGTCATACCCTACTACGCCTTGCTGCCCAAGGTCATATTTAGCTACCCCGCCATATCTCGCCAATTGCATGAATCCAATTCAGGCTTTGCGTGGCATGTGGAGTGAGTTGGGCCACCAGATGTGCCCTTGTGTTGTGCTGGGGCGATGTGGGGTAGGAAGTGTGGTGGCATTGCCTTCATAGGTTCGCGATGGCTGAGTCATTGGGAAATTTTTTGAGTGATCGTTTTGATGGTTCAGGAGATTTCAGTCTTTGGAAGTGTATGGTAAAAGATGTGCTCGCGCAACAAAAGTTTGGTAGTGTGCTTGAGAAGACAAAGCCAGAAGAAATTAAAGATGACAAGTGGAAAGAGATGCAGGAGCTTGTTGTTAGCACGATTAGATTGGCTCTTGCACCATAGTTGAAGTATGATGTGTTGAACAAGACCTCTCCAACTAGTTTGATGGCAAAGCTTGAAGGTATATATATGTCAAAATCCATTACTAACAAGTTGTGTTTAAAGAAGTAATTATATTATTTGAAAATGAAAGATGGTACCGGTTTGGTTGCGCACTTGAATGAGTTTAACAAATTCGTTACACAGCTTAAAAGTATTGGTGAGAAAAACAAGGAAGAAGATAGAGCTATAATTTTGATTAATTCTTTATCAAAATTTTATGAGCCGGATGTGACTCCGTTGAAGATTGGAAGAGAAACTTTGAAGCTAGAAGATATGACTACAATGCTTTTGGAGCATGATCGAGTTTGAAAGTTTGAGGAAAAGGAGGAATGTAATGATGCAGTTGTGATGAGGCGAAAGAACAATAGTTGGAGAGGAAGAAGTGATTCAAAGGGAATAAGCAATTCAAGAGTGAGATTGAGTTCGTGGTCAAGGAAGGATTGGAGCAAACTTGAATCCTGGTATTTTCAAGAAGTGGGGCGTATTAAATTGTCAAGAAGTGGGTCATACTAAATTTTATTGCCCAAATTTGAAACAAAACATGGAAGATTTTTTGAAGACGAAGCAGAAGGAAAAGAAAAGAAAGAAGAAGATAAACGTGATGCTGGTTTATTTGAAGATTATACGAGTGGTAATGAATTGCTAATGGTGCAAGAGGCTAATGAGAGAGATTCTGAAGATGTTTGGGTGTTTGATTCAGCTTGTTCGGAACATGATTGCTCCAGGAAAGAATGGTTTACAAAATTAGAGCCATGTGATAAGCCAATTTATTTGGCTAACGGTGCAGAAGAAAGAACTGAAGGGATTGGCAACCTGAAGATCAAGTTGCATGATGGAAATACAAAGACACTTGGTGATGTGAAGTACATTCCACAATTTAGAAGAAACTTGATTTCGCTTGGTAAATTGGATAAGTTGTGATATAGATTTTTTACTCGATGTGGATATTTTAGGATTTCAAAGAATGCTTGTATTGTGATGAAAGGAGTGAAAAACTATAAAAAATTGTATGAGTTGATTGGAAGCACAATTGTTAGAGGAGAGCCCAAGAGTGGGTTCTCGGAGGTGAAAGTTCTTACAAGCAAGCATGTAAGATTTGATGATTTGGTGAAACGGTGGAGTTGGAGAAATAATTTGAGCCAAGGTGGAGATTATTTGAGTTATGTTTCAAATTATCAAAGAATTCAAGATCGAAGGACCAAGCTTGTTATTTCGAAGAAGTCAAGTTAATTAAGAAGTATACTTGTTTAGCTAGTGGAAGTGTGCTTGCGTGTGTACAATTATTGAGTCCTAGTTTGTTTAGGATTAGTATTGTTTGTGTTCCTATATATAGCAGCAGCAGCCTAGGTTTTTTGTGTGATAGTGGTGCGTAGAAGCAGCCAAGTTGAGCAGCTCTGAGATTGAGAGGGTGAGCCGCAATTGTTGATGTGTGCCGGTGAGTTTTTTGTGTGATGTTTGATTATGTGATTAGTTGGTGGTTTCTAATCTAGGTGGAGCTTTGTGAGGTTGAGAGAATTGGTGCATGTAATTATTGAGTTTGGTATTGATAGTGAAGAAAACCGTGAAATCGTCACGGTGAAAGTATTTGTGTTGTTGTTTACCCACATTTTCAAACCCCAACAACGACGAGCAATTGACAGGATCGATGTGAATGCTGCAGATGGCAAGTTGCAGCTTTGTGGCTAGCCGATCTTGAATAGCCCTCCAGACATAGATGTTCAGCTTCTTTGGGAAACCAGCGATTCCATGATGTTGGCAAATGAAGCGGTTGCTTTTCCAAGATAAAATCATCAATGAGCTTGGAAAGGATTGAGATAGAAAAAGTACCATTGCTGCCAAGAGTCCAGAGCCATGAAACATCTTTGTCAACCTGCAAAGAAACATCATTTAAGACATATATTAGAACTGAAAGCTCCCCCTCTTCGCGAGCTCTCACAGCACTTCTCCATCTCGACCTCCAACTCCAGATATTGTTTTGTCACTCCCCTCTTTCACAAATTTTGGCATCCCTCTCTACTTCAAGACTGTACAACCTAGGACATATATCAGCTAACTTTATGTTTTTCACCCACACATCATCCCAGAATCTCAGCGTTTTGCCATTACCGACCACCCGACTAAAGGAATTGAAGAAGTTTATCCCCACCTATTCCAACAACTTTCCTATCTTTACTATATTCCCCCAAACACCACAAAGCTCGTCAAAATCCTAAATTTCTAAACGTCAATCTCTACCATGAATATTTTGGATAACTCTCACCCATAAATTTCCCCTCTCCTATTTGAATCTCCACCACCACTTGCCAACGAGCAGTTTTTAGCCTTTGGACTTCCTAAACGTAGGACTCCCTCCTCCTTAGGATTTAGCACTTTTTCCCATGCAACCTAGTGAACCACTTTTTCCCTTCTGACCCCCCAGAAGAAATTGTTTCGTAAGCTCATAAGTGTTTTGGTTAGACTAACAAGGGCGCGGAACACGGAAAAGTAGTAAAGGGGCAAGCTTCCCAAAATGGATTTTAAAAGAGTCAATCTGCCTCCGTAGGATAAAATCTTGAACGCCAAGAGGAAAGTCTTGATTTAAATTTAGCACTTAGAGGGTCCCAAGCCTCAACTGTATGCATTTTTGCTCTAACAGGTAAAAGGTAGGGTCCCTGATGCACCTCTGATCTAATGATGTCAATTCCATAAAGCTTTGTTTTTGCGAGATTAACTTTCAGCCCGAAGATGAGGTGGAATCATTTTGGAATGCGGATGATCAATCTAGCATTGGAATTGTCCCACTCACAGAAGAAAATGGTGTCATCAGCATATTGAAGATGGAATAATCGAAGTCCCTGTGAACCGATCTAGAGACCTTTGAATATATTCTTCTCTGAAGCCTCTTCCATCATGATGTGCAAGCCTTCATCCGCAAATAAATTCAAGAAAGGTGAGAGGGGGTCACCTTGTCTCAAGCCACGCTCCATTTTGAATTCGGTGTTGAGGCTTCCATTTACCAAAACAGAAATTGAAGCTGAATCCAAGCAGGCCCTAATCCATCCCCTCCATTTCTCTCCAAAGCACATTTGTTCCATAACTGACGACAAGTAGTCCCAACTCACACTATCGAAGACGTTCTCGAATTCAACTTTCAATATCACAGTCTTCTTTCTGAATTTCTTTGCTAGATTGACAGCTTCATTTGCAATTAAAGAGCCATCAATAATCTGTCTTCCTTCGATGAATCTTGTCTGAACGTCACTAATTAAGGTCGGAAGAACCTTCTTCAATCCATCAGTCAAAATTTTCGACAAGACCTTATATTGACAACCAATTAGACTGATTGGACGAAATTCTTTCAAACCGACTGGTCTTTCGATTTTGGGATGATGGTGATGAAAGAGGCAATGAAACCTGGATCGATTTTCCCATTCTTTAAGAAGAATTGAATAAATCACAGAAAACCATCTTTTACCTCATCCCAGAAATGTTTGATCAGATTGAAATTTAACCCATCTGGTCCTCGAGCCTTGTCTCCTCCACAAGACGAAATAGTCGCTTTAACTTCTTCTATAGAAACTAGAGCTTCAAGGAGATCGGTCGATTGCTTAGAATATTTTTAAAACATTGTGCTTCTGAGAACTCCCTTGTTTTTGTTTGGTTCCTTGAATTTTGATTTGAAGTGGTTGGAAGCTCCCAACTTGATTGATTGAGGATCTTCACACCACTGCCCGTTAACATGTAAGCCTCTCAGGTTGTTTTTGTTGCCTGCTTTTGATGGAAGCATGGAAGAATTTGGAGTTTTCATCTCCCAACCTATCCCAACCTAACTACTTCAATGAGATTTGTCCTCTACCAACCTATCTCAAGCCGATTTCTCCTTTCTAAGCCTCTCAATTTTCCCTACTAAGTCATCTGGAAATGTTGATTGCCATCTTTTAATTTTTAACTTTAAAGAGAGAATTTTCTGCTTTAGCTTTAAAACGTAGTCGGGCCTACCTTGAATCCTCTTTCCCCATCTAAATTTCACAACCTCTTGAAAATGAGGGTGGGAAATCCAAGAGTTGAAGATCTTGAAAGGTCTTGGACCATAGTCAATAATTCAGTTTTAGAGGAGCAGACGGTTATGATCCAAAATGAACCTTTCCTTTGAAGTAACGAACACATTAGGGCCAGTTCACCATGAAGCATTCAAAAGAGAAGAGTCTATCGAGTTTACTTATTTTTGCACCATATTTGATCATCCACGTATATTTCCTATCAACTAAAGCAAACTCTTTCATTCTGCTTCCAGAATAGCATTGTTAAAATCTTCTGCCCCCCTTGCACTAAATTTTGAGCCTCTTATATCTTCTTTCACTCTGACTGCGTTTAAATCCCTTACCCAACAAGTTGGTTCTGTGAAATATTGCCTGAGATCAATCAAAGAGTTCCACAAGTTTCTTTTCTCAACTTCAGTATGAAGCCTGTAAATACTGACAAAAGCCACCCATTGCTTTGAGTTCAAGAGTACTCTAGTAATTAAAAGGAAACCCTCACCCGAATAGAATTTGACAAGGAGAAATAGTCTTTATTCCAGATCCAAATGAGACCTCCAGCTCTACCTTTAGCATCAACTGAGATGAACTCGTCCGAGTCCCGTATGGAATTTATTAAGAAGTCAGAGACGCCTGACAATTTAGTCTCTTGTAAACCAAGAAAGCCCACCTTCTCTTTTCCATCGCACTCCTTAATCCATTTCCTCTTACAGCCTTGACCCAAACCTCTAACATTCATAGATAACAGCCTCATAATTTTTTTTGAAAATCTCTAACCTGAGACTTACCTTTGGCTTAGTCGACCACTATGGGTTTGCTGGCTTGAAGAGGACACCGAGCTTAGCTCTGAGATCTAGTGTGTACCAATCTTCCAAAGTTTCACTCCCCTGAGACTGATTTCTATTAGTGAGCGCAACAGTCTTCCGAATTCACTCAGCCTTTGATGATTTAGAGTTGCTTTTAGAGCATGCTTCCGACAAAGAGGACAACCTGGATCGGTTGTGGTTTGATGGTGGCCGCTGGGTTGAATTAATTGGCGGGTCTTCATGATCCAGCTGGTTGAGTCTTGTGGATTGGGGGCTAATGTCGAAATCGCTAGAGCCAGGTTTCTAAGACTTTCGTTTTCTGATGGTGATGAAGCTTGGTCCACTGTTGGTTGATGTATCTTGACCCAGACTTTTGTTGATGTCCAGAGATGGGTTAATTGTGCCTAAGTGTAAACCCAAGGGGTTGTGCCTAAGTCAACCTCGACCCAACCCTAAGATGTCTTGAAGGCTTTGAGAAAGCTTAAGAGAACTTGAGAGTGCTAGAGAGCTTTTGAATGAGAACTTGTATTTATTGCTTAGAAATGCTTGGATGATTACAAATGAGCCCCAAGTGGGGGTATATATAGGACTTCACCTCTTCAATGGACGGTTAGGATCATCTTGATCCAATGATGGAGATTAATCCTGTAGAATTCTCTATACCTCTCTACACTTCTTAGTACATCTCTACACATCTCTACACTTATCTACAATAGTCTAGGCTTCCCTAGAAGTCTCTAGAAAACCCTAGAAAGTGCGAGAGCCTCTTTGGAAGGATCTAGCCTATTTAAATTCAAATTTGGGCCTAGGGTGCTTGATCCATAGGGCCTGGTACACCTTGGACTTGATGTAGGATGTCAGAATGTGCCCAAGTTAGCCTTAGAACTTTGTTGGGTCTAATCGGGCCGTCACATAAGTCATCAATAGTTTTTAATAGAAACGCTTATATAGATTGATGCTAGGTACCATTTTTGGTGTTCAAACCAACAATTCAAGGTTTAGCGATTTACATGAAAATAACTCTCTCTCCATCCCAATAACGTTGTCAATTTTTTGTTTTGGTTGTTCACAAAAGTTGTCAAAGTTTTTTTTCAAAGAAATTTCTTACTAACAATTTTACCATCCTATACTGCCTTCATCCCTTTTTAAATGCACAGTTAATTTTTGTAGTTGTGGTTGACTCAAATTTTCATTTGAAAGATTTCGTTAAAAAATTCTAAAAGATATATTTAGAAACTAGAGATCTTCATTTATCATTTGCATATAAATTACTCCCTCCGTCCCTAAATAATTGAAGGACCGTTTGACTATTTTCAATTTATTTAATTTATGATTTATTTTCATGAATGTTTTTTACATTTAAAGTTGAATAATTAACATATACATAATAATTTGAAGTATAAATTTTCTAAATATATTTTTTAACTTATTTCACTGTTTATCTTGGAAACAAATTGAGTCAAACTATGCAACACAAAAACAAAATTTGAAAGTCAAACCCTTCAATTATTTAAGGATTGAGAGAGTATTAATCATATATTAAAACATTAAAAAAAATTATAAATTAAATATCAAAAAAAATTGTACAACGAAAAAGGGAATGATGGAGTATATATATCTTACAACTTGAGTGAAACTTAAATAAAAAAACTTCTTCATTTTAAAAAAGTAGAAAAATAATTTCCCTCTATTAAGATTTCTTGCCATTTTCTGATAGGCTGGGAACGTGCTGATTGATGCAAAGGGAGCAATTAAGCTGGGAGATTTTGGTGTTTCAGCTTGTTTGTTTGATTCAGGTGATAGGCAACGCGTGAGAAATACATTTGTGGGCACACCATGCTGGTAACTTCTGCATATAATAGTATGATATGTTATGCTTCTTTTCTTTAACTTTACTGTGATGATGATTATTTTATTACTCATGAAATCCTACATTTATTCATACATTTACTTATTCTATTATTTTTCCTTGAATATTTTGATGGTTAAAATAAATATTCACTCTTTTCAATTTTTTTATTGTAACATTTTCCTTTATGAAATATCCTTAATTATTTACAAAATTTCCTTATGTATAAGGTTTTTTGAATATATTTACCAGTTTATCATTTAAACTATTTTTATTATTATTACTATTTGATTTGACCATGCTATTTCCATTTAATTCACCACTTAACTCTTGTATTTCTTTTTAGTTGGCCTCACTCACTTGACTCGGTGAACTCTCTCTTCTCTACATATTTGTGAAATTTTTACATCTCTCTACTCATCTGATAATAGTACTCCCCCGTCCCAAAAAGAATGCTCCATTTCTTTTTGAACATTTAATCTATGAATTATTTTCTCCAATCTTTTGATATTAAAAATGAAAAAGTTTATATGCAAATGATAATTGAATGTTTGCATTTTGTAAATATATTTATTTTAAATTTTTTAAAACAATTCTTCATAACAAAATTTAAGGTCAAACACAACATCAAAAGTCAAACGGAGCATTCTTTTTAGGACGGAGGGAGTACAATGCAATCAATTATGGATGGAGTCACGGTGACAGTTATTTGTATGCAATGTTAAATGGTTGTGTCTAATTTCTAAAATAGTGTATTTTTTTAGATTTAACAACTTCTTTATTATGAAAATTCAGTAAAACACAAGTTTGAAAGTCATATATATATATATATATATAAATATAAATTCTTCATTATGATAATGGAAGACTTATAGAGCTTTTCAACTTTACCATTAAAAAATGGCCTTATTACCTCTTACTCCTATGATCTGTAGTGACTAACATTTAATCCCTCAATGAGTCAATCCTTGAAATATGTATCATAAAGTACTTGCTATTAATTAATCAAACCGTTAGCTTGTGAATGTAAAAAATGATATAATTACAAAAATTTGGCAGTATTTCGTCTTATTTTCCCGTTATAGCATTTCCCCGGTCTAACGCTTAGAGCAGGTATATCAAAAAACAAGACGAAATGCATGCATCTGAAATTTATGTAATTATCATCAATTCTATGTACACAATCATAGAAGTTTAATTAACCGATAGTATACTTTTATAAACCGTCCAACCGGAGAATCCATGAAAACTTTATACAATATATAATTTTACAAGGTTATTCCAATACTTTGAAATAAAGTGTAAAATAATATATTACTACAACTTTTCATAGACAAGAACTATGACTCAACTAATTTAATTTAATTTAATTACATAAGCAAATCAAATACATAAATAAAAAAATTAAACAACTCATGATCAACAAAAGTATAAATAAATTGAAAAAATTGCATTTATTACCTCAAACAGATACAACAAAAGATAATGATGGATCTTCAACTCAATTCTCCTTTGAAGCGGCCCCACTTCTCTCTCACATAGGTGATTTCTTAAGTGTGAAGTAACCTGATTAAAAATCATTAAAGCAACACATTGCTAACCTTATCCGCATCACTATTTCACAATAGGAATGAGTTTGAGGTTATCTCCCACAGTGACAACACTAAGTCTTATAATTAGGTTGTCCCTTTGAACCTAGATCTTGGGATCTCTAGTCAACTAGGTTGGGTTTTCCTTCATAAAACTTATATATCCACAGGCTTTAAGCCCATTCCTTTTGTCAATTTTCAACTAACTATCTATTTAACCCTTTGGTCAACGGATCCGCTATGTTATCTTTTGACCTCACATAGTCAATTGTGATAACCCCAGTAGAGAGTAGTTGTCTAATGGTATTGTGCCTACGACGAATGTGTCTAGACTTACCATTATACATATTACTCTGTGCCCTTCCAATTGTTGATTGACTATCACAATGGATACTGATTGGTGGCACAGGTTTTTCCCATTTTGGAATATCTTCCAAGAACTGGCTTAGCCAATTCAGCCTCTTCTCCACATTTATCCAAAGCTATGAACTCGGATTCCATTGTGGATCGGGCTATAATTGTTTGTTTGGAAGATTTCCAAGATACAACACTCGGCTAGTGTAAACACATAACCGCTTGTAGATTTTGAGTTATTTGTATCAGATATCCGGTTTGCATACGTGTAGCCTTCTAACACATTTGGGTATCTAGTATAATGTAACCCATAATTACGAGTATATCTTAAGTACCTTAGTACTCTTACTATTGCTTTCCAATGTTACGTACTTGGATTACTCGTGTAGCTGCTGAGCTTGCTTATTGTGTAAGCAATATCCGGTCTAGTGCAACTCATTAGATACATTAGGCTTCCAATAACTCTAGAGTATTCTGTATTCTACTTGAGAAATACTTTCTCCTCTATTTTTGGATAGATGGAAACTAATGTCTAATAGTGTTCTGGCAATTCCAGAATCATCATTGTTGAACTTTTCAAGGATTTTGTCTACATAATGAGCTTGACTCAAAATTAGACATTCTGTCGTTCTTATGATTTTAATTTCTAAAATCACATCAGCAAGTCCCATATCTTTCATGTCAAATTTTGAATTCAACATGTTTTTGGTAGATTTGACAATTTTATCACCACTACCAACAATGAGTATGTCATCCACATAAAGACATAAAATGATATAATCATTTTCCCGTCTGTTTGACATAAACGCACTTGTCACACTCATTGATTTTAAACCCATTGGTAATCATTGCATAGTCAAATTTTTCATGCCACCTCTTTGGTGCTTGTTTCAAACCATATAATGATTTTTCCAATTTACAGACTTTCTTTTCATTCCCTGGAGCTATAAAGCCTTCGGGTTGCTCCATATAGATTTCTTCATCTAAATCTCCATTTAAGAAAGCCGTTTTTACATCCATTTGATGTACCTCCAAATTTCTCAATGCTGCGATCGCCAGAATCATTCTTATAGAATTGATTCTCGTCACAGGAGAGTATGTATCAAAGTAATCTAAGCCTTCCTTTTGTTTGTATCCCTTAATCACAAGTCTGGCTTTATACTTATCAATGGAACCATTAGGTTTCATTTTCCTTTTAAAAATCCACTTGGATCCTAAAGGTTTATTTCCTGGAGGAAGATCTACGAATTCCCAAGTATGATTATGTAAAATAGAATCAACTTCATTTTTTATGGCTTCCTTCCATAATGGTCCCTCAGAAGAACTCACAGCTTCTGCATATGTTTGAGGTTCCTTTTCCAACAAATAAGTAAGAAAATCATCTCCAAATGATTTCTCTACTCTCGCTCTTTTACTACGTCTCGGTTCTACTTGAACCAAATCATGATTCTCATCATCATAACTTTCATCAGCATGATTCTCACGATCCATTATTTTGTCTTCCCGATTTGACAAAATTGATGCACGATTGTTTCTACAGGGAAATGTATTTTCAAAGAAAGATGCATTCCTTGATTCCATTATTGTGTTCTTGTGAATATCCGAAATTTTAGAATCATGCACAAGGAACCGATAGGCACTACTGTTATGTGCATATCCTATAAAGATACAATCCACCGTTTTTGGACCTATCTTCACTCTCTTTGGTATTGGCACCATTACCTTTGCAAGACACCCCACACTCGCAAGTGTTTGTAGGATGGTGTCCTACCTTTCCATAACTCATATGGAGTTTTATCTTTCTTCTTTCGAGATACCCTGTTTAAAAGGTAATTACTCAATAAGATAGCTTCACCCCACATGTTTTGAGGTAAGCCTGAACTTAGTAACATCGCATTCATCATTTCTTTTAATGTGCGATTTTTATGTTCAGAAACACCGTTAGATTGAGGTGAATAAAGTGCGGTGGTTTCATGTACAATTCCGTGTTGTGCACAAAATTGACCAATTGGTGCTTCATACTCGCCACTTCTATCACTTCTCAATCTTTTGATCTTTTTATTGAGTTGATTCTCAATCTCATTTTTGTAGAGAACGAATTTCTCTAAGGCTTCGTCTTTACTTTTCAGTAAATACACATAACAATATTTTGTGCTATCGTCAATAAAGGTAATAAAATACTTATTACCACCTCGTGTTTGAACGAATTTCAAATCACAAACATCAATATAAATTAATTCAAGTGGTTCAGTACTTCTTTCAATCGATTGAAACGGTGACCTTGTCAATTTTGCCTCAACGCAAATTTCACATTTATGTTTTAGATCAATTTGGAATGTCGGAATATGGTCTAGGTTAATTAATCGACGTATCGAGTCAAAATTAACATGACCTAGTCTACCATGCCACAAATTGGAAGACTCAAGCAAGTAAACGGAAGAAGTACTCTCTTTATTGATAATAGCCATTACATTGAGTTTGAACAACCCATTACAAGCGTACCCCTTTCCCACAAACATTCCAGATTTGGTCAGTATGACCTTGTCCGATTCAAACACCAAGCGAAACCCATACTTGTTCATCAGTGAGCCGGACACCAGGTTCTTGCGCACTTCTGGCACATACAGGACATTGTTCAGAGTCAATGTCTTGCCAGAGGTCATCTTCAGAAGCACCTTTCCTTGACCTTCAATTGCCGCTGTTGCGGAATTGCCCATGTACATCTTCTCCCCTTGAATTGGTTCGAAGGAGGAGAAGAGGTTCTTGTTGGTGCAAACGTGCCTAGTAGCACCTGTGTCAATCCACCATTCTTTTGGGTTAGACCCAACAAGGTTTACCTCAGAAACCACAGCAGCAAGGTTCATATCTTCAACATCTTGGGCAATTTCATTGATCATGTTTGCCTCATGATCATTCCGTTTTGGGAGTCGGCAATCGCCAGATTTGTGGCCAATCCTCCCACAGTTGAAGCATTTGCCGTTGAACTTTGGCTTTGGCTTCGGCTTCGAGACACCTCCCATTGACCCGAGCTTTCCTTTTCCCTTTTTATTCTTTGAGCTTTGCCCCTTACCATGCTCCATCATGTTGGCCTTGGCGCCAATGGAGAGGGATGATTTGCGCTCGGATCTCCTATTGTCTTCTTCAATACGAAGTCTAACAATGAGGTCCTCCAAGTTCATTTCTTTTCGCTTGTGCTACGGGTAGATTTTGAATTTCTTCCGTCCAGGAGGTAGCTTCTCAATGACAGCTGCCACTTGGAAGGCTTCAGCCAACACCATGCCTTCAGCGAGGATCTCGTGCAAAATAACCTGAAGTTCCTGCACTTGACTAACCACAGTCTTGGAATCCACCATTATATAATCGAGGAAACGACCGACCACAAATTTCTTTGCGCTGGCATCCTCCGTTATTTCCGGTCCAATGATTCCCACAACACTTTTGCCGTCTTATAATTACAATAAACTGTATATAATGAATCATGTAAACAGTTTAGAATATAATTACGGCACAAGAAGTTGGAGTGGATCCACGCTTGATTGGCACTGGACGTCTCAACATCCACGTTCCCCTCGGGAACTCCAGGAGCATCCTCAGTCAAGAATCTCGCAAGATTCAAGGTGGTCAAGTAGAACAACATTTTCTGTTGCCACCTTTTGAAGTTCCCCCCGTTGAACTTCTCCGGTTTCTCCGCATGAGAGGTCGGGACAGTCAAGGGGTTCGGCACCATAGTCATGATAGCCCCAGAACCACCATTGCCACTATTGTTACCGTTGGACCCGTTCACAACTTTGAAACCATTCACAATGTTAACTTCCGGTATTGTCATCACAGATCACAATTCTGTTTTAAGATTGTAATAGGAGTAAGTACCAAAATTGGTAAAACAAAAGAATGGGGTAGAATTGCAGAAAATATAAAAGAGAAGACAATGCAATTATTCTACCAATTTCATAAATAATTCTGAAATTATATATATATATATATATATATATATATATATATATAAATTACAAGAATTATTATAATGAAATTAAATAGAAATTATGTAGGAAATTAAACAAATTAACGGTATGACATTATAAATCTAATTTTAAGAATAAATTAGAATTAACAAGAATATTAACGGATCAAACCAAGAAAAAGTTTAGAAGTAAGAACCGTTCTTCGGGATTTGGTTTCCGAGGCTTGCGTTGCACGCAATTTCCTTAAAACAGATTCGCTCCCTCCACTACGAGTGCTTGAGGATCGACCAAGCGTCTGTCTCCCAGGATACAACGGAGACGCGGAAAAAGTTTTGCACAAAAAGTTTCTTCCGCCAACGAACTAGAACCGAAGAACTTGAAGAACACCAAAACAATGATGCAAGAGACTTTTTGCAAGAAGAGAGGAAGAAGATTTAGCAAGAAGAAGAGTGCTAGGGATGAGAAATAAGCATGGTGAAGGTGCCCTTTTATAGTGTTTAGGGTAGGCCTAGCCATTAGGGCACCTAAATGCACCATAAAGCTAGCCATTAACCCTAATACTAATGGCTAAGAAACCACCATACTAATGGACCATAAAACACCATACTAATTGTGAAAAAAATCTCCAAATTTATGGTAGAAATAAATAATTTTTCATTCATTCTTTTTCCACCATTTTTTCTAAAATATTTCCAACAGCTTCGGGGTGTCGATTCCACTGGTAAACAAAGTAAAGAAAATACTAGAAAGAACAATTAAACTGAATGAAAATATTTAGTGATTTTTTGAAATAAGAATTGAGTTAATATAAACAACTAAACAATTAACGGGAGAAAGTATTCAAATTTGACCAACAGTAAAGCGTCGGGAATCCCTTGCACAAGTTTAATATTTTAATTATTCCAATTTCAATAAAGTCCAAATTCCACAAAATTTTCAAGATAAATATTTATAAACCAAGGTGGATTTACTACAACCCTCTGATAAATTATTCTAAACCTTTAAAGTACAAAAATTATTATCACTATTGAGAAAATCCAGTGATGACAATATACCTAGAGGCAATACCGCTGCAGAGAACTAAATCAATATAGATAAATAATCAATCCAAACATAATTATAGAATCAACCACTCTATGGGAAAAACATGATTGAACCAATAAATAATACTCCCTCCGTCCTGATTTAATAGATACATTTGACTTTATTGTTTCAAAGTTCAACGTTTGACTCAAATAATTACTAAGAAAAATGGTGAAAAAAAAATTCAAAAAAAATATATTAAGAAAATTTATACTTCAAATTATGATATGGATAAGAATTATTAAACTTAAAATGACCAAACACTCATGAAAAAATGATAGATTAAATACTGTGAAACGGTGAAAACAAATGTATCTATTAATCGGGGACGGAGGGAGTATAAACATATAATTATTCGGAGAACAAAACCCAATAAAAATCTGAGAATAATAAATCAAAGAATTATAGTTTTTCAAATCTATTTAAGAATGTAGAATAGATAAAATATCAACCATGTACAAGTTTGTCCTTAACTTTATAAAAAATTTAGTTACCCATAGATTTGATTCACAAAAATCTAATAATGATGAGTACAAAACCAGTAGCCATGGGTGCAGCGTTGTTTTGTGGTTGTCACGAACTGCCTTTGCTGCTGTGTTGATCTCCGTCTGGTAGCTCTAGTTATTTTCATCCACTGCTGTTGACCCTCCCCCAATTTGCGTTGAAAACTTATTTGAAATAGAATTCCATGTGCCCACCGTGTTGTGTCTTCTTTTCTTTCTTTCTTTGTTTTTTTATAACTGCCCTTTATAGCCGGTTGGGCCTCGACCCAACATGCTTTCATTCTACATGTGTGCCCAATCCTCATTTATCAATTCCAGTCCACTTTGCTCTATTAACTGATCAAATTTTTATAATATAAAAATATGTAATTAAGCACAAAAATATATTTAGAAATATTCAATAATAAATGATAACCTAATATAAAATATGCATTAATCTCAATAGTTCTTATTTATATTTATTCACTTTTAAGTCCAAAAATATGATAGTGATAGTATATTTTGACACACTCATCACACTCCCCAACTTAGTCATTGCTAGTCCCTATCAATTTATATGCAAAAGAGATAGAAAAAGAATAATTATCACTAAAGCAACCTATCAACTCACACATTCCAATTTCTCAAGCTCAAATAACCTACCACAAATAATTCAGTTAAGCAAGTCATAGAATGTAAGTATGTGTTCCAAATTATATCTATCTTGCCAACAATCCTAACACATGTATAGTCAAAAACACCTCCACTTAAGGATTTAACCCACAACTCACATGTATAAAGTGTATAAAATGAAGGATCTTTGGATTAACAAATGGTGCACACTCACTCTCACGAAAAATCAAGGATAACCAACAAGCAAACATTGATCTTATGATAGAAACTCTAGCAATTGAGACATCCATCGGCCTTACCACAAACTTACTCAAAATCAGTAGTCAACCCAAAAGGGTCAATGAAACTTGTGTAAGGTCAAATATTGGTAGGAAAAGATAATGGGAACTTCCAAGTACATAAAACTATCTTCTCAAATATACAATAGAACATACTTCTCATTTGAAGTACTTTTCAGCTTTGTAGAACACTGGCAAAAATTGCTTTACCATCTCATTCTTTTCACTAACTTTTTTCAGACCATTTTTTCAATTTTTTCTGATTTTGTTTCTCTTTTTTTATGCTTTTCAATATAAGCAACCACACCACCTGGACAACTTCTACAACCTTTACTTCCACTGATAAAATCTGACACTGAAGCACTTGGAAGTAGAAGATAAAATGGTAGAAATTTTTGAGCAATGGCAATAAGTTAACATAATGAGGCATGGATAATGGAAGATGAAGAACATATTTACTTCTTGGAAAATTTTTAGGACAACTAGGAATTTATGATGGGAAGGGTTGGCTTGAATGACTCAAACGTCAGTTATGAGTTGAGCTTCATCATATTTCAAGTATATCCACAATCTTACCACAATTCATTATCTCAAAAGAAAGTTCCAGTTTAACAGATCAATGAATGCTCATCACTTTTTATTGCAGTTGCAGTCGGCGAATTCTCTCTATCACTCACATGAATCAATAAGTAAGAGTTCTCTAGCTACATGCGTTAAACCACCATCTTACCACAAAGCTTGGATAAGTGTAATAAAGTTATGTGAATGCTTTAGAGAAAATTGCTTATGGCAGACCTGGGCAATGCAAATTTTAATTTTTACCCTGTGCCCTCCAACTTAAATGAAACATTGTCCTCAATGTTCAAGAATCAAATATAACTAAGGGTGTAAGAAAAAGGAGAGAAAACACCTGATATATGATGGGCAGCTTTGGAGTCAATCACACTTGGTGATTGAAATAGCTAAAGGGATTTGACCTGCAAACTGAAGTAAAACAACCCAAACAAAAAAAAACTAGTAATAAAAAACGAATAAATAGAGAAAACAAAATAAAAGGAAAGAACAAACAAAATTAAAACCTACATACCTGCATGGTGTGGTCAAGAGTGATAAACTGGATCCACAAGTGGAATATCTTCTACTTCAGGAACGTGACCATCATTTAAAACTTTCAGACGCTGAACATTAACTTTCATAATCTGATGGTCCCTAGGATCCTCTATTTCTACAGCTCCATGATCTATAACATTTTTCACAACAAAACGGCCAGTCCACCTAGATCTAAGTTTCCCTGGGTACTTGTGAAGTCTAGAATCATATAGGAGAACTCGATCATTAGGCTTAAAATATTTCCTCAAAATATTCTTATCATGAAATGCTTTCATTTTAGCCTTGTAAATTCTAGAGTTTTCATATGCATCATTCCTTAGCTCTTTTAACTCATTCAACTACAATTTCCTAAGCTTACATGCCTCACCTATATCAAGATTAAAATTCTTTATAACCTAGTAAGCTTTATGTTCAAGCTCTACAGGAAGATGACAAGGTTTTCCAAAAACAAGCCTATAGGGGGACATGCCTAAAGAAGTTTTAAAAGCTGTACGGTAAGCCCAAAGTGCATCAACTAATCTTAAAGACCAATTTTATGATCCGGATTCACTGTTTTTTCTAAGATTTGCTTAATCTCCCTATTAGCAAGCTCTACATGCCCATTTGTTTGGGGATGATAGGCAGTAGAAACTTTATGCCTAACTCCATATTTGTTCATCAATGCCTCAAAAGAACGGTTGCAAAAATGTGTACCCTGATCACTAATAATAGCCCGTAGTGTACCAAATCTAGATAACACATTTTCTTTAAGAAATTCAATTACCGTCTTATTATCATTAGCTCTACAAGCTGCTGCCTCTACCCATTTAGACACATAATCTACTGCCACAATGATATACAAATATCCAAAAGTAGGTGGAAACGGTCCCATAAAATCAATGCCCGAACAATGAAATACTTCAATCACTAAAATTGGGTTTAAAGGCATCATATGATGATGAGAAATAGCTCCTTACCTTTGACACCTTTCACATGAACGATAGAAGATATTTGCATCCCTAAATAAAGTTGGCCAATAAAATCCACATTGTAAAATTTTTGCAGCAGTTTTCTTCATTGAAAAATGACCCCCACAAGCTTCAGAGTAACAAAATTTTAGGACACTAGCAATCTCATCATTGAGAATGCAACGTCTTAAAATCTGATCAAGATAGTATTTAAAAAAAGGGGTCATCCTAGTAGAAATTGCATACCTCATTCATGAACTTCCTCATATCTTGTGCTCCCCAATATTCTGGAATTTCTTGTTACCCCCTCTGCGGAAGCTCATGTGATACAGAATGCCAGGTGGCGTGAAGCGGGAACCGGACTTGGGAAATAGTAAACGGAGTCCCTCTGGTGTGGTGGTCCAAACCCTTTTTTAAGCTTTGTTGATATGGGAGGGGTGTGCCAGAACGTAGTGGGAAGGTCGGAAGGGTCTGACCCTGAGTTTGATGGAGAAACTGAGAAATTCTAAACCTGAAACGACTTCAACTAATCACACATATACACATATGTAACAAGACATGCCTTGCTCCCACTGAAATGGGCAAGCTCATGCCCCTGCTCCACAGGTCTGTTCAACTTTAGGTGTTTTCACATTTGAAGGAACTTGTTTTTCACCTCTCTTTGGTAGCTCCTCAAACTTTGGTTGCCACCTCTGAGTTCCAGAATCCCGATTTTCAGAAAAGACAGCACAAATTTCAGTAACATCATGTGGAGTATTGATATGATTAAACTCAGAATTAACAAGAAAATATTCAAGAGGATCAAAATCACGATTCACAGAAACTTCCCTATCAATAATAGAATCAATCTGACATGCTTGCTGGCATTCATCATCATCTATTGGTTGCTTTTCTATATGGAAAATATTAACCTCAAGAGTCATATTGCCAAAAGATAATTTCATTAATCCATTCCTACAATTAATAAGAGCATTAGCGGTAGCAAGGAAAAGTCTTCCCAAAATCAAAGGAATTTTAGAAGTATTATCAACAGTGGAACTAGTGTCAAGGATTAGGAAATCAACAAGATAATAAAATTTGTCAATTTGAATTAAAACATCCTCAACCACACCTCTTGGTACTTTTGTAGAATGATCAACCAATTGTAATACCACAGAGGTTGGTTTGATTTCACCTAACCCAAGCTACAAGTAGATAGAATAAGTCATTAAATTAACACTGGCTCCTAAATCTAGCAATGCTTGCCCAAATTCATGAGTACCAATACTACAAGCAACAGTTGGACAACCAAGATCTTTAAACTTGGGAGGTATCCTATCCTCAATTAAAGCACTAACTTGCTCTGTCAGAAAAGTAGTCTTTTTCACATGATATTTCCTCTTTACTATACACAAATCCTTAAGAACTTTTATATAAGTAGGAACATGTTTGATCACATGAAAGAGAGGAAGATTAATTTTTACCTGCCTTAAGTTCTCAAAAATTTCATTATTAAAATCAGAAGGTCGGTTACTTGATCTTAAAGCTTGGGGCACTACATATTTAATGGGAGTTGGGTAGGGGGCGAGTCGCTACCCAGCCCGCTACCATGGTAACGAGGCTGCCCGCTACCCAGCCCGCTTCCGTCAATCCTGGCGCTACCCGCCCGCTACCAGTGGTAGGTGCATGGTAGCGAGCAACCCGCTACCGCCTGACAGAGCCTGATAGAGCTGGTAGCTCACTACCCCTACCCTGCCCGCTACCATCTTTTCTTTTTTTAAAAATGATTTCTTTATTTGCAGCATTTAATAAATGATTGAATAATAATTTTATTTATTAATATTTATAGATTACAATTAAAAACAGAAATGATTGAATAATAATTTTATTTATTAATATTTATAGATTATAATTAAAAACAGAAATGAATTTAATTATAAATTAACCAAATGTATCAATTACAATAAAAAACATCCAAAATCAAATAGAATTTACAAAAGTGTCATACGGGGGAGGCAAATCGTAATCGTCACCCTGATTCTCACGCGGCGGGGAATGGTGCTCCGAATCGTCGAACGCAACTCATCCTCCATCATAATGCGATCCTCCTCCGCCTTGCGGCGCGCCTCTTCAGCGGCAAGCTCGCGCTGAAAGGATGTGAATGAAAATAACGTTAGAAGAGTTTTGAAGCTTGTAGATATTTTAAGAAACTTCTAACTAGTGTCAAATTAGTTTACCTGAGATGGCCGAGGTGGCCTGAACAGCTCCGGATGGAATAGTTGCTGGGGAGCGCCAACCCAACGGCCTTTGTAGGGTATGGACGCGGATCTAAAATGGTATGGACACGGATCTATCAAGGTATGGACGCGGACCTAATAAGGTATGGACGTCGATCTACCAAGGTATGGACGCAGAGCTACCAAGGTGTGGACGCCGATCTGACAAGGTATGGACACCATTCTAACAAGGTCATGGACGCGGATCTACCAAGGTATGGACGCCAATGTAACAAGGTATGGAGCCGATCTAACAAGGTATGGAAGCGGATCTAACAAGGTATGGACGCGGATCTACCAAGGTATAGACGCGGATCTAATAAGGTATTGACTCGGATCTAACAAGGTATGGACGCCTATCTAACAAGGTATGGACACCGATCTAACAATGTATGGACGCCGATCTAACAAGGTATGGACGCCGATCTACCAAGGTATGGACGCCGACCTAACAAGGTATGGACGTCGACCTAACAAGGTATGGACGCCGATCTAACAAGGTATGGACGCCGATCTAACAAGGTACGGATGCGGATCTAACAAGGTATGAACGCGGATCTAACAAAGAATTCATTATACACAGAAATATTTCCTAAAATACTAAAATAATTCACAAGATACTAAAATTCATCAAATATTCTTATTTTCCTAAAATACCTAAAGTATATACTAAAATTCCATAAAATACCAACAAATTAGCAAATAATATCTAAAATACCTAAATAAATTCCTAAAATACTGAAATTCATTGTACACAGAAATATTTCTAAAATACCTAAATAAATTCCTAAAATACTGAAATAATTCCTAAAATACTAAAAGAATTCATTATACACAAAATTATTTCCTAAAATACTAAAATAACTCCTAAAATACATAAATAAATTCCTAAAATACTAAAATAATTCCTAAAATACTAAAATACTAAAGTAATTCCTAAAATATTCCTATCTTGATGCAAGTTCCTCTATTCACTGGTGAAGCTTATGAGTTCTGGAGCATCAAGATGAAAACATTGTTTTCCTATCTTGATCTATGGGAAATAATTGACAAGGGTATTACTGCAAGGCCAGATGGAGAAGCCAGTAGTAAGGCGAAGGAAGAAGATATCAAAAAAGATTTGAGAGCTATGATGCTCATACAGCAAGGAGTGGATAAGTCTCTATTTTCCAGAATTGCTAGGGCTGCATCAGCAAAACAAGCTTGGGACACACTAAAGCTTGACTACCAAGGATCACAACGTGTAATAGAAATAAAACTTCAAAATCTAAGGGGAGACTTTGAGAATTCAAGAATGAAGAATAGTGAGGCAGTCCACAGTTATATCACAAAAATAACTGAGATTGTCAGTACAATGAGGAGCTATGGAGATCAAATTCAAGATCCTGTAGTGGTAAGAAAGATTCTCAGGAGCTTACCATCCAAATTTGACCATGTAGTTGTTGCCATTGAAGAATCAAAAGACTTGAATACTTTATCTGTGGATGAGTTGATGGGATTACTGCTTGTTCATGAAGCCAGGATATCAAGGAATTCAGACAAAGAAGAAGAATCAGCCTTTCAAATTCAGGACACTTCTCGAGGAAATTTCTCCAATAGAGGAAGGGGGAGAGTTTTTTTTCGAGGAAGTGGAAGAGGAAGATCAAGGGGCAGACCTCCACAGTGCACCTATTGCAAGAAAACTGGACATGTTGAAGAAGACTGCTGGAGTAAGATGCAGTGTACCTACTGCAAAAAGAAGGGTCATAAGGAGAATGATTGTTGGAACAAACCAGAGGAAGCCAAATATGTTGAAGGTGAAGTTGATAAAGAGGAATACCTCTTTATAACACTATCAAATTCCAAGACAAACATTGAAGACATATGGTATCTGGACAGTGGTTGTTCTAATCATCTAATAGGAGTCAGAAATAAATTCAGACAAATTGATGAAACTTACAAATCTCAAGTAAGGTTGGGAGACAACAAGTTGCTTAAAGTTGAAGGCAGAGGTGATGTGGTTGTGTACAGTGGTGGAAAAACTAGAACCATCCAAGGAGTAGATTATGCGCCTGAGCTTGCACATAATCTTATCAGTATAGGGCAATTGGCCAGCAAAGGCTACAGCATTGTGTTTCACAATTCAACTTGTGAAATCAAGGATCAGAAAGGAGAAGTGGTACTGAAGACCAATATGTCTGATAATCAAATGTTCCCTGTTGTTCTGGCTTCTGAAAATCAAGCACTGATGAGCAAGCAAAAGCAGGATTACAAGTTATGGCACCAAAGGTATGGTCATCTGAATTTTAGATCCCTGCAATTATTAACCAAAAACAATATGGTGGATGGATTACCAAGCATTCAGGAGGAAGAAGAGATATGTGAAGGATGTATTCTAGGAAAACAAACTAGAGGATCTTTTCCAAAAAACCAAACCAGAAAAGCAGACAAAAAACTGGAACTTGTCCATGCTGACCTATGCGGACCCATGAGGACATCTTCAATATCAGGTAATAAATATCTTTTTCTACTTACTGATGATTTTAGTCGGATGAGTTGGTGCTATTTTTTGAGACATAAATGGCAAACTTTCGATGAGTTTAGAAAGTTTAAGGCATACACAGAAAGAGAAAGTGGAGAAAAACTCAAGGTATTGAGGACTGACAGAGGGGGAGAATTTTTATCCAAAGAGTTTGTTGACTATTGTGAAGAACAAGGAATAAAGAGACAACTTACAGCACCATACACACCAGAACAACATGGTGTGGCAGAGAGAAAGAATAGAACCACAGTGGAGATGGCAAGATCAATGTTGAAGGCCAGGAATGTAGCTGATGTTTATTGGGCAGAAGCAGTAGCTACAGCTACTTATCTGCTGAATTTATCACCTACAAAGGCTCTAGCAAACAAGACTCCATATGAAGCATGGTTTGGTTCTAAACCATCAGTAGCTCACCTCAAGGTTTTCGGGTGCGTTTGCTATGCTCTGTCAACCAAAAGGCATAAGCTGGAATCAAAAAGTAACAAGTATATGTTTATTGGATATTGTCAGAATTCTAAAGCATACAGAGTAATAGATCCCATAACCAAGCGGCTGGTGATCAGTAGAGATGTCAAGTTTGATGAAAGAAGAGGCTGAGATCAAAAAGAGGATGTGTGGGTGCAGTGCTACACTGATAAAATCAGTACAGAAGGAGACTCATCACGAGAAGAAGTGTCGGACTCTGATACAGATGAAGAAAATCAAGCTCCTGCCTTAAGAAGACCTCAGAGAGACAGAACAGTACCAACCCATTTAAAAGATTATGAGACCTCACTTCTCATGTATGCTTCAGATCCAACTTCAGCTGATGAAGCCTTACAGCAGCAAGTTTGGAAAGATGCTATGCAGGAGGAAATAAACTCCATTGTTAGAAATAAAACATGGGAGTTAGTAAAAATGCCTGAGGGAAAGAATATTATAAGCTTGAAGTGGATATTTAAAACAAAATACAACTCAGATGGAACCCTGAACAGACACAAGGCCAGATTGGTGGTAAGAGGTTTTTGTCAAGAACCAGGGATAGATTATGAAGAAACGTTTGCACCAGTAGCAAGGTTTGAAACAGTGAGATTAATACTTGCTATTGCTGCACAAAAACAATGGGGAGTATATCAATTTGATGTGAAATCAGCCTTCTTAAATGGTGATCTCAAAGAAGAAGTTTATGTTGAGCAACCTGTGGGCTTCATTGAAAAAGGCAAGGAACATCATGTTTTCAGACTGAAAAAGGCTTTATATGGACTAAAACAGGCTCCAAGAGCCTGGTATGGAAAAATCGATCAATTCTTTGAAAAGAAAGGCTACATGAGAAGTCCTAATGAGCCTACATTGTATTACAAGTATGATGACCAGGGGGATATTGTGATGATCAGCTTGTATGTAGATGATATGATCTACACAGGGTCATCTCATAAACTAATTTTTGAATTTCAACAGGATATGAAGAAGGCTTTTGAAATGACAGACCTTGGAATGCTCAAGTACTTCCTAGGACTTGAAATAGAGCAAACAGAAGCTGGAATATTTGTGTCACAACACAAGTATGCAACAGAAGTATTAAAGACCTTTGGTATGGAAAAGTGCACACCAACTAGAACTCCTATCAACACTAATGAAAGGCTAAGCTTGAATGATGGCACAGGGGAAACTGATGCAAGAAGTTTTAGGAGTCTGGTGGGAAGATTAATATACCTAACACACACACGGCCTGATCTGAGTTTTTCAGTTGGCCTAGTGTCTAGGTATATGCATCAACCGACTAAGCAACATTTCGGAGTTGCAAAGAGAATCTTGAGATACATAGCCGGAACAGTTAACTATGGTGTGTGGTATGTAAAAACAGATAAGTTTGAACTTAAAGGGTATACAGATAGTGACTGGGGAGGTGACCAAGATGAGAGAAAGAGCACTTCAGGTCACTGGTTTCATTTGGGATCTGGACCTATCTCTTGGATCTCAAAGAAACAAGCTACTGTGGCTTTGTCTTCAGCAGAAGCTGAATATGTTTCGGCTACAGCAGCTGCTTGTCAGGCAATATGGCTAAGAAGGCTGTTGGAGGACCTAGGTGAGAAACAGAAGGAAGCAACACCAATCTTTTGTGACAGCAAGTCAGCAGCAGCAATTGCCAAGAATCCAGTTATGCACGGGCGTACAAAGCACATAGAGATGAGACATCACTTCATACGAAACTTAATTCAACAAGAGCAAGTCAAGCTAGAGTTTTGCAATACTGAAGATCAATTGGCAGACATTCTCACTAAGGCACTCTCGGTTGAAAGGTTTGAGAAGCTGAGGACCTCATTACATGTTAGAAGCTTCGAATCAAGGGGGAGTATTGGATAACGTGATTCAGAAGCTATGTTAGGTTCAAACTCTATGTTAATTAGGAGTCTTAATACTAATTCTAGTAGGAATAGGTAATCAAGTCAGAATTGAACTAGAAGTTCAATTCCTTGTAGGTCTGCAATTAGGTTGTAAAGCTGCCTATAAAAGGAGCTACATTCGGGTTCAATAAACACACAGTTTATGCAGCTATTCTAGTGTTAAGTTGTTATTCTTGCTCTGTTAATCCCCAACACCAAGGACTTAGTCGACCAACGGCGAGCCAGTCGTGCGCTATTCAAGGTGGTGATCTAGATGGGTGGGCTCTTCGTGGCCACACGCAGGTTTAGTGACCGACCTTGTTGGCTGGACTGTTCCTGTGACTTTTCGGAAGTGTTTTCAAAATTAAAGGCTCGGTCTTTGG
The DNA here is from genome assembly GCA_024586325.1 of Stellera chamaejasme. NCBI lineage: Eukaryota > Viridiplantae > Streptophyta > Magnoliopsida > Malvales > Thymelaeaceae > Stellera > Stellera chamaejasme. Next base: position 23,154,843 of record CM044984.1, on the reverse strand, counting down.
AGAGAGTGAGAGAGTGGGCTGCTAGTCATAGATGGGTGTAGGGCTTCGTTTCTGTGGTGAAGAGAAGGCGTGGGTGTTGTCATGAGAAACCGGCGGTGTAAATTAACTTTCGGTCACTCAAAGCAAAAGATTGCTATTGTTTGAGAGGTTACGTACAGTGGTCCCTTTATCCGTAGGGTTAAGCCAAGACTCGCCCAGCCAGCAGATATGAGCCTAATTAGTTGGCAAGGTTAGCTGGGTTCACCCTGTTGGTCCGTACAGGTTTTTGTGTGATCCACCTTTCGTTGATCACTTTGCTTTCGTTGCTTTTCATTTACCTTAGTTTACTTTCGCTGCTTTTTTTGCGGTCTGCTGTTTTCTGGTTACTCCCTAGCTACCTTCTATATATGTTTTGCCCGGATTGATCTCTGGATTTGGTGGCCCTTAGTGAGTGCCGACCATCTTCTCGCAATTCGAAAGTAGTGGGCATTTTTTAGCTCTGTTGAAGCTGTGTCAGTGCTCTGGGCAAAACCTGAGGATCTTTATGGCTACTCTACTCTACTGGGGCTTTTATGACTTTGTGGTTATTCTCAAATTTTGGGGTCTTCAGTATGATTTAGTGGCCTGCTGGGACAATCGCACTCAACCTTGTGGGCTTTGGTAACTTTCTTTAGTAATATTATTCTTGGGTTTTAATCTTGCTTTTGGCGTTGCATCGCCCTTCTGGCTATTCTGTGCCTCCTTCTTGGTTTATGTTTTTTACCTTCATACAAGATTAATAAAATTATCCTCATTTCAAAGAAAAAAAAGAGTGAGATTCTGAGAGAGAATCGGGAGGGAAATTCGGAAACTTCGAGAAAATGATGATGAAAAGAATGTTTTCACGATACTCTTTGAGGTGGTTATTTCACTTTTTGGTAAACAAACTTCCCTTAACACTGTTCTATTGCAAATTTAATTCTTTTTACTTTTACTCAGCTTACAACAATTTTTATTCAGTGGTTTTCTTAACATATTTTATAACATTTCCAATTACTAAATTTATTCTTTTTGTCTTACCATATAGGATGGCTCCGGAGGTCATGGAGCAGTTACATGGTTATGATTTCAAGTTAATAGATGTTCACTAAAATATTTATATTAATAAACATCTTTGTTAAAAGACATTAATTAATATTAGAATATAAATATGCAAGATTAATAATACATAAACATTATATGCAGGGCTGATATATGGTCTTTTGGTATAACAGCACTTGAGCTTGCTCATGGACATGCTCCATTTTCAAAATATCCTCCCATGAAGGTGGATTTATAGTATGCTCAACATGATATATTTGAGAGTAATGTAGGTTGTGTACAACTTATAATTATTCCTCATGTTTTTTAAATATATACTTGACCCCCTTTTATTTACATTATCTAGCAATTAATTATTTATAAATTCTAATTTGAACTATAGCTAATGATATTTAGCACTATCTCCGTTCCTAAAAAGTTGATATATTGGTTTTGTTGCTTTCAAGGTATTTAATCTTTGCTTTATTTTCATGAATTTTTGACATATAAAGTTGAATAATTCGCATTATATCATAATTTCATGTATAAGTTTTCTATTTTTCTTTGAATTTTTTTCACTATTTATCTTAAGAAAATTTGAGTTAAACATTGCTACATAAAACATGAAAGTCCAATGTATCAACTTTTCAGGAACAAAGGGAATATATAAGAATAATGTTCATAATTTACATTGAGAAAACTCGACGAATTAAGATAGGAATTAACTATGAAAAATGAACAAGTTAAAGTACATAAGGATGCTCACCATATATAGTTTTAACTATAATTTTATAAAAGATTTACTAAAATGCAAAAACTGGGGGAAGTCATGAATATTTCATTAACATGGGAAAACGGTCGCCAGTACAAAACCTCAGGAAAATACAGTTTACTATATATTCCATGAGCATTTATAATTTACCCTTTATTTAACCATCTACTCTATATAATTTTTATTGTTTAATTCCTAAAAAAACTCAAATATCTAAGATATACTTTATTTTATTGGTAGGTATTGCTTATGACCTTGCAAAATGCACCTCCTAGTTTGGATTATGAACGTGACAAAAAGTTTTCCAAGGTATATTTTAATTCAATAATACCATCTCCACTTATTATATAGTAAGACTAACCTAACTTTCCCAGATTGGAATATTTTAATTTTACCTCATGGTAGACTAACCCGGTACCTGTTGAAAGAGAACTTGACCTCACTTCTGCAAAATACCTCTCTTACTATTGTTGATGAAGCTTATGCTTTAAATAGCATAGCAGATACAAACCTAATGGAAGTGGAACTAGAAAACATAAACGTAACTTGAGTTGTTCTGAGACTAAGAAAATAGAGTCCTTAAGGGACTTTGCTTCTACGGCAATCAAAAAAAAAAAAAACTAAGCCTCATCGAGATAGCAATCCTAATCCTATCCTAACATTCATTCCCTTAAACTAACTGTAATTTTACAGATAGTTTATTCATTAATCATTTTAAGACCAAGCAATGTCCTCAGCTTCAGAAAAGCTTTAAGTGTTAGTGGTTTTGTCATGATGCCTGCAATCTAATCCTTCAGCAAAACTCCAGCTCAATGCATGATCTTGTCCTTGGTTAAGTTTCTCAGAAAGTGGTAACGCACATCAACGTGCTTACTTCTACCATGCATAACTGGGTTTTTGGACAACTTCAGAGTAGAGCTATTATCACATTTGATGCATATGCTTTTTGTCATTTCATGCTTCAGCTCCTGCAATATTCTTTTAACCCAAATTACCTGACAAGATGCCATTGCTGCAGCCACAAACTCAGCTTCTGTGGTGGAGAGTCACAATAGGTTGTTTTCTCGAGCACCAAGCCACAACACCTCCATTTAGCAAGAACACATACCCAGTGGTAGATTTTTTGTCATTGATATCTCCATCATAATCACTATCGGAGTAAACCTGCAATCCTTCTTTATTACTCTTTTCATAATGCAAACCAAAATCTAAAGTCCCACATAGATATCTCCGAATTCTTTTGGCCAACTGAAGATGGACTTGTGTTGGATTGGACATGCATGTATCTGATGATGAGACAGACCGCAAACATAATGTTTGACCTGCTCGTTATTAGGTACATGAGGCTCCCCACTATCTGTTTATAAAGAGTCTCATCAATAGCAACTCGTCCTTCATCTTTGTCTACCTTGGAGCCTGGAACAATAGGTGTTTTTATTGGTTTACTGTCAATCATACCAAACCTCTTCAAAATATCTGCAGCATACTTCTTCTGATATAGACAAATTCCTTTAAAGTGCTGCAAAACTTGTAATCCACTCCATATTTCTGAGAGTATCCTTTAGCCACTAATTTTGCTTTCAATTTTTTAACCTCCTCTTGCTCATCAAACTTTGTTCTGTACACCCACTTTACTCCAATCTTCTTTGCCCCTTTTGGTAAAACACATAAGGACCAAGTTTGAACCCTTTCTATTAATTCAATCTATTGGCCCATTGTAGCTTTCCAAGCATGATTTTTTACAGCCTGCTCAAAATTTAAGGGATCATCATCTGACAGTGATAACCTGATCATTTCTTCCACATTTCACTCATTGTCCTCATCTGAAACCAAAGCCATATTCACCATATTTGCCTCCCCGTCGGATGAGGTATCTGAAACATAATCTCCCATCCACATAGTTTGTTGCCTATTTCTTCCTCCCCTTGCTAGAACCACTGGTGGAGTTTGATTTTCATTTTCTGGAGCTTGAATTGCTTCCTCTTCAACATGTTCTTCATGATCATACTCATCACCCCAGTCTAGATTAATACTAATCTGTCTCATAGGTCTCATCCCAATTCCACTTTTCTTCTTCCTCAAATGCTACATATCTACTTATAGTCACCTTTTTGGTTCTAGGATTATACAGCTTATAACCTTTTGATTCCTCACTAACACCAATTAATATATTTATAGTACTCTTGTAATCAAACTTGGTGCATTTGGCATCAGGAACATGAGCATAATTAAGCCAAGCATCCAAAAAATTTTAAATGTTGAATGGAAGGCTTGTGGCCACTCCACACTTCTTGTGGGGTTTTACCTTCTATTGCTAAGGCAGGACACCTGTTTAGAACATAATACGCCCACTTTGCAGCCTCTGCCCAGAAAACTTTAGGCATACCCTTGTCTGATAACATAGAACGAACCATATTCATAATTGTTCTATTCTTTCTCTCATCTACACCATTATGTTGTGGTGTGTATGATGTGGTTAACTGTCTTTTAACTCTGGCTTGTGAATAGAAATCATTGAATTCTTCAGAAGTAAACTCCCCTCCTCTATCAGTTCTGAGACACTTTATTAAACAATCTGATTCCTTTTCCACACTAGCTTTAAGTATCTTAAAAACCTCACAAGTTTCAGATTTCTCACTCAGTAAATATCCCCAAGCCTTTCTACTATAATCATCTATAAAAGCATAAAATGTACCTCTTGCCTCCACTTGATTATGGAGAGATGGGACCACAGATGTCTGAGTGTGTCAATTCTAGTTTCAAAGATGCTCTCCAGGTACTCCTCTTAGGAATAGAGATCCTGTGTTGTTTACCTTTCATACATCCCTCACATATCTTGTTTGTATGAACAATTTTTGGAAGACCTTGCACCATATCTTTCTTCTTTGGTATCTCAAGACTTGTGTAGCTTAAATGACCTAGTCTTATGTGCCAAAGATATTTTAGGTCTTGAGAATCTGTTTGTAAACACTTTTTTGAAGCTTCAGATTTCATCTCAGTGGTCAAGATGAACATCCTGTTATTACTCATGGATGTGCCCATGATTAGGCCCCTTTCTATATGATAAATTTTGCAAGCACCTTTGCTGATAACTGTAGTGAGTCCCTTCTATTGCAATTGTCCCAGACTTAGCAAGTTGTTTTTAAGACATGGAACATAATACACATCAGTTAGAGTGAAACTGATATCTCCAAATTTTGTCTTCACTGCACCTTTTCCCATAACTTGTAGTTTACTGTTGTTACCAAGAGTGATCGAGTGTTGAAAATTTATGTCTGGCACCTCAAACGACTCCTCGTGACCACACATGTGGTTAGAGCACCCATAGCCCAAGTATCATTCACTATTGGTGTTTGAAAAGGTTGTTCCACCTTGAGCCATAAGCAGCATCTCTTCTTCATGTTTAGCCTCAGTGTGATGAGTCTCAAACTGCTCTTGGCATTCTAACTGATAGTGTCCCAGTTTATGACACCTAAAGCCTTCAATGTGGGTTCTAGGGTTACAATACTAGATATTGTTGTAATATTGACCTCTTCCACGCCCTCTTCCTCTAAAGTAACCTCCGCCTCGACCTCTATCACCTGTTCTTTCATCAGAAAAACCTCTACCACCTGACCTCTCATCTGACACTTTAAAAACCTGAGCCTCACCCTCTGTCTTCCTAAACTTTTGTTCATGAACTAAAAGTGCACTCTGTACATCTACTGACAAAAAATCAATGTCTTTTGATTCCTCGATTGAACAAACAATTTAGCTGAATTTATTTGTCATGGTTCTAAGGATCTTGATCCACAATCTTCTCGTCAGGCATGTCTTCTCCCAGATTTCTCATGTTGTTTGCCACCATCATCACCCTTCCAAAGTAACCAGTTACAGTTTCTCCAAACTTCATCTCTAAAACTTCAAAGTCATTACCTTACGAATTAGAATACCTTCTTTACTCTAATAGTTTCCATTGTAAATTCAAAGTCATTACCAAATTCGCTACTTCTCTTTTTCTTGCAATTGTAACGCACTAGGGCGTTACCAAGGCGCTACAAATAGAGGCGTTACTTCAGCCCGATGCGTTACCAGGCGCTATCAGGCCTGACAGGCCTGGTAGCGCCCCACCCCCCTACTTGGGCGTTACTATCCCAAATCTTTTTTTTATGTTTTAACAAATTCCAAAAGAGCATCCAACAACATCCCCTCTCCACTTTCTTAGATTATCCAACAACATCCGTGTGATTCGAACCCCAGCTCTGAGGGTGAGTAAATGGGCAACTCGTATCTCCCCACTGCACCAATTGTCTATAATGCATGAGTCCCAAGTATATATTGTACTTATAAAAGATGCCATAGTCATTATGGATTGTTCTCATTCCGTTTTAAAAAATAAAATAAAATAAAACTCATTCCTATTATCAACTAATGCTCTTATTATTTTAGATGTTCGTTGTTATTATAATTTAATTATTTTTATTACTATAATGGGATTCTATATTATTATTATCATTATTTTAGATAAACTAGTAAATAATAATGAGAGTAAGTTTTATTTAAAATTATATTTTCTTTATCTTTCCATGGTTAGAAACTAATGAATTTTTCTATCAAATCCGAAAAAGAAAACATGTAAAAACATGTATATGACAAAATAAATATGTCAAAGGAAAAAGGAAAAAAATGATCATTAATTTTAATGGGAATTTCTAAAAGAAATATGAACATACTTAATCAAAAAGATATCCCACTTTTCTTTATTCGTGCCACATAAATATATTTATTTTCTGTTAATATTTATGTGCACCCAATTAATTTATTCAGTTAATATTTATTTTTGTTAATACCGTAATTAATTTTTTAATATTTTTTAATATCATTTTTTGTTAATATTTGTAAATTATCTTAATTTGTTAATATTTGTAAATTATCGAAATTTTTAAATATTTGAAAAAATATTTTAGTATTCTGAAATTTATTTTAGTATTTTGAAATTGAACGTCCGTAACGCACAACGGCATTACCATGGCGCTACTCGCTCGACCGATGGCGCCTCGGTATGCCTTGGGCGCTACTACTACTGCCCCACGATGCGCACAAAGGCATTGCAGGGCGCTACTAGCTCGCGAGGCTCGGCCGGTGGCGCCTCGGTGTGCCTTGCGCTACTCTTCTTTTCCCCCCCGATGCGCACCGGGCATTACTCCATGCATTACGAAATCAGCTCCAAGTACGTAGTGACCTCACTGTCCCCACCGTCCACCTCAGCTTTCATCTGACCAACCGTTTCTACCACATCATCGAACTACCGGAATATACTCCCAAGATGCCCCCAACGTGACGTCCAAGAACGAGATTGGCACAATATGAAGAGATGAGGGACTAATATGGCCGGTTAAATAGGACAGTGGCCGGTTTGTTATGATTCCAAAAGTTTAGGGGCATATTCGTCCTTTTTACTCATTAGAGCTGATAGGTTTCTTTAGTTTTAGGAATTTACAACTTGGTCTTGCAATACTTTATAAGACACAAATTAACCCCATTTCTATATATCAATATCTTTCAAATTAACCCTTCTTCCCAAACAAGTTATCTTTGTTTTTACAACTTTCACCTCCAAACTTTCTAAATTGTCCAATCAAGTCCTTTTTCTTCTTCAAACAAATTTCAGTTTTTTGTCTTTTTTTGTTCTCACTAATTTCTCCACTTTCTAAATTAGTCCAAAATTTCTCTTGAAAAGGAAATTCATATTCAGTCTTTTGTTTTCTTATTTCATTTATTTCTTCCTATTATGACACGTTCAGGAAAGGCGGGTCGTACCGAACAGGTCATAACAACTAATATTTTGTTTATTCCTTGAATATATATATATACACACACGAAATTCCTTAATACAAATGGCACATAAAAAAATATAGCCCTTTCTTTATTGTTTCTCCGGTAAAAACAGTATAAATATACTGAAGTCAAACTACTTAATTTGGATAAAAACTCAAATGCTAGCTTGAGAAATTTTATTAACTTCTAATTGGCATTTGATCCCCATAAAAGAGCGCTAAAAGGTTATTTTAAAAAAAATATTTACATTTTTTAATGATCTAGACTAATTAAAAATTAAGTTTACGTCATTCATTTCTATAGTGTTTGCATAACAATAATTGATTTCCTGGTTTATTTTGATGTTGTCTATGTGGTTTTATTAGTCATTCAAGCAGATGATTGCAAGTTGTTTAGTGAAAGATCCTTCAAAACGTCCCTCAGCGAAAAAATTGTTGAAGAATTCTTTCTTCAAACAAGCTAAGTCAAACGAATATATTTCCAAAACACTTCTAGAAGGATTACCTGCCTTTGGAGACCGTATAAGAGCTCTAAAGGTGAGTGCCAATAAATTTCACTTGTGATTTTTATTTTCCCTTCTTTTTATAATTATATGTACTTTCAAAAGTACAAAATTGCAATGTTTCATGAAAGATTGTTCCACTTTTTGTATCAAACATTCTATTATATAGACATTTTAATGATCTTATTCCCAATTTTGCGTGGACATAAATTTTAGAGAAAGGAAGAAGATATGCTTGCACAAAAGAAAATGCCTGATGGCCAAAAGGAAGAACTTTCACAGGTTTGGGAATTTCATTTATCTTTCAAATTTTGTTAGCTTTTTTTTTTTATAGTAATTTCTTATTTAAATTCACAATTCTAGAATGAGTACAAACGTGGAATTAGTGGGTGGAATTTTAATCTTGAGGATATGAAAGCTCAAGCTTCTCTGGTAATTACCATGGCAATTTTTAAAACTCATATACATACAAATTTTTCCTTTTGTTTAAATGTGAGTTTTGATATTCTAACGTTTTTTAATAAGATTCAAGATGAGGAGCTTATTTCATATAGTTATCAAGGAAGCTCATTATGTACACTTGATGGTTCAGAAAAGCTTGCTCTGAAGGTGCCACATACATATATATTTGTCAAGTTTGAAAGATTTCTAATAATGTTATTTATTCCTCTCTTGCATTGAGTTATTCATGTACTTTACCTTTTATCTAGGAAGCCAATAATAATCCTTCTCAATATCAATCAACACCAACAACTAATATCGTGAGGTACATTCATTTTCTTAGAAACATATTTAATAATTTTCATGGCGATAATCCCTTTCAATATCAATTAAAATTGTAATGCTTTTGTATCTCGTTTTCTGATCCAAGTTGTCACAAAACATACTCCTATATTTTATAAATATGAAATTTTGACAGCTAATTAAAATTTTACCAACATTATTTGAAGAACTATAAACAATCGTCAAACCATTTGAGTTATTAATTCCATTAAGTTTAGGGAAATTAACAAAAAAACCCCTGAGATTTGTCATAATCTCCACCCCCGTATTTTCGGAATTCTCGAACCCCCCGAGGTTTGTGAAATTATACAAAAACATCCCTAGAGCTAACTTTCGTTAAAATTATCTGTTAGATTTTAGGTTTAATTACAAAATTTGGATGCTAAAATTCTAACTCTAACAATTTTACCCCAATATTTCAAAACTTTCACATTTTTATCCTCAAATATCATCACCGCCAGCCTCCATCTTCCTTCACCATTACCAATCACTTTTCACCACCCATCCGCAGTCTCCCTAGCACTGCCGTGCCACGCCGACACCAGCCGGCCATCCCACGTCGCCGGACAGCCTTTGACGGAGGAGAAATCAACAGCAGCTCGCCGATCCGTTTTCACCACCCATTTGCTTGAATCCACCGAAAATCAACCATCGAAGGTACCTATGCCACCACCAGCTGCAGGAGCCTTTCTCCCGATGTCATTGCCATCACACATAGCCACCGAAGACACAGAAATGGAGGAGAAATCGTTGCCGAACTGCCGACCCGCTTTGCGACCAACTCGCCGCTTTTCGTCCCCTCCGACATCGTGCCATACACCGGCGCACCTCCAGCTATCCAATCTACCGCCGAAAACATTGATTTTGTCATCGGTTGCCGTCCACATGAGGAAAGAGAGAGAGAGAGAGAGAGAGAGAGAGAGAGAGAGAGAGAGAGAGAGAGAGAGAGAGAGAGAGAGAGATTAAAGTGAGATGATGAAGAACAACAAAGGGGGAGGAGGGTGGCAAGGGGAGGTTTATGGTATGAGATATTTGGGGATAAAATGTGAGTTTTAAAATATTGAGGTAAAATTGGTTAGAATTTTAGCATCCAAATTTTCTAATTAAACCTAAAATCTAACAGAAAATTTTAACGGAAGTTAGCTCCATGGGGGTTTTGTATAATTTCACAAACTTCAGGGGAGGTTTTCGAGAATTCCAAAAATACACGGTGGGAAAAGTGGAGATTGTAACAAACCTCAGGGAAGTTTTGTTAATTTCCCTTAAGTTTATGATATTAGCTTTTAACATCTAACTCGTAGTGTTCAGCAGTAACTGAAAAAAATTAAGGTATACGATATTTTCCCAAACATTAACAGAACATATAAATGACCATTGTTCCTTCTTTATTCAAATATATCTGCAAACTATTCGGTTCATGTGATATAACGTTTCCCAAAAGAGAAATGAAAGAGTTTTTTTTATACTCTCACAGTCCTCAAATAATTGATGTTTTACAACATTTAATTTATGATGTTTTTTATGAATGTATTAACTTAAATGTGTATAATAATTTGAAAACTAAATTTTATAAATATAATTTTTTGCGCTTTTTTTCAATATTTATCATTATATTAAGTCAAGTATTAAAATCTAAACATGAAAGTCAAATATATCAATTTGTTTTCTTTTTTATGAAGAAGGGGACTCTTAGAGAGGGAGTAGTATCAATTTTTTAAGGATGGATGGAGTACTACACAAAACAAAAACATACTCCCTTCGTCACTAAAAATATGCTACAATTTTTTTTTCAACATTTAATCTATGATTTGTTTTATTCAATGTTTTAACATATAAAGTTTAATAACTTATATGCAAATGATAAATGAACATCTCTAGTTTCTATATATATATATATATATTTATATATATATTAAAAATTAACGAAATCTTTTTAGTGAAAATTTGAGTTAAATACAAGTGCGTAAGTCAATAAGTGCATGTTTTTAGGGACGCGAGGAGTAATAGATTTGCCGAGAGGGTTAAGAGTACAAAAAGTTGTTTCGTTTTTAATATGAGAATAGCTGTTTGAGGGTTTTGTTTCATTAATTTATTGGAAATTCATAAATTTATAAAATTGTGGTTCATTAATAAATTTATCATCGTTCAAAAATAGTATGAGAATGTATAACCTTTATTAGAGTTAAATTTGCAGATTAGCATACAACAAACTTGATGATGACTCAAGCATTGCCAGCTCAGGTGAACTTGTGATTTTTCCTCAACAAGATTTTCAAAGTGAAAACAATCCTTGTGAAGTTGATGCAAGTAAAAAGTCTTCAGATCATGAGACATCAATTCTTCCCAGTCGTAGATTAGATGATCTTTCAAGTAGTGGAGTACTTACTATAGAGAACAACAATGAACTGATCAAAGGAGAGAGGTATGTATATATGTTTATTAAACACATTTTAATTAGAGATTAGATCTCAAAATTTTAATCACATAAGCGACTTAACTTGGATTTAGTGGAAAGTGGCTTAAGTATAATAATTCAATGGATTAAGTCATTAATTATGTGATAGAAAATTTCATTCTTTTAGTATGTATCCTTGCACTTTCCACAATTACTCCGCCCAAATGTATCTAAATATTATGCTTAACTAGGTAAGGAGAGTAAGATAATACTAGAATACTTGTAAAGCTTTTCAAATTTACCCTAAAAAATAAAACTAAAAAATTTTAGTGCTGTAAAGATGATCGATATAGAGTTGATGGAAAGAGAAAATAAATTTTAGTTGACATTGTGTTGAATTGATGGAAAAGAATTAAAGTCAAGATACTATAGTAAAAGTGGTAGAAAAATGTTTCCATTATATGTAAAATATTAGTTAGTATTTACGAGTAATAGATTTTTGTAACATTTAGTGCCCTAGGTAAGTAGTTTTTCTAAACATCTATTTGAAATCCATTATTGAATTGTATGTTTAATTGTTACAGCGGAAAGCAGTGTCAAGCAACTGTAACAGGAGTTGATGATATATCTACTGAAATTGTTGTGAAGCAGCTTAAAACAGTTGGTAAACAAGCATAACTTCATTTTATTTGCTTTACGTTTTCTAATTCGAGTTTAGGCAAGAAATATTAATCTAAGTTTAACAATATATATAATAAAGTCTAGTTCAGTGATTTTAATTGTTTAACAATTCTTTTTTCATATAATATATAACAGCAAGCGCCGAAGATGATGAAAAAGTGAAACTACCAATTGTTCAACAAAGAGGGCGTTTCAAAGTAACTTCTGAGAACGTAGATCTTGAAAAGGTGCTATAAATCATTTCAATCACTCATTAATCTAAGTTTAATGTGAATGTTAACTTAATTTCTCATCTTAGGTTGGGCAATCACCTCTACTGACGAAGAGTACCAGCATGCAGGTAATTGATAACAATATAGAGGTTAGAAAATACTCACTTCATCCCAAAAGTCTTACAACATTCATTTTAACATATAATGGGATTTTATTATGTAGCCATTTCGAAATATACAATTAAAAATTTTAAACACAAATGATAATTTAATATTTCAATTTTATCAACGTATTGATTTTTTAAAATACATTATAATGTATTTTAGTCAGATTTTTATCAAAAGTTAAATGTTGTAAAGACTTATGGGACAAAACGAGTATATGCTTAAGTACTTTTGTGTCGATTTTCCTCTCTTTGATGGCTCATTGTTTTATTGAAGCTAGTAAACGTAGATGTGATTCATTAATGATAAATCTACAAGACATGAAAACAAATTATTTGTGGCTTTTTCAAAAAGATATCATTTAAAAGCTTAATATATATACTCCCTCTATTTTAGGAATGTTGTTTTAGCCTAAATAAAATGTCATTTAGTGGCATAGAATATGTCACCAAAGACCAAAAATGTGTCACTAAAAACGCTTGCGGAAATAGAGTCCACGATATAAGTTGCACCAAAAGTTGTGGCACAAAGTCTTTTAGTGCACTTTGTGTATGTGTCCTTTTAGGGATGTAGTGACACACACATTTTCTTCCATTAAAAGCCGTTCATGAAATCATTTAACTTGTGCTTTGGTAGCGTAAAAATTATGCCACTAAAGTCGTTCTATGTGCCATTTAATGCCTCACTCATACGAACTATGTTTTATTCTTATCACTACCTTTGTCCCTTAAAAGAAGCTATAATTGACTTTCAACATTAATTTAATCTATCAATTGTCATCTTCAATGTTTGGACATATAAAGTAAAAATTTTATATACAAATAATAAATGGACATCAAAAGTTCTAAAAATATTTTTAAGATTTTTGAATGAAATCTTCATAGTGAAAATTAAAGATAAAAAAAATTCAAAAATCGACGTAGTTTTTTTATTTTTGCAGACGAAAGGAGTATTATTTTATGTTGATTTATTTAAAATGAGGGAAAACAAATAAAATTATTCATAAAACATTAAAAATTTAGCTTTCATTACTTGACAAGGAAATAACGTTGTGATAGTCACAAATTAGGAAACATCAAACATTAAAGCACCTTTTTTCCATTTAACAACAAGAGATCCTGAATGCATGATATAAAACTCAAGACATTCATCTTGTGTCCTTAAAGCTTTAACAACCTTCGTAGAGCATAAGGAAATAGTTTTAAAAATATCTAAATGACATATAGGAAGTAAAAAGTTGTGTTCAATTCATAAGTATCAAACCTAGCAATCTAAAGAGTTAACAACAAAGAGTAATAATCTATGGCATCTCATGTCTAGAGGTGGTACTAAAAGAACCATTGCAGCATGAACGAATAGCCAATGTATCTCTCATAACTAATGTGAAGATCCAAAATTTTCATTGGCAAGTGATTTATAGTTCAATTTATTTTTAAAAAATTGGAAAAGTAGAAAAAAAAATGCTAAACGCATTCGAATCATTTGGAACTGTTGTCATCATAGAAATTTTGTGCCTCCAACAGGAAAAGCATAAACAAATTAACGAAAGGTAAAGGATAGAGCATAACTTAAAATGTAGTTATATAATAAAATAATTCATTTAAGAAATTTAAGATACCATAACTTACTCTCACTGTTCCATAATGATTGTTCCGTTTGAATTTTATACTTTTGTTTAGCTCAATTTTTAACTATGAAGAATTTATTAAAAATTATATTTAGAAACTAGTCACATTAACATAAGATATGCATACAATATTAGTAAAATAACTTGTTGAAGAAAATCAATCAAAGATTAAATCTTGAAAACCAAATATAACAATCTTTACCGCGGGATGGAGGGAGTGCTTGTGTTAGTTTAATTAATAAAATAAAGGGCTAAAATAGAGAATACTATGAATTATGTCAACTCAGCTGTTTGATAGGGGCTGGAACTTTGAGTCATTTTGAATTCGTCCTTGAACTATCACAATTGGGAGATTTTGGTCCCTAATTCAGCCAACTTTTTGTTGGCTGGAATGGAAACCAAACACTCCAAATTTTGGTAGAGTAGGGACTAAACTCTCCCAATTTCATGGTTGACTCATATATAGAGTCATAATGTAGATCCTTATATAACTGAATTGATATAGTTTAGGTATAGTATTATCTATTTTAGCCTGAATAAATGTATCAAAATAAAGAGCTAAGTTTGTTATATTATCCCTCATCTACATAAGTTTGTACCATTTAGGCCATGTCATCTTAGTTAAGATGTAAGAGATCCTAATAATAGAATGCATATAAGAAAAATATGCTCTTTGGATATGGCATACAACATTATAATAAAATGCATCAGCTTCAAATTTATGATTTCCTCTTATCTTAATGTGATTTAAAATACTAAAACAAATCCCCGAGAAAGCTAGAACCCAAACTCATATACTGTTAAAATTATACCAAGTTGAGCAAAGACCTTAGGAACTTGTCCACATACTCATTAATGTTCAGTAGTCCAACAAGAAATGAAAGGATACCTGAATTACTAAATGTTATTCTTTTCTGCCAGATAAATACTATATATATATAAAGAAAAAGTTTGAGAAAATTAAATTCAGACTGTTTACTTGTTCTGAAATGAAAAGCTGCTCTAAAAAAACGCATATTGTTAATCATGAGTTATGACATCAATTTAGACAAATCCATAGAAAAATCTTTAAAACTCTACCCCCATTTGTGCACTTTGTTACTCCATGAACATTTTATACTTTTTTCACCTTATCTGATAATCATTGTCTGACCATCACTAGTTCTTGATAATATGTTCCTATTACTTGAGACGACAAAAATAGTTAAAAAGCTAACAATACCCCCAAATCAGTATCTTAATTGTAAAAAGAAATTCACAGAAAACTTTTTTTACTCTTAGTCTATGTAAAATGAAAAAAAATAGAACTTAGGCAAGTAGTGAAACAAAGACAATAGTACTACCCTAATAAAGATAACAAACGCAAAGCAACATGCACTTTTAGCATACAATAGGCCAAGATAGGAAGACAGTTTATTGCATTCATTGCTCTAAATATCCATAATCTCTAGATGCAAAATTCTTTCATACATCAAGAGATCAAACTTACTTGCCTACTGGACTTGTATTATGAATCCTCTAGGAAATATGTTGCAACATCATCAGAATCTTTGTCTAGATTCATATGACTACACTGAAGTAACTAGTTGTTGTAACAATATCCCTATCACTAAAAAAATTAATATTCCAAACAGAGTCTAGATGCTCTAGACTCCCTACATAGACTTCATATACATTATATAATTGCACATGGATTTGCAGAAATCAAAACATGAATAAGATTTAAAAGAAACCACAATGTATGCCTAAAAGTTTTTCATAAGAAGTAAAATTCTACCAATTTGAACAAAGTGTCAAAGACCCTTGAAGCTTGGTCATGTACTTCATGTGCACAACAATTCGAATTCATATCTAATAAAAAAGCTCGAATTAGTTCCTTCAAAAAATTATGACAATCAAGATATTGATTGCACCAATCTGGAAGAGCCATGCGAGTAGCTAGCAATGACGAATGAAGATCAAGAAGAAAAATATCAGGAAAGAAGCATTTACAACAGGGTTGTGAGCCTCAACTCTTCACTTTTTTTTGTTGAGTTCTTATTGTCGTGTCAAGGTCTCTTCCCTTCTCTTCGCATCTGCTTTCACAATCACCGGCTTACTGAGGTCAACAGGCTCCGGCATTGGGTGCTGACGAGCCAACCATATGTCATTGAGAAAGTATTACCCTAGCTAAATTAAATATCCAATATTAAATTTTAACAAACACAAAGAGTGACTTGCATTCTAGCTCACCTATCATAATTCGCTATGGCTCAGTCATAAATTACGTAAGTACAAGCACTTTAGCCCTCTGACTCATTGTAAGAATTTGAAGCTCTAACGTTGAAGCCGACAAAAATGGAGAAATGGGGTTAGATTTCAATAATGAGAAATTTTGAAGGTGAAGCCATAGATTAGCTGCAAGCTAGGGTTGTACCTCAAGAAAACCCTCAGACTTGGCTGTTGCGTAGCATAGTCAATACGTACTCTCACCATTAAGCTCTCTCAGCTTTGATTTATGTTAGTGGCAATATATCCATGTAGCGTTGGGTATTGGATGTTGGGAGGTGAGACATCGGTGTATGGTTATTGAAATCACCCTCATCATCCTCTTCCTAATGGATGATAACATCCATGTAATTGTGGTTGTAAGATTGACAAGACTAGTGGTGCAGTTACAGATGGGCATGGACCTAGTGGTCGTGATAGGCAGGCTTCAATGACTAGGTTGTAGAAGCGTGACATCGATAAGGTCACATGTGGTGGTAGTGGTTACCTTTATGGGTTGTGAGAGATGTTATTTTTATTAGATCTAAAAGGTTTAGGGTCTTAGGCATAGATTGGAAAGATCCTAGGACCATATAATATAGACTGATGTTATATCTGATTGCTACGATACCAAATGATGTGCACCTCGTTGTGAACATTGAGCACAAGAGAGGATCTAGTTCAACAAAGGAGCAACACTAGTATATAGGATTGATGGTGTGAAAATGTCAACAGGTTGACAAATACGTAATGCGGAAAAACATATGCGAAAACTTGTAAAACGATGAAATATGGCCGCCGAATCCTCCTAGATCATTGTCTAGGAAATATTGTATTTCATCATGGCGACTCCTTATGGATAATGAAATTAGTCCATAAATAAAATCTTCGTCGCCAAATTTTGTAGGGAGATGAAAATGTGGACATTACCCTTTTCTTCCAATGAGAAGGCAATATTTGTATCAGTATATTGGCTAAGAGACTTAACAAGAAAAATGTAGATATGTTGAAAAAAGAATCACTCTCAATTTTAAGGTTTTATTAATGAGAAGTACTAGCATCCTTTTATAGTGTAAAGATATAGATCAAGTTATATCATTTTGCTACTCTATGTCTATGATATGTTAGTAGCAGGCTCTGATATGGATGATATCAAAAGATTGAAGCAACAATTGTCAAAGGAGTTTGACATGAAGGACTTGGGTCCAACAAAAAAGATTCTCGGTGTGCAAAGCACTAGAGATAATCAAAGCGAGACTTTAAAGTTATCTCAGGAAGAGTACATCAAACGTGTTTTGCACAGACTCAGGAGTGATGCTAAGTCAGTTCACACACCTTTGGAAAGTCACTTTCGTCTCTCTAAGGATCAATGTCCTCAGACAAAGGAAGATAAAAACTTCACGAATAAGGTTCCTTATGCCTTTGCCATTGGAAGTTTGATGTATGCAATGGTCTGTACAAGACTAGACATTGGCCATGGAGTGAGAGCTGTAAGTAGATTTATGTCAAATCCAGGAAAGACACACTGGGAAGCAGTGAAATGGATCTTGAGGTATCTACGTGGCACCAAAGAGAAGTGTTTGTACTTTTCTAGAGGAGAGTTAAAAGTACAAGGGTATGTAGATGCAGACATTGCAGGAGAAGTTGATCGCCGGAGAAGCACTACCGGTTATGTATTCACCTTGGGTACTAAAGCTGTTAGTTGGATGTCACAAGTTTAGAAAATTGTTGCATTATCTACTACAGAAGCTAAGTACGTAGTAATAACAGAAGCCAAAAAGAAATGATTTGGCTTCAAAGATTATTAACTGAGCTGGGATTCATTCAGGAGAAAAATGTTTTGTATAGTAATAGTCAAAGTGCTATACTTCTCGCGAAGAATTTAAAATTTCACTCCAGACTGAAGCATATTGGACTTCGTTATCATTTCATTAGATCCTTAGTAGAAGATGAAATATTAATACTGGAGAAGATCCAAGGAAGTAAGAATCTCGCAGACATGTTGACGAAGATAGTGACTATTGACAAACTAAAGTTATGTTCAACTTCAGTTGGCTTGCAGGAGTAACAAGACCAGAAGTGTGAAGACAGATTGAAATCAGTCTTCAAGTGGGAGAATGTTGATTAATTTTTGGATTTTCTACTTGTGTGTAGGAATGAACAAAAAAAAGAAAACAATAAAATAGGATACGGAGGAGAACTTTCTTCTCCTCAAATTAAGGCATGTCATTTTTTAAATTAGAAAAGCAATTAGTATAAATTGCTTTGTAGTTTTGTTAAACATGACATCCCGAAGGAAGAGAAAGAGAAGCTTTCTTTAAAGCATATAGAGTTTGATAAATTAAAAGGAGACTTCAAAGTTTATAGTTTTTCCTTTTGTAGTCCCTTTCCTTTTCTGCAACATTAAATTGCTCAAATATTATTATTTTTTCGAACAAGCCTATATATCAAACCCTATGCACATCACCCCACAAACCATCAAACACTTTGATAAATTACAATGAGACTTCTAAGTTTATAGTTTTTACTTTTGTAGTCCCTTTCCTTTTCTGCAACATTAAATTGCTCAAATATTACTATTTTTCCGAACAAGCCCATCAAACCCTATGCACATCACCCCACACACCATCAAATACTCATAACACACTGTCATTTGTATTTCATTACTACTTATCATGTTCATAAATTTATGACGGTTTAATAATGTATAATAAGAAAAGATAAAAGAAAACAATAAATAATAAGGCGCACAATAGAATCACATAAGTAAAAATAATTCAAACCAATCAATGGTTAATGATATAAGATTATTGGGTGAAAATTCACAGCTTAACCAATGCCCAAAGATAGACTCTACATTTGCTCACATGTTGATAAATGTATAATGATTTAATAAGTCTTTAATTTTTCATTTCTTGAAAAAAAAGTTATGTTTAATGCAGTGCATGATGTAACCGTATGTATAACTTGGTATAAAAATGTAAAATCACATTTTATAATGCTTTCTTATTTGGCAGGATTTTCATACTATATTGTAGTTTAAAATTATAATGCAATAAAACATAAATCTTTCTCAATATTTTATTATAATTACTTTAATAAAATCTTTTTCATACTCCAGGTCCTTACTCAACATCCTGGACTTTCTTTGAACACATCGCCCGATGCTGGAGCAACTTCATCTCCTTCTATTTACCCACTCTTACATACTATTTTACAAACAAATATCAGCCAAAGGGTATGTATGAGTTGATATTGGATACATCAATTATAATATTTTTAGGAAAATAGATTTTGATGGTTTATAATTAACTCCATCCCTACAATAACAAAAGTATAATGACTTTGAATTTATATTTGATGCAATTTATAGATATGATGAATTTTGAAAAACAATTTTAAGAAAATATATTTAGAAACTGTAGATATGTTATTATTTTCTAGATATGTTATTATTTTCTGACTTGTTTTTATTTAATGCTCACTTTACAGGAAAACATTCTCTGTTTAATGAGGCAAATATCTTCAACCAATTCATCAGGTCTGAATCATTTATGTTACAATTATATATGTTACATTTTTTATGAGAAGATATGCTACATTTTATTTTTCATATGATGCTACTGTTTGACAATTTAGTTAATTGTGTAGCATTTTAACCACAATATAAAACATTATTAACAAAAAAGAAAAATGTTATACACGTACCATTATGTTATCTCAAAAGCTTTAAAACCAGAAAACCCAACCAACCGTTGTTGGGATTGAGTGGTGAAGGGTTCATCATTCTTTATTCTTTAAAATAAGAGGCTCAACAATGCTCAATCCACGTACAATTAAAAAACAATTGTTGTTCAAAAAAAGTCCAATATCAAACTTAAATTCACAAATATTCCTAAAAGTAAAATCTAGAATTTGAACATCATCATTGAACAACGCCAAATAAATCGCCCAAACATACAACGAACATCGAGCCAATCATACAAAGGTTCCACCACCACCTCTATGTATTTCACCCTTCTAAAATAAGAATGTTGATCCTTCGAGCACCATTTTCCATAAAAAATGAACTAAGATCATTTTAAGGGGAAAAGCCATAAATTAATTATACCAAAAGGTATAATAATACAAAGTCAATTTGGGGAGGGAAAATTGAACAAGCTAAGCAAACAAGCATGGAAAGCCTCATGCATGAGGTGAAAGCTAAACCAAAAAAAGAGCCACTAGCAAGATAGAAAACTAAGATAAAGACCTCGCACAGGACGATAAATGAAACACATATGAGCAGAAAAAACACAACGTCAAAGATGTCAAAACCAAGGCGGAGGGAACTAAGGAATGACCACTCCAACAACTAGATTCTCTTGTGATGGAAGAATAGTGACCTTTGTATTCGTTCGCCAAATCTTGTTCAGTTCCATCCAAGCTCGGTTTTGTCTGAATCTTCGTGGAAGAAGAAGAAGCGGTTCACCAGCCACTACATCTGTGGATCCCACCAAATCATTAAACCTGGCAGCTGCCCGCTCTTTGATCAATGATTCACCAGCCACTACATCGATGAAGAATCTCTCCAAAATATGCTCTTTGATCAGTGATTCACCAGCCACTACATCCAGGAATCCCACCTTATTCTCAAACCTGGTGCCTCGGTTGATTGGCACTCCTGTAGGCTCATCTTGCATACAAATTCTGGGGGTCCTTTTGCAATTTTTTCTGGTTCACGATTGCCACTATTGTTAATATTTCCGGACCCCGTTTACCATTGGTCGTCATAATTTCCAACGTGGCAACTTATTTTCCATGGTGTACAAGTGTCTGTCATCTGTGTTGATGATTTGGCGATCATACGCAGTAAAGGTCCCTTTTTACCATCAACGTTTGGTAAAAGGTCCATTTTTACCATTTTCGTGTCCCCCGTCATCTCCACCTCTATCTCCTCCCAGCTTCGGTGGTAGTTACTATAACGATCTGCTCCTCCACTGTTCAAGATGCCTATAACATCATTCCCATTCACAACCTCCAAGCCAACCACCAGCTCTTCGTTAGTTGGAAGTTCATGTTGCCATTGCCGCCTTACGAACCGTTGGAGACCTCTGTAAATCGTTGTTAATGGCCTAGTGGAAGTTCATCTCTAGTATTCGATCTGGAAATTTCAATCCTAAATCCCCAATATCCCAAAACATTGAAATTTCAGAATAAAAATGGAGCCTCACTTACAAACGAAAGCCTGGATGAACAGAGAAGTTGTACATCGATGGAGATTTGAAAATCCTGGCGGTCATGTAAGGAATGGTGGAGAGAGAGATGAGTTTTTTAGGGTTGTTTTCACCAATTTGGAGAAAGAAACCATAAATTTGACTTCGGGGCTCCATTTCCAGTCATTTGGATTGGTTTCAATGTCAATGGCACAGAGGAGATGAGGCTGGAGTTTGGGGATAATGCGTAGGAGCCAAGAAACGGAAGAGTAGGTCAACTTTTCCACGTCAACATATTGAGTGGTAAAAAGGGTCCTTTTGTCAAATGTTAATGGCAAAAAGGGACCCTTTCCCCCATCATCTGTATGCCACGCTTGAATACACATTACATATAATCGTTCGTGACAGAATATTCCATGAATATTCTCATCGTCAGTCAAAGTAATGGAAAAATGGATCCAAAAACATTTTTAGTGGGAACTTTGGACCGGTAAACTAAGGATAATTGCAAACATGAACAATTTTTAAAATAATTGAAAAAAGGATCTTTTTACTAAATGTTGATTGTAAACAGGGACCTTTTCCCTAAATAGGCATATGCGAATCAATTCGGGTATTCGAAAATTTCTAAAACTAGAACCTGCGGGTTATCGGTTTCTTCAGTTCACGGGTTTTTCGGTTTTAGATCATGCGGTTTGGTTCGGCTCAATTTCTCTATTTTTTGGGTTTTTTGAACACCCGTACTGCTCAGCCCTGCTAAAAGACCACTACCCACCACATCAACCTCCATAGAAAACTGTGCCTTCCCCGTTCCACTATCAGAACTTGCACTCTTTCCTTTACCACACATCACAAAAGAATTTGCGCTCATCACCTACTGACAAATTCCACTAGAGAGAATCCTGAGATGGAAACCCTGTGGACTCGATGGATCACTAGCTATAAGCACCACCAGCAAGATAGGGAGAACACTAAGAAGCCCTTTGGAACAGTCTTGGAGCAACCTTAATGGACAACCATGGAGCCACCAGCCGAGGCGCAAACACCACCTGTCAAACCCAATGACAGAGAAACCTCGGCGGAGAAGTAGCGGATGCATATGCACAATGACGGCAGCAGAAGCGAACCCTCGTCTTGCGATATTGCGGATGAGGAGACACCTTACTACCATGGAAACCCTAGAGCGACATTGACAATATAGGCTGTGAAAAATAGTTATAACTTTATAAGTTGTAGATGAACTAAGATAATAATTGTTGCTTAAAGCGCAAAGTAAAGCCTTTGCCTTAACCAAGCAAATTTATAGGGCTTGTGAATGGGTGAAGCTTTGATTCTGTATATGAATTTCGGTCTAAATTCAACAACCAACCTAGCCAAGCTTTTGTAGATTTGGAGATTCATAGCATGATGTGTTTTCCATAATCATGCCTCTCCACTTTCACAAAGAAGAAAGAGGAGAAGGAGGAAGAAGAAGGAGATGTAGATACGTACCTTGCACCTTTGAAAAACAGCGAAAAGATCTTTGTCCTTGCTCCAAAATGTATGCTAAAAAACATATGCTCCAAGTCTTCCAAGTTGGTGGCAAATTCCTCTTCAGTCTTCAAGCCTTCAAGTTCTTTGATGAAGATGGATTGAATGTGTGATGGTAGGGGCGATTTGTGTTGAATGGACACAAAATAGATTCACCCGAAATGCTCTAAAGAATGCTTGAATAATTTGGCCAAGAACAAGAGAGAAGAGAGAAGTTTTAGATTTTTAGTCACACCATGTGTTGTGGCCAAATCATTTATTTATAGTTGATGTAGGGAGTTACAAGGAAGGGTTACAACTCCCTTATGATCGAAAGTATGTGTACTTTCGGCCTAGGGAGTAACCTCCTTGTCCAAAAAACAAAGTAACTACCCTATATGGCGAAGGGGTGCCTTCCCTTGAGGTGCCTCTTCGCCATATTAAGGCTCTCATGGCCGATTTAGTCTTGGTAACTTCCAAGAGATGTGCACACATGCACTAGGGTGCATACACCATGCACCTCAATTGCCAAAGCCATGTCATTTTACCAAAATACCCTTATTTTGTATAAAGGATGCTAATAAGTAGTTACTACTCATGAAACATCACAAATGTTCCATATTGCCACAATTCACATAGTTGAATTTCATAGAACTCATTTCAGCTCACCTTGAGCTGAAACTTACTTCTCCATCTGAGATGAGCTCAAGCATTACCTCAAAAGGACTTGGTGCACTAAGAATTCCAACAACTTCTTCAATAGATTTACCCTTCTGAAAATTCTTAAAGAACACAAGCAATTTATCAACTTCCAAATCCTTCATTAGTTGGCCAATAAATTTCAATGGAGTACTTTCAAAATACCTAGGGCCAACCTATTTTACAAGTACATTGAAAATACTCAGTTCTTCATCTCCAAGCTAATTTTCATAATTGTCAAACCGGTCTATAATCGATGTAATAAATTCAAGGAAATTGTCAACAATAATCCACATTTACTTGAATTTTCTCAGTCAATATTCTTAAACAATCTCCACATTCTGTAAGTCATCCCTACATATATGAACGTTTTCAAACTATGGCAGTTGTTGTGTGGTTAGTGGTGTTCTCACTCTCTACCCAAGTTTTACAATTTATAAGAACCCCTTTTAACCACAATTCCCCAAGAGAAGGGATCGCGTGTAGTGTGTGGTATGAGAAAAAGCGTGTCGAACCCAAGAGATTTGTGCTTTTGTTGGTAAATTCATGTAAATGTGCTAAGTCTACCTAACTAAAATGAAGTGGCCAGCAAAGGTATGGTGGTAAAAGTTTAAAAAACAGTAAACTAGAGTGCAAAACTCAAATGGACAGCAATGACAAAAAACAAGGGACGTGCAAGTAAATGGAATAACACTCAACAAACAGTGTAGAACAATGCAAAACAGCCTCCCTGGGTTTGCCTCATGTTTTCAAGGTTTCACAATGAGTTTATGCAACTCTAGAGGTGAGTGTCAAAGGTCGGGTCTCTCTCCTTTCGGACAAGCAACCTCTATCTCGCATAAAGCGGGACTCGCTCCTCTCGGAGGTGAGGGAGCATGCTTCCGAGTGTTTACAGTGAAGAACTTCTCCACCAAAAAGTCCCTACGGCCATCTCTAACACGTAGAAAACAAGTTAACCAACTTCCTATGGTATATGCTTGATCGACGCTCTCTTGAGCATACAATCGAACAACTAGAGTGATGTGTGTGTGTGTGGCCATCAATTACCACATCTAGCATGCAATCGTACAAGAAAATAGACACCCAGATCACTCAAAGCATAAAAACTCATAGCTTTGCCACTAAGCAAAGCAAACTCAAAGAGACGAGTAAACTACTCATGTACACACATGTTGTGAATAGTGGACAACATGTGTGTAGTGCTCAACTACCAAGAATAAATGAATGAAGAGAGAAAAGAGAGGAGGAATAAACCAATATTAGAGATCTTGAATGCTCCTTGCAAGTATCCTCACTCCTAGATTTGAGTGTGGCTAAAAACCCTAGGAGGAGCCTAAAAAATGATGAACAACAGCTGCAATCCCGAAATTGATTCTAACTATGCTGAGAACTTGCCCTAAATGGTTTATTTGAAGGCATTTAATTTTCCCGAGATGCCCCTAGACATATTTGGCATCAATAGGTAGCTAAATAAGGGCCTAAACGTCCTAAAAATGTGTTGGAGAGCTGGATCCAGGAATCTTTGAAAATTCTTCGAGCCCCGTGAATTTGGTGCCGAGCGCACAGCTTCTGGACATCACGCACAGATCCGCGCACAGGTCGCGCACAAGCCTCCATCTGCTATGTTTCGCTTCGAGTTGCTCCAGTAAGTGCACATATGTGCGCACAGTTTGCGCACAATGAGCACACAGTTTGCGCACAGTTTGCACACAAGACGTCGGAAGAGCTACTCGTCCCTCTGTGCGTCCTGGCTTCAACGCACGATCTGCGCATAGGAGACCACTAGCGCACAACTTGCGCACAACCTCGACTTTTCCTCTTCCTTGCACCAATCCTCCCTCTTTTGATTCTTGACTTGCCACAATCTTCCTTCATGCTGAATCTTCCTAAAAAAACCTCGATCTAAGCACTTTAAGCTCTATTTTCCTCCGTATTTGCACACCTACAAAAGACAATTCCGAGTAAAGTTATCTAAACCATACAAAGTAATCCCAAATGATGAATTATGTGACTCAAACACCATGGAAATGTCTGTGTGTTTGCGCACGCATCACACTTCCAAACCCAAACTGTTGCTAGCCCCTAGCAACGCAAGCACTTAGGTAAAAAGACATTCAAAGACTCGTGCAAATCAGCCACATGGTTCAAGAAGCACTTAACATGCAAATAGCAGTATCCAAGCATTCATACACTCTAAGAATATATATACTCATCTCAAAGCTTGGGTGCTCCTGGAGAAAGACCTAGCTTCTAAGCAATGTACGAGTGAACAATTTTTGAATGACTACAAAGAGTTTGTATGAACGAGTCACTGGGCACATTGGTCATTGAGCACTTGTAACTTCCTAAAAATAACTCAGACTCCCATTTTAATGAATACTGATTAGCCACCCGATTTAGCAAGTGATCAGTCCGGTTTGCCCATTGCTCCACACTTCTTATTTGTACCACTCGTTTTTTGTTTCCCTTTCTCTTTTTTCTCTCTTTCGTATTTCTTTTTCTTTATCAACTCTCTTTATTCAATTTCTTCATTCTCCTTTTTTTATACTTTTTATGTTTCTCATTCAGCTTCTTTTATTCTCTCCAAGTGTGAGGATGGTTTCCTAAGCATTTGAGAAGGGTGTTCAGAAAAGGGACATAAAACCATGCACGTTGGTAACGCTTGAGCGTCATGTATCATTCCGAACAACACAATCTCAAGGTGTGACTTAACACATACTTGTACTCTAGGCTTACACTTGAGACAAAGATATAAAGTCTTTAAATAGGGTCACTATCCAAAGCCAAACACGTCATCTCAAGTGTTCCCAAACCTATAGTACAAGCATTAGGCACCCACCTAGCAATACCCACTCACAAACTAGCTAAATCGGGTTTCACACACTGCCTTGAACTTAGGTTTCTAGTTATTCCAATCAATGTTTTGTATGTTCAAGACCAACTTTAGCCACAAACTATATCATACAAATCGCCACCGACAAGTACCTACAGCCATCTCTAACACGTAGAAGACAAGTCAACAAACTTCCTATGGTCTATGCCGATCGACACTCTCTCGAGCATTCAATCGAACACCTAGAGTGATGTGTGTGTGTGTGGCCATCAAACACCACATCTAGCAAGGAAATTAGTACCTAAATCACTCTAAGCATAAAAACTCATAGTTTTGCCTCTAAGTAAAGCATACCCAAAGAGAAGAGTAAACTACTCACGTACACACATGCTGTGAATAGTGGACAACTAAAACATACGGAGAGCCCTTTATTGTTATTGATCTAATTATGGGTAAAATTTATGTATGAGAAATTCTCCACCCATTGGGATTGCCAATGATTGGAATTAGGGAGAATGATCTACGCTTCATCAATCTTGATTCCGCTGCATTTTCTTGATGGAGCCTAAGTAAAGTAAGATGTTTTTATTCCTTATTAATGTATTCTATGCTCTCATGTTTGATCTTGTGGCTATGTTAAAATTAATTAACACATTTGTCTCTTAAGATATAAGGGATGACATGAAGGAACCTTGCACAATGAGTTTCTTCATCGAATAACTAGAACTTTAAAACTAGATGAACCAAAACGTATGCAAGAAAAACTATTTTCTTGGAGAAGAAGAAGTGAGAACAATATGTTGTGGGATATCTAAAATGGTTGGAGGAGTGCCATTGTATAGGGGTTGGGATGAGCCTAGCTATAAATGGCACCATAATATTACCATAAAATGTATCATAATAGACAACATAATGCTACCATTAGATGCACCATAAAGGTCACCATAAAAGGCACCATAAATACTGCATAATGGACATTATTTCCTCCAATGCCAAATGGATAAATGTAACGACTAAAATATAAGTTAAATCCTTTTATAGGTACTAGTCTACGTAGCCTTTGCCTTTACCTTTGTTCATCTTCTAGTGTGAAGATGTTACTTCTGGTATAAGTGGTTGGTGAGGTAGCTCTTCAAATATTTGTTCTCCTGTTCCTTAGTCCAATAGTCATTGTTTCAAATAATTCTTTTCATAAAACCTTATATTCCAAATGGATAAAAAATGCAATGTGTCACTCTTTCTTTCTCAAAAATAAACTCATCAATGATTTTTTTCGTCAATGATTTCTTCGTATGTTTCATATATGAAAATGCCCAGCAACACTTACAAGCTTTCAAGAGACAAGGTCTATAATGGAAATTGACCAAAAACAAAATGGAATGGCTTTGTGCTTACCAGCACAATCAGAGTACTAAAAACCTGTACAACAAGGAAACACAGAATCAATAGATAATCTAGCATGAATCTGCACAAAACTCAACACTTGTTCATTAATCTGCTGCCAAGTCTTCTTAGACCGAGAGTGAAGCTTAGCATTCCTCTTCAGTCAAAGCTGATATACCGTTGCGGTAAATAGAGTTCCCCTTACTTTTGATTTATGAGACTTTCCCCTAGTAACCTTCAGAATCCAAATCTCATTTATATGGTCAGCCTTTACTATTTTAAGATTCAATGTTTGACTCAAATTTTAACAGAGATAATAAGTTTTAAAAAATTCAGAAAAAATATATTTAAAAAGTTTATACTTCAAATTATGATATGCATATAAATTATTAACTTATATGTCTAAAGATTAATGAAAAAATTATCGATTAAATACAGTAAAACAACAAAAAAAATGTAGAATTATTTGGGGACGGGGGAGTTGAAAAAACCTTCAGGAGTACCCTTATTGAGTATGAACACTAAAAGTAAAGATGATCTTATAAGGGTCTTGACACTAAATCTGAGCTCTTGTATAGAACCTATTCAACCTTGCCAGCCACAATATACAATAACCTTTAGGAGTATGGAAAATGCCCCATGTTATTTTATTCGAAGGAGCATAATCTATATTTTCAACACAATGCATGTATGCCTCCTTCATAGGGAACTTATCCGCAAGCATCACTTTTGGCAAAAACTCCCTAAACACAATTCTGGCTTTCAACATTCTTTTCCAAACCACAGATCCAGGAGACTACATAGAAATTTCGTACAAATCAACCCCATCATTATACAGCGAGTGAATCCATATAATCCACATATTATGTTTATCCTTTAAACAACCTCTAAATCTTCATGACCATGGTTGCCAAAATAAAGGACTCAAAAGAATAAATTCCCAAAGCCCCCCTAAGACATTGGCAAACAAAGATCATATGTTAGACCATAGGGCAACCCTAGAATCCACATAACCTGTCCACAGAAAAACCTGTAGTAATTCTCAATTTCGAACAAAAGAACCTTTGGAATAGCGAAAATGAAAGACCAATAATTATGAATTCCAAATATAAATGACCTTGTCAACTGCAATTTACCAGCAAAAGAGAGATATTTCACTATTCAAGAATGTAGGCGTTGCAAAATTTTCTGCACCAATTGCTTACAGTGAGCTGTCATCATGCGAGTACCCACCAATGACACCAACAAATATCTGATAGGGAAAAAACCTCACTCCATACGCAGTGAAGACTGAACAACCCAATGATCATCAGTTTTAGCCAGAAAAAGTTGGCTCTTATGAATGTTACATTGTAGACCTATTGCAAATGCAACAACTTCAAGTCCCATCAAAACACAGTGAACAATGTTTCTACTTGGATTTGTAAAAATCATCACATCTTCAGAAAAAAAAGATGAGAGAGTTTGAGGCTAGCATACTTAGGGTGGAACACCAACAGCTTATCATCATACAATTTCATTAGAATTTTGGACAAATACTCCATGGCCAACACAAATAGTGAATGAGAAATAGGGTCCTCTTGCGTCAACTGCACATTACCTTTGAAGAACACTTCAAGAGATCTATTTATTTTAATCGAATGCTAAGGGCTTTCAATAGAAAAAATGATCCTACCAACAAAAGTAGAAGGAAATCCCACAGCAAGCAAAAAGGATTCTGGAAAGTACCACGAGATAGAATCATAGTATTTCCTTAAGTACGCTTTAATAAGCATTCGAGGGGATGCATTCTTCTAGCTATAATCACACAGTAGTTCATAACATAGTAAAAAATTGTCAATAGTGGTCCTCCCATGAACAAATCCCTCGTGGCAAGGATTTATCAACTTAGGAAGATGAGATTGCAGCCAAAGCACAAGAGCTTTATATAAGATCTTGTAGCTAACATTGCAGCAGGAGATAAGCCGAAAATCCCCAACAGACACAACATGACAATTGTTTGGGATGAGATGGATATAAGTAGCAACAATGGCTTTAGGCATTTTCCCCAAGGTCAAATAATATGAAATAGTCTTGAAGAGGTCATACTTGATCAGATTCCAGTGTTTTTGGTAGAAACCCACAATGAAACCATCGGGTCCTCGAGCTCTACTAGGATGCATAGAGAATAGAGCACTATGAATATCTTCCAAAGTCAAAGGTTCATCAAGAAGAGTAGCTTAATTCTAGCCGACAGTAGGACCATATGAAATAACGGCAAGATATGAATCAACCTTCAAAGGCTTAGACTTGACTAACAGATTCTGAGAGGTAGAAAGACTCCTCTTTTATCTCAGAAGAAGACATAAGCTTCTTCTCCTCCTTTCTCACGAGATAGGAAAATTTAGCAAAACTTCTTCTCTCCCTCATATTTGCATGAAAGAAACTATTGTCCTCTTTTCTCATGCGGATTTAGTAACACTTTTTCCAGCTTACAAAAAATCCTATCCTGTCCCATTTGATTATTGGTCCAGGTAAAGGAAACACTACCACTCTTAAAATCAATGACTCCTAGATCCACCAACCACTACCTCATACTAGAACTATGCATATATGGCACACCGGTAATAACCTTTTTCACACCACTAATCACCTCATCAAAGTCACTCTTCAGAATCCAAGGGTAATTAACATCAAGATCAAGACCCGTCAAATCACTCCACAACTTTCTTCTAGAAGATTCCAGATTTGAGGCATAAATGGCAGTTAAAAAACAAGACCAACTCTGAACCACAAGAGTATTGTCCATGTGAATAAATTAATTAGACAAAACTAAATGTTGAACGTTGTAAACTGCAGGATTCCAAAACACCCGAATTTTCCCATTAGGAGTATGGTAATAGTTATTCAAAAAACCCCATCCAGGGCAACAACTACTTAGGACAGAGGATAATGTTTTGGCTTTTACTTCTGTTTCTAATATAGTAAAGAGCTCAATAGAGAACTTCAATAGTGTTCAGCCGCTTAGTGTTCCATGCCCCTCACATCACGAGCTTTCGGTGGCACTCCAATAGTATCTTCAATAATCTCAGGTAGCTACAAGCTCTCAAATGAGGTCCCAAGAGCAATTATTTACTTAGGCTTTGATGTGATCCCAGTAGCTCACAAGGCATTGGGGTGTGCATCATACACTGGGATGCTGGAATCCAGGCCATAGCCATCGCCAGCAATCGCCAACAATCGCTGGAGGAGTAATTTCCAGACTTGACCATATCGTCCATCCAGGCCAGAGAAAGGGTTGTTAGGCCGATTTGGCCACCATTCCAGCAAAGAATCACGTGATCCCTTTCAAAACTTTCCAGGCTTTTTTTTAAAGGCTTGTTAGGCTTTAATTACATTCTAGTACTTTGTTTCACCTTTGTTAGCCATGTGTTAGGTTAAAGTGGGCTGGTTTGTCTTAAGTGACTTTAAACTCATGTTTTAGCTTAGCTTAACCTAGGGTTAACTTCATGGTTAGGCTAGGAAGAGTCTAGAATATGTTAGGTGGCAAGTGGGAGGAAAAGGCTAGGATAAAAACCATCCAAACACTCACTTGTGACCTTAGAACTCTTATAATGGAATCAAAATCCTAGAAGTGGTATTTGGGTTCCTAGAGCTCTCAATCAACTATCTATCCATCATCCAGTCCTAAAGACTTGCTTCAAGACTTGAGAATCAACCTTGGTGTTTCTCCTGCACTGATAGGAGAGGTTCCAAGGCCGCTCACATCCTCCGGATCAAGCCCTTTGTTGCGAAGAACACTGATTCTTGGAGGTGAAGGACCCGGCCATCTAACCGTCATCACAAAGTGTTCATTGAAGCCTTCTTCAAGCTAAATCCACCTCAAATCCTCATCCTAGGGTCATATCAATTTGGTATCAGAGCTCAAGGTGTTTGGAGATTGCTGGGAAGATCGAAAAAGGACCAAACTCCTTACTTTGCTTTTGGTTCTTCTAGATCCAGAAGACTGCTTCGTGTTTAAGGTTTATTATGTACTATTCTGAGGGTTTTTAAGGCCAAATCTCAAAACTATCTTGAAGACAAAATGGTGATCAAGCTAAAAAATAGCTCAAAAATCGCACGGGATCAAGCTCAAAAATAGCAGTTTTCAAACTGGTCCAATCTGAGGAACAACTGGGGACCCGTTAGAAAACTCTAAACTTTATGGGACATTTCTGAATATTTGGACAAATCCTTACAGTTATGGATTCCTAAGATATGGGTTTACAATATATTGTGAGAATTTGTTGAGAACGGATCTTAAAGTAGCTCAAAAGGGTTATTGAAGGTAAAACAATTACTTTTCTTTCAACCCTAGTGATATGGAAATCTGCCTTGGGTTTCATCGTAGATCTGTGTTATTTTCTGGGTTGTTTCTGCAAACATCTCGCTTATTGGAAATAGTGATCCTAAAGCTTGCCTAGTTCAAGAAGAAGTCAGTGGTGAAGTAAAGGCAGCAAGGAGTGCAGCAGGGAGTGCAGCAAGGAGTCCCTAAGACTTGCGTGATATGCAAGTCACCTAAGTCGAGTAGGCTTAGGACTTATAATTATGTGATAATATTAGTTATTAATTGTGTTAGAATCCCTTAAGGATTAGGAGTTCAAGTTAGACTAGATGTGTGCAAGTGTAAAGCCTATATATTGGGCTGAACCTCATTAATAAAGGCACGAAGAGGATTATCAGAAAAGGAGTTTACTTCTTCTTGCTCTCCTAAACCCAACATTGTGGTATCAGAGCAAGGTTTTTTTTCGAGATGACAACAGCAAATTCTGGAGCATCAATTTCTCAATCTCAGGTACCAATCCTGAGTAATGGTGCCTCATATGATTTCTGGTGTATTAAGATGGAGACACTTTTTCAGTCACAAGATCTATGGGATCTTGTTGAAAAAGGAATCAGCAAAGAGGGAGAAGAATCTAGTACTACCAAAAAAGAAGAAAAGAAAAGAGATGCAAGAGCATTACTATATATTCAGCAAGCACTAACAGAAGAGATCTTCTCAAGCATATCAGGAGAAAGATCAGCTAAAGGTGCATGGGATACCCTGAAAAAGGAATTCAAAGGATCAGCCCGAGTTATTGAAGTAAAACTTCAAGGTCTCAGAACTGAATTTGAAAATTTAAAGATGAAGGGAGGAGAAGCAGTGCAGACTTATCATGCCAGAGTGTCTGCTATTGTAAGCAAAATGAAAAGCTATGGAGAAGGTGTTACAAATAAGGCTGTTGTGACAAAAATTCTTAGAAGCCTTACCACCAAGTTTGATCATGTTGTTGCTGCAATAGAAGAATCCAAGGACCTATCAACTCTCACAACTGATGAATCGATGGGGTCCCTGCAGTGCATGAAGCCGAATTAATCGAGCTACAACAAAAGGAGGAGCAGTCTTTCCTGGTGTTAGGTGTTCAAAGAACAAACAATAGTAGAGGAAGAGGGTCATTCAGAGGGAGAGGACGTGGAAGATCAAGAGGAAACCTTATTCAATGCACTCACTGCAATAAACCAGGCCATAGGGAAGAGGACTGTTGGGGTAGTAAGAAAATAGGACACAGAGAAGATGACTGTTGGAATAAGATCCAATGCTCTCATTGTAAGAAGATGGGACACAAGGAACAAGACTGCTGGAACAAACAAGGACAAGCAAAGTACACTGAAGAAGACATGGAACAGGAAGATTATCTCTTTATGACACAGAAGGAAAGCAACAAAGTCTCCTCTGGAATGTGGTATTTGGACAGTGCATGTTCAAATCATGTCACAGGTGACAAAAGCAAATTTAAAACCCTAGATGAGACATATAAATCCCATGTTAGGCTGGGTGATGACAAACAAGTCCAAATTGAAGGAAGAGGTACAATAGAGGTGCATATTGGAGACAAAATCAAGTACATTACAGAAGTGGAATATGCACCTGGGATGGCTCACAACTTAATCAGTATTGGTCAGCTAATTAAAGGAGGTCATCAAGTGATATTTAATGATGAAGGCTGCTTAGTTCAAAACAGTAAGGGGGAGGTCTTGCTTAAGGCAAAAATGACTGAGAACAGAATGTTCCCAGTAAATTTAATCACTCGAGACTTCATCATGATCAACAGCAAAGAAGGGGATTCAAAGGTTTGGCATCTCAGATATGGACATCTACACTATAAGGGCCTGCAGTTATTATCTAACAGAGGTATGGTGGAAGGTCTTCCCGTCATCAGAGAAGAAAATCAATTATGTGAGGGATGTATGTTTGGTAAACAGACAAGGAGGTCTTTTCCACAAAATCAAGCTCAAAGAGCTGCAGAGAAGCTAGGACTGGTTCATGGAGATTTGGTTGGGCCTATGAGAACACCTTCACTTGCTGAAAACAGGTATCTTTTCCTCTTAACTGATGATTTTAGCAGAATGAGTTGGGGCTACTTTCTGAAAAACAAGTCAGAAACTTTCCAAGCTTTTAAAAGCTTTAAAGCTAGTGCTGAAAGAGAAACTGGTCTTAAACTTAAGGTGCTTAGGTCAGATAGAGGAGGAGAGTTCTTGTCTGCTGAGTTTAATGATTATTGTGAAGAGCAAGGCATAAAGAGGCAACTAACTGCTCCATATACACCTCAACAAAATGGTGTTGCCGAAAGGAAAAATAGAACTACTTTTGAGATGGCTAGGTCCATGCTAAAAGCTAGACATTTATCTGATGAATATTGGGGAGAAGCAGTGTCAACAGCCATCTATCTACTTAATATGTCCCCCACCAAGGCAGTGTCAGACAAAACCCCATTCGAAGCCTGGTATGGTTTCAAACCATCAGTATCCCACTTAAAGGTGTTTGGCTGTGTATGCTATGCCCTATCTACCTCTAGGCACAAACTGGAACAAAAGAGCAATAAGTATGTTTTTGTGGGCTACTGTGCAAAGTCTAAGGCTTACAGAGTGTTTGATCCAATAACCAAGAAATTAATAATAAGTAGAGACGTTGAATTTGATGAGGAAAGGAGCTGGAATTCAGAAACATGCAATCAGACTCAAGTCACAACAGATGAAACTCTTGAAGAAGTAGCTCTGACAGAAACAGAAGAAGAGGACTTAGAACAGATACAAGAGCATGAGCATGATGAGCAACACAGTCAAGAGGACTCACCACAAGTGTCTCAGAAACCAGTCAGAGGAAGAAAGCCACCAGCTTACCTTGAAGATTATGAAACTAACTTTGTCATGTATACAGACACTCCAGTATCTGCAGAAGCAGCTTTACAAGAGGAAGTCTGGAAGAAAGCTATGGTGGAAGAAGTTCAATCAATCGAAAAAAATCACACATGGGAGCTGGTAAAAAAACCTGAAGGCAAAAATATCATAGGAGTCAAATGGATTTTTAAAGTAAAATACAATGCTGATGGGAGTATTAACAGACACAAGGTCAGACTGGTTGTAAGAGGTTTCAGCCAAGAAGAAGGCATTGACTATGAAGAAACATTCTCACCAGTAGCCAGATTTGATACGGTGAGAACAATTTTGGCATTGGCAGGACATCATCAGTGGGAGATCTACCAATTTGATGTAAAATCCGCATTTCTGAATGGAGAATTAAAAGAAGAAGTGTATGTCAGCCAGCCAAAGGGGTTCATTATTCCAGGTGAAGAAGAAAAAGTCTACAGATTATATAAAGCTCTTTATGGCCTTAAACAGGCACCTAGGGCCTGGTATGGAAGAATAGATCAATTCTTTCATCAAAACCAATACCTTAAGAGTGGTAGTGAACCAACTCTATATATATAGAAGGACCAAGAAGGCAAGGTGATCATCATCAGCCTCTACGTAGATGACATGATCTACACAGGGTCATCCAAGAAACTAATACATGAATTCAGAAGAGATATGATGAAGACTTTTGAGATGACAGATCTGGGGAACCTCAGCTATTTTCTGGGATTGGAAGTTAAACGAGGAACAAATGGTCTTTTTGTCTCACAAGAGAAATATGCAGCTGAAATGCTCAAGTTGTTTCACATGGAGGAATGCAAACCAGTGTCTACTCCAATGAATGCAAATGAGAAATTGCTCTTGGAAGATGGAACGGGTGAAGCTGAAGCAAGAAGGTTCAGAAGCCTGGTTGGAAAACTGATCTACCTCACTCATACTAGGCCTGATATCAGTTATGCAGTAGGTATGGTTTCACGTTTTATGCATAAACCTACCAAACAACATTTGGGTGCAGCAAAGAGGATTCTGAGATATGTGGCAGGAACCAAAACCTTTGGTATATGGTATTTAAAGACTGACAAGTTCACTCTTCAAGGTTATACTGACAGTGACTGGGGTGGTGATCAAGTGGAAAGGAAGAGCACCTCAGGAAACTATTTTCACTTAGGTTCAGGACCTATCTCTTGGACATCAAGGAAGCAAGCTACAGTGGCGTTATCTACTGCAGAAGCAGAATATGTATCAGCAGCAGGAGCAGCCTGTCAAGCTGTTTGGCTTAGAAGGATTCTTGCAGACCTTGGAAAAGAACAGAAAGAACCAACCTTGATTCTCTGCGATAGCAGATCAGCTGCTGCTATTGCAAAGAATCCTGTTATGCATGCTAGGACTAAGCATATAGAGATGAGGCATCATTTTATCAGGGATCTCATTCAACAAGAGCAGATCAAGATTGAATTCTGCACAACCGAAGAACAAGTGGCTGACATTTTTACTAAGGCCTTAGCAGCAACAAGATTTGAAAATTTGAGGAAGCAACTTCTGGTCACCAGCTTTGGATCAAGGGGGAGTATTGGAAATAGTGATCCTAAAGCTTGCCTAGTTCAAGAAGAAGTCAGTGGTGAAGTAAAGGCAGCAAGGAGTGCAGCAGGGAGTGCAGCAAGGAGTCCCTAAGACTTGCGTGATATGCAAGTCACCTAAGTCGAGTAGGCTTAGGACTTATAATTATGTGACAATATTAGTTATTAATTGTGTTAGAATCCCTTAAGGATTAGGAGTTCAAGTTAGACTAGATGTGTGCAAGTGTAAAGCCTATATATTGGGCTGAACTTCATTAATAAAGGCACGATGAGGATTATCAGAAAAGGAGTTTACTTCTTCTTGCTCTCCTAAACCCAACATCTGCTATGAATTGCTGGGAAAATGTCTGGTCTGCATTTTTCATGAGGAAAGTTTTTGTTGATTCAATCTTTAAAGTGTTCAAAAGTTGTTGTTTCTGAAACTTACCCAATCGGGTGTGCAAAGAAGGACTCGGTAGAAAAGTGTCACCTTTTTCGGTCCTTCCTTAAGATACTGCCATTTGCTTTCAATGATTTTGTCCTGGAGAGATTGATTTTTGATATTGGTGTAAAATTTTGCAAAGAAATTGGACATAAAGTGTAAAAAGTAGCTTCATGATGATAGGTGGATCAAAAGCCAACATTTTAGAAAACAAGCTGGATGACATTTTGAAGAAGTTGGAAACTGTGGCATCCAAAATCGATGCTCAAGGGGAAAGGATGGACAGATTGATAATGGAAATGAAAGCTCTAAGAAGGGCAGAGGAAATGGAAGAAGAAGAAGAAGAAGAAGAAGAAGAAAGGGCAGTTGGTGGTGAGAAAATTGGCATGGTTGCACAAGGACCTTCTAGTACACCTAACTCAACACCAAGTCCCACTACATTGCCCGCCCGAGAGCTAACCCCACTAAAAGACCAACCATCTTGCAAAGACCCACCTCCACCACTCACATTGATCATGCCCATACTACCTTTACAGATTTCTAAACCCAATGGTGAAGTACTCAAAGGTGTGGAATGTGAAAGGGTGGAAGTGCTCCAAAGGAAACAAAATGGAAAGCATACTTATGTGAATGGAAGTCTTCATGATTTCTCAGGATTTGGGGACCCTAAAAGGATGAAATTTCCAAGAAGAAGGTTCTTGAGGGTGCCTCATTTGATAGAGGCAGAAAGCTAAGAACGAGGCAAGGGTTACTTGGTTCACAAGATTTACTCCAATTGAAGCTACAAGTGTCAACTTAACAAGAGGAAAATGGTTCAAGGAAAATAAGAAAGTATGAAGGGTTTGGGGAAATGAATTCGAGGACGAATTCTCGCCAAGAGGGAGAGGATGATGTGATCATTGTACCGTACCATGCTTCCTCACTCTCCACATGGCGTCTTTAGGCCGATTTTCCCACCATTCCAGCTAAGAATCACATGATTCCTAAAACATTCCAGCCTTTTGTTTTAGAGGCTAGTTAGGGCTTTAATTACTTGCTAGCACTTTGTTTCCCCATTATTAGCCATGTGTTAGGCTAAAGTGGCTGGTTTGTCTTAAGTGACTTTAAACTCATGTTGTAGCTTAGCTTAACTTAGGGTTAACTTCATGGTTAGGCTAGGAAGAGTCTCGAATGTGTGAGGTGGCAAGTGGGAGGAAAAGGCTAGGATAAAAACCAGCCAAACACTCACTTGTGACCTTAGAACTCTTATGATGGAATCAAAACACTAAAGTGGTATTTGGGTTCCTAGAGCTCTCAATCAACTATCTATCCATCATCCAGTCCTTAAGGCTTACTTCAAGCCTTGAGAATCAACCTTGGTGTTGCTCATGCACCGATAGCAGAGGTGCAAACGCCACTCACATCCTCCGGATCAAACCCTTTATTACCAAGAACACCTATTCTTGGAGGTGAAGGACCCGGGCATCTAACTGCCGTCACAAAGTGTTCATTGAAGCCTTCTCCAAGCTACATGCACCTGAAATCTTTATCCCAGGGTCATATCAAGCTTGCCTTTCACTAGAACTTTGCTAGGGTTTTTTTACCACTTCATTCAACTGTCCTTTCTGGTAAGATCCTACCTAGCCACCCCCTTAAAACCATCATTTTGAGATTTCCTTATCTCTTCTTTCGATTTTTGATTACGTTGATTCTTTTCTTTCTTTTACCTCTGTTCTCAAGATCACACTCCTCTGTCAAATGCCCCCACTTGTCACATGTTAAACAAGGTTTAGGAAACCATTCATACTTAATATGCTAAGTAAAACCTATTTTATTAGCCTTAAGTAGGGATTCCGGGTCTCATACAATGAAGAAGAAGAATAACAGAATCCCTCCAAGGATCCATGTAGAATGGGGCGTAATGGTGGATTAAAAAATTTACCTCAAGAAGCTTTAACTTGCGTCACAAGGAGATGAGAAACCTACACCCTTGATGTATATCCACGCACGAGCAGTTGTTTGAAACCATAAAAATCTTCTCCATGAATCTTGGTGTAGGAAATGCTTCAGCTCCTGACACCGTACTAGTAGTGGAACAATTCTCTAGGAAGAAGTAGCAATATGGCATAGAGAGAGGAGAGAGAATTTCAGAGTTTGCAATCGTGAACTGTTTAGAGCTTGTCGGGGAACTCTTCAACCCTAACCTAGGTTCAGAACTTTCCAGGGAGCTCTTCAACCCTGCCTATTTATACGCATCCATTTTCCACTTTAATGTGGCATGGGTGTCCTGTCTTTATTTCCGCTGAAACGTAAGTGCATAACATTCTAAATGTTTCACTTTTATCACAGTCTATCCTATCTTGCACCGTACACTCCTAAACTCTCTCATTATTGCGTGTGACTCATAGGTTCCCGTTAAGTTAGCAGCAATTGTAAGTCTCATTCATAATTACAAGAAGTGAGAGGTATCAAGCAACACATCACTACTACCCAATTAATGTAGAAGTCAAGCATAGTGATAGAACCTCCCTTAAGGTATGATCATCATGGTTTGTACTCGTTTTGTCCCTTCAACGAACTTCTCGGGTTGAACCAAGGCATGGAATTAGTCATCCTTGTCATTGTTCAACTGTGGCTGTGAGAGTATCTCTTGTAGCTAAGGAGTGTTGAATCCCATCTTGGTAAATGATAATTTCACTCCATAATATTACGGCCTACACAAAACTAATCTATTCCACTCGGTTAAAAATGGTCTTTACTAGAATCAAAGTAC
The DNA here is from genome assembly GCA_024586325.1 of Stellera chamaejasme. Lineage (NCBI taxonomy): Eukaryota > Viridiplantae > Streptophyta > Magnoliopsida > Malvales > Thymelaeaceae > Stellera > Stellera chamaejasme. The sequence continues at coordinate 23,115,044 of CM044984.1, read as the reverse complement.
GGCGCTCACATGAGTAGATCTTCATTTACCTCAAGTTAAAGGACTATGTGTACGATGACTAGTGAGATAAAGTTGTACTATAAGTGCTATGATTCACACATTGATCTCAGACAGGTCAATCCACTACATGTACATCTCCATCATGTAATCACAAGTCAGAATCCATTCCATGGATTCTTCCTTCATGCTAGTATCGTGCACATCATAGCAATCTGTTTGTTCACTTTGATGCTTGACTAGGAATCTTTAGAAAAATCTTATATTCCAAGGTTCACGTAAATATATTCGTTCAAACCTTGTAGCCAAACCTAAACTGGTGTAGATGCAAATAGACCTTTACCTAACCTCATCCCAACCTCATACTTCTTAAGCAGTAGAGGTTTGTCAAAAACAAAGTTTATAGATCCTCCAGAATCTTTAGAAAATCATCCATAGTAGAAAAACGTAAAAGGAACACCCTTGCCTACTTAGTAACAGAAGGAGCTTTTATTTGTTTCCACTTTGCTATTATGAACTTTTCCATAGCATCTCTTGTAACTTCTGCACCCGCAACACACACAATCAAACTATTCTTCGATTGACTTATTCCCTTTATCAAGTTCATCATCAGTAAGTACTATCTCTTCCGCCTCTTCAGCAGTGTGGTCAAACACCAGAGAGTAGGAGGCTAGTTGCTTGATATAAATATCTAAATCCTCACTTCTCTTACAGAATTCCACACCAACACCGGTTGACCACATCTTCTTCTCCTTAGTAGAATCCCTAGGAGTAGAAGCTCACTTTTGACTTACCTCTAAGAAGATCTCTTGTGGCATCACGTTCAATTCATTCGGAATCCCACTCAGATGGGTAAATCCCACTGGAGTATGAATCTTGAGTATGAATTTCTCTTCCAGCACAACCTCAACATGCGATAGGCTCTTACTATCATTGGTACACTACCCAAGCAACATCACCCCCGCCGCTGCCATTGAGCAGACAAGATCACAAGGCATGCAGACCGCAAGACCACACCTTCTCGCAAGGCCCAAGCCTTCGCGATGAGCACCTCCTCACAAGGCCCAAGCCTTCGCGCAGTGCCCCTCCGGGCCTCACAAGACGCGGGGCCACGCTCTCGTAAGGAAAACTGTCATAACGACAGGTGAGGCCACGCCCTCGTCTGGCGAGGTCGTCCGCATTACCTCGCAAGGCCCAAGCCTTCACGTAGTGCCCCTTCGGGCACTTGACAAGACGCGGGGCCACGCCCTCGCAAGGAAAACTCCCATAACGACAGGCGAGGCCACGCCCTCTCCTGGTGAGGTCATCTGCATGGCTTAGCCTCAATTAAAGTAGGGTAGCTGGTGACGGTTAACCACCATGATGCGTATGAACCTCCCACGTTCGCCACTACACCACCTTCCCCATTAGTCGGAAACATGGGCAACCACCCCACTACCTCAGGTCATGGGACGTCCACGACCTCGAGACCGCCTATAAAAGGAAGACTTGGGAAAGGTACACCCTATCTACACACCCCTACTCCTCTTTCTACTCCTGAGTACCCTGTCTTTCTCTCTGCATATCACTCCTTCAGCAGCAAATTGCCATCTTCAGCACTCCGCCTCACTAGATCATCACCTCCAGCATCTGAGAGTCCGAACCGTAAAGGAGCGTGACTATCAATCATCATCATCATCCAGATCTCTAATCAAAGCCAAAAAGCGAGCAACATGTACCACTAGGCCTCTGCCACGAGCTGGACCACAGTCTTCTTCTTCGCCGTATGTGGATTCAAACCAGACCAATAGGTACCACTCGCTTCTGACTTATCTCTCAGAAGATCTCATGTGGCATCACCTTCAATTCATTTAGAATCCCACTCAGATAGGTAGATCCCGCTGGAGTATGAATTTCTCTTCCGGCACAACCTCAACATGCGATAGGCTCTTACTATCATCATCATCATCATCATCATCATCATCATCATCCAGATCTCTAATCAAAGCCAAAAATCGAGCAATAGGTACCACTCGGCCTCTTCCACGAGCTGGACCACAGTCTTCTTCTTTGCCATATGTGGATTCAAACCAAAGCAAAGAACTCTGAACCCCTCAGAAGCACCTAGAGAGAAATCAGAGGATTTTCTCTATCTAAACTCAGTTCTCTATTTCTTATTCTACACAATCTTCTTGAACAAAAAAATCTCTTTTTTTTTTACTTTACATAAATTGAAGTCGTTGGATTTTCTGAATTTCTCCACTTGGAACTTTATTAGTGGCATGATAAATTGCTCCTCAATTATGAATTTTTACAAGCTCTGATACCAATTGTTATGACAAGTGCATAAGAAAAGCTTAAAATAAATGAGTTGGGGATGAGAAATCAACAAAGAGAAGGAAACATAGTGTAGGGAAATTTCATTATGAACAAAGAGAATTACAAAAGAACACCTTATCTTCTCACAAGCGTTTAGACCCAATTTCACTGAACACTTAAACACTTAGATTTTCTAGTGCAAGCCCTTAAGATCAAGATCCCTTAATGTTTCTACAAACAATATTTAGTAAATTGCACAATCTATACCTAAACTATACCAATTATTGTAAATTTATACCTAAACAAAATATTGTTGCAAAAGTAGCCTTAAAGTATGAGTAAGTTGCAAATCTATACCTACGACTTAACATCCATTAAAATTTAATGGAAATTATGGTTAAAATGCTCAAATTGACCCTTAGGGTTTTTGAAATGTGATGAACAACGCTCTATCTTTATAACTTTACTTTTTGAGTCATTATTCTTAATTATGTGTGTATTATTTCTAATAATCTTTCCAAATCATTAATACTAATTATAGATTGAGTCCAAATATCCAAAATAATATCAAATACGAAAAGAAATTTAAAATGATATCAATGATAATTTTTTAAACTTTAATTTTTATTTTGGGAAACAATTATCAAAAACATGTAAGCATGACTAATTATATTCGTAAAAATCTAATAGTTGTTAAGGTATTTAGGTAATGTACAAAATCTTCTACAGTGATATTTAATATAATCCTGTAGTGTGGATTGTGATTTGATATATATATATATATATCAAACACACAAATTTTATAATTTCATATAAATTAATAATTAATTGGAATACAAAAAACATATAAAAATTTGATAAAGTAAAAATATGAAAATTAGCATTTTCAAAATTATCAAAAAATATTGTCGATTCTAAAAATTTAATACACACTATGTAAAATTTTGAAATATACTTAATTAAATTTATTTAGCATTTTGTATTATTTTGGTATTTATTGAAGATTTTGTACATCATCTAAATTGTTGAATATAACCTTTCAATATTTTAGAAATTTATTATTCATTCTTGCATTTTATTTTTATAATTGCTACTTTTGCAATAAAAAATTAAATATAAGTACAAATATTATTATTTATACTATTTAAAACATTTTTTACCATATTTGATAATTTTTTGGATATTTTAGACTCTATCCATAATTAATATTATTGATTTGGAAAGATTATTTGAAATAATACACACGTAATTAAGAAAAATGGCCCAAGATGTCCAATTATAAAGCTAGAGAGGTATTCAACACATTTCAAAAATCCTAAGGGTCAATCTGAGCATGTTAACAACAATTTCCGTTAAGTTTTAACGGATGTTAAGACATCGCAGATATAGATTTGCAACGTACTCATTGTTTATAGCCACTTGTGCAACAAAAGTTTTTTCAGACATAGATTTGCAACAAGCGATATAGTTTAGGTATAGATGGTGCAATTTAATCAAACAATATTTGTGATTGGGTTTCTTGTTGTGCTAATTCAGATCAGGGGAAACCAACCAATTTATAGGGCTTGGAAACAAATGAAGTCTTAACTGTGCATGTGAATTTTGGACTAACTTTAGCAACCAACTAATCCAAATCATTATTTTACCAGTCGGCCAAGCTTCTCCAATAAATTCATCAACCCAAAAATACAGGGCTTTCCCCCTGAAAAAGAGGCCTATTCTCGGTCTAAAGAATTTAAAATGTAGTATCTTTAATAAAATTATATTCTCCATCTTCCCATTCAATGAAAAAGATGAAAAAATTGTTAATCAATTATACATTGAATTTTGCATCAAATCTCATTTTGATCTAGCTAGCCAAATTTTAGAGATAGTGATGAGAGTTTCTCAATCTAAACCCTAACTGTCATTCAAGTAGGCAATCGAGTAGTTGAAGGTGGAAATGTGGCAACAAGCATAGCTTCGTTGGAGAAATCAATGGTACGTTCTTATGTATCAAATTAGAATGATATTATTTCCTCATTGAATACTTTTGACATGTCTTTTTGACAATGTTTTGATGTTTTACAACACCTCCATCATGTAAAGAGAATTCACATGTGAGCAAAATGTAAGTGCACTTATAGTCTTGTAACTATAATTATTGTCTTACTTGAGTCATGTTTTAACTTTTTGTTCCAATAAATTTATATTTTTAATTTTTTTTAAATCGTAGTCTTTTTTCATCCGGCCTCCGTTAAGTTTAACAGACTTTGGGAAAAAATGAAAATTTTAGCAACTCAACTATTTTTAAAAAATCTATATACACCCTAAGTTAAACCTCCTTTTAGGCACACCCCCAATAATTATAAACTTGACTCTTTTACCAAAAAATTTCCATTCTTTCCTTCCACCATCTAGTCGCCGCCACCAACTCGCCGGAACTAATCATTTGATCGGTCTAGGGCCGCCAGATCCAGTCCTAGGGCCACCGGATCGTGCCCTAGGGCTGGCGAATTGCGAGCCTAAGCCAAAAATCAGCAACCTTGGGCCGTGATTCACTAGCATGGGGCCGCGATTCTCCGGCCCTAGCCCCGATCTACTATCCGGTGTATTATTTTATCCATTCCGGATTTTCCAGCTGTGGTCGACGATGTTCCGGCGGGTGTTGTGAGTTTAGGTGAAGTTTGAAAACTTTTGGCTAAAAGTGTTAAATTTATAATTGTTGGGGGTGTGTCTAAATGGTTAGTTCTAAAACTTGTGGTGTAAATAGATTTTTTTTAAAAAAAAAGTTGAGTTGCTAAAATTATCATTTTTCTCAAAAGTTCGTTAAACTTCAGAAACCCGGATAGAAAAAGACCACGAATTAAAAAAAGTTTGAAAGCATGACTTTATTAGAATAAAAAGTAAAAAAAGACCAAAATGAGATAATAACTACTGTAACAGGATTATAGGTGCATTTTACCAAATTTCACATCATCAAATCTTCTAATTATTCCATCCTTTGGCAATCTTTGTTGACGTCTCTGATAGCCTTTAAAAAAACTGGCAGATATTTTACCATCACATAACCTTAATTTTATTTTCAATAAACTTTATAAAGTCCTTACTATTTTTTTGAAAGGAATGACTTTTATTCAAATTAAGCGGCAGTTGCCGCAGACAACCAAAGGGGGGGAACAATTCCCCAATTGTACCATCCTACATGCTCTAAACCATGACAAGTAGTATAAAGAACAGCACCATTAAGATGTTGTCTTACAAACTTTGTAGATGAGAAATGAAATTAATAGAAATAGTATCTAATCTCTTCAATGGCTACACCAAAATAGTAAAGACAAGGTTGTCGCGAACTCAGTAACTCATTAACTAGAAGTTATGAATCCGATTCAAACAAGTCCTCCGTCCATCCTCTCTAGTATGCCTCCCTAGCTCCACAAAGTAAAGCCAGAGCCTCCAGGTAGAGCACATCAGAACATGTGTAAGTGAAACCTAAAGACCACGCACTTAGAATTTCCCCCCTTTCATCCCTCGCAATGAGACTAACTGCAGCTTTACCCCCTTGTTTACACAAGGCTGCATCCACATTCACCTTCACCTGACCCCTCAATGGTGGTGACCACCCCGAATTATTTGGCCCGATAGCGGGCAAAAACACTCCATTACATGCATTTGTAGTTTTCCACCCATCCGCCCATGCTATGATGCACGCAGCTAAATTAGACGGCAAAGCACACTTTCGGTTATGCACCACCACATTTCTATTCAACCACATCATTCGTGTACCTACTCCTAAAAGTAGGAGGCAAGAATTATCTGAATGTACCTTATCGTAAAACCAATCACACCAGTCCTCTGAAGATGCTGGAGAAACAACCACCAATCTGTGCCAAACCCCGATGCTCCTTTCTATCCTGACACTGCAAGTCTACGTCCATACCCCGATGCTCCTTTCTATCCTGAGTAGGAAGAATATTAGCACACGCCCTCCACAAAAAAGTCTGTACCCGTGGAAGGAGACGTTGTTTGCAGAACCACTTCCAGAAAGGAGATGCCAACAAAGGGTTTTCATGGAACTTCAGCGCATATGCCAAGTAATAAGCAGACCAGACTGAAAATTGCCCATTCTCCTCCATTCACCATGCTAATTGATCAACATAAAATTTCAAACTCAATGGCATAGTTCTGATAACTACTACATCAGAGGGATGGAATAGAGCATCAATTTCGTCCAACTTCCAGGTACAAGTAGTTTGGTCAATCAAATCTGCCACCCTCAATTGTTGACGGTGTGTCGGAATTTGGGTAACCATATCAACTGGCAGCCATCGATCAAACCATACAGAAATATTTGACCCATCCCCTATACGCCAATGACCTCCTTTCTGTAAAATATCTCTCCCTACTAGAAGTGCCTTCCAAATGTAAGAGCCATACCCCGAGGGGGAATCCACAGTCAAGAACGAATCACTCCGAAAATATTTGCCTCTGGGCACTTGAGCCACTAGAGAGTTTGGATTTTGTACAATCCGCCATCCCTATTTAGCCAACCGGGATGTATTAAAGGACTCAATATCCCAAAATCCATAGCCACCAGAATGCTTGCATTTACACAACCGATCCCACGAACACCAACATAATTTTTACTCCTCCATATCCAGAGATCGGAAAAATCTAGTTGACAGAGATTTAAGGTCATCAACTATTTCTGATGGTAATAGTAAACAGCTCATTAAATGCGTCGGAAGTGCTTGAATAACTGCCTTAATCATTAATCTCTACCTGCTTGCAAAAGGGTAGCAATTTTCCAATTTGTAAGCTTCTCGTTTACCCGTTCCAAGAGAAAGTTATATTAAACCACTTTTCTGCGCCCAACATCCATGGGAAACCAAAATAATGATCAATTGTAAGGCATTTAGTAGTCCTCAACAAACTACACAATTCCATCCTCCTTGCCTACGTAATTGAAGGGCTGAAAAAACAGATGATTTATGTAAATTTACCTTCTGCCCTGTAGCATGCTCATACAAGTTTAGAACTCTGAGCAGCGTGGTTACCGCATTTGGATTGTCATGAACAAATAAAAGGGTGTCACCTGCAAACAACAAATGCGAGATTCGAGGACTAAATGAAGAATTTTGCACACCTCGAAATTCCCTTCGTATTTCCGCCAGACGGAGTAAATTAGAAAGACCTTACATACAAAATAAGAAAAGAAATGACGATAGAGGGTCCCCCTGTCTTAGACCACGGCTTGGTCTGAATACTGATAATGGTGAACCATTTACTAATGTCGAGAATGACACAGACTCAATGCATGACATGATCAAATTGATCCGGCTAGCTAGAAATCCCAACTGATTCAAAATAGCTGGCAAAAAACGGCCACTCTACTCTATCATACGCCTTAGTCATATCAAGTTTAATTGCCACTGCTGTCGGGGACGCTATCATAAACTCGATCATTAGACTGTCTAATCCTCTCATTTAATCTTAATGAGACACGTGCGAGGATCACTCGGTCGAAAATTATATTCAAGAGTCGGTTGCAAGTGGGTACAATACTTGTAACACATTAAAACATTCATGCTCTCATTTTTTGATTTTTTTTCTTTAACTTTCTCAATCTCAATACATAAAACAACCTTGAATTCATCAATTTTTTATCAATCACCTTTTCTTACTCACATATATCTCATTCATCAATCAAAATACACATTTCCAAATTTTCTTAAATAATTTTCCAACCTTTGCTGAATACACTTTAATATAAGGAAATAAATTTTATGAAAGGATTCAATTTTCTTGATGAATTAATGAATAAAAACTTTGGATTCTCTATAATCTATCTTACAGTGTGTTATCTTGGTGTGATTTTGGGGAAATATTGGAGATAGTAAAAAAGTGATGTGAAGTTTATAAGGAAAAAATTGGAGACAGAAATTTATAACATATTGAGAAAAAAGAGTAATTAATCAAGACCTTTTTTTGCTAACCATTACATTTATATAAAAAAACATCACAAAAACCATCAAAATCACAATTTCCACTAATTTTTCTCTCTCACGAATATCAAATATGCAAACCTTTTTTTTATGAAGAAACAAATACACAAACTTTTATTTATACGCCCACTTCGCAAAATCAAACATCCTAAAAAAACATAGCCTAAATTCTAGTACAATTTTACTTTTAACATATCTTAGTGACAAGACGTATATTTATTAATTGGTTTTAGAGATTGGGTTGAGTTGAGTTTTTCATTTGGAGTTATTATGTGTATATAAGGTATATAGTTAACTATATTTATGCTAGCTTTATGGAAAAAATAGAATCAATACTCAAACTAATTTAAATATACACTATAAACCCCTATATTTACAAACAAACAAAAAAACGTTTGGGGGTGGCAGTAGCGTCCGCTTATCTCTTAATGGCTCCACCACTACCCACCAATCAGCCCACTTTACTCTGGCCAATAGCGCCTGCTTCAATCGCTCATCCAACCATCATCATACGCTTCAGTCAGGTGCAAAGCGCCAGAAATTTTTCTCAGTGAAGGTAATTAGTAGAAATATTTGTTGTGCAAATCAAAAAATTTAATGGGACATATGTGTACATTTTATAAGACTATATACACTATATCCCTAATTTTCCCAAAATTTAGTGGTGACAGTAGCACCCACACTCCCAAGTAGGGGTGAAATTGAGCCGAGCCGAGCCCGAACCTGGCAGGCTCGAGCTCGTGAAAATCAGGCTCGGCTCGAGCTCGGCTCGAACTTCATCGAGCTCGATTTTTCGGGCTCGAGCTCGGCTCGTGAAAGGTTCGAGCTCGGCTCGAAAGCTCGTGAGGCTCGATTTGGGGGTAGCTCGTTTAGACTCAATTATAAAGTTCGACTCGATTAGGCTCGAAGTGGCTCGTGAAGCTCGAAAAAATTGAGATATATTAAATTAATTCAATAAAATATTCTTAAATTCACGAGCTCGAGCTCGAATCTAATAGGCTCGGGCTAGGCTCGGCTCGAATCTAATAGGCTCGAGCTCGGCTCGTTTGTTAGGCTCGTGTAGGCTCGCAAGCCTGATCGAGTTGAACCTTTGAGGCTCGAGCTCGGCTCGTTTAACAAACGAGCCTAAAAAACTGCTCGAGCTCGAAGCTCGAAAAAGCTCGGCTCGACAGGCTCGTTTGAGCTTGAGCTCGAGCCGAGCTCGAATGGCCTCGATTCGTTTAACAGCCCTACTCCCAAGTGGTGCCGCACCTGGCTTCAGTCATTTATGCCACCAACACGTTCGCATCGAGGCATTGCGAACAAGGGACCAAATTGCTAAAGCTAGTGACGGTGTTGAAATTAAAGGCTATGAGTGTTGTCAATGGACACCTCTCAATTAATACAAAACCATAGTATGGGTAATCTATGTTAGGGTAAAATGCACGGATAGTCCCTTATCTTTGACAATTGTCCTATTCTGGTCCTGTTTTAAGAATTCGTCCAGTTGGAGTCCCTTATCTTTAGTTTTTGGTGCATATGTAGTCCTTTCATTAGTTTCATCGTTAAATGTTCCGTTAAGTGATTGAAATGACCAAAACACCCACAACTAATTTGCAACTTATTCCCTGATTTTATAAAATCTATCAATTTTATCCAAAAAATATCATTTTTTCATCTCCACCCTTCCTCTCTCCCAGCCATGCTCCACCACCACGATTCCTTCATCACTTTTCTTGATATCCGTCATCTCCGGAGATGAGCGCCACCGCGTCGCAGCAGAATCTGGTGTGAATCGTCTTGTCCAGCAACGATGTGAATAGTGCAACCCAGATCTGAGGTTGTATCGAGCAAGTTAGATTCAGAAATGTCGATCTTGGCGGTGAGAGGGGTTGCGAAGGGCTGTGGCCGTTGCAGCAGTCCTGGAGAGGATGGTGCCTGCTTCAAGCGACAACGGAGATTGCAGTAGCGGAGCAGGAGGTAAACGAAGATGACGAGAATGGATCTGAGCAATCTCCGCTTCAGATTTCGTCGACTAAAAAATTCCCAGTTGCGATAATCCAATGGTTGAATCCAGCCCTCTCCTAAGCAAGAAGACGAGACCAAATCGTCGTCGAAGCTGTGCCGACAGCCATGGAAGTGATTCCCAAGCTGGACATAATCGTCGCCACCAAATAAGTGGACCGCTCCGATTTCTTACGAGCGAACTTCTCCACCACGCGAGCCTGCACTAAAATCTGGGAATTCCGAAAATCGTCCGATGGAGAGGCCTTGATCTAGGTGCTCTTCTTCTGCTTTTCTTCTAGCACGAAATAAACGGCGAAGCTCCTCCTCTTCTGGGTGGTTCCTTCATGAATTCTTCTACTCTGACGAAGTGGAGGGAAGAGCAGTGAAGCTTTGGGGAGAGTACTTGAGGCGGAGATTGCGAGGAAACGCAAGGGTTTAACTGTTTAAGGATTATGGGGTCAAAGAGACCTATGGGCGTCGCCGCCATTGGAAGTCATCGGAGAAGCTAGCTGATGCGGAAACGGAAAAGGAGCTGAGAGAGAGAGAGAGAGGGAGAGAATGAAGAAAGATGGGTGAGTTGGAATTAAGAGTAATAGAGAAAAAAAACTTCAGGGAGTCATATGTACATGAACTAAAAGTTTAATGACAATTTTTATATTAAATCTGTCCTAAGAACTAAGGGTATAATTGACATTTCGCTGTTCATGGCTTTACATGCAACCACCTAACGGCGTAGTTGACGGAGCAACTAACAGAAGGACCATACATTAAAAATGAAAGATAAGTGACCTGAATATGACGAATTCTTAAAACAGCACCAGAATAGGACAATAGTCAAAGATAAGGGACTATCCGTGCATTTTATATGGACACCACTAAAAGAATAACATGTACACCACTACTAGTATTGGACAATCAATGAAGATGGAAATAAATAAATGAAATAAAATAACAAAGTTTATATGTATAAAACTGATGTAAATGTTTCGTGTAAACTCATATTTGTCATTTAACCTTGATTGGTGTCCTAAACATGTCCAATTTCGAAATTTGTCTTATTCAAATCTCTTAATTTACATTTGTTTTTCTCTAAATGAATCATTATGTTACATATATTGTTAAATCATTTTTTAAATGAAGATATCTATGTAAATGTCTTATTTTGATATTCAATTAAAATCATTCATTTAAAATATAAATATTAACTTCAAATGTTTTAAAAATTTATAAACTCATCTCATTGGCCCCACACCCTTGCCCGATCCCACTACCCTCCCTCTTCCCACTGTTCAACACCTCTAGCACCGTCTTGGCCACTGTCTGCTCAGCAAGTCACTTTCTCACAAAAATTTGAAGTTACGAGCTTTAGAAAAGATAGTTGCCACAAAGAAATATAATACAGAATTATATATTACTCTACTTGCTTTTAACTCTAAAAATAATTTTGCCAATAGTGACAGCTACTATATTTTGGTATTTTCCAAAATAAAGATTATTTAGAACAATTTACAAATTGAATAAGTGGCTAGTTTTTTATCAATATTTATTTAGTAACTTATCTTGAAAATTATTTGTTTGATTTTATTATTAAACTGCAATTTGAGTTCATTTTCATAGTCCAAATTGTCATAAAGGTTAATTGTAAGGAAAATGGTTTTTTATTAAATGAAATTAATAGTATATGATATGAACACGACTCAATAAAATTTCTGAATCTGCTATTAGTGAGAGCGCTCTTATAACAAAAAAGGCTGCAAGAAGACATGGTACAAAACCTGATCAATTGCTTGTGCTAAACGACATAACGCAATATGGGGACGGGTAGACTTGGCAAGTTAACACAAAACCAGCTCCATCTAAAATGACGTGACCAGTCATTATGTTTCAAAAATAATGGGATGAAAGCAGTATGAATTTTAGCTGATAGATTAAATAAGCTTGGGAAAATCTTAATTAAGTTTGTCTTTTTTATTAAATAATTTCAAAAAAAATTAGAGTTCAAAGTTTGCACCAATTTTTCTCTCAAAATTCTTTTAAACTTATGCTTCACCTTTTTTTATAAAAAACTAATCCAAACTATCTCTAAGATTTCTATAAAAAATAAAATCATTTTGATCATTTTTTTCTTTTACTGAAAATTTAACATTTTGTATATTTATCTTGGAAATGTTTTAATCATAAGGCTAACCTCTATGAATCGAACTTATTATTGTTTTGCTCAGTATCTGTTTTATATTCACATAAGAATGCAGCTAGAAAATGTTGATGGTAGGGAGAAAGAATTAGATCATTTTGATCATTTTTTCCTTGTACTGAAAATTTAATATTTTGTATATTTATCTGGGAAATGTTTAAAAGCTAACTTTTTTTTTTGAAATAGAGGCTCACTTTATTAATAGATGACTATTACAAAATAAGCCTGCAGAAAGCAGAACAAAACCACACCTAACTAACTATATGTGTTAGCATAGCACAGGAAAAATTCCTACTTAAGAAGCTACATGCATCAAGTTGTGTCTTCTGATAAGCCACACCAGCTATAAAGATCTGAGAGCACAATCATGGTGGATAACAGAACAAAATCTGGCATCCAATACCCCTGATATGTTTTATAAAAGCAAAATAGTATCGACACATTACAGTAGTGCGCTAATGAAGGTATTAAAAGGCAAATTTGATTGAAAAAAATCGTAAAACGTGCTGCGAAGACCAAACTACTTAGAATATCCATATAATAAAAACTAATAATACGAGGTCGTAAGCTATATCAGAGCAGGCAGGCTAGCCAACTCTGCTTCCATGAACTCATGGTTGTGGGCGAGGCTGGAAATCCAACCTCACCGTCTCATTCCCCTCAAGCATCAACCTGTCCGTCTCTGCAACCGCACCATACAAAATCTAGGAATGATCAACCCAATAAACCGCCTTGATCTCATTCATAGGAGTATGTTTTAAAGCTAACCTAGCTATATGAATGGAACTTAATATTGTTTTGCTCATTATCTGTTTTATATGAATGCAGCTAGAAGATGCTCATGATAGGGAGAAAGAATTAATTCATGAAATAACTGATCTCCAATGGAGGTATTTATCTTTACGCTTGTTTCTTATAAGAGTTATAATGTATTTCTAATTGTGTTCCTATGACTATAATTGTTTTTTGTAGGCTAATACGTGCACAAGAAGAACTACAAAAGTATAAAACTGATAGTGCTCAGGTATGTTTATAATAGCTTGAAAGAATTGTTCGTGTGTTTTTATGGGTAGCGATGAAGTGATAGCTAGGCGCAACCATGGATGGATAGTGGAAAAACAGTTTTTCCACTATCACTTGTTGGGTCCTTATTTATTTTTCAATGGAAGGGTCACATATTTATTTCCAGGAGTAGGTGATGGTAAAAAACATGATTTCTATTTACAGTGGATACGGTATTAATTCCTTATTGAATTCAATATCTCAGGATTGCTTTTGTGTTTGTTAACTTTCAATATCAATTTATTTTTTTATTATATATATATATATATATATATAATACTTCAGTATAAGATTTCGTTTTACAAAATATGTTTATAAAGCATAAATTTATACTCCCTAGTCTCACAAATAAATTAAGGTCGTAAAGTTTAATTTTCATGTTTTGTATTTGAGTGTTTGACTGAAATTATAAGTAAGATATATAATGAAATTTTTTAATAAAATATATAGTTAGAAAATTCATACTACAATAATCATATAATAAATAATACTCAAATCTCTATATCAAAACATTCATAAATAAAAATGAAAGATTAAATATCACGAAATATGAAAACAAAGTGGACGACCTTTGTAAAAGATTATAATCTTTTGTATATAAAAGATTTAAGATTATAATTCAAAATCATAAAGAAATAAATTCATAGATTAATTACTAAAGAAAAAAGTTGTTGGACCATTTATGTGACGGAGTAGTAATAGTTATAACCTTTTACGTTATAATGTTTATGTAATGTAATTTGAAATACAACATTGATTAAAATATTTTCTACACAGGTATAGTCTCTTTCCCAGAGTACTGGTTGGTTGTTTGTAGATCAATTTTGAAGTTATACTTGCAAAGAAGAGCAATATACAAAGGAGAAAAACTTTCGATAGCAATTCAAGCTACAAAAATGCTAGGTTGTAATAGGCATTCCTTATCGAAGAAACTGCATTGTATATTTCGCACCTAATTATTGAAGACATATTAACCTACATGCAATATGGAAAGTTGGATGACCAGGATTATTGAACACAAAGTGGATTGATAGGATTGCAATTTAGGTTGAAACGAGCTCGTTTAGTTTATTTCACTTACCAAACCATATGTGATGCAAACTCGACCTCTATACAAATCACAAAATTCCACATTCTAATTTCTTGAACGAGATACATATTCGGGGATGTCAAAAACGACCCGATTCAAGAAACCCGCCCGAACTCGAACTGACTAAGAAAGTCAACGACCCGACCTGACTCGAAATAAGCTCAATCCGATGGCAACCCAATCCCGAAATAGAACGAACCCGATGAATCCAAATTCGAAGAGACCTGAACCTGAAATGACCCAAACTAGTGGCGGATCTAGCTGATGGCGGACCCAGCTACCGCTGGGCAAGATTTATTGCCCATCTCCTATACCTACTCACATCCCAGCCCAAAACCTATACCCACTAATAACCCAATCCTCAATTCTTCATATGCCTCCGTTAGTCCATCAACACATTTATCGTCTTGGTAGTTTCAAGGCCCTTTACCTCGTGCGTTGGATATACTTCTATTTCACCACACCTCAAAATCAGTTTTGACTGGACATTTTGCATCAATCTCTCTCTTTCACTTCTACTCCTTCATGTCCGTGATTTATTAGATTCACATTAAAACTTCCTATTAGTTTTAGCCTGTACTACTCATATCTTGAAAAAAGGCAGTGTTAATTTCAAATCTTTCCAGTTTCCCACCGATGTATATCCCACCACTACTCTCAAATCGAGCATCATATGAGCATGTTACAACACCTTCACTAATATACATCTTACACTTAATAACATATACTCATCTTAATTCAACTCAATTGGCTTATATATACAAATATTACATATATTGCATTTTCAAATTAGATTTTGGGCACTATCTGCTTGTGTTCTAAATGATTGATTTATCATTTTAATGTTTCTTAAATATTCTTTTCTAATGTTAGAAATTAGATTATGTTATACCATATTTGACCACTTTCATGCTTTAGTCAAAGTGTTTTGGACCCCTTTGCTGTGGACTTTCAGTTTAGTGATTGCAATTAATTTAATATTCATGAGATGGTAAAGCGCAATTCGGATAGAGCATTTTTTTATAATATTTTGATTTACAGTTCTTGCACTATCTCTTTTGATAGAATTTTTAATGAATACTAGCTATGTAAGAATCGTATTTTGACTTATCATGAATTTTACCTACTACTGATTTTTTTCCGCTCACCTAGTTATTAGAGTCTGGATCCGCCACTAACCCGAACCCAATGAACCCGAAACTTGAACGCGATTAACTCGAATCCTTAACACGATTAACCCAATCCAAATCCGATAAACCTGAATCCAAAACCAAATGAACCCAAAATACCCGAAATGATCCGAATATAAAAATAATTTAACTTATAGTTATATTAATTTAATACAGATGCACAAATGTATAATGCTCATATTTATCATAATTACATGGTTAAATTACTTAAACTACACTTGTAAATCACTCCGTAGTTAATTTGGCCTTCGCAGTGGTGACGGGTGTTTTACATGTGTATAATTAAGCACAATATCAAGTAATAAAACTCATTCAACCTCAAGTGTAAGGTGAACTGTAGTAGGGTGATTGAGGTCGAACCCAAGAGATTGTAGTGCAATTTATGAAGTTTAGTTAAATGCAATATTTTTGGTGTTTTTGGATTTAGATGACAAGTGATAAGATGGATGATAAATCTAAATTAACTAAGTCTACTTCTATCACTAATGCAAATGAAACTAGGATGCAATACAACAAACAATTATGAAAAATAAAAGTTCCTTAGGGTTAGTTAGAGTTGAGGTTACTAGATGGAGGGTTTTGTGATTTATGACAAGTTAGAGGAGTTGGATAATTAACAAGTTCTAACCTCCTAAGTTAGAACCATTCTCTTCATAGAAGACCAAGTAGAATCTCTTCACTTGCATCAACAATGAAGGCATTAAGTTCAGCCAATTGATGTCTCCCAGCCTAACACCCTAGATTATCTTCTCAAATAATTATAGAGTATCTAGCCAATTTTCTTTGGTCAATTAAACAAAATGCTCTCTCAAGCATTTTATCGAACACTTGGTGGGCATGGTAGAGTAGTTGGCCTTCTACTCTACCTCTACCTTCCTTAAGCCCAAGAAAATGTTACTAATCATGCATAATCAACAACCAAACAACTATAATTCATCTAGCAACACAACAACATGCTAACCAACCCTAGGGATGATGAACTAATCAAAACTCAACCTATTCACAACAATGAACAAAAATGAAAGTAAGAGATGAAGAGGAAGGAAGAAGCTAGAGAGTAGAAATCAAGTCTTCAATCCTTCATAAAAGTCCCCAAATTCGTAGAAAATAAAGATGGAGGAGAAATGAGAGCTCAAGAACCCTAGATGGGTTCAAGAGCAAGTCTAAAATGTGTGGTTGTTTGAAGAGATGTGAAAAAACGTCATTTAAAGTCTCATTTTCGAGAGAAAAGAAGAGTGAGCCGTTTCTGGAAAGTGCATCAGGCAACCGCCTGGCCCAAGGAAAGGGGCCGGCCTGGACCTCCGCCTGGACCTCTGCCTGGCCAGGCGACCGCCTGGCTGCTTACCTGGGCGCCTGAACCTCCTCGAAATGATGTCAGGCGATTTCC
The DNA here is from genome assembly GCA_024586325.1 of Stellera chamaejasme. Lineage (NCBI taxonomy): Eukaryota > Viridiplantae > Streptophyta > Magnoliopsida > Malvales > Thymelaeaceae > Stellera > Stellera chamaejasme. The sequence continues at coordinate 23,097,856 of CM044984.1, read as the reverse complement.
TGACTTTTGGACGGGGGTCGCCTGACCTCCGCTCGGCTCCAGGATTTTCCGTGGAATTTCTCCAGGTCCGGGCGATCGCCTGTGCTGAGGTGTTGGGCCACCTGGAGCTTCGCCCAGACCATTTTCTTCACCATTCCTTGAACGTTTCCCGATTTTGCAATTTGGTCCTCAGCTTTCTCTTCGTAGTCCTTTTTACACAGAATTCATCCCTTTTGACATCTGACACCGAATACCTGCAAAACGTGCTTGCGCCCACACTAAGTACTAGCATAATTATCGGTAAAGCATGTGAAATGAGGGAAAATATATACCGATAATGCACAATTATCACACCCCCAAACTTAAATGTTTGCTAGTCCCTAGCAAATACACTATCTATATGCAGCTAACCTCCTAAATGGTAATCACTAACTGAATGCAAGAGCTCGAGCTAATATCAACCCTGCATCAAGTGTTTCACAAGCCAAGAATTATTGTAAATAATTAAGAGATGAATCTAATAGTTTATGAAACCTTGCTTTAGATGCTACATCTGGAGGGTCACTCCCTTAGTGTTTACGCTCAAATCTAGACGTGGGGTTTGTCATTGTGTGATGTGATCTTGGAATTATTACTCTTACCATAAACTCGAATAACGACCTGTAACTCCCTCACTTAATTTTCCTAAGAGAGTTGGTTACAACTTAAGTGACAATGGTCTTTATAAGGTTGTAATGTGGCTTGGTTCAGTTAGGCATGGAAATCGGTAAAAGGTCATTTAATCGGTGGAGCAAAAAAACATATTGAGTACCTAGGATTAAGGGCACTAATGATATATTCACTAAGAATAACCCTACTCAATTGTGTCTGAACCGAAGTGCTCGATTTCAAAAAGCTTCCACATTTCAATATTCTCCACGCACTTTTAACAAAATACTCTAACCATGGAATTATAAAGTGAGGTTTATATGTTATATCTCAATATTTTTCTTGAAATTGCCTTTTTTTTGCAACATTCTTTTCTTTAATTCACCTATTTTTTGATGAGATAATATTGTTATAAGAATTTCCCATGGTTAGCTCACATGTACAACACTCACAAACTTTGTTAACAAACCAAATTCCCTTGAAATTTCCTTTTCAATCCCGAAAGTATACACAAGATTTCCCCCCAAACTTGTTTAACAATCCGACCCACACCTTTATCTCCTACACCCTTATAAGTCATACTCAATAAGTTTCAAGGATAAGAGTAGATAGAGAAAAAAATGATGGCTCATAACATGGGTTCACAAGAAATAAGGCTATTATGGCTCAAAGGGCCGAACGATTGGAAAAACTTGTACCGGGTTGGCTCTTTGGGAAAGTGGCTATACCTAGATGCCATTATCAACAAAAATTGCAAACAACAATGTGAGTTTGTAATGGTCAAGTCACTCGAGTTCTAGTTCAAGTATAATCCGAAATTCTCTCATGAAGAACAAAAATAATCACACAATCCATGCATAGAAAGAATTAAGGCTCAATTACTCACATGGTATGAAATTTCCAATTGTAACATCCAAAGCAACCTTTCATAGTCAACTAGATTCAAAACTTAAATATCTACAATAATCTAGACTGCAAATCTCTCAACTAGGGGTTGGGTTCCTAGGTATGCATCTACATTAACAATACATCATGAAACTAAGCTAATGCATATGTAACTATCCTAGAACAAATTTGTCAAAGAATAACAAAAAAATGCAACTATCCATTAATCACGCAAAATGCAACTAACCCTAACAAGGCACAAGCATTACAATTGGAACCAAGGAAATCATACTCACAATCAACCATACATCAATACAATATTCATGCCTCAAACACTCCCCAAAGTCTAGCATTATCCACATTGGGGAAAGTGAACTTTGAAAGGAAGAATTGTGAGTCTTACCCGGGGGCCAAGTTAGGCCCCCGTTACATGTCCATGTCAGTGCCACTGGCCTCAGTACCGGTGGTGGGGCGAAAAGAGGATTTTTGTCCCAAATAGGCAGCCAAGAGGGGGTGAATTGGTCGGCCTCAAAAACTAATTCTTTTTGCAAAACCGTTAATACTAGAAAGGTCTCAACCCGTTGAAAAAAACGTGTTTGGACAGATGTAAAAATGAAGAAACAGATAAAAATAAGGAGAAGAACGACACTGAAAATTTATAGAGGTTCGGTCAACGACCTACATCCTCTCCTCAAGTTCACCACTTGAGAGTTCTTTCCACTATACTTTAACATGGTTACACCAACCAAACATATACAAAAGTTTTTCCCAAGGCTTAACTATAACCTAACTTTGGTTTTCCCAAAGGCTCACCAAAAAACCTAACATTCCCCAAAATAGTTTTCTCAAGGCTCACTATTAACCTAACAAAAATCTCTGTTTGGTTTTCCTAAGACTCACCAAAACAAACCTTACAAAACAGTTTTCTCGAAACAACTCAACCTGTTGAGGTTTTTCACGAATACACTCAAAAACGTTTTAAAGCACTTTTTCACTCTCCCAAAACTAATTTGAAGATACTAAGATGAAATAGAGGCTTGAACTTCAAAAATATAGCACTAGAGAACTTTAGATTGGCTTGATTGCTTGTGAGATAGAAGATATGACTCCGAGAGTGACTTAGTGAGTTCTACTCCTTGTTCTACTTGCTCAGGGGTTATATAGAGAGGAGAGGAGCGTCCAGAGCATCTTCAGCAACGGCTCTTTCCATCCTTCGAGCTTCTGAGAATCTTTTAATTTGATTGCAAAAGCCTGCTGCCTTTCATCAACACGTTGAGAATAGAAAGGAAAGTCTGTTGTCTTTCCTAAACAGGTTGAGAACATAAAGGAAAGATATAATGTTGAGAAAAGAAAGTAGATCTTCTCAATATTTACAAGATGGTCGAATATCTTCTGGACATCTTCTGAATATCTTCTGTCAAATGCCTTCAAACACAAGCTAGCATGATAAGGTAAGAGATATTTAAAGGAATCGAACTTTTCTCAACTTTACAACAAGATCCCAAAGTTTTGTTATCATAAAAATCTAAATTATATGAGAATAAACCCAACAATCTCCCCCTTTTTGATGATGACAAAACCTCTTGAGAGAGAACTCAAGATTTCAAAACTTTCTCCCTCTTAGTCATACTTCCTCCATCTTAATTACACCTTTCTTTTCTTCCCCATTTTTAACTATCTTACTTTCTCAAAATCATCTTTTTCTCCTCCTTTTTGTCATAATCAAAAAGTGAAATAACAAGAGTTAATATAACCAAGTTAAAGCATAGGAGAAGGAATTATCCATAAGGCAACATGTTTGTGCATTCCCAGATGTTTTTGACACGCAGAAAACATAGCCAAACATAACTAAACAGTTTTCTTCACTTGACTCCTTTTTTTGAACTGAAAAATCTAATAACCGAAATATATATATATTAAAAAAAATATATAGTAATTTTATTTTTATGCACAAGGTTAAAATAAAAAATTAAAATCATATAAATATGAAATTAATATTCATATCACATGACTTTGTTTCTTTTGACAGACACTAAACAGGTTGAAGAATGCATACCTGAGGTTATCTTGGATTGCTCATGCCCAATTCCCTTTTTATATAACTGAACCTTTCTTCACAGAGGGATTTGTGAATATGTCTGCTAGCTGGTGATTTGTATCAACAAACTCAACTAGAATATCCTCATTAGCAACATGTTCTTTAATAAAATGATATCTTACCTCAATGTATTTAGCTCTAGAATGATGAACAGGATTTTTAGCTAAACAAATTGCACTTGTATTATCACACTTAATGGGAAATTTTCTAAACTTAAAACCAAAATCCTTCAATTGTTGAACCATCCACAACTGTTGAGCTACACAACTTCCTGTAGCTATGTACTCAGCTTCTGCAGTTGATAAAACAACTGAATTTTGTGTTCTTGAAAACCATGAAACTAGGCAACTTCCTAAGAATTGACAAGAACCACTACTGGATTTCCTATCTACTTTACTTCCAGCAAAATCAGCATCTGAAAAACCATGAAGTTCAAAAACTGTATCTTTTGAATACCACAACCCAAGACTTGGTGTGTCAACCAAGTACCTAAAAATTCTTTTGACACAATGCATGTGAGATTCTTTTGGATTAGATTGAAATCTAGCACACAAACATACACTGAAAAGAATATCAGGCCGGCTTGCAGTTAGATAAAGTAAAGAACCAATCATGCTTCTAAACAGCTTTTGCTCAACCTATTTACCATTTGAATCTTCTTCCAGCTTTACTATTGCACTCATAGGTATGGAACTGGGTTTTGCTGTAGCATAGCCAAATTTCTTCAAGATATCCTTTATAAATTTGGCTTGACTTATGAATATCTCTTCCTTTGATTGTTTTATTTGAAGCCCAAGGAAATAGCTTAATTCCACCATCATACTCATCTCAAATTCTCCATGCATAAGCTTTGAAAAATCCTTGCACAAAGATTGATTAGTTGCACCAAAGATTATATCATCAACATAAATTTGAACAACTAACATGTCATTTTTAGAAGACTTAATAAATAGGGTGTTGTCAATTTTTCCTCTTGTAAAACCATGATTAACCAAGAAAGTACTCAACATTTCATACCAAGCTCTAGGAGCTTGCTTTAAACCATAAAGAGCCTTTTTTAACTTGTAAACATGGTCCGGAAAGTGTGGATCTTCAAAACCAGGAAGTTGTTCTATGTAAACCTCCTCTTTTATAAACCCATTTAGAAAAGCATTTTTAACATCCATTTGAAAAAGTTGAATATCCATAAAGCATGCAAATGCACAAAGCATTCTTATTGCTTAAAGTCTAGCCACAAGAGCAAATCTTTCATCAAAATCAATTCCTTCCTCATGTGAATAGCCTTTAGCAACTAATCTTGCTTTATTCCTTGTGACAACACCATTTTCATCAAGTTTATTTCTAAAAACCCATTTTGCACCAATTATGGAATGATTCTTTGGTCTAGGTACCAAATCCCATACTTCATTCCTTTATTCCTTTTAAATTGATTCAGTTCTTCCTGCATGACATTTATCCAATTTTCATCTTGCAAAGCTTCATCAATAGATTTAGACTCAACAAGTGAAACGAAAGCATGAAATGCAAAAAAATTCTTTAAAGAAGAGCATGTCATTACCCCTTGAGTTAAATCACCCAAAATATTTTCCTGAGGATGACTTGATTTGTGCTTGAATTTCCACTCATGAGGCAACACTTGTGAAGTCTGGACAGCAACCGAATCTTGTTCTTTTGTTCTTCCTGGCATTCTATCAACAGGTTGAGAAGAGTCTTTTTCTTCCAATTTTTCGTCTGTTTGACCTCCAGCTGGATTACTTTCTTCACTATTCCTTTGATTTGTGTATGTTGGACTTTCAGGAACATCTTCTTCTTCTCTGACAACATTGTTAGTGGTGGCGGATCTGTTTGAGTAACCGCCACGTTTCGACTGTGCTGACGTGTTCTGATATTAACGGACGTCATCAGGTTAATTTGGAGTTCAAGACGGGATTAATGAGAAATAGAGGGGAGGTCCTCTGTGGTGGGGATATTCCAACGAATGCTATTAAGTGGTTGTTAAAACGTTACCCTTTTAGGTGTAGATAATGAATGTATTTATAGTCCCAGATCTGAGTGGTATTATTGTAATATCTCAATATGCGGTGATAGTATGTCAGAAGAGCGTGTGTCTTTACTTAATTCGGGAAATATAGTCCGAGAACTTCCTTAAGCATAGTTCGGGTTATTTATGTCCGACGAGGTCCTTGTACGTATTTACCAATTTTTTAATGGGATCCTTATTTTGGGCTTCTGTTTGGGCCTTTTGTTAGGCCTTTTTACGCAGATTGGGCCTGGTGGCCATTAAGTCCCCCTTAGCATTTTGGGCGACTATAAGGAGTCCAAATTTTTCTAACTGTTTTGGTAAGACAACATCCCAGCATTTGAATACGTGGTTCGGGCAATTCAATCCAGTCGTCTCGAACAATGTTCGGGCATTTGACTATGTAGTTCGGGCAATTGAATCCTCTCGTTTCGAACCATGTTCGGGCATTTGACTACGTAGTTCGGGCATTTGAAGTATTTCTCGGATGATAACGTTCGGGAAATTGAGGCTGCAAAGACCTCCTTGTCTCGAACAATGTTCGGGCTTTTGAATTATTTCCCGGATGATAACGTCCGGGAAATTGAGGATGCAAAGTCCTCATTTCGTCTCGAACGGTGTTCGGGATTTTGAGTCGGTTATGGGTTTCTTATCTCCAGGATCCGCGACGGTTTTTAATCTTTCATCAACTGCTACTTTTTGAATTGACGGTGGGGATTGGATGACTTTTGACATTTTGTCTACCCGGAATTCTTTAATAAACATGAGTAGAGGTCATTCACTCTCTCATTCTTGCGTTCCCGTTCTCAGGCTCTCCTCTCCTCGCAATAAAGTCGTCACGACGGATAACCCTTCACTTCAGGAGGCGGTTAACATCTTCAAGAGGTGGAGGACTGTTGAAGAATCTCACCCATAAGATTTCCTCGCCCCTTTTCTCAATGTAGCCACCGTACCGGAAGGTTACAGAGGTTCGTCGGCCGTCCATCAGTTTTATCGGCTCCACCGTCGAGTGGTTGACGCTGCTGCCGCCAGCCCGTCCTTCGACCTTCTTCTAGCGGCTCGGCCTTTTCTCCTCCGGCCTTTTACCCGAGGTACATGAGAATGGCCCCTACTTTTCTCACCCCTTCTACTGTTCGTCCCTCAGGTTGCCTTTTAGAAACTAAGGGCGACGTCCCCGAAGGTTGGTGGTCTGAAATAGAGAACTACCGGAGCAAGGTAACTCCGGAGTTAATAAGGGAGTGGCAGTCCACTTTCTTTTTCCCGATAACGGTTCATACTCGGGTACCTTCTCCGGAATGCCGAGCGTACGAGCCAGGGAAAGGCTGGTTGGTGATCTTTAAGGATCAGATGTTGTGCGGGCTTCGCTTTCCACCACACCCATTCGTCCGGCAACTGGCAGAATCCCACGAGCTAGCTGTCAACCAGTTTAGCCCGAACACTTACTGCCACATTAACGCCTACCTCATTCTTTGTGCTCTGTTCGGGACAGAGCCCACCATAACCACTTTCCTCCAGTACTACAAGGTCAACGTCATCCCGAGGAATTGTTTCTACTTCTTCAGTGCCCGGGGTCCTCCTACCCTGAAATTTAGTTTCGCTTGGAACTGTCCTACGAGTCGCAAGGGATGGCATCAAGAGTTTTTCTTTAAGGAGCCCGATGCTTCGTGGGGTTTGTAAATGACGCAGAAGGTAGGAGGACTTCCGGACGTGCATAACCCTCGGCGCTTGCTGAATAAGGCTGATGCCAAGGAGAATTTTGACCGGTTCAACAATAAGCTCCGGACTATTGCTCCTTGGTTCAGGGATGGACTGAAGGAAGTCGTCCCCTTTCCTTTGTACTGGAGGCTGATCACCCAAGGGATCCTTACCCACTTGGGTATCATCCGGGGTGATTTGGGGGAGTTGGGCATCCGGGAATCTCCCCCTTCGACCCAAGACTTGGCCCTTGGTGCAACGTCTTCGGGGCGAAATATCCCTTGACGAATTCAAAAAAGAGTATCGTAATTCTTCCCCCTTTGCAGAGATGGAGTCCAATTTCGATCTCATCGCCATCTACCGGGACGTGAAGAAGAATAAGCATCCTGGCTCCAAGGCTGGAGGTTCCAAACCTGCAGCACCGGAGAAGAAGCGGAAGAGGGCTGCTTCGGTCGACGTTGAGGCTGTGGTCCAACCTCCTCCGAATACGTCCGGGGGAGTACCATCTCCGGTACATGTCGAGGGTGACCCTACTCGGGATGACGTGTACGACATGCTAGAGAATTCTCCCGAGCGAGTCAGAAGGATTCGGGGGAAGTTCATAGTAGCACCGGTGACTGGGCAGCATGCCCCGGATGTTATGCCCTCGAGTTTCAGCTAGGTAACCAGTTTGTGAAGTTACGTAATCTCTGCTTTTGGAACTTATTCGGGAATCTTTCCTGGATGTTCGGCGAAGATCCTCTACATGACGTGGTTCGATCTCATTTTTGTACGTTAGGTCCGGATTGGAGAGAGTCTCAGGAAGCGAAAAGGTGGCGAAGGGACAAAAGACTCTCGCACCTCGGGAATGATCTCATCCCCCGGCAGCCCGGATGGCTGATCCACGAGGATCAGGACATCCTGAATGATGAAGACGCCAAGGATATGGCTCTTGAGCTATGGGAGGGGACCACCACCGCTCGAACTCTGGAGACCTGGACTTGGATGTCACTTCCTCAAAGTTAGGCGTCCTGGGCTATCAGGTAACTTCTTAGTCTATTTCCTCGTCTAAACCCTCGGGGTTATAATGCGGGGTCTAATCTTCGTTCGGGGATATGCAGATGGCCGCGATGAGCGGTTGGATCTCCCGAATTGTCCGGTCGGTAAACAAAATCCGGACCGAAGCCGAGCAGCGAGTGACAAAAGCTATAGTCGTGGTGGCCAAACTCATCCAGCGAGTTCACCACTACGAGCAGCTGGTACGACACTCCCGCAGCTCGGCAGAAGTTGATGACTTTGCCATGGCTGAGGCATCCTTCCTTAGTGCGGTCAAAGAGTATCGTAACTCTGAGGATGCTCTTCGCGAAGACATTCGAAAGCTCGAGGCCGAAAGAGAGAAATTCTAGGTTCATTTTAGCAACCTGAGAAATCACTACGAGCAGGACTTGAGAGCCAAGGATGAGGAGATCCAGAGGCTTCAGGACGAGCAGGATTTAAAGGCCAAGGACGAGGAGATCCAGAAGCTTCGGGACGAGCTCACCAAAGCTCAGGAATGTGTCCCGCGGTTTCGTCAAGCGTTAAAGGACTCAGTAGAAATGGCGGTCGATAAATTTACCTTCGGGTTTTGCTTGGCCAGGAAGCAAATTGTTGAACGCAATCCTCACGTTGATCTCTCCGGGCTTAACGGGAATGACGAGCCCGAAGAAGACTCCTCCTGGTATGGCGAGGAATTTTTGCAGCCGCCCGAACCAGTCACCTTGGATGACTTTGCGGACCCTCAGTAGCGTAGGTGTTTTTGTGTAATCCATTTTTGCAGTCCCAGCCTCGGGGTTTATCAATGAAAATATTATGGGGATTGGTCCAACACTTGTTTCCCGGATGATCTGTGCTTTATTACTCTTCAGTCATACAAAGTATTTTTTAAGTGCTTCGGAATGGTAAGAGATTACTAGTTCCCTTCCTTCGGGATCTAACAACTTGTAAACTCCTTTTCTTTCTTCGGCAACGACTTTGAACGGACCTTCCCAGTTTGGAGCCAAAGCGCCTCCTCTTGGTATCCGGGATCCTAACTTAGTTTGCCGTAGGACTAAGTCACCTATCTTGATATTTTTTGTTTTAACCTTGGAATTTGCGGCAGACGCAGTCCTCTGTTGGAATGCTTTCCTTCGAAGCTCTACTTCTTCTCTCTTTCCTTCGAGCAAATCCAAATTCGTCCTCAAGCCCTGTTCGTTTGCTTTCTCCTCGAACACTTCTGCTCGGAGAGAAGAATTAGTTACCTCAACGGGGATGAGGGCTTCAGTCCCATATGCTAAAGAAAACAGGGTTTCTCCGGTCGACCTGCGGGGTGTAGTCCGGTAACTCCATAAAACATGAGGGAGTTCTCCGGGCCATTTCCCCTTTGCTTTCCCGAGTCTCATCTTCAATCCGTCTTTTAACATTCGGTTGGATACTTCCACTTTTCCGTTGCTCTGAGGGTGGGCGACCGGGGCAAAATGAATTTTGATACCGAACTCTTCGGCGAAGTCCTGGAATCCACCGTTTGTGAATTGAGTACCGTTATCTGCTACAAGAACTTTCGGGCATCCGAACCTGCAGATGATGTTTTTCCAGACAAACCTCCGTATGTTCTCAGCCGTGATCATCGCAAGTGGTTCGGCTTCTATCCATTTGGGAAAATAGTCCACAGCGACTACGCAATACTTCAGTCCTCCAGAGGCCGCAGGCAAGGCCCCAATTAAATCGATCCCCCATACGGCAAAGGGTATGGGGTAGTCCGAAGATGACACATACTCCGAAGGAATTCGCTGTATTCGAGCATGTTCCTAGCATTTCTTGCATTTGTTAACCAGTTTTTTAGCTTCTTCCTTCAGGGTAAGCCAGAAGAACCCTTGTCTCAGTATGACAACAGCTAATGCGTCTGATTTGATGTGTGACCCGTAGGTGCCTTCGTGAATTTCTGTTAGAATGTCCTCGGTATCTCCTTCTCCGATGCATTTTTGCATGGGAGAAGAGAATCCCTTTCGGTACAGGTTGCCACCTATTATCACGAACTTGCTTGCCTTCCTCCTAACATTTGCAGCCATGACGGGATTGTCCGGGAGTATTCCTTCGGCGAGGTACTTCCAATAGGGTACCCTCCATCCCGAGGTAATGTTGCATATCCGGGGATAGTTGATGCAAGGTTCACTTCTTTCTTCATCATAGGAAGCTGACTTCGAGAGCTCATAAGCCTCGAAATTAAGCGAGCGCGGGATCTTCTCGATACACAGCTTCTCAAAATCCGCGGCCAATTTCTTAGCAACTTCAACGTATTTTTTGAGACTTGGTTCCTTGACTTCGTACTCTCCGTTCATCTGCTGGACAAGAAGATTCGAGTTGTTGTGTCACCCCACCACCCCGGATGTTGGAAGCACGGTTGTCGAGTGGTTGCGGAAGCTCGCTGAGTCGGCGGCGGGTGAAAGCGGAGTTCTCTTAAAATGGTTTTGTGTGGACCCGAAACCCATCCCTTAAAACGTTTTCCTTTCGGTTTTAAGGTTAAGTCGTGTTGCATATTTTACGACGTCTTTCTAGTCCTAAACCTGCACCCGAGACAATTTAGTGGTTTTACAGAATATCGCGCGCGGAAAAAATAAGCAGATGATAAGGAATACAGGCAGAAGGAGTTCCGCCCTCTTCGTAGGGTCGGAAACTCCCTACGAATAATATACAGACCCAAGTGCTGAAGATAACCTATACGCAAAACATCTACAGAGCCGAGTCCAAAATAAACGATATTAATACCTTGCTAGCTAAAACTGCTGCGTTGCTGAACATAAACAGGAGAATACATGTCGGACCTAACTCAGAAAGATCACACAAAAGTATCTAACGGGAACACCCCCGAACTTAACGGATAAGTACCACAAAACCAAAAATGCACAACGATCACTGTGGGAGATCTACACCGCAGGTCGTTTGCCCGGATCTCCTGAAAACATAATAAGTGGGGGGTGAGTTCTCAAAAGAACTCCGTAAGAAGGTAGGTACGGTAGCGGGAAAACTTTGAAAATATTTCCCTTCATAAAAGGGTTAGTATGCGATGAACTAAATAATACAGTCCTAAGTATATCAGGATTATGATATGCACATGTGATGATGCTCTTAAGTCCCGTCGGATTGGTGGTACGCCAATACAAAGGTTCACCGAACCCTCGACAGCACCCTACAACGGCTTGTTAAGCTCACACCGATGATCGTGTCATAACGCGTGGTACCAGCGAGGGGATATCGCCCCTAACTGTCGGACATAAAGCGGCACAATGCCGGCACATCACATCGTGAGTTAACGACCATGGTTGGCATACCGGCTTAGGTCCCGGCATTCTCGTCAACCGTAACTCACGGACTTCTCACGTATAGAACATAAATATGGGTCCGTTGTCGACCCCCGATAAGCAAGTCCGATATGATTTACGTTCATAACCCATATTTAAGCAAAACCCTGCAAACCGCTACGTCCCATGTGACTAGACCCGGGAGTCACCGGGCCCCACCCTCGACCCGAGTACAAGCCCTTAACTAACCTAATACACATGTATTGCGTATTAAGAAAATTAAACCCCTTACCTTAGCCAAACGGAAAACTCTACCGTGGCCACCAACACTCCACAGCAGAAACCTCAAAAACGCAGATACGCGGATCTACTCTGTCAGATCACAGAAACACTTAAACACTTTAGTTACTTTAACTAAAGTTTCACAATTTTGACAATAACCAAAATTACCCCTTAAGTCCCTAAACTTTGCGGAAAGTGTCAAAAGTGCCTTAACTTCACAGAAATGACATTTTATGCTTAAAATGTCCATAAATTATCCAAAAACCCTAAACGGCTCAGTTTTCCTTTAACCTTTCCATAATTACACCTTTAGTCCTTAAACGTTTTAAGAACTTCCAAATTAACCCTTAACTTCCAAAACGTCACAAAATATCAGACTTTGTCAACCTTTCAACATAAACCACTTTTTCCCAAAGTATTCAAAACTTTCGGCCATAACCGTAACTTTCGGCCAAAAGTTCATTTCGGCCCAAAACTTTGCAAACTTGCTAATTAGCCACTAAAGCCACAACTTTTTACCAAAATTCATTTGTGCCCAAATTTTACACAAATTTTCGGCCAAACCCTTCAACTTTCGGTCAACCTTCCAATTTGCCCCAAATCTTCACCAACTTAAATTTTAACCATTTAAACCCTACTTTCTTCAACAAACAAACATCAAACATACACCAAAACATTTCGGCCCCTTCTCTATCTTTCCAACAACTTGTTTTTTTATACTTTCCAAGAACAAAACATGCCTAATATGCTACCAATTATCTAACAATCAAATCTTCACATATCTTATCAAAGATGATCCTCACCTTGATGATACTTGTAGCTTAGCTTAGGATGAGCTATTGTTGAACCAAAACAGCCACCAATCTTCCTTGCAAATTTCGGCCAAAGAGAACAACAACAATAGTGAGTTTTCAATCATGTTCATATCTTCAAAACATGATGATTCATCCAAATAAACTCACCCATAACTTGATCAATACTGATTTTTGAGGTGTAGGGAGTGTTAGAACCTTCTTCCTTGTTGAAGTTAACAACTCAAACCCTCAAGATTTAGGTTTTTGGAGTTAGAAACTCAGCAGAACCCGTCTGCTTGCAACCCGAGTTTGGGGACCTTCCCTTCACTTCTGGCTCTGGCTTCCTTCTACACAGTTGTAGTCAAGAGGTTGAGGACCATTTTCTATAACTACCACAAGAGCTGATTCGGCCTCTAACTAGAGCAGAAATCGTTGGAACAGAGGAGTAGAAATTTTGGCAGAAAAGGGAGATAGGTTGAGGTTTTCTTGAAATAAGCGAAGTGTTGAGTAAGAGAGATGAAATGAGATAAATGATCTGAAATGAGATAAGATACATGTCTGAATTATAGAGGAAGGACCGAATTTTTGAGATAATTTAGGTTTTTTTATTTAATTAAAAGAGTAAAAGAAATGGTTGAAGAAGCTAATTGGTTGAAAATGGACACATGTCATGGTATTACCTCCATCATCTTATCTTTGAACAAAAAATCACCTCTTCCAAATATCCAAAAAGAAATTCGGCCAAATGGACCATTTCCCAAAATGTGAATTTCAAATTTTTCTCCCATTGGTGACCATTTTGCCTTCCAAAACCGATTTTCGGCAAAACGTCCCGGAACTCCGTAAATGTTATCCAACATATAAAACACCTTTAATTAACACCAAATCAACTCTCAAATACTGAATCTCATAAATTAATCACAAGTCGTATGTGACCTGAAAATTACAGTATTTGACCTTCCGGCCAAGAATTTACAGAAAAGTGCAAAACGTCGGGGGTGGGTGTAACATGCTGCACACCTTTAGTGATCAGATTCCCGCCCTCTTGGCCAATTCTAATCCGGCGATTAGGGCTTCATACTCGGCCGCGTTGTTTGTTACCGGGAAAGTGAACTTAATCGATCTGGTGGCCCTCATTCCTTCGGGGCCTTCGAGAACTAACCCGACAGCTTGTCTGTCCGATCCCGAAGCTCCATCTACGTGTAGGGTCCAGATCGGATTGTTCTCGTCCCACGAGTCTTCACTGTCGGATTCTTGGGCAATTCGGCGATAAAATCTGCTAACGCCTGTGCCTTGATCGCTCTCCTTGGTTCGTATTTGATTTCTTATTCACTCAGTTCGACACACCATTTTGACAATCTCCTGGAGTGGTCTACTCGCTTCAGGATGTCCTTGATAGGGACGTTACTCCGGACAATAATGGAGAATCCGAGGAAGTACGGCTTTAATCTTCTGGCTGAGAGGACCAAAGAGTATACTACTTTTTGAATCATCGGGTAATTAAGTTCGGCTCCATGCAATGACTTGCTCACATAATAGACTGGCCACTACTTTCTTTGGTCGTCTTCCTGAACGAGGACTGAACTTATGACCTTTTCTCCTACTGCCAAGTATACGATAAGGGGCCTATCCTCGGTTAGTTGCCGAAGGGTAGCCATTTCCAAGAGATAAGCTCTAATTTCCTCCCAAGCCTTCTGACATTCGGGATTGCAACTTAATTTCGCTCGGTCTTCAGCGTTCTTTTCCTTCAACTTTTTCTCCCCTTTCCTCACACCAATTCTACCGGGTTCCGCACCTTCCTTAATCAGGAGTTTGAAGAAAGGGCGACACTTGTCTCTGTACCGAGATATGAAACGACTCAGGGTTGTGATCCTCCCGAGAAGCCTCTGCACGTCCTTTACTGATGTCGATGTCCTCGAGTTTAGCAGAGCTTGGATTTTTGCTGGATTTGCATCGATGCCGCGCTCGGACACCATGAACCCAAGAAATTTCCCGGAGATTACTCTGAAAACACACTTGTCCGGATTCAGCCGGAGTCCTTACTTCCGGATCTTCCCAAATACCTCTTCTATATCGCGGATGAGGTCAGTTTCCTCCTTGCTTTTGACAATGATGTCGTCAACGTATACTTCAAGAATTCTTCCTATCTTCCCGAAGAACACTTTATCCATCAGTCTTTTGTAAGTTACTCCGGCATTTTTGAGTCCAAAGGGCATTCTGATGTAACAGTGTGTGCCAGAGTCGCTTATAAAAGATGTATTTTCTTCATCTACTGGGGTCATCCAGATTTAATGGTAACCGCTGTAAGCATCGAGGATGGAAAGCCTTACATGTCCAGCCGTAGAGTCCACGAGCCTATCAACCGGTGGTGTAGGGTATCCTTCGGGCAAGCATCGTTCACATTTGTGAAGTCAATGCACATATGTAACTTTTCGCTGTCTTCCCGAGTTTCCACTACGGGATTGTTCAACCATTCGGGATACGAAACTTCTCTTATGACCCCTGCATCAAGAAGCTTCGAGATTTGCTCTTTGATGAAGGCCCTTTTGAATGGGGCATTGTTTCTTTTCTTCTGCCTTATAGGTCTAGCGTTAGGGTCGACGTGCAGGATGTGTTGGATTACTTTCGGGTCGATCCTGGGCATATCACTTGGAGAGTAGGTGAACAAGTCTTTATTCATTTGAAGCAAGTTTACAAGGTTTTACTTACAGCCCTCGGGCATGTCTTTCGCAATTCTCGTGGTCCTGTCCCCTTTCAAGACGACATCTTCGGTCTCCGTTGTTTCCTTGTCCTCCTTCGAGCAACTTGGCCCCGGGCCCTTCTGAGCCAACGTCATGACGTCCTTGGCCTCCCGCTGGCTTACGTAGATCGAGGCGTCGCCTTCATCTGTATCGAAGGTGACAGTGAGGTACTTCACGTCACTTCTCATGTGAATTGCCACCTGAGTTTCTCTCCCGATAATTGCGTTATAGGCGGAGGGGACATCGACGACCAGCCATTTGATCATTAGTGTTGTGTAGCGGGGTTGACCTTCATGCCCTGTTCCTAGGAACATGGCTGGGAGCTCGATAGATCCAAGCACTGGCAGCTCGTCCGGGCCTACTCCATAGGTTGCCGTCCGGACGGGGTTCAGCCTGCTCGACTTTAGCTTAAGGCCTTCAAATGCCTTGCCGAACAATACGTTAGCATTGAAGCCATCGTTGCAGAGCACCCTTTTGACGTCTATCGTTCCAATTCAGAGAGTGATGATGAGCGGGTCATAATGCAGGAAACGTACTTCGGATCCGTCCGCCCGTTTTATCCTTGAAGTTGGGTCCCCGTAGCTTTGTGAGGCTATCTCCATTGCCTTCCTCTTTCTTGCGTTTCAGCCCAGGGTGGTTGTTATGGTGTTCAGCACCCCTGTAGCTTGGGGTGGAGATTTCCTCTCTTTATTCTTCTTGTTCGGGCCCGAAGTATCATCTTCGGCCTTCCCTTGTCCTCGTGAAGTTTCTTCGTTTTGAGGCATCTTCAAGTACTCCCTCAAGGAACCCTTTTTGATAAGATGTTCAATGTACCTCTTTAACTGATAGCATTGCTCAGTTTCATGTCCTGTATCTCTATGGAACTGGCAGTACTTGGAAGAATTGTGCTTCGCTTCCTCCGGCATGGCCCTAGGCCAACTGATGTTCCCACTTCCTAGCCTCTAGCGGGCTGCAAGGATACTAGTTCGGGTTGAGTTGAGTGGGGTGAAATTCGAGCTCCTCTCGAAGGTTTTCTTTTGTCCTCCCCACCTCCCCGGATGTTTGACGATTGTATTCTTCCTGTTATCCCTCCTTTGCTCTCTGTTGTCTTTGTTATCCTGCTTCCCTTCCCGCTAGGACAATATTTCTTGTGCAATCATATGTTCCTGCGTGACTGCATACATCTCCTCGACGTCAGTGAAGTTCTTCCGGGATAATTCATAAGCCAGACGTGAATTGGGGTGGAGTGCTTTCGTGAATGCCATGATCCGGATGTTATCCGTCAAATCTGACGCATGTACCGCTTCCCTATTGAACCTTTCAACAAACTCCCGAATTCCTTCGTTCGGTCTCTGTTTGATGTCGAACATTTGTATGGCCCTTTTCGTCGATCTTTTGCACCCGATGAAGTGTGGTGAATTTGGTGGCCAGATCTCCGAACGAAGATATGGAGTCCGGGAGAAGATAATTATACCAAGCTGAGGCTGGACCTCCTAGAGCTACCTCGAAACACTTGCACATGGCCGCTTCATTGGCCCCCTTCAGCTCCATCGCCCTCTTGTATTTCCGGATGAAAGCATCAGGGTCTCTCGAGCCATGGTATATTTCTAAAGGATGAGGCAAATTGAACATCCGAGGTATCTGAGTATCCCGGATTCTGCTAGTGAATGGTCCATCATCGGGAGTAGCCTCGTATTTAGGTTCGGGCATGCTCGAATTCCTTTCGACTTGTTCAAGACGTTGCAGCATTTGTCGGAATATATCATCCCGAGGGTCGCCAATTACCAATCTCTCGAGTTTCGGGGACCGATTCCTTTGGTGCTCCCTCGGGGATCTAGACCGTTGTCGGCCCTGTCGGTTCAAGGAAGTAGATTGCTGTGCTGCAGGCCGCCAGCTTCCATGGTCGGGCAACCTCTGTCCTGACTGTTGTTCGTCTCGAGATCCGTAGGATAGTTCAGGCCGGTTGTGTTGACTATTTCGCTCTTCCTGGAGCACGATCCTCACTGCTTGGACAAGGTCTGGGTCCAATTGTCGAATGTCACTCCGGCGGAAGCTGGAGGTGGGTCGTAGGGAGGTAGCTCTGTGAGTTGTTTCCTCTGAGGAACTCTGGTAAGTGGGATCGGTCGTGCGGCCGTTGGTGGAGCCTTCTCCCTCCGGTTTGGATAAATGGGAACGGGAATGGCCCCCACGCCCCCTCAAAGGAGCCTGGTCTTGGGGACCACCCTGTTTCCCACAGACAGCGCCATTTGGTGGCGGATCTGTTTGAATAACAGCCACGTTTCGACTGTGCTGACGTGTTCTAATATTAACGGACATCATCAGGTTAATTTGGAGTTCAAGACGGGATTAATGAGAAATAGAGGGGAGGTCCTCTGTGGTGGGGATATTCCGACGAATGCTATTAAGTGGTTGTTAAAACGTTACCCTTTTAGGTGTAGATAATGAATGTATTTATAGTCCCAGATCTGAGTGGTATTATTGTAATATCTCAATATGGGGCGATAGTATGTCAGAAGAGCGCGTGTCTTTACTTAATTCAGGAAGTATAGTCCGGAAACTTCCTTAAGCATAGTTCGGGTTATTTATGTCCGGCGAGGTCCTTGTACGTATTTACCAATTTTTTAATGGGGCCCTTACTTTGAGCTTCTGTTTGGGCCTTTTGTTAGGTCTTTTTACGCGGATTGGGCCTGGCGGCCATCAGTTAGTTTCATCGAAAACATTATGTATCGATTCTTCTACCTTTAAGGTTCTTTTATTGAAAACTCTAAAAGTTTTACTTTTTAGAGAATAGCCAAGAAAAATAGCATCATTTTTCGCATCAAACTTACCTAGATGTTGTTTATCCAGATTCAGCACAAAGCATTTGCATCCAAAGGTATGAAAATGAGAAATATTGGGCTTTTTACCTTTCCAAAGCTCATATGTAGTTTTGTTTAGGATAGGCCTAATCAAAACTCTGTTGAAAATATAGCATGATGTGCTTGCAGCTTCTGCCCAAAAATACTTAGGAAGAAACTAGTCATTCAGCATGGTTCTTACCATTTCTTCAATGGTGCGATTTTTCCTTTCTACAACACCATTTTGTTCGGGTGTCCTTGCACAAGAAAAATTGTGATAAATACCAAGTGAAGCACAAAAAGATTCCATCTCAGAATTGACAAACTCACCACCATTATCACTTCTTATTGCAACAATTTTATTACCTTTCTCATTTTGCACTTTCTTGACGAAGTTGACAAAAATTTCATAAGTCTCACTTTTCTTAGCATGGAAAAATGTCTAGGTAAATCTTGAATAATCATCAATGATAACAAAACAGAATCGTTTACCTCCAAGGCTGGTTGTAGAGATCAGACCAAATAAATCCATATGTAATAGTTCCAGTATTTTTGCTGTTGTCACATCCTGTTTAGCTTTAAAGGAAGCTCTTGTTTGCTTACCTCTCAAGCAAGCTTCACACTCCTTGTCTTTGTTAAACTTGATTTTTGGCAGTCCTCGTACCATATCTCTTTTTGAAAATTTTGCGATGGTGTACATGCTCGCATGTCCTAGTCTTTTATGCCATAGCCAACTATCATCTTTGTTAGAAGCAATAAGGCATTTTACATTAAAAGAAGATAAATCATCTAGATCAAATGTATAAACATTTCCACATCTCCCACCAATAAACTTAATACTATTGGTTATTTTATCAATTACATGACATTGGTCAGATTTAAAAGTAACATAATAACCACTATCACATAATTGACTAATACTCAACAAGTTGTGTTTTAGTCCTTCAACTAGTAGTACATTATTGATAGTAGATGAGCCAATTTTACCAACCTTACCAATACCAAGTACCTGGCCTTTGCTATTGTCACCAAATGATATTGTACCTCCTTTTCTTGGTGTGTAACTGAAGAACTTGCTCCTATCTCCGGTCATATGTGTTGAACAACCACTGTCCAAGTACCACGTATGCTTCTTCAAGGCCTGAACAGGTTAAACAGTCCGTCTGACTTTTGGTACCCATATTATATTGGGTCCAGAAAGGCTAGTAACATTTTTAACGACCCAAACTTGCTTAACACCATACATAAAACTTCAATTTCTAAAAAGACACTCAAATTCCTTGTGCCCTTTTTGATGACATGTCTTACAAGTTATATAGGTAATATTAGCAAATCTTATTTGAAAGCTAAGTCTCCATTGTTCATAACCTATTCTAGTCCTATCATAATAAGATTTTTGACTTCCAAGCAAGCTATTTAAATTATTTTCACCATTTACAAACCCAGATAAGGTTTTTTCCAATTTTTCATTCTTTACTCTGAATTTTGTTACCTCATCTAATAATGTCATACTTTCAGTTTTAAGCTTTTTAATAAGAGCATCATAATCCCGACATACTTCAAATAATCTCTAAGCATCTGGGCTCTATCAATATATGATGAACTAGAAGAATTAAAAGATTCAGCAGTGCTCATTACCTCAGATTCAGCTGTAGCCATCATGCATTGTTCAACAGGTTGACAGTTCTGGAATGTGCAGTCAACAGGTTGACAAGTCTGGAATGTGCAACTTTCTTCATCCATTTCTTCATTACAGTGAGACATAAGTTCGCCTCTTCCTCTTCATTTGAGGATGAATCTTCTATAGTTGAACAACTATCACTCCATGCTGCCATACCTTTCAACCCGGGCTTTCTTTTCTTGAAAGTTCTCTTCTTATCACAATTTCCTCTTTGTTTCTTGGAGCTGCCCTCATTTGTTGGACAATCAAATTGCATGTGTCCTCTTTCACTGCAGTTGAAACAAATTGGAGGTTTGAAGGGGCTGCTGTTTTTGTTATTCGTTTGAAGATATCTTCCTTTACTTATGAGCAATCTTTTGATTTTTCTTGCTATCATTGCTGCTTCATCACATGTTTCTTCTTCACCTGAAGAGCTTTTTTCTGAATCTTTTGCCTTCAAAGCAATTGACTTGTTCTTCCTGTTCATCTTTTCATTTTCTCTATCCTTCATTTGATATGTCATTAGTTTTCCAAATAATTCATCAACACTAATAGTTTTGATACTACCTCCTTCACTAATTGCTTTAACTGTACTTCTCCAAGTTGATGGTAGACTCCATAGGATTTTCCTGACCAATTCTTCATTTGTATAAATCTTACCATATTGTCGAAGAGGTGTTATTGATGCGGCCTCAGTTGACGCCGATCGAATGTTCGCGGCTGGACCGTTGCTCGCTGCAGATGAACGAAGGTTCGGCGGTGGTAGCGGTGTTGACGATGGCTGTCGACGATTGTGGGCGTAGCTTGGATGACGGTGTCGATGAAAGGCGGAGTTGGCGGAGGTCGAAGTGGCCCTACTCCACCTCCTTGATCGGGTGTAAGCAGATAAACGGCCGGGGAGGAGGGCGGACCTAACACCTCTTCCTACGGTGAGGAAGCAACACTAGGTATGATTCCTAGGCTCGGACACACGAACCCAAGGACTGGAGGCGAAGATCAAAGATGAGAACGACGAAGGCTGAACATACTTACTCTGTATTTTCATCCAAAAATGCGTTCCCCGGCAGCTCGCCAAGCTGCTGCTCGTTTTAATCCTAAACCTAAAAATAGACATATGGGCCAAGCCCAAACATCTCCCTAATGGCCTAAAACTAATGGGCTGGTTTGTGAACCCAATTCCCTAAACTACCAATTACAAACCATAGCCCAAGGATTTAATTACAACACCAAAATTAATATCCTTAAGCTTAAAACATAAAAGGGAATTAATTAATTTGTGACACTTGTGACACTTGAAAGTTGAAGCTCCAAAAAAAGTCACCAAACGTGGAAAAATGGCGGCAAAGCTCCCAAATGGTTGCTCTAATAGTTACTTGCTCCTCAAGGCATCTTGTTGTTTCCAGGTTCACATAAATCCCTCCCTCTTAAGAGGATTCGTCCTCGAATCCTTGAAATGAAATACCTATACACATGAAGAACACAGCCGCCACACTTGGAAAAATATTAGCAGGTTAGTGATCAAAGCTTAAATCTAGGTGTCTAGGCAAGCCAACCAAAACTAACATGGAGCAAGGGGTTTCCAGACATGCATTCAAAACAACATTACTGTCATTAAGAAGCAAACCCAAAAAACTAACATGTTTCAGCATCAAAAGAGCACTAAGACAGAAAACTAATTGGCACATCCAAGCCAACTAATTGGCACCCTTCTAGAAAGGGAACATAAAGGACAGTTCAAAACATATGTCTCATTCAAAGAAATAGATGCAACCAACATGGATATCACCAATCAATCAAGGGCAGTTGGGTAGGGCAGTGGCAAAACACACTCAATTCTGCACAAACATGCAATTTCCAAGCAGTTTTCCACCAGCAGTACCATATTTCAGCATCAACCAATTATTATAATCAAGTATCACAGTCCCAATATGCATGACAAAGAAAAAAAACAAAATCAGAAACTTAAAAGGATTCAACACATGCTTCCAGGAAAAGAAGGTACAATCAGCAAGCCTTTTAAACTCAAGAAGCACATATTGGCAGTTACTTAAATACTCAAAGTCTGCTCCCTCAATTCCTTTAACCAGATTCTTCAAATCAATCACAAAGACAAAGTGTTCAAAGGATTGGAGTAAATCTCTAAACATTGTAGCAGGTAATTCACAAGTCTCTAGATTTTCAACATTCAAGTCAAATAAACTCAAACCATCCCTCTTTTTCCCCTTTTCAATCACACGGCTAGACTTGTCAAACATGGCAGCCACTTTAACATGCTCATTCAAGTCAACATGGTTGCCGCTTTAATATGCTCATTCAAGTCATAAATCTCATGTGAAATCCAATCAACACAACCGACATTCCATTGAACAAGTAGAGATTTGGTCAAAGTATCCACAATCAACAGACAATTCAGGGGAACTTTTATCAGTTATCACTATCAATTATATGGTGCACATATGTGTAGGTACACATAGCAATGTATAGTCTTTTTTAAGGGGTAGTTTAGTCTTTTTTTGTTTTAGCGTGGATCTGGGCTCGTGTGTCTTATATAGTGTTGGGCCTGCGTGAGGTCTGTGTAAATACACACATGTGTAACATATACGAACTCTTATCACATTGGCAAAACATGGTCGTAGGCCAATGCAAAACTCATACCACTCCATAAAATTCATCAATCTCATGTCGTTCCTAACAAACATGCTAGTTCTAGGGAGGAAATATTATATCCTTTCACAAAACAAGCTCACAACATTCTTATCACAAAACTCAAACAAGACATGCTCTTTACTATCACCTCTCATCGTAGCACAGTTTAAACTAATCTGTCTACAACTCAAATCATGACAAATCAATGGGGAAATGTGCAAGGAAAATCGAGAAACATCACCTCCAAACTCTGCTTGACACAAATCACCTCTAAAACTGGGGAATAGAGAAGTATGGTCAATACAACTGACCTTGGGCTTCTCCCTCTCCACTTTGCTCTTTTTGCCGAATGTATAGGATCCAAAATGAATGACAGTTTCATCAATTCCAGAAACTAGCAGCGGCCAAGTTAGATATGTAATCATTACAGTTCCAATGTGTTTGATGATGAAAAATAGAAGCTTGAAAAGATTCAGCTCATATTTCCAAGAAAAGAGGATGCAATCTTTGAGACATTTAAACTCAAAGCAAACATGGTGACTTGCACTAAAACAAGCACAGTCATCTCCCACAGCCTTTGGCCTATTGTTTAACAGAACAAATATACTGCTAAAGTTCTCAAAGATGATTTTCTCTAAAATGCAAACATGCTCCCTTATCCCATTCAAAATCAAGTTATCATCAGGCCTCAAGTCAGGTTCAAGCAGATCATCAACATGCATTTTTTTATGTACAGTCAAGACATACATGTCATGCAGATTCAAATTAAAATGTTCAACAAAAGGGCATTCAACCGAGGCACTCTCTCCCTCATTCAATGGAGGAAGAACGGGAAAACTTAGCTCAACATTCAGATGATATACACATGCCAAAACATTCATGGAATCTGCACTACACACATGGCTCAATAGGTTGACATTAGAAGATCCTGGGTGAAATACAAATTTAAGCCATCTTAAGATGTAATGCAACCTCATTTCAACCCTAGCTAGCATGTTGTCCCCTAAGGTATGATACCTTTCTTTCCCACAAAGTAACCTTGCAGCACACTATTCATCAATCTCAAATAGGATATGTGCTTCACAAATATTGTCCATTAGTGCACATGCACAAAATTCAAGTTCAGAAACAGATTTTTGCCTTTCATGTTTTCCTACCATTTCAGACTCACTAATTACATTGAAACCTAGAATATGGGCTCGGTTGGAGCAAACAGTCAACTCACATGGTATGGATAGCAGCTGGTCATCATTCAAAACACATTCACTTCCATTATTCCTAGCTACAGCAGGAAAAGATTTATCATCCATGACAAAATTCAGGCCAAGCTCTTGACATATGAATTCATGATCATTTACAACATATAACCAGTTCTCAAAAAATTTCTCATTAGTGCACCCTAAGTTAGACTTTCTACAGCCAAAGTTCATCAAAGCACAAGCCTTTGCCCCGGGGTCAAACACTAGCCTAACCCCACTTGATTTATCAACCAATTTTAACAAGCACATTCCATTAACTTTCACCAAATCAATTCTGTTAAGGCCAGTAAATGAAGCATACAACAAGCTTGTGATTCCAATTTCAATCAAGTCATCAACATCAATGCATTTCTTAAACAAATTTGGCAAGTAGCTGTCTTTCCTAGCATAGAATGAAACATTTTCAAGCATGAAATTAGTCTCAATCATGTTCATTCTATTCGTTCTACACAAAGCAGGCAATTCAATGCATTCATTACAGTCATGCTTTTGTTCATTCAAGTCAGTTTTTAAGCTAAAAGGTAAGAGATTAGAAGCATAGTTACCCAACTTTGCTCCTTCCCTCTTGCATTCTTCCACTTGGCCGAAAGTTAGAGGCATTTTCTCTCCAAATTCCTCAAGGAAAACTTCAGTCTTTCTCTCCATAGTGGCCTGCACAATCACAGAAGAAAAACAAGGTTGTTCCAAAACAGTAGTTAGTGGAAAACTTGGGTTGGTTGGAGGCTGGTTGCTCTCTCCCTCACTCACTTTGGCTTGAAGGTAGCTCTCTTGTCTTCTCTCCTCTTTCCCCTTAAACTTTTCCCTCGAATCACTCCCCTCCAAATCTTTTTCTACGCCCTTTTCTTCAATTTCTTTTGGGTTTTTGGGCTCCTTACTCTCTTTTACACTCAGACCCTCATCTTCCCTCTCATTCATTTTTCCCTCAACCTCACCAATAGTTGCAGCAACCTTCTTGTATTTTTGTGAGGCAAGGACTCTAATTTCAGCACAAAGTTGCCTCACTTCATCATAAAAGGAGGCTGAACTTGAACTGGCTTCTTGGGCGGTTGTTGGGGCTTGATTTGAGCTGAGAGTTCTGGGGTGGCTATATGAGGTTGATGAGTGGTAGGGGGTCTTTTTGGGGCTGACCTGATCAGTTGGTTCAAGTAGGAAGGGTGCGGAGGTGAATCTCTGTAGGCTGGGATTTTCTTTGGCTTAGAGCTGAAGGGTTGAGGCCTTTGGGTGGGAGGTGGCGCACACATAGGAGGTTTTTGGTAGGAGTGTGGTCGTGGAGAGCAAAACCTTCTCTTTGTTTTAGGTGCTAGGTAATGGGAAAGGTAGAGTGGCTTCTTTCTTGGTGTTTGGTGGTAGGAATCATAGGTTTGGGCTTCTTGGGAGTAGTATGGCCTATCTAAGTAAGGATCTGGGTTAGAATCCAAAGGTTCCAACCATGAACCAGAGGCTGAAACTGAGTAGGGGTTTTGGAAAGAGAGGCTAACCCATGGGTTAAGTTCTTGTTCATAGTAACATTCTTGGGCAGAAGGGTTATACCGTTGGTCAGGGGCTGATTCGATATGGGAATCTTGGGGAGAAGGGTCATAATAACCATCTTGGAAGGAGGAGTCCAGCCAAGGGTCAAGGGCTGGCTCAGTACAATACTCTTGGTCACAAGGATAATCTAGGTAGTTGTCTTGGCCAAAAGAGTTATAACAAGTTTCTTCTTCCCAAGGATCCATCGTTGCTTAATTAAAACCTGCACAAGTAGACAATAACATGAACCTCACTGCACTCCCTAAGTGTTTCCACTCCACTCTCGTGTTTCACTCAACTTCTGGCTTTTGCACTGATGTTATCTCTCTGCCTTTTACCACTCACAACCTTACCTCATCCTCAACAACTTCTCAAACCTCTCATTTTCCCCTAAGCTGAATGTTGGCATGCACCTGCAACCTAGAAAACAATCCCTAGAGACTCCTTCACCTTTGTACAAAGAGGAAGCTAGTTACTAAAAACAGATTTAAGGTTTAGGTGGGTTGGGGCCGAAAGAAAGGGGCTGGGATTTTAAAACAGGTTTGAAAACTTGGTAAGTGGTGCACTCTTTTCACATTCACAATCATAAATTTTCCTCTGCAACTTAACTTCAGGTTCTGGCAGCAACTTCTTACCACTCTATATTTGTTTTTTTGAACTTTCACAAATGCAAGTAAGCAAGCATTCAACTCAGAGTATCTTCCTTCAGATTCCCAGACTTTCGAACCTTTCACAACACTCACAAATCATCGATCTCCAAAATTCTTTGTTCACAATATCATCTTTCCTCTATTCGGTTAATAGGAAAACATTATATAACACCACAAACCAGAGAAACAAACTAAAGAAAATCGAATGCTTTCCCAGTTTTAAACATGAAAAGTTTGTGTTTGGGGTCGGCAAAATTCTGATTTAAATCAATCAACAAAAATGCTATTTTGGGGAAGTACAACAGTACCATTCAAATAAAACGCAAAAAAAATGGGATGATAAGGTACTGCAACTCAGATTGGAAACAATGGGGTTCAAAATCTACTTTGAATCGGGTTTAAGAAAACGAACCATAATAGATTCGAGAATCGATCCTCAACGAGCGACTAAGGCTTTGATACCAGATGATGCGGCCTCAGTTGACGCCGATCGAATGTTCGCGGCTGGACTGTTGCTCGCTGCATATGAACGAAGGTTGGGCGGTGGTAGCAGTGTTGACGATGGCTGTCGACGATTGTGGGCGTAGCTTGGGTGACAGTGTCGATGAAAGGCGGAGTTGGCGGAGGTCGAAGTGGCCCTACTCCACCTCCTTGATCGGGTGTCAAGGCAACATAGCAGATAAACGGCCGGGGAGGAGGGCGGACCTAACACCTCTTCCTATGGCGAGGAAGCAACACTAGGTATGATTCCTAGGCTCGGACACACGAACCCAAGGGCTGGAGGCGAAGATCAAAGATGAGAACGACGAAGGCTGAACAGACTCACTCTGTATTTCATCCAAAAATGCGTTCTGAGCAGCTCACGAAATTGCTGCAAGTTTTAATCCTAAACCTAAAACAGGCATATGGGCCAAGCCCAAACATCTCCCTAATGGCCTAAAACTAATGGGCCGGTTTGTGAACCCAATTCCCTAAACTACCAATTACAAACCATAGCCCAAGGATTTAATTACAACACCAAAATTAATATCCTTAAGCTTAAAACATAAAAGGGAATTAATTAATTTGTGACACTTGTGACACTTGAAAGTTGAAGCTCCAAAAAAAGTCACCAAACGTGGAAAAATGGCGGAAAAGCTCCCAAATGGCTGCTCTAATAGTTACTTGCTCCTCAAGGCATCTTGTTGTTTCCAGGTTCACATCAGTTATTATCACATTGAATCTCCTGTACATGTCAGCAATTGTTTCTTCTGGATCCATGGCAAACAACTCATAAGCTTTGACCAACATGAACATTTTGGTGTCTTTGACTTGATCCGTTCCTTCGTAGGTCACTAGTAGCTTATTTCAAATCTCATGTGCACTATCACAAGCAGAAACAATGTTAAAACATCAGGAGTTAAAGCACAAAGAATCACATTTACCATTTTAGCATTCAAGGTGCATAGTTTATCATCTTCTGGTGTGTAGTGTTTCAAGGGCTTTGGCTCAATTTTTCCATCATCGGTCATAATAGATGGAATATGTGGTCCTACTTTGATAATCCTCAAAAGATGATGATCTTGCGCTTGAATATGATTATGCATTCTTGTCTTCTACCAGTTAAAGTTTGCTAAATCAAACAGTGGTGGTCTAGACGGGTTGTAACCTTCAAGGATCATGCTTGGAACTGATGCCATCTGACCTTTTGATCTGAAACCGTGAGGTTTTTGTCACAAATCACTTACTCTGATACCAATTGTTGTCACAAATAGGCAACCAAGAGCGGGTGAATTGGTTGGCCTCAAAAACTAATTCTTTTTGCAAAACCGTTAATACTGGAAAGGTCTCAACCCGTTGAGAAAAACGTGTCTGGGCATATGTAAAATCGAAGAAACAGATAAAAATAAGGAGAAGAACGACACCGAAAATTTATAGAGGTTCGGTCAACGACCTACGTCCTCTCCTCAAGTTCACCACTTGAGAGTTCCTTCCACTATACTTTAAAATGGGTACACTAACCAAAAGTATACAAAAGTTTTTCCCGAGGCTCAACTATAACCTAACTTTGGTCAAGGCTCACCAAAAAACCTAACACTCCCTAAAATAGTTTTTCCAAGGCTCACTATTAACCTAACAAAAATCTCTGTTTGGTTTTCCCAAGGCTTACCAAAACAAACCTTACAAAACAGTTTTCTCGAAACAACTCAACCTCTTGAGGTTTTTCTCGAAAACGCTCAAAAACATTTTAAAGTACTTTTCACTCTCCCAAAACTAATTTGAAGATACTAAGATGAAACAGAGGCTTGAACTTCGAAAATACAGCATTGGAGAACTTTAGATTGGCTGGATTGCTTGTGAGATAGAAGATATGGCTCCGAGAGTGATTTAGTGAGTTCTACTCCTTGTTCTTCTTGCTCTAGGTTATATAGAGAGGAGAGGAGCATCCAAAGCATCTTCAACAACGGCTCTTTCCATCCTTAGAGCTTCTGAGAATCTTCCAATTTGATTGCAAAAGCCTGCTGCCTTTCATCAACACGTTGAGAACAGAAAGGAAAATCTGTTTTCTTTCCTAAACAGGTTGAGAACATAAAGGAAAGATATAATGTTGAGAAAGGAAAGTAGATCTTCCCAATCTTTACAAGATAGTCGAATAGAGCTCAAAGAGGCCACGTAGTTTGTCCTTGCTGTTAGTTGGTCGATGTAGATGCTTGCGTCCCCACGAGGTGTTGCAAATGTGACCGTGAGAGAGCAGATGTCGCACCTCATGTGGAATTCGACCTGGCTTGGTCGACCAACAATGACGTTGTACGTGGAAGGGACTTCGAGCACCAAGAACTCCGTCATAACGGAGTGACAATCAATCGTGCCAAACTGTGTGTCCCCAATTAACATGAGGGGCAGGTTGACGACCCCTATTGTTGGGACAATGTCCCTGCCGATGCCGAAGGTAGGGCCGAAGCTTCTTCTTATAGCGGACATGTGTACCCCGAGTTTATCGAGCATGTCCTTGAAAATGACACTAGTGTTTGCACCAGTGTCGATGTATACCCTGTTGGTATCGTAACCCGCAATCCTTGCTGTGATAAGCAGAGGATCGGAGTGCGGAACGACAACCTTTGTCCCGTTAGGGCGATAGATGACGTTCTCCTCGAGGTGATCGACCTGCAAGATTTCCCTTGCATACCGTTTTCTGGAAGAGGCGCCTTCGGACTTGGTGAGCATGTGAATGATGCCCGCTGGTGGTGGTGGCGGCAAGTTTTGTCTTCGAGGGCTATTGTGCCGACGACGCGTCTTTTCGCGGTCGTCGCCGCCGTCCCCTCTTGCGGCCTTTGGGGAATTCCTTGCGGGGAAGAGGAATCGGACAGAATTCCTTGAGCTTACCTCGCTCAATCATCTCGAGATGAGATTCCCGAGCTGGAAGCACGCCTCCGTGTCGTGGCCACGGTCCTTGTGGTAGAGGCAAGACTTGTCAAACCCCCTCGTGTTCTTATGCTGGATAGGCCGAGGCCACTGGGGACCTTATTCTCGCTTCTCCAACATTAGAAGAATGTTCGTGCCGGTGTCACGAAGTGCGGGGTGGTGGTCGGAGGTCCTCGGGCCGACGCTCGAGGACTGGTACCTCGAAGCTGCACTTGTCGAATTTCTTGTTGCGGTCGCTTGTGGGGGGCCTGTTGTAAGGCTTATTCATCTCTTCAGAGTTCATGAATCGAGTGGCTCGATCGATGAACTCACCCATCGTTGTGACGAGATTTTCATTAATGTTGTACGCGAGCCTAGACTCGCGTTGAAGGCCTTGAGTTACGGCCAGGAGCTGCATGTCCGAAGAGAGACCCTGGACTTGGACGGCTTCGCCGAAACCGCTCGGATGTAATCACGGAGTGGTTCCTCCCTTTGTCAAGTTTCACTCTTAACAAGTGTTGGGCAGTCTTGGGGGAGGTCGAGCTCCCATGAAGTGGCGCAGAACGATGAGGCGAGATTCTTAAAGCATTTAAAATGCTGGCCTCGTAACGCTCCAAACCACGTTGAAGCAGCCCCTTTCGTGGTGGAGCTGAAAGCTTTGCAGTATGGGGTCGGAGGCGCGAGCCATCTCCATTTGGGAGATGTAACGCCGTAGATGGTCGACGGGTCTGCATTGTCGGCCGTAGCTTTCGGCGACGGCATTCAAAGCCGGCGAGGGCCTGGACGGCGATGACGCCCTCTCGTGAAGGGTTGGGTGAGGAGAACCTCGATGTCGCCGAGGACCAGGTTTGGCGTCTTAACCTGTTCCTCGACCACGTTGATTCGTCGAAGGAGGTCGTCGACATCAAGGTTCCCAGCAGATGGGTTTTGATTCTGGGATTGTTCATCCCGGTCGTTGGGAGGCGGGAGGCGAGCAGCCTACATTTCCGCCTTGATGGTTTGTACCATGAAGGCTTTCATTTCATTGAGCATGCTCACCTGGAGCAGCGCTATCTGAGCGGGATCGACAATGACCTGCTGGGGGGCCATCGAGGTCCCAGCGAGGTATGTCAGAGTAGCCGCTTGCGGTTGTGGGGCTCTTTGCACTCGGGTGTCGATGCAGGAGTGGCGGGATTGCCACCAATCGGGGTTGTGGGGATGTTGCGTCCCCCGCTGCACCATCAGCAGGAGTGGTGGAGGCATATCGGAGGAGCTGGAAGCAGCATCCTCAACATGCACACTGTTGTGAGTTCTTCTTGTTTTCGCCATGAAAACGGTTAGGGGAGAAAAAAGTTGAGTAGAAAAGGAAAAACGGCTTGTTTTTCGTTTCCCACAGACGGCGCCAAATTGATAGCCAAAGGGTGATCTCCGGCTGTCAAGTGATCTCCGACGACTGAAATAGGGTCACTCCGGTACCTGAGAAGAGTAAGACAAAGGACACTTTCAGGTGCAGAGAGAGAAGAGAGGTGTGGGTGTGTAGTAATCACCTTATTTGAAGCAGGCACCACCCAATATATAGGGTGGTGCTAGGTCCCGTTATGGGGCCTTAAACGCTGGCGAATCTCCATAAATGTGTCCATAATTGGGGTGGCGGCGCATTAATGGTGTAATAACCGTGGAGTTATTGCGTAGTTACTCCCTCTCCTTTGGCTTAATGCCATAATTAGTGTAACGGTTGTCTTGAGGGAGGCAGCAAACGTTTTACGGCTAACGGATTTATACGGGGCGCCCTTATTGGTAAGAGGGGCTCCCCGTAAATACGAGGCCGGCTGTGGTGGACGCGGCCCATATGGCGTTTGCATTTGACAATACAGCCGTATGGGCTGGCCCATATATATCAGTACCTTTGAGGTACCGGAGAACCCTCTTTACACTCTTCCAATGCTGAATTCCCGGGTTTGAAGAGGTCCGTGCTAACAAGCCAACTGCTTGGCTAATATCAGGCCTAGTACACAACATTGCATACATAAGGGAACCAATCGCACTTAAGTATGGGATGTGAGCTCTTCCTTTTCTTTTGGAGTTGTGGGACACATATCCCCTCCAATCTTGCATCCATATGCAAGTGGTGTATTCATGGGTTTTGAGTTGGTTAGGTTAAACGTATCCAAAATCTTATCTACATAAGGTTCTTGAGATAAGCCTAACAAGCGTTCCTTTCTATTCCAATGGATTTTAACACCTAGAATAAAAGAAGCTTCCCCCATGTCTTTCACGTCGAAAGTGGAGGATAACCAATCTTTGATGGTTGTCATCAAACCAACTCCATTCTTTGGCAATCAAAATGTCATCAACATAAAGAGTCATTATGGCATAATCGGATCCAGCTGAGTACAAGTACACACAATGGTCTTCGTGCATCATCACAAATCCATAGCTTGTGACTGCATGTTGAAACTTCAAGTACCATTGTCTTGAAGCTTGCTTAAGACCATAGATAGACTACTTGAGTCTACAGACCTTGTCCTCAAGACCTTCCTGGACGAACCCTTCAGGATGTCTCAGGTAGATCTCTTCACTAAAAACACCATAAAGGAAGGCTGTCATGACATCCATCGATGGAGTTCAAGATCCAGATGCGCCACAATGGCCAGCAAGAACTGATGGAATTGAACTTCACAACTGGAGAGAATGTATCCTTAAAATCAATTCCCTCCTTCTGTGTGAAGCCCTTGGCCACCAAACGGGCCTTGTACCTTTCGATACTTCCATCAGCGTTTTTCTTTATTTTTAAAACCCATTTATTACCAATGGCCTTACGGCCAATAGGAAGATCAGAAAGCTCCCACACACCATTCACTGCCATTGAATGCAACTCTTCATTCGTGGCATTCATCCATTCCTCCTTTTGTGCACTATTTAGAGCTTCTTTGATGTTACTTGGTTCATCTATCTCAGATGATACCAAATAAGTTTCTCCCTCCGAGAGACCCCACCTTTTGGGTTGTCTCGATTCCCTAGTTGATCTTCTCAACATGGGTGGAGGTTGGTCCAGCTCTTGTTGTTCCTCAACTCCCTCTTGAACAGATCCTCCTTCTTCAGGATCTTGTTCCATGGGATCCTCCAATTCATTGGAGTTACTTTGAGGAGTCACTACTCCCTCGTGTTGAGGTATTCCATCTAAGATGGGTGCATCTTGTGCAACCGGTACTTCTGTAATACCTGGCTGATCCTGTTCTAGGATTGGTACCAAAAAGTGTAAATCATCACATTGACCAACTTTTGGAAATTCATTCTCCAAGAAGTTAGCATTTCTTGCATCAAATACAAGACCATTCTTGTGACTGAGATCCAATAACACATAACCCCTAGATTCAGTGTAGTAACCAAGAAATGCACATTTCTTGCCTCGGGGACCTAATTTCCCCAAAGGGTGGTCCGTTACATGCACATAAGCCAAGCAACCCCATGGGTGCATATAGCTAAAATTAGGCGTCTTCTTCTTCCATAACTCATATGGAGAAGAATTAATGCTCTTGGTAGGGATTCTATTGAGAATGTGAACTGCACAAAGCAAAGACGTCACTCCAATAGATGGTGTCCAAATTGGCCTTAGCCATCATGGACCTAACCATGTCCATAAGAGTCCTATTCTTCCTTTCTGACACTCCATTCTGTTGAGGTGTCCAAGCAAGAGTGAACTCTCGGCAATCCCCTTCATGTCACAAAATGCCTTAAAGACATTTGAACTATACTCTCCACCACGGTCCATTCTCAAGGACTTGATTTTCTTACCCATTTGATTCTCAACCAAATGTACATACTTCTGAAAGTAAGTGAAAGCCTCTGCTTTATTCCGGAGTAAGAAAACGTGAGTGAATCGGGTATAGTCATCTGTAAATGTGATGAAGTATCTAAATCCATTTTTGGATTCAACTCTCAATGGTCCACACAAATCGGAATGGGCCAATTCTAACGCTTCTTCCCTTCTAGCTCCATGCCCGAAGGGCTTTCTGGTCATTTTGCCTTCAAGGCATGCTTGACAACTTGGTAGAACAACTTTGGTCAAAGATCCAAGTAGCCCTTGCTTGGCTAATCAAGCTCAACCGATCCTGACCCACATGTCCCAACCTTTCATGCCAAGTCATTTAAGTTGTGACCTCGGTCACATGACAACTAGAAGATGCGTTAAAATCGCAATTTGGTCTAAGTTCATACAATCCATTGTTAACGAAGCATTCATGAACAAATAGGTCATCTTTATAAATAGTTACACTACTATTGGTAAAATTCAAGCTATATCGATACTTCAACAAATTACTAATAGAAATTAAATTCCTACTAAAATTAGGTACATATAAAGTGTCAATAAGATACAAATATCCATTACACACTGGGACTTTACAAGTCCCTATTCCTAATACTTCTATTACATCATTGTTCCCAATCGCAACACACTTTCCGCCCTTGGGAAGTTTCTGTATGCCACGAACCATGACTTATCACGGACTATGTGGTCCGTTGCCCCGAGTCTACAATCCACAAAGAACTGCTCTCAGTTAGCATAGTACAAGATGTAACAAATACATCAGAAATAGAAGTAGGAAAATGTACCTTGGGAGGGTTCTTGCAATCCTTAGCAAAATGGCCCTTAGTCCCGTAGTTGAAGCATTTGAGTTTGGAAATGTCCCTTTTCTTCTTGAATATCTTCAAGTTCGGACCATTTCCACCACCCTTTCCCTTGCCATTGCCGCCACCCTTCTTACCTCCTTTGTTGAACCATTTACCCTTCTTTTTGAATCCTCCCTTTTTGGAGGAAGAGGTAGATGCAACATATGCACGGAATGGTTCTTGAGCGCCAGCACCTCGGCCTCAAGTATTAGGTGACGTGCAATATCATCAAATGTTTTGATTTGAGCATTGTGACGCAAGTTGACCTTCATCAACTGCCAATCCTCATCCGGCAAGGATCGATAATAGCCTGGACCTGTTGTTCATCCATGAGCTCATGTCCAGCCTTCCTCAACTGGTAGATCATTCGGGACATCTCCCTTAGGTGAGCACTCAGTATGGTCAGCACGCTTCTGATAGTCCTCAAACCTCATAATCATGGCTCTTTGTTTTTCAATCGAGATATCACCATACTTTGCCTTGACTCGGTCCCAAATCTCTTTGGCACTATCAAGGGTCGAGAACTCAACCATGATCTCATCTACCATAGTTGACAAAAGAGTAACCCGACAATGACTATTCTTTTTCAAGAGTGCCACATAGGCAGTTTGGTCTTGATCAGCCGGTGGTTGGACAATCTCAGCAGTCAGGACATCTAATGTCTCCTGCTCCGTCAAGATGAACTTGACTTTCTGTTCCCAAATCGGATAGTTCTCACCATCCAATTTCAGGTCTTTGTTAAGTTCAGCAACAATACTTTTATGTCATCTACATGATGCAAATCACATGTATCAAAGTTCAATCAATCACAACAAGACTCAAAACAAGTTACAAACACATGAAACCACACAAACATGTTCATATGTGGCAAAAGGAGTGCTTATAGCATCCAATCATAAACACATAAACAAGTTTGTATAATTTCACATACATGTTCGTTTTGAGCCTCCAAGAAGGTTCAATATACACTTACTTTATAATTTCAAGTACACATACGTGAAATCCAAATGTAACAACCATGAGCACTTCAACCAAGTCTTAGTTCCATCACCCATAAGTCTCATCAATACAATACCCAGGAAAGATGGTGGACTCACAAACGGTCTCGCTTAAGTACCACCTCCTTAGACAAGATATCATACCAACTTGACAGGGTCCCTAGAAACCTTAACTTTTTTGAAGTGACTCATCCATTAAATCAAGTCTCAACTCCCTTAGATTCACCATAGTAATGTCAAAACATTAGTACTTGAATCATCATAGGGTAGAGTATCTTGATATAACGAATGTCATGTTCCTTCTTAAACCAAGTTTCAATTCCCTCAAGTCCATCATAGTGGTGACATACACAAGTACTAAGACCATCAAGGGGCTGAAGTTCTTAGTCTATGTCAAGGATTAATGTCACATGTATGCTACAAAAGCACACTAAGTAAGAACATGTATCACAAGTCTCAACAACATTTACATGTTCAAAGATACAATTATGGATCATACAAGCAATTTAATATGCTATTCAACCATATATAAGCATGATTCAAATCACATTTTACTTTCATGCTTTGTCATTTAAATAATTATAATCTGGAACATATGCCCATCGCATGCGCGAACCTTCCCCCTCGCGAGCGCGAATTCTGTCCTCGCAGAACACGGATTGCGGACCCTAGCCTTCGCGGTATGTATGCCATCGCGAATACATGCCATCGCAAACACAGACTGGCGAACACATGCCATCACGAACACATGCTAGCGAACACATGCCATCGCGAACACATGCTGGCGAACACATGCCATCGCGAACACATGCTGGCGAACACATGCCATCGCGAATACATGCCATCGCGAACCCTGTCTCCGCGAACACGGACTGGCGAACCCAGTCCCCGCGAACGCGAACTGGAGAACCCAGTCCTCGCGAACGTCTACACACCCGCGAACATGGACTGAACCCTTCACAGATGCATACAACCATACATTTCGGCTTCAACTAACTTCATACACTACATATATCATCATGGCCGAAAACAACTCAGAACAAGTTACTCAACATGATGAACAAGTGGCGGTTATAATATGAAGCATCGCATCTTTTCGCATTTACAGATAACTTTTCAAACATATTTCGGTTACAAGTGTTTCTATGAACAATTTTTAACAAACCGAAATCATTATTAAAGTAAGCATATAACATGATTTTCGTGACCTTGCTCTGATACCATTTGAAGATTTAAAGTTCTTCAGGACTTCAATCATGTTACATGCACGTTTAGATATAGTGATTCTAATTAACAGCGCATGATGTGTTTTATTCATAATCATGCCGTTCTTCACCATTCATTATCGGAAGAAGAAAGGGATGAACGAAGAAGAAGAAGAAGAAGAAGAAGGAGGCGAAAGCATACCTTGTGCTCCAAGGGATATGTTGAAGATGAAGTATGTGTTCTGTCTTCTGCAATCTTCAATTTCAGCAACTGCTCGATGAGGACGAATTGAGGATGCATCCAAGAGGCGAAATTGTGTTGAAATAAACACAATAATAATCCACCCGAAAACTCTAACAAATATGCTTAGTAATTTCGGCCATGAGAATGAGAGAGAGAGCAAGTGTTTTCGTTTTGGTGTGTGTGTGTTTAATGTGGTGCCTCTCCCTTTATTTATAGACAAGGGAGAGGTGCCAAGTGGTGGTTGGGACACCCATTTGGCCGAAAATACATGTACTTTCGGCCAAGGGTGGTAACCAACACCTCTTGGTCACAAAAGGAGGAAAGGTTCATGGTAACCTCCCTCCAACTTCCATTTTGGCGAATGGGTGCCTCCTTAGAGGTACCTCTTCACCTAAATCAGCCTTCCTAGGTGTAGCTACTCATATGTAACCACCTAGGAAGTATCCCATGTAGTAAGGTGCATACACCATGCACCTAGGATGCCCCCTTTTACCAAAATACCATTTATTTTGTCCAAAAGGTGCAAATGGAAGTAATTACCTGTGAATCAATATGAAACATCCCGAAGTTGTTCCAAATGATCATACCATACACATTTGAGCTCCCACGAGCTAACATGAACTGGTGTTAGCTACTTCTAGCTAACTTGAGCTGACTTGAGCTATGTCCAGCTGCCGTGAGCTGGATATAAGCTAAGTTGAGCTGGAGTTAGCTACATGTAGGTAATTCGGAGCTCCCACTTAGCAACATGAGCTCAAGTGTCATGTCAAATGATCTTGGTGCGTCAAATATACTAACAGTATATAGTCTAGTTGCCTCTAACAGATACAGTTTCAGTTGAATATGTAAATATTTTAAGCTATGCAAATTGTCGACTAGTTATGGTTGCTTTTGGATGTGCCAAAGCTGGGTCAGGCACATAGGCAGTACTTGGAGGTAAATAAATAAATGTGGCTTTCTTGGCTAAGGAAATGTTAAGAAATTTTATATTGCATGCCAAGTTTTAAATGTTTAAGAAGAAAACTTAATAGTTTCCTTATGCCAATTATACATACATTGCATTGCTAAGTTAAATGTATTACAAGTATTGTACCCACTTGCAAACGACGCTCGAATACAATTTTTTGAGCGAGTGATCTGACACGTGTCTCATTAAGATTAAATGAGAGGATTATACGGTCTAATGACCGAGATTAAGATAGCATCTGTGACAACAATGGTACCAGAGACTTGGACGCCTTCATACAAAAGTACAAGAGGGCGATGGAACTAAAGGGAGCAAATGAAGTGGCCCTCTGTAAATGCTTCGAAGTTGCGCTGGGAGGTCCGACATCGGTGTGGTACAATTCTCTTCTCCCGGACTCTATTGCTTCGTTCAGGGACCTGGCAGCCAAATTCACCATCCACTTCATCGGGTGCAAGAGATCAGCTAAGAGGGCCATCTAGATGTTTGATATCAAACAGAGACTGAATGAGGGCATTCGGGAATTTGTTGAAAGGTTCAACATGGAAGCAGTCAACGCATCAGACCTGACGGTTAACATCTTAATCATGGCATTCACAAAGGCGCTCCTCCCGCACTCTAGGTTGGCATAATAACTATCCCAAAAGAACTTTACCGACGTTGAAGAAATGTATGCTGTCACCTAGGAACACATGATTGCACAGGAGCTGCAATCCCAGAGGGAAGGGATGCAAGAGAACAAAGACAACATGGAGCAAAGGAGAGAGCGAAGCCTACAGTCATTAGGCACCTAGGGAGCTGGGGAGGGCAGAAGAAACCTTTCGAGAGGAGCACAAATTTCACGCCACTCAACTCCACCCATACTAGCATACTCGAAGCACTACAGAGACAAGGAAGTGGAACCATCAGTTGGCCGAGGGCCATGCCGGAGGAAGTAAAACACAATTCTTCCAAGTAATATCAGTTCCACAGGGATACCATAACGCACAAATTTATAGATGATGTAGGTAGTTACAAGGAAGGGTTACAACTCCCTTATGGCCGAAACTACACATACTTTCGGCCTAGGGAGTGGTTACTCCCTCCTTGTACACTCTCTTGTCCAAAACAAAGTAACTACCCGATATGGCAAAGGGGTGCCTTCCCTTGAGGTGCCTCTTTGGCAAATTAAGGCTCTCTTGGTTGATTTATGCTTGGTAACTTCCAAGGGATGTGCACACATGCACTAGGGTGCATACATCATGCACCTCAATTGCCAAAGCCATGTCGTTTTAACAAAATATCCTTATTTTGTATAAAAGGATGCTAATAAGTAGTTACTACTCATGAAAAATCACAAATGTTCCATATTGTTACCAACGCCCGATAAGTGCGTAAGTTAATTACGCGCTTAAGCGCTATTACCAGGATTTGTGAATTTTGGGTGGCTCGGGACTTATAATTAGACACGTGAAGCATGTTTTGGGTATAATATGATGTCCCGAGGGTTGTGTTCGGGTTTCGTTCTAATTGGAGAAGCGGTGTGAAAGTTGTAATTTTCAGGTTGGACTAAATTGAAACTTTTGAAAGTGTGGGGGGCTAAAGTGAAAAAGAAAAAAAAAGAAAGAAACGACAAGGGAGTGGCGGTTGCTTTTAAAGGAAGAGGTGAGGTGTGTGTTAGTGCACATGTTGTGTTATTAGTAATATTATATATATATATATGTATGTATATATACAGTATAGTACTCCCTCCGTCCCCGAAAGATTGGTAGATTTGTTTGGACACGAAGATTAAGGTGAATGTAAGATGTTTGTATATGTTTACTTAATTGCCCCTTAGTTGAGAGTGCACAAAAAACGAGGTAGAAAAAGTAAAGATAAAGTGAGGATAGTTTAGTAACTTTGAGAGTGAGAAGTTTCCTTTTAAGGAAAGTGATCAATTTTTCTGGGACAACCCAAAAAGGAAATGTGTACAATTTTTCAGGGACGGAGGGAGTATTAGCAGAAATAATGAAAACAGAGACATTTCAAAACCTTCATCTTCTTCTCTGAACGTCCGTGGCTGAAGATTAAGGGCAAAGTGGGATCTCTCAATTTCTCACTAAAATCTTGAAGGTCAGTTGGTTAAATCGATCCTTAGGAGAAATAATTAACTCCTTATAAATCGGTTTTTGTGATTGTGGCTCCGGTTGGAAACCGTGAACTTCTGAAAATTGCTCCATATTTGTGGAACTTCTCTTATGGTTGATTTTATGGTTCCTAAGCTTTCCTTGTACCTTCTATTACGTCTTTTGTGTCAAGAGTGTGAGTTGAATCTTTGCAGAAGTGCTGCTGAAATTGTTCTGAAATTTTGAATAGAAACTCAACTTTAAGCGTGATTTGATTGAAGGTAAGGGTATATTATTGATCAGAGCGAAGAGTTATACATTTTGTACGGTTCAGATTTCGTCGAAAAAGCTGTATGTGAAAGCCGTTTTTTCCTGCCTGAGCCCCATTTTTGGCACCATTGTTGTGGGTCAATTTTGTGAATTCTGAATGTATATTCCGGATCTGTGGATCAATTGTGAACATGGAGTAGTTGGAAAAGCAGCCGAAACTCTGCCAAAATTCATACCAGGACAGCTGATCGGAAAATTCCATTAGGTCTTCTATTTAAGGTAAGGGTTCAGTGTGTCTCTGGGTACTTCATTTTGGAGTACATTATAAAATGCGTATCGGAGTATATTGAGGCTAAGTTTGGTTTGAGGGGTTGGCCCGGTGATGCCAAACTTGGTCAAATGGTATAAGCATTGGTGTGCAGGTCGCGGGATCAACATTGAGGATATGTATCTACACCTAAATGGTATAAGCATTGTTTGACTTGCATTGCATTTGGTTGAATCTGCATTGGTTGAGCATGTGTATGTAATTACATGAGTATGTGTATTCTTGTATATCTGCGTTTTTCTTTGGTTGCAGGTTTCTTGTGCTCTAAGAAAATCTTTGCTTATACCTCAGCCCTTACTAAGTTCTTTCGAGAACTTACCCCTTATTTCTTCATTTCAGGAGGATCTGACCCGCAGCCCGCTGAGTAGAGTTGGGGGTTGCTTTTGTGTGTGATATTTCAGGTACCATTTTGTGTGTTTCGATCTGTTGTGATTCGTATTGAGAAAATAAGAGGTAATGTCTTATGTGTTATGGCCGCCCCGGAGGGAGGCCATTCTGAGCCAGTTGGCCACCGGGGCCAACGGCTACTCCGGTCAGATTGCTTCCAGATTCTGCACCGGAGTTCGGATTGACCTGATATCTGATTTCTAGTGTCCTGGTAGTGTACCGGACATTTCCGCGGAAAATATTTTTCGGGGCCGGGGGTTGCCGTCGGACGATTTTCGGGGATTCTAGGCTGAGAAACGGCTCCCGGGAGCGACCCGGACTCAGTTGCGCTTTTGAGGAAGATCTGGAGTCGGGATATAATTTACATTTTTCGTGAAGAAAAATGTTCGGTCGAAATTACGGTTTGGGCGGTTTTGAACTCGGGGCGAGCCAAGCTGTGACACTTGGCAAAATGTGATTGGTGGAAAGTATTGGACTTGGTCTCTTGTTATTTCTAGTGATTATGATGTCATATTGACATCACTATGATGTCAAAAAGGATGTCATGTGCAAAGCACATGACTTATTATTACAAGACTTAAGTTTTGGCAAGTCTTGCAAAAATGCAACGTCTTCTTCTTCCTTCTTCACTCTTCTTCCTTCTTCACTCTGCCGAATTCTTCCTCTCTCTAAAGCCACCATTGTTATGTTTTTCAAGCTTCTAAAGCTTGCTCTAGATTGCTTCTTGGTCCGAGAGTTCAACTGGGAAGTTGATCAGCAACTCGAGCTCTACATCTGTCTCGAGGTATGGTTCGATTCTGAGTATTTGGCAAGATTGGAAAGTTAGTGTTCTTGACTTAGATCTGAAATTTGATGGAATTGAACCGTTGGATCGTTATAGGGTTCAAGTATGTTGATGTTGGGCAAGTAAGGATTGGGGAAATGAATTCGGATCGTTGAAAACACTACCCGGTGAGAATTCTCAGTTTTGGCCGAATTTTTGACTGATTATGTTGGGAATTTCTGTTGAATTTGATGTGTTCTGTGGATTGATTTTTGATTATTGAAGTGAATTCTTGCATGTTCTGAATCGGTTCTGAATTCTAAATTTTCTGTGGAAATCTGGAATTTTACCGAAATTCTGCCGGATTTTCGGTTTCGGGTCGGGGGTGTAGGTTGGTAGTGTGATTGGTAGGGATGCTAATTCAGCTTTGTTTGACAGATTCTGAGGTGTGGAAGGTCGAAAAAGAGAGGTTCCCGGGTTTCGGGTCGTAATTCAGAAGTGTCCAGAATCAGCCAACTCTTCTGGAATTGAGCGGTAAGGGTTTGGTTCTGTCATTTTTGTTAAGATAGATATATGTTTGGGGCACTTTCTGTTTTGCAGGTATTTCGGAATTATGTGCCTTAAGGCACATTACGTGATCTGTAGGTGTATGTCTAGGAACATACTGCATGCATTAACCCTACGGCGGTTGGGGTTCGCTACCCAGTGGTGCACCAAGCTTTATGCGAGCTTGGCTTGACTCCCTTAGAGGGAGGCTGTCGTTTTGCTTTTATATAAGGGTTTACGGTGATTTAAAATCGCACATCCTTCGGGATTCCGATCTGTGTTGTATTATGTACTGGCTAACCTTCTGTTTTGCAGGGTTACATATGTTTATCTTACCAGCCTTTACGGGTCCTTTCGAGGACTCACCCTTTTAGTGTTTCATTTTTGGTTTTCAGTAGACGATAAGCGGCCAGGAGTAGGTTTCCGTGAGGCTTCTGTTTTTGTTGTGTATATTTTCAGGTATGTTGTGCTCAAGGATGAGCTTGGTGGAGTGTTGTGTTTGGGTTCGGTTTTCAGTGGACTTATGTTTGATCTTTGTTTTGTTGAGCAGCAGCTGCACCTTGTGGGCCGGGATTTTGTTGGGGGTAGCAGACTTGGTCTGAATCCCGCGCGAGGTATCTTACGTGTAGGGCTTAGGTTGGATCTGTAGCTGCACGTGCATACTTTCTGGTTGTGATGACTGGTATTTGATATGAGGATTGTATATATTACATTACA
Source organism: Stellera chamaejasme (assembly GCA_024586325.1). Taxonomy (NCBI): domain Eukaryota; kingdom Viridiplantae; phylum Streptophyta; class Magnoliopsida; order Malvales; family Thymelaeaceae; genus Stellera; species Stellera chamaejasme. Next base: position 23,055,342 of record CM044984.1, on the reverse strand, counting down.
TTGCATGTTCAGAGCGCTTAGCGCTTGGTAGATACCCTATGTTCGGGGAATATTGTGTGTATCTATGTTATGTGCGTAAGTACTCGTCCACGGAGGGCGGGGCTTACTTTGTTGTTAATGCATGAACTGTATGTATGGTGATGGTGATGTGCTCATCCGTTTCCGAGGGGCGGAACTCACCATGGATGTTTTTAGTTGTATGTGTGAAATTTTCAGGTTACGCCCACAATCACCTTGCGAGTTCGCTACGCGTGGTAGGTCCCGATGGACCTGCCATTCCGTGTCTTATGACTTCTGCTTCCGACGTCCCGGTGCCCCCGTCTCCGCAACCGGGCACGGGTGGCGTTCGTGACAAGTTGGTATCAGAGCAGGTAAGTGACCATATTGGTCGCCAGTGGTGACTTGTAGTGACAACTATTGCTGCACATTTTATTTTAGAATGGTTTGGTACGGAGATTGGCCACCTCCTTACTTGAACCACTTTAAAATAAAATTGTGGAGCAAAGTTTGATCCTTCAAGTTATCCTGGTAGATGCAGATTTCGGAACTCGGGATTTCTGGATTCTGGTAAAATTATTACGAGCGAGGGATTGTGGAAAAGATCCGGGTACATAAAATTGTGTGTTAGGAAAAAGATTTGGTGAAATAAGCATGAGCTGCTTCTGTGATTTTGTGAAATACATGATTTTATCATTCTGAGAAATAACTTCTGTGTCAAGTGTTGCATTGCACTACAGAGCCTTAGAAAACTGCTGCTAGCTTCTGCAGGGATTAGAAGTGACTGATTTGTCTGGACTCTGTTTGGTCTGAAATGTTTTCAGGTATGGTTAACACGCAGACAGCGTGATCTGCGACCGGAGGGGGGGACCGTAATCCCACGCCTAAGAGATAGGGATGAGAGGCGGAGGATTACGGGGTAGAGCAGATACATACCCCGCCACTGGTTGCACAGCAGGGCCAGGGGTCTTCTACTACTTTGGTTCAGGTGCTGGAACAGGTACAGCAGTTGTTGAGGACATTAGTTCCGGCACAAGTTCCAATACAGCCACAGGTGCAGGAGGACTTAGTCGTGGCACCATCTGTACATTCTGACAGAAGGGTGAGTAGCCATACCCGGACTACCACCCACACTCATGTAGAGGCACGATCTGAGAGTGATTCTGAGGAGGATGAGGATCGCAGGAATCCGCGATCACGGAGGGTACGACCGAAGCGCAACCCTGCATCTCGCTCCGATCGTTACGACCGAGATACACATCAGCCACCTCGGCGGCGGCGGAGGATTATCGAGTTAGATTACGATACCACCCGTCGGACCCACCGGCGGCGGGAGGTTCGGGGCATCATGCTAGTTCGATGATGTTCGATTGTTAGAAAGGTTTCAGCGCTTGAACCCTAAGAAGTTCGATGGTAGGGAGGTCCCGAGGCGGCGGAGGCGTGGTTCATGGAGATTGACAAGCTCCTAGGAGGTTACGCCTACCTTCTACAATGATGGTATCCCTTGCCACGTTTAATTTACATGAGGAGCAGATCATTGGTGGAGGAGCCTTGAGGGTAATCGATGGCGAATGCGGGACTAGCACCCGATCGGGATGTGGGCGTTACACAGGAGCGGTTTACACTACTGTTCCATCGGAGATTTATCGGGGCTGCAGCTAGAGATCTGCGTCAGGCACAGTTTGATGAGCTTCATCAGGGAGACAGGACTGTCGCAGAGTATGAGCGGGAGTTTGATAGGCTTATCCACTACGTACCGCAGTACCATGGTATGGAGGAGGAGAAGGCCAAGAGGTTTATTCGTCGGCTGCGCCCCGAGTACAGGTGGCCTTTGAGACCATTAGATATTACTTTGTATCGGGAGGCGGTTCAGAAGGCTCAACTCCTCGAGCAAGAGGAGGTTGAGAGTCGCATCATCTCGCAGCGAGGTCAGGGGAGTACGAGGGCTCCACGGCGAGACCACGACAGATTTCGGGACGGCCGAACAGGCCGGGCGATTTAGTAGAGGCGGGGAGGAGCACCACCGGCACGACCTTGTCCGACTTGCAGCAGTATCACCACAGCCAACCTTATTACTGATCGGAGGGCCGATGTTTACGTTGTGGGTCCGACAGTCACTGGGTACGGGATTGCCCTCTGACTGCAGGACAGGGTTTTGGCAGTCTTCAACGTCCACAGGCTCGGGCACAGGCCAACGCACCGAGAGGGCGTGGGTTTCAGCAGGGTGGCCCGAGACCTCAGCAGCGACAACAGCTTCAGCCACCCCCTCCACCGCAGCAGCCTAGGGCAGGACGAGTTTTTCACATAGAGCAGGGAGGTCCTAGTCATCAGGGAGGACCTAGTCAACAGGCAGGTACCAGCCAGCAGGGAGGCCAGAGTCAGCAGGGAGTTCTGCAAGGTACTTTATTTCTGAATGATATACCTATTCATGCATTATTTGATACAGGAGCATCTATTTCCATTGTAACACAGAAATGTGTTACATTTCTGCATCTGTCTGTTAGTACTTTGCCTCAAATGTATTTAGTAAAAACTGCTGGGAGTCAGTTTCTGTTTTCCAATGAGATGGTTCGAGGTTGTACAATATCTGTAGGCGGACATCAGATAGTATCAGATTTGTTGGTTTTAGACACGCGAAGTATGATATTATTCTTGGGATGGACTGGCTATCCAAGAATTCATGCACATTGATTGTGCAACCCGTAGCATTATGGTTTACGGAGAGGTACTACCTCTCACGGCTCGATTGGTTTGACTATCGCACAACACGGTCTGAGTTGCATATTCGGATCAGGTGTCGATAGTTGGTGTAGGGGAGTGCTATGATCTGAATGAGGCTGGTACTAGGTTGAAGTTAGATAGTATACAAGTGGTTCGGGATTTTCCGCAGGTATTTCCGGAGGAGTTGCCCGGATTACAACCAGAGCGGGAAATTGTGTTTGAGATCCACCTGCAATCGGGTACTACTCCGATATCTATTCCTCCTTATCGGATGCCTATTTAGAGATGCAGGAGTTGAAGAAGCAGTTGGAGGAACTACAGAAGAAGGGCTTCATCCGACCGAGCACTTCACCGTGGGGTGCTCGGTTACATTTGTTAAGAAAAAGATGGGACGCTCCGACTTTGCATTGATTACAGACGGTTGAATGCCCTTACTGTGAAGAATAGGTATCTGTTGCCGAGGATTGACGATCTTTTTGATCAGCTTCGGGATTCGAGAGTTTTCTCGAAGATTGATATTTTTAGATCTGGATACTTTCAGCTTAGGGTGAAGGAAGAGGACATACCTAAGACTGCTTTCCGCACCCGATATGGACACTTTGAGTTTACGGTCATGCCATTCGGGCTGACCAATGCTCCGGCAGCATTCATGGATCTGATACATCGGGTGTTCCGACCGTACTTGTACTCATTTGTGGTGGTCTTTATCGATGATATTCGATATATTCTAGGGATGAGGATTCGCATCGGGAGCATCGAGGTAGTTACAGACACTTTGGGAACATTAGCTTTATGCTAAATTCTCAAAGTGTGAGTTCTGAATTCGGGAAGTCACTTTTAAGGACACGTTATTTGAGCATGGTCTATCTGTGGATCCAGAGAAGGTGATGGCGATTCGGGATTGGAAGCAACCTACCTCGATGCAGGAGATCGGGAGCTTCTTGGGATTAGCAGGATATTATCGGAGGTTTGTACGGGATTCTCTATATTGGCATCTCCGCTTACGCAGTTGACCAAGAAGGGTCAGCCGTATATTTGGTCTGGGAAGTGTGAGCAGAATTTCCAAGAGTTGATGCGGCAACTGACTAACTGTCCGATTCTGACTCTTCCAGATCCGAGCTTACCATACGTGATATATACGGATGCTTCCACGTCCGGTTTGGGGTGTGTGTTGATGCAGGATCGTAATGTGATAGCTTATGGGTCGAGGCAGTTGCGACCGCATGAGCTGAACTACCCAACACATGATCTGGAGTTGGCTGCAGTGATCTATGCGCTGAAACAATGGAGGCATTATCTGCTTGGTAACAAATTTCAGATTCTTACTGACCATAAGAGTCTGAAATATCTCATTCTGTGAAGGAGCTTAACATGAGGCAGCGCAGATGGCTCGAATACATTAAGGACTATGATTGTAGTATCGAGTACATCTCTGGCAAGGGCAACACGGTTGCCGACGCACTGAGCATGAAGTATACCGGGTTGGTCAAGGGAGGAGATGTTGGGGACCGATCCGAGGAGAGAGATTTGACATGCCTTTGGCACAGGTGGCAGCTCTGGGAACGTGCTTAGGTATACACACTTACCATACATTCCGAGTGGCTTGACAGGGTGCGCGAGGCGCAAAGTAGAGATCCGGAGTTGAAGAAATTATCTGGGGAAGATAAGGGGTCTTTGTTACCGACGTTTCAGTATAGGCGGGGATTACTATACTTAGGACCGCCTTTATGTACCGGAGGATCGGGAGCTCCGGGATGAGATTACGGAGGAGGCACACTCGAGCAGATTGAGTATTCATCACGGGAGTGAGAAGATGTATCGAGATCTGCGTACTCACTTCTGGTGGCCTAGTATGAGGAGACACATTGCCACACATGTGTCTAGGTGTTCCGTATGTCAGCAGGTGAAGATTGAGCACCAGAAACCGGCAGGGACACTGCAGACTTTGCTCATTCCAGTCCGGAAGTGGGGCAATGTTACTATGGATTTTCTGACTCCACTGCCCCTGACACGGTCTCACCATGATGCCATCTCGGTTATTGTGGATCGGTTGACTAAGTGCGCACACTTTCTGCCTATTCGGGTGACAGACCCTCTGGAGAAGCTTGCCCGACTTTACATCAGAGAGGTTATGCGGTTACATGGAGTACGGACTCCATTGTATCGGCCGTCACCCGCGTTTTACAAGACGGTTCGAGTGCTTTTCATAAAGCACTCGGCACGCGACTCCATCTGAGTACAACTTATCACCCACAGACGGACGGGCAGTCGGAGCGGGTGATTAAGATACTGGAGGATATGCTGCGAAGCTGTACTTTGGATTTTGGAGGAGATTGGGACCTGCAGTTGCCTTTGATAGAGTTCTCGTACAACAACAGCTTTTCTTACGGTCACCCCGAGCGGGTTGCGACCGGGTGACCCGGGGCTCCGATTTTGGCCTGCGGGTCACGTTTTTCGGCGTTCAGGCGGCTCCCGAGCCTTATCCGAGTATCCTTTTGGCGAACCCTTCCATATTTGAGGCCGTGTGGGTCCCCCGGACGTTTCCGCCGAAAATATTTTTCTGGCGCCGGGGGGTTGTCGGGGTCGTCTCGGGACGTACACCGGGCTCGGTAGCACTCTCAAGACCTCAGTTTGGGAAGCCGTTTGCAGTTTTGGAGTCGTGAGAATGTCCCGGAGATGTTTGTGGAGTTTAATATTTGGGGCGGGACGTTTGGTTCCGGGCGACTCCCGGGGCTCGGGATGGAAATTTTCTGACGGCTTTGGGGTAAGTTGTGTTATAATTTAAGATGGAATTTCTGGGTATTTTTGTGGAATTTTGGAGTGACGGAATTTCGGTTCAGGTTGACACGCTCGCACGTCGGGTTTTGGTTCGAGTTCAGCGAGCTCGGTAGGACACTCTGGATTGGTAAATGAACTTTTGAAAAATGTTCTGTGAATGTTATAATATTCTGAGGGTTGTGTCCAAGTTTCGTTAATTTTGGAATTCGGTAAATATTTTTGGGCCAAAAATATTGGAACTTTCGGAAAAATTGGGAGTTAAATTGTAATTGGCTACAAAACAAAAATAATTCAGCATGGGCACAGCAGTTTTTTCGGCAGAATTGGGACAAATAGGGGACACTTGGCTGTTTGTGATTTATGTTGGAAAAAGGAATGGGATAAAGGGAAGGATACATATATATTAGGCTATATTTCATAAAATGGGATTTATTTCTTCTTCTTCTTCTTCTTCTTCTTCTTCTTCTTCTTCTTCCTTTCTGTATCCGCCACCATTGTTGAGCACCTCCAAGCTTGAGGTTCTTCATCTTGGCTCAAATCAAAGAGGAATTGGGTCCTTCATGTGGTAAGTACCTCCCTAAGCTCTCTTTTCTCATTAGTTTTGAAGATTAGTGAAGAAAAGAGGAGTTTTGGCAAATGATGGGTTTGTTCTTAGCTATAAGCTAGAATGATTCTCTTCCTCCCATGTTTTAGTATGTTGTTCTTGGGTAGTAGGGGAGTGTTAATCAAGTGTTGGATTTTGGAAAACACATCTTGGATGAAGAATTCTATTTTGGCCGAATTCTTGGATATTTTCCAAAATGGTGTGTGTTTGTTATCTTGCTTCATGCTTCAAGTATGTTAATCCTAGCATGATTCTAAGCTTATGTATGGATTCAATTTGATGGAAAACAAGTTGAGTTGAAAACCCCCTTTTTGGCCGATTATTTAGGTTGATGTTCAATGTTGGGTTTTGTTGTTTTGGATGCAATTGGATAGCATTCTTGGTTTAGAAGTGAAATTGGTGGTTAGAATGATTAATTGGAAGCTTGAATGGATTGAATTGGAAGTTGGATAAAAAGTTGGTTAAGAACCGAATTTTGGAATGATTCTTTTTCCATGTTGGAGTTTCTTTTTGGTTGAATTGGATGTTAATATGGTGTTGGGGTTGAATTTAGGAGTGATTTGAAGTTTGAAACGTTGAATTTGGTTAAGAAATGGAAAAGTTACAATTAAGCGGGATTATCGGAAAATGGCGGGCAATGAAGGGTTTAAGGTTGGATTTGATCAGTTCGCTTGTTGGATGATGTTTGTCGATGTATAATCTTGCTTTGTCTAGGTTGGTTCTGAATTCGACATTTACGTGGAAATCGGAATTTTACGGAAGTTCGGATTTTCGGTTTTGGGGTCGGGGTGTAGTTTGGTAGTGTGGTTGGTAAGGTTGCTAATTCAACTTGAAATGACAGATTCGAGGTCCGGAAGTTAGAAAAGAGAGGTTTTCGGGTTTCGGGTCGTGGTTTGGAAATCGTCCAGAATCGGTCAAATACCCTGGAATTGTGAGGTAAGGGTTTGGTTCTGCTATTTTTGGTAAGATAGGTGTATGTTTAGTTTCATTTTACATTACTGCAAGTATTTCGGTATTATATGCCTAGGGCATATTACGTAGTCTGTAGGTGTATGTGTTGTTGCACTTTTGTTTTGCGGTATTTGGAAATTTACGCTTTAAGGTACGTTACGTAATTTGTAGGAGTATGCCTTATGGCATACTGCATGCATTAACCCTACGACAGTTGAGGGTTCGCTACCCAGTGGTGCACCATGCTTCGTAATAGCTTCGGCTTGACTCCCTTAGAGGAGGCTGTCGTTGATTGGTTATAAGGGTTTATGGCGATTTAGTATCGCACATCCTTGATATTCGATCTGTTTTATTACATGTACGATATTACGTATTACATTGCATATATTACGTATATTGCTATCTTTACATTTTGCAGGGTTACATATGCTTATCTTACCCCAAATCCCTTACGGGGTCCTTTTAGGACTCACCCTTTTTGGGTTCTGTTTTTGGATTTCAGGTAGGTCTGGTAAGCAGCCAGCGGGGTAGGTTTCCGCGAGGCTTCTGCCTTGGTTGTGTTGAGCAGCAGCAGTACCTTGCGAGCTGGGATTTTGTCTACTTGGTCTGAATCCCGCACGAGGTATTTTGACGTTTAGGCCTAGGGTCGGCTCTGTAGCTGCATGTGCATACTTTCTGTTTTATTGTTGTGATGATTGTATATATATATATATATACTCTGTTCTGTTGCATGTTCTGAGCGCTTGGCGCTTGCTAGACACCCTAGGTTCTGTGAACTCTGTATGTATCTATGTTTTAGTGCGTAAGCACTCGTCCACGGAGGGCGGGACTTACTCTGTTGCTATTGCATGAATTGTATGGTTGGATTTTATTTTGGTTATTTATACGAAATTTTCGTTAAGTTGCTTCCACTTTCATTTCGCTCTTCGGGTCCGCTAGGCGCGCGGGTCTCGATGGACCTGCCATCATGTATGTTTCCGGCTTCCGCTTCCGACGTCCCGGCGCCCCCGCCTCCGCAACCGGGCTCGGGTGGCGTACGGTGACAAGTTGGTATCAGAGCAGGTAAGTGACCATATTGGTCGTCAGCGGTGACTTGTAGTGACAACTATTGTTGTACATTTTATTTTAGAATGGTTTGGTACGGAGATTGGCCACCTCCTTACTTGAACCACTTCAAAATAAAATTGTGGAACAAAGTTGATCCTTCAAGTTATCCTGATAGTTGCAGATTTCGGCACTCGGGATTTCTGGATTCTGGTAAAGATTATTACGATCGTGGGACTGTGGAAAAGATCCGGGTACGTACAATTGTGTGTTAGGAAAAAGATTTGGTGAAATAAGCATGAACTGCTTCTGTGATTTTGTGAAATATATGATTTTATCATTCTGAGAAATAATTTCTGTGTCAAGTACTGCATTGCACTACAGAGCCTTAGGAAACTGCTGCTAGCTTCTGTAGGGGTAGGAGTGACCGATTTGTTTGGACTCTGTTTGGTCTGAAATGTCTCAGGTTTGGTTAACACGCGTAGACAGGCGTGTTTTGCGACCGGAGGAGGGACTGTAATCCCACGCCTCCGAGAGATAGGGTTTGAACTGTTGGTTATGGGTTGAGTTGGTATATGGTTTGGAAATTTGGTTTGGGATAAGTTGTTTTTCTGGTTGGACTTGGTTTGAGGAATTGTGTACTACACGCGAATAGCGTGATTTGGTACCGGAGGGGCGGGACTGAGATCCCACACCTCCGTGGAATAGGATACGGGTTCAGCGTAACCCAGGGTCTGAACAACCACACTCACCGCCCGAGGTTTAGCGGTCGTAGGGACCCCTCTCTAATTTGGTATTACCCGCCAGCTTAGCTGGTTCAGGGGCGGTAATTGGCGGGGAAGATCTGATTATGCCACAGTAAGGGCATTTTGATCAGGTGGTGATAGCGAGACTTTAGCCACTGCTCGCCACAGCTTAGGGATTGGTAAGTGAGTGACTCCGAGGAGGATGGTCACTACGACACCTAGACTTCTCGTCGGTCCTATTAACGACGGGAGATGCAGGGCACCCGGTCGACAAGGTCAGACTTACGGAGAGGGTTCGAGTTTGAACCCCGAGGTTCAATGACCGAGAAAGTGCAGGGTAGTAGAGATTTGGTTTGCAGGAGTTGACAAACTCCTGGGGGAGGCTACATTTTCCCCCAGCAGTGCAGCGGGGTGTAGCCAGGGATCTGCGTCAGGTACAGTTCGATGAGCTTCATCAGGAAGACAGGATTGTCGGAGAGTTTGAGTGAGAGTTTGATCGGCTGGTTTACTATGTACCGTAGTATCAAGGTATGGAGAGGAGAAGACCAAGAGGTTTATTCGTCGACTGCGCCCCGAGTATAGGCGGGCTTTGAGACCTTTAGACATTACTTTGTTTCGGGAAGCGGTTATTAGGGCTCAACTCCTCGAGCAAGAGGAGGTTGAGAGTCGTCTCACCTTGCAATGAGGTCAGGGGAGTATGGAGGGGTTCCATACAGCAGGGACCCGGCAGATTTCTGGATGGCGAGCAGGCACAGGCGATTTAGTAGAGGTAGAGAGGGAGCATCACCGGCACGATTTTGTCCGATTTGCAGTAGGTATCACCCCGGTCGACTTTGTTACCGGCAGGAGGGCCGATGTTTACGTTGCGGTTCTGACACTCACTGGATACGGGATTGCCCTCCGACTGTAAGGCAGGGTTTTTGGCAGTCTTTAGCGTCCACAGTCTCGGGCACAGCCCAACGCGCCGTGAGGCGTGGGTTTCAGGGGTGGCCGAGACCTCGGCGCGCAGCGGCTTCAGCCACCCCCTCCACCACAAAGCAACCAGAGCGGGGCGAGTTTTCCATTTTACGAGGAGGCCCTAGTCATCGGGGAGAACCTAGTTAGCGGGGAGGCTTGAGTCGGCGGGAAGTTACGTAAGGTACTATATTTCCGAATGAGATACCGGTTCATGCGTTATTTGTTACAGAGCATCTGTTTCCGTTGTAACACGAAATGTGGTACATCTCGGCATCTGTCTGTTAGTACCTTGCCTCAAACGCATTTAGTAAAAGCTGCTTTGGGAGTCGGTTTACATTATCTAATGAGATGGTTCGGAGTTGTGCGATATTTGTAGGCGGACATCGATAGTATCGGATTTGTTGGTTTTTGGCACGCCGAAACTATGATATTATTCTTGGGAAGGACTGGCTATCCAAGAATTCATGCACATTGATTGTGCAACCCGTACCATTATGATTTACGGAGAGGTACTACCTCTCACGGCTCGGCTTGGTTTGACTATCGCACAACACGATGAGAGTTACTGATTCTGGATTCAGGTATCGATAGTTGGTGTAGGGAATGTTTTGATCTGAATGAGGCTGATACTAGGGTGAAGTTAGATAGTATATCGGTGGTTTGAGATTTTCCGCGGTATTTCCGGAGGAGTTGCCGGATTACCACAAGAGCGGGAAATTGTGTTTGAGATCCACTGCGGTCGGTCAGTCTTGCTCCGATATCTATTCCTCCTTATCGGATGCCTATTTACGAGATGCGGGAGTAGAAAAAGCAAGCTGGAGGAATTACAACAAAGGAGTTTCATCCGACCGAGCACTTCAGCGTGGGGTGCTGCAGTTACATTTATTAAGAGGAATGATGGGACACTCTGACTTTGTATTGATTACAGATGGTTGAATGTTCTTATTGGGAAGAATAAGTATCCGTTGCTAAGGATTGACGATCTTTTTGATCAACTTCAGGGTTCGAGAGTTTTCTCAAAGATTAATCTCCGATCTGGGTATTTTCAGCTTAGGGTGAAGGAAGAGGACATACCTAAGACTGCTTTCCGCACCTGATTTGGACATTTTGAGTTTACGGTCATGCCATTCGGGCTGACCAATGCCCCAGCGGCATACATGGATCTGATGCATAGGGTGTTCCGACAGGACTTGGACTCATTTTTGGTGGACTTTATCGATGATATTCTGATATATTCTCGCGATGAGGATTCGCATCGGGATCATCTGAGGGTAGTTCTGCAGATACTTTGGGAACATCAGCTTTATGCTAAATTCTCAAAGTGTGAGTTCTGGATTCGGGAAGTCACTTTTAAGGACACATCATTTCGAGTATGGTGCATGCAGTGGATTGAGTAGGTGAGGGCAGTTCGGGATTGGAAACAACTTACCACGGTGCGGAGATCGGGAGCTTCACGGGGTTGTGAGGATTTTATCGGAGGTTTGTCTTGGGATTTTCTATTTTGGTATCTCCGCTTACGCAGTTGACCAGGAAGGGTCAACAGTTTATCTGGTCTGATAGGTGTGAGCAGAATTTTCAGGAGTTGAAACGGCAGTTGACTAACGCTCCGATTCTGACTCTTCCAGATCCGAGCTTACCGTATGTGATATATACGGATGCTACCACATCCAGTTTGGGGTGTGTGTTGGTGCGAGCGTTTTGTGGTAGCTTATGGGTCGAGGCAGCTGCGACCGCATGAGCTGAACTGACTGACACATGATCTGGAGTTAGCTGCAGTGATCTATGCGCTGAAACAATGGAGGCATTATCTGTTTGGTAATAAATTTCAATTCTTACCGACCATAAGAGTCTGGAATATCTGTTTACACAGAAGGAGCTTAACGGGAGGCAGCGCAGATGGCTCGAATACATTAAGGACTATGATTGTAGTATCGAGTACATCTCTGGCAAGGGCAACACGGTTGCCGATGCACTGAGCAGGAAGTATACCGGGTTGGTCAAGGGAGGAGATGTTGGTGATCGATCCGAGGAGAGAGATTTGACTTGCCTTTGGCACAGGTGGCAGCTCTGGGAGCGTGCTCAGGGGTATACACTTACCATACATTCTGAGTGGCTTGTTAGAGTACGCGAGGCGCAAGGTAGAGATCCGGGGTTGAAGAAATTATCTGGGGAAGATAAGGGTTTATTTGTTACCGACGTTTCAGTATGGCAGGGATTGCTATACTTCCGAGACCGCCTTTATGTACCAGAGGATCAGGAGTTCTGGAATGAGATTTTAGAGGAGGCACACCCGAGCAGTTTGAGCATCAGAAACCGGCAGGGACACTGCAGACTTTGCCCATTCCAGTTCGGGAATGGGGAAATGTTACGATGGACTTTCTGACTGCACTGCCCCTGACACGGTCTCGCCATGATGTTATCTGGGTTTTTGTGGATCGGCTGATAAAGTGCGCACACTTTCTGCTTATTCGGGTCACAGACCCTCTGGAGAAGCTTGCCTGGCTTTACATCAGGGAGATTGTGCGATTACATGGAGTACCAGACTCCATTGTATCTGACCGTGACCCGCGTTGTACGGCACGGTTCTGGAGGGCTTTTCATGAAGCGCTGGGCACGCGACTCCATCTGAGTACAGCTTATCACCCACAGACGGATGGGCAGTCGGAGCGGGTGATTCAGATATTGGAGGATATGCTGCGAAGCTGTACTTTGGATTTTGGAGGAGATTGGGACCAGCAGTTGCCTTTGATAGAGTTCTCATACAACAATTGCTTTCAGACTACGTTTGACATGACACCATATGAGGTGTTGTACGGGAGGAGGTGTACGACACCACACTGTTGGACAGATGCGTCTGATAGGGTTGAGCTGGGACCCGAGCTTTTGAGGAGACTACGGCAAGGATCAGATTGTTACAGGCGCGGATCAAAACCGCGAACGACTGCACCACTGCTTATACGAACCGCCGCCGTAGGGCTCTTGAATCTGAGTTTGGTGATAGAATTTGACTGGAGGTAGCACCGTTCAGAGGGACAGTAAGATTTGATAGGCGGGGCAAGTTACCCCGAGTTATATCGGTTCTCATGAGTTTCCAGAGTAAGTTGTTAGGTTGGTTTTTCCCCCCCAACTGTTTCTGTTTTATGTGATATCTTCCAGGATAGCCTGTTGTGGATCGGTTAGATTTAGGTTCGATGCTATGCAGGGTTGTCTGCAGTAGAAATACCGGCAAGCTGACTCGGGTGCAATAAGATGCACCGGAGGGTGGGACGCCGTGAGGCTCTGTATGGTAGTCTAAACTACCACTCCCGCCGCACCGATACGGTGGTCCGATTGTTCTTAGGTTAGAGGAATGTTTATATTTTCTGGTTGGTAGCGACACTGTCTGGTTGTTTCAGGCTACTCTTGGAGGACCAAGAGTTCTAAGGGGGGGAGAATGTTACGGTCACCCCGAGCGGGTTGCGACCGGGTGACCCGGGGCTCCGATTTTGGCCTGCGGGTCACGTTTTTCGGCGTTCAGGCGGCTCCCGAGCCTTATCCGAGTATCCTTTTGGCGAACCCTTCCATATTTGAGGCCGTGTGGGTCCCCCGGACGTTTCCGCCGAAAATATTTTTCTGGCGCCGGGGGGTTGTCGGGGTCGTCTCGGGACGTACAGCGGGCTCGGTAGCACTCTCAAGACCTCAGTTTGGGAAGCCGTTTGCAGTTTTGGAGTCGTGAGAATGTCCCGGAGATGTTTGTGGAGTTTAATATTTGGGACGGGACGTTCGGTTCCGGGCGACTCCCGGGGCTCGGGACGGGAATCCCGGGGCTCGGGATGGAAATTTTCTGACGGCTTTGGGGTAAGTTGTGTTATAATTTAAGATGGAATTTCTGGGTATTTTTGTGGAATTTTGGAGTGACGGAATTTCGGTTCAGGTTGACACGCTCGCACGTCGGGTTTTGGTTCGGGTTCAGCGAGCTCGGTAGGACACTCTGGATTGGTAAATGAACTTTTGAAAAATGTTCTGTGAATGTTATAATATTCTGAGGGTTGTGTCCAAGTTTCGTTAATTTTGGAATTCGGTAAATATTTTTGGGCCAAAAATATTGGAACTTTCGGAAAAATTGGGAGTTAAATTGTAATTGGCTACAAAACAAAAATAATTCAGCATGGGCACAGCAGTTTTTCGGCAGAATTGGGACAAATAGGGGACACTTGGCTGTTTGTGATTTATGTTGGAAAAAGGAATGGGATAAAGGGAAGGATACATATATATTAGGCTATATTTCATAAAATGGGATTTATTTCTTCTTCTTCTTCTTCTTCTTCTTCCTTTCTGTATCCGCCACCATTGTTGAGCACCTCCAAGCTTGAGGTTCTTCATCTTGGCTCAAATCAAAGAGGAATTGGGTCCTTCATGTGGTAAGTACCTCCCTAAGCTCTCTTTTCTCATTAGTTTTGAAGATTAGTGAAGAAAAGAGGAGTTTTGGCAAATGATGGGTTTGTTCTTAGCTATAAGCTAGAATGATTCTCTTCCTCCCATGTTTTAGTATGTTGTTCTTGGGTAGTAGGGGAGTGTTAATCAAGTGTTGGATTTTGGAAAACACATCTTGGATGAAGAATTCTATTTTGGCCGAATTCTTGGATATTTTCCAAAATGGTGTGTGTTTGTTATCTTGATTCATGCTTCAAGTATGTTAATCCTAGCATGATTCTAAGCTTATGTATGGATTCAATTTGATGGAAAACAAGTTGAGTTAAAAACCCCCATATGGCCGAATATTTGGGTTGATGTTCAATGTTGGATTTTGTTGTTTTGGATGCAATTGGATAGCATTCTTGGTTTAGAAGTGAAATTGGTGGTTAGAATGATTAATTGGAAGCTTGAATGGATTGAATTGGAAGTTGGATAAAAAGTTGGTTAAGAACCGAATTTTGGAATGATTCTTTTTCCATGTTGGAGTTTCTTTTTGGTTGAATTGGATGTTAATATGGTGTTGGGGTTGAATTTAGGAGTGATTTGAAGTTTGAAACGTTGAATTTGGTTAAGAAATGGAAAAGTTACAATTAAGCGGGATTATCGGAAAATGGCGGGCAATGAAGGGTTTAAGGTTGGATTTGATCAGTTCTGCTTGTTGGATGATGTTTGTCGATGTATAATCTTGCTTTGTCTAGGTTGGTTCTGAATTCTGACATTTCTGTGGAAATCTGGAATTTTACGGAAGTGCGGATTTTCGGTTTTGGGGTCGGGGTGTAGTTTGGTAGTGTGGTTGGTAAGGTTGCTAATTCAACTTGAAATGACAGATTCGAGGTCGGAAGTTAGAAAAAGAGAGGTTTCGGGTTTCGGGTCGTGGTTTGGAAATCGTCCGAGAATCGGTCAAATACTCTGGAATTGTGAGGTAAGGGTTTGGTTACTGCTATTTTTGGTAAGATAGGTGTATGTTTAGTTTCATTTTACATTACTGCAAGTATTTGAGTATTATATGCCTAGGGCATATTACATAGTCTGTAGGTGTATGTGTTGTTGCACTTTTGTTTTGCGGGTATTTGGAAATTTACGCTTTAAGGTACGTTACGTAATTTGTAGGAGTATGCCTTATGGCATACTGCTGCATTAACCCTACGACAGTTGAGGGTTCGCTACCCCAGTGGTGCACCATGCTTCGTAATAGCTTCGGCTTCGACTCCCTTAGAGGAGGCTGTCGTTACGATTGGTTATAAGGGTTTATGGCGATTTAGTATCGCACATCCTTGATATTCGATCTGTTTTATTACATGTACGATATTACGTATTACATTGCATATATTACGTATATTGCTATCTTTACATTTTGCGGGGTTACATATGCTTATCTTACCCCAAATCCCTTACGGGGTCCTTTTAGGACTCACCCTTTTTGGGTTACATTTTTGGATTTCGGTAGGTGCAGTAAGCGGCCAGGGGTAGGTTTCCGCGAGGCTTCGCCTTGGTTGTGTTGAGCGACGGTACCTTGCGAGCTGGGATTTTGTCTACTTGGTCTGAATCCCGCGAGGTATTTTGACGTTTAGGCCTAGGGTCGGCTCTGTAGCTGCATGTGCATACTTTACATTTTATTGTTGTGATGATTGTATATATATATATATATACTGCATTACATTGCATGTTACGGCGCTTGGCGCTTGCTAGACACCCTAGGTTCTGTGAACTCTGTATGTATCTATGTTTTAGTGCGTAAGCACTCGTCCACGGAGGGCGGGACTTACTCTGTTGCTATTGCATGAATTGTATGGTTGGATTTTATTTTGGTTATTTATACGAAATTTTCGTTAAGTTGCTTCCACTTTCATTTCGCTCTTCGGGTCCGCTAGGCGCGCGGGTCTCGATGGACCTGCCATCATGTATGTTTCCGGCTTCCGCTTCCGACGTCCCGGCGCCCCCGCCTCCGCAACCGGGCTCGGGTGGCGTACGGTGACACACCACCTTGCTGGACCGATGCATCGATAGGGTCGAGCTGGGACCCGAGCTCATTGAGGAGACTACGGCGAAAATCAGATTGATACAGACACAGATTAAAACCGCGAATGACCACACCACTGCTTATGCGAACCGCCGCCGTAGGGCTCTGGAGTTTGAGGTTGGGGATAAGGTTTGGCTCAAGGTAGCACCTATCCGAAGGACAGTCAGATTTGGGAAGAAGGGCAAGTTGGCCCCACGATATATTGGTCCATATGAGATTCTAGGAAGGGTCGGTAAGGTAGCATACCGATTAGCATTACCTCCGAGTGCATGCTGCTGTGCACAATGTCTTCCATGTTAGCATGTTGAAGAAGTGCATTCGGATCCGACTCGGGACGGTTTCAGTGGAGGAGGTACAACTGGAACCCGATCTTTCCTATCAGGAAGAACCGGTAGCCTTTCTGGATAGAGATGTCAGGAAACTTCGTAGCAAGTTAATCCCCATGGTCAAGGTTCAGTGGTCACATCATACCGACAGGGAAGCGACTTGGGAGACGGAGAAGGACATTCAGGACCGATATCCCGGCGGTATGCTCGTTTGAGAGAGCTCTTGGAGGACCAAGAGTTCTAAGGAGGAATGTTATGGCCGCCGGAGGGAGGCCATTACAGCCGATTGTACCGGGCCAACGGCTACTCGGTCGGTGCTTCCAGTTACGCACCGGAGTTGGATTGACGATATCTGATTTCTAGTGTCCTGGTAGTGTACCGGACATTTCCGCGGAAAATATTTTTAGGGGCCGGGGGGTTGCCGTCGGACGATTTTCGGGGATTCTGGGCAGAGAAACGGCTCCCGGGAGCGACCCGGGACTCAGATTTGCAGTTTTGAGGAAGATCTGGAGTCGGGGATATAATTTACATTTTTCTGTGAAGAAAAAAATTACGGTTTCGGGCAGTTTTCGGGCTCGGGGCGAGCCAAGCTGTGACACTTGGCGAAATGTGATTGGTGGAAAGTATTGGACTTGGTCTCTTGTTATTTCTAGTGATTATGATGTCATATTGACATCACTATGATGTCAAAAAGGATGTCATGTGCAAAGCACATGACTTATTATTACAAGATTGAAGTTTTGGCAAGTCTTGCAAAAATGCAACGTCTTCTTCTTCCTTCTTCACTCTGCCGAATTCTTCCTCTCTCTAAAGCCACCATTGTTGTGTTTTTCAAGCTTCTAAAGCTTGCTCTAGATTGCTTCTTGGTCCGAGAGTTCAACTGGGAAGTTGATCAGTAACTCGAGCTCTACATCTGTCTGAGGTATGGTTCGATTCTGTTGAGTATTTGGCAAGATTGGAAAGTTACTGTTCTTGACTTAGATCTGAAATTTGATGGAATTGAACCGTTGGATCGTTATAGGGTTCAAGTATGTTGATGTTGGGCAAGTAAGGATTGGGGAAATGAATTCGGATCGTTGAAAACACTACCGGTGAGAATTCTCGGTTTTGGCGAATTTTTGGTGATTATGTTGGGAATTTCTGTTGAATTTGATGTGTTCTGTGGATTGATTTGTAATTATTGAAGTGAATTCTTGCATGTTACGAATCGGTTACGAATTCTGAATTTTACGTGGAAATGCGGAATTTTACCGAAGTGCAGCGGATTTTCGGTTTCGGGTCGGGGGTGTAGGTTGGTAGTGTGATTGGTAGGGATGCTAATTCAGGTTGGTTTGTGAGAGGTGTGGAAGGTCGAAAAGAGAGGTTCCCGGGTTTGGGTCGTAATTCGAAGTTGTCGAATCAGCCAACTCTTACGAAATTGAGCGGTAAGGGTTTGGTTACTGTCATTTTTGGCAAGATAGATATATGTTTGGGGCACTTTACATTTTGCGGGTATTTGAATTATGTGCCTTAAGGCACATTCGTGATCTGTAGGTGTATGTCCTGGGAACATACTGCATGCATTAACCCTACGACGGTTGGGGTTCGCTACCCAGTGGTGCACCAAGCTTTTGTCTGAGCTTCGGCTTCTGACTCCCTTAGAGGGAGGCTGTCGTTTTGCTTTTATATAAGGGTTTACGGCGATTTAAAATCGCACATCCTTCGGGATTCCGATCTGTGTTGTACTCTGTACTGCTCGCTAACCTTACATTTTGCGGGGGTTACATATGTTTATCTTACCCCAGCCCTTACGGGTCCTTTCGAGGACTCACCCTTTTAGTGTTTCATTTTTGGTTTTCGGTAGACGATAAGCGGCCAATGAGTAGGTTTTCGTGAGGCTTCTGTTTTTGTTGTGTATATTTTCAGGTATGTTGTGCTCAAGGATGAGCTTGGTGGAGTGTTGTGTTTGGGTTCGGTTTTCAGTGGACTTATGTTTGATCTTTGTTGTGTTGAGCGGCTGCACCTTGCGGGCCGGGATTTTGTTGGCGGTAGCAACTTGGTCCGAATCCCGCGAGGTATCGGACGTGTAGCGCTTAGGTTGGCTCTGTAGCCGCACGTGCATACTTTCTGGTTGTGATGACTGGTATTTGATATGAGGATTGTATATATTACATTACATTGCATGTTCAGAGCGCTTAGCGCTTGGTAGATACCCTATGTTCGGGGAATACTGTGTGTATCCATGTTATATGCGTAAGTACTCGTCCACGAAGGGCGGAGCTTACTTTGTTGTTAATGCATGAACTGTATGTATGGCGATGGTGTTGTACTCGTCCATTTCCGAGGGGCGGGGCTCACCATGGATGTTTTTAGTTGTATGTGTGAAATTTTCAGGTTACGCCCACAATCACCTTGCGAGTTCGCTACGAGTGGTAGGTCCCGATGGACCTACCATTCCGTGTCTTATGACTTCCGCTTCCGACGTCCCGGCGCCCCCGTCTCCGCATCCGGGCACGGGTGGCGTTCGTGACATTATGTGTGTGTATAGCGTTCCGGGATTTCCGATATCTGTGTGATTAACGTTTTTTGGATGTGTTGGGTGGTATTCAGTTCTGGAGTTCAGATTATGTTATTGAGAGCTGTGGTTTTCTAACGGTTAAACTTTCTTATGTGTGTAGCAGCAGCAGTATTTTGCACGTCGAGGACGTTGGTTGGACCCCGGAGTGTCACCACCTCGCACGTTCTGTATGTATTCCAGTAACATTTTTGTGGCTCTGTATATTGTAGATGACATGTATGCATGTAGAATTAGTAAAATCTGGGTTTTCGTCAAAAGTCAAATTTGTGCTGGATTTTCTGCTGGGAAGCATTCTGGGCAGATTATGTGCATGTTTGTGATTCTGAGTGTGGAATGCATATTTTTATCAGTTTTAGGACTTGTACATCCGAAAAGGTGTAAATCGCCCCGTGGGGCCTACGCCCCGGGTTTCGGGATTTTTTTTTCTGAAATCACCTGTATATGTGTAAGCATATGTGCATGATACATGATTTGTGTGGAAAATTTCGGAGTAGGAAGCTTTAAATGAACTGTGGCGCCCATATGGCCCACTTGTCAAATTTGATATGTGTGTGATCTGTTACCCCAACTGAGTGTGGCAACGGTGTTAATAAACATTGTAATCGCTTGTGTGCTTTCGCCGTGAGGTGACAGAAGGTGGTATCAGAGCATGGTTATCATTCAGTCCTGGATTTTTGTTATGTTGAGTGATTAGTGTATATGTGTCCTGTATGTGGTTATCTGATCTGGTATCTGGTCTGGAATTCCGGCATTCTGGTTGTTCATGTGATCTGGATTATCTTTTCGGTCATTTGATGTTGTTACATGATGCACTTGCATTTACATATACAGAGCCAATTGGAATACTGCTGCTTGCTAGTTCTAGGTGTTTAACCGTTATATATGTGCTCTTTGGTTTTCTTTTGAATTATTCAGAAATATGGTGAATACACGCAGAAGAAGAGAATAGGATCAGGAGAGGCGGGACGGAGATCCTCCAGATTTGATGTAGGTCCTTGAGCATATCAGGGATACTTTGGTAGTGCTGCTACCAGGTACATCACAGGCGGGGCCGTCAGCTCAGGGACGTTTGGCTGAACAATAGCAGCCCGTGGATGTGAGTAGTGTGAGGCCTAATGAGCCTCACTCTGTGATAGATGCCAGTTCTTCTGGGCATGAGTATGTGAGGGAAGAGCCCCGACAAGAGGATGTGATCACAGATGAGGAGAGACGACACCCTTGGGCTAGGAGGGTGCGTCCCCTGAGGTTGGCCAAGTCGCCCGACATGTTCGTACAGGTCTTGATCACTCCCGGGACAGTGTTTAGGGAATTCACCGCAGACGACACCAGGAGGAGGATCAGGCTGAGGATGAGTCATCACGCCGGTCTAGGAGGCGTAGAGAAGTAGATGAGCGACCGAGTAAGATACTAGAGAGGTTTTAGCGCTTAGCCCCTCCGAGGTTCAATGGGAGAGGTGGTCCCGAGGCTGCAGAGATCTGGTATAACAGGATCAATGCGATGTTTGAGCGGTTGGAGTTTCCCCCTACCATGATGGTGTCTCTGGCCACTTACAATCTAGAGGGTCGGGCCGTCATCTGGTGGGAGAGTGTCAGGAACAGGCATCGGGCTGAGCGAGCTGCGAGAGGAGAGCCTGACAATGATATGACGTGGGATGTGTTTAGCCGGCTGTTCCATGAGCAGTATGTTGGAGATGCAGTCCGAGATCTGCGACAGACTCAGTTTGACGACTTTGTACAAGGCAACATGAGTGTACTGGAGTATGAGCACGAGTTTGATCGATTAGTTCGGTATGTTCCGCAACATTATGGGATGGAGGAGCAGACGGCTAAGAGATTCATACGGGGACTGCGCCCTGATATCCCAGTGGCATTATGACCACTGGGCATTACTACTCTGCATGAGGTGACACAGAAGGCCCAGATCATCGAGCAGGAGGCGACTAAGAGCAGGTAGACACCATACAGACCTCCAGAGGGTAGGAGAGGTACGGGTCCACGGAGGTTTTCCCGCAACACCGGGAAGGCTCCTATTGGCAGTACGAGTATGAGAGGGAAAGGAGTAGCACCCACATCTACTGTGTGCCTGACTTGTGGGACGTCTCATCCGGGTAGGTCATGCTACAGAGAGACGAACAGATGCTTGAAGTGTGGATCCGCCGACCACTGGATTCGGGACTGTCTGCAGGTTGTGCCGAGGAGAGACTTCGGCAACTGGCCGAGAGCCCAGTATAGAGCGCCTGCAGGACGAGAAGCACTGTAGAGTGGTGCTAGACAGCAGCTGCAGCAACCACGACATCCACCCCCTCCGCCACCGCCACTGAGGGGTGGAAGGGTATTCCAGATCGAGAGAGGCGAACCGGCACAGTAGGTAGCACTAAAAGGTACCTTATTTCTGAATGATATGCCTATGAATGTTCTGTTTGATACCGGTTCTTCTTTCTCTATTATTGCACATAAGTATGTTATGTCCAGGCATTTATCTGTTTGTTTTATGGCTCATATATCATTGATTAAAACTGCTGGGAGTCAGTATTTGTTTTCAAATGAGATAGCTAGGGATTGTGTGATTACATTGAGAAAGCATCAGATTCCCACGGAATTGCTGGTGCTGGATATTCCACGATATGATGTGGTTTTAGGCATGGGTTGGTTATCTCAACATTGTGTGCAGATAGACTGTGCAAAGAGAGAGATTGTGTTATCTTCTGGTGAGACACTTCCTTTATCCGTTTCTTCTGAGTGTGTGTCTGAGATGTGTAGTCTGGAATTAGATATTTTGGACGATATACCTTTGATTGATGAGGATGAGTATTTCAATCTGAACTCAGCTAATATCAGGGATGTATTAGATCAGATATCCGTTGTGCGAGATTTTCCGCAGGTATTTCCCGAGGATTTGTCGGGTATGCCTCCAGAGCGGGAGATTGTGTTTGAGATTCTACTTCAGCCAGGATCTGTTCCCATATATGTTCCCCCCTAGCAAGCCGATTTCAAAAATGAATGAACTCAAGAAGAATCTTGACGAGTTGTTGGAGAAGGGGTTTATTCGACCGAGCATTTCTCCGTGGGGTACTCCGGTATTGTTTGTGAAGAAGAAGGATAGGACCTTGCAATTGTGTATTGATTTTCGAAAGCTGAATGCAATAACTATGAAGAACAGGTATCCTTTACCTAGGATCGATGATCTATTTGATCAGTTGAAGGGAGCGAAGATTTTCTTGAAGATAGACCTGAGATCGGGATACTTTCAGCTCCGGGTAAAGGAAGAGGATATTCCAAAGATAACTTTCCGAACCAGGTATGGACACTACGAGTATACGGTTATGCCATTCGGCTTGACTAATGCTCCAGCAGCATTCATGGATATGATGAACCGGGTGTTCCGACCATATCTGGATCAATTTGTGATTGTGTTTATTGATGACATCCTGGTATATTCCAAGGATGAGGATGAGCATCGGGATCATCTCTGGATGGTTCTCCAGAGATTGTGGGATCAGCGGTTATATGCGAAATTCTCCAAGTGTCAGTTCTGGATTCGGGAGGTGCCATTTCATGGGCACAACTTCAGCAAGAGTGGTATTTCAGTAGATCCCGAGAAGGTTAAGGCAGTGCAGGACTGGAAGCAACTGACCAATGTGCGAGAGATCAGGAGCTTCCTCGGATTAGCAGGATATTATCGGAGATTTGTTTCAGGATTTTCTGCACTAGTTTCACCCCTTACTCAGTTAACTCGGAAGGGGCGAGGATTTGTTTGGTCCACCACTCCACTCCTAAAAGCTATCTCTAACTAGAAGCAAGTAGAGCTATTGATTCCCAAAAGTCTAGTTCATGCAAATCCCACTTAGGCATTTCATCGAACACCTTGATGCATATGAATAGATATGGTCATACCCACTCATAATAGAAACATCCAAGCACAAGAATCAATATCCAAATCAAAATAAAGAAGATGAACACATAGAGAATCACCCTAGACAAGCAAACCCCAAGACACAAGTGACTACTCACTCATGCTCATATCACATAAACACATCAACATGTAATGATCAAAAGATAAAAGTAAAAGAGGAGAGGAGAAGAGAATAAAAGTCTATTGCAAATGAATCTTTAACCCAAGATCATGAAGGCTTCAGCCCCAATAGTGTGGAGAGCTCAAAACCCTAGGTGGAAGAGTAAAGTGGGCTGCAAAAGGAACAAATCTCTCCAAATTCGTAATTCCCCTCTTAATCTCCTAAAACTCACCCTAAAAGACTATATATAGAGTATCATAATGACTAAAGGGTCCCTAGACATGTTGGTCACCTTTAGGGTGTTAATTGAGGGCAAAATAGTCCAGAAAAAACCGCTGCAACAGTGTTTGAAACGAGAACTATCGCAATGGTCCCGAAATATTTAAGTGGAGGTGGTGGCGCCACAATGGTGCCACGATGGCGCCGCGAGTGTGTCACTTTGAGGCCGAGAGCTCACGCGGCGCCAGCTTGGCTCCGCGATGGTGCCGCGAGCTTGTTGCACCAAGAACTTCCTATTCCAAGCACGAGAGGTTGCCAGTGCATAGCTTTCATGTCCGAGCCTTCATTTCCACCAAGATTTGATAGTTAGGTCCTTCCTCCACTCCTCAACGTGCGAGATTCCCCATTTTCTCTCCATGAAACTTCATTTCTACTACCTGAATGTACACCTACAAATAAACCAACTTACTAAATAACATGTGCAAATATGATCAAATTCGCTCAAATGCATGATGGAAATGATTTGAAACACTTGAAAATGTGATATGTGTATGGTACACATCACACCCCCAAACGCAAAATGTTGCTAGTCTCTAGCAATGCAAGCATCTACAATCTCAATACTAAACATGCAATCCACCAATGCCCACTCAAGATAGACTACAATCCAGAACCACTCATCAACAAGCATGCAGGTGATCAAAGAAGTTTTAAAACTTTGATCTCAACATAAGAAACAGAGGGTCACTCCCTAAGTGTTTCACTCCAAGATCGGGAAGTGTACGTGTGCATTGTGATCTTACCATGCGTTGTCAATCCATAAGCTTGCAAGCGAACCAAAACTCCTCCACTGAAGTCCCAAAGGACGTTGCATGTCTTACCGGTCAGATGGTCTTTCATTCGGGTTGTAATGAGGCTAGGCTTGGTGAAAGTGTTGTTCAGTTGAAGGCTTTCTATAGGTGGAGCTTATATGAAACAACTTAAGCTTACAAGAATACGGGCATCTAAAGATAGAACAAAAGTTACAACATCAAAACCCACACTTGCACCTTTTTCAAGCATCACACCCATTCTTACAATTTTGAACTCTTTCAACACAAAATGCAATCCTGACACGCACAATAAATTCAAGTGCCTTTCTTTCTCTTTTTATTTCTTTTTTTTCATTCTTTCTATTTTCTTTTTTATTGAACTTAGGCACACTTTTTTACAATAATTGTGATTGCATCACTTACTCTCACCTCAAAGCACAACAATTGATGATCCAAAATAACATGCTTAAGAAGTTTCATGGACGAAAAGGTAATACAAGAGACGAGATATGGCTTGAGATGTTATGGTCACCCAGAGCGGGTTGCGACCGGGTGACCCGGGGCTTCGGTTTTGGCCTGCGGAACCGGGCTTTTGGCGGTCAGATGGCTCCCGAGCCTTATCCGAGTGTCATTTTGGCAAGCCCTTGCATATTTGTGGTTGTATGTGTCCTCCTGAAGGGGACATGGGTCCTCTCCCGAAGGGGACATGGGTCCTCTCCCGAAGGGGACATGGGTTCTCCCGAAGGGGACATGGGTTCTCCCGAAGGGGACATGGGTCCTCTCCCGAAGGGGACATGGGTTCTTCCGAAGGGGGCCATGGGTCCTCCCGAAGGGGGCCGGGACTTGTCTCGGGGCGTACAGCGGGCTCGGTAGCGCTCCCGGGACCTCGGATTGGGAAACCGTTTACGGATTTGGAATCGTGGGAACGTCCCGGAGCTTTTTACGCTATAAAATATTTGGGGCGGGACGTTCGGTCCCGGGCGACTCCCGGGGCTCGGGACGGGAATCCCGGGGCTCATGATGAAAATCTTCCGACGGCTTTGGGGTAAGTCATGTTATATTTTAAGACGGATTTTATGGTAATATTAGTGAAATTTTGGCATGACGGGATTTTGGTTCAGGTCGGCACGCGTGTTACGGTCACCCCGAGCGGGTTGCGACCGGGTGACCCGGGGCTCCGGTTTTGGCCTGCGGGTCACGTTTTTCGGCGTTCAGACGGCTCCCGAGCCCTATCCGAGTATCATTTTGGCGAACCCTTCCGTATTTGAGGTCGTGTGGGTCCCCCGGACGTTTCCGCCGAAAATATTTTTCTCGCGCCGGGGTTGTCGGGTCGCCTCGGGACGTACAGCGGGCTCGGTAGCGCTCTCGAGATCTCAGTTTGAGAAGCCGTTTGTAGTTTTGGAGTCGTGGAAACGTCCCGGTGGTGGTTGTGGAGTTTAATATTTGGGGCGGGACGTTCGGTTCCGGGCGACTCCTGGGCTCGGGACGGGAATCCCGGGACTCGGGATGGAAATTTTCTGACGGCTTTGGGGTAAGTTGTGTTATAATTTAAGATGGAATTTATGGGTATTTTTATAGAATTTTGGAGTGACGGAATTTCGGTTAAGGTTGACACGCTCGCACGTCGGGTTTTGGTTCGGGTTCAGCGAGCTCGGTAGGACACTCCGGAAAGGTAAATGAACTTTTGAAAAATGTTCTGTGAATGTTATAATATTCTGAGGGTTGTGTCCAAGTTTCGTTAATTTTGGAATTCGGTAATTATTTTTGGGCAAAAAGAATTGGAACTTTCGGAAAATTGGGAGTTAAATTGTATTTGGTAACAAAATGGAAATTATTGGGGCATGGGCAGCAGCAGGTTCGGCAGTTTGGGAGACTTATAAGGGACACTTGTCCTATTTGTAATTAAAGATGAGAAAAAGAAAAGAAATGGTGGAAAATATATAAAGGAAAGATAAGTCATTTTTATCACTTCTCTCCTTCTTCTTCATCTCCTCCCTTTGCCGCCATTGTCATCCTCTCTCAAGCTCTCCATGGTGTTCTTCATATTTGGCAAGGAATCAACAAGGTTTTTGGTGCAAATCATAGGTAAGGTTCTTCTCTTCTTCTCTTTGCAAGTTAGAAGCATGGATTTTGGTGGAAAAGGGAGTTTAGAACCAAAAAAGGTTTGTTCTTTGCTATGAGTTGTGATGATCTTCTTGCTTCCAAGTTTTAGTATGATGTTCTTGGGTTGTATGGGAGTGTTAATCAAGTGTTAGATTTTGGAGAAACTTCTTGGTTGAAAAATACCCAATTTGGCCGAATTTATTGGAATTTCTAAATTAATGTGTGTTTGTCTTCTTGAATCATGCTTCAAGTATGTTAATCCTAGCATGATTCTAAGCTTATGTGTGGATTCAATTTGATGGAAAACAAGTTCGGTTGGAAAACCCCTCTTTGGCCGAATTGTTAAGTGAAGAGGTTTTGGTTGTTTAGGTGAAATTGGTTAGTGATCTTGCTTAATAATTGCAATTGGTGATTAAAGAGTGCTAATGGAACTTTGTTTGGATTGAAATGGAAGTTGGGTGAGAAATCCCCATTAAGGCCGAATTACTCAAAATTGGGGCTTTGTTGTTTTGATGCAATTGGTTAGTAAGTTTGGTTAGGAAGTGAAATTGGTGATTAGTGGGATTAATTGGAAGCTTGAACGGTTTGAATTGGAAGTGTGGTGAAAAATTGGTTAAGGATCAAATTGTTGAAGTGATTCTTTTTCAATGTTGGTGGTGTGTGTTGATTGAATTGGATGCTAAATTGGTAATGTGGGTGGAAGTAGGTGCGTTATGGTGTTTGAAATACCATTTTCGGGTTAGAAAAGAGAAAGTTAGTTTTATACGAGTTTACCGGGAAAAGTGTCCGGAATGCGGGTTTAAGGGTTGGAATACGTTTGTGGGAGTTGGAATAACAAGGTTCTAGCTCGGTTCGTAAACCGAGCTTTCGTGGAATTTTCCGGAAAGTGCGGGTTTGTGCGGAAATTGTTTTCTCGGGGTTTGTTTGGATATGTTCGATCCAACTATGGTTGTACAGCTTGAATCTGAGTTGGTGGAGTAGCGCGGACCCGTAGGATCCAAGTTGTCCAATCCGGGTCGGGAGTCAGGATCTTCCTAGTGTTGGGCAGCAGGGCATCGTTTCTGAGGTAAGGGCATAATATGTAAAATGTATGTTTGTTCCGCTTTCAAGGCCCGGATGACCTTAGAGGCCCGGGTTCCTATTCTGCTCGTATATGTTTATCGTAATGATACTTCGTTTGTGTTTGTGTATTATTATTATTATTTGTTCGCTCGTGACGAGACCCGTATGGTCGTAGAGGCCACGGGTGCTCCTTGATTCGTTTCGTGTATCCGCACCGGAGTGCCGACATTGCTCGTGTCCGCACTGGAGGGTGCCGACATTATGTGTATATCCGCACTTGGGGTGCCGATATACTTCTGAGACCCTACGACAGATTGGGGATCGCGACCCCAGACTGTACCGTGCGTTCTGTTCTGTTCAGTTCTGTATATTTCTGACCTCTAAGAGAGGGCTGTCGTGTTGGGTCGCTCGCGGTTGGACCGCATACGATGGATTCGACTCACCTCGACTTTGCATACATGTATATATGCGATTGTGCTTGTATCTTCTGCTTTGCAGTTCGATTCGCGCCATATGGGCAAACTACACTTTTACCTTAGTCCTTACTGGGTCCTTTCGAGGACTCACCCTTTCATTTGTTTACACCTTTCAGGTTGTTCTGAAAAGCAATTGGTGGAATAGAGATCCGCAGTGCTTTCGGATTTCTTGGGTTTCAGCAGCAGCAGTACCACGGGCGGAAAATCTCCTGAGTGAGAAAGTTTCCGATTCCGCACAATAGGTATATATATAGGTTTTGGTTTAATGGCTCAGAGCTGTAGCCGCATGCATGTAGTTTAGATCATGTATTTGTATAAGACGTATAATCTGAGACATACTCTGCCTTTATTGTCTTCTGAGTCGAGGGCGGAGCCCCGACTTGCTTATATTGGAGTTGTGGTTATATCATGGATTTTGGTGTTTCTGTGTTGTGGCGATGTTTGATGTTTGACACCATGAACTGCATGTTTGGTAGAAGTTGGATTTTTCTAGTATGCTTGCCTTGAATGAGTATCTAGGTTGCTAGTTGCCACTTGGCTGTGTGTTACTTGAGCTCGATGCTCCGCTGCCGCGCTTTCCGCCGTAGGTTCCGGTTCTCGACGTCGCAGCCAGCTCCGCCTCCGCAACCGGGCGGGGTGGCTGTGACAAGTTGGTATCAGAGCAGGTCGGGTCGGAATGACCCAAAAGGTAAAGTATGTTTGGTTTTGGGTATGGAATGTGGAAGGCAAGTATACAAGTCCGAGGGTGGACTTTTGGAGTAAGTTAAGTCTGTTCATGGTTAAGTACCTGCGGAAGATGACTTCGAAGTGCGAGCCACCGTTCTACGTTTCATTCTCGGGGCGGTTCTCAGACGGAGACTGGCCACCTCCTTATTTGAACCACCTTGGAATGGGTGTGGAGCAGGGGCGGTTCTTTGAAGCATTTTGAAGGTTTAGAAGTTGGACTTGGTATGATCCGGTACTTTAATTCATTGTTTGGTATATGGTGTGATTCTGTGATATGAACATGAACTGATTCTGTGTTTGAGGATTTGATATTTGGTTGTCTGGTCCTAAAATGAATTTCTGCATCATGCATTGCATTACACTACAGAGCCTTAGAATACTGCTGCTGGCTTTTGGATAGATGGGGAAGAGTTAGTTGATTTGGACTTTTGGATATGGGATAAGTTGGCTTTGGTTGGACTTGGTTTAAGGGAATGTTTACTACACGCGAACAGCGTGTTTTGGCATCGGAGGGGCGGGACCGGAATCCCACACCTCCGAAGAATGGGATACGGGTTCAGCGTAACTCAGGGGTTGAACAATCACAATCATCACCCCCGGGGTTCTAGTAGTCACAGGGACCCTTTCTGTTTGGTATTGGTGTTGGACCAGGTACAGCTGTGCTGGGTACTTTACTGCCAGCACAGCAGGTTCGGAGGCGGCAGTAGGCAGGGGAAGATCTGTTTATGCCACGGTAAGGGCATTTTGATTAGGTGGTGATAGCGAGACTTAAGCCACTGCTCGCCATAGTTTGGGATCGGTAAGTGAGTGACTCTGACAAGGGTGGTCACTGCGACACCTAGACTTCTCATCGGTCCTATTAACGACGAGGAGATCTGGGGCACCACCGCGAGGTCGAGACTCTTGGAGAGGTTTTAGAGTTTGAACCCCCGAGGTTCAATGACCGAGAAGGGTCTGGGGTAGTAGAGATTTGGTCTGCAGGAGTTGATAAACTCGGGGAGGCTACATTTTCCACTAGCGGTGCGGTGGGGATGTAGCTGAATCTGTGTCGTGCACGCTTGATGAGTTTCATCGGTGAGACAGGACAATCGGAGAGTATGAGTGAGAGTTTGATCGGTTGGTTTGCTACGTACCGTAGTACTATGGAATGGAAGAATAGAAGGCTAAGAGGTTTATTCGTTGATCGCGCCCGAGTTCAGGTGGGTTTTGAGACCTTTAGACATTACTTTGTTTCGGGAAGCGGTTATTGGGCTCAACTCCTCGAGCAAGAGGAGGTTGAGAGTCGCTTCACCTTGCAATGAGGTTAAGGGTGTACGAGGGGCTCCACACAGCAGGGACCCCGGCAGATTTCTGGACTGCCAAATAGGCCTGGGCAGTTTTGTAGAGGTAGAGGGGGAGCACCACCGGCACGATCTTATCCGATTTGCAGTAGGTATCATTCCGGTTGAATTTGTTATCGGCAGGAGGGCCGATGTTTACGTTGCAGGTCTGACACTCTTTGGGTACGGTATTGCCCTCTTATTGTAGGGCAGGGGTCAGCAGGAAGTTCTGTAAGGTACTATATTTCCGAATGAGATACCGGTTCATGCGTTATTTGATACAGGAGCATTTGTTCCCATTGTAACACCGAAATGTGTTACATTTCTGTATCTGTCTGTTAGTACCTTGCCTCAAACGCATTTAGTAAAAACTGCAGGAGTCAGTTTCTGTGTTTCCAATGAGATGGTTCGGGGTTGCACGATATCTGTAGGCGGACATGATAGTATCGGATCTGTTGGTTTTAGACACGCCGGACTATGATGTTATTCTTGGAATGGACTGGCTATCCAAGAACTCGTGCACGTTGATTGTGCAACCCGTACTATTATGGTTTCGGAGAGGTACTACCTCCCACGACTCCGATTGGTTTGACTATCGCACAAAGACGAAAGGAGCTACTGATTCGGATCAGCCGTCGATAGTTGGTGTAGGGAATGCTATGATCTGAATGAAGCTGGTATTAGGTTGAAGTTGGATGGTTTACCGTTGGTTCGAGATTTTCCGCGGGTATTTCCGGAGAAGTTGCCCGGATTACCATAAGAGCGGGGAATTGTGTTTGACATCCACCTGCAGTCGGGTACTGCTCCGATATCTATTCCTCCTTATCGGATGCCTATTTCTGAGGTGCAGGAGTAGAAGAAGCAACTGGAGGAATTACAAAGAAAAGAGTTTCGTCCGACCGAGCACTTCAGCGTGGGGTGCTCTGGTTTTGTTTGTTAAGAAGAATGATGGGACACTCTGACTTTGTATTGATTACAGACGGTTGAATGCTCTTATTGGGAAGAATAAGTATCCGTTACCGAGGATTGACGATCTTTTTGATCAACTTCGGGGTTCGAGGGTTTTCTCAAAGATTGATCTCTGATCTGGGTACTTTTAGCTTAGGGTGAAGGAAGAGGACATACCTAAGACTGCTTTCCGCACCCGATTTGGACACTTTGAGATTACGGTCATGCCATTTGGGCTGACCAATGCTCCGGCCGCATTCATGGATCTGATGCATCGGGTGTTCCGACCGTACTTGGACTCATTTCTGGTGGTTTTATTGATGATATTCTGATATATTCTCGGGATGAGGACTCGCATCGGGAGCATCTGAGGGTAGTTCTGCAGACACTTTGGGAACATCAGCTTTATGCTAAATTCTCAAAGTGTGAGTTCTGGATTCGGGAAGTCACTTTTCTGGGACACATTATATCTGAGCATGGTCTGTCTGTGGATCCAGAGAAGGTGAGGGCAGTTCGGGATTGGAAACAACCTACCACGGTACGGGAGATCAGGAGCTTCCTGGGGTTAACAGGATTTTATCGGAGGTTTGTACCAGGGTTTTCTATTCTGGCATCTCCGCTCACGCAGTTGACCAAGAAGGGTCAACCGTTTATCTGGTCTGAAAGGTGCGAGCAGAACTTTCAGGAGTTGAAACGGTAGTTGACTAACGCTCCGATTCTGACTCTTTCAGATCCGATCTTACCGTATGTGGTTTATACGGATGCTTCCACGTCTGGTTTGGGGTGTGTTGGCGCAGGAGCGTTTTGTGGTAGCTTATGGGTCGAGGCAGCTGCGACCGCATGAGCTGAACTGATTGACACATGATCTGGAGTTGGCTATAGTAATTTATGCGCTGAAACATTGGAAGCAATATCTGTTTGGTAGTAAATTTCAGATTCTTACCGACCATAAGAGTCTGAAATATCTGTTTACGCAAAAGGAGCTTAATTTGAGGCAGCATAGATGGCTCGAATACATTAAGGACTATGATTGTAGTATCGAGTACATCTCTGGCAAGGGCAACACGGTTGCCGATGCTCTGAGCAGGAAGTATACCGGCTTAATTAAGGGAGGAAATGTTGGTGACCGATCTGAGGAGAGTGATTTGATATGCCTTTGGCACAGGGGGCAGCTCTGGGAGCGTGCTCAGGTTATTACACTTATTATACATTCTGAGTGGCTTGATAGGATGCGCGAAGCGCAAGGTAGAGATTTGGTATTGAAGAAGTTATCTGGGGAAGATAAGGGTTTATGTGTTACCGACGTTTCAGTATAGGCAAGGATTGCTATACTTCTGAGATCGCCTTTATGTACCTGAGGATCAGGAGTTCTGGAATGAGATTTTCGAGGAGGCACACTCGAGCAGTTTGAGCATCGGAAACCGGCAGGGACACTGCAGACTTTGCCCATTCCAGTTCGGGAGTGGGGCAATGTTACTATGGACTTTCTGACTGCACTGCCCCTGACACGGTCTCGCCATGATGCGATCTGGGTTATTGTGAATCGGCTGATAAAGTGCGCACACTTTCTGCTTATTCGGGTCATAGACCCTCTGGAGAAGCTTGCCGGCTTTACATCAGGAAGATTGTACGTTTGCATGGAGTACCAGACTCCATTGAATCTGACCGTGATCCGCGTTTTACAAAGACGGTTCGATTGCTTTTCATGAAGCATTGGGCACGCGACTCCATCCGAATACGCCTTATCACCCACAGACGGACGGACAATCGGAGCGGGTGATTCGATATCGGAGGATATGTTGCGAATCTGTATTTTGGATTTTGGAGGAGTTTGGGACTAGCAGCTTGCTTTGATAGAGTTCTCGTACAACAATTGCTTTCGACTACGTTTGACATGGCACCATATGAGGTGTTGTACGGGAGGTGTATGACACCATACTGTTGGACAGATGCGTCTGATGGGGTTGAGCTGGGACCCGAGCTTTTTGAGGAGTCTACGGCAAAGATCAGATTGTTACAGGCGCGGATTAAAACCGCGAACGACTGCACCACTGCTTATACGAACCGCCGCCGTAGAGCTCTTGAATCGGCGTTTGGTGATAGAATTTGATAGAATTTGACTGGAGGTAGCACCGATCAGAGAGACAGTAAGATTTGATAGGCGAGGCGAGTTACCCCGAGTTATATCGGTTCTTATGGGTTTCCAGAGTAAGTTGTTAGGTTGGGTTTCCCCCCCAACTGTTTCTGTTTTATGTGGTATCTTCCAGGATAGCCTGTTGTGGATCGGTTAGATTTAGGTTCGGTACTGTCTGGGGTTGTCTGGTAGAAATACCGCAATCGTCTCGGGTGCAATAAGATGCACCCGGAGGGTGGGACGCCGTGAGGCTCAGTATGGTAGTCTAAACTACCACTCCCGCCGCACCAAAGACGGTGGTCCGATTGTTCTGGGTTAGAGGAATGTTTATATTTTCTGGTTGGTAGCGACACTTGTCTGGTTGGTTCAGGCTACTCTTGGAGGACCAAGAGTTCTAAGGGGGGGAGAATGTTACGGTCACCCCGAGCGGGTTGCGACCGGGTGACCCGGGTCTCCGGTTTTGGCCTGCGGGTCACGTTTTTCGGCGTTCAGACGGCTCCCGAGCCCTATCCGAGTATCATTTTGGCGAACCCTTCCGTATTTGAGGTCGTGTGGGTCCCCCGGACGTTTCCGCCGAAAATATTTTTCTGGCGCCGGGGGGTTGTCGGGGTCGCCTCGGGCCGTACAGCGGGCTCGGTAGCGCTCTCGAGATCTCAGTTTGAGAAGCCGTTTGTAGTTTTGGAGTCGTGGAAACGTCCCGGTGGTGGTTGTGGAGTTTAATATTTGGGGCGGGACGTTCGGTTCCGGGCGACTCCCGGGGCTCGGGACGGGAATCCCGGGACTCGGGATGGAAATTTTCTGACGGCTTTGGGGTAAGTTGTGTTATAATTTAAGATGGAATTTATGGGTATTTTTATAGAATTTTGGAGTGACGGAATTTCGGTTAAGGTTGACACGCTCGCACGTCGGGTTTTGGTTCGGGTTCAGCGAGCTCGGTAGGACACTCCGGAATGGTAAATGAACTTTTGAAAAATGTTCTGTGAATGTTATAATATTCTGAGGGTTGTGTCCAAGTTTCGTTAATTTTGGAATTCGGTAATTATTTTTGGGCAAAAAGAATTGGAACTTTCGGAAAATTGGGAGTTAAATTGTATTTGGTAACAAAATGGAAATTATTGGGGCATGGGCAGCAGCAGGTTCGGCAGTTTGGGAGACTTATAAGGGACACTTGTCCTATTTGTAATTAAAGATGAGAAAAAGAAAAGAAATGGTGGAAAATATATAAAGGAAAGATAAGTCATTTTTATCACTTCTCTCCTTCTTCTTCATCTCCTCCCTTTGCCGCCATTGTCATCCTCTCTCAAGCTCTCCATGGTGTTCTTCATATTTGGCAAGGAATCAACAAGGTTTTTGGTGCAAATCATAGGTAAGGTTCTTCTCTTCTTCTCTTTGCAAGTTAGAAGCATGGATTTTGGTGGAAAAGGGAGTTTAGAACCAAAAAAGGTTTGTTCTTTGCTATGAGTTGTGATGATCTTCTTGCTTCCAAGTTTTAGTATGTTGTTCTTGGGTAGTAGGGGAGTATTAATCAAGTGTTGGATTTTGGAGAAACTTCTTGGTTGAAAAATACCCAATTTGGCCGAATTTATTGGAATTTCTAAATTAATGTGTGTTTGTCTTCTTGAATCATGCTTCAAGTATGTTAATTCTAGCATGATTCTAAGCTCATGTGTGGATTCAATTTGATGGAAAACAAGTTGGGTTAAAAACCCCTCTTTGGCCGAATTGTTAAGTGAAGAGGTTTTGGTTGTTTAGGTGAAATTGGTTAGTGATCTTGCTTAATAATTGCAATTGGTGATTAAAGAGTGCTAATGGAACTTTGTTTGGATTGAAATGGAAGTTGGGTGAGAAATCCCCATTAAGGCCGAATTACTCAAAATTGGGGCTTTGTTGTTTTGATGCAATTGGTTAGTAAGTTTGGTTAGGAAGTGAAATTGGTGATTAGTGGGATTAATTGGAAGCTTGAACGGTTTGAATTGGAAGTGTGGTGAAAAATTGGTTAAGGATCAAATTGTTGAAGTGATTCTTTTTCAATGTTGGTGGTGTGTGTTGATTGAATTGGATGCTAAATTGGTAATGTGGGTGGAAGTAGGTGCGTTATGGTGTTTGAAATACCATTTTCGGGTTAGAAAAGAGAAAGTTAGTTTTATACGAGTTTACCGGGAAAAGTGTCCGGAATGCGGGTTTAAGGGTTGGAATACGTTTGTGGGAGTTGGAATAACAAGGTTCTAGCTCGGTTCGTAGAAACCGAGCTTTACGTGGAATTTTCCGGAAAGTGCGGGTTTGTGCGGAAATTGTTTTCTCGGGGTTTGTTTGGATATGTTCGATCCAACTATGGTTGTACAGCTTGATTCTGCGTTGGTGGAGTAGCGCGGACCCGTAGGAGCCAAGTTGTGCATTTCGGTCGGGAGTCGGGATCTTCCGAGTGTTGGGCTGCGGGCGCGCTTCGAGGTAAGGGCTTAATTGGTAAAATGTATGTTTGTTCCTTTTCAAGGCCCGGATGACCTTAGAGGCCCGGGTTCCTATTCTGGTCCGTATATGTTTATCAGGTAATGATACTTCTGTTTGTGTTTGTGTATTATTATTATTATTTGTTCTGCTCTGTGACGAGACCCGTATGGTCGTAGAGGCCACGGGTGCTCCTTGATTCTGTTTGTGTATCCGCACCGGAGTGCCGATATTGCTCGTGTCCGCACTGAAGGGTGCCGACATTTCGCGTATATCCGCACTTGGGGTGCTGGTATACTTCTGTGACCCTACGACAGTTTGGGGATCGCGACCCCAGCCGGTACCGTGCTTTCTGTTCTGTTCTGATCTGTTCTGTATATTTCTGACCTCTTAGAGAGGGCTGTCGTTACGGGTCGTTCTGGCGGTTGGACCGCATACGATGGATTCTGACTCACCTCTGACTTTGCATACATGTATATATGCGATTGTGCTTGTATCTGCTCTGTTTTGCAGGTTCAGTTCGCGCCATATGGGCAAACTACACTTTTACCTTAGTCCTTACTGGGTCCTTTCGAGGACTCACCCTTTCATTTGTTTACACCTTTCAGGTTGTTCTGAAAAGCAATTGGCGGAATAGAGATCCGCAGTGCTTTCGGATTTCTTGGGTTTCAGCAGCAGCAGTAGTACCACGGGCGGAAAATCTCCTGAGTGAGAAAGTTTCCGATTCCGCACAATAGGTATATATATAGGTTTTGGTTTAATGGCTCAGAGCTGTAGCCGCATGCATGTAGTTTAGATCATGTATTTGTATAAGACGTATAATCTGAGACATACTCGCCTTTATTGTCTTCTGAGTCGAGGGCGGAGCCCCGACTTGCTTATATTGGAGTTGTGGTTATATCATGGATTTTGGTGTTTCTGTGTTGTGGCGATGTTTGATGTTTGACACCATGAACTGCATGTTTGGTAGAAGTTGGATTTTTCTAGTATGCTTGCCTTGAATGAGTATCTAGGTTGCTAGTTGCCACTTGGCTGTGTGTTACTTGAGCTCGATGCTCCGCTGCCGCGCTTTTCGTCGTAGGTTCCGGTTCTCGACGTCGCAGCCGGCTCCGCCTCCGCAACCGGGCGGGGTGGCTGTGACATTTTATGCGGGATTTCGGGTGAAATAAAGTGGGGTTTAAAGGTTGGAATGTGTTTGTGGGTGTATGAATATCAATGTTCTAGCTCGGTTCGTAAAACCGAGCTTTCTGTGGATTTTTGGGGCAAAGTGCGGGAATGTGCGGGATTGGTTCTGGGGGTCTAATTTGATGAGTCCTGATTAGTTTATGGTTGTTCAGCTTGTTTCAGCTTTGGTAGAGTGGTGTGGGACCATAAAAGTCAAGTTTTACTTTTCGGGCCAGGAGTCAGGATCTCCCGGGATTTGTACTGCGGGGCAGCTTTTCTGAGGTAAGGGCTCAACTTCTCTCGTTATGCATTCTGGGAGTAATTGCATGTTTGTTCTGTCTCAAGGCCCGGATGGTCTTGGAGGCCCCGGGTTCATATTCTATTCTATATATACGCACCAAGTGTCGTTATTTCTGTTTATATTTACATATATACGTTCTGTTCTGTGACGAGACCCGGGATGGTCTTTAAGACCACGGGTGCTCCATGGTTTGGTTGGTTTTATGTCCGCACTGGAGGGTACCGACATTCTTTGAATATCCGCACTGGGGGTGCCGATATACTTCTGTGACCCTATGACAGTTTGGGGATCGCGACCCCAGCCGGTACCGTGCTTCTGTATATTTCGACCTCTTGGGGAGGGCCGCTGCTCTGCGATATTATAAGGGTCAGCGGTTGGACCGCATGTGATGGGATTCCGGCTCACCTTGTTATTTATGTTTGTGTATGTATATATATATATATATATATATATATATATATATATATATATATATATATATATATATATATATATATATATATATATGATTGTGTTGTTCTGTTTTGCAGGTTCTGCTTGCTACCGCTTAAGCAAGCGGTATCTTACCTCAGCCCTTACTGGGTCCTCCCGAGGACTCACCCTTTTATTTGTTTACCATCTTTCAGGCCGTCTTGGAAAGCAACCAGCGGAGTAGAGATCCGCGGTGCTTTCTGACATTTTGGGTTTCGATAGCAGCAGTACCATGTGCGGGAATCTTGAACCAGAGGCATCTGATTCCGCACTTAGGTATTTATAGGATTTTGTTTTTGGTGGCTCTGTAGCTGTAGTTGCATGCATGTATTTAAGATCATGAGTTTGTATATGTTATA
Organism: Stellera chamaejasme; assembly: GCA_024586325.1. NCBI lineage: Eukaryota > Viridiplantae > Streptophyta > Magnoliopsida > Malvales > Thymelaeaceae > Stellera > Stellera chamaejasme. The sequence goes on along the minus strand of CM044984.1, from coordinate 23,017,635 downwards.
TGATCGGAGATATATTCTGCCTTTGTTGTCTTCTGAGTCGAGGGCGGAGCCCCGACTTGCCTATATTGGATATGTTATGAAATGAATTCAGTGTTTCTGTGTTTGTTGCCATGAACTGCATGTTTGGTAAAACGTTGAGTTATCTTGTATACTTGCCAGATAAGAGTTTTGTAGGTTGCTAGTCGTTGCTCGACTATTCCGTCTTTTGAGCAAAACGCTCCGTTGCCGCGCTTTCCGCCATTGTTTCCATTTTCGACATCGCGGCCGGCTCCGCCTCCGCAACAGGGCGGGGTGGTCGTGACATAAGATGTGGTTAATCAAAGAATCTGGCTTAAGGCTCAAATGGGTTTATCTAATGAGTTAAGGTACAGGTTGGCTATTTGGTCAACTGGCTCATCATAAATTGCCATCGTCTTCCCAGTTCAACACACAACAAATGTGGACTTCAAAAGGTTTTAAGCAAGCAAGTTCTAGCTCAAACGCACAGTAAGATACTCTCAACAAAGATTATGTCACACACAAGTCATATCATTGAAAAAATATTTGGCACAAAAAAAACTCACAAGGTAAAATTCTCTATTTAAAACATTGAGGAAAAAATTCTACCACTTCAATGATCACCAGCATAGATGTTGACAAAGGTTTTAAACAATAATCAAACTTATTGGGGCAAAGGAATCATGCTAAAGTACTAGACAAAACTAGCTGCTTGCATGGTGTTTCAATCAAATCCATCATACATAAAAGTACAACCTCACTTCCCATCATCAACATAAGCACACATCCCCCCAAACTCAAAACAAGCAATGTCCTCATGCTAACAAAGGGATGAAAAAGAGAGGGTACGTGAGATCATACCTGGGGGGCCATGTTAGGCCCCCTACTCTTTCCTAACAGTGAGATTGGCCTTTGTACCAATCTCTCACATTCCTTTACGAAAACCATTGCTTTCTAATGAATTTCTAGCTCCACTAATTGGTCAACCACCTGAAAATGAAGATCACACATCACTGCACCGATTTTCTTATTGAAACATGAATTTTAAAAAAACTTAATGGAACTAAAATATGAAAGCTGGAACCGTTGGGTTGCCTCCCAATAAGCACTACGTTTCACGCCTTAGCTAGGCATGGATGGTGATCATTTTCATGGAGGAGTAGAGAGAGCCTTGAATGATCCAAGCAAGTTTGCCTCCTTGAAAGGCATTGAATCCTTCACTTTCACTTTTAAGGCCGAGTTGACCTTAGGCACATATACTTGCTTCAACTTCTTGATGCATTCATGTAGAGACTTCTTTGGCTTGCTCTTCACCCTCTTTTTCCTTCTCTTTTTACTCTTGGAGGTGCTTCCTCCTTCAATCATTTCCTTCTCACGTTCAGCTTCTGTCATTGCCACTATTTTTCTATAATGACTTAGTTGAGGTTCATTCCACTCTTGAATTGGAGGCTTGTCCATATTCTTGTGTACCACCACAGGAGGTAAGCACACTATAACAGCCTTGACTTCCTCAACCTTAGGTGTTGAAACCACCTTATTTCTCATCATGTCAAAATCCACCTTGACATCTTCAACTTGGAAGGAGATTTTTCCATTCTTGACATAACAAATAGCTCCAACTGTGGCTAGGAATGGTCAACCAAATATCAATGGCACTTTATTGTCCTCCTCAATGTCCAAGACCACAAAATCAGTAGGAACCACCAAATCCCCTACTCTTACCAACACATCTTCTAAGGCACCCCAAGCTTGGTGAAATGACCTATCCGCCATTCTCAGAGTTATCATTGCCGGTTTTACTTCTAAACCCAATTTTTCCACCACATATAATGGGATCATATTCACGGCGGAACCCAAATCACATAAAACATTATCAAACTCTTCTAAACCAATAGTGCAAGGGATAGTGAACGAGCTGGGTCTTTCGCCTTAGCCGGAAGTTTCCTTTGAATAACTGAGCTCACTTGTTCTGGAAGACCAACTTGAACCCATTCATCTTTTACGAATCCTCTTTCTTTTCCATGACTTCTTTGATGAACTTCTCCCATTTTTCCATAAGTGAGGTGGCCTTCAAAACCGGTAAGTTTTTTTTTTGAACGACATCAAAACCGGTAAGTTGACATGCAACGTTTTGAACACATTCATGTAATTGTGAGCCTTTTTGTTTTCTTGTGGGTGTGTCACTTCATCTTGTCCTTCTTCATTCAACAATTGAATGAAATTGCAATCTTTCCTTGAATTTTCCTCATCCACAATTTTTGTGAATTTATCTTTTTGGATTCGTGTCACCGAAGTTGCAATACGCGCGATTTGAGTCTCCAAGTTATGGATTGATGTTCCAAATCTATTCTAAATTCCATCCATCCTCTTCTCCATTTCCACAAACTTTCTTGTGTTGAGAGCATTGGCATCTCTTACTTCTTGCACTAATGCTTCGATAGTAGATAGCATTTTCACAACTGGATCATTGGCTTGAGATGTCTCAATTTGATGTAGAGTTCCTTGCCCTTGATTGCTGTAGATTTGTCCGGAGAATGATCTTGGCTTGTTGTACAAATTCTCACTTTGCCTTAGTTGGAAGTTGCTTTGATTGGCCGGATAATTCACAAAATTACATTCTTCAAGTTCATCCAAGTCTTCCGCCAACATAGGTTGTTTCACATTGTTGCCGCTTTCTTGATTCTTTATCATTCCACCCACCATACTAGTCAATGCGGACATTTGAGCTTGTAGAGAAGTCTCATTGTCCAACTCATCAAGCCCCTCCTTCTTTGATGAGTCCTCGAATAATCTCTGCCTCGATGCTCCTCACTCTTCTCTAAAAGATCCAAATGATCCCATGCCTCATCAGGGCTCTTTTGCATAAAGAAACCACAGGCTGTAGCATCCAATTTCTCTTGAGATCTTGAAGAAAGTCCATCAAAGAAGAGGTAGATTTGATGCTCCCTAGGTAATGCCGCTTGAGGACATCTCTTGTTCAATTCCTTGAACCTCAACCAAGCTTGAGCAATAGTTTCAGCCTCTTCTTCATGAAATTTATACAAATCATTCTTAGCCTCAAATGCTTTTTGTGGAGAGAAATACTTCTTAAGAAAATACTACTTCAATTCTTCCCAAGTCCGAATTTTCACCGGGTCCAAACTTCTATACAATTTCCTTGCATGACTCTTCAAAGAAAAGGGGAAGAGTCGCATCTTCTTCGCTTCATCTGGAACACCTCTTGTCTCCAAGATGTCACTTATCATGATGAAGTGACCCAAGTGCTCATTAGGGTCCTCATTAGCCAACCCATTAAAAGCTTGATTCTCAAGATAAGTAAGCACATGTCCCGGAATAGCATAATCACCTTGAGTGGGAGGAGGTCGAATTCTTCTTTCATCATCCGCCAAGAACCTTGGGCCATACATCTCGGCTAATGGTACGCATCTTCTATTGTCTTCATTGTTGGCATTCCTTCCATTAACATCGTTGTTCACATTCCGATTGTTGTCATTGTGGTTGTTGTCATTAACATGCTCTTCATTATGATCATCTCCATTGTTGAGATTAATGCAAGGCGGAACTAGACCCGCCATATTAATTGAAGAGGAAGATGAGCTACTAGAATCCTCTTGAAGTTGCTTTCCTTGTAGTCTTATGTTCCGTAGAGTCTTTTCAATCTCCGGATCACAAGCAATGATAAGCCCATGAGAACTTCTAGTCATGCACCAAAACCAATCTTAAAATGAGGACAAAAACACTACAAAAAATAAGTAACACAATACTAACAAAAACAAAACAAGATCACTCTCAATACCAAAAAGTCAATCAACATACACTCAAGCCCCCCGGCAACGACGCCAAAAAATTTGATGCGTGCAAATGGTATCACTTTCTAGCACAAGTTTTATATTTATAACTACCCTTTTTAAGCCCTCAAGTGTAAGGATCGCGAGTAATATAGCAAGTAAGAGCAAAGGGTATCAAACCCAAAGGAACTAGAGCGTTGATCAACTAAAAAGATTAAAAGTGCAATTTCAACTAAGATGTACAGTAATGAGTCATAAGATAGGTGTGGATTGATCTAATGTTGGAATGAAGGTAGCTCTATAATACGGACTATGACTTAACAAAACATGCAGCAATAACTTAACAAACAAGAAATACACAAATAGCAAGACTTTGGGGTTTTCAATTTTAAAATACTCCCGGGGTTTGCTTGGGTTTAAGGGGTCCTCTACGAGTTCATCACATGATTTGGAGGTGAGTTACTACATCTAACATGCTTCTTTCTCAAGCAAACATGTTAATCTCTCAACAAATCAACCTAGTCCTTCTCTTGATTTAGCATTGACTCTCAAGGCATGAATAGATCCTAACTTAACCACCACTCCACTCCTAAAAGCTATCTCTAACTAGAAGCAAGTAGAGCTATTGATTCCCAAAAGTCTAGTTCATGCAAATCCCACTTAGGCATTTCATCGAACACCTTGATGCATATGAATAGATATGGTCATACACTCATAATAGAAACATCCAAGCACAAGAATCAATATCCAAATCAAAATAAAGAAGATGAACACATAGAGAATCACCCTAGACAAGCAAACCCCAAGACACAAGTGACTACTCACTCATGCTCATATCACATAAACACATCAACATGTAATGATCAAAAGATAAAAGTAAAAGAGGAGAGGAGAAGAGAATAAAAGTCTATTGCAAATGAATCTTTAACCCAAGATCATGAAGGCTTCAGCCCCAATAGTGTGGAGAGCTCAAAACCGTAGGTGGAAGAGTAAAGTGGGTTGCAAAAGGAACAAATCTCTCCAAATTCGTAATTCCCCTCTTAATCTCCTAAAACTCACCCTAAAAGACTATATATAGAGTATCATAATGACTAAAGGGTCCCTAGACATGTTGGTCACCTTTAGGGTGTTAATTGAGGGCAAAATAGTCCAGAAAAACCGCTGCAACAGTGTTTGAAACGAGAACTATCGCAATGGTCCCGAAATATTTAAGTGCAGGTGGTGGCGCCACAATGGTGCCACGATGGCGCCGCGAGTGTGTCACTTTGAGGCCGAGAGCTCACGCGGCGCCAGCTTGGCTCCGCGATGGTGCCGCGAGTGTGTCACTTGAGACTGAAAGCTCACGTGGTGCTAGCTTGGCTCCGCGATGGTGCTGCGAGTTTGTTGCACCAAGAACTTCCTATTCCAAGCACGAGAGGTTGTCGGTGCATAGCTTTCATGTCCGAGCCTTCATTTTCACCAAGATTTGATAGTTAGGTCCTTCCTCCACTCCTCAACGTGCGAGATTCCCCATTTTTCTCTCCGCAAACTTCATTTCTACTACCCGAATGTACACCTACAAATAAACCAACTTACTAAATAACATGTGCAAATATGATCAAATTCGCTCAAATGCATGATGGAAATGATTTGAAACACTTGGAAATGTGATATGTGCATGGTACACATCAATGTGCCGAACAACCCGACACTTCGAGATGAGATTCTTGAGGAGGGCCACGCGAGCAGATTGAGTGTGCACCCAGGAAGTGAGAAGATGTATCATGATTTGAGATCTCACTTCTGGTGGTCGGGCATGCGAAGGGACATTGCTACATATGTCTCTAAGTGTGCCACATGTCAGAGAGTGAAGGCTGAACATCAGAGACCCGCGGGGACGTTGCAGACACTACCTATTCCAGTCCGAAAGTGGAGCAATATCACCATGGATTTTCTGTCAGGATTGCCTATGACCCGATCACGTCATGACACTATCTGGGTCATTGTAGATCGGTTGATGAAGTGTGCTCATTTTCTACCTTTAAGGATTACAGATTCCCTGGAGAAGCTAGCTTAGATATACATTCGTGAGATAGTGCGGTTACATGGAGTTCCAGACTCCATTGTATCTGATCGAGATTCGTGGTTCACGACGCGATTTTGGAGCGCTTTTCATAAGGCTTTGGGCACACGACTTCTTTTGAGTACGACTTATCATCCTCAGACTGACGAGCAGTCAGAGCGAGTGATTCAGGTGCTTGAGGATATGCTACGCAGTTGTGCACTGGATTTTGGCGGTGAATGGGATCAGCATTTACCTCTGGTAGAGTTCTCCTATAATAACAGTTACCAGAGTACTATCGTTATGGCACCTTACGAGGCTTTACATGGCCGATGTTGTGTGACGCCCCACTGTTGGGCAGAGGCTTCCGATAGAGTTGATCTGGGTCCTAAATTAATTGAGGAAACGACAAATAAGATCAAAAGGATTCAGGAGCGTATGAAGACCGCCAACGACAGAACTACTTCTTATGTTAATAAGCGAAGACGGGATTTGAAATTTGAGGTTGGAGATAAGGTATGGCTTAAGGTAGCACCAACCTGAGGAACTATCAGATTCGGAAAGAGAGAGAAGTTGGCTCCGCTAAATGTGGGTCCTTACGAGATTCTAGAGCGAGTGGGCAAGGTTGCGTACAGGCTAGCTTTGCCACCGAGTATGGCAGCATGCACAATGTATTTCATGTGAGTATGTTGAAGAAGTGTATCTTGGATCTGATTCAAACGATTGCGATTGAGGATGTGCAACTGGAGCCGGATTTGTCGCACCAAGAGCTACCTGTGGCTATTCTGGGACAGGATGTGCGGAAGCTTCGGAGTAAGTTTATCCCAATGATCCGAGTTCAGTGGTCTCATCATTCCGAGCGTGAGGCAACCTGGGAGGTTGAGCAAGATGTGATGGAGCGCTACCCAGAAGAATATCAGAGACTTAAGACGGCCTTGGAGGACCAAGGGTCTTAAACGTGGAAGAATGTTACCAACGTCCGGTAAGTGCGTAAGTTAATTATGCGCTTAAGCGCTATTACCAGGATTTGTGAATTTTGGGTGGCTCGGGACTTATAATTAGACACGTGAAGCATGTTGTGGGTATAATATGATGTCCCGAGGGTTGTGTTCGAGTTTCGTTCTAATCGGAGAAGTAGTGTGAAAGTTGTAATTTTCGGGTTGGACTAACTTGCAACTTTTGAAAGTGTGGGGGCTAAAGTGAAAAAGAAAAAAAGAAAGAAACGGCAAGGGAGAGGCGGTTGCATTTAAAGGAAGAGGTGAGGTGTGTGTTAGTGCACATGTTATGTTATTAGTAATATTATATTATATTATATATATATGTATATGTATATATATATATATATATAGAATAGTATTAGTAGAAAGAAAGAAAACAGAGATTTCAAAACCTTCATCTTCTTCTCTGAACGTCCGTGGCTGAAGTTTAAGGGCAAAGTGGGATCTCTCAATTTCTCACCAAAATCTTGAAGGTCAGTTGGTTAAATCGATCCTTAGGAGAAATAATTAACTCCTTATAAATCGGTTTTTGTGATTGTGGCTCCGGTTGGAAACCGTGAGCTTCTGAAAATTGCTCCATATTTATGGAACTTCTCTTATGGTTGGTTTTATGGTTCATAAGCGTTCCTTGCACCTTCTATTACATCTTTTGTGTTAGGAGTGTGAGCTGAATCTTTGCAGAAGTGCTGCCGAAATTGTACTGTATATTATTGATCAGAGCAACGAGTTAAACATTTTGTACGGTTCAGATTTCGTCGAAAAAGCCGTATGTGAAAGCCGTTTTTTCCTGCCCGAGCCCCATTTTTGGCGCCATTGTTGTGGGTCAATTTTGTGAATTCTGAATGTATATTCTGGATCTGTGGATCAATTGTGAACAGTGAGTAGTTGGAAACGCAGCCGGAACCCTGCCGAAATCTGTACCGGGAGAGCTGATCGGAAAATTCCATTCGGTTTTCTACTTAAGGTAAGGGTTCAGTGTGTCTCAGGGTACTGCATTTTGGAGTACATTATAAAATGCGTATCGGAATATATTGAGGCTAAGTTTGGTTTAAGGGGTTGGCCCGGTGATGCCAAACTTGGTCAAATAGTATAAGCATTGGTGTGTAGGTCGCGGGATCAACATTGAGGATATGTATCTACACCTAAATGGTGCAGGTCTGTGTGATACACCTTTAAGGTGTTTGTGATACGACGTTGGGGATCATGACCCCGAGCTGACCATGCTTTTGTGTGTAATTATATGTGTGCCTCGGCTAAGGCCGGTAAGATCGTCATTGTGCCTAACTACATCATAATCCATTGTTTGACTTGCATTTCATTTGGTTGAATCTGCATTTGTTGAGCATGTGTATGTAATTACATGAGTATGTGTATTCTTGTATATTTGCATTTTTCTTTGGTTGCAGGTTTCTTGTTCTCCAAGAAAATCTTTGCTTATACCTCAGCCCTTACTAAGTTCTTTCGAGAACTTACCCCTTATTTCTTCATTTCAGGAGGATCTGACCCGCAGCCCGCTGAGTAGAGTCGGGGGTTGCTTTTGTGTGTGATATTTCAAGTACCATTTTGTGTGTTTCGATCTGTTGTGATTCGTATTGAGAAAATAAGGGGTAATGTCTTATGTGTGTGTATATCGTTCCGGGATTTACGATATATGTGTGATCAACTTTTTCGGGATGTGTTGGGTGGTATTCAGTTCTGGAGTTCAGATTATGTTAACGGTTAAACTTTCTTATGTGTGTAGCAGTAGCAGTATTTTGCACGTCGAGAACGTTGGTTGGACCCCGGAGTGTCACCACCTCGCACGTTCTGTATGTATTCCAGTAACATTTTTGTGGCTTTGTATATTGTAGATGACATGTATGCATGTAGAATTAGTAAAATCTGGGTTTTCGTCAAAAGTCAGATTTGTGCTGGATTTTCTGCTGGGAAGCATTCTGGGCAGATTATGTGCATGTTTGTAATTCTGAGTGTGGAATGCATGTTTTTATCAGTTTTGGGACTTGTACGTCCGAAAAGGTGTAAATCGCCCCGTGTCGCCTATGCCCCGGGTTTCTGGATTTTTGTCAAAAATCACCTGTATATGTGTAAGCATATGTGCGTGATACATGATTTGTGTGGAAAATTTCAGAGTAGGAAGCTTAAAATAAACTATGGGGCCCACAGGGCCCACTTGTCAAATTTGATATGTATGTGATCTGTTACCCTAACTCAGTGTGACTACGGTGTTAATAAGCATCGTAATCGCTTGTGTGCTTCCGCCGTGGGGTGACACATATAGTCACAATTCACATAGTTGAGATGAGCTGAAAATCACTTCTCCATTTGAGATGAGCTCAAAAGGACTTGGTACGCTAAGAATTCCAACAAAGAAGTCATGTCACCCCACCGCCCCCGGAAGCTGGCGGAATCGTCGTTCTTGCAGAAGCTGGAAGTATCAGCGGTGGGTGAATACGGAATTTCTCTTAAAAGGGTTGTGGAACCGAAACCCGTCCCTTAATCGTTTCCTTCAAGTTTAAAGTTAATACGTGTTTGCAGTTTTTAAGACGTCTTACTAGTCCTAAGCATGCACCCGAAACACGTTAGTGGTTTTACAGAATATCGCGCGCGTGGAAAACAGATAAGAAGTAATACAGGCAGAAGGAGTTCCGCCCTCTTCGTAGGGTCGGAAACTCCCCACGAATAATATACAGTCCAGTATATCAGAATACTAAATGTATCTAATATGCATACTATGCCTACAGAGCCGAACCATAAAACGGATTATACCTCACTAACTACCACTGCTGCTGCTAAACATAAACATGAGAAATTAACGTTAGACTAATCACAGATTTCAAATGACAGATTACAGAAAGGATCTAACTAGAATAACCCCCAAATTGAATCAGAAAAATACCTCTCAGAACACAGAATGCAGAACGATCACTGCGGGAGGTCTACTCCGTAGGTCGTTTCCCAGGATCCCCAGAAAATGTTTAATATGTGGGGCTGAGTTCTCAAAAGAACCCGTAAGGGGGCATGTACAATACCGGGAAAACTTTTTAAAAACGTTTTTCCCTGCATAAAAGGTTAGAATGCAATGAACTAGCAGATAATACAACCCTAAGTTTAAACAAGAATATGATATGCAAATAACATGATGCTCAGAAGTCCCGTTGGACTGGTGGTACTTTCCCATACAAGTGGTCTCAGACCTCAGACAGCACCATACGGCGGCTTGTTAAGCTCACGCCGATTATCGGGATCTAAACGCATGGTACCAATGAGGGGTGATCTGTCCCTAACTGTCAGAATAGGAAGCGGCATAAAGCCGACACATAACAGAAAATGGGTCCATCGTCGACCCCCGATAAGCATATCCGATATAGCATAAGTCTAGAAAACCATAACAAAGAGTGGGTCCATCATCGACCCCTGAAAAGCATGAAATCCAGAAATAAAAAAACCTGCAAACCGCTATGTACCATGTGACTAGCCCCGGGAGTCACTGGGCCCCACCCTCGACCCGAGTACTAGCCCTTAACTAACCTAATACACATGAGTTGAACTGCATTGCGTATTAAGAAAGCTAAACCCCTTACCTTAGACGCTCCACAGCAGTATCCACAGAAATGCAGATTTAATCTGGTAAAGTTAGAAACACAACATAACTCTTGTTAATTAACTAAAGTTCCTTACTTTGGTAATTTATCCATAATTATCACTTAAGTCCTCCAACTTTTCAGAAGTTTGCAATCTTGCCCAAAACTTCACAAAGTTGCAGAAATTGACAACTTTATACATAAAGTGTCCATAATTAATTCCATAACTTAAAGTGGCTAACTTTCCTTTAGCTTCTTCATAATTATACCTTTAGTCCTTAAACGTTTTAAGAACTTTCAAGCTAGCCCCTAAGTTCCACAAAGTTACAAAATACCCAATTTTATCAACTTTTCAACACAAATAATTTTTTTTCCAAAATCCCCAATAATTCTGCAATGGTCCAAACTTTCGGCCAAAATTCATTTTGATCCTAAACTTTATAAACTTACACTTTAGCCACTTAAACAATACTTTCTTCACCAAAACATCATTTAATCACTTTCTCCAACACTTTAACTTCACAAAATCATCATAAAAGCATCATCAACATTTCGGCCCTTTTCCAAAAATTCACCAAATAAATTCCAACCTTTTCCAACAACTTAAAATCATCTTAAACCTACTTATAACATGTTTTCCAACAACTTTCTTCAACAAAAATCCACCCAAAAAAATACATTCAACAGTTCGGCTTCACCATGAAAGTTCAACCAACATGCTTTTTCACATACTTCCAAGAACAACATATGTTCTACATGCTTCACACAACAACATACTTGAAGATCATACCCATTCTTTAACCAAATTCATAAAATTTTCCAAGGAGGATCCTCACCTTGATAATACTTGTACTCAAAGCTTTGGATGAGTTGTTGTTGAGACAAATCCACCACCAAAAGCCCTTGAATGTTACTGATTTAAGAAGCCTGGGAAGTGTTAGAACTTTTCTTGTTGAAGATCTAAACTCAAAACTTCAAGAAATGGTTTTTGAAACCAAAAGTGCTGCTGGACCCGTCAGATTGCTCAAGGGTTTTGGGGACATTAGGCGTAAAGGCTGTGAAAGAGGGAAAAAGTTTGCTGGCAGCAAAGGAAGAGATGTGTTTTCTTTCTTTTGCTCAATAATGGAGATGAGTGATAAGTGATGAATCTGAAATAAAAGAGAGAGTGAATGATCTGAAAAAATGAGTGGTGATGGCTGATTGTGATGATGATAAGGGAAGGGGATGGGTATGAAAAGAAGGGGTATGGGTTAGTGGAAGAGTATAAGAGGGATGAGTTAAAAAAACTTATCTCATCTTCATATAAATATAAATATGTAAAAAATGGCCAAAAAATATCTCAATCCACTCAAGAAAATGCGCCGACCAAGGGAAAATAATCCAACATGTGGTTTTCTAATTTTTCTTCCTCGGTGACCATTTTACCCCCTGAAACCGATTTTTGGCAAAACATCTCAGAACTCCGTAAATGTTATCCAACATGTAAAACACTTATATATAATTCCAAATTAACTCCCAAATACTAAATTCCATTAATTAATCACAAGCCGTTTGTGATCTAATAATTACAGAATTTGAACTTGCGGCCGAAATTCAACAGAAAAATTACAGAACGCCGGGGGTGGGTGTAACAACCTCCCCCCTCGGACTCTTGGTCCTCCAAGAGTGGTCTCAACAACCCGTACTCATCCGGATACTTACTCATCAAGTCCTGCTCCGTCTCCCAAGTCGCCTCCCGATCAGAATGATGTGACCACAGAACCTTCATTATCGCAATCGACTTGTTGCGGAGCCTTCGAATGTCTATGGCCAAAAAAGATATTGGTACCTCTCAATGTCAACAATCATTGTTTTTCCTAATTGACTAATTTAATTTTTAGGGACTTATTTGATTAATTTAGTTTTGATTCTGACTTAATTAAAAGAAGGGGGATTGAATTGAACACTTTAAACCTTAAGCATGGTGAGGGTGTCATTTGCCACCTTTTTCCTTAACTCACAAGCATACACGAAAGTTGTTTCTGCGAGATAGTTCTCCGCCATTGTCGATCTTCTAGCTTCACCCAAACTCTTCAACTCCAGCCTAACACTAGCCTCCATCCATTCCTATAAATAGAACCATTGTTCCATTGAGTAAGGGATCCGAGAAGGAAGCCAAAAAATCTTCTCTCTGTAGAGCACGTCTCCATCAAAATCCTTGCTGCCCTTCTCCACCTCCACCGTTAGCCTCTGCCGGAGCCTCCATCAGTCTTACCAAACCTGTCAACACATCCCGCATCTACCGCTACCCGCCTTCGCACCGTTCCAGCCGTCGAACCACATCTCAGCTGCAACAGCAGCAAATTAGCGGTAGACCCGAGCCATTCAGCCACCCCAGCGCCGCCAATCGCTCTGTCGTCGACCGGAGACCATCTCCGATGCCTCCCCAGTTAGCGGAGCACCAGTCCCAACCGAAACCGCCGCCGGAAGGCCCAGGTCCGGCGAGATCCTCAAGAAGGGAGCCGAGCCCTGCCCGACGTTTTCCATCGCGTGAGCCACTCTAGTGCCGCACCGAAGCTGCCTCTTCCAACCTCATTCGCCGGAGCACCTGCTGCAGCCCAAGTCATCGCCGCTTGTCGCTATTCGCCGTGAAACCGCACCACCCAGCCGCCGGACTTGCGAGCTCCGTTGCGACTCGCAATTGCAGAACACGTGTTGTGTTTGGTTAAATAGAAACCCGGTAAAACTCTCTTTTGATCCTTGCTTGTTTTTATTTATGTTAATAAAGTCACTAACTTCTTTTCTTTTGCGTTTTTACAGGTTTAACAAATTTTAACTTTGTTTTCTTACAAAAAGGTCACCGGACAGAGTTGTTTATTTTGTTCTTTTCATGACTCTTAGTTTTCTTTTTTCCAATTTTATTCATAATCTATTTGTTTGTCATAATAATTAATTCCAATCATCTTTTAATTTAATTGTCATTGATCATTGATTTTCTTGACATTGATCATTCTTCATTATTTTTGCTAACATTCTCATCTCTCATTATTTTTACTAACATTCTCACCTCTCATTATTTTCGTTTACATCATCATAATAATTATAAGTTTTTCGTTATCATCATTGAACTGATTCTAGAATCTTTTCCATTCTTCCAGAGTTTAGCTCGGGTTTTTGGAATCTCCAAGAAAAAGGCAATTCGACCTCCACACCAGACAAATTCTAAGGCAATTCGACCGCCGCTCCGCCGACTCGACAGGTATGCATTCTAACCCCGAGTTCTCCCGGTCCAACGGGAGCGAACTACGTGGGCTTTGATCCCGATTCAAACGGGTACGTAGACAGCTTGGAAGCCCATAATCCAGTCCCAACTCCAAATAACTAAAATTAATCCATTGTTTGAAAATAAAAAAAAATTAATCATTTTGCATTATTTAATTTATGGGAATCACCTTTTATTTTGTTTTAAGAATTATTTTCAGACAAATTGGGTGCCTAACACCTTCCCAATTTGTACCCAATCCCCGGACTTAAAATCTCTGGTTTTCGTGGAAATTTCCCTTTCTAAAATTCGGAGTCAAAAATTGGGTTTTTCCTTAATTTCCCATTTTCTAAAAAATAAAGGTGGCGACTCCATCGTTTTCCCAAACTGGCGGAAAAGCCCCCCGATGAGCGGCCCTCCCGATCACACTCGGTAGGATAGATCCGGCTCTAGTTTGATTTCCTCCACCGGAATGGTCTGACTGGCGTCCAAAATGCACTTCTTGAGCATGCTGACGTTGAAAACATAATGCACAGCCGACATGTTCGAGGGTAAGGCCAATCTGTATGCAACCATGCCTATACGCTCCAGAATTTCGTAAGGACCAATATACCTCCGCCTGCCAAATCGGACGGTTCCACGAGTCGGTGCAACCTTCAACCAAACTTTGTATCCCACCTCAAACTCCAGATCTCGTCGTCTCTTGTTGACGTATGAGGTGGTCTTGTCATTTACGGCCTTCATCCGCATCTGAATCAGATGGATCTTCTCTGTCGTCTCCTCTAAAAGCTCGTGGCCGATAGTCATCCTGTCTGAGGCATCTGTCCAACAATGCGGTGTCATGCATCTTCGACCATATAGTGCCTCAAAAGTTGCCATGCCGATAGTAGTCTCATAGTTGTTATTGTAGGAGAACTCTACTAAAGGCAAGTGGTGATCCCAATGTCCCCCGAAGTCCAAAACACAACTCGTGAGCATATCCTCGATAGTCTGAACAACTCTCTCTGACTGCCCGTCTGTCTGAGGATGGTATGTCATGCTCAGTTGCAGTCACGTGCCCAGAGCCTTGTGAAAGGCACCCCAGAACCTCGACGTAAATCGTGGGTCCCTGTCGGATACAATGGAGTCACACGCATTGTATACAACTGGGCAAGCTTGGTCGGTCGGTCGACTATAACCCAGATAGCATCATGATGCGCTTTGGTCGGAGGTAAACCAGTCAGGAAATCCATCTTAATGTTACCTCACTTCCTGAAAAGGAATAGGTAGAGTCTGCAGCGTACCAGCTGGCTTCTGATGCTCTACCTTGACACGCTGACAAGTTGCACATCTCGCCACGTAGGTAGCTATATGTCTCTGCATCCCTTGCCACCAGAAGTGAGATTGAAGGTCATGGTACATTTTCTTACCTTCGGGGTGGATGCTCAAACTACTGGAGTGCGCCTCTCCTAGAAGTCGGTCTCGAATCGACGATTCGTCCGGTACATAGAGGCGACTCCTGAAGTACATAGAGGCTCCTTTGTTCTCACCCGAGAGTTTCTTCAACCATGTGTCCCTGGTCTGTGCCTCTCGGATCTCAGTCAATTTCAATCAGACTGAATAGTCAAAGTGTTAACCTGAGCTTGCTCCCACTGTTCCCACTGATGCCATAACAGCATCAGATTTATTCCCTCTACCTTGTTCCTAGAATCTCCACCATTGACAATACCCATGTACTTCCTGCTCAAAGCATCTGCTACTGAGTTCCCCTTGCTGGCGGTGTACTCGATGGTACAGTCATAATCCTTCATGTACTCGAGCCATCGTCGCTGCCTCATGTTCAGATCCTTCTACGTAAACAGATACTTCAAACTCTTGTGGTCGGTGAAAATCTGGAACCTATTGCCGAGTAGGTAGTGCCTCCACTGTTTGAGGGCATAGATGATCGCAGCCAATTCCAGGTTATGCGTCGGGTAGTTCTACTCGTGCAGTCGCATTTGCCTTGACCCATACGCAATGACGTGCTTCACTTGCATCAACACACAGCCAAGTCCCGTCCTTGACGCATCAGTGTAGATCATGTAAGGGAGTGTTGGGTTCGGTTGGCTCAGAATCGGTGCGTGTGTCAACAACCGCTTGAGTTCCCGAAAACTGTCCTCACAGGCTAAGGACTAAACAAACGTCTGACCCTTCTTGGTCAGTTGAGTGAGCGGCGATGCCAGTATGGAAAATCCAAGTACGAATCTGCGGTAGTACCCCGCCAAACCCTGGAAGCTCCGTATATCCTTGATTGTCCATGGTTGCCCGCACTCCTCAACTGACTTGGTCTTCTCTGGGTCCATTGAAATACCGTGTTCTCCAACAATGTGACCCAGAAAAGCCACTTCCCGCATCCAGAAGTCACATTTAGAGAACTTAGCGTACAACTGGTTGTCTGCAAGTGTCTCCAGTATAGTCCTCAGATGTTCTTGATGTGATTCGTCATTGGGAGAGTAGACAAAGATGTAGTCGATGATGACTATCACAAAGGAATCCAGATACGGGTGGAACACTCGGTGCATCAAATCCGTAAATGCAGCTGGTGCATTTTTCAAACCAAACAGCATTACTGTGTACTCATAATGCCTGTACCGAGTGCGAAAAGCTGTTTTGGGAATATCCTTTTCCCTGATGCGGAGTTGAAAGTAACCTGACCGTAGGTCGATCTTCGAGAATACTTTAGCTCCTCTGAGTTGGTCAAACAGATCATCGATCCTGGGTATCGGAACTTGTTCTTAATAGTGATGGCATTTAGTTGCATGTAGTCAATACAGAGTCGGAGAGTCCCGTCCTTCTTTCTGAAAAACAAAACTGGGGCTCCCTAAGGTGAAGTGCTCTGACGGATTAATCCCTTCTCTGGAAGCTCCTCGAGCTGCTTCTTCAGTTCGGTCAGGTCCACAATCGGCATCCGGTAGGGAGGGATGGAGATCGGAGCAGATCCCGGCTTTAATTGAATCTCAAAGGTGATCTCCCGTTCTGGTGCCATCCTCGGTAATTCCTCTAGAAAAACATGCGGAAAGTATTGAACTACAAGAATTTTATCTAATTCCGATCACGTACCTGTAGTGTTGAGGCCGAAATATTCCTCCTCATCTACAACTGGAAAGTACTCTAGTATGCACAGCTCCATACTCTGCTCCACTGGCTCCGGTGGATAGCCAATTGGCACGACTTCCCCGGAAAGTAGAATCTATCGCTTGGCACAGTCGATCTTCACATCGTGCTGCGAGAACCAATCCATTCCCAGAATGATATCATACTTGGACGTATCTGAGATCAGCAACTAAGACTCGATCTGATGGCGCCCGATACTCAAAACACATTCCTGAGCAACCTCATTCGAATACAAACACGTCCTACCAGCGGTGCGTACCATGACTACACTCGCTGTGCAGGTGATAGGCAATACTAGAGATGTCGCACATCTCTTAGAAATAGCAGAAATGGAGGCACTAGTATCAAATAATGCATTAACAGGTACGTTATTTAAAAGGATGGTACCTGCTAACGCTCCCTGCTATGATGTGCCGGCCTGCTCGATCTGGAAAACCCGCACTAGCTGGGTAGTCCGCTGAACTGGTGGTGGTGCAATCAGTGGTCTCTGTGGTGGAGCTCTCAAACCTCCTTGTGCTATGTCTCGGCCCTGAATAGCCCTGGTCTGACCCTGTTGCTGTCCCCCCGGCTGAAATCGAACGCCTTGTGTCTGAGTCTGCGGACAATCCTTGATCCAATAATCCAACCCCCCACATCTCAGGAGCTGGCCTGACATCCTGTAGCAAGTCCAACCCTCGTGGCAACTGCCACACTGTCGGCAAACTGGCATCTCTGTAGTGGGGGCCTTGCCCTTGCCCCTATCGAACCTGCCTGACCAACTCGGTCCCCGATGCTGTCCTTGGCCCTGATGATTTTCCGCCACTCTGGGACCGGGAAGATGTGGCTGCAGATCCGATCATCTCCATCTCTAGCAGAAGGGCCTTCTGAATGGCCTCGTGAAAGATAGAGATACTGAACGCTATCAGGTGCTCTCTAATATGTTGGCGCAGGCCTACTCGGTCCCCGATGCTGTCCTTGGCCCTGCGGGCCTGATGACTTCCCGCCACTCTGGGACCGGGAAGATGTGGTTGCTGATCCGATCATCTCCGTCTCTAACAGAAGGGCTTTCTGAATGGCCTCGTGATAGACAGAGATACTGAACGCTATCAGGTGCTCTCTGATATGTGGGCGCAGGCCCCTGATGAACCTCCTCGTCCTCTCCCGTTCAGAAGAATCGAACTGAGAGGAGTAACGGATGAGTCGACAAAACTCCAGCTCATACTAGGTGACGGTCTTGCTGCCCTGAGTGAGCGCATCACATTCTTCCTGTCGGTGCTCCCGAATGGCATACCCCATCCACCTCTCATGATAAAGGTGGGAAAACTCCTCCCAAGTCATCCCCGGGTCGGTACGCCCCATATCCCGGTACTGTCTCTCCCGGTCCCTGACTATCCCCTGCCACCAGTTGTGTGCAGTGTCACACGGATAGAAGGTAGTAAGAGAAACCATCGCCTTGGATGGCAGTCCCAATCTCGGTAGGAGACGCTCTATATCTGACAGCCAGCTCTCGGCTGCATCTGGCCCTGACTTGCCCGAAAACTTGGGTGGGTTGAAACGCTGCAGGCGCTCCATCATCCTGACCTCATCGTAACCCACAATGCTCCCCCTACGCGACCTCGCGGTCCCTCAAGTATCCCCGGAATCAGAATCTGAATCCTCCCTAGGTCGGCGATGACGGATCGGTGATCGCTCCCTCCGAGCCCTGTGGGTAGTCTGTCTAGTACGAACAATGCTAGCCGCGGCCCGTGTCCTCCTGGTGCGGGAACGACCCCATGACTCAGACCGGTCCATCTTCTCCTTAAAAATAAGAGTAGGACTGCGTAGTCTAGAGTCAATACGTGTGGTCTCAATGTCATAGGGTGTACCAGTCGGTGCGGAGTGGTCGTTGTTGCTCTCCTGGTCAGACAACAGATCCCCGTGAGCAAAGACACCGTTCAGAACGGTGCATATCTGACCCAATACCTCCACAAGGTTGACGTGCTCCCGGCATCGAGCTGATCTAGGTCGGGGCTGAGGTGAAGGTCGTGGTGTGGGTTGTCGAGCCCAGTGATGTGCCCTCTTCTCGGGGTTACTATCGAGAGAGGGATCCGAAATGTCGGTACGAGTAGCACGGTCAGGTCTCGTATTGACCATATTAAATTCCCAACAAAAACAGACATAAAATACAGTTAATCTCCATGTTAGCAAAAAACAGTTTCCTAATGGCCCTGTAGTGTAGATGATATGCATATTTAACTTAAACAGAAAATTTAGAATTTCAGCAACAATTCCTTTGCTTGCTTACTTTAAAAGGACTCAGATAATCCACATCCTTCATGGATCATTCTGGCGCGATATCTGTTTTAACCACTTCATTTGAGTTTCCAGATTATGCTAGGTTATGGTGTCAACTAACCAACCCTAAACCTAACCTTAAGTTCTTGAATAATTTTAGTAAAAGTTAGCTACTCTTTTAGTTAAATTACTCAAGAACTAGAAGCAAAGTTTAGGTCGGAAAGTCTAACCATTCCTAACTCTAACCTTAAACTCTGATACCAAATTGTCACCCCACCGCCCCCGGAAACTGACGGAAGCGTCTTTGTTGCGGAAGCTGGAAGTATCGGCGGCGGGTGAATACGGAATTTCTCTTAAAAGGGTTGTGGACCCGAAACCCGTCCCTTAAACGTTTTCCTTCAAGTTTAAGGTTAATACGTATTTTCAATTTTAAGACGTCTTACTAGTCTTAAGCCTGCACCCGAAACAAGTTAGTGGTTTTACAAAATATCGCGCGCGCGGAAAGCAGATAATAAGTAAAACAGGCAGAAGGAGTTCCGCCCTCTTCGTACGGTCGGAAATTCCCCACGAATAACATACAGTCTAGAATATGATAATACTAAATGTATCTAATATGCATACTACGCCTACAGAGCCGAGCCATAAAGCGGATTATACCTCGCTAACTACCGCTGCTGCTAAACATAAACAGGAGAAATTAATGTCAGACTAATCACAGATTTCAAACGACGGATCACATAAAGGATCTGACGAGAATAACCCCCAGACTGAATCAGAAAAAATACTTCTCAAAATACAGAATGCAGAATGATCATTGCGGGAGGTCTACTCCGTAGGTCGTTTGCCAGAATCCCCTGAAAATGTTTAATGTGTGGGGGTGAGTTCTCGAAAGAACCAGTAAGGGGCAGGTAAGATACCGGGAAAACTTTTTAAAAACGATTTTCCCTGCATAAAAGGTTAGTATGCAATGAACTAGCAGATAATACAACCTTAATTATAAACAGGAATATGGTATGCAAATGTCATGATGCTCAGAAGTCCCGTCGGACTGGTGGTACTTTCCCATACAGATGGTTCCCGACCACAGACAGAACCCTACGGCGGCTTGTTAAGCTCACGCCGATTATCGGGATCAGAACGCATGGTACTAGCGAGGGGTGATCTGCCCTTAACTGTCAGAATAGGAAGCGGCATAAAGCCGACACAGAACAGAAAATGGGTCCGTCGTCGACCCCCGATAAGTATATCCGATATAGCATAAGTCCAAAAAACCATAATAGAGAGTGGGTCCGTCAACGACCCCTGATAAGCATGAAGTCCAGAATAATAATAAAAAAACCTGCAAACCGCTATGTACCATGTGACTAGCCCCGGGAGTCACTTGGCCCAACCCTCGACCCGAGTACTAGCCTTTAACTAACCTAATACACATGAGTTGAACTGAAAATGGGTACGTCGTCGACCCCCGATAAGCATATCCGATATAGCATAAGTTCAGAAAACCATAATAGAGAGTGGGTCCGTCAACGACCCCTGATAAGCATGAAGTCCAGAATAATAATAAAAAAAACCTGCAAACCGCTATGTACCATGTGACCAGCCCCGGTAGTCACTTGGCCCCACCCTCGACCCGAGTACTAGCCTTTAACTAACCTAATACACATGAGTTGAACTGCATTGCGTATCAAAATTTCACCAATAAATTCCAACTTTTTCCAACAACTTAAAATCATGTCAAACATACTTATAACATGCTTTCTACCGACTTTCTTCAACAAAAATCCACCCAAAAATACATCCAAGATTTCGGTCTCATCACCCAAAAATTCCAACAACATGTTTTTTCATGATTTCTGAATAACAAAGTATGTTCATCATACTTCCAACAACAACATACTTGAAGATCAAAGTCATCCATGAACCAAATTCATAAAAGTTACGAAGTAGGATCCTCACCTTGATAATACTTGTAGCTTAGCTTAGGATGAGTAGGAGTTGAGACAAATCCACCACCAAAAAGTCCTTGAAGTTTCGGCCAAACAAAGAAAGACAAAGATGAGTAATTTCTTCCATGTTCTAACTTCAAAGAACATGAAGGTTCAACCAAATAAATCAATAAATACCTTGAATCTTAATGATTTGGGAAACCTAGGAAATGGTAGGACTATGCTTGCTGAGATTCCAAGCTCAACTTCAAGAAATGGTTTTTGGAACCAAAAGTGTTGCTGGACCCGTCGGATTGCACCAAAGTTTTGGGAACCTTCCTTTCACTTTTGGCTTTTGCTTCCTTCTGCAAAGTTGTAGCCAAGACCTTGATGAAGAGTTTCAATGAAGACCCCAAGAGAATATTCTGACATTTACTAGGGCAAAAGGGCTGTGCAAGAGAGACGAAAACTGCTGGCAGCAAAGAGAGCTCTTGCTCAAAAGAAAAATGGTTAAGTGATGAGTGAGAGAGATAAAAGAGAGTGAATGGTCTAGAAATAATGGGATGAATCAGAAATAATAGAGGGGAATGGGTAGAAAAGAGAGGGATGGGCATGAAAAGGAAGGTATGGGTAGAGGTGGACAACTGTAAGGCAAGGGTGGGCTTCCATAAAAATATCTCATGACTTAATATAAATACAAATAGGTAATAATAGGCCAAAAATATAGCGTGGTTAATTGCCACATAGGTGTGATACCACATACTAGTGCAAAGTCCTAAATACCCTTCTATATAAATAGGTTTTTTCTCTCATCTACTCACAGGCTCGCACACTTGAACGACGGTTCCCTTGGCCGGATAGGTGGATTTGTTTCTCTCTGATCCTTTCTTCTGTTTCGTCGCACTTTCGCTTCCGATTTATGCCAATCTGGTCGTAGTTGCAATCTGAGGTAGGTTTCTTTCTCTCTTCGGTTTGTTGATCGTGAATCTCTACATTTTTTCATTTTTGGTTTTCTACGACTGTTTTGTAATTTTGCCGCCCTCGGACTTGTTTGTGATCTTGAATACAGTGTGTTTTCCTTAATTCGATGATTTGATTCATTTGCTTTCATCTTTGCAGCTCTTGCTATGAATTTGGATTTGAATTCTTCTCCATCTTCTTCCGGTCGTGCTCTTTTTGTCGGCCCTGTAGATGATGGATCGGATTTGTACTTAACTTTCTCGGACGATTTTGAAGTTGCTGCTGATCGATTAGAGGTTCAACATTCTCCAATTCTTTCAGGTCTTTTCTTATTTGAGGCTTCCAATTAGTTGTTGTTGGCGTTCCTGTGTTTTTCTAATGTACGGTATGTTTGACATTCATTTACAGCTTCTTCTGACGAGAGATGTGATGAGGATATGTCTATCTCTGTTTCAGGTTACTTGGTTATGTTTATGTTATTTTTGTTTTTTCTTTTCTACGTAGACGGTATTCTATTGTTGGCTCGACTCTCTAACTTTTGATCTTGACAGCACCATCTATTGACTCATTTAGTGACATTCATGCTTCAGTATCCTCTGTTTCAGGTTAGTATTGTTCATCTTATTTTTTTGTTTTATGATTTACTTGTTGTGTACGTTAGCTTGTTTCCTGATAGACAGTATTGTATTATTCAATAGTCACTGAAACTTTTTTTCTTAACAGTACCATCTATCGATTCGTTTCATGAAGATCATTCTACACTATCATCCGTTTCAGGTTAGTTGTGTTCATTTTTTCTTGTCAGACGTTATCTCATTGTTTATCTGGCACTGATGGTTTTTATTCCTCTTTTTTCCTTTTTCTGTGTTAGTAAGCGGCACTGCATTGTCTACCACACACTGACACTTTTTATTCTTTACAGTACCCTCAACTGACACATTTTTGGAAGATCACCGTACAGTATCATCTATTGTTGTGCCTTTTCAAGATCATTCACTTGTCGTTCCAGGTTATTAGTCTTTTTTATTCACTTGTCCTACATTTGCAATGTTATGTTTTCAGTGTGTTGATTTTATATTTGTGGTTAACAATATGGTGACTTTAGGTTGATGTTTTGATTGTAGATGGTAGACAGACAACTACTGGTGATTGTGATGATATCTGTTGGCTTGGAGCTACATTCGATTCTCTTGATAGTGCTGATAAATTTTTCAAGGATTACTCAGTTTCCAGAGGTTATAGAATTTTTCGTAATAGGAGCAGGAAGTGCGGAATTGGTGATATAGTATATCATAAGGAGTTCAAAAAGTGTTCATATGCTGGCGTTAGTAGACGGAAAGTTGGAGGGAGTGATGGAAATGATTTATCTGTTCCTAATGAAGTGAGGGAACGACGTCGTGTTGATAAAAAGTCAAACTGTTCAGCGATGATCTGCTGTAAATTAGTGTCTGAGAGATGTTGGGTTGTTGTTACTCATAAACGAGAGCATTCTCATCGTTTCGTTGTTCCTGAACAAAGATTCCTACTGCGTAGTGGAAAATATGTTAATAAGGAACTATTTGAAGCTATTTTTTATTTAATGCGCTCCGGAGTCAGAGCTTCTGAGGCTATGAGGATATTAGGCAATAATGTTGGTGGAATTGAAGCACTTGGTCTTACAAAAAGAATGGTTTACAACCGTTCCTCTGCAGAGAAACAGGCCACTTTGGATTGTAGAGATGTGATGCTTTTATTGCAAACTTTTAGGGAGAGAGTTGAGAAGGAGCCTAACTTTTTTTTGAGATATTGGTTGATGAGGAAAGCCGAATGAGCAGTTTTCTTTGGTGTGATGAGGTGATGAGGTCTGATTATGCAGTTTTTGGTGATGTAGTAGTTTTTTATACTACTTTTCGCACCAATAAGTATAACATGTTTTGTGCTCCATTCGTTGGTATAGACAATCATAAACAAAATTTGGTCTTTTCCATTGCATTTTTAGTTGGGCAGAAGAAAGAAGATTTCGCTTGGTGTTTCCAGTGTTTCTTACGTGCCATGAATGGGAAGATGCCTCAAACTATCATGACCGATCAAGATTTAGCAATTGCACATGCTGTTGATCATGTGTTACTGGGAGTGCAGCATAGGTTGTGTGTTTGGCACATTTGCGAAAATGCAAAAAAGAATTTGAAAGGGTTAATGCATGTAGATGGTTTCTCCAAGATGTTTTACAAATGTTTGTCCTATTGTGAGACACCAGAGGATTTTGAGTTACAGTGGCAGAAGATGATCTCTACATTTGGTCAGGGAGGCAATACCTGGTTGAATAATTTGTACAATTTGAGGAACAAGTGGTCACCAGTTTTATGCAGACATATGTTTTCTGCAGGTTAACATTTTTATGCATTACAGTGTACTGTTATGTGCTTGACAGTTTTATTGCGTGAAGTAGACAGTTTCTAACAGTTGTTAATGTTTTGTTATTTTTCGCAGGCATCAGATCATCTCAGCGAAGTGAAAGCACGAATAGCATTCTAACTTCATTGGCTAATAGTCAAATGGGTATATTTGCTATGTTTATAGCTGTTGAGAAGATGGTTACAGAATGGAGAAATAAAAGAATTTCAGAAAACTTCTTGAATGATGGTGTCGTTAATCTTAAAACTAAGGAGTCCAAACTTTTGATTGATGCTTCCAAAATATACACTAGAGCGATACTGGAGGATTTTGAGGTGGAATTTGTTAAGGGTGCTTTTGGAAAGTTTAGGTTGGTTGAAGGGAATCTTAATTTCCTTACTTATGAAGTGTCTTCTGGGTTGAGTGACCGCCACAAGTTTTTGGTGAAGTATGAGCTAATATCTGGTTCAGTATCATGTTCTTGTATGTTCTTTCAGGAGAGAGGTATCCTTTGTTTCCATGCACACCGGATGCTGAATATTTTGCATGTCGAAGCAGTCCCCCGTGACTCTATTCTTCATCGTTGGACCAAAGAAGCTAGGCTTGTGTATTATAAAGATGGAAAATATATCTGTCAAGATGCTTTTTCATGCTTGGCTTGGCGGAACTTGATTATGAACAGGTATTTGAATGTTGTTCTTGCTAGTCAGAGAAATGAGCAGTGCAGGTCTATCTTGGAGAAGTCATTGTCTGCTTTGGAGAAAAATTTGAGAGCTGTTAAAATTGGTTCTACGAATACTTCATCAAGCATAAGCAGTTCAAGTGTTGTTGAAGATGTTCAGTTGGGAAATCCGGAATTTGTTTCTTCAAATATTTACCGATCGAAGCATGAGAAGACTAGTTGTGGAGGTCGTGGGCGGTCTGGAGGTTGTCGGCAAGGGCGAGGGCGAGGGCAAGGTCAAATGGTTTAGTTTTTAAATATCAGATTGAGTCAGTAGATTTGAACTTGACAGTTTGGATTTGTGTAGTTGACAGTATGACTTCACCTTTTCTACAGTATACTTAGACATTTCACCACAATTTATTTAGATTTTTTCCAATATGTGCCCATTTTTCTATACTGAATTTGGAATGACTTTTTGGCCAAATTCATAGATGTTAATATCATTTTTTGGAATTAATGATTGACAGATTGTTGAGAAGCTAGTAGTTTGCTTACAGTAAATGGATTGTCAATTGACATATATGTAGTACTAGTTGACATTGTTGTGAGTTAATCTTTGGGACAACATTTGAACTCGCATTGTGGCGTATTTACATAGACGTTGATAGCAGCCTTGCACTTAACGAATAGTTGTTTTTTATGCTAGTTTTTAGTTTACAGTATCTAGACTACTTGTTGACGGTATATGTGCTATTAGTAGACAGTGTGCTAGGGTAATGTAAACAGTTGTTTTAGGTGCAACCCGCAGTCCATTCCACCATTCATTCACAAATCAGAACAATAATGTTTGTAACAGTTTTTTTCTAATTGTAACAGTTTCTAGCTTCCACTACTAAATGCTATTGTTGATATGCGGTTGCTTTGGTGAGTACAGCCTCCTTTTCTTGGTTTTCCGGGTGGAAAAGCAGTATTGCAACAATTTGTGCCCGATGATTCTTCATTTTTCCATACTGCAGCGTATGAACTTCTTGTTAGAGTATTTTTCAGTCAATTAATTTTATGTACGCATGTGTAATTGGAAAGTTGTGTTACCGTGCCAAGATCAGAATTGAATGGGCATCCTTTATATAATTCCATATGCTTCATTACGAAAACTCCGCAGTCTGTTGTGTTTTGGACATTTTGACTTCCATTTGAGTTTCACATACTCAAACTTGTATTGCGCAAACTCAGAGGAACAAGGATGCTTGGCTCATTGAAATACACTGCAATTAGCTCCTTCTGTCATGTTAATAAGTGTGTTAGGAATAGAAATTTAATGTATAAGGCATAGAAATGATGCTCATTTTTTTTCTTACAAAGATGTGAGTGAAGTTGCCATATTTGATGAAATTGTCGTTTCGGTTGTCCATTACTTCAATCTTCTTTGAATTTGTATTGATGCAGAATACAATGAAGTGTGCATCCATCAGAATAGGGAAGAATACCTGTTCACAAAATCTTTCTATTAGGTATGCATAGATTATTGACAGTAATAACCGTTGACAGTAAGTGGATGTGTAATAGACAGTAATAGAGGATAAGTTTTTTTTACCATCTTGAATTCTTTTAATTGATCTTTTGTGGTTTTGTTCAGCTTAAGCCATGCATCCATCCATTCATGCAGTGAGGCTATAATTTGGAATTCTTGCAACTGGGCTAGCTCATTCGATCTTCATTTAACTTCTTTGTTGTTTGCTTCAAAGCAACCTTTTGGCGAAGAGACGTTTTAGCATAGCAGCCCATTGTTTGCTACATTGTTTCAATTCAAATGTATAAGATGAATAAATGTAAATATTAATTAATAATAGTGAAGGTATATTCTTTTTTACCGAAGCATCAGTGGAGAAGAAGAATCTGTATGTACTGTCCATTTTCCTTTCTTCACAATTCAACACAAAAGAATATGCACTAACAATTGTGTCGTAGACTAGTGACCATGTTCTTAGTGTCATGAACTCTTGACGAGTGTTGATCAGCCTGCTATCTCCGAAATTGCTCAAGGGTTCCCTTCATTAACGAGAAGTTTAAACAAAAACATTACAAGTGCTTTGCACCCGACACTATGTGATGGGTTAAGAGACAGTATGAGGTAGGAGAGAAGACAATATGAGTAATTGATAGAGAACAGGAATGAATACTCACGATGGTTCGAATCTTGTCCTCCAGGCATAATCTAGCATTATGCCTTGTTCAGCTGTGACAAGTGTTTGAAGATTTCTGCTAAGAGGCTGCAAGTACGGGGACCGCACTATGACTTCCTTCTTTTTCTTTCCTTTCAATTCATCCTGGCTAAGGCCTAAGCTGAATGTTGGAACATCGATTTGGGTCAGATCCAAAGTCTGAGGTTCTGCATCTAATTTGTGCGAGAGGTCAATCTTGAATGGCGGTAAGTCCTCCAGTTCAGTGATGATATCCTCGCTGACATCTTCCTTATCAATATGAAGCAAATTTTTGTCCCTCAACATCTGGAGTTGCTTTTTTCTCGCATTTTCCATTCCTTCAACAACTTCTGCAACACGGATGAAGAAATCATTTTCTGAGTCTTCTTCTTCTTTTGCCTTCAACTCTTCATGCACTGACAACCTTTCCAAGATTCTTTGAAGTTGTGTTGTTGTTTCTGGGTAGTTATCGCAGAGGTCAGCAATAGCAGCTTGTGTTCTCCGGTTAGCTTTTGTTGCATCTTTTAGATTATTATGAAGACGTTGCAGCTTTTCGAGGAATGTTTCCTCCTCATTAGTTTCTTCAGACAACCATGAAAAAAAACTCCCAAAAAACATTATTTGATATGTACTAGACAGTATGCTGATTTATCGTAGACATTAAAATGTAGACGTGTATACAGTATATCTATAAATAAATATTGTACTTACGATTTGGAGGATTTTTAGCTTGTACAGCATTTTCCTTAGATGGTTGTTGTCCGACTTGTGTTGGAAGCTCATCCTCCTTTTCTTTTGCTCTTGAGTGCTCTTCTGGTGGTAACTCATCCTTCTCCTTTGTTTCTGGTGGATGGTGCTTTTTGCTCTCTGATGTTGTTGCTTCAAATTTTTGGGGTTTTTCTATCCTTTGCAGTAGTTGTCCCCTTCCAAATCCTCCTGCTGTTAGTTCCTTTGAAAGCCTAGTGGCTACTTTCTTTTTATTCCACTACTGACAAATAGGGAAAAGCTTTGGTGCATTGACAAGCCCCAGGGTATATGAATCTATCTAAATAAAACATCTGCATGAAAAGAATTATACTTGTCATTTTCTTGATAACACTATATGTAGGATTAGTAAACATTATTTTATATGTAGTAGACAATATAAGCATTATACATTCACATTGACCTGCAGAAAGTACAAACAACCACCACGAGAGTTACCGGTCTTTTTTTGCTTGTACAATGATATTTCTCTAGCCAAATTCTGCATAACATATGCACACCAATTCATTTCTTTGACATTGTGAACTCCATTTTTTATCGTCTTGTAGACTCGAAATTGGCAAGTTGCCCGAGTGGTTGGTGCTAACAACTTTGTAGCAAGATATACCACAAAGTAGAACTTAAATCTGTCATCAGCTGGTTTTTTAATGGTGACCTCATTGTTTACGCAGCTTGTCAGTGGCCCATCTGTCTTCCCAAACTCCATTCTCCAATTATCTAGATCAGAATCCGTGTTTTTGTTGTGTTTATGTTCTTCGACGGGAGTTGGACCCATTGGTATTCTGAGCGTGACATAAACATCTTCAGGAGTTATTTCAATTCTCTTCCCACCTTTCAAGTACAGTGAGGTATCTGCTGGATTAAATAATCCACCTTAGCAAGTTGAAGTTGAACTTTACACACGTAAGCTTCACCGATGAATCGAATCCTAGCTCTTTCATCACTTGCATATGATCAGCACTTTCTGCCAAATGAGTCATCTTTATCAGAGAGCGGCAGGGCTACAGTTTGTCTTCAGTTGCCTCCTCATCAATTGAAATAAAATCATGGTAGTCAGATTAGTTATGTACTGTATACTGAACAGTGGTAAACTGTTTACTATGACATTGTAAACTGTGTACTTGTTACCTTGTACCCTCTTGATGTTCTTCATTTTCATCTTCTTCTTGTTCATCTATTTTCTGTATTTTCACTTTCTTTGCATATTTGTTGGTCTCTTTTTCTTCCATTTTCCTCTTCTGTTGTTTGTTCTTATTGTTGTTTGTCTTCAGTTGCCTCCTCATCAATTGAAATAAAATCATGGTATTAGTTATGCACTGTATACTGAACAGTGGTAAACTGTTTACTATGAAATTGTAAACTGTGTACTTGTTACCTTGTACCCTCTTGATGCTCTTCATTTTCATCTTCTTCTTGTTCATCTGTTTTCTGTATTTTCACTTTCTTTACATCTTTCTTGGTCTCTTTTGCTTCCATTTTCCTCTTCTGTTGTTTGTTCTTCTCTATTGCCTGGACTTTTTTGTCTCCATCTTTAGACACTTTTCTATCATCTCTCTTCTGTTGCTCATCCCTTTTCCTCTTATCCCTCTTCTCTTGCTCATCCTTCTTATGTTTGTGGTCAGGTATTTTTTTAGGCATCTTGTTTCTTTGATGCTGCTCAACAACTATTAACTGCTCCTTATCAGCTTCCTTTCCTTTTCCTTTATCATTAGGATCTGACCCTGTTTTTTGCTCTTTCTCTTTTAACCGAGGGCTCTGTCTGCAGAAAGTTGTCTTTCTTAATGCAGGGTGTCTTTTTGGTTTCCTACAACCGTCAGTCAGTAAGTAATTTCACAGATAGAGATGCAATTTTGTGTTCTCGTGAAGAGAGTGTTCTTACAATTTCACTCTTAATGTCTTCATAGGATGGTCTTTTTTTATTCCTCTCTTCTTTCTGTTGTGTCTTCCTCAGATAGTGCATCTAGTCCAACAATTAGATGTTGTGGAGTGCTGTATTTTTTGAAGTTAAATTTCAGTGTCAACATGGTATGTGTACTATAGTTTTTGTACTCATGATAATTCTTACCTTTGTTCGTTTTGGACATTCTGGACAATCTGTTCGCAGCTTTTTGACCCTCTTTCTTGCCTTGAATCTGTTTTCTCCAGTTCTGGTCCCGTTTGTAATGTCTGAGCAACTAACCTGTCAATGTTTGTTGATGTTATTGAACAATCATTGGATAATTTGTAAATGTGTTGAAATAAGGAATTGAATTTTTACTTTTTAATGAATGATGTTGTCGATGTGGTCTGCAGAAAGACATTCAGTTACTTGAGGATATCTGGATGGGTAGTGAACAAAATTAGTTGGACAAGGGATATTGTCTGAGTAAGATCTATATACTGTCTACCATACTGCGAGGTAATGTACATCATTACAACATTCATGATATTCTATTATAAGGAATGTTTTTATCCCTTACCTTGTCCCCTTCTGTGCATCTTCGGCACTCTTTTCATCTCTTTCAGCCGCTTCTTCTGCTTCGATGCTGTTATAGTGGGTTGTGTTGAATAAGAGAAATGTTGGTTTGATTTTAGAGAAACTATATGACTATGAAAAATATAATGTCTCTCAAAGTGTTAATGTCAACCATCACAGAGTTCATGATATTCCATCGTAAAGAATTTGTTCATAGAGTTCATGATTAGTAGTACTTGTCAGTAGTTATTGGCTGTTTAAACAAGATATACTGTAAGTCATAGAAACAAATAATGTCTACTATCCGTCATTTACCAATTTGAGAAGCACACATCATAGATTTTTGTAATGCTACGTATCTGTAATTCACACATGTGTGATGCCACATACCAGTAAAATGTCTTAAATAACTTCAACTTTGCAGAGATACGAAGCTTCATCAAGCAACATAATACATTCTCGATAGATCGCTAAACCCTAAGAACATGCAACTACTTCGAAGAGCACAAAGATCTAGCATGAGTAGACTCTAAAAATATGGCGGAAGATCGAAACGCGACGTCAAACAGAGGCTCGAAGGTTCTCATTTTACAGTTACCTTGCTCTTACTTCAGATTCTTCGATTTTCTCTTCTTCATTTTGCGACTGTTGCGTTGATTTCTCTTCATTTTGCGATTGCTGGCTCGATTTCATAGAATCGGTTTCGGAATTGTAGATAGTCAACTTGTCCATCGTTTCTAGTAGAAGTCGACTCTGTTGAAGTAATTTCTTCTTCGAATTTCAGTAGAAGTTCATCGACACTTTCCAGTTACGCGGCTCAAGGTTTCCGAGATCTGTGTTTTTTTTCAAAGGATAGCCAACTTCTCCATTGTTTCTAGTAGAAATCGACTCTGTTGAAGCAATTTCTTGTTGCAAATTCAGTAGTTGAAGTCGATCGACAGTTTACGGTGAGGGAGCTCAAGGTTTTCGAGTTTTGCATTTTGTTTCTTTTCAAATCGCAGAGGAGATAGTGGAGGTGAGGGGATGGTTTTGTTAGGGGTAGTTTAGTCAATTAGGAAACAAACAGATGTGGGTTGGGCTGCTATGTGTTGTACCACATAGGTGGTTATTAAACGGACCCCCAAAAATATCTTCTCCCACTCACAAATGCACCGGCCAATAAAATAAATTAACCCAACATGCGATTTTCCAATTTTTCCTCCACGGTGACCATTTTGCCCCCCGAAAATAAATTTTGGCAAAACGTCCCGAAACTCAATAATTGTTATCTAACATATAAAACTCTTATAATAATTACAAATTAACTCCCAAATACTGAATTGAATTCCAAAAATTAATCACAAGCCATTTGTGATCTGATAATTACACAATTTGAACTTGCGGCCGAAATTCAACAGAAAAGTTACAGAACATCGGGGGTGGGTGTAACATAGATGATATGCATTTTTAACTTAAACATAAAATTTAGAATTTTAGCAGCAATTTCCTTTGCTTGCTTGCTTTGAAAGGACTCAGATAATCCACATCCATCGTGGATTATTCTGGCGCGAAATCTGTTTTAACCACTAAAATTGAGTTTCCAGATTATGCTAGGTTATGGTGTCAACTAACTAACCCTAAACCTAAACTTAAGTTCTTGAATAATTTTAGTAAAAGTTAGCTACTCTTTTAGTTAAATTACCCCAGAACTAGAAGCGGAGTTCAGGTCGGAAAGTCTAACAATTCCTAACTCTAACCTTGCGCTATGATGCCAAATTGTCACCCCACCGCCCCCGGAAGCTGGCGGAAGCGTCATTGTTGTGGAATCTGGAAGTATCGGCGGCGGGTGAATATGGAATTTCTCTTAAAAGGGTTGTGGACCCGTAACCCGTCCCTTAAACGTTTTCCATCAAGTTTAAGGTTAATACGTGTTTGCAGTTTTTAAGACGTCTTACTAGTCCTAAGCCTGCACCCGAAACACGTTAGTGGTTTTACAGAATATCGCGCGCGCGGAAAACAGATAAGAAGTAATACGAGCGAAGGAGTTCTGCCCTCTTTGTAGGGTCGGAAACTCCCCACGAATAATATATAGTCCAGTATATCAGAATACTAAATGTATCTAATATGCATACTACGCCTACAGAGCCGAGCCATAAAGCGGATTATACCTCGCTGACTACCACTGTTGTTGCTGCTAAACATAAACAGAAGAATTTAACGTCAGACTAATCATAGATTTCAAATGACAGATCACAGAAAGGATCTAACGAGAATAACCCCAAGACTCAATCAGAAAAAATACCTCTCAGAACACAGAATGCAGAACGATCACTGCGGGAGGTCTACTCTGCAGGTCGTTTGCCAGGATCCCCTGAAAATGTTTAATATGTGGGGGTGAGTTCTCGAAAGAACCCGTAAGGGGGCAGGTACGGTACCGGGAAAACTTTTTAAAAACGATTTTCCCTGTATAAAAGGTTAGTATGCAATGAACTAGCAGATAATAACCCTAATTATAAATAGGAATATGGTATGCAAATGTCATGATGCTCAGAAGTCCTGTCGGACTGGTGGTACTTTCCCATACAGATGGTTCCCGACCACAGACAGCACCCTACGGCGG
This sequence comes from Stellera chamaejasme, assembly GCA_024586325.1. Taxonomy (NCBI): domain Eukaryota; kingdom Viridiplantae; phylum Streptophyta; class Magnoliopsida; order Malvales; family Thymelaeaceae; genus Stellera; species Stellera chamaejasme. Next base: position 22,984,662 of record CM044984.1, on the reverse strand, counting down.
CTTGTTAAGCTCACGCCGATTATCGGGATCAGAACGCATGGTACCAACGAGGGGTGATCTGCCCCTAACTGTCAGAATAGGAAGTGGCATAAAGTCGACACAGAACAGAAAATCTGTCCGTCGGCGACCCCCGATAAGCATATCCGATATAGCATAATTCCAGAAAACCATAATAGAGAGTGGGTCCGTCATCGACCCCGATAAGCATGAAGTCCAGAATAACAATTAAAAAAACCTGAAAACCGCTATGTACCATGTGACTAGCCCCAGAAGTCACTGGGCCCCACCCTCAACCCAAGTACTAGCCCTTAACTAACCTAATACACATGAGTTGAACTGCATTGCGTATTAAGAAAGCTAAACACCTTACCTTAGACGCTCCATAGCAGTATCCACAGAAATGCAGATTTAATCTGCCAGAGTCAGAAACACAACATAACTCTAGTTAATTAACTAAATTCCTTACTTTGCTAATTTATCCATAATTACCACTTAAGTCCTCCAACTTTTCAGAAGTTTGCAATCTTGCCCAAAACTTCACAAAGTTGCAGAAATTGACAACTTTATACTTAAAGTGTCCATACTTAATTCCATAACTTAAAGTGGCTAACATTCCTTTAGCTTCTTCATAATTATACCTTTAGTCCTTAAATGTTTTAAGAACTTTCAAGCTAGCCCCTAAGTTCAACACAAGTAATTTTTTTCCCAAAATCCCCAATAATTCGGCAATGGTCCAAACTTTCGGCCAAAATTCATTTTGATCCTAAACTTTATAAACTTACACTTTAGCCACTTAAACCATACTTTCTTCACCAAAACATCATTTAATCACTTTCTCCAACACTTTAACTTCACAAAATCATCATAAAATCATCATCAACATTTTGGCCCTTTTCCAAAAATTCACCAAATAAATTCCAACCTTTTCCAACAACTTAAAATCATCTTAAACCTACTTATAACATGTTTTCCAACAACTTTCTTCAACAAAAATCCACCCAAAAAAATACATTCAACAGTTCGGCTTCACCATGAAAATTCAACCAACATGCTTTTTCACATACTTCCAAGAACAACATATGTTCTACATGCTTCACACAATAACATACTTGAAGATCATACCCATTCTTTAACCAAATTCATAAAACTTTCCAAGGAGGATCCTCACCTTGATAATACTTGTACTCAAAGCTTTGGATGAGTTGTTGTTGAAACAAATCCACCACTGACACGAAACCGACAAGTGATCAAGATGCACCCATGTGCAACCTTGAGGATCCAACTGCTCACATGCCAAAAGAAGAGGTCATTAGCTTTTGTGACACTTCCAGCTTCAATGAATCAAATGATAAGGAGCAGCCTAGAGCCAAATATCAAGATCCATTCATTGTTCTTGGATGATCAACTACAAAAAGTCAAACCAAGAAGGCAAAGAACATTCTCAACCTGTTGATAGACAGTTTTGAAAGCTTGAGGAGCAAAATGAACATATTCTTGGAGATGAAGGAAAAGTGCAAGCAATCCTCAATTTGGGCCAACCCAATTATCAAATTGTGCAAACAATTATCAACATTTCGATTTAGGCTCAACCAAATGACAATTTGTCCCAAGTGCATGGTTCACGAATTTCTCAACCTGCTGAGTTTCCAGCTGGCGCATTCAATATACTTCAAAGGCTTCCAACCGTTCACTTCTCATAAAGGACGAACTTCAGCTGCCTTGAGGACTCATTCCAGAAATCATTGGTGAAGGAGTTACAAGCCTTGAAGCCCCTCCATCAAGAGCACTTAAATGAGGATCATTTACTCCTCATTTATTTGGCCAAAACTCATTCCTCATCTTCCAACTCGAATTTCCATCATTTTATTTCAGTTTAGATATATTTTGGCTAGTTCTACCCCTTAGCTAGCCTAGAATAAATTTAGAAATAATTGTTTTAAATTCTCATATTTACATTTCCTTTTAATTTCCATCATTAAGAGTGGAGATGAAGGGATGTGTAAATTGATTTGGATGTCTAGCTTCCTTGTCCTATAAAAGGAGGTCTAGGTGAGTTTGCAAGACACGATTTAATCATAAAATATATTTCACCTTTTTTCCTTGAAATTGAGAGTGATTCCCTTTTCAACCTATCTACCTTTTTCCACTCAATTCTTGTTGAGTTTTCTTGGCAAGTCTACGAAGACCAATATTGTCTTCTCATTGGAAGAAGGAGGTTTTGGCCCCATCATCATTCCCCCTCAATTTTGGCAATGAAGGCTTTCTTTGTCTTGGACCTTTTTTGGTATCAAGAAGGAGGAGTCGCTAAAGGCATAACACCATCTTTGCCTGGGCAAGGATCCAGGAGGAGTTGGCGGCCATATCCGTTCGTTTCACAAGCTTTCGCATCATTTTATTTTTTTGCATTCTGGATCTGTCAACCTGTTGACATTTTCACCTCATCAATCATACCTACCCCGTGTTGCTCCTTTGTTGGCTAGATCTGCTCCACGAACCACATCAATTGGTATCAGAGCATTCTGACAACCGCATCAACCACCAAACAGCCCTTGAATGTTACTGATTTAGGAAGCCTAGGCAGTGTTAGAACTTTGCTTGTTGAAGATCCAAGCTCAAAACTTCAAGAAATGGTTTTTGAAACCAAAAGTGCTGCTGAACCCGTCGGATTGCACAAGGGTTTTGGAAAACTTTCTTTCACTTTTGGCTCTTGCTTCCTGTAGAAATGTTGTAGCCAAGACCTTGATGAAGATTTTCTCTGAAGACCTAAAGAGCAGATTCGGACGTTTACTAAGGTGTAAAGGTTGTGAAAGAGGGAAGAAGTTTGCTGGCAGCAAAGGAAGAGAGGTGTTTTCTTTCTTTTGCTCAATAATGGAGATGAGTGATAAGTGATGAATCTGAAATAAAAGAGAAAGTGAATGGTCTGAAAAATGAGTTGTGATGACTGATTGTGATGATGATAAGGGAAGGGGATGGGTATGAAAAGAAGGGGTATGGGTTAGTGGAAGAGTGTAAGAGGGATGAAAAAATATCTCACTCCTCTCAAGAAAATGTGCCGGCCAAGGGAAAATAATCCAACATGTGGTTTTCCAATTTTTCTTCCTCGGTGACCATTTTGCCCCCCGAAACTGATTTTTGGCAAAACGTCCCGGAACTCCGTAAATGTTATCCAACATGTAAAACACTTATAAATAATTCCAAATAACTCCCAAATACTGAATTCCATTAATTAATCACAACCCGTTTGTGATCTGATGATTACAGAATTTGAACTTGCGGCCAAAATTTAATAGAAAAATTACAGAACGTCGGGGGTGGGTGTAAAAAGTCACCTTGAAGGGGGACCGAACGACCAGGATTGCTGAACATGTACTCGAAAGCAGTAAGGCAAAACTTGTAAATCTATTTCAAATGAATAAAGATATATTCACCAACTCTCCAAGTGACATGCCCGGGATTGACCCAAAAGTAATCCAACACAGTCTGCACATCGACCCGAACGCAAGACCCATAAGACAAAAGAAGAGGAACAACGCACTATTCAAAAGAGCCTTCGTAAAAGAACAGATATCGAAGCTACTCGTTGTAGGAGTCATACGCGAAGTATCTTATCCCGAATGGTTAAGTAATCCCGTTATAGCAACTAGGGAAGACAACGACAAATTACTGTAGGTGTATGTAGTGCCCAAAAGCCATCCAACCTATATTGGTGTGTATTGGCTTTGGAACACTGACATGATTATTTAATTAAGAGGCATTGTTCAGATTATTATTGTTGTCTTTTGTTTTTGCGTTAATAAAGAACAATAATAATAATAATAAAACCTTGGAGCATGAGATGTTCCTAAATGGCCCTAGTCGAGTGTTATAAAGAACAAAGGTTGATATAACACATGCGAGACTAGCATAAGGGTAGATTCACGTGGGACGTGGAATCTAGCTTATGATTACATAAGTAGTTGTAATGGTCCGACCCACTTGGTAGAACTTAAGTAATCGTGACATGATTATTATAAGCTCTACACATCAACCATAGTGCGTGTAGTCTTCTGACCTGAGAGTATGAAGATCTTCTCGTAGTGAGCTGCATATTTTGATTCTATGTGCTATCCCTTCTTGACCGAAGGAGTGTGCTAGTTTTGGGTGTGTAGTGAATTACGGAGTAAGACTGTCATACGTCAAGACGAGATTCGTCACTCCCATGTCACGGGAGTTTATTCTCCATCGCCAGGTTGAACACGGTTCAATTAGAGAATATGATGAAAAGACATAACATGTGCACTAATGTGGTTTGGTTGATAGGTGAAGTTTCGTCGCGTTTTTAAACGGATTCTATATTACTTGGGTAACGGTGATGTGTTGCTAGATACCGCTCCTTTGTCAGTAATTATGAGTGAGACATCATAATTATTGCCAACGTAATAAGAACCTACAGGGTCGCACGCTCAGTGAGTTAATTATAGAGTGTTTTTAGCAAGAGATAAAAGTTTGGTGACTTAAGTGTCAACTTTTGGAAAGTTAAACACTTAAGTAATATAGAGGAATGAGGCTAGAGACTAGTTATGTAATTAACCCAAAAAGCTAGGTTAATTATATAACTTGTCGCCGCCCCTGGACATCAATGTTATTTATCACCCGGGTGATTTTTCACCCACCTAGAGCACTTGAAAAATGGAGGATAGATATGTAATTGTCTAATTAGTTGGGCTTGGGCTTCCAAATTACCTTATAGATGAGTCATTTGAACAAGTGGGTGAAAAATCACCCGGGTGATGATTAACAGGGTTGGCCCCTGGATGTGCATACGTTTTTGCTGTTTGCTCAGTCTGTGTTTTTGACACAGTTTCACCAAATACTTTTTCTGGTTTGGAACCGGAAAAATTATTAGAAAATACAGAAACGTTCTCTGTAATTTTCTGATTGATCTCGTGTGCTCCGTTCTCAGGAAGCTGTCACTAGCACGGCAAAAGGAGGAACGTGGACTCGGTAATTGCTCGCGCGTGGATACCGTAGAGGGTCTGTACGTTCAGATCTACCGGGAACGCATTTGAAGTAAATTTCTGGTAATTTCTTCAACCATAATTGTACCGTTTTCGATTGTACATGGATCCTGTCCGGGGTTTTATTTTTCCGTTGCGTTATTTGATGATACAAAACCCCAACAGTGGTATCAGAGCCACTTGTACAATCCGGTATAATTATCTGTGTGCAATTAATTGTTTCTGTTTAGAAAAATTATTGCATGTTAATAATTGGAGATGATTAATTAAAATTGGATTTTGAATTAATTATCGTCTAATTATTCTGGGTGAATTTTTGTAAAAATTAAATCTGAAAAACGAAGTTTTATTGCTGTTCGTATTTTAAATTCGGGTGAACAGTAAAAACGTGGCTTCGACGCCACCATCACGGCGATCCGGCCGTTGGATGGCGGCGGAAGCGGCGTGGATGGCTAATCGGTGACGGGACGGTTCCAACGGCGTCGGCGGCGGGGTACCTTTGCCTCAACAAGTGTGTGCTTGTAAATGACGTTGGCATTGGCCCTTGTGTCTATGTAGATCCGGCCAATGTCCCACCCGGCGATGCGAGCTGTGATGATGAGTGGGTCAGAGTGAGGGATCGCCACAGAAGTCCCATCGCGGCGGTGGATGAGATGGCTGGCTGTGTGGTCCAGCTGATAGATCTGCCTCATATAACGACGCCTCGCAGCTGCGCCCTCGTACTGAGTGATCACATTGATGTGACCTCTGCCAGGTGGGATCTGATCAGCTCCCCCAGGGGCTCTGTTCTGCCTGTGGTGGTCCCGACCGCGATCCTCCCGGTCGCCTTCGCGCTTGTACCCCCTAGGGGAACCCCTTCGTGGGGAGGGGTTGCGAACAAGGAACTCAGTGAGTTTTCCTTGAGCTATCATCTCCGCCAGCATGCGCTTGAGTTCCACGCATTCCTCAGTGTCGTGGCCCTCATCGCGATGATAGCGGCAGTACTTGTTGTTTGGCCTCGCAACGCCCTTGGGAAGTGGGCGAGGCCATTTGGTGATTTCCCTCCTTTGCTCTAGGGCACGGAAGATGTTTGTGCGGGAGTCTCTGAGTGGGGGAAGGGTTGGATACGCCCTATCCCTATTGTCCTGTGGAGGTGGTTGTCTCCGCTGTCCCTGGCCCCTGGAGTCTGGCATGCGCGAGGGTTGCCCCCTCGCGTCAGTTGTTGAGCTCTTGAGGTAGGGCCTAGTGACCTCCTCAGTGTGCATGAACCTAGTCGCCCTGTCTAGGAACTGCTTCATGTTGCGTGGAGGGTTGGTGTGCACGTCGATGAAGAACAGGGAATCCCACTGAAACTCAGATGGCCGTCGGGAGACAAGTCTCCTCACCCGGAGTTTGGAACACGGATGGATTCTCCTTGGAACTGTTGGATGTAGTCCCTCAGGGACTCATCCTTCCTCTTTCGCACCTTAAGCAGGTGGCCTACAGTTTTTGGCGTAGGCTTGGAGACGACAAACTGGTTAGAGAAAACATGGGAGAGTTCCTCAAATGAGTCGAACTGTTTACCGCGGATGGTGGTGTACCAATTGGCGGCGGCTCTAGTGAGAGTAGAGCTGAAAGCCCTACAGGGGGTGCTGTCATCAGCTCTAGCGATCGCCATCGCAGAGATGTAGCGCTGGACGTGATTGTCGGGGTCTGAGAGACCGTCATAGGAGTCCAGCTTGGGCTGGCGAAATTGCTCCGGCAAAGGCGCTTCCAGGATTCTCTGGGTGAAAGGCTCGGTCTAGAGGTGGTCTAGTCCCAGGCTGGTGGAGTAGGGAGTGTTCGCCCTTGCCTCCCTCTTTTCTATTTGATCCAGGTGTCTGGCGATGGCGGCGAGTGCGGCAGAGTGAGCCGGATCACGATGGGCTTCCTGCTGTGGCGGAGGAAGAGGAGGTTCCTGATGATTCAGTGGTTGTTGGATTGTTTGGAAACCTCCTGCGGCCAGGGCGTCGCGCAGATTTTGGACGACAGCCTCAGTAATCGCCGCGAGGATTGTGGAATCAATACCGGCCACCGCTGAGTTTTGAACGATGACATTGTGCGGCACCCACCACACCGGCTGACTGGTTGTGGTTCGTCGAGAGGGCGATACGCCCTGACCTCACGGTGGCATTCGCCCCCGTCGGGTGAACGATTTCTCTGGAGGGAGGGGCATTGCGGTCGCAATGGGATGAGCTTTCCCCGGTTGAGTGGACTGATGCTCCATGGTTTGCCGTGGCGGTGGGTGGATTTCTCCTCCCACGGCCATTCTGCCGGCTTGCGCTTCTCGTGGTAGGCATGGCTTCGGTTCTTCGTTGGTTTCTTCGTGGGATTGTTGACAGTTTCCCACAGACGCCGCCAATCTGATAGCCTGGTTCCTTGACGGGACTGGGCTTCCAGATACTTGGATGGTGAGGAATTGACCAGAACGACGGTGTTGAGCTCCGGAGTAATCTGCAGAATGTAAAATGGAATACTCAGGAGCAGAAAGAGGAGTGGAGGTGTGTAGATAGGGTGTACCTTTCCCAAGCCGTCCTTTTATAGGAGGCGTTGAGGCAGCGGTTGTCCCATGATAGGAGTAGTGGAGTGCTCCCCCACATTCCAGAGTAGTGAAAGACTGGAGATGTAATGGAGAACGTGGGTAGGTCGTCTTCCTTTCCCCGGTCTGTGACGTTGCTAAGTGATGGGTGGCGAAGACCAGGAGATGTGAAGACCTTGTCTGGCGAAGCCAGGAGATGCGAACCCGCGAGGTCCTGGCGAAGCCAGCAAGTGCGAAGCCCCCCTGGTAACGCCTTCGCGCGATGTGGTGGTATCGCAATGTGTTTCCTTGGTTGCTGTTGTTGATGATGCGAGGGGCATTTGCTTGGGTAGTGTACCAAAAAATATAAAATAATGATGGGGTTTCAAACTTAGAATTTTTTAAGTGATTTAATAGATAATTCATCTTCTATAATTCACCTCATCTAATTAGGACGTGATTTTAAGGTGTGAATTTCAATAATTCACCGTAAATTTCTCTTCTTCCCACCATCGCTATCTTTTTCCTCTTCAACAATCGGCCATCTCGCATCACTCCTACTTCTCCGGAAACTCGGATTTACAGGGAAGAAAAAAATGCTAATTTCCCTTTTTAGATACTTTAGTTCAATTGTTTTATTTAATTACTCCTAACATTGATCATCTAATTTTTAACATGCATCCTCCAACTTAAAATCATGAAGTAATTTTCACCAAATTTTTCCTTTCCATCATTTTAAATTTTAGTGCAAAAAAAATACACAGTTTATTTGAAGATGGAGTATGAATAAAGCCTATACCGATCCAAGTTTGTACTAAAAAAGTGTTTACCATGAAATTCCCATGCATCTTGTATTTTCTAATTACCGATGGCATAGCTATAAATTTTCACATTGATAACGGTATTCACTTCATGCAGAACGTCATTATTTTATTTTATTTTTTTCCACTACACCTATACCAATTTCGGCTAATGATGATAATAGTTACAGGCGCAAATTTCAAAATTTAGCCACCTTCCAATCAGAAAAAGCTGGAAAATTGGTTTAATGATACAGTGCAAGTGTAAAATTCCGTAAACAAGACTAATTTTCTACAAATAGCCTTCTGACGCTCAAAAAGTTGCCCTTCATTTCTAGAATCCATACAGTCCCAATTGGTAAGGCAGTAATACTGAGCCAGCATCATCGGCCATGCTCACACCCTTTGATTTCTTCGTCGAACCAGAGCCGCCTATACTTTGACTTGATTTTCTTTTCTTTTTCGAAGCCGTTTCATTCATTTCTTCAGAAGCTTGCTCTGGCTGTTGCCTCTCCATGTCCACCGATGACTGGATTGAATTACCAACTTTCAACTTGCTCGCATCTGTATCCGGTTCAAGCACCGACATTTTTGTCAGAGTATAATCCAGCAGAAAGGTGCTTCTTACGAGCCTGTCTACCCTCGCGAAATGTCTCCGAGAATATGGGATTAGAGCTTCAAGGAGCTCAGTGATTCCTTTTATCTGCAACAAGATGATTTGATCATTTCAGGGCTCTGAAGCTCTAGTATGTAAAAATGATCAACCATAAAATGAGTTTAAGTGATCTGTTAAGAAGCTCTAGTATGTACAAATGTTGAGCCCGATTTGGTTGGACGGAATTCAGTTGCTCAAGTCCAACTTAATCAAATAGTATATGATATTTTCTTTGCAATTTACCCTGAAATTAGATTAAAAAATATTTATAAAGAGTAGATTTACTTAAAATGTGAATGAATTCTAAATTTTTAATCGCATAAACCAATTTTTGCTTAATCTAACAGATTAAGTCATTTATGTGATTAAAAATTTGTAATTTATCAAGTAGATTTGTAGGTTTTTAATGTACATTTAGGAAACATTACATAAGAAAATATCATACAAGTATTTGATTAAGTTGGACTTTAGCCATTGGCTTAAACCTTGGCACTTTACCTTACAAATTGATGAAAGTGATCAGATAAGATACACCTCCATTGTCATTTGTTGGCACCTCCAGATGAGAGGTATCTAATTTGAGGTAAGACTTTCTTTTCATTCAACCGAGACCGGGTTGCTTTTGATGGGCTAAATAGAATGACAAGCAATGCCCATGAATCCCATAACCCTAACCTTCCAAGAAGTTGACAGTCGGTCTAATTACCTTGGTTTTAACACCAAAGTGTACTCTTAGCTCATAAGTAGGTAGCATCGGTGAACTATTTGTGTGAATGATTAGTCTAAACAAAATATCGAAACTTTATTCAGAAAAAAAGCAGAGGTCAGTTGGGAGTCTTTCATGTTTCACTAGTGCAGAATTAATGAGAACGATAAACAATCGCAAGTGAAGAGGTCACCAACGGAATACTCTACAAATGTTTATGGTGTATGGTGCTTTGCGGAAAAAAATCAATTATCTTTAATATCCACAGGCATGAAAAAAATCAATCTGCCGAGAAACCAATATGGTCTCTCTGACCCTTTCTGAAAGGGTATGCTTGGAACATGGAAACTGACATTATCATTATCATCTTGCACCTTAATTCAAACTACATTAATTAATTGTCTAAAACAAGTTAACATAGTGGCAATGCATTACATCAGATGCCCTCCTTCCTATCGCATATTGGTGGGTTGTGATAGTTGCAATAGCCATGTCTTATTACAAAGATTAATATTGTAAAATCAACATGCACATCATGGAACATGATTGTCTATAATTGTCTATGCAAATCACGGAATATGATTGATAATGACAATGTTTTACATCAAATGCCCTTCCTATCGCATAGTGATGGGTTGAGAAAGTTGCTTTAGCCATGTCTTATTACAAGATTGATAATAAAATCAACATGCACATCATGGAACATGATGGGAACCAAACAAAAAAGAATTAAAGAGCAAAGCGAAAAAGGAAGTACCTGAATAATTTCTGAAGGAGGAAGAAGGTTAAAAGCTCTGAAAAGCACATACTGAGCGACATGGCACAGCTTTGGTTTTGTATTCCATTGCCGTACATACTCAAAAAGTAGACGAAATTCATCTTTGTTCAGGGCATTGAGGGCTTTGTCTATCGTATGTTCATCCTCATTCTTCCTGCAAAACATTCAGTGACATACGAGAAAACGAAGAGGGAGATACATCCCAGTCTGCAAGTAAACTAACTTTCCAGTACAATACAAGCATGCCCTTAGTTACTGACCTGCAAAGCCCAGAAAGTAATTCAAAAAGTTTGTGAGGCCTCTGAAGCTCAAATGCTAATCGGATAGCCTTAATGTAATCAGCATCTACTACAGCATTCTCCAGTTCCTGGCCCCGCAACACCAACTCCTCCTACACAGACACAAGAATAAGCACTTGTGTAAATATTTGTTGAAGAATCATACTCCTGGAAGATAGTATCTTTTACATGAATCCCAGATCCACTAAGACCAAAGGTATTAGATCAGTGTTAAACCGCTTTTATTTGTACTTCCTCCATCTGTTGCTAGTTGTCCCTTTTCCTTCACAAAACATATAGGGAGTAGGACAACTTCAATGAGACGGAGGGAGAATTAGACCCCATGGCACGAAGTTTTGCTTTAGTCACAAATGCAAGAGTTGTTCCATAAAGGCCAAGATAAAAGTCCCTTTGATAATCTCCCTCTTCTAAAGCCTAAACTAGTATTCTATGCTGGCAAGTATCAGAAGAATTTTTTCAAGAAAAGATAAGGTACAAACGAATAAAAGAAATAAGGTGATGAGTACACCATAATACACCTTGGATCTTGCTATAACAGCTGAGCTAGCGCAAAGAGATGCTGATGGTCAAGCCATTCCACAATGGTTCAGAAACAATTACATGACACTCCCTGATACATCTAGATCCTACAAGATCATATTTCTCCACTCCAGTCATATCAGAAATTAATGTATGGAGCCAAGTAGGAGAAACATTGTCGCATCTTGGTTTACAGTGGTCGCTCAAGCGCAGCAAAATACTACTTAAGCATGAGGCTGGGCATATAGCCAGGAAAGAATCAAAGAACCTCATAATACAGAATCACTTTTTTCTCCAGCAAAGAAAAATCCGACCACTTAAAACAAGTACACAAGAGAAACTTTAAAGATGATAGTTTCCAGAACAAACCTCTTTACGGAAAGCTTCCTCCTTATCAGCAGATGTAGAATCATGCCATATATTGAGGACTTCATCACCACCACCAGTCACTAACATTTCTGACTTTTTCCCAACAGCCAAAGCCCATATCTGAAAGGCAAAATTCAGCTAGAGATTAAATAGGTGGCTTTCAAACACTAACTAGTTAAACTTTAAAAAACATGCCTTTATTCGAAAACGAATCTGCTAAAGCTTTCAAATATTTAACTCAATTTTTAACAATTATCAACAGCAATAACCTCCTATAAACCCACACTCATACAATACACTTTTTATTCCACATTAAGAAAACATGTAATGGAGAACTTTATGCCTTCCTTCATGATACAGGAAGCGTTATATAAGAACATAAAAACACAACATTACAAAATACCAGCTGAGGTAGAAAATATGCACCTTGTCCTCATGCTGATCATATGTAGCAATGCATTCATTTGTTTTTACACTCCACAGCTTTACTAAACCATCAGCTCCTAATATGAAATATTCACCAATTATATATCACGAAAAAAAAAATTAAAAATAGAATGTAAACACCAAGGTTTTTGGAACCGGAGTTGTTACCACAAGAAACAAACTGAGTGCCCCTTGTAATAAATGATGCTCTTAATACACTTGATGTGTGTCCTTCAAATGTTTTTAAGCATGAACCATCAGCTATGCTCCAAATCTTTACTGTCTTGTCTCCTGATGCAGTTATGACACACTGATCAACCGGAGAAAATTCTACAGACCAAACTCCTCGCTTATGCCCTCTAAGTGTAACCACATGTACAAGCTCTGGGAGCCTCCATATACATGCAGTTCGATCCTGATTAAAAGAAGCGCAATAAAGAAAAAAAAATAGTTAGCTTGTCTCTCAGTGTGTGTTTGTGTTCATGTCCATGCTTGATATGCCTATGTCTAATACTCCCTCCGTCCCACAAAATTTGATATGTATTCCTTTTTGGTATGTCCCACAAAAATTGATATGTTTGCTTTTACGGAAACTTTAACTGAACTATTTTACATTACCACCCTCAGTGTTCCTTCCACATTCAATGTTATTCATGTCTTATATGCCTAATTTATCTTTTTACCATTAAGTCTTCTATACACCTTAATTTTCTTGTCTAGTCAAACATATCAATTGATGTGAGACAGAGGGAGTACTATATATTCAAATGCCACCAGAAGGAAAATGTAGTACAATTCAAAATCTGGAAAACGTTGACTTGTCAAACCAATTTTATCAATGATCACAAAACATCAAAAAAAAATTGCATTTCATTGGCTTGATAATCATCCAACAATCTATCTACTGTTCAGACATTAGAACAAACGGAAAAAAGTACATTATAGTATACGGTGGCTAACCTGTGACCCACTACAAACTAAACTGTCATTAGGGGCAACAGCCAACGAGTTTATATCCTTATCATGTGCTGCAACCACTGCTTTAACTTTTAAATTATTAGGCTGCTCAACATCGTCCAAGAGCCCATCCAAACTCCAGACCTTTATCGTACGATCACTGAAAGAAGATCCCATTAGTACATCCAGAAAGATGTTTGTGGAAAAAAGGAAACATTAGACTGAATATCCTCCTTAGTATACAGAAACATGAAAGTCAACAGACTGCACCTTAATCCCAACAGGGTCGGTGGCATTAAGTCTATATTGTCAGATAATTACGTAATATTAGTTAACACTATAAATTTATGGGAAAAAAAAACATTGTGACAGTTTTACGCCAGCATAGCAAAAATAGAAAACGCCTTGCTAGAAAAAATCACAAAAGTTTTAGATGTCGAAAGTAAAGTTCAATTGCTTACCTACTACCAGAAACAAAAAAGCTACGTGACCTTTTTGAAAAAGCAATAGCTCCAACTGCTCCCATGTGGCCTATGCCAACTCCAATACAATATTGACTTTCTGATTCCCACAACCTCACCTAGCAAAAATAAAATAAGGCTAGATTATATCACTATATTACATGTCATCTCTACTAAGGAGTCGACCACATGAACTCATTACTCTAACCAACTGATAAAATTGTATCAACATTATAGATACACCCAAACACAACTGGACGGTGTTTACACAAGATGCCTTTCTTCGAATCAAATCTTGTTGTGATGTAAAACAGAGATGATTTTCATAAACCATATAAATGATGAACTTATTTCAAATGTATGGAAGTACCGTATCATGGAACCGCAATTAGTGAAAATAATTACTAATACTTATAAGATTCATGTCTATTAGAAGAATGAGCTTGTGAATTTAACATGTGCTGTAGTGCAACATAGAACGCAACAATACGGAAGATATTAGATCCATGATAAATGTTTAATGGATTTGTTACTTGAAGCCGAAGGTGTAGTGTGTTAGCTGTGCATACTAACATGGAAACAGTTCAGTTTCACCAAGTGCCACTCTCATAAGTTAGGTTGATTTTAATGTAACCAGAGTTTGAAGCAGGCATCGAGAACATGAAGCCAAAGTACATAAATGAACTATCAGAACAAAATGCTAAAAAGATGAAACAAGATAACATCGCTTCACAAAGTAATACTACCAAAGGCAAAAGAATAAAGAGGGCATACACTATTATCTTTACTCCCCGTTACAATAAGTTTCCTTCGAGAGTCTGAGATGCAGGTGTCCAAGCAAAGAACAATATCGGTGTGACCTGCCAGCACATAGGAACATGACATGGAAGGAAGCTCATACACCCTGACCTGCACAAAAACAGGATACTGTTAGAAAGTGTGATAGTTACACTATCCATTGTTACTAGTTGCTGTAACTACAGCCATTATTATTACTGTAACTAATACCTGTACTTAGTCAACTAGTTACTTCTGTAGTCATTACTGTAATTAGTCAGCTAATCAATCAAATCTTTTAGCTTTAGGAAGGTTAGATATGATCCCTAAGACCTGGGATTAGATTCAGTCAATGGAATTGGTTCCCCAATCTTTCCTGATTCACAGCAAGAGATCTCTCGTACATAAATGTTGTAGAATTATTGAAGATCACTAGTCCACATGGTGCAGAGCATTTAAATTCAAAAAAAAAAAACTATTGGTGCTCTTTGGCCTTCATCGCCAATTTTTTTGGTGTTCATTGCCATCATTTTTCCTAGCCTTCATTGCCATGTGCTCCAGCACTTTCTTTCTTTTCTCAACAATGTCCGAGAACTACCAAAAATGGTCCCAGCTAGACAGAACTTTAAAGAAATGCGGATATAGGGGAAAACCTTCCCACTCAGCCAATGTGTAACCAGGAAGCAGAAGACTTCGGGGTTTTTAGGCAGGAGGAGGTCGAGGAACTAAAGAGATTTCGGACTTGAATGAATTTAAGAATCTTCTGAGTTTGTCCACCTCCTCTCTGTTCAGTAGCTCCTTTCCAGCTTCGTCTGACTGCTGATTTTCAGTTTCAGAAGCCACATTGTTGGCTTGTGGCCCTGCTTACTTCCCTTTTCCAGTCCACTCTTTACCGGGAAGTTTTCCATTAAGCTTCCAGCAGTGCTCCTTTTTCTAGATAAGATTCTTACAATAGGTACATCGCTTCCGCTTCGTCCACCCCCGCTCGCGCGGGTGCTTCTCCCTAAGGCGGAACGCTCCCCTACCGATGCATTTTTTCATCCCACAACTTCGGTAGATCGCTTAGCCCCGTTCATCTTCGGCGCAATAGCGCTCGATCAGTGAGCTACAATAGGTGCATCACAAGCCATCTTTGGAATCTCCTTTCTAACTTCAAAATCTTTCTCCTTTAGCCGTCATTACAAACCCTTATGGATCCTCAGGCTTTAGCACGATAGAACTCAAAGTTCAGTCCACCCTATCTCTCAATGAAATTCTTCAGCAGGACAGCATCTTCTGCACGCTTTGGTTCAAGAACCTTGTAGTGGTCCAACTCATACCACATGTTCTGAAGTACGAATGTTATTTATCACCTAGGTGAATTTCCACCCACTTGGAACATTTGGAGAATGAGAAGTAGATATGTAATTGTCTGGTTAGTTAAGTTTAGACTTCTGGATTACCTTGTCACTGGACCATTTGGGTTACTGGGTGAAAATATCACCTAGGTGATGATTAACAAGACTCGTTCTGAAGGGTGTTGGCATACTCGGTTACTGATTTAGTTCCCTGTTTTTCTGCTACAGTCTTCACCTTCACATCATAAGATAGACCCCGGCAGCATCTTGGGCTTTGAAGTATGTCTGTCCTACAGCATCTCAGATGAACATACACGTGTAGCTGCTTTCAGGGCTCATGGAGCTCCAGAGCCAGGACATGATCATGTAGCCATCCCAAGTTTCAAAACCTGCCTCTCCAGGTTTAGGCTTTGTACAAAGAAGATGCCTGATTTTTCCCTTGCTAGGTTCTCACCAATTGGGACCACTTCAGGTCATTTTGTCCATTCAGTCTGTATGATGACTGAAGGGTCTGTAAATCCCCCGAGTTGTGGAGTTGACTTTGGGCAGTATCATCAGTTGTTGAAGACATTGGTACGTTCAACTGTGGCGTCTAGAAAGGATTGGCTATGAAGGACAGATTTAGGATTTGATGATAAAGGCCACAAAATTCTGGCGATAAAGGACAGAGAAAACTGGCGATGAGAGCCAGAGTTCTCAGAAGCTTTGAGCTCTGATGCCATGTGAGAGACTGAACTTCCATGAACAATCTGACGCTAAGCGGTGTTTAAGTACAAGAACTATGCTCTGCTGTAGTGATCAGCATGGACTAAGAAGTCAATCCCTCAATTTTTGGGATTCTATCTAACCTCCTAGTGTTACAGTCCTAACCTATGTACGTGACTACAGCAGTCGATACTTACAGGAAATAATTAAGTAGAGATAAAGAAGTAAAACTTAAACATAAAAAGAAGTAATATAGAATAAAGCGACTTTCTAACACATGGAACTGCAATAACACACGAATGTAAAATCTTGAAATTTACCTGTTCAATATTTGTGGCAACAGCAAGATAATGCTCCTCTTCATCCAGAAACTTCAAATCCGTAATCTCTCCATTTGATCCAATAAGCCTTTTGTTCAAAGTCAAATTAAATTCCTTAACATCATTAGATGGACAATAAAAAAGAAATTGCTGATCAGCGGTCACACAAAGCAACCCTTGATTCAAAGGTAGCAGGACAGCACCAATGAATCCCCTTCGACTATCATCATCTACATCAGTACTAACAGAAACATCTGACACCTTCTGCTCATACAAGCAAACTGCACTGTCATATAACAAATATAAAATGGGTAAATATTACTAAAATCAATTGCTTGAATGCGAATTAATATTCATGTAAACTTAAGCCCAATTCCCAAATTTACCCTTGAGAGTTCCATATCCTCACTATCCCATGTTCACCAACTGTGACAAAGTGAACTCCAGCTTTATTCTTTTCAGCTTGGAGATCGCATGCAGCCAAACATGAAGCAAACTGACTCCCAGAAGTAATTATACACACTGATTCAAGCGCTTCATATGTGGGTATTGTGCTTTTGCATGCATAGGTATGCAGATCCCAAAGATTGACAACCTGAGATCACTAACTGGTCAGTAAATAATATAATTACAAAAGCAAAAAAGATAAGTGCCACCACATGCTACTCCACAACTTTCAAACTATCAAGCAGACCTCAACAGAATTTCTTAATTTTCTGTTACAACAGTCACTTTCTCGTTCTAACTTATGTTCCCACTAACTTTCTCCAGTTTTTTTTTAACTTCAATCATGGAGCAAGTAGCAAAAATTATCCTGTTAAAGGCAAGCCCATGCAGTTTCCATAGATTGTTAACAACTGTACTGAGAAAATCAGTAAACCAGTTTTATAAGACCATGAAGCCTGAATGTTGCAAAAGTTCTGGAAGGATCAATACAAATAGGTAGAATCAGCAATAATATTATAAGTTCAGGTAGAGCTGCTGAACATATCCGGTCATCATATTTGACTTGATGAAAAAGTGCAATCATATGCTGCTAGAGTATCAAGCACCAACAGCACATCCAATGAACAGATTTTAAGGGCTAGAGATATTCGAGCGGTGATGGAAGCCTAAACTTTTATCAAGTAGCTAGTAAATAAAACAATAAAATATGCACAGGTATAGAGGAACCTATATTTTCCCTTAAAAGGGAACTTCAATCTATACACAGAATAAACATGTCCAAGGACATCAGTCAATATAGACAAACAACAAACCTTATCTCTTCCAGCAGTGAGCAAGCTCCACCCATCTTCAGACACAGCAATAGACGTAACTGCAGAAGAATGCTTATCTAATTTGGAAACACACTTCTTTTTACTAAGATCCCAAACCCGTACAGTTGCATCACCACTCCCAGAGAAAAGCTGTGGATGGTTAAAAGGACTTAAGAAAGATGCAAGCTAGAAAGAAAAATTATGCACGCTCTCTTGAATCACATCACAAAACATGAGCTATGGGTCCACAGTGCCTTAAACAATAGACTTACTAGCATTTTATTCACATCAGGATGAAACACTAGACTAGTCACAATACTTTGATGACCTGTGAAGTGGTGAGTACAGAATCCACCATCGACATCCCAAACAAGAACTTTTTTATCAGCTCCTGCAGTTGCTAGTAACCCTCCAGAAGCATGGCATGCCATACCTAACACTGGACCCTCATGGCCCTGCTTGAATAGCAAAACATGTGCATCAGGAGATGAAAACTGAGATCGTTTTAGAGTCTAAACATGTATTAATACCAAACAATTACATGGATAACAAAGCGGCAGGGAGAGAAACATAAGAAACAAATAACCACCATAACTCCATTAATGATAATGATATTGATGAGTAACAATAAATTATACTAACAACATACTTCTCCCAGAGCAGTCAATATCCAAGGTTAGGGTCTTCATTTGATCAGGAAGACAAAAGGATGCTAAGAACAGGTATATAGGTGTAATCCACACACAAGCAATAAGAAGATTGACATTTCCACGATAAATCCAGTATTGGACAGAGCAATGATGGAGACAGCTCAAGCAAGTTACTTGCAATAATCAACAGGTTAAATCCGGAGTCTCTAAGATGCAGAGATGCGCCTGGCGTTAGTAAAGACTGTACCCAGAAAATTTGAGCAATTTTGAATACGTTGAGCGCATTAGTGTAAGCATTGAAACCCTCTAGCCATCAGCAGCCTCTGACTCTAGAGAAGCAGACTCGCCAATTTCAAGTTCACCGGTGAATTTCTCTCAGCAATGAATGCATCAAACTAGAAAAAGATAAAGTCTCCTCAGCTGACGGCATCCTATGGTAGCACGTATTGTATTGACAATAACTTTCAATATTGCTCGAATCTAAGCTCAGTTAAAAACCCTACGTTGACGGGATCCGCATGAGTCCACATTAACAGAAATATACCCCTTAGAAACCACAAGTTCAAATTCAGAGCATTACTACCTAATTCCAAATCATCACCTACTTCAAGTCCAAACCTAATAGAAGTGCTAGTACATTAGAGTTGGGTTCAGGAGAATTCTTTCACCAGGAAAGACTGAAAAAGAAAGACTTCAAGAAAACAGAGAGAGAAAATTCAAAGTCACCAAATTTTCCGAAGTAACGAGTCCTGACCTTCCAAGAACGAACGCACTTCAGAGTCTCCAGCTCCCACACCCTTATTTGGCGGCTCTCACCAGCGGAGAAGACAAATTTATCATCAGGACTGAGAGTCAAGGCCGTGAGCCTACCGGAATCAGCCACGATGGTTGACCTCACGGAGGAGTCCGACGAGCCGACGACCTTGATTTCTTCCCCACACACGCAGACGATGAATGAGGCATCTGATGATACCGCAAAGGGCCCGCCGCTGTAGAACTGCTGAAGAGATTGAACGCAACGGTAGTTTCTCTTCGAAGCCAGGGACGCCATTTTTGTGGGTGACAGAATAGACCTCTCAGGCTCTGGGATTTAAGACACCGTTGCCGGTAGGAATTAGGGTTTAAGGTTGGGATATTATCAAAAAAAAAACCCCAAGATTTGCTCTAATCTCAATTTTGCCTCTATATTTTCAGAGTTCTCGAAAAACCCCGAGATCCCAACACCGTGTGTTTTTCCGTTAGCTTTTTCAGTTTAATTACCAAAATTGAATCTCAAGTATTTTAACCATACAATTTTAGCCATAACTTAACTAATTTACATCTTCCCTCCCACTCTCCTCCCCTCTCCTCTACTCCACCCTTTCTCTTGTTTTCTTTACTCTCCCATCTCTCTAGTCTGTGAGTAGTGCAATAATAATCTCAACTTATCTGATTCTACCACAGTCTTAATCTCTATTCCGCCGCCTCAGCTTTCCTCATCGGCGTCCAAGAAATGCGACTCTCTAGCTCCCTTCACCGGCAACAAGACCTGGCTTCTAGCTCGTCTTGCTCGCTTTCTGGTCTATGTTCACTGGATCCATCTCATTCAAGCTCTCTTCCCCTGATCTCCCTGGCATCGAAACTTTCCATGTCCAAGATTCGCTTGCCTAGGTTCTAGCAGCAAGCTTTCAAGGCTGCTTACAAGTTGCCCTTCAGCAACTCCCCAACGGTTCCCGATGAAGCCGTTTCTGAGATCACCAAATTGTCTCTTAGTACTCTTGCCCTTGATCCTCTCTCTTCTCAATCCACGGTTAGTTTGTTTTCTTTCTTACCATAGAATTGGAATTCATAAATGTTAAGAGATCGAAATCTTCGATTTTTAGAGTAGTTAACCAGAATTAAAATCAAATCAGGTCAAAATATTGGATCAGATCTACTACATTTGAGCTTTGTTGTGGTTTGTGGTGCGCAAAGAAGCCATCATGGAAGAGCCCTGAACCGATGTGATAAAAGCAAGAAAGCATCTTTGAAGGGCGGAACGTAATTGGTGGACACAATTATGGGAAGAGCTCAAGTGTATAAACGCATATTCCACATGAGACGTCAAGGAGAAGTTGGGCGAAGAGAAAGGTAGCACATAGCAATGAAAAGTTGGGCGATTTAACTGGAAGTGCGAAAGGCTAGGTGGATGAGACGGTGGAGAGGGGGAAGCGTGCAGTGGGGAAACACCAAGGAGAAGGCGAAGGAAGGTTACGAATCGGCCAAGGCCAAGGCAGGGGTACAAAGCTGTGAGGAGGAGGGTGAAATTGTAAAGTTAAGGTAAGTAGTGTAGATTTGTTAGGGTTAGAATAGTTAGGATCCAATTTTCCTAATTAAACCTAAAAAATTAACATAATCATTCTTGAAATGCGAGGGGTAAAGTTCAGAGATTAGAGCAAACCTCAAGGGGATTTTTATAATTTCTCGTTTACGGTTTAAGCACGAAAATACGTGTGTTCAAAAATAAACCGCCGCAAACCCAAGTCGCGTGCACAATTCGAAACAGAAAAAAAAACCAAGATGGTAGAAATCGAAATACGAATTATCCAAAAACCGAAAAAATCGAGTAATTATGGGTCGGTTTCGTGCAATTGTTTCAGTTTTTTCGGTCCGAACGAGCATCGTTGGGACTTCAGAACTTTGAGAGGAACAACCCTGCATCCTTTGTCCAAACGAGCATCATTGTGTTTGGCCCAATGGCGGTTGCAAGGTTTGCTTGGGTGGGAAGATTGGGCCAAATAACTTGTCACCTTTTTCGACCGTTGGGGCACGTTTTCAGTTTTCCACGGGAATCGAGGCATCGCATCATTACTACCGCCTAGCCATTAGATCATGACCATGTGTCCTTCTACTAGTGGGTTTTCGGACATGACTCTTGAGCTTCCCGAGCTTTAAATTATTTCCCCCAATGGTCAGATGGTTTCAACTTTCTGAGGAAGTTGCAATTATGGCATCTTTTGGAGTTCCTCTCAGCCTCCTATAAGTTCAAGGCTGAGAGAGGAGATCCTCACAACTTCATTTTTCTCTCGCATCCTTCTCTTTAGCTCTTGCTTCTCTCTAGAATTTCTTTCTCTCTTTCGACTTTCCGGTACGGCGGAGTGGTTGCTTTCTAAAGTGGCGAGAGTACTTAATGGCAGTGAGAGTGTTTGGCCAAAGTTTTGTCCAACTTCTGAGGTCGAGTTCCTCCAGCTATTTGGTCGTCGTGTTCAGGAAGTTGCCCATGCTCCTGTCTCTCTTCGGTCTCCTTTCCCTAGATCTTCGGATTCAACGTCTAGCTACTTTTATCGCAGGTATTCCCTTTTTCTCTTCTTGAGTTATTTTCCATGGCCGAGGAGGGCCCTAGCTCTTCGGGGAGTGAGTACTGGGCTCACCTCTACAACCACAAGTTCAAGGGGAGTGCCGAGGAAGTCCAGAAGTGGGCGAAGAAGTACTTCGTTTCCTTTGGGTTGGCCATCCGAACCCCTACTCCTCGAGACCTCAGCAGAAGGCCGCCCAAGGGATTCGTCACTGTTTTCTCCAAGCACGCCAAGTGTGGTCTTCGGTTCCCTCCGCCTTCTTTTTTGGTAGTCTAGCCAAATTCCTAGGGATTACCATCAACCAGTTTCCGCCAAACGCCTACCTTCATATCAACGCATACTTGGTGTTATGCAAAAAAATTTACGTTCCTCCCCTCATCTCCACCTTTCTCTAATACTACAAGGTTCAGGCTTCGCCGAAGGGCTTAGTGTATCTCCTGGCGTCGAGGGGGTCATGTGCCTTGAAGAGTTCGTTGGTGTTCGGCACCAAATCCAACTGGAAGAACTGGCTCTGTTCTTCTACATGGAATTGGATCCTGCATGGGGACTAGATGTGACTTGGAGGGTCGGAGACCTGGAGGTTTGATATTGAAAACTCAAAAGTTGGAGACTTAAGTGTCAACAAGGGAAAAGTCCGACTTGCTCGACAAGTCAGACATGGGCGTATAATTGGCTATAAATATGCCCTATTATGCACCCCTCACATTAGGTCTTAGAGAGACAATCAGAACTTTGCATGTTC
Organism: Stellera chamaejasme; assembly: GCA_024586325.1. NCBI lineage: Eukaryota > Viridiplantae > Streptophyta > Magnoliopsida > Malvales > Thymelaeaceae > Stellera > Stellera chamaejasme. The sequence goes on along the minus strand of CM044984.1, from coordinate 22,962,076 downwards.
CCAGAATCTAAGCAAAACTCTCTTTTCCCTCTCTCTCTCCTGCGCTGTTATTGCTTCTCTCCTAGAGATTATTCCACTGCTAGCATAGTGTCAGAAGAGAAGAACTCATGCGCCATCTTGGAGGATTGGTGGTCATTGGACAACGGATTGCGCGTCGATACACACAGAGAGTAGTAGATGCAGTGCTTCATTGTGACAAAAAGCCCCCAATTGAGGTAACAAATTTTAAACACCTATTGTGCTCAGTTTGTCATGGGTCCTTGCGAGGAAATCTGGTAGATTTCCCTCATGTACCGCCTTTATGCAACAACACCCTCACACTGGGTGATCATGTGATTGTGCCCCTCAGAGGGTGGGATGTCATCCTACTTGGGGGCTTGATGGGGCTGCCTATCGTCCCTATCGTCGCGGCAGTCCCTACCGTCGCACTTGCGACCCTTGTCAACTTCTCGACGAGAGGATTGCTCACAAGCCAGGAATTCGGCGAGTTTCCTCGCTGCTGTCATGTCTGTGAGCAAACGCCACAGCTCGAGATAGTCCTTCGTGTCATGGCCCTTGTCACGGTGGTAGTTGAAGTAGTGCTTAAAGTCTCTACAGACGCCCTTAGCCATTGGGCGAGGCCAGTGGGGGACCTCGCGATGCTTCTCTAGGATGTGGAGGATGCTGGTGCGAGTATCCCTTAGTGGAGGAATCATGGGGTAGGACCTTAACCCAGATCATGAGAAGTGGAGCCATACCGCGAGACCCCGAGCCCTTGATGATGTGGACATCACCCCTTAAGTACCTCCACCTCAATTTCAAGAGGCTCAAGTTCAATGAGGGAGCTCTCAAGCATCGATGATCACTCCTAGCCCAATTCAAGGTCTAGGAGGACCAATGATGAGAGCTCGAACCAAAAAGGCTCAAGGAATCCTCAATGCTTTCGTGAAGATCATGGCTCAAGATTCAAATACAGAAAATGACCAAGAGAGGAGGGCGTTCAAGCTTCAAGCTTTGGGCCTAACCATGAAAGAGGCCGAGGGAGGTGGTTGCGGTTTTTTTAATAATTGTGAGATTGGTGGTTGCGGATAACGGATAGGGGGTATCCACACCGCGGTTTCACGGATATCCACTAACCGTTAGAATATACAGATTAAGGATTGCAGTGGGGCGGATTAAAACCGCAAACCGCGGATAACCACTTGTTTCTGACGGTTTTAACTGTGGTTTTTGCTCGCGGTTTTGCGGTTGCGATTTTTTTAATAACTGTGAGGTTGGTGGTTGCGGATAACGGATAGGGGGTATCCACACCGCGGTTTCACGGATATCCACTAACCGTTAGAATATACAGATTATTAATTACGCCTACATTTTGTTAAGCCGATTATAATCTAACCCTTACAGCCGAATTCTTCAAACACCCAATCCAATCCAATCATTTTTAAATTGCTTCAACCCCAACCTAAACAAAACTAACCATACCTGTCCATTTTACACCAAATGCATAATCTTCAAAGAAACTTGCTCATGGTTATCTGTACTATTGTTTTCAAAAAGTTTGCTCATGGTTATGTGCAAAAGATTCTTATCTTTCAAAATATGTTTTCTGTTATTTTCATGAACTTATTTGGATGTTATTATGTATATTTTGATAAAATTATTGATATTTATGTATTTATAATGGATTGAGTTAATAACCGCGGATATCCGCAGTTAGCGGTTATTGGTGTCAGAACTTAACCGCGAAGGACAAAACCGCAATCCGCGGATAGGGAAAAAAACCACGGATTGCGGTTAGCGGTTTTACCCCTACTACAGATTATCCGAACTGTTGTCATGCCTAATCAAGCTAGATACATGTAAGAAGATTGATCTTTCCACTATAGTGAGGATCATATCAAGTGGTATCAGAGCTAAATTGCTTGTTGGAGTTAAGTGTTTGTTGATTTAGTCAAGTTAAACCCTTTGCTTGTTCTTCCTTAAACTTGAAGAAAGGTTCATTTTATCAAGTGTCTCTTCAAAGTTGCTGTCGAATTTGTTCTACCTTCTTTATTGATGTTGTGTCAAGTTTCTTGTATGTTTTGTTGAAAATTTTCCATATCCAAATTCCAAAAGTGTTGTTGTTTGTGAGAAAATTAAATAATAAAAGTGTTTGAAGCAAGAGGAGGTAGCAAGAATTGTTCATATGGTTCATGTTGTTCTTGAATGTTCATACCAAAACTTATGTGAATAGTGCTTTTGATCCAAAAATTTCTTGTTGATATTGCACAAGTGTTTCTAACTTTTCAAAGGTATTTCAAAATCATCACCCTCTTTTGTTTCAACCCCCAACCACCTTTTAACCTTAAATTGTAAGCCTTGCTTCAAGTAACTAGTGTACCTTTTTCTCAAAGAAAGAGTTTTTGCTTGTGTGTGCTAGCTTATCTTCACTTTTGTGAACATATTTGATCTCGGGTTGAGAGTGGAGAACAAGTTAGAGAGCTAAGCTTGAACATTGAGAGGAAAAAGGCATAGAGTGAACATCTTGAAAAGAGCCATTGATTGAGTGCAAACACGAGTATAAACATGTGAGGTAGTTAGGAAATCATTGCGACACTATGTATTTGAAATAGGAAGGTTCGGATACTTCACCCATGCATCCATCACAAATCTGCACTTACTAAAAATTGAATGAAATATTGGCAAGAATGGAGCAATTGGCTACCACGGTATCAACTCACAATGAAAGGTTGGCAAGGGTACAAAGAGAAGGGATAGCACAAGGCAAGAGGAAAGAAGGTGAAAGAGGTAGTTATGTGCACATGCCAACTCCTCCACCACATACACCCGTAAACATCAACAAGAAGCCCAATTGTACCACCAACAAGTTTCCTCAAAGAACTCAAAGGGTACCACACTTTGATCCAATCTATGAAGAAGAGGAAGAGGACTCTGAAGGTCGGGTCGGTCAAGAAGAAAGATGCCAAGATTGGAGAGGTTCCCGTTATGAGGAGCCTAAGAGGGGACTTAAGAGGCTAGACCGAGAGTTTGAAGAGCTAAAAGCAAGGCAAGAATTTCGGCCCCAATATAGATGATGCCAAAATTTTGAACAACAAGCAATGCAAGGTATCAAGCTTCAAGTTCCAACATCTTATGGTAGGAGTGACCCAAAGGTATTCATAGAATAAGTCAAGAAAGCCGATATGATATTTGATTGCTATGATTATCCAGATCACTTGAGATTGAAGCTAGCTACCATTGAGTTTTTGGGTTATGCTATGAAATTGTGGGAATCTTTGACATTTGAAGAGGCTAGGGCGGGAAGACCACCAATTACCTCTTGGGAGCAACTTAAAGTCTTGACAGAGAGGAGATTTATTCCACCATATTATGAACAAGAGAGTTGTCAAAAGTTGCAACAACTTAGCTAAGGGAACAAATCGGCGGAGGATTATGCAAGAGTTAGAGAAAGCTTGGATGAGAGATAAAGTACAAGAGGGAGAGGTGGCTACAATGGCATGATTTTCTTATGGTTTAAGACTGGACATAGTCAAGTTTCTTGAACTCTGTGAGTGTAGAAACTACATGGATATGGTTCAAAAGGCTATGAAGATAGAGAGACAAAACAAGAAATCCACACCTTATCCGTCATCTACCTCAAATTGGAGGAGAGTTTATGGTTGAGGGTATGATGCTAGTTTCCAAAAGGGTCTTGCAAACAACACTAAAAATCATTGACAACTCAAAAAGAGAAAATCCTTTCCAAACTAAAGCATTGGTGAATAGTCAAGTTTGTAGTCTCATTGTGGATAGTGAGAGTTGTGTGAATATGTTAAACCATAGTATGGTCAAGAAATTGAAGTTGATGTCTATACCACATCCCAAACACTACCAACTCCAAATGGGTGGATGATCAAACTTGTATGAGGGTTGAGTATCAAACATGGTGCCAATTAAGATTGGGAGATATTAGGACCAAGTCCTATGTGATGTTGTGAAAAAGCAAGCCACTCACATCCTACTTGGGAGACCTTGACAATATGATAAGGAGATCATTCACTATGGAAAAGAGAACAAATACAACCTCACCCATCAAAACCGCCCCTACGCCCTCCTACATTTGTCCCCTGCTCACGCTTTGCAAGATCAAATACACTAAGCCAATATAGGGTGATGTGGACATCAAGCCAACTCCACCACAGGAAGCTCCAAGTCCCTTTAAAGGTCTTAATGGTCCCTTGACTCGGGCTCGGTTGAAGCGAATGCAAGAGAAGCTCCAAACATTTGTGAGATTCATGGCACAAGGAGAGGGGCGGGAGGAAGACCAAGAACGGGCCAACAAACTTCAAGACTTGGGCATTCAATTGGAGAAGCAACCCAACACCATGGAGAGCATCACCCTCACCATCCTTGCAGGCGGGAGGTCAGGCGACCCTAACCCCTGAATCAGGCAGTCAACCATCCAGGCGAAGGATCCAGGCGACCAGTCCATCAACCAGGCGGTCGCCCGGTCAGGCGAAGGTTTCAGGCGACCCCATCCCTCAAGCAAGCGGTTGCCTGAGCCTCATCTACAGTAAGGTACAGAGAGTAGGGCGAAATCCAGGTGATCCAATCCTTCATGATGGCAGTCGCCTGAGACTCATCTACAGTAAGGTATAGAGAGCCGGGTGAAATCCAGGCGACCAAATCCTTCATGCAGGCGGTCGCCTGAGCCTCATCTACAGTAAGGTACAGAGAGCTGGGCGAAATCCAGGCGACCCAATCCTTCATGCAGGCGGTCGCCCGAGCCCATATACAGTGAAGTATAGCCAGTCAGGCGAGATTCAGGCGAGCCAAGACTGAATCCAGGCGGTCGCCTGATTTACGGCCAAACCTTTCCCTCCAACTTTTGAAACCCTAGCCATTATTGTTGACTTTCCAAACACTTGCATATTATTGCCATATTTTGTAAATACCTTTTAGTTTCCATAAAACATATAAATGATATTTATAATTCATTTATATGATTTATTGAAAATAAAAAGTTAGGGAAATCAAACCCCTCACATCCATCACCTTGCCTTGAGCCTCTCCCCCTTAATTCAAGGGTCTTTGTTCCCTAGTCATATCTCTCACCATTCCCCTCACCATTTATGCAAGCCTGTAAGCCATTTGACATTTTAGAACATACTTTGTAAAACCGTAGAAGGCTTTGGCCGAAATTCTCTTGATGAATTCAAGGTTTTCTTGTTCTCATTTCTTGCATTCCATCTCCTTTGTGATCCATGCAAGAGGATCCAATCATAATATCTAGTATTGCTTGATCTTGTAATCAAGAGGTGCTAGATTCCATCTTCTTCCCAAGGCATTCCAAGTGCATTGTCGAATTTATCATCCATTGTTGGTGTTCATCTCCTTCAAGCTAGGTCCTTCAAACAACTTGATCACCATCATCCTTGTGTGATCATATCAAGTGGTATCAGAGCCAAAGTGCTTGTTGGAGGTATGATGTTGTTTGTTTGATTTTCTTCAAGTTAAAACCTTTGCATCTCCTTCTAAACTTGAAGAAAAATATTCGGTTAGTGATCTCTTGAGAAACCGAATTATTGTGTTTGTTTGTTCATGTTGTTCTTGAAAAGTTCATAAAAAAAGGAAGTTTGATTTCAGATTTGAAAGAGGAAAAGCATCATCTTGTGTTGTTAAGTGCAAAAGAAAAGTGTTTGAAGAAAGAGAAAATGATGAACAAGTTCATGTGTTCTTGAGAAGTTCATGAGTGTTCTTGAGTGTTCATACCAAAACTCAAGTGAATAGTACTTTTGATCCAAAAATAGTTTATGAACTTGAGCAAAAAGTGTTTGTGATTGCAAAAGCCTTTTCTAAAACACTACCACACTTCTTTCAACCCCCATCTCACCTTGAAATCTCAAAAGCTAGTTTCAAGTAACTAGTTATCTTTTGATTTACAAATTTCGGTTTTACTAGAGATTATTGCTTGTTCCTACTTGTGTGTTTGCATTTGGTCTAAAGTTGAGTGTGATCAAGTTAAGAGAACTTGTGAAAACCTTGTGTGGAGAATCAAGAGTGAAACACGAGTGAGAGTGAAACACTAAGGGAGAGGAGAGGTAGTTTTGCTAATAACTTGTATCTTCAATTGCAAAAGAAAGAAAATCTTTGCTTGTAGGTATGGCTTCACCCAACAATTCACCATCTCCTCCTCATCCTTCACAACTTGCCTTGTTCGATGCTCTTGCTAAAATCACCCAAAGGTTGGATCACTTTGAACAAAGGTTTGATCAAGTGGATGCACAACAAGCCACCTTAGGCGCCAAGCTTAACAAGCTTGAGGTGGCTCAAGGCAAACAACCTTTTACTTCAAGGTATCATGAGGAGACGGCTTCTAAGGGTTTAGGTGGTACCACACACACCACCTTTGACCCTTCGCACAAGCAAGCACAACAAACTCCACTTAGCAAGCCTTATCAACAAAGAAGGAGTCCTATTGTGCAAGATATTCCGGATAGCAATGATGAAGGGTATTATGAAGAGCCGGTTTTGACAAATGCAAAGAGGAGAGTCTTTCAAGATAGGGCACAAGCCAAGGCCTATCTTGAGAGAGACCTTGAAGAAGAAGAAGAAACCGAAAGAGGGCAACATCATAGAGGTTTCAATCGAAACCTAAGAGAGAGGGCAAACTTAAGATCAATAAGTTCTCAACAACCTAAAGCTTCAAATACCACCCTTCTATGGTACAAGTGATCCGGAGGAGTTCCTTTCTTGGGTGGCCAAAACCGAAAGGGTTGTTGATATGATGGGTTATAGTGATGCTACCACATTGAAGTTGGTTGTGATTGAGTTCCATGATTATGCTCTCACTTGGTGGGAGCAAGAGCACTATAGAAGAGCCGCCAACCGACAACATCCTATTTCAACTTGGGAAGGGCTTAAGAGAGCCATGAGAGGGTGGTTTGTGCCTAGCTACTATGATTGAGAGTGTGCTCAAAAGCTACAACATCTCACTCAAGACAACCGTAGTGTGGAAGATTATCAGAAGGATCTTGAGAAGGCTTTGATGAGAGCTAATGTTCGGGAGGATGATGAAGCTAAGTTGGCTCGGTTTTTGTATGGTTTGAGGGAGGACATCTCCAAGACGGTGGAACTTTGTGACTATCGGGATTATCAAGATCTTGTGCACAAAGCAATTCGGGTGGAAAGGCAACTAAGGAAAGGGAGTTCTTACAACACTCCTAACCGAGGTATGTGGAGTAAACCCACAACACCTTTCACCAAACCAACACCTTCCAAACCTTACCAACCCGCCACCACAAGACCACCTCCTCGCCGAAACCTCCCAAACCCGTGGCCTCCACCTCACCAAACTTCCTCATCCCATCCACCATAAAGAACCAACACTTATCCCAAGCCTCATGACACCCCTCACCAAACAAGGAGCATTGAGTGTTTCAAGTGTTTGGGAAAAGGGCACTATGCTAGGGATTGTCCCAACAAGAGAGTTATGGTTATTCGACCAAATGGGGACATTTCTAGTGAGGATGAAGAAGAGACTAATCTTGAGTCTCAAAATGAAGAGTTGGAAGAAGAAGAAGGAGAGTTGCCTTTTGAAGGCATGATATTGGTGACCAAGAGGGTATTGCAAACTTCTCCAAGTATAACCAAGAGCACACAAAGCGAGAACTTGTTTCAATCGAGAGCAATGGTGAATGGGGCTCTTTGTAGTCTCATCATTGATAGTGGGAGTTGTGTGAATGCGGCAAGTGAAGATATGGTAGCCGAATTGGGACTCCCAACCCTTGCTCATCCGAAGCCATATCAACTTCAATGGGTTGATGATAGATCCTATGTGAAGGTGGTGAAACAAGTGGTTGTGCCAATAAAGATTGGCAAGTATGAAGATTCGGTTACTTGTGATGTAGTAAGGATGCAAGCTACCCACATCCTTTTGGGAAGGCCTTGGCAATATGATAAGGAGTCCATGCATCATGGAAAGGTCAACAAGTACACCATTACTCACCATGGCCGACCTTATACCTTGCTGCCCCTCACCCCAATCCAAGCTCACCAAGATCAAGTGCATTTGGCTAGTAAGGCCGAGAGAAAGAAGAGGGAAGGGGAAAAAGAAAAGAGAGAGAAAAGTGAGAAGGTTCAAGGAACCTCAAGTGAAAAGAAAGAGTGTGCAATAATGGGAAACACTTTGAGTGAGAAAGAGAGAAAACAAGAGTGCACACCTTCCATAGCCAAAGAAAAACATTTCAAAAGAGCACTTTTTGGAAACAAAACTTGTTTTCTCATGATTCCAAACCATTGCATGCTAACTCTTGAAAATGTAGCTTCTCTTCCTTTGTATGTGCAGGAAATCTTAAAGGAGTTTGATGATGTGTTTGATGAGCCTCAAAGCCTCACACCATACCGAGGCATTGAGCATCAAATCGATTTGCTGCCGGGTGCGCCTTTGCCCAACAAGGCCGCATACCGAACCAACTCTCAAGAATCCAAAGAAATCCAAAATCAAGTGCAAGAGTTGCTCGACAAAGGATTCATCAAAGAGAGCCCGGGTCGCTGAACCATCGCCTAACTCGCTGCCCACAAAGCTGAGAAGACCAGGCGACCGCCCGACTGAGGAGAGGGTCGCTGGCCTCTCGCCTGACCCAGGCGACCGCCTGCTCCAAAGGCTGGTTCGCCTGGCCTGTCGCCTGGCTCCCTGCCTCCAAAACCCAGGGGGTCCAGGCGACCGCCTGCTCCAAGGGAGGGGTCGCCCGGCCCTCGCCTGGTCCCCTGTCTCCTACGGAAGTAGTCCAGGCGACCGCCCACTCCAAGGGAGGGGTTGCCCGGCCCTCCGACTGAACCTAAAACCTGCAGAACTTAACGTCAAACCTTAACGATTCCGAACCTGAACTTTGACACTTAAACCATCTTACCATATACACAACCAAACCTTACAAAAGTAAACATGCAAATTATGTATGTTATACAGAGCCAGAACCAAGTTCGGAATACAAGAAAACCAACCAAGTGGTGAACACGCGGAATCCAACCGCACCACTTGAAGCTACTGCTGCTGCACCTCAAGTCCTAGCAACCACGCCTCTACTCGGCGACTTGCTTCTCCTTTCCTTTTTCTGAAACAGTAGAGATAAGGGTAAGTTCTCTCGAAAGAACTTAGTAAGGGAACAGTATAGACATGGTGCAGTTACTAAAACGGTAGATACAATAAACCTGAAATCGGAAACAGAACGAATACAACACACAAAGGATCTCACCAAACAATCAAATGCTCAATCAATGCAACACGGTCAAACATATGCAATGCAGTCGGTCGATCACAATCACATTCAATCCACAAACATAACGATAACATTCTTTGCGATGGACCATGGCGAGATCTGCCCCGGTCCAACCGGCAATGGCCATGCGTCCATTCACAATCGGTCGGTAGAGCATGGTACCAGCTCGGGGGAGCAATCCCCATCGGTCAATCAATATAAATCATCGATAACCATCGTAGGTATATCGGAATCCCAATCGGTTCCTGCACAACAACGCCTATACCAGGAACTAGGTCGGCGTCATCGGGGCACTCCCCTCTTCCGAACCTAGCCTCAGTCTATATCCGAGTATGCTTGCTACGCAAGGCAATACTCCTAAACACACACTGAACCCTTACCTCCGATTGAAGTCCGAATCCGAATTCTCGATTGACGGTCCCGGTAGAAATTTTAGCAGAGTTTCTGCCTAATTTCTAAGCAACTCCCTGTTCAGAAACAATCACAGATACACAATTCACATTCGGAGTTCACAGAAACAATCACTAACAATGGCGCCAAAACCGAGGCTCGGGCCGGGAAAAACGGCTTTCACACCGAGCCTCTTCTAACAGAACCAATTACACTATCGGAATCAGAATTCTATTCTGAACACAGAAATGCCCTTACCTTTCACTAATTCTTCCGTCGAAAATTACACCCGAATTTTCAGACGCGAATCGGCACAACCTCGAGTGCGTTTCTTCCTACGTTCCTGTTATCAAACATGCACCAGGAAGTGCCGAGAACGCTTAGGAACCGAAAAATCAAACAAATGAGCATATGACACTATTCACTCCAAAATTCAAATGCTCCTAACTTGCAAAATACACTGATTCTTCCAAAACAGACTTCAGATTATCGATCTACACAACCCAATGAACGATTTAAGCGGTTTACCTCGAAGCTTGGTCGCGAAATGACGGAAATCAGTTGTGAAGCTCAAGCTCCAAAAATGGCGCAAGTGAGGGAGAGAGAGAGAAGGTTTACGGATGGAGAAGAAGAAGTTGACCAAGTGCTCTTTTCTTTTCCTAAATATACATATATATGTATTATCACCATAAATACATATACATCTCAATCCTAAATTCTTTTCTTTCTTTTTCTTCTTCAATTAAGAAGGGACACTTGTCCCTTCTCTCCTCTCTCCCATACGCCCCATCCCTTCTTTTTACCAAAAATGTGCAAATTCAATTATCTCACACAAATAACAAAACTGCAATTTCGTTCAGCCCGAAAATGCAACTTTTTACCAAACTTACTCCGATTGGAACCAAACTTTAACCACATACTCAGGATATCATAAAACCCATAAAACCTATTTTTCTTATCCAATTATAAGTCCCAAGTCACTCGGAATTGCAACTCCCGGGAATTACGCGCGGTCGCGTAATTAATTCTAAATCCGTCCCGGGTTGCCCCAAAATTCACCAAATCAAATCCACAATTACCAAACATGCAAAGCAAAACCCAAAACAGAAATTATCGAAAATCCGGTAATTAAACTTAAATACGTAATTAACTTAATTACGTACCGGGTGTTGGTAACAAACACCATCACTGTAAAGTATCGCCACCCTATACCTAGACTTGATGATATGTTAAATGAATTGAGTGGTTCTTGTGTGTTTTCTAAGATTGACCTTAGGAGTGGATATCACCAAATTAGAATGAACAAAGGTGATGAATGGAAAATGGCATGCAAAACTAAAATTGGATTATATGAATGGAATGTCATGCCTTTTGCTCTATCTAATACACCTAGCACTTTCATGCGCTTGATGAATCATGTCTTGAGAAGGTTGATTGGAAAGTTTGTGGTTGTATACTTTGATGATATACTTGTATATTCCAAAAATCATGATGGGCATGTTGAGCATTTGAGGCAAGTCCTTGATACACTTAAGTTAGAAAAGTTATATGCTAAATTTGAGAAGTGTATTTTTGCATCAAATGGGGTTAACTTTCTTGGGTATGTTGTTGGCAAAGATGGTGTTAAAGTGGATGAGAGTAAGGTGAGTGCAATTCAAGATTGGCCTACTCCTAGCTCCTTAACCGAAGTGAGATCCTTTAAAGGACTTGCTAGTTTCTATAGGAGGTTTGTTAGAGATTTTTCAACCATAGCCGCCCCTATGCATGAATTGGCTAAAAAGAATGTAGTCTTTGAATGGGGTGAATCACAAGAGAAATCTTTTAATGAATTGAAGTCTAGGTTAACCAATGCACCCTTGCTTGCTCTTCCGAATTTTGATAAAGTGTTTGAAGTGGAGTGTGATGCAAGTGGGATTGGCATTGGTGCCGTTTTGCACCAAGAGGGCTGACCCATTGCATTCTTTAGTGAGAAGCTAAGTGGGGCTACATTGAACTACTCCACCTATGACAAAGAGCTTTATGCTCTTGTAAGATCATTGAGAGTTTGGAGTCATTATTTGCTACCTAGGGAGTTTTTCATCCACACGGATCACTTGTCCTTGAAGTACCTTCAAGGGCAAGGAAACTTGAGTAAAAGGCATGTTAGATGGGTTGAGTTCATTGAGTCTTTCTCCTATGTGATTAAATATAAGAAGGGCAAAGAGAATGTAGTTGTCGATGCACTTTCTAGGAGATATGCTTTACTCATGACTCTTGATACTAAACTTGTTGGATTTGAGTGTTTGAAAGGCATGTATGAGCATGATGTAGATTTTGGTGATATTTATGCTAGTTGTGCTAAAGAGGGCCAAAATGGCTACTATGTGTTTGATGGCTTTTTGTTTAAGTATAAAAGGTTATGCATTCCAAGGAGCTCAATGCGGGAAGTCATCATCAAAGAAGCACATGGTGGCGGTCTTATGGGGCACTTTGGTGTCCAAAAGACACTTGAAGCTGTGAAGGACAATTTCTATTGGCCGGGCATGAAGAAGGATGTCACCAAAGTTTGTGCGAGATGTGTAACGTGCCACCAAGCCAAATCCACTCTCCAACCAAAAGGGAAGTACACCCCTCTCCCTACTCCTTCAATTCCTTGGGTTGACATAAGCATGGATTTTATTAGTGGATTGCCTAGGACATCTAGAGGACATGATGCTATATTTGTTGTAGTTGATAGGTTCTCAAAGATGGCTCATTTTATCCCATGTCATAAAACCGATGATGCTTCATATGTGGCTGAAATGTTCTTTAAAGAAATTGTGAAGTATCATGGTTTGCCTAGATCAATTGTGAGTGATAGGGACTCAAGGTTTTTAAGTCACTTTTGGAGGACCCTTTGGTCTCGGTTGGGAACGAGCTTGATGTATTCTACATCAAGCCATCCTCAAACCGATGGCCAAACCGAGGTGACCAATAGGACCTTAACTACTATTTTGAGAACCCTCCTTAAGAAGAATTTGAGAGATTGGGAAAAATGCCTACCACATGTAGAGTTTGCTTATAATCGGGCATATCATTCATCTACTTCTTATAGTCCATTTGAGATTGTGTATGGATTCAATCCTTTAGCTCCTTTGGACTTGGTTGCATTGAATCATGTTGAACAAGTAGATATAGATGGTAAAAAGAAGGCTCAACACATGAAAGATTTGCATGCTAAGGTTCACAAACAACTTGAGAAAATTAATGAATCTTATGCAAAAAGAGTCAACAAGGGTAGGAAGTTTCGAACCTTTCAAGAAGGTGATTGGGTGTGGTTGCATCTAAGGAAAGAAAGGTTTCCCCAAGCTAGAAAAAGCAAGTTGTCACCTAGAGGGGATGGACCTTTTAGGATCACAAAGAAAATAAATGACAATGCTTATGTGCTTGATTTACCATGTGATGGCTCTTACAATGTGCATGCAACATTTAATATTTGTGATTTACTTCCTTATGAAGGTGAACTCGAAGAAATGAATCTGAGGTTGGATTCTTCTCAAGAGGGAGGGAATGATGTGGACATCAACCCAACTCCACCCCAAGAAGCTCCAAGTCCCTTTCAAGGTCTCAACGGACCCTTGACTCGGGCTCGGTTGAAGCAAATGCAAGAGAAGCTCCAAACATTTATGAGATTTATGGCGCAAGGAGAGGAGCGGGAGGAGGACCAAGAACGAGCCAACAAACTTCAGGACTTAGGCATTCAATTGGAGAAGCAACCCAACACCATGGAGAGCATCACCCTCACCATCCTTTCAGGCGAAAGGTCAGGCGACCCCAACCCCTGAACCAGGCGGTCGCCCATCCAGGCGAAGGGTCCAGGCGACCAGCTCTTCAACCAGGCGGTCGCCCGGGCAGGCGAAGGTTCCAGGCGACCCCATTCTTCAATCAGGCGGTCGCCTGAGTCCCATCTACAGTGATCTACAGCCAGTCAGGCGAAATCCAGGCGACCCCATCCTCCAAGTCAGGCGGTCGCCCGGGCCATGCGAGAGAAACCAGGTGACCCAGTTCTCCAGCCAGGCGGTCACCCAGGTCCAGTCTACAGTGATTTCTAGGGCGCCAGGCGAGATCCAGGCGACCCAAGCATGAATCCAGGCGGTCGCCTGAGTTGCGGCCAAACCTTTCCCTCCAACTTTTGAAACCCTAGACACTATTATTGACTTTCCACACACTTGCATATTATTTCCATATTTTGTAAATGCCTTTTAGTTTCCATAAAACATATAAATGATGTTTATAATTCATTTATATGGTTTATGGAAAATAAAAGGGAGGGAAATTCAACCCCTCACATCCATCACTTGCCTAGAGCCTCTCAGCCCCTAAATCAAGGGTCTTTGTTCCCTAGTCATGTCTACCACCAATCCCCTCACCATTTATGCAAACTAGAGGCCATTGTAACACTTAGAACATATCTTGTAAAACCCTAAAGCCATTTGGCCGAATTTCGCAAGAAGAAATCAAGGTTTTATTGTTCTCATTTCTTTCATTCCATCTCCTTAGTGATCCATGCAAGAAGATCCAATCATAATATCTAGTATTGCTTGATCTTGTAATCAAGAGGTGCTAGATTCCATCTTCTTCCCCAAGTGCATTTTCGGGCGGGACGTTCGGTTCGGGCGACTCCGGGGCTCGGGACGGGAATCCCGGGGCTCGGGATGGAAATTTTCTGACGGCTTTTGGGTAAGTTGTGTTATAATTTAAGATGGAATTTATGAGTATTTTTATAGAATTTTGGAGTGACGGAATTTCGGTTAAGGTTGACACGCTCGCACGTCGGGTTTTGGTTCGGGTTCAGCGAGCTCGGTAGGACACTCCGGAATGGTAAATGAACTTCTGAAATATGTTTTGTGAATGTTATAATATTCTGAAGGTTGTGTCCAAGTTTCGTTAATTTTGGAATTCGGTAATTATTTTTGGGCAAAAAGAATTGGAACTTTCGGAAAAATTGGGAGTTAAATTGTATTTGGTAACAAAATGAAAATTATTGGAGCATGGGCAGCAGCAGGTTCGGCAGTTTTGGGAGAGATAAGGGACACTTGTCCCTTCTTGAATTAAAGATGAGAAAGGAAAAAGAAAAGAAGAAGAAAAAGAAGTATAAAAGGAAATAAAAATGGAAAAAGCCATACTTCTTTCTTCTTCTCTTCTCCTTCCCGCCGCCTCTTTCCTCCATGGATGCGCTTCCTAAAGCTCCAAAACTGAACTTGAAGGTTACTCGGCCAAGCTTTGAGGTAAGCATGTCAAAACGATCCTTGTGTTGTGTAAGTGAATAACTGAGGTCGGTTTGTGAAGTTTCACCCGGTTTGTAAACCGTGAGTCATTAAAGTTTGGAAGTGATTATGGAATCACAAGGTTTATTTGATTTATTGGTTTCTAAACGCTCCCGCACCTTCTTGTGCATGTTTGATAACAGAGCGTGAGCAGAAATGCGCGGAAGTGCTACAAAGATCCGTTCAAAGATTTGGTGTAAAATCCAACGGTGGATTCGGCGAAAGGTAAGGATATATTTGTGATCAGAGCGAAGTTCTGATTCTGATGGTGTAATTGGTTTTGTTAGAAAAGGCTCGGTGTGAAAGCCGTTTTTTCCGGCCCGAGCCTCGGTTTTGGCACCAATGATATTGGCTGATTCTGTGAATTCTGAACATATATTCTCATCCATGGATCATTTGTGAACAGGGGTAGTCGGAAACGCAATGAAACTCTGCCGAAATTTGTACCGGACGTCCGAACGAGAAATTCGATTCGGGCTTGTGTGAATGATTTGGGAAGAAGGTATGATTTGAATGCTTGGTTGTGTTTATGGATGTATCAGTAACAATGTTCTAGCTCGATTCGTGAAACCGAGCTTTCTGTGGAATTTTCCGGGAAGTGCGGGTTTGTGCGGAAATTGTTTTCTGGGGTTTGTTTGGATGTGTTCTGATCCAACTATGGTTGTACAGCTTGATTCTGCGTTGGTGGAGTAGCGCGGACCCGTAGGAGCCAAGTTGTGCATTTCGGGTCGGGAGTCGGGATCTTCCGAGTGTTGGGCTGCGGGGCAGCGTTTCTGAGGTAAGGGCTAAATTTGGTAAAAATGTATGTTTGTTCCGTTTCAAGGCCCGGATGACCTTAGAGGCCCGGGTTCCTATTCTGTTCTGTATATGTTTATCAGGTAATGATACTTCTGTTTGTGTTTGTGTATTATTATTATTATTTGTTCTGCTCTGTGACGAGACCCGTATGGTCGTAGAGGCCACGGGTGCTCCTTGATTCTGTTCTGTGTATCCGCACCGGGAGTGCCGAAACTTATGTTCTGTGTCCGCACTGAAGGGTGCCGACATTCTGCGTATATCCGCACTTGGTGTGCCGATATACTTCTGTGACCCTACGACAGTTTGGGGATCGCGACCCCGGCCGTGCACCGTGCTTTCTGCTCGCTCGCTCAGATATTTCGACCTCTTAGAGAGGGCTGTCGTTTGGGTCGCTCGGCGGTTGGACCGCATACGATGGATTCTCTGACTCACCTCTGACTTTGCTTACATGTATATATGCGATTGTGCTTGTATCTGCTCTGTTTTGCAGGTTCAGTTCGCGCCATATGGGCAAACTACGCTTTTACCTTAGCCCTTACTGGGTCCTTTCGAGGACTCACCCTTTCATCTGTTTACCACTTTCAGGCCGTCCGGACAAGCAACCGGCGGAGTAGAGATTCCGCGGTGCTTCCTTCATTTTGAGGTTGGGTTGCAGCAGCAGTACCACGTGCGGAGGTCGCTTGATTCCGCGCTAGGTATTTGTAGGATTTTGTTTCGGCTCTGTAGCTGTAATTGCATGCATATAGATCAGATCATGGTTTTCTATATGTCGTATATATATATATACCGAGATATATTCGCCTCTGTTGTCTTCGAGTCGTGGGCGGAGCCCCGACTTGCCTATAGTGGATCTGTACATTTCATACTTGGTGTTTTGGGTGTTGGTAGTAATGATTGTTGTTGACACCATGAACTCGTACTTATGGTAGAAGTTGGATTGTAAAGCATGCTTGCCTTGTTTGAGTTTCTAGGTTGCTAGTAGATTACCCGATCATTGTGCATTTGAGCTCGATGCTCTGTTGCCACGCTTCGCTTCATTTCCGGTTCCGACGCCGCGGCCGGCTCCGCCTCCGCAACCGGGCGGGGTGGCTGTGACATGATTTGGACTTTTGGTTATGGGAATAAGTTGGTTTTTGGTTGGACTTTGTTTAAGGAAATGTTTACTACACGCGAATAGCGTGGGTTGGCATCGGAGGGGCGGGACTGGGATCCCACACCTCCGAAGAATGGGATACGGGTTCAGCGTAACTCAGGGGTTGAACAATCACAATCATCACCCCCGGGGTTCTAGCAGTCACAGGGACCCTTTCTGTTTGGTATTGGTGTTGGACTGTGCACACTGTCTTTGGGTATTTCACCGTCAAGACAAGAGCCTGTGGACGGCAAAGAGGCAAACGAAAATCTGTTTATGCCACGGTGAGGGCATTTTGATTAGGTGGTGATAGCAAGACTTAAGCCACTGCTCGCCACAGCTTTGGGATTGGTAAGTGAGTGACTCCGAGGAGAATGGTCACTACGACACCTAGACTTCTCGTCGGTCCTATCAACGACGGGGAGATCTGAGGCACTAGTTGACGAGGTCAGACTTCTGGAGAGGTTTTAGAGTTTGAACCCCCCTGCCACCGCACGCCGCCCGAGCCCGGTTGCGGAGGCGGGGGCGCCGGGACGCCGGAAGCGGAAGCCGGAATGGAAAGGGGTGGCAGGTCCATCGAGACCCGCCGCGCGTAGCGGACCCGAAAACGGAAGGATTGTGGAAGCAAACCAACGGACATTTCATGCATATAAACAAAATAAAATACAACCCCGACCCCAAAACCGAAAATCCGGCAATTTCCGTAAAATCCCATTTTCACAAACGCTGAATTCAGAACCAACCTAGACAATGCAAGATTTCACATTGACAAACATCATACCATAAGCGTAACTGATCAAATCCAACCTTAAACCCTTCATTACCCGCCATTTTCCGATAATCCCGATTAATTGTAACTTTTTCATTCCTTAACCGAATTCAACATTTCAAACTTCCATCCACTCCTAAATTCAACCCCAACACCAAATTAACATCCAATTCAACCAAAATGAACCTCTAACATTGAAAAAGAATCATTCAAAGATTCGGTTTTCAACCAACTTTTTATCCAACTTCCAATTCAATCCATACAAGCTTCCAAATAATCATATTAATCACCAATTCCACTTCCTAAGCATGCTTACTAACCAATTACACCAAAATCAACAAAACCCCTTCACCTTTCAATTCGGCCAAAGAGGGGTTTCTCACCCAACTTCCATTTCAATCCAAACAAAGTTCCATTTGCACTCTTTAATCACCAATTACATTCCTAAACCATGAATGCTATCCAATTGCACCCAAACAACAAAATCCATCAAGAACATACACTCATATATATTCGGCCATTAGGGTTTTCACCTCAACTTGTTCCCCATCAAATTAAAACCATGGATAGCCTTAGAATCATGCTAGGACTAACATACTTGAAGCATGAAACAAGATAACAAACACACACCATTTTGGAAATTCTTCCAAAAAATCGGCCAACCTAGGTTTTGCTTCCAACTTGTGTTTTCCAAAATCTAACACTTGGCTGCCCATGCTCCATAATTTTCCTTTTATAACCAAATACAAATTAACTCCCAATTTTTCCAAAAGTTCCAATTCTTTTTGCCCAAAAATAATTACCAAATTCCAAAATTAACGAAACTTGGACACAACCCTCAGAATATTATAACATTCCCAGAACATATTTCAAAAGTTCATTTACCATTCCAGAGTGTCCTACCGAGCTCGCTGAACCCGAACCAAAACCCGACGTGCGAGCGTGTCCAACAGAACCAAAACCCATCACACCAAAAATACCTCAAAAATACTCATAAATTAAATCTAAATTTATAACACAACTTACCACAAAGCCGTCAGAAAAGTTCCAGCCCGAGCCCCGGGATTCCCGGCCCCGAGCCCCGGAGTCGCCCGAACCGAACGTCCCGCCCCAAATATTAAACTCCACAACCACCTCCGGGACGTTTCCACGACTCCAAAACTGCGAACGGCTTCCCAAACTGAGATCTCGAGAGTGCTACCGAGCCCGCTGTACGTCCCGAGACGACCCCGACAACCCCCCGGCGCCAGAAAAATATTTTCGGCGGAAACGTCCGGGGGACCCACACGACCTCAAATACGGAAGGGTTCGCCAAAATGATACTCGGATAGGGCACGGGAGCCGTCTGAACGCCGAAAAACGTGACCCGCAGGCCAAAACCGGAGCCCCGGGTCACCCGGTCGCAACCCGCTCGGGGTGACCGTAACAATACGGGTTCAGCGTAACCCAGGGTCTGAACAACCACACTCACCGCCCCCGAGGCTTAGTGGTCGTAAGGACCCCTCTCTGAATTGGTGTTACCGCCAGCCTAGCTGGTTCAGAGGCGGCAGTAGGCAGGGGAAGATCTGATTATGCCACAGTAGGGGCATTTTGATCAGGTGGTGATAGCGAGACTTTAGCCACTGCTCACTACAGCTTTGGAATTGGTAAGTAAGTGACTCCGAGGAGCGTGGTCACTACGACACCTAGACTTCTCGTCGGTCCTATCAACGACGGGGAGATCTGAGACACCAGTCTGACGAGGTTAGACTTCTGGAGAGGTTTCAGAGTTTGAACCCCCCGAGGTTCAATGACCGAGGAGGGCCAAAGGTAGTAGAGATTTGGTTTGCAGGAGTTGACAAACTCCTGGGGGAGGCTACATTTTTCCCCAGCAGGGCGGCGGGGATGTTGCCAGGAATCAGCGTTAGGCACGGTTCGATGAGCTTCACTGGGGAGACAAGATTGTCGGAAAGTTTGAGTGAGAGTTTGATCGGCTGGTTTACTATGTACCGTAGTATCAAGGTATGGAAGAGGAGAAGACCAAGAGGTTTATTTCGTCGACTGCGCCCCGAGTACAGGTGGGTTTTGAGACCTTTAGACATTACTTTGTTTCGGGAAGCGGTTATTGGGCTCAACTCCTCGAGCAAGAGGAGGTTGAGAGTTACCTCACCTCGTAGCGAGGTCAGGGAAGTACGAGGGGCTCCACATAGCAGGGACCCCCGCAGATTTCTGGATGGACGAACAGACCTGGGCAGTTTAGTAGAGGTAGAGAGGGAGCACCACCGGCACGACCTTGTCTGATTTGCAGTAGGTATCAGTCCGGTCGACTTTGTTACCGGAAGGAGGGCCGATGTTTACGTTGCAGTCCGACACTTTTTGGGTACGGGATTGCCCTCTTACCGTAGGGCGGGGTTTTGGCGATCTTCGGCGTCCATAGTCTCGAGTACAACCCAACGCGCCGCGAGGGCGTGGGTTTCAGCAGGGTGGCCCGAGACCTCAGTAGCGACAACAGCTTCAGCCACCCCCTCCACCACAGCAGCTCAGAGCAGGACAAGTTTTCCTTTTTCTGAGGGGAGGCCCTAGTCATCAGGGAGAACCTAGTTAGCATGCAGGCACTAGCCAGCAGGGAGGCTTGAGTCAGCAAGAAGTTCTGTAAGGTACTATATTTCCGAATGAGATACCGGTTCATACGTTATTTGATACAGGAGCATTTGTTTCCATTGTAACACCGAAATGTGTTACATTTCTGTATCTGTCTGTTAGTACCTTGCCTCAAACGTATTTAGTAAAAGCTGCTGAGTCAGCTGTTTTCTAAGGAGATGGTTCGAGTTGTGCGATATCTCGTAGGCGGACATCGATAATATCGGATTTGTTGGTTTTAGACACGCCGAACTATGATATTATTCTTGGGATGGACTGGCTATCCAAGAACTCTGTGCACATTGATTGTGCAACCCGTACCATTATGGTTTCGGAGAGGTACTACCTCTCACGACTCGATCGGTTTGACTATCGCACAAAGACAAGGGAGCTACGATTCGGATCATTTGTCGATAGTTGGTGTAGGGGAATGTTATGGTCTGAATGAGGCTGGTACTAGGTTGAAGTTAGATGGTTTACCGTTGGTTCGAGATTTTCCGCAGGTATTTCCGGAGGAGTTGCCCGGATTACCACCAGAGCGGGAAATTGTGTTTGAGATCCACCTGCAGTCGTGTACTGCTCCGATATCTATTCCTCTTTATCGGATGCCTATTTCTGAGGTGCAGGAGTAGAAGAAACAACTGGAGGAATTACAGAAAAAGGGTTTCGTCCGACCGAGCACTTCAGCGTGGGGTGCTCTGGTTTTGTTTGTTAAGAAGAATGATGGGACACTCTGACTTTGTATTGATTACAGACGGTTGAATGCTCTTATTGGGAAGAATAAGTATCCGTTACCGAGGATTAACGATCTTTTTGATCAACTTCGGGGTTTGAGGATTTTTCTCAAAGATTAATCTCCGATCCGGGTATTTTCAGCTTAGAGTGAAGGATGAGGACATACCTAAGACTGCTTTCCGCACCCGATTTGGACACTTTGAGTTTACGGTCATGCCGCTCGGGCTGACCAATGCTCCGGCGGCATTCATGGATCTGATGCATCGGGTGTTCCGACCGTACTTGGACTCATTTCTCGGTGGTTTTTATTGATGATATTCGATATATTCTCGGGATGAGGATTCGCATCGGGATCATCCGAGGTAGTTCTGCAGACACTTTGGGAACATCAGCTTTATGCTAAATTCTCAAAGTGTGAGTTCTGATTCGGGAAGTCACTTTTCCGGGACACATTATATCCGAGCATGGTCTGTCTGTGGATTCGAGTAGGTGAGGGCAGTTCGAGATTGGAAACAACTTACCACGGCACGGGAGATCAAGAGCTTTCTGGGGTTAGCAGGATTTTATCAGAGGTTTGTACCAGGGTGTTCTATCCTAGCATCTCCGCTTACGCAGTTGACCAAGAAGGGTCAACCGTATATCTGGTCTGATAGGTGTGAGCAGAATTTTCAGGAGTTGAAACGGCAGTTGACTAACGCTCCGATTCTGACTCTTTCAGATCCGATCTTACCGTATGTGAATTATACGGATGCTTCCACATCTGGTTTGGGATGTGTGTTGGTGCAGGAGCGTTTTGTGGTAGCTTATGGGTCGAGGCAGCTGCGACCGCATGAGCTGAACTGACTGACACATGATCTGGAGTTGGCTATAGTAATTTATGCGCTGAAACATTGGAAGCAATATCTGTTTGGTAGTAAATTTCAGATTCTTACCGACCATAAGAGTCTGAAATATCTGTTTACGCAAAAGGAGCTTAATTTGAGGCATTGCAAATGACTCGAATGCATTAAGGACTATGATTGTAGCATTGAGTACATCTCAGGTAAGGGCAAAACGGTTGCCGATGCACTGAGCAGGAAGTATACCGGGTTAGTTAGGGAGGAAATGTTGGGGACTGATCTGAGGAGAGAGATTTGACGTGCCTTTGGCACAGGTGGCAACTCTGGGAGCGTGCTCAGGTTATTATACTTACCATACATTCTGAGTGGCATGATAGGATGCGCGAAGCGCAAGGTAGAGATCTGATATTGAAGAAGTTATCTGGGGAAGATAAGGGTTTATTTGTTACCGACATTTCAAGATAGGCAAGGATTGCTATACTTCCGAGACCGCCTTTATGTACCAGAGGATCGGGAGTTCGGAATGAGATTTTAGAGGAGGCACACTCGAGCGGTTTGAGCATCGAAACCGGCAGGACACACGCAGACTTTGCCCATTCCAGTTCGGGAGTGGGGCAATGTTACTATGGACTTTCTGACTGCACTGCCCCTGACACGGTCTCGCCATGATGCGATCTGGGTTATTGTGAATCGGCTGACAAAGTGCGCACACTTTCTGCTTATTCGGGTCATAGACCCTCTGGAGAAGCTTGCCGGCTTTACATCATGAAGATGGTACGTTTGCATGGAGTACCAGACTCCATTGAATCTGACCGTGATCCGCGTTTACAAAGACGGTTCTCGATTGCTTTTCATGAAGCATTGGGCACGCGACTCCATCCGAATACAGCTTATCACCCAGACGGACGGACGGTCGGAGCGGGTGATTCGATATCGGAGGATATGTTGCGAATCTGTATTTTGGATTTTGGAGGAGTTTGGGACTAGCAGCTACTTTGATAGAGTTCTCGTACAACAATTGCTTTCGACTACGTTTGACATGGCACCATATGAGGTGTTGTACGGAGGTGTATGACACCATACCGCTTGGACAGATGCGTCTGATGGGGTTGAACTGGGACCCGAGCTTTTTGAGGAGTCTACGGCAAAGATCAGATTGTTACAGGCGCGGATTAAAACCGCGAACGACTGCACCACTGCTTATACGAACCGCCGCCGTAGGGCTCTTGAATCTGAGTTTGGTGATAGAATTTGACTGGAGGTAGCACCGTTCAGAGGGACAGTAAGATTTGATAGGCGGGGCGAGTTACCCCGAGTTATATCGGTTCTCATGAGTTTCTAGAGTAAGTTGTTAGGTTGATCTTTTCCCCAATCAAGCTTCGCTTTATGTGGTATCTTCCGTGATAGCCTGTTGTGGATCGGTTAGATTTAGGTTCGCATGTCTGGGGTTGTCTGCGGTAGAAATACCGCAATCGACTCGGGTGCAATAAGATGCACCCGGAGGGTGGGACGCCGTGAGGCTCAGTATGGTAGTCTAAACTACCACTCCCGCCGCACTGAGACGGTGGTCCGATTGTTCTGGGTTAGAGGGATGTTTATATGTTCTGGTTGGTAGCGACACCTGTCTGGTTGGCTCAGGCTACTCTTGGAGGACCAAGAGTTCTAAGGGGGGGAGAATGTTACGGTCACCCCGAGCGGGTTGCGACCGGGTGACCCGGGCTCCGGTTTTGGCTCGCGGTCACGTTTTCGGCGTTCAGACGGCTCCCGAGCCCTATCCGAGTATCATTTTGGCGAACCCTTCCGTATTTGAGGTCGTGTGGGTCCTCGGACGTTTCCGCCGAAAATATTTTTCTGGCGCCGGGGGGTTGTCGGGGTCGCCTCGGGACGTACAGCGGGCTCGGTAGCGCTCTCGAGATCTCAGTTTGGGAAGCCGTTTGCAGTTTTGGAGTCGTGGAAACGTCCCGGAGGTGGTTATGGAGTTTAATATTTGGGGCGGGACGTTCGGTTCCGGGCGACTCCCGGGCTCGGACGGGAATCCCGGGCTCGGGATGGAAATTTTCTGACGGCGTTGGGGTAAATTGTGTTATAATTTAAGATGGAATTTATGGGTATTTTTATAGAATTTTGGAGTGACGGAATTCCGGTTAAGGTTGACACGCTCGCACGTCGGGTTTTGGTTCGGGTTCAGCGAGCTCGGTAGGACACTCCGGAATGGTAAATGAACTTCTGAAATATGTTTTGTGAATGTTATAATATTCTGAAGGTTGTGTCCAAGTTTCGTTAATTTTGGAATTCGGTAATTATTTTTGGGCAAAAAGAATTGGAACTTTCGGAAAAATTGGGAGTTAAATTGTATTTGGTAACAAAATGAAAATTATTGGAGCATGGGCAGCAGCAGGTTCGGCAGTTTTGGGAGAGATAAGGGACACTTGTCCCTTCTTGAATTAAAGATGAGAAAGGAAAAAGAAAAGAAAAAGGAAGAAAAAGAAGTATAAAAGGAAAAAAAAGAAATGGCCAAAGCCATTTTCTTCTTCTCTTCTCCTTCCTGCCGCCTCTTTCCTCCATGGAGGCGCTTCCGAACGCTCCAAAACTGAACTTGAAGGTTACTCGCCAAGCTTTGAGGTAAGCATGTCAAAACGATCCTTGTGTTGTGTAAGTGAATAACTGAGGTCGGTTTGTGAAGTTTCAGCCCGGTTTGTAAACCGTGAGTCATTAAAGTTTGGAAGTGATTATGGAATCACAAGGTTTATTTGATTTATTGGTTTCTAAACGCTCCCGCACCTTCTTGTGCATGTTTGATAACAGAGCGTGAGCGTAAACGCGCCGGAAGTGCTACAAAGATCCGCTCAAAGATTTGGTGTAAAATCCAACGGTGGATTCAAATAAAGGTAAGGATATATTTGTGATCGAGCGAAGTTCGATTCGATGGTGTAATTGGTTTTGTTAGAAAAGGCTCGGTGTGAAAGCCGTTTTTCCGCCCGAGCCTCGGTTTTGGCACCAATGATATTGGCTGATTCTGTGAATTCGAACATATATTCTCAGATTCGTGGATCATTTGTGAACAGGGGGTAGTCGGAAACGCAATGAAACTCTGCCGAAATTTGTACCGGACGTCGAACGAGAATTTCGATTCGGACTTGTGTGAATGATTTGGGAAGAAGGTATGATTTGAATGCTTGGTTGTGTTTATGGATGTATCAGTAACAATGTTCTAGCTCGGTTCGTGAAACCGAGCTTTCTGTGGATTTCTGCGGGAAAGTGCGGAATTGTGCGGTTTTGGTTTTCGGGGTTTGTTTTGGTGTGTTCTGATCCAACTATGGTTGTACAGCTTGATTCTGCGTTGGTGGAGTAGCGCGGACCCGTAGGAGCCAAGTTGTGCATTTCGGGTCGGGAGCCGGGATTTCCCGAGTTTTGGGCTGCGGAGCAGCGTTTCTGAGGTAAGGGCTTAATTTGGTAAAAATGTACGTTTGTTCCGTTTCAAGGCCCGGATGACCTTAGAGGCCCGGGTTCCTATTCTGTTATGTATATGTTTATCAGGTAATGTTACTTATGTTTATGTTTATGTATTCTTATTATTATATGTTCTGTTCTGTGACGAGACCCGAATGGTCGTAGAGGCCACGGGTGCTCCTTGATTCTGTTATGCGTATCCGCACCGGGAGTGCCGATACTTCTGATCTGTGTCCGCACTGGAGGGTGCCGACATTCTGTGTATATCCGCACTTGGGGTGCCGATATACTTCTGTGACCCTACGACAGTTTGGGGATCGCGACCCCAGCCGGTACCGTGCTTTCTGTTCTGTTCTGTTCTGTATATTTCTGACCTCTTAGAGAGGGCTGTCGTTTTGGGTCGTTCTGGCGGTTGGACCGCATACGATGGATTCTCGACTCACCTCGACTTTGCATACATGTATATATGCGATTGTGCTTGTATCTCGCTCTGCTTTTGCGAGTTCGATTCGCGCCATATGGGCAAACTACACTTTTACCTTAGTCCTTACCGGGTCCTTTCGAGGACTCACCCTTTCATTTGTTTACACCTTTCAGTTGTTCGAAAAGCAATTGGCGGAATAGAGATCCGCAGTGCTTTGGATTTCTTGGGTTTCAGCAGCAGAGTACCACGGGCGGAAAATCTCCCGAGTGAGAAAGTTTCCGATTCCGCACAATAGGTATATATATAGGTTTTGGTTTAATGGCTCAGAGCTGTAGCTGCATGCATGTAGTTTAGATCATGTATTTGTATAAGACGTATAATCTGAGACATATTCTGCCTTTGTTGTCTTCTGAGTCGAGGGCGGAGCCCCGACTTGCTTATATTGGAGTTGTGGTTATATCATGGATTTTGGTGTTTCTGTGTTGTGGCGATGTTTGATGTTTGACACCATGAACTGCATGTTTGGTAGAAGTTGGATTTTTCTAGTATGCTTGCCTTGAATGAGTATCTGGGTTGCTAGTTGCCACTTGGCTATTTGTTATTTGAGCTCGATGCTCACGCCGCCGCGCTTTCCGCCGTAGGTTCCGGTTCTCGACGTCCGCAGCCGGCTCCGCCTCCGCAACCGGGCGGGGTGGCTGTGCCTTTGCCTGCACCTAGAGGCTTAGCTTTGGGGCCTCGCCTGGAGGCTTCGCACAGGTGGCTTTGCCTGCGGAGTTTGCCTGCGCCCAGAGGCTTCGCACGGGGGCCTCGCCTAGAAGCTTCGCATAGGTTGCTTCGCCTTAGGGCTTTGCCTGCGCCTGGACGCTTTGCACGTGGGCCTCGCCTCGAGGCTTCGCATGGGCGGCTTCACCTTAGCCTTGGGGCTTCGCACGGGGGCCTCGCCTGGGTCCTTGGTGATGTTCGCTTCGGTATGGCTCTCCACACCTTCTCCTTCCTCAAGCGTACTCACGTTCAAGACTCCGAAGGGCTTCAAGTGCTCTTCCTCCAATCGGATGCCGAGGTGGTGAAGTTGTAAGGTTCTTTCTTGAACTTCCTCTTGTTCCTCTCCTTGTGCCATAAGTCTCATGAAAGCATTGAGACTCGCTTGAACTTGTTTGAACCGGGACCTTGTCATTGGTCCCCTATACCTTGGAGCGGATTTGGGGACTTGTGCACTTGAGGTTGAGCACCACCTTGATCTTGTGGAGTCCTTGGAGTGATGTCCACATCATACTCTCCCTCTTCAAAAGAATACATCCACGGATTCTCAAAATCTTCATCACCTTCAAAAGGTGTGAAATCACATATGTTAAATGTTGCATGTACATTATAAGATCCTTCACAAAGTAACTCAAGCACATATGCATTATCACCAATTGTTTTAGTGATTTGGAATGGACCATCGCCTCTTGGTACAAGTTTATTATTCCTAGCTTGGGGAAACCGATCCTTTCTTAAGTGCAACCACACCCAATCCCCAACATGAAAGCTTCTAAACTTCCTTCCCTTATTAGCCCATTGTGCATAAGATTCATTAATTTTCTCAAGTTGCTTGTGAACCTTAGCATGCAAGTCTTTCATGTTGAGCTTTCTTTTTCCCATCTACATCCAATTGTTCCGCATGGTTCAATGCAATCAAGTCTAAAGGAGCTAAAGGGTTGAAACCAAATACAATTTCAAATGGACTATGAGATGTGGATGAATGATATGCTCGGTTATAAGCAAACTCAACATGTGGTAAGCACTTCTCCCATTCTTTTAAGTTCTTCCTAAGGAGGGTTCTCAAGATAGTGGTTAAGGTTCTATTGGTCATTTCAGTTTGGCCATCAGTTTGAGGATGGCTTGATATAGAGTACATCAAACTAGTGCCTAGCCTAGATCAAAGAGTCCTCCAGAAATGGCTTAGGAACCTAGAATCCCTATCACTAATAATAGACCGAGGAAGACCATGGTATTTCACAGTCTCAAAAGAACAAGTTGGCCACATGCGATGCATAATCAGTTTTATGGCACGGAATGAAATGTGTCATCTTTAAAAATCTATCCACTACAAAAAATATAGCATCATGACCACGAGATGTTCTAGGCAAACCACTTATGAAATCCATGCTTATATCAACCCAAGGAAGTGAAGGCGTAGGGAGAGGAGTGTACTTCCCTTTCGATTGGAGAGTGGATTTGGTTTGGTGACACGTCACACATCTTGCAGAAACCTTGGTGACATCCTTCTTCATGCCCGGCCAAAAGAAGTTTTCTTTTACGGCCTCAAGTGTCTTTTGGACACCAAAATGTCCCATGAGGCCGCAAGAAAAGAAAGAAATAGAAGCAAGTTGGGTGAAAGCCCAATTGGCCCAAAAAGAAGAAAAGGGGATGTTGTTCCTAGTTCTAATGGGTTTCAGCGCATATTGGAATGAAGATAAAAAACACAAAAAAATGTCCATTTGGTTTCTAAAGCTAAAACTAAAAAAGAAGGCAGCCATTAGAAGAGCGGATCCAATTGGCGCTAGGGTTCGGATCAAAAGGTTTCAATTATTTAAAGAGGGAGCAATTGGAGATACAGCAAGAAGAGAAGAACGCAAGCAACATTCATGGCCGAGGACTCTTCTCCAATTCTTCTTGGAATTTTATTACTAAAATCTATGGGTAACTAATTTTCTTGTAAAGTTAGGGATAAACTTGCACATGGATAATATTTTATTTATTTTACATTCTTAAACAAATTTGAAAAACTATAATTCTTTGATTTATTATGCTCAGATTTTTATTGAGTTTTGCTCTCCAAATAATTATAGGTTTATATTATTCATGGGTTCGGTCATGCTTTTTCCATAGAGTGGTTGATTTTATAATTAAGGATTGATTACTTATCTATATTGATTCAGTGCTCTGCTGCGGTATTGCCTCTAGGTATATTGTCGTCGCTGGATTTTCTCAATAGTGATAATAATTTTTGTGCTTTAAAGGTTGAAAATAATTTATCAAAGAGTTGTAATTAATCCACTTTGGTTTATAAATATTTCTCTTGGGAATTTTGTGAAATTTGGACTTCATTGAAATTGGAATAATTAAAATATTAATCTTGTGCGAGGGATTCCCGACGCTTTATTGTTGGTCAAATTTGAGTACTTTCTCTAGTTTAATTGTTCTTTCTAGTATTTCTTTACTTTGTCTCTCTGTAGAATCGACACCCCAAAGCTGTGCTACATCTACCACGTTATTCTTTGGACATAATCAAATTTTGGCGTCGTTGCCGGGGAGACGGTACAAGAAGTACAATAAGGAATTAATTTTACTGATTTGGTTCTCCAATTTTGGTAATCTCGTTCCTTTCTCTTTTACTTTATTTTATCTGGTTTATGCTCTGGTATAGAGACGAATCAGGTAGACTTGCAAAAAGACTTGATATTTGTTCCGATTCTGTTGCTTCAAATCATAATTCGGATTCATCTTGTTTTTTATCTCATTCATCATTCACAATGAGTCAACACGAAGAGCAAGAGGTTAAAACTCTTCAGGAGTATCTTTATCCTACACGAGTAGCTACACCATCATGCATCATGTTTTCTGCTAATACTCCTCAATTGGACTTTAAACCTGGAATGATATAATTACTTCCTAATTTTCATGGTATGGAGAATGAAAATCCATATGTGCATATTAGAGAGTTTGAGAATGTAGTTACTGCTTTTCATAATGTTAATGCAGCTAATGATGTTATTAGACTTAAATTGTTTCCTTTCTCATTAAAGGACAAAGCTAAGAGTTGGTTGTATTCATTGAGATCACGTTCTATTGGGTCATGGGTTGAAATGACTAAAGTTTTCTTTAATAAATATTTCCCCAACTTAATAAATATTTTCCCCAACATAAGACTAATGCTTTAAAAAAGCAAATCTCTACTTTTGCACAAAAAGATAGTGAAACCTTATATCAGTCTTGGGAAAGATTTAAGGAGTTGTTGAGTTTGTGTCCTCACCATGGTTATAAAAGTTGGCGTCTAGTGAGTTACTTTTATGAGGGTCTTACTTCTAGGGAGCGTCAATTTGTTGAAATGATGTGTAATGGTGAGTTTTTACAGAAAGATCCTGATGAGGCTATTGACTACCTTAATGAGCTTGTTGAAAAAGCTCATACTTGGACTGGACCCAGTGCTACTGAGAGCACAAATAGATCACGACCTCTAGGAAATTCAAGTAGTGGTGGAATTTATCATCTTAGGGAAGAGGAAAACCTAAAAGCTAAGGTTGAGATGTTGACTAAGGAGCTAGAAAGGTTAAAAAGCAAAGAATTAAAACCATCATACATGTGGTTAATAATGTAGAGTCTTTAGGACCATGTTTTATGTGTGGTGGGATTGATCACCTTGCTCCGGATTGTGCCACTTTTAAGGAGATGAAAGGAGTGTATGTGGATCAATGCAATAATTTGGGTGTGTACAAGAAACAAACATATAATTCTGGATGGAGAAATCACCCCAATTTTAGTTGGAAATCAGAAAATCAGCAACATGCACAACATCCTAGACAATATTCTGCACCATATCATGCACCGTCATCATCTAGGAGCCCATTAGAAGATACTTTACATGCTTTTATTGAAGCACAAGGTAAAACTAATAAAAAATTTGAATCTTTGATTACTCAGGTTGTTGAAGAGAACGGGGAGATAAAGAATCAAGTGTCTAAACTGACAAGTTCATTAAGTGTGACTGATAGAGGTAAGTTCACTTCTCAATGTCAGTCTGCACCTCAAGGTTCACACATGAACCGAAAGAACCTGAAGGATGCAAATGCTGTTGTGACACGAAGTGGTAAGCCTTTAAATGATCTAACAATGAACACATCAGAAGAGGATTCCAACAATAAAGAGGCTAAAGATACTAAATCACCCAAGGAGCCAGAGGTAACTCAGAGCCACATTAAGGTACCATTTTCCCAAGCTTTGAAATCAGGTAAGCAACCTTCCGATTTTAACAATGAAATTCTTGAGAACTTAAGGCAGGTAAAAATTAATCTTCCTCTCTTACATGTGATTAAACAAGTTCCTACATATGCAAAAGTTCTTAAAGATTTGTGTACGATTAAGAGGAAACATCATGTGAAAAGACTACTTTTCTGACATAGCAAGTTAGTGCTTTAATTGACCACAGGATACCTCCCAAGTATAAGGATCCTGGTTGTCCAACTGTTGCTTGTAGTATTGGTACTCAAAAATTTGGGCAAGAATTGCTAGATTTAGGAGCCAGTGTTAATTTAATGCCTTATTCTATCTACTTGCAGCTTGGGTTAGGTGAAATAAAACCTACCTCTGTGGTACTACAATTGGCTGATCATTCCACAAAAGTACCACGGGGTGTGGTTGAGGATGTTTTAATTCAAATTGACAAATTTTATTATCCCGTTGATTTCCTAATCCTTGACACCAGTTCCACTGTTGATACTACTTCTAAAATTCCTTTTATTTTGGGCAGACCCTTCTTTGCTACTACTAATGCCCTTATTAATTGTAGGAATGGACTAATGAAATTGTCTTTTGGCAATATGACTCTTGAGGTTAATATTTTCCATATAGCAAAACAACCAATAAATGATGATGAATGTTAGTAAGCATGCCAGATTGACTCTCTTATTGATAGGGAAGTTCCCGTGACTCATGATTTCGATCCTCTTGAATACTTTCTTGTTAATTCTGAGTTTAATCCGATCAATACTCCACATGATGCTGCTAAAATTTGTGCTATCTTTTCTGAAAATCAGGATTCTGAAACCCAAAGGTGGCAACCAAAGTTTGAGGACCTACCAAAGAGAGGTGAGAAGCAAGTTCCTTCAAGTGTGGAAGCACCTAAAGGTGAATTGAAGACCCTCCCTAAGGGCTTAAAGAATGTTTTCCTTGGTCCAGGTGATACTTTTCTTGTTATTATCTCTTCTGAGTTGTCTGATTCTGAAGAAGAAAAATTAATCCGGACCTTAAGTGAGCATAGATCAGCCATAGGTTGGAGTATAGCTGATTTAAAAGGTATTAGTCCTTTGATTTTCTCTCATACAATAAATTTGGAAGAAGGAACTAGCCCCCGCAGAGACCCTCAATGTAGGCTTAACCCAAAAATGAAAGAAATAGTTAAGAATGAAGTGCTGAAATTATTAGATGCTGGAATAATATATCCTGTTGCAGATAGTAAATGGGTAAGTCCTACACAAGTAGTTCCTAAAAATTCAGGTTTTACTCTGGTTGAAAATGACATAGGAGAATTAGTTCCTACAAAACTTGTGACAGGGTGGCGGATGTGCATTGATTATAGGAAATTAAATGCCGTTACTAGAGAAGGTCACTTTCCCCTCCCTTTCATTGACCAAATTCTTGAGCATGTGGCTGGTCATTCTTTTTTATTGTTTCTTGGATGGTTGTTCTGGCTATTATCAGATTTAAATTGCATTAGAAGATCAGGATAAAACCACTTTCACTTGTCCTTTTGGTACTTTTGCCTTTCGTAGAATGCCTTTTGGATTATGTAATGCACCTGCCACTTTTCAATGTTGCATGATGAGCATATTTAGTGATATGAATGAAAATTGTATGGAAGTGTTTATGGATGACTTGACTGTTTATGGATCTTCTTTTGATGTCACTTTATCAAATCTTGAGAGAGTATTGATACGTTATGAAGAAAAAGGTTTGGTCTTGAACTGGGAAAAATGTCATTTTATGGTGTCATCAAGTATTGTCTTAGGACACATTGTTTCTTCCAGAGGAATAGAGGTTGATTAATCTAAAATTGAATTAATTTCTAAATTGCCTATACCTAAGACAGTAAAGGATGTGAGATCTCTTCTTGGTCATGTTGGTTTTTATAGAAGGTTCATAAATTTTTTTTCCATTATATCCAGACCATTATGTGATCTTTTAGCTAAAGATGCCCTATTTGAATGGACCGAATCTTGTCAAGTGGCTTTTAAAACTTTGACTAGCATGCTCACTTCAGTACCTATAATGCAGCCACATGATTGGAATTTACCATTTGAACTGATGTGTGATGCTAGTGACTTTTCTGTAGGTGTTTTTCTTGGACAACAAAGGGATGGTAAACCCTTTGTGATTTATTATGCTGGTAGATGTTACTCCCCGGGCCTCGGCGAAAAGCGGAAGCCTGCGCGGGACGCAGCGGCGGCCCGAGGGCGACGGTGTTGCGATTGAAACGGGAGCGGAAATTGAAAACACTCCTGGTGTGGTGGGATCCATAACCAGGCCCATAAAATTTCCTCCAAAGGTGACCCATATGAAGAAATTACCCTCGATGCGGCTTGGAAATGGTTCGTTGCCGGTTTTCTTGCTCCGCACTTGAGGTTGTTGACTTCCAGCGCTTATAACTTAACTTGTAGAACTCAAGCGAGTCTGAAACCACATCCAGCCTCTTCCTCGTTTCCGGGGCTACGAAACGGACTATTAAATGACCTCGTTTGGACGTGACACGAGGAAGATGTAGCGCTTTGAAGTTGACATCCGGTTGCTGCTCGAAATCCTGACAAACGAAAATCATGTAAATCGATATCTCGGGACACGTTCTGACGAGTGAGTAATTTCGCCATATGGAGGCCTAGGCTAGCTTGTGGAGGCTTAAGGCTCGCTTGCAATGGCCCTTGGATCGCACGTGCTTGGACAAACACATTGTAGCTTATGATAGCCTTGGGCTCACAGACCGATGTTCATTAATGGCCCAATGCGTTCGACGATGGTCAGCGGTGGTTTTGCGATGGTCTAACAAGTGTGGGTTGAGGATGTGGGTGGGAAGGGTCAAATAGTACAAGGTTAAAACAAGTAGGGTATATTTGTTGGGGTTAGAAAAGGTTTAAGATTCAATTTTTGTAATTATACTTAAAATCTAACATAATCTTTAATGAATGATAGGGTGCAAGAAAATTGTATTCTCTCTGTCCTCAAATAATGTTTTACTTTGTGTGGGCGCAGAGATTAAGGAGAATGAAGAGAAAGGAAAACTTTCCAATTTACCCTTATGGGTTAGAAAACAGGGTAGGACCCACAAATAAAAGTTAAGGGCATTTTAGTAAATTATGTGGTTAAAATTCTCCTTTTGGGGAATGTAGAAAATTATTTATGGACGGTCCAAGAAGGAAATGTGTAGAGTATTTTTTTGGTACGAATGGAATATATTATATGAAATTGAGGAACTTTTTAACGAATTTTGAAAATAGGGGGTAGAGTGAAAGTTATCCCAAACTTTTGGGGGATATTTGATAATTACCTCGATAGTTAGCATGATAATGTATGTATTAATTGGATGTTACTATTATACTCTCTCTGTTTCTGAAAGGATGGTACATTTCTTTAGGTGCGGAGATTAAGGCTTAAGTAAAATATTGGAATGCTCTTTCCAAAATTACCTCTAATACTGATAGTAAAAAAAGCAAGCAACTAATAGTAAAAGGGAATACAACTTAAAAGGAAATGCATCATTCTTTTAGGGACACTCTTAAAAAGAATATGCACTATCCTTTCAGGGACGAAGGGAGTATCCAATTAAATATTATTCAATAACGTTTGTCCAAAATTTTGTTACGAGTATAGAACATAATATTGATATTTGAAAAATTAAACAACTATAACTAATTGTACTCCTATTATTTTGATTATACCCATCCCTTAGGAAAGGGACATGAGTATATAAAATGTATCATTTTTATTGTGACATTGGGAATATATGATATGTAAGTAATTCGATCAAATGATTATATTCATAACATGAGTATTTAAATTGTGCCCCACAAAGAAAAATTCTGGGACCCGTCATTGGCTGCCAGGCATGACTCGGTGTAAGCTATCCAACCTATGACATCGCTGTGAGACCTCAAATGTAATCTCTACAGCTCAGGAAAACTAGGTAGAGGGTGAAATGATGTGAACCATAGATCAAACTCACATTCAAAGAGTCCAAGTATTGAGGATGCTCAAACTCCCAAGCCCCTCTGATGAGATTCCAGCTCCTAAACTGCACATAAGGTTGGCCCCAAGCCCCCTTCACAACCTTGGGGCACCAATGACAAGGGCTCGGGTTAGGAAAGCAAGAGAGGCACTAGTGGTGTTCAAGAAGATTTGGGCCGAAAGTGAGGAGCATGGCATGGAGCATTAAGGCTTGGCTGGAAGGATTGAAGACTTGGGCTTGAAGATGAGAGACCATGGAGCAAGTTTAAGGTGCAAAGGCTTTCACTAAGTGTAGTGCACCAAGCGCAAGGCATTGGCGCGGATGCATGCACACCAAGGTTGGAGACTCATGCCATCAGAATTGGGCAGAAACTTGGAGAGCTTCTAACTCCATCATCTGAACTCCAAATTGGGCTTTCAAATACATTATTTTGTAGTTCAGGAAGTGAGGAATCCAACAAGATCATTTACAGCCCATTTGAACTTCTGTAGCATCCGTGAAGCCCGTTACGAGAAGGGATATCGGACTGGGATCATGAAAGGACCCACTTGTATCTTGAACTCTTTTATTTACTTGTTTTCATCTCGTTTAGCTTAAGCCTAGTTACTATTAGCTTAAGTTAAATTAGAAATACTCAGGAATCTATGTGAGGGGTATATCCAAGGCCCTCTCTCACTTATGCAAAGTAGAACTCATATGAAAGCTTTCTTCAACCTTGTGAAGGAACTTGAGCTCTCAACTCTACTCTTTTCATCTCCAGCCCTTGGTGCTTGTTCATAGCTTCAAGATACATCTCTAGTGTTGCCTTCACACCATTGGAGGAGGTGCTAGAGCCATCGTCCACCCACAACCGGTGCTATAACCCTTGTTGCCAAGCCATCTGGACTTGGAGGTGAGGGTTCCCGGCACATCTATCCGCCATTGTTGTGTCCAAGAGCTAGATCTGTTAGAACAAGACCTCCTAAACACCAAGGAGGTTCTTATCAACTGGTATCAGAGCCTAGGCTGCTCTTTGGACATGAAGAGGTAACACTTTTAGCCAAAACTTTTGTCTTCAACTTCAGGCTAAAGTGTTTTGGAAACCCCCTCTGTTATTCCTTGCTACTGTATCTATATCTGGATTTTTGAGTTTCAAGCTCATACATTTCTTCAAGAATAACGTGTGATATACAACTTTTGTGAAGACACTTTTGTAAAAATCGGACTCTAAGTTGTCCAAAATGCCACGTTTTCAAACGATACCCAGGATAGTCACAAAATATCACCCGAGAAAACTGGCTTGTGTTTCTTTGAAGTAAAGTCATTGATTTATGGGTTTCTGAGCAGAAAAGGGTGTCCTATTCTTCAAGAAATAAGTGTGATCTACAATTTTTCAGAAGGCACCTTTTTCAAATTTGGAGTGGAAGAAGCTTAAAAATTGCATTTATTAAAACGTGTCAAAACTGACAACAGGTCTGAGTTCTGACAGACAAGTGTCTATTTAAGTTATTTAACTTTACCTTATGGACTAACCCTTTTGGGTTCCAATTCCTAAAAGGTGTAAGTACAACATATCGAAAGGAATTTTCAAAAAGGCACCTGGAAGTACACTAAAAGTTCCTTGAAAGACAAAGAAACGTTTTGGAAAAACATCAGAATTTCAGACCACTTTCAAAAGGCCTCTTCTAAAACTTACCTTCGGTTCCTTCAGCCCCCAACCTCCTAGACTCACACAGATTCAGTAACTAGTGCCTCTTTTGATTGTTAAAATCATTTGGCATTATGGGTGTGTCTTTGGGGTGTGGCAAGTTCATCACCACCCAAGGACTTAGAGTACCTAAAGAGGGTGTTGAGTTTTCAAGCTTCCTTTTGAGTGGGTGAGTTTAAAAGAGACCGAGAGCATTCCTTACCACTAAAATTGAGTTAAACACAAGTGATTATCTTAAAGAAGTCAGTAAGGTCCATTTGGGTGCGTGTGTGTGGTCTGCCCTGCCCATATTATGGAGAAAGTTTCAGGTACACAAGAAGGAGAAGATCGGTTGGATGCCCTTACTACGGTAGTGAATGAAATCGCCAACAAATTGAACCAGAATGAAGAACGAATGGCCAGAATTGAGAGAGAGCTTAAGGCTCAGGGTAAGAAGAAGGATTGGGGTAGTGATGGCCCTGAACAAAGTGAGTTTGAGGGCAGAAACTTGCAAGACACTCCAAGCCCTCCAAACCAAACCCCAAGCTCCACCACTTTACCACCCCAAGCCCAAACACATCCTACAATCTATCCTACGACAAAAGACTCTCCTATCCCCTTTGGCCTACACCAAAACAAACCCCCTCCTATCCATAATAGACCCATTAGCACCATATATGAGGAGGATGAGGGAGATTGGGAAGGTGCACAAGACTTCACCCGAGAGCATGACATAGCCTATCTTGATGGGAGTTATTATGATCCTCCAAGGGTGAGGGACCATAGAAGACTAGAATGGCTAGAACCTGAAGACTTTGAAGCTCCCATACACCCTAGGGGCCGAGACCTAAGGAGGAGGGAAGACAATCTAGAGCAACGAGCAATGAACAATGTGAAACTCCAAGTCCCTCCCTTCCATGGAAAGAGTGATCCGGAGGAGTTCATTGAGTGGGTTAAGAAGGCTGAGATGGTTTTTAATTGTTTGAGGTATCCTGTCCATTTGAGGTTGAAGCTAGCAGTGATTGAGTTCTGTGGGTATGCATTGACTTGGTGGGAACAAACCAACATGGAGTGGAGAAGAGCTCGGTTGCAAATCATTGATTCTTGGGAGCAGCTCAAAATTGTAATGAGAGAGCGCTTTGTTCCCCCATATTACGACAGAGAGTGCTGCCAGAAACTACAACACTTGGTCCAAGGGTCAAATACAGTGGATGATTACCATAAGGAGCTTGAGAGTTGCTTGATGAGAGCAAACGTGAAGGAGAAGGAAGAGGCCAAAATGGTCAGATTTTTGTATGGTTTGCTGCCTGAGTTGGCTAAAGCCTTGGACATGTGTGATTACAGGGGATTTAATGATCTTTTCCACAAGGCCATCAAGCTAGATCGACAATTGAGGAGGAGCACGCCTTACCAAACCAACACCTCTTACACTAGTGCTCAATCTCGAGGCACATGGCCCCGAACCAATGCTACCACCTCCCTGCCCCAAACCCAACCTACAAGACCAGCTCCTCCAAGAGACTAACCCCTACCTAAAGACCTCAACAGAGCCCAAACACTAACAAAAACCAAGGCCAAGCCCCAAAGCAACCCGCAAGAGTCATTGAATGCTTCAAGTGCCATGGCAAGGGGCACTACTCCTTTGAGTGCCCAAACAAAAGGGTCATAGTGATTCGGCCAGATGGTATTTTTTCCAGTGAGGATGAAAATGATGAAGGAGAGGTGGCTACAATCAATGAAGAGGAGGATAGTGATGGTGAGAAGCCGGTTGGAGGTCCCTTATTGGTTTCTAGGAGGGTTCTTCAAGCCAAACCCAAGTTGGCTGACACAAGCCAAAGGGAGAATCTCTTCCAAACAAGGGCCTTGATCAAGGGAAAGATGGGTAGTGTGATCATTGATGGAGGGAGTTGCACGAATGTGGCTTTCCAAGAGTTGGTTGACAAGCTAAGCCTAGTTCCCTTTCGGCATCAACACCTATACTAGCTCCAATGGATGGATGAACATGCCAATGTGAAGGTCAACAAACAAGTGGTGGTTCCTTTCAAGATTGGAAGGTATGAGGATGTGGTTACATGTGATGTAGTCAAGATGAAAGCCACTCAGTTGTTGGGAAGGCCTTGGCAATTTGACAAGGAAGCCATGCATTATGGCACTCTCAACAAGTACACTTTGCTACATGGGGAGAAGAACTACATGATGCGGGAGAACAAGTCAATAGGACCAGCCCTAGTCTTTTGGACAACATTGGAGCACCTATGACTAGGGCTAGAGCCACGAAGATGAAAGAAGCTCTCAACTTGTTCATGAAACTTATGGCTGAAGCTATGGAGCAAGAGGAGGAAGTCCAAGAAGCTGCCAAGAGAGTTGAAGGAATGGGTTGAAGGTCATTGCACAAGAGGAAGACTTGAAGAGGAAGGTCCGCTTATTGAGCACCATCCACCTAAGTTCCAAAACCGAAGAGGAGGGGTCAAATGAGCAGCAGCTTCCAAGAGGCCTAACTCCCTAGTCCGAGCTCCAAATGGAGCACTTAAAGTCACCATATTCTAGTTCTGGAAACGATGAAGCCAATGCAAGTAGTTTCAGGTCTTTCGGACTTCTACAACGTCCTGTGCAAGCAAAACAAGATCAGTGCTCCATCGGCCAGCTTGGAGGCCGTACCGTCGAGCTGGCGCCTAGTGGACAACAACTTCCCATGGCCCTAACGTCCTCGTCCGAGCTTCACATGGGTCGCTTCAAGATTCCATTTTGTAGTTCAGGAAGAGAACTATCCAATGGAAGTTGTTTCACTCGATTTGAAGCACTACAGCCTTCTGGAGAAGCTTTGCAAGATCAGTGCACCAGCAGCCAAGGTGGTGATGTCATTGTACCGGATTGCACACCTCCTCCTCCATGTGGCATCTCCCAGCCGTTTTGGCCACCATTAGCTGGTCCAGGTCACTCCTAAAACTCACCACAAATCTGATCAAGCTTGTAGAAGTACCCTAGACTTCATTTATGGTTAATTTTGGATTGTAGCTAGGGTTAGACATGTAATGGGCCCGGTTTTGCCCTAGTTAACTCTTTTAGTCATCTTACGCTTTAGGGTTAGTTCCAAAACCCTACAGGTCATCCTAGGAATGATCTGGACACTTGGATGAACCTGCTAGAGTAACCCTAGGCTAAGACGCCGAAATTGCCCTAGCCTCCTTAGAACTCATTTTTGCAAAATTCAAACCGAATTGTTTGAACTCTTGAGCTCTCAACCTCTACCTTTCCATACTCAGCTCTTGGGGCTTGTTCAAACCTCAAGGATCATCCTTGGTGTTGCTCTCACACCGTTGAGAGAGGTGTCAAGGCCATCTACATCCATTCGGCATTACCCCCTTTGTTGCCAAGGTCACCAAGCCTTGGAGGTGAAGGAGCCGGTTTCACTTCCCACCATCAAGCAAGCATTGTGAGCTTCGATCCTGCTCAAAGATCCCTTCTCCTACCTAGTGAAGGGATATATCACTACACCTTGATACCATTAACTCCTCAAGAGGCTCTTCAAGACCAAATGCATTTACAAAGAGAGGAAGAGAGTAAGAGAGGTGAGAATAGTGATGAAAGGTTGAGAGAAGATGGTAAGAAGGACCAAGGGTCCTTGAGAGAAAACAAGAGTGTGAGTTCACCGAGGGGACAAAGAGAGGCTGAGGGAAAACAAGAGGGTTACCTTCCACTAGCGAAAGAAAAAGACATCAAAAAAGCCCTTTTAAGCCGAAAGCCTTGCTTACTCCTCATACCCACTTCTTGTTTACTAACAATTGACAATTCTTCTCTTCCTTTATGTGTGTCTTCACTTTTGCAAGAATATGGTGATGTTTTTGTTGAACCTCATGGGTTACCACCCTATAGAGGGATAGTGCACTAGATTGACCTAGTGCTAGGGGCCCCTCTACTCAATAGGCTGACATATAGGTGCAATCCCGATGAGACAAAGGAGATTCAGTCCCAAATTGATGAGTTGTTGACCAAGGGATACATCAACAAGAGCTTGAGCCCCTGTGCAGTACCAGTACTCTTGGTTCCCAAGAGTGATGGCACATGGAGGATGTGCATGGATTGTCATCCAATCAACAAAATCACTGTAAAGTATAGGTTTCCTATCCCTAGACTCGATGACATCATTGATGAACTTTCTGGTGCGTGTATGTTTAGTAAAATAGATTTGAGATCACGTTATCACCAAATTAGAATGAAAAAAGGGGATGAATGGAAAACTGCCTTTAAAACCAAGTTGGGGCTTTATGAATGGAATGTGATGCCTTTTGGGTTGTCAAATGCACCTAGTACCTTTATGAGATTGATGCATCATGTTTTAAAAGATCTTATTGGTAGGTTTGTGGTAGTATACTTTGATGATATCTTGATTTACTCACGCACCAAAGATGAGCATGTTAATCACTTGAGAATTGTGCTAGACACCCTTAGAAAAGAATGCTTGTATGCAAAAAAGGAAAAATGCATGTTTTGCGTGAATGAAGTCAATTTTCTTAGATATGTAGTTGGCATTGATGGGTTGAGAGTGGATGAGGTTAAGGTGAAGGCTATCATGGATTGGCCTACACCTACTAGTGTGACTGAGGTGAGGTCATTCCATGGCTTGGCAAGCTTCTATAGGAGGTTTGTAAAAGATTTCTCATCCATTGCCGCCCCTTGCATGAACTATCCAAGAAAAATGTGGCTTTTGTGTGGGGGGAGGCCCAACAAAAGGCCTTTATGGAGTTTAAAGCTCGGTTGAATAGTGCACCCCTACTAGCCTTACCCAACTTTGATAAATTGTTTGAGATTGAATGTGATGCAAGTGGTGTTGGAATAGGGGCTGTTTTGACACAAGAGGGTCGACCAATTGCATATTTTAGTGAAAAACTTAGTGGTGCCACCCTAAACTACTCAACCTATGACAAAGAGTTGTATGCTCTAGTTAGGTCACTTGAGACTTGGTCACACTACTTGCTACCTACGGAGTTCAATGTGCATTCCGATCATCATTCATTGAAATATTTGCAAGGGCAAGGAAATTTGAATAAAAGGCATGCCAAGGGGTTAGAATTCATTGAAACATTTCCTTATGTGATCAAATATAAAAAAGGAAAAGAAAATGTGGTAGCTGATGCACTTTCTAGTAGGTATGCTTTGTTTGTTGCCATAGATACCAAGGTTCTAGGATTTGAGCAAATTAAGAGCATGTATGAAAATGATCCCGACTTTGGTGAAATTTATAAGTTGTGCAAGCCTAATGGTGTTAATGGTTTTTATATCTTTGATGGATATTTATTCAAGGCTAACAAGTTGTGTGTGCCAAGAAGTTCAATGAGGGAACTTTTAGTGCAGGAGGCCCATGGTGGAGGCTTGATGGGGCACTTTGGGGTGCCTAAAACACTTGAGGCCGTGAAAGAGCACTTCTTTTGGCCACACTTGAGGAGAGATGTGGAGAGAGTATGCAGCCAATGTGTCACTTGTCACAAGCCAAGTGCAAAATGAATCCACATGGGTTGTATACTCCTTTACCTATTCCTATCATGTCATGGGTTGATATTAGTATGGATTTTATATGTGGTTTGCCTAGGACTAGTAAAGGACATGATTCAATCGTTGTGGTAGTGGATAGGTTCTCTAAAATGGCACATTTTATACCATGTCACAAAACTGATGATGCCACACATATTGCTGACTTATTCTTTAGGGAGGTGATAAAATTTCATGGTTTGCCTCGGACGATTGTGAGTGATAGGGACACTAAGTTCCTTAGTCATTTTTGAAGGGTCTTGTGGTCTCGGTTAGGGACTAGCTTGCTCTTTTCCACAAGTAGTCACCCCCAAACTGATGGCCAAACTGAAGTAACAAATAGGACTCTCACTACCATGCTTAGGACTTTGCTTAAAAAGAATTTGAGGGAATGGGAACAATGTTTACCACATGTTGAATTTGCATATAATAGGAGTTTCCATTCTACTACTTGCCATAGTCCATTTGAGGTAGTGTATGGTTTCAACCCTTTGTCACCCCACCCCGCACCCTCCTACCCCGCACTCGCGAAGCGCACGGAGAACGGAGCCAAACCGGGAAAGGGGAAGGTGGCGGTGACGGTTCACTCACAACCTTATCACATAACAACCCCAACAACAGTCACCCAAAATTTCCTTAAACCATAGCACTAATGCTCAACTAAGTCCCAAGATGTTTACTGTCACCACCACCCCCGTCGGACACCTTCCGGACCCGGCGGGAAGCGGTCGCCGGCCGGTGGGCGGTGGTGAGCAAGGTGGGACCGGATAGCGCAGCTAATGTGAGAGTATTTCGCGGGCCTTTAACTAACCCAGTAGGTCCCTTTCTAACAACAGATCAAGTATGACAATTCATGCACGAATACGATCACAATAATAAGCAATGGGCTCCGCCCATGATCGAATATCGAAGCGTGGATATCAAAATCAGATTATCAAAAGGAAGTCTGTTCTTTCACTACCGAATGAGGCTTCCACACGTATCAACATACTCATTCAATCAATTCAGTATATATATATACATAACCATAATCAAACTTAGATGAATAGACAAATCTAATGATAACATGCTATCATAATACTACATGCCAACAGAGTATCATGCTACAGAGCTATCTACAGGCTGAAGATGCAACCGTACAAGAGTCGGGCGTCGGATAAAGAAACCGACGAGGAACCCGAAGTCTAGATCCAAAAGCTGCTAAACCCTCAAAATAGCTAACCGAACAGCCCAAGGAAATCCTACTCCGTGGCCCGTAATCCTTATCTCCCAAAAATATTAAGTAAGGGTGTGAGTTTTTCTTAAAGAAAAACCCAAGAAGAGCTTAGGCAGAGTAACGATGTTCTTCCGACAAACCTGCAAAGACAGATCAGAACAGATATACATACAGATAGCAATATACAGAAACAAATAAGGTATGATGTGTGCACAACATCCGAATGTAACGGGTCATGGCTAGATCTTCCCCGACCATGGCTAGATCTTCCCCGGACGCACCGGCATTCGCCATGCGTCGGCATTCGCCATGCACCCAGCAAATCCCATATAATACGGACCATGGCTAGATCTTCCCCGACCATGGCTAGATCTTCCCCGGACGCACCGGCATTCGCCATGCGATTCGCCATGCATCCAACAAACATCACGGACCATGGCTAGATCTTCCCGACCATGGCTAGATCTTCCCGACGCACCGGCATTCGCCATGCGTCGGCATTCGCCATGCATCCAACAAACATCATAAATCACGGACGTCGGCATTCGCCATGCATCCAACAAACATCATAAATCACGGACCATGGCTAGATCTTCCCCGACCATGGCTAGATCTTCCCCGGACGCACCGGCATTCGCCATGCGTCGGCATTCGCCATGCATCCAACAAACATCATAAATCACGGACCATGGCTAGCGCCAACCGATGCTCCTACCTGCGCACCGATACTCCTACCATGGGACTAGCCTTGGGGCTCCACAATCCCGATCTAAGACCGAAGTCAGAGACCGACGCCCAAGACTTGCCTCAACCATCCTACATTACAATAACATAGGTAGGTCGAACCCTTACCTCGAATTGGAAGCAACCGCAACCGCAGAGGGTAGCAGCCAAGCACCACACACCAAACTTCTTCCTTATGCAACCTCAAACCTTGCTTCACATAACACCTAAACAATTCACACACTTTCCACATTACACTTTTATTCAACACATCAATATCCATTGACAATTGGACCTCACTCCAAGACTTAAAGTTGCTCAAATTCATTGCCTAAACATGCTTGAAACCTTAAACCACACAAAACACATGCTTTTACTTTCCACCAAAAATCCGGATGAACTTTGTCTTAGGTATATAATCGGAGCATATTTGGACAATGTTCCAATTATCAATATTGCTCTAAACATACCCAATAGCAACAATTTGGATTGAATTCAACAAAACAACACACTTCAATTCTCCACCATAAAACCTATGAGTTTTCTCTTAGCTCATAGATTAACCCATAATTGGACCTTTTACCAAGTATTAATGTTGTTCCAAAACCACCCAACAACACTAATTTGAGGTCAATTTAACAATCCCCAAAATTCGTTCATCCTAGCTCAAGAACCCTAATTCGAATTTCCTTCAATTCATGCTCAATTGTGTTGTAAAATGTGTTTCTACCTCTAATCCAACATAGAAACACCACTACTAACTCAAATGAACCAAGAGAACACGAAAATACCAACCTCTCAATTTGGGAAATTTCTCAAATTCATCCACCAAGTG
Source organism: Stellera chamaejasme (assembly GCA_024586325.1). Taxonomy (NCBI): domain Eukaryota; kingdom Viridiplantae; phylum Streptophyta; class Magnoliopsida; order Malvales; family Thymelaeaceae; genus Stellera; species Stellera chamaejasme. The sequence continues at coordinate 22,917,459 of CM044984.1, read as the reverse complement.
TTGTTGGAGCGAATCCTTTGTTAATTCGTTGTTCTTGAAGTGATTCCCGCACGAATCCTTCGCTTTCCACGCACCAAAGAGTCCAAAATCACTTAGATAGGAGCAAAACCGAATTGAGAGTGAGTTGGGAGAGTTTTCGAGCTGAAAACGTGAAAATGAAGTTGAAACCGAGCTGCTCGACTTAAATAGCCGAGCAACCGATCGTCACCTTGCGTGCAGCCACCTTGCGCCTGGATTGCGCAAACTGAGCTCAGATGCACAAGTTGTGCAAGAGCTTATCGCAAGCATGCCTTGTGCGCAGCGCACAGCTTGCGCTTACACATTGTGCACAAGTCAGGCGCAGCTGCGATACGCAGTTTTGCTGCGCGCATGTGTTGTGACAGTTGCAGCGCACAAAGTCATAAGACATTGTGCACAAGTTGTGCACAGCTTGTGCGCAGCGCATGGAAAGTGCAAAGCTTGCGCACAGAAGAACACCGAGGCAGTGTGCTATTGTCTGCCAGCCATACTGCATGATTGTGCACAAGTTGTGCAATAGCTTAGAAAGCAGTCCATTGTGAAGAAAGAATTTACTGGCGATCGCTTTCTCGCCCATGCTCGCCTTGGACCCAAAACTCACAAAATTCAGCCTCCAACAAGACTTAACCCAAAACCATTCCACTCCCAACACAACAATCAACAACAACAACAACTAACAAACTCCTCAAATTACAAATTTAAACATACCTCCGTAACTCCACCACCGGAGATAGGAAAAGGTGGGGTGTAACATTACCTATGCGAATGGGGTTGTTTTTCTCATAAAATTACTAAATTTGGCACTGCGGGTCATTTTGGGACAAAATATAACAAAAGGAGAAGTTAGAGGATCAAAAGGGCAAAATTTCATATTTAGGTGATCACAGGTTGGTAAACTATATAACAGCCGGTCAAGACATTAAAAGTGTTGGATTTGGTGATCTCCTGGTGATCACCTAAAAAAAAGCAAACCAACAATTCAAAGGGTTGGAGTTGGTGATCACCGTGATCACCTAAAAAACAGCAAACCAACAATTCAAAGGGTTGGAGTTGGTGATCACCTGATGATCACCTAAAAAACAGCAAACCAACAATTCAAAGTGTTGGAGTTGGTGATCACCTGATGATCACCTAAAAAAACAGCAAACCAACACTTCAAAGTGTTGGAGTTGGTGATCACCTGGCGATCACCCGACCTTCCAACTGAACCCAAATCCTGAAATTTCAACGCGACAACCAACGGTTCCGAACTGAACTCAAACACTTATGCAAACCAAACCATTTACACAACCAAACCTTACAGACGAAACATGCATGTTATGACAATATACGAGCGTAACCAAGTTCGAATACAAAAGAAACCCACCGGTCGGCGGTCTCACGGAATCCAACCGCGCAAAGGTGAAATCGCTTCTGCTCTAGACCAAACCTTTCAAACAAGCAACCTCGCCACTACTCGGCGACTTGCTTTTCCTTGCCTTTTCCCAAACAAGAGATATAAGGGTAAGTTCTCGAAAGAACTTAGTAAGGGAACATGTATAGACATGGTGCGCTTTACTAAAACGGTAGATACAATAAACCCGCAAACGGAAACATAACGAATACGATACACAACGCATCTCACAATCAACCTACGCAATGCAATCGATCACACACAATCACATTCAATTCACATTCATACGATAACATTTTTCGTGATGGACCATGGCGAGATTCGCCCGGTCCAACCGGCAATGGCCATGCGTCCATTCACAATCGGTCGGTAGAGCATGGTACCAGCTCGGGGGAGCGACCCCCATCGGTCAATCAATACGAATCATCGATAACCATCGTAGGTGTATCGGAATCCCAATCGGTTCCTGCACAACAATGCCTATACTCCTAAACACACACTCGAACCCTTACCTCTAATCAAAGTCCGAATCCAATTTCTTGATCGACGGTCCCGGAGAAATTTCGGCAGAGTTTCGCCCAAATTCAAAGCAACTCCTGTTCACAATCAATCACGTATACACAATTCAATTCAGAATTCACGAAACAGCTTATTGGCATTGGCGCCAAAACCGAGGCTCGGCCGGGAAAACGACTTTCACCCCGAGCCTCTTCTAATTGAACCGATCACACTATCGTAACCAGAATTCTACTCAATTCAAAATGTCCTTACCTTTCACTAATTCTTCCGTCAAAAATTCCACCCAAAATTTCAGACGCGAATCGCAGACAACCTCAAAGGCTTTCTTCCTACGCCTCGTTATCAAACCGCACTCAGAAGTGCCGAGAACGCTTAGGAACCGAAAAATTAAACAAAGGAGCATATGACACTATTCACTCAAACATTCAAATGCTCCTAACTTGAAAAATACACTGATTCTTCCAAAACAGACTTCAGATTATCGATCTATACAACCCAATGAACGATTTAAGCGGTTTACCTCGAAGTTTGATCGCGAAATGACGAAGAACAGTTGTGAGCTCAAGCTCTCAAAAATGGCGCAATGGTGAGGGAGAGAGAGAGAGAGAGAATCGGATGGAGGAAGAAGAAGAATGGGTAAGTGTTGACTTAAAATCCCATTTCCTTTAACTTATACATATATATATGCATTATTGACATAATACATATATATATGTATTTATTTTCCCATAATTTCCAATTCCTTCCATTTCTTCTTCCATCAAAAAGAGGACACATGTCCTATCTCCTCCCTCTCACATCCGCCCCATCCCTCCTTTTCTACCAAAAATCCAATTTTCATTTCTTTACTTTCATATATATATATATATGTAATAATTACATAAATACACTTAATTCCTATCTTTTTCCTTCCTTCCTTTTTCTCCTTCAACAAAGAAGGGACAAGTGTCCCTTCTCTCACTTGCCCATCCGCCTCCTTCTCTCTTTTCTTACAAAATTACCAATTTTCCAATAACTCACACACAAACAAAATCGCATTTTCGCCACCAAAATGCAACTTTACAAAACTTACTCCAATTAGAACGAAACTTTAACCAATTACTCGAGACATCTTAAAACCCATAAAACACATTTTTCTTATCCATTTATAAGTCCCGAGTCACTCGGAATTGTAACTCCCGGGAATTACGCGCACCCGTGTAACAACTTCTAAATTCGTCCCGGGTTGCCCCAAAAATCACCAAATCAAATCCACAATTACCAAACATGCAGTACGAGTCCCAAAACAGAAATTATCGAAAATCCGGTAATTAAACTTAAATACGTAATTAACTTAATTACGTCGGTGTTGGTAACACCCTTGCTCCTATAGATTTGGTTCCACTTCCTCTTCTAGATGTTTTGAATGTTTCAGGTGAAGAAAAAGCTAAAAGGATGAAGGAGCTGCATGAGAAGGTCCACAAACAAATTGAGAAGGCTAATGAAGCCTATGCAATGTTACAGTCACCCTGAGTGGGTGGTGACTTCTGTGTATCCCGAGGCTCCGTTCCCAACATGCGGGGCATGTTTTCTGTTGGTCAGACGGCTCCCGGGGTAATGTTACATTCAAGGTCGCATGAGTTTGTGGTATTTTGTAACTCGAGATGATTATTGTGGTGGTAATCGAGCAAGCACACATGACGGGATTAATTGGTCGGGATAGCAAGCACACATGTCTGGATTTGCTCGGGTTAAGTTGGCGCGGGATAATACTTCAACACTTAGGAAATTTCAGATTTGGTGTAGTGAGTCACTATGGTGACTAAGGTGAGTGTGTGTGTGTGTGTGTGAAGGTGGCATGTGACTAAGGTGTGTGTGTGTGTGAAGCTGGCAAGTGACTAAGGTGTGTGTGTGAGAAGGTGGCAAATGACTAAGGTGTGTGTGTGTGTCATAAAGTAAGGAGTATATAAGGTGAACAATTAGGAAGAGAAGCATTTTGGCTCATTTCTTCTTCACACAAAACCGCCAACACTCTCTTCTCTTACCTATCATGTGTTCATCTTTCAAGGATTAAGGAAGGATTGTTCTTGGTGTAAGCTTGAGGTAAGCTTGTCTTCTTCATAAGTTTGGTGGGTTTGAAGCATGATTTGTGGTTGATTTACATGATTGAATCCGAATTCATGTTAAGCCTTAGCTAGATGATTTGTTCATCTTCTTGCTTCAAGCTTTGGGTATGTTGTTCTTGGTATGATTTGGTGTAGGAATCAAGGTTTGGATTATGGGAGAACACCTTGGGTTAAGAAACCCTAACTAGGCCGAAATGTTCACTAGATCTCAAGTATGTTGAATTGATGTTATCTTGGATCATGCTTTGGATATGTTGTTTCTAGCATGATTAGGAGTGGATATTAGGGTTCAATTTGAAGGTGAGCATGTTGGATGAAAAGTACCCAAATAGGCCGAATTGGTTATGTGAAGGTTGGTATGATTTTGGGTGATTCTGGTGAAGTGTGTTAGTAGGCATGCTTAAAATGTTTAATTGTTGAATTGTGCATGAGAATGGAACCCTAATTGGATTGAAATGGAGTTTGGTATAAAAAGTAGGTTAAGGCCGAAAAGGAAGAAAAGGGTATGTTTATGGTTGTGGTGTGTTTCGGGGATGTATTGATAATGAAATGGTATCGGGAATTGAAGTAGCTAACAAATGATGTTCGGAACATCGTTTTCTGAAATTGTGAACGTAGCCGACCTACTTGAATGCTTGCGTAGATTTGGGAAAGTATGATTTGAATACTTAGTTGTGCATGTGTAAGTATAAATAACTATGTTCTAGCTCGGTTTGAGAATCCGAGCTTTCTGTGGAATTTTGCGGGAAAGTGCGGGAATGTGTGGGATTAGTTCCCGGGGGTCTGGATTGGTGATTTCTGTTTTGTCTGTGATTTTTTAGCTTGAATCAGCAGTTATGGAGTAGTGCGGGACTTCGGAAGTCACACTACCGCGTTTCGAGCAGAGCGTCGAGATTTTCCCGGGATTCTTCTGCGGATCGGCAATAGTACGGTAAGGGTTCAACTTCTCTCGTTATACATTCTGGAAGGGATATCATGTATATCGGAGTTAGTTGAAGCGGGTTCCAGGTTGAGGGCAGTGGTCCGATGATCCTGAGACTAGTTATATGGTAAGGTACAAGTATGCATGTTCAAGGCCCGGGACGATCTCGAAGACCTCGGGTTCCTTATCGGTACTCTATATCTGCACTGGGTACTAATATTCTGTCTGTACAAGGCTCGGGATGGTCTCAGAGACCTCGAGTTCTTCTTCGGTAATCTATATCTGCACTGGGTGCTGATATTCTATATATACCATGCGGTATATTCTGTGACCCACGATATTTATAGGGATCGCGACCCCGATTGGTACCATACCTCTGTTAGCTTCAGCTTCTGATCTCTTGGAGAGGGTTATCGTTCTGTTTATTTTGTTTTTATGGGTCTTTGGCAGTCTACACCGCGTCCTTCGGGACTCTGGCTAACCACGTCCTTCTGGACTCTATTTATTATTTATATTTATATCTGTTGCATATATATTCTTGTGTTCTTGTGTTTTCTTTATTTTGCAGGTAACCGCGCACTTAGCTTGCTATATGCAACCTGTATCTTACCTCAACCCTTAGTGGGTCCTCTCGAGGACTCACCCATTCTGTTTACCACCTTTCAGGTGTATCTGACAAGCAGCCAGTGGACTAGAGTTTCGTGGTGCTTTATGTTCTGTGATCAGGTAGCTGCAGTTCCAACACGGAACTTCTTTTATGTTATAGGGGTAGTCTCGGTAGAGGTTTCAGTCTGCTTTCTGATTTCAGGATTATGCTCAGTATAGCATATGAGTTTTCTCACAGTTAACTTACTTCTCTCTTCTGTCGGTGTGTTAGCAGCAGTAGCAGCGATACTTACGGGGATCTTCTGATCTCGGAGTTTCTCCTAGATCCCGCACGTAGGTATTCTGAGGTTTTCTTGGTCGGCTCTATAGGTGTATATGCATGCATGTCATCTGTCTGAGCATGTTATGCATCCTAGATACATTTTGCTTCTGTATATATGTTATGGATAATATGTAGGTGTCACCCCACAGCCCCCGGAAGCTAGCGGGTGAATACGGAGTTTCACTTTAAAAGAGTTGTGGACCCGAAATCTGTCCCTTAAAACGTTTTCCTTCAAGTTTTAAGGTTATTACGTGTTTGTTGTTTTTAAGACGTCTTACTAGTCCTAAGTCTGCACCTGAAACACGTTAGTGGTTTTATAGAAAACCGCGCGCGCGGAAAGCAGAAAATAAGTAATACAAGCAGAAGGAGTTCCGCCCTCTTCGTAGGGTCGGAAACTCCCCACGAATAATATACAGACCGGAACATCAGAATACCCAATGTAACTAATATGCATACTACGCCTACAGAGGCGAGCCATAAAGCAGAGTATACCTCGCTAACTACTGCTGCTGCTAAACATAAACAGGAGAAATTAACGTCAGACTAAACGAATAAACCAACAGATCACAGAAGGGATCTAACGATAAATACCCCCAAACTTAATCAGAAATATACCTCTCAGAACAGAATGCAGAACGATCACTGCGGGAGATCTACTCCGCAGGTCGTTTTCCAGAATCCCCTGAAAATGTTTAATTTATGGGGGTGAGTTCTCGAAAGAACCCGTAAGGGCAGTGCGATACCGGGAAAACTTTTTAAAAACGTTTTTCCCTGCATAAAAGGTTAGTTTGCAATGAACTAACAGATAATACAACCCTAAGTATAAACAGGAATATGGTATGCAAATGTCATGATGCTCAGAAGTCTCGTCGGACTGGTGCTACTTTCCCATACAAATGGTCCCTGACCACAGACAGCACCCTACGGCGGCTTGTTAAGCTCACGCCGATTATCGGGATCAGAACGCATGGTACCAGTGAGGGATGATCTGCCCCTAACTGTCAGAATAGTTTGCGGCATAAAGCCGACACAGAACAGAAAATGTGTCCGTCGTCGACCCCCGATAAGCATATCTGATATAGCATAAGTCCAGAAAATCTCAACAGAGAGTGGGTCCGTCATTGACCCCCGATAAGCATAAAGTCCAGAAATAATAAAAACCTACATACCGCTATGTACCATGTGACTAGCCCCGGGAGTCACTAGGCCCCACCCTCGACCCGAGAACTAGCCCTTAACTAGCTTAATACACATGAGTTGAACTGCATTGTGTATTAAGAAAGCTAAACCCCTTACCTTGAGAGGATCGGATAATCTACTGTGGTCCCTAGACGCTCAACAACAATATCCACGGAAATGTAGATTTAATCTACCAGAATCAAAAACACATAATAACTAGTTAATTAACTAAAGTTTCCTTACTTTGGGAATTTATCCAAAATTACCACTTAAATCCTCCAATTTTTCAGAAATTTGCAATCTTGCCCAAAACTTCACAAAGTTGCAAAACATGACAACTTTATACTTAAAGTGTCTAAAATTTATTCCATAACTTAAAGTGGCTATCTTTCCTTCAACTTCCCCATGATTACACCTTTAGTCCTTAAACGTTTTAAGAACTTTCAAGTTAGCCCTTAAGTTTCACAAAGTTACAAATTATCCAATTTTGTCAACTTTTCAACACAAGTAATTTTTTTTCCAAAATCCCCAATAATTCGGCAATGGTCCAAACTTTTGGCCAAAATTCATTTTGACCCTAAACTTTATAAACTTACACTTTAACCACTTAAACCATACTTTCTTCACCAAAACATCATTTAATCACTTTCTCCAACACTTAAACTTCACAAAATCATCAACAAATCGGCCTTCACCCAAAATTTCACCAAATAAATTCCAACCTTTTCCAACAACTTAAAAACATGTTAAACATACTTATAACATGCTTTCTACTAACCTTCTTAAACAAAAATCCACCCAAAAATACATTCAACAATTCAGCCTCACTATGAAAATTCAACCAACATGCTTTTTCACATACTTCCAAGAACAACATATGTTCTACATGCTTCACACAACAACATACTTGAAGATCATACCCATTCTTTAACCAAATTCATAAAATTTTCCAAGGAGGATCCTCACCTTAATAATACTTGTACTCAAAGCTTTGGATGAGTTGTTTTTGAGAAAAATCCACCACCAAAAATCCTTGTAAGTTTCGGCCATGAAGAACAAAAAAGATGGATGAGTTTTCTTTCATGTTTTGACTTCAAGAACATGAAGATTCAACCAAAATAACAAAACCATACCTTGAATATTACTGATTTAGGAGGCCTAGGAAGTGGTAGGACTAAGCTTTGTTGAAGATCCAAGCTCAAAACTTCAAGAAATGGTTTTTGGAACCAAAGGTGCTGCTAGACCTGTCGGATTGCACCAAGGTTTTGGGGACCTTCCATTCACTTTTGGCTCTTTCTTCCTCGAGAAAGGTTGTAGCCAAGACCTTGATGAAGATTTTCTATGAAGACCCCAAGAGCAGACGTCTACTAGGGTAGATAGGCTATGAAAGTGGACGAAAAATTCTGGACAGCAAAGGGAGAGAGGTGTTCTTTCTCTTGCTCAATAATGGAGATGAGTGATGAGTGAGAGCTAAAGAAATGAGTGAATAGTCAGGAAATAAGAGATGAAGTCTGATTAAATGGAAGGGGATGGGAGAATGTATGGGTTAAAGGAGAAGAGATAAGACTTAAAAGAAATGAAACTAATAGCCAAAAACAAATATCTATCCCACTCACTAAAACAAAAAAAATAAAAATAAAACCTCCCCCACACACACAAAATGCGCCGGCTATAAAGGAATTAATCCAACAAGTGATTTTCCAATTTTTTCCTTCCTCGGTGACCATTTTGCCCTCCGAAACCGATTTTCGGCAAAACGTCCCGGAACTCAATAAATGTTATCCAACATATAAAACACTTGTAAATAACTCCAATTTAACTCCCAAACACTGAATTCCATTAATTAATCACAAGCCGTTTGTGATCTGATAATTACAGAATTTGAACTTACGGCCGAAATTCACATAAACAATTACAGAACGTCGGGGGTGGGTGATTAGGGTGAAGTATGTTAGTAAGCAAGCTTGGAATGTTTAATTGTTGAATTAAGCATGAAAATGGAACCCTATTTGGATTGGAAAGAATATTGGTATAACAATCATGTTGAGGCCGAAATTGAAGAATGGTATGTTTATGGTTGTGGTGTGTTTCAGGGAGGTATTGGTAGTGAAATGGTATCGGGAATGGAAGTAGGTAACAAGCGATGTTCGGAACATCGTTTTCTGAAATGGTGAACGTAACCGACCTACTTGCTTGTTTGAGTAAATTTGGGGAAAGTAGGATTTAAATGCTTGGTTATGCATGTTGGAGTTTAAATATCGATGTTCTAGCTCGGTTGGAGAATCCGAGCTTTTTACGGAATTTTGTGGGAATGTGCGGGATTAGTTCCCGGGGGTCTGGATTGGTGATTTCTGATTTGTGTGTGGTTGTTCAGCTGAATCATCAGTTGCGGAGTGGTGCGGGACTTCAAAAGTCACACTACCGCGTTTCGGTTCGAGTGTTGGGATTTTCCCGTGATTTCGCTGCGGATCGGTTTTAGTAAGGTAAGGGTTCAACTTCTCTCGTTATACATTCTGGGAGGGATATCATGTATATCGGGGTTAGTTGAAGCGGGTTCCGGGTTGAGGACAGTGGTCCGGTGATCCCGGGACCAGTTATATGGTAAGGTACAGGTATGCAGGTTCAAGGCCCGGGACGGTCTTTGTGACCTCGGGTTCCTTATCGGTACTATATATCAGCACTGGGTGCTGATATTCTGTATATACCTTGCGGTATATTCTGTTTTGCTTCAAGACCCAAGATGGTCTTGGAGACCACGGGTTCTCGGATTGCTATATATGCACTGGGTGCTGATATTCTGTATATACCATGCGGTATATTCTGTGACCCACGATAGATATGGGGATCGCGACCCCGGCTGGTACCATGCCTCTGATAGCTTCGGCTTTTGACCTCTTGGAGAGGGCTGTCGTTCTGTTTGATTTTTATTTTATGGGTCTTTCGGGCGGTCTGCACCGCGTCCTTCGGGACTCTGTCTAACCCCGTCTTTCGGGAACGTCCTTCGGGACTCTGACTAACTCTAATGTTTATTTATATCTATTTGTATATATGTGTTTTTGTGTTTTCTTTGTTTTGCAGGTAACCGCGCACTTAGCTTACTTATTGCAACCTATACCTTGCCTCAGCCCTTACTGGGTCCTCCCGAGGACTCACCCCTTCTGTTTACCACCTTTCAGGTGTATTTGACAAGCAGCAAGCGGACTAGAGTTCCGTGGGGCTTTTTGTTCTGTGATCAGGTATCTGTTGTTCCGATACAGAAGTTCTGTTATGTTATAGGGGTAATCTCAGTAGAGGTTTAGTTTGCTTTCTGTTTTCAAGATTACGGGTTTTCTCACAGTTAACTTACTTCTCTCTTCTTTTGGTGTGTTAGCAGCAGCAGTGGTACTTGTGGGGATCTTCTGATCTTGGAGTTTCTCCTAGATCCCGCACGTAGGTATTCTGAGGTTTTCTTGGCCGGCTCTGTAGGTGTATATGCATGCATGTCATTTGTCTGAGCATTTTATGTATCCTAGATACATTCTGCTTCTGTATGTATGTCTTGGATACTATGTAGGACCGGGGACTCGCTCATGACAGTAGAAGGTGGGACCCGGGGTATGATCATATTCTGATGAGTTAGACACATTCTGTATCTGAATGATTCTGTGAAGTTATGAATGAGGTTATCCATGAACTGTATGTTTGGTGATGGTTGAGTGCTCGCCTATTTCAGTGGGGCGGGGCTCGCCATGGATAGTTAGGGTTTATACTGTATACTTGTCATATTTGGGAATTGTAGGTTGCGGGTCGAAACACGACCGAAGGTTATAAGCGCATAACTCTGCCTGCATACTCCGTGAGCAAAGTGTTCTCAGGCACCGGGCCTTCGAGAACGAGACTTTGCGGGCCGGGTCACGAGAACACCACACTTAGCGGGATTCTGTTGGACCGACCGCTTCTGTTTCCGCCACAGCTTCTGCTTCCGCCGTCGCGAGACGGCCCCGCCTCCGCAACCGGGCGCGTGCGCACCCGTGATAGAATAAATTTTGGACACTTTAAGTATAAAATTGTCACTTTTTGCAACTTTGTGAAGTTTTCGGCAAGATTGCAAATTTCTGAAAAATTGGAGGACTTGAGTGTTAATTTTGGATAAATTCCCAAAGTAAGGAAACTTTAGTTAATTAACTAGAGTTATTATGTGTTTCTGATTGTGGTAGATTAAATCTGCATTTCTGTGGATACTGCTGTGGAGCGTCTGGGGGCCACAGTAGATTATCCGATTCTGTCAAGGTAAGGGGTTTACCTTTCTTAATACACAATGCAGTTTAACTCATGTGTATTAGGCTAGTTAAGGGATAGTACTCGGGTTGAGGGTGGGGCTCAGTGTCTCCCGGGGCTAGTCACATAGTACATAGCGGTATGCAGGTTTTTATTATTTCTGGACTTTATGCTTATCGGGGGTCGATGACGGACCCACTCTCTGTTGAGATTTTCTGGACTTATGCTATATCGAATATGCTTATCGGGGGTCGACGACAGACCCATTTTCTATTCTGTGTCGGCTTTATGCCGCTAACTATTCTGACAGTTAGGGGCAGATCACCCATCATCGCTAGTACCATGCGTTCTGATCCCGATAATAGGCGTGAGCTTAACAAGCCGCCATAGGGTGCTGTCTGTGGTCGGGGACCATCTGTATGGGAAAGTAGCACCAGTCCGACGAGACTTCTGAGCATCATGACATTTGCATACCATATTCCTGTTTATACTTAGGGTTGTATTATCTGTTAGTTCATTGCATACTAACCTTTTATGCAGGGAAAAACATTTTTAAAAAGTTTTCCCGATATCGTACCTGCCCCTTACGGGTTCTTTCGAGAACTCACCCTCATGTATTAAACATTTTCAGGGGATCCTCGCAAACTACCTGCGGAGTAGATCTCCCGCAGTGATCATTCTGCATTCTGTTCTGAGAGGTATATTTCTAATTAAGTTTGGGGGTATTTCTCATTAGATCCCTTCTGTGATCTGTTGGTTTAAGTTATCTGTTTAGTCTGACATTAATTTTTCCTATTTATGTTTAGCAGTAGCAGTAGTTAGCGAGGTATATTTTGCTTTATGGCTCGGCTCTGTAGGCGTAGTATGCATATTAGTTACATTGGGTATTATGATATTCTGGTTTGTATATTATTCGTGGGGAGTTTCCGACCCTACGAAGAAGGCGGAACTCCTTCTGCTTGTATTACTTATTTTCTGATTTCCGCACGCGCGATATTTTGTAAAACCACTAACATGTTTCGGGTGCAGGCTTAGGACTAGTAAGACGTCTTTAAAACTGCAAACACGTAATAACCTTAAAACTTGAAGGAAAACATTTTAAGGGACAGATTTTGGGTCCACAACCCTTTTAAAGAGAAACTCCGTATTTACCTGTTGCCGATACTTTCGGCTCCCGCAACAACGACGCTTCCGCCAGCTTCCGGGGGCGGTGGGGTGACAGTAGGATCGGGGACTCGCCCATGACAGTGGAGGGCGGGACCAGGGGTGTGATCATATTCTGATGTGTTAGACACATTCTGTATCTGTATGATTCTGTTGATCTTATGAATGATTTTATCCATGAACTATATGTTTGATGATGGTTGAGTGCTCGCCTATTTCAGTGTGGCGGGGCTCGCCATGGATAGTTAGGGTTTATACTGTATACTTGCCATGTTTGGGAATTGTAGGTTGCGGGTTGAAACACGACCGAAGGTTATAAGCGCATAACTCTGTTTGCATACTCCGTGAGCAAAGTGTTCTCAGGCACCGGACCTTCGAGAATGGGACTTTGCGTGTCGGGTCACGGGACCACCACACTCAGCGGGTTTCGGTTGGACCGACTACTTCCATTTTCGCAGCTCACGTGGCTTCCGTTTCCTCCGCTTCCGCCATCGCGGGACGGCCCTGCCTCGTAACCGGGCGCGGGTTCACCCGTGACATGCAAGGTATGCCAACCGAGGGAGAAGAGCAATCAAATTTGAAGTAGGGGATTGGGTGTGGTTGCACCTAAGGAAAGAGAGGTTTCTGCAAGCTTGGAAGAACAAATTGGCTCCAAGAGGAGATGGCGCATTCCAAGTGGTGAAAAAGACAATGGGGAATTCTTATGTTTTAGACCTCCCTAGTGACAAATACAATGTTCATGCCACTTTTAATGTTTGTGAGCTTTCCCCTTTTGAAGGTGAAGAAGAATTGAATCCGAGGTCGGATTCTCTCCAAAAGGAAGGGGATGATGAGATTCCAGCTCCTAAAGTGCACATAAGGTCGGCCCCAAGCCCCCTTCACAACCTTGGGGCACCAATGACAAGGGCTCAGGCTAGGAAGCCAAGAGAGGCACTAATGGCGTTCATGAAGATTTGGGCCGAAAGTGAGGAGCACGGCATGGAGCATTAAGGATTGGCTGGAAGGATTGAAAAATTGGGCTTGAAGATGGGACACCAAGTAGGAAGTTTAAGGTGCAAAGGCTTTCACCTAAGTGTAGTGCACCAAGCGCAAGGCATTGGTGCGGATGCATGCACACCAAGGTTGGAGACTCATGCCATCAGAATTGGGCAGAAACTTGGAGAGCCTCTAACTCCATCATCTGAACTCCAAATTGGGCTTTCAAATACACTATTTTGTAGTTCAGGAAGTAAGGAATCCAACAAGACCATTTACAGGCCATTTGAAGTTCTGTAGCATCCGTGAGGCCCGTTAAAAGAAGGGATATCGGGCTGGGATCATGAAAGGACCCACTTGTATCTTGAACTCTTTTATTTACTTGTTTTCACCTAGTTTAGCTTAAGCCTAGTTACTATTAGATGAAGTTAAATTAGAAAGACTCAGGAATCTATGTGAGGAGAGAGGGAGGTTGAAGGGTATATCCAAGGCCCTCTCTCACTTATGCAAAGTAGAACTCATTTGAAAGCTTTCTTCAACCTTGTGAAGGAACTTGAGCTCTCAACTCTACTCTTTTCATCTCCAGCCCTTGGGGCTTATTCATATCCTCAAGATACATCTCTAGTTTTGCCTTCACACCGTTGGAGGAGGTGCTAGAGCCATCATCCACCCACAGCCAGCGCTATAACCCTTGTTGCCAAGCCATCCGGACTTGGAGGTGAGGGTTCTCGGCATATCTATCCGCTAGTGTCACGGGTGTGCCCAAGCGCCCGGTTGCGGAGGCGGGGCCAAGGGTGTCCCGCCGCGCGCGGAAGCAAGGCCGTCCGGCGGAAGCGGAAACGGTCGGTCCAACCGAAACCCGCTGCGTGTAGTGGTCCCATGACCCGGCCCGCAAAGTCTCGTTCTCGAAGGCCCGGTGCCTGAGAACACTTTGCCCACGGAGTATGCAGACAGAGTTATGCGCTTAAGACTTTCGGTCGTGTTACGACCCGCAACCTACAAAACTCAAAGATGGCAAGTATACAATATAAACCCTAGCTATCCATGGCGAGCCCCGCCCCACTGAAATAGGCGAGCACTCAACCATCACCAAACATGCAGTTCATGAATAACATCATTCATAAGCTCACAGAATCATCCAGAGATACAAAATACATCCAATCTACCATCGATATGATCACATCCCGGGTCCCGCCTTCCACCGTCATGGGCGAGTCCTCGGTCCTACATAGTATACTGAACATATATACAGAAGTAGAATGTATCTAAGATACATAGCATGATCAGACAGATGACATGCATGCATATACACCTACAGAGCCGACCAAGGAAAACCTTAGAATACCCAAGTGCGGGATCTAGCTGAAACTCCGAGATCAGAAGATCCCCGCAAGTACCGCTGTTGCTGCTAACACACCAACAGAAGAGAGAAATCAGTTAACTGTGAGAAAACCCACATGCTATCCTTAGCATAAAATCAGAAGTCTGAAAACAGACTATAGATTCAGACTCAGATACAGATACAGATTTGGACCCAGATTCAGATTTCAGATATCAGATCCAGATTTCAGACAACAGACTTAGATTCATCTTCAGATTCAGTATATAGATTCAGATTCAGATTCAGATACAAATACAGATTCAGACTACAGATTCAGATACCAAATTATAGTTACTCAAAGAGACTGCCCCTTACAGACAGAAAATCAGACATAACATAAGGGTACCTGAAGCATTATCAGACAACACACCCCAGACTCACTCTGCGGGTTGTTGGTCAGGTACTCCTGAAACGGTAAACAGAAAGGGGGTAAGTCCTCTTTTGAGAACTTAGTAAGGGCTTGGGGATAGGCACGGTTTCTCTTTACGTATAACAACCTGCACAACAAAGACAAAGAAAATGCAAACACGCAGCAGATAACCAACATATGCTCAACCAATGCAAAACAAACATATGCAATGCACATAAGCAGAATTGTTAGTATAGCAAACAGACACGCTCTGAAACGATAGTCCATTCTGACCCAGCCACGTAATGAACTAATGCAGACACATGAGACTGGTACCAGCTCGGGGTAGCTAACCCCATCGTAACACCACCCCGTAGGAGTTGAATCGAAACACCACCCCCGTAGGAGTTGAAGCAGAACACCACCCCCGAAGGAGTTGAATCAGAGTTGAATCAGAACACCACCCCCGTAGGAGTTGAATCAGAACATCAGCATCTTCGAGTCCTCGCACCTGCACACCAATGCCTATCCCGACTGACCAAGTTTGGGTATCCTCGGGCCACCCTCAATCCAAACTCAGACTCGGTACACCCAGACACGCATTTCATAAAGTAATCCGAAATGCAGAATCGAGAGCAATACTGAAACCCTTACCACACTATTACCGACCCGCAGAAGAATCCCGGCAAAATCCCGACGCTCGGCCCGAAACGCGGTAGTGTGACTTCCGAAGTCCCGCACTACTCCACAACTGTTGATTCAAACTGAACAACCATATACAAATCAGAAATCACCAATCCAGACCCCCGGGAACTAATCCCGCACATTCCCGCACTTTCCCGCAAAATTCCACAGAAAGCTCGGATTCTCAAACCGAGCTAGAACATTGATATTTATACTCACATATGCACAGTTAAGCATTCACATCATACTTTCCCAACATTTACACAAACAAGCAAGTAGGTCGGTTATGTCCACAATTTCAGAAAATGACGTTCCGAACATCGTTTGTTACCTACTTCCATTCCCGATACCATTTCACTACCAAAACATCCCCGAAACACACCACAACCATAACCATACCCTTCCTTACTTTCGGTCCTAACCCTCTTTTATACCAAAATCCAATTCAATCCAATTAGGGTTCCATTCACATGCTTAATTCAACAATTAAACATTCCAAGCATGCTTACTAACATACTTCACCCTAATCACCCAAAATCATACCAATCCTCTTAAGAACAATTCGGCCATTTGGGTACTTTTTACCCAACATGTTCACCTTCAAATTGAACCCTAATATCAACTCATAATCATGCTAGGAACAACATATCCAAAGCATGAATCAAGAAGACAACAAATCAACATGTTTAGAATTCAACAAGAATTCGGCCAAATTAGGGTTTTCCAAACCATGATGTTCTTTCATAATCCAACCCTTGATTCCTACACCAATCCATGCCAAGAACAACATACCCAAAGCTTGAAGCAAGAAGATGAACAAATCATCTAGCCAAGACTTAACACAAATTCAGATTCAACATGATCTTTCACCCATAAATCATGCTCCAAACATACTAACTCATGAAGAACACAAGCTTACCTCAAGCTTAACACCAAGATGAAACCTTCCTTAAGCCCTTGCAAGATGAACACTTGAGAGGTAGAGAAAGGAAGAAGAAGATGGCGGATGGTGTTGAAAGAAGAAAGAAAATGAGCAAAATGGCTTTTTCTTCCTAAATTCCACCTTTTATATTTTCCACTTAATGACTCACTAGGACAAGTGTCCACTTAGCACCTTAGTCACCACCTTAGTCACCATGGTGACTCACATACCAAGCCCAAATCCGAAAATCATAAGTGTTGGGATGTTATCCCGCGCCAACTTCACCCGAGTAAATCCCGACGTGTGTGCTTGCTTGCCCGAGCCACTAATCCCGTCATGTGTGCTTGCTCGGTTATCACCACATTACTCATCCCGAGTCATAACACACCTCACACCATTGTCGTCACAAACCTCTCATCCCGAGCCCCGGGCGTCGCCCGGGAACGAACATCCCTACCCCGAGAAATAGTTTCTGTGGAAAGGTGCGGAATGCTCGTACGACCCCAAATATGTTGAAAGTTCACTTTTATGAGGTCCCGATAACACTCCCGAGCTTACTGATCGACAGAAAATATGTCCCGCTCCCGAAAAAATATTTTCCGCGGAAAGGTGCGGGGGACTCAAGCGACCTTAAATATGAAAGCATTCCCGAGATTATTACCTAGAAAAGATCCGGGAGCTGTCTGACCAGCAGAAAACATGCCCTGCATGTTTGAAACGAAGCCCCGGAATACCAAAGTCACCACCCGCTCGGCCTTTGGGAAGAATCACCTTCACCTCCCTTAAAGCCGAGAAGGATGCCACGCGCTTCACGCACCCCCACACACCAACCATGGGCCCCACGCGCCTCCACCACATCCCGGAAGATGCTCCGCCACCCTTGGATAGCTGCACCATGTTCCCAAGACTTGGAGGAGCCGGAAGGTAGCTGGGACGCGCCACCACACCCCGCACGCGCCCTCACATGCTGCCCCTCTCCAAGCACGTGTAGATCACGCCCCACCATGGGCAATTCTGACATTTCACTTCCTCATCAGATTTTCAGCTTACTTGACTTGTATTTGAATGATATTTGTGTTATTTAGGAAATGGGAGGGAAAGTGAGATAGTGGAGGTCCTTACCCACTAGTTGGAAGTAATGGTTGGTCCTTACCTTCCATTACCAAAAATGGTGGAATCCTTCCACTCTCCCTCACCATTTTAGGTAGTATCATCATGTCCTCTACTTTATGCATGAAAATGGTAGGAAGACCTAAAGGGGTGTTACCAAAAGTGTTAGCCACACTTATGGGTAATACCCTCCACTACCACCTCTCATGCATTTAGGTTAGACACTTCTCATTTCAGCACTTAGAACTCACATAGCCGAATTACTTGTCTCCATTTTGAGAGCATTTTGGCTTTGGTTTCTCATTTCTTCAATCCATTCCCTTGTTCCATAATTTTGGTTCAAGAATCATATCTAGTATTGCTCAATCAAGTAGTTGAGAGGTGCTAGATCCATCTTCTTCCCTTGGCATTCAAAGCATTGCTTCATCTTGTAGTGAAGAGGTTCTTTGTAAGGCCGAAATTATCAAGTTGCTTGTTGTTCATCTTCCAAGCTAGATCTTTCAAGTGTTGATCATTTTCATGATCACATCTGTCTGAGGGCCATCTCCGATCTGGGGAAGAGGCTTCGCATGAGTCTGAGAAGAGGTTTCGCATGAATCTGAGAAGAGGCTTCGCATGAGTCTGAGAAGAGGTTTCGCATGAATCTGAGAAGAGGCTTCGCATGAGTCTGAGAAGAGGCTTCGCATGAGTCTGAGAAGATGCTCCACATGAATCTAAAAAGAGGCTTCGTATGAATCCGAGAAGGCTTTGTATCGGCTCTTCGCGCGGAAGGATTTCACGGGCGGCTTGGTCCTGTGGTCTATGCATTCGCTTGGAGACTTCGTATGGGCTGCCTCGCTTGGAGGTTTCGCCCTGGAGGATTTTGTCTTCGTTCGAGACTCGCTTTCACTCTAGGGGATTTCCCTACGCCTGGAGGGGCCTCGCCTTCTTCTGGAGGGCTCTCGCCTTCGTTAGGAGGGACTTTGCCTTCGTCTGGAGGGGCCTCGCCTTCGCCAGGAGGAACTTCGCCTTCACCTAGGGGTTTTCCACCCTTGCACTTTCAGTATTGCGATGCGGCTTTCAGCTCCCTCTAGCCCCGGTAATACCGAACTTAGCTTATAGCATAGGCTAGAGTATGCGATTGGGTTCTGTTATCTTCTTCGGGATAACTTGGTTAACAAGTTTCCTTTTGTACTCTGTTATCTGAATCTGTTCTGTCGGCAGCGGGGATTCTGGACCCCAGGCTGGTACCAAGCCTCTGATATATCTTTAAAACCTCTTCTGTAAGGCTAAGAGCCTCAGAGGTCTGCCGATTCTGTCTGACTACTGATATTGTTATCGTTATTATCTGTATATATGTTTTCTGTTTGTATCTGAAATTTTGATGCAGGTATTGTTAGTTCAGTATACTTCGGATTTCAGAAACCCTACCCTATGCCTGACCCTTACTGAGTTCTCATCGAGGACTCACCCTTATACTGTTTACTTTTTCAGGCTCGTCTGATAAGAAGCCCGAGGAGTAGAGTCTCTCGGTGCTTTCTGGTGTTTGAATTTCAAGTATTAGTAAATTCCGAGCCTGTCTTCTGATTTAGAAAAAGGGTAGTCCTGTTTGCGATTTTCTATTATTCTGCAAGATCCGATTCTGATTTGAGCACATTCTGAGGTTACTGACGGTTGTCTTCTATTCTCTGTTTAGCAGCAGCGGTGACCTACGTGGAGTTGCTTTCTAAGGATCTTGGTGTACCAGATCCCTCCACACACGTAGGTATTTTGGATATTAGGTTCTGGCTCTGTATATGTAAACGCGAGCATGTAAAGTTATGTTGCATCACATATGTATCTGCATGTGTGTGTATAAGTATGTTTGAATTCAGATGATTCTCGTTACTTGCACTAAAAGTCATTAGCATGAGTAGGGTAAAGTGAAATTTTAATCGGGTGGGTTTGGACCACTACACCAAGGGAACTCCGTTTACTGTTTCCCCCGACTCTGGTTCCCGCTTACACCACTGGGCATTCCGGATTACGTCAGCTTCCGCGTAAGGGGGGTAACAAAGGACCTCCTAGGCTAGGCAGTAGAGCATCTACCGCCAAGGCCAAGAGGCCTCTAGGCCCAACGGTAGGAGTGATACCGCCAGGGCCAAGGGCCTTAGCCTCGGTCATTTGGTGCACCTCCATGTCCCCTCTCCTCCACTTCATCAAGCCACGTCACCACCGGCACCTTCAAGGAAGCTTCCTTCAATTCTTGGAGGACAAGTCGGGATTATGCTTTTCCAATTTTACCCTTGTAATATGCTTTGTTCTAAGGATATTCTAGGGTCATTAGGTATTTTAGGTAATTTTCCTTTTAGGGTTTGAGGATTAGCTGCCTCATTATCCTATATATTTGTGTTTTTTCCTAGCTGCCTCATTGTTAAGGAAAAGTGGTAATTGTGGTAAACCTCAAGGTTTTTTTATTTTATTTTATTGATAAATTCCCTGTTTTTATATTTTGTTATTCTGGTCCCATGGAGGGTTATTTTGTGTTTTCCATCATACAAATTTGGTTGATATTTTATACTGTATATGACTTTCTATATACTCGCTTCCTTATTGGTGGCATTTGTGGTTCTTTTCATAGTTCTTTTTTAGGAGACTCACACATGCTTGAAAAAAAAACCCAAATCTTACAATTCTAGCCTTCCACGTCACTGCCATGTCAACCACACCATTTGTTTTTCTTCGACCACGTCAGCTTGCACGTATGCGCTTGCCATTTTGTAACAACAGAGTTGAAAATCACGTTTATTACCATTTATAATAAACCAATATTAGCGTTGACATAGTGTAATTATATCTAACGTTTTATTTAGCGTCTACTGATTGTGGCAATTTTAACCAAGTTAGTAGCTCATTTTTTCATTATGTTAGTGACAACATAGCATTCATCTGCACCAGTATTCTCCACACAAAATTTACAGTCATACAAAAATAATGTCACGTTGCTATAGTGATAAGCAGAAAATGGCAATGCAATCAGAAGTTATACATATTGACTCTGACAGCAGTGATGACATAGAAGCACTAATATGTCATGACCATGCTCACCTTGAAGAAATGGAAAATCTCCAGTTTGAGAGACGTCAGATACAATGTCGGATGATATACCTGGAACAACAGAACAGAGAACTTATGCAACAGAATTGCATCCTCCAACAGCAGGTAAATTGTAATTTTCATTGTTACTATATATGATTACTTGTATTAACACAATTGTCTTGCAAAAAGATTGACACTATAATTGGCAAGCAGACTCTATAATTGGCAAGCAGACTGGAACACGTTGCATGGATGCCATTATGTTATGCTACGTACTAATGAAATAAGGTTTTTTATTTTATTACCGTCCTTGTGCTACTTTGAGGTACCCTTTTTATTTATAAAGTTGTATGTCCTATGATCAAATAAACAAAAAATAAACAAAGCTTTCTTACCACATTAAAATCAAGTATATATATATAAAAAAAAGTAAACAAAGCTTTAAAATCAGCCCGTTTAACTACCCACTAGTTGGGAAAACCCATAGCCCAACACTATAGCCCAAATCCCGCCCAGCCCGACACTATGCTAACCTAAAAGACTAAACTACCCCTCCTCATAATAAACACCACCTACACCACGGCTTACCTTCCCCACCACTCCGAAAACCGCCTCAACAGTTTCCGATTCACCTCCGACTCATCTCCGATTTCAACTTCCATTCATCACCATTCATCTCCGATTTCAACTTCCATTCATCTCCATCTCCGAAAATCGCAGAACACTCCGATTTCCAACACCAGCTCAGTAATGGAGCACTTTCAAATTTACGAATCGGACTCTCAGTCCTTCAAGTCCAGCCAGAAAACTGGTGAACTTGAAGAACCTAAAGATGCAGAGCAGGAAATTACGAAGCAACTAGAAGAAGAAGAACAAGAAGTAGAAGAGCAGTCTAAAGACGCCGAAACAGAGACGCGCGTAAACTCATCTCAACAAGTTCCTCAGCAAGCAGAAGAACAGAAAGGAGAAACGTCTAGGTAAACTGTTGATTTTACCTTGAAACATTTGTAAATGGCGCAATCGGACTCCCAATCGGACTCTCGATCGGACTCTAGCTCGTTGTTGCGATCTGTTTTATTCTCAGAGAGAATGAATTGTTCTGAATGATGAACTAAATGAAGTAGACACTCTTGAACATGGAGTCGAAGAATATATATATCTACGGCTACTTCCAAAAAGGGAGTTCGTACTGTAAATGCTGGCAGAAGTTAATCAACCATCTGACACTATAGGAACATTAATCAGACACTATATACATGTCTCATAGACAGTAATAATAGGAACGTTGTTCATATAGTATAAACTGCCTCTATTTTACTGACTCAATGACATTGCGGATTATTGCTTTCCTCATTGTACATTGTGGTTTTGTGACACTACTAGAGGACATTACGTTGTGAAGTTGTTTTACAGGTCTGGAGATGATCAATGGAGGACACACATACAGATAAAAGATTTAATACTGTCCCTTTGGTTAATGTATATTGTCTGACTTAAGAGTTAATATGTGTGATGGTGATGAACTTTATATCCAGAAGTAAAATAGAGTGTTTATGAATTCTCAGGGATCTAGGAGGGGAAAAAGTTGTTCAAGATAGAACAACATCTGCGGAACCAAGGTAACACATACATAAGAACAGAAGAAAAACAAATATTAAAACACCTATACAGGTTACAATATTGACAGTACCTTGCTTCCTCACCAAAAAAATGTAGGACACCACAAGATAGAGTTGTGCCACTAACTGTAGAGTCTGAAGGGACAGCAACTCAGCAGGATGATGATAAAAGAAAGGTTGCTGCTCAGAAAAGAAGAATAAAACTGTAAGAATACTTCTGTCACAAAATCGCAAATCACATTACTTGTTTAATCTTACTTCGTAATATTTGCAGAGCTGTGAAAAGGCCGTATAGTCGAGAGAGTCCCCGGTTAAAAGAAGCCCAAGCAAGGAAAGAAGCTGCACTTGAGCAGCAAAAGGGACCAGAAAAGAAGAAGGAGAAAAAGAAGGAACCAGCACATGATGAAGAGCGAAAGGAGAGTGTAAAGAAGAAGCCAGACACTAAGAAGGCAGCACGTCCTGAAGATAAAAAGAAGACACAAAAGCATAGTGGGGAGAAAAAAGGAAATGGTAAAAGAAGGGAGGAGGAACTCATAGTTGTAGAGGAGATTTCTAAGAAGAGGAAAACTGGAATGGTTGAGAATATGCAAGCAAGAAGGAAATTGCAAACTAAGGAGGAGGATAAGAAAACGTCAAAGAAGGAGGAGGGTAAGGAAGTGTCAAAGATGATGAAGAGAGAAAAGATTGAGGATGATAATAAGAAACTGTCCAAAAAGTTAAAGACAGAAGAGCTTGAGGAAGAAGATGGAACAAGGTAAAAAAAATGTTCAAGAACTGCAATGTATGGATTTCATATAAATAGTGTATGATTTGCATATTCTTAATGTCTGAATTACATAGTCATGGCGTCTGGATTTCCTTGTCATGGTGTCTGAATTACATAGCCATTCTGAATTACATAGCCATAATGTCTCAGTTATGTAATCATAGTGTCTGAGGAACAGGATCATACTGTGTCAAGAACACATTCATAGTGTCTAAAATACATATGTACTGTGCGCAGGGGGCAACTACGGACTAATTGTAGCCCAAGGAATCTGCAGAAGAAGATGGACGAACTGAAAGAGAGTGAGCAACATATGCAAGCGATTGAAGAGTTGGGATTCCTGTCACTCTCTAATATCACATGCACATCACTTCACATCCCATTACTGAAGTGGCTTGTTGGGTCCTTCAACCCCGGTGACATCTCTCTGCACTATGGTAATGGACAAAGAGTAGAGATAACAGCTGAGGATGTCCATGCAATACTTGGAATACCTATTGGACAAATTGAGGTACAAGAGCACTCCTATTCCAAGAATAAAGATCCAACACTGACGGAATGGAGATTGAAATATGGGAAGAAGAATGATGGCCCATATACAAGCCATGTGAAATGGCAGCTTGTAACCACCAACCCAGCTGATGATTGGTTCAAGATGAACTTTATTGTCTATGTTGCTTCAACACTTCTTGCACCAACAAACCGCTCTACATGTCAATTCAGAGTCCATAAAGCGCTAAAGAATGGAGTGGAAAATGTAATAGAGATGAATTGGTGCGAATATGTGCTGAAGACATTGGCAAGGGAAATACTGAACTACAAAAAGTCTACCAAGGAGGAACCATGTGGCGGTTGTCTCTACTTCCTACAGGTCAGTTTCGAAAAAAGTTATATACTGTCTACTTAATAATTTATCAGTGTTTGCTGGATAGTATTATAATGTTGTCCTTGCATGCAGATGTTCTATTTAGATAGATTCATGTACAAGGGAATTCACACTGTGCCAAGAGTATTCCCAGCTATTCATCAGTGGGATAACAAAGCGGCAGGTTACAGGATCTTCATCGAGCAAGATGACGGAGGATTTGGAATGGGACGGCTGCTACCGAGGATCTCCATGGAGCGGACGGTTGCAACCCATAAACAAGAACCAAAGGCTAATGAGAAGGTTCCAGCTGCTGGAGAGCCTAGTGAGAAAGACAAATATCAGAAAGAACCTCCAAAAGAAGTGGTGAAGAAGGATACGTTGCCTGCTGCCCAACCAGGTATAGTGTGTTCATAAAAGTTACATAGTGTCTGATGTCTTATTAAATATTGTCTCTGAATTTTTATTGGTGACTGCAGAAAGTGAGGGGGTGAGAACATTCTTGCAAAAAATGCAGTATGTCAACAAATGTCTGAAAGAGGCAACTGAAGCAAATCGAAAGACACAACAGGCTATTACGGATCTCTGCAATGAATATCCTCGAAACCACCGTCAGTGCGAGAAGATCTTGGAAAAGTTGTCGAAAGCGATCAAGCGAACAAAGCGTCGAGAAGATTCGAGACGAAGAAATCTTCATTAGAAGCGGCTGAAATAGTAGCGCGCAATGGAATATTCGAGACAACAGTTGCTGAAGAAGCTCAGAGAGGAAGACATGATTAATTTGGACAAAGAAGATGTGAACAACAATATCATACAGGAGATTGAAAAATTGACACCATTCACTGTTGAGCTAGAAGTTGAAGAAGATGCACTTCTCAAAGATGATGCACACGCTAAAGAAGCCACTCTAACTGAAGTTGATGTACCAACATTTAGTTTAGGGGTCAGCCAGGAAGAATTGGCGAAGGGAAAAAAGAAGAAAGTGAATCTGCGATCACCATATATGCAAACTCTCCATAGAAACCTTCCAAAGATTATCACTGCTGAACAAGCCATCTACCTAGATTATGCATGGAGAAGCAGATTCTCTGAAAGGTGAGTGCTGTTTTTTAAGTAATGATCATTGTTTCCTTATGTTTATGATGACTAAAAAGTATTTAAATACTGACTCATTCACATGATCATGATGTCTGAAAATGTCGTTCTCTATGTCCTCTATTCATATAGTGAGACATTGAGTAACTTTGGGGGGAAGCTCATCCTCAATAGGTCGGAGTTCATGACACTTAAGGCAGGACAACAAGTGTACAATCTTGAGTGCATACGCATTTGTGTTGAACTGTCAAGAGCAACACCTTGGTTGTCTGCTGAAGTTCTGCTTCCCAACTGATTTATCGGTATGAAAAATACCACAACAATTTATTACAGTTCACAATCTACTTAAATTCTTACTGATGCTATTTGTGCAAAATGCAGCAAACAATGTCGCTGTATGCTAAAGCTGTTGCACTCAATCAATCAAAAACCAAGGTAACACAGGACAAGCTCGACCAAGACATGAAAGTGATAGCTACACTAAATGAGTGGATTGATGACTGGCTTGAACAGAACAAATTACAGAAGAAACATTTGGAAAGATACAAACTGGTAAATAAGATTCTAATTTATGTTCCCTCTGAATTGTCAGTAAAGTTCGTATAATGTCTACATATAAGTTCCATAGTGTCTACATATAGGTTCCATAGTGTCTACCAACAAACAACTGAGCACTTGTTAATTCTTTCTGGAGCAGCTTATGTTCCCAATCCTACTAGATGCACACTACACTGTATTCTGCATCAACACGTCCAAAAAGGTCATAGAAATAATGGACAACAGAAATGAGGACCTCATGAAATATGACAACTTCCTTACAATCTTTATAAGTAACCTATTTCTTTTCATGTCAATAAAATAGCTGTATAAAAAAACAGACCTATCACTAACATATTGAATCTCATTACAGAAGGAGCTATTTGGAACCTATCTTGTTGAAATCGGTCATCCCATTTGCTTTGAGTTCCCAACCTACAAATACAGCTACGTGAAACTGAAATGGAAGAATGAATTTAAGAACTTCATGAGCAACACTACAGACTGTGGTGTTTTTGCAATGAAACACATGGAGCTGTATGAAGGGGAGCACTTGTTCAAATCCGACCTCGGACCGATAAAATTACTATAGTTTGCACAAGGAATTCTAGAACAAGCTAGAACACAAAATCTAAAAAGTTTATTTGATATTGCAGTTTGGGAACATGAAGAAACATCGAGCACAGATTGCTGCAGTCCTCCTTTCTCACCCAAAAAACACAGAAAGAGAGAAAGTTTACACAAGAGCTTTGGAAATGCAATGATTGTAATGACAATTTCCTGGATTAGGTTCTTAATGATTCACACAAATGAAATGTGTAGGCTCTAAACAAATAGATTTCGTCTACTGTTTACTGGTTTTATGAATGACCATTTGGTTTCTTGAATACAAATATATGTGACTGTCTCCTCCAGTCTCAACTTTCTTTATCAATTATCTTCTTCTCTACGAAATGTCTCTCATAGCGTCTACTAGTACATGTCATAATGTCTACTATTTGGACTTATACTGTCAATGCAATTACGTAATATCAAATTAAGAAATGATGATCAACTGATAGGTGGCAAGCATTTACACACCCTATTTTCATAGAGCCTCTAAGTCATTACAATGAATATAGTGACTTACATATACAAAAATATCAAAGCGTTGCACAAGTGTATTACATATATCCATAAAATCAGGAAACGACTTATTTATCTCAAACTGTCAACTCCGTTAATACATACTGTCTGAGCCGTATAAATGACAAAAAGAATGTAATCCTCTTTACATCAGTGCTACGAAACCATAATGTCAACTACCATATGTCATACTGTCTACTCCGTTAATGTAAACTGTCAGACCCATAATCTGCAACTCACATTGGACGATCCCGGCCCCGACCACGACCCTGTCCAGCGCCTCTCCCACGACTGCTTTTTCGGCGCTTCGACCCAAAATTGTTTGATGTAACAAACTCCGGATTAGCAAGTTGAAGATCTGTCACGTCACTTGTGCTACTTATGCTTCTTACAACATTTTGACCTCCAATTTCAACAGCTCTCAACTGTGTCTCTAACGATGACAGTGATTCCTCCAACAAAGACCTGGATCTCTCGTCTTTTTGGGAAACAAGAACCAGATTCAAAAACCGGTTCATAGTAGAGTTCCGCCAAGCAAGACGAGAGAAAGCATCATGACAAGTATGCTTCCCTTCTTCATCATATACAAGTCTAGCATTCTTTGTCCACCGGTAAAGAAAATACTGACTTGGAATCTCTTTCACATTCATGATGTTCAGCACTCTAAGAGCATGTGAACAAAGAAACCCTCTTTCTTCAAAAAACAAACAAGAACAAGACACTAATCCAGAACTGAAGTCATACTTGACCAGAAACTTGTGATAGTGAAAAATCCCAGTTGACACTTCATAAGACGCAAAATCATCCGTGAAGCCCACAATAGAAAACTGTCCAAATAAACCCTTCCCTAACTGTTCCTCAAAATCAGACAAGATAGCCCTAGTGTAAATCTTTGAAGCTTGAAATAATATTTCAGATTCCGGATATTTCAGATCAACAGTCCCAACATTAAAAAAATCTTCAGCAAACCTCTTATTCCTCCATTCCTTGACCATAGCATCAACAGCGGTAAAGACAGAAAATACTCATCTGCTGGTTGGCCAAAGATGTTAGGGCACTGTTTGTGCTCTCACTTCGCTGTGAAGATCTTATACCTGAAATTGCTTACCGTCAGCTTATATGTATAATACTGTCAACACAGAAAAACTATAATGTCTAAAGTAAAAATTCTTACCTGCAGAAAAAATATGTTTACACAAAACAGGACACCACTTATATCTCAGTTTATAAAGATTGGCCAACCATGTGTTATTCTCTTGGTTAAATGATGAAATAAGCTTCTCCCACTTAGTCTGGAATTCATCCGGTGTCTCGCAGTAAAATAGACATCGATAGAACAACTTGGAGAAGCCTTCAACATGCAATAACCCTCCTAAATTCTTCTTCGCATTCTCACAAATATGCCACAGACAGTATCGATGCTGTACACCAACAAAAACTGAATCAATAGCAGATGATATAGCCATATCTTGGTCGGTCATTATCGTCTTTGGCATCTTACCGCCCATGCACCTCAAGAAAGTCTCAAAACACCATATGAAATTCTCTTTCTTCTGCGCAACAAGAAAGCAAATGGCGAAAACAAGATTCTGTTTGTGATTATCAATACCAATGAATGGTGCACAGAATAGATTATACTTGTTCGTGCGGAATGTAGTATCAAAGACAACTACATCACCAAAAACTGAATAATCTGACCTCATAACCTCATCCGACCAAAGGAAACTACACATCCTACTCTCCTCATCAACCAGAACTTCGTAAAAGAAGTCAGCCTCCTTTTTAACTCTCTCTCTAAAAGTCTGGAGTAACAACATTGCATCACCATCTTCAGACTGACACTCTTTCTCAGCAGAGACTTGGTTGTACACCATCCTTCTTGTAATCCCAAGGGCTCCAAGACCACCGACCTCATCACCCAACACACGAATAGCTTCTGAAACTCTAAGCCCAGAACGCATCAAGTCAAACACAGCCTCAAACACTTCCTTGTTGACATACTTACCACTCCGAAGATACAATCTCTGCTCCTTTTCCACAAACGAATGTGTATGACTCACATTATGTTTCACACAACACCACAAACTGTCTGAAATCATTTTGACACATATCTCACAAGGACAATCCACCTTCTTGTCAACCCGACGCCTCTCCTTAACTTCATTCGGAAGAGAACAAATCTTGTGTCCACGTTTCCTTCTGTTTACTCCAGAATACGAACATTTGAACTGCTGGTAATAAAATGTACCATCAGCCCTAAACCTTTTGTTGTTATGGTAAATTTTATACCCCCGAGAGAATGAATAATCCTTAAAGAATTGACCAGCAGTTTCAAAACTATCAAAAACTGATCCAACCCAGCATACATCATCCTTAGACACTACCTCTCTAGGTTCTTCAGTCATAGCAACTGCATAATATAAGCATAAAGTCACATAAATGAAAAAAATGCATGCTACTTTAACATATACTGTCTACTACACATAAAACAAATGTCAACCATGGTCTAATATACAGTACTGAAACAATAACCTAAGAAATATAAGTACAAAACGTAATTAAGTACACCTGAACCAGAGGCTGAAGCACATTCTGTCAACTCCGACAGACTACACTGTCCATTGGGTACGTCCATAGTGACCACTGAGAGACAACATAACGTCCAATAAAACAGTGACAACACAAACTTTAACACAGGAACTACAAAGAAGAGAAAAAAATACTTGGACCAGAGGCTGAAGGACCTTCAATCAACTCAACAACCCTCAACTGCTCACTGGATTCTTCCACAGTGTCTAAAGTTGGGCAACATAGGACAGACCCTGAAGGCCCTTCAGTGAACTCAACAGAGCTGAATTGCCCACTGGAAACGTCCAAAGTGTCTGGTGCAAGATTAAATAACGGCAAATGACAAAAGGTCTGAAGTTGAAAATAAATAAAGACCACAGAACCTAGAACAGAACCTAGAACAGAGGCTGAAGGACCTTCAACCAACTCAATAGGTCTCAACTGTCCACTGAATACATCAATACCGTCTACAGCAAGCAAACATAGTGTCAATAAATACAGAGTCAGAACAACCCTCTGGAACAACTACAAGCTCCAAGAACAAGGATCATCGTAGGAACAGAAGCCATACCTTCGCAGGACACCAAAGAATGATCAACAGCTACAGAATCAGAACATTGAGAGGAAGTTATGAATAACTCTGTTCCATCATCAAGAGAACCACCAGAAAAACCACCAGTAACAACAGAATGATTCGCCGAAGACTAATCGGATGAAGAAAAAGAAGAAGAACCAGCAGCTGGAAGGTTCAGATCCATCATCGCATGAAGTAAGAACGGCAAACGATCGAGCAACTGAACACAGAAGGAACAAGCGATCAGGTCGCGGGAAGAAAAAATGAAAACCGAGCGACAAAACGAAACTGAAATCAGAAAACGAAAACACAACGATCAGCAGACCGGACCTGAAATCGGAGCTACAGTCGACAAAAAAATGACGAACAACTTACATACGAGATCGCAAATCAAAGAGCAGACGTCGGGGCTGAGAATGTACGCTCGTCGGAGAAGGGTCTTTAACTAACTAGGGGTTTTCACAACTAGTTGGTAATTAACATTGTTGCTTTAAAATCGAGTATGTATACGAAAAATAAAGAAAAATGTTTTAAAATGAATAGTGTATTCATATACGAAAAATAAATTGGGATTTTATTACCAAATTGAAATCGAACATGTTTGGGATTTTCTTAAATGGCGAGCATAATGGCAGTCAACGTTGATTATGAATCGTCATTCAATAACAAAGCTTTGCACCCCTTATAAATTGGGTCTCACACAACCATTTTCCTCCCACAAAACTCACTTCATTTTTCATCAGCGAGAGGAGACTATTCGGTAACATTAATCTAACCGTCTCAGTTGTCTAAATATTGGTTAAGTGTGTTTTCTAATATGAATGTTTGCGTTACATGCAGAAATTATGAATCCATCGAGCTCCAAAACTATGAAATTTGGGGACATGCGAAGGTTGATCAAGTCCCTGAGGATTGAAAATAAGACTTTAAAAGATCTGAATACTGTTCTTGAAGAACAGAACAACCATATCATGCAATAAATGCACGAGTCCAACGCTAATTAGAAAAAAGAGACAGAGGTCCTCGGACGCGCCATCGAAGTGTTGAAGCGAGATAACTCCAAGCTCCAAGAAGAGGTTGACGAGAGAAATCGCTGTGACGGTTGGCTAAAACTCATATTTTAAAAATTATGTTATGTATCTGTTTCCTTTAATATAAGAAATAAAAATAAGATTATTGGATTTCTATATCATTTTTTACCATGTTGACCATAATATTTATGGCTTAATATACTTACCATTATTACCATTATTAACACTAATACCATAATCATGATTAATTTTCTCATTAATTAGTCCCAATTGTGACTGGTCTATATATTTCATTGGGAAACCGTTCACATATTTGGAATCATGGGAACGTCCTGCATCTTTTTACGGAGTATATTTTCTGGGGCGGGACGTTCGGTCCCGGGCGACTCCTGGGGCTCGGGACGGAATCCCGGGGCTCAGGAATTAAATTTTCCGACGGATTCAGTGTAAGTTATGTTGTATTTTAAGACGGATTTTATGATAATATTTGTGGAATTTTGGCATGATGGGATTCTGGTTCAGGTCGACACACGCGCACGTCGGGATTTGCGCGGGTTCAGCGGGCCCGGTAGGACACTCTGGATTTCCAAATGGACCTTGGAAATAGGATGTGGGTGTTTTATGATATTCTGAGGGTTGTGTTCAGTTTTGGTTTCAATTGGTGTTAGGAAGTTGCGTTTGGGGTCTAAAATTGCAACTTTTGGAAAGTTAGAGGACTAAGTTGCAATTTAGCCTAAAGTCAGCAATAAGTTGGAAAAGACAAAGATTGAGGCGGCTGAAATGGGAGATGATAAGGGGACACTTGTCTAATTATGGTTTAAAGATGAGAAAGGAAAAAGAAAAGAAAAGAAAAAGAAAGTATAAAAGGGTAAGAAATGGTATATTTCTTCATTTCTTCTTCTTCTTCCTTCCTCCATCCGTAACTTTCACCATGGAAGTACTATTCATTGAGCTCCATGGTGTTCTTCATTTTTTGGCAAGTAATCAACAAGGTTTTGGGTGCAAATTAATGGTAAGCTTCTTCTCTTCTTCTCTTTACAAGTTTGAAGCATGGATTGGTTGAGAAAGTGAGGTTTAGAGAAGATTTGGGTTTGTTCTTTGCTATGGGTTTTGATGATCCTCTTGCTCCCATCTTTTAGTATGTTGATCTTGGGATGGTGGGGAGTAAGAATCTATGGTTGGATTTTGGAAAAACATCATGGATGAAGGAAACATATTTTGGCGAAAATTAGGGTTGTTTCTAAAGTTGGCCATTTGTTGTGTTTTTGAATCATGCTTTGGATATGTGGTTCCTAGCATGATTCTAAAGCTTTCTATGGTTTCAATTTGGTGGATAATTGGTTGAGTGGAAAAGCCCCAATTTGAGTGAATAGTGGATTAGGGTTCATGGTTGATTTTGGTTGATTTAGGTGCAATTGGTTAGCATTTTTGGTTAAGAAGTGTAATTGGTGGTTAGAATGTTTGTTTGGTGGCTTGAATGGATTGAATTGGAAATTGGGTAAAATGTTGGTAAAGGGCCGAATTGTTCCATGGAATCTTTCTCTAGGTTGGTGTTGTAATTTGGTTGAATTGGATGGTAAATTGGTATCGGGGTTGGATTTAGGTGCGGTATGGCGTTTGAAACGTTGTTTTCGGGTAATGTATGGAAAAGTTACCTTTATGCGGGATTAAGGGTAAAAGTGTCGGAAATGAAGGGTTTAAAGGTTGGAATGGGTTTGTGGGTGTTGGAATAACAAGGTTCTGGCTCGGTTCGTAAAACCGAGCTTTCTGTGGATTTTTGCGGGAAAGTGCGGGATTGTGCGGGTTTGGTTTCTGGGGGTCTATTTTGATGAGTTCTGATTGGTTTGTGGTTGTCCAGCTTGTTTTCTGCAGTGGTGGAGTAGTGCGGGACCTCAAAAGGCACATTACCACATTTCGGGCCGGGAGCTGGGATTTCCCGGGACTTTTGCTGCGGAGCAGTTTTTCTGAGGTAAGGGTTCAACTTCTCTCGTTATACATACTGGTATGGGACTTTATGTATACGGGTTTAGTTGAGGCGGGTTCCCGGGTTGAGGACGGTGGTTCGGTGATCCCGGGACCTGTCATATGGTAAAATGCATGTTTGTATTTGTTCTGTTTCAAGGCCCGGATGGTCTTGGAGGCCACGGGTTGGTATTCTGTTCTGTATATCCGCGCTAGGCGCCGATATTTATACTTATGCCATTTTGGTATATATTCTGTTATGTTTTGCATATGCATTATTATTATGTGGTTACATTACGTGACGAGACCGGATGGTCTTAGAGGCCACAGTGCTCCTTGGTTACATTTTGCGTGTCCGCACTGAGGGTGCCGACATTCTGTTTGTATCCGCACCTGGAGTGCTGATATTCTGTTCTGTGTGTCCGCACTGGAGGGTGCCGACACTTTACGTATACACGCACCGGGAGTGCAGGTATACTTCTGTGACCCTACGACAGTTTGGGGATCGCGACCCCAGGCCGGTACCGTGCTTACATTACATTACATTACGTATATTCTGACCTCTTAGAGAGGGCTGTCGTTTTGGGTCATTCTGGCGGTTGCACCGCGTACGATGGGTTTCGGCTTACCTCTGACTCTGCATACATGCATATGTATATATATATTTGTGTTTGTGCTCGTTCTATTTTGCAGGTTCGGTTCAGCAGCACATCTGCAAACTGTATCTTACCTCAGCCCTTACTGGGTCCTCCCGAGGACTCACCCCTTATTGTTTACCACCTTTCAGGTTGATCTGACAAGCAGCCTGCGGACTAGGGATCCGCGGTGCTTTTGGTTGTTTGGGTTTTCAGCAGCAGCAGTACCTCGTGCGGGAATTTTCTGGGCGAGAGGTTTTCTTGATTCCGCACCTAGGTATTCTAGGGTTGTCTTTGGTGGCTCTGTAGGTGTAGTTGCATGCATGTATTTCGGATCATGATATTGTATATGACGTATATTCTGGAATATGTGATGATTCTATATCTGTCTTCTGAGTCGAGGGCGGAGCCCCGACTTGCGTATATTGGTTGTATGTATGAAATGGTTTCGGTGATTTGGTTATCATGAGTAATGAATGGTATTCCATGAACTGCATGTTTGGTTGTTAAGTTGTTTTGTATACTTGCCATGTATGAGTTTTGTAGGTTGCGGGTCGTAGTTCGACCATTCCGTTATTGCGGGCCGGGTCATGGGACCACTGCACGTAGCGGGTTTCGGTAGTACCGTTACCGCGCTCTCCGCCGTAGCTTCCGCTTCCGAACGTCGCGGCCGGCTCCGCCTCCGCAACCGGGCGGGGTGGTCGTGACAAGTTGGTATCAGAGCAGGTCGGGTCGGAGTAACCCGAGAGGTAAGGTATGATCAGTTTCAGTGTGGATTGTGGAAGGCAAGTATACAAGTCCAGGAGTGGAGTTTGGAGCTGTCATGCTAGTTCATGGATAAGTGTCTGCGGGAGATGACTTCGAAGTGCGGCTGCTGTTTTGTATCCTATTCCAGGGCGGTTCGGTACGGAGTCTGGCCACCTCTTTATTGGAACCACTTCGGAATGGGTGTGGAGCAGCGGGCGGTACCTTGAAGCATTTTGGAAGGTTTGGAGTACTTTGGCAAGATTTTGAGGGATTTTGGACTTCGGAGCATGTAGAGAAGCGCAAAGCTCGAGTGCGGGCTTCTGACATAATCCGGGTACTCTTATTTGTTGATTGGTTGTGATGTGATTTTGTGTTATGAACATGATCTGCTTCTGTGTTTAAGGTTTCGGATTTTAGTTTTGTGATTCTGAGATGAATTTCTGCATCACGCATTGCATTACACTACAGAGCCTTAGAATACTGCTGCTAGCTTTTGGATAGAGAGAGAGAGTTATTTGGGTTGGACTTTTGGTTATGGGTTAAGTTGGCATTTGATTGGTTTTGGTTTAAGGAAAGGGTTACTACACGCAAACCGCGTGATTTGGTACTGGAGAGTCTGTTTCGGTTTCGGCACAGAAGTGTGTCGAATCTCTGCATTTGGCTAGCGGTGAGCTGCCAAATGATTACGTACAAACGGTGGGAGCCGGTTTTGTTTTCTATGAGGTGGCACAGGACCGCGTGCTATCTATTGGCAGACACAAGATTCTGTCAGGTCTGTTGGTGTTGGACACACCAAGTATGATGTTATTTTTTTTTGGGATGATTGGTCTGCTCAAGAGTTCCGTGCACATTGACTGTGCTAACCGTAGTATTACGGTTTCTGGAGAGGTGTTACCTCTCATGGGTTCTAATGGGGTAGAGGTGGTAAGGAGCAGCATGGAGTTGCAGGTTTTGGGATCAGGTTCCGACAGTGGATTCGGAGGAGTATTACGATCTGGCCACGACAGATACTCGGTTGGAGCTGGATAGGATTCCAGCGGTTCGGGATTTTCCCGCTAGTATCTCCGGAGGATTTACCCGGGATGCCACTAGAGCGGGAAATTGTGCTTGAGATTCGTCTGCAATTGGATTCCACTCGAATTTCTGTTCCTCCATATCGGATGCTGATAGTGGAGATGGTTGAGCTGGATAAGCAGTTGGAGGAATTTCAGAAGGAGGATAAACCGAAGATTACTTTGTTTACTCGATTTGGGCACTACGAGAATACGGTTGCGCCGTTCGGACTAATCAACGCACCGGCAGCGTTCATGGACATGATGAACAAGGTGTTCCGACTGTACTTGGACTCTTTGGGGAGTGTTCATCAGGGATTTTCTGATTTACTCTCGGGATGAAGGCTTGCATCAGGAACAGCCAAGAGTTATTCTGTAGGCGCTTTGGGAACATTGGTTTTATACTAAGGTTTCGAAGTGCGACTTCTGGATTCGAGAGGCTTCTTTTCTGGGGCACATTTTCAGTGAACATGGGTTTTCAGCGAATTCCGAGAGGATTAAGGTTGTACAGGATTGGTAGCAGCTGACCTCGGTACGCGGGATAAGGAGCTAAACATAAGGGAGCACGAGAGATCGTACCCAGGAGGATGACTTCGGGTGCCTTTGGCACACGTGGGTGTTTTGGGAGTACACTCAGGTCAACACTTTGATCACTCCTTCAGGGAGGCTGGATGGAGGGCGTGAGGCACAAGAGAAGGATCCGGGTTTGAGGAAGTTGTCTGGAGAGGACAAAGGAGCACTACTACCGGCATTTCAGTGCAGGCAGGGAAATTGTGTGATTGCATGGAGTACCAGATTCCATTGTATCTGATCGTGATCTGCATTTTACCGCAGTTCGAGTACTTTTCGAGGGTTTTGGGCACGTACTTCCATCCGGTACAGTTCATCATTCCCAACCCGATGGGAAATCAGAGTGGATGATTCAGATTGTTGAGGAGACCACAGCAAAGATCAGGATGATTCAGGCGCGGATGAAAACCGCGAATGACCGCACCACTTCAGTTCTAAATAAACGTCTTTGGGATCTGGGGTTTGAGTTTGGTGACAGGGTTTAGCAAGGTAGCAGCTACTCAGGGAACTGTCTGAGTTGGTAGGAAGGAAAAGAGTTAATATAAGGGTTATCGGTTTCTGTAAGACTTTGTAACGGGTTGGAAGGACAGTGTTTAGATCGGCTTTACTTTTAAGAATGTTTGCGGTGTTTAAAGCTTTTGTGTTGGTTTATATTGAAGGTGGTTAAGTATAAACTCGATACTGTCCGGGGTTGTCTGGTAGAAATACCGGCAACTGACTCGGGGTGCAACGAGATGTACCCAGAGGGTGGGACGCCGCTGAGAGGCTCTGGATGGTAGTCTAAACTACCACTCCCGCCGCACCAGTAACGGTGGTTCAATTATACTTAGTAAAGAGAGTAAGTATATATATCCTGGTTGGTAGCGATACCTGTATGGTGCAGGTTACTCTTGGAGGACCAAGAGTTCTAAGGGGGGGAGAATGTTACGGTCACCCCGAGCGGGTTGTGACCCGGGTGACCCGGGGCTCCGGTTTTGGCCTGCGGGTCACGGTTTTGGGCGGTCAGACGGCTCCCTAGACTTATCTGAGCATTATTTCTGGGAATCCTTCGGGTTTTGAGGTCGTGTGGGTCCCCCGGACATTTTCGCCAAAAATGTTTTTCGGGGCCGGGGGGTTGTCTCGGGACGTACAGCGGGCTCGGTAGCGCTCCCGGGACCTCGGATTGGGAAACCGTTCACATATTTGGAATCATGGGAATGTCCTGCATCTTTTTACGGAGTATATTTTCTAGGGCGGGACGTTCGGTCCCGGGCGACTCCCGGGGCTCGGGACGGAATCCCGGGGCTCAGGAATTAAATTTTCCGACGGATTCAGTGTAAATTATGTTGTATTTTAAAACGGATTTTATGATAATATTTGTGGAATTTTGGCATGATGGGATTCTAGTTCAGGTCGACACACGCGCACGTCCGGATTTGCACGGGTTCAGCGGGCCCGGTAGGACACTCTGGATTTCCAAATGGACCTTGGAAATAGGATGTGGGTGTTTTATGATATTCTGAGGGTTGTGTTCAGTTTTGGTTTCAATTGGTGTTAGGAAGTTGCGTTTGGGGGCTAAAATTGCAACTTTTGGAAAGTTAGAGGACTAAGTTGCAATTTAGCCTAAAGTCAGCAATAAGTTGGAAAAGACAAAGATTGAGGCGGCTGAAATGGGAGATGATAAGGGGACACTTGTGTAATTATGGTTTAAAGATGAGAAAGGAAAAAGAAAAGAAAAGAAAAAGAAAGTACAAAAGGGTAAGAAATGGTATATTTCTTCATTTCTTCTTCTTCTTCCTTTCTCCATCCGTAACTTTCACCATGGAAGTACTATTCATTGAGCTCCATGGTGTTCTTCATTTTGGCAAGCCATTTTGGTATATATTCTGCTCGCTTTGCATATGCATTATTATTATGTGCTTCGTTTCGTGACGAGACCCGGATGGTCTTAGAGGCCACAGGTGCTCCTTGGTTCTGTTCTGCAGTGTCTGCATTGAGGGTGCCGACATTCTATTTGTATCCGCACCGGGAGTGCTGATATTCTGTTCTGTGTTTCCGCACTGGAGGGTGCCGACACTTTACGTATACACGCACCGGAAGTGCAGGTATACTTCGTGACCTACGACAGTTTGGGGATCGCGACCCCCCGGTACCATGCTTCGCTCGCTTACATTACATTATGTATATTCTGACCTCTTAGAGAGGGCTGTCGTTTTGGGTCATTCTGGCGGTTGGACCGCGTATGATGGGTTCCGGCTCACCTCTGACTTTGCATACATGCATACGTATATATATGTGTTTGTGTTTGTTCTGTTTTGCAGGTTCGGTTCAGCAGCACATCTGCAAACTGTATCTTACCTCAGCCCTTACTGGGTCCTCCCGAGGACTCACCCCTTATTGTTTACCACCTTTCAGGTTGATCTGACAAGCAGCCTGCGGACTAGGGATCCGCGGTGCTTTTGGTTGTTTGGGTTTTCAGCAGCAGCAGTACCTCGTGCGGGAATTTTCTGGGCGAGAGGTTTTCTTGATTCCGCACCTAGGTATTCTAGGGTTGTCTTTGGTGGCTCTGTAGGTGTCAATTGTCACCGCACGCCACCCGAGCCCGGTTGCGGAGGCGGGGGCGCCGGGACGCCGGAAGCGGAAGCCGGAATGATATGGAATGGCAGGTCCATCGAGACCCGCCGCGCGTAGCGGACCCAAAGAGCGAAAAGATTATGGAAGCAACCTAACAAAAATTTCGCACATACAACCAAAAATAAAATCCAAACATACAATTCATGCATTAGCAACAGAGTAAGCCCCGCCCTCCGTGGACGAGTGCTTACGCACCAAAACATAAATACATACAGAGTTCACAGAACCTAAAGCGTCTAGCAAGCGCCAAGCGCTCGTAACATGTACAGAACAGAATATATAAATATATACAGACATACAATCATCAGAGCAATACAGAAAGTGTGCATATGCAACTACAGAGCCAGCCCTAGATCTAAGTGTCCAAAATACCTCGCGCGGGATTCTGACCGAAAAGACAAATCCCGGACCGCAAGGTGCAGCTGCAGCAAAAACACACCCAAGGTAGAAACCTCACGGAAACCTACTCCGCAGGTCGCTTATCAGGTCTACCTGAAACCCCAAAACAGAACCCGAAAAGGGTGAGTCCTAAAAGGACCCATAAGGGATATGGGGTAAGGTAAGTATATGTAACCCTGCAAAACAGAAAGATAGCAATATATGCAACAGAATACAGAATATCATGCACGTACAGAAAATAGATCGGAATCCCGAAGGACGTGCGATTCTAAATCGCCAAAACCCTTATAACAAATCGGAACGACAGCCTCCACTAAGGGAGTCGGAAGCCGAAGCTAATACAGAAGCATGGTGCACTAGCTGGGGTAGCGAACCCACAACTGTCGTAAGGTTAACAGACAGAGTATGCCATAAGGCATACTCCTACAACTACAGAATATGCCCAAAGGCATAAAATTCTGAAATACTAGCAGAACAGAAAATGAAACCAAAACATATACTTATCTTACCAAAACAACAGAACCAAACCCTTACCTCAAAATCCAGAGTATTAGACCGATTCTGGACAACCTCCACACCGTGACCCGACACTTAGAACCTTCTCTTTTCCTACCCTACTAACCTCAGAATCTGTCAATCCACGTTGAATTAGCATCCTTATCGACCACCCTACCAACCTAAACTCCCGACCCCAAAACCGTTAATCCGGCATAATTTCCGTAAAATTCCGATCTCCACAGAAACGTCAGAATTCAGAACCAACTTAGGCAATGCAAGATTATACATTGACAAACGTAATACAACAAGCAGAACTGATCAAATCCAACCTTAAACCCTTCATTACCCGCCATTTTCCGATAATCCCGATTAATTGTAACTTTTCCATTTCTTAACCGAATTCAACGCTTTCAAACTTCCATCCACTCCTAAATTCAACCCCAACACCATATTAACATCCAATTCAACCAAAATGAAACTCCAACATTGAAAAAGAATCATTCCAACATTTGGGTTCCTAACCAACATTTCACCCAACATCTAATTCAATCCATTCAAGCTACCAAACAACCATTCTAACCACCAATTTCACTTCTAAACCAAGAATGCTATCCAAAACAACAAAATTCAACTATGAACATACACCTAAATAATCGGCCAAAAGGGGGTTTTTACCTCAACTTGTTTTCCATCAAATTGAATCCATACATAAGCTTAGAATCATGCTAGGATTAACATACTTGAAGCATGAACCAAGATAACAAACACACATCATTTTGGAAATTCTCCAAGAAATTCGCCAAGCAAGGGTTTTCATCCAAGATGTGTTTTCCAAAATCCAACACTTGATTAACACTCTCCTACAACCCAAGAACAACATACTAAAAGATGGGAGGAAGAAAATCATCCTAGCTTATAGCTAAGAACAACCTCATCATTTGCAAACACTCTTCTTTTCTTCACTAATCTTCAAAACTAATGAGTAAAGAGAAGTTTGGGAGGTACTTACCACTCAAAGCACCCAATTTCTCTTTGATTCCAAGCAAGGAGAAGAAATTCAAGCTTGGAGGTGAGCTTCAAAGATGGCGGCAGCAGCAGCAAAGGAAGAAGAAGAAGAAGAAGAAGAAGAAAAGAAATGAAAATGAGATAAACTCATTTTATGAAAATATTAACCCATATATATTTTCCTCACTTTAAACCCATACCTCTCTTCCTAAATTAAATCAAGCCATGTGTCCATTCCCCCTTCCCAATTCTGCCGAAAAATCCAAATGCTGCCCATACCCATTTTATTAATTTTGCAACCAATTGCAAATTAACTCCCAATTTTTCCGAAAGTTCCAATTCTTTTTGCCCAAAAATAATTACCGAATTCCAAAATTAACGAAACTTGGACACAACCCTCAGAATATTATAACATTCACAAAACATATTTCAGAAGTTCATTTACCATTCCGGAGTGTCCTACCGAGCTCGCTGAACCCGAACCAAAACCCGACGCGCGAGCTGCCTCAACTCGAACCGAAATTCCGTCACTCCAAAATTCTATAAAAATACCCATAAATTCCATCTTAAATTATAACACAACTTACCCCAAAGCCGTCAGAAAATTTCCATCCCGAGCCCCGGGATTCCCGTCCCGAGTCCCGGGAGTCGCCCGGAACCGAACGTCCCGTCCCAAATATTAAACTCCACAAACACCTCCGGGACATTCTCACGACTCCAAAACTGCAAACGGCTTCCCAAACTAAGATCTCGAGAGTGCTACCGAGCCCGCTGTACGTCCCGAGACGACCCCGACAACCCCCCGGCGCCAGAAAAATATTTTCGGCGGAAACGTCCGGGGGACCCACACGACCTCAAATACGGAAGGGTTCGCCAAAATGATACTCAGATAGGGCTCGGGAGCCGCCTGAACGCCGAAAAACGTGACCCGCAGGCCAAAACCGGAGCCCCGGGTCACCCGGTCGCAACCCGCTCGGGGTGACCGTAACAAGTTGCATGCATGTATTTCGGATCATGATATCGTATATGACGTATATTCTGGAATATGTGATGATTCTATATCTGTCTTCTAAGTTGAGGGCGGAGCCCCGACTTGCGTATATTGGTTGTATGTATGAAATGGTTTCGGTGATTTGGTTATCATGAGTAATGAATGGTATTCCATGAACTGCATGTTTGGTTGTTAAGTTGTTTTGTATACTTGCCATGTATGAGTTTTGTAAGTTGCGGGTCGTAGTTCGACCTTTCCGTTATTGCGGGCCGGGTCATGGGACCACTGCACATAGCGGGTTTCGGTAGTACCGTTACCGCGCTCTCCGCTGTAGCTTCCGCTTCCGAACGTCGCGGCCGGCTCCGCCTCCACAACCGGGCGGGGTGGTCGTGACAGCTGGACTTTAGCTCATGTTAGTTAAA
This sequence comes from Stellera chamaejasme, assembly GCA_024586325.1. Classification (NCBI taxonomy): domain Eukaryota; kingdom Viridiplantae; phylum Streptophyta; class Magnoliopsida; order Malvales; family Thymelaeaceae; genus Stellera; species Stellera chamaejasme. Next base: position 22,875,422 of record CM044984.1, on the reverse strand, counting down.
TGTAGCTAACTCCAGCTCATTGGAGCTAAATTAGTAGAGGAGCAACTTTTAGCTCATTGTGAGCTAAATTTGAGCTCAATGGAGCTCAATATGGATGAATGGCAAGTTGAGTTAGTTTTGTACTAGCTCATAGAGTTCCTAGCTGAAATATGTGTGTGACACATTTTGGCCAAAAGTTGTGACTTTTGAGCCAAAGGACACATCTCTTGTGTAGAGACACATTTCCTCACCTAAAGGCTACAACCCTTGGCCAAAGCACATGACCATTGACCAAGGGAGGTAGTGGTTCGGTTTTGAAGCCGAAATGGTGTGGTAAAGGGTCACCACATTTCGGCTTGTGAGAGAGCCTTCAATGGCTGAATGTGTGTGACCCATTGGAGGCACATTTTTGGCTTTGAAAAGAGGTCACAACCCTTCTCCTCGCCCCTTTTCGCACTCTATAAATACGGGTGAGGGGCTGGTCATTTCTCTCATCCCTTGGCAGCATTGCCCTCTCTCTTCTCTCCCTCTCAAGGCCGAATTAGTTGGTTTTTCTCTAGAGCATTGTAGGTGGCTTTATATTAAGGTTTACTAAACTTAATCTCGCCCTTAAGGAGGCATCTGAGTCAGCCCTATACCAAGAAGTTTTCAGCCTCAACTTGGAGCAAGGAACTTAGTTCCTTAAGCTGTTTCCTAAGGTGTAAGGTATGCTTCTTATCTAGTACTATACTATTATATAGTTAGTACAATGCTAGGATATACACCATTGTGGTGCTTATGTAGCATAGATAAGTGGCATGATATACCGAGATATCGTGCTAACACTTTAGAATAAGTATGTATGCAATATGTTTGCACATGTATGACATGATATCATGTGATATGCTTGTGATGCATATATGATATGTTAACATGAAAGCACTTGCAAGGATAACCTCTGAACCACTTGCAAGGATAACCTCTGAATGCATCATCAGGTTCCTCTGGAAGAACATAGTATGTCGATATGGAAGCCCTCACGCCATCATCATGAACAATGGAACTTAGTTTGCCAGTCACAAAGTACAGCAATGGGCCGAAAACAACAACATCCAAATGCTATACGCCTCTGTGGCCCACCCCCAGTCCAACAGCCAAGTAGAGGTCACCAACCGCAGACTGAAAGAAGGACTAAAAAAACGCCTCGTTGGAGCGAAGGGGCGATGGGTATAGGAACTACCAAGCGTGCTTTGGGACTACCACACAACCCCGCGAACACCCACTGGCGAAACCCCCTTCTCCCTCATATACGAAACTAAGGCACTCCTCCCAATCGAAGCGGATCTCCCAACAATACAAACAATTAACTTCACCAATGAGGCCAACAGCCAGGGCCTTCGCTCAAAGCTTGACCTTCTGGAAGAATTCCGCGAAGGCACACGCCTTAGAATGTTCACTTTCAAACAACGTATGAACACAACGCATGACGCCAAGGTCTGACCAAAGTCACTACGAGAGGGCGGACTCGCCGTGCTCCGCTCAGCCCTGACCAACCGCGAACCAAAGGACGGAGTCCTACGCCCTAACAAGGATGAACCCTACATAATGCACCGCCAAGTAAGGCTAGGCATGTTTGAACTACAGGGCCACAACGGAAAAACACTCCCTCACTGTTACACCCACCCCGACATCCTGTAATTTTCTGTTGAGTTTCGGCCGGAAATTCAAGTTCTGTAAATATCGGGTTACTATTGGAATGTAATCAATTAATGGAATTCAGTATTTGGGAGTTATTTTGATGATAATTATAAGTTTTTTACGTGTTGGATAACATTTATTGAGTTTCGGGACGTTTTGCAAAAATTTGGTTTCGGAGGGCAAAATGGTCACCGATGGGAAAGAAATGGAAAATCACAAGTTGAGCAATTTCACATTTTTGGGCCAGCACTTTTGGGTTAAGGAGATGAAGATATTTTCTTTTTTAGTTGGTTGTAATTAGTGGTTAATGGAAAAGGATAAGGGGGAGACAAGCCCTTACAAGCTTGTCCCCTCTTACACAATTCACCCTAAACAAGGTTTACTTTGTGTAAGAACCTTTGTCCTCTTCCTTTTCTCTTGTTACCAGGCTCTCTCTCCCTCTCTCTACCATTTCATTTTCATTTCAGCTCATTTCTTCCAACACTTGAAAGAAAAAGAAAGCAAGAGAGCACCCTTCTCCTCCTTACTGCCCAAAAATTTCGTCTGACTTCCACAGCCTTTCTGCCCTAGCAAACGACCGAATAAGCTCTTGGTATCTTCATAGAAAACCTTCATGTAAGTCTTGGCTACGTCTTCATAGAGCCAAAAGTGAGAGGAAGGCCCTCAAAACTCTGGTGCAAGCCTTCGGGTCCAGTAGCAACTTCTAGTCTCCAAAGTTCATTTCTTGAAGTTTTGAGCTTGGATCTTCAACAAGCCAAGATCTACTACTTCCTAGGCTCCTTGAACTGTAACTTCAAGTTATGGTTGAGTTCTTTTTGGTAGGATCTTCATGTTTTTGAAGTTTAAACATGGAAGAAAAACTCATCCATCTTTGTTGTTCTTCATGGCCGAATTTGTTGATGGATTTTGGTGATGGATTTGTCTCAACAACAGCTCATCCTAGGTTGATCTACAAGTTTCAGAAAGGTGAGGAACATCTTTGGTAAGTTTTATGAAGTTTGGCTGTTGGATGATTCTGATCTTCAACTATGTTGAAGTTGGTTGCATAATGAACATGTTTTGTTCTTGAGAAATCATGAAAAAGCATGTTAGTTAAAATTTAGGGTGGAGGCCGAAACTTTGATGAATTTTTTGGGTGGATTTTTGTTGAAGAAAGTTGGTAGAAAGCATGTTATAAGTATGTTTAACATGTTTTTAAGTTGTTGGAAAAAGTTGGAATTTATTTGGTAAATTTTGGGAAGAAACCGAATGGTTTATGATGGTTTGATGATGTGTTTGTGAAGTTAAAGTGTTGTGGAAGTTGTTTAATGGTGTTTGGGTAAAGAAAGTTTGATTTGTGTGGTTAAAATGCAAGTTTATAAAGTTTAGGGTCAAAAAGGAAGTTGGGCCGAAACTTTGGCCTTGGGCCGAAACTTTGGGCTGAAAAGTTATTTGTGTGGAAAAGTTGACAAAATTGAATATTTTGTAATTTTGTATAAGTTAAGTGCTAAAATACACTTTATTGAAAAGTTTGGTTAAAAAGTGTATTTATGGAAAAGTTAAAGAAAGCTAGCCACTTTAAGTTTTGGAAGTAACTTTGGACACTTTAAGTATAAAGTTGTCACTTTTGCAACTTTGTGAAGTTTTGGGAAAGTTTGCAAATTTCTGAAAAGTTGGGGGACTTAAGTGATAATTTTGGATAAATTCCCATAGTAAGGAACTTTAGTTAATTAACTAGAGCATTCTGTGTTTCTGATTCTGGCAGATTAAATCTGCAATTCTGGGATACTGCTTGTGAGCTTCAGGGGGCCACAGTAGATATTTGTTTCTGTCGAGGTGTTACACCCCACCTTTTCCGGCAACAGTCTCCGGTGACTGGAGTTCTGGAGGTATGTTTAAATTTGTAATTTGTGGAGTTTGTTAGTTGTTGTTGTTGTTGTTGTTGTTGATTGTTGTGTTGGGAGTGGAATGGTTTTGGGTTAAGTCCTGTTGGAGGCTGAATTTTGTGAGTTTTGGGGTCCAGGCGATCGCCCAGACGAGGAAACGGTTCGCCTGCGTTTCGCCTGGACACTTGCCAAATTCGTGACTTCCTGGAGCCAGGCGATCGCCCGGACTGAGGGGTGCCTTCGCCTGACTCTCGCCTGGAAGCCTGGCCAGTGGCGGTTACTGGACCAGGCGATCGCCCGCTCTAGGTGGGTCGCCTGGTCTTCGCACGGACACTGCCTCGGTGTTCTTGAGTCGCGATCGCCTGACCGGGAAGCAGTTCGCCGACCGTCGCTGGCTCGGCTATTTAAGTCGAGCAGCTCGGTTTCAACCTCATTTTCGCGTTTTTCACTCCGAAAACTCTCCCAACTCTCTCTCAATTCGGTTTTGCTCCTATCTAAGTGATTTTGGGCTCTTTGGTGCGTGGAAACGGTGGATTCGTGCGGGAATCACTACAAGAACAACGAATCAACAAAGGATTCGCTCCAACAACACTTGGTGGATGAATTTGAGAAATTTCCCAAATTGAGAGGTTGGTATTTTCGTGTTCTCTTGGTTCATTTGAGTTAGTAGTAGTGTTTCTATGTTGGATTAGAGGTAGAAACACATTTTACAACACGAATTGAGCATGAATTGAAGGAAATTCGAATTAGGGTTCTTGAGCTAGGATGAACGAATTTTGGGGATTGTTAAATTGACCTCAAATTAGTGTTGTTGGGTGGTTTTGGAACAACATTAATACTTGGTAAAAGGTCCAATTATGGGTTAATCTATGAGCTAAGAGAAAACTCATAGGTTTTATGGTGGAGAATTGAAGTGTGTTGTATTGTTGAATTCAATCCAAATTGTTGTTATTGGGTATGTTTAGAGCAATATTGATAATTGGAACATTGTCCAAATATGCTTCGATTATATACCTAAGGCAATGTTCATCCGGGGTTTGGTGGAATGTGGAAGCATGTGTTTTGTGTGGTTTAAGGTTTCAAGCATGTTTAGACAATGAATTTGAGCAACTTTAAGTCTTGGAGTGAGGTCCAATTGTCAATGGATATTGATGTGTTAAATGAAAGTGTAATGTGGGAAATGTGTGAAATGCTTAGGTGATTTGTGAAGCAAGGTTTGAGGTGGGATAAGGAAGAAGGTTGGTGTGTGGTGCTTGGCTGCTACCCTCTACGGTTGTGTGCCTTGCGTTTCGAGGTAAGGGTTCGACCTACCTATGTTATTGTAATGTAGGATGGTTGAGGCAAGTCTTGGGCCTCGGTCTCTGACTTCGGTCTTAGATCGGGATTGTGGAGCCCCAAGGCTAGTCCCATGGTAGGAGTATCGGTGCGCGGTAGGAGCATCGGTGCGCGAGTTACATTACGTGTGTGGACGCATGGCGAATGCCGGTTGGACCGGGAAGACCTAGCCATGGTCCGTGATTTATGATGTTTGTTGGATGCATGGCGAATGCCGACGCATGGCGAATGCCGGTGCGCCGGGAAGATCTAGCCATGGTCGGGAAGATCTAGCCATGGTCCGTGTTATATGGGATTTCTTTGGGTGCATGGCGAATGCCGACGCATGGCGAATGCCGGTGCGTCGGGAAGATCTAGCCATGGTCGGGAAGATCTAGCCATGACCCGTTACATTCGGATGTTGTGCACACATCATACATCATTTATTTCGTATATGTTTTGATCTGTATATTGCTATCTGTATGTATATCTGCTCGATCTGTCTTTGCGGGTTTGTCGGAAGAACATCGTTACTCTGCCTAAGCTCTTACCGGGTTTTTCTTTAAGAAAAACTCACACCCCTACTTAATATTTTTCAGAGATAAGGATTTTGGGCCAGCGGAGTAGGATTTCCATGAGGCTGCTCGGTTAGCTATTTTGAGGGTTTAGCAGCTTTTGGATCTAGACTTCGGGTTCCTCGTCGGTTTCTTTATCCGACGCCCGACTTTTGTACGGTTGCATCTTCAGCCTGTAGATAGCTCTGTAGCATGATACTCTGTTGGCATGTAGTTTTATGATAGCATGTTATCATTAGATCTGTCTGTTTATCTGAGTTTGATTATGGTTATGTATCTATATGCGTTCTGCTCTGAGCTGATTGAATGCGGAAGCCTCTGTTCGGTAGTGAAAGAACAGACTTCCTTTTTGATAATCTGATTTTGATGTTACGCTTACGATATTGTTTATGGGCGGAGCCCATTGTTTCTTTGTCATGATCTGCTTTACGTGCATGAATTGTCATATTTGATCTGTTGTTTAGTAAGGGACCTACTGGGTTAGTTAAAGGCCCGCGAAATAATCTCATACTAGCTGCGCGATCCGGTCCCACCTTGCTCACCACCGCCCAACCGGCCGGCGACCGCTTCCCGCCGGGTCCGGAAGGTGTCTGACGGGGGGTGGTGGTGACAATTTGGTATCAGAGCATGGTTAATTGGTTGGAGTCGAGGTGTGTTAGGATTGACAGCCACTGGTCGACCGATCGATTCCAGTATGGTTGTGTGGTGAGGCTGGCCACCTCGTCACAAGAACCATGTTGGAATGGTAAGTGGAGCAGTGGCGGTTTGTCTAAGCGCACTTGAGAACAACCAAGAGATGATTTCTTTAGTCTTGGTAGTTTGTGACTTGGTGCATGCTGTGGTTGCTGCGTAGGACACCGATAATTGACTCTAGGTGCTATAAGAGGTGCACAGGGGATGAGATGCCGTAAGGTGCACGATGGTAATTTAAATTACCTCTCTCGTTAAAAACAGACGGTGGATGCCGAGTGAGAAGTGTGTTAGTCCTAAGCAGTACCACGGGTTATAAGGGATTGTTTTGTATAAGTAATTTTGAGAATTGATTTGCATCATGCATTGCATTCATGCTACTGAGTGATAGGATTACCGGTGTAGGTAATGCTAACCGTTAAGTGAACCCTTTATGTTCGGAATTTCAGTAAATGGTCAACACTCGGCGAACTCGGCGTTGGATGATGAAGCGGGAGGAGGAAATCCTGCTCAAGATGTGAATAGAGGAAGAGGTAGAGGTCGAGGGAGACCTCAGCGAAGAGCGGCACCAGTTCAGCCGCATTTGATACCTGATCCGGAACAGATGGCCCAAGTGTTGGGGCAAATGACCGTACTGCTCAATAACATGTGGGCAGGAACAGGAGTTGAAGAACAAGGAAGTACACATGTTATGAGTTCTCAGCTTACTGCGGCAGGATCGACCGATCCTAGCTATCAGGCTCATGAGGAGGACGTTGAGGCGGATGATGTGCAATTCGAAGAGCATGTGGATACAGAAGAGAGGAATCTGAATCTAGGCGCAGAAGTCGACCCACAGCCCCGTCGAGGAGAGTGCGGGCTAGGCCCGGTCTGTTGTTGAGATACCGAGAGCCCGGCGGCTCAAATCGATAGTGCGACCAGCTCGATAAGCTTTCTTTGATGGAGCGGTTTGAGCGATTCAAACCACCCGTTTTCGGGCAAGGGTGGAATGGATTCGGCGGAGACGTGGTATAAGGACATGGACCGGTTGCTTGGCAGACTTGGTTTCCCGGCAAATGAGATGGTGTCTTTGGCTACCTTTTATTTGCGCGACTGGGCATATGACTGGTGGGAGACCACTATGGCCACTCGGAAGGCCGACTTTGTGCGTAAGAAGTTGAAGGACCCGGGTATGACGTGGGATGAATTTTCTCACTTGTTCCATGAGAAGTGGATTGGTTATGCCGCGACTGATAGGCGGCAACTGGAGTTTGATACCTTGACTCAGGGAAGCAAGACTGTTGCGGAGTATGGGCACGAGTTTGAGCGGCAGTGCGTTATGTGCCTCATTACAACACCAGTGAGGAGGCCAAGGCAAAGAGATTCATGAGAGGGTTGAAGCATGACATCTGGAAGTACTTGGCACCGTTGAACATTGATAGGTACCATGAGGCTGTGCAGAAAGCACAGAAGATTGAGAATGAGGACTTGGATACAGCTTCGGTGACACAGCCACCGAGATCTACGGGGATTGTCATTGGTGGAGTTAGAGGATCCGGACGTGGTGGACCTGCACGACACCACAGGACCGGCGGTAGTTACGGTGGGCTTGGATCGAAGGATAAGGGCAAAGGGAAGGCAAAGGTAGCGAGCCTTGGTACTTGTCGGACTTGTGACCGGAGTCACACCGGCTCGGTTTGTTATAAAGAGTCAGGCATGTGTTTCAGATGTGGGTCTACGGACCACATGATTAGGGATTGCCCTCAGATGGAAACTCAGGGAGTTGCAAGGCCACAAGGGTTTCAGAGTTATGCTCCTCGTGGGCGTGGTGTTCCTCAGTTTGGACCACGACCCCGACCACCGCAGATGCGGCCACCACTACAGCAAGCCCCGCCGCCAGCGCACCAGCAGGCAAGGCAGGGACGAGTGTTCCAGATTGAGCGTGGTGACGCGGCTCAGAAAGGAGCACTGGCAGGTATGGTGTTTCTGAACGGTATTTCTGTTCGTGCTCTTTTTGACACAGGTGCTTGATTTCTATAGTGTCACGAAGTGTGCAAAGTCTTTGCAACTTCTGTGACTCATCATCTCAAGTATTCCTGGTACGAACCGCCGGGAGTCAGTATCTGTTCAGCAATGAGCTTATCAAGGGTTGCGTGTTAACTGTTGGTGAGCGACAGATTCCTTCTGATTTGTTGGTGTTGGATACGTCACATTATGATGTGATTCTGGGTATGGATTGGCTCTCGGAGCATTCCATACGGATAGATTGTCTTGCAGCGGCAGGTTGGTGGTGTCGGATCAAGTATTACCACTTGTTCCCCCTCGAGATGTAGAGATTGTTCAGAATAGCATGGAGCTTGGGTAATGGATAAGTTACATGTGACGGATGAAGGCGAGTACTTTGGACTCAATGATGCAGGTACGCGGATGGAACTTGATAAAATTCCGATTGTTAGATACTTTCCGCAGGTGTTTCCTGAAGAGTTGCCAGGTATGCCACCCGAGCGGGAGGTGGTTTTTCAGATAGTGTTACAGATCGGAGCTACACCTATCTCCATTCCTCCGTATCGCATGCCGATAGTGGAGATGAAGGAATTGAAGAAGCAGTTGGATGAGTTGTTGGATAAGGGGTTTATCCGACCAAGCAGATCACCGTGGGGAGCCCCGGTTTTATTTGTTAAGAAGAAGGATGGAACGCTTAGACTCTGTATTGATTACAGAAGGTTGAATGCGGTGACAGTCAAGAACAAATATCCGTTACCACGGATTGACGATCTGTTCGACCAGCTCTGAGGAGCTAAAGTGTTCTCAAAGATTGATCTCCGATCGGGTATTTCCAAATGCGTGTGAAGGAAGAAGACATTCCGCGCTTTTCGCACGCGGTATGGTCACTATGAGTACACTTGTCATGCCTTTTGGGTGACAAATGCCCCGGCAGCTTTCATGAATTTGATGAATGAGGTTTTCCGTCCCTACTTGGACAATTTTATTGTTGTCTTCATTGATGATATACTCATCTATTCTCTGGATGAGGATGCACATCAAGAGCACTTGAGAATTACTTTGGAAACTTTGTCTAACAATCAGCTGTATGCAAAGTTTTCGAAGTGTGATTTCTGGCTGCACGAGGTAGCATTTCTCGGGCATATCATCAATGAGAACGGAATTTCTGCCGACCGGAGAAGGTCAAGGCTGCAGAGTGGAGGCAACCCCGATCGAGTAAAGGATATCCGTAGTTTTCTCGGGTTAGCTGGTTACTACCGTAAGTTCGTACCAGCCTTCTCGGTTCTTGCCTCTCCACTCACTCAACCGACAAAGAAGGGTAAGGCGTTTGTATGGTCGGATGAATGTGAGAAGAGCTTTCAAGAGCTCAAGTGTGGACGACACGAGCACCGATTCTGGTTCTACGACCCGTCTCAGCCTTATGTCATTTATACGATGCCTCACGAGCAGTGCAGGGTGTGTGCTTATGCAAAACCAGCGGTAATTGCTTATGGGTCGCGGCGATTGCGACCACATGAGAAAACTATCCCACTCATGATTTGGAGCTTGCTGCGGTTATGTATGCACTCAAGCGGTGGCGGCATTATTTGTTGGGAAACAAATTTCAAATCTTTACTTGATCATAAGAGCTTGAAGTACTTGTTCACGCAGAAAGATCTGAATATGCGCCAAAGAAGGTGGCTCGAGTACATGAAAGATTACGACGTAGTATCGAGTACACCGCAGGCAAAGGAATACGGTGGCGAGATGCCTTGAGTAGGGCATACACCGGGATAGTTAGAGGTGGAGAACACTGGAAACCGAGCAGAGCATACGGACCTGAATGCCTTGTGGCACCGTTGGCGGCTACGGGGAGCAAGAGCGGTATTTGAGTTGAGAGTTCAGTCTTCTTGGATCGACAGGATCTGAGAATTTCAGATGAGAGATCAGAGTTTGAAACAGGTTTCTGGAGAAGCTAAAGGAGCATTGCGTCCATTCTTTGAGTATAGGCAAGGATTGCTATACTTCAAAGGGCGTTTGTATGTGCCGAATGATGTGGCTCTTAGAGATGAGATTTTGGATCAAGCTCATAATAACAGTTTAAGTTTTCATCCGGGCGGTGAAAAGATGTATCACGATTTGAGGTCACACTTCTGGTGGCCAGGTATGAGAGGCATATTGCGAGTGTGTGGCAAAGTGCACCACTTGCCAACAGTAAAGGTTGAGCATCGAAACCCGCGGGCACGCTTGACGTTACCTATCCCGGTTCGTAAGTGGGGAAAGCGTGACTATGGATTTTCTTACCGGATTACCCACTACGAGAGCACGTCATGATGCCATTTGGGTAATTGTGGACCGGTTGACTAAGTGTGCCCATTTCTTGCCCATTAAAGTCACCGACCCGTTGGACAAGTTAGCACGACTCTACATCAAAGAGATCGTGCGGTTGCACGGTGTACCGGATTCTATAGTTTCAGATCGGGATCCAAGGTTTACAGCCCATTTCTGGAATGCTTTCCATCGATCTTTTGGTACCGGTTGCACCTTAGTACGCGTATCACCCACAAACTGATGGGCAATCCGAGAGGGTGATACAGGTACTTGAGGACATCTTTGAGGAGCTGTGCGATTGATTTCGGAGGTGATTGGGATCAACATCTACCGCTCATAGAGTTCTCGTATAACAATAGTTACCAGAGTACAATCAAGATGGCACCTTATGAGGCTCTTTATGGACGGAGGTGTATGACACCTCACTGTTGGTCTGAACCGTCAGATAAGGTTGAACTTGGTCCGAAATTGATTGAAGAGACTACAGAAAAGATCAAAACAATTCAGGCAAGATTGAAAGCGGCAAATGATAGAACCACGGCTTATGTGAGCGAAGGCGTCGCGACTTAGAGTTTGAAGTTGGTGACAAAGTATGGTTGAAGGTGGCACCAATGAAGGGAATAATGAGATTTGGTCGGAAAGGGAAGTTAGCTCCGAGGTATATTGGCCCATTCGATATTTTAGAAAGGATTGGAAAGGTGGCTTATCGTTTGGCACTACCGGAGAGCTTGTCAGCTGTGCATAATGTGTTTCACGTGAACATGCTGAAAAAGTGTGTCATGGATCCGACGCAATCGATTCCAGTTGAGGAAGTGCAATTGGAACCTGACTTGTCTTATAAGGAAGTGCCAATTGCTTTGTTAGCGAGGGATACTCGCAAATTGAGGAGCAAGTTAATTCCCATGGTGAAGGTGCAATGGTCGCACCATTCTGACAAAGAGGCAAACTGGGAGACGGATAAGGATATGATTGAACGCTACCCTCATGAGTACCAACGCCTTAAGGAGCTCTTGGAGGACCAAGAGTCTTAAGGGGGGAGGATGTTACACCCCACCTTTTCCGGCAACAGTCTCCGGTGACTGGAGTTCTGGAGGTATGTTTAAATTTGTAATTTGTGGAGTTTGTTAGTTGTTGTTGTTGTTGTTGTTGTTGTTGATTGTTGTGTTGGGAGTGGAATGGTTTTGGGTTAAGTCCTGTTGGAGGCTGAATTTTGTGAGTTTTGGGGTCAGGCGATCGCCTGACGAGGAAGCAGTTCGCTGCGTTCGCTGGACACTTGCCAAGTTCGTGTCTTCTGAGCAGGCGATCGCCCAGGCCCGAGGGTGCCTTCGCGACTCTCGCTGGATGCCTGGCCGGTGGCGGTTCTTGGACCGAGCGATCGCCCGCTCTAGGAATTGGGTCGCTGGTCTTGCTGGACACTGCCTCGGTGTTCTTGAGTCGAGCGATCGCTTTGGGGAAGCGGTTCGCGACCGTCGCTGGCTCGGCTATTTAAGTCGAGCAGCTCGGTTTCAACCTCATTTTCGCGTTTTTCACTCCGAAAACTCTCCCAACTCTCTCTCAATTCGGTTTTGCTCCTATCTAAGTGATTTTGGGCTCTTTGGTGCGTGGAAACGGTGGATTCGTGCGGGAATCACTACAAGAACAACGAATCAACAAAGGATTCGCTCCAACAACACTTGGTGGATGAATTTGAGAAATTTCCCAAATTGAGAGGTTGGTATTTTCGTGTTCTCTTGGTTCATTTGAGTTAGTAGTAGTGTTTCTATGTTGGATTAGAGGTAGAAACACATTTTACAACACGAATTGAGCATGAATTGAAGGAAATTCGAATTAGGGTTCTTGAGCTAGGATGAGCGAATTTTGGGGATTGTTAAATTGACCTCAAATTAGTGTTGTTGGGTGGTTTTGGAACAACATTAATACTTGGTAAAAGGTCCAATTATGGGTTAATCTATGAGCTAAGAGAAAACTCATAGGTTTTATGGTGGAGAATTGAAGTGTGTTGTATTGTTGAATTCAATCCAAATTGTTGTTATTGGGTATGTTTAGAGCAATATTGATAATTGGAACATTGTCCAAATATGCTTCGATTATATACCTAAGGCAATGTTCATCCGGGTTTTTGGTGGAATGTGGAAGCATGTGTTTTGTGTGGTTTAAGGTTTCAAGCATGTTTAGACAATGAATTTGAGCAACTTTAAGTCTTGGAGTGAGGTCCAATTGTCAATGGATATTGATGTGTTAAATGAAAGTGTAATGTGGGAAATGTGTGAAATGCTTAGGTGATTTGTGAAGCAAGGTTTGAGGTGGGATAAGGAAGAAGGTTGGTGTGTGGTGCTTGGCTGCTACCCTCTACGGTTGTGTGCCTTTGCGTTTCGAGGTAAGGGTTCGACCTACCTATGTTATTGTAATGTAGGATGGTTGAGGCAAGTCTTGGGCCTCGGTCTCGACTTCGGTCTTAGATCGGGATTGTGGAGCCCCAGGCTAGTCCCATGGTAGGAGTATCGGTGCGCGGTAGGAGCATCGGTGCGCGAGGTTACATTACGTGTGTGGACGCATGGCGAATGCCGGTTGGACCGGGGAAGACCTAGCCATGGTCCGTGATGTATGATGTTTGTTGGATGCATGGCGAATGCCGACGCATGGCGAATGCCGGTGCGACCGGGGAAGATCTAGCCATGGTAGGGGAAGATCTAGACATGGTCCGTGTTATAGGGGATTTTTTTGGTGCATGGCGAATGCCGACGCATGGCGAATGCCGGTGCGTCGGGAAGATCTAGCCATGGTCGGGAAGATCTAGCCATGACCCGTTACATTTGGATGTTGTGCACACATCATACATCATTTATTTCGTATATGTTTTGATCTGTATATTGCTATACGTATGTATATACTGCTCGATCTGTCTTTGCGGGTTTGTCGGAAGAACATCGTTACTACTGCCTAAGCTCTTACCGGGTTTTTCTTTAAGAAAAACTCACACCTTACTTAATATTTTCGGGAGATAAGGATTTTGGGCCAGCGAGTAGGATTTCCGCAAGGCTGCTCGGTTAGCTATTTTGAGGTTTAGCGACTTTTGGATCTAGACTTGGGTTCCTCGTCGGTTTCTTTATCCGACGCCCGACTTTGTACGGTTGCATCTTGACTGTAGATAGCTACGTAGCATGATACTCTGTTGGCATGTAGTTTTATGATAGCATGTTATCATTAGATCTGTCTGTTTATCGAGTTTGATTATGGTTATGTATCTATATGCGTTACGCTCTGGTGATTGAATGAGTATCTTTGATCATGCGGAAGCCTCTGTTCGGTAGTGAAAGAACAGACTTCCTTTTGATAATCTGATTTCGATGTTACCTTACGGTATTACATTTATGGGCGGAGCCCATTGTTTCTGCTGTCATGATCTGCTTCTGTGCATGAGTTGTTGTATTTGATCTGTTGTTTAGAAAGGGACCACCTGGGTTAGTTAAAGGCCCGCGAAATAATCTCATACTAGCTGCGCGATCCGGTCCCACCTTGCTCACCACCGCCCAACCGGCCGGCGACCGCTTCCCGCCGGGTCCGGAAGGTGTCTGACGGGGGGTGGTGGTGACACGAGGTAAGGGGTTTAGCTTTCTTAATACGCAATGCATGTGTATTAGGTTAGTTAAAGGCAAGTACTCGGGTTGAGGGTGGGGCCCAGTGACTCTCGGGGCTAGTCACATGGTACATAGCGGTTTGCAGGTTTTATTATTTTTCTGGACTTATGCTATATCGGATCTGCTTATCGGGGGTCGACAACGGACCTGTTTTCTGTTCTGCGTCGGCTTTATGCCGCATTTTTTTCTTATTCTAACAGTTAGGGGCAGATCACCCCTCGCTGGTACCATGCGTTCTGATCCCGATAATCGGCGTGAGCTTAACAAGCTGCGGTAGGGTGCTGTCAGTGGTCGGGGACCACCTATATGGGAGAGTACCACCAGTCCGACGGGACTGCTGAGCATCACGACATTTGCATATCATATTCTTGTTTATACTTAGGATTGTATTATATGCTAGTTCATGGTACGCTAATCTTTTATGGAGGGAAAAACGTTTTTATAAGTTTTTCCCGTTACTGTACCTGCCCCCTTACTGGGTTCTTTCGAGAACTCACCCCCCACATACTAAATATTTTCAGGGAATCCGGGCAAACGACCTGCGGAGTAGACTTCCCGCGGTGTTCGTTCTGCAATCTGTATCTTCTGAGGTATAATTCTGTTTATGTCTGGGGGTATTCTCGTTAGGTCATTCCTATAATATGTCGGTAAAATTTATCTGGTTAGTCTTACATTATTTCTCTTGTTTATGTTTACTAGCAGCAACAACTTTTGTTTAGCGAGGTATAATTCTGCTTTTTGGCTCGGCTCTGTAGGTGTAAACTGCATATTAGACACTTTTAATATTCGGGCCTAAACTGTATATTATTCGTGGGGAGTTTCCGACCCTGCGAAGAGGGCGGAACTCCTTCTGCCTGTATGACTTATTATCTGCTTAAGTGTTCTGCGCGCGCAATATTTTTGTAAACCACTAACGTGTCTCGGGTGCAGGTTTAGGACTAGTAAGACGTCTTAAAATCTGCAAACACGTAATAACCTTAAAACTTGAAAGAAAATGTTTTAAGGGACAGGTTTCGGGTCCACATTCCTTTTAAGAAGAAATTTTGTATTCACCCACCGCCGATACCTCCAAGTTCCGCAAGTAAGACGCTTCCGCTAGTTCCCGGGGGCGGTGGGGTGAATAGCCCTGGTCTGTCCCTGCTGATGTCCTACCGGCTGAATCCGAAATCCCTGCGTCTGAGTCTGCGGGCAATCCTTGATCCAATGATCTGACGACCCGCATCTTAGGCACTGTCCTGATGTCCTGTAGCAAGTCCGACCCTCGTGGCGCCAGCCACACTGACAGCAAACTGGCACCTCAGTACTGGGGGTCTTGCCCTTGCGCCGGTCGAACCTGCCCGACCTGCTCAGTCCCTGATGCTGTCTTTGGCCTTGCTGGCCTGAAGACCTCCCGATGCTTTGGGGTCGAGAAGATGTGGCTGTTGATCCGGTCATCTCTGTCTCTAGCAGAAGGGCCTTCTAAATGGCCTCATGATAGACAGAGTTGTTGAGCGCAATCAGGTGCTCTCTGATTTGCGGGTGCAAGCCCCTGATAAACTTCCTCATCTTCTCCCTCTCAGAGGAATCGAAATGGGAGGAGTAACAGATGAGCCGGCTGAACTCCAGCTTATACTCAGTAATCGTCCGACTGCCCTGAGTGAGGGCATCAATCTCTGCCTGTCAGCGCTCCTGAATGACGTACCCCAACCACCTCTCGTGAAACAAATGGGAGAACTCCTCCCAAGTCATCCCCGGGTCGGTGCGCCTCATCTCCCTGTACTGTGTCACCCTGTCTCTGGCCACTCCCGGCCACAAGTTGTGTGCTGCGTCACGTAGGTAGAAAGTGGCAAGAGAAACCATCTGCTCGGATGGTAGGTGGAGTCTCAGCAAGAGTCCCTTAAAACAATTTCTTTCAAGTTTTAAGGTTATTACGTGTTTGCAGATTTTAAGACGTCTTATTAGTCCTAAATCTGCACCCGAGACACGTTAGTGGTTTACAGAACATCGCGCGCGCAGAAAACATAAGTAGATAATAAGTCATATAGGCAGAAGGAGTTCCGCCCTCTTCATAGGGTCGGAAACTCCCCACGAATAACATACAGTTTAGGTCTGAATACTAAAAGTCTCTAATATGCAGTCTACACCTACAGAGCCGAGCCAAAAAGCAGAATTATACCTCGCTAAACAACAAAAGTTACTGCTGCTGCTAAACATAAACAGGAGAAATAATGTCAGACTAACCAGATAAATTTTATCGACAGATTACAGGAAGGACTTAACGAGAATACCCCCAAACATAAACAAAATTATACCTCAGAAGATACAGATTGCAGAACGAACACCGCGGGAAGTCTACTCCGCAGGTCGTTTGCCCGGATTCCTTGAAAATATTTAGTATGTGGGGGTGAGTTCTCGAAAGAACCCAACAAGGGGACAGGTACAGTAACGGGGAAAACTTTTAAAAACGTTTTCCCCTGCATAAAAGATTAGCGTGCCATGAACTAGCATATAATACAATCATAAGTATAAACGGAATATGATATGCAATGTTGTGATGCCTAGCAGTTTCGTCAGACTGGTGGTACTTTCCCATATAGGTGGTCCCCGGCCACTGATAGCACCCTACGACGGCTTGTTAAGCTCACGCCGATTATCGGGATCAGAACGCATGGTACCAGCGAGGGCTGATCTGCCCCTAACTGTCAGAATAAAAATGCGGCATAAAGCCGACGCAGAACAGAAAACGGGTCCGTTGTCGACCCCCGATAAGCAGATCCGATATAGCATAAGTCCAGAAAAATAATAAAACCTGCAAACCGCTATGTACCATGTGACTAGCCCCGGGAGTCACTGGGCCCCACCCTCAACCCGAGTACTAGCCCTTAACTAACCTAATACACATGCATTGCGTATTAAGAAAGCTAAACCCCTTACCTCGACAGAAACAAATATCTACTGTGGCCCCCTGAAGCTCACAAGCAGTATCCCAGAATTGCATATTTAATCTGCCTGAATCAGAAACACAGAATGTTCTAGTTAATTAACTAAAGTTCCTTATTGTGTGAATTTATCCAAAATTACCATTTAAGTCCCCTAATTTTTCAGAAATTTGCAAACTTCCCAAAACTTCACAAAGTTGTAAAAAGTGACAACTTTATACTTAAAGTGTCCAAAGTTACTTCCATAACTTAAAGTGGCTAGCTTTCCTTTAATTTTTCCATAAATACACTTTTTACCCAAACTTTTCCATAAAGTGTATTTTAGCACTTAACTTTTACAAAGTTACAAAATATTCAATTTTGTCAACTTTTCCACACAAATAACTTTTCAGCCCAATATTTCGGCCCAAGGCCCAAAGTTTCGGCCCAACTTCCTTTTTGACCCTAAACTTTATAAACTTGCATTTTAACCACACAAATCAAACTTTCTTTACCCAAACACCATTAAACAACTTCCACAACACTATAACTTCACAAACACATCATCAAACCATCATCAACCATTTAGTTTCTTCCCAAAATTTACCAAATAAATTCCAACGTTTTCCAACAACTTAAAAACATGTTAAACATACTTATAACATGCTTTCTACCAACTTTCTTCAACAAAAATCCACCCAAAAAATTTATCAAAGTTTCAGACACCACCCTAAATTTCAACTAACATGCTTTTTCATGATTTCTCAAGAACAAAACATGTTCATCATGCAACCAACTTCAACATAGTTGAAGGTCAGAATCATCCGACAACCAAACTTCATAAAAATTACCAAGGATGTTCCTCACCTTGCTGAAACTTGTAGATCAACCTAGGATGAGATGTTGTTGAGACAAATCCATCACCAAAATCCTTCAACAAATTCGGCCATGAAGAACAACAAACATGGATGAGTTTTTCTTCCATGTTTAAACTTCAATAACATGAAGATCCTACCAAAAAGGAACTCAACCATACCTTGAAGTTACAGTTCCAGGAGCCTAGGAAGTAGTAGAGCTTGGCTTGTTGAAGATCCAAGCTCAAAACTTCAAGAAATGAACTTTGGAGACCAGAAATTACTGCTGGACCCGAAGGCTTGCACCAGAGCTTTTAGGGCCTTCCTCTCACTTTTGGCTCTTGCTTCCTTCAAAAAACGTGTAGCCAAGACGTAGATGAAGGTTTTTCTCTGAAGACACCAAGAGCTGATTCGGTCGTTTTCTAGGGCAGAAAGGCTGTGGAAGTCGGAAGAAATTTTTGGGCAGCAAGGAGGAGAAGGGTGCTCTTGCTTTCTTTTCTTTCAAGTGTTGGAAGAAATGAGATGAAAAGAAATGAAATGGTAGAGAGAGGGAGAGAGAGCCTTGTTAACAAACGGAAAGAGAATGGGACAAGGGTTCTTATAAAGGTTAATCTTGGTTAGGGTGAGATGTGTAAGAGGGGACAAGTTTGTAAGGGCTTGTCTCCCCTTTAATCTCAACCATTATCCACTAATTACAACAAAAAAAATATCTTCATCTCCTTAACCCAAAAGTGCCGGCCCAAAATGTGAAATAACCCAACTTGTGATTTTCCAAAAATTTTTCCCATCGGTGACCATTTTGCCCTCCGAAACCAAATTTTGGCAAAACGTCTTGGAACTCGATAATTGTTGTCCAACACATAAAACACTTATAATTATCACCAAATTTAACTCCCGAATACTGAATTCTATTAATTGATTACATTCTCATAGTAATCCGATATATATATATATATATAAAATTTGAATTTCCGGCCGAAACTCAACAGAAAATTACAGGACGTCGGGGTGGGTGTAACAACCTACGTCTATACTATGTATAACATTTCCCACTAATACAAAGCTATCATGTTTGTTCCTCATATACATCCAGTTCCCTTAAAGCAACTACGGATAAGCGCCCTCTGCACCTGATCAGTCAGAGCGGCGAATGATCACATTAAAACGGTCGACAAACACTCCGCACCCGACCGGTTGAAACGGTTCAATCCTGATCTACTAAGATCACGGATTGAGGCCTTGTCAGGTCATAAAACGTTTACGTTGTCAACATGTAACAATGCTAGTGTACACTACCCTACGGCATCGCCCAAAGGACATCGCCTCATCACGATTATAAGTGCAATGGCCAAATTGCAGACCGCAAAGACATTCGGCGATCGAAGGATGCATCACCATCCATCACCTCACCAA
Source organism: Stellera chamaejasme (assembly GCA_024586325.1). Lineage (NCBI taxonomy): Eukaryota > Viridiplantae > Streptophyta > Magnoliopsida > Malvales > Thymelaeaceae > Stellera > Stellera chamaejasme. Next base: position 22,856,227 of record CM044984.1, on the reverse strand, counting down.
ACAAATATTAAAACTGACATACCCAAGGGCAAAAACTGCTCATCTTGAATCATTATCTACATCTTATGTGCAATTCAAAGAGTACAAAAAGGGAGTCATCGACATATTTGGAGACTCCGCCAACACCTACAAGGGGAGGTCACCCACATCCTTGGGGACTCTGCAGCCACCCAAAAGGGCATGCCAAGCAGCACACATCTTCTGCCCGTCTTTAGCAGTAATGAATCATGACGGTTTTTTGGAATGTTGTTCTATTGTGTATTACATTTCTTTCAATTCCGAGTTTTAGTTATTATACTACTCAAATATTTTATTAAATCTTATTTACATTTAGCATGCATCGATAAATACATATTTAAAACAGTAATCACCGTATCGAAGACATGTATGTAAGGTAGTTTGTATTTAACTTAGTAAATAAATAAGTTAAATTATTCGCTAAAAAATGTCACTTTTAATGTAATCTCAATTCAATCCTTTTTTTCCTGTCCCTTATGTCATGGCCCGTTAAGCCTAGCAAGGATTTAAGCTTAAATTCGGGCTCATACATCAAGCCCAAGGTCCATCAAGACTTCTGGGTCAAGCCCCAAGGCCCAATTCGATTTTGAGAGCTAAGACCCATTCAGGAAGGCTCTCTCACTCTCCAAGACTTTCTAGAGTCTTCTAGGGAAGTCTAGGATGTGGAAGACTTGTGTAGATAATTGTAGAGAGGAGTAGAGAAGTGTAGAGAATTCTAGACACTTGATCTCCACCGTTGGATCAAATAGATCCTGACCGTCCATTGAGGTGGTGGAGTCCTATATATACCCCCACTTGGGGTTCATTTGTAACCATCCAAGCATTTCCCAGCAATCAATACAAGTTCTCCTTCAAAGCTCTCTAGCTCTCTCAAAGGTTCACTTAAGCGTTCTCAAAGCCTTCAAGGCGTCCAAGGGTCGGATCAAGGCTGACTTAACACGAAGAAGGCGTGTCTAAGTGCCGCACGGAGTTGCTGAAGAATCAGTCCGTGACAGTTGGTATCAGATCAAAGGTTCGTGCGTGGGAAAACCAGCAAAGCAAAGGATGGCCGATGTGGTGCGCGACGAGGAGCAACCCTTCGAGATGGAGGAAAGCTCAAGGAGAGGAAGGTCCCGGGGTGCGTCCAAGAAGGTGATGGACGGCTTTGAGGCTAGGCTCACTACGGTGGAGACTCAGCAAGAGGATCTCGAGGCCAAGGTGGAAGGACTCGAGGATGCGTTGCTTGGGTGCGGTGAACCAAGTGGCCTCAGCGAAGCGAGCAACGCAAGGCTGCGGATGAGGCTCTCACCCTAAGGGTTCTTGACCTTGAGAGGGAGAACAAGGCTCTTAGGGAAGAGCTTGCGGGCACGATTGCTAGGCTGGATCAGGAGGTGGCCCTCCTTAAGGCGGTGGTGGCTAGAGGCATTAACTCCACGGCGTCCACATCAACGTCGAGCCTTACACTACCACCCAGGGTCGATGTGCCGAGGCCTAAGGCATACAAGGGTGCTCGGAATGCCAAGGAAGTGGACAACTTCTTTTGGGGCATGGAGCAGTACTTTGGTGCTGCTGGCTGAAGATTCGAAGTTCTCCAGGACTTCTATCATGTTACATGCGTTACTAGATATAGTGATTCTAATTAACAGCGCATGATGTGTTTTATTCATAATCATGCCGTTCTTCACCATTCATCATCGAAAGAAGAAAGGGAAGAACGAAGAAGAAGAAGAAGAAGAAGAAGAAGAAGAAGACCGTACCTTGTTCTTCAAGTAACCAGACGTTGAAGATGAAGTGTATGTTCTGTCTTCTGCAATCTTCAACTTCAGCAACTGCTCAATGAGGACGAATTGAGGATGCATCCAAGAGGCGAAATTGTGTTGAGATGAACACAATATTAGTCCACCCGAAACCTCTAATAGATATGCTCACTAATTTCGGCCAAGAGGATGAGAGGGAGAAGAAGTATTTCCATTTTGATTGTGTGTATGTAATGTGGTACCTCTCCCTCTATTTATAGATAAGGGAGAGGTGCCAAGCGGTGGTTAGGACACCCCTTTGGCCGAAAATACATGTACTTTCGGCCAAGGGTGATAACCAACACCTCTTGGTCACATAAGGAGGGAAGGTTCATGGTAACCTCCCTCTAACTTCCATTTTAGCGAATGGGTGCCTCCTTAGAGGCACCTCTTCGCCTAAAACAACCTTTCTAGGTGTAGCTACTCATATCTAACCACCTAGGAAGTATCCCATGTAGTAAGGTGCATACACCATGCACCTAGGATGCCCTTTACCAAAATACCCTTTATTTTGTCCAAAAGGTGCAAATGGAAGTAATAACTTGTGAATCAATATGAAACATCCCAAAGATATTCCAAATGATCACACCACACACATTTGAGCTCTCACGAGCTAACATGAGTTGGTGTTAGCTACTTCTAGCTAACTTGAGCTGACTTGAGCAGGAGTTAGCTACATATAGCTAATTCGGAGCTCCCACTTAGCATCATAAGCTTAAGTGTCATATCAAATGATCTTGGTGCGTCAAATATACTAACAAACTCCCACTCGCACCAACGATACATTTGTGAATCAGCTCCCACTCAAATATATAATCTCAAACCACGAATAAGCCGAAAATACAAAGCACATTCACACAAGTAGAGTTAAGGGTGCGACCCCAAGGCATACACACTCAATCACCTCCATTGCGGTTGTTAGACTCACAATGAAAGCTTATCCTCTATAGAACAACATGCTAGAACTCATATAGCAACGGAGTGTTGTTTGAACTTCTTCAAACTCGCTTGAACTCATCAAGCTCATCTGATCACATCAAATGAAGCCTTACAGACCCCAGACACATGATACATGTTACTTAATCACAACCAGTCTCTTTTATGAATTTCAACTTATTGAAAAAACATGGTCGTATTAAGCCATTGAGTACTCAATTACAAATTCTCATAATTCAATCAAAATCATACTACACATAGCATGTGGGCCCAAGATTGAATCAAGAGTAGATGTATCATACAAAATGTTTCTTTCCTATCAGTTTTAAACTACTTAACGCATTACAAAAACTCAACTACCCAAAAGGAAGATATTCCAGTCTTCAAACTAAGACCTTGACATCCAATCAAAGCGGTGTTGTAAGTGTAAAGTACTAATAGCAAACTAAAGTCACTAAGAGTCTGGATTAAAGAACCTCACATTAAACAAGAATAAAGACAACTTGTTTAAGTTCTTTATATAGCCGTATTTTCATGGATATGGAACTTGTAAGTTCTCAAATAACACTAGTGGGTGTTTTACATACACCACTCCCACTTGGAATGATGTCAACTCGATCAATTTGGGAGTGTGTCATTTCTCCCTCTTAAAACACCATAGTGTTCTCCACTTATCAAATAATAGGAGGACATGTCAAATCCATGAATTTGTCAACAAGTAAGTACTCGCTTACTACTAAAAATATAGACTAGGGTGTATGGAGATCATACAAACTCGATGAATCAGTTCATCTTACCCTGATTTTAGGAAACCAAGACGACAAATAGTTAAGGTGACAGGTGTTGGACATGTCTCCCACTTAGAAATATGACAATAAGTCACAAGTTCTTTGGATAGAACTACATATTCTAAGTCCTTAACTTGTCTCATCCTCATATCTACTCAAGACAGGAGGCGAGAGGCTCATGTGAGAAAGCCCTCTCTAATGTCTATACTTGACATGTTCTAATTTTCGTTGTGAACATAAGTAGATTTGAACCAAAAGAAATGAATGAAATAAGTTACATTAAACAATCATTCATATTACATGTGTGACACCGAAGATGGTGAAATATATCATCCAACAAACTACAATCTACGTAGACCCATTGCCTTAACATGACGGGCAAATACAGTCGGTGGAAGTGGCTTAGTTAGAGGATCAACCACCATGAGGTCTGTAGATATGTACTCTATCTTAACTTCACCTTCTTCAATTGCATCCCGGACGAAATGATATTTCATGCTTATATGTTTGGTTTTCCCGTGATACTTGGGATCCTTGGTGTAAGCCATGGCCGCCATGCTATCACTTGTAGATAGTAATAGGCCTATCCACCGTAATCCTAGATTCCAAGTTTTTAAGGAAATAACCAAGCGAGAGGGCCTCTGCCTGGTGAGGCACATGAGATAAACTCAGCCTCCATGGTTGATAATCTTTGTCTGAGTCTGTTTTTGCTACACCATGTAGTTGCCCCTCCGTTAAGCATGAAAACATAACCAGTAGATTTGCATGAATCTCGATCACCACCCCAATTAGCATCTGAATAGCCATGCAAATCAAGATTCTTTCCTTGATAGCATAGCCAATAATCCTTCGTACCTTTGAGGTACCGGAGAACCCTCTTTACACTCTTCCAATGCTGAATTCCCGGGTTTGAAGAGTACCGTGCTAACAAGCCAACTGCTTGGCTAATATCAGGCCTAGTACACATCATTGCGTACATAAGGGAACCAATCGCACTTAAGTATGGGATTTGAGCCATTTCTTCCTTTTCTTTTGGAGTTGTGGGACACATATCCCCTCCAATTTTGCATCCATATGCAAGTGGCGTATTCATGGGTTTTGAGTTGGTTAGGTTAAACCTATCCAGAATCGTATCTACATAAGGTTCTTGAGATAAGCCTAACAAGCGTTCCTTTCTTTTCCGGTGGATTTTGACACCTAGAATAAAGGAAGCTTCCCCCATGTCTTTCATGTCGAAAGTGGAGGATAACCATTCTTTAATGGTCGTCATCAAACCGACTCCATTCTGGCAATCAAAATGTCATCAACATAAAGAGTCATTATGGCATAATCAGATTCAATTGAGTACAAGTACACACAATGGTCTTCGTGCATCATCACAAATCCATAGCTTGTGATCGCATGATGAAACTTCAAGTACCACTTTGTCTTGAAGCTTGCTTAAGACCATAGATAGACTTCTTGAGTCTACAAACCTTGTCCTCAAGACCTTCTGTCACGAACCCTTGAGGTTGTCTCATGTAGATCTCTTCACTTAAATCACCATTAAGGAAGGCTGTCTTGACGTCCATCGATGGAGTTCAAGATCCAAATGCGCCACAATGGCCAGCGGTAACTGATGGAATTGAACTTAACAAGCTGGAGAGAATGTATCCTTAAAATCAATTCCCTCATACGTGTGAAGCCCTTGGCCACCAAGCGGGCCTTGTACCTTTGGATACTCCCATCAGCGTTTTCTTTATCTTTAAAACCCATTTATTACCAATGGCCTTACGGCCAACAGAAGATCAGAAAGCTCCCAAACACCATTCACTGCCATCGAATGCAACTCATCATTCATGGCATTCATCCATTCCTCCTTTTGTGCACTATTTAGAGCTTCTTTGATGTTACTTGGTTCATCTATCTCAGATGATACCAAATAAGTTTCACCCTCCGAGAGACCCCACCTTTTGGGTTGTCTCGATTCCCTAGTTGATCTTCTCAGGCGAGGCGGAGCGGCTCCGGCTCTTGTTGATCCTCAACTCCCTCTTGAACAGATCCTCCTTCTTCAGGATCTTGTTCCGTAGGTTCCTCCAACTCATTGGAGTTACCTTGAGGAGTCACTACTCCCTTGTGTTGAGGTATTTCATCCAAGATGGGTGCATCTCGTGCAACCAGCACTTCTGTAATACTCGGTTGATCCTGTTCTAGGATTGGTACCAAAGAGTGCAAATCATCACATTGACCAACTTTTGAAAATTCATTTTCCAAGAAGTTAGCGTTTCTTGCATCAAATACAAGACCATTCTTGTGACTGAGATCCAAGAACACATAACCCCTAGATTCTGCATTAACCAAGAAATGCACATTTCTTGCCTCGGGACCTAATTTCCCCAAAGGGTGGTCCGTTACATGCACATAAGCCAAGCAACCCCATGGGTGCATATAGCTAAAATTAGGCGTCTTCTTCTTCCATAACTCATATGGAGAAGAATTAATGCTCTTGGTAGGGATTCTATTGAGAATGTGAACTGCACAAAGCAGTGCGTCACTCCAATAGATGGTGTCCAAATTGGCCTTCGCCATCATGGACCTAACCATGTCCATAAGAGTTCTATTCTTTCTTTCTGACACTCCATTCTGTTGAGGTGTCCAAGCAAGAGTAAACTCTCTGGCAATCCCCTTCATGTCACAAAATGCCTTAAAGACATTTGAACTATACTCTCCACCACGGTCCGTTCTCAAGGACTTGATTTTCTTACTCAGTTGGTTCTCAACCAAAGCACATACTTTTGAAAGTAAGTGAAAGCCTCCGCTTTGTTCGGAGTAAGAAAAGCGTGAGTGAATCGTGTATAGTCATCCGTAAATGTGATGAAGTATCTGAATCCATTTCTGGATTCAACTCTCAATGGTCCACACAAATCGGAATGGACCAATTCTAACGCTTCTTCCCTTCTAGCTCCACGCCCGAAGGGCTTTCTTGTAATCTTGCCCTCAAGGCATGCTTGACAACTTGGTAGAACAACTTTGGTCAAGGATCCAAGTAGCCCTTGCTTGGCTAACTTTTTCAACCGATCCTGACCCACATGTCCCAACCTTTCATGCCAAGTCATTTCAGTTGTGACCTCGGTCACATGACAACTAGAAGATGCGTTAAAATCGCAATTCGGTCTAAGTTCATACAAACCATTGTTAACGAAGCATTCATGAACAAATAGGTCATCTTTATAAATAGTTACACTACTATTAGTAAAGTTCAAGCTATATTGATACTTCAACAAACTACTAATAGAAATTAAATTCCTACTAATATTAGGTACATATAAAGTGTCAATAAGATACAAATATCCATTACACACTGGGACTTTACAAGTCCCCATTCCTAATACTTCTATTACATCATTATTCCCAACTGCAACACACTTTGCGCCCTTGGGAAGTTTCCTGTATGCCACGAACCATGACTTATCACGGACTATGTGGTCCGTTGCCCCTGAGTCTACAATCCACAAAGAACTGCTCTCAATTAGCATAGTACAAGATGTAACAAATACATCAGAAATAGAAGTAGGAAAATGTACCTTGGGAGGGTTCTTGCAATCCTTAGCAAAATGACCCTTAGTCCCGCAATTGAAGCACTTGAGTTTGGAAACGTCCCTTTTCTTCTTGAATTTCTTCAAGTTCGGGCCATTTCCACCACCCTTTTCCTTGCCATTGCCGCCACCCTTCTTACCTCCTTTGTTAAACCATTTACCCTTCTTCTTGAATCCTCCCTTTTTGGAGGAAGAGGTAGATGCAACATATGCACGGGAATGGTTCTTGAGTGCCAACACCTCGGCCTCAAGTATTAGGTGACGCGCAATATCATCAAATGTTTTGATTTGAGCATTGTGACGCAAGTTGACCTTCATCAACCGCCAATCCTCATCTGGCAAGGATCTGATAATAGCCTGGACCTGTTGTTCGTCCGTGAGCTCATGTCCAGCCTTCTTCAACTGGTAGATCATTCGGGACATCTCCCTTAGGTGAGCACTCATGGTATGGTCAGCACGCTTCTGATAGTCCTCAAACCTCAGAATCATGGCTCTCTGTTTTTCAACCGAGACATCACCATACTTTGCACTATCAAGGGTTGAGAACTCAACCATGATCTCATCTACCATAATTGTCAAAAGAGTAACCCGGCAATGACCATTCTTTTTCAAGAGTGCCACATAGGCAGTTTGGTCTTGATCAGCCGGTGGTTGAACAATCTCAGTAGTCAGGACATCTAATGTCTCCTGCTCCGTCAAGATGAACTTGACTTTCTGTTCCCAAATAGGATAGTTCTCACCATCCAATTTCAGGTCTTTGTTAAGTTCAGCAACAATACTTTTATATGCCATCTACATGATGCAAATCACGTGTATCAAAGTTCAATCAATCACAACAATACTCAAAACAAGTTACAAACACATGAAATCACACAAACACGTTCATATGTGGCTAAAGGAGTGCTTATAGCATCCAATTAGAAACACATAAACAAGTTTACATAATTTCACATACATGTTAGTTTTGAGCCTCCAAGAAGGTTCAATATACACTTACTTTATAACTTCATGTACACATACGTGAAATCCTAATGTAACAAACATGAGCACTTCATCCAAGCCTTAGTTCCATCACCCATAAGTCTCATCAATACAATACCCAGGAAAGATGGTGGAGTCACAAACGGTCTCGCTTAAGTACCACCTCCTTAGACAGTATCATATCAACTTGACAGGGTCCCTAGAAACCTTAACTTATTTGAAGTGACTCATCCATTAAATCAAGTCTCAACTCCCTTAGATTCACCATAGTAATGTCGAAACATTAGTACTTGAATCATCATAGGGTAGAGTATCTTGATATGACGAATGTCATGTTCCTTCTTAAACTAAGTTTCAATTCCCTCAAGTCCATCATAGTGGTAACATATACCAAGATTACTAAGACCATCAAGGGGCTGAAGTTCTTAGTCTAAGTCAAGGATTAATGTCACATGTATGCTACAAAAGCACACTAAGTAAGAACATGTATTACAAGTTTCAACAACATTTACATGTTCAAAGATACAATCATGGATCATACAAGTAATTTAACATGCTATTCAACCATATACAAGCATGATTCAAATAATTATAACCCCTTCGAAAAACCAGGCGAACACATGCCTTCCCCTTCGCGAGCGCGAATCCTGCCACTCGCAGAACACGGCTTGCGAACCCCAGTCTTCGCGAACCCAGTCCCCGCGAATGGCGAACACATGCCTTCGCGAACAGTCTGGCGAACACATGCCATCGCGAACAGTCTGGCGAACACATGCCATCGCGAAACAAGGCGAACACATGCCATCGCGAACACAGACTGGCGAACCCTGTCTCCGCGAACATTCATACTTAAACATTTCACAGATGCAACACACATATCATCAAGGCCGACATCAACATGCTTATCAGTTACTCAACATGATGAACAATCGCCGGTTATAACAGGAAGCATCGCATCTTTTCGCATTTACAGATAGTTTTTAAACATATTTCGGTTACATGTGTTACTATGAACAATTTAACAAACCGAAATCATTATTACAGAAAGCATATAACATGAATTTCGAGACCAAGCTCTGATACCAATTTAAGATTCGAAGTTCTCCAGGACTTCTATCATGTTACATGCGTTACTTAGGGAAGAGCTGCGGATGAGGCTCTCACCCTAAGGGTTCTTGACCTTGAGAGGGAGAACAAGGCTCTTAGGGAAGAGCTTGCGGGCACGATTGCTAGGCTGGATCAGGAGGTGGCCCTCCTTAAGGCGGTGGTGGCTAGAGGCATTAACTCCACGGCGTCCACATCAACGTCGAGCCTTACACTACCACCCAGGGTCGATGTGCCGAGGCCTAAGGCATACAAGGGTGCTCGGAATGCCAAGGAAGTGGAAAACTTCTTTTGGGGCATGGAGCGATACTTTGGTCTATGCGAACATGAGAAGCATGTTTAAAGACGATCCTAAAATCACTAATTTCAAGATGGTATCGAGCTTTGTGGTTTCTCTTTGTAATACATGCTTACTTGTTCGACATGTTTATATGAAGGTATGATACATGTTGGCGAGTTGAATTCGAAATAACATGTATGAATGTATGATTGTATGTAATCGGACTAAACATGAATACATGTAAAATTTACTTGTTCGACATGAAACATGCAAGTTTAAATGAAACATTGAATGTACCAAGTTTAAATGAAAAGGAAGCATGAAATATATATGTGTTTTTGAATCATGCTTGAATGTTGTATGATGAAAATGGTTGTATAACATGTTGACTTGCCTATTTGTTCCATGAATGATTAAATGAACCTAAAGAAAATGTGTGCCAAAGTTCTATATCACATTATACCTTGAGGTAATTGCCGGAATGTGCTCTGTCTAGGAGGTGGGTTTTAAGTGGGACCGTCTGTGACCCCTCCATCTTTCCAGGGAGCGCTCCTCTCGTGGTTCCTAAGGTCCATGTGTGACGTACACTTGGCATGCATGTCACATATATTCTTTACCTAATTTAAGAATATCAGCCCCTTGATAGTCTTAATACTGGTTTTGTACCACTATCATGGACTTGAGGGAATTGAAGCTTAAATTAAGTGAGGGAACATACGTCTATTGAAACAAGAGATTCTACCTTAAGATAGTTCAAGTACTTGTACGGTGAACTTGAAGGACTTGAAACTTGATTCAATTGATGAGACACTTCATTAAACTAAGGTCTCTAGGGACCTGTCAAGCTAATATAATGCTGTCTAAGGAAGTGGTACTTAAGTGAGACCGTTTGTGACTCCACCAACGACCTGGGCATTGTATTAAGGAGACTTATGGGTGATGAGACTAAGGTTTAAGTGAAGTGCTATGGTTGTTACGATAACGCATGAGTGCGTGATTCAGGCCTTCTTGGAAGGTCAAGTGAGGTTATAAACTGATGTATGCTTGGTTGTCCATTGATTGATTGATTGTATAGGCTTATTAAGGGTATGTTCATAAAATGGCAAAGTTATGCTTAGGCGTTTCTGATCGGATGCTATATGCATACCTTTTGCTACGTCTGGGTATAAACTAAGTTATTTCATGAACATATTGCTTGAATAAGTCTAATTGTGTGAATTGGAATCTAAAACATGTGAATTGCATATTTGTAGATGGCTACTAAGAACATAGTAGCGAGTTGAACCGTGACCTCAAATTGGATGGTGAAAACTATCTAATTTGGCAGCAGAAGGTCAAGTTCATCTTAAGCGAGCAAGAGACACTTGAGGTGCTCGATCTTGAGGTCAACCCCGAGGAAGGGGGAAGTAGGGTGGCTTATGAAGCCTACCTTAAAAAGAACTCTATGTGTAGAGTCACACTCTTGTCCACAATGGTGGATGAGATCATGGTGGAGTTCTCCATGCTCCCTCGGCCAAAGGCATCCGGGATCTTTGTGAAGGCCAAGTATGGAGATGTTTCCGTGGAGAAACAACGCTCAATGATACTAAGGTTTGAGAACTATGGTAAACGAGCAGATCACACCATGAGTGCCCACCTTCGTGAGATGTCACGAATGATTCATCAGCTTAAACAAGCTGGGCACGACCTCACCGACGAGCAGCAGGTGCAAGCAATAATAAGGTCCTTACGATGAGGAGTGGCGGTTGATGAAGGTCAACTTACGCCACAACCCTCAGATTAAGACCTTTGATGACATCGCCCGTCACCTTTTACTTGAGGCTGAAGTAATGGCTCTCAAGGACCACTCCAAGGCATATGTTGCCAATACCTCCGATAACAACGGGGGTAAAAAGAAGAAGTGGTTCAAGGGTGGGAAAAGGGCGGCTTCAAAGGCAAGGGTAAGGGAAAGGCAAAGGAAACGGGCCGGGAAGAAGAAAAGGGACGTTTGAAGCTCAAGTGCTTCAACCGTGGCAAGAAAGGACACTTTGCAAAAGATTGCAAAAGTGCACCTAAGGTACATTTTGAACCTTCTACTTCAATAGCACATGTGACGTCATGTACTATGCTAACTGAAAGCAATTCTTTGTGGATTGTAGACTCAGGAGCAACAGACCACATAGCTCGGGACAAGTACTGGTTTGTGGTGTCCCGCAAGCTCCCAAGAGGTGTGAAGCACGTCTCGGTGGGAAATGATGCAAAATTAGAAGTAGTTGGAATAGGAACCTGTAAGGTTCCCTTGTGTAATAGATATTTGTATCTTGTGGACACATTATATGTACCTAATATTTGTAGAAATTTAATTTCTATTTCTGCCATGTTGAAGTACAATTATTGCTTTCAATTCTTTAATGATAGTGTAACTATATTAAAGGATAATCAAGTTCTCACAAAATGCTTAGTTAATAATGGATCAGTATGAGTTAAGGCCCGATGGCCATTCTGTTGCAACTCCTAGTTGCCACGTGACTAAAGTCATAGATCAAAATCTGTGGCATGAGCGGTTTGGGACATATAGGACAAGATAGGATGAATAAGTTAGCCAAAAGTGGCTTGCTTGAATCCTTGACCAAGGTTGTCTGCGAACTTGTCAACCTTGCTTAGAAGGCAAGGCAACGAGAAAGCCCTTTGGGAGGGCAACTAGGAGAACCGAGGCACTAAGTTTAGTCCATTCTGATCTTTGTGGACCTATGAGAATTGAATCCAGAAATGGGTTCAAGTACTTCATCACTTTTACCGATGACTGTACCACGATTCACCCACGTCTTCTTACTCAAAACCAAGGCAGAGGCCTTAGCATATTTTCAGAAATATGTACACTTGGTTGAGAACCAAGTAGATAAGAAAGTGAAGTCCTTAAGGACTGAGAGGTGGTGAGTACGGTTCACTTGCATTCAAGGCCTTTTGTGAGTCAAAAGGCATTGCTAGAGAGTTCACCCTTTCTTGGACACCCCAGCAAAATGGTGTGTCCGAAAGAAAGAACCGAACTTTGATGGACATGGTACGTTCCATGATGGCTAAAGCCAACCTGGATGTGACCTATTGGAGTGATGCGCTGCTATGTGCGGTGCACATTCTCAATAGGGTACCTACCAAGGACATCGACTCCTCTCCATATGAGTTATGGATGAAGAGGACCCCGAACTTAAGCTACTTGCGGCCTTGGGGTTGCTTAGCTTACGTACATAATCCCGACCATCCGTTGGGAAAATTGGGACCAAGAGGAAAGAAGTGTGCTTTTCTCGGATATTGTACGGAATCCAAGGGCTATGTGTTCTTGGATCTCAGTTTAAAGAAGGGTTTGGTGTTTGATGCAAGAAACGCCAAGTTTGTGGAAACGGAGTTTCCAAAAGTTGGCGAAAGTGATGATTTAGCCTCAATAGGCCCGATCCTAGAAGAAGGTCAACCGGGCACTTCACAAGTGCCGATTACAAGGACTGTACCTACTCCAGAGGGAGTACCTCAACTGGAACAAGCTGAGGCTTTCCAGAATGAGCCCATAAACATGGACTCGAATGAACAGGATCCTGAAACCGGGGATCTGTTCAAGAGGAGTTGAGGTACTTCAAGAGCCAACACCTCCACCCCAGTTGAGAAGATCAACTCGGGAGTCCAAAGCACCTAAAAGGTGGGGACTATCGGAAGGTGAGACATACTTGGTCTCGTGCGAGATCGATGAGCCAAGTAATGTCAAAGAAGCTCTTGAAGGGGCACAGAAAGAAGAGTGGCTAAAGGCAATGAATGATGAGTTGCATTCAATGCATGAAAATGAGGTATGGGAATTGTCTGATCTTCCTCGTGGCCGAAAAGCGATCGGCAATAAGTGGGTTCTTAAAATAAAGAAGAACTCTGATGGGAGTATCGAAAGGTACAAGGCCCGGTTGGTGGCCAAAGGCTTTACACAGAAGGAAGGTGTTGATTTCAAAGACACTTTCTCTCCTGTGGTTAAGTTTAATTCCATCAGATTGCTACTTGCGATAGTGGCAAACTTGGACCTTGAGTTGCATCAGATGGATGTGACGACTGCCTTCCTCAACGGTGAGTTGAGTGAAGAGATCTACATGAAACAACCCGAAGGGTTTGTACAAGTAGGTCAAGAAGACAAGGTATGTAGACTAAAGAAGTCTATATATGGTCTCAAACAAGCTTCAAGACAATGGTACTTGAAGTTTCATCATGCAGTCACAAGCTATGGTTTTGTGATGATGCATGAAGACCATTGTGTGTACTTGTTCTTCAAAGAGTCCAGTTTTGCCATTATGACATTATATGTCGATGACATTTTAATTGCAAGTAGTAGCTTGGAGTTGTTGCTCGCCATCAAAGGATGGTTGTCCTCCACCTTCAAAATGAAGGACACAGGGAAGCTTCTTATATCCTAGGTGTTAAGATACATCGGGATAGAAAGAAGCATATGTTAGGACTTTCACAAGAGCTTTATATAGATAAAGTTCTTGAGAGGTTTAACTTGACCAACTCTAAGCCAATGAACACCCCACTTGCATATGGTTGCAAAATTGGAGAGGACTTATGTCCTAAGACTCCAAAAGACAAGGAAGAAATGACTAAGATACCTTACCTTAGTGCCATTGGTAGCCTTATGTACGCCATGATTTGTACACGGCCAGACATAAGTCAAGCGGTCGGTTTACTTGCTAAATATTCTTGAACCACTGGCATGGAGCATTGGAAGAATGTCAAAGGATTCTTAGATACCTTAAAGGTACTAAGGATTATTGGCTATGTTATCAAGGAAAAACCCTTGGTTTACACGGCTATTCGATGCCGATTGGGGAGGAGATAGAGATTCTAGCAAATCTACAAGTGGTTATATTTTCTTGCTAAATGGGGCGCTACTTGTTACGGTCACCCCGAGCGGGTTGCGGCCAAGGTGACCCGGGCTCGGTTTTAGCTGCGGTCACGTTTTCGGCGTTCAGGCGGCTCCCGGGCCCTATCCGAGTATCATTTTGGCGAACCCCTCCGTATTTGAGGTCGTGTGGGTCCCCCGGACGTTTCCGCCGAAAATATTTTTCTGGCGCCGGGGGGTTGTCGGGGTCGCCTCGGGGCGTACAGCGGGCTCGGTAGCACTCTTGAGATCTCAGTTTGGGAAGCCGTTCGCAGTTTTGGAGTCGTGGAGACGTCCTGGAGGTGGTTGTAGAGTTTAATATTTGGGGCGGGACGTTCGGTTCCGGGCGACTCCCGGGCTCGGGCGGGAATCCCGGGGCTCGGGATGGAAATTTTCTGACGGCTTTGGGGTAAGTTGTGTTTTAATTTAAGATGGAATTTATTGAATTTTTATGGAATTTTTGGAGTGACGGAATTTCGGTTCGATTGACACGCTCGCACGTCGGGTTCTGGTTCGGGTTCAGCAAGTTCGGTAGGACACTCCGGAAAGGTAAATGAATTTCTGAAAAATGTTCTGTGGATGTTATAATATTCTGAGGGTTGTGTCCAAGTTTCGTTAATTTTGGAATTCGGTAATTATTTTTGGGCAAAAAGAATTGGAACGTTCGGAAAAATTGGGGGTTAATTTGCAAATGGGTGCAAATTAAATAGGAAAATCAGTATGGGCAGCAGCAGCCCTTCTTATTTTCGGCAGACTTGTGTGTGTGTGTGATTATTTGGGGACACATGTCCCATTTTAATTAAAGGAAGAGTGGTATGGGTTATAAAGTGGAAAATTATATATCATATTATTACATAATATTACACTTAACTCATTTCTTTCTTCTTCTTTCTTCTTCACCTTGCTGCTGCCGAAAACCTCCATTGAAGAACAACTTCCAAGCTTGACTTCCTTCATCTTTGTGGAAATCAAAGAAGAATTGCTTGCTACTTGTGGTAAGTACCTCCCTAACTCCTCTTTTGTCATTAGTTTGGAAGTTTAGTGGTTAAAAGAGGAGATTTTGAGAATTTTGGGTTTGTTCTTCACTACATGATTGAGTGATCCTCTCCCTCCCATCTTTTAGTATGTTGTTCTTGGGTGATAGGAGAGTGTTAATCAAGTGTTAGATTTTGCAAAACACAACTTGTGAAGAAACCCCATGTTGGCGATTTTTGGAGGATTTTCCAAAATGGTGTGTGTTTGTTATCTTGTTTCATGCTTCAAGTATGTTAGTCCTAGCATGATTCTAAGCTTGTGTGTGGATTTAATTTGATGGAGAAAAAGTTGAGGTGAAAAACCCTAAATGGCCGAATTGCATAAGTGTATGTTCTTGATGGATTTTGTTGTTTGGGTGCAATTGGATAGCATTCATGGTTTAGGAATGTAATTGGTGATTAAAGAGTGCAAATGGAACTTTGTTTGGATTGAAATGGAAGTTGGGTGAGAAACCCCTCTTTGGCCGAATTTAAAAGTGAAGGGGTTTTGTTGATTTTGGTGTAATTGGTTAGTAAGCATGCTTAGGAAGTGGAATTGGTGATTAATATGATTATTTGGAAGCTTGAATGGATTGAATTGGAAATTGGATAAAAAGTTGGTTGAAAACCGAATCTTTGAATGATTCTTTTTCAATGTTAGAGGTTCATTTTGGTTGAATTGGATGTTAATATGGTGTTGGGGTTGAATTTAGGAGTGGATGGAAGTTTGAAATGTTGAATTCAGTTAAGGAATGAAAAAGTTGCAATTAATCGGGATTATCGGAAAATGGCGGGTAATGAAGGGTTTAAGGTTGGATTTGATCAGTTCTGCTTATTGTATGATGTTTGTCAATGTGAAATCTTGCATTGTCTAGGTTGGTTCTGAATTCGGCGTTTACGCGAAAATCGGGATTTTACGGAAGTGCAGCCGGATTTTCGGTTTTGGGGTCGGGGTTGTAATTTGGTAGTGTGGTTGATGAGGATGCTAATGCAACTTGGTTTGGCAGATTCTCGAGTCTCGGTGGTTAGGAAAAGAGGAATTCTAAATTTCGGGCACGGTGTAGGTGTTATCGAGAATCGGTCCAATACTGGATTTTGAGGTAAGGGTTTGGTTACGTGTTTTGGTAAGCTAAGTATATGTTTTAGTTTCCGTTTACATTACGCTAGTATTTGAATATTGTGCCGTTGGGCATATTCCGTGGTTGTAGGAGTATGCCTTATGGCATACTGCATGCATTAATATTACGGCGATTGTGGGTTCGCTACCCACTGGTGCACCATGCTTCCGTATTAGCTTGGCTTCCGACTCCCTTAGTGGAGGCTGTCGTTCCGATTTACTATATGGGTTATGGCGATTTAGAATCGCACGTCCTTGAGACTCCGATCTGTTTTCTGTTTATGCATGTTATTCCGTGGTACATTGCATATATATTGCTATCTTTCTGTTTTGCGGGGTTACATATACTTACCTTACCCCTTATCCCTTACGGGGTCCTTTTAGGACTCACCCTTCTTTGGGTTACATTTTTGGGTTTCAGGTCGACGATAAGCGGCTGCGGAGTAGGGTTTTGTGAGGTTCTACCTCGGTTGTATTTTGCGGCAGCTTCACCTTGCGGCCGGGATTGTCTTTTGGATCTGAATCCCGCGCGAGGTATTTGGCGCTTAGTCTTAGGCTTGGCTCTGTAGCTGCTTGTAAATACTTTCTGATTTGCTATGTTGGTTGTTTGTCTGTATATATTTTGGTATATTCTGTTCTATATATGTCCTCAGCGCTTGGCGCTTGCTAGACTTTTTAGGTTACGTGAATTCTGTATGTATATGTGTTTTGGTGCGTAAGCACTCGTCCCACGGAGGCGGGGCTTACTCATTATTAGTTCATGAATTGTATGGTTGCATTTTATTTTGTTTATATGCATGAAATGTCCGTTAGTTTGCTTCCACAATCTTACCGTTTTCGGGTCCGCTACGCGCGGCGGGTCTCGATGGACCAGCCACCCCTTTCCATTCCGACTTCCGCTTCCGGTGTCCCGGCGCCCTCGCCTCCGCAACCGGGCTCGGGCGGCGTGCGGTGACAAGTTGGTATCGAGCGGGTAAGTGACCATATTGGTCGTCGGTGGTGACTTGTAGTGACAACTATTGTTCCACATCTTTTTTTTTAATGGTTTGGTACGGAGTTTGGCCACCTCCTTACTCAAAGCACTTCAAAATAAAATTTTGGTGCAAAGTTTGGTCCTTCATGTTATCCTGGTGGTTGCAGAGTACGGGATCGAATTTTGAGACTTTGGTAAAAGTGTTACAAGTTAAGGGTTGTGGAAAAGTTTCGTGTACGTACAATTGTGTGTTAGGAAAGATTTGGTGAAATAAGCATGAATTGCTTCGTGATTACGTGAAATGCATGATTCTACCGTTTTGCAAAATAACCTCGAGTTAAGCCTTTGCATTGCACTACTGAGCCTTAGGAAGCTGCTGCTAGTTTCGTAGGGATTAGAGGTAACTGATTGTTTTGGACTCTGTTTGGTCGAAATGTTTCAGAATGGTTAACACGCGCCGACAGCGTGATTTACGACCGGAGGAGGGGACCGTAATCCCACGCCTCCGAGGGGTAGAGAGCGAGACAGGAGCATTCGAGCCGAGGCGGGTACCTACCCCGCCACGGTTGTGCAGCGGTCGAGGGTCTACCACTGCTTTGGTTCATGTCTTTGGAGCGAGTCCAGCGATTCTTGAGACACCGGTACCGGAGCAGGTTCAGTGCGATCACAGTGCGAGAGGATTGGTCGCGGCACCGTCATGCATTCGATGGGAGGTGAGCAGCCACACCGGACTACCACCCACACTCATGTACGGGCCCGATCTGAGAGTGACTCGGAGGAGGACGCGGGCGCGAGGAACCCGCGATCTCGGAGGATACGACCGAGGCGTAGCCCGTAGCTCGCTCCGATCGTTCGACCGGGAGACACATCAGCCCCCTCGGCGGCGACGGAGGTTATTGAGCTGGATTACGATACCACCCGTCGGACCCACCGGCGGCCCGGGAGGTTTGGGGCATCACTCGATTACGATGATGTCCGTTTATTAGAGAGGTTCAGGCTGAACCCTAGGAAGTTTGATGGCAAGGGAGGTCCCGAGGCGGCGGAGACTGGTTCATGGAGATTGATAAGCTCACGGGAGGTTACACTTACCTTCCACGGTGATGGTATCCCTTGCCACGTTCAATCTGCAGGAGGAGCAGATCATTGGTGGAGGAGCCTTGAGGCGGTCGAGGCGAATGCGGGGCTGGCACCCGGTCGGGAGGTGGAGGTCACTTGGGAGCGATTTTATTTCTTGTTCCATCGGAGGTTCATCGGGGCTGCGGCTAGGGATCTGCGGCAGGCACGGTTGTGAGCTTGGCGAGGAGATAGGACTGTCGCAGTATGAGAGGAGTTTGTGAGCTTATCCACTACGTACCGCAGTACCACGGTATGGAGGAGGAGAAGGCGAAGAGGTTCATCCGTCATTGCGCCCAGTACGAGATGGGCTCGAGGCCGTTGGATATTACTACCTACGGGAGGCGGTTCACAAGGCTCGGCTCCTCGGCGGGAGGATATTGAGAGTCGCCTCACCTCGCGAGAGAGGTCGGGGGACTTCGAGGGGTTCCACGCGGCGGGGACCCCGGCGGGGTTCTCGGGGCGAGCAGACCGGGCAGTCTAGTGGAGGTAGGGGGGAGCACCACCCTCACGACCTTGTCCGACTTGTGGTGGGTACCACCGGGTAGACCTTATTACCGGCGGGAGGGCCGGTGTTTGCGATGCGGGTCGGATACTCACTGGTGCAGGACTGCCCTCGAGACGGTGGGCGAGGTTACAGTAGTTTTCAGCGTCGGCGATCTCGAGCACCGCCCAACGCGCCGCGAGGGCGTGGGTTTCAGCGGGGTGGCCGAGACCTCGGCGGCGATCACGGCTTCAGCCACCCTCCACCGCAGCAGCCTAGAGCTGGGCGCGTTTTCGAGATAGAGCGAGGAGGTCCTAGTCGGCGAGAGGCCCTAGTCATCGAGGAGGACCCCGTCGGCGGCGGGCCCCAGCCAGCGAGGAGGCTCGACTCGGCGGGGAGTCTTGCAAGGTCTTGTATTTCTGAACGATACATCTGTTAAAGAGTTATTTTATACAGGAGAGTCTATCTCTATTGTAGCACGAAATGTGTTACATCTCTCGCACTTTACTGTTAGTACTTTGTCGCAGATGTATTTAGTAAAAGCTATTTGAGTCGATTTACATTTTCCAATGGGATGGTTCGGGGTTGTACTATATACGTGGCGGGCATCGAGATAGTATCGGACTTGTTGGTTACGGACACGCCGAACTATGATGTTATTCTTGGGATGGATTGGCTATCCAAGAATTCATGCACATTGATTGTGCAGCCCGTACCATTATGGTATGCGGAGAGGTACTACCTCTCACGACTCCGACCGATTTGACTATCGCACAAACATAGCACGAGTTGCAGATTCTGGACCAGTGTCGGTAGTTGGGGTAGGGAATGCTTCGATCTGAATGAGGCGGATACTAGGTTAAGGCTAGCTAGTATACCGGTAGTTCGAGATTTCCGCAGGTATTTCCGGAGGAGTTGCCGGATTACCACGGGCGGGAAATTGTATTTGAGATTTACTGCGGTCGGGCCTTTGCTCGATATCTATTCCCCCTTATCGGATGCCCATTTCGAGATGCGGGAGTTAAAGAAGCGATTGGAGGAGTTACAGCGAAGGGCTTCATCCGACCGAGCACTTCGCCGTGGGGTGCTCCGGTTGTTTGTAAAGAAGAAAGATGGGACACTCAGGCTCTGTATAGACTACGAGACGGTTGAATGCCCTTCTTGTGAAGAATAAGTATCCCTTGCCGAGGATTGATGATCTTTTTGATCAACTTCGAGATTCGAGAGTTTTCTCGAAGATTGATCTGCGATCGGGATACTTTCAGCTTAGGGTGAAGGAGGAGGATATACCTAAGGCGCTTTCCGCACCCGATACGGACACTTTGAGTTTACGGTCATGCCATTTGGGCTGACCAATGCTCGGCAGCATTCATGGATCGATGCATCGGGTGTTCCGTCCATACTTGGACTCTTTTGTGGTAGTCTTCATTGATGATATTCGATATACTCTCGGGATGCGGACTCGCATCGGGAGCATCGAGGATAGTTACAGACACTTTGGGAACATCAGCTTTACGCTAAGTTCTCAAAGTGTGAGTTCTGAATCCGGAGGTCACCTTTGCAGGACATGTTATTTGAGCATGGTCATGCAGTGGACCCGAGAGAAGGTGAGAGCGATTCGGGGCTGGAAACAACCTACCACGGTGCGAGAGATCGGGAGCTTCACGGGATTAGCGAGGATATTATCGGAGGTTCGTGCAGGGGTTTTCTATTCTGGCATCTCCGCTCACGCAGATTGACCAAGAAGGGTCAACCGTTTATGCAGTCCGATAGGTGTGAGCAGAATTTTCAGGAGTTGAAGCGGCAGTTGACTAACGCTCCGATTCGACTCTTCCGAGATCCGAGTTTGCCGTATGTGATCTATACGGATGCTTCCACATCCGGTTTGGGGTGTGTCTTGATGCGGGATCGGAATGTGATAGCTTATGGGTCGAGGCAGCTGCGACCGCATGAGCTGACCTATCCGACACATGATCTGGAGTTGGCTGCAGTGATCTATGCGCTGAAACAATGGAGACATTATATGCTTGGTAACAAATTTCAGATTCTTACCGACCATAAGAGTCTGAAATATCTGTTCTGTGAAGGAGCTTAACATGAGGCGGCGCCGATGGCTCGAATACATTAAGGACTACGATTGCAGTATCGAGTACATCTCTGGTAAGGGCAACACGGGTGCCGATGCACTGAGCAGGACGTATACCGGGTGGGTCAAGGGAGTAGGTGTTGGTGACCGATCAGAGGAGAGTGATCTGACGTGCCTTTGGCACAGGTGGCAGCTCTGGGAGCGTGCTCAGGTATACACACTTACTATACATTCTGAGTGGCTTGATAGGGTGCGCGAGGCGCAAGGTAGAGATCCGGGGCTGAAGAGGTTATCTGGGGAGGATAAGGGGTCTTTGTTACCGGCATTTCGGTATAGGCGAGGATTGCTATACTTCCGAGACCGCCTTTATGTACCGGAGGATCGGGAGCTCCGGAGTGAGATTTTAGAGGAGGCGCACTCGAGCAGATTGAGTGTTCATCCCGGGAGTGAGAAGATGTATCATGATCTGCGTACTCACTTCGGTGGCACTGGGATGAGGAGGCACATTGCCACACAAGTGTCTAGGTGTGCCGTTTTACAGCAGGTGAAGATTGATCACCAGAAACCGGCAGAGACACTGCAGACTTTGCCCATTACAGTTCTGAAGTGGGGCAATGTTACTATGGATTTTCTGCCCGCCCGACACGGTCCCGCCATGATGCTATCTGGGTTATTGTTGATCGGCTGACAATGTGCGCACACTTTCTGCACATTCGGATCACGGACCCTCTGGAGAAGCTTGCCCGGCTCTACATCAGTGAGATTATGCGATTACATGGAGTACCAGACTCCATTGTATCTCGACCGTGATCCGCGTTTCACGGCACGGTTGGAAGGGCTTTTCATGAAGCGCTGGGCACGCGACTCCATCCGAGTACTGACTTATCACCCACTGGTCGACGGCGGTCGGAGCGGGTGATTCGGATATTGGAGGACATGCTACGCGAGCTATACTATAGACTTTGGAGGAGATTGGGACCAGCAATTGCCTTTGATTGAGTTCTCGTACAACAACGGCTTCCAGACTACGATTGGTATGGCACCATATGAGGCGTTATGCGGGAGGAGATGTATGACACCGCATTCTTTGGACCGATGCGTCGATAGGGTTGAGTTGGGACCCGAGCTTATTGAGAGACTACGGCGAAGATCAGATTGATTCAGCGCGGATCAAAGCCGCGAACGACCGCACCACTACTTATGCGAACCGTCGCCGTAGGGCTCTGGAGTTTGAGGTTGGGGATAGGGTTTGGCTCAAGGTAGCACCTATCCGCGGGACGATCGATTCGGGAAGAAGGGCAAGTTAGCCACACGGTATATCGGCCGATATGAGATTCTGTAGCGGGTCGGTAGGGTGGCATACCGGTTGGCGTTACCTCCTAGTCGTTCTGCTGTGCACAAGGTCTTCCATGTCAGCATGTTGAAGAAGTGCATTCTGGATCCGACTCAGACAATTCCGATGGAGGAGGTTCAGCTAGAACCCGATCTGTCTTATCAGGAGGTACCGTAGCCTTTCTAGATAGGGATGTCGGGAGACTCGTAGCAAGTTGATTCCCATGGTCAAGGTTCAGTGGTCACATCATACTGACCGGGAGGCGACTTGGGAGACAGAGAAGGACATTCAGGATCGATACCCCGAGCAGTATCAGCGGTTGATACAGCTCTTGGAGGACCAAGAGTCCTAAGGGGGGGAGGATGTTACGGTCACCCCGAGCGGGTTGCGACCGGGTGACCCGGGGCTCCGGTTTTAGCCTGCGGGTCACGTTTTCGGCGTTCAGGCGGCTCCCGAGCCCTATCCGAGTATCATTTTGGCGAACCCCTCCGTATTTGAGGTCGTGTGGGTCCCCCGGACGTTTCCGCCGAAAATATTTTTCTGGCGCCGGGGGGTTGTCGGGGTCGCCTCGGGACGTACAGCGGGCTCGGTAGCGCTCTCGAGATCTCAGATTGAGAATCCGTTAGTAGTTTTGGAGTCGTGGAAACTTAAAGGTGTTGGTTGTGGAGTTTAATATTTTGGGCGGTACGTTCGGTTCCGGGCGACTCCCGTGGATCGGGACGTGAATCCCGGGTCTCTGGATGGAAATTTTCTGACGGCTTTGGGTTTAGTTGTTTTTTAATTTAAGATGGAATTTATTGAATTTTTATAGAATTTTTGGAGTAGCGGAATTTCGGTTCGATTGACACGCTCGCGCGTCGGGTTACGGTTCGGGTTCGGCGAGCTCGGTAGGACACTCCGGAAAGGTAAATGAATTTCTGAAAAATGTTCTGTGGATGTTATAATATTCTGAAGATTGTGTCCGAGTTTCATTAATTTTGGAATTCGGTAATTATTTTTGGGCAAAAAGAATTGGAACTTTCGGAAAAATTGGGAGTTAATTTGCATACGGGTGCAAATTAAAAAGGAAAAAATCAGCATGGGCAGCAGCAGCCCTTGCTTATTTCGGCAGCATTGTGTGTGTGTGTGATTATTTGGGGACACATGTCCCCTTTTAATTAAAGGAAGAGTGGTATGGGTTTTATAAAGTAGGAAAATATATATATCATATTATTACATAATATTACACTTAACTCATTTCTTTCTTTCTTCTCTTCTTCTTCACCTTGCTGCTCTTCCGAAACACCATTGAAGAACAACTTCCAAGCTTGACTTCCTTCATCTTTGTGGAAATCAAAGAAGAATTGCTTGCCACTTGTGGTAAGTATCATCCTAACTCCTCTTTTGTCATTAGTTTGGAAGTTTAGTGGTTAAAAGAGGAGATTTTGAGAATTTTGGGTTTGTTCTTCACTACATGATTGAGTGATCCTCTCCCTCCCATCTTTTAGTATGTTGTTCTTGGGTGTTAGGAGAGTGTTAATCAATTGTTAGATTTTGCAAAACACAACTTGTGAAGAAACACCATGTTGGCGATTTTTGGAGGATTTTCCAAAATGGTGTGTGGTTGTTATCTTGTTTCATGCTTCAAGTATGTTAGTTCTAGCATGATTCTAAGCTTGTGTGTGGATTTAATTTGATGGAGAACAAGTTGAGGTGAAAACCCCTAATTGGCCGAATTGGTTAAGTGTATGTTCTTGATGGATTTTGTTGTTTGGGTGCAATTGGATAGCATTCATGGTTTAGGAATGTAATTGGTGATTAAAGAGTGCAAATGGAACTTTGTTTGGATTGAAATGGAAGTTGGGTGAGAAACCCCTCTTTGGCCGAATTTAAAAGTGAAGGGGTTTTGTTGATTTTGGTGTAATTGGTTAGTAAGCATGCTTAGGAAGTGGAATTGGTGATTAATATGATTATTTGGAAGCTTGAATGGATTGAATTGGAAATTGGATAAAAAGTTGGTTGAAAACCGAATCTTTGAATGATTCTTTTTCAATGTTAGAGGTTCATTTTGGTTGAATTGGATGTTAATATGGTGTTGGGGTTGAATTTAGGAGTGGATGGAAGTTTGAAATGTTGAATTCAGTTAAGGAATGAAAAAGTTGCAATTAATCGGGATTATCGGAAAATGGCGGGTAATGAAGGGTTTAAGGTTGGATTTGATCAGTTCTGCTTATTGTATGATGTTTGTCAATGTGAAATCTTGCATTGTCTAGGTTGGTTCTGAATTCTGACGTTTCTGTGAAAATCTGGGATTTTACGGAAATTCTGTCGGATTTTCGGTTTTGGGGTCGGGGGTTGTAGTTTGGTAGTGTGGTTGATGAGGATGCTAATGCAACTTGGTTTGGCAGATTCTGAGTCTCAGTGGTTAGGAAAAGAGGAATTCTAAATTTCGGGCACGGTGTAGGTGTTATCCAGAATCGGTCCAATACTGGATTTTGAGGTAAGGGTTTGGTTACGTGTTTTGGTAAGCTAAGTATATGTTTTAGTTTCCGTTTACATTACGCTAGTATTTCGAATATTGTGCCGTTGGGCATATTCCGTAGTTTGTAGGAGTATGCCTTATGGCATACTGCATGCATTAATATTACGGCAGTTGTGGGTTCGCTACCCTGGTGCACCATGCTTCCGTATTAGCTTCGGCTTCTGACTCCCATAGTGGAGGCTGTCGTTCCGATTTACTATATGGGTTATGGCGATTTAGAATCGCACGTCCTTCAGGACTCCGATCTGTTTTCTGTTTATGCATGTTATTCCGTAGTCTGTTGCATATATATTGCTATCTTTCTGTTTTGCAGGGTTACATATACTTACCTTACCCCTTATCCCTTACGGGGTCCTTTTAGGACTCACCCTTCTTTGGGGTTCTGTTTTTGGGTTTCAGGTCGACCTGATAAGCGGCCTGTGGAGTAGGGTTTTGTGAGGTTCTACCTCGGATGTATTTTGCGGAAGCTTCACCTTGCGGCCCGGGATTGTCTTTTGGATTTGAATCCAGCGCGATGTATTTGACGCTTAGTCTTAGGCTTGGCTCTGTAGCTGCATGTACATACTTTCTGATTTGCTATGATGTTTGTATGTCTGTATATATATTTGTATATTCTGTTCTATATCTGTCCTCGCGCTTGGCGCTTGCTAGACTTTTTAGGTTACGTGAATTCTGTATGTATATGTGTTTTGGTGCGTAAGCACTCGTCCCACGGAGGCGGGGCTTACTCTATTGTTAGTACATGAATTGTATGGTTGTATTTTATTTTGTTTATATGCATTAAATGTACGATGGTTTTCTTCCACAATCCTTCAGTTTTCTGGTCCTCTACGCGCGGCGGGTCTCTATGGACTGCCACCCCTTTCCACTCCGGCTTCCGCTTCCGGCGTCCGGCGCCCCGCCTCCGCAACCGGGCTCGGGCGGCGTGCGGTGACACTAAGACTCCAAAAGGCGCCCCTTAGTGCCATTGCCTCCGCACGGCCACCGGGTCTCGGGCGGCGTGCGGTGACACTACTACTTGGTGTAGTAAGAAACAAACTTGTACAGCCTTATCAACCATGGAGGCAGAATTCGTTTCTTGTGCCTCGGCTGTCCAGAAGCCCCGTGGCTTGGTTATTTTCTTAAAAACTTGGAGTCGATGGTCAAAATAAGTAAGCCCATTACTATCTACAGTGATAGTATGGCAGCTATGGCCTACACCAAGGACCCCAAGTATCATGGAAAAACCAAACACATTAGCATGAAATATAATTTCGTTCGAGATGCAGTTGAAGAAGGTGAAGTCAAAATTGAATACATCTCAACAGACCTTATGGTGGCAGATCCTCTCACTAAGCCATTGCCACCCATTGTGTTTGCTCGTCATGTCCGAGCAATGGGTCTTAGGAGATTGTAAATATACTAATTGTTGTATGACTTTCACCACTTTGGTGTCACACATGTATATATGTATAATGATGATCAATAAAGTAATTATTTGATGTCATTTACTTAGTTCCATTAATAACACACAATGAATAAATGAACATGTCCACCATAGGCATTGAGAATGACTTTCTCACACCAAGTCATTCGCCCTTGATCTTAAGTAGACCAAGGATGAGACTACCAAAGACTCAAATAGGGTGTTGTTTCTTCAGGAAACATGTGACATACAATGTTACTCTATTGAGTGGGAGTCATGTTACAACACATGACAATTTGGAATACTTTATATGTAGCCTTGATCTGAATAATCAAGATGAGGTGCTCTGCACTGATTTTGTATGACACTGATACATTCTAGCCTATGTGTGAGTGTAAGCTAGGGCTTGCACAGAAATTTCAGGGCTTGTGACATGTCCTCCTTTTATATGTTAGAAGGAGCAAACTCTGAGGTGTTTTAAGAGGGAGAAATGACACACCCTCATTCTAAGTGATATCACTCCAAGTGGGAGTGGTGTTTGTAAAACACCCTAAGAAGTGTTAATAGAATCTTTGTAAGTATGTTGCAAAGATCCTATGACCATGAAATTCGACCAAAAGAAGAATTTAAGCAAGTTGTCTCTAACCTTGCGTAGTGTGAGAATTCTTCGATTGGACCCTTAATCACTTTAACTCGCTGTTAATGATTCACATTGACAAAGTTACTTTGATTGGTTGTCGAAGGTCGCAGATGAATGCGGCTGGAGTATCCTCCTTTTGGGTAACTAAATCTATATGGATCATTAAGCAGGTAGAGTGTAAAGGAAAGACAAGTGAAACTTGGTACATTAGTCCTAAATTCAACCTTTGAGCTCACATGTTGCATTGGTACAACATGATAAGGTCTGAATTGGGGATAATACGAATTAAAGAGTACTCGACACTTAACACAGTCATCATTTAAATGAAAGAGACTGACTGTGGTTAAGAATATGTACCATATGTCTTGGGGTTCTAAAGGCACTACTTGAAGTAGTTCAAGGAAAGCTTGAAGATGTTCAAGCATGTCTTGTTAAGTTCAAGAAAATTTTGAATAACACACAAACACTTGAAGTGTTCAAGTGAGTTTGAGAGGACAATCTTCCATTTGAGAGTCTAACAACCTCAATGGAAGAGGTACGGTGTGGATGCCTTAAGGTCGCACTCACAACTCCTTTTATATAGTTTGCCAAAGTGTTTGGTTTAGTATGAGGAAGTGTTTTATTCGAGTGGGAGCTTGTGCTCAAAGATCATCATTGGTGCGAGTGGGAGTTTGTTGGAATTCTTGCGCACCAAGATGACCTGGGCTAGCTAAAGTAGCTAAGCACAGCTCAACTCAGCTCAATCTGAGTGTTTGAGCTAGAGAGATGTGTATCTGCTCTTAGTGAGCTGATATGAGCTCAAGGAGCTCAATGGATGATTTAATATGTCTTAGACTAGCTCTATGTGAGTTAGGTACAAATGTGTCTAGGCACCTTTTGACGAAGAGACGTGTCTCTTGGCGGAAAGGTGCGTAAATTGGTGAAAAGGTGTCGGAGAGGGCCAAGCACACCTTCGGCCTAGGCCGAAGGGTGCGTAGCACCCTTGGGTGCCGAAAGGGCACCCTAAGGTGGCCTTACACCCATTCGGCCATGGGCCTAGGGGTGTGAGTGCCCTTCGCCCTAGGTGCCTCTAGGCAGGGGGTGCACCCCATGCCTTGCACCATTCGGCCAAAGGGACATGTCTCATGTCCCATGGCCGAATGGGCAAGGGGCATGGGTCACCTCCCTTGCCTCTTCACCATATTTGGATAATTAATTAATTAGTTAATTAATTTCCTATTAGACACAATTATTTATTTATTCCTTTTCTAATTAATTAGTTAATTGAAAAGGTAAAGGCATGAGACATGTCTCATGGACCAAGGGGCATTGGTTGCAGCCCTTGGCCCTAGAGACATGTTACTTCGCAAATGAGGAGGCATTGTGCCCCCTCATTGGCAGCCCATCCTCCTCTATAAATAGAGGGAGGGTGGCGCCATTTCCATCATCCCACAACCAGCATTGGTTCTCTCTTCTCTCTTCCTACTTCCTCTTGCGAAACTAGAAGGCATTCTAGGAGCATTGTGAGTGGAACTCACCTTGGAGACAAACCATCTTCAAGCCGCCCTTAAGGTGTTCCCCGAGCCGAGTCTTCTACATCAACAAGGAGCAAGAATCTCTAAGATTCTTAAGCTGCGTCCAGAAGAAAGGTACATACTCTTAATCCCTTCTTCGGTGTTGATGAATGCGAACATGAGAAGCATGTTTAAAGACGATCCTAAAATTAACAGTGGAGGCGGCAGCATGCGGAGATTGAGAAGGGAACTTGCTCAGTCACCACTTGGGAAGAATTCAAGAAGGAGCTAAAGCGGCAGTTCCGTCCGGATAATTCAGAGAATGAGGCAAGGGCGAAGCTAAGACATCTCTCTCACAAAGGTAGCATCCGAGAGTATGTGAAGGAGTTCAACGAGCTACTCTTGGAGATCCCGGATTATCCTGAGAAGGAAGCATTCTTCACATTCGTGGATGGCCTCCAAAACTGGGCCAAGTTGGAACTCAAGAGGCGCGAAGTGGAGGATCTTCTGACGGCCATGTCCGTAGCGGAATCTCTTATTGAGTTCCAAAGGACGGAGAAGCCCAAAACCAAGATCCTAACCAAGGTACAAGGTGGGGGAGCATCTGGTCAAGCGAAGGAGGCGCCCAAGGCACCCAGGAAGGAGGGAGGGAGCAATCCAAGGTGGAAGAAGGGGAACAATCGCGAGAAGAGACCCCTCGAGTGCTACATTTGCAAAGGTGAGCATCTAGCTCGAGATTGCCCTCTTAAGAGTCATCTTTCATCTCTTGCCCAGGAGAAAGAGCAGGCTAGCACCAATGCCGGCATGGGTTCTCTCCAAGTCCTTAATTCTATTAAGGCCATGGTTGAGAAGCCCACACCGGACCAAGGTGGTCGTCTCTTTGTCCAAGCCAAGGTTCATGGACAAGAGGTACGTGACTTGGTGGACACCGGAGCATCGAACAACTTCCTGAGGCTAGAGGAAGCAAGGTGCCTTGGAATCAAGTACTCCGGAGAGCAAGGTTGGATGAAGGCTGTCAACTCCCACCCAAGGCCGATCTATGGGGTGGCCAAAGATGTGGAGGTCCAAATAGGTGAGTGGCGTGGCCTTGTCAACTTTTCGGTTGTTCCCATGGATGATCATGACATGGTACTTGGCATGGAGTTCATGGACCGGGTTAAGGCGATCCCGATGCCTTTCGCCAACACCATGTGCATCTTGGAGAAGGATGAGCCACGCATGGTACCATTGTCTCGCGGAGGACCAAAGCATGGAGCTACGCTTTCAACCTTGCAACTCCACAAGGGCATCAAGAGGGGCGAGCTTACCTTCCTTGCGGCCATCAAGGAGGATACCGGAGAGATTGTCGTCGATGTGCCCACCGAGATCACTACTGTCTTGGAGGAGTTCCAAGACATTATGCCGCCCGAGCTCCCAAAGAAACTACCACCTAAGAGGGAGGTAGACCACGAGATTGAGCTGGTGCCAGGGGCTAGACCACCAGCTGTGGTACCCTACCGCATGTCTCCTCCGGAACTCGAGGAGTTAAGGAGACAGATTAAGGAATTGTTGGATGCAGGCTACATCCAACCATCAAAGGCTCCATACGGCGCGCCGGTCTTGTTCCAAAAGAAGCACGATGGATCACTTCAGTTGTGCATCGACTATCGCGCCTTGAACAAGATCACGGTGAAGAACAAGTATCCCATCCCGCTCATTGCAGACTTGTTCGACCAGCTTGGGGAAGCACGGTGGTTCACCAAGTTGGACTTGCGCTCAAGCTACTACCAGGTCCGGATAGCCGAAGGATGTGCCCAAGACGGCATGCGTCACAAGGTATGGCTCTTATGAGTTCTTGGTCATGCCCTTTGGTCTTACGAATGCTCCCGCTACCTTTTGCACACTCATGAACAAGGTATTCCAGCCCTTCTTGGATAGATTTGTCGTAGTATACTTGGATGATATTGTGATATACAGTAAGACACTACAAGATCATATTAAGCATCTACGGCAAGTCTTCCAAGTCTTGAGGGAGAATGAGCTTTATGTGAAGAAGGAAAAGTGTGCTTTCGCCCAAGAAGAGGTGGCGTTCTTAGGGCACATTATGGGACGAGGGAAGTTGAGGATGGATGAAGCCAAAGTCCGAGCCATTCAAGAATGGGAGCCGCCAAGGAAGGTGCCAGAGCTAAGATCCTTCCTTGGGCTGGTAAACTACTACCGACAGTTCATCCAAGGATATTCCCACATAGCAGCACCTTTGACGGACCTGCTTAAGAAGAACCGGCCATGGAGTTGGGATGAGAAGTGCCAAGAAGCGTTCATGACACTCAAGCGAGCCGTGATGGAGGAACCAGTGTTGGCCTTGCCAGACCACACCAAGACTTATGAGGTACACACTGATGCCTCAGACTTTGCCATTGGGGGAGTTCTGATGCAGGAGGGACATCCTATAGCTTACGAGAATCGTAAGGTCAATGAAACCGAGAGGTGCTACACGGTCTAGGAGAAGGAGATGACGGCCGTGGTACATTGCTTACGAACTTGGAGGCATTACTTGTTGGGGTCCAAGTTCGTGGTAAAGACCGATAACGTCGCCACAAGCTACTTTCAGACACAGAAGAAGCTCACTCCGAAGCAAGCAAGGTGGCAAGACTTCTTAGCTGAGTTCGACTATGTCTTGGTGATAGTCTCGTCCCTAAAGAAGGTCCGGACTCTCAGTTGATATGGTGGAGAAGATGATGTTCTTGAGACTCCAAGCTTGCTGTTCAGAGTAATCTGTAAAAGATAGGAAGAATACTCAGAAGTAGCAAGAGGGGAGTGGGGGGGCGTGTAGTAGCTTACCCGATTTAGGGTGGACATCACCCTATTTATAGAGTGATGCCGGGAGAAGAGCCTCCCCGTTGAAGCCCTTAGACAGTTGTTTGAGATAAGTCTGTGTCGAGGCCGATTGGAGATAAGGCGGCTGTGATGATGAAGATCTCAAAGAAACCGCCTTAGGTGATTCACTTGTCGAGAGAATGTCCGGCGTATAAATGCAGTGAAGATCTCCCGAGGCTCGTGCTGCCCTCCTTATTGGCCGGTTGATGTCGACGACCAAGTGGTCTATTTCCAAGTGGAGCAAGCGGTGGGCGAAGGCCCATAGGGCGAAGGCCCCAAATAGAATATAGCCAAATAAGGGGTGAGGTTGCACGAACTGGGTACCAAGGCCTTATCTCAGGCGGGGCCAGATAGGCGGAGATCGGGAGTAAGACCCATGGAGGCGAGGGAGATCGCGAGGGTTCGCCCTAAGACCGCGAGGGCCCGCGCAGGCTTTAGAAATGCAAGGGTGAGTATGAGACGTCGCCCTGCGAGTCCGGGAGGCCCACGAGGCGTGACCTCGCGTAGGCGAGCACCGGAGACCACAAGGATGAGACCTTGCGAAGGCGTCACGGAGACCACAAGGATGAGACCTTGCGAAGGCGTCTGGAGACCACAAGGATGAGACCTCTCCAAAGGCCTCGTATGATTACGATACAACGCGAGGCGCGATTGCTTGGGTAGTGTACCAAGATGCCTCCTCCCGAGAGCGGAGTATGGCGAGGTCCCGTACTCCGTTTTTGAAAGTACTTTGCCGAGGACCGATCTTTTATAATCTGATAGTTTGTGTTGGATCCTTCACGACCCTGTACTCTGTGTTGAAGATACTGTTTGAAAATACCATGTTGAGGGCAGTAGCAGTCACAGAACTGAGTTTGTGTGGAGCGCGATGACCTTTTGTGTGGAGCGCGATGACCTTTTATGGTCTGATATTATGTGTTGGATCCTTCATGATCCTTGTGAGTATTTGAGGAGGGGGGAATTTGCTTGGGTAGTGTACCAAGATGCCTCCTCCTGAAGACAGAGTATGGGCAGGGTCCCGTACTCTGTTCAAATTCCAAGTCTTTGGAGTTGGCGAAGGCGCTTGGGCCGTTTGCGGACCGTTTGATTGCGAAGGCAGCGAAGAGTCTCTTCAACATTTAATGCAGGAGAGATAAAGGAAGATGAGAGGTTTACTGACCGTTATGGGACGCAACACGTGGCGCCGTAGGGGTCGATTACGCTTTGTAAAAGCGTTTCTTCTTTTTGTACGGCAGGGGAGAGGTTTAATAACTGCTGGATACGTGGCGCCGCGCTTTTTCATTTTGGCGGGCTTATAAAAGCGTACCCGAGAAGATTGAAACCTTTCTTCTCCACTCTTGCATTTGTTCGCTCTGCTTCGAGTAACCCTTTCGTATTCTTGCGTTTCTTGGCGATTTCATCGGCAGTTGAGAGGTGATTTGCGGTGGTTCCTACTTTTCGTTCGAGATTCCTCCGGTCAACTGTTCATTTGCCAACCGCTCCGTTCGTTCTTGCTTACTACTTTAAACCACTCAGGTAAGTTTTTCTTCCCGCACACTGAGTGCTTCAAGTTCTCTGAGCGCACTGAGCGCTTGCCGAAATGCCTTTCTTTGGGCTGTTTGATTTATATGCATGTCTGTTCTTCTTTTTGTAGAGATGGATTCCAAGGAAGCTGTTCGCCCGGTGGTCGCTCCTCTCGAGAAGACCACGGTGAAGTTCGAGAGAATTCACCAAGAAATGGTGGGGGCCTTCTGGCCCGTGGAGAAAACGCCGGTATACGCATCCCGTGCGGGTGTTTGTCGGGCGATGGGTTGGCCCGTTACCGAGGAGAACAAGGAGAACCGGGTGCTGTGCCTGTACACGGCGCAGCTTGCGGCGGGATTACGGTACCCCTTTCCGCAATCGGTACCCCTTCCCACAGACGGCGCCAAACTGATAGTCTCGTCCCTAAAGAAGGTCCGGACTCTCAGTTGATATGGTGGAGAAGATGATGTTCTTGAGACTCCAAGCTTGCTGTTCAGAGTAATCTGTAAAAGATAGGAAGAATACTCAGAAGTAGCAAGAGGGGAGTGGGGGGCGTGTAGTAGCTTACCCAATTTAGGATGGACATCACCCTATTCATAGAGTGACGCCGGGAGAAGAGCCTCCCCTAGTTGAAGCCCTAGGGCAGGCTGTTTGAGATAAGTCTGTGTCAGACTGATTGGAGATAAGGCGGCTGTGATGACGAAGATCTCAGCAAACCGCCTTAGGTGATTCACTTGTCGAGAATGTCCGCGTATAAATCTGGTGAAGATCTCCCGGGCTCGTGCTGCCCTCCTTATTGGCCGGTTGATGTCGACGACCAAGTGGTCTATTTCCAAGTGGAGCAAGCGGTGGCGAAGGCCCATGGGCGAAGGCCCCAAATAGAATATAGCCAAATAAGGGGTGAGGGTTGCACGAACACAGGTACCAAGGCCTTATTCAAGGCGGGGCCAGTATAGGCGGAGACTCGGGAGTAAGACCCATGGAGGCGAGGAGATCGCGAGGGTTCGCCCTAAGACCGCGAGGGGGGCCCGCGCAGGCTTTAGAAACGCAAGGGTGAGTATGAGACGTCGCCCCTGCGAGTCCGGGAGGCCCGCGAGGCGGGACCTCGCGTAGGCGACTTGGAGACCACAAGGATGAGACCTTGCGAAGGCGTCTCGGAGACCACAAGGATGAGACCTTGCGAAGGCGACTGGAGACCACAAGGATGAGACCTCTCCAAAGGCCTCGTATGATTACGATACAACGCGAGGGCGCGATTGCTTGGGTAGTGTACCACTTGGAGTACAAGCCGGGCAAGGCTAACTTGGTAGCGGATGCACTAAGTCGCAAGGCTGAGTTAGCTTCCATCACTCAGCCTACCTTCTCTCTCTTGGAGCGGATCAAAGAGGGAACATAGAAGGACCCTCAAGCCAAATGTCTGATGGAGTTGGCACTACAAGGGAAGACCCGACAGTTTTGGCTTGAGGATGGAGTAGTGCGCACCAAGGGAGGAGCTATCTTTGTACCGAAATGGGACGGCCTGCGTAAAGAGATCATAAAGGAGTGTCATGACTCCTTGTGGGCAGATCATCCAGGGGAAGGCGTACTTTGGCCTTGGTGGAACGAGCATATTATTGGCCAAATATGCGCGACGACGTGGAGCTATATGTGAGGACTTGTCTTGTGTGCCAGCAAGACAAGACAGAACAATCCCGTCCCGGAGGATTATTGCAGCCCCTACCCATACCGGAGAGACCATGGGAGAGTGTCTCCATGGACTTCATTGTTGGGTTGCCAAAGGTGGATGAGTGCGGCAACATCATGGTCGTGGTGGATAGATTCAGCAAGTATGGAGTGTTCGTCCCCGTGCCCAAGAAGTTTTCAGCAGAGGATGCAGCCAGACTCTTCTTCCGGCACGTGGTGAAGTATTGGGGCATTCCTACTTCCATCGTAAGCGATCGGGACACTCGATTCACAGGCAAGTTTTGGACGGAACTCTTCAAGATGTTGGGCACAGAGCTTAACTTCTCCACAAGCTTCCACCCATAATCAGATGGGTAGACAGAGAGGGTGAATGCCTTGTTGGAGATGTACCTTAGACACTTTGTGAGTGTCAATCAGCGAGATTGGGTGAAGTTGCTGGATGTAGCCCAATTCTCCTACAACCTTCAGAAGAGCGAGTCCACGGGGGATAGTCCATTCGAGTTGGCGACGGGACAACAGCCTTTAGCTCCACACACTATGGCGACGGCTTCTCCAGTAAGGAGTCCTGGTGCCTTCATCTTTGCCCCAGGCTGGAAAGAGAAGTCCGAGATAGCCAAGGCATGCTTGGCCAAGGCGGCCAAGAAGATGAAGAAATGGGCGGATAACAAGCGAAGGCATGTGGAGTTCAATGAAGGAGACTTGGTTATGGTAAAGCTTCTTCCACATACCTTCCGAAATTATGGCAAGGTGCACAAAGGCTTACTACGCAAGTATGAGGGCCCCTTTCCTATAGAGAAAAGAATAGGAAAGCTCACTTACAGGGTCACCTTGCCACCCCACTTGGAGCTCCACCCCGTTTTCCATGTGAGCTTTCTAAAGCCCTACCATCCGGATCAGGAGGATCCAACTCGGGGTGAATCTCATAGAGCTCCAACATCAGTGGCCACCACACTCAACAGTGAGGTGAAGAAGATCTTGGCGCACCGTACTCACCGCAGGCGAGGAGTCCATGCAGGCTACACAGAGTACTTGGTGCAATGGAAGAATCAGCCGGACACCGAGGCAACATGGGAGCACGAGCTCACCCTATGGCAACATGGAAACAAGGTTCGAGCTTATCTCGAGACAGCGACGAGGGCGTCGCTGGATTAGGTGGGGGAGGATGTCACGGCCCGTTAAGCCCAGCAAGGATTTAAGCTTAAATTCGGGCTCATACATCAAGCCCAAGGTCCATCAAGACTTCTGGGTCAAGCCCCAAGGCCCAATTCGATTTTGAGAGCTAAGACCCATTCAGGAAGGCTCTCTCACTCTCCAAGACTTTCTAGAGTCTTCTAGGGAAGTCTAGGATGTGGAAGACTTGTGTAGATAATTGTAGAGAGGAGTAGAGAAGTGTAGAGAATTCTAGACACTTGATCTCCACCGTTGGATCAAATAGATCCTGACCGTCCATTGAGGTGGTGGAGTCCTATATATACCCCCACTTGGGGTTCATTTGTAACCATCCAAGCATTTCTCAGCAATCAATACAAGTTCTCCTTCAAAGCTCTCTAGCTCTCTCAAAGGTTCACTTAAGCGTTCTCAAAGCCTTCAAGGCGTCCAAGGGTCGGATCAAGGCTGACTTAACACGAAGAAGGCGTGTCTAAGTGCCGCACGGAGTTGCTGAAGAATCAGTCCTTGACACTTAGGAGAGGAGGGGATACAAACT
Organism: Stellera chamaejasme; assembly: GCA_024586325.1. Taxonomy (NCBI): domain Eukaryota; kingdom Viridiplantae; phylum Streptophyta; class Magnoliopsida; order Malvales; family Thymelaeaceae; genus Stellera; species Stellera chamaejasme. The sequence goes on along the minus strand of CM044984.1, from coordinate 22,819,960 downwards.
AGTTACTGGATAAGACGATCAAAGTCAACCGGGATTGGAAGAGCAATTTCTATTTTGAAGTACACCTCTATTCTGAAGTACTTGAAGTACACCATTGTACTTTATGAAGTTGGACATTTTAGCACCTAAAGTTTTTTTTTGTCAGTTTTGTTATGTATTTCTCCTATGTTGAGGCTAAAAAATGGGTGTATTCATGCGAAGGAGCAATGTTTCCCATTGTTATAGCCTATTAAAGAATCTGTGTAGAAAGAAATCATGGTTGATGGTTTTTTTTTATTTTCGTCGTGGAAGCGTAAGACGTAATTTTAATGTTGTTGCAGGCTTGACGGAACCCCGTTTGTGAAATGGCCAAAGCCGTTTGCCTAGTGCTGTAACCCTGTTCATTTAATCAAAGAAATATTGGTCAGCGGCCCTGACGAGGCACCTAACATTAGTCATTCTAGAAGGAGCCAAATATTCGTCGCCGCCCTTTACGAGGCACCTAAAGTTAGTCATTCTAGAACATTCTAGATGAAAGTGTAGTATAAGAGTTACCTAATAGCGTTGGAGTCATTAAAATTAGCGTTAGCGTTTAGTAAAATAACGTTTAATTAACGCGATTGTATAATTTTAGAACTTTTTGTATTTTGTATTTGATATTTAAGTATAATGTACGTTTTAGATGTTAGTACTAAATAGAATATAGTGTATTTAAGTGTTTTGTATGGGAAATTATTTTTATGATTCCTCTTAGGTTAACTCTTGTTGAAGTATGTGTTTGAGACAATACCTAAAGTCATCACCCGTACTCTAGATTCCGTGGTTGTCATATTTAAAATGTCTAGCTCTTCTGGAATAGTAGTTTTGTCTATTCTATAAGCCTGTGTTGTTTTTATTGATTAAAAACAGTAATTAATCTCATTAAAAGCTTGCATCATTTTAGGGTAGATAGTAACGCTATTGATGATTGCACTAACGTCGTTTATGAGCAATGAAACGCTGGTTAATGGGCTTTAGTGAGTCACGGTGTAAGTCCAGTGCATGGAGCGGCGTCGGGGGCCTTTGTTAGGGTGCCTTTCGTGCAACATTAGTTTCCGAGAAAACGCTAGCAAAGGCACGCAAAGGGTTCGAGACTCCACCGTTGATCAGCTAACCTCACTATTTACTAGCAGACGCATGGTTTGAGATGGATTTACCCTGGGTTGTGGTTGTCTGTCTGTAATGAAATGTAAGTATGGCGCAGTGGAAGAACTGGTAACATTCCTCTGTTTGATTCCGGCGGTCGTCCCCTTTGGTGGTGGTTGTTGATGCTGTGTTGGAGGTGCGTATTTATGGTTCATTGATTTATTTATGCATACGTGAAGAGAAACTTGGACTACAACGTGGTTGTCGACGCACGTAATACAGTTGACGTATTTGGTTGTGAGATGGATGAAAACAGAGGCTCTCTTCGCGATTTCATGGCGTCATCGTGGGGTGATAACAAATTTGATTGTGGTGCAAAGAATCGGGTCAGCTCTAGTAATGCAAGCTGCTATCCTCGGCACATTCAAGTTGGAAAGGTAACGATGCTGAATTCTTTGAAAATATGGATGCGGCAGAGGACAACACGGAACTGGAAAAGAGTGACGAGGAGTTGTGTAATGACGATGTTTTTGACGATCGGTGGAAGTGCAATAGTTTTACTGCTTGAGTAAGCCAGTGCAGAAGTGGGAACTTGTGGATTTGAAGGATATCTTTTTTGATGACACTGAGTGTGCAGAGAGGTTCTATAAATGCTATGCTAAAGTTATGGGTTTTGGGACGAGGAGGGTTGAGAAAAAATGTACATGGGTACAGACATTGTCATGAGGAGGAGGTGGGTGTGTAACAGATATGGGGTAAATGAGCCCAAGTTCGCTCCCATGAGAGGCAAAGGAAACCCATGAGAGTTGGAAGGTGTGGATGTCCTGCTTCATTCCAGGTCAATTGTGTTAAGGAAACCGGTAAGTATGAAGTGAGGGAGTTCAAGACAGGTCATAGTCACCCTATGGTCGAGAGAACTGAAATGCACCTTGTTGCATCGCACAAAAATGTAAGCTTTATGGCGAAGGAGCAAACAAAGCAGATGAAGAGTGTAGGCATCAAGACCAGTGTTATAATGGACTACATGGTCTTGGTCGCAGGTGGTTTCAACAGAGTTGGGTTCAGCATTAAAGATCTTTACAATTTTGTCGATAGTGATCGAAGGGTTCAAATAATGGATAGTGACGCAGAGGCTGCTATAGGGTACTTGACTAGAGTTGTAGAGGGAGATCCGGGCATGTATTGCACCTATCGTGTGGACGAGGAGCAGACTCCGCTATCTTTTCCGGGCTGACAGCCAAATGCAACGGGATTTCGATCGTTCGGTGATGTTGTCGGGTTCGACTCAAATTTCTTAATTAATGAGTACGGACTGCCTTTTATAACTTTCGTTGGTGTGAATAACCATTTCTCCACAATTGTATTTGCATGCGCTCTTATAAATGAGCAAAGTGAGGAAGCTTTTGTTTGGTTGTTGGAGAACTTTGTGGAGTGTATGAATGGGAAGACCCCCGTTTCAGTGATTACAGATCAAGATGCAGCCATGCGTGTAGCCATACGGAAAGTCCTCCCTAATGCGATACATCGTTTGTGTTTGTGGCACCTAATGGGTAACTGCTCTGAGAAGGTGAAAGATGGGAAATTTAGACATGAGTTCCGGGACATTTTTGCGAAGTTAATGCTCTGGATTGATGATGCCGATGATTTCGAGAGAGTGTGGCATGCGAATGTGTCTGAGTATGGGTTGCAAGATAACCCCTGGGTGAAGCAGATGTATGAGCGGAAAAATATGTGGGCTTTAGCTTATCTAAAGGGTCACTTCTTTGCCGGTATGTCAAGCAACCAAAGGTGCGAAGGGATGCACTCTTACCGAGAAAAGGTTTGTTAGAAGCAGGTTAAAATTGTTCCAGTTTGTGAGGCATGTGGATATTGCATTAGCAAGAATGAGGGAGAAGGTAGTTCAGAACAATTATAATAGCGTGCATAAGGGGGCACAATTGACAACCCATCTTCCGGAACTGGAAAAACATGCTGCTGAAGTGTATACTGATGCAATCTTGATTGGTGGCTGAAGAGATTAGGGGTGAAGCCCCTATTTGGCTCAGAGGCAAGTCACATTAAACAGCGATGAAGTGCGGGTGTATTTAGTGGGGCGATATCGGAAAGAGAATGTGAGGAAAAGAGAAGTTTGCGTCCATCCAGATAGTAGCGTGGCATGTACTTGTCCACTTTTGCATTACAAAGGTACATTAACGGCATAGGTGTAACCAAACGCGTTTGGGGTTATAAATAACGTTTATAGTCTGTTGAATAACGCTTGTAGTCCCGTCGAATAACGCTTTCAATGGTGTATTTAGTGCTGCATAATCCTTACGGTTTTGTTGAATGACTTGGCAGGCATCCCTTGTAAACACATGTTCTCTGTCTTGAAGATGGAGCATGCGTCAAGGATTCTGAATCTTTGATACTAAAAAGGTGGACTAAGTTAGCCGGTGAACCATGTTTCCAACCATCGATTGACTGAGCTCGATGAGGTGTTGACCAGGGCAAGGCAAATGGAGCTAGGTAACTGTGCAACAAGATTGTATACAATGGTGCTAGATGTCCAAGGGAAGAGTATGAGTGGTTAAAAGATGGTCTGAGAAACTTGGAGACGCGTGTTGATGAAGTTAGGGGGAAAAGTGATAATTTGGACCAACACCGAAATGGGAGTAAGTCATGCTTGGTTCTCAATCCTGTTGCTATCACTACCGCGAAGAAGAAGAAATCAACTGGCACAGGAAGAAGGAAATGTAGCAAGTGTGGAGAGGTCGGCCACAACCGAAGGAAGCTGTACTGCGATGACGCCGTGGAAGCTGAGGCAGCCCCTGAATCCTACATTCCAGAACCTGTCCACCCTTGTACGCAGTGGTTGTTTTCCCAGGAAGCCGGAAGTGACGTGACCCCTGTTTTTGGTGGGAACAGTTGGCCGGACGAATACGATGGAGGAATGCAGGGCCAGGTTGGGCCAGCATCGTCGTCACTTACCATTGGTCTTTGTCCACTACCGGGCACCAATTTTAATCCCTGGGGCAATTTGTGATTGAATCGCTGTGGCGTGGTATGTAAAACAGAGTGTTCGTTGAGCGTACAGGACGGCGTGTATTTTTTGGACCCCTTAAAAGCTTCACTGACATCTAAATGAAATGGATATTTGAAATTAATTGTCCCACGCATGGGCTCAATTCGCGTGTTTGTTAGCTGCGTCAGTGACGCATTTTTGACCCTCACGGTCGCCGGTGTATTAGTATATTAGCCATCTGTAGACGTCGCTGGGTCGTGTGGGTCGTGAGTGAGGATTTAGGGTTAGCCATGGTGAGCCAGTCATCGGGGTCAAGCTATGGCGAGAGCGACGACATCAGACTGTATCACCAAGCGTACGGCCAGACATGCTCATGTGGGTTGGGGTGCGCCGTCGCGACGGCGTGGAGTTCGGATAACCCAGGCCGACGCTACCTGCGTTGCCGTAGTGCGCAGGTGAGTTTAGATCTCTACATTCTTACCCAGATCTTCATAATCCATGACTCCTCTTTGGTTCTCGCACCCAGGGGGATGATCCAGATTGCGGATTTCAGGAGTGGGTTGACCCACCATTCCCAAATCGAGCGATATCTGTGATTAATGAGTTGAAGGACTCCAGAGATGTACTTCTTCACTGCAAAATCCAGTTGTCACGTTCAGTTGCTGGTAGAGAGGAGGAGGTTGCTCATCTGAAACAGGTATCAAGTGAGCTGAGAGCTGCCTATGCTGAGGAGAAGGCTCTACTCCAAAGGCGCCTTACGATGCGTACGATGTTGTGTAGTTTATCCGTCGTGGTGTTGTTGTTCGCTATGGCTGCAACATGTGTAAGGGTCAAACGTTAGTTCAAACGTTGTAAGTTAGTTCAAACGTTAGTTGAGTATGGATTTTATGGCGTATCCGTTTCACCTGTTGTACTTAGTTAGATATGTATGGACTTTAATTGCTGCTCTTAAGATGTATGGATGGATTCTGACTCCTAAGATGTCTGATATGAATGCTTGTTTTCCATTACAAAACAGAGCTAAAATATTGTACATGTTGTTAGTAGTTGTCCTACAACCTTCATCAATTTAACCAGAAGTAGTGTGCAAATGAGTGAAACGTTGTTTGTTGTACAGACTGACGTTGTAAGTTACTAAAAACGTTGTTCGTTAAACCACGGAACGCTATTTCTGTACTGGGCCACTGTGTCATTTTAGGGGGCCATGAGGCGCCACTGTGTCATTTTTTGGGGGCACAGTATTCGGACGCATTTTCTGAATTCTGACTTCAGATGTCTGATATTAATTCTTGTTTTCCAGTCCATTACAAAACAGAGCAAAAATATTGTCCATGTTGTTAGTAGTTGGCCTACAGCCTTCATCAATTTCAATTTCACCAGAAGCAGTAGTGTGCAAATGAGTGAAACGTTGTCTGTTGTACCTCCTGACGCTGTAAGTTAGTTACAACGTTGTTCGTTAAACCACGGAACGCTATTTATGTACTGGGCGACTGTGTCATTTTAGGGGGCCATGAGACGGCCACTGTGTCATTTTTGGGGGCACAGTATTTTTTAACATATAAATTTAGTATTTTAATGTTTTTAGTTTCCATAAATGTATACTCATTTGTCCATAAACTGCATATATCAACTTATCATTTTCATATAGTAATTTGGAAACTCATTTTCATAAGGATGAAGCTAGTATAAAAGAAAGAAGAAACAAAAGAATGAGAGCAATTAGTTATTAGTTCATTGTAAGGACCGACGTTGTAAGTTCTTTCAAACGTCGAAGCCCCAGCTTGCGTGAAACGTTGTTCGTCGTACCGTCTGACGTTTTAAGTTAGGTCAAACGCGATACGTTATATAATGGAACGCGGGTTCAGATCGGGCCACCGTGTGTCATTTTAGGGGCCGAGGCGGCAGTGTGGCATCTTTGGGGCCACGCAGATCGCACGATGCAAGGGCGACGCTATTTGGAAAAGCTGACGCGGTTTGTGAGTTTCAACGCGCATTCCTCAACATGCAAACGTCGGTTTACCCATTAGCTCCACACATGAAAAGAAAAGCATGTTTACCTACACCTGACCGTACTACAACTAATAAATAACCACCCTACGCTTTCTTCATCCCTTTACACATGACCATACTACAACGAATTAAGACGCACCTATGCTTTCTTCATCCTTTTATAAGCTCTCGTTATCACACGGGCGGACTTCCCTTAGGTGCCTGAACGTCGTCCCCCTTTTTCTCCTCTCGAGGATGTAACATCACCTCCACCCACCTGGTCCCTTGTACTTGCCTCGCACATCGACGGCAACATCCTCCCGAGCTGTTTAAGAACGGTAGCGACAACCTGCTCAGCATCGTCATGCAACGTCTCCTTGTCGTCACGTGACGTTACTTTCCCCGGTCCCGTTGCTGCGTTCTGATCGGCACCTTCACCTGCAACATGCACGCTTGGTTGTGGCCGGATTTGGATGAAGAAATCCATCATATCGGACGCGTCCCCCGTCTCTCCTGCCTGCAGTTCTTTCTCATTGCCCTCTTCCAGGTCGGTGTCATTGTCATTGTGAGCATCGTTATTGTCATTGTCTTTACCCTCCGAACTGCCTTTTTCCTGGTCGGTGTCATCGTCTTTATCCTCCGCACTGCCTTCTTCCCGGTCGGTGTCATCGTCTTCATCCTCTCGCACCGCCTACCGCTTTGGTTGTTGTCATTGTCAGCATCTTCCTGGCTTCCATCATTGGCACCCTTGTTCCTTGCTTCTGGAACAGATGAGCTGGCCCGCGTTTTCGGTATGGATGAAGACGCGGCACGGTCATCCATCTTGCTACTCCCGCAACCTTTGAGCAGCCTAATTTTGGTTGTTGCAGCAGTCCTTGCATCCGATAGGGCCATCTTCAACCCACCAATCATTCGTAGCATCCGGGTGGCCATTTCGAGAGGAACCTACAAACAAAGTAGGGTGTATGTTATTAGTTTACTACAGAAACAGGTAGGGAACAACATATGGCATGCGTTTCTGAACATACGGATGTCATCGTGGGTGGTATGGGGAAGCCTTCAACTTCTTCGGCGGGTGGCATCGGTATGAGAAATGGCTCGCTTGCTCCCGTCTCAAGATTTGCAATGTAAATCCTCCGTGACGGGAACTCAAACTCAGCCACGGCGTCGGCACCCGTAGTGGCCGGAACAGTAGGTGTATGTCCCGTCGCCTGAAGTTTTCTTTTCTGTTTTGGTGGTGGAGGAGGAATGTCAGGTGCAAGAAATTCCCTCTTTATCCTATTCAGTTTCTGCATCTCAGCCATCCACCAGTTCCCGTACGGGACCTCCATCATTAAACAATCCAACCCCTGACAGGAAAATGTCCCTTGCTAGTCATCATACAACTCTATTGCGGTCCACTCCCTTGAAAACATTGTATTGGGTGTTGGCTGGGGCACCACTGGTTTAAGCCATTCACCGTCTCGCCAGCCCACCGCCGCATAACCCTCTCTCCTAGATACCACGCCCTCCCATAAGGTGACTCCAAAACCACATGTTTCTTGGCTTTATCCTCACTTTCCCGCACATACTGGGCAGATCATCACCCCATGGATTCCATATCACCCTAGTCACCGAGGCATTCTCCGGTCGCTCCTTGTACAATGTCATGTCTTTCAAGTTCTTCCCTTGCGATCCTTGTGCCCGTGTTTTCCCCTTGGGAATGAGGTCCTCCCCGCCCCAACACCTAAAGACTCGAATGAGGGGCCTATGTCCCTAAAGTACTCTGAAGCCCAAGCTTGCCATGCCTCCCAGTAACCACCACTACCAGCTCGACCCCTGCTTAATCCGTCCATGTACAAATAAAGGGTTCCCAAGCCTGCACTTCCCAATCATACGTCTTCATTGCAGGGATGTCTTCCACACATGATAGCCGAATGTATCGACAAACCCACCGCTAGTGTCAGCCATAAATGTAGTGCCGATGAGGACGAAGCAAAACACCCGCAGGAGGTGGTCCCTTCGTCAGAGTACCGACATCGTAGGTTTCATAATCCTTCATGATATCTGTACTTAACTTCCTTTTTTGTACCACCTTTCCCAGTGGTCCCCAACAGCCTTCTCTAACCTCCTAACATCGTTCCGTATGGTTATGTCAACTGGGAGCCTCTTACCCGAACATCTCAAACCGCTTATAGCGGAAAAGTCAAGAGGCGTCATGGTCATCTCACCAATCAGGGGGAAGTGGAACGAATGTGTGGTGTCCCACCGTAGTAGCTCAAAGCCCGCATCGATTGACGGTCGCAGTAAGTCCTCTTCATTGCATTTTTAAACTCCTCCAGGACCACCGTGTCTCTTGAATGAATCCTTCACGTACCTTGGCAGTTTCTTTGTACCATCTAACCATAGTTGAAGAAGCCCCGTGGCCCTGGAAGGTTGTAAGGTGGTCCTGTTCATGGTTCCACGAAGATGTCAATCTCCACACACAACCATCTGTCACAAAAAACTGTTATAGTAAGCGAAATGTACCTTGTGCTGAGGATTTGACACGTGATGCTCGAAGTCGTAATATAGCTCTGTATTCCTGAATACTCCAACCAACTTCACGGGCTTGATCGACGATTCCCCCTTATCACACGGCATTCGGGGTTCATACCGAGCTTGTATTTCCATCATCCGACTACCCATCCTCGGAGCCATCTAAAGGATGACTAACGGTAGAAACCCCAAGAAAGAGGAAACAAGAAACCGCAACCTCGGTGCCCGCCACACCGTTGAGAAGAACTGGGCAACAAACCTGGGTCCCTCGAAGTCGACGGCCGGAGTCGGGAGTCCGATGCCGTTGTCTACCGTCGTCGGCCACCGATCTAGGCGCCAGCTCTCCAAAGGTCGCATCCATGGCCGTCGCAAGTGCTGGAACTCGTTCTTCGTGGCCGAGGATTTGGAGAAATCGCTTCGCACTTAACGGTTGCAGTGTAACCGTCAAGTGTGACGTCATGTCACCGGCCGATCCTTAGGTGCCTAAAGATGTACACTGCAACATTTAGGGTCCATAATCGTCTCATTGGGGCGCCTTAGACCCTCAAATGATACATGACTCATTTCTCGTGCCCTCTTGAGGTCCCCTGCCCAGATTGCCTTCGATGAAAGTCAAATGACTCATTGATGGCCTATTCGGTTATTTTACCCGACACACTTTAGGGATCCGAAAAGGACCACAATTCCTTCGAATCGTCACCGTAGCCTTTTCGGTCCCCACTTAAGGGTTCGTGGCAACGCGTTTTGGTGCCTCCACAGTTCAATGTGTCACATTAGGACCATAACGAACGTCTGGTTATCACTTAAGGACCTCTAATTTATCCGATGTAAAATTTTTGGGGCCTCGATTCCCTCGCTGACTACAACAAACGACTCGTATTTAAATTTAACGTAGCCCTTTTAGACCTTCTCAAAACGCTATATGTGACGCCTAACGCTAATTCCATGTACATTAAACCCTATTGTGCCAACATAACATCCGAATATTTACATGAACTTTCAACCTGTTACACGGAAAGGTTTTTCCCACCAACTCAACTCATCAATCCTACTGCTAATACCATATTACACATGATCTTTCACCACCTTTGGTTTGTAGACTCTCTTTTTCCTTTCTTCCTCGGCCTACCTTCGACCTCCGTACTGAATTCTGGACTCAAGTGTTGCACACCATCAGCGGCCGGACCACCACACTCTACAGCGAGGGCGGTTCTGAAAAGTCCATGGACGTCACTTGCTGTCTGCTTACCCTCCCTCGTGTAGGCCTATCAAGCTCTTCCAACTTCAGACGGTGCCATAGGATGGCATGGTCCTTAACATGGGTGAGTAATGCGTTTGTCTCACTTGCAAGTAGTCGGAGAGCCAATTTACACCGTTTCTCATGTGAGCGCCACTGAAATTTGAATGGAACAACGTATCAGTGACATAACTATTAATAAGGTAAACACAACTAGTATTACATGTAATAATCACCTCAGATGTAGTATGTTTGTCATATTTATGAGGTTTCCCCATCTAATAACAAACAAACACCCCGCAATCATGAGCATTAGGCTGCTAGCTAACCGGTGTAACCCTTCTTGCAAAATCACAAAAGCTAAAACCAGCTGGCTTAACTATGACATCCATTGCAGGGCACTGCAATGCGTAAACAAAATAGCCTTAGATAAACCTCTAAACATGACAATCAACCTGTCAAAGTTGAACTTTAAGGTCTCGAGGCATACCAACTTGTCCAACACAGCCCGATACCGTGCCGGTGACTCATTACTCCCACCTAAGCTATCCCATACGTCAATGTATTTCCCCTCGAGGAAGAAAACAACCAGATAGAAGTGTCCGGAATCAATTACGTTAACCGGCACAAACAGCTGCACACATTTACGGAATTTCAAATCAACATTTCAACATGTCAATGACAACCACACTAAAACAATATTACTTGCTTGCCTAACCTGCTTCAAGTTCGTTGCATTCAACCTCACGTCTTCGGGAATCCACCTCACCGTATGGCCTGTCGAGGCGAACCGTGCACTTACATCAGCGGATCTCTGCCAAATTTAAATTAAATAACAGCTTACTAAACATCACCGGCAACCCTATGTTAATCACACATTTCATAACAAACCCGTAAATCCACCGGAAATACCAACTCTCAAGGAGTTCCTTAAGAGGCCGCCTCTCTTGAAGGAATAACACCCACGTATTCACAATCCCATCACATAGCATTTTGTTCGGAGATAGGCCTGCTGAAATGTCCCATCGCTCAAGGAAGTAGCCTCGTACCTAACCAGTGCTCCTGGCCCATTAAACAGAAATTCGGTTACTCAAATGCACTCTCAATGACCATGCTCGCAGGCCCTTACAAAAGACTAATTTCAAGACACTAACACTTACTTCTCATCCTCCCTATGATCAAAAGCATAAGACACTATTTTGTGGTCAACCTCGGCCAAAGCTTTTGAAGCTCTCACATTAAATGGTCCAGCCCACATCAAGTTCGGGTGACCAGCCTTCTTCACATGAATCCAAGGCGTCCTCTGGAAAGGTCCGCTCACCGGCATTCTTCCGGACTGCCTTCCCTTGGGAACATACCCCCTTGTAGAACCCTCTGTGATCTGTGCCAATTAATGCAATCGCTTCTCAAAACGCATGCTTTGCTACAATATGCATATAGAATTCTATGAACTAAAGAACGCACTGAAATAAAAGCATCTTACCTCGACGCATGAATGCTTCGACCTCCCACCACCGGTGCCTCTGCCGCACCCGGGACTACACAACCGTCACTATCTTGCTCCTCTTCAACAGTGCGGCCTTATTGGTCACTTGCACTCACCTTCTCAACCCCCACTCCCTTCGCACGGTGACGTCACCTCGGTTTCTACATTCCCATCAACCTTACCCTTCACAGGAGTATTCTCACCACTCCTCAAATCTGGCCGCCTCTCAACAACATTCACTGACGGTCCTCCCAGTTGTGCATCAACATGACCAGGACCACCTTTCAAGAAAATGGTAACAATTTCTTCAACTCTCCTCTGCAGCCCATCAACTTCCTTACGCAAACCACAATTCTCTTCCTGCAGCTTGGTCACTTGTTTCTTCAAACTTCTCTCATTCCCCTGCAACACAAAAACTTCCTCCCGCAGAGCCTTAACAAACCCAATTTCACGGCACAGCAAAGACCTCCATTCTTAGATCCACATCCTCACGACCCTCTCCGGCAGAACCTCGATCGTACTCTCCTTCTTCACCGCTATTGCCTGCAGCCTCACCTCCCTCTTCTTCGGCCTCCATATTCTCATCACATGCAAGGCCCTACATGGTAAGGGCAACCTATAAGTACCACAGTATCAAGCATTGCTGGAACTGAACAAATTCAACGTACCTCATACAAACGCATGTACAGAACGGTCATCTCAGGAGAAAAGAAGACTACGGCTGGAATTTGCTTCGGGATCCTCGCCCCCCGTGCAGTTGCAATCTTTCTCAGATAAAACATCTACAATAACAGAAGGGTGGTTTGTAAATTTCATATTACCGGATTACGGAAAACATGAGTACGCTAACCACAAAGAACCATACCGTAGAAATATTGTACAGCCCCGACCTTCGGGATATATTCCTCACCGTGTACTCCATTCACAAAAGTCTCAACACTCGACCAACTCACGAAAGCATAACGGCCCCATGACCTCTTCGCCCCATTCGCACGATCCACTACATTCTTGATTGGGTGGTTGTAAATCCTTTTCCGGGAGGAGGACAGAGAACAGTCTTGAGCCAAGAGATCGTATGCTATACGTACCATCGTCTGTCGGCGCTCCCACGCAACACATCCACAATCGACTCATGTGAAACAATGGTACGCTCACCAACTTCACACAAAACGCATCACATATCTCCTTACGGGCTTCACATTCTTGCTGTTTCTAATGTCCTCTCCCCATCTTCTATACCCATAATGTCACAAAAATCTTCAGTGGTCAATGGATATGTCTCGCCCACCAAATGCTATGTCTTGCTGCGTACTCCATGAATTTAGCAGTCCTTTATCGACTTTTGTTAGTGGGATCACCCTTCAACCCCAACAAGCTTTTGAAGGGACTATCCCCTATCATTTCATGCCTCTCCCGACTCAACCCACTAACTACGCTGTAGAATGTCCGGACCTGGCATCTCAACACTATCTTCATCCCGCCATCCCCACCATCACCCCACTTCGCCTTATCCTCGGGTGACATCTCATTCCACACATCCTTTATGCTTTGTCCTCGTCAAGGCCAACATCACCAGCCTTTAACTTCACCATAAAGTCTACTTTGTAACAATGAACCATATTATATACTCGGACATATTTTAGGGAATCACAAAATTAAACTATTTCACGCATGAAACTTACGAAAATTGTTCCACGCATTGCCACCGATCTTGATAGCTCTCCTCTTCTTACTCGCCTTGCTTCCAAATGGTATAAACAATAAAACGCATTCGTGTGTAATGCAAATTATGATGAAATCATTGTTTACACTACATAACACCGTGACGCTGTTCATTGTACACCATAACGTCAATACTACTCTCAATCATTTGTTTTGGGACGAATCGCACCTCTTTTAAACCGTCGAACTATAGGGCCTCTGGTATGTCACCGTCCGCTTTGGAGGCTAGAAGGGGTCTAGAAATCAACATACCTTCGCGCCAAGACGTCTTCTTCTTCCCCACCCTTCCTTTTACTCTTGCTTCGGTTGACCCACTCATGGTTGAAGAAGAATTCGAATCCTGCGTCACAAACTAAAGAACCCTAAAACTTGGAAGCTACTCGCAACCGGATCAAACGTATAACTTTCGAACACGAAAAAGTTGAGCCCGTGCCGACTTATCTCAAATGCTACTTAGATGCTTGTTGCGGCGACGGTGGAAGATGTTCATCACACTGGTGCAACAGAAGAAGGAGGAGGAGTGGAAGTTACGTACCTGGTTCCTGGTCCGACCGTGGAGAAGAACGTGGAAACGGCAACCATTACTTCACGGTTGCCTCCAAAACGACGTCGTTTTGGTATTTGAACGCACAAAAAAAAAATTGGTACTTCAACTCCTTCAAACTTCAGGTACTTCAAAATAGAAAAGCCTGATTGGAAGAATCCGAATCATTCCCAGAATCTAACTGACACGCTTTTCTCTCCTTGTGCAAATGCGACAGACCCCTTGTGCAAATGTTTCGAACGATTCACGCCGTGGGAGTTATGCGGCTCCTTCTGCTGCTGCTGTTCCTTTTCAATGCGAGCTTGAGCTTCGCTGGGGCTCACGTTAATGGATTCGGAGAGCAACCGCTGGCGAAAATCCGAATCCTGAAAGCCACTCTTGCTCTCCATGGGAACGCTCTTATCACAGCCCGTCCGGTTGTTCTTGGGCTCAATGTGAGAAGATTTTTTTTTTGGTGTTCGGCAATGTGTTCTTTCGTTCTTCGTTTTTGTAGACCAAGTGTTTGATGTTTGTCTTCTTAGGGGCAAGATACAGAGTGGGTCACTGTCAGTTTAGCCTACGCCTATCCTGCCGTTGATGATTGGGTTGGAGTGTTTTCTCCAGCTAAATTCGAGTGAGATCCACGTTTCCTGTTATATTTCAATTTGGGTTTCTTTTTAGTGTATCCTGAGAGCATCAACTTGCTTCATTTAGCGCAGGTAAATGATGCATGAAGTTTATAGTCACTTATTTGATATTTGATTCTCCTTCTTGGTTTTGTGGTCTCCTGGATCTTTTTTTTTCCTGCTTTAGTTATTGTTTCGGAAACTAAAGAAGTGTGATATAATCGCAGCTCGTCTACTTGTCCACCTGTGAATGACCGCAAAGAAGAGATGCCATTTATCTGCTCAGCTCCAATAAAGGTGAAGTTTTGGATTTAATTTCCCTGACCAGCCAAGTATGTCACCTCACCTCATTCAATATTTTTGTTATTTAATCGCTGCTGACATCAATATCATTTTCCCAGTACAAGTATGCAAACTATTCGAACCAAAATTATTTAGAAACTGGACGAGCTTTTCTGAGGTTCCAGCTCATTAATCAGCGGGCAGATTTCTCATTCGCATTATTCAGTGGTGGATTGTCTGATGTGAGTTGTACTTTGTAGCAACTCTCATTTAATTTTTCTCTTAGAAAATCTCATCATAAAAGACTTTCTCTTATCTTCTTTGTTATACTCATCTTCGGCTGATCTTGATAACAGTGCTTTTCAGTAAACATTGATGCTTTACTTTGACTAACAGTATTCTTGAATTGTGCAGCCAAAATTGGTTGCCATTTCCAATTCCATTTCTTTTGCGAATCCAAAAGCACCTCTATATCCAAGGCTTGCTATAGGAAAATCTTGGGATGAAGTAAGCTTATATGATTTTGATTGTATACCGATTTCATCCCCATTTACCATTTGTCTCAATGCTGTGTAACTGCATTTTCATCAGTTCTGTTCTTAGCAAGTTTCATCTCTCTGTAGGAAGTTTAGGTCCCTTGCATTTTACATGGCTTAAATGAGGCCTCATAAGTTGATGATATAAGATGGTTTCATTTCATAGAAGTTTCACATGTTCCAATTTTGACTGCCCCTAAATTAACTTACATTGCCTGTGTACTTCTTCATTCCATAAAAAGTATATCCTGCACAACCACAAGTTTGTTAACCGCGAGATAAAGAGAAAAGCTAATGATTTTTGTACGCTTATCTTAGTTAGTCTTGAACTTATTTTTGTGTTGAAATCCAAGTAATAATTTATTTTTAATGCACAGATGACAGTAACCTGGACAAGTGGCTATGACATAAGTGAAGCTACTCCATTTGTCGAATATGGTTTGGTGGGGGATTTTAAAGTTCAAGTACCAGCCGGAACTTTAACCTTCAAGCAGAACAGCATGTGTGGTATGCACGTCATAAACCTTACATCCTGTAAGAAGTTTAAATTTAATCCAAAATAGAGTACAAGATACAAACTTAATGATATGAATAGTACCTGATGGACTCATTGATCCAGATTTGATGTGAAGCTTTTAAGATCTTACCCCAAAACCATAGTGATGGTCAATAGGGGGTGGGGTGGTGTAAGGGAATATAGAGCTTCACTACACTTGATCACAAGCTTCAATTCCTCTGCTTCACATCAAAGGGGCTATATCTTTTTTGTTTATGAGGGGGTTTATACTTTCTACCTCTAGCTTGTAACTGAAGCTAGTAACTCTCCTAATGGGGGTTTCTCCATCCACCTCTTATCCTTAATTTACTTCCTACGTCCCAGAAAAACTCCCCAGTATTCCTATTTGGGCTGTCTTAGAAAATTTGGCACATTTTCTATTAACAAAATTTTTAACACCACTTTTACCTTATTGCTCTCAAATTCCAAACTCCATCCAAAAAGTTACTTTTGTCTTATATTCCAGTTTTTACTGTATTACTCTCAAGTCTTCAAGACTTCAACACTCCTTTGCCCAGTCAAATGTCACCTCTTCAGCCTATAAACTTTAAGAGGTTAGTGTGAGATATGATTTTTCTTGATAGAACTCAAATCCTAAACAACATTAAATACGAAAAGCCCTTGACTGGGAATCAATCAGGATCA
Source organism: Stellera chamaejasme (assembly GCA_024586325.1). Classification (NCBI taxonomy): domain Eukaryota; kingdom Viridiplantae; phylum Streptophyta; class Magnoliopsida; order Malvales; family Thymelaeaceae; genus Stellera; species Stellera chamaejasme. The sequence goes on along the minus strand of CM044984.1, from coordinate 22,803,736 downwards.
AGAAACTTAGAATCCTAATCCCGGACTTTAGAGGATCCTATCTAACATACCTAAAACAAGAAGATTTTACAAGGAAGCTAATTAGATGACTTACTAACTACACTAATTACACGAATAAAAAGTTGACGAATCACAATAATTACAACAGTTGATAAACCAGCAAGAACTGTAATTATTTAGGGATTAAATAGTTGAACACGTTACTCTAGTTCATTCCTACGTTGATGCAACTGAATGGATGGACTTATGCTAGAATGATTTTCACTCTTCTATGCAGGTGCACCAGCAAGAACTGTTGGATGGCGTGATCCTGGTTTCATACACACAAGTTTTTTAAAGAACTTGTGGCCAAACTCTGAGTAACTCCTCTGAGATCAATTTGCCCTAGCAAATAGTTTTGAAAATATGAAGAGGATCAGTTAGTAAAGTTGTAAATATCCTTTTAGGTACACATACAAGATTGGCCATCTATTATTCAATGGTTCAATTGTATGGAGCAAGTCATATTTGTTCAAATCATCTCCATATCCTGGACAAGATTCATTGCAGCAGGTCATAGTATTTGGTGACATGGGAAAGGTAATGCCAAACTCCTTTTATCTTTTCTTTCTTCTTTTCTTTTTAAAAAATCTGAGATGCTGTTTTGGATGTTAATTTTTAACGGAGTCAAAGAGAAGTCTATGATGGGTTTCATTTTGCTCAGCTGATCTATGTAAGATGACGGAAAATTATCCTGTTTACTTTGTTTTGAGAGTAAACGGACAGAGATACCCTTTGTTTTTTTCGCAAAGTGGTGTAAAAGGCAGTTGGAAACCACTGCTTTATCTCATCATGTTGTTCCTGGAACTTGTGTGGCCGCTATTTCAAATTTTATCTATATAATGCTTAATCGTGTTTTAAAATGTGCAAGGTTCCTACATGCTTGGTATTTTTGAATTCGGAGGGGGGAACCTTTGTTAAAGTGGTGGTGTCCCACATTGATAACATTCTAACATTTATGTTGCAGTGGTGCGTTTCCACCTGATTCTGTAATTGTTAAAGTTATTTGTGAGAGAAATTAAAGGCTAATAATTACACAAGACCCCCTATATACTTTATATGCTAGAATACACAATACTAGAAGTAATAGTGGTCCTATTATTCGAGGTAATAGGAATCCTAGAAGTAATATAAGACCTATGAGTAAAAGAAATAAAACTCTTCTAACACTCCCCCCTGGAGCATACATATCATAAGCTCCAAACTTGTTACCAATAGAATTTACTTGAGACCCACCCAAAAGTTTAGTAAATAAGTCAGCAAGGAGTCTTGATTAGTCCTGCCTCAAGCTTCTCTCAAACAAAGTAACTATGCACCTCAACATGTTTGGTGCTCTCATGAAAGATGATATTAGAGGCAATATGAGTGGCTGCATGATTATTGCACATCAACTCATTGGAAAGGAACACTTAAAACCAAGTTGCTCGACCAAATGCTTCAACCCAATTAACCCACATGTAGCATTTTCCATGACCCTATACTCGGATCCAGCGCTCGAACGCGCTGTTTGGTTTTCTGGTCTAAGACCTTAATTCTCTCCTAAACTCTGATATTTTCTAGCTTGTATTTTTGGGCGTCCTTAAAAACCTATAATGTTTCCTTAAAAAAAATACTTCTAAAGTTACTTAAATACCCCCAAATTTCCTCCTCACCCACCTCCCTTCCCACGAATGGACTCCATAAGCAATTTACTCAATCTCCATTTCACACAGGGTTTATTTGGGAATGCACTTACAATCCACCTTTATCCTTAATCTTCGTACTAAAACAAAATCCTACAATATTTTGAGAATATGTTGTTGTACCTCCATAAATAATTATTGTAGAGTTTTAATACCCCTTTTAATGCCATTTAGGCAGAGCGTGATGGGTCAAACGAGTATGCCAATTATCAACCAGGTTCACTTAATACAACAGATCAACTCATCAGGGATTTAAGCAATATTGATATAGTTTTCCATATTGGAGACATAGCATATGCAAACGGATACATTTCCCAATGGGATCAGTTCACATCACAGGTGGAGCCGATTGCTTCAATTGTGCCCTACATGATTGCAAGGTTATTGAACTGGCTCATCTAGTGATTTGTTTATAGTTTAGTTGAAAACATATTTTACTGACAGTTTGAGAGCTATAATTCTTTGATGTAGTGGCAATCATGAACGTGATTGGCCTAATACAGGATCATTTTATAATACTATGGATTCAGGAGGTGAATGTGGTGTGCCTGCAGAGACCATGTTTTATGTTCCTGCTGAGAACAGAGCCAAATTCTGGTAATTTAGAATCTTTTTTCTTAGATATTGTTTAGTATTTAATGTCCTGGTAAACAAATTATCATTGGGTATTAAAGCTTTCTTTTTGCAAGAAAACCTTTCCATTTGCAAATGGTCTGGTACACGAGATTTAAAGTTCATGTACATTAGTGCTATTCCATCAGTTTTCTATAACTTCTGGGCGTGAAATCTATTTTCTTCCTTGTCATGTTCTCATGAGGTTTAACTTTGCACCATGGCTAGTTATCAAATGAGATTCAGCTTCTCCAGGCACCACCCATTATGTCATTTTAAGCGTTATTCTTTTAACATCCAAAAATGCAGGTACTCAACTGATTATGGCATGTTTCACTTCTGTATAGCTGATAGTGAGCATGATTGGAGAGAGGGATCAGAACAGTATAAGTTCATTGAGCATTGCCTTGCATCAGTTGACAGACAAAAACAACCTTGGTTGATATTTGCTGCTCATCGCGTCCTTGGATATTCCTCCGACAAATGGTATGGTTTGGAAGGTTCATTTCAAGAACCTATGGGAAGGCAAAGTTTGCAGAGACTTTGGCAGAAGTACAAAGTTGATATCGCCTTTTATGGTCATGTCCATAATTATGAAAGGACATGCCCTATATACCAGGTAGACCAACATTCCTTTATCACTCAAATCTAGATGTCTCATTAGACGAGTTATCTATTTCACTCAGCCAAATCTTGCATTGATCATTGGGAGGAGGGGTTGCAACTTGCACAAGTAGTTCTTGCTATGCCCTAATGGACATTCGTAAATTTAAGTTAGCAAACAATATGTGCCCGTTTTAAATTTTGAAATTTTTTCCACGTTTTTAATTCCAATTTTCCTTTATTTTAAATGTTTGAGTGTATAACCAGTTCTTAAAAGTGGAAAAAACCCCCCCTTGTTTTCTGAAGTTTGGAAGAGTCAAATATTGAAATGGAAAACTTCTAAAACAAGGTTTCCCATTATAATAAGTTTTCCAAAGTTTGGAAATTAAGGTTTAAAAACTACTTATACATTTAGACATTTATTAAGAAAATCTGGAACTGGAAAACTTAAGGAGCCCTATGTTTCTAGTATAAGACATGCTTGAGATAACCGTTCAGTCATACAGAGACCTCAATAGGTCAATTTAACATAGTATATACAGTGAATTATACCCTGAACTTGTCGGCAGGAAGTCAGCTGATTTACGCATTTCTGTGCATAAAAAACCTTTGCGAGAGAGAGCATTGAAGAAAGATATAAAGCACTGACCAGTTACTAATAAATACATATGTTATAATACTAAAAGCAGACATTAAATATTCTATATTGCTCAACTTAAACACTGCATAATTCAAGAAGATGATTGATAGAGTTTTTGTTTTTTTTGTAGCGATTTATATTGATTTTCATTTAGTTAATGGAAGTGTTAACTCATCTTGGAAGTCTTTGCACACATGCATATTAACTCAGGCCCTATTTAGAATAGAGTCAGCATTTAACTTTAGAAGTGGGAAATGTTACTCCCTTCGTTCCAAGTGTATTGTCACTTTTAGCTTTTTTGTGTAGATTAAGATTGTCTTTGCTCGTTAATTCATTTCACATGAACTTCCATCTTTACCCCTCCCAAACCCATTCTCACATCTCCCAACTAACTCTCTAGACTCCTTAAATGTGTGCATTTGCAAGGGTAGAAGTGGACTAAAATAAAACACAAGTGGGAAAATGTCATTTCATTTGAGATAAAAATATTTTGATGTTGTGACAACACACTTAAGACGGAAGAGTATCTAACTGGTAACTTTAGGCATTAGATGCTTAAAGAAGTTGTCACAGTTTGTTGATAAATTATCTCTATCTCTAATGCTCATATTAACTGCTATTCCAAAAATAGAGTCTCATACTTCTCATAATTAGAAGCCTTCATGCAATTGCTGACAAATGCAATATTTAGAGTAAATTTTAAATATATATATATATATATATATATATATATATATATATATATATATCAAATTTTAGAGTAAATTGCAGAAGAATATTTATCATTTGCTGTTAGAAGTTAGCTAATATAACTTAAGTCCAACCAAATAAAGGATAACAGTGGAAACGCATGTTTTTGTAGAATTAGAACAAACAAGAACTGATATTCTCACCATTTTGATATGTGCAGAACCAATGTGTGAATAATGAGAGGCATCATTATTCCGGTACCATCAACGGCACGATTCACGTTGTAGCTGGTGGTGGAGGAAGCCACCTCTCAGAGTACAGCGAAGTAACCCCAACTTGGAGCCTTCACAGAGACTACGACTTCGGCTTTGTGAAGTTAACTGCATTCAACCATTCCCATTTGCTGTTCGAGTACAAGAAGAGCAGGGATGGTAAGGTCTACGATTTCTTCACTATTTCAAGAGATTATAGAGACGTCCTGGCCTGCGTGCACGATGCCTGCGAACCAACAACTCTGGCATCTTAAGTCTCATTTAGGTTTGGAAAATTCTCCAAATTTTCTATTCCAAATTTCCTTTATAGATGTTCTGACGCATGACTTGTTTTTAGAAGAGGGAAAATTTGTTTTCTAGGCTTTGGAATACTCGAGTCTAAGATGGAAAACTTTTAAAACAAAGTTTTTCATCTTCACATGTTTTCCAAAAGTTTGGAAAAAGTTGTTTTTCATCTCTTAAAAACAAGTTAGATAATCGAACATTTATAGGGGAATTTTGCTTCAGAAAATTTGGAAATTTAAAACTAAATTCAGCCATTGGATGTGATTGATTTAGGATGATGTATTGCCAATTCGGGCATTTCTGAAATGTTGCCATTCAGTGTATCATTTGGTTCATGGGATGTGAATGATATTGAGATGATGTATATCAAGATCATTGCCTCTTGTACATATATTGAACTTCTGGAAATAAAGCTTCATGCGTTGCTCTAGTTTCTCCACATTGCCCAATAAACAAATTTAGTGCCCATTTGAATGGCTTAGAGTCAATGGGTTTTTTTTTTTCCGAAGGCAAAAAAGTCAATGGTTTAAACCAATACTCCAAGTTTATTTTCTTCTCTGTTATAGTTCTTCTCTGTTATAGTTCTGTAAGTTTATCTATTCCTATTATTCATACGTCTTCCATTACTTCTAGAAGTCCTAATTATCATTAGGATTAAGATTCCTATTTCTTCTAGTTTTTTGTATTTTATTACTCTTTTTGTCAGTAAAAAATTGAGCCATTTATTCTGACAGTTTTATAGTATTTAATCTATTATTCTTTTTCATGAATGTTTAAATACTGAAAATTCAATATTTCACATGTATATCAGAATTTGAAATCTAATTTTTTATATATATTTTTACTGAATTTTTAAAACTATTTATATTTGTTAAAATTTGAGTCAAACATTAAGAGTCTATTTGGTAGGTGTTAAGCAAGCACTTAAGCCAGCCGCTTAAGTCACACATGTGACTTTCAAAAACATCCCAAGATTAACAAATATTTACAAAATTGCCATTGTTGCTTCTTCTCCAACCGTAGTTTTAACATTAACGTAGATCACCGTCGGACGTCGTTGCACCCATCTCATTAATTACTCATGAGCGGGTTGAATCACTTTGGTGATTCCTTCCAGCTATGAATGATAAGTTTAGGTGCATCCCTCAAATTTCGAATGAGCATGCGGAGTCATGTCTTCGGTGATGGTCGAACCAGGGTTGATTGTTGTCGGTTTGAACTCCCGGATCGCTTTTGCTTGACTATTGTCATGTTTTAGCAGGGGTAATTTCACTTTCATATTTGAGGTCGCACGGGTTCCCGGATGCGGGTTATTTCGGGTGGTCGACAGCTCCCGAAAAGGTATATTTTTCCGGGAGCGGGATTTGTTTCGGGGCGGTCAGTAAGCTCGGTAGCTTTATCGGGACCTCGGAAAAGGGAACTGTCAGCATATTTGGGATCGTACGAGCATTCCGCATCTTTTTACGGAGTATATTTTTGGGGGACGGGATGTTCGTTCCCGGGCGACGCCCGGGGCTCGGGATGGAAGTTTTGTGACGGCTTTATTGTGAGATGTGCTATGGCTCGGGACGAGTAATATGGTGATAACCGAGCAAGCACACACGACGGGAATTTTAGATCGGGCAAGCACGCGCACACGTCGGGAGTTACTCGGGTGAAGTTGGCGCGGGACTACGCTCCAACACTTAAGCATTTTCGGATTTGGCTTGGGTGTGAGTCACCATGGTGACTAAGGTGGTGACTCACATGCTAGGAGGACAAGTGTCCATGTGAGTCATAAAAGGGGAAGTATAAAAGATGGAATTTAGGAAGAAATCCATTTTTTGTCTTCATTTCTTCTCTTCCACCATACATACGTGACTTCATCTTCTTCTCCCTCACTTGTGTTCTTCATCCTTCAAAGGGTAAGCAAGGATTAATCTTGGTGTTGGACTTAAGCTTGAGGTAAGCTTGTGTTCTTCATGGTTTAGTAAGTTTGAAGCATGGTTTTTGGGTGGAAACAAGGTTTAGAACCGATTTCATGTTAAGCCTTTGCTACATGATATGTTCATCTTCTTGCTTCAATCTTTAAGTATGTTGTTCTTGGCATGGAGTAGTGTAGGAATCAAGGTTTGATTTATGGAAGAGCACCATGGATGGGAAAACCCTAATTGGCCGAATTTGATGTTGAATTCTAAACCTATTGATTGGTTGTGTTCTTGAATCATGCTTGAGATATGTTGTTCCTAGCATGATTCTAAGTTGATGTGTGGATTCAATTTGAAGATGAACATGTTGGGTAAAAAGTACCCAATTTGCCGAAATGTTCATAAGGGTTTTGGTATGATTATGGTTGATTAAGGTGATGTATGTTAGTAAGCATGCTTGAAATGTGTAATTGGTGAATTAAGCATGTGTTTGGAACCTTAATTGGTTTGGATTAAAGTTTGGTGTAAAAGGGAGGTTGAGGCCGAAATTAAAGGAAGGTTTTGGTTATGTTTGTGTTGTGTTTTGGGATTGTTTTGGTAGTGATTTGGTATCGGGAATGGAAGTAGGTAACTAACGATGTTCGGAACGTCGTTTTCGGGAATTGTGGACAATCCCGACCTACTTGCTTGTTTGCGGGGTAAATGCTGGGAAAGTGTGATTTGAATGTTTGGTTGTGGTTATGGGTGGTTAGATAACAATGTTCTAGCTCGGTTTGAGAAACCGAGCTCTCTGTGGAATTTTGCGGGAAAGTGCGGGATTGTGCGGGATTAGTTCCCGGGGGTTGGATTGGTGATTTCTGACTTGTGTGTGGTTGTTCAGCTTGAATCAACAGTTGCGGAGTAGCGCGGGACTTCGGAAGTCACACTACCGCGTTTCGGGACGAGCGTCGGGATTTTGCAGGGATTCTTCTGCGGGTCGGTAATAGTGCGGTAAGGGTTTTAGTATTGCTCTCGATTCTGCATTTCGGATTACTTTATAAAATGCGTGGCTGGGTGTATCGAGTCTGAGTTTGGATTGAGGGTAGCCCGAGGATACCCAAACTTGGTCAGTCGGGATAGGCATTGGTGTGCAGGTGCGAGGACTCGAAGATGCTGATGTTCTGATTCAACTCCTATGGGCGTGGTGTTTTGATTCAACTCCTACGGGGGTGGTGTTCTGATTCAACTCCTACGGGGGTGGTGTTCTGATTCAACTCCTTCGGGGGTGGTGTTCTGATTCAACTCCTACGGGGGTGGTGTTCTGATGGGGTTAGCTACCTCGAGCTGGTACCAGTCTCATGTGCCTGCGATAGTTCATTACGTTGATAGGCCAGAATGGACTATCGTTTCAGAGCGTGTCTGTTTGCTATACTAACAATTCTGCTTATGTGCATTGCATATGTTTGATTTGCATTGGTTGAGCATATGTTGGTTATCTGCTGCTTGTGTGCATTTTCTTTGTCTTTGTTTTGCAGGTTGTTATACGTAAAGATAAACCGTGCCTATCCCCAAGCCCTTACTAAGTTCTCAAAAGAGGACTTACCCCCTTTCTATTTACCGTTTCAGGAGTACCTGACCAACAACCCGCAGAGTGAGTCTAGGGTGTGTTGTCAGATTCTGCTTGTACCCTTACATTTGTCTGATTTTTCTGTCTGTAAGGGGCAGTCTCTTTGAGTAACTATAGTCTGGGATCTAATATCTGAAATCTGAATCTGTAATCTGAAATCTGAATCTGCATCCGAATCTGTTGTCTAAAATCTGTATCTGTATCTGAGTCTGAATCTATAATCTGTTTTCTAACTTCTGGTTTTATGCTACGGATAGCATATGAGTTAACACAGTTAACTTATCTCTCTCTTATGTTGGTGTGTTAGCAGCAACAGCGGTACTTGCGGGGATCTTCTGATCTCGGAGTTTCAGCTAGATCCCGCACTTGGGTATTCTAAGGTTTTCCTTGGTCGGCTCTGTAGGTGTATATGCATGCATGTCATCTGTCTGATCATGCTATGTATCTTAGATACATTCTGCTTCTGTGTAGATGTTTTGGATACTCTGTAGGACCGGGGACTCGCCCATGACAGTGGGAGGCGGGACCCGGGGTATGATCATATTCTGATGTGTTAAGACACATTCTGTATCTGTATGATTCTGTGGATTTTATGAATGATGTTATCCATGAACTGCATGTTTGGTGATGGTAGAGTGCTCGCCTATTTCAGTGGGGCGGGGCTCGCCATGGATAGCTAGGGTTATTCTGTATACTTGCCATGTTTGGGAATTGTAGGTTGCGGGTCGAATCACGACCGAAGGTTATAAGCGCATAACTCTGTCTGCATACTCCGTGAGCAAAGTGTTCTCAGGCACCGGGCCTTCGAGAATGAGACTTTGTGGGCCGGGTCATGAGACCACTGCACGCAGCGGACTTCGATAGTACCATTTCCGCGGTTTCCGTCGCAACTTCCGCTTCTGACGTCGCGGGCGGCCCCGCCTCCGCAACCGGGCGTGGGTGCTCGTGACACGGTAAACCTTGTGATAGCCACTAGACCCAATTTGTCAATAACTAAAGCCCAAAAATGCCAAAAAGGTATAGCAAAAGGCCAAGTCAGTAGCGCAGAATAAATGTTCCATTAAAAAGCTCAAATAATATAAGGTAAAACACCCAAGAAGTATAAGACAAGAAAAATAAGGCAAAGTGCCCGAAGAATACAAGGAACTACCCGAACAATAAGGATATTCCCGGACTGTACAAGAACTCACTAACACGTGTCCCTGACATGCCGCCATTCTATATTGAGATATTACGATAATGTCACTCCATTACAAGGGCCGATAAAAGCACTAATAATACATTCATTTCGAGATAACTTTTCACTCTCATTCTCTCGTTGCTGTCATACTCATTCCTAAAATTCACCAATACCGACTTGGCATTGGAATATCAAACAGAGGGTCCCCTCTACTTCCCCTTCTTGGCATTCTGACTCATCATACAGGAGGACAATGGCGTCCACCAACGTCATCTCTCGACGTAGACAGAACATGAGGACAATGGCGGCTGCCACCATAGATCCGCCACCAAATGGCGCCGTCTGTCGGAACGGCGAGGGCCCACAAGATTAGGCTCCTCACACGTTGCTCGAGGGTCAGTCCCGTTCCAACCCATCTCAGCCGGAAGGAAGAGATTTTACCAATGGCCTCATGGCCGATTCCAACTACCAAAGCTCATCGGCGGAGACAACTCACGGGGCCACCTTCCTGCGGCCAACTTCCAGCCTCCGTCGAAGCGATGTCAGACGAGAAGCGATCCTGGACCCAGCACTAGTCCAGGCTGTGAGAGTTGTACTTAGGGAAAAACGAAGGAGCAGTAACCACTCCGAGCACTCAGTCAGGTCACAGAGAGAGTATCGGTCACGACATCGATCATCGAGTGAAGAGGTCATACATCATAGGGCCCGAAGGGAATCCCATCTGAACCGTCGGAGATACCAAAGATCCAGATCCCCGAGGGAGCGCAGAAGAGGGTGGTCCCTAAGACCAGAAAGATTGGTTGCTAGGGATCCAAGGGACGAGGTCATCCGCCACATGCTTCACCGCCTGGAGCAGGTCGAAAGAGACTCCAGGAAGACTACAGAAGCTCGTTCGGAGATCATTTCTAAGGACGGTCCATTTACTAGACGAATTCGGGAAGGCCAGCTGCCCCGATCGTTTAACCTACCTCACCCACTTGAAGTCTACAGTGGTACAAAAGGGCAATGGAGTTTAAGGCAGCCAACGAAGCCGCTCTTTGCAAGTGCTTCAAGATAGCTCTGGGAGGACCAGCTTCAGCCTAGTACAACTCCCTTCTCCCGGACTCCATCACATCATTCGGGGATCTAGCCACTAAGTTCACCACTCATTTCATCGGATGTAAAAGATCAGCCAAGAGAGCAATCCAGATGTTCGACATCAAACAAAGGCCGAATGAGAACAGTCGGGAATTTGTGGAGAGATTCAACAAGGAGGCAGTCCATGCCTCAGTCTTAACAGACAACATCCGAATCACGGCCTTCACCAAGGCACTTCTCCCGAACTCCAGACTTGCATACGAGCTATCCCGGAGAACATCACAAATGTGGAAGAAATGTATGCGGTCACTCAGGAGCACATGATCGAACAACAGTTGCTGTCCCAAAGGGAGGCGAAGCGGGACAAGAAAGACAACTGGGAGCAAAGAGAGATCCCCCGAAGCCTACGATCATCAGACACTCGGGAAGCTGGGGATGGCAAAAGAAGCATTTCAAACGGAATCAAAGTTTCACGCCACTGAACACTACCCGGACTAGCATCCTCGCCGCATTACAGAAGCAGGGAAGTGAGAGCATTAGTTGGCCGAGAGCCATGCCTGATGAAGCGAAGTGCAATTCTTCCAAGTACTGACAGTTCCACAGGGACAACGGACATGACACTGAACAATGCTACCAATTGAAGAGGTACATCGAACACGTCATCAAGAAAGGTTCCTTGAGGGAGTACTTAAAAATGCCTTCGGATGGAGGACCTTCCCGAGGGGAAGAAAAGGAAGGAGAGGTAGCTGGTTAGGAAAGGAAGACAAGGGGAGGAAGTCTCCACCCCAGGCTAACGGGGTGCTAAATACCATCACCACCACCTTGGGATCGAACGCAAGGAAGAGGAAGACAAGAGAGATAGCTTCCCTAAGCTTCGGAGACCCAGCCCTGAAGATCAAACGCGCTAATGGTACGGAAGTCAAGTTCCTACACTATGACCCACTCATCATTTCCCTCCGGATATGAACAATTGATGTCAGAAGGGTCCTCTGTGACGACGGCTCGAACGCAGATGTGTTGTTCGCTAAAGCTTACAGAGAGTTGATGTTGAAATCAAGCAAGTTGACCTCTGTCGAGACAACAACCTATGGAGTAGGACCGGATGAGCTGCCAGTCCTCGGGTGTATCGAGCTCCCAACCATGTTGATAGGAACCAGGCCAGAAGGGCAATCCCGGTACACGACAATGATGGTAAATTGGTTGGTCATTGACGTCCATTCGGCATACAACGCAATCATCGGGAGAGAAACACAAGGAACTATTCACATGAGAAGTGTTGTGAAGTACCTCACAATCACCTTTGAGAACGAGGAAGCTGACGACTCGATTTATGTGAGTAAGAAAGAAGCTAAGGACGTTATGACTCTTGCTCAGAACGGCCCGAAGGCAGGCAGCTCAAAGGAAGAAGACGAGGAAGCACTTGAAATCGAGGAAGTTACTTTGGAGGGAGACCGAATCACCCGCATTGCCAAGCACTTGCTCGAAGATAGTAAGACAAAATTTATAAATCTCCTTCAAATGAATAAAGATCTTTTCGCCCACTCTCCAAGTGACATGCCCGGGATCGACTCGAAAGTAATCCAACACAGCCTGTGCGTTGACCCGATCGTGAGGCCCGTAAAACAAAAGAAAAGAAACAATGTACCATTCAAAAGTACTTTCATCATAGAATAAATCTCGAAGCTATTTGCCGCAGGAGTCATCCGTGAAGTATCCTATCCCGAAAGGCTGAGTAATCCCATAGTGGCTACCCGGGAAGACAATGATAAATTACGTATATGCATTGACTTTACAAATGTAAACGACGCTTGCCCGGAGGACTTATACCCCACACTTCTGATCGATAGACTCATGGGTTCTACAACAGGACTTATACCCCACACTTCATAAGTGACTCCGGCACGCATTGCTACATTAGAATGCCCTTCGGGTTCAAGAATGCCGGAGCAACATATCAAAGGCTAATGGACAAAGTGTTCTCTGAACAGAAAGGGAAGATTCTCGAAGTATACGTCGACGATATCATCGTCAAAAGCAAAGAAGAAAATGATCTTATCCGGGATCTCGAAGAAGTGTTCAATCTGCTCCGGAAGTATGAGTTTAGGTTGAACCCGAATAAGTGCGTCTTCGGGGTAACGGCGGGAAAGTTCCTCGGGTTCATGGTCTCCGAACTTGGCATAGACACAAATCCAGAAAAAATCAAGGCCTTGTTGAACTCGAAGACACCTGCTTCGGTCAAAGATGTGCATAGATTGCTGGGGAGGATAACGGCCTTAAGCAGTTTCATATCCTGGAACGAGGAAAAATGTTGCCCATTCTTCAAACTCCTGATCAAGAAAAGTGTGGAACCCGGAAGAGTCGCTGTTAAGAAAGGAGCGAAGAAATCGTAGGAAGAAAATGCTGCCGAACGGGCAAAATTCGAATGGAACCCCGAATGTCAAAAAGCCTGGGAGGAGATCAAAGCTTATCTTTTGGAAATGCCTACTCTTCGGCAACCAACCGAAGATGGACCTTTGATAGTATACTTAGCCGTGGGTGAAAAAGTCGTAAGTTTGGTCCTTGTGCAAGAGGATGAATAGGGAAAGCAATGGCCGGTCTACTATGTAAGCAAGTCATTACACAAAGCCGAAGTCAACTACCCGATGCTTCAGAAATTTGTCTATGTTATGACACGGACTTCCGTCCATGCCATAACTGAAGAGATTTAAGAGATAAGGACTGAATTGCAAGTTTACTAAAACTTGCAAGGTAAAATTGAGATTTTCTAGAAATTAAGGACTGGAATGCAAGTTTGGAAATTTACAAGTTAGTAAATGGGATTCTTTTTTTTTTGAAAAACTAGGAACTGAATTGGAAGAAAACTTGAAGTCAATGGACTTAAGTGAAAGAAATAAAAAAGATAAAAAGGGAATAAGATCAAATTGAGAAGAAAGAACTGCAATGGGGTAAAATTGTGTAATTAAAATTAACCTAGGACCTAGTTGTAATTAACCAAAAACCTAGACATTAAGCAACCTCCTAATTGCTACACACGATGCAGACAGGGAGGCTTTATTTACCACCTGTGTTTCTACACATACTGATGGGGTCCACTCCAATAAATTACTTCTGAAACCTGGTTCTTTCTAACAATGTTCAAATAAGTCCTCACAGTTAATTTTGTACATAACGTGGCTCTGATACCATTTGCGCCCAGATATTAAACTGATATTAGACAGAGAGACAGATATATATGAAATCACACAACTGATATTCAAATATTAAACATGAACTTACAGAATCTGGTGAATAGCAGATGATTACAGCACACAGTGGTTGTTGGATAAACACACTAGCACACCAAACTTCCAACAACAGCAACACACGTACAAACCAAACTTGAAACTATGAAAATATTAATAGTAGTAGGAGGATGTTCAACACATGAACGAGGAAGGCAGAGAGAGATTTATTGCTAAGTAATGGATGCCTTCTTCATCTGCTGAAGTCTCCTTATATAGCCAGATTTCTGTGAGGGAGGTCCTCAACTTCTTTTACAGCTGTAATGCACCAATGCTACAGTCATTATGCATTATTGCCGAGTGCATTTTCTTTACAGAAGTGGACAAAAGATAATTATCCCACTAATGCATTTTACCTTCTCCTTCACATGGTTCTGTCTGCCATTAAGCTGGTCCACCAGATGATGACCCTTGGTTAGGCCCGCCTTTTGCCAACTGCTCCTTGACAAATTTGAAAGCTTAGCCTATCCTTCATCTCTTCTAATGGGATGTCTGCTAACTCTGATCCGGAGTAAAGCTTCCCAAGAGTTGTATCAATGTTTTCTTCTTCCAAGAGTTCAGACATACCAATTCTCTTGAGAGTGATGTTTTCTATGAGATATGCATTAATAACGCATTTATCCCACCAGTGAGAAACTCATACCTTTTCTAAGATGGGAACATATTTTTCTTGATTTATTTCATAGTGCCATCTAATAATTCATGGGATTCGATAAATGACCAAGAAATAAAACTCAGAAAAAGGAATTGCCATCTTTCTAGATTTCTGTTTGTTGAACTTAACAAATTTTTCATAAGATTCTCTGACAGTATCTGGAAGTTGTTCTGATATCAAACCACTTTTCTCAAACCAGTGGTGAAACCAGTTTGAAAATCTTATCTGGTCTGTTTTGAAGATTATCAGCCAGAAATGTCTTAGTTCTGAGTTCTGGATATTAAAGACTTCTTCCCATTCTTGGATATAATCCCAATAAGTATAAGCATGGTTACTATATCCTCCAAACAAGAACCTTTATCTAGAATGAGGAATTCCACATTCTTCTGGAGTCCAGACTTTTAGAATCCCTAGGTTAGAAATACCTATTTCCTTGAAATACTTTCCTTTAGGAGATTTGGTATTTCTGTTTTTATGTTCTATCTCCGCAGATCCCGTTTCTAGGAGAATTAATTCAAAGAATTCATGTTTTCTAATGGGATGAAACTCCCATACTGGATGTCTATTTCTAGGCCAATATTTTCTTGCCATTTCTGAAGGAGTTAAGGCCTTGACATCTTTGTCTTCTACAGGAAAGAGGGACTCTCTTTCTATTTCTCTTTTCTCTGCAGGGATTCCCAAAGAAACTAAAGTAATATCCTAAGATTTTGCATTCATTCTAGGAACCAGTGTTCCTTCAAAATATCTATTATCCTTGCAATAAGTATGAGGATAGGGGTAAGGGAAAGCCCTTCCTCTTTTAATTCATTAGGAGAGGTAGGTGTTATTGCCATATTCTCCTTTGCTTTTTTCTGAGAGGGTTCCCCTCTTTCAAATTTCTGGGAGGATTCTCCTCTCTCGATTCTCAATTTCTGTCTAGAAGGTAACTCATAAAGTTCCTCTGAAATTGGTTCTTGAGCTCCTATTTGGAGATAGAGAGCTAACTGGCTATCCTCTTGGGAAGATTGATATTCTATGTCCATGGAATTACTTCCATGAGACAATGTTTCCAGAAGATCTTCTTCTATGTTTCTTCTTACCTCATTCTTGAATTTCCCATGTCCTCACTGCAAAAATTCTCGAGTCAGAAAGTCAAGCAAACAATTTTTTTGATGCATCAATATGTTCAATATCAAAATAAAAAACAGCTAGTATTGATTGCCACCTAGAAAATATTTGTTTAGACGCGAGATTTTTAACGTCCTTAAGTAGAACACTTATTGCTGCTTTCCAGTTAGTTCCGATCAGAAATCTCTGATTTAGTAAATCTTCTTCAAACTTTGTGACACAAAGATTTATTGCTAAAATTTCTTTCTTTATTGTAGCATAGTTCTGTTGAGCTTGATTCCAGACTCCTGAAGTGAATCTTACCAATTTATCTTTCCCATCCATTTTCTGTTTTAAAATTCCTTCATATCCTATTTCGCTAGCATCAGTTTCAACAATCTGGAGGAAGAGTAACACAAGAGATTTCTTTAACTTTTCTTTTCACAAGCCTAACTGCATGTGTCTGTTCTATCCCCCATTCTGGAGGATTCTTCTTTAACCTATCAAACAGAGGTTTTCAATCCTTAGCCATGTCTTTATATAATTCTGAGACATAATTCAAGCTATCTAAAAACCTCTATAGTTGTTTCTTTTCCTTGATCTCATCAGGAAATTTTTCTGTAAAACTTATTGATCTATCAATAGGTTTTATTGTACCCCTATGTATCATATGTCCGAGAAATCGAACATTAGTCTGGAACAGTTCTATTTTCTTTGCAGAAACCAGTAATCCTACTTCTTCAATTATTTTTAAAAATTTATGTAAGTGCTTCCAATTCTGATCCACAGACTGTGAAAACACCAACACATCATCAATATAAACAATAGTAAAAGAACTATAAGGATTAAAGATTTCATTCATAATTCTCTGAAATTCTGAGGGTGCATTCTTTAAACCGAATGCCATTACATTCCATTCATAATGTCCAAAAGGAACATTAAACCCTATTTTATATTTATCATGTTCAGCAATCTTGATTTGCCAATACCCAGATTTCATGTCAAACTTTGAAAATACAGTGGAACTGTATAATCTTAACAACAAGTCTTTCTTATTAGGTATTGGATACCTAATCCATTTTAACACCTTATTAAGAGGCTTATAATTGATAACTAACCTTGGAACTCCTCTTTCTATTTCTGCATTCTTATTGACATAAAAAGTTGAGCAACTCCATGGTGAAGAACTCTTTCTTATTAAGCCTTTATCAAGAAGATCCTGTATTTCCTTCTTACAGTGGACCGTTAATTCTTCGCTCATTTGAATGGCCCTTGATCTAGTGGATATGTTTCTTTCTTCAAATTTTGCTTCATAAGGAAGATTAACAATATGCCTTTTTCTTTCCCAAAATGCATTGGGAATATCAGCACAAATCTTTCTATTCAAAACTTCTTTAAAAGTCTGAATTTGTTTATGAACTTCTTGAGTCTTAATTTTTTCTTCGACACTCTCGTGTCTAATATCTTCCTGAAGACTCATCAATGTTTCTTGCCTATTATTCAAACTGGCAGTAAATTCTTCTAGTAAGCTGGTTCTAGGTGGTTCAGCAAACTTAAAAACTATTCTTCTTCCAAACTTCTTGGTTGTCAAACCATTTCTATCAACCTTATAGGGTTTAATAGCACTAAGAAACGGTGTTCCAAGAATTACATCTTGGTTCATCTGAGCAAGCACTGTAAAATGCTGTGAGATACAAATCTTCTCTACATGAGTTAATTTAAATCTCATAGGCATTACTTGTTTATTAGCAGTTGTGATGAAACCAAAAGTTTTCTCTAAGTATTTATGGGGAATAAACCTTCTTTGATCACATTTCTATTAGCTCCTGAATCAATTAAAACAATAGTAGTAATCTCAAATTGTTTTTCAACCTTCAAAATGATTAAACTGCCCCAGGAGCGCACCACTCCACCACCAAATTCTCCAGCAGCAGGCCTTGATCCGGCCATCCTGCAGTCAATCACTGAGGCTGTGGCCAATAACTTACGCGAAACACTCGCTAATACTCTCAGGGGAGTTCTGGATAATGCGGGAACGCTGCGAACCAGCCAACCCGAGCGTCCCGCCACCCCGCCTCAACAAGTAAGTGATCCTGACCCTCCTTCGTCTATACTTATCGCGCTTACTAGACAGTTAGAGGAAATAGAAAAAAGGGAAGAGAGGGCCAGTGTTCATAACATCATCCAGAATGTGTTTAGACCACCTCTGGACCCAACCTTTCACTCAGCGGGTCTTGGAGATCCCCCTTCCAGATCAGTTTCTCCAGCCCAAGCTGGATGCTTACGACGGGTTGACAGATCCGGATATTCACATACAACGTTACGTCTCCGCGATGGCCATCGCGAGGGCGGATGACAACACCGTCTGCAGGGCTTTCAGCTCCACACTCACTGGGGCCGAAGCGAATTGGTATACCACCCTTCGCGATAAGCGGTTTAACTCCTTTGAGGAGCTCTCCCGCAATTTCTCCAATCATTTCGTGGTGTCCAAGCCACCCCCAAAAACGGCAGGACACCTCTTCAAGATTCGACAGAAGAAAGATGAGCCCCTCAAGGAGTACATTCAGCGTTTCCAGGCGAAATCCATCCAAGTCCCTAGTCTGGGGGAGGAAGCCCGCCTGCTTGCAGCCATACAGGGTCTCCGCTGGGAATCCCTTTTCTTCGTGGATGTGTACACCAACTGTCACCCCACGGCGGAAGCACACAGGCGATTACGATGCTGATTAACAGCGTAGCCACACTCAGTTGGGGTAACAGATCACACACACATCAAACTTGACAAGTGGGCCATGTGGGCCCCGCAGTTCATATTAAGCTTCTTACTCAGAATTTTTCCACGCAAATCATGTATCACACACATATGCTTACACATATACACACATGTGATTTCTGACAAAAATTCCTAAACCCGGGGCGTGGACCCCACGCGATGGTTTAAACTTTTTCGGACGTACAAGTCCCAAAACTGATAAAAACAAACATTCCACACTCAGAATCACAAACATGCACAAAATCTGCCCAGAATGCTTTTCCGCAAAAAATCCAGCACAAATCTGACTTTTGACGGAAACTCGGATTTTTTTTTAATTATACATGCATGCATGTCATCTACAATATACAGAGACACAAAAATGTTATTGAAATACATATGGAACGTACGAGGTGGCGACGCTACCAGGTCCAGCCAAAGGCCTTAACGTGCGGATACTGCTGCTGCTACACATATACGAAAGTTTAACCGTTAGAAACCATGGTGCACAATCAAATAATCTGAAACCCAGAACTGAATGCCACACACTGAACCGCCACCGATCAGAACACACATATCAGTAGTCTCAGTCACACATGATCACACACACACACAACGGATATCACAACAGAAATACTGAACACAACTGATCACACAGTCATACATCGGTATGACCGATCACACTGAATCACACACACGACAGACCTTACCCCTTTATCCACACAAACTGATCAGAACACACACACAAACGTACCTGTAATTTCAAACACAAAAGCAACCACCGACTCTACTCGGTGGGCTGCGGGTCAGGTACTCCTGAAATAGATAAGATAAGGGGGTAAGTCCTCGAAAGAACTTAGTAAGGGTGCAGGTATAAGCATGGTGTAACTTGTCGCACAAGAAACCTGCAACCAAAGAGAAACGCAGATATTCAAGAATATACATGTAAACACATGCTCAATCAATGCAAATTCAACCATATGCAATGCAAGTCAAGGAACGGATTATGATGGAGTTAGACACAATAACGGTCATCCCGGCCTTGGCCGAGGCACACATATCACATCACACACTAGAGCATGGCCAGCTCGGGGTCGCGATCCCCACCGTAATATCACACTTACACCATTTAGGTGTAGATCACACATACACCATTTCGGTGTAGATCACACTTACACCATTTCGGTGTAGATCACACTTACACCATTTTGGTGTAGATCACACTTACACCATTTAGGTGTAGATACACATCTCACTTGCTGTTCCCAGAACCTGCAAACCAATGCTTATACCACGGGACTAGGTTTAGCGTCATAGGGCCACCCCTCGGACTAAACCTAGCTTCAATATATATTCTGCTACGCATGCTGAATAATGCAGTACCAGAAGACACACTGAACCCTTACCTTATGTAGAAATCCGAAGGGAATTTCCTGATCAGCGGTCCCGGAACGAATTTCGGCAGAGTTTCGGCTGCGTTTCTGACTACCCCCTATTCACAAATGATCCACAGATACATAATATACATTCAGAATTCACAAAATTGACCCACAACAAAGGCACCAAAAATGGGGCTCGGGCAGGGAAAAACGGCTTTTCACATACGACTTTTTCAACGAAATCTGAACCGTACAAATTGTATAACTCTTCGCCCTGATCAATAATATACCCTTACTTTCCGTCAAATCAAGCCTGAAGTTGAGTTTCTATTCAAAATTTCAGAACAATATTGGCAACACTTCTGCAAAGATTCAGCTCACACTCCTTTAAGATTTTGGTGAGAAAATGAGAAATCTCA
Organism: Stellera chamaejasme; assembly: GCA_024586325.1. Classification (NCBI taxonomy): domain Eukaryota; kingdom Viridiplantae; phylum Streptophyta; class Magnoliopsida; order Malvales; family Thymelaeaceae; genus Stellera; species Stellera chamaejasme. The sequence goes on along the minus strand of CM044984.1, from coordinate 22,783,574 downwards.
AAATTCTCCATGAAGCGTCGGCCATGGTGCAGGGAAGAAAGAAAGAAGAAGCAGCTTTGCTTCATTCTTTCTTTCTATTAACATATATAAGTATATGTATAAAATAATAATATAATAATAATAATACTAACACACACTTTCACACACCTCACGTTACTTTCATTTGTTTTCACCGCCTCTCCCTGCCGTTTTTTCCTTTTTTTCTTTTTCACTTTAGCCCCCAAACTTTCAAAAGTTGCAATTTAGTCCAGCCCGAAAAATTGCAACTTTCAAACCGTAACCCTAAACGGCACGAAATCTGAGACACATTCTCGGGACCTCATATCACGCACAAAACATGCTTCACATGACTAATTATGAATCCCGAGCCTCACAAAAATCACTAATCCCGGTAAATACGCTTAATCGCGTAATTAACTGGAATTCGCATTGGGTGGCAATAACAGTAACGACAACTGTACCACATCCTCGGGACTTCATAACTCACACCAATTATACTTCATATACTTAATTATAAGTCCCGAGGCACAAAAAATTCACTAATCCCAATGTTGATGCTTAATTGCGTAATTAGCGTAATCACTTACCGAGTGTCGGTAACATTCCTCCCCCCTTAAGACCCTTGGTCCTCCAAGGCCGTCTTAAGTCTCTGATATTCATCTGGGTAGCGCTCCATCACATCTTGCTCAACCTCCCAGGTTGGCTCACGCTCGGAATGATGGGACCACTGAACTGGGATCATCAAGGCAATCTTACTCCGAAATGCCCGCACATCTTATCCCAGAATAGTCCCAGGTGCCTCTCTGTACGACAAATCTAGCTCTAGCTGTACAACCTCAACCGCAATTGTCTGATTTGGATCCAAGATGCATTTCTTCAATATACTCACATGAAACCTATTTTGCACTGTTGACATACTCGGTGGCAAAACTAGCCTGTAGGCTACCTTGCCCACTCACTCTAGAATCTTATAAGGATTCAAATCAACTCTATTAGAAGCCTCTGCCCAGCAATGCGGCGTCACACAATGTCGGCCATATAAAGCCTCATAAGGTGTCATACTGATAGTGCTTTGATAACTGTTATTATAAGAAAACCCTACTAGAGGCAAGTACTGATCCCACTCACCGACAAAATCTAGTGCACAACTGCGTAGCGCATACTTGGGAATTTAAATTACTCGCTCTGACTGCCCATCGATCTGAAGATGATATATCATATTCAAATGGAATCGTGTGTCCAAAGTCCTACGAAAAACACTTCAGAACCGCGTCGTAAATCGTGGATCTCGATCAGATACAATGAAGTTTAAAACTCCATGCAACCACACTGTCTCACGGATATTCAACTAAGCTAACCTTTTCCAGGGAATCAGAAATTCTCATAGACAGAAAGTGAGCACACTTTGTTAACCGATCCATAATAACCCAGATATTCTCACGATGTAATCGTATCATCGGCAATCTGGTCAGAAAGTCCACCATGTTGTTACCTCACTTCCTGGTCAGAATATGTAATGTCTATAACGTCCCCGCTGATCTCTGATACTCAGTCTTCACTCTCTGACACATGGCACACCTAGAGACATAGGTACTAATGTTCCTTCACATGTTCGACACATTCTGGGTGCACACTCGGTCTGCTCACGTGAGCCTCTTCAGAATCTCTGAAATACAACAAAGCCTGCTCGAACTGAAAAGATGAATGCAGTGATCTCTTTGTCTCTACAGATAGCTTCTTCAATTCAGAGTCACTCCTCTGCACATCCAGTACTCTCTTTAGTCACTCAGACCGGATAATCAAGACATATAGTTGCACGTGCTTCATTGCTCCCACTTGTGCTATAGGCACATCAGATCACTCTCTTCATCCATGGTCACATCCTCATGTCGGGTCTCTCCCTCAAATCCCTATACACCGGAGAGCTGTCATTTGTCACAAAGTGTGGCTTATTACGCCTCACAATACTCATATCCAAATCCCGATCTGGAAGCATCTGTGTAAGTCACCTAAGGCCTACTCGAATCTGGTAGTATCATAATAGGTGAGTTAGTTAGCGTATTCTTCAACTCCTGAAACTGTGCTCACAATCCTCAGACCAAACAAATCTTCACCCCTTCTGAGTCGGCTGAGTAAGGGATAAAGCTGACACATAAAATCCCGGAACAAATTCCCGATCAAAGCCCGCTAATCTGAGGAAGCTCCTGATCTCTTGCACATCCGTCGGTTGCCTTCAATCCTGCTCAATCTTAATCTTCTCCGGATGCACTAAAATACTTCTCTCACTGATGATGTGCCCAAGAAATGGCACCTTCTGCATCCAGGACTGACATATGGAGAACTTCACATATAGTTGAGGATCCAACAATGGTGGCTGATCTGTGCGCGTGATCGCCACGTTCCGATTTGACTTGCGTGTCACGATGTTGACAGATGCCATTAGGTCGACTTTGCGTGCTAGAGCGCGATTGTCGAGAAATAGAGAGATCCTCTGAGGTGGTGATTTGACGAGTCGCGTTGAGTTGTAGTTAAAACGTTACCCCTTTAGGTATGAATAGTGAATGTATTTATAGTCCTATGTTTTAGTGGCATTATCGTAATATCTCAATATAAGGTGATTATGTATTTTAGGCCATATATGCACTTCGGGAAGTATGGTTCGGGAACGTCCTCAAGCTTTATTCGGGTTATATGCTAGTTTCTTAATGGGGCCCTTATTTCGGGCTTATGCGTGGGCCTTTTGTTAGGCCTTTTATGCGTATTTGATGCGTATTTGGGCCTGGCGGCCATCAAGTCCCCCCTCAGCCCTTTTGGCCGACTAGGAGGAGTCCAAAGTTCTCTTCTCCCAGATTCATATTGGGTTGTGCGGGTTATGTTCGGGAAATTGCTTGGTTCGGGCGGTCTTTGTTGTTCGGGCGTGTCATTCCTCTGAGGTATTCGGGTAACCGAGTCCTTTGATTTTTGAAATTATTGGGAATGTGCTCCGGGCTTTGCTGTCCGGGGAACTGTTGGCGAGAAGTCCTCCTTTGGTCCCGAGCAACGTTCGGGCTGTAGAAGCGTTTCCCGTACTATAATGTCCGGGAAACTGAGGAAGTGCATTCCTCCTTTTGTCCCAAACTATGTTTGGGCTTTGGAAACGTTTCCCGTACTATAATGTCCGGGAAACTGAGGAAGTGAATTCCTCCTTTTGTCCCGAACAATGTTCGGGCTTTGGAAGCGTTTCCCGTACTATAATGTCCGGGAAACTGAGGAAGTGCATTCCTCCTTTTGTCCCGAACAATGTTCGGGCTTTGGAAGCGTTTCCCGTACTATAATGTCCGGGGAACTGAGGAAGTGAATTCCTCCTTTTGTCCCGAACAATGTTCGGGCTTTGGAAGCGTTTCCCGTACTATAATGTCCGGGAAACTGAGGAAGTAAATTCCTCCTTTTGTCCCGAACTATGTTCGGGCTTTGGAAGCGTTTCCCGTACTATAATGTCCGCGAAACTGAGGAAGTGAATTCCTCCTTTTGTCCCAAACTATGTTCGGGCTTTGGAAGCGTTTCCCACAGACGGCGCCATTTGGTGGCTGATCTGTGCGCGTGATCGCCACGTTCCGATTTGACTTGCGTGTCACGATGTTGACAGATGCCATTAGGTCGACTTTGCGTGCTAGAGCGCGATTGTCGAGAAATAGAGAGATCCTCTGAGGTGGTGATTTGACGAGTCGCGTTGAGTTGTAGTTAAAACGTTCCCCTTTTAGGTATGAATAGTGAATGTATTTATAGTCCTATGTTTTAGTGGCATTATCGTAATATCTCAATATAAGGTGATTATGTATTTTAGACCATATATACACTTCGGGAAGTATGGTTCGGGAACGTCCTCAAGCTTTATTCGGGTTATATGCTAGTTTTTTAATGGGGCCCTTATTTCGGGTTTATGCGTGGGACTTTTGTTAGGCCTTTTATGCGTATTTGATGCGTATTTGGGCCTGGCGGCCATCAACAATCTCATCGTTCTTCTTCACAGATAACACTAGAGCATCCCACAGGGAAGTGCTCGGTCAAACGAACCCCTTTCGTAAGCAACTCATCCAACTGCTTCTTCAATTCATTCATCTCTGAAATCGGCATATGGTAGGGGAAGAAACAAATGTAGGAACAGATCCTAGCTGAAGTAGAATCTCAAACACAATCTCACGCTCTGGCGGCATACCCGACAATTCTTTGGGAAATACCAGCAGAAAAATCTCGCACAGTAGATATCTAATCCCACTCACCCCTGATATTAGCTGAATTCAGACCAAAATATTCATCCTTGTCAATCACAAATATCTTGTCCAGACTTTCTCATTCTAAACCATGCATCCCAGACACACATCCAGAAAAAGTGGTACTGAATTCGGTACTGGTACTAATGCACCGATCCCATCAGAACTCCGTAGTTAAGCGTGCTTGAGCGAGAGTAGTATTGGCATCGGTGACCTATCGGGAAGTCCTCATGTTGCATCCCTCTGAAACGGTTAGCTTCATAACATACATAGATATGCATGTATCTCCATGCAATAACCCTGACGAATCCTAAGAACTCCCAGAGAAATCTTGCAGAATAGATACCTTATCGGAAGATAGCACGATTTCCCGCTTTTCACTATTACCACACAATTTCGGACTATCACATCTGCGAATAGACACTGATTTCTGATAGGTTCACATCAGAAAGACACTAGACCGAGAAGCCCAGACACAGATTCTGAGATAGAATGTATCTCTATGCAAAGGTCGATATCGATGCACTCACATCAGATAAAACAACTACTGAAAATTATTCAGAATTAGTATTCTTTCCCATACCATTTTCACATATACTTTTAAGCAGAAGACTGCTCTTTTTCGCAGTCCAGAACACTCAATTAGATTTTTTTATACGGTTGACGCGGAGAATGTGGACCTTACAACGCTTCACATCCCACAATTGTGTCATGCTCCACTCAAAGCCACTTCTTGAATTCTTTTTCGGAATTTGAAAATAATTTCTGATTAAGTGATTCACAAATCCACCTCTCGGATACTTACCGATCCTCCCACATCGAGGTACTTCAGGGTGCAGTAACTCACAGTTAGATAGGCATCAAATGGTGGCACACACTCAGCCATCACATGATTTCTAATCCTCAGAATTTACCAGCATTTGGCGGTGGCCATTACAATCCGACACCTCTCACATTTTTTTTGATTCTGCACGGATCACATTGGTCGCGTGTATACACATTCTTTCCTTACTCCACTAGCTGGGCTCTCTAAACGGCCTTGTCCGCACACAATCCTTCCTTGTGAAAGATTATCAAACAGAATATGCCTGCCGGAAATCCCAAATCACATTCTCATTATACTGATCACAGAACACCTGAGAGTATCTCTCCTAGCCATATTTCAACCACTTCAGATCACACCTGTCACTTCATAGTCCAAATAATTTCAGAACAGAACAAAGAGCACACACATAATGGTTAAACACCCAGAAACTAGCAAGCAACAGTATTCCAATTGGCTCTATATATGTAAATGCAAATGCATCATGTAATAGCGCCCAAACTTAGAAAATATAATCCAGATTACAGATCACATATGCAACTCTCGATGATGTTCCAGAACACAAAACACATAAACAACCAGAATAACAGAATTCCAGACCAGATACCAGATCAGATAACCACATGCAGAACATATATACACTAATCACTCAACATAACAGAAATCCAGGACTGAACGATAACCATGCTTTGATACCACCTTCTGTCACCCCACGGCGGAAGCACACAGGCGATTACGATGCTTATTAACACCGTAGCCACACTTAGTTGGGGTAACAGATCACACACACATCAGACTTGACAAGTAGGCCCTGTGGGCCCCACAGGGTATGTGGGCACCGCAGTTCATATTAAGCTTCTTAGAATTTTTCCACGCAAATCATGTATCACGCACATATGCTTACACATATACACATACATGTGATTTCTGACAAAAATTCCTAAACCCGGGGCGTGGGCCCCACGCGGTGGTTTACACTTTTTCGGACGTACAAGTCCCAAAACTGATAAAAACATACATTCCACACTCAGAATCACAAACATGCACAAAATCTGCCCAGAATGCTTCTCCGCAGAAAATCCAGCACAAATCTGACTTTTGACGGAAACTCGGATTTTTTTTTAATTCTACATGCATGCATGTCATCTACAATATACAGAGCCACAAAAATGTTAATGAAATACATATGGAACGTACGAGGTGGTGACGCTACCAGGTCCAGCCAAAGGCCTCAACGTGCGGATACTGCTGCTGCTACACATATACGAAAGTTTAACCGTTAGAAACCATGGTGAACAATCAAATAATCTGAAACCCAGAACTGAATGCCACACACTGAACCGCCACCGATCAGAACACACATATCAGTAGTCTCAGTCACACATGATCACACACACACAACGGATATCACAACAAAAATATCAACACAATCGATCACACATACCATACATCGGTATGACCGATATCACTGAATCACACACACGACATACCTTACCCCTTTATCCACACAACATGATCAGAACACACACAAACGTACAGTTAATTTCAAACACAAAAGCAACCACCGACTCTACTCGGTGGGCTGCGGGTCAGGTACTCCTGAAATAGATAAGATAAGAGGGTAAGTCCTCGAAAGAACTTAGTAAGGGTGCAGGTATAAGCATGGTGTAACTTGTCGCACAAGAAATCTGCAACCAAAGAGAAACGCAGATATTCAAGAATATACATGTAAACACATGCTCAATCAATGCAAATTCAACAATATGCAATACAAGTCAAGCAACGGATTATGATGGAGTTAGACACAATAACGGTCTTCTCGGCCTTGGCCGAGGCACACATATCACATCACACACTAGAGCATGGCCAGCTCGGGGTCGCTATCCCCACCGTAATATCACAGTTACACCATTTAGGTGTAGATCACACATACATCATTTCGGTGTAGATCACACTTACACCATTTCGGTGTAGATCACACTTACACCATTTTGGTGTAGATCACACTTACACCATTTTGGTGTAGATCACACTTACACCATTTAGGTGTAGATACACATTTCACTTGTTGTTCCCAGAACCTGCAAACCAATGATTATACCACGGGACTAGGTTTAGTGTCATAGGGCCACCCCTCGGACTAAACCTAGCTTCAATATATATTCTGCTACGCATGCTGAATAATGCAGTACTAGAAGACACACTGAACCCTTACCTTATGTAGAAATCCGAAGGGAATTTCCTGATCAGCGGTCCCGGTACGAATTTCGGCAGAGTTTCGGCAGTGTTTCTGACTACCCCCTGTTCACAAATGATCCACAGATACATAATATACATTCAGAATTCACAAAATTGACCCACAACAAAGGCGCCGAAAATGGGGCTCGGGCAGGGAAAAACGGCTTTTCACATACGGCTTTTTCAATGAAATCTGAACCGTGCAAAATGTATAACTCTTCGCCCTGATCAATAATATACCCTTACCTTCCGTCAAATCAAGCCTGAAGTTGAGTTTCTATTCAAAATTTCAGAACAATATTGGCAGCACTTCTGCAAAGATTCAGCTCACACTCCTTTAAGATTTTGGTGAGAAATTGAGAAATCCGAAAATTCTCCATTAAGCGTCGGCCATGGTGCAGAGAAGAAAGAAAGAAGATGAAGCAACTTTGCTTCATTCTCACACCAACCCCCTGCCAACATGGAGCAATTCTTGAGCACGGCATCCCGGTTCATGAACACAGAGTAGGTCACTCGACCACTTGCACGGGCCACCACATCAGATGCAAAGGGGCAGCCCTCGCGAATGGACTCTAGGTCCCAGAGGCAGTACCCTACACCGTCCAACAGGGAGAGGACGTATCCAACCCTCCCACCACTTAGAGAATCCCGCACCAACATTCTCCATGCTCTCGAACAAAAGAGGGAGGTCCCCAAGTGGCCTCGCCCACTCTCCCAAGAGGTGACTAGGCAGAGCAGTAAATATTGCCGCTATCATCGTGACAAGGGTCACGACACTGAGGATTGTTTTGAGCTCAAACGCATGATTGGAGATATGCTTCCTCAAGGCTAACTCAGGGAGTTCTTGCTGCATGACTCAGATGGGGATCGCAAGCGGGAAGGAAATCAGGTGGATCGCAGACATGGGGACCGCAGGCGGGGTCACTCCCAACAGAACCCAGATCGTGAGGATCTAGTCCAAATTCCCCCAGCTAGGGGGCACATCAGCGTAATCACGCAGTGCGAAGGCGCAGCGGCAAGACGCCGTCACATGAGGCAGATCTATCAGATTGATCATTCCTCAACTCATCTACTGCATCGCCGCGATGGCACCTCTGTCGCAGTACCTCATGCGGACCCCTTGGTCATCACCGCCCGCATTGCGGGATGGGACACTGATAGAGTCTACATGGACACCGGGGCGAATGCCAATGTCATCTACAAGCATACTCTTGTTGAGGCAAAGGTGCCCCTATCGCAAATCCAGCCCGCGAAGGGGGCCACCTATGGAGTAGGACGGGAGGAAATCCCAACCTTGGGAACAATCACACTCCCCTTCATGCTGATGGGGATCACCAAAGAAAACAAGCAAGTCTGCCACTCTAGTTTTGTGGACTTCATTGTCCTTGATCTCCCCACGCCATACAACGCCATCATTGGGCGACACACGCAGACTGAGTTCCACATCCGCTGCGATGTGCGGGCCCTAACTCTGGTGTTCCACACCGCGGTGGGAGACGCCTACATTTACGTCAATCAAAACGTGGCCAGGGGAAATTACGTCTCTGCCCTCGCAGGACCTCCTCAGCTCCCAAGCCATAGAGCATAAGAGAAAGGCACCCATGGAGGAGACTGGGCCCGCAGGCGAGGCCGCTCCTGACTTGTCTGGGGCCTTTGAAGAGGTTGAAATCGCTCCTGGCAAGAAGTTTCGGGTTGGAAAAGACCTTGAAGAGCAAGACCAGCAAGCACTCATCCATCTCCTCCATGCCAATAGCGACGTCTTCGCATGGAGTCCTGACGACTTACCAGGTGTGGATCCTGCTATTATTTCTCATAAATTGAGTGTACTCCCCGGCTTTAGCCCGGTTAGACAGAAAACTAGGGGTATGGCCCCTGATCGTAAAGACTTTGTACGCACGGAAGTGCAAAAATTGCTTAAGGCAAATATAATCAAGGAAGTTCACTACTCTGAGTGGGTCGCCAATATAGTCCTCGCGGATAAGGAAGGTGGCCAGTGGCGACTTTGTGTAGACTACAAAGGGGTCAATAGGGCCTGCCCAAGGGATCCCTATCCCCTACCCTCTATTGATCAGCTAGTGGACTCAACCGTCCACCACTCCGTCTTCTCTTTCCTCGACGCGTATAGTGGGTACCATCAAGTCTTTATGGACCCAGAGGACGCAGTGAAAACTGCCTTCACCACTGGCGAAGCCGTCTACCACTACATCCGGATGCACTTTGGCTTAAAGAACGCGGGGGCTACTTTCTAAAGGCTTGTGAATCAGGTCTTCGCGGATCAAATTGGCTCTTGAGGCCTATGTTGATGACATAGTGGTTAAAATCAAGGCCACCTCGACACACCTCGCAGACTTGGAGGAAACATTCGCCAACTTCCGCAAGTATAACATGCGGTTGAACCCAAAGAAATGCATCTTTGGCGTTGGCGAGGGCAAGTTTCTGGGTTACCAGATTTCCAAAGGAGGGATTCAGGCGAATCCCAAAAAGATTGAAGCTATCACCAATCTTCGCACCTCTAGGGGACTCAAAGAGTTACAATAACTGGCAGGGAAGCTGGTAGCCTTGGGGCGATTCGTCTCTAAACTCAGGGACCGCTGTAGACCTTTCTTCGATCAAATCCGCAAGAAGAAGGCTTGCAAGTGGACAGAGGAATGCCAGGAGGCATATGACTCAATGAAACAACACTTGCAAGAGTTGCCTGCACTCAAGTGTCCTAGGCCAAGCGATGACCTGGTCCTCTACCTCGCCACCTCAGACAGGAGTGTCGCCTCTGTCCTTATCAAGGAAGAGACTGCCAAGCAATGGCCAGTCTACTACACCAGCCACACCCTCCAGGCTACGGAAACAAGGTATCCTCCTCTTCAAAAGGCTAACTTATCTCCGGTGTATGCAACGCGGAAGCTCAAGCCCTACTTCCAAGGGCACACAATTATAGTCCGGACGGACCTACCAATCCAAGAGATCCTCAGGCGACCCGAACATTCAGGGCGCCTCGCCAAATGGTGTATCGAGCTAGGTGGCTTCAACATCAACTATGAATCCAGGAAGGCGATTAAGGGCCAAGTCCTCGCCGACTTCATTGTGGAATTCCCGGATGTCAACACCATCCCGGCCCCTGAGCAGGGCCCCGCGCCACAACCCATTCCCCAAGAATGGGACATGTTCGTGGATGGCTCATCCAAACTTGGTTCCCCCGTAGGGGGTGTATATCTGCACGGACCCCTAGGTATGGAAGCTTCCCTTCACGTGTGCACCTGCTGTGCAGCACGCATGGACGCTCTCTTGCCCCTGCCCTCGCCAGACTCAATGGAGGCATCTGCAAACAGAAAGGACTTCAGACCAGGTTCTGCGAAATTTACATTTATACAACACACTTATGAACAACATACCTCTGGGCCCTGCCAGTGGCGCGGTGAGGGCATCTACCACTTCCCCGTGATGGGCGGGGGCCCATCCCTTATATGGCGGGGGCACTTCAGGATCTAGCAGAAAGCCAGTGCTGATCCCAACCCACCTCAATGTTGTCTCGTCAAGTTGGGTGGCAGAAAAGGGGAAGAGTTCATCACATGCGCTCCTCGCAAACACATCATCCAACCATCCCAAAAGTTGGATGTATGCCTGCCACCGCAGCCCGTCGGAACTCAGCTCAGGCCTCCGCGGGATGCTCTGCACTGATCGCTGCGTCCTCGCCACTGGAAATTTCCATGAGTTGTCACGAGGCAGGAAAAAGAAGGATCCATGCCAAGAGTGGTAGGATTTGGGTGCAGCGATGAAAGAGATGGAGTTGTTTCCCCCAACGTTTATGGGGGTCACATGGAAGAATGCGCTCCCACTGCGCAACTCTAGCCGGTAAAACCGTCGAAAGACGTCGGCGAACGGCTTTGCACCAGCCATCCGACAGGCAACAGTGAAGCCTGCGATGGTCAGAAACGTGTTGGGCGCCAACTGCGATGGTGGCAGCCCCCACTCGGCACACAAATCTTGCACCAACGGCGGAAGGGGAAACCGCAGCCCCGCCGTGAGCTGTGCCGTGTACAGACACAACACCTCGTTCTCCAAGTTTTCTTCGGTCGTGGGCAGACCCGACTCCCGGCAAGCGCTCGAACGAGCCGTATACACCAACACCTTCTCCACTGGGAAGAAGGCCTTCACCATTTCCTGGTGAATCTTGTCGATGCTCACCGTGGTCTTCTCCACGGAAGAAATCACCGGATACACGGCTTCCTTGGACTCCATTCCTACAAAAATTGGGCAACAGGCATATAAATCGCAAGAATCCAACAGAGGCATTTTGTCAAGCACTCACTGTGCTCAGAAACAAAATCTTACCTGCTTAATCACCGGTGAAGAGAACGGAAAGGCAGGCGACAAACGCACGAACGGACGGCGAGGTTACGAAAGGAAAGCAGAGAATCACCACAAGAGCGCTTGCAACAATCAACTGAACGGTTCAAACACGCAAGAATGCGAAAAGGCTACTCAACACGATAGCAAGGGAATGCGAAACTGAAAGATGAACAGTTTCAATCTTCTCAGACACGCTTTTATAAGCCCGCGAAAATGAGAAGGCACTTTTTATGGCCGACTCAAGGAGCGCCACGTGCCAAGCGCCCTAACGGTTAGTAAACCTTTCGCCTTCCGTTATCTCTCCTGCTTTAAATACTGGGAAACCTCCTTGCCTCCGTTGCACTTTAAACGGTCCACAAGCGGTATATCGTCCCCGCCAACTCCAAGAATTTGGATTGCAACAGAGTACGGGACCCTGCCCTTACTCTGCCTTCAGGAGGAGGCATCTTGGTACACTACCCAAGCAAATGCCCCCTAAAAAAAACTCACAAGGATCCTGAAGGATTCAACATAGAATATCAGATCACAAAAGGTCATCGCGCTCCACACAAACTCGATTATGTGGCTGCTATTGCCCTCAACACGATATTTTCAAACAGTATTTTCAACATGGAGTATAGGACCCTGCCCATACTCCACTCTCAGGAGGAGGCATCTTGGTACACTACCCAAGCAAATGCGTCCTCGCATCGCATCATAATCACACAACGCCCCGCTCGCGGTCTCCGCCGCTCGCAGCGAGGTCTCGCCTGCGCGAGGTCTCCGGGCCTCACTGCGCAAGGTCTCACCCTCACGGTCTCAGATCTCACCTGCGCGAGGTCTCGCCCTCGCGGGTCTCAAGTCTCGCCTTCGCGAGGTCTCACACTCGCCTTCGCGAGTCTCTTAGGCCTTCGCGGGTCACCCTCGCGGTCTCAGGTCTCGCCCTCGCAGGTCTCGCCCTTGCGATCTCACTCACCTTCGCGGGTCTCGCTCCCGCGGTCTCAACTCGCCTTCGCGAGGTCTCTCATGCCTTTACTGGCCCCGCCAGATAAGGCCCTTGCACTCAGGTTCGTGCGATCCTTACACCTTTATTGGCTTTGCTTTATCTGGGCCTTCGCCCTTTGCTGGCCTTCGCCGCTACTTGCACAACTAAAGGATAGGCCACTTGGTCATCTGACACTAAGCAACCAATGAGGAGGTCAGCACGAGCCTGAGTGATCTTCACCAGATTTATACGCCAGACATTCTCTGACAAGCGAATCACCTAAGGCGGTTTGCTGAGATCTTCATCATCACAACCGCCTTATCTCCAAAAGTCTGACAGACTTGTCTCACAGCCTGTCCAAGGGCTTCAACTGGGGGAGGCTTCTTCTCCTGGCATCACCCTATAAATAGGGTGATGTCCACCTTAAACTGGGTAAGCTACTACACGCCCCCCACTCCTCTCTTGCTACTTCTGAGTATTCTCTTTATCTTCCACAGATTACTCTGAACAGCAAGCTTGGAGTCTTCAAGAACACAACACCATCAACCATTCAACTGAGAGTCCGCGACTATCACGCCTTCAGAACGCGACTATCACCATGGTTATCGTAAATAGTCGATGTCAGTGTTAATCAGAGTGTTAACAACATCAGATTCTGATGATACCAAAGTTTCATTCCCTTATACCATTGTTATTTCTTTCCTAGCATTTCTTCTCATATTTAGCTTGTTCTGACATACACTTATCCCATCAATTTCTTAGTTGCCTTGAAAATCCAGAAATTATCATATCTGCAACTTGTATATCAGTAGGATTTGTGGATGTACTTCTGACAGCTATCTCATACATTATCATATGATGAATAATTTGGGATATTTGATATTCTGAGAGACCATCAATATTCCATTCTCTCAACTCATCTCCTCTATAAGAAACAAACGGATCAGGCGGCCATAAATTATTTTGCCTGATATCAACTGGAGATGGTTTACTGGTGTATGGATGTGAAACATTCCATACCCTTGAAGGACCTCCTCTTTCCATTTTAATTTTATTAACCTGAGGAGTCTCCATAGAGAGTTGGTCTTCTTTAGAAACTTCTTCTTTAATGACATTAATCTGAGGACTTTTCTGCTTACTATCCCTTATAGTAAGTTTACTAACCTGTTCTGATAATTCTTTTACTCTTTCAGAAACCTCATCATTTCTTCTTCCTAATCTGAAAGTTGGAGCTTTCGAAGGAAGATGAATAGGAGGTCTTGAAGTAGTAATCTTTTGTTATGACTTCTTACTATCTTCAATTCTACATATTTGCTTTCCTAACGATTGTAGGTAAAGATTTATGTAATTATTCTGTTCAATCAGAGATTGAATATCCTTTGATTCTGCTGGCTTAGAACTAGCTTCTTTGCTAGTCATTTTAAAAGGGGAGGCCACTGCTTGTTCTCCTAAAACAATTGTCTTAGAAGGAGGATGTATGGTAGTTACTTCTTTTACCTCCTCCCATTCTTTGACTTTGTAAGTGTTCCACGTTTCTTCTAACCAGGCTCTTAGGGAATAAGGTCTTCCCCAGAGAGAAAGAGCTTCTCATCTCACTGACGATGCTTCTCCTCCTGGACTTCTCTCCATTCTAGACCTAGAGAGGAAAAATGGGACCGAACCATGTGATGTAGTGGGTTGTCACCCAACATCCAGAAAAGATTCATGAATATATTCCAAAAACAAAAAATCGCTAACTTTAAAAATTTATTGTTACCTAGAAGAAATTCAATAGGGAGGACGTCTGGAGCTTGTTGTTTAGACACAGGAATAGCTTTGAACTTCCCCCGAGTCTTTCTAACTCGTTCAGGGGAATTCTCCAACATGTCGTAAACGTCTTCCCTAGTGGGATTACCCTCAACATGGACCGGAGAAGGGACATCCCCGGAAGTTGGACCGGGGAGGGGAAGTCCGACCTCGACTTCGACCAGAGCATCTCTCTTACGCTTCTTTGGCTCCGGGGACCCGGACTTAGAGGAGCCGGAAGCCTTGGTTGCCTTCTTCATATCCTTGTAAATTCGCTAAGGTCGAATTCAGACTTCATTTATGCAAAGGAAAAAAGGAATTAGAGTTAATACCAAAACAATGCACAAGAAAGCAGAGGAAGAATATAAACCTTTATTAAAATCTTCGAGGGATATGTCACCCCGAAGACGTTGGATCAGAGCTAAGTCTCGGGACAAAGAGGGAGATTATCGAATGCCCAGCTCCCTCAAGTCGCCCCGAACGATACCTAAGTGGGAAAGGACCCTTTGGGTTATTAACCTCCAGTACAAAGGCATCGGAACACCCTCGAAGCCATCACTGAACCAATGTACAAGGCCCCAGAGCTTATTATGGAATTTGTCAAAGTTTTCCTTGGCCTCGGCTTTTTTGAGTAGCCGCGAGGGCTTCTGTACATCCGACAATTCCCCGACCTTTTACGCAATCTACAACCCCCATGAAGTATCGGGATTCATAAAAAAGAACCCCTGATGCCACCTCTTACGACTCTTGGGACAATTCCAAACAAAGTTGCATCTCAAGGTGGGAGGGCCCCGAGCGCCAAAGTAATAAAAGCAGTTCCTCGGGCTGATATTCACTTTGATATATTAAGGAAAGTGGTGATGGTTGGTTCCAACCCGAACAAGGCACACAATATCAAATATGCATTGATATGGCAATAGGTGTTTGGGCTGAACTGGTTAACAGCAAGCCCGTGGGATTCTGCTAGCTGCCGGAGAAAGGGATGCGGTGGAAAGTGGAGACCACATAACAATTGGTCTTTGTAGATCACTAACCAACCAGCTCCGGGTTCATATGAACGACATTCCAGAGAAGGTACTTTGGTCCGAAGTGTCATAGGAAGAAAATAGGTGGATTGTCACTCCCTTATTAGCTCCGGAGTAGCCTTACTCCGGTAAACTTCAATTTCAGACCACCAACCCTTCGGGATATCCCATTTGGTTTCTAACAAATTACCCGAATGATGAATAGTAGAAGGGATTGGAAAGATTGGAGCCATTTTCATATACCTCAGTAAATCGGACGGAGGAGAGAAACACTGGAGGCTGAACGGAGACTAAAAGACGGACTGGAGGCGGTGTTGTCAACAGTCTTGTGGAGAAGCCGGTAGAACTGAGAAACGGATGGCGAACCCCTCTGGCCTTCGGGGGTTGAACTGGGAAAGGGGGTGAGAAAGTCTTCTGGGTAGGCTTCCTCGACGGTCCTCCACTTCTTGAAAAGACTGACAGCCTCCTTGAGAGTTGGGTTGTTCGTCGTGACAGCCTTATTGCAAAGAATTGAAGAAATTTCAAAGAAACAGAAGTAAGAACGGAAGGATGAGAAGTAAGGAAACAACTCTCCCTGTTCACTATTTAAAGATGGACCAGAAATACGAAACAACACTAGCACTCGATCTCAACCGTTGATCAAAATGGTACACTCAATGCACAACGTAATACGAAAGGTCAAGAAACCGTCATGAAAACTGCACCAACTGCCTGGATAAAAACAAGAAGAAACCGCCTCAAAATTTCCGAATATCATCATTCAGGAAGTGGTTCAAAAGCTCGAATCTTGATGGTTCTGGACAAAAGGAGGACATCAAGTCCTCGAAATTCCCGAATATCATCGTTCCGGAAAATGGTTCATAAGCTCGAACCTTGATGGTTCGAGACAAAAGGAAGGCGACAAGTCCTCAAAATTCCCAAACATTATCATTCGGGAAAATGGTTCAAAAGCTCGAACCTTGATGGTTCGGGACAAAAGGAGGGCGTCATGTCCTCAAAATTCCCGAACATTATCATTCGGGAAAATGGTTCAAAAGCTCGAACCTTGATGGTTCAGGATAAAAGGAGGGCGTCAAGTCCTCAAAATTCTCGAACATTATCATTTGGGAAAATTGTTCAAAAGCTCGAACCTTGATGGTTCGGGACAAAAGGAGGACATGAAGTCCTCAGAAATTTTGGAATATCATTAGGTAAAATGGTTCACAAGCTCGAATATTAATGGTTTGGGACAAAAGAAGGGCAAAAGCTCAATCCCAAAACACTTGAACACGGACGCTTGAATAACGTCATTAAGGGAAACGAATCAAAAGATCTGCACAGTTATAAAAAATTTAGACTCCTTCCAGTTGGCCGAATCGCTAAGGGGGAACTTGATGGCTGCTAGGCCCAATCTGCCAAGAACTAAAGCCCAAGTAGGACAAAAAGGCTTAGTAAAAGGCCAAGTTAGTAGCCCAGAATAAGAGTCCCATTAAAAAGCTCAAATAATATAAGGTAAAACACCCAAGCAGTATAAGATAAGAAATATAAGGCAAAGTGCCCGAAGAATACAAGGAACTACCTAAACAATAAGGATATTCTCGGACTATACAAGAACTCACTAACACATGTCCCTGACACGCCACCATTCTATACTGAGATATTACGATAATTCTACTCTATTACAAGGGACAATAAAAGCACTAATAATACACTCATTTCGAGATAACTATTCACTCTCATTTTCTTGGTGCTGTCATACTTATTCCTAAAATTCACCAATACTGACTTGGCATCGGAATACCAAATAGAGGACCCCCTCTACTTCCCCTTCTTGGCATTCCAACTCATTGTACAGACACCGATCCCAATGGTGTCCACCAACGTCATGACTCGGCGTAGACAGCACAGGAGGACAGTGGCAGCTGCCACCATAGATCCGCTACCATCTTGAAACACTAAAGTCAAATGGCTCAATTTTTTATGAATGAGGGGAGTAGTAAATAAAGGATCAAGTGGAACTTCTTAAATCATCAAGCCCTCAAAGCCTCAATCTATCATACAAACAATCTTTTCATTGTATTAGAGCAAGATTAACCTGATATGAACCTTCTTCCCCTGGTGCAAGATTAACACTAAACTGAAACTCTTCTATTAGCCAAATCCTAAAACAAATCTTGCAGCATAGACCAGGAGGTCAAATGACCAAAGCTGCACTGCTGTCACCATAAACCTCCCCCATGTGCCTCCACGCACCGCTGTATGATCTCAACAATTAAAAAATTATTCAAGACACTACAATTAATTGAAACAATTATTATCAAATGAAAACTTAATCTAAATCTTTTTTTTTTGATGAAATATTATCTTTAGTCTAACATATCAATTAATAACAATTAACAAGAGATTAGGTTCCCGCACGTTGCAGCAGGTAAATTTTAAAATCATAATTAGGAATAGATTTCAAATACTTAGATGATTTTTTAAAACAAAATATAAAAACACATGAAAATCGTTAAAAAAAGTGACATGATGTTTCTATATGATTAAGCGAGTAAATTCCGTTGGCAGTCATGTAAAAATAATTATTGTCCTATTTTTATCTTGTTTTAAAAACTTGTCCGGTTTAAGTCATATCCTATGGCATATATCCTGTTTTGGTCCTTTCCGTCGAGTTGGGCTATTAGTACTAACAGATTTGTGTGAAATTACGTCTTTACCCTTATAAAAAATTTACTTCAATCCCTAACTTATATTTCCCAAAACATTGTTACCCAAAAGTTTAACTTATACTATAAACGCCTCCATTGTCTTTACTCTCTGTTTATCCCACACGCCGATCGAGAACATCTCACTTAACAGACGTGGCATCCATCTCATGCTTCTTACACCACCACGCCCTCGTTGCCGCCGCCAAAGCCTCCTCCATCTCAATGGAACTTCCAAGTTCCCATGTTGTTGGAGATTCAAAAAAATATGGACAAGATCTTCCATTTGAACAGAACCATAACTTGCCCTAGCATCTTTATGTTCCTTGACAATGTTCTCCAGAATCGCATCAGCTTCTCGATGAATACTTTCAAACTTAGATCTCATTCCACTCAAGACTTCAAGTAGTTTACTTGAAGGAAACACATCCACGGCACTAAACCCAGCAAACAACTTGGATATCTTCTCTGTAATTTCTATGTACGCCTCATCGCTTGTCGCCTTCCTTCCTATGTGAGCCTCTGTGATGATATTGTATGCAAAAGAATACAACATCTTGCTTAGATTAACAGAACTCCCTTCACTGGACCTGATGGCTCGACCCAAATTCGAGACTTTTGATTCCCTGATCCCCCTGAACTGTTGCACACGTTTCGCACTGAGAAGGTCCACGATGCAGATTTTCCTTAGCTATCTCCAGTTGATGGCCGCCAGGCCCAAAAAATGCCTAGCAAAAGGCCCAACCAGTAGCCCAAAATAAGGGCCCTCTTTAAAAATCCAAATAAACCATTACCTGAACAAGATAAGGACATTCCCGGACTATACATAGCCGAACATACTGAGCACATTCCCGGACTATTCATAACCGAACCTTTCAAGGACACGTGTCCTCTGATGCGCTGCCATTCTATATTGGGATATTACAATATTACCACTATAACAATGGACTATAAAAGCACTTATGAATGAGACCCTGAAAGAAAGGTTGATGGAACTCCTACGTGACTGTCGTATAACTGACCCCATATTCAAAAACTACAAGCACAAGGCCCCCTCTATTTCCATCTTTTCCTCAAAATCATAGTCCCTCGTACGTTACACAGAACTCTATGGCGTCCAGCAACGTCATGACACGTCAGCACAGAAGAACCATGGCGGTAGCCCACACAGATTCGCCACCACTAGTGATCTCCATACAGTGCAAAGACGAGATCTTGGCTGTTGTAATGAATGATCTCTGTGCCGATTGAAGTTGGTGGGGAGGCGAAGTTTATGTCGTGGAGTTTTAGGAACTGTTTTGCTGTTTCTGGAGACGAGGCGATGATGAAGGGGACTTCACCGAGATGGAGGTGGAGGTGGGGAATGGAGATAGAGATGGAGATGGAGGTGGGGATGAGTTAAACTTTGGGGTTGAAATTTTAGGAAACTATAAGTTTAAGAACTGAAGTAAAATTTTCAAAGGGGTAAAAGAGTAAATGCACGTAAATCCGTTAGAACTAACAGTTTAAGTAGATGAATATGACCAAAATAGGACACAATACCATAAAATATGACTTAAATAGTATAAGTTTTTAAAACATGACCAAAACAGGACAATAATTATTTTTATGGGACTGACAGCGGAATTTACTCATGATTATGCTTTCAAATTTGTTTTTTCCTTTTGGCCATTTATTGTTTTACAATTTAACCATTTGATTGTTTTTGATGTCAAATATATCTTCAATATTTTTTCACCCAAATTTTCATTTTATTTCCAATTTATGCTCAAACCTCTCAATTTGAACATTTTTATGTCACCTTTTTCTTCTAATAATGATGGAGATAGCAGTTAAACTCAAGATCTCGGTATTTTCTCATTTTTTCCAATTGTGTTAAGTTATATTTCCTCCGTCCTCAAGGAAATGTGTAGATTTTTTTTCAAAAAAGGAAAGTGTAGAAAACATTAAGATAAAGTAGGTCCGGTGAAAGTCCGGCCGGTCGGCGAAAGTCCGGCGGTGGTGGTGGGAGGAGAAAGAGGGGAAAAGTATATGGTAGAATTGTTAGATTTGAAATTGTTTGGGGAAACTTAGATAATTTTTCAAATTGTTTTGAGAAATTGTTAGTTTTTTGTATGTATATGAAAATTGAGTGGTAAATTGAAATTATTTCTAAACCTCAAAGATTTCTATAATTTATCTTTTTTTCCCAATAGGCAAAAATGTCCAAAAAGATCATGGATGCATCAAAAAATTTAAAATAAGACTTTTAGAGGACGAAAAGTTAAATAGGACTCAAATATGATGTAATTAATTGTTAAAGGAGCTCCAATGCACTTTACTCTTTTGAAATACTTAGGTGAAATTTTTTCAAAATCATTGGACCATTGAGAGCCTATAGAAAAAGTGATTCCAAAGCGAAGTGATTCTATTTAAATCTCATTTTCCATTTTGCTCTTCTCAAATTTAGAATTATAATTAAAACTAATTTTGAAGTACTTAAGTTGAATTTTTTTAGAAGGTCGGGGATAAACTGCGCATGTTATAAGTGTTCCGCTTATTTATAAGTTTATCATTCGCTATTTTTTATCAACATAATGGTCGACTCTGATCAACATGGTTAATCGATCATCAACACCTCTTCGTGTGAAGAACATCGAGAGATCAATATATCAAAACTACTAATCAACAATGGGCAGAAGCAGATCAACATGACAAGACTACTAATCAACTTTGGAAAAAGTAGATTAACATGACAAAACTACTGATCAACATGACAAGAAAACTAATCAACATTGGAAAGAAGCATATCAAAATGAGTAGAATACTGATCAACATTGGACAAAAGCATTCCACAAAAGCTTATCAACATGACAATACTAGTGATCAACATTGGAAAGGAGCGAAACAACATGACTAGACTACTGATCAACAATGGATAGAAGCATATCAACATTGGATGGAAGCTGATATGAACCATCAAAGATTCAAAGATTCACAATTGAGAGGATCTAGCTTGCTGAGAAAGTGATATTGTAAGGCTGGCCTTCACCACCTCCAAGCTATTTTCGGCTTGGCAATGGAGAAGATAATGCCAGGGTGTAGATGGTTCCAGCACCTTTCTACTCTAAGATAGAACAATACTAGAAATAGAGTTTGAAACCACTTTGATGGAATCAAGGGGAGGGCGAAAATAGCAAACTAGGAGAACAAAAGCTCACAAATGCTTCAATTGAGTTCTGAGTTGAGAAGTGGAACAAAAGGCTCCTTTTATATGAGTAGGGGGTGGCCTAGGGTTAGAAAAAGAGCCTAGAAGAAAGAAATCTAAGAGATTACAATTTGCTTAAATAAAATAGGAGTAACTTGCAAGCAAAGCTCAACTTGTTCTCCAAGCAAGAAGGTGGCGCCTCCCTCCTCTCCAAGCATCTCCAAGAAGCTTCTCAACTTGTTTTCCAAGTAAAAGGGGTGCCACTTTTCAAGGAGGAGAGTGGGCCTTGGCCAGAATAGGCCCAATGCTCTTGTTATTGGTCTTGGACTTGATATAAAGTTCTCAAACTTCAAGCCTTGTCCTCCAACATTTGTTCCTTGTTCAAATATAGCCCTAAAGCTTCAATTTTGTCTTTTGCAACTTGAACTTCCACTTCTTGATCCACTCTTTCTCCCATTACTCCCATGAAGAGGTCCAATGCTTCTCTAGTCTTCTTTGCCCTAGCCCTTGTCATAGGTCCACCAATGTTGTGTAAAGGGCTAGGGGTTGATCCTGTGGGCTTGGGTTCTTGCTCCTTTTGAGTCATGGAGCTTGGATTCATATCATCCCCTCCTTCTTGGATATAATCTGACCTTGGATTCACATCTTCAATATCACCTACAAACGAAGCAAGATCACACACATTAAAAGTAGCATGGACATTGTAAGAACCATCAGAAGGTAAGTCCAAAACATAGGCATTCTCCTCTATTTTGTTAATGATCTGAAAAGGTCTATCTCCCTGGGGTGCAAGCTTATTCTTTCTAGCCTGTGGAAATCTTTCTTTTCGAAGGTGTAACCACACCCAGTCTCAAATTTCATAGCTCATCATTCGCCTTCCTTTGTTTTCCTTCCTAGCATAAGCCTCATTGGCCTTCTCAAGCTGCTTTTGTACCTTAGCATGCAACTCTTTTATTATATCAGCCTTCTTCCTGCCACCTATATCAATAACATCATCTCGAGGTAAAGCAATCAGATCTAGAGGGGTTAGGGGGTTGAACCCATAAACTACCTAAAAGGGACTATGTGCAGTAGAAGTATGAAAGCTCTCATTATATGCAAACTCCACATGAGGCAAACACTTCTCCCATTCTTTCAAGTTCTTTTTAAGAATTGTTCTAAGTATTGTGGTGAGAGTCCTATTAGTTACTTCGGTCTGACCATCAGTCTGAGGGTGACTAGAAGTAGAGAAAACCAAACTAGTACCTAGTCTAGACCAAAGTGCTTTCCAGAAATGACTCAAGAACGTAGAATATCTATCACTCACAATTGACCTAGGTATGCCATGGTACTTCACAATATTCTTAAAGAACAAATCTGCTACATGAGTAGCATCATCAGTTTTATGACAAGGGATGAAGTGTGCCATCTTAGAAAACCTATCAACCACTACAAAAATGGCATCATGACTATGAGATGTCCTAGGCAATCCACTAATGAAATCCATGCTAATATCAACCCATGGAAAAGTAGGAACAGGGAGAGGAGTGTACTTCCCTTTTGGTTGGAGCTTCGACTTTGCCTTCTTGCATTTCACACACCTTTCACAAACTTTGGTGACATCTTTCTTGAGGTGTGGCCAATGAAAGTTCTCCCTGACAATCTCATAGGTCTTCTGAACGCCGAAATGTCCCATCAATCCTCCACTATGTGCCTCTTGGACAATGGCTTCCCTCATGGAGCACCTTGGTATGCACAACCTTTTCAACTTAAACAAATAGCCATCAAATACATAGTAGCCATCTAGGCCACCTTGAGCACAAGCATCATAAATCATACCAAAGTCAACATCACCTTTGTACATTTCTCTAATGCATTCAAAACCAATCACCTTAGCATCAAGAGAAACAAACAAGACATATCTGCGGGACAAAGCATCAGCAACAACATTCTCTTTTCCCTTCTTATACTTAATCACATAAGGAAAGGATTCTATGAACTCAATCCATTTTCCATGCCTTTTATTCAAATTTCCCTGCCCTTGGATATACTTAAGAGAATGGTGATCCGTATGAACAAAAAATTCCTTAGGCAGTAAATAATGAGATCAAACCTCTAAAGCACGAACTAAGGCATACAATTCCTTATCATAAGTAGAGTAAATCAAAGTAGCACCACTCAATTTCTCACTAAAGTAGGAGATGGGCTGCCCCTCTTGATGCAACCCAGCACCAATACCCACGCCACTTGCATCACACTCAATTTCAAACAATTTATCAAAATTAGGCAAAGCAAGCAAAGGGGCACTCATCAGCCTAGTCTTAAGCTCATTAAATGCACTCTGTTGGGCCTCTCCCCACACAAAGGGTGCATTCTTTTTAGAGAGCTCATGTAAGGGGGCGACTATGGAGGAGAAATCCTTCACAAATCTCCTATAGAAACTAGCCAAGCCATGGAAGGATCTCACCTCAGTAAGGCTTTTAGGAGTTGGCCACTCTTTGATTGCCTTAACCTTAGCATCATCAACCCTTATTCCTATACCACTAATAACATATCCCAACAGTTCACTTCCTTAGCACAAAACACACACTTCTCCATTTTAGCATACAAGCTTTGTTGTCTAAGTGTTTCAAACAAAATTCTTAAGTGCTCAACATGCTCATCAAGTGTGGGTGAATACACTAAGATGTCATCGAAGTAAACAACAACAAACTTTCCAAACAAATCACGCAATACATTGTGCATAAGTCTCATGAAAGTGCTTGGTACGTTAGACAACCCAAATGGCATCACTAACCACTCATATAACCCTAATTTGGTTTTAAAAGCAGTTTTCCATTCATCCCCATCTTTCATCCTAATTTGATGATAGCCAGATTTTAAATCTACTTTAGAGAAGAAACAAGCACCAGATAGTTCATCAAGCAAATCATCAAGTCTAGAAATAGGATGACGATACTTTACAGTGATCTTGTTGATGGGTCTACAGTCCATGCACATTCGCCATGTTCCATCAGCCTTTGGCACTAACAAGACAGGAACAGCACAAGGAGACAAGCTCTCCCAAATGTAGCCCTTGGCTAGAAGTTCCTCCACTTGTGCTTGAAGTTCCTTGAATTCTGTTGGATTGGTCCTATGGGTGGCTCTATTTGGCAGAGGTGCTCCCGGGACTAGGTCAATCTGGTGTTCAATGTCTCGATAGGGAGGCAACCCTTTGGGTTCCACAAAGATGTCCTTGAATTCCTGCAATGCTAAAGACACACATTCAGGAAGAGAAGATATGTGAGCGTTAGTTAACAAAGTATGGTGGGGGACAAGGAGAAAACAAGTCTTCCAGCCAAGTAAGGCTTTCTTTATGTCTTTTTCTTTGGCCATGGAGGGTGAGCTCTCTTGTTTTCTCTCAATCTTACTCTTTTCTCTTGGATCACTCACTCTTTGGTTTTCTCTTAAGGTTCCTTGAACCTTCTCAGTATCTTCTCTCTTCTCACTACTCACCTTTCTTTGTCCTCTCAGCCTCACTTGCCAAGTGTAGTTGATCTTGAAGGGCTTGAGTTGGGGACAAGGGTAGAAGGTGTAGGCTCGGCCTAGGTGAGTGAGAGCATATTTGTTGGTGGCGCCATAATGGATTGCTTCTCTATCGAATTGCCATGGCCTCCCAAGAAGTATGTGAGTAGCTTGCATTCTTACCACATCACACAAGACCTTATCTTCATATTTTCCAATCTTCAAAGGTACATCAACTTGCTTCAAGACCTTCACATGGGCTCTGTCATCAACCCACTGGAGTGAGTACGGGTTTGGATGCTTGGTTGTCTTGAGACCTAACTTCTCTACCATGCTCTCACTAGCAGCATTCACACAACTCCCACTATCAATGATGAGGCTGCAAAGTTGGTCATTTACTACAGCCCTGGATTGAAACAAGTTCTCTCTTTGTGAAGTTTTAGTTACCTTGGGTGTAGATTGCAGCACTCTCTTGGTGACAGGTATGAGACCTTCCAGGGGTCTCTCTCATCCTTCACTTTCTTCAATGTTGTCCATAATGGCAGCTTCTTCCTCATCTTCACTTGATAGCTCTCCATTTGGCCTTACCACCATCACCTTCTTGTTGGGACACTCAAAGGCATAGTGGCCCTTGCCTCTACACTTGAAACATTATATGGTTCTTGTGTGCTGGGTTGGAGGATTAGGTCTTTGGTTGGTGTTTGGCCTTGGGTTGGATTTTTCTGGTGGAGGAGAGTTTCTTGAAGGATGGTTTCTTGTAGGTTTGATGGATGAGTTTGGCCGAGACCAAAGGATTTTGTTGGAGGTTTCAATCACTGCCAGCTTGAGCCTAAGATCATCAGTATAACCTAAACAATCAAAGATCATGTCAGTTTTCCTTACCCATTCCAAGAACTCTTTTGGGTCACTTCTGCCAAAGAAAGGGGCGACTTGAAGCTTCACATTTTCGAGGGCTTGATGTTCTTGGTTTGGCACCCTCCTTCTTGGCATTCTGTTTCTCTGTTGGGGCAAGTCATCCCATTCTTCTTCTTCATGCCACCTTCTTCTTTGTCCTCGGGCTAGAGGCTCCCCATAGTAGTCTTGATTTGGATCGAAGACGGGGGTGAAAGGGGGTTGTCCACCAAGGTTGTTTTGAGGAGGTTGTTCGAAATGGTTTTGAGAAGAAGGTTGAAAGTTGGTGGTAGAGTTTTGGTTAGGAATACCTTGAGGAGGTGGAGTGGGATGGATAACCTCTGGAGTGTGTGTCTTGCTTCCTTCCGGCTACTTGCCTTGAGCTATTTCCAACCACTTTACCTTCTCATTGGTAGTTCCTAGTGTTAGCTTCATCTCCCTGATCTCCTTGGTGAGTGTCTGAAGAGCTTCATACAAGGGCAATTGACTGGCATGTGGAGGAGTGGTGTCAGATGACTCCATTACTTCAAGTAACAAAGTGTTTACTCTCTATCTCACTTGTGTTTCACTCAATTGGCTTTTTTCTTGATGTATCTCTCTTGCCTTTTACCACTCAAGCTCCTTGCTCAAATTCTCCAAGGATGCTTCAATCACCCAAACTTCCCGACTCAAAGGTTGGCAACAAAGTGAGCACAAACCAAAATTTCAAGTACAATTCAAAACTAGAGTAACAAAAACACTAGTTACTTTTTGACTTGGGTGAAAAATGTTTAAGGTGGATGGGGGTCGAAATAAAAAGGTTAGGGATTTGAGAAGGGCTTTTTTCAAAAGATTGGTGGTGCACCTTACAAATTCCACAAACACTTGCTTGTTTTGGTGCCAAGTTTTGCAGATAACCAACACTTCTCTTTTCTGATTTTCTTCTGATCTTTGAGATCACTTGCAACAATTTTCAAAGGACTTGGCTTTTACCAAAAAAATTTTCCTTTTTTTTTTGTAAATTGGTGAAAACTTGTACACCACAAATCCGAGATGGAATCTAGCAAAAAAACCAAGTGTTCTTACTAGATTCAAGATGAGAAAGGTAGAAGATGAATTTTCCAACAACTTTTAACCAAAACACAAGGGGTTTCAAAAATGATTGAAAGTAGAAATGAACTCTTTTTTTTGAGAAAAAACGAAATTAAAAATCTCAACAAGGCACCTCAAGCTTTGATACCACTTGATATGAACCTTCAAAGATTCACAATTGAAAGGATCTAGCTTGTTGAGAAAGTGATATTGTAAGGCTGGCCTTCACCATCTCCAAGCTATTTTCGGCTTGGCAATGGAGAAGATAATGTCGGGGTGTAGATGGTTCTAGCACCTTTCTACTCTAAGATAGAATAATACTAGAAATAGAGTTGAAACCACTTTGATGGAATCAAGGGGAGGGCGAAAATAGCAAACAAGGAGAACAAAAGCTCACAAATGCTTCAATTGAGTTCTGAGTTGAGAAGTGGAACAAGAGGCTCCTTTTATAGGAGTAGGGGGTGACCTAGGGTTAGAAAAAGAGCCTAGAAGAAAGAAATCTAAGAGATTACAATTTCCTTAAATAAAATAGGAGTAACTTGCAAGGAAAGCTCAACTTGTTCTCCAAGCAAGAAGGTGGCGCCTCCCTCCTCTCCAAGCATCTCCAAGAAGCTTCTCAACTTGTTTTCCAAGTAAAAGGGGCGCCACTTTTCAAGGAGAAGAGTGGGTCTTGGCCAGAATAGGCCCAATGCTCTTGTTATTGGTCTTGGACTTGATATAAAGTGCTCAAACTCCAAGCCTTATCCTCCAACATTTGTTCCTTGTTCAAATATAGCCCTAAAGCTTCAATTTTGTCTTTTGCAACTTGAACTTCCACTTCCTGATCCACTCTTTCTGCCATTACTCCCATGAAGAGGCCCAATACTTCTCGTCTTCATTGCCCTAGCCCTTGTCATAGGTCCACCAATGTTGTGTAAAGGGCTAGGGGTTGATCTTGTGGGCTTGGGTTCTTGCTCCTTTTGAGACATGGAGCTTGGATTCATATCAGAAGCTTATCAACATAACAAGACTAATGATCAATATTAGAAAGGAGCAGATCAACATGACAAGATTATCAACATTAGACAGATGCAGATCAATATGATCAATATTGGACAGAAGTAGATCAACATGACAGAACCACTGATCAACATCGAAAATGAGCAAATTAGCATGACAAGACTACCAATCAACATCGAAAAGAATCAGATCAATATGATTATCTATTGCAATCATCATTGTTTTATCCAGATTTCTTTAGAAAAATATCGAGTAAACTCCACCCACAGTCCCTTAAGTTACAATGTTGTCCTATTTGAGTCCTATTCTAAGATTTTGTATCACTTTCGTCTCTTAAGTTACATTTTTGTCCTATTGAAGTTTTACCATTAATTTTTTCGTCAACTTACCGTTAAAATGAGTATTTATGTAAATGTATAGATCTTATATGCAGTTTAACCCTAAGATTTTTAAAAATTTACAAATTAACCCTAACTAGATTTAAACTTTACAAACCCACCCCACTAACTACATCCCAAGCTTGATTTGTCCCTCTGTCTGCCGCCGCTCGCTTTGCCAGACTTGCCCACATCTTTTTTTCTTTCCCGTAACCCAGCCGGCGAACCCATCGTTGAGGGCCTTGCGCCCTCGCATCCTCTCTCGATACGCATATCCGGAGATGGGTGAATCGATCTTGCCGCCGTTGTTGAGGACGTGGAAGAGGATGAAGAGTGAAGACTCTAGTTGTGGACAAAGGCCAACCGACACAAGGTGGATAAACAAGGCCGGGCTTGTGGCTGACAGCGCCCTTTGACGATTGTTCAACATCGTAGTTCATCATCTGTCAAATTTATGTGGATTGGAAGATTCTCTCCACGATTCAAATCAGCAGACATCTATATAACACAAGTAAAATAAGCTAGATCATTGTAGAAATACTAAACACTAAACCAACTTAATAATCATGCTAGTCACAGACATTCTAGTCAAATGCAAGTTCACTTCTCTCATCTTTATATAATTATGCACCATCATTGCATAAACTTAAAAAATCACCCTAAAAAAGAAATGAACAAACTAATTGAAACGACCTAACTTCCCCACACCTTTCAAAGAAAAGAAGGGCTTTAATCTATTGTACAAAGTTGAGTGAACCAAGTATGAATTAGAACTCAAGAGAATTTTTTGTTTTCTTGGTCAAATGAGTTTTACTCCATCAAAATGAAAATCAGAAGTTTAGAGTCAAAATCGATGAGTGTGCACAAGTCTAGGGAAGGATCGGGGTGGACAGATGGCTACAAATCACAGCTGGGTAGAGGCCGGACGAAAGGGTATTGGGTGGGGGTGGGTTTGTAAAGTTTAAAACTAGTTACGGTTAATTTTTTGATTTTTAAAAATCTTAGGGTTAAACTACATATAAGATCTAGACATTTACATAAATACCCTCATTTTAACGGTAAGTTGACGGAAAAATTAACGGTGGGACTTCAATAGGCCAAAAATGTAACTTAAGGGACGGAAGTGATACAAAATCTTACAACATGACCCAAACAGGACAACATTGTAACTTAAGGGACCATGGATGGAGTTTACTCTAAATATATCAAATTTCCATCATTTGCAAGTTTGGTGGTTCTGGAGTTTCACAGTGGCCAAATTTTGAGAACCATCAAACTTGCAAATGATGAAAATTTGATATTTTTCTAACTTAAGAAATCTGGATAAAACGATGATGATCGCAATATGTAGTCATGTTGATCTGATTCTTTCTGATGTTGATCAGTAGTCTTGTCATGCTAATCTGCTTGAGTCGGGCTGGTTTGGTTTCTAGAAGCAAATCTGAACTCTCGATGAAATACGCAAAGTGTCGTCAGAAGATACGGAAGCGTCCCGGACTTCCCCATGTGTTGCAAGTTCGTAATTACACCCTTCGTCCCCAAATAATCGTACAAATTTCCTTTTTGGGTCGTCCCTAAAAAATTATAGACTTTCCTTAAATGAAAACTTCTCTCCTCCAAAATTGTCAAACTATGCCTACTTTATCTTTACTTTTTCTATCTCGTTTTTGTGCAACCTCTACTCAAAGGTAATTATGTCAAACTGCATAAAATCTTGCATTCACCTTAATTTTTGCGTCCATACAATCTGTAGGATTAATTGGGGACAGATAGAGTGTAATGTTTCCTTATGCGTAGGAAGGTAGCATACGCGCACCGTATCCCTACTCTTTTTAGAATAGTAAGATCATGTAAATCACACCAAAAAGTAAAGTGATCGGTTTTTTCATTCTAAAAATTAAATCATTTGATCATCACATTATTAAATCAACAATGTTGAAACCGTGTTCATTTTCGGTAGAGGATACGGTGCGCCCACGCTTATCGTGGGCCTCCGTGCGCCATTTTCATGTTATTTACAAAATTCCCATTTTCATTCAAATTCGTCTAAGTTCAATCGCCAGTCATTATGATGCTCCTGTGTACTTTAAATAATGCGCATTCGACTCCAAATGATGCTCCTACGTACCTTAATGGTGTGTGAGCTGGAAATTGAGAGCATTAATCTTGTCATGAGAGCGAGTGCATCATATTTTGTAATGGAGAGCATCATAATGCAACAGGGAGTGCATCATAGTGGTTTACCAAAGACATCATTTTGAAAGGTTAATAAAAAGAGTGTAACATTTGTCATGAGAGCGAGTGCATCATATTTTGTAATGGAGAGCATCATAATGCAACAGGGAGTGCATCATAGTGGTTTACCAAAGACATCATTTTGAAAGGTTAATAAAAAGAGTGTAACATTTGTCATGAGAGCGAGTGCATCATATTTTGTAATGGAGAGCATTATAATGTATCGGGAATGCATCATAGTGTTTTACCAAATGCATCATTTTGGGAGGTTGAAGGAAGTGTGTGCTTCATTAAGTTATCAGAACTAGTGCATCATGTTTGTTACGGAAAAACATCATTATGGATCGCAAATGCATCATTAGGTAGAACAAAAAGGATCACTGTGGGTTGTAGAACAAAAAACATCATTAACTCGTCAAAGAGAGTGCATCATATTAATGTTATGGGAGTGCATCATAGTGTATCGGGAATGCATCATTCTTCTTCGTATACCTCTTCTCTCTAGACGCTTAAGGTGCGCCTAGAGGCGCACCGTATAGCTACTCTTCATTTTCATACCTATCAATATCATTGGCACCTTAAAAGGAAAGAAGTCTAAAAATAAACATGCAAAGGATAAGAGGACCAAAAAGTTAATAGAATGAAATATGAAGATTAATTGCAAATTTAACCCAAACCATTAAAAAGAAAACAACAAAGAAAAAAGACAAATTTACTATTCATCTAAAATATTTTTTTATAATAGAACTATAAAATAATAGACGGAGTAAAATAGTATCATAGCCACATTGTAAAATTTTGGATAAAGTGCACCCATGGTCCTATAACTTTAATTATTGTACCACTACGGTTCTGTTTTAACTTTTTGTACTAACAAAATTTTGTTTTTAAGTTTTTTCTTCATCCATGGTCCTATTCCGTCCATTGACCGTTAACTTTAACGGATTTGTGGGAAAAATAATAAAATCAGCAACTAAATTGTTTTAAAAAAAATTATTTACACCCCAAGTTTTAAACTTAACCATTTAGGCACTCCCCAACAGTTTTAAACTTAACACTTTAACCCAAATGTTTTAATTTAGCCCAACAACACCCAGCCACCGCCGGGCCGTCGCCACCGCTGCTGGACTCCACCGGAAAATGCCGGAAACTAAAAAAATACACGAGAACGTAGATCAGGGCCTAGGAGCGCCAGATCCCATCCTAGGGCATCCGAATCGCGGCCCCAGGCCGGCGAATCGCGACCTGTGTCGTCGATTCGTGGCCTAGGTTAGCGATTCGCCGGCTTGGGGCCGCGATCCAGCGGCCCAGGGCCAAGACCTAGCGGCCCTAGGCCTCGATCTATGTTCTCGACCTATATAATATCCCATTCCGGCGGGAGAAAAAAAAAACCAAAATACCCGATAACCTCGTTCCTAAGCAGACCGAGTTCTCAGATGTTGGAGGTGATGATCTGGTGAGGCGGAGTGCTGGAGATGTCGATCTGCTGCTGAAGGAGTGATCTGCAAAGAGAGTACTCAAGAGCAGAAAGAGGAGTGGGGGTGTGTAAATAGGGTGTAAATTTCTCAAGTCTTCCTTTTATAGGAGGTGTTGAGGTCGTGGCTGTCCCATGACCTGAGGTAGTGGGGTGGTTACCCGTGTTTTTGACTAGTGGGGAAGGTGTAGTGGCGAACGTGAGAGGTTTATGCGCATCATGATAGTTTAATTGTCACCAGTTGCCCTTCCTTAATTGAGGCCAAGTATTGCGGATGACCTCGGCAGGCGAGGGCGTGGCCTCGCTTGTCGTTATGGGAGTTTTCCTTTCGAGGACTTGGCCCCGCGTCTTGTGAGGTGCCCGAAGGGTCACTGTGCGAAGGCATGGGCCTTGCGAGGAGGTAATGCGGACGACCTTGCCAGGTGAGGGCGTGGCCCCGCCTGTCATTATGAGAGTTCCTTACGAGGGCGTGGCCCCACGTCTTGTGAAGACCGGAGGGGCACTGCGCGAAGGCTTGGGTGTTACGGTCACCGCGAGCGGGTTGCGACCGGGTGACCCGGGGCTCCGGTTTTGGCCTGCGGGTCACGTTTTTCGGCGTTCAGACGGCTCCCGAGCCCTATCCGAGTATCATTTTGGCGAACCCTTCCGTATTTGAGGTCGTGTGGGTCCCCCGGACGTTTCCGCCGAAAATATTTTTCTGGCGCCGGGGGGTTGTCGGGGTCGCCTCGGGACGTACAGCGGGCTCGGTAGCACTCTCGAGATCTCAGTTTAGGAAGCCGTTTGCAGTTTTGGAGTCGTGGAAACGTCCCGGAGGTGGTTGTGGAGTTTAATATTTGGGGCGGGACGTTCGGTTCCGGGCGACTCCCGGGGCTCGGGACGGGAATCCCGGGACTCGGGAAGGAAATTTTCTGACGGCTTTGGGGTAAGTTGTGTTATAAATTAAGATGGAATTTATGGGTATTTTTGTAGAATTTTGGAGAGACGGAATTTCGGTTCAGGTTGACACGCTCGCACGTCGGGTTTTGGTTCGGGTTCAGCAAGCTCGGTAGGACACTCTGGATTGGTAAATGAACTTTTGAAAAATGTTCTGTGAATGTTATAATATTCTGAGGGTTGTGTCCAAGTTTCGTTAATTTTGGAATTCGGTAAATATTTTTGGGCCAAAAATATTGGAACTTTCGGAAAAATTGGGAGTTAAATTGTAATTGGCTACAAAACAAAAATAATTCAGCATGGGCACAGCAGTTTTTTCGGCAGAATTGGGACAAATAGGGGACACTTGGCTGTTTGTGATTTATGTTGGAAAAAGGAATGGGATAAAGGGAAGGATACATATATATTAGGCTATATTTCATAAAATGGGATTTATTTCTTCTTCTTCTTCCTTTCTGTATCCGCCACCATTGTTGAGCACCTCCAAGCTTGAGGTTCTTCATCTTGGCTCAAATCAAAGAGGAATTGGGTCCTTCATGTGATTCTGAGGTTCGGAAGTTAGAAAAAGAGAGGTTTTCGGGTTTCGGGTCGTGGTGTGGAAGTCGTCCAGAATCGGTCTAATACTCTGGAATTGTGAGGTAAGGGTTTGGTTCTGCTATTTTTGGTAAGATAGGTGTATGTTTAGTTTCATTTTCTGTTCTGCAGGTATTTCAGTATTATATGCCTAGAGCATATTCTGTAGTCTGTAGGTGTATGTATTGTAGCACTTCTGTTTTGCAGGTATTTCGGAAATTTCTGCTTTAAGGTACGTTCTGTAATTTGTAGGAGTATGCCTTATGGCATACTCTGTCTGTTAACCCTACGACAGTTGAGGGTTCGCTACCCCAGCTGGTGCACCATGCTTCTGTAATAGCTTCGGCTTCTGACTCCCTTAGAGGGAGGCTGTCGTTCTGATTGGTTATAAGGGTTTATGGCGATTTAGTATCGCACATCCTTCAGTATTCTGATCTGTTTTTATTACATGCACGATGTTCTGTATTCTGTTGCATATATTCTGTATATTGCTATCTTTCTGTTTTGCAGGGTTACATATGCTTATCTTACCCCAAATCCCTTACGGGGTCCTTTTAGGACTCACCCTTTTTGGGTTCTGTTTTTGGGTTTCAGGTAGACTTGGTAAACAACCAGCGGAGTTGGTTTCCGTGAGGCTTCTGCCTTGGTTGGGTTGAGCAGCAGCAGTACCTTGCGGGCTGGGATTTTGTCTACTTGGCCTGAATCCCGCGCGAGGTATTTTGATGTTTAGGCCTAGGGTCGGCTCTGTAGCTGCATGTGCATATTTTCTGTTTTATTATTGGGATGATTGTATATATGTATATATTCTGTTCTGTTGCATATTCTGAGCGCTTGGCGCTTGCTAGACACCTTAGGTTCTGTGAACTCTGCATGTATCTATGTTTGGTGCGTAAGCACTCGTCCACGGAGGGCGAGGCTTACTCTGTTGCTGATGCATGAATTGTATGTTTTGATTTTATTTTAGTTATATGTATGAAATTTTTGTTAGGTTGCTTCCACAGTCGTTTCGCCTTTCGGGTCCGCTACGCGCGGCAGGTCTCGATGGACCTGCCTCTTAGATCACCCGGCTTCCGCTTCCGACGTCCGGCGCCCCGCCTCCGCAACCGGGTTCGGGTGGCGTGCGGTGACAAGTTGGTATCAGAGCAGGTAAGTGACCATATTGGTCGTCAGTGGTGACTTGTAGTGACGACTATTGTTGTACATTTTATTTTAGAATGGTTTGGTACGGAGATTGGCCACCTCCTTACTTGAACCACTTCAAAATAAAATTGTGGAACAAAGTTGATCCTTCAAGTTATCCTGATAGTTGCAGATTTCGGAACTCGGGATTTCTGGATTCTGGTAAAAGTATTACGAGTAAGGGGATTGTGGAAAAGTTTCAGGTACGTAAAATTGTGTGTTAGGAAAAGATTTGGTGAAATAAGCATGAACTGCTTCTGTGATTCTGTGAAATGCATGATTTTATCATTCTGAGAAGTAATTTCTGTGTCAAGTACTGCATTGCACTACAGAGCCTTAGAAAACTGCTGCTAGCTTCTGTAGGGATTAGGAGTGACCGAGTTGTCTGGACTCTGTTTGGTCTGGAATGTTTCAGGTTTGGTTAACACGCGTAGACAACGTGTTTTGGTACCGGAGGGGCGGGACTGAGATCCCACACCTCCGTGGAATAGGATACGGGTTCAGCGTAACCTGTGGTCTGAACAACCACACTCACCGCCCGAGGTTTAGTGGTCGTAGGGACCCTCTCTCGATTTGGTATTACCCGCCACCTTAGCCGGTTCGGCGGCAGTAGGCAAGGGAAGATCTGATCATGCCACGGTAAGAGCATTTTGATTAGGTGGTGATAGCGAGATTTAAGCCACTGCTCGCCACAACTTTGGGTTTGGTAAATGAGTGACTCTGAGGAGGATGGTCACTACGACATCTGGACTTCTCGTCGGTCCTATTAACGACGGGGAGATCTGAGGCACCAGTCTGACGAGGTCAGACTTCTGGAGAGGGTTCAGAGTTTGAACCCCCCTGAGGTTCAATGACCGAGAAGGGTCTGGGGTAGTAGAGATTTGGTTTGCAGGAGTTGACAAACTCCTGGGGGAGGCTACATTTTCCCCCAGCAGTGCAGCGGGGTGTAGCCAGGGATCTGCGTCAGGTACAGTTCGATGAGCTTCATCAGGAAGACAGGATTGTCGGAGAGTTTGAGTGAGAGTTTGATCGGCTGGTTCACTATGTACCGTAGTATCAAGGTATGGAAGAAGAGAAGACCAAGAGGTTTATTCGTCGACTACGCCCGAGTTCAGGAAGGTCAAGGGAGTACGGAGGGGTTCCATACAGCAAGGACCCCGGCAGATTTCTGGATGGCCGAACAGGCCTGGGCAGTTTAGTAGAGGTAGAGAGGGAGCATCACCGGCACGATTTTGTCCGATTTGCAGTAGGTATCACCCCGGTCGACTTTGTTACCGGCAGGAGGGCCGATGTTTACGTTGCGGTTCTGACACTCACTGGATACGGGATTGCCCTCCGACTGTAAGGCAGGGTTTTTGGCAGTCTTTAGCGTCCACAGTCTCGGGCACAGCCCAACGCGCCGTGAGGGCGTGGGTTTCAGCTGGGTGGCCGAGACCTCAGTAGCGACAGCAGCTTCAGCCACCCCTCCACCACAGCAACCAGAGCAGGACGAGTTTTCCATTTTCTGAGGGGAGGCCCTAGTCATCAGGGAGAACCTAGTTAGCAGGGAGGCTTGAGTCAGCAGGAAGTTCTGTAAGGTACTATATTTCCGAATGAGATACCGGTTCATGCGTTATTTGTTACAGGAGCATCTGTTTCCGTTGTAACACAGAAATGTGGTACATCTCGGCATCTGTCATTAGT
This sequence comes from Stellera chamaejasme, assembly GCA_024586325.1. NCBI lineage: Eukaryota > Viridiplantae > Streptophyta > Magnoliopsida > Malvales > Thymelaeaceae > Stellera > Stellera chamaejasme. The sequence continues at coordinate 22,747,376 of CM044984.1, read as the reverse complement.
ACCTTGCCTCAAACGCATTTAGTAAAACTGCTGGGAGTCAGTCATATCTAATGAGATGGTTCGGAGTTGTGCGATATTTGTAGGCGGACATCTGATAGTATCGGATTTGCTGGTTTTTGGCACGCCGAAACTATGATATTATTCTTGGGAAGGACTGGCTATCCAAGAATTCTGTGCACATTGATTGTGCAACCCGTACCATTATGATTTCTGGAGAGGTACTACCTCTCACGACTCCGACTGGTTTGACTATCGCACAGCACAGTAAGGAGCTACAGATTCTGGATCAGCTGTCTATAGTTGGTGTAGGGGAATGCTATGATCTGAATGAAGCTGGTATGAGGTTGAAGTTGGATGGTTTACCGTTGGTTCGAGATTTTCCGCAGGTATTTCCAAAGGAGTTGCCCGGATTACCATAAGAGCGGGGAATTGTGTTTGACATCCACTGCAATGGCATCGCTCCGATATCTATTCCTCCTTATCGGATGCCTATTTCTGAGATGCAGGAGTAGAAGAAGCAACTGGAGGAATTACAGCAAAAGGGCTTCATCCGACCGAGCACTTCACCGTGGGGTACTCCGGTTCTGTTTGTTCAGAGGAAAGATGGGACACTCTGACTTTGTTTTGATTCCAGGCGGTGGAATACTCTTACTGAGAAGAATAAGTATCCGTTACCGAGGATTGACGATCTTTTTGATCAACTTCAGGGTTCGAGAGTTTTCTCAAAGATTGATCTCTGGTCTGGGTATTTTCAGCTTAGGGTGAAGGAAGAGGACATACCTAAGACTGCTTTCCGCACCCGATTTGGACACTTTGAGTTTACGGTCATGCCATTCAGGCTGACCAATGCTCCAGCGGCATTCATGGATCTCGATGCATCGGGTGTTTCGACCGCATTTGGACTCATTTCGGTGGTTTTATTGATGATATTCGATATATTTTCGGGATGCGGACTCGCATCGGGAGCATCCGAGGGTAGTTCTCAGACACTTTGGGAACATCAGCTTTATGCTAAATTCTCAATGTGTGAGTTCTGATTCGGGAAGTCACCTTTAAGGGACACATTATGTCCGAGCATGGTCTGTCTATGGATTCGAGTAGGTGAGGGCAGTTCGGGATTGGAAACAACCTACCACGTGCACGGAGTTCAGGAGCTTCCTGGAGTTAGCAGGATTTTATCAGAGGTCTGTACCAGGGTGTTCTATCCTGGCATCTCCGCTTACGCAGTTGACCAAGAAGGGTCAACTGTATATCTGGTCTGATAGGTGTGAGCAGAATTTTCAGGAGTTGAAGCGGCAGTTGACTAACGCTCCGATTCTGACTCTTTCAGATCCGATTTTACCGTATGTGAATGATACGGATGCTTCCACGTCTGGTTGGGGATGTGTGCTGGTGCAGGAGCGTTTTGTGGTAGCTTATGGGTCGAGGCAGCTGCGACCGCATGAGCTGAACTGATTGGCACATGATCTGGAGTTGGCTATAGTAATTTATGCGCTGAAACATTGGAAGCAATATCTGTTTAGTAGTAAATTTCAGATTCTTACCGACCATAAGAGTCTGAAATATCTGTTTACGCAAAAGGAGCTTAATTTGAGGCAGCATAGATGGCTCGAATACATTAAGGACTATGATTGTTGTATCGAGTACATCTCTGGCAAGGGCAACACGGTTGCCGATGCACTGAGCAGGAATTATACCGGGTTAGTTAAGGGAGGAAATGTTGGGGATTGATCTGAGGAGAGAGATTCGACTTGCCTTTGGCACAGGTGGCAGCTCTGGGAGCGTGCTCAGGGGTATACACTTACCATACATTCTGAGTGGCTTGTTAGAGTACGCGAGGCGCAAGGTAGAGATCCGGGGTTGAAGAAATTATCTGGGGAAGATAAGGGTTTACTTGTTACCGACGTTTCAGTATGGCAGGGATTGCTATACTTCCGAGACCGCCTTTATGTACCAGAGGATCAGGAGTTCTGGAATGAGATTTTCAAGGAGGCACACTCGAGCAGTTTGAGCATCGGAAACCGGCAGGGACACTGCAGACTTTGCCCATTCCAGTTCGGGAGTGGGGCAATGTTACTATGGACTTTCTGACTGCACTGCCCCTGACACGGTCTCGCCATGATGTTATCTGGGTTATTGTGGATCAGCTGATGAAGTGCGCACACTTTCTGCTTATTCGGGTCATAGGCCCTCTGGAGAAGCTTGCCGCTTTACATCGTGAAGATTGTACGTTTGCATGGGGTACCGACTCCATTGAATCGACCGTGATCCGCGTTTTACAAAGACGGTTCGATTGCTTTTCATGAAGCATTGGGCACGCGACTCCATCCGAATACATTTTATCACCCACAGACGGACGGGCAGTCGGAGCGGGTGATTCTGATATCGGAGGATATGTTGCGAATCTGTATTTTGGATTTTGGAGGAGTTTGGGACTAGTAGTTGCTTTGATAGAGTTCTCGTACAACAACAGCTTCCAGACTACGATTGGCATGATACCATATGAAGCGTAGTCCGGGAGGAGGTGTATGACACCACACCGTTGGGACAGATGCGTCGATAGGGTTGAGCCGGGACCCGAGCTTTTGAGGAGACTACGGCAAAGATCAGATTGTTACAGGCGCGGATCAAAACCGCGAACGACTGCACCACTGCTTATACGAACCGCCGCCGTAGGGCTCTGGAATATGAGTTTGGTGGCGGAATTTGACTGGAGGTAGCACCGACCAGAGAGACAGTAAGATTTGGTAGGCGGGGCAAGTTACCCCGAATTTTATCGGTTCTCATGAGTTTCTAGAGTAAGTTGTTAGGTTGATCTTTTCCCCCAATCAAGCTTTCATTTTACGTGATGTCTTCCTGTGATAGCCTGTTGTGGATCGGTTAGACTTAGGTTCGGTCTGTCTGCAGGGTTGTCTGGTAGAAATACCGGCAAGCGACTCGGGTGCAATAAGATGCACCCGGAGGGTGGGACGCCGTGAGGCTCAGTATGATAGTCTAAACTACCACTCCCGCCGCACCAAGACGGTGGTCCGATTGTTCCGGGTTAGAGGAATGTTTATATTTTCTCGGTTGGTAGCGACACTGTCTGGTTGGTTCAGCTACTCTTGGAGGACCAAGAGTTCTAAGGGGAGAATGTTACGGTCACCCCGAGCGGGTTGCGACCGGTGACCCGGCTCCGGTTTTGGCTGCGGGTCACGTTTTCGGCGTTCACGGCTCCCGAGCCCTATCCGAGTATCATTTTGGCGAACCCTTCCGTATTTGAGGTCGTGTGGGTCCCCCGGACGTTTCCGCCGAAAATATTTTTCTGGCGCCGGGGGGTTGTCGGGGTCGCCTCGGGATGTACAGCGGGCTCGGTAGCACTCTCGAGATCTCAGTTTAGGAAGCCGTTTGCAGTTTTGGAGTCGTGGAAACGTCCCGGAGGTGGTTGTGGAGTTTAATATTTGGGGCCGGACGTTCGGTTCCGGGCGACTCCCGGGGCTCGGGACGGGAATCCCGGGACTCGGGAAGGAAATTTTCTAACGGCTTTGGGGTAAGTTGTGTTATAAATTAAGATGGAATTTATGGGTATTTTTGTAGAATTTTGGAGAGACGGAATTTCGGTTCAGGTTGACACGCTCGCACGTCGGGTTTTGGTTCGGGTTCAGCGAGCTCGGTAGGACACTCTGGATTGGTAAATGAACTTTTGAAAAATGTTCTGTGAATGTTATAATATTCTGAGGGTTGTGTCCAAGTTTCGTTAATTTTGGAATTCGGTAAATATTTTTGGGCCAAAAATATTGGAACTTTCGGAAAAATTGGGAGTTAAATTGTAATTGGCTACAAAACAAAAATAATTCAGCATGGGCACAGCAGTTTTTCGGCAGAATTGGGACAAATAGGGGACACTTGGCTGTTTGTGATTTATGTTGGAAAAAGGAATGGGATAAAGGGAAGGATACATATATATTAGGCTATATTTCATAAAATGGGATTTATTTCTTCTTCTTCTTCTTCTTCTTCTTCTTCTTCTTCCTTTCTGTATCCGCCACCATTGTTGAGCACCTCCAAGCTTGAGGTTCTTCATCTTGGCTCAAATCAAAGAGGAATTGGGTCCTTCATGTGATTCTGAGGTTCAGAGGGTAGAAAAAGAGAGGTTTCTGAGTTTCGGGTCGTGGTGTGGAAGTCGTCCAGAATCGGTCTAATACTCTGGATTTTGAGGTAAGGGTTTGGTTCTGCTATTTTTGGTAAGATAGGTGTATGTTTAGTTTCATTTTACATTACTGCGGGTATTTCGGTATTATATGCCTAGAGCATATTACGTAGTCTGTAGGTGTATGTATTGTAGCATACATTTTGCAGGTATTTGGAAATTTCGCTTTAAGGTACGTTACGTAATTTGTAGGAGTATGCCTTATGGCATACTGCATGCATTAACCCTACGACAGGTTGAGGGTTCGCTACCCAGTGGTGCACCATGCTTCGTAATAGCTTCGACTCCCTTAGAGGAGGCCGCTGTTACGATTGGTTATAAGGGTTTATGGCGATTTAGTATCGCACATCCTTGATATTCGATCTGTTTTTATTACATGCACGATGTTACGTATTACATTGCATATATTCGTATATTGCTATCTTTGCATTTTGCGGGTTACATATGCTTATCTTACCCCAAATCCCTTACGGGGTCCTTTTAGGACTCACCCTTTTTGGGTTACATTTTTGGGTTTCGTAGACTTGGTAAACAACCAGTGAGTTGGTTTCCGTGAGGCTTCGCCTTGGTTGGGTTGAGCAGCAGTACCTTGCGGGTGGGATTTTGTCTACTTGGCCTCGAATCCCGCGAGGTATTTTGATGTTTAGGCCTAGGGTCGGCTCTGTAGCTGCATGTGCATATTTTCTGTTTTATTATTGGGATGATTGTATATATGTATATATTCTGTTCTGTTGCATATTCTGAGCGCTTGGCGCTTGCTAGACACCTTAGGTTCTGTGAACTCTGCATGTATCTATGTTTGGTGCGTAAGCACTCGTCCACGGAGGGCGAGGCTTACTCTGTTGCTGATGCATGAATTGTATGTTTTGATTTTATTTTAGTTATATGTATGAAATTTTTGTTAGGTTGCTTCCACAGTCGTTTCGCCTTTCGGGTCCGCTACGCGCGGTAGGTCTCGATGGACCTGCCTCTTCTGTATCACTCCAGCTTCCGCTTCCGACGTCCCGACGCCCCCGCCTCCGCAACCGGGTTCGGGTGGCGTGCGGTGACATTGGGCCTTGCGAGGAGGTGCTCGTCGCGAAGGCGCTTGGGCCTTGCGAGGAGGTGCTCGTCGCGAAGGCTTGGGCCTCGCAAGGAGATGTGATCTCGCGGTCTGCATGCCTTGTGATCTTGTCTGCTCAATGGCGGCAGCGGGGCTGATGTTGCTTAGGTAGTGTACCAATACCCAAAACAAAAGCTTAATAGCTGAGATAAGCTAAAATACATGGACCAGTCTTAAAGGTGGATCGATTAACACCAATCACCGAAATACACCAAGTTTGGATTCTCAGCTACAATTTTGCTTAACTGCTACACCTAAGAATGCTTCTGGGAAGATCTCTCAACGCAGTGCTTCTGTTCAATGAATTTAGGGCATTCAGATTAACAGCAAACGCTCTTCAAAATCAATGCATGACAAAATCTGGAAGCCTTCTATTCAATCATTTTATCAGCAGGAGATTGACTAGCTGGTTTACAAGATTTACTTTTACCTGCAGAACAAGTTATGAGAATCTCAAAAATATGAGTGGAGAAGTTATTCGGCAAGAAATCAAAGCAAAAAAAAAACTGGGTTAAGGGGAAAAGGGTTGTATTTTTGCAGCCAAAACAGTTCAACTAATCCATAGGATCTTCATCTTAATCTGACACTTCCTTCGCAAGAACATAAGAACCTGTGGGCATTGGTTTTCAGGTAGAATAAGGAACCAAATTTTAATGCGTTGAAACCGCAGCAATGGACTACCTGTTCTTTTCCCTTTTTTGAGCTTCACGCTTTTCTTCACATTAAACTTGACCTTTTTGGAGTCATCGGATGGGCCTGCACCTTAAAGATCAAGAACAAGACAAACTGAATCGACAGTTCGCATACATTTATAAAAAGGATCGATTTGTTATAAATGTAATGAAAATCCACACTATATGGAGGGATTTTAGGTTACAATAACATCCTCAAACGTCGATGAAAATTAGAAAAGTTTCATTCTTATTGAAACAGAGAATAAAACTCTTTCACAAACTGACTTTTAACACACAACGTGACAGTCACACAATTGTCCCATGCACCAGAATATGAACAGTTTAAACTTTTCAATAAGTGTTTTTGTTCTATGCTGTTTGGAACAATAGCTCCTTCCCACAAAATTCTTCTTAGTGCAGAAGTCAGTCATTCTCTATCTCACAATTTTAATTTAACCTTAGGGGAAAAGAACATGGGAAATTTAATGACAAAATATGAGAGGAGTAACTCTTAATACTTCTGACACCTTAGAAGCTTCAGTTCCATATTACATATTATACGAGTATGATAAGTCAATCTATACTCCTAAAAACCAAATTTGAATAAAATTGTTGCTTTATGTGGTGGTAGAAAGAAAGTCCAACCCTATGACTCATGAACTAATCATGCTTGATAATAAGGTGTACATGGCATATATTAGGACTTGATGCAACTTCTATAAACTTTCAAAGGTATTGACGTATAATGCATAACGTTCTAAGTGTAGACAAAATTGTGTACGGGATTCACTTCAAACAATACTTGTAAAAATCATTCGCCAGTGATATGAAACATCAATTAGCAATAGAAAATTCTGTAAAACGTTAAAGCCATCTACAATTATCTTGGCAGGTTCGACAACATTTGACACAACTGCAACTAAGACAGTAAAATGTAATCAAAATTCAATTTTACAAGCAAATCCCGTCAACCAAAAAACAAGAACAATATATGCAACTATGAATACAAGCATGAATGAATAATGATCAAGTTAAATTTATGCGTCACGCACCATCAGCAGCAATCATCTCTATATCCTCCATGCTCACAAGACCTTTCTCTATGGATTCCTTTTGCTCCTGCCATTAATCGTAAACGACCCAAAGAATAAATTCCAGGAATCGGAAAATAAAACCTGAAATCCAAAGAATAAAACGGAAGATGTAGAGAAAAGTGCAGTACGCGTCGCCATTTCTTGAGGAGCTTCCGCTTGCGTTTGCCGGAGACGGAGAGAGGTTGGGGCTTTGCCTTGAGCTTGTGACTGGCTGGGTCACCATGAACCGCTCTTCTTCTCTCCGCTTTTTGGTCTCGCCTCTGCCTCTGCACCACGTTGAATTTCGCCATTCTCTCTGCTTAAGTTAATTTCTTCTCCCTTAAACCCTAGCTCTGCTTTTATGTTTTCGGCGCCACTCTTCCTCCTCGTGCCTTTGCATCCTCCAGCATCCCCTCAAAGTGGAGAAGGACGACAATAATCCTAATACTTGTACACTTTTACCAAGTCAGTCATAAAACTTTCAGGTTTTCATATCAGTCCTAACATTTCAAAATTTTGTCAAGTTAGTCCTATAAGTTAAAACGAAATTTTATTGTAAGTCCTAAAATTTAAACGGACTTACCAGGTCGGTTCTAAAATAAATATTCATTACTTTCTTTATTTTTCCCAAATTTTCACGCTTTTGTCACTTTTAACCCAAAGTTTTAAGACAGTACTTGCTTAAGCTTTTCAAGACTTCCAAGCCTACAGGTTTTTAAAGTTACTTCAAAAGGTTTTGTTGTTTATTACCCAAGTCGCGTTTCCTCAGTAAGCCATGTTTCGAGAGTAAAAGGTGGTAAGAAGAAGTAAAAAGTCACTGACAGATAACCCCAAATCCTTAAAATTAATCTTGTCTCCTAATGGTTGGAATATTTAAAAGTTTGGCGAATACCACTTCCAAAAGATATGAAGAAGAGGAAAATAAATGAAAAGGGAAAGTGAAAAACACTCGAGCCATAATTATCAGGGATGTAGAAAAAAGTTTAGGAAACTAGAATATCCCAAAAATCAATAAGTTTAAGGTTTACCAAAAATAAACTTTTGAACTCAGAACTTCGCATGTCATTAAAACGATAGAAAGAACTATTCCAAAAATGGAAGAAGATCATAAGTTTGAACTACTATCCAAATACATGATAGAAGACTATTTTGAAAATCGTTATAATTATCTTCATGTTAGATTAGTTCAAATTGTTTTAAAACCATTAACTAGGAATGGGTTAAACACATATGTTGTTATTGCCTTAAGAAATCAACGGCATAACCACTCATATGTCTGCGGTTGTTCATTACGTGGCTGGGCCAGAATGGACTATCGTTCCAGAGCGTGTCTGTTTGCTATACTAACAATTCTACTTATGTGCATTGCATCTGTTTGTTTTGCATTTGTTGAGCATATGTTGGTTATCTACTACGTGTTTGCATTTTCTTTGTCTTTGTTCTGCAGGTTGTTATACGTAAAGAGAAACCGTGTCTATCCCCAAGCCCTTAGTAAGTTCTCAAACGAGGACTTACCCCCTTTCTGTTTATCGTTTCAGGAGTACCTGACCAACAACCCACAGAGTGAGTCTGGGGTGTGTTGTCTGATTCTGTTTCAGGTACCCTTATGTTCTGTCCGATTTTCTGTCTGTATGGGGCAATCTCTTTGAGTAACTATAGTTTGGGATCTGATATCTGAATCTATAGTCTGAAGTCTGATATCTGAATCTGTAGTCTGAAGTCTGATATCTGAATCTGTAATCTGAAATCCGAATCTGCATCTGAATCTGAATCTGTTGTCTGAAATTTGGACCTGATATATGTAATTTGAACCTGTAGTCTGAATCTATATCTGTGTTTGAGCCTGAATCTATAGTCTTTTTTCTGACTTTTGGATTTATGCTAAGGATAGCATATGAGTTTTCTCACAGTTAATTTACTTCGCTCTTCTGTTGGTGTGTTAGCAGCAGCAGCGGTACTTGCGGGTTCTTCTGATCTCAGAATTTCAGCTAGATCCCGCACTTGGGTATTCTAAGGTTTTCCTTGGTCGGCTCTGTTGGTGTATATGCATGCATGTCATCTGTCTGATCATGATATGTATCTTAGATACATTACCTTACATATATATGTTCCGGATACTATGTAGGACCGGGGACTCGCCCATGATAGTGGAGGGCGGGACCCGGGATGTGATCATATTCTGATGTGATAGACACATTTTGTATCTCTGTATGATTCTGAGAAGTTATGTATGAATTATCCATGAACTGTATGTTTGGTGATGGTTGAGTGCTCGCCTATTTCAGTGGGGCGGGGCTCGCCATGGATAGTTAGGTTTATACTGTATACTTGCCATGTTTGGGGATTGTAGGTTGCGGGTCGAAACACGACCGAAGGTTATAATCGCATAACTCTGTCTGCATACTCCGTGAGCAAAGTGTTCTCAGGTACCGGGCCTTTGAGAACGGGACTTTGCGGGCCGGGTCACGGGACCACCACACTCAGCGGGTTTCGGTTGGACCAACCGCTTCCGTTTTTTCGCACCTTCCGCTTCCGACGTCGCGGGACGGCCCCGCCTCCGCAACCGGGCACGGGTGCACCCGTGGCAAGTTGGTGTCAGAGCTAGGTTGGGTTCGACCGTATTGGTCACCCGAGAGGACGGAGTATGACCTGTTCCGGTGTGGACTTCCGAGGCAAGTATACCAGTCCAGGAGTGGACTTCTAGGGGCAGTAATGCTAGTTCATGGATGAACTTCTACGGGAGATGACTTTGAGGGGCAAAGCTACTGTTCTGCGTTCTATTCTGGGGCAGTTCTGTAAGGAGCCTGATCAACTCCTTATTTGAACCACCTTGGAATGTGCGGTGGAGCAGCGGGCGGTTCTTCGAAGCATTCTGTTAAGACCAAACTCTAGTGTTGTGGTAGCACTTCTGAGATGTCCAGGGTACTCCGGGCAGATTTGGGAAATTTTGGACATTGGAGCGCGCGTCACTGCGCGGGTCAAATTCAACTCGGTTGCGGGCTTCCTACATAATCCGGGTACCTTTACGTTTTGCTTGGTTGATCTTGTGATGTGATTCTGTGATATGATCATGATCTGATTCTATGACTTAGTATCTAAACATATATATATATGATTTTGTGATTCTGAAAAGAATCTTTGCATCATGCATTGCATTACACTACAGCGCCTTAGAATACCGCTGCTAGCTTCTGTAGAGAGAGAGTTAACTGTTCTGTATGAGTTGCTATATGGGTTGGACTATTTTCAGGGAAAGGTTAACACGCGTAGACAGTGTGATCAGTTGTCGGAGGGTAGGGATCGAGATCCCACCGCTCCGAGAGTTAGAAGACAGACTCAGCATAATCTATGGTCCGAACAACCACAATCACCACCACTGAACCTTCAGCAGTCGCAGGGACCCCCTTCTGATTTGGTACAGGAGTTGGGTCAGGTACAACTGCTGCTGGGTACCTTACTACCAGCGCAACAGGTTTGGGAACAGCAGCAGGTACAGGGACATCCGGTCATGCCACAGTAGGGGCATTCTGATCTGGAGGTGAACTATGAGACTCAGACCACTGCTAGCCTCAGTATTCAGGAACGGCAAGGGAAAGCTCCGAGGAGGAGGATGACGAAGACCGCGGACACCCTCGCTCACGGAGGGTACGATAGGATCATTCTGGCTAGGATCCAGTTTCTGTTTTCCAATGGGATGACACGGGAGTGCATGCTATCAATTGGCAGGCACAAGATTTTGTCGGATCTGTTAGTGTTAAACACACCGGAGTACGACTTTACTCTTGAGATGGATTGGCTGCCCAAGAATTATGTGCACATTGGTTGTGCTAATCGTAACACTACGGTTCTGGAGAGGTACTGATGTGATTCCGGGAGGGTATCCTGGAACACGAGGAGCAGATCTAGCCAACAAAGGAGCAACACGGGGTAGGTATGATTGATGAGGCGAAAATGTCAACAGATTGACAGATCCGGAATGCACAAAAGCAAAACGATGCGGAAGCTTGAGAAACGAACTGATATGGCCGCCAACTCCTCCTGGATCCTTGCCCAGACAAAGATGATGTTATGCCTTTGGCGACTCCTCCTTCTTGATACCAAAAACGGTCCAAGACAAAGAAAGCTTTCGTTGCCAAAATTGTGGGGAATGTAGATGGGGCCAACACCTCCTTCTTCCAATGAGAAGGCAATATTGGTCTTAGTAGACTTGTTAAGAAAACTCAACAAGCATTGAGTGGAAAAGGAAGATAGGTTGAAAAAAGAATCACTCTCAATTTCAAGGAAAAAGGTGAAATATATTTGATGATTGAATTGTCCTGCAAATAACACCTAGACCTCCTTTTATAGGACAAGGAAGTTGGAATTCTAAACCCATTGACAAGTCCCTTCATCTCCATTCTTAATGATGGAAATTAAAGGAGATGTAAATATGGGAATTTAAAATAATTATTTCTAAAAATTATTCTAGGCTAGCTAATGGGTAGACCTAGCCAAAACAACTCAAAACTGAAATAAAATGATAAAAATTCGAGCTAGAAGATGAGGGATGAGTTTTGGCCAATAAATGAGGAGTAAATGATCCTCATTTAAGTGCTCTTGATGGAGGGGCTTCAAGGCTTGTAACTCCTTCTTCACCAATAGTTTCTGGATGATTTTTGATGACTCTTGAGTGCTGTAGACTGCTGAAGTTCGCCATTGATGAGGAGTGAATGGTTGGAAACCTTTGAAGTGCATTGAATGCACCAGTGGAATCTCAACAGTTGATAATTTGGGCACCATGGTTCGGAACATGCACTTGGGCCAAATTGTCATTTGGTTGAGCCCAAACCGAAATGTTGAAAATTGTTTGCACAATTTGAGAATTGGGTTGGCCCAAATTGAGGAGTGCTTGCACTTTTCCTTCATCTTTGTGGATATCTTCACTTTGCTCCTCATACTTTGCAAAACTGTGCATCAACAGGTTGAGAGCGTCCTTAGCCTTCTTAGTCCGGCTCCTTGTCATAGGTCCACCAAGGCCAACGAGCGGATCTTGATGTTTGGGCTTGGGTTGGGCCTGTTCCACGTCAGGTACCGCCTCTCTCTGTTTAAGCCAATGTGGATATCGTGAAGCACAGCATGGAACTGCAGGTTCTGGATTAGGTTCTGATATCAGATTCAGAGGGGTGTTATGATCTGATTACGGCAGACACTCGACTGGAGCTGGACCAGATTCCAGTGGTCTGGTATTTTCCGCAGGTGTTACCGGAGGATTTGCTCGGGATGCCACCAGAGCGGGAAATTGTGTTTGAGATCCTTTTGCAATAGGATTTGCCCTCCTTATCGGATGCCGATAGTGGAGATGGTTGAACTGAAGAAGCAGCTGGAGGTTCATCGACAACACCGACGTCAGTGAGAGGATGATCACTGTGACACCGAGGCTTCCCGTCGGTCTCACCGACGACGGGGAGGTCCAAGGCTCCAGTCTGACGAGGTCAGACTTCTGGAGAGAGTTTCAGCGCCTGAACCCCCCGAGGTTCAACGGTAGGGGAGGATCAGAGTGCGCAGCGGAAGCGTGGTGGGCCGAGGTATTTCGGTCCCTACGAGATTCTGGAGTAAGTTGGCAAGGTAGCGTTGGAAGGTACACCACTTCTTAACATTACATCTGTGGTAGTTCTTTTTTTCCGTATGGTATGCCTACATCCATAGTGGCACAGGAAGTATGCTATGTCTCGGGATTTGCCTATCTGTTAGGATAAATATCTGGTTGTGTATGAAACGGTCAGAAATTGGTTTGTCTGTTCATATACATCTTATATCTCTTGGTTGGAAGCGGGAGTTCAGTACCTCTTATCTATCCGGTTTTCCGTCCGTTTTCTGCTGGGTTTCTCAGGGCAGGTTGAAGGTCTGTTAGGTACAGATTCGGTACTGTTTGGGGTTGTCAGGTAGAAATACCGGCAACTGACTCGGGGCGCAACAAGATGCACCCTGAGGGTTGGGACGCCGCTGAGAGGCTCAGGATGGTAGTCTAAACTACCACTCCCGCCGCACCAGCAACGGTTGTCCGAATATGTTAGGTGAAGAGAAGTAAGAATTGTTCAGATAAGTCTCGGAATTTCCGTATCTATGGTCTATCTGGAATCCTGTTTTGATATTCTGATCTGCTTGTCTGCATCTGTTCTGGTCCTTCGGGACATCTGTGTGGTTCAGGTTACTCTTGGGGACCAAGAGTCTTAAGGGGGGGAGAATATTACAGTCACCCCGAGCGGGTGGTGACTTTGGTGTTCCGGGGCTCCGTTTTAAACATGCGGGGCATGTTTTCTGTTGGTTAGACAGCTCCCGGATCTTTTTTAGGTAATATTCTTTGGAATGCTTTCATATTTGAGGTCACACGGATCCCCCGCACCTTTCCGCGGAAAATATTTTTTTTTGGAGCGGGACATGTTTCCGGTAGATCAGTAAGCTCGGTAGAGTTATCGGAACCTCGTAAAAGTGAACTTTCAGCATATTTGGGATCGTACGAGCATTCCACACCTTTCTGCGGAGTATATTTTTCAGGGTCGAGATGTTCGTTCCCGGGTGACGCTCGGGGCTTGGGATGAAAAACTCGGGGCTCGGGAAGAAAGATTTGGGATGACAAAGGTGTGGGGTGTGTTATGACTCGGGACGAGTAATGTGGAGATTATTGGCTCGGGAAAGCAAGCACACACGTCGGGATTTGCTCGGTGAAATTGGCGCGGGATGATGTTTCAACACTTATGAACTTTTCGGATTTGGCTTGGTGTGTGAGTCACCATGGTGACTAGGGTGGTGACTAAGGTGCTAAGGGACACTTGTCCTACCATGAAAAGAGATGGAAAAGAAAGGAGAAAGAAGTAAAGAAATGAAAAATATACTCCCTCCGTCCCCAAAAGATTGGAGGATTTGTTTAGGCGCGAAGATTAAAGTGAATGTAAGATGTTTGTATATGTTTACTTAATTGCCCATTGGTTGAGAGTGCACAAAAAACGAGGTAGAAAAAGTAAAGATAAAGTGAGGATAGTTTAGTAACTTTGAGTGTGAGAAGTTTCCTTTTAAGGAAAGTGATCAGTTTTTCTGGGACAGCCCAAAAAGGAAATGTGTTCAATTTTTCAGGGAAGGAGGGAGTATAAAGGAAAGAAATGAAATTTTCTTCATTTTCTTCTTCTTCTTCTTCCTCTTGAAACCGTCAAGCTTTCATGGAAGAACACCATTAATGGCCAAAGGTGAATTTGGTGGAAACTTGAAGAAGCTTCGAGGTAAGGTTACCAAAACGATCCTTGTGTTGAGTAAGTGAATCATCTGAGGTCGGTTTGTGAAGATTCAGCCCGGTTTGTAAACCGTGAGCTGCTGAAGTTTGAAAGTGATTATGGAACCACAAGATTTACTTGATTTCTTGGTTTCTAAACGTTCCTTGCGCCTTCTTGGGCATGTTTTGCAACAGGGGTGTAAGCCGAAACCTTCCAGAAATGCTGCCGAAATCCGTTTCTGATTTCCTGCACGGAAACCCATCTTCAGTTTAAGTGGAAGGTAAGGGTATATTTATAATCAGGGTGAAGAGATGAGTCTGTTGTGCTATTTGGTTTTGTCAGAAAAGGCTTGGTATGAAAGCCGTTTTTCCCGACCCGAGCCTCGGTTTTTGACGCCATTGATGTGGGTTGATTCTGTGAATTCTGAACGTATATTCTGTATCTGTGGATCAATTGTGTACAGGGAGTGGGCAGAAACGCAGCTGAAACTCTGCCGAAACTTGTACCGTGACTGCTGAAGGGTAAGGGTATGTTAATAGTTATGGTGTGTTGCGGGGGTGTATTGGTGGTGAAATGGTATCGGGAATGGAAGTAGGTAACAAACGATGTTCGGAACATCGTTTTCTGAATTTGTGAACATAACCGACCTACTTGCTTGTTTGCGTAGATTTGGGAAGAAAGTATGATTTGAATGCTTGGTTGTGCATGTTTAAGTATAAATAACTATGGTCTAGCTCGATTTAAGAATCCGAGCTTTCTGTGGAATTTTGCGGGAAAGTGCGGGAATGTGCGGGATTAGTTCTGAGGGTCTAGATTGGTGATTTCTGATTTGTATATGGTTGTTCAGTTTGAATCAACAGATGTTGAGTAGTGCGGGACTTCGGAAGTCACACTACTGCGTTTCGGGCTGAGCGTCGGGATTTTGTCGGGATTCTTCTGCGGGTCGGTAAAAGTGCGGCGAGGGTTTTAGTATTGCTCTCGATTCTGCATTTCGGATTACTTTATGAAATGCGTGTCTGGGTGTACCGAGCTTGAGTTTGGATTGAGGGTGGCCCAAGGATACCCAAACTTGGTCAGTCGGGATAGGCATTGGTATGCAGGTGCGAGGACTCGAAGATGCTAATGTTCTGATTCAACTCCTACGGGGGTGGTGTTTTGATGGGGTTAGCTACCTCGAGCTGGTACCAGTCTCATGTGTCTGCGGTAGTTCATTACGTGGCTGGGCCAGAATGGACTATCATTTCAGAGCGTGTCTGTTTGCTATACAATCAATTCTGCTTATGTGCATTGCATATGTTTGTTTTGCATTTGTTGAGCATATGTTGGTTATCTGCTGCGTGTCTGCATTTTCTTTGTCTTTGTTGTGCAGGTTGTAATACGTAAAGAGAAACCGTGCCTATCCCAAAGCCCTTACTAAGTTCTCAAACGAGGACTTACCCCTTTTCTGTTTATCGTTTCAGGAGTACCTAACCAACAACCCGCAGAGTGAGTCTGGGGTGTGTTGTCTGATTCTGTTTCAGGTACCCTTCTGTTCTGTCTGATTTTCTGTCTGTAAGGGGCAGTCTCTTTGAGTAACTATAGTTTGGGATCTGATATCTAAATTTGTAGTCTGAAGTCTGATATCTGAATCTGTAGTCTGAAGTCTGATATCTGGATCTGTAATCTGAAATCCGAATTTGCATCTGAATCTGTTGTCTGAAATTTGGACCTGATATCTATAATTTGAACCTGTAGTCTGAATCTGTATCTGTGTTTGAACCTAAATATATAGTCTTTTTTCTGACTTTTGGATTTATGCTAAGGATAGCATATGAGTTTTCTCACAGTTAATTTACTTCGCTCTTCTGTTGGTGTGTTAGCAGCAGCAGCGGTACTTGCGGGTTCTTCTGATCTCAGAATTTCAGCTAGATCCCGCACTTGGGTATTCTAAGGTTTTCCTTGGTCGGCTCTGTAGGTGTATATTCATGCATGTCATCTGTCTGATCATGCTATGTATCTTAGATACATTCTGCTTCTGTATATATGTTCTGGATACTATGTAGGACCGGGGACTCGCCCATGGTAGTGGAGGGCGGGACTCGGGATGTGATCATATTCTGATGTGATAGACACATTCTGTATCTCTGTATGATTCTGAGAAGTTATGTATGAATTATCCATGAACTGTATGCTTGGTGATGGTTGAGTGCTCGCCTATTTCAGTGGGGCGGGGCTCGCCATGGATATTAGGTGTATACTGTATACTTGTAATGTTTGGGAATTATAGGTTGTGGGTCGAAACACAACCGAAGGTTATAAGCGCATAACTCTGTCTGCATACTCCGTGAGCAAAGTGTTCTCATGCACCGGGCCTTTGAGAACGGGACTTTGCGGGCCGGGTCACGGGACCACCACACTCAGCGGGTTTCGGTTGGGCCAACCGCTTCCGTTTTTCGCAACTTCCGCTTCCGCCTTCGCTGGACGGCCCCGCCTCCGTAACCGGGCGCGGGCGCACCCGTGACAGCGTCTTCTCCATATCAGAAATCCAGGCCTCAGCGGCTTCCGATCCTCCTTTGCCGTCAAACTTTGTCTGATTCAGACGTAGGAATCGCTCAAGCAATCTAATATCCCCAGATCGAGGATCCTGCTGACCCAGTCGCCTACGAGACCTGCGAGAACCCTCTGACTTATCGTAATCATCACCTCTATGTCGTCGGCAACGGTGTCGACTCTCATCATCCCGATGCTGCTCGTACTCAGAGCAATCAGACCTGATCTCACGGCCAACCACATATCGAATCCTCCTAGGTCAAGGGGTCTCTCATAATCCTCCTCCTGTGATGGAGTATCTTTATGAACCGTAGCGCGAGTGACAGTATTCTCCTCGCTCTGACCTGCTGAACCCTTGGAGCAACCTGAGCTAAAACAGGCAGTAAAGCTGTAACCACATCTCTGATATGCTCCAGAGTCTGTGCGAGACCAACAGGTGGTTGTTGCTATAGATGCAACTGCAGTTCCAGATTCTGCTCTTCTGGAACATCTGTCGGAGAGTCGGGATCCCTGCCCCGCTCACCCTGATCTCTGTCTCGCTGACGGCGAGTATTGACCATATTTCCTGAAATTCACAAATACCAGAAGCACATACAGAACGGTAAGTGTCTAACAGAAGCTAGCAGCGGTGTTCTTATAGGCTCTGTAATGTAAATGCAATGCATGATGCAATCACATCAATCCCTCAGATTCACACAGACATATCAGAAACTCTAACTCTGAACACCAACCTCTTCTGAGGTCCCGATTTAATCTATTTAGTACGTCTCGAAGAACCAACCCTTGCTCTAACACCTCCTCTAAAAATGTTCAAGTAAGAGGGTGACCAGACCTCTTACCGAACATTCCTGGAATCAAATGGCAGTACAATAGCACGTCCTATCAGCCCGTACGCAGAATAGAAGTCCAACTTTGGACTATGGCAAACTTAGAACACAATCTTACCTGATTCTCGTACTTGACTAAACCTGCTCTGATACCAATTTTACTGTTACCTCCTGCCGTGGGCGGAAGCCTGGGCGGTACGAAGGCGGGAACCGGAGCCGGGGGTAGCAGCGGTCACAGAGTTCCCTTGGTGTAGAGGTCCAAACCCATAGGATTAAAACTTCGCATTAACGTTTTCATGTAACTTGTAGCACAAGTAACGAGAATCATCTGAATTCAAACATGCTTATATACACCCAAACCGATACAAATGTGATGCAATATACTAAACATGCTAGCATTTACATTTATAGATCCAAAACCTACTATCCAAAATACCTACGTAAGTGGAGGGATCTGGTACGCCAAGATCCTAAAAAACAACCCCACGTAGGTCACTGCTGCTGCTAAATAGAGGACGGAAGACAACCGTCAGACATCTCAGAATATGTTCAGAACCAGAATCAGATCTTACAGATACCAAAAACAGAACTGTTCCTTTTTCTAAATCAGAAGACAGATTCGGAATTTATTAATACCTGAAACACAAACACCAAAAAGCACCGAGAGTCTTTACTCCTCGGGCTTCTTATCAGATGAGCCTGAAAAGGTGAACAAAATAAGGGTGAGTCCGCGACGAGAACTCAGTAAGGGTATGGCATAGGGTAGGGTATCTCAGAATGTATATTACTCAGAACAGATATACCTACACAGAATACACAAATATAAACATACAGATATAACAGATATAGCATTATACTATGTTAGACAGATTCGGCAGACCTCTGAGGCTCTTAGCCTTACAGAAGAGGATTGATGATGATCTAACAAGGTATTGATGTTGATCTAACAAGGTATTGATGTCGATCTAACAAGGTATTGATGTCGATCTAACAAGGTAATGATGCTGTTCTAACAAGGTAATGATGCTGATCTATCAAGGTATTGATGCTGATCTAACGAGGTATTGATGCTGATCTAACAAGGTATTGATGTTGATCTAACAAGGTATTGACGTCGATCTAACAAGGTATTGACGTCGATCTAACAAGGTATTGATGTCGATCTAACAAGGTATTGATTTTGATCTAACAAGGCATTGAAGCTGATCTAACAAGGTATTGATGTTGATCTAACAAGGTATTGATGTCGATCTAACAAGGTATTGATGTTGATCTATTATGATCTAACAAGGTATTGATGCAGATCTAACAAGGTATTGATGTTGATCTAACAAGGTATTGATGCTGATCTAACAAGGTATTGATGCTGATCTAACAATGTATTGATGCTGATCTAACAAGGTATTGATGCTGATCTAACAAGGTATTGATGTGAATCTAACAAGGTATTGATGCTGATCTGACAAGGCATTGATGCTGATCTGACGAGGTATTTATGCTGATCTAATAAGGTATTGATGTCGATCTAACAAGGTAATGATGCTGATCTAACAAGGTAATGATGCTGATCTAACAAGGTTTTGATGTCGATCTAACAAGGTAATGATGCTGATCTAACAAGGTATTGATGCTGATCTAACAAGGTATTGATGTCGATCTAACAAGGTAATGATGCTGATCTAACAAGGTAATGATGCTGATCTAACAAGGTATTGATGTTGATCTAACAAGGTATTGATGTCGATCTAAAAAGGTAATGATGCTGATCTAACAAGGTATTGATATTGATCTAAAAATGCATTGCTGTCGATCTAACAAGGTAATGATGCTGATCTAACAAGGTATTGATGTCTATCTAACAAGGTAATGATGCTGATATAACAAGGTAATGATGCTGATCTAACAAGGTAGTGATGCTTATCTAACAAGGTATTGATGCTATTCTAACAAGGTATTGATGTCGATCTAACAAGGTAATGATGCTGTTCTAACAAGGTATTGATGCTAATCTAACAAGATATTGATGCTAATCTAAAATGGTATTGATGCTGATCTAACAAGGTATTGATGTCGATCTAACAAGGTATTGATGCTGATCTAACGAGGTATTGATGCTGATCTAACAAGGTATTGATGTCGATCTAACAAGGTAATGATGCTGATCAAACAAGGTAATGATGCTGATCTAACAGGGTATTGATGTCGATCTAACAAGGTAATGATGCTTATCTAACAAGGTATTGGTTCTAATCTAACAAGGTATTGATGTCGATCTAACAAGGTAATGATGCTGATCTAACAAGGTAATGATGTTGATTAAACAAGATATTGATGCTGATCTAACAAGGTATTGATGTTGATCTAACAAAGTATTGATGTCAATCTAACAAGGTAATGATGCTGATCTAATAAGGTATTGATATTGATCTAACAATGTATTGATGTCAATCTAACAGGGTAATGATGCTGATCTAACAAGGTATTGATGTCGATCTAACAGGGTAATGATGTTGATATAACAAGGTAATGATGCTGATCTAACAAGGTAATGATGCTGATCTAACAAGGTAATGATGCTGATCAAACAAGGTAATGATGCTGATCTAACAAGGTATTGATGTCGATCTAACAAGGTAATGATGCTTATCTAACAAGGTATTGGTTCTAATCTAACAAGGTATTGATGTCGATCTAACAAGGTAATGATGTTGTTCTAACAAGGTATTGATGCTGATCTAACATGGTATTGATGCTGATCTAACAAGGTATTGATGTCGATCTAACAAGGTAATGATGCTGATCTAACAAGGTATTGATGCTGATCTAACAAGGTATTGATATCGATCTAACAAGGTAATGATGCTGATCTAACAAGGTAATGATGCTGATCAAACAAGGTATTTAGTGGCGGATTCGTTTGGGCTGCCGCCACATGTTTGCGGAGTTGATGTGTGTTGGCGTTGCTGGATGCCATTGGGACTCATGCAATATACGTTTCTCGGGATTCGAAGATGGGAGGGGTGTTCTATATGTCTTGTTCTTATTCTGTTTTAGATGAAAGTGATTGAAAAGAGACGTCCCTTTGACTTTCACCATAAATGTCTTATATAGCCCATATTAATGGTGACAAAGTCTTAATATTTCAATATAGCGTTAGTGGACACGTGTTTCGTGTCTCTGGGTATGTTTCCTCGGGAATATCTAGTGTCCTGTTCGGGTAAGTTTTTTTTCGGTTCAAGGATGTCACTGTTCCATTAGGCTTTAGGTATTTAGGTTTTTAATGGGGCCCTTATATTGGGCTGCTGACTGTGCCTTTTGCTAGGCCTTTTTGGATGATTGGGCCTCGCGGCCATTAGTATTGATACTGATCTAACATGGTATTAATGTTGATCTAACAAGGTATTGATGTCGATCTAACAAGGTAATGATGCTGATCTAACAAGGTATTGATACTGATCTAACAATGTATTGATGTCGATCTAACAAGGTAATGATGCTGATCTAACAAGGTATTGATGTCGATCTAACAAGGTAATGATGCTGATATAAAAAGGTAATGATGCTGATCTAACAAGGTATTGATGTCAATATAACAAGGTAATGATGCTGATATAACAAGGTAATGATGCTGATCTAACAAGGTAATGATGATGATCTAACAAGGTATTGATGCTGATCTAACAAGGTATTGATGTCGATCTAACATGTTACGGTCACCCCGGACGAGTTGTGATTTTGGTGACCTGGGGCTCCGTTTTTGGCTTGCGGGTCATGTCTTCAGGTGGTTAGAAAGCTCCCGAGTCTTTTCTGGGTATCATCTTCGGGAATCCTTCCGTATTTAGGGTCACACGTGTCCCCCGGACATTTCCGCGGAAAATATTTTTCCGGGAGCGGGACTTGTCTCGGGACGTTCAGCGGGCTTGGTAGCTCTACCGGGACCTCTGAAAAGGAAACCGTCAGCATATTTGGGATCGTACCGGCATTCCGCATCTTTTTACGGAGTATAATCTTTGGGACGGGATGTTCGTTCCCGGGCGACACCCAGGGCTCGGGATGAGGTTTTGTGACGGTTTAGGTGTGAGAGGTGTTATGGCTCGAGACGGGTAATATGGTGATAATCGAGCAAGCATACACGATGAGAATTTTAGCTCCGGCTAGCACGCGCACACGTCGGGAGTTACTCGGGTGAAGTTGGCGCGGGATTACGCGCCAACACTTAAATATTTCGGATTTTTTGTCTTGTATGTGAGTCATTAGGGTGACAAGGGTGGTGACTAAGGTGCTAGGGACACTTGTCCCCATGACTCACCACTTGGAAAGTATAAAAGGATGTAATTTAGGAAGAAAATGCCATTTTATGTTCATTTCTTCCTTCTCTCACTCCATCCGCCATTTTCATCTTCTTCTACCTCTCAAAGTTTTCTTCACATTGCAAGGATTTATCTTGGGTTGAGCTTGAGCTTGAAGTAAGTTTGTTCTATTCATAAGTTGGTATGTTTAGAGCATGATTTATGGTTGAAAGTGTAAGTGGAAACCGAATTCATGATTTGCCTTGGCTAGATGATTTATTCATCTTCTTGCTTCAAGATTTAAGTATGTTGTTCTTGGCATGAAGTGGTGTAGGAAATAATGTTTGATTTGTGGAAGAAAATCATGGTTTAAGAAACCCTAAATGGCTGAATTTGAGGTTGATTTCTAAACCTAGTGTATGGTTGTGTTCTTGAATCATGCTTGTGATATGTTGTTCCTAGCATGATTCTAAGGTGTTGTATGGATTCAATTTGATGGTAAACATGTTGGGTAAAAAGTACCCAAATTGCTGAATTGATCATTAGGGTTTGAGGTTGATTTTGGGTGATTAGGGTGAGGTGTGTTGGTAAGCATGCTTAAATTGTGTAATTGGTGAATTAAGCATGTGTTTGGAACCTTAATTGGTTTGGATTAAAGTTTGGTATAAAAAGAGAGGTGTAGCCCGAATTTGAAAGGAAGGTTTGGTGATGCTTGTGTTGTGTTTTGGAATGGTTTTGGTATCGGGATTGGAAGAAGGTAACTAACGATGTTCGGAACGTCGTTTTCGGAAATTGTTGACAATCCCGACCTACTTGCTTGTTTGCGGTGTAAATGTGGGGAAAGTGGCATTTGAAGGTTTGGTTGTGTTTATGGGTGTGTAATTAACAAGGTTCTAGCTCGGTTTGAGAACTCGAGCTTTCTGTGGAATTTTGCGGGAAAGTGCGGGATTGTGCGGGTTTGGTTTCCGGGGGTTTGTTTTGGTGATTTCTGACTTGTGTGTGGTTGTTCAGCTTGATTCAGCATTGGTGGAGTAGTGCGGGACTTCAAAAGTCACACTACCACTTTTCGGGCCGGGAGCCGGGATTTTCCTGGGATTTTGCTGTGGAGCATTGGTGGCCACAATAGAGTTTTCCGTTTGGCTAAGGTAAGGGGTTTAACTTTCTTAATACGCAATACATGTGTATTAGGTTAGTTAAGGGCTAGTACTCGGGTCGAGGGTGGGGCCCGGTGACTCTCGGGTCTAGTCACATTGTACGTAGCGGTTTGCAGGGTTTTGCTTAAATATGGGTTATGAACGTATATCATATCGGACTTGCTTATCGGGGGTCAACAACGGACCCATATTTATGTTACATGCGTGAGAAGTTCGTGAGTTACGGCTAACGGGCACGCCGGGACCTGAGCGGTATGCCAACCGTGGTCATTAACTCACGATGTTATGTGCGGCATTGTGCGCTTTATGTCCGGCGATTAGGGGCGATATCCCCTCGCTGGTACCACGCGTTATGACCCGATCATCGGTGTGAGCTTAACAAGCTGTTGTAGGGTGCTGTCGAGGGTTCGGGGAACCTTTGTATTGGCATACCACCCGTCCGACGGGACTTTAAGAACATCATCACATGTGCATATCATAATCCTGATATACTTATGACTGTATTATTTAGTTCATCGCATACTAACCCTTTTATGCAGGGAAATATTTTCAAACTTTTCCCACTACCGTACCTACCTCCTTACGGAGTTCTTTCGAGAACTCACCCCCCACTTATTATGTTTTAAAGAGATCCGGGCAAACGACCTGCGATGTAGATCTCCCGCAGTGATCATTGTGCAAATTTTGGTTTTGAGGTACTTATCCGTTAAGTTCGTGGGTGTTCTCGTTAGATACTTTTGTGTGATTTTTCTGAGTTATGTCTGACATGTATTCTCCTGTTTATGTTCAGCAGCGCAGCAGTTTTAGCTAGCGAGGTAATACCGTTTATTTTGGACTCGGCTCTGTAGATGATTTGCATATAGGTTATCTTCAGCACTTGGGTATGTATATTATTCGTAGGGAGTTTCCGACTCTACGAGGAGGGCGGAACTCCTTCTGCATGTATTCCTTATCATTTGCTTTTTCTTCCGCGCGCGATATTCTGTAAAACCACTAACTTGTCTCGGGTGCAGGTTTAGGACTAGAAAGACGTCGTAAAATTTGCAACACGACTTAACCTTAAAACCAAAAGGAAAAAATTTTAAGGGATGGGTTTCAGGTCCACACAAAACCATTTTTTAAGAGAACTCCGCTTTCACCCGCCGCCGACTCAGCAAGCTTCCGCAACCACTCGTCAACCGCGCTTCCAGCATCCGGGGCGGTGGGGTGACATAACAAGGTAATGATGCTGTTCTAACAAGGTATTGATGCTAATCTAACATGGTATTGATGCTGATCTAACAAGGTATTGATGCTTATCTAACAAGGTATTGATGTCGATCTAACAAAGTATTGATGTCGATCTAACATTGTATTGATGTGGATCTAACAAGGTATTAATGCTGATCTAACAAGGTATTGATACTGATCTAACAAGGAGGGTCTTCACTGTAGTCAGCAACCGATTGGAGACCCCAAACATTTGTCAGCGCATCCAATGCATGTCCTCAACCTGTACCCTGATATCTTTTGTGGTCCTCAACTACTGTTCAACCTAGTCCCAGTGGACCAAGGAATGCCCTAAAATTCCCTAAAATAATACTAGCGGAGAGTTTAAGTAGAAAATCTAAACCACATGCCCATCATTAAACACTTGTGCAACCAAGAATTAACTAAGCCTAACTATCAACCCCAATGACAAAGAAAAACTAACGTAGCTAACACTTTCAAATAAGAACACAGTCAAAACCATGAGAAATAGTCAAGAATTCAGCAATGTGATAATCACCCAAATAAAATGCTCCTCAACTACAAGAGTGGCACGAATCCTATATTCAATTACTGACCACCAAAAAACTTAACCAAACACCCAAATCAAGTAACTACCATTAGCTATCACTAACTTGGAAAGGGACCAACTCTAATCAACCTGACCAATTATCAAACAACACAAGTATTCCTTTAAAGACCAAGCATCACTAAGTTATTCAGTCCTGAGCAAGTTGCTACTAACAAGATTTGCAACCACACAAGACACAAGTACTTTTAACCATTTATCAGACTCGAGAATTCAAGTAATTCAACATACTCAAGACAACAAGCATTCATCAAATTAACCACCAGGGGAAGAAAGAGTATTAACCAATTCGTGAATGGAGAAACTTGGTTTAGAGAATGAACTCGGCTCCTCCAATCACGTCAGACTCAAGCCGAACTCAAAGTCGTGGTTCCTCTACTCGTCTCCAATTCTATTTCCCACTTTCCATCCTTGCTGCTCACGATTCCGACTCAGGAGAAAACACCCGGCCGCCCAGCTCCATCGCATTGGGACAAGATCACCGGCGATGAAGAACGCCATCGACTCCCTCCCTTTCTCTTCCCGTAACTCTCTATCCTTCCCCAATTTAACTGAGTTCTAAACTTAATTTCCAAAATTGTGTCTGTAACCCGCTCCAAATCGTCCAAGCCCTTTTTAACCAACACCAAAACCTATCCCCAGAGGTAAGGGTCTTTCTACAGTGCCTACAAAGTATGAAACTTTGCTTACATGGACGTTGACGTGGATTGACACGTAATTGTCTGACTGTATTATGATTTTGTGATTTAGTGACAATTTCAGTCCTCCGTTAAATAACAAGATTGGTCCCTTAAAAGTGTCCATTAGCACATAAAAGAAATAATGGGTAATCCACGTTCTCTAACTTAAGCGGACCTCAAAGCAGAGAATGAACACAAAAAAAACAGCAAAAGAGGAAGAGTCAGGGAAAGAAATTGAGAGGTTGGCGAGATCATATGCGAAATCGAGATTGAGAGACGAAGATTTTTGTAATTGCAGATGCAAAAGAGGAAGACGGTTGTTTGTCTTCGCGGCCGACGGGAAATCTCTCGGCTCCGTTGGGCTCATCGTGTCCTCAACCTTCTCCGCCTTCACCCGTTCCTCTGCTGTCCAACCCTTATCGCAATTTGATCCCCATTCAGCTACCGCAGACGCTGCAAGTCCACTGGAAGCAATCTTTAGGTATTGGAACAAGCTTCTTGTTGCTAGCCTCTGGTGAAGGATTTTGAAGCTAATCGAGTCGCGAAAATCGTAGAACTGGTTGGATTTATGCAATTGTTATCGTGAACCGTCGTAAGCAGCATCGCACCTCCGTTACCTCCCACCACCGCGACCCTGTCCCCTCCGTCGCAAAAGTTCCCAATCCCTAGCCTCCTAAGACAGCCAGCTCTTGCTCCCTGAAAAAACGATCACTCCGGCAAGCGACGCACAATAATAACCGGCGATTCTCTCCATAAAAGAGCGTCGTTGGACGATGTTGCGAAGACCGTTGATCTCTAGGTGTCCCGATGTACTCCAGTTCTGTGGTAAGTTTATTGTCATTGATTTTATGGTGTTTGTTATCTAATTCTTGACTACGTATTCTTGATGGTTGTTTGATCTTTAAGCTTAGTTGATTCTTAGTCTAAATCAATTGAGTTTGTGATGCTGAGAACCGATATTGTTGTTGTTTCTTAATTGGGAGTATTTTGGGGTTCAGTTCTGCCTTGTACTTGAACTCGTTGACCTTTCCTACTGCTCTTTTGAGGTTGCTGCCTTAGAGAACTCATGCTTGTTGGCTGATTCCTTTGTCTCAGTTCGCCTTATGTTGTTGATTCTTAGTACGTGGCTTGCGGTGATTTTGCTTTTGTTCGACACGTGTCTTTCTTATGAACTCTTGTCTATGTCATCTGAGTTTGTTGATTAGTAGAAGGTACTTAATATTGGCTAAGTCGTGTTGCCACTCAACCTGCTTCCCGCCTGTAGTTCTCTTATTATAATTGAGGGTTGCTTGTTCTATTTGGGTTGGAAAGGTTTGATTCTTTCTTTATATCGTGAGCAAGAAATTGAAAAACATCCTGGCCTTCTCGACTTGTTGAACCTTTGATGGTTAGGCTAGGTTCTTCTTTATTGTTGGTGTTACTATAAGCTTGTTGTTGATGTCACTTTTGTTACTCTCGGTTGAGAGCTGATCTCTTAAGCTAATGACCTTGCTTACTTTGGCTGTCAACCCTTGCTGGCCTTTGTCATCGGTGCCGTATTTCTTTGTTGGGATCACTTGTTCTTGCTTTGTGACTGAGTACTTGTGTTTTCAGATTTCATTGCTTGTCCTCTTGAATTTAAGTACTTATAGCTCCTTTAACCTTGATCCTGCTAGTTCTCTACTTGGTAAGTTTTCGTGATTTTAATTACTTTTCATTTACTAAGATTTAAAATCGTTACTTATATATTTGTTTGAAGTCTAAGAAAGGCCGAAAGGTACACCTATACTTTGCCTTCTGTTTTCCATTTAGCTCATCCTTACATGATTTTAAAGGGCCTAATCCACAAGGCTTTATCAGCTTGACTCTATTAAAATGAACCCGTCAGAATTTTTGGATGTTGAATTAGTCCATCACAAGGTGCTAGCTAATCCAGAAAACGGTGTAAAACACGTAAAAGAAATGCAAAGAGAGAAACAAACCCAACATCTTCTCGACGGCAGTGCTTGGAGTAGTGCTGCAAGTCCCTGCCGATGCGCGACACTAGCACCATGACCTCATCTCCTTCTGTTGCCAAGACAACCATATTTGTTTTCTTCTGCTGCTCTCTTTATTTAATCAGATGCCCTGCTATCATGTTTATTAACCTTTATTGCCTTTTTTCCTAAGCATGAACCGTTTTTTATTAGAAACAAGATGGAAGATAGAAGACGGATAACCTGCCATTGAGTTTTTTTCCGCTCACCTACGTTTTAGAAGCTAGATCCGCCAATGGAGCAGATTTTAGAAATTGACAAGTAAGAGATAAAGAGAAGCTGAAGAGTTGTTGCTGTCGTGAATCCACAGTTCGAGCCACCATCTCTCCCAAATCGGCTCTTCAGGTTGCTGACTAGAAGCCACCGTCATCAAGGTACGCTACTGGTTGATGTGAAATTGATGCTATTGGGATGATAGAATAGAGGACACCATTGATAAGAACACAATTAACAATTTGAAAGTACTATGTCGATGAATAATTGGAATAAGAGATTGTGTCAGGATATATGTATATATATAATTTTAAACAAAATATATTTTTAAGTAAAACATACTCTCGTTATTTTTTTTATGTATTATACCAATAATAATAGCAATCCCATGATAGAAGAATGTAACAACTAATGGGTAAACAGTACTAACCGAATACCTCATTGTTAAAAGCAGGCGAGGCAATGGTAAAGCAAGTTTGTTGGTGCATTTTGTTGGTTCTTTTGGGTAATCTAAGTTTAAACTAACGGTTAATCTAAGTTTGTTGTTACATAAGTTTAAAACACTTTTGTTCTCCATTTTTGTACTTATAGGTCCATTATTAATAGTTTTTAATGTATGCAATAGTTTCAGTTAGTGTACCGTGTAGTGTGGGTTATTTGTTTACATATAAACTGCTTTATTTGATAGTTACCAAGAGTTATGGTTGAAGTAGAGGAGAACATGAACTTGGGTGTCAAGGCATACGATCAACTAACGGATGAAGAAATTAAAGGCATGGAGTTTGAAACCGTTAAGGAAGCTGAGATTTTTATATGGAATATGCAAAGGAAATTGGATTTGGCTTCAGAAGGGATGGTTACAGGTACAACACTAAAGGTGAAGTCGTTTCTCGTAGATGGTTTTGTAGTAGAGAGGGGAAGAGAGTGTCTATAAACACATAAAATAGAAAACGAGAGCCTAAAGTTGAAACTAGGTGTGATTGTCGTGAACGGTTTTGTGTTCGTAAGGACAATATGACTCTACGGTGGGTGGTGTCTCAATTCGCTAGGGAACATAATCACGACCTTATTGTCCCACGTCAGGTACACTATGTTCCATGCCATAGGAATATTAATGAAGGTGATTCAACTCAAATCGATAATCTAAGTAGAGCAGGTGTGCGCACTTCTCACACCATTGCTATTATGAAGGAGCAAGCTGGTGGGTTTGATAGGATGAGTTTTACATCGAAGGATGTATATAACCGTTGTTACGGTCACCCCGAGCGGGTTGTGACTTGGGCGACCCGGGGCTTCGGTTTTGGCCTGCGGGTCATGGTTTTGGGCGGTCAGACAGCTCCCAAGGTTTATCTGGGTATTATTTTTGGGAATCCTTCGTGTTTTTAGGTCGTATGGGTCCCTCGGACATTTCCGCCGAAAATATTTTTTCGGGGCCGGGACTTGTCTCGGGACGTGCAGTGGACTCGGTAGCGCTCCCGAGACCTCGGAAAAGGAAACCGTTTGCATATTTGGAATCGTGGGAACATCCCGAATCTTTTTACGGAGTATGTTTTTTGGGACGGGACGTTCGGTCCCGGGCGACTCCCGGGGCTCGGGACGGGAATCCCGGGGCTCGGGATGAAACTTTTCTGACTGCTTGGGTGTAAAGTATGTTATATTTTGGGGCGGATTTTATGGTGAAGATTGGGGATTTCTGGGCATGGTGTGATTTTTGGTTCGGGCCGACACGCGCGCACGTCGGGATTTGCTCGGGTTAAGCCGGCACGGTACGCACTTAGGATTTATAATTAAACATGTGAAGCATGATTTGTGGGTGTTATGATATTCCGAGGGTTGTGTTCAGTTTTTGTTCCAATTGGAGAAGCGGTTTGGATGTTGCGGTTGGGCTAAAGTGCAATTTTTGGGAAAGTTTGGGGACCAAGTTGTAATTAACCCAAAAATCAGCAATATTGCGGTAAGGAAGAAGAGTAAGTCGGCTAACAAGGGGAAGATAAGGACACCTGTCCTAATATGGTTAAAGATGGAGAAAGAAAAGGAAAAGAAAAGAAAAGGAAGAAAATATATAAGGGAAAGAAAAGGAATTTTCTTCATTTTCTTCTTCTTCCTAGCTTCATCCGCCATTTCTTCTCTCTTCCAAGCTTCTTTGTGTTCTTCAATTTTTGGCAAGAAATTAACAAGGATTTGGGCTTAAATCATTGGTAAGCTTCTTCTCTTCATCTCTCTGGCAAGTTTGAAGCTTAGTTTGGTTGAAAAAGGGGAGTTAGAACCGAATTTGATTTGTTCTTTGCTGTGAGTTGTGATGATCTTCTTGCTTCCATCTTTAAGTATGTTGTTTGTGATATGGAGAAGAGTAGGAATTAGGGTTTAAATGATGGAAAAACATCAAGGTTGAAGAAACCCTAATTTGGTGAATTATTGGTTGTTTTCTAAAGTTGGTGATTTGTTGTGTTTTTGAATCATGCTTTGGATATGTGGTTCATAGCATGATTCTAAGGCATTGTGTGGTTTCAATTTGGAGATAAACACGTTGGGTAAGAAACCCCCAATTTGGCCGAATTTATGATTAGGGTTTGTGAATGATTTTTTTGGGTTTAAGGTGAAATTGGTTAGTAATCTTGCTTAGGATGTGAAATTGGTGGTTAAAGTAAGTGTTTAGTAGCTTGAATGGTCTGAAATGGAAGTTTGGTGGAATTTGGTCAAAGGGCCGAAATTAAAAGGAGGAACTTTATCTATTTTTAAGTTGTGTTTTGGATGATTTGGATGGTGTTTTGGTATCGGGGATGAAAATAGGTGCGTAACGATGTTTGGAACGTCGTTTTCGGGCATTAGGAACAAAACCGACCTTTTTGCTTGGTTACGGGTAAAGTGTCTGGGAAGTGGGATTTAAGGGTTGGAATATGTTTGTGGGTGTATAAGTAATAATGTTCTAGCTCGGTTCGTGAAACTGAGCTTTCTGTGGATTTTTGCGGGAAAGTGCGGGATTGTGCGGGTTTGGTTTCTGGGGCTCTGTTTTGGTGAGTTCTGACTTGTGTGTGGTTGTTCAGCTTGTTTCTGCATTGGTGGAGTTGTGCGGGACCATAAAAGGCCCAGTACCACATTTCGGGACGGGAGCCGGGATTTCCTGGGATTTGTGCTGCGGGGCGATTTTTCTGAGGTAAGTGTTCAACTTCTCTCGTTATGCATTCTGGAATGGGACTTTATGTATACCGGGTTTAGTTGAGGTGGGTTCCGGGTTGAGGACGGTGGTTCGGTGATCCCGGGACCTGTCATATGGTAAGATATAGTTTGTAGTTTGTTCTGCTTCAAGGCCCGGTTGGTCTTGGAGGCCACGGGTTACTTATCTGTTATGTATATCCGCACTAGGTGCCGATATTCTACTTATACCTTTTGGTATATTCTGTTCTGTTTTGCATATGCATTATGATATGTTTATGTTCTGTGACGAGACCCGAGATGGTCTTAGAGACCACGGGTGCTCCTTGGTTTGGTTTGGTTTGGTTGTGTCCGCACTGAGGGTGCCGACATTCTGTTCTGCGTATCCGCACCGGGAGTGCCGATATACATTACGTGTGTCCGCACTTTGGAGGTGCCGACACTTTATGTATATCCGCACCGGGAGTGCAGGTATACTTCTGTTACCCTACGACAGTTTGGGGATTACGACCCCAGCCGGTACCGTGCTTCTGTTCTGTATATTCTGACCTCTTAGAGAGGGCTGTCGTTCTGTTATTTAAGGGTCATTCTGGCGGTTGGACCGCGTATGATGGGTACCGGCTCACCTCTGACTCTGCATACATGCAAATGTATATATTTGCTTGTGTTTGTTCGGTTTTGCAGGTTCGGCTCAGTAACACAAGTACAAACTGTATCTTACCTCAGCCCTTACTGGGTCCTCCCGAGGACTCACCCCTTTCTATTTACCACCTTTCAGGTCGATCTGACAAGCAGCCGGCGGACTAGAAATCCGCGGTGCTTTTGGTTTTTGGTTTCAGGTATTGTGATTCCATGGTGGAACCTCTGCTCATTTACATTACATTACATTTAAGGGGTAGTCTCGGTAGAGGCTTTTGGTTGGTATATCTGAGTTCTGTTCTGTTGGTATACGGTTGACTAACTCTTTTCTCTCTCTTTGGTTGTGGTTTAGCAGCAACAGCAGTACTACATGCGGGAATCTTCTGAGCGAGAGGTTTTCAAATTCCGCACCTAGGTATTCTAGGGTTTCTGCTTTGGTGGCTCCGTAGATGTAGTTGCATGCATGTATATCAGATCATGATGTTGAAAATGGTGTATACTCTGGAATACTTGTTGATTCTGTACTTCCTTCTGAGTCGAGGGCGGAGCCCGAGACTTGCTTCTAGTGGATATGTATCGGATGAGTTTTGTGTTCTGTTGTTATGAGTAATGACTGTTATTCCATGAACTGCATGTTTGGTGATGGTCGGGTGCTCGCCTGTTTCAGTGGGGCGGGGCTCACCATGGATAGTTTAAGTTTATTTTTGTATACTTGCCGTGTTTGTGTTTTGTAGGTTGCGGGTCATAGTACGGCCATTCTGTTAAGTGAGCAAAGTGCTCTCAGGCACCGGGCCTTCGAGAGCGAGACTTTGCGGGCCGAGTCATAGGACCACTGCACGTAGCGGGTTTCGGTAGTACCGTTACCGCGCTTTCCGCCGTAGCTTCCGCTTCCGAACGTCGCGGCCGGCTCCGCCTCCGCAACCAGGCGGGGTGGTCGTGACAACCGTACTACTATAGTTCGACGATCTAGAGTGGAGATGGGTGACGCCAATGCTGCATTCGCGTACTTAAGAGCGAAACAAGGGTTAGATGAAAAGTTCATCCTTGAATATTCTACCGACTCGGATGGTCGTTTAGAGCATATGTTGTGGGCTGATGGAATGAGTCGCTTGGATTTTGAATGTTTTGGTGATGTATTAGCATTTGATTCAACATACAAGACTAATGTGTATGCAAGACCATTTGTTGTGTTCTCGGGGGTCAATCACCATAAGCAAACAGTTGTATTTGCAGCCGCCATGCTTGCAAATGAGAAAATACATGCCTATGTATGGGCTTTGCAGATCTTGGTTAGATGTATGAATAAAAGAACACCTCAAACTGTGGTGACAGATGGGGATTCCAGTATGCGTGCAGCAATAAAAGTTATGCTCCCAAATGCCACGCATCGTTTGTGTAAATGGCACCTTCAAAGAAATGCGCAGTCTAATGTTAAAGTAACTGAATTCACGAGGGAGTTCAAAAGGATCGCAAGAGTTGATGTTTCGATTCATGAGTGGGAGGCAATGTGGGATGAAGTCATTTATCGACTTGGTGTGGAAGATAATGCTTGGGTAAAACAAATAAAAAGGAAACGCGAATATTGGGCAACTGCATATTTGCGTGGAAAGTTCTTTTGTGGGATTAGTACTACCTCACGTTGTGAGGGTGTTAATGCGCATATAAAGAGGTACCTTGTGCAGGAGTACAACTTAACTGAGTTCATGCACCATTATGATCGAGCATTATCTCATTTGCGCGAGAAAAAAACGAAAGCGGATTACGAGACTTTACATACTAACCCAGTATTGACAAGCATAGTTAAACAACTAGAACATCACGCTAGCAGCGTATACTCGCGAGCGGCCTTCTACATGTTTAGGAAGCAACTTGAATTTAGTAATGAAATTATTTTTGTCGAAAAAGAGGAGGTTGGAGATGAGGTGACATATGTATTTTCAAAGTTTGGACAACCTAATTCTGATCGGGTTGTGGAGTTTAGTGCAACCACTCATTCAATGACGTGTTCATGTAAAAGGTGAGAGAGTGTTGGCATCCCTTGTGCACACATGATTTGTACTTTGAAACATCAAAATATATAGTAGAAATACCAAAGTCGTGCATCTTGAATAGGTGGTATTCACGGTCACCGGCGGGTTGCGGCAAGGTGACAGAGCTCGGTTTTGGCTGCGGTCACGTTTTCGGCGTTCAGACGGCTCCCGAGCCCTATCCGAGTATCATTTTGGCGAACCCTTCCGTATTTGAGGTCGTGTGGGTCCCCCGGACGTTTCCGCCGAAAATATTTTTCTGACGCCGGGGGGTTGTCGGGGTCGCCTCGGGACGTACAGCGGGCTCGGTAGCGCTCTCGAGACCTCAGTTTGGGAAGCCGTTTGCAGTTTTGGAGTCGTGAGAATGTCCCGGAGGTGTTTGTGGAGTTTAATATTTGGGCGGGACGTTCGGTTCCGGGCGACTCCCGGGGCTCGGGACGGGAATCACAGGGCTCGGGATGGAAATTTTCTGACGGCTTTTGGGTAAGTTGTGTTATAAATTAAGATGGAATTTATGGGTATTTTTGTAGAATTTTGGGGTGACGGAATTTCGGTTCAGGTTGTCACGCTCGCACGTCGGGTTTCGGTTCGGGTTCAGCGAGCTCGGTAGGACACTCCGGAAAGGCAAATGAATTTCTGAAAAATGTTCTGTGCATGTTATAATATTCTGAAGATTGTGTCCGGGGTCATTAATTTTGGAATTCGGTAATTATTTTTGGGCAAAAAGAATTGGAACTTTCGGAAAAATTGGGAGTTAATTTGCAAAGGGGTGCAAATTAATAAAAATTAGCATGGGCAGCAGCAGCCCATTGTCGGCAGCATGTGTGTGTGTGTGTGATAGGAGGGACACTTGTCCCTTCTTAATTTAAAGAAGAAAAAGAAAGAAGATATAAAAGAAGAGAAATGAAATGAAAAAAAAAAACAAACACACGCACAACTTCATCTTCTTCCTCTCTCACCTTCTCTGCCGCCATTCTTGAAGCTTCAAGCTCCAACAACTGAACTTTGCCATTTCTCGAGGAATCTTTGAGGTAAGCATGCTAAAACGATCATTGTGTTGTGTAAGTGAATAATCCGAGTCGGTTTGTGAAGGTTACGCCGGTTTGTAAACCGTGAGTGCTGAAATTTGGAAGTGATTATGGAATCACAAGGTTTGTTTGATTTCTTGGTTTCTAAACGTTCCCGGCATCTTCTTGTGCATGTTTGACAATAGGAGCGTAGGAAGAAACGCGCCTGAGGTGGTGCCGAAGTGCGTCTGAAAATTTGGGTGTAAAATCCAACGGTGGATTCAGCGAAAGGTAAGGATATATTTGTGATCAGAGCGAAGTTACGGTTGCATTAGTGTAATCGGTTACATTAGAAGAGGCTCGGTGTGGCCGTTTTCCCGGCCCGAGCCTCGGTTTTGGTGCCATTGTTAGTGATTGATTCCGTGAATTCTGAATCGTTTTACGTATATGGAATTGATTGTGAGCAGGAGTTGCTTTGAAATTGGATCGAAACTCTGCGAAATTTGTACCGGGACGGTGAGCGAGAATTTCGGTTCGGACTTGTGTGAACGATTTGGGAAGAAGGTATGATTTAAAGGTTTGGTTGTGTTTATGGATGTAT
The DNA here is from genome assembly GCA_024586325.1 of Stellera chamaejasme. Classification (NCBI taxonomy): domain Eukaryota; kingdom Viridiplantae; phylum Streptophyta; class Magnoliopsida; order Malvales; family Thymelaeaceae; genus Stellera; species Stellera chamaejasme. The sequence goes on along the minus strand of CM044984.1, from coordinate 22,712,123 downwards.
AAGTAACAATGTTCTAGCTCGGTTTGGGAAACCGATTTTTCTGTGGAATTTTCAGGGAAGTGCGGGTTTGTGCGGAAATTGTTTTCTGGGATTATTTGGATGTGTTCTGACTCAACTATGGTTATCCAGCTTGATTCTGTATTGGTGGAGTAGCGTGGAACCTTAGGAGCCAAGTTGGGCATTACGGGTCGGAAGTCGGGATTTTCCGAGTTTTGGGCTGCGGGGCAGCGTTTCAGAGGTAAGGGCTTAATTTGGTAAAATGTACGTTTGTTCTGTTTCAAGGCCCGGATGACCTTAGAGGCCGGGTTCCTATTACTGCTCGTATATGGTCGTCGGGTAATGTTACTTGGTTATGTTTATGTATTCTTATTATTATTATATGTTACATTACGTGTCCGCACCGAAGGGGTGCCGACATTACTGCGTATCCGCACCAGTGCCGATACGACATTACGTGTCCGCACCGAAGGGGTGCCGACATTCTGCGTATCCGCATCGAGTGCTTGATACTTACGTTACGTGACCCTACGGCGGTTTGGGGCTCGCGACCCCGGCACCGTGCTTACGCTGCATTACGATACGTATATTCGACCTCTGTTGAGGGTGCCGTTCTGGTCGTTGGTCGGTTGGACCGCATATGTTGGTTTCTGATTTTCGTTATACTTTATGTTTATATGTACATGCATATGTTGTGATATTCGGTTTTGCGAGTTGATTGTTGCCACTGTGGGCAAACCGCACTTTTACCTTAAGCCTCATCGGGTCCTTTCGAGGACTCACCCTTTTATGTGTTTACCATCTTTCAGGCGATCGACAAGCAACCAGCGGAATAGAGATCCGCGGTGCTTCCGGACATTCAGGTTACTGTAGCGGCAGCGATACCACGTGCGGGAATTCTTGAGCGAGAGGCTTCGATTCCGCACTTAGGTATATATTTATATATAGGATTTTGTTTAATGGCTCTGTAGTCAGAATCGCATGCATATAGATCAGATCATGGTTTGTATATGTGTCTATATCTGGAATATCTTCTGCTTTATCTGTCTTCTGTGTCGCGGGCGGAGTCCTGACTTGCTTACGTCGGAATTGCTATATTTTGGATTTGGTTCTTGTGTTGTGGCGATGATTGAAATGGGATATACCATGAACTGCTTGTGTGGCGAAAGTTGGATTATTCGTATACTTGCCTTGTATGAGTACTTAGGTTGCTAGTTGTTACTTGACGGTTTTGTTTGGAGCTCGATGCTCGTTGCCACGCTTTCGCCGTAATTCCTGTTTCCGACGTCGCGGCCGGCTCCGCCTCCGCAACCGGGCGGGAGTGGCTGTGACAAGTTGGTATCGAGCAGTCGGGTCGGAATGACCCAAAAGGTAAAGTATGTTGGTTACAGGTATGGAATGTGGAAGGCAAGTATACAAGTCCGAGGGTGGACTTTTGGAGTAAGTTAAGTCTGTTCATGGGTAAGTAAGCGTGGAAGTGACTTCGAGGTACAAGCCACCGTTCTACGTTTCATTACAGGCGGTTACAGACGGAGGGCCACCTCCTTATTTGAACCGTTTCGGAATGGATGTGGAGCGTGGGCGGTTCTTTGGAGCACTTTGGAAAATTTGAGGTACTTTGATGAATCTTGGGTGATTTGTGTGGTGTTTACGTATTTACTGAGCATGGTTTAGTTTTGTGGTTTAAAGATGAATATTTGGTTGTGAGATTCTGAAAAAGAGTCTCGCATCATGCATTGCATTACACTCTGAGCCTTAGAAAAGCTGCTGCTAGCTTACGTAGAGATTAGGAGTGACCGAGTTATCTGGATTACTGTTTGGTCCGGAATGTCTCGGTTGAATTCACACGCGTGGCGGTGTGTTTTGTGACCGGAGGGAGGATTGTAATCCCATGCCTCAGAGAGATAGGGTTTGAACTGTTGGTTATGGGTTGAGTTGGTATATGGTTTGGGAATTTGGTTTGGGATAAGTTGTTTTTGGTTGGACTTGGTTTGAGGAATTGTGTACTACACGCGAATAGCGTGATTTGGTACCGGAGGCGGGACGAGATCCCACACCTCCGTGGAATAGGATACGGGTTCGGCGTAACCCGAGTGGTCGAACAACCACACTCACCACCCCGAGGTTTAGCGGTCGTAGGGACCCCTCTACGATTTGGTATTACCGCCACCTAGCTGGTTCGGAGGCGGCGATGGCGGGGGAAAATCTGTTTATGCCACGGTAAGGGCATTTTGATCGGTGGTGGTAGCAAGACTTAAGCCACTGCTCGCCATAGTTTTGGGATCAGTAAGTGAGTGACTCTGACAAGGGTGGTCATTGCGACACCTAGACTTCTCGTCGGTCCTATCAACGACGGGGAGATCTGAGACACCAGTCTGACGAGGTTGGACTTTTGGAGAGGTTTCAGAGTTTGGATCCCCCCCGAGGTTCAGCGGCCGAGGAGGGCCGAGGTATTAGAGACTTGATTTGCAGGAATTGACAAACTCCTGGAGGGAGGCTATTAGTCGGTTGGCCGCCGGGCTACTCGGTCGGTTGCTTCCAGATTCTGAACCGGAGTTCGGATTGACCCGATATCTGATTTCTAGTGTCTGGCGGTGTAGGACATTTCCGCGGAAAATATTTTTCGGGGCCGGGGTTGCCGTCGGACGATTTTCGAGATTCTCAGGCGGAAACGGCTCGGGAGTGACCGGGACTCAGTTGCGGTTTTGAGGAAGATCTGGAGTCGGGATATAATTTACATTTTTCGTGAAGAAAAATGTTCGGTCGAAATTACGGTTTCGGGCGGTTTTGGGCTCAAGCGAGCCAAGTGTGACACTTGGCGAAATGTGATTAGTGGAAAGTATTGGACTTGGTCTCTTGTTATTTCTAGTGATTATGATTCACTATGATGACAAAAAGGATGTCATGTGCAAAGCACATGACTTATTATTACAAGACTTAAGTTTTGCGGTCTTCGGCGTCCATAGTCTTGGGACGCAACCCAACGCGCCGTGAGGGCGTGGGTTTCAGCAGGGTGGCCCGAGACCTCAGTAGCGACAGCAGCTTCAGCCACCCCCTCCACCATAGCAGCTCAGAGCAGGACAAGTTTTTCGTAGTGAGGGGGGAGGCCCTAGTTATCAGGGAGGACCTAGTCAGCGGTCAGGTACCAGCCAGCAGGGAGGCTCGAGTCAGCAGGAAGTTCTGTAAGGTACTATATTTCCGAATGAAATACCGGTTCATGCGTTATTTGATACAGGAGCATTTGTTCTCATTGTAACACCGACATGTGTTACATTTCTGTATCTGTCTGTTAGTACCTTGCCTCAAACGCATTTAGTAAAAAGCTGCTGAGTCGGTTTGTTTTCCAATGAGATGGTTCGGGGTCACGATATCAGTAGGCGGACATTTGTGATGTCGGATTTGTTGGTTTTAGACACGCCGAACTATGATATTATTCTTGGGATGGACTGCTATCCGAGAATTCTCATGCACATTGATTGTGCAACCCGAACCATTATGGTTTCGGAGAGGTACTACCTCTCACGACTCCGGCCGGTTTGACTATCGCACTGACGGATGCAGTGTTGCAGATTACGGATCATCTGTCGATAGTTGGTGTAGGGAATGCTATGATCTGAATGAAGCTGGTACTAGGTTGAAGTTAGATAGTATGCCTTGGTTCGAGATTTTCCGCAGTATTTCCGGAGGAGTTGCCGGATTACCATAAGAGCGGGAATTGTGTTTGACACCCACCGCAATGCATCTTGCTCCGATATTTATTCCTCCTTATCGGATGCCTATTTCTGAGATGCAGGAGTAGAAGAAGCAACTGGAGGAATTACAGCAAAAGAGTTTCGTCCGACCGAGCACTTCAGCGTGGGGTGCTCTGGTTCTGTTTGTTAAGAAGAATGATGGGACACTCTGACTTTGTATTGATTACAGACGGTTGAATGCTCTTGTTGGGAAGAATAAGTATCCGTTACCGAGGATTAACGATCTTTTTGATCAACTTCAGGGTTCGAGAGTTTTCTCAAAGATTAATCTCCGATCTGGGTATTTTCAGCTAAGGGTGAAGGAAGAGGACATACCTAAGACGCTTTCGCACTTTGATTTGGACACTTTGAGTTTACGGTCATGCCATTCGGGCTGACCAATGCTCTGACGGCATTCATGGATCGATGCATCGGGTGTTCCGACCGTGCTCGAACCCATTTCGGTGATTTTTTTATCAATGATATTGATATATTCTCGGGATGCGAACTCGCATCGGGATCGTCTGAGGGTAGTTCTGCAGACACTTTGGGAACATCAGCTTTACGCTAAGTTCTCAAATTGTGAGTTCTGGATCCAGAGAAGGTGAAGGCAATTTGGGATTGGAAACAACTTACCACGGCACGGGAGATCAAGAGCTCCCTGGGGTTAGCAGGATTTTTATCGGAGGTTTGTACTGGGATTTTCTATTCTGGCATCTCCGCTTATGCAGTTGACTAAGAAGGGTCAAGCTGTATATCTGGTCTGATAGGTGTGAGCAGAATTTTCAGAAGTTGAGGCGGTAGTTGACTAACGCTCCGATTCTGACTCTTTCAGATCCGATCTTACCGTATGTGAATTACACGGATGCTTCCACGTCTGGTTTGGGATGTGTGTTGGCGCAGGAGTGTTTTGTGGTAGCTTATGGGTCGAGGCAGCTGCGACCGCATGAGCTGAACTGACTGATACATGATCTGGAGTTGGCTATAGTAATTTATGCGCTGAAACATTGGAAGCAATATCTGTTTGGTAGTAAATTTCAGATTCTTACCGACCATAAGTCTGAAATATCTGTTTAAACAGAAGGAGCTTAGCATGAGGCAGTGCAGATATATAGAATACATTAAGGACTATGATTGTAGTATCGGGTACATTTACGGCAAGGGCAACGCGGTTGCCGATGCTCTGAGCAGGAGGTATACCGGCTTAATTAAGAGAGGAAATGTTGGTGACCGATCTGAGGAGAGTGATCTGACGTGCCATTGGCACAGGTGGCAGCTCTGGGAGCGTGCTCAGGCTGTTACACTTATTATACATTCCGAGTGGCTTAATAGGATGCGCGAAGCGCAAGGTAGAGATTTGGTATTGAAGAAGTTATCTGGGGAAGATAAGGGTTTATGGGTTACCGACGTTTCAGTATAGGCAAGGATTGCTATACATCTGAGACCGCCTTTGTGTACCAGAGGATCAGGAGTTCTGGAATGATATTTTAGAGGCACACTCGGCGGTGTGAGCATCAGAACCGGCAGGACACAAGAGACTTTGCCCATTCCACCGGGAAGTGGGGTAATGTTACTATGGACTTTCTGACTGCACTGCCCCTGACACGGTCTCGCCATGATGTTATCTGGGTTATTGTGGGTCGGCTGATAAAGTGCGCACACTTTCTGCTTATTCGGATCACGGACCCTCTGGAGAAGCTTGCCCGGCTTTACATCAGTGAGGTTGTACGATTACATGGAGTACCAGACTCCATTGTATCTGACCGTGATCCGCGTTTCACGGCACGGTTCTGGAGGGCTTTTCATGAAGCGCTGGGCACGCGACTCCATCTGAATACAGCTTATCACCCATAGACGGACGGGCAGTCGGAGCGGGTGATTCTGATATTGGAGGATATGTTGCGAATCTGTACTTTGGATTTTGGAGGAGTTTGGGGACTAGCAGTTACTTTGATAGAGTTCTCATACAACAATTGCTTTCAGACTACGTTTGACGTGGCACCCTATGAGGTGTACGACATCATACTGTTGGGCAGATGCGTCTGATCGGGTTAAGCTGGGACCCGAGTTTTTATTGAGAGGAGACTAGGCGAAGATCAGATTGTTATAGGCGCGGATTAAAACCGCGAATGACTACACCACTGTTTGTATGAACCGTCGCCGTAGGGCTCTGGAATCTGAGTTTGGTAATAGAATTTGATTGGAGATAGCACCGTTCAGAGGAACAATAAGATGTGATAGGCGGGGCGAGTTACCCCGAGTTGTATCGGTTATTATGAGTTTCCAGAGTAAGTTGTTAGGTTGATTTTACCCCCCCCAACTATTTCTGTTTTATGTGGTATCTTCCAGGATAGCCTGTTTTGTTTAGGTTAGATTTAGGTTCTGTACTGTCTGGGGTTGTCTGGTAGAAATACCGGCAACTGACTCGGGGTGCAATAAGATGCACCCGGAGGGTGGGACGCCGTGAGGCTCTGTATGGTAGTCTAAACTACCACTCCCGCCGCACCAGCACGGTGGTCCGATTGTTCTGGGTTAGAGGAATGTTTGTATATTCTGGTGGGTAGTGTCACCTGTCTGGTTGGTTCAGGCTACTCTTGGAGGACCAAGAGTTCTAAGGGGAGAATGTTACGGTCACCCCGAGCGGGTTGCGGCCGGGTGACCCGGGCTCGGTTTTGGCTGCGGTCACGTTTTCGGCGTTCGACGGCTCCCGAGCCCTATCCGAGTATCATTTTGGCGAACCCTTCCGTATTTGAGGTCGTGTGGGTCCCCCGGACGTTTCCGCCGAAAATATTTTTCAGGCGCCGGGGGGTTGTCGGGGTCGCCTCGGGACGTACAGCGGGCTCGGTAGCGCTCTCGAGACCTCAGTTTGGGAAGCCGTTTGCAGTTTTGGAGTCGTGAGAATGTACCGGAGGTGTTTGAGGAGTGTAATATTTGGGGCGGGACGTTCGGTTCCGGGCGACTCCCGGGGCTCGGGACGGGAATCCCGGGGCGCGGGATGGAAATTTTCTGACGGCGTTTGGGTAAGTTGTGTTATAAATTAAGATGGAATTTATGGGTATTTTTGTAGAATTTTGGGGTGACGGAATTTCGGTTCGAGTTGTCACGCTCGCACGTCGGAGTTTCGGTTCGGGTTCAGCGAGCTCGGTAGGACACTCCGGAAAGGCAAATGAATTTCTGAAAAATGTTCTGTGCATGTTATAATATTCTGAAGATTGTGTCCGGGTTTCATTAATTTTGGAATTCGGTAATTATTTTTGGGCAAAAAGAATTGGAACTTTCGGAAAAATTGGGAGTTAATTTGCAAAGGGGTGCAAATTAATAAAAATTAGCATGGGCAGCAGCAGCCCATTGTCGGCAGCATGTGTGTGTGTGTGTGATAGGAGGGACACTTGTCCCTTCTTAATTTAAAGAAGAAAAAGAAAGAAGATATAAAAGAAGAGAAATGAAATGAAAAAAAAACAAAACACACGCACAACTTCATCTTCTTCCTCTCTCACCTTCTCTGCCGCCATTCTTGAAGCTTCAAGCTCCAACAACTGAACTTTGCCATTTCTCGAGGAATCTTTGAGGTAAGCATGCTAAAACGATCATTGTGTTGTGTAAGTGAATAATCTGAGGTCGGTTTGTGAAGGTTACGCGGTTTGTAAACCGTGAGTCGCTGAAATTTGGAAGTGATTATGGAATCACAAGGTTTGTTTGATTTCTTGGTTTCTAAACGTTCCCGGCATCTTCTTGTGCATGTTTGACAATAGGAGCGTAGGAAGAAACGCGCTGAGGTGGTGCCAAGTGCGTCGAAAATTTGGGTGTAAAATCCAACGGTGGATTCAAATAAAGGTAAGGATATATTTGTGATCGGGCGAAGTTCTGGTTGCATTAGTGTAATCGGTTACATTAGAAGAGGCTCGGTGTGAAAGCCGTTTTCCCGGCCCGAGCCTCGGTTTTGGTGCCATTGTTAGTGATTGATTCCGTGAATTGAATGCGTTTTACGTATATGGAATTGATTGTGAACAGGAGTTGCTTTGAAATTGGATCGAAACTCTGCCGAAATTTATGCGGGACGGTGAACGAGAATTTCGGTTCGGACTTGTGTGAGCGATTTGGGAAGAAGGTATGATTTAAAGGTTTGGTTGTGTTTATGGATGTATAAGTAACAATGTTCTAGCTCGGTTTGGGAAACCGATTTTTCTGTGGAATTTTAGGGAGAGTGCGGGTTTGTGCGGAAATTGTTTTACGGGGTTGTTTGGATGTGTTCGACTCAACTATGGTTATCGGCTTGATTACGTATTGGTGGAGTAGCGTGGAACCTTAGGAGCCAAGTTGGGCATTACGGGTCGGAAGTCGGGATTTTCCGAGTTACGGGTCATGCGACGTTTGAGGTAAGGGCTTAATTTGGTAAAATGTACGTTTGTTCTGTTTCAAGGCCGGATGACCTTAGAGGCCCGGGTTCCTATTCTGCTTACGTATATGGTCGCGAGTAATGTTACTTGGTTATGTTTATGTATTCTTATTATTATTATATGTTACATTACGTGTCCGCACCGGGCGGGTGCCGACATTCTGCGTATCCGCACCGGGAGTGCCGATACTTACGTGTGTCCGCACCGAAGGGTGCCGACATTCTGCGTATCCGCATCGAGTGCTGATACTGCCTTACGTGACCCTACGGCGGTTTGGGGCTCGCGACCCCAGCCGGCACCGTGCTTCGCTGCATTACGATACGATATTCTCGACCTCTGTTGAGGGTCAGCCGTTACTGGTCGTTCGGGCGGTTGGACCGCATATGTTGGTTTCTGATTTTCGTTATACTTTATGTTTATATGTACATGCATATGTTGTGATATTCGGTTTTGCGAGTTGATTGTTGCCACCGTGGGCAAACTGCACTTTTACATTAAGCCCTTACTTGGTCCTTTAGAGGACTCACCCTTTTATGTGTTTACCATCTTTCAGGAAGTCTTACAAGCAACCAGCTGAATAGAGATCCGCGGTGCTTCCGGACATTCTGGGTTCTCAGCGAAAGAAGAGTACCACGTGCGGGAATTCTTGAGCGAGAGGCTTCGATTCCGCACTTAGGTATATATTTATATATAGGATTTTGTTTAATGGCTCAGAGTCAGAATCGCATGCATATAGATCAGATCATGGTTTGTATATGTGTCTATATCTGGAATATCTTACGCTTTAACTGTCTTCTGTGTCGCGGGCGGAGTCCTGACTTGCTTACGTCGGAATTGCTATATTTTGGATTTGGTTCTTGTGTTGTGGCGATGATTGAAATGGGATATACCATGAACTGCTTGTGTGGCGAAAGTTGGATTATTCGTATACTTGCCTTGTATGAGTACTTAGGTTGCTAGTTGTTACTTGACGGTTTTGTTTGGAGCTCGATGCTCCGTTGCCACGCTTTCCGCCGTAATTCCTGTTTCCGACGTCGCGGCCGGCTCCGCCTCCGCAACCGGGCGGGGTGGCTGACAGTGGACAAAAAATCCCAAGGACTGGGATTCCCTGTCCAGTGAGCCAGATTTATCTCAACAGAGGTTGGCTGTAATAAGGTTTGGGGCACTTGTTTTCGGTTTCAAACGAGTATGTCATCTTTCTTCCAAATCAACAGAATCATTCAATGAGGTTTGTAAATATTGTGCTACGCTCACAACAAAGTTTGAAAAATATGCTGCACCAAGTGCACATCAAGTAGCTAAGGGAATATTGGATCCCATTATTGCGAAAACGAAAGGTATTGTGTATGATTTTGGTAGTTATGTTGTAGGTTTTTTTAAATTATGTTGTGTACTGCATATCGTTTTCCATTAACAAAACTTTATTCGTAGGATCTGGATGAAGTAAAGGAAAAAGTACGGCTTCAAGTAAACGTGCAAGCCACAGAAATAAAGGGACATAAGATCCCCCTCAAAATAATACTTGATTCTCATTGTGAAAGGTTGGTTCTGATCTGAGCTTTGGTACTACTGCTTTAGAATGTAAATGTTCCTTTACAGTAATTTTTACTAATTCAAAATGTGATGATGTCATTTTTTACTGATTTAGAACTAGTGATGATGATGTCATTTAGCTGATTCGAAATGTTTCTTTTATTATTATAATTGATTCAAAATAATACCTGACTATGATTGGTGAAAGATTTTACTGCGAAATTATGTTGTTCTTTGGCGCCATATCCAACCTTTATGCTTTAAGAATCAAAGGAGTTGAAAAGTGAAGTTTCAACTCTGTGTCACTTTCAAGGTCTGAAAACTGCAGATTTTGTTGTGTGATTGAATTGAAGATTTGGAGGACATGTGATGGCTCTAGGCCTTTATCTGACTTATTGTTTTAGGATGCCCATGAGTGATTCATTCCCTAGGTCAGTTGGTAGATGGCTCCATATTAGCCAACTGTACCTAGTTACAAATTACAGTAAATCATTAATAGGAACTGCTTTTTAACACTGTGATCTAAGCCAACATTGGGGGGTGAAACATGCTTGCCTAGACTTGCAAGTGCTACACTAGGACATGTGTTTCCCTTTTGGACTGAGACTTCAAATGGTAAGAGTTGGTTTCCAACTGTTTATGTTCGTGGCGTAAAATAAAGATGCTTGTAGCTCATTCTTGCCCAAGATGCCTAATAATTGCTGTCTATAGTATCTAATAAATGCATGTTTATGAAGGTCGCCCGTGGCCACATTGATCAAGCAAACACTATAAGGAGGAGGCTAACATCAAACCCTGTTTTGGGTCCACCAATTAGCACAACTGTGCAACCTGCAGAGGCCCTGGCAGCGCTGAACGAAACTATTTAATCAAGCCAAAGAAACCAAAGGTGGCACACCAACTCTTGCCTTCCCAGCCTGCTGTTTCATTTGGGCCTTCAAAGATCACTGATAAAGAGAACAAGAAAGCAATAGCTGCTGACTTCTTCGGCTCAGATGCTTTCATGTTGAGATTTCTTTATTCTTGTTGAGATTGCACTGGTTGCCAAAATCAAATATTTTATTCATGTTGAGATTTCTTTATTTACGGGCAGATTTATTTATACCACCTTAGTTTATCGTCTACGACTTATTTCATAATAATTTCATTAATAAAATCGGTCTTCTTGTTCAAAACAAATTAAGAAAAAATGTTCTATTTATTGTTAAAATCCCCAAAATAAATGATTTCGCCTTTTAAATATAGATAATTCAAATATAAAATATAATTAACTTAAAAATTTTAAATTTTAAGTTAAAAAAAATAAAAAAGCTATAATCCCAAAAAATCTAGCATCTAAAATTTAATTATACTTGAAATAAAGATCAACGAGTAAAAAATAAATTGATATTTTAGAAGAAGAAAAAACATCAATAAATTGATTAAAAAAGATGATACCACTTATTTATAAGCATCAAAAAATGAGCAAAACCGTGAAAATAGGATAACAGACTAAATTAGAATAAAGAAGAAAATAACATCTTCATTCTATTAAAAAATACTAACTAAATTTTTAGTATTAAAAAGGTAAAAGAGAATGAGCAAAAAAAGGGTTTTAATTATAACCATAAAAACTTAAAGGGCCAAGGAAATATAAAAAGACTTGCGGGGAAATATATAAAATAGAAGATATTAGAAAAAACATTTAAAGTAAAAAATAAATAAATTTTAGAATGAGAAAAAACACAACTTTTTTGTGTTGTTTTATGGAACTTGATTATGAAAGAAACGAAACCTACAACAAGTCAAACTCCAAATGTTCCATTTACTCTATAAATACATGCATGAGTGGGTTAGGGTTGTCAACATCATCTCTAATTTTTTTCTTAGAAAGCAGATCGAGAAGATGAATACGCAACAGGTATGTATTTTCATGTGTATTTATAATTTTCGTAATTTTTTTATTATATATGGTTTTTCATGGAGACCTTTATTTTTCATGAATTTATTTCATACTAGACTGTGCTTTATCTTTCACTTGTTCATACTTAAATCATAGAAATATTTTATATTACCACATGTTCTACTTGATCGTATCAGTAAACTTGAAGAAACTATTTCAGAAGTCAGGACAGATGTTAGCACTCTCACTACCAAACTAATCGAGATTACTTTGACTTTACAGTCAGTGCAGAACAATATGCCTGCAACAGTTGCTGCTGAAGTATTGCGGATGATTAACCAACAAAATGGTTCTGATTCAAGTTTTCAGCATACACCACAGACTGAGAAGGGGAACCGAGACCCAACCTCTTACACGCCAGAGGTTTGCCTTTTCTTGTAGTAAATGATGATCTTGAAAATTTAGTATTTTTCTACTTTAACACCTTGTCTGCCCTGCAGAATACTTCTAAATATGGAAGACAATTACTTCAATCTAGTTTGCATACCCATCTTCGACACGGGAATTACTGTTTTAATTTTGAACATATCAAAATGTGCTATATATAAATAAAAAGTAGTGCAATAATTTAGTAGTATAATGACAAAAACTCTAAAGGAATACAAATGTATTACACATAAGAACAATTGTCCAAATAATTCGGAGAACCATCTATAGTTGAAGATCTGTGATTGAATGGTCTTCGATGTTGAACCTGCAACGTCGTAGATGTATTAATAAAGATTCGTATGTTTGTCGCATGGTAGGACACTGAATTGAAGTTCGAGTTACTCATTGATAGACTCACTTGTCAGCCCGATCATTGATGTTAGTGCTCGATTGAGTCTCAAAAAGTTTTGGGATTGAACGCACTGATGATACTCCTTGTGACTGACTGTGTTTAGGAAGATAATATAACATATTACTAATAGATTAAGACATGTACATACATGTTTGATATGCTAAAACACTATTACGTTTGAAATTATATTGTGATTTGTTGCAGCAAACCCTAAAATAAACGACCAATATACTAACCGCTTTGTTGGTGGTCTAGTTGATTCGTTTTCAATGCAGGCAGCACGCTTACCTTTGCCTTGACTTGACGATATTAAACGCATGTCCTGAATGATGGAAATATTAATTAATACTATATATTAAGAAAAATAATGTTCGATAATGAAGTTGAAAACTAATTGTACCCAAAATAAAGCTAATAAATGATTTCTTACGTTCTTGATTGACTCTAGAAGATTTCGAGATTCAAGTGCAAAGTCAATTGCAATGACATTCTTGATGGTCAACCCGGAGTATTTATTCTCAAAATTGAAGTTGGTTAATTCCACTTCCCACATAAGATCAATTCCGAGCACCTTGTTCATTCTATGAGATACCTCGACCTACATGGAAAAATGATGATCATTGGTAAGAGTGAAATATATATATGCATTTACATGCTCGCAATATGAAACAGTACACATACTTCGGAGTGAAGCCGAGACAAAGTAGCCGCATCGCATCCAACAAGTTGAGCTGCAACCTTATCAAACAACAGAAGCGTCTCACCGCGTGTTCGATCGTGCACATTTATTTCAAGCTTGTAACTAAAAACTAATGTCAGGAAACATTATGAGTAAAACAAATATGAGCACTACCACAATCTAAATGTGACATGTCATGTAAACATTTAATGCGATTACCGGGTCACCGGGGAGCGAACATTTGCCTCACATCTGTTACAGTAGTATTGTGGTCCCATTGCAATCACCTTTTTCAAACATCTGGGACATGCTAAATACCACATGGAGAACTGGGTATTGACACCCAGTACGACAGCATGAAAGCAAAAATTATGCGCCTACATAATGGGTAAAACAAAACGTTAAAGACATTATTGGAAAATAGATATATGACAAAAAAGTTTCCCACTTACATTGGATAAACCTGCAGTACGAATCTCCTAAAGCCTTTGAAGGCTAACACGCATACTAAGAGTATGATCTGATGTTGATGAACGCACATTCTGAATGTTGGTATATGACAAAAAAACATATTTGCGCATACTAACACGTTCTTCTAATATGCAGCAATAAGCATATACCACGTACTGTTGAAACAAACGTCCACCTCGTAAAATGGTAGAGTATACAGAATGCCAATTCTACAACTGGAATGCATAGTACTCACGCATCGACACATTATTTCTTGTTGTGTTTGCTCTGCCTTCACGTTGTGGAATGCCTTGCCTATAACGATCGGATCCACTTGGTATTAGAACGGGGAAATGAAGAGACATTAATGACGGGTGATGAACGTCAATACGTTGTGCACCATGATCACGGGTAAACACAACAATGTCTCTATTACATCCTTCATCTTCGTCAAGACCAATAGTAATGGCAGCGATCTCGCTTGAAGAACGAAGATTATATCTTCGACCATCTCCAGAGCGAGCGGACATAAGTCTTATCCGTACGGGCATGACTTCCGACTGGCGGTGCATGTCTCTAGCGGTCCTAAACTGATGAACCAACCGGTTGTGCTCATTCAACATGTTTGTCAAATCTTGTACAATATCAACATCGTATTGTGTATGGTTGCCGGATCCAAAACAGTTGAGTCGATTATCAACCTCATGATCAGTGTCATAAATATATAACTGAGCAAATCTTGGACGTTCACCAGAAGGTGGCACCAATGAACCGATCTGGTGGTGGTTTTCTCCCTGTATACGAAATACGTATGGTCCACCTCCAACATTGATACGGTTATCAATGTGACCTCCTGTAGATGTGAACGAAAACCGAAAGTTGAATTCACGAATGTTCCGAGGAAATGCCTCGACTTCGCATCACCGTTGTACTCTAAAAGCCTTTTAATGGCATTCGGTGGCGACACTTCTAATGGGAGTTGTATTTTTCCATTCATACAACAAATGGAGAAAGTTGAGTTTCTTGGTGATTTTGAGCGAAGACTCCTTTCAAGCCCCCACACAATAGCTTGACAGTATGGATTAGGACATACTTGATCAGGTGCACCGAAATCTTGTTTAGCATATTCAGTCCCTGTACATATATAAAGGTAAGTACACGGATGGGTTTGATTGGGATTAATCTAAGTAGATTTACAGGAAAACAATACTTGTCTGTCGGTGAGCACGATCAACTCCATCCATAGTTCGTGTCTCAAACGTTACAAAGGCTGCTTCGACCTCTGCTATGTACAGTGCAACTTGTCAAACACTATTTAATTTATGGGTTTACCCATACAACTTCGTAACCTAAAAAACATACCTTCACATATCATATCATCTGCATCAAAATCAAGTGCACGACCACCATTATCCTCAAGAATAGCAATACGTTGTCTTTTTTGTATGTGTGGGGCTGCACTCGATGATTCACCGACTTCGTACCTCGTAACTCTATAAAGATGTTGTGTTCTGTTGAACGTTATACACGAGAGAGGCTCTAACGTACTGGTAGGAGTTGAGTTGTTTTTCCGGTTTAAAACACGGGTATTTGTTATATCAATTAGAGGTATGCGTTGAACGCGTGAATGCCTCAACATGGAAGCATCTGCTATCGTAGATGGTCCATTCGTGATTTGCCTCGGGAGCCGTCAGAAGTACCGGTTCCATTGGATAATCGTGACGCGGATCTATGAGTGTGTAATATCTGAGCACGGTATGCTCTATTACGCGCCGACGGATTTTCGTTCACACTTAAACCTAATCTAATAATAAAGAGTCGTAAATAAAACGGTAATATAACATCGAATTAGTTAAAAAAGGTATAACATGGAAGACATAACATCAATTTAATAAAGAGTGGTCCATAAAATATTGAAGCAGTATAATTAATATTATCAAAGACATAACAAAAATGTAATTACATGTGTATATTATGAATAATTTATACGTATAGTTGTAACAAAACATTCCTATAAAAAGGACTCAAAAATGCATTTATAGAGTTCATGAGTTTGTGCGCATTATTAATCAATTATTTTGTTATTGTGAACGTAAAATATTAATGATCTACATAAATGTTTTTGGAAAGGTGATCTACATAACGTAAATCGGATGCATTTTTATACCAAATTAATGACATGTGATTTTTACAACTCCATGTATTTGAAGAAACGTGTGTGAGGACCTATATATATATAGGTTAGACTTTGACAAAAACACCTATAGATAAAACAGAAATTTGAGGCCGGAAATGTAATTTGCCTCTAAACCCTAAACCAAACTGGCCTTTAAAAGGCACATCTCCCAAACCTTCCCGTCATTTGTGCCGCTGGCAGTTACCATAATGATATATTCACTTCTAAAATGTTTCTCATCCACTTGGGTTTGATGTTGTGAAGGACGATTCAGTACCCATTTTTCTTTGGCTTCCGGCGTAGATTCATATCTGCTAGTGATTTATATGTCCGGGTAAATGTTTTTTATATGAGATTTAAAGTCGTGAATGTTTTTGTTATAATTATTTTTTAGATCAAGGCAAATTTCTTTGCCATTGTTTTGATAACTTAGATCTGGATACATAGTTGCTGAGTTTTTTTAGACTGACGATGATTCATGTATTTATTTATTTCTCGAATAAAATGCATATCAATATATCATATTATTACAAATGAATAAAATTATTATTGTTTTGAGAGGTCAATCTTTGAAGGTACTAACCAGATATAAGTTTTGAGGGGTCAATCTTTGAAGAATCGGACACAAACGTTGGTCAATGGAAGGCTGTCAACCTTAGGAGATGACTCTGAAATAAGGTATGGCCTCCTTTGAACGTATGTTGTAGCAAAATTGCAACCGATATTTCAAGAATGACACACTTAGGTGTAGGATGTAGAAAGTATGGCTCTGGGAATAGTTGTGAAGATGTGCGGATAAAAAGTTTTAGGTTTATATACACATGGCTTTAATATGTCAACTGTCTGTCCTAAAAAGCATTAGGAAAGAGATCAGTCATTTTCGTAATATTAAAAGTTGAGTGACCCGGGATTGAAGCAGTTTAATTTGATTTCCGAAATAAGAGTTTCCAAAAATCTTCAAAAAAGAAAATGGTATAATGACCCATGATTTCAGCATTATTAATTTGCAATATCTTATCTATGGAATAAAAAGATATATTTATGACTTGATTTCAACATGATTTCAGCATTGTGTCCATTTGACTTGAATGCATAATGAGATATATCAATATACGGAATAATAAAAAATGCGTGTTGTTTTTTTCTGTAGTAATAGTCTTATTGGGCAAATGGTGGTAATATATGTGGATAAATAAGAAAACAATTTAAGGGCGCATTCAGGTATCGTGGAAACCGTTAGCAATTTTGTGTTCAATTTGCTCAGAAGTTGGTCCGACTAAAATTGGCTCTTAAATTTCTCCAATGATTTGACATGAATCACCGGTACCAAATTTTATTAATTTGGTGGGTAAATAAGTAAAAAAATATTGTCGAAACTTTTTATTCATAACAAATAAGTGTAAAGATTAAACATCACAAAAATTAAAGCAAATAACCGGTTGCAACTTTACAAATTTGGTGGATAAATAAGAAAAAAAGTACATTGTTGAAACGTTTTATTCATAACAAATAAGTGTAAAGATTCAACATAAAACATGTAGAGCATATGCCACCGATAAAACAATTTAAGGGCGCGTTCTTCTAGAAGTTCTCACAGATCTCCTGCGACGGGTTCTTGTTGTTACTGGACTGGGTGGGTTTAGGGTTGTCGATGTCTCCATTTCAACTGTTTTCCCTTCTCTATCATAGATTTGCATTATGTGATTGGAAAATTACTATCATATGTATATATTAAATCATAACATTAAAAACACTTGTGTACCGATTCTGATAAATTTGTTATTTCTCCTTGCAAACCATCCAGCTCTTGCTCCAATGTGTTAACTCTGGTCTCAAGTTCATAATTTTTACCTTCCAGGTATTTCTGCCTCTCTAATTTTTCATGCAACTCTCTCTCTTTCTTCAAGCAACAGTTATCAGTTTCATGTGAGCAACGTACAACCATTCTATATGGTTTTGAGTGGGTAACAATCAAAGGACGCTAATATATTATTAATGTCTAAGAAGATGTCATATATGAAGTTAAAGTTTACGGGAGGGTTAAAAAGGAAAGTATACGGGTTAATTAAAAAATTTTGACAACGCTTCGGTCAATGGAAAAAGAAAATAATTGTAAGTTTGTAATAATAGACATCCGAGATTATCAATCAATTTAATAAAGGAAGTGTTTCAGTTATTGACGGATAAAACCGTTACATATAGAATATTTTATTATTCTCAATGATACTTACTGGCGAATTAGCATGATCAGACTTGAAATACCGCTAATTCGCCCCTTAGCTCCACCAACTCCTCTTCTAACTTAGCGTTTTCACGCTCAAGCATATCAATAGCACGGTCAATCACCGATATCTCCTTTGATGCTGTCGTATTGTCCACACGGTGTTCCTCCTCCAGCTTCATCTTCTCTTCTTCCAATCGTTGATTCTGTTGCTTAAGCATCCTTATTTCTTCTCTCAATCTCTTGTTCATTATTCTCCAGTCGCGTGGGCTGTAGCTTTTGTCCTGGGACGCCATCTCTGTATACTGGTGTTTGAAAATTGCTCTAAGATTCTGAAAGTTCTTATAGACTCGTAGAATTCTGTTTTTACAGTAGCGATCAATTTATAGTCGTTTGCATCCCCCATTGCACGGTTTAACATGTTTTATGAATGGAAAGTTTTTCCAATTAATCTCCTTTTCAAATTCATACACGTAATAATAAATGGGTGACTTTACTTACACAGGTTCTCCAAATTTTGACGTAGATATGGAAAGTTTTTTTTGGTAATATGCCTTTTATTTTGTAAAAGATGTAATTACATACTCATCTCTTCTTTTATTTTTTTGTTATATGATTTGACACCATTAACTCGATTAATTACATACATACTCACTTAATTCTTTTCCCTCTAAAGGGTAATTTTATCAAAATATTATTTCTTTCTACTCACCTTAATTCTCGTGCCATATCCATATGTTGCAAAAATTAAGGGATGGAGGAAGTATTATTATTTTTAGTTCATAATATTAGGCGAATATCGATATTCGATCTTTATTACACCTGCATATAGGATAACTATTATGCCAGTTTGCTCTTTTGGTAACATGGATTTGATATTTCCAAACACATAATTAATCGACCCGACCATTTATTTCAAATACAAGAAGTCTCTATAATGGAAAATATAGTATAGTGCACAACTGTCTAGGTGTTTTGATTGTTTTGCTGTGAAAAGAGTTGAAATGCTTGGTGCCCTATTATGCACCCACTATGATCTCCCGGACTCCTGGCACGTTTGAGACGGTTTGCGGAATGCATAGAAGTGGAAGCCGATGCAGAGCTGGCGTTTGAAATATCCATAATCATGCAGTCTCTTTCAAATACCTATACGTCAGTAGTATAGATCAGAATTTGGCGCATATTACATATATAGACATAACCTGCTCACGTAGCGATCGAGTCAACTTGATGCCTTAGACTAAGGATTTCAAATCCCATGTCGTCTATCTTCATCTTAAGCAAGTAATTCTCAACACCAAGTTTTGCATTATTCTTTTGCAACACAGAGAATAAATCGCAATTCTAATCCCTTTGAACAACTTCTTTACCCTTAGAGGTGCCGAAAGCCATTCGTGACGTCTGTGAAATGGTGGATTGATAACTGTCATGTAGTTAACATATTTATAGTAGTTTCCAACAATGCCAATGGTTAATCTATTATTAAATGGAAATTTGAAATGATAGGTGAGATCAATTTAAATTTGGTAAGATTTTAAGTGTTAAGACTAAGAATCCGTATATTTACTTCTATTTTATAAATAATAAATTATTTCTTAACGTTTTGTAATTGACTTTCCTTATTTTAATTGATAATATCTTCCGTTTTATAATTAATTAATTAATTCTTAATGTTTTGTAGTTTACTTTCCTTATTTTAATTGATAATATCATCCGTTTTAAAATTCATTATTTATCTCTTTCCTTTCTGTAATAGACTTTCCTGAAATCTCTTTCCTGTTTCTGTTTTCAAATTGATAATGCCATTTATTTTTAATTTAGTATGTAAATGGAAGATACGAGAGGCCTGATCAATGTGGCTACTGGTCTTTCATAAATGGTAATATTTTAAATGGTCATAAACCCTAAAGTTTCCATAAATTTCTCAACCTCCTCTAGAAGGTTTGAGTTTGTTTCCTTGAACATCAATATGGCATGATGTGTAATTCTCATTTATGATTTTCCATAAACAATGTGTGTTATAATAAAAACTGAAACCTATATTTACGAGGAATCGTGTATTCCAAAAAGAAATATGATTCTTGGAATGTGAATGCAACTTTATAATGTTTGTTTTTTGTTTGTAGTCAAACGTATTATTCTTGGAATGTTAATAGCTAATCTTTAATTCTCATTTATTATATTCCATAAACCACGTGTGTTATAATAAAAACTGAAACCTACATTTTTGACGGAACGTTTGTTTGCTTTTTTTGTACGGAATCGTATTATTCACGGAATGTTAAATCTTTACTTTCAATTTATGATAGACTATAAACAATTTATGATAGACCATAAACAACGTGTCATAATAAAAATTGCAACTATAAAAATTATGATATAGTTCAAATTTAGGAAAATACTGGTAGCAATTTTATTAAGTTTATGGATGAAAAAAGATAATGCTGGAAACGTTTTATTTTTAACATAATATTTTCGGCACACAGGCCGGTTAGTAGTGGCAAATAGAAATTACTACATTTCTATTTGTTGGTTCCTTCCATTTTCTTGCAGCCATTTTTTGACAATAGCGTACACCTCCCGCCCATTCTTGTAGTATGATGCATCTTCATCCTCTGGATTCGCTCTGCATCGTTTACTACTTTTCCATGGACTCATAGGCAAATAATCAAAAGCAAGAAAGTCGTCCAGATGCTGGTCTGTTAGTATATTTGACGCACCAAGATCATTTGACATGACACTTAAGCTTGTGATGCTAAGTGGGAGCTCCGAATTAGCTATATGTAGCTAACTCCAGCTCAAGTCGGCTCAAGTTAGCTAGAAGTAGCTAACACCAACTCATGTTAGCTCGTGGGAGCTCAAATGTATGTGGTATGATCATTTGGAACATCTTTAGGATGTTTCATATTGATTCACAAGTTATTACTTCCATATGTACCTTTTGGACAAAATAAAGGGTATTTTGGTAAAAGAGGCATCCTAGGTGCATGGTGTATGCACCTTACTACATGGGATACTTCCTAGGTGGTTACATATGAGTAGCTACACCTAGAAAGGCTGATTTAGGCGAAGAGGTGCCTCTAAGGAGGCACCCATTCGCCAAAATGGAAGTTAGAGGGAGGTTACCATGAACCTTCCCTCCTTATGTGACCAAGAGGTGTTGGTTATCACCCTTGACCGAAAGTACATGTATTTTCAGCCAAAGGGGTGTCCCAACCACCACTTGGCACCTCTCCCTTATCTATAAATAGAGGGAGAGGTACCACATTACAAACACACACAAAACCGGAAACACTTGCTTTCCCTCTCATTCTCTTGGCCGAAATTAGTGAGCATATCTATTAGAGGTTTCGGTGGACTAATATTGTGTTCATATCAACACAATCTCGCCCCTTGGATGCATCCTCAATTCGTCCTCATTGAGCGATTGCTGAAGTTGAAGATTGCGTACATTTAACATACACTTCATCTTCAACGTCTGGTTACTTGAAGAACAAGGTACGCTCTTCTTCTTCTTCTTCTTCTTCTTCTTCTTCTTCTTCTTCTTCTTCGTTCTTCCCTTTCTTCTTTCGATGATGAATGGTGAAGAACGGCATGATTATGAATAAAACACATCATGCGCTGTTAATTAGAATCACTATATCTAGTAACGCATGTAACATGATAGAAGTCCTGGAGAACTTCGAATCTTCATGGTCTGGTCGATCGGCTATCACGGACTTAACCTATTACAATGGTCTGCATGTTAAGTAAAATTTAAACGGAAATTATAAAAAAAATAAATTGATACTTTACGTAATCTTGCAGGATAGAATTCTGATGCTATAATTCCTTATTTTGGCGATCTAGATGACTCATCCGACACTTAATTTGGAGACGTTACAGCTTTGTGTCCTCCATTTCTTCAAGAAGTTCATGGTCGATCCTGATGAGAGCATCCAAATCGTTGCTATCAGAATCATCATCGGAGCTGCTTATGATAATCAATTCCGGCTGGTTGACAGGATCTTTTCCGTCCGGGTTTGACATTTGTTGGTTACTTTCTCAATGATATGTTGACGTTGTATATTGAATGATGATGTTTATTTATAGCCTGTGTAAAACGTGTTGCTTTGGTAAATTAGTAAAGCAAAATCACAGGAAGGTAGATTAAATCATCTCCATATAAAATATCAATCACAACATTGAGTAACGTAACATTGCTGGTAACAGTTCCCCAGTATGATGTCCACCTGGCGCTGACGTGGAGCGATGAGAAGTGAGAGAACTGTTTGAAATAGTTCCTGTTTTATATTATAATAGTAGATAGGAGAAAATACTATTGATTTGACTAATGATGAATCACAGTTGCACCGACCATCAACTACTCTCGTTGGTTCAACTATAATGAAGCAGTTGCTGGCGCGAGGTGTCCCTAAGGTTTGTACAATGTTGTATAAATTTTTCTTGAAAAACATTAGATTAACTCTTCTAATTATATGCATAATAAATGTTCAATAAATATCTATAGTTTTGTGATCCTTGGTAACAAAAAAAAAATCAATCATTAACCAAACTGTCTAATAGGTTGGGTAATCGATGAAAAGTAGAAGCCAAATTTACTTCAAACAATTTTTGGACAGTTAGGATAGGAGACGTTTTTAGATAAATATGAACACTACGACTTAATTGTTCAAAACTGAAAAGTTTGCGTGTGATGTACAATTTGACGAAAATTGTTACAAAAGGCGTAACATCCTTGTTCTGTTGTCTTTAAACTTTTAAACGTGCTTTTTTTTCCAAAACGTGCTTTTCCTTTTCATTTTTAAACTTTTAAACTTGTTCTCCTGTCTCTTATCTTTAAACGTTTAAACTTTTAAATGTGCTTTTCCTTTTCACTTTTAAACGTGCTTTTTCTTGTTCCAAAACAAAAGCGTACTTTTTCTTAAAATTCAACAGGTAGTATGGAGAATTTTTGTGTTACGATATTGTCACGTTCATTACACGTTATTTTCAAACAAAAAGGGGTTTGTCTATTCAATTTCACGTTGAAACCGGATTGATGGAAAATAAGTACAAGTTATTTGTGAACGACTTTTATTTTTAATAGCAATATAGTATTTACGAGAAAAAAATTAACGAACACATAGTCCATAAAAATTATGAAAGCGTGAGACAAGAAAGTAAATGTGAAAAAATTAATTTTAATTTAAAAAATAAAAGTTGTTCACAAATAACTTGTACTTATTTGCCACCAATCCGGTTTCAATGTGAAATTGATTTAGACAGACCCCTTTTTGTTTGAAAAGTAACGTGTAATGAACGTGACAATATCGTAAAACAAAAATTCTCCATACGACCTGTTGAATTTTAAGGAAAAGCATGATTTTGTTTTGGAACAAGAAAAAGCACGTTTAAAAGTGAAAACGAAAAGCACATTTAAAAGTTTAAACGTTTAAAGACAAGAGACAGAAGAACAAGTTTAAAAGTTTAAAAATGAAAAGGAAAAGCACGTTTTGGAAAAAAAACACGTTTAAAAGTTTAAAGACAATAGAACAAGGATGTTACGCCTTTTGTAACAATTTTCGTCAAATTGTACATCACACACAAACTTTTCAGTTTTGAAAAATTAAGTCGTAGTGTTCATATTTATCTAAAAAAGTCTCCAATCCTAATTGTCCAAAAATTGTTTCACAAGTAAATTTGGCTTATACTTTTTCATCAGTTACCCAACCTATTAGACAGTTAGGTTAATGATTGATTTTTTTTGGTTACCAAGGATCACAAAACTATAGATATTTATTGAACATTTATTATGCATATAATTAGAAGAGTTAATCTAATGTTTTTCAAGAAAAATTTATACAACATTGTACAAACCTTAGGGACACCTCGCGCCAGCAACTGCTTCATTATAGTTGAACCAACGAGAGTAGTTGATGGTCGGTGCAACGGTGATGCATCATTAGTCAAATCAATAGTATTTTCTCCTATTTGAAGTAATTGTCTTCCATATTTAGAAGTATTCTGCAGGGCGGACAAGGTGTTAAAGTAGAAAAATACTAAATTTTCAAGATCATCATTTACTACAAGAAAAGGCAAACCTCTGGCGTGTAAGAGGTTGGGTCTCTGTTCCCCTTCTCGGTCTATGGTGTATGCTGAAAACTTGAATCAGAATCCTTTTGTTGGTTAATCATCCGCAATACTTCAGCAGCAACTGTTGCAGGCATATTGTTCTAAACTGACTGTAAAGTCAAAGTAATCTCGATCAGTTTGGTAGTGAGAGTGCTAACATCTGTCCTGACTTCTGAAATAGTTTCTTCAAGTTTACTGATACGATCAAGTAGAACCTGTGGTAATATAAAATATTTTTATGATTTAAGCATGAACAAGTGAAAGATAAAGCACGGTCAAGTATGAAATAAATTCATGAAAAATAAAGGTCTCCATGAAAAACCATGTATGATAAAAAAACAAAATTATAAATACACATGAAAATACATACCTGTTGCGTATTCATCTTCTTGATCTGCATGAAAATTAGAGATGATGTTGACAACCCTAACCCACTCATGCATGTATTTATAGAGTAAATGGAACATTTAGAGTTTGACTTGTTCTAGGTTACATTTCTTTTATAATCGAGTTCCATAAAACAAAACAAAAAAAGTTGTGTGTTTTTTGATTATTTAAAATTTATTTATTTTTTATATTTTCCCCGCAAGTCTTTTTATATTTCCTTGGCCCTTTAAGTTTTTATGGTTATAATTAAAACCCTTTTTTTGCTCATTCTCTTTTACCCTTTTAATACTAAAAATTTAGTTAGTATTTTTTAATAGAATGAAAGATGTTATTTTCTTCTTTATTCTAATTTAGTCTGTTATCGTATTTTCACGGTTTTGCTCATTTTTTGATGCTTATAAATAAGTGGTATCATCTTTTTTAATCAATTTACTGATGTTTTTTCTTCTTCTAAAATATCAATTTATATTTTACTCATTGATCTTTATTTCAAGTATAATTAAATTTTGCATGCTAGATTTTTTGGGATTATAGCTTTTTTACTTTGTTTAACTTTAAATTTATAATTTTTAAGTTACTTATATTTGATATTAGAATTAGCTATATTTAAAAGGTGAAATCATTTATTTTGGGGATTTTAACAATAAATATAACATTTTTCCTTAATGTTTTTTGAACAAGAAGACCTATTTTATTAATGATAAATTATTATGGAATAAGTCGTAGACGATAAACTAAGATGGTATAAATAAATCTGCCCGTAAATAAAGAAATCTCAACATGAATAAAATATTTGACTTTTGGCAACCAGTGCAATCTCAACAAGAATAAAGAAATCTCAACATGAAAGCATCTGAGCCGAAGAAGTTGAAGCAGCAAGCTTAGCTGCCATAGCAGCAGCTACTGCTTTCTTGTTCTCTTCATCAGTGATCTTTGAAGACCCAAATGAAACAGCAGGTTGGGAAGGCAGGAGTTGGTGTGCCACACTGGTTTGCTGGGCAGTTAAATAGTTTCGTTCCGCTGCTTCCAAGGCCTCTACAGGTTGAACAGTTGGGCTAATTGGGGACCCAAAACAGGGTTTGATGTTAGCCTCCTCCTTATAGTGTTTGCTTGATCAATGTGGCCACGGGCGACCTTCATAAACATGCATTTATCAGATACTATAGACATCAGTTATTAGGCATCTTGGGCAAGAATGAGCTACAAGCATCTTTATTTTACGCCACAAACATAAACAGCTTGGAAACCAACTCTTACCATTTGAAGTATCAGTCCAAAAGGGAAACACGCGTCCTAGTGTAGCACTTGCAAGTCTAGGCAAGCATGTTTCACCCCCAATGCCGGCTTAGATCACGGTGTTAAAATTTTTAAATTAAAGCAAACCCCAACAAGTGGTATCAGAGCCAGGTTCGCGATGGTTGGGACGTCGGGTAATTTTTTGATTGATCGTTTTGATGGTTCCAGAAATTTCAGTCTCTAGAAGTGCATGGTGAAGGATGTGCTCGTGCAGCAGAAGCTTGGTAGTGTGTTTGCGAAAATAAAGCCAGATGAAATTAAAGATGACAAGTGGAAAGAGATGCAAGAAATTGCGGTGAGTACGATTAGTTTGGCTCTCGCACCACAACTGATTGAACGAGACCTCTCCAACGAGTTTGATGGCAAAGCTTGAAGGTATGTACATGTCAAAATCCATTACTAACAAGTTGTGTTTAAAGAAGCAATTATATGGTTTGAAGATGAAAGATGGTACCGGTTTGGTTGCACACTTGAATGAGTTTAACAAATTGGTTACATAGCTTGAAAGTATTGGTGAGAAAATCAAGGAAGAAGATAGAGCTATAATTTTGATTAATTCTTTATCAAAATTTTATGAACCGGTTGTGACTCCGTTGATGGTTGGAAGAGAAACTTTAAAGTTAGAAGATGTGACTACAGTGCTTTTGGAGCATGACCACGTTCGAAAGTTTGAAGAAAAAGAATGTAGTGATGTAGTTGTGATGGAGCGAGAGAAAAATAGTTGGAGAGGAAGAGGTGATTTTAGAGGAAGAAGCGATTTGAGAGGAAGATCAGGTTCAAGACCAAGGAATGATTGAAGAAAAATTGAATGCTGGTATTGTCAGGAGTTGGGGCATATTAAATTTTATTGCCCAAAATTAAAAGAAGACATGGAAGATTTTTTGAAGACAAAGAAGAAAGGAAAAGAAAAGAGAGAAGAAGAAAAAGGTGTTGCTGGTTTAATAGAAGATTATATGAGTGGTGATGAGTTTCTAATGGTGCAAGAGATCAAGGAAAAAGATTCAGAAGTTTGGATATTTGATTCAGCCTGTTTGGAACATGTTTGTTCCAAGAAAGAATGGTTCACAAAATTTGAGCTATGTGATAAGCCAATTTATTTGGGTAATAGCGGAGAAGAAAGAATTGAAGGGATTGGCACCGTGAAGATCAAATTGCATGATGGAAGTACAAAGACACTTGGTGATGTAAGGTACGTTCCAAAATTTAGAAGGAATTTGATTTCACTTGGTAAATTGGATAATTTGGGATATGGATTTTCTGCTCGAGGTGGAGGTTTGAGAATTTCGAAGAATGCATTAATTGTGATGAAGGTAGTGAAGAACTCTGAAAAGCTGTATGAGTTGGTTGGAAGTACAGTTGTCAAAAGCTAGCCCAAGAGCGGGTCCCCGGATGTGAAGGTTCCTACAAGCAAGAATGTCAAGTTTGCGGATTTGGTAAAAAGGTGGAATTGAAGATAATTTGAGTCAAGGTGGAGATTGTTGGAGTTTTGTCTCAAATTATTAAATTAAAGAAGTTGGAGGGTTAATATTGTTATTAATCCAATTGGTTTTTTGTTTCCTAGTTTGTTTAGGATTGGTCCATCCTAATTAGACTAGGTTTATGTGCGTGTGTTTTAGCTAGCCTAGGTTTCGTCTCCTAGGCCTAATAGTATTAGGTTTTGTTTGGGTAGTATAAATAGGTATGGCTTCTTTGTGAGTTTAGTACGTGGTGAATGCGGCTAGTAAGAGCTGCTTGATTGTGTGCGTTTTGCACATGTGAGATTGAGAGATAGAGACACAAAAGTGTTTTGTGTGCAAAGTGTGAGTTTTTAGAATAGCCATTGGTTGCTATTATTGGTGCACGTAATTGTTGATTGATATTGATAGTGGAAAAGGCCGTGGAATCGTCACGGTGAAAAATATTGTTTGTGTTGTTTGCCCACGCTTCCAAACCCCAACAGTTCCTATTAATGATTTACTGTAATTTGTAACTAGGTACAGCTGGCTAATATGGAGCCATCTACCAAGTGACCTAGGGAATGAATCACTCATGGGCATCCTAAAACAATAAGTCAGATAAAGGCCTAGAGCCATCACATGTCCTCCGAAGGGTCCGTCTAGAGTGCCCATCAGGTATCAGTACCTCGCAGACCTGGAGCACATGTGGAATCCACGTCTGAATCTGACTGGATTATAAAGATGATGGGTTAATAACAGTTAAAGTCCTTTAGTAAATTACAGTGAAGGTCCTCCAAGAGTATTGAGCAAAGCACAAATAGCATGGATCAACTTCCCACGATCTACGTATCGGGGAAAAGGCGAAAGAAAAAAACGCAAAAAGAGAATCAGGAATCAGAGGACTCACTCTTGCTTGTTGAAAGGCCTTGAGACAGTGGACGACTTGCTGAGCGATGTAAAGGCGGAAGGATTCAATCTCGAGAGAGCCAGAAGCGAGAATACTTCATCTCGCCGTGGATCGTGGTCCAGAACTTCTCGCCGTGAATAGTTCTTCCTTGAATATTCTACCGATTCTGCTGGTCGTTTAGAGCATATGTTGTGGGCTGATGGAATGAGTCGCTTGGATTTTGAATGTTTCGGTGATGTATTAGCATTTGATTCAACATACAAGACTAATGTGTATGCAAGACCATTTGTTGTGTTCTCGGGGGTCAATCACCATAAGCAAACAGTTGTATTTGCAGCCGCCATGCTTGCAAATGAGAAAATACATGCCTATGTATGGGCTTTGCAGATCTTGGTTAGATGTATGAATAAAAGAACACCTCAAACTATGGTGACAGATGGGGATTCCAGTATGCGTGCAGCAATAAAAGTTGTGCTCCCAAATGCCACGCATCGTTTGTGTAAATGACACCTTCAAAGAAATGCGCAGTCTAATGTTAAAGTAACTGAATTCACGAGGGAGTTCAAAATGATCGCAAGAGTTGATGTTTCGATTCATGAGTGGGAGGCAATGTGGGATGAAGTCATTTATCGACTTGGTGTGGAAGATAATGCTTGGGTAAAACAAATAAAAAGGAAACGCGAATATTGGGCAACTGCGTATTTGCGTGGAAAGTTCTTTTGTGGGATTAGTACTACCTCACGTTGTGAGGGTGTTAATGCGCATATAAAGAGGTACCTTGTGCAGGAGTACAACTTAACTGAGTTCATGCACCATTATGATTGAGCATTATCTCATTTGCGCGAGAAAGAAACGAAAGCGGATTACGAGACTTTACATACTAACCCAGTATTGACAAGCACAGTTAAACAACTAGAACATCACGCTAGCAGCGTATACTCGCGAGCGGCCTTCTACATGTTTAGGAAGTAACTTGAATTTAGTAATGCAATTATTTTTGTCAAAAAAGAGGAGGTTGGAGATGAGGTGACATATGTATTTTCAAAGTTTGGACAACCTAATTCTGATCGGGTTGTAGAGTTTAGTGCAACCACTCATTCAATGACGTGTTCATGTAAAAGGTGGGAGAGTGTTGGCATCCCTTGTGAACACATGATTTGTACTTTGAAACATCAAAATATAGTAGAAATACCAAACTCGTGCATCTTGAATAGGTGGACAAAAAATCCCAAGGACTGGGATTCCTGTCTAGCGAGCCAAATTTATCTCAACAGAGGTTGGCTGTAATAAGGTTTGGGACACTTGTTTTCGGTTTCAAACGAGTATGTCATCTTGCTTCCAAATCAACAGATTCATTCAATGAGGCCTGTAAAGATTGTGCTACGCTCACAACAAAGTTTGAAAAATATGCTGCACCAAGTGGACATCAAGCAGCTGAGGGAATATTGGATACCATTATTGCGAAAACGAAAGGTATTGTGTATGATTTTGGTAGTTATGTTGTTGGTTATTTTAAATTATGTTGTGTACTGCATATCGCTTTCGATTAACACTTTATTCGTAGGATCTGGACGAAGTAAAGGAAAAACTATGGCTTCAAGTAAACGAGCAAGCCACAGAAATAAAGGGACATAAGATCCCCCTCAAAATAATACTTGATTCTCATTGTGAAAGGTTGGTTCTGATCTGAGCTTTGTTACTACTGCTTTAGAATGTAAATGTTCCTTTACAGTAATTTTTACTGATTCAAAATGTGATGATGTCATTTTTTACTGATTTAGAACTAGTGATGATGATGTCATTTAGCTGATTCGAAATGTTCCTTTTATTATTATAACTGATTCAAAATAATACCTGACTATGATTAGTGAAAGATTTTACTGCGAAATTATGTTGTTCTTTGGCGCCATATCCAACCTTTATGCTTTAAGAATCATAGGAGTTGAAAAGTGAAGTTTCAACTCTGTGTCACTTTCAAGGTCTGAAAACTGCAGATTTTGTTGTGTGATTGAATTGAAGATTTGGAGGACATGTGATGGCTCTAGGCCTTTATCTGACTTATTGTTTTAGGATGCCCATGAGTGATTCATTCCCTAGCTCAGTTGGTAGATGGCTCCATATTAGCCAATTGTACCTAGTTACAAATTGCAGTAAATCATTAATAGGAACTGCTTTTTAACACTGTGATCTAAGCCAGCATTGGGGGGTGAAACATGCTTGCCTAGACTTGCAAGTGCTACACTAGGACGTGTGTTTCCCATTTGGACCGAGACTTCAAATGGTAAGAGTTGGTTTCCAACTGTTTATGTTCGTGGCGTAAAATAAAGATGCTTGTAGCTCATTATTGCCCAAGATGCCTAATAACTGCTGTCTATAGTATCTGATAAATGCATGTTTATGAAGGTCGCCCGTGGCCACATTGATCAAGCAAACACTATAAGGAGGAGGTTAACATCAAACCCTGTTTTGGGTCCACCAATTAGCACAAGAAGGCAACCTGCAGAGGCCACAGAGCGCGGAACGAAACTATTTAATCTGCCAAAGAAACCAAAGGTGGCACACCAACTCTTGCCTTCCCAGCCTGCTATTTCATGTGGGCCTTCAAAGATCACTGATGAAGAGAACAAGAAAGCAGTAGCTGCTGCTATGGCAGCTAAGCTTGATGCTTCAACTTCTTCGGCTCAGATGCTTTCATGTTGAGATTTCTTTATTCTTGTTGAGATTGCACTGGTTGCCAAAATCAAATATTTTATTCATGTTGAGATTTCTTTATTTACGGGCAGATTTATTTATACCACCTTAGTTTATCGTCTACGACTTATTTCATAATAATTTATCATTAATAAAATCGGTCTTCTTGTTCAAAACAAATTAAGAAAAAATGTTCTATTTATTGTTAAAATCCTCAAAATAAATGATTTCGCCTTTTACATATGGCTAATTCAAATATCAAATATAATTAACTTAAAATTTTTAAATTTAAAGTTAAACAAAATAAAAAATCTATAATCCCAAAAAATCTAGCATCTAAAATTTAATTATACTTGAAATAAAGATCAACGAGTAAAAAATAAATTGATATTTTAGAAGAAGAAAAAACATCAATAAATTGATTAAAAAAGATGATACCACTTATTTATAAGCATCAAAAAATGAGCAAAACCGTGAAAATAGGATAACAGACTAAATTAGAATAAAGAAGAAAATAACATCTTCATTCTATTAAAAAATACTAACTAAATTTTCAGTATTAAAAAGGTAAAAGAGAATGAGTAAAAAAAGGGTTTTAATTATAACCATAAAAACTTAAAGGGCCAAGGAAATATAAAAAGACTTGCGGGGAAATATATAAAATAGAAGATATTAAAAAAACATTTAAAGTAAAAAATAAATAAATTTTAGAATGAGCAAAAAACACATAACTTTTTTTGTTTTGTTTTATGGAACTCGATTATGAAAGAAACGAAACCTACAACAAGTCAAACTCCAAATGTTCCATTTACTCTATAAATACATGCATGAGTAGGTTAAGGTTGTCAATATCATCTCTAATTTTTTTCTTAGAAAGCAGATCGAGAAGATGAATACACAACAGGTATGTATTTTCATGTGTATTTATAATTTTCGTAATTTTTTTATCATATATGGTTTTTCATGGAGACCTTTATTTTTCATGAATTTATTTCATACTTGACTGTGCTTTATCTTTCACTTGTTCATACTTAAATCATAAAAATATTTTATATTACCACAGGTTCTACTTGATCGTATCAGTAAACTTGAAGAAACTATTTCAGAAGTCAGGACAGATGTTAGCACTCTCACTACCAAACTGATCGAGATTACTTTGACTTTACAGTCAGTGCAGAACAATATGCCTGCAACAGTTGCTGCTGAAGTATTGCGGATGATTAACCAACAAAAGGGTTCTGATTCAAGTTTTCAGCATACACCACAGACTGAGAAGGGGAATCGAGACCCAACCTCTTACACGCCAGAGGTTTGCCTTTTCTTGTAGTAAATGATGATCTTGAAAATTTAGTATTTTTCTACTTTAACACCTTGTTCGCCCTGCAGAATACTTCTAAATATGGAAGACAATTACTTCAATCTAGTTTGCATACCCGTATTCGACACGGGAATTTCTGTTTTAATTTTGAACATATCAAAATGTGCTATATATAAATAAAAAGTAGTGCAATAATTTAGTAGTATAATGACAAAAACTCTAAAGGAATATAAATGTATTACACATAAGAACAATTGTCCAAATAATTCGGAGAACCATCCATAGTTGAAGATTTGTGATTGAATGGTCTTCGATGTTGAACCTGCAACGTCGTAGATGTATTAATAAAGATCCGTATGTTTGTCGCATGGTAGGACACTGAATTGAAGTTCGAGTTATTCATTGATAGACTCACTTGTCAGCTTGATCATTGATGTTAGTGCTCGATTGAGTCTCAAAATGTTTCGGGATTGAACGCACTGATGATGCTCCTTGTGACTGATTGTGTTTAGGAAGATAATATACCATATTACTAATAAATTAAGACATGTACATACATGTTTGATATGCTAAAAAACTATTACGTTTGAAATTATATTGTGATTTGTTGCAGCAAACCCTAAAATAAACGACCAATATACTAACCGCTTTGTTGGTGGTCTAGTTGATTCGTTTTCAATGCAGGCAACATGCTTACCTTTGCCTCGACTTGATGATATTAAACGCATGTCCTTAATGATGGAAATATTAATTAATACTATATATTAAGAAAAATAATGTTCGATAATGAAATTGAAAACTAATTGTACCCAAAATAAAGCTAACAAATTATTTCTTACGTTCTTGATTGACTCTAGCAGATTTCGAGATTCAAGTGCAAAGTCAATTGCAATGACATTCTTGATGGTCAACCCGGAGTATTTATTCTCAAAATTGAAGTTGGTTAATTCCACTTCCCACATAAGGTCAATTCCGAGCACCTTGTTCATTCTATGAGATACCTCGACCTACATGGAAAAATGATGATTATTGGTAAGAGTGAAATATATATATGCATTTACATGCTCGCAATATGAAACAGTACACATACTTCCGAGTGAAGCCGAGACAAAGTAGCCGCATCGCATCCAACCAGTTGAGCTGCAACCTTATCAAACAACAAAAGCGTCCTGCCGCGTGTTCGATCGTGCACATTGATTTCAAGCTTGTAACTAAAAACTAATGTCAGGAAACATTCTGAGTTAAAAAATATGAGCACTACGACAATCTAAATGTGACATGTCATGTAAAAATTTAATGCGATTACCGGGTTACCGGGGAGCGAACATTTGCC
The DNA here is from genome assembly GCA_024586325.1 of Stellera chamaejasme. Classification (NCBI taxonomy): domain Eukaryota; kingdom Viridiplantae; phylum Streptophyta; class Magnoliopsida; order Malvales; family Thymelaeaceae; genus Stellera; species Stellera chamaejasme. Next base: position 22,678,734 of record CM044984.1, on the reverse strand, counting down.
TCACATCTATTACAGTAGTATTGTGGTCCCATTGCAATCACCTTTTTCAAACATCTGGGACATGCTAAATACCACATGGAGAACTGGGTATTGACACCCAATACGACAGCACGGACACAAAAATTGCACACCTACATAGTGGGTAAAACAAAACGTTAAAGACATTATTGGAAAATAGATATATGACAAAAACGTTTCCCACTTACATCGGATAAACCTGCAGTACGAATCTCCTAAAGCCTTTGAAGGCTAACACGCATACTAAGAGTATGATCTGATGTTGATGAACGCACATTATCTGATGTTGATGAACGCACATTCTGAATGTTGGTATATGACAAAATAACATATGCACGTTCTTCTAATATGTAGCAATAAGCATATACCACGTACTGTTGAAACAAACGTCCACCTCGTGGAATGCATAGTACTCACGCATCGACACATTATTCCTTGTTGTGTTTGCTCTACCTTCACGTTGTGGAATGCCTTGCCTATAACCATCGGATCCACTTGGTATTAGAACGGGGAAATGAAGAGACATTAATGACGGGTGATGAATGTCAATACGTTGTGCACCATGATCACGGGTAAACACAACAATGTCTCTATTACATCCTTCATCTTCGTCAAGACCAATAGTAATGGCAGCGATCTCGCTTGAAGAAGGAAGATTATATCTTCAACCATCTCCAGAGCGAGCGGACAGAAGTCTTATCCGTACGGGCATGACTTCCGACTGGCGGTGCATGTCTCTAGCGGTCCTAAACTGATGAACCAACCGGTTGTGCTCATTCAACATGTTTGTCAAATCTTGTACAATATCAACATCGTATTGTGTATGGTTGCCGGATCCAAAACAGTTGAGTCGATTATCAACCTCATGATCGGTGTCATAAATATAACTGCGCAAATCTTGGACGTTCACCAGAAGGTGGCACCAATGAACCGATCTGGTGGTGGTTTTCTCCCTTTATACGAAATACGTATGGTCCACCTCCATCGTTGATACGGTTATCAATGTGACCTCCTGTAGATGTGAACGAAAACCGAAAGTTGAATTCACGAATGTTCCAACGGAAATGCCTCGACTTCGCATCACCGTTGTACTCTAAAAGCCTTTTAATGGCATTCGGTGGCGACACTTCTAATGGGAGTTGTATTTTTCCATTCATACAACAAATGGAGAAAGTTGAGTTTCTTGGTGATTTTGAGCGAAGACTCCTTTCAAGCCCCCACACAATAGCTTGACAGTATGGATTAGGACATACTTGATCAGGTGCACCGAAATCTTGTTTAGCATATTCAGTCCATGTACATATATAAAGGTAAGTACACGGATGGGTTTGACAGGGATTAATCTAAGTATATTTACAGGAAAACAATACTTGTCTGTCGGTGAGCACGATCAACTCCATCCATAGTTCGTGTCTCAGACGTTACAAAGACTGCTTCGACCTCTGCTATATACAGTGCAACTTGTCAAGCACTATTTAATTTATGGGTTTACCCATACAACTTCGTAACCTAAAAAACATATCTTCACATATCATATCATCTGCATCAAAATCAAGTGCACGACTACCATTATCCTCAAGAATAGCAATACGTTGTCTTTTTTGTATGTGTGGGCTGCACTCGATGATTCACCGACTTCGTACCTCCTAACTCCATAAAGATGTTGTGTTCTGTTGAACGTTATATACGACAAAGGCTCTAACGTACTGGTAGGAGTTGAGTTGTTTTTCCGGTTTAAAACACGGGTATTTGTTATATCAATTAGAGGTACGCGTTGAACGCGTGAATGCCTCGACATGGAAGCATCTGCTATCGTAGATGGTCCATTCGTGATTTGCCTCGGGAGCCGGTCAGAAGTACCGGTTCCATTGGATAATCGTGACGCGGATCTACGAGTACGTAATATCTGAGCACGGTATGCTCTATTACGCGCCGACGGATTTTCGTTCATACTTAAACCTAATCTAATAATAAAGAGTCGTAAATAAAACGGTAATATAACATCGAATTAGTTAAAAAAGGTATAACATGGAAGACATAACATCAATTTAATAAAGAGTGGTCCATAAAATATGAAAGCAGTATAATTAATATTATCAAAGACATAACAAAAATGTAATTACATGTGTATATTATGAATAATTTATACGTATAGTTGTAACAAAACATTCCTATAAAAAGGACTCAAAAAATGCATTTATAGAGTTCACGAGTTTGTGCGCATTATTAATCAATTATTTTGTTATTGTGAACGTAAAATATTAATGATCTACATAAATGTTTTTGGAAAGGTGTTACAGATCGTGTACGGTACCAAGATATTGTCCTCTTTGGGGTTACGGCCCAGCCATTTCCCCCTCACGGTTTTGTTTCTAACGGAATGGATGGTCTTGGGGTTACGGCCCAGCCTTTTTCCCCCTCAATCCAACATCCGTTAAAAGGCTTCTTGAAGGGAAGGAGGGTGATGTACATTATATACACCATAATCCCCCTTTAAACCTTCCATGTGGGGTGGGATATAACATGTCACGGACCATGGCTAGATCTTCCCCGGTCCAACCGGCATCGCCATACGTCGGCATCGCCATGCATCCGGACTCATCCACCCCCTCCCCAGGGAGCCCAGCGTCCTGCTGGCACATGTGCACTGTACTACCTGGGCTCTGATACCAATTGTTACAGACCGTGTACAGTGCCAAGATATTGTCCGCTTTGGGGTTACGGCCCAGCCATTTCCCCCTCACGATTTTGTTTCTAACGGAATGGATGGTCTTGGGGTTACGGCCCAGCCTTTTTCCCCCTCAATCCAACATCCGTTAAAAGGCCTCTTGAAGGGAAGGAGGGTGATGTACATTATATACACCATAATCCCCCTTTAAACCTTCCATGTGAGATATAACATGTCACGGACCATGGCTAGATCTTCCCCGACCATGGCTAGATCTTCCCCGGTCTAACCGGCATCGCCATGCGTCGGCATCGCCATGCATCCGGACTCATCTACCCCCCCAGGGAGCCCAGCGTCCTCGCTGGCACTTGTGCACTGTACTACCTGGGGTCTGATACCAATTGTTACAGACCGTGTACAGTGCCAAGATATTGTCCGCTTTGGGGTTACGGCCCAGCCATTTCCCCCTCACGGTTTTGTTTCTATCGGAATGGATGGTCTTGGGGTTACGGCCCAACCTTTTTCCCTCTCAATCCACCCCAGGGAGCCCAGCGTCCTCGCTGGCACATGTGCACTGTACTACCTGGGCTCTGATACCAATTGTCACAGACCGTGTACAGTGCCAAGATATTGTCCGCTTTGGGGTTACGGCCCAGCCATTTCCCCCTCACGGTTTTGTTTCTATCGGAATGGATGGTCTTGGGGTTACGGCCCAGCCTTTTTCCCCCTCAATCCAACATCCGTTAAAAGGCCTCTTGAAGGGAAGAAGGGTGATGTACATTATATACACCATAATCCCCCTTTAAACCTTCCATGTGGGATATAACATGTCACGGACCATGGCTAGATCTTCCCCGGTCCAACCGGCATCGCCATGCGTCGGCATCGCCATGCATCCGGACTCATCCAATAACTTGTCACGACCACCCCGCCCGGTTGCAGAGGCGGAGCCGGCCGCGACGTTCGGAAGCGGAATCTACGGCTGAAAGCGCGGAATCGGTACCACCGAAACCCACTGCGTGCAGTGGTCCCATGACCCGGCCGGCAAAACCAGAATGGTCGTACGACGACCCGCAACCTACAGAACACATATATGGCAAGTATACAAAGCAACTTAACAAACAGACATGCAGTTCATGGAATACTTTTCATTACTCATGATAACCAAACCACCAAAACCATTTCATACATATAACCAATGTAAGCAAGTCGGGGCTCCGCCCTCGACTCAGAAGACATACAGAATCAGAACATATTCCATAACATTCACCATATACAACCTTCATGATCTGATATTCATGCATGCAATTACACCTACAGAGCCACCAAAGTAAACCCTAGAATACCTAGGTGCGGAATCTAGAAGCCCCTCGCTCAGAAGATTCCCGCACGTGGTACTGCTGCTGCTGAAACCCAAAACACAGGAAGCACCGCGGATCTCTAGTCCGTCGGCTGCTTGTCAGGTAGACCTGAAAGGTGGTAAACAGAAAGGGGTGAGTCCTCGGGAGGACCCAGTAAGGGCTGAGGTAAGATACAGTTTGCACAAGTGCTGCTGAACCGAACCTGCAAAACAGAACGAACACAAACACAAATATACATATATACGAATGTATGCAAAGTCAGAGGTGAGCCGAAACCCATCATACGCGGTCCAACCGCCAGAATGACCAAAAACGACAGCCCTCTCTAAGAGGTCAGAATATACGTAATGTAATGTAATGTAATGTAACATAACGTAAGCATGGTACCGGTGGGTCGCGATCCCCAACCGTCGTAGGTCACGTAAGTATACCGCACTCCGGTGTGTGTATACGTAAAGTATCGGCACCCTCCAAAGGCGGACACACGTAATGAATATCAGCACTCCAGTGCGGATACAAATGTAATGTCGGCACCTCGGTGCATACTCTCAGCAATGTAATCAAGGAGCACCTGTGTGGCCTCTAAGACCATCCAGGTCTCGTCACGTAATGTAATCATATAATAATAATAATGCATATGCAAAACAGAATATAATATACCAAAACATATAAACAGAAATATCAGCGCCTAGCGCGGATTAGCGTAATAAAGATATAAACTCGTGGCCTTCAAGACCACCCGGTCTTGAAAGCAGAACAAGTACAAACATGTACCCTACCATATGACAGTCCCGGATCACCGAACCACCGTCCTCAACCCGGAACCCGCCTCAACTAAACCCGGTATACATAATGTCCCATTCCAGAATGCATAACGAGAGAAGTTGAACCCTTACCTCAGCAACACCGCTCCGTAGCACAACTCCCGGGAAATCCCGACTCTCGGCCCGAAAAGTTGCAACTTGCCTTTTACGATCCCACACAACTCCACCAATGCAGAACACACTGAACAACCACAAACAAGTCAGAACACACCAAAACAAACCTGTTACGGTCACCCCGAGCGGGTTGTGACCCGGGTGACTCGGGGCTCCGGTTTTGGCCTGCGGGTCACGGTTTTTGGTAGTCAGACGGCTCCTGATACTTATCTGAGCATTATTTTTGGAAATCCTTCGGGTTTGGAGGTCGTGTGGGTCCCCTGACGTTTTTGAAAAAATATTTTTCGTAGGGGTTGTCTCGGACGTCTGTGGGCTCGGTAGCGCTCCCGGAACCTCGAAATGGGAAACCGTTTGCATATTTGGAATCGTGGGAACGTTCCGGATCTTTTTACGGAGTACAGTTTCTGGGGCGGGATGTTCGGTCTCGGGCGACTCCCGGGGCTCGGGACGGGAATCCCGGGTCTCGGATGGAAATTTTCCGATGGATTCAGTGTAAGTTATGTTGTAATTTAAGACGGATTTTATGATAATATTTGTGGAATTTTTGCATGGCGGGATTTGGATTTGGGATAGCACGTCGGGATTTGCTCGGGCACAGCGGGCCCGGTAGGACACTCTGGATGGGTAATTGAACATCTGAAAGATGTTTCGTGTATGATATGAGGTTCTGAGGGTTGTGTTCAGTTTGCATTCCAATTGGAAGTCGGAAACTACGGTTGGGCTGAAATTGTAACTTTTGGGAAAGTTAAAGGACTAAGTTACAATTAATCCAAAAGTCAGCAATTATTTTTGTAAAAGAGAAGGCTGAAGTCGGCTAGGCAAAAGTGAAATGGGACACTTGTCCCATTTCCATAAAAGGGAAGAAATAAAAGAAAAAGAAAAGAAATAAAAGTATATAAGGAAAAACCAAAAATGGTAAGAAACAAAAGTTTCTTCTTCTTCCTTCATTCACCGTGACTTCAGTCATGTTTGCGCAAAGTTGAGCTCCAAAACTGAAGTTGGAGATTTCTCGAAGAACCTTCGAGGTAAGCATGTCAAAACGGTACACTACCCAAGCAAATGCCTCCTCAAAAGCTCACAAGGATCATGAAGGACCCAACACGGAATATCAGACCATAAAAGGTCACCGCGCTCCACACAAACTCGGTTCTGTGGCTGCTCGCCTCAACATGGTATTTTCAATAGTATGTTCAACACGAGTAAAGGGTCGGGAAGGATCCAACACAAACTATCAGATCATGAAAGATCTTCACTTATGGCTACTACATCGGTCCTCGGCAAAGTGCTTTTGAAAAGCGAGTACGGGACCACTGCCCTTGGTACACTACCCAAGCAAGTGCGCCCTCGCGTAGTATCATAATCATACAAGGCCTTTGAAGAGGTCTCATCCTTGTGGTCTCCGGCATCGCCTTCACAAGGTCTCATCCTTGTGGTCTCCGGTCTCACCTGCGCGGGGTCTTGCCCTCGCGGGCCTCAAGTCTCGCATGGGCGATGTCTCATACTCACCTTTGCGTCTCTTGGGCCTTCGCGGGTCACCCTCGCGGTCTCAGGTCTTCCCCTTGCGACCTCACTCGCCTTCATGGGTCTTACTCCCAGTCTCAGCTCGCCTTCGCGAGGACTCTCCTGCCTATGCTGGCCCCGCCCAGATAGGACTCTTACACCCAGGTTCGTGCAAACCTCACTCCTTATTTGGCTATATTCTATCTGGGCCTTCGCCCTTACAGGCCTTCGCCCGCCACTTGCTCCACTTGGAGATTGACCACTTGGTCGTCTGACATCAACCGGCCAATAAGGAGGACAGCTCGAGCACAGGAGATCTTCACCAGATTCATACGCCGGACATTCTCGACAAGCGGATCACCTAAGGCGGTTTGCTGAGATCTTCATCATCACAGCCGCCTTATCTCCAATCGATCGACACGAGACTTATCTCAACAGCTGTCTAAAGGCTTCAACCTGGGAGGCTCTTCTCCTGGCATCACTCTATAAATAGGGTGATGTCCACCTTAAACTGGGTAAGCTACTACACGCCCCCCCCACTCCCCTCTTGCTACTTCTGAGTATTCTTCCTATCTTTTACAGATTACTCTAAACAGCAAGCTTGGAGTCTCAAGAACATCATCTTCTCCACCACTTCAACTGAGAGTCCGGGCCTTCTTTAGGAACGCGACTTTCCGTTTGGCGCAGTCTGTGGGAACGAAAGTTCTTACTATAAACCCATATTACAAACCACAAGCACTAAGTCATGCCTACCAACCGGAGTGCAAACTGGAACAGTCGTCAAGGAAGGAGGAATCCTCCCGGGACAAATACGAACAATGATCCACCATCGGAGCCATCCCCGAACCACGTTCCCCCACAACGGGGAGAACTCTCTATTCACTCAACGGAGGAAAGCTCCTCCCACGTTAACCGTAACATGCCTCAGGAGCGTAACACTCCACCTCCAAACACCCCTCCAACGGGCCTGGATCCGGCCGTCCTGCAAACGATCACTGAGGCAGTTGCTTTCAACCTACGTGAAACTCTCGCCACCACTCTTCGGGGCGTTCTGGATAGCGTTGGGCAGCTGCGGACTAATCAGCTGAACGCCCGGCTACTCCTCCTCGGCAAGTAAGTAACCACGATCCTTCTTCGTCATTACTTATCGCGCTTACTAGGCGATTAGAGGAAGTGGAAAAAGAGATGAAAGGGCCGGTGTCCATAATATCTCGAGGATGGAGTGCGGACCACCTCTGGACCCAACCTTTTACTCGAGAGGGTTTTAGTAACCCCTCTTACGGACCCGTTTCGTCAGCCTAAGCTGGATGCTTATGATGGTCTGTCAGACCCTGATATTCATCTCCAGCGTTACGTCTCCGCAATGGCAATAGCAAGGGCAGACGACAACACGCTCTGTAGAGCTTTCAGCTCCACACTTACTGGGGCCGCTGCCAACTGGTATACCACTCTTCGAGACAAACGGTTTGATTCCTTCGAGGAGCTATCCCGCAACTTCTCCAACCATTTTGTGGTATCCAAACCACCTCATAAAACGGCGGGAGACCTTCTTAAGATACGGCGAGAAAAAGGATGAGCCCCTCGGAGAATATATTCAACGCTTCCGGGCCGAGTCTATCCGGGTCCCTAATGCGGGAGAAGAAGCTCGCTTTGCTTGCAGCTATCCAAGGCCTCCATTTGGGAGTCCCTTTTCTTTGTGGATGTCCACACTAACCCGCCCACCAATATGGAACAATTCTTAAGTACAGCGTCGCGGTTTATGAATACGGAAGAGGTCACTCGACCACTCGCGAGCCGCCACGGCGGACGCCAAGGGACAGCCCTCGCGGCCGGACCCTAGGTCTCAAAGGCGTACCACGCCCCCGGTAGGGAGAGGGCATACATTTCTCTTCCCCGCTGAGGGAATCTCGTACCAACATCCTCCATGCCTTGGAACAAAGAGGAGGTCCCCACTTGGCCTCGCCCCTCTCCCGAGGAAATAACAAGGCAAAGCAACAAGTTTTGCCGCTACCACCGTGACAAAGGTCACGACACGAGGACTGTTTTGAGCTCAAGCGCATGATTGGAGAAATGCTGGCTCAAGGCAAGCTCGGGAGTACTTGCTCCAAACCGAGGAGGGCCGTAGAAGAGAAGGTGACCGTGAAGGCGCCGGCCGAGAGGACCGCCGGCGGGGCGCTCCCAACAAAACCCAGTCGGGAGAATCTGGTTCAGTCCCCCGGCAAGGGGACATATCGGCGTAATCACACGGTGTGAAGGCGCTTCGGCAAGACGCCGTCATATGAGGCAGATCTACCGGATAGACCACTCCTCTACTCGGTTTTGCATCGCAGCGATGGCACCTCTGTGGCAATACCGCACGCTGACCCCTTGGTTATCACTGCCCGTATTGCGGGATGGGACGTCGACAGAATCTACATGGATACGGGGGCAAATGCCAACGTGATCTACAAGCACACTCTGGTTGAGGCGAAGGTGCCTTTGTCACAGATTCAACCCGCAAAGGGGGCCACCTTTGGAATAGGACGGGATGAAATCCCAACCTTGGGGTCGATCACCCTGCCCTACATGATGATGGGAACCACCAAGGAAAAAAAGCAGGTATGTCATTCGAGCTATGTGGACTTCATTGTCCTGGATCTTCCTACGCCATACAACGCCATCATCGGACGACATACTCAAACGAGTTCCATGTCCGCTGTGATGTACGAACCACGACTTTAGTTTTTCACCTGCGGTGGGGATGCCTATATCTTCGTCAACGAGAATGTGGCGGAGGCAATTATGTCTCTGCCCTCGCCGGGCCCCCACAGCTTCCCCGGCCATCCGAGCCTAAAAGGAAGGCACCCGCAGAGAAACCTGGTCCCACGGGTGAAGCTGCCCCTGACTTGTCTGGAGCCTTTGAAGAAGTTGAGATCTCCCCCGGAAAGAAGTTTCGGGTGGGAAAGGACCTCGAGGAAAAGGACCAGCAAGCGCTCATCCATCTCCTCCATGCCAACAGTGATATCTTCGCATGGAGCCACGAGGACCTACCGGGAGTTGATCCTGCTGTTATTTCTCACAAGTTAAGTGTACTCCCGGCTTTAGCCCGGTTAGACAGAAAACAAGGGGCATGGCCCCTGACCGTAAGGACTTTGTACGCACTGAAGTGCAGAAATTGCTTAAGGCAAATATAATCAAGGAAGTTCACTACTCTGAATGGGTTGCGAATGTTGTCCTCGCCGATAAAGAGGGCGGTCAGTGGCGACTTTGTGTGGATTACAAGGGGGTTAATAGGGCCTGCCCAAGGGACCCCTATCCCTTACCGTCTATTGACCAACTGGTTGACTCAACCGTTCATCACTCGGTCTTTTCTTTTCTCGATGCTTACAGCGGGTACCACCAAGTCTTTATGGACCCAGAGGATGCGGTAAAAACCGCCTTTACTACTGGCGAGGCCGTCTATCATTATATCAGGATGCCCTTCGGCTTAAAGAACGCGGGGGCTACCTTCCAAAGGCTTGTAAATCAAGTCTTCGCAGGCCAGATTGGCCGAAATCTTGAAGCTTATGTGGATGACATCGTGGTCAAAAGCAAGGCCACCTCAACCCATCTCACAGACTTGAAGGAAACATTCGACAACTTCCGCAAATACAATATGCGATTAAACCCAAAGAAGTGTATCTTTGGCGTAGGTGAAGGAAGTTTCTGGGTACCAAATCTCCAAAGGAGGGATCCATGCAAATCCCAAAAAGATTGAGGCAATCACTACCCTGCGCACCCCCAGGGGACTCAAAGAAGTCCAACAGCTGGCAGGAAAGCTAGTTGCCTTGGGACGATTCGTCTCCAAATTAAGTGATCGCTGCAAACCTTTCTTCGATCAGATTCGCAAGAAAAAAGCTTGCAAATGGACGGAGGAATGTCAGGAGGCATATGCCTCCATCAAACAGCACTTGCAAGAACTACCGGCACTCAAGTGCCCTAGGCGGCGATGACCTGGTCCTCTACCTTGCCACCTCGAGAAAAAGTGTAAACCTGTCCTTATTAAGGAAGAGGCCGCCAAACGATGGCGGTCTATTACACCAGCCATACTCTCCAAGATACGGAAACAAGGTATCCTCCCCCCAAAAGGCTATATTGTCTCTTGTATATGCAGCAAGGAAGCTCAAGCCCTACTTCCAAGGGCACACTATTATAGTCCGAGCAGACTTGCCAATTCGGGACATCCTAAGGCGCCCGAGCATTGGGACGCCTCGCCAAGTGGTGTATTGAACTTGGCGGTTTTAACATCAATTATGAGCCCGAGAAAGGCAATTAAGGGCCAGGCCCTCGCCGACTTTATTGCGGAATTCTCGGATGATGATATCCTCTCGGCCCCTGAGCAGGACTCCGCACCTCGACCAACTCCTCCCGAATGGGACTTATTTGTAGATGGCTCATCCAAGCTTGAGTCCCCCGCGGGTGTGTACCTACGTGGACCCCTAGGTATGGAAGTATTCCTTCGTGTCTCTTTTCAATTCCAAGTAACTAACAATGTTGCAGAATATGAGGCCCTCGTCGCGGGGCTGAAACTCGCCAAAAGGGCGGGCATTCGCCGCCTCCATGTCCACGACTCTCATGGCGGTGATTCACCAGGTCCAAGGGTGCGCCGAGTGCAAGGACGCCACCCTCATCAAATACCTTAAGTTGGTAAACGCCTTACGAACCGACTTTGAAGAAGTCATCTTCATACATGTTCCTCGCTCTGAGAACACTACAGCGGACATGCTATCAAAGGGAAAGACTCCCTCCACCTCAGCCACTTTGGCCAGTCCTTCCATCACGGAAGATATTGATATTGCCTCTCTAGCAACACATGATCCAGTCGCAGACTGGAGAAACCCTATAATTGCTACGCTCAAGGCCAGCTCCACAGATCTCCAGGTTCGCAAGCAAGCCCTCCGCTTCGTCCTCATTGATGACCAATTATGGCATCGCGGGTTTTCGGCGCCTTTACAACGGTGCCTTAGCACCCTCGGAGGACACTCTGTCTTGGACACTCTCCACCAAGGCAAGCTGTGGCGCTCACATCGCTGCGGAGGCACTTGCCCACAAAGCCCTTCGTCAAGGGTATTCTTGGCCTACCTTGAAAAAGGGCGCCGCTGCCTTTGGTCAAAACATGCCACCAGTGCCAAATCAATTCTCGCATTCAACGGCTACCATCTACGGAATCTCCAGCGCTGACAAATCCAGTGCCCTTCGCCCTGTGGGGCCTCGACCTCATTGGTCCAATGCCGACCGCTCCAGTCGATACCGTTACGTGTTGTAGCGGTTGATTATTTTCTAAATGGGTCGAAGTAGAACCCCTGGTCTCCATCACTTCCGCCAAGATTATCAAGTTTCTTTGGAAGAATCTTGTCTGCGATGCGGCAGCCCTCGTGCTATCATTACAGACAATGGCACTCGGTTGCGATCACGGTGTCCAACAATGGGCTCGGGACAATAATGTCCGCATGCTTTTGCCCCGGTGGCGCACCCCGATCTAATGGGCAGGTTGAGGTCACCAACCGAACCCTCAAGGAAGGCCTCGAAGCGCTGGAGGGAGCCAAAGGCCGCTGGGTTGATGAACTCCCAAGTGTCTTATGGGACTATCGCACCACAACGCGAACCCCAACAGGCGAAACGCCTTTCTCTCAGTATATGGCGCGGATGCGCTCACGCCTATTGAGGCAGATCTACCCACGATCCGTATGATCAACTTCACCGATGAGGCCAATGCTCAAGGACTCCGCGCCAAACTTGACTTAATCGAAGAATTGCGTGAGGCGCTCGCCTTCGCATGACCGCCCTCAAACAAAGGCTCGATCTTCACCATAATGCCGGGTAAAGCCCAGGCGCTACAACAAGGGGGCCTTGCCTTGCTTAAGTCAGCCCTCATCGCTCGCGACCCCAAACAGGTGTCTTGCGACCCAAGCTGGGGCGGGCCTTACATTGTTCATAAACAAATCCGCCCGAGTCTATGAACTACAAGACCATGATGGTCGCCTTCTTCCCCATAACTTTCATGCGGATGACTTGCGCCCATATTACGTGTAAGTCTTTAGTCTTACAGATTCAATAAAATACATATGTATTTCTTCTGTCATACAGCTTACATGGCATTTCAAATGCCCTCTTCATCGCCATCTGCACCCGATCGGTCAGACTGGCTGCCTGCCTGAGTTATGGCATCAGACCTTGTCAGGTCTCACTTCTCCACACAGGTGGTTGCGGGTCTCATTCCCCAACTGACCTTCAACTCGCCCCGCCCCAAGGGTAATCCCCTTGCGCTGCGGAAGGGTAACCCCCTTTTGGCTCCTTCAGGGAGGTCTATGTGTAAGTCGTCCTCGCACGCCACAGCAGACCTTCCGCTCGGACTTCTCCACACAGGTGGTTGCGGGTCTCATTCCCCAACTGACCTTCAACTCGCCCCGCCCCAAGGGTAATCCCCTTGCGCTGCGGAAGGGTAACCCCCTTTTGGCTCCTTCAGGGAGGTCTATGTGTAAGTCGTCCTCGCACGCCACCGCAGACCTTCCGCTCGGACTTCTCCACACGGTGGTTGCGGGTCTCATTCCCCAACTGACCTTCAACTCGCCCCGCCCCAAGGGTAATCCCCTTGCGCTGCGGAAGGGTAACCCCCTTTTGGCTCCTTCAGGAAGGTCTATGTGTAAGTCGTCCTCGCACGCCACAGCGGACCTTCCGCTCGGACTTCTCCACACGGGTGGTTGCGGGTCTCATTCCCCAGTGACCTTCAACTCGCCCCGCCCCAAGGGTAATCCCCTTGCGCTGCGGAAGGGTAACCCCCTTTGGCTCCTTCCGGGAGGTCTATGTGTAAGTCGTCCTCGCACGCCACAGCAGACCTTCCGCTCAGACTTCTCCACACAGGTGGTTGCGGGTCTCATTCCCCAACTGACCTTCAACTCGCCCCGCCCCAAGGGTAATCCCCTTGCGCTGCGGAAGGGTAACCCCTTTTTGGGCTCCTTCAGGAAGGTCTCTGTATAAGTCGTCCTCGCACGCCACAGCAGACCCCCTGCGCGGGCTTCCCAAACACAGTACGGGTCTTACTCCCCAGAACCTCAGACGGTTCCCCACTTGTCTCAACAACGTACCCTCGCCCTCGCCAAAGTCGCGCGACGTCAGGCCCCAGGTAAAACTGAATCTTTTACTTCATTCTTATCATATGAATGCTGAGAAATCTGCAGAGGTCTTCTACTTGGTACACTGTACACTACCCAAGGGCTCACCCCCTAGAAAATTACCCATGGTCTTCAAGGGTACCTCCTCTTCGAGCCCTAAAAGGGCCCTTTACTTGTCTCAAGCGAGTGGTCTCCATCTCAGCTTGTCTCGGCAAGTTAACCCACAAATTATCTAAGAAAGATAATTGTGGCTCCGCCGCGGATCCTAAGCGCCTCGTCACTATGAACTCAAACCGAGTCTCCGGCTCACGATAAGTGATCTCTGCGGTTTCACCGTTGTGAGCCCCAGAAAGACTCCTCTCCACAAACATGACTTAGCCTATGGTTGTTAACCTAGCTAACGTGCCCTACACGGCTATCGCAAAACATGACGGGATTACAAGACGGTGAAGGTAAAGTGAAATTTTACTTCTCTTGTTTCCAAAGGTATGCATAAATGCAGGTGTCTTTATGCAAAAAGAGGGGGCATCCACATGTTGGAGCCTCCGCCCTAGTCCGAGAAGGGCATACCAGGCTTCGCCCATCTTCCTTCCTTGCTCCCCGGTGGAGCGAGCCTCTCTTGTTGGCTCACTGGTGTTAGCAGCATCCGGGGTCCCAAGACTTAGCTGCAGGAACGCCTTTTCCACTTGGAAACGGCATCGCAGCCAGCCCTCCTCGTAGGCCTGCACCCCGCTTCACCTAAGGCTTGGATCTCGCCAAATTTCTCCACCGGTCGAGGCATCCGCTCGAGGATGGACACCTTGATGGAGGAAGAGGACTCAAGATCCTCACCTTCAAAGGAGGGAAGGCCCGAGCCTTCTCCATCTCTGCCACGAGAGGCCATTGCCTTCTCCGGGTCGATGGCGACCTCCGGGCGTGCCTTCATGGCAGCTTCAGCGGCAAGCCTGCCCTCCTCCACCTTCTTCTCTGCCAATTGAGCACAGGCGGTGGCTTGGCGCCTCACCTCCTCGGCGGCCTCTGCCTGCTCAACTTGGGCCTTCACCTCTGCAATGGCAGCTTTGGTTTCTGCCTCCAAAGAAAGGAGGGACTCCTTCAAAACAGCATTTTCAAGCTGCTTGGCTTCTAACATTGCTACCTGCTGAAGGAAGCGTTGCTTCGCAACATCAAGTAAGCAGGCCTGCTCCCACCGGTATCGCATGCCAGCTGCCCGCTCTTTATTGCCGTGATCGCACCAACTCTCTAGTTGGGCCACACGCTTGGCATGCTCCTCTTTGAGCTCCTCCTCCCTCTTTTTTGAGGCCTCCAGTTCCCTCCTGAGTGAGGCAATCTCTGCTACTTGGACGCCGTCCCGCTTATTGGCATACTTCAGAAAGTCGTGCCATTGCTCCAGGGCCGCATGTCCTTTGTGGCTGCTGCACCCGGTTCAAATTTAGTAAGGACAAGAAAGGGGCCATGTTGAAGTTGTACATAAAAAATCAGAAGCGGACTTACCTGCAAACTCTGTTGAGCTGCTTCACGCATATACTTAGCGGGGAGTCAGGACCCGCTCTACCACCTCCTATCCAAAGGAGTGCGCAACCCCTCCGAGGCAAGATTGGAGGGTCAGCTCGCCCCGTTAACAAGGAGCTACGGTTCCTAAGAAGGAAGACTGGATCCCATGCGTCTTTTAGAAGCCATCGCTCCTCCTGAACAAATTGAGCTTAGCACTGGTGCCTCACGAACCCTTAAAAGGTCGGCTCCTCAGACCACTTAGGGTTCGACTTCGCAGCAAGACGCCTCCGTTCCAAGTAATGGTGCCAGACCCCAGATTCCTCAAGGACCTCGGCTCTGGTCCCTAACTCGGCTGGGATCTCTGTTAGGGCCCCTTGGTCCACCGGGGCCTCGCAAGGACCGCCCCCTTGCCCTGAAGGGCCCGCACCTGTGAAGTTACAGGCATTAGCAAACAGGAAGCAAGAATGTGAATTCAAGAACAAGGAAAACGCTATTAAGCCAAAAGACTTACCAACAGAAGGACGTCCCCATTCACTGACTTCCAGCTGACTGCTGGAAGGTTGGGCAATCTCCCAACTGCTTGTCCCGCCAAGGGCCGCACTTCCAGACCCTCCTCCCCTGGGCCCTCACTGTCGGAAGAAGAGGAAGCTTCCTCGACCCTCAGAATCCCTTTTCCCCTTGTTGCAGGGGCCTTCTCTCCTGAAGGGGCCGCTTCGGGAACCCCCTCTCCAGAAGGGGTGGCCACAAGGGTCTCCTCCCTTGCGTTAAGAGTCTCCGCCTCCTCTGCAGGAGCAACCAACACCTCCTGTTGGCTAGAACTCCCAATGGCCTTGGAAACTTGGATACCCCTCCTTCTCATGGAGATAAGGATATCAGCCACTGACATTTTGCCTTTAGGAAGGCGCTCTTCCCCCAGAAAGAATCTCTGCGGCGACCACGTGCCCAGGCAAGTCCTCGCCTTGGGCTGGCAAGGGGCTTGCAAAGAGCCCAGACACAAAGGCTTCGTCAGCAGCCTCCTCAGAAGAAATAGGCTGCACCACTGAGATGGGCACAGCCTCTATGGGAGTGGCACTATCTTCCTGCACTCCCTTCGGGCCCTCAGCGGGGGCCGCGACCTCTTTAACAGCAAGGGGTACTTCAATCTCCACTCTTGGCTTCCTCAAGCACAGGCTCTCCAACCTCCTCTACGTTGCGGGAACTTCTTCCCAGGCGGGCTCCACAGCCTCTTGGTGAAATGGCTGAGTAGGACCCTCTTCCCAGCGAGCTCCCTGGCCTCTTGATTAAAATAAGCTGAGTAGGCCCCTCTGCTCAGCGGGATTCTCAGCCTCCCGGCCGGCTCTTCAGCCGGGGCCCCCTCGGCACCGGCGGGCTCTCTCTTCTTCGAGCTGCGTGGCAGCCACTTTCCTCTTTTTCTTCTCCGGTGAGAAGACGCTAAGGACCGGGTGCCGGTCCTCTTTTGGGACACCTTAGGGACAATACGTCCCAACATTTTGGCGGCTACGGCGAGGCATCCTTCCCAAAAGCACAAGCCGGGTGCACTCGTTGAGCAGCGCGCATAGGCGCTTTCTTGCCTGGACTTCACCGGACTCTGCGGAGGCATCTGCGAGGCAAAAGAAGTCTTGAGACCAGGTTCCACTAGACCTCTTACAAATTCTACAATTTGATTATATGTATGTACCTTTGGGCGTCGCCGATGCGGCATGGAAAGAGTCTATCAACGTCCCACGGTGGACGGGGCCCATCCCTTATGCGGCGGAGGCATCTCGGGGTCCAACACGAAACCCGTGCTAATTCCGGCCCACCTCGGGGTGGTCTCGTCGATTGGGCAGCGAGAAAAGGAAGAACGCGTCACACGCGCTCCTTGAAGAACGTCATCCAACCAACCCGGTAGTTGGGCGTATGCTTGCCACCGCGCCCCCATGGGTCAGTTCAGGTCTCCGCACGATGGTTTGCCTGCAGTTGCGGCGTCCTCGCCACGGAAAGTCCCACGTGCCTTGGCGGCAAGAAGAAAAAGGATCCGTGCCGGTTGTGGTAGGATCGGGCGAAGCGGTGAAAGAAATAGAGTGGTTACCCCAGCGTTTATGGGAGTAACGTGAAAAATTCACCCCGCTCCTCAACTCCAACCGGTAAAGCGGTTGAAGACATCGGCAAAGGGCTTCACGCCGGCCATGTGACAGGCAACGATAAAACCCGCAATGCTCAGGAAGGTGTTGGGCGCCAACTGAGTAGGGGGCATTCCCCAATCGGCGCATAAATCTTGCACCAATTGCGGAATAGGAAACCGCAACCCGCCGTAAGCTGCGCCGTGTACAGGCACAATACCCGATTCTCCATATTCTCCTCGGTCGCGGGCCAACCCATCGCTCGGCGACGCGAGCAGGAGGAAAAAACCGGCGCCGCCTTCACGAGGCGAAACGCCTCCACTAGATCCTGATGGATCTTTTCAAACTTCACCGTGGTTTTGTCTAGAGGAGCAACCACTGGGCGAACGGCTTCCCTGGAATCCATCTCTACAAAAAGAAGAACAACAGGCATATAAATAAACGCAGCCTTGCAGACGCATTTCATCAGACGCTCAGTGCGACCAGAAAACTTGCGGCACTCAGTGTGCCAAAAATCAAAGCCTTACCTGAATCGTTAAACAGCGAAGTCGGAACAGACGAAGCAGGGGGCAAACGAGCAGTCGACCGGAGGAATCTTTAACAAGAAAGGGGAACCACCACGCGAGAATTCTAAACAACTGACGAACCGTCCAAGAAAGCCAGGAATACGGAAAGAATGCTCAGTGCGAGAATAAGGAAGTATGGAAGTAGAAGTAAAGGCTTCAATCTTCTCGGGCACGCTTTTATAAGCCCGCCAAAATGAAAAAGCGCTTTTTTAAGCGTAATCGGCTCCTGAGGCGCCGCGTGTCAGCATCCAGCGGTTATTAAGCTTCGCCCCTGCCGTGCGAAAAGGAGAAACGCTTTTGCAAAGCGTAATCGACCCCTACGACGCCACGTGTTGCGTCCCATGTGATCGATAAACCTCCCATCTTCCTTTATCTCTCCTACATTAAATGCTGAAGGGACTCTTCGCTGCCTTCACAATCAAGCGGTCCATAAGCGGCCCAGCGCTTTCGCCAACTCCAGAGGCTTGGAATTTGAACAGAGTACGGGGCCCTGCCCATACTCTGCCTTCAGGGGGAGGCATCTTGGTACACTACCCAAGCAAATGCCTCCTCAAAAGCTCACAAGGATCATGAAGGACCCAACACGGAATATCAGACCATAAAAGGTCACCGCGCTCCACACAAACTCAGTTCTGTGGCTGCTACTGCCCTCAACATGGTATTTTCAATAGTATGTTCAACACAGAGTAAAGGGTCAGGAAGGATCCAACACAAACTATCAGATCATGAAAGATCTTCACTTATGGCTACTACATCGGTCCTCAGCAAAGTGCTTTTGAAAAGCGAGTACAGGACCCTGCCCATACTCCGCTCTCAGGAGGAGGCATCTTGGTACACTACCCAAGCAAACGCGCCCTCGCGTAGTATCATAATCATACAAGGCCTTCGTAGGGTCTCATCCTTGTGGTCTCCAGTATCGCCTTCACAAGGTCTCATCCTTGTGGTCTCCGGTCTCACCTGCGCGGGGTCTTGCCCTCGCGGGCCTCAAGTCTCGCATGGGCGATGTCTCATACTCACCTTTGCGTCTCTTGGGCCTTCGCGGGTCACCCTCGCGGTCTCAGGTCTTCCCCTTGCGACCTCACTCGCCTTCATGGGTCTTACTCCCAGTCTCAGCTCGCCTTCGCGAGGACTCTCCTGCCTATCTTGGCCCCGCCCGAATAGGACTCTTACACCCAGGTTCGTGCAAACCTCACTCCTTATTTGGCTATATTCTATCTGGGCCTTCGCCCTTACAGGCCTTCGCCCGCCACTTGCTCCACTTGGAGATTGACCACTTGGTCGTCTGACATCAACCGGCCAATAAGGAGGACAGCTCGAGCCTGGGAGATCTTCACTAGATTCATACGCCAGACATTCTCGACAAGCGGATCACCTAAGGCGGTTTGCTGAGATCTTCATCATCACAGCCGCCTTATCTCCAATCGATCGACACGAGACTTATCTCAACAACTGTCTAAAGGCTTCAACCTGGGAGGCTCTTCTCCTGGCACCACTCTATAAATAGGGTGAGGTCCACCTTAAACGGGGTAAGCTACTACACGCCCCCCCACTCCCCTCTTGCTACTTCTGAGTATTCTTCCTATCTTTTACAGATTACTCTAAACAGCAAGCTTGGAGTCTCAAGAACATCATCTTCTCCACCACATCAACTGAGAGTCCGGGCCTTCTTTAGGAGCGAGACTATCAAGAGGCCACGGGTGCTCCTTGGTTACATTCGCGTATCCGCACCGGGAGTGCCGATACTTACATTACGTATGCGCACCGAGGAGGTGCCGACATTACGTGTATATCCGCACCGGGGTGCCGATATATACGCGACCTACGACAGTTTGGGGATCATGACTCCATCCGGTACCATGCTTCTGTTCTGTATATTTTGACCTCTTGGAGAGGGTTGTCGTTCTGTGGGTCAGCGGTTGGACCGCATGTGATGTGTTCCGGCTCACCTCTGACTTTGCATACATTCATATATATGTATATTTGTGTTTGTGTTCGTTCTGTTTTGCAGGTACGGTTCATGAGTCCTTGTACAAACTGTATCTTACCTCAGCCATTACAGGATACTCCCGAGGACTCACCACGTATTGTTTACCACCTTTCAGGTTGATCTGATAAGCTGACTGATGACTAGGGATCCGCGGTGCTTTTGGTTGTTTTGGTTTTCAGCAGCAGCAGCTACCTCGTGTGGGAATCTTAGGCGAGAGGTTTTCTTGATTCCGCACCTAGGTATCCTAGGGTTTACTTTGGTGGCTCTGTAGGTGTAGTTGCATGCATGTATATTAGATCATGATTTTGTATTATATTCTGGAATATGTGTTGGTTCTGTATCTGTCTTCTGAGTCGAGGGCGGAGCCCCGACTTGCCATACTGGATATGTTATGAAATGGGTTCAGTGTTTTTGTGGGTTCAGGGTTTCTGTGTTCTGTTGTGATGATCAATGTTTGGTAATCCGTGAACTGCATGTTTGTTTGTTAAGTTATTTCGTATACTTGCCATGTATGTGTTCTGTAGGTTGTAGGTAGTAGTACGACCATTTTGTAATTGCGGGCCGGGTCATGGGACCACTTCACGTAGCGGGTTTCGGTAGTACCGTTACCGCGCTTTCCGCCGTAGCTTCCGCTTCCGAACGTCACGGCCGGCCCCGCCTCCGCAACCGGGCAGGGTCGTGACAAGTTGGTATCAGAGCAGGTCGGGTCGGTGTGACCCAAGAGACAAGGTATGATCAGTTTCAGTATGGGTTTCTGGAGGCAAGTATACTAGTCCAGGAGTGGACTTTTGGAGCAGTCATGCCAGTTCATGGATAAGTGTCTGTGGGAGAAGACTTCGAAGTGCGGGCTATTGTTCTGTGCTCCATTCTGGGGCGGTTCGGTACGGAGACTGGCCACCTCCTTATTTGAACCACTTTGGAATGGGTGTGGAGCAGCGGGCGGTACCTTAAAGCATTTTGGAAGGTTTGGAGTACTTTGGCAAGATTTTGGGGGATTTTGGACTTCGGAGCATGTAAAGAAGAGCAAAGCTCGAGTCCGGGCTTCTGACATAATCCGAGTACTCTTATTTGTTGGTTGGTATTGTGGTGTGGTTCTGTGTTATGAACATGATTTGATTCTGTGCCTAATTTTTGGTATTTGGTTATGTGATTCTGAAAAGAATTTCTGCATCATGCATCGCATTACACTACAGAGCCTTAGGATACTGCTGCTAGCTTTTGGAGAGAGAGAGAGAGAGAGAGAGAGAGAGTTATTTGGTTAGGACTTTTGGTTATGGGTTAAGTTGGCATTTGATTGGTTTTGGTTTAAGGAATGGGTTACTACACGCAAACCGCGTGATTTGGTACTGGAGGGTTGGGACTGGGATTCCACACCTCCGAGGTTTAGGAGTTGGGTTCAGCGTAACCCAGGGCCTGAACAACCACACTCACCACCCCCGAGGTTTTAGTGGTCACAGGGACCCCTTTCCGGTTTGGTGTTTGTGTTGGATCAGTGCATTTGTCTTTGGGCACTTTTCTGCCAAAGACAACAGTTCGAGGAGCGGCAGTAGGCAAAGGGAGATTTGGTTATGCCACGGTAAAAGCATTCTGAACAGGAGGTGATGGTGAAACTTAGGCCACTGCTCGCCACAGTTTTGGTATTGGTAAGTGAGTGACTCCGAGGAGGATGGTCACTACGACATCGAGACTTCTCGTCCATCTCATTAACGATGGGAAGGTTTGAGGCACCAGTCTGACGAGGTCAGGCTTCTGGAGAGGTTTCAGCGTTTGAAACCCCCGAGGTTCAACGGCTGAGGAGGGCCGAAGGCAGTAGAGTTTTCGTTTGCGGGAGTTGATAAACTCCTGGGGAGGCTACACTTTTCCCTGGAATTGCAGCGGGGATGTAGCCGGGGACCTCCGACAGGCGCAGTTTGATGATCTGGAGCCGGGGACCACTGCCGTCAGAGAGTATGAGTAAAAGTTGGATCGGTTGGTTCGTTACATACCACAGTACTAAGGTGTGGCACAGGAGGAAGTTCTGAGTCGGTCGTCCCCACCGATCTCAAGAGCGAGGAGGGGTTACATACCGCAGAGTTCATCAAGGTTTACGAGTAA
This sequence comes from Stellera chamaejasme, assembly GCA_024586325.1. Lineage (NCBI taxonomy): Eukaryota > Viridiplantae > Streptophyta > Magnoliopsida > Malvales > Thymelaeaceae > Stellera > Stellera chamaejasme. Next base: position 22,656,879 of record CM044984.1, on the reverse strand, counting down.
GGCAGGCGGGAGGCAGCGGAGTGGCAGGGGTAGCTGGGTGGCTGTGATAGTTCAGTTTTGGTTGAGTTGTGTTAGGCAGCACCCCGGCCGGTCATGCTGCAGGCAGGCGGGGTAGTGCATGCGATGCAGGGCAGATAAATGTTGGATACGGGATTGCTTTCTGGTGCTGGGATAGGAATCCAACAGTGTTTTATGTCCGCAGTCTTGGTTCCAGCCCAACACACCCGAGGGTGTGGTTTATAGTGGAGGGCGTCCCGAGATCACAGCGGCGACTTCCGTTTTAGCCACTCCCTCCGCCACAGCAGCCCAGAGCTAGGCACGCTTTCCAGATTGAGCAGGGAGACACCTTGCAGTGTGGGGCATTACAAGTTATGCTGTTTCTGGATGGTACATCTGTTCATGAATTACTTGATACTGGAGAGTCTGTTTCGGATTCGGCACGAATGGGTGCCAAATTTCTGCTTTTGGCTAGCAGTGAGCTGCCAAATGATTCTGGTACAAACAGCTGGGAACTGGTTTGTTTTCCTTTGAGATGGCACAAGACTGCGTGCTATCTATTGGCAGACACAAGATTCTGCCAGGTCTGTTGGTGTTGGACACACCAAGTATGATGTTATTTTTGGGATGATTGGTGTACTCAAGAGTTCCGTGCACATTGACCGTGCTAACCGTAGTATTATGGTTTCTGGAGAGGTGTTACCTCTCATGGGTTTTGATGGGGTAGAGGTGGTAAGGAGCAGCATGGAGCTGCAGGTTTTGGGTCAGGTTCCGATAGTGGATTTGGAGGAGTACTACGATCTGGCAACGGTAGATACTCGGTTGGAGCTGGATAGGATTCCAGCGGTTTGGGATTTTTCCGCAGGTATTTCCAGAGGATTTGCCTGGGATGCCCCAGAGAGGAAAATTGTGTTTGGGATTCGTCTGCAGTGGGATTTCACTCTAATTTTCATTCCTCCTTATCGGATGTTGGCAGTGGAGATGATTGGGTTGAAGAAGCAGTTAGGGAAACTACGGGAGAAGAGTTTCATTCGCCCGAGCACTTCATCGTGGGGTGCTCCGGTTCTGTTTGTTAAGGAAAAGGATGGGTTACTCCGAGTGGGTATGGACTACAGGCGGATGAATGCCATCACAAGTAAGAATAAGTACCCGTTGTTGGGGACTGATAACCTCCTTGATCGGTTGGAGATATGAGGATCTTTTCCAGGGTTAACTTGCAAGCGGGATACTTTCCTTGTGGATGAAGGAAAAGGATATGTCGAAGACTGTTTCTTGGATTGGGTATGGACACTAGGAGTAGGGTAATGCCATTTGGTCTGATCAACGCACCGGCAGCGTTCATGGACATGATGAATCGGGTGTACCGATTATATTTAGACTCTTTTGGGAAGTGTTCATCTAGGATATTCTGATTTACTCTCGAGATGAAGGCTCGCACCAAGAGTATCTAAGAGCTATTTTGCGGGCGCTTTGGGAACATTGGTTTTAAATCATCGGTGAATATGGGTTTCAGCGGTTTCCAAGAGGATTAAGGTTGTATAGGATTGGAGGCAGCCAGCCTCAGTACGCAAGATAAGGAGTTGAACATGAGGTAGCATAGGTAGGACATTAAGAATTAGGATGGTGGTATCTAGGGCACTGCTAGCAAGGGCAATGCAGTTGTCGATACTTTGCGTAGAGAGGTTACCGGGTTAGTTAAAGGAAGCAACACGGAAGATCAGACCCAGGAGGATGACTCGGTGTACCTTGGGCACACGTGGGAGTTTTGGGAGCACACTCAGGTCAACACTTTGATCGCTCTTTCAGAAAGGCTGGATAGAGAGCGTGAGGCACAAGAGAAGAATTTGGGTTTAAGGAAGTTGTCCGGAGAGGGCAAAGGAGTACTACTACTGACATCTCAGTACAGACGGGAATCGTTATATTTTGGGGATTGGTTGTAGGTATCAGAGGATCAGATACTGTGGGATAAGACGCTGGAGAAGGCAAATTTGAGCCGGTTAAGTATACACCCCGGTAGGGAGAGGATATCCCAAGATTTGCGCAGTTGCTTTTGGTGGCTAGATATGCGAAGACACATTGACATTTATATGTCTAAGTGTGATCAATTTTTGCTGATACGGGTGACAAGCTCTCTTTAGGCGCTTGCCCATCTGTACCTCAGGGGAATTGCGCGGTTACAGAGGGTACCGGACTCCATTGTGTCTGATCGTGATCTGCATTTTACCGCACGAGTCTGCAGTACTTTTCACAAGGTTTTGGGCATGCAATGCTGATTCAGATTGTTGAGGAGACCACAGCAAGGATCAGGGTGATTCAGGCGCGGATGGAAACTGCGAATGACCGCACCATCTCATACATGGATAAACGTCGCAGGGACTTGGGATTTGAGGTCGGAAACAGGGTTTGGCTGGAGGTAGCATCGGTCTGAGGGACGGTCAGATTTGGTAGGCGGGGCAAGTTACCCCGAGTTATATCGGTTCTCATGAGTTTCTAGAGTGAGTTGATAGGTTAGCCTTACCCCCCCGACTATTTCTGTTATACGTGATGTCTTCCGTGATAGCCTGTTGAGGATCGATTAGATTTAGATTCGATCTTATGCAGGGTTGTCGGTAGAAATCCTCGCAATCGACTCGGGGTGCAATAAGATGCACCCGGAGGGTGGGACGCCGTTGAGAGGCTCTGGATGGTCTAAACTACCACTCCCGCCGCACCAGTAACGGTGGTCCGATTGTTCTTAGTAAGGAGAATATTTATGTATTCTGGTTGGCAGCGACACCTGTATGGATGGTTCAGGCTACTCTTGGAGGACCAAGAGTTCTAAGGGGGAGAGAATGTTACGGTCACCCCGAGCGGGTTGTGACCCGGGTGACTCGGGGCTCCGGTTTTGGCCTGCGGGTCACGGTTTTTGGCAGTCAGACGGCTTCTGATACTTATCTGAGCATTATTTTTGGAAATCCTTCGAGTTTGGAGGTCGTGTGGGTCCCCCGGACGTTTTCGCCGAAAATATTTTTCAGGGCCGGGGGGTTGTCTCGGGACGTACAGCGGGCTCGGTAGCGCTCCCGGGACCTCGAAATGGGAAACCGTTTGCATATTTGGAATCGTGGGAACGTCCCGGATCTTTTTACGGAGTATCGTTTCTGGGGCGGGACGTTCGGTCTCGGGCGACTCCCGGGGCTCGGGACGGGAATCCCGGGTCTCGGGATGGAAATTTTCCGATGGATTCGGTGTGAGGGGTGTTATATTTTGAGACGGATTTTATGGTAATATTTGTGGAATTTTTGCATGGCGGGATTTGGATTTGGGATAGCACGTCGGGATTTGCTCGGGCACGGGGCCCGGTAGGACACTGGATGGGTAATTGAACATCTGAAAGATGTTTCGTGTATGATATGAGGTTCTGAGGGTTGTGTTCAGTTTTCATTCCAATTGGAAGTCGGAAACTACGGTTGGGCTGAAATTGTAACTTTTGGGAAAGTTAAAGGACTAAGTTACAATTAATCCAAAAGTCAGCAATTATTTTTGTAAAAGAGAAGGCTGAAGTCGGCTAGGCAAAAGTGAAATGGGACACTTGTCCCATTTCCATAAAAGGGAAGAAATAAAAGAAAAAGAAAAGAAATAAAAGTATATAAGGAAAAAACAAAAATGGTAAGAAACAAAAGTTTCTTCTTCTTCCTTCATTCACCGTGACTTCAGCCATGTTTGCGCAAAGTTGAGCTCCAAAACTGAAGTTGGAGATTTCTCGAAGAACCTTCGAGGTAAGCATGTCAAAACGATCCTTGTGTTGTGTAAGTGAGTAATCTGAGGTCGGTTTGTGAAGTTTCAGCCCGGTTTGTAAACCGTGAGCTGCTGAAGTTTGGGAGTAATTATGGAACCACCTCCTTTGCTTGATTTATTGGTTTCTAAACGTTCCCGGCGCTTTCTTGTGTAAGTTTGGTAATAGGAGCGTGAGCAGAAACGCGTCGGAAGTGTTCCAAAAATCCGTTCAAAGATTTGGTACGAAAAATCAACTTTGCTTTCAGCAAAAGGTAAGGATATATTTGTGATCGAGGAAGTTCGATTCGATGGTGTAATTGGTTTTGTCAGAAAAGGCTCGGTGTGAAAGCCGTGTTTTCCGGCCCGAGCCTCGGTTTTGGCGCCAATGATATTGGTTGATTCTGTGAATTCTGAACATATATTCTGTATCTGTGGATCATTTGTGAACATGGGGTAGTCGGAAACGCAGCTGAAACTCTGCTAATTTTGTACCGGGACAGCTGAACGAGAATTTCGATTCGGACTTGTGTGAACGATTTGGGAAGAAGGTATGATTTAAAGGTTTGGTTGTGTTTATGGATGTATAAGTAACAATGTTCTAGCTCGGTTTGAGAAACCGAGCTTTCTGTGTATTTTTGCGGGAAAGTGAGGGAATGTGCGGGTTTGGTTTCTGGGGGTTATTTTGGTGAGTTCTTATTTGTTTGTGGTTGTTCAGTGTGTTTCTGCATTGGTGGTGTTGTGCGGGACCATAAAAGTCAAGTTGTCACTTTTCGGGCCGGGAGCCGGGATTTGTGCTGCGGAGCAGTTTTTCGAGGTAAGGGTTCAACTTCTCTCGTTATGCATTCTGGGAGTATTTGTATGTATATCGGGTTTAGTTGAGGCGGGTTTATATTCTGTTCTGCATATCCGCGCTAGGCGCCGATATTTATACTTATACGTTTTTGATATATTCTGTTCTGTTTTGCATATGCATTCTGATATGTTATGTTCTGTGACGAGACCCGGATGGTCTTAGAGGCCACGGGTGCTCCTTGGTTCTGTTCTGCGTATCCGCACCGGAGTGCCGACATTTCTGCTCGTGGTCCGCATTGGAGGGTGCCGACATTCTGTGTATATCCGCACTGGGGGTGCCGATATACTTCTGTGACACTACGACAGTTTGGGGATCATGACTCCAGCCGGTACCGTGCTTCTGTTCTGGATATTCTGACCTCTTGGAGAGGGCTGTCGTTCTGTGGGTCAGCGGTTGGACCGCATGTGATGGGTTCCGGCTCACCTCTGACTTTGCATACATTCATATATATGTATATTTGTGTTTGTGTTCGTTCTGTTTTGCAGGTTCGGTTCATGAGTCCTTGTACAAACTGTATCTTACCTCAGCCCTTACTGGGTCCTCCCGAGGACTCACCCCTTATTGTTTACCACCTTTCAGGTTGATCTGATAAGCAGCCTGCGGACTAGGGATCCGCGGTGCTTTTGGTTGTTTTGGTTTAAACTCATCCGAGGGCAGAGCCGCAGGGGGGTTAAACTCGAATCGTAATGTGGGTAAAACTCCTGTGTCTTGGCAGCCCAGGGACTCGAAGCCAAGACCCCGAGCCCGAACACCCACCTCTGTGGCACACTAAATGCCAATTGAGCCAAAGCTGTTAGACGCTGGCAGTTACCATAATGATATATTCACTTCTAAAATGTTTCTCATCCACCTGGATTTGATGTTGTGAAGGACGATTCAGTACCCATTTTTCGTTGGCTTCCGGCGTAGATTCATATCTGCTAGTGATTTATATGTCCGGGTAAATGTTTTTTATATGAGATTTAAAGTCGTGAATGTTTTTGTTATAATTATTTTTTAGATCAAGGCAAATTTCTCTACCATTTTTTTGATAACTTAGATCTGGATCCATAGTTGCTGAGTTTTTTTAGACCGACGATGATTCATGTATTTATTTATTTCTCGAATAAAATGCATATCAATATATCATATTATTACAAATGAATAAAATTATTATTGTTTTGAGTGGTCAATCTTTGAAGGTACTAACCAGATCTAAGTTTTGAGGGGTCAATCTTTGAAGAATCGGACACAAACGTTGGTCAATGGAAGCGACTGGCCGGACATTTATTTTACTGCGATGAGGTACCTAGATCTTCGCTTTTGTAAAACTTTGGTTGTTGCGAAAAAAACAATTTATCTATCTTATGTGTTATACTAAACGGATCTAAGTTTTGAGGGGTTAATCTTTGAAGAATCAACGGAAGCATTGGACGACGGCGGGGTCCGACAGGATTTTCATTTTCGTCCGATGAGGTAAACTGTTTTTTGACCAAAAAAACATGTTTTTTAGGTGTAATCGATTTTTTTTAGGATTGACACTAATCATATCTAAGCTATTTCAAATAGGTCAGCATAAACGGTTGTCCATAAAAGCAGTTATATTTGAAACGGTTGTTTCAAATATGTTTTTTTGCCATGAAAAACATATGATCGATGTTTGCTGTTCAGGTAAAGATGCGCTTTAAGTATTAAGAATTTTTATTGGTAATATATATTTTAAATTTATTTAAATCATATAATGATGTTTAGTGTAGTGAGTAATGGGCCTAACTTTATTATTATCATTATCAATATAGTTAATTTTAGTAATGGGTTTAATCGATTTATGGGTCGGGTCAAATATTTTAAGTAAATGGACTAAGTTTTATCAGTTGCTTGAAATGTTAATTTGTGTTTATGATAATGTGATTGTATCTTACTACCATTTATAAGATTTTTCGTTTTTTAGTTCACATTATTAATAATATAGTTCACGGTTGGATGATAAACACTTAGTTTCCTAAACAAATAAGCTATAAATACACAAGATAACAATATTTTCTCTACTTTCTTATTATTTTTAATAACGAACGTATAAATTCATTAGTCGATGCGTATTTTCACGTAATAGTTTTGAATCTTAAAATGCTCTCTATACAAGTTCTTCTAAAAATTTTAATCATAAAAGTAGTTCATGTAGAGTTCTTAATAGGATATATTAGGTAAACTCATTTAAATTGTGTTTTTTATTCTTAAAATTTTTATTCTTACAAATACTTTTTTATGTATAGTTTTAATTGTGTTTTTTATTGTCCCAGACCTCCCGGTCACTATATATTAGGTAAAATCATTTTACTTTTGGGCCCATGATATATTTTAATGGGCCATCTATGATGGTTTTAAGTATATTATTTTCCAAAAGTAGTGGGTTTAATCGATTTATGGGCCAGTGAAAATTTTTAGAAGTAACTGGACTAAGATTTTTTTACTGGCCTATCTATGATGGGTTTAAGATTTTTCATTAATATGAAATGCCAAACAAATTTTATGGCAATGTCAATGCAGCTTACTATACAATTTCTATTTTTTTATTTTTCATATCTAATAATAGATTTCGTTGTTCATGAAAATTTAAATTATTTACATGAAAAGAGTGTGTTCATCGTTAATTTGTACGACTTACTAAGAATTTACTACATTCAACAAAAATATATAATAGTTACCTTGATATCACAAACTTCGTGGATGACGTACGAATCAGTTATGTCTTTAATTTGAACGTTCGTTGTAGCAGAAGTAACACTGATATTTCCAAAATGAGGAAATGAGAAATCTGATGTAGAAATAAGGTATTCGATTAACTGCATTTGACATAAATTATGAGAAGTTACCTTAATGGCTGTCAACCTTAGGAGATGACTCTGAAATAAGGTATGGCCTCCTTTGAACGTATGTTGTAGCAAAATTGCAACCGGTATTTCAAGAATGACACACTTAGGTGTAGGATGTAGAAAGTATGGCTCTGGGAATAGTTGTGAAGATGTGCGGATAAAAAGTTTTAGGTTTATATACACATCGCTTTAATATGTCAACTGTCTGTCCTGAAAAGCATTAGGAAAGAGATCAGTCATTTTCGTAATATTAAAAGTTGAGTGACCCGGGATTGAAGCAGTTTAATTTGATTTCCGAAATAAGAGTTTCCAAAAATCTTCAAAAAAGAAAATGGTATAATGACCCATGATTTCAGCATTATTAATTTGCAATATCTTATCTATGGAATAAAAAGATATATTTATGACTTGATTTCAACATGATTTCAGCATTGTGTCCATTTGACTTGAATGCATAATGAGATATATTAATATACGGAATAATAAAAAATGCGTGTTGTTTTTTTTCTGTAATAAATAGTCTTATTGGGCAAATGGTGGTAATATATGTGGATAAATAAGAAAACAATTTAAGGGCGCATTCAGGTATCGTGGAAACCGTTAGCAATTTTGTGTTCAATTTGCTCAGAAGTTGGTCCGACTAAAATTGGCTCTTAAATTTCTCCAATGATTTGACATGAATCACCGGTACCGAATTTTATTAATTTGGTGGGTAAATAAGTAAAAAAAATATTGTTGAAACTTTTTATTCATAACAAATAAGTGTAAAGATTAAACATCACAAAAATTTAAGCAAATAACCGGTTGCAACTTTACTAATTTGGTGGATAAATAAGAAAAAAAGTACATTGTTGAAACGTTTTATTCATAACAAATAAGTGTAAAGATTCAACATAAAACATGTAGAGCATATGCCACCGATAAAACAATTTAAGGGCGCGTTCTTCTGGAAGTTGTCACAGATCTCCTACGACGGGTTCTTGTTGTTACTGGACTGGGTGGGTTTAGGGTTGTCGATGTCTCCATTTCAACTGTTTTCCCTTCTCTGTCATAGATCTGCATTATGTGATTGGAAAATTACTATCATATGTATATATTAAATCATAATATTAAAAACACTTGTGTACCGATTCTGATAAATTTGTTATTTCTCCTTGCAAACCATCCGGCTCTTGCTCCAACGTGTTAACTCTGGTCTCAAGTTCATAATTTTTGCCTTCTAGGTATTTCTGCCTCTCTTTTTTTCATGCAACTCTCTCACTTTCTTCAAGCAACAGTTATCAGTTTCATGTGAGCAACGTACAACCATTCTATATGGTTTTGAGTGGGTAACAATCAAAGGACGCTAATATATTATTAATGTCTAAGAAGATGTCATATATGAAGTTAAAGTTTACGGGAGGGTTAAAAAGGAAAGTATACGGGTTAATTAAAAATTTTTGCCAACACTTCGGTCAATGGAAAAAGCAAATAATTGTAAGTTTGCGATAATAGACATCCGAGATTATCAATCAATTTAATAAAGGAAGTGTTTCAGTTATTGACGGATAAAACCGTTACATATAGAATATTTTATTATTCTCAATGATACTTACTGGCGAATTAGCATAATCAGACTTGAAATACCGCTAATTCGCCCCTTAGCTCCACCAGCTCCTCTTCTAACTTAGCGTTTTCACGCTCAAGCATATCAATAGCACGGTCAATCACCGATATCTCCTTTGATGTTGTCGTATCGTATTGTCCACACTGTGTTCCTCCTCCAGCTTCATCTTCTCTTCTTCCAATCGTTGATTCTGTTGCTTAAGCATCCTTATTTCTTCTCTCAATCTCTTGTTCATTATTCTCCAGTCGCGTGGGCTGTAGCTTTTGTCTGGGACGCCATCTCTCATCTTGGTGTTTGAAAATTGCTCTAAGATTCTTAAAGTTCTTATAGACTCGTAGAATTCTGTTTTTACAGTAGCGATCAATTTATAGTCGTTTGCATCCCCCATTGCACGGTTTAACGTGTTTTATGAATGGAAAGTTTTTCCAATTAATCTCCTTTTCGTAATAATAAATGGGTGACTTTACTTACACAGGTTCTCCAAATTTTGACGTAAATATGGAAAGGTTTTTTTGGTAATATGCCTTTTATTTTTTAAAAGATGTAATTACATACTCATCTCTTCTTTTATTTTTTTGTTATATGATTTGACACCATTAACTCGATTAATTACATACATACTCACTTAATTCTTTTCCCTCTAAAGGGTAATTTTATCAAAATATTATTTCTTTCTACTCACCTTAATTCTCGTGCCATATCCATATGTTGTAAAAATTAAGGGATGAAGGAAGTATTATTATTTTTAGTTCATAATATTAGGCGAATATCGATATTCGATCTTTATTACACCTGCATATATGATAACTATTATGCCAGTTTGCTCTTTTGGTAACATGGATTTGATATTTCCAAACACATAATTAATCGACCCGACCATTTATTTTTAATACAAGAAGTCTCTATAATGGAAAATATAGTATAGTGCACAACTGTCTAGGTGTTTTGATTGTTTTGCTGTGAAAAGAGTTGAAATGCTTGGTGCCCTATTATGCACCCACTATGATCTCCCGGACTCCTGGCACGTTTGAGACGGTTTGCGGAATGCACAGAAGTGGAAGCCGGTGCAGAGCTGGCGTTTGAAATATCCATAATCATGCAGTCTCTTTCAAATACCTATACGTCAGTAGTATATATCAGAATTTGGCGCATATTACATATATAGACATAACCTGCTCACGTAGCGAGTCAACTTGATGCCTTAGACTAAGGATTTCAAATCCCATGTCGTCTATCTTCATCTGAAGCATGTAATTCTTAGCACCAAGTTCTGCATTATTCTTTTGCAACACAGAGAATAAATCGCAATTCTAATCCCTTTGAACAACTTCTTTACCCTTAGAGGTGTCGAAAGCCATTCGTGACGTCTGTGAAATGTGGATTGATAACTGTCATGTAGTTAACATAGTTATAGTAGTTTCCAACAGTGCCAATGGTTAATCTATTATTAAATGGAAATTTGAAATGATAGGTGAGATCAATTTAAATTTGGTAAGATTTTAAGTGTTAAGACTAAGAATCCGTATATTTACTTCTGTTTTATAAATAATTAACTATTTCTTAACGTTTTGTAATTAACTTTCCTTATTTTAATTGATAATATCTTCCGTTTTATAATTAATTAATTAATTCTGGTCTTTCATAAATGGTAATATTTTAAATGGTCATAAACCCTAAAGTTTTCATAAATTTCTCAACCTCCTCTTGAAGGTTTGAGTTTGTTTCCTTGAACATCAATATGGCATGATGTGTAATTCTCATTTATGATTTTCCATAAACAATGTGTGTTATAATAAAAACTGAAACCTATATTTACGTGGAATCGTGTATTCCAAAAAGAAATATCATTCTTGGAATGTGAATGCAACTTTATAATGTTTGTTTTTTGTTTGTAGTCAAACGTATTATTCTTGGAATGTTGATAGCTAATCTTTAATTCTCATTTATTATATTCCATAAACCACGTGTGTTATAATAAAAACTGAAACCTACATTTTTGACGGAACGTTTGTTTGCTTTTTTTTTTGTACGGAATCGTATTATTCACGGAATGTTAAATCTTTACTTTCAATTTATGATAGACTATAAACAATTTATGATAGACCATAAACAACGTGTCATAATAAAAATTGCAACTATAAAAATTATGATATAGTTTAAATTTAGGAAAATACTGGTAGCAATTTTATTATGTTTATGGATAAAAAAAGATAATGCTGGAAACGTCTTATTCTTAACATAATATTTTCGGCACACAGGCCGGTTAGTAGTAGCAAATAGAAATTACTACATTTCTATTTGTTGGTTCCTTCCATTTTCTTGCAGCCATTTTTTGACAATAGCGTACACCTCCCGCCCATTCTTGTAGTATGATGCATCTTCATCCTCTGGATTCGCTCTACATCGTTTACTACTTTTCCATGGACTCATAGGCAAATAATCAAAAGCAAGAAAGTCGTCCAGATGCTGGTCTGGTCGATCGGCTATCACGGACTTAACCTATTACAATGGTCTGCATGTTAAGTAAAATTTAAACGGAAATTATAAAAAAAATAAATTGATACTTTACGTAATCTTGCAGGATAGAATTCTGATGCTGTAATTCCTTATTTTGGCGATCTAGATGACTCATCCGACACTTCATTTGGAGACGTTCCAGCTTTGTGTCCTCCATTTCTTCAAGAAGTTCATGGTCGATCCTGATGAGAGCATCCAAATCGTTGCTATCGGAATCATCATCGGAGCTGGTTATGATAATCAATTCCGGCTGGTTGACAGGATCTTTTCCGTCCGGGTTTGACATTTGTTGGTTACTTTCTCAATGATATGTTGACGTTGTATACTGAATGATGATGTTTATTTATAGCCTGTGTAAAACGTGTTGCTTTGGTAAATTAGTAAAGCAAAATCACAGGAAGGTAGATTAAATCATCTCCATATAAAATATCAATCACAGCATTGAGTAACGTAACATTGCTGGTAACAGTTCCCCAGTATGATGTCCACCTGGCGCTAACGTGGAGCGATGAGAAGTGAGAGAACTGTTTGAAATAGTTCCTGTTTTATATTATAATAGTAGATAGGAGAAAATACTATTGATTGGACTAATGATGCATCACCGTTGCACCGACCATCAACTACTCTCGTTGGTTAAACTATAATGAAGCAGTTGCTGGCGCGAGGTGTCCCTAAGGTTTGTACAATGTATAAATTTTTTTTGAAAAACATTAGATTAACTCTTATAACTATATGCATAATAAATGTTCAATAAATATCTATAGTTTTGTGATCCTTGGTAACAAAAAAAATCAATCATTAACCTAACTGTCTAATAGGTTGGGTAACTGATGAAAAAGTAGAAGCCAAATTTACTTCTGAAACAATTTTTGGACAGTTAGGATTGGAGACTTTTTTAGATAAATATGAACACTACGACTTAATTGTTCAAAACTGAAAAGTTTGTGTGTGATGTACAATTTGACGAAAATTGTTACAAAAGGCGTAACATCCTTGTTCTGTTGTCTTTAAACTTTTAAACGTGCTTTTTTTTCCAAAACGTGCTTTTCCCTTTTCATTTTTAAACTTTTAAACTTGTTCTCCTGTCCCTTATCTTTAAACGTGTAAACTATTAAATGTGCTTTTCCTTTTCACTTTTAAACGTGCTTTTTCTTGTTCCAAAACAAAAGCGTACTTTTTCTTAAAATTCAACAGGTAGTATGGAGAATTTTTGTGTTACGATATTGTCACGTTCATTACACGTTATTTTTCAAACAAAAAGGGGTCTGTCTATTCAATTTCACGTTGAAACTGGATTGATGGCAAATAAGTACAATTTATTTGTGAACAACTTTTATTTTTTAAATTAAAATTAATTTTTTCAGATTTATTTTCTTGTCTCACGCTTTCATAATTGTTATGGACTATGTGTTCGTTAATTTTCTTTTCTCGTAAATACTATATTGCTATTACACATTTAAAAATCGCTTTATTTAACAGGACAATATCGTAACACTAAAATTCTCCATACTACCTGTTGAATTTTAAGAAGAAGCACGCTTTTGTTTTGGAACAACAAAAAGCACGTTTAAAAGTGAAAAGGAAAAGCACATTTAAAAGTTTAAACGTTTAAAGACAAGAGACAGGAGATTAAGTTTAAAAGTTTAAAAATGAAAAGGAAAAGCACGTTTTGGAAAAAAAAAAGCACGTTTAAAAGTTTAAAGACAATAGAACAAGGATGTTACGCCTTTTGTAACAATTTTCGTCAAATTGTACATCACACACAAACTTTTCAGTTTTGAACAATTAAGTCGAAGTGTTCATATTTATCTAAAAAAGTCTCCAATCCTAACTGTCCAAAAATTGTTTCAGAAGTAAATTTGGCTTCTACCTTTTCATCAGTTACCCAACCTATTAGACAGTTAGGTTAATGATTGATTTTTTTTTTGTTACCAAGGATCACAAGACTATAGATATTTATTGAACATTTATTATGCATATAGTTATAAGAGTTAATCTAATGTTTTTCAAGAAACATTTATACAACATTGTACAAACCTTAGGGACACCTCGCGCCAGCAACTGCTTCATTATAGCTGAACCAACGAGAGTAGTTGATGGTCGGTGCAACGGTGATGCATCATTAGTCAAATCAATAGTATTTTCTCCTATTTGAAGTAATTGTCTTCCATATTTAGAAGTATTCTGCAGGGCGGACAAGGTGTTAAAGTAGAAAAATACTAAATTTTCAAGATCATCATTTACTACAAGAAAAGGCAAACCTCTGGCGTGTAAGAGGTTGGGTCTCGGTTCCCCTTCTCGGTCTGTGGTGTATGCTGAAAACTTGAATCAGAATCCTTTTGTTGGTTAATCATCCGCAATACTTCAGCAGCAACTGTTGCAGGCATATTGTTCTGAACTGACTGTAAAGTCAAAGTAATCTCGATCAGTTTGGTAGTGAGAGTGCTAACATCATCTTGACTTCAAATAGTTTCTTCAAGTTTACTGATACGATCAAGTAGAACCTGTGGTAATATAAAATATTTTTATGATTTAAGTATGAACAAGTGAAAGATAAAGCACAGTCAAGTATGAAATAAATTCATGAAAAATAAAGGTCTCCATGAAAAACCATATATGATAAAAAAATTACGAAAATTATAAATACACATAAAAATACATACCTGTTGCGTATTCATCTTCTCGATCTGCTTTCTAAGAAAAAAATTAGAGATGATGTTGACAACCCTAACCCACTCATGCATGTATTTATAGAGTAAATGGAACATTTAGAGTTTGACTTGTTGTAGGTTACGTTTCTTTCATAATCGAGTTCCATAAAACAAAACAAAAAAAGCTGTGTGTTTTTTGCTCATTCTAAAATTTATTTATTTATTAATTTAAATGTTTTTTAATACCTTCTATTTTTTATATATTTCCCCGTAAGTCTTTTTATATTTCCTTTGCCCTTTAAGTTTTTATGGATATAATTAAAACCCTTTTTTTGATCATTCTCTTTTACCTTTTTAATACTGCTAAATTTAGTTAGCATTTCTTAATAGAATGAAGATGTTATTTTCTTCTTTATTCTAATTTAGTCTGTTCTCCTATTTTCAAGGTTTTGCTCATTTTTTGATGCTTATACATAAGTGGTATCATCTTTTTTAATCAATTTACTGATGTTTTTTCTTCTTCTAAAATATCAATTTATTTTTTACTCATTGATCTTTATTTCAAGTATAATTAAATTTTACATGCTAGATTTTTTGGGATTATAGCTTTTTTATTTTGTTTAAATTTAAATTTAAAATTTTTAAGTTACTTATATTTGATATTTGAATTAGCTATATTTAAAAGGCGAAATCATTTATTTTGGGGATTTTAACAATAAATAGAACATTTTTCCTTAATTTTTTTAAACAAGAAGACCGATTTTATTAATGATAAATTATTATGAAATAAGTCGTAGACGATAAACTAAGGTGGTATAAATAAATCTGCCCGTAAATAAAGAAATCTCAACATGAATACAATATTTGACTTTTGGCAACTAGTGCAATCTCAACAAGAATAAAGAAATCTCAACATGAAAGCATCTGAGCCGAAGAAGTTGAAGCAGCAAGCTTAGCTGCCATAGCAGCAACTACTGCTTTCTTGTACTCTTCATCAGTGATCTTTGAAGGCTCAAATGAAACAACAGGTTGGGAAGGCAGGAGTTGGTGTGCCACACTGGTTTGCTGAGCAGTTAAATAGTTTCGTTCCGCTACTTCCAGGGCCTCTATAGGTTGCACAGTTGTGCTAATTGGTGGACCCAAAACAGGGTTTGATGTTAACCTCCTCATAGTGTTTTCTTGATCAATGTGGCCACGGGCGACCTTCATAAACATGCATTTATCAGATACTATAGACAGCAGTTATTAGGCATCTTGGGCAAGAATGAGCTACAAGCATCTTTATTTTACGCCACGAACATAAACAGTTGGAAACCAACTCTTACCATTTGAAGTCTCAGTCCAAAAGGGAAACACGCATCCTAGTGTACCACTTGCAAGTCTAGGCAAGCATGTTTCACCCCAATGCAATGTTGGCTTAGATCACAATGTTAAAAAGCAGTTCTTGTTGGAGTTTTGTCTCAAATTTTTAAATTAAAGAAGTTGGAGGGTTAATATTGTTATTAATCCAATTGGTTTTTTGTTTCCTAGTTTGTTTAGGATTGGTCCATCCTAATTAGACTAGGTTTATGTGCGTGTGTTTTAGCTAGCCTAGGTTTCGTCTCCTAGGCCTAATAGTATTAGGTTTTGTTTAGGTAGTATAAATAGGTATGGCTTCTTTGTGAGTTTAGTACGTGGTGAGTGCGGCTAGTAAGAGCTGCTTGATTGTGTGCGTGTTGCACATGTGAGATTGAGAGATAGAGCCACAAAAGTGTTTTGTGTGCAAAGTTTGAGTTTTTAGAATAGCCATTGTTTGCTATTATTGGTGCATGTGATTGTTGATTGATATTGATAGTGGAAAAGGCCGTGGAATCGTCACGGTAAAAAATATTGTTTGTGTTGTTTGCCCACGCTTTCAAACCCCAACAAGTGGTATCAGAGCCAGGTTCGCGATGGCTGGGACGTCGGGCAATTTTTTGATTGATCGTTTTGATGGTTCCAAAAATTTCAGTCTCTGGAAGTGCATGGTGAAGGATGTGCTCGTGCAGCCGAAGCTTGGTAGTGTGTTTGAGAAAATAAAGCCAGATGAAATTAAAGATGATAAGTGGAAAGAGATGTAAGAAATTACGGTGAGTACGATTAGTTTGGCTCTTGCACCACAACTGAAGTATGATGTATTGAACGAGACCTCTCCAACGAGTTTGATGGCGAAGCTTGAAGGTATGTACATGTCAAAATCAATTACTAACAAGTTGTGTTTAAAGAAGCAATTATATGGTTTGAAGATGAAAGATGGTACCAGTTTGGTTGCACACTTGAATGAGTTTAACAAATTGGTTACACAACTTGAAAGTATTGGTGAGAAAATCAAGGAAGAAGATAGAGCTATAATTTTGATTAATTCTTTATCAAAATTTTATGAACCGGTTGTGACTCCGTTGATGGTTGGAAGAGAAACTTTAAAGTTAGAAGATGTGACTACAGTGCTTTTGGAGCATGACCACGTTCGAAAGTTTGAAGAAAAAGAATGTAGTGATGTAGCTGTGATGGAGCGAGAGAAAAATAGCTGGAGAGGAAGAGGTGATTTTAGAGGAAGAAGCGATTTGAGAGGAAGATCAGGTTCAAGACCAAGGAAGGATTGGAGCAAAATTGAATGCTGGTATTGTCAGGAGTTGGGGCATATTAAATTTTATTGCCCAAAATTAAAAGAAGACATGGAAGATTTTTTGAAGACAAAGAAGAAAGGAAAAGAAAAGAGAGAAGAAGAAAAAGGTGATGCTGGTTTAATGGAAGATTATATGAGTGGTGATGAGTTGCTAATGGTGCAAGAGATCAAGGAGAAAGATTCAGAAGTTTGGATATTTGATTCAGCCTGTTCGGAACATGTTTGTTCCAAGAAGAATGGTTCACAAAATTTGAGCTATGTGATAAGCCAATTTATTTGGGTAATAGCGGAGAAGAAAGAATTGAAGGGATTGGGACCGTGAAGATCAAATTGCATGATGGAAGTACAAAGACACTTGGTGATGTAAGGTATGTTCCAAAATTTAGAAGGAATTTGATTTCACTTGGTAAATTGGATAATTTGGGATATGGATTTTCTGCTCGAGGTGGAGGTTTGAGAATTTCGAAGAATGCATTAATTGTGATGAAGGGAGTGAAGAACTCTAAAAATCTGTATGAGTTGGTTGGAAGTACAGTTGTCAAAGGCGAGCCCAAGAGCGGGTCCCCGGATGTGAAGGTTCCTACAAGCAAGAATGTCAAGTTTGCGGATTTGGTGAAAAGGTGGAATTGAAGATAATTTGAGTCAAGGTGGAGATTGTTGGAGTTTTGTCTCAAATTATTAAATTAAAGAAGTTGGAGGGTTAATATTGTTATTAATCCAATTGGTTTTTTGTTTCCTAGTTTGTTTAGGATGGTCCATCCTAATTAGACTAGGTTTATGTTCGTGTGTTTTAGCTAGCCTAGGTTTCGTCTCCTAGGCCTAATAGTATTAGGTTTTGTTTTGGTAGTATAAATAGGTATGGCTTCTTTGTGAGTTTAGTACGTGGTGAGTGTAACACCCCCAATTACCCACTAGGAAATTTTAGGGTAAATTAAAATTTTTGAAAAACAATTTATTTAATAGGAAATTTGGAACTCACGTTATAAAAATTTCACAACAGTAAAAGAAGGTGTTACTCAAACACACGTCCAGATATTACAAACCAGATTGTGCAGCGGAAATTAACAATTACGAAAGTTCATTTATTAAACCCAAAAACACTCGAAGCCATGCCGAGAAGTTACAGCGTCTTGTCACAGCCACCCCGCCCGGTTGCGGAGGCGGAGCCGGCCGCGACGTCGAGAACCGGAACCTACGGCGGAAAATGCGGCGCGAGCATCGAGCTCAAATACGTAACAAGCGAGTATCGACTAGCAACCTACAGAACCCATACATGGCAAGTATACATGATAACTCGACAAAATACCAACCAAGCAGTTCATGGTATACCAAACATCAAACATCGCAACAACCACAGAAACACTGAATTCATATCATAACAAATCCAATATAGGCAAGTCGGGGCTCCGCCCTCGACTCAGAAGGCATCAAAGGCGAGAATATATTTCCGATCATATGGCATATACAAATTCATGATCTGATCTATATGCATGCGGCTACAAACTCTGAGCCATTAAACGAATTCCTATATATATATACCTAAGTGAGGAATCAGAAGCCTCTCGCTCAAGAATTCCCGCACGTGGTACTTCTGCTGCTACAGAAACCAGAATGTCCGGAAGCACGGCGGATCTCTATTCCGCTGGTCGCTTGTCAGACTGCCTGAAAGATGGTAAACAAATAAAAGGGTGAGTCCTCGAAAGGACCCGATGAGGCTTAAGGTAAAGTGCGGTTTGCCCACAGGGCAACAATCGAACTGCAAAAGCAGAATATCACGGCATATGCATGTACATATGAACATAAAGCATAACGTAAATCGAGAATCCAACATATGCGGTCCAACGCCGAGCGACCATGCTGACAGCCCTCACAGAGGTCGAATATACTGGTCGAGCGAGCAGATAGCACGGTACAGGTGGGGTCGCGAACCCCAAACCGTCGTAGGTCACGAAGTATATCGGCACCCCAAGTGCGGATATACACGAGAATGTCGGCACCCTCCAGTGCGGACACAGATCAGAAGTATCGGCACTCCCGGTGCGGATACGCAGAACAGAATCAAGGAGCACCCGTGGTCTCTCCAACCATACGGGCCTCGCCACAGAACAGAACATACAATAATAACAATAATACATAAATATAAACAGAAGTATCATTACCTGATAAACATATACAGAACAGAATAGGGACCCGGGCCTCTCAGCTCATCCGGGCCCAGAAAAAGACAAACGTACATTTTACCAAATTAAGCCCTTACCTCAGAAACGCTGCCCCGCAGCCCAACACTCGGAAAATCCCGACTCCCGACCCGAAATGCACAACTTGGCTCCTACGGGTCCGCGCTACTCTACCAACGCAGAATCAAGCAATGGTTGGAGCCAACCCCCTGTTGAATTTAGCCAAGAATTGAAGAAGGAGAAGCTTGGTGAACAGCACCCATGGCTGCTCATAGTTTCGGCAGAGAGAGAAGAGAAGGAAGAAGGAAGAAATAAAATGAATTTTTCCTCATTTTACTTACTAATTTTCCCTTATATATTAACCTTTCTTTTTCCTCTTAAATCATAAAGGGACAAGTGTCCCTTATCACACACACACACACATGCTGCCGAAAAGAAGGCTGCTGCTGCCCATGCCCATTTTATTTATTTTGCAACCATAATTCAATTAACTCCCAATTTTTCCGAAAGTTCCAATTCTTTTGCCCAAAAATAATTACGGATTCCAAAATTAACGAAACTTGGACACAACCCTCAGAATATTATAACATGCACAGAACATTTTTCAGAAGTTCATTTACCAGTCCAGTGTCCTACCGAGCTCGCTGAACCCGAACCAAAACCCGACGCGTGCGGCGTGTCAACCTTAACCGAAATTCCGTCACCCCAAAATTCTATAAAAATACTCATAAATTCCATCTTAAATTCAAACACAACTTACCCCAAAGCCGTCAGAAAATTTCCATCCCGAGCCCCGGGATTCCCGTCCCGAGCCCCGGGAGTCGCCCGGAACCGAACGTCCCGCCCCAAATATTAAACTCCACAACCACCATCGGGACGTTTCCACGACTCCAAAACTACAAACGGCTTCTCAAACTGAGATCTCGAGAGCGCTACCGAGCCCGCTGTACGTCCCGAGGCGACCCCGACAAACCCCCGGCGCCAGAAAAATATTTTCGGCGGAAACGTCCGGGGGACCCACACGACCTCAAATACGGAAGGGTTCGCCAAAATGATACTCGGATAGGGCTCGGGAGCCGTCTCAACGCCGAAAACGTGACCCACGAGGCCAAAAACCGGAGCCGGGTCACCCGTCGCAACCCGCTCGGGGTGACCGTAACATTCTCCCCAGAACTCTTGGTCCTCCAAGAGTAGCTGAACTCAACCAGGACAAGTGTCGCTACCAACCGAAAATATAAACATTCCTCTAACCTGAAACAATCGGACCACCGTCTTTGAGTGCGGCGGGAGTGGTAGTTTAGACTACCATACGAGAGCCTCACGGCGTCCCACCCTCCGGGTGCACCTTATTGCACCACGAGTCGAGTTCTTGGTATTTCTACAGACAACCCTGCATACCGAACCTAAGTCTAACCGACCCACAACAGGCTATCACAGGAAGACATCATGTAAAGCCCGAAAGCAGTCGGGGAAACCAACCTAACAACTTACTCTGGAAACTCATAAGAACCGATATAACTCGGGGTAACTCGCCCCGCCTATCAAATCTTACTGTCCCTCTGAACGGTACTACCTCCAACCAAATTCTATCACGAAACTCATATTCAAGAGCCCTACGGCGGCGGTTCGTATAAGCAGTGGTGCAGTCATTCGCGGTTTTGATCCGCGCCTATAACAATCTGATCTTCGCCGTAGTCTCCTCACAAAGCTCGGGTCCCAGCTCAACCCTATCAGACGCATCTGTCCAACAGTGTGGTGTCATACACCTCCTCCCGTACAACGCCTCATAAGGTGCTATGTCAAATGTAGTCTGAAAGCAATTGTTGTACGAGAACTCTATCAAAGTAACTGCTAGTCCCAAACTCCTCCAAAATCCAAAATACAGATTCGCAACATATCCTCCGATATCAGAATCACCCGCTCCGACTGTCCGTCCGTCTGTGGGTGACAAGCCGTACTCAGATGGAGTCGCGTGCCCAGCGCTTCATGAAAAGCCCTCCGAACTGCGGCCGTGAAACGCGGATCACGGTCAGATACAATGGAGTCTGGTGCTCCATGTAATCGTACAATCTCACTGATGTAAAGCCGGGCAAGCTTCTCCAGAGGGTCCGTGATCCGAATAGGCAGAAAGTGTGCGCACTTTATCAGCTGATCCACAGAAACCCAGATAACATCATGGCGAGACCGTGTCAGGGGCAGTGCAGTCAGAAAGTCCATAGTAACATTGCCCCACTCCCAGACTGGAATGGGCAAAGTCTGCAGTGTCCTGCCGGTTTCTGATGCTCAAACTGCTCGAGTGTGCCTCCTCGAAAATCTCATTCCAGAACTCCTGATCCTCAGGTACATAAAGGCGATCTCAGAAGTATAGCAATCCCTGCCTATACCGAAACGTCGGTAACGAAGAACTCTTATCTACCCCAGATAATTCCTTCAACCCCGGATTTCTACCCTGCGCCTCGCGCACCCTGTCAAGCCACTCAGAATGTATAATAAGTGTAATAACCTGAGCACGCTCCCGTAGCGCCACATGCCAAAGGCACGTCGATCACTCTCCTCGATCGATCCCCAACATTTCCTCCCTTAACTAACCCGGTATACTTCCTGCTCAGTGCATCGGCAACCGTGTTGCCCTTGCCAGAGATGTACTCGATACAGCAACCATAGTCCTTAATGTATTCGAGATATCTGCGCTGCCTCATGCTAAGCTCCTTATGTGTAAACAGATTTTTCTTACTTATGGTCGGTAAGTATCTGAAATTTATTACCAAACGGATATTGATTCCAATGTTTCTGCGCATAAATTATTATAGCCAACTCCGGATCATGTGTCGGTAGTTCAGCTCATGCGGTCGCAGTGCCTCGACCGAAGCTACCACAAAACGCTCTGCACCAACACACATCCCAAACCAGACGTGGAAGCATCCGTATAGATCACATACGGTAGACTCGGATCTGGAAGAGTCAGAATCGGAGCATTAGTCAACTGCCACTTCAATTCCTGAAAATTCTGCTCACACCTATCAGACCAGATATACGGTTGACCCTTCTTGGTCAACTGCGTAAGCGGAGATGCCGAGGATAGAACACCTGGTACAAACCTCGATAAAATCCTACTAACCCTGTGAAGCTCCACGAACTCCCGTCTTGTGGCGAGTTGTTTCCAATCCCGAACTGCCCTCACCTTCTCCTGGATCCACAGACAGACCATGCTCGGATATAATGTGTCCCGAAAGGTGACTTCCCGAATCAGAACTCACACTTTGAGAATTTAGCATAAAGCTGATGTTCCCAAAGTGTCTGAAACTACCCTCGGATGATCCCGATGCGAATCCTCATCCCGAGAATATATCGAATATCATCAATAAAAACCACCGAAATGAGTCCAAGTACGGTCGGAACACCCGATGCATCAAATCCATGAATGCCGCCGAGCATTGGTCAGCCGAATGGCATGACCTTAAACTCAAAGTGTCCAAATCGGGTGCGGAAAGCGGTCTTAGGTATATCCTCCTCCTTCACCCTAAGCTGAAAGTATCCAGATCGGAGATTAATCTTTGAGAAAACTCTCGAACCCTAACGTTGATCAAAAAGATCGTCAATTCCCAATAACGGATACTTATTCCTCCCAATAAGAGCATTCAACCGTCTGTAATCAATACAAAGTCAGAGTGTCCCATCATTCTTCTTAACAAACAAAACCAGAGCACCCCACGCTGAAGTGCTCGGTCGGACGAAACTCTTTTGCTGTAATTCCTCCAGTTACTTCTTCTACTCCTGCATCTCAGAAATAGGCATCCGATAAGGAGGAATAGATATCGGAGCAGTACCCGACTGCAGGTGGATCTCAAACACAATTTCCCGCGACCCGAAACCCGGAAACCTTTCTTTTTCAACCTTCTGGACCTCAGAATCTGTCAATTCAAGCTAGATTAGCAACTTTACCAACCACACTACCAAACTACACCCCGACCCAAAATCGAAAAATCCGTGAATTTGGTAAAATTCCGATTTTCGCAGAAACATCAGAATTCAGAACCGATTCAGAACATGCAAGAATTCACTTCAATAATCACAAATCAATCCACAGAACACATCAAATTCAACAGAAATTCCCAACCTAATCAGTCAAAAATTCGGCCAAAAGGTGAGTTCTCACCCGTGTTGTGTTTCCAACGATCCAACGTTATTTCCCTAATCCTTACCTACCCAACATCAACATATATGAACCACACAACGATCCAACGGTTCAATTCCATCAAAACTCAGATCTAAGCCAAGAACATCAACTTTCCAATATTGCCAAATACTCAACAATCGAACCATACCTCGACAGGACGTAGTACTCGAGTTCTTGATCAACTTCCCAATTGAACTCTCGGACCAAGAAGCAATCTAGAGCAAGCTTTGGAAGCTTGTAAAACACAACAATGGTGGCTTTAGAGAGAGGAAGAATTCGGCAGTGAAGAAGGAAGAAGAATACGTTTGCATTTTTGCAAGACTTGCCAAAACTTAAGTCTTGTAATAATAAGTCATGTGCTTTGCACATGACATCCTTTGACATCATAGTGAATCATAATCACTAGAAATAACAAGAGACCAAGTCCAATACTTTCCACTAATCACATTTCGCCAAGTGTCACAGCTTGGCTCGCCCCGAAACCAGCGCCGAAACCGTAATTTCCGACCAGAACATTTTTCTTCACGAGAAAAATGTAAATTATATCCCGACTCCAGATCTTCCTCAAAGCGCAAATCGAGTCCCGGGTCACTCCGAGAGCCGTTTCTCCGCCTGAATCCCGAAAATCGTCCGACGGCAACCCCGGCCCGAAAAATATTTTCCGCGAAATGTCCTAGACTTTGCCAGACACTAGAAATCGGATATCGGGTCAATCCGAACTCCGGTTCGAGAATCAAAGCAATCGACCGGAGTAGCCGTTCCCGGCGGCCAACCGGCTCGAATAGCCTCCCTCCAGGAGTTTGTCAATTCCTGCAAACCAAGTCTCTAATACCTCCGGCCCTCCTCGGCCGGCCGAACCTCGGGGGATTCAAACTCTGAAACCTCTCCAAAAGTCCAACCTCGTCGATGGTGTCTCGATTTCCCGTCGTTGATAGGACCGGCGAGAAGTCTAGGTGTCGTAGTGACCACGCTCCTCGGAGTCACTCACTTACCAATTCCAAAGTCTGTAGCGACGGTGGCTAAAGTCTCGCTATCACCACACGATCAAAATGCCCTTACCGTGGCATAAACAGATTTTCCCCGCCACTGCCGCCCCGAACCGGCTAAGGCTGGCGGTAATACCAAATCGAGAGAGGGTCCCTACGGCAGCTAAGCCTCGGGGCGGTGAGTGTGGTTGTTCGAGACCCGGGTTACGCTTGAACCCGTATCCTATTCCACGGAGGTGTGGGATCCCGATCCGCCCCTCCGGTACCAAATCACGCTATTCGCGTGTAGTAAACATTCCCTTAAACCCAGTCAACCAAAACCAACTTATCCCATATCCAAAAGTCCAAATCAACTAACTTTTCCCCATCTATCCAAAAGCCAGCAGCGGTATTCTAAGGCTCGTAGTGTAATGCAATGCATGATGCAAGGATTCTTTTGAGAATCCCGAAACTAAATAATAAACCTTAACATAGAATCAGATCATGCTTATAATCACGGAATCACTTCATATAACACCCACACCTTCCATAATGCTCCAAAGAACCGCCACCGCTCCACACGCATTCCGAAATGGTTCAAATAAGGAGTTGATCGGGCTCCGTGCGAACCACTTGAATGAGGTGTAAACCGATAACTTGCCCTTGAAGTCATTTCTTGTAACGCTTACTCATGAACTAGCATGACTTGCCTTCCACAACCCATACTTTAACTAACCATGCTTTACCTCTTGGGTCACTTCGACCCGACCTGCTCTGATACCAACTTGTCACAGCCACCCCGCCCGGTTGCGGAGGCGGAGCCGGCCGCGACGTCGAGAACCGGAACCTACGGCGGAAAACGCGGCAGCGGAGCATCGAGCTCAAATACGAGAACAAGCGAGTATCGACTAGCAACCTACAGAACCCATACATGGCAAGTATACATGATGACTCGACAAAATACCAACCAAGCAGTTCATGGTATACCAAACATCAAACATTGCTCATCGCAACAACCACAGAAAAGCTGAATTCATATCATAACAAATCCAATATAGGCAAGTCGGGGCTCCGCCCTCGACTCGAAGGCATCAAAGGCGAATATATTTCCGATCATATGGCATATACAAATTCATGATCTGATCTATATGCATGCAGCTACAGCTCTGAGCCATTAAACAAAGTCCTATATATATATACCTAAGTGCGGAATCGAAGCCTCTCGCTCAAGAATTCCCGCACGTGGTACTCTTCTTCTGAGAACCCAAAATGTCGGGAAGCACCGCGGATCTCTATTCCGCTGGTTGCTTGTCGATCGCTGAAAGATGGTAAACAAATAAAAGGGTGAGTCCTCGAAAGGACCCGGTAAGGGCTTAAGGTAAAAGTGCGGTTTGCCCACGGGGCAACAATCGAACTCGCAAAACAGAATATCACAAAGATATGCATGTACATATGAACATAAAGCATAACGTAAATCGAGAATCCAACATATGCGGTCCAACCGCCGAGCGACTCGTAACGTAACAGCCCTCGGCAGAGGTCAGAATATACTGGTCGAGCAGAGCAGATAGCACGGTACCGGGGGTCGCGAGCCCCAAACTGTCGTAGGGTCACAGAAGTATATCGGCACCCCAAGTGCGGATATACACAGAATGTCGGCACCCTCCAGTGCGGACACAGATCAGAAGTATCGGCACTCCCGGTGCGGATACGCAGAACAGAATCAAGGAGCACCCGTGGTCTCTCCAACCATACGGGCCTCGCCACAGAACAGAACATACAATAATAACAATAATACATAAATATAAACAGAAGTATCATTACCTGTTAAACATATACAGAACAGAATAGGGACCCGGGCCTCTCAGGTCATCCGGGCTCAGAAACAGACAAACGTACATTTTACCAAATTAAGCCCTTACCTCAGAAACGCTGCCCCGCAGCCCAACACTCGGAAGATCCCGACTCCCGACCCGAAATGCACAACTTGGCTCCTACGGGTCCGCGCTACTCCACCAACGCAGAATCAAGCAATGGTTGGAGCCAACCCCCTGTTGAATTTAGCCAAGAATTGAAGAAGGAGAAGCTTGATGAACAGTAGCCATGGCTGCTCTTAGTTTCGGCAGAGAGAGAAGAGAAGGAAGAAGGAAGAAATAAAATGAATTTTTCCTCATTTTACTTACTAATTTCCCCTTATATATTAACCTTTCTTTTTCCTCTTAAATCATAAAGGGACAAGTGTCCCTTATCACACACACACACACATGCTGCCGAAAAAGAAGGCTGCTGCTGCCCATGCCCATTTTATTTATTTTGCAACCATAATTCAATTAACTCCCAATTTTTCCGAAAGTTCCAATTCTTTTTGCCCAAAAATAATTACCGAACTCCAAAATTAATGAAACTCGGACACAATCTTCAGAATATTATAACATGCACAGAACATTTTTCAGAAGTTCATTTACCAGTCCAGAGTGTCCTACCGAGCTCATGAACCCGAACCAAAACCCGACGTGCGAGCGTGTCAACCTTAACCGAAATTCCGTCACCCCAAAATTCTATAAAAATACTCATAAATTCCATCTTAAATTCAAACACAACTTACCCCAAAGCCGTCAGAAAATTTCCATCCCGAGCCCCGGGAGTCGCCCGGAACCGAACGTCCCGCCCCAAATATTAAACTCCACAACCACCATCGGGACGTTTCCACGACTCCAAAACTACAAACGGCTTCTCAAACTGAGATCTCGAGAGCGCTACCGAGCCCGCTGTACGTCCCGAGGCGACCCCGACAACCCCTCGGCGCCCGAAAAATATTTTCAGCGGAAACGTCCGGGACCCACACGACCTCAAATACGGAAGGGTTCGCCAAAATGATACTCGGATAGGGCTCGAGCCGTCAACGCCGAAAAATGTGACCCGCAGCCAAAACCGAGCCCCGGGTCACCCGGCCGCAACCCGCTCGGGGTGACCGTAACACGTCTCCACCGGTCCTGCTCCTCCTCGAAGTACGCATGTTCGTACTCGAGTCGACGGGAGTGGCATAGAAGTCATCCCCATAAAACTCTCCTGTAAATAAAAGGGTGAGCGTCAATTGCTCGAAAGGAGGAAAGATTACAGGCCCTTCCTCGTGGTCGTAATATTTCCTCAAAAACAAAATCTAAAATAAAGACTTAAACATAATAAATTCAACATATATACACAAAATATAGCTCAACATGAAACAATAACCAACATGTAGATATGTGGACCAACATGAAATAGATAACATTTTCACAGTCTGAATTATGCCGAAATCTAAATGCAAGAATAATCTCTAGTCCGGTTATCATACGCCATAAAATATTTTGGAAACCATTTTTTTAAAACCGATGCCGTCGGATGAGCCTAGCCGGTGGGCATGTACAGTGCCGCACTCTCGGGAATGCCCCTTAGCGAGCCACTAGGGATGCCGCCGAGGCGAGCCCAATGGGATGTCTACGCCGAGACAGAGCCTCTCGTGAATGCCAATCACGCCTCGGGATGGCAGAGCACATGCATGAATCTATATGTGGTGGGTGTGTACAACACCGCACTCTCGGGAATGCCCCTTAAGTAGAGCCACTAGGGATACCGCCAGGCCAGAGCCCAATGGGATGTCTACGCCGAGACAGAGCCTCTCGTGAATGCCAATCACGCCGCACATGCAAATCACAGTTGGGTTCGGATCACCCGTTCCGAACCGCTCGTCTAAAGTTACGGCTTAGTTAAGTCACGTAGGGCCGAATCCACGACACCTCTCATGTCTTAACCTTTTGTCCAGAAAACCCATTTTGTCCATAAAATTCATTTTGTCCAGAAAATTCATTTTGTCCAGAAGTCTCATTTTGTCCAGTTTCCAGTGCAGTCATGCGATACAATACATCAACAACATGTCACATCCAATAGTGATGCATGATTTCTATCCAGTTACTTCATTAAGCCTTTAGGTGAAATGTCATGCCCTAATATTTTCTACTTTTAACTTGTAATATTGTTATACTTGCGTGATATCATGACAATCATTTACAATTTCTTGGTTGTTTTACTTGTGTGCACTCTTATCTCGTGAGTTATTACCCAACCTTACTTAATCATCATTTTCGTACCTAAGTTGTTATCTAGTGGCTTAGGCTAACTTTTACTGTCCTATCATGATCCTAGCGTTTGATTCCAACTCTAAACATGTTACTACCCCATATTGTTCCTACACATGATACTAACAAATTATTAGCTCACCGGCCCTAGCATAAAACTAACGGAGTTCGTTTAACGAGCCTAACATGCCACTAGCGAGTACAACGGTCCTAGCAAGATACTAGTGTATGCAACATCCAACGTACATATCATACATATATGTCAATCAATCGGTCAACAACCCAAGTGATAACAATTCTTAAGTGTGAACATGTAAGGTAACACGAATAATTATGGTACGCTACCCAGTTTGCCCGATCGAATGTTTATTAAGTCCATTTGTTAACTTAGAATTCGTTATTCGAGATTTTATTTATGAAGCAAAATAAGACGACTCAAAGGAAGAACCTCATCTTAACCCCTTACTTGGATGTAACCGGAATAAGCGTCGGCTACGGATCGGGAATGGTCGGCACTTCGCTCGGAGTTGGAACTTGAAATATAGAACCTAGCGATAGCAAGAAAATCAATGAAAATTTCATGAGACTCCGCCAGAATGTTTACCGGTGTCGGCTGGTAGAATTTACGGAAGTGTAACGGAAGCTCTAACAATTCCCTAATGGTCCAAGATAGTTCTAGGTAAGGTTTGGACTAAGGTGTGGAGTCCAGTAATTTTTTTGGGTGGCCAAAACGCACAAAAACTAATTTTTAAGAATTTTAAACCATTTTTAAGGGTTAAAATAATTATTTAATAATATAAATAATTTAAAAGTTGAAAATAAGACTTTGAAACTGTTGTAAACACTAACATAGGATTTTTGACCAAGAATGGTAATTTTGCTCAACTCACACTAATTAATAACAAATATACAAGGGAAAAACTAATTAATAAAAGAAAGTACAATTTATACAACAAAATAATTTTTTGTCAAAATCTGTACATCAAGTAAAATCATTTAAGTTTCCCTGTAAATTTTCAAAAATTTTAGATCCACAATGTAATTTTTCTCAACTCTTAACTATTTTTAATCAAATAAGTAAAGAGGAAACTAATTAATAAATATAAAAAAAATATTTACAGAACAAAAGTGACTCCTGAAATTTTCCACACAGAATATATAATTAACCAAAATCCTTGCAAAGTTTCATAAATGAAAGAGCAAAAATAAGAAGGATATCAATTTTCTAAGTTCTAGACCATAACTTACAAGAAAGTAAAATAAAAAAATCATTTTTCGAAAATTAAAAGTTACAACTCTCAAAATATGTTGGAAACACAAAATGACAGAGGCTCAAAAAAACTCAACGTGAAATTATAACAAGAAAGTATTTCTCTTTCAAATTAGGAATATACTAGTATATATACTTTTATAACAACTAGTCAAAATTAATATAAAATAAATTATAAACACATTTGTTACTTGCAGAAGTTTCGAATTATGCTAATTACTTAGTTCTATAGTATATAAACAAGTTCTACAATTTCCTAGCTCCAACAACTTAAAGTAAAATAAAATTAAGCTTAATTTCTAATATTAAGAAATAATATTTTTTAAAAATATAAAAACAACCCAGAATCAAAGAAATAAAGTTGGAAAATCAAATATTAGGTATTTAAGGTATTCTGTTAAAATTTCATGATTTTACAACATACAGAAGTATTTTTAAAACAATCAAAACATTTAAGAAAATAAATAGGTGCAATGGTCAAACTGTCACTTTTCAAAGTTTTCCAGTGGCCTAAGTGTAACCTGAAACAAACGACAGGGCAAGACCGAACAAGGAAGAAAGCTTAGGGGCTAAGCTCGGGTTTTACCAAAGAAGTTGCAGATTTCTTCTTCTCCGGCGAGAGCTCGCCGGAAACTCTCTACGGCGGCGCTCGGCGGACGTCAAGAAGTCGCGGTGGACTTGGGTCGTTCGGTTCGTCTCGTCACGCCCGTTCGAATGGTGGTGGTGGTTCCGGCCGAAAGTGAACTTGGCGGTCGAATTTGGCCGTCGAACCCGAAAAAAGCGTTTGGTTTTTGAGCGAACTCCTTCTACAGATCACCTCGGGCTACGAAATTTGAGGGAAAGGTTCCCAAGTACTAGACGAAGATAATGGCGGTGGTTTGTGGCATCGAAAATGGCTGAGGAGGAGAAAGAATAAATGGCGAATTTCTTCTTTCTCCGTTTTCTTCCTATTTCCTACAAAGAAAATGGCTCCTTTTTCTAGCCAAAAAGAACGATTGACAGGAGCTAAACGTGATGATGATGGAGTGAGGCCAGATTTTCCAATGGATTGACAGGAGAAGCAAAATCGAAGCGTGAAGAGTCGGCGGAAGACTCACGGAAACTTCGAGTTCGTCTTTTCTTTTTCTTTTTTAAACGATTTTAATTCACTTTAATTAACACAAAATTACTAAAATTAATAAAATTCCCCTCTTTAATTTCTAAACTACAAAACAAAAACAAAATGACCTAAAATACAATACATACAATAAAATTTGAAATGATAATAAAATACTAACACATAAGAAGGAAAACAAATAACAAGGGTAAATATGAAATGATAAAATCAATATTTTGTGCAAGAGGCTGATTTAACAACAATATGGATTTTAGAAAAATTAAGAAATACCTTAAATAATAAAATTAAATTGAGTGATAAAAAGTAATAAGTTCATAAAAGATAGAATGTAGTATTTTTTATTAAATGATAAAAACAAAACACATGAAATACTAACAACATGTCCTTAAAATAATGAAATGATAAAATTTTATAAATGGAGAAAAGAAAAATAAGTTCACCAAATAACAATTTCACAAAGTTCATAAAATACTGAAAATGATGAGTATATAAAATAATGAAAATGTAACTATATAGACCAAAGAGAAAAGTTAAAGTATATATATATATATATATATATATATAAATTAAAGTTCATAAAAAGATGAAATTCCCTCAAATGATGAAATAGTAAACGTACATAAAATGATGATGTCCACATCAAATATAAATATAAGGAAAGTAGAAGCAAATGTAAACATGAAATAAAATTTACCGCAACCTAAATCGCTAGTTCAGAAAGAGAATTTTAGGGTTATTAAATCCTACCCCCCTTAAAAGAAAATTTGTCCCCAAATTTGGAATGGTAAGGGTATAGAGTATCACCTCAAAGGTGTGGGAACTTCTTTCTTAGGTCTTCTTCGACTTCCCATGTCGCTTCTTCTGTACCATGATGATTCCAGATGACCTTCACTAACTTGACGACCTTATTGCGTAACACCTTTTCCTTTGTGTCGACAATGGCCATAGGTTCCTCGATATAGGTCAAATCATCATTCAGTTGCAGTGGATCCCATGGTATCACATGAGAGGGGTCGGGGTGGTACTTCCGAAGGCTACTAACGTGAAACACATTGTGAACGCCAGCCAAGGTGGGTGGCAAGGCAAGTCGATAGGCTAGACTGCCAACTCGCTCAAGGATCTCGAAAGGGCCAATGTAGCGAGGTGCTAACTTTCCCTTGACTCAAAGCGTTGTACACCCTTGGTGGGTGACACCTTAAGGAACACGTGATCGCCTACGTCAAATTCTAGGGGTCTACGTCGGCAATCAGCGTAGCTTCTCTGTCGGTTCTGAGCTGCCATAAGGTTCTTCCGAATTAGTCTGATCTTGTCAGAGGTTTGTTGGACCAATTCGGGACCTAACAAGGGTCTATCCCCGACTTCTTCCTAACAAACCGGGTACGGCAACTCCGTCCATACAATGCTTCATAGGAGTCATCTGGATACCGGCATGATAAGCTGTTGTTGTACGCAAACTCCACAAGGGGTAAATCCACGATACCAGGACTCCTTGTGATCCAGAGCACAGCTCTCGGCATGTCTTCTAGGGTTTGGATAGTCCGTTCGATTGTCCATCACCGAGGATGGAAGGCCGTACTCATGAAAGTGGAAGTTCCCATCTCTTTCTGAAATGTCTTCCAGAAGTGTGATGTAAATCGTGGATCTCTATCGGAGATAATGCTCTTTGGTACTCCATGTAATCGAACTATCTCTGCGATATAAACTTCGCCACCCGATCTACGGACCAAGTCTTACGGATAGGCAGGAAATGAGCGGACTTGGTCAGCCGATCGACAATCACCCAAATGGCATCATGTCGACGCCGGGTAGTAGGTAGTCCGACTATGAAATCCATGGTGATGTCATCCCACTTCCATTGAGGGATCTCCAATGGTTGCAAAAGTCCTCCAGGTCTCTGATGCTCGATCTTAACCTTTTGACACTACAAACATTTTGATACAAAGTCTGCGATATCCTTTTTCATGCCATTCCACCAGAAGCCTTTTCTCAAATTCTGGTACATTTTGGAGTTCCCTGGGTGGATAGACAACTTAGAAGCGTGAGCTTCGATTAGGACATCCTTCTTCACGTCACCTGTGCAGGAACCACCGGGCGACCTCGAAATATGAGAGCATCATCGACCACACTAAACTCTTCCTTCTTTGCACTCCTCCACTCTTGACATTCTGGGTCTACCTTCTGAGTTTCTCTCACCTTTCGGATCAACATGGGTTCTAATTGTAGGTTTGCTAAGAAGCCATGAGATGTGTGTGCTTGAATTGAAATGTGCATCTCACTGAACTCCTGTAGCAACTTCCACTCGCTAACCAGAAGGGTGTTCAAGGTAGCTCCACCTTTCCTGCTTAAGGCGTCTGCGACCAAGTTAACCTTCCCTGGATGGTATTGAATGGTGCAGTTGAAATCCACAAGATATTCAACCCATCGACGTTGACGGTTGTTAAGGTCCTTCGAGTTAATAAGTACTATAAACTTTTGTGATCTGTGAAAACTTCAAACTCTTCCCCATACAGTAATGTCTCCAAAGCTTCAAAAGCATGGATCACAGCTGCCAACTCTAAATCATGAGTAGGGTAGTTCACTTCATGAGGTTTGAGTTGTCTGGACCCGTAAGCGATTACCTTCCCAGCCTGCATTAACACACAGCCCAGACCCTGGTGTGACGCATCAGTGTATACTGCAAACCGACTTTTCCCGTCTCGGAAGAGTGAGGATCGGTGCAGTCACGAAACGTTTCTTTAGCTCTTGAAAGCTTTCCTCACACTTCTCGGTCCACGTGAAAGGTTGATTTTTCTTAGTTAGCTGTGTCAGGGAGCGTGCCAACTTTGAATAACCTTCCACAAACCGTCTTTAGTAACCTGCCAATCCCAAGAAACTCCTGATCTCCGTAACGGTCGCCGGTTGCTTCCAATTTATGCTTGCTTCAACCTTACTTGGATCAACCGAGATTCCTTCCTTAGTGATGACATGGCCCGGAAAGGCCACCTGATCTAACCAAAACTCACATTTATCCAGCTTCGCATATAACTGGTGCTCCTTCAAGGTTTGCAAGGTAATCTCCAAATGTTGTTTGTGAGTCTCCACATCCGGTGAGTAGATCAGAATGTCATTAATAAAAACGATCACAAACTTGTCCAAGTATGGTTGGAATACTTTGTTCATCAGTCCCATAAAGGCGGCAGGAGCATTAGTCAAGCCAAAAGGCATCACTAGGAATTCGTAGTGCCCGTAACGGGTACGGAAAGCCGTCTTGGGTAAGAAAATAAATAGGTGCAATGGTCAAACTGTCACTTTTCAAAGTTTTCCAGTGGCCTAAGTGTAACCTGAAACAAACGACAGGGCAAGACCGAACAAGGAAGAAAGCTTAGGGGCTAAGCTCGGGTTTTACCAAAGAAGTTGCAGACTTCTTCTTCTCCGGCGAGAGCTCGCCGGAAACTGGGCTCCGCGGCGGCGCTCCGGCGGACGTCAAGAAGTCGCGGCGGACTTGGGTCGTTCGGTTCGTCTCGTCACGCCCGTTCGAATGGTGGTGGTGGTTCCGGCCGAAAGTGAACTTGGCGGTCGAATTTGGCCGTCGAACCCGAAAAAACGTTTCGGTTTTTGAGCATAACTACTTCTACATATCACCTCATGCTACGAAAGTTGAGGGAAAGGTTCCCAAGTACTAGACGAAGATAATGGCAGTGGTTTGTGGCATCGAAAATGGCTGAGGAGGTAGAAAGACTAAATGTCCGAATTTCTTCTTTCTCCGTTTTCTTCCTATTTCCTACAAAGAAATGGCTCCTTTTTCTAGCCAAAAGAACGATTGACAGAGCTAAACGTGATGATGATGGAGTGAGGCCAGATTTTCCAATGGATTGACAGAGAAGCAAAATCGAAACGTGAAGAGTCGGCGGAAGACTCAGGAAACTTCAGTTCGTCTTTTCTTTTTCTTTTTTTTAAACGATTTTAATTCACTTTAATTAACACAAAATTACTAAAATTAATAAAATTCCCCTCTTTAATTTCTAAACTACAAAACAAAAACAAAATGACCTAAAATACAATACATACAATAAAATTTGAAATGATAATAAAATACTAACACATAAGAAGGAAAACAAATAACAAGGGTAAATATGAAATGATAAAAATCAATATTTTGTGCAAGAGGCTGATTTAACAACAATATGGATTTTAGAAAAATTAAGAAATACCTTAAATAATAAAATTAAATTGAGCGATAAAAAGTAATAAGTTCATAAAAGATAGAATGTAGTATTTTTTATTAAATGATAAAAACAAAACACATGAAATACTAACAACATGTCCTTAAAATAATGAAATGATAAAATTTTATAAATGGAGAAAAGAAAAATAAGTTCACCAAATAACAATTTCACAAAGTTCATAAAATACTGAAAATGATGAGTATATAAAATAATGAAAATGTAACTATATAGACCAAAGAGAAAAGTTAAAGTATATATATATATATATATATATATATATATATATATAAAAATTAAAGTTCATAAAAAGATGAAATTCCCTCAAATGATGAAATAGTAAACGTACATAAAATGATGATGTCCACATCAAATATAAATATAAGGAAAGTAGAAGCAAATGTAAACATGAAATAAAATTTACCGCAACCTAAATCGCTAGTTCAGAAAGAGAATTTTAGGGTTATTAAATCCTACCCCCCTTAAAAGAAAATTTGTCCCCAAATTTGGAATGGTAAGGTATAGAGTATCACCTCAAAGGTGTGGGAACTTCTTTCTTAGGTCTTCTTCGACTTCCCATGTCGCTTCTTCTGTACCATGATGATTCCAGATGACCTTCACTAACTTGACGACCTTATTGCGTAACACCTTTTCCTTTGTGTCGACAATGGCCATAGGTTCCTCGATATAGGTCAAATCATCATTCAGTTGCAGTGGCTCCCATGGTATCACATGAGAGGGGTCGGGGTGGTACTTCCGAAGGCTACTAACGTGAAACACATTGTGAACGCCAGCCAAGGTGGGTGGCAAGGCAAGTCGATAGGCTAGACTGCCAACTCGCTCAAGGATCTCGAAAGGGCCAATGTAGCGAGGTGCTAACTTTCCCTTGACTCAAAGCGTTGTACACCCTTGGTGGGTGACACCTTAAGGAACACGTGATCGCCTAAGTCAAATTCTAGGGGTCTACGTCGGCAATCAGCGTAGCTTCTCTGTCGGTTCTGAGCTGCCATAAGGTTCTTCCGAATTAGTCTGATCTTGTCAGAGGTTTGTTGGACCAATTCGGGACCTAACAAGGGTCTATCCCCGACTTCTTCCCAACAAACCGGGGTACGGCAACTCCGTCCATACAATGCTTCATAGGGAGTCATCTGGATACTGGCATGATAACTGTTGTTGTACGCAAACTCCACAAGGGGTAAATCCACGATACCAGGACTCCTTGTGATCCAGAGCACGAGCTCTCGGCATGTCTTCTAGGGTTTGGATAGTCCGTTCAGATTGTCCATCACCGAGGATGGAAGGCCGTACTCATGAAAGTGGAAGTTCCCATCTCTTTCGAAATGTCTTCCGAAGTGTGATGTAAATCGTGGATCTCTATCGGAGATAATGCTCTTTGGTACTCCATGTAATCGAACTATCTCTGCGATATAAACTTCGCCACCCGATCTACGGACCAAGTCTTCTCGGATAGGCAGGAAATGAGCGGACTTGGTCAGCCGATCGATAATCACCCAAATGGCATCATGTCGACGCCGGGTAGTAGGTAGTCCGACTATGAAATCCATGGTGATGTCATCCCACTTCCATTGAGGGATCTCCAATGGTTCCAAAAGTCCTCCAGGCCTCTGATGCTCGATCTTAACCTTTTGACAAGTCAAACATTTTGATACAAAGTCTGCGATATCCTTTTTCATGCCATTCCACCAGAAGCCTTTTCTCAAATTCTGGTACATTTTGGAGCTCCCTGGGTGGATAGACAACTTAGAAGTGTGAGCTTCGATTAGGACATCCTTCTTCACGTCACCTGTCCTGGGAACCACCAGGCGACCTCGAAATCTGAGAGCATCATCGACCACACTAAACTCTTCCTTCTTTGCACTCCTCCACTCTTGACATTCTGGGTCTACCTTCTGAGTTTCTCTCACCTTTCGGATCAACATGGGTTCTAATTGTAGGTTTGCTAAGAAGCCATGAGATGTGTGTGCTTGAATTGAAATGTGCATCTCACTGAACTCTTGTAGCAACTTCCACTCGCTAACCAGAAGGGTGTTCAAGGTAGCTCCACCTTTCCTGCTTAAGGCGTCTGCGA
Source organism: Stellera chamaejasme (assembly GCA_024586325.1). Lineage (NCBI taxonomy): Eukaryota > Viridiplantae > Streptophyta > Magnoliopsida > Malvales > Thymelaeaceae > Stellera > Stellera chamaejasme. The sequence goes on along the minus strand of CM044984.1, from coordinate 22,619,894 downwards.
CCAAGTTAACCTTCCCTGGATGGTATTGAATGGTGCAGTTGAAATCCGCAAGATATTCAACCCATCGACGTTGACGGTTGTTAAGGTCCTTCTGAGTTAATAAGTACTGTAAACTTTTGTGATCTGTGAAAACTTCAAACTCTTCCCCATACAGGTAATGTCTCCAAAGCTTCAGCGCATGGATCACAGCTGCCAACTCTAAATCATGAGTAGGGTAGTTCACTTCATGAGGTTTGAGTTGTCTGGACCCGTAAGCGATTACCTTCCCAGCCTGCATTAACACACAGCCCAGACCCTGGTGTGACGCATCAGTGTATACTGCAAACCGACTTTTCCCGTCTGGAAGAGTGAGGATCGGTGCAGTCACCAAACGTTTCTTTAGCTCTTGAAAGCTTTCCTCACACTTCTCGGTCCACGTGAAAGGTTGATTTTTCTTAGTTAGCTGTGTCAGGGAGCGTGCCAACTTTGAATAACCTTCCACAAACCGTCTTTAATAACCCGCCAATCCCAAGAAACTCCCGATCTCCGTAACGGCCGTCGGTTGCTTCCAATTTGTAATCGCTTCAACCTTACTTGGATCAACCGAGATTCCTTCCTTAGTGATGACATGGCCCGGAAAGGCCACCTGATCTAACCAAAACTCACATTTATCCAGACTTCGCATATAACCGGTGCTCCTTCAAGGTTTGCAAGGTAATCTCCAAATGTTGTTTGTGAGTCTCCACATCCGGTGAGTAGATCGAATGTCATTAATAAAACGATCACAAACTTGTCCAAGTATGGTTGGAATACTTTGTTCATCAGTCCCATAAAGGCGGCAGGAGCATTAGTCAAGCCAAAAGGCATCACTAGGAATTCGTAGTGCCCGTAACGGGTACGGAAAGCCGTCTTGGGTAAGAAAATAAATAGGTGCAATGGTCAAACTGTCACTTTTCAAAGTTTTCCAGTGGCCTAAGTGTAACCTGAAACAAACGACAGGGCAAGACCGAACAAGGAAGAAAGCTTAGGGGCTAAGCTCGGGTTTTACCAAAGAAGTTGCAGACTTCTTCTTCTCCGGCGAGCTCGCCGGAACCAGGCTCTACGGCGGCGCTCTGGCGGACGTCAAGAAGTCGCGGCGGACTTGGGTCGTTCCGGTTCGTCTCGTCACGCCCGTTCGAATGGTGGTGGTGGTTCCGGCCGAAAGTGAACTTGGCGGTCGAATTTGGCCGTCGAACCCAAAAAAAACGTTTCGGTTTTTGAGCGAAACTCCTTCTACAGATCACCTCAGGCTACGAAATTTGAGGGAAAGGTTCCCAAGTACTAGACGAAGATAATGGCGGTGGTTTGTGGCATCGAAAATGGCTGAGGAGGAGAAAGAATAAATGGCCGAATTTCTTCTTTCTCCGTTTTCTTCCTATTTCCTACAAGAAATGGCTCCTTTTTCTAGCCAAAAGAACGATTGACAGAGCTAAACGTGATGATGATGGAGTGAGGCCAGATTTTCCAATGGATTGACAGGAGAAGCAAAATCGAAGCGTGAAGAGTCGGCGGAAGACTCGCCGAAACTTCAGTTCGTCTTTTCTTTTCTTTTTTTTAAACGATTTTAATTCACTTTAATTAACACAAAATTACTAAAATTAATAAAATTCCCCTCTTTAATTTCTAAACTACAAAACAAAAACAAAATGACCTAAAATACAATACATACAATAAAATTTGAAATGATAATAAAATACTAACACATAAGAAGGAAAACAAATAACAAGGGTAAATATGAAATGATAAAATCAATATTTTGTGCAAGAGGCTGATTTAACAACAATATGGATTTTAGAAAAATTAAGAAATACCTTAAATAATAAAATTAAATTGAGTGATAAAAAGTAATAAGTTCATAAAAGATAGAATGTAGTATTTTTTATTAAATGATAAAAACAAAACACATGAAATACTAACAACATGTCCTTAAAATAATGAAATGATAAAATTTTATAAATGGAGAAAAGAAAAATAAGTTCACCAAATAACAATTTCACAAAGTTCATAAAATACTGAAAATGATGAGTATATAAAATAATGAAAATGTAACTATATAGACCAAAGAGAAAAGTTAAAGTATATATATATATAAAAATTAAAGTTCATAAAAAGATGAAATTCCCTCAAATGATGAAATAGTAAACGTACATAAAATGATGATGTCCACATCAAATATAAATATAAGGAAAGTAGAAGCAAATGTAAACATGAAATAAAATTTACCGCAACCTAAATCGCTAGTTCAGAAAGAGAATTTTAGGGTTATTAAAGTGAGTGCGGCTAGTAAGAGCTGCGCTTGATTGTGTGCGTGTTGCACATGTGAGATTGAGAGATAGTGTTTTGTGTGCAAAGTGTGAGTTTTTAGAATAGCCATTGGTTGCTATTATTGGTGCATGTAATTGTTGATTGATATTGATGTGGAAAAGGCCGTGCCCGCAACCTACAACACTCATATACGGCAAGTATACAAACACGCAGTTCATGGTATAACTTTCATTAACCAAAGCGACAGAACACAGAATGCAGAATCCGTTTCATAGCAAATCCAGTATAGGCAAGTCGGGGCTCCGCCCACGACTCAGAAGACAAAGCAGAATCAACAGATATCCAGAATATACAACATATACAAGCTCATGATCTGATATACATGCATGCGACTTCAGCTACAGAGCCATCAAAACTAAATCCTAGAAATACCTAAGTGCGGAGTGGGAAAACTTCTCGCTCAGGAGACTCCCGCACGTGGTACTGCTGCTGCTGATGCTAAACATAACCAAAGAGAGAGACAAGAGTTAGTCAACTGAAAACCATCCAAACAAAGTATGATACACTGACCAAAGCCTCCACCGAGACTACCCCTTAATTAAAACGGAACCGAAGATCCCGAAATGGAACAGTTAAATACCTACAAAACCCAAACAACGAAAAGCACCGCGGAACTCTATTCCGCCGGCTGCTTGTCAGGTCGGCCTGAAAGGTGGTAAACAAATAAGGGGTGAGTCCTCGGGAGGACCCAGTAAGGGCTGAGGTAACATACAGTTCGTACAAATGGTACCCAACCGAACCTGCAAAACAGAGCAACACATGCACATATATATATACATGCCAATATAAATACAATGTCCCGTGGGACAAGGTGAGCCGGAAATCCCATACGAGGTCCAACCGCCCAAACGACCCTTAAAATGAAATACAGAACCACAACCCTCTCCAAGAATTCCAAATATACAAAAGCACGGTACCGGCTGGGGTCATGCACAGAGGTATATCAGCACTCCCGGTGCGGATATACGTAAAGTGTCGGCACCCTTTAGTGCGGACACACAGAACAGAGTACCAGCACTCCCGGTGCGGATACAGAACAGAATGTCGGCACCCTCAGTGCGGACACCACCAAACCAAGGAGCACCCGTGGTCTCTAAGACCATCCCGGGTCTCGTCACAGAATAACACATAATATAAAAATATAAGTAGAGATATCAGCACCTAGTGCGGATATGCAGAACCGAATACAAACCCGTGGCCTCCAAGACCATCCGGGCCTTGGAGCAGACACGACCATGCATCTTACCATATGATAGGCCCCGGGATCACCGAACCACCGTCCTCAGCCCGGAACCCGCCTCAACTAAACCCGATATACAAATATCATAGCCCAAAATGCATAACGAGAGAAGTTGAGCCCTTACCTCGAAAATACTGCCCCGCAGCACAACTCCCGGGAAATCCCGGCTCCCGGCCCGAAAAGTGAAAACTTGACTTTTATGGTCCCACACTGCTCCACCAATGCAGAATCAAGCTGAACAACCACAAACCAATCAGAACTCATTAAATTAGACCCCCAGAAACCAAACCCGCACAATCCCGCACTTTCCCGCAAAAATCCACAGAAAGCTCGGTTTCACGAACCGAGCTAGAACATCCTTATTCATACACCCACAAACAAATTCCAACTTTTAAACCCCACTTTCCAAACACTACCCGAAATCCCGCATAAAGGTAACTTTTTCTCCCATTATCCGAAAACGACGTTTCAAATACCATTACGCACCTAAATCCAACCCCGATACCAAATTACCATTCAAAACAACCAAAACACAACATCAACTTAACTAAAGTTTCACTTCAAGTTTCGGCCCTTTGTCAACTTTTCACCCAACTTCCAATTCAATCCATACAAGGTTCCAATTACTCACTTTAACCACCAATTACACTTCCTAAGCATAATTACTAACCAATTTCACCTAAATCACCACAATTCAACACAAACCCTAGCTTTAAGAAATCGGCCAAAGGGGGGTTTCTTCCCTAGCATGCTTTCCATCAAATTGAATCCATAGAAGGTCTTAGAATCATGCAATGAACAACATATCCCAAGCATGATTCAAGAACACAACTCTACATCATTTTAGAAATTCACCCATAAATTCGGCATTTTAGGATTTTTCATCCATGGAGTTTCTTCCAAAATTAAACCATGATTCTTACTCCTCTCCCACCCAAGAAGAACATACTAAAAGATGAGAGGAAGAAGATCAACCAAACTCATAGCAAGGAACAAACTCTAACTTGAAACTTCCTCTCTTTTCCCACCCAAATCATGCCTCCAACTTGAAAAACCATGGAGAAAAGAAGCTTACCAATTATGGAGCCCAATTCCTTGATGATTTTCAGCCAAGAATTGAAGAACACCAAGCTTGAAGGTTGATAGCAATGGTGGCGGCAATGGTGAAGGAAGAAGAAGAAGAAGAAGAAAATGAAATAACACTTGTCCTTATTTCATAAATCCTTCACCCTTTATACTTATGACAAAATGAGTCATGGGACACTTGTCCCATGACCATTTACCCATAAACATGAGTCATAACTTAGCCAAATATCTGAAAATTTGGCTAAGTGTTGGCGCACCACCCGCGCCAACTCCTCCCACGTAATTTCCGACGTGCGCGCGTCTCGACCTGAACCAAAATCCCGTCATGACAAAATTCCACAAAAATTACCATAAAATCCGTCTCAAAATATAACATACCTTCCACTGAAGTCGTCGGAAAAATTCCATCCCGGGCCATGGGATTCACGTCCCGAGCCCCGGGAGTCACCCGGGACCGAACGTCCCGCCCCAAAAAATATGCTCCGTAAAAAGATCCGGGACGTTCCCACGATTCCAAATATGCAAACGGTTTCCCATTCCGAGGTCCCGGGAGCGCTACCGAGCCCGCTGTACGTCCCGAGACAAGTCCCGGCCCCGGAAAAATATTTTCGGCGAAAATGTCCGGGGGACCCACACGACCTCAAAACCCGAAGGATTCCCAAAAATACTGCTGAGATAAGTCCCGGGAGCCGTTTAACCGCCCAAAAACGTGACCCGCATGCCAAAACCGGAGCCCCGGGTCACCTGGGTCACAACCCGCTCGGGGTGACCGTAACATCCTCCCCCCCTTAGGACTCTTGGTCCTCCAAGAGGGGTATCAACCGCTGGTACTGCTCGGGGTATAGCTCTCTGATATCCTGCTCAGTCTCCCAAGTCGCTTCCCGGTCCGAATGATGTGACCACTGAACCTTGACCATGGGAATCAACTTGCTCCGGAGTTTCCGAGTATCGCGCGCCAGCAAGGCTATCGGTACCTCCTGATATGACAAATCAGGTTCCAGCTGAACCTCCTCCACTGGAATCGTCTGCACCGGATCCAGGATGCACTTCTTCAACATGCTGACATGGAAGACATTGTGCACCGCAGACATACTCGGAGGTAAAGCTAGCCTGTAGGCCAACCTGCCCACTCGCTCCAGAATCTCATAAGGATCGATATACCTTGGGGCCAACTTACCCCGTCTGCCAAATCTGACTGTCCCTCGAATCGGCGCCACCTTCAGCCAAACCCTGTCACCCACCTCAAACTCCAAGTCCCTGCGACGCTTGTTCGCATACGAGGTGGTGCGGTCGTTCGCGGTTTTAAGCCGCACCTGAATAATCCTGATCTTGGCTGTGGTCTCCTCAATGAGCTCGGGACCCAGCTCAATCCTGTCAGATGCCTCAGTCCAACAGTGCGGTGTCATGCACCGTCGCCCATACAGTGCCTCAAACGGTGCCATGCCGATAGTACTATGATAGCTGTTGTTGTATGAAAACTCCACTAACGGCAACTGCTGGTCCCAGTCTCCCCCAAAATCCAGAGTACAGCTTCGTAGCATATCCTCCAGAATCTGAATCACCCGCTCCGATTGACCATCGGTTTGGGGATGGTAAGCTGTACTCAGATGGAGTCGCGTGCCCAAAGCCTTATGGAAGGCACCCCAAAAACGTGCGGTGAAACGCGGATCCTGATCTGACACAATGGAGTCTGACACTCCATGTAGCCGCACAATCTCCCTGATATACAACTAGGCAAGCTTCTCCAAAGGGTCTGTCACCCGTATCGGCAGGGAGTGAGCACACTTCGTCAAGCGGTCCAAGATTACCCAGATGGCATCGTGGCGCGACCGGGTCAGGGGTAGTGCAGTCAGAAAGTCCATCGTAATGTTGCCCCACTTCCTGACCGGAATGGGCAAAGTCTGCAACGTCCCTGCCGGTTTCTGATGCTCCACCTTCACCCGCTGACAAGTGGCACACTTAGACACATGCGTGGCGATGTGTCTCCGCATACCCGGCCACCAAAAGTGGGTACGCAAATCCTGGAACATCTTCTCGCTACCGGGGTGTATGCTCAACCGGCTCGAATGTGCCTCTGTCAAAATCTCATCTCGCAGTGCCTGATCCTCTGGCACATACAAGCAGTCCCCGTAGTACAGTAATCCCTGCCTGTACTGAAATGCCGGTAGTAGTGCCCCCTTGTCCTCTCCGGACAGCTTCTTCAACTCCGGATCCTTCCCCTGTGCCTCCCGCACTCTGTCCAGCCACTCCGAGTGAATGGTCAAAGTGTACACCTGAGCGTGCTCCCAGTGCTCCCACTTGTGCCAAAGGCACACCAAGTCATTCTCCTCGGTCCGATCCTCAGCGCTGCCTCTCTTGACCACACCAGTATACTTCCTACTCAGAGCATCAGCGACTGTATTGCCCTTGCCTGCGGTGTACTCGATGCTACAGTCATAGTCCTTGATGTACTCGAGCCAGCTGCGCTGCCTCATGTTCAACTCCTTCTGAGTGAACAGATATTTCAGACTTGTGGTCTGTGAAGATCTGAAACCTGCTGCCAAGTAGGTAGTGCCTCCACTGCTTCAGCGCGTAAATCACCGCCGCCAACTCTAGATCGTGTGTCGGGTAGTTCTGCTCATGCGGTCGTAGCTATCTCGACCCATAAGCTATCACATTCCGCTCCTGCATCAACACACATCCCAACCCTGACCTAGATGCATCTGTGTAGATCACATAAGGTAGGTTCGGGTCGGGTAGGATCAAGATCGGCGCGTTAGTCAGCTGCCGCTTCAACTCCTGAAAGTTGTCCTCACACCTCTCTGTCCACACGAACGGCTGCCCCTTCTTGGTCAACTGAGTAAGCGGGGAAGCCAAGATGGAGAATCCCGGTACGAATCTCCGATAATAACCTGCTAGCCCCAGAAAACTCCTGATCTTGCGTACCGAGGTCGGCTGCTTCCAATCCTGCACTGCCTTGACCTTCGCAGGATCAACTGACAGGCCATGCTCACCAATGATATGCCCCAGAAACGACACCTCCCGAATCCAAAAGTCACACTTGGAAAACTTGGCGTAAAGCCGATGTTCCCAAAGTGTCTGCAGAACAATCCTCAGATGCTCCCTGTGTAAGTCCTCATCCTGTGAGTAGATCAGAATATCATCGATGAATACCACCACGAATGAGTCCAAGTATGGTCGAAACACCCGGTTCATCATATCCATGAACGCTGCCGGTGCGTTGGTCAACCCAAACGGCATCACCGTATACTCAAAGTGCTCATACCGAGTCCGAAAGGCAGTCTTCGGTATGTCCTCCTCTCTCACCCGAAGCTGAAAGTATCCCGATCGTAGATCAATCTTCGAAAAGATCTTCGCACCTCTCAATTGATCAAAGAGATCATCGATCCTCGGCAACGGGTACATGTTCTTGACGGTGATGGCGTTCAACCGTCTGTAGTCGATGTACAATCTGAGTGACCCATCCTTCTTCTTAACAAACAAAACTGGAGTGCCCCACGGTGAAGTGCTCGGACGGATAAACCCCTTCTCCTGCAGTTCCTCGAACTGCTTCTTCAGCTCAACCATCTCCACTATCGGCATCTGATATGGAGGAATAGAGATGGGAGTGGAACTCGATTGCAAGTGGATCTCAAACACGATTTCCCGCTCTGGTGGCATCCCGGGCAAATCCTCCGGAAATACCTGCGGAAAATCCCGAACAACTGGAATCTTATCCAGCTCCAACCGAGTATCTGTTGTGTTCAGGTCATAGCACTCCTCCGAGTCCACTATCGGGACCTGATCCAAAACCTGCAGCTCCATGCTGCTCCTGACTACCTTCAACCCATCAGAGCCTGAGAGGGGTAACACCTCTGCAGAAACCGTAATACTACGGTTGGACAGCCAATCCATCCCAAGAATAACGTCATACTTCGGTGTGTTCAACACCAGCAGATCTGACACGATCCTGTGTCCACCAATGGATAGCACGCAGTCTCGTGCCATCCCATTGGAGAACAAGAACTGACTCCCAGCCGTCTACACCAGGAAGACGTCCGGGAGCTGAGTGGAGAGACTCGGCACACTTCTGTGCCACAATCGAAACAGATGCTCCAGTATCAAAAAGTACACGTACAGGTGTATCGTTCAGAAACAAAGTACCTTGGAGTGCCCCACGCTGTGATGTCTCTCCCCGCTCAATCTGGAAAACCCATCCCGCTGCGGGCAGCTGTGGCGGAGGGGGTGGCTGAAACGGATGTCTCTGCTGCGGTGGTCTCGGAACGCCCCGCTGTGTACCGCGCCCCCAGGGTGCGTTGGGCTGGAATCGATTCTGAGGACGTATAACACTACTGGATCCCTGCCCCAGTGTCAGAGGACAATCTCGAATCCAGTGATCATCTGCCCCGCAACGCAAGCACTGCCCCGCCTGCCTGAAGCATGGCCGACCGGGGTGCTGCCTGCCACACATCGCACAAGTCTGTGCTACTGGGACCACCCTACCACTCCTGCTGCTCTGCCCAGCTCTGCCTGATCTCCCCGTAAACCTCGATGAACCTTGTTGTGCAGGAACTCTCCCTCTGTCACGAGATCGGTGTGGTAGGTACCGACTCTCAACCTCCTCCTGCTCGAGGAGTTGGGCCTTCTGCACAGCCTCATGATAGGAAGTGATGTCCAAGGGACTCAAAGCCCACCTGTAGTCAGGGCGTAGCCGGCGGATGAATCTCTTGAAGATTTAAAGTTCTTCAAGACTTCAATCATGTTACATGCACTTTAGATATAGTGATTCTAGTTAACAGCGCATGATGTGTTTTATTCATAATCATGACGTTCTTCACCATTCATCATTGGAAGAAGAAGGGGAAGAACGAAGAAGAAGAAGAAGAACGTACCTTGTTCTTCAAGAAACCGGATGAAATTGAAGTATTTCGGATTCGATCTTCCGCAATCTTCAGTTTCATCAATTGCTCTATAATGACGAATTGAGGATGCATGCAGCAAGAGGCGGATTGTGTTGATAGAAACACAATTCAGTTCCACCCGAAATCTCTAACAAATGTGCTTAGGAATTTCGGCCAAGAAGATGAATTTTGGATTAATGATGTGTATGTAATGTGGTGCCTCTCCCTTTATTTATAGATAAGGGAGAGGTGCCAAGGGGTGGTTGGGACACCCCTTTGGCCGAAAATACATGTACTTTCGGCCAAGGGTGATAATCAACACCTCTTGGTCACAAAAGGAGGGAAGGTTCATGGTAACCGCCCTCCAACTTCCATTTTGGCGAATGGGTGGCTCCTTAGAGGCACCTCTTCACCTAAATCAGCCTTTCTAGGTGTAGCTACTCATATGTAACCACCTAGGAAGTATTCCCATGTAGTAAGGTGCATACACCATGCACCTAGGATGCCCCTTTTACCAAAATACCATTTATTTTGTCCAAAAGGTGTAAATGGAAGTTATATCATGTGAAACATCACAAAGATGTTCCAAATGAACATAACACACATATTTGAGCTCCCATAAGCTCCTTTCAGTTCACCTCGAGCTGAAAGTCACTTCTTCATCAAGACTAGCTCTCTTGAGCTGGAGTTGAGCTGCCACAGCTACTTCTAGCTATAATGAGCTTACGTGAGTTTACTTGAGCTTTATCCAACTCCTGTGAGCTGGAGATGAGCTAAGTGCAGCTACCTTTAGCTGAGGTGAGCTGGAGTTTGCTACATATAGCAAACTTAGAGCCCTCACTTAACATCCTGAGCTCAAGTATCATATCAAATGATCTTGGTGCGCCAAATCACCATTAAGGACGAACCCTTCAGGTTGTCTCATATAGATCTCTTCACTCAAATCACCATTAAGGAAGGCTGTCTTGACGTCCATTTGATGGAGTTCAAGATCCAGATGCGCCATAATGGCTAGCAGTAACCTGATGGAATTGAACTTCACAACTGGAGAGAATGTATCCTTAAAATCAATTCCCTCATTCTGTGTGAAGCCCTTGGCCACCAAACGGGCCTTGTACCTTTTGATACTTCCACCAGCGTTTTTCTTTATTTTTAAAACCCATTTATTACCAATGGCCTTACGGCCAGCAGGAAGATCAGAAAGCTCCCACACACCATTCACTGCCATTGAATGCAACTCTTCATTCATGGCATTCATCCATTCCTCCTTTTGTGCACTATTTAAAGCTTATTTGATGTTACTTGGTTCATCTATCTCAGATGATACCAAATAAGTTTCTCCCTCCGAGAGACCCCACCTTTTGGGTTGTCTCGATTCCCTAGTTGATCTTCTCAACATGGGTGGAGGTTGTTTCAGCTCTTGTTGATCCTCAACTCCCTCTTGAATAGATCCTCCTACTTCAGGATCTTGTTCCATGGGATCCTCCAATTCATTGGATTCATTATTAGGAGTCACTACTCCCTCCTGTTGAGGTGTTCCATCTAAGATGGGTGCATCTTGTGCAACTGGCACTTCTGTAGTACCTAGTTGATCCTCTTCTAGGATTGGTATCAAAGAGTCTAGATCATCACAATTACCAACTTTTGGAAACTCATTCTCCAAGAAGTTAGCGTTTCTTGCATCAAATACAAGACCGTTTTTGTGACTTAGGTCCAAGAAGACATAACCCCTAGATTCAGTGTAGTAACCAAGAAATGCACATTTCTTGCTTCGGGGACCTAATTTCCCCAAAGGGTGGTCCGTTACATGCACATAAGCCAAGCAACCCCATGGGTGCATATAGCTAAAATTAGGCGTCTTCTTCTTCCATAACTCATATGGAGAAGAATTAATGCTCTTGGTAGGGATTCTATTGAGAATGTGAACTGCACAAAGCAGTGCATCACTCCAGTAGATGGTGTCCAAATTGGCCTTAGCCATCATGGACCTAACCATGTCCATAAGAGTCCTATTCTTCCTTTCTGACACTCCATTCTGTTGAGGTGTCCAAGCAAGAGTGAACTCTCTGGCAATTCCCTTCATGTCACAAAATGCCTTAAAAGTATTTGAACTATACTCTCCACCATGGTCCATTCTCAAGGACTTGATTTTCTTACCCATTTGGTTCTCAACCAAATGCACATACTTTTGAAAGTAAGTGAAAGCCTCTGCTTTGTTTCGTAGTAAGAAAACGTGAGTGAATCGAGTGTAATCATTTGTAAATGTGATGAAGTATTTGAATCCATTTCTGGACTCAACTCTTAATGGTCCACACAAATCGGAATGGACCAATTCTAACACTTCTTCCCTTCTAGCTCCATGCCCGAAAGGCTTTCTAGTCATTTTGCCTTCAAGGCATGCTTGACAATTTGGTAAAACAACTTTGGTCAAGGATCCAAGTAGCCCTTTCTTGGCTAACTTATTCAACTGATCTTGACCCACATGTCCTAACCTTTCATGCCAAGTCATTTCAGTAGTGACCTCGGTCACATTACAACTAGAAGATGCATTAAAATCGCAATTCGGTCTAAGTTCATACAAACCATTGTTAACGAAGCATTCATGAACAAATAGGTCATCTTTATAAATAGTTACACTACTATTGGTAAAATTCAAGCTATATCGATACTTCAACAAACTACTAATAGAAATTAAATTCCTACTAATATTAGGTACATATAAAGTGTCAATAAGATACAAATATCCATTACATACTAGGACTTTACAAGTCCCTATTCATAATACCTCTATTACATCATTGTTCCCAACTGCAACACACTTTGCGCCCTTGGGAAGTTTCCTGTATGCCACGAACCATGACTTATCACGGACTATGTGGTCTGTTGCCCCTGAGTCTACAATCCACAAAGAACTGCTCTCAGTTAGCATAGTACAAGATGTAACAAATACATCAGAAATAGAAGTAGGAAAATGTACCTTGGGAGGGTTCTTGCAATCTTTAGCAAAATGGCCCTCAGTCCCGCAGTTGAAGCATTTGAGTTTGAAAACGTCCCTTTTCTTCTTGAATTTCTTCAAGTTCGGACCATTTCCACCACCTTTCCCTTGCCATTGCCGCCACCCTTCTTACCTCCTTTGTTGAACCACTTACCCTTCTTTTTGAATCCTCCCTTTTTGGAGGAAGAGGTAGATGCAACATATGCACGGGAATGGTTCTTGAGCGCCAAAACCTCGGCCTCAAGTATTAGGTGACGTGCAATATCATCAAATGTTTTGATTTGAGCATTGTGACGCAAGTTGACCTTCATCAACTGCCAATCCTCATCTGGCAAGGATCTGATAATAGCCTGGACCTGTTGTTCGTCCGTGAGCTCATGTCCAGCCTTCTTCAACTGGTAGATCATTCGGGACATCTCCCTTAGGTGAGCACTCATGGTATGGTCAGCACGCTTCTGATAGTCCTCAAACCTCAGAATCATGGCTCTCTGTTTTTCAACCGAGACATCACCATACTTTGCCTTGACTCGGTCCCAAATCTCTTTGGCACTATCAAGGGTGCAGAACTCAACCATGATCTCATCTACCATAGTTGACAAAAGAGTAACCCGGCAATGACCATTCTTTTTCAAGAGTGCCACATAGGCAGTTTGGTCTTGATCAGCCGGTGGTTGAACAATCTCAGCAGTCAGGACATCTAATGTCTCCTGCTCCGTCAAGATGAACTTGACTTTCTGTTCCCAAATAGGATAGTTCTCACCATCCAATTTCAGGTCTTTGTTAAGTTCAGCAACAATACTTTTATATGCCATCTACATGATGCAAATCACATGTATCAAAGTTCAATCAATCATAACAAGACTCAAAACAAGTTACAAACACATGAAACCACACAAACATGTTCATATGTGGCAAAAGGAGTGCTTATAGCATCCAATTAGAAACACATAAACAAGTTTGCATAATTTCACATACATGTTCGTTTTGAGCCTCCAAGAAGGTTCAATATACACTTACTTTATAATTTCATGTACACATACGTGAAATCCTAATGTAACAACCATGAGCACTTCATCCAAGCCTTAGTTCCATCACCCATAAGTCTCATCAATACAATACCCAGGAAAGATGGTGGAGTCACAAACGGTCTCGCTTAAGTACCACCTCCTTAGACAGTATCATACCAACTTAACAGGGTTCCTAGAAACCTTAACTTATTTGAAGTGACTCATCCATTAAATCAAGTCTTAACTCCCTTAGATTCACCATAGTAATGTCGAAACATTAGTACTTGAATCATCATAGGGTAGAGTATTTTGATGTAACGAATGGCATGTTCCTTCTTAAACTAAGTTTCAATTCCCTCAAGTCCATCATAGTGGTAACATACACCAGTACTAAGACCATTAAGGGGCTGAAGTTCTTAGTCTAAGTCAAGGATTAATGTCACATGTATGCTACAAAAGCACACTTAGTAAGAACATGTATTACAAGTTTCTACAACATTTACATGTTCAAAGATACAATCATGGATCATACAAGCAATTCAACATGTTATTCAACCATATACAAGCATGATTCAAATCACATATTACTTTCATGCTTCCTTTGCCATTTAATTAATAATAACCCCTTTGAATAACCTAATCGGGGGTCTCCGATGGGGGTTCGGGGGCAACGCCCCCGAAAACCAGGCGAACACATGCCATCGCGGAACATATGCCATCACGGAACATATGCCATCGCGAACACATGCCATCGCGAACACATGACTGGCGAACACATGCCATCGCGAATACATGACTGGCGAACACATTTCATCGCGAACACATGACTGGCGAACACATGCCATCGCGAATACATGATTGGCAAACACATGCCATCTCGAATACATGCCATCGCGAAAAACAGGCGAACACATGCCATCGCGAACACAGACTGGCGAACCCAGTCCCCGCGAACACGGACTGGCGAACCCAGTCCCCGCGAACGCGGACTGGCGAACCCAGTCCCCGCGAACGCCTAGACACCCGCGAACATTCATACTTAACATATCACAGATGCAACACATATGTCATCAAGGCCGAAATCAACTCTGAACAAGTTACTCAACATGATGAACAAGTGGCGGTTATATCATGAAGCATCACATCTTTTCGCATTTACAGATGACTTTTCTACATATTTCGGTTACAAGTGTTACTATGAACAATTTTTAACAAACCGAAATTGTTATTAAAGTAAGCATATAACATGAATTTCGTAACCTGGCTCTGATACCATTTGAAGATTTAAAGTTCTTCAAGACTTCAATCATGTTACATGCACGTTTAGATATAGTGATTCTAGTTAACAGCGCATGATGTGTTTTATTCATAATCATGCCGTTCTTCACCATTCATCATCGGAAGAAGAAGGGGAAGAACGAAGAAGAAGAAGAAGAAGAACGTACCTTGTTCTTCAAGAAACCGGATGAAGTTGAAGTATTTCGGATTCGATCTTCCGCAATCTTCAGTTTCGTCAACTGCTCTATAATGACGAATTGAGGATGCATGCAGCAAGAGGCGGATTGTGTTGATAGAAACACAATTCAGTTCCACCCGAAATCTCTAACAAATGTGCTTAGGAATTTCGGCCAAGAAGATGAATTTTGGATTAATGATGTGTATGTAATGTGGTGCCTCTCCCTTTATTTATAGATAAGGGAGAGGTGCCAAGGCGTGGTTGGGACACCCCTTTGGCCGAAAATACATGTACTTTCGGCCAAGGGTGATAACCAACACCTCTTGGTCACAAAAGGAGGGAAGGTTCATGGTAATCTCCCTCTAACTTCCATTTTGGCGAATGGGTGGCTCCTTAGAGGCACCTCTTCGCCTAAATCAGCCTTTCTAGGTGTAGCTACTCATATGTAACCACCTAGGAAGTATTCCCATGTAGTAAGGTGCATACACCATGCACCTAGGATGCCCCTTTTACCAAAATACCATTTATTTTGTCCAAAAGGTGTAAATGGAAGTTATATCATGTGAAACATCACAAAGATGTTCCAAATGAACATAACACACATATTTGAGCTCCCATAAGCTCCTTTCAGTTCACCTCGAGCTGAAAGTCACTTCTTCATCAAGACTAGCTCTCTTGAGCTGGAGTTGAGCTGCCACAGCTACTTCTAGCTATAATGAGCTTACGTGAGTTTACTTGAGCTGTATCCAACTCCCGTGAGCTGGAGATGAGCTAAGTGCAGTTACCTTTAGCTGAGGTGAGCTGGAGTTAGCTACATATAGCAAACTTAGAGCTCTCACTTAACATCCTGAGCTCAAGTATCATATCAAATGATCTTGGTACGCCAAATATGCTAACATCTCTTGGCCTTCTCCTGCTCCATACCGTAGTACTACGGTACGTAGCAAACCAGCCGGTCGAACTCCCACTCATACTCTCCGACAGTCCTGGTGCCCTGCTCCAGATCGTCAAACTGTGACTGTCGGAGATCCCTGACTGCATCCCCGATGTACTGCCGGTGGAAGTAGTAGGCAAACTTCTCCCATGTAAGGTCCGGATCATGCCCACCTTCTCGTGCTGCGTCGGCCCTCAACTGGCCCTGCAGGCTCCTCCACCAGTGATCTGCAATATCCTGCAAATTAAACGTCGCCAACGAGACCTTAACCTCTGATGGAAGATGTAGCTCCCAAGGAGCTTATCAACTCCCGCGAACCAAGTCTCCGCAGCCTCCGGTCCTCCTCTGCCGTTGAACCTCGGGGGCTTCAAACGCTGAAACCTCTCTAGGAGTCTGACCTCATTAGACTGGTGTCTCTGCTCCTCCCGTCGTTGGTGGGACCGATGAGAAGACCCAGTATCATGCTGATCACCCTCCTCAGAATCACTCTCCTGCTGATCCTAAACACTGAGGTGGCTGCTGCCCACCTCCCAGTCCGACTGCCTCTACTGCGGCCTGACCGGACCTCTCGGTACCTACTGTCGTCCCCGAACCTGCTGGGCTGGCAGAAAGGTTCCCAGCAACTGCTGTACCTGACCCAACACCTGTATCATATCAGGAGTGGGCCTTTCTGACTGCTGAGAATTCGGGGGGGGTGTGATGTGGACATCAGCCCCATTTTTGTGATAAAGGGGAACCATTCTTCCAGAGGGTCAAAAAGGCCCTTGGTGAAGGCACGGACGAAGAAGAAGCGGCATTCTAGGCACCGGTTAAGCCCCAAGGCAGAGCCGCGCTCACAAGGATCTTGGCGAACCCATGCCCCATTGGCGAACCCTTGGCTTTTTAGCGAGGCCAAGCTCCAACGGCGAACCCGTGGCCATTGGCGAGCCCATTGACCCTGGCAAACCCATGGTCCTTTTTGGCGAACTCAAGGCCATTTGCGAATCCATGGCTCTTTGCGACCCCATGGTCGTTGGCGAAGACCCTGTGCCTCCTTTCCAGAGGCAAGCGAAGCCCAGGTGTTCGCCAAGCAGAAGAGGCCTCTATACGTAAGTCAGGCGAACCCTTCAACTTGTGCAGAGGCCCTCTTCTTCCCTTTTCCCGCCAAATGCAATTCCTGGGGGATTGGGAGCCGCGAAAGCAGGTAGCCTACAATGTCACATCAGCTGCCATCTCTGATTTCGCCCACCCTAAAACGGGGAAGCTGTTCCCTTGTCAAGACATTCTTTATTATTTCCTTCTTTCTTTCTCCTTCTATAAAAGGAAGCTGTAACCTTAGTAATAGGTAGAACTCATTTTGTAAGAACACATATTTGCGGAGATACGCATATTGTTCTTCGTGGGTCTCAAATCTTGCTCCACCAATCCATTAGTGATCCATTGCAAGAGGATCCAATATAATACCTAGCATTGTTTGATCTCGTAGTCAAAAGGTTCTAGGTCCCATTTTCCTTTCCCAGGCATTTTCAAGGGCATTGCCTCACCTCGTAGTGAGGAGGTTCCCTTGGCCGACTCTGTTTCCTTGTTCTTCCTCTGTTCTTCGTTTCCACTCTTCTGGAAACCGCCTCCAACGAGCTAGATCCGAGTTCGTGATCACTTACCCCCCCTGTGATCACATCAGTTGGTATCAGAGCCAAAGCGCTCACTGGAGGTATCGTACCGTATCATACCGTATCAGTTGTTTAAATTTCTTCAAGTAAAGCTTTTGATCTCTTTCGAAAACTTGAAGAAAAGACATCGGTTAATGATCTCTTGAGAGAAATCGAGTAGTCGTTGTCCTTGTTGAAGTTCTTGAAAGGTTTCTAAATCTGTGAGTGACTTCGAATTTGAAAAGAAAAGAGTTTTCCCCGTGTGCAAAAGAACAAGAGTTTGCAGAAAAGAAAGATTTAAACCAGTTCATAAAATTATGGGAAAAGTTCTAAATGTTCTTGAAGAGTTCATCCGAAACTCAAGTGAACAGTATTCACAGATCGAAAATAATTTCGAAAACCTGAACTTATAGTGTTTATATTGGTGAAAAGCCTTTTCTATCATTACCAACTTCTTTCAACCACCAACCAACCTCAAAACCCTAGTTCAAGTAACTAGAACTTTGTGCTTTACTTGTTTCAGACATTGCTAAGATTTCATTGGATATTCTTTGCGTGTTTGCATTTGATCTTAATTGTAGATTGGTGGTAAGTTTTGAAACTTGTGAGAACCATTGTGTTCTAAACACGAGAGAAGAGAATAAACACTAAGGGAGTGTGGCGAGGCTTCACAATACTGTCCACATGTGCAGAACTTGAGTCCCATGGAGTATGTGGAAGAGGAATGCTACCTGGAGTCGGATCCTTGTTACCAAGAGTCTGACTTCTGGGCGGAGGAAACCCTCGACCATACATACCAAGGGAACTATTCAGAGTACCCCCTTGACCAAGAAACCTGGCCAGAACCGACCCCATACTCTGAGTTTGATCATCCATACCCTACTGCACATGAATATTACTCAGGCCCAGAACCTGAACGGTTAAGGGCGAACCCTTGCCATCACCAAGATAACCCCCCTCGCTATCCTAGCTGTACGACGCCCAGCTTTGAGCAACCTCTCATTCGCGGGGCCCCATCCATCAACCGAAAGCCAACAAGGGTCCCCACTTACAAGATTGTTTCGTCGCGCCAATCACCTTCTGACCGACAGAGCGAAGCAACACCAGAAGTGCCTCAAAGATCTAGCTCCTCCACCATCATTGATGAGATAAAACAACTTGTACTTATGGTCCAGGACCAGATGTTACAAGGGCCCGCGGGGGAAGCTGCGACCGATGGTAAGGTTGAGAGAAAAACAGCTAAGAGGAAAGAAGAAATTACGAGGGGAGAGGACAGAGAGGAAAGAGAGAAAAGTGAGGCGGTCCAAGAGACCTTGAGCGAGAAAGAGAGCGATCCGAGAGAGGAGTCTGAGAAGAAAGTGGAGAGAAAACAAGAGGGAAACTCCATGACCCAAAATAGTGGAAGTGAGGACAACGTGCCTTCAACCGACCAAACTTTTCCACTAACTTCTATCTTGCAACCCCCTTGTTTATCTTCTTTGAATGTACAGGTCGCTGTGGAAAGAGAGGCTGAAAGGGGCCTTAAACAGTCCGGGAAGGAAGTGTCACCCCCTCTCGGTATGGAGGAAAAGAGCAAGAGGGAGAGGGCGAACATGGGTAACTATGCTTCTAGTCTCTCATCTCTTAACATTAAATATGAATTGGGTGATATAATTGGCGATCCCATGCCTGTTTTGGGATATGATTTAGACCCGTTGCATTGGGACCATGCCCATGAATGGCCGAGGCTTATATTTGATCCCGGAATAACTATGTGGGTTTGCTTTAAAGCTAAGTGTAAAAGTGAAGCGAAGAGAAAGGGCGGATTGTCCATCTCATTCCTTCAGACCATTTTTTGGGGAACTTTGATGTCTAACGCTTTTAGTTCACTAACCCTTGATGCCTCTTCAAGTTTGTTGTGGTGTCTTCAGATTTGTAGGGACAATTTCCTTATGAATCCGAGGACGGATTCTTTCGAAGAGGGAGGGTATGATGTGGACATCAGCCCTATTTCGCCAATAAGGGACAACCATTCCTTCAGGAGACTTAGTGGGTCCTTGGCGAAGGCGCGGGAGGAGGAAAGGCAGCAAACTAGGCCCCGACAAGGCCCCAGAAAGGCCAAGTTCGCAAGGCTCTTGGCGAATCCTTGGCTTTGGCGAGGCCATGCCCCAGCAGCGAACCCGTGGTCATTGGCGAACCCATTGACCCTGGCGAACCCATGGCCCTTTTGGGCGGACTCGAGGCCATTTGCGAATCCATGGCTCTTTGCGACCCCATGGTCGTTGGCGAAGGCCCTGTGCCTCATTTCCAAAGGCAAGCGAAGCCCAGGTGTTCGCCAAGCAGAAGAGGCCTCCATACGAATGTCAGGCGGACCCTTCAACTTGAGCGGAGGCCCTCTTCCTCCCATTTCCCGCCAACTACAATTCCTGGGGAATTGGGAGCCGCTAAAGCAGGTAGCCTACACTGTCACCTCGTCTGCCACCTCTTATTTCGCCTACCATAGATCCAGGAAGCTGGTTCCCTTGTCCAGTCATTCATTATTTTTCCTTTACCATTTTCTTCTATATAAGGCAACTTGTAACCATTGTAAAGGCAGAACATATTTATAAGAAATCAGAAATACTCCAAGTGAGGTTTTGGCTTTCTTGTTCTCATTTCTTGCATTCCATCTCCTTAAGTGATCCGTGCAAGAGGATCCAACATAATATCTAGTATTGTTTGAACTTGTATTCAAAAGGTGCTAGATCCTGCTTCCTTCCCAGGCATTTTCAAGGGCATTGCCTCACCTCGTAGTGAGGAGGTTCCCTTGGCCGACTCTGTTTCCTTCGTGTTCTTCCTCTGTTTCGTTTCCATTCTTGCTGGAAACCGCCTCCAACGAGCTAGATCCGAGCTCGTGATCACTTACCCCCCCCCCCCCGTGATCACATCAGGGGGTGAATGTGGTTGTTCAGGTCTTGGGTTCCTCTGAACCCGTCTCCTAATCCTCGGAGGTGTGGGATCCTTGTCCCTACCCTCCGGCTCTCGCTCACGCTGTCGGCGCGTGGTAACCATACCTGAAACCAAACCAACCCAAAACCATATAACCAAAGCATTTAACTCTCTCTCTCTCTCTCTATCTCTCTATCAAAGCTAGCAGCAGTATTCTAAGGCTCTGTAGTGTAGTGTAGTGCAATGCATGATGCAAAGATTCTTTTCAGAATCACAAAACCACATATTACCACTTAAACACAGAATCAGATCATGCTCATATCACAGAATCACAACATATATCAACCAAAAACTTAAAGGTACCCGGATTATGTCGCAAGCCCGCACTCGAGCTCCGCACCTCCCAAAACCCAAAATCCGCCCGGCGTACCCCAAACCTTCCAGGATGCCTCAAAGAACCGCCCGCTGCTCCACACCCATTCCGAAGTGGTTACAATAAAGAGTTGATCAGGCTCCGTACCGAACCGCCCCAGAATGGAACGTAGAACGGTGGCTTGCACTCCGAAGTCATCTTCCGCAGATACTTACTCATGAACTGACATGACTTGCTCCCAAAAGCCCGCTCCCGGACTGGTATACTTGCCTCCCAGAAACTATACTGAAACTAACCAGACTTGCCTCTTGGGTCACACCGACCCGTCCTGCTCTGATACCAACTTGATGTTACGGTCACCCCGAGTGGGTTGTGACCCGGGTGACCCGGGGCTCCGGTTTTGGCCTGCGGGTCACGTTTTTGGGCGGTTAAACGGCTCTCGGAGCTTATCTGAGCATTATTTCTGGGAATCCTTCGGGTTTTAAGGTCGTGTGGGTCCCCCGGGACATTTTCGCCGAAAATATCTTTCCGGGGCCGAGACTTGTCTCGGGACGTACAGCGGGCTCGGTAGCGCTCCCGGAACCTCGGAATGGGAAACCGTTTGCAATTTGGGATCATGGGAACATTCTGCATTGTTTTACGGAGTATATTTTCTGGGGTCCCGGGTGAATCTCGGGGCTCGGGACAGGAATCCCGGGGCCCGGGATGGAATTTTTTCCGACGGCTTCAGTGGAAGGTATGTTACGGTCACCCCGAGCGGATTGTGACTCGGGTGACCCGGGGCTCTGGTTTTGGCCTGCGGGTCACGGTTTTGGCGGTCAGACGGCTCCCGGGACTTATCTGAGCATTATTTTTGGAAATCCTTCGGGTTTGGAGGTCGTGTGGGTTCCCCGGACATTTTTGCCAAAAATATTTTTTCGGGGCCGGGGGGTTGTCTCGGGATGTACAGCGGGTTCGGTAGCGCACCCGGGACCTCGGATTGCGAAACCGTTTGAATATTTGGAATCGTGGGAACGTCTTGCATCTTTTTACGGAGTATAGTTTCTGGTTCGGGATGGAAATTTTCCGACGGCTTGGGTGTAAAGTATGTTATGTCACGAGACGGATTTTATGGTAATATTTGTGGAATTTTGGCGTGACGGGATTTTGGTTCAGGTCGACACGCGCGCACGACGGGTTTTGCTCGGGTTCAGCGGGCCCGGTAGGACACTCTGGATTTGTAAATGGGCTTTGGAAACAAGATTTGGGTGTTTTATGATATTTTAAGGGTTGTGTTCAGTTTTGGTTTCAATTGGGGTTAGGAAGTTGCGTTTGGGGTTAAATTGCAAAGATTTGGAGAGTTGAAGGACTAAGTTGTAATTAACCCAAAAGACACCAATAATAGGAAAAGGACAAAGGAGTGAGGCGGCTAAGTGGAGATGAATTGGGACACATGTCCCAATTTTATGAAAGGAAGTAGAAAAAGAAAAGAAAAAGAAATGGAAAAAAAAGTATAAAAGGAAAATAAAAATGGCAAAAGCCATTTTCTTCTTCTCTTCTCCTTCCTGCCGCCTCTTTCCTCCATGGATGCGCCTCCTAAAGCTCCAAAACTGATTTCCTTCAATACTCGACGAAGCTTCGAGGTAAGGTTACCAAAACGATCCTTGTGTTGTGTAAGTGAATAATCTGAGGTCGGATTGTGAAGATTCAACTCGGTTTGGAAACCGTGAGCTGCTGAAGTTTGGAAGTGATTATGGAATCACAAGGTTTGTTTGATTTATTGGTTTCTAAACGTTCCCAACACCTTCTTGTGCATGTTTGATAACAGGAGCGTAGGAGGAAACGCGCCTGAGGTGGTGCCGAAGTGCGTCTGAAAAATTTGGTGTAAAATCCAACGGTGGATTCAGCGAAAGGTAAGGATATATTTGTGATCAGAGCGAAGTTCTGATTCTGATGGTGTAATTGGTTTTGTCAGAAAAGGCTCGGTGTGAAAGCCGTTTTTTTCGGCCCGAGCCTCGATTTTGGCGCCAATGATATTGGCTGATTCTGTGAATTCTGAACATATATTCTGTATCTGTGGATCATTTGTGAACAGGGGTAGTCGGAAACGCAGCTGAAACTCTGCCAAAATTTGTACCGGGACAGCTGAACGAGAATTTTGATTCGGACTTGTGTGAACGATTTGGGAAAAAGGTAAGATTTAAAGGTTTGGTTGTGTTTATAAATGTATAAGTAACAATGTTCTGGCTCGGTTTGGGAAACCGAGCTTTCTATAGATTTTTGCGGGAAAGTGCGGGATTGTGCGGGTTTGGTTTCTGGGGGTCTGTTTTGGTGAGTTCTGACTTGTTTGTGGTTGTTCAGTGTGTTTCTGCGTTGGTGGAGTTGTGCGGGACCTTAAAGGGCCCAGTACTACATTTCGGGCCGGGAGCTGGGATTTCCCGGGATTTGTGCTGCGGAGCAGTTTTTCTAAGGTAAGGGTTCAACTTCTCTCGTTATGTATTCTGGAATGGGACATCATGTATACCGTGTCTAGTTGAGGCGGGTTTCGGGTTGAGGACGGTGGTTCAGTGATCCCGGGACCAGTCACATGGTAGGATACTGTTTGTAGCTCGTTTTGCTTCATGGCTCGGATGGTCTTGGAGGCCACGGATTGGTATTCTGTTCTGTATATCCGAGCTAGGTGCCAATATTTATGCTTATATGTTTTTGGTATATTCTGTTCTGTTTTGCATATGTATTATTATATGGTTCTGTTCTGTGACGAGACCCGGGTGGTCTTAGAGGCCACGGGTGCTCCTTGGTTCTGTTCTATTGGTATCCGCACCTGGGGTGCCGATACTTCTGCTCTGTGTCCGCACTGGAGGGTGCCGACATTCTGTGTATATCCGCACCAGGAGTGCCGGTATACGTCCCTACGGGGTTGGGTTTGGTACGTCCCTACGGGGTTGGGTTTGGTAATTCCCTACGAGGTTGGGTTCGGTATTTTCCCTACGGGGTTTGGTGGTGTGATGGATATGCATGTGTGTATATATATATATATATGTATATATATATATATAAATATATATATATATATATATATATATATATATATTTGTGTTTGTGTACTTCCCTAGGGGGTTTGGTTTGGTACTTCCCTACGGGGTTTGGCTTGGTTTGTTTGTGTCCGCACTGGAGAGTGCCGACATTCTGTGTATATCCGCACCGGGAGTGTCGGTATACTTCCCTACGGGGTTGGGTTTGGTATTTCCCTACGGGGTTTGGTTTGGTAATTCCCTACGAGGTTGGGTTCGGTATTTTCCCTACGGGGTTTGGTGGTGTGATGGATATGCATATGTATATATATATATATTTGTGTTTGTGCTCATTCTGTTTTGCAGGTTCGGTTCAGCAGCACTTGTACAAACTGTATCTTACCTCAGCCCTTACTGGGTTCTCCCGAGGACTCACCCCTTATATGTTTACCACCTTTCAGGTCGGTCTGACAAGCAGCCGGACTAGAGATCCGCGGTGCTTTCTGTTTTGGTTTTTAGGTATTGATAGTTCCATTGTGGAACCTCCGTTCTGTTCTGTTCTGTTCTGTTCGGGTTTAAGGAGTAGTCTCGGTAGAGGTTTCTGGTTGGTGTATCTGATTTCAGTTTCTGTTGGATTTACGGTTGACTAACTCTTCTCTCTTTGGTTGTGGTTTAGCAGCAGTAGCAGTACCTCGTGCGGGAATCTTCTGGGCGAGAGGTTTTCCTGATTCTGCACCTGGGTATTCTAGGGTTTACTTTGGTGGCTCTGTAGGTGTAGTTGCATGCATGTATTTCGGATCATGATATTGTATATGACGTATGTTCTGGAATATGTGTTGGTTCTGTATCTGTTTTCTGAGTCGAGTGCGGAGCCCCGACTTGCGTATACTGACTGCATGTTTGATTGTTAAGTTGTTTTGTATACTTGCCATGTATGTGTATTGTAGGTTGCGGGTCGTAGTACGACCAATCGGTTTGCGGGCTGAGTCATGGGACCACTGCACGTTGCGGGTTTCGGTAGTACTGATTCCGCGCTTTCCGCCGTAGCTTCCATTTCTGATGTCGCGGCCAGCTCCGCCTCCGCAACCGGGCGGGGTGGTCGTGACAAGGTATGTTATATTTTGAGACGAATTTTATGGTAATTTTTGTGGAATTTTGTCATGACGGGATTTTGGTTCAGGTCGAGAAGCGCGCACGTCGGGAATTACGCGGGAGGAGTTGGCGCGGGTGGTGCGCCAACACTTAGCCAAAATTTTAGATATTTGGCTAAGTTATGACTCATGTTTATGGGTAAATGGTCATGGGACAAGTGTCCCATGACTCATTTTGTCATAAGTATAAAAGGTGAAGGATTTATGAAATAAGGACAAGTGTTATTTCATTTTCTTCTTCTTCCTTCACCATTGCCGCCACCATTGCTATCAACCTTCAAGCTTGGTGTTCTTCAATTCTTGTCTGAAAAGAATCAAGGAATTGGGCTCCATAATTGGTAAGCTTCTTTTCTCCATGGTTTTTCAAGTTGGAGGCATGATTTGGGTGGGAAAAGAGAGGAAGTTTCAAGTTAGAGTTTGTTCCTTGCTATGAGTTTGGTTGATCTTCTTCCTCCCATCTTTTAGTATGTTCTTCTTGGGTGGGAGAGGAGTAAGAATCATGGTTTAATTTTGGAAGAAACTCCATGGATGAAAAATCCTAAAAATGCCGAAATTATGGGTGAATTTCTAAAATGATGTAGAGTTGTGTTCTTGAATCATGCTTGGGATATGTTGTTCCTTGCATGATTCTAAGACCTTCTATGGATTCAATTTGATGGAAAGCATGCTAGGGAAGAAACCCCTCTTTGGCCGATTTCTTAAAGCTAGGGTTTGTGTTGAATTGTGGTGATTTAGGTGAAATTGGTTAGTAATCATGCTTAGGAAGTGTAATTGGTGGTTAAAGTGAGTAATTGGAACCCTGTATGGATTGAATTGGAAGTTGGGTGAAAAGTTGACAAAGGGCCGAAACTTGAAGTGAAACTTTAGTTAAGTTGGTGTTGTGTTTTGGTTGTTTTGAATGGTAATTTGGTATCGGGGTTGGATTTAGGTGCGTAATGGTATTTGAAACGTCGTTTTCGGATAATGGGAGAAAAAGTTACCTTTATGCGGGATTTCGGGTAAAGTGTCTGGAAAGTGGGGTTTAAAGGTTGGAATTTGTTTGTGGGTGTATGAATAAGGATGTTCTAGCTCGGTTCGTAAAACCGAGCTTTCTGTGGATTTTTGCGGGAAAGTGCGGGATTGTGCGGGTTTGGTTTCTGGGGGTCTATTTTGACGAGTTCTGATTGGTTTGTGGCTGTTCAGCTTGATTCTGCATTAGTGGAGCAGTGTGGGACCATAAAAGTCAAGTTTTCACTTTTGGGGCTGGGAGCCGGGATTTCCCGGGAGTTGTGCTGCGGGGCAGTATTTTCGAGGTAAGGGCTCAACTTCTCTCGTTATGCATTTTGGGCTATGATATTTGTATATCGGGT
Organism: Stellera chamaejasme; assembly: GCA_024586325.1. Taxonomy (NCBI): domain Eukaryota; kingdom Viridiplantae; phylum Streptophyta; class Magnoliopsida; order Malvales; family Thymelaeaceae; genus Stellera; species Stellera chamaejasme. Next base: position 22,593,552 of record CM044984.1, on the reverse strand, counting down.
TTAGTTGAGGCGGGTTCCGGGCTGAGGACGGTGGTTCAGTGATCCCGGGGCCTGTCATATGGTAAGATGCATGTTCGTGTCTGCTCCAAGGCCTGGATGGTCTTGGAGGCCACGGGTTTGTATTCGGTTCTGCATATCCGCACTAGGTGCTGATATCTTTGCTTATATTTTTATATTATGTGTTATTCTGTGACGAGGCCCAGGATGGTCTGGGTACCATTTGTACGAGATGTTACCTCAGCCCTTACTGGGTCCTCCCGAGGACTCACCCCTTATTTGTTTACCACCTTTCAGGCCGACCTGACAAGCAGCCGGCGGAATAGAGTTTCGCGGTGCTTTTGGTTGTTTGGGTTTTGCAGGTATTTAACTGTTCCATTTCGGGAACTTCGGTTCCGTTTTAATTAAGGGGTAGTCTCGGTGGAGGCTTTGGTCAGTGTATCATACTTTGTTTGGATGGTTTTCAGTTGACTAACTTTTGTCTCTCTCTTTGGTTATGTTTAGCATCAGTAGCAGCAGTACCACGACTCGCGAGATCGGAGACCTCGCGAAGGCGAGGCGAGACCACGGCGAGAGGACCGCGAGGGTGAGACCTCGCGAGACCCGGCGAGACTTGAGACCCGCGAGGGGTAAGACCTCGTGTAGGCGATACTTGAGACCATGAGGAGTAAGACCTCGCGCAGGCGGTACTTGAGACCGCGAGGGTAAGACCCCGCGAAGGCGATCTGGGAGACTATGAAGAGTAAGACCTCGCGCAGGCGAGTTGGGAGACCGCGAGGGCGAGGCCCCGCGCAGGCGTTATCTGATCCTGATGCGTTGCGAGGACGCATTTGCTTGGGTAGTGTACCAAGATGCCTCCTCCTGAAAGCGGAGTATGGGCAGGGTCCTGTACTCCGTTTTGAAATTATTTTGTTGAGGACAGTAGTAGCCACAAGATTGAGTTTGTGTGGAGTGCGAAGATCTTTTATAATCTGATTTCAGACGTTGGATCCTTCATGATCCTTGTGAGCTATTGAGGGGGCATTTGCTTGGGTAGTGTACCAAGATGCCTCCTCCTGAAGGCAGAGTATGGGCAGGGTCCCGTACTCTGTTAAAATTCAAAGTCTTGGAGCTGGCGAGGGCGGCATGCCGCTTGTGGACTGTTTGAGTGTAACGAAAGTGAGGGGTTTTCTCAGTATTTAAAATAAGAGAGATAACGGGAGGTGAAAGGTTTACTAACCGTTTAGATGTTGGCACGTGCGCCTCAGGAGTGGATTACGCTTAAAAAGTGCTTTTCATTTCCGCGGGCTTATAAAAGCGTGTCCGAGAAGGATGAAACTATTCATCTTCACTTTTGCATTTCCTCGTTATTGCGCCGAGTAGTCTTTTCGCATTCTTGCGTGTTTGAACCGTTCATCGGTTGTTGCAAGTTCTTTTGTGGTGATTCTTTGCTTCCCGTTCGTAACTTCGCCGTCCGTTCGTGCGTTTGCTGCCTGCTCTACCGTTCTTTTCACCGGCAATTTAAGCAGGTAAGATTTCTTCCGAGCACAGTGAGTGCTTTTCTGAGCACGATGAGTGCTTGACAAAATGCCTCTGTTAGGCTCTTCCGATTTATACGCCTGTTGCTCGATTTTTTGCAGAAATGGAGCCCAAGGAAGCCGTGTGTCCGGTGATTGCTACCGTGGAGAAGACCACAACGAGTTTTGACAAGATTCACCAGGAAATGGTGAAGGCCTTTTTCCCAGTGGAGAAGGCTTTGGTGTTTACCGCCCGTACGGGTGCCTGCCGGGCGTTGGGTCTGCCGACGACCGAGGAGAACTTGGAGAACCAGGTGCTGTGTCTGTACACGGCACAGCTCGCGGCGGGGCTGCGGTTCCCCTTCCCGCCGCTGGTGCAAGATCTGTGCGCCGAGTGGGGGCTGCCACCATCACAGTTGGCGCCCAACACGTTTCTGACCATCGCAGGCTTCACTGTTGCCTGTCGGATGGCTGGTGCAAAGCCGTTTGCCGACGTCTTCCGACGGTTTTATCGGCTGGAGCTGCGCAGTGGAAGCGCATTCTTCCATGTGACCCCCATAAATGTTGGGGGGAACAATTCCATCTCGTTCATCGCCGCGCCCAAATCCTACCATTCCTGGCATGGATCCTTCTTCTTCCTGCCCCGCGAAAACTCATGGAAATTTCCCGTGGCGAGGATGCGGCGATCAGTGCAGAGCATCGCGCGGAGGCCTGAGTTGACTTCCAACGGGCTGCGGTGGCAGGCATACGTCCAACTTTTGGGATGGTTGGACGATGTGTTTGCGAGGAGCGCCTGTGACGAGCTTTTCCCTTTCTCTGCCACCCAACTTGATGAGACAACATTGAGGTGGGCTGGGATCAGCACGGGCTTCCTGCTGGACCCTGAGGTGCCCCCGCCATACGAGGGATGGGCCCCAGCCCATCGCGGGGCAGTGGTAGATGCCCTTACCGCAGCGCTGGCAGGGCCAAGAGGTACGTTTGTATATACAAGTGCATTGCACAAATGTAAAATGCTTAGCAGAACCTGGTCTGAAGTTTTTTCCTTCTGTTTGCAGACGCCTCCATTGAGTCTGGCGAAGGCAAGGGCAAGAGAGCGTCCATGCGCGTTGCCCAGCAGGTGCACATGGCCTGTGCATTTGGGAGGGATGCCCCTGCTGGGGCTGTCAAGGCGTTGGGACGCATTGTCCCTTTGCGAAGAAGAGGGCCGCCACCAAGTCATTGGTGTCCCCTCAAAGAGAGAAGAAGAGGAGAGTGGCTGCTGGCGATGTGCAGCCTGGAGAGGGGAGTGCCTCCGCCGTTGCTGAAGAGGCCAAGGGGCCTGCAGAGGCAGAGGGATCTGCAGCAGTCCCTCCTACTGAAGAGGCTGCGGGGCCTATTGGGGAAGAGGTCCCCGCCATTGTAGAAGAGGCCGCAGAGCCTGCGGAGGGGGCAAGGGGACTGGAAAAAGAGGTCCCTTCCGCTACTGGAGAGGCCACGCCCATTGTAGAGGGCTCAGAGGGGGTGCGGGCGGACACCGCTGCTCCCATAGAGGCTGTGCCCATATCAGTGGTGGAGCCAATTCCCCCTGAGGATGCCGCCGTCCTTGAGGCCTTCGTGTCTGGGCTCTTTGCGAGCCCTTCTCCAGCTCAAGGTGAAGACTTGCCTGGGCACGTGGTCGCGGCAGAGATTGCTGCCAAGGGGAGCGCGCCCCCTAAAAGGGGCAGGATGTCAGCGGGGGAAGTCCTGCTGTTCATGAGGAGGAGGGGCCAACAGGCTGCTAAAGCAATCAGCAGTTCTGGGCAGCAGGAGGCAGTGGTCACTCCTGTGGAGGAGGAGGTGGTGATCACCCCTGCAGGGGAGGAGATGGAGGCCACTACTGTAAGGGAGGAGGCCCCTGTGGCAATCCCTTCTGGGGAGGAGGCCCCTGCAGTGATTCCTTCAAAGGAGGAGGCCCTTGCGGCGAAGGGGAAGGGGGTCTTGAGAATTCAGGAGACTTCCTCCTCTTCTGATAGCGAGGCCCCAGAGGAGGGGGCACTGGTAGCGCGGTCCTCTGTGAGGACAAGTGGTTGGGAAGAAGCCCAACCTTCCAGCAGCCAGCCAGAGGCTAGTGGATGGGTGCAACCTTCTGCTGGTAAGTCTCTTTATTAAAGATTGTGTTCCAACGTTTTCAGTGGTACTGATACTTGTAATCTTTTGAAGGTGCGGGGCCTTCTGGGCAAGAGCGCGGCCCTCGCGAGGTCTGCGCGGACCTGGGGACCATGACCGAGATTTTGGAGGAGACCGGGGTGTGGCCCCATTATTTGGAGCGAAGGCGAGTTGCTGCTGCGACAGCCCCCAAGTGGTCTGAAAAGCCAGTTACACTGAGGGTCACGAGGGAAGACCTCAGGGCCAAGGTGTACAAGGAAGAGGGGAAGCTACTGCGCGATGCGTGGGACCCGGTCTTCCTTCTCAACAATGACAACTCATTGTTGTTGGGAGGGGAGAAGACCCTCTTATCGTGCCTGGAGGGGCTGCGCACCCCCTATGACAGGGAGGTGATAGGGCGAAGCCTAGACTCCCCTGCTGAGTTTATGAAGGAGGCAGCCAAACAGAGTCTGCGGGTAAGACCACCTTTGGTCTTTGTTTCATAAGTTTTGTTCTTCTTTCTGTCTTGCTGAATGGATTTGGATGCAGGCCGCCGTTCAAGGGTACGCTGCCATGGAGCAATGGCATGACTTTCTCAAGTATGCCAACAGGCGGGACGGCGCCCAAATTGCTGAGATAGCATTTCTGAGGAGGGAGCTGGAAGGAAGGGAGGAGGAGCAGGCCAAGCGAGTGGCCCAACTGGAGACTTGGTGCGACTTCCTTAACAAGGAGCGGACCGCTTGCAGGCTGCGTCGGTGGGAGTAGGCCCATTTGATTGATGCATTTAAGCACCGTTTCCTTCAACAGGAAGCAGAGTTGGAAGCCAAGCAGATTGAGGCTGCTGTCATGAAGGAGTCATTCCTCTCTTTGGAGGCTGAAACAAAAGCTGCCCTCGCGGAGGCGAAGGCCAAAGTTGAGCTGGCAGAGGCTGCAGCTGAGGAGGTGAAGCGCCAGGCCATCGCCCAGGCCCAGTTGGCGGAGGGGAAAGCAGAAGAGAGCAGGCTTGCTGCTGAGGATGCCGCGAAGGCACATTTGGAGATCACCACTGATCTCAAGAAAGAGGTGGCCTCAGTATGGGAGATGGAGAAGGCTTTGGGCCTTCCTCCCTTCGCAGATGAGGACCCTGAGTCCCCTTCTTCCATTAAGGTGTCCATCCCTAAGAGGATGCCTCGATTGATGGAGAAGCTTGGTGAAATCCAAGCTCAAGGTGAAGCAGGGGCGCAGGCCTACGAGGAGGGCTGGCTGCGATGCCGCTTCCAAGTGGAGAAAGCGTTCCCAGAGCTAAGTCTTGGGATTCTGGATGCTGCGAACACCAGCGATCCAGCAGTAGAGGCCCTGCTCAACTGGGGGGAGCAGGGGAAGAAGATGGGAGATGCATGGTATGCCATGCTGGATTAGGGCGGAGGCTCCAATATGTGGATGGCCCCCCCTCTTTTGTGTACAAATGGGATCTGCAATTTTGGAATGAAGTAAAATTTTGATTTACCTTCATTGTTTGTAGTCTCGCTTTTGTCTTGCGATAGCATTGTAGGGTACGTTAGCTAGGTCAACAACCGTAGGCTAAGTCCCATTCGTGGCGAGGGGTCTGCTGGGGTTCGCAACGGCGAAGCCACAGAGATCACTTGTCGAGACAAGTTGAGACAGATCACTTGTTGAGACAAGTTGAGGACCCGTTTAGGGTTCGCGGCGGCGATGCCTTTGAAGACCATGGATGAGATTTCCCCTCGTGGAAGGTCTGCTGGGGCTCGCGAAGGCGGCTCACACAGAGACCTTCCTGGCGATATTTCAGGGAGTAAGCCCTTGGGTAGTGTACGAGTGTACCAAGTAGAGGATACCTGCAGAGTGCTCATCAATTATATGATAAGGATGGAGTAAAGCTCAGTTTACCTTGAGCCTGAAGTCGCGCGATGGCGAAGGCAGTGGAGTACTTGTTGAGACAAGTGAAGAGCCAGCTGGAGTTCTGGGGGATGAAACCCGCAACTGTGTTTGGGAGCCCGTGCGGAAGGTCCGGTAAGGTGCGCGTGGGTGACTTACACAGGGACCTCCCTGAAGGAGCCAAAAGGGGATTACCCTTCCGCATCGCAAGAGGATTACCCTTGGAGCGGGGCGAGTTGAAGGTCAGTTGGGGATGAGACCCGCAACTACCATTGACGCGATCGCAGGGGGCTTCCCTTTGTGTGGGTGCGCGAGTAGGACCTGACAAGGTCGGATGCCGCGATTTGGGCAAGTGGCCAGTCTGACCGGTTGGGTGCAGATGGCAATTTGAGAGGGCAGTTGTGTAACTTGTGTTGCCGTGTAATGCTGTAAGAGAGGAGGAAAAATGCACTTGTATTTTATTGAATTGAAAAAATAAGACTGAGGACTTACACGTAATATGGGCGTAATTCATCCGCATGAAAGTTGCGGGGAAGAAGACGACCATCATGGTCTTGTAGTTCATAGACTCCTGGGCGGACTTGTTTATGAACAATATAAGGTCCGTCCCAGTTGGGTCGCAAGACACCCTGTTTGGGGTCGCGAGCAGTGAGGGCAGACTTGAGCAAGGCAAGGCCCCCTTGTTGTAGCCCTTCGGTCTCACCCTGGCATTATGATGAAGACTGAGCCTCTGTTTTAGGGCAAACATGCGAAGGCGAGCTTGGCGCGAAGCCCTTGAGAGTTGGCTTCGTCATTGAAGTTGATCATACGGATCGTGGGAAGATCTGCCTCAATAGGTAGAAGCGCGTCTGCGCCATAAACCATTGAGAAAGGTGTCTCGCCTGTTGGGGTGCACGTTGTGGTGCGGTAGTCCCACAAGACGCTTGGGAGTTCATCTACCCAGCGGCCTTTGGCCCCCTCAAGGCGCTTCTTGAGGCCCTCCTTGAGGGTGCGGTTAGTGACCTCAACTTGGCCATTAGACTGGGGGTGCGCCACTGGGGCGAAAAGCATGCATACGTTGTTGTCCTGGGCCCATTGTTGGACGCTATGACTGGCGAACTGAGTGCCATTATCTGTGATGATAGCGCGGGGGCTACCATACCGGCAGACAAGATTCTTCCAAAGGAATTTGATGATCTTGGCGGAGGTGATAGAAACCAGGGGTTCTACTTCGACCCATTTAGAAAAATAATCAACTGCGACCACACAGAAGCGGTACTGACCTGGCGCGGTCGGCATTGGACCGATGAGATCAAGGCCCCACAGGGCGAAGGGCACTGGGTTTGTCAGTGCTGGAGACTCCGTAGATGGCAGTCGCTGGATGCGAGAGTTGATCTGGCACTGGTGGCATGTTTTGACCAGTGCGGCGGCGTCCTTTTTCAGGGTGGGCCAGTAGTATCCTTGGCGAAGGGCCTTGTGGGCAAGTGCCTCCACAGCAATGTGTGCGCCACAGTTGCCTTGGTGGAGAGTGTCCAAAACTGAGTGTCCCTCAAGGGTGCTGAGGCATCGTTGGAGGGGTGCTGCGAACCCGCGATGCCACAATTGTTCATCAATGAGAACAAAGCGGATGGCACGCTTGCGCGTTTGGGGGTCCGCGGCGCTGGCTTGCAGCTCAGCGATAATGGGGACTCTCCAGTCTGCGACCGGATCTTCTGTTGCTAGTGAAGCAATATCAATGGCCTCCGCGATGGAAGGGCTGGCGAGGGTAGCCAAGGTGGAGGGAGTCTTTCCCTTGGACAGCATGTCTGCTGTAGTATTCTCAGAACGAGGAACATGGATGAAGATGGCCTCTTCAAAGTTGGTCCGCAAGGTGTTCACCAACTTAAGGTACTTTATCAGGGTGGCGTCTTTGCATTCAGCGTACCCTTGGACCTGGTGGATCACCAGTTGCGAGTCGCTATGGACATGGAGGCGGCGAATGCCTGCCTTTATGGCGAGCTTGAGCCCCGCGATGAGGGCCTCATACTCTGCAACATTATTAGTTACTTGAAATTGGAAAGAGACGCGAAGGGAAGCTTCCATACCTAATGGTCCTCGCAGATATACGCCCCCTGCGGGGGATCCAAGTTTGGATGAGCCATCCACAAACATGTCCCATTCTGGGGGAATGGGTTGTGGCGTGAGGCCCTGCTCAGGGGCTGGAATGATGTCGACATCTGAGAACTCCGCAATGAAATCGGCGAGGGCCTGGCCCTTAATTGCCTTTCTGGGCTCATAGTTGATGTTAAAGCCACCAAGCTCGATACACCATTTGGCGAGGCGCCCTGAATGTTCGGGTCGCCTGAGGATCTCCTGGATTGGTAAGTCCGTCCGGACTATAATTGTGTGCCCTTGAAAGTAGGGCTTGAGCTTCCGCGCTGCATACACCAGAGATAAGATAGCCTTTTGGAGAGGAGGATACCTTGTTTCCGTATCCTGGAGAGTGTGGCTGGTGTAATAGACTGGCCATTGCTTGGCAGCCTCTTCCTTAATAAGGACAGAGGCGACGCTCTTGTCTGAGGTGGCGAGATAGAGGACCAGGTCATCGCCTGGCCTTGGACACTTGAGTGCAGGCAACTATTGTAAGTGCTGCTTGATTGAGTCATATGCCTCCTGGCATTCCTCTGTCCATTTTCAAGCCTTCTTCTTGCGGATTTGGTTAAAGAAAGGTCTGCAGCGGTCGCTGAGTTTAGAGACGAATCGTCCCAAGGCCACCAGCTTTTCTGCCAGTTGCTGAACTTCTTTGAGTCCCCTAGGGGTGCGCAGAGTGGTGATAGCTTCAATCTTTTTGGGATTCGCATGGATCCCTCCTTTAGAAATCTGGTAACCCAGAAACTTGCCCTCGCCAACGCCAAAGATGCATTTCTTTGGGTTCAACCGCATGTTATACTTGCGGAAATTGGCGAACGTTTCCTCCAAGTCTGCGAGGTGTGTCTTGGTGGCCTTGCTTTTGACCACTATGTCATCAACATAGGCCTCAAGATTTCGGCCAATTTGGCCTGCGAAGACTTGATTCACAAGCCTTTGGAAAGTAGCCCCTGCATTCTTTAAGCCAAAGGGCATCCGGATGTAATGGTAGACGGCTTCGCCAGTGGTGAAGGCAGTTTTGACCGCGTCCTCTGGGTCCATAAAGACTTGATGGTATCCACTATATGCGTCGAGGAAAGAGAAGACTGAGTGATGGACGGTTGAGTCAACCAGCTGATCAATAGAGGGTAGGGGATAGGGATCCCTTGGGCAGGCCCTATTGACCCCTTTGTAGTCTACGCAAAGTCGCCACTGACCACCTTCCTTATCCGCGAGGACTATATTAGCAACCCACTCAGAGTAGTGAACCTCCTTGATTATATTTGCCTTAAGCAATTTTTGCACTTCTGTGCGTACAAAGTCCTTACGATCGGGGGCCATGCCTCTAGGTTTCTGTCTAACCGGGCTAAAGCCGGGCAGTACACTTAATTTATGAGAAATAATAGCAGGATCCACACCTGGTAAGTCCTCAGGGCTCCATGCGAAGACATCGCTATTGGCATGGAGGACGTGGATGAGTGCTTGCTGGTCCTCTTCCTCAAGGTCTTTTCCATACCGAAACTTTTTGCCTGGAGAGATTTCAACCTCTTCGAAGGCCCCAGACAAGTCAGGAGCGGCCTCGCCTGCGGGCCCAGTTTCCTCCATGGGTGCCTTTCTCTTAGGCTCTGATGGCTTGGGGAGCTGAGGAGGTCCTGCGAGGGCAGAGACGTAATTGCCTCTGGCCACGTTTTGATTGACAAAAATGTAGGCATCCCCTGCCGCGGTGTGGAAAACCAAAGTCAGGGCCCGCACATCACAGCGGACGTGGAACTCAGTTTGCGTGTGACGCCCAATGATGGCGTTGTATGGCGTGGGACGATCAAGGACAATGAAGTCCACAAAGCTGGAGTGGCAGACTTGCTTCTTTTCTTTGGTAGCCCCCATCATCATGAAGGGGAGGGTGATTGTCCCCAAAGTTGGGATTTCATCCCGTCCCACTCCAAAGGTGGCCCCCTTCGCCGGCTGGATTTGCGATAGGGGCACCTTGGCTTCAACCAGAGTGTGCTTGTAGATCACATTGGCATTCACCCCAGTGTCCATGTAGACTCTGTCAATGTCCCATCCCGCGATGCGGGCAGTGATAACCAAAGGGTCCGCGTGAGGTACTGCAACAGAGGTGCCATCGCGGCGATGCAGTAAGTGAGTTGAGGAGTGATCGATCTGATAGATCTGCCTCATGTGACGGCGTCTTGCCGCTGCGCCTTCACACTGCGTGATTACGCTGATATGCCCCCTTGCTAGGGGAATTTGGACTAGATCTTCCCGATCTGGATTTTGTTGGGAGCGACCCCGCCTGCGGTCCCCCTGCCGGCGATCCTCCTGATTATTTTCTCGCCGGCGACCCTCATCATCATGGAGCAAGAACTCCCTAAGTTTGCCCTGAGCAAGCATATCTCCAATCATGCGCTTGAGCTCAAAACAGTCCTCAGTGTCGTGACCCTTGTCACGATGATAGCGGCAGTACTTACTGCTTTGCCTAGTTACTTCTTGGGAGAGTGGGCGAGGCCACTTGGGGACCTCCCTCTTCTGTTCCAGAGCATGGAGAATGTTGGTGCGAGATTCTCGAAGTGGTGGGAGAGTTGGATACGTCCTCTCTCTATTAGATGGCGTAGGGTACTGCCTCTGGGACCTGGAGTCCCCTCGCGAGGGATGCCCCTTCGCATCTGACGTGGTGGTCCGCGCAAGCGGTCGAGTGACCTCCTCCGTGTTCATGAACCGGGCAGCCGTGCTCAAGAACTGTTCCATGTTGGCGGGGGGGTTGGTGTGCACATCCACGAAGAAAAGGGTTTCCCAGCGGAGACCCTGAGTAGCCGCAAGCAGGCGGGCTTCCTCCCCTAGATTAGGGACTTGGATTGACTCCGCCTGGAAACGCTGAATGTACTCCCTGAGGGGCTCATCTTTCTTTTGGCGTATTTTGAGGAGGTGTCCCGCCGTTTTGGGGGGAGGTTTGGACACCACAAAGTGGTTGGAGAAGTTGCGGGAGAGCTCCTCAAAGGAGTCAAAACGCTTATCGCGGAGGGTGGTATACCAGTTCGCCGCGGCCCCAGTGAGTGTGGAGCTAAAAGCCCTACAGAGCGTGTTGTCGTCCGCCCTCGCGATGGCCATCGCGGAAACGTAACGTTGTAGATGAACACCTGGGTATGAGAGACCGTCATAGGCATCCAGCTTAGGCTGGCGAAACTGATCTGGAAGAGGGGTCTCCAAGACCCGCTGGGTGAAAGGTTGGGTCCAGAGGTGGTCCAAACCCATCCTGGCAATATTATGAACACTGGCCCTCTCTTCCGTTTTTTCCACTTCCTCTAAACGTCTAGTAAGTGCCATAAGTATGGACGAAGGAGGAGTGTCAGGATGACTTACTTGTTGAGGCGGAGTGGCAGGGCGTTCAGGTTGGCTGGTTCGCAACGTTCCAACGCTATCCAGAACGCCCCTAAGAGTAGTAGCGAGTGTCTCGCGTAAGTTGTGAGCCACCGCCTCAGTGATTGTTTGCAGAACGGCCGGATCAAGGCCCGTTGGTGGAGTATTTGGTGGAAGAGTGTTGCGCTCCTGAGGCACGTTACGGTTAACGTGGGAGGAGCTCTCCTCCGTTGAATGAACACAGAGTTCTCCCCGTTGTGGGGGAACGTTGTTTGGGGATGCTTCTGATCGTGGATCATTGTTTGTGTTCGTCGCGGGAGGATTCCTCCTTCCCTGACGGCTGTGCCTGCTTGCACTCCGGGTAGTTGGCATGACTTACTTGTGGTTTGTGATATGGGTTTTGATAAGAACTTTCGTTCCCACAGACGGCGCCAAACTGATATCCGCGCTCCTGAAGCAGGTGCGAACTCTCAGTTGAATGGTTGATGGTGATGATGTTCTTGAGAGCTCCAAGCTTGCTGTTCAGAGTAATCTGTGGAAGATAAAGAGAATACTCAGAAGTAGCAAGAGAGGAGTGGGGGGCGTGTAGTAGCTTACCCAGTTTAAGGTGGACATCACCCTATTTATAGAGTGATGCCAGGAGAAGAGCCTCCCCCAGTTGAAGCCTTGGACAGGCTGTGAGACAAGTCTGTCAGACTTTAGGAGATAAGGCGGCTGTGATGATGAAGATCTCAGCAAACCGCCTTAAGTGATTCGCTTGTCAGAGAATGTCTGGCGTATGAATCTGGTGAAGATCACTCAGGCTCGTGCTGACCTCCTCATTGGCTGCTCAATGTCAGATGACCAAGTGGCCTATCTCCTAGTGGAGCAAGTAGCAGGCGAAGGCCTGCAAGGGGCGAAGGCCCAGATAAAGCATAGCCAATAAAGGTGTAAGGGTCGCACGAACCTGAGTGCAAGGGCCTTATCTGGGCGGGGCCAGTATAGGCATGAGAGTCCTCGCGAAGGCGAGTTGAGAACGTGGGAGTGAGACCCGCGAAGGCGAGTGAGATCGCAAGGGCGAGACCTGAGACCGCGAGGATGACCCGCGAAGGCCTAAGAGACTCGCGAAGGCGAGACTTGAGACCCGCGAGGGCGAGACCTCGCGAAGGCGAGACTGAAGATCTTGCACAGGCGAGACTGGGGACCGCGAGGGTGAGACCCGCGAAGGCGGGCAGGGAGACCACGAGGAGTAAGACCTCGCGCAGGCGGTACTTGAGACCGCGAGGGTGAGACCCCGCGAAGGCGATCTGGGAGACCGCGAAGAGTAAGACCTCGCGCAGGCGAGTTGGGAGACCGCGAGGGCGAGGCCCCGCGCAGGCGTTATCTGATCCTGATGCGTTGCAAGGACGCATTTGCTTGGGTAGTGTACCATCACGCTAGCAGCGTTACTCGCGAGCGGCCTTCTACATGTTTAGGAAGCAACTTGAATTTAGTAATGCAATTATTTTTGTCGAAAAAGAGGAGGTTGGAGATGAGGTGACATATGTATTTTCAAAGTTTGGACAACCTAATTCTGATCGGGTTGTGGAGTTTAGTGCAACCACTCATTCAATGACGTGTTCATGTAAAAGGTGGGAGAGTGTTGGCATCCCTTGTGCACACATGATTTGTACTTTGAAACATCAAAATATAGTAGAAATACCAAAGTCATGCATCTTGAATAGGTGGACAAAAAATCCCAAGGACTGGGATTCCCAGTCCAAAGAGCCAGATTTATCTCAACAGAGGTTGGCTGTAATAAGGTTTGGGGCACTTGTTTTCGGTTTCAAACGAGTATGTCATCTTGCTTCCAAATCAATAGAATCATTCAATGAGGGTTGTAAAGATTGTGCTACGCTCACAACAAAGTTTGAAAAATATGTTGCACCAAGTGCACATCAAGCAGCTAAGGGAATATTGGATCCCATTATTGCGAAAACGTATTGTGTTATGATTTTGGTAGTTATGTTGTAGGTCTTTTTAAATTATATTGTGTACTGCATATCGCTTTCGATTAACACAACTTTATTCGTAGGATCTGGACGAAGTAAAGGAAAAAGTACAGCTTCAAGTAAACGTGCAAGCCACAGAAATAAAGGGACATAAGATCCCCCTCAAAATAATACTTGATTCTCATTGTGAAAGGTTGGTTCTGATCTGAGCTTTGTTACTACTGCTTTAGAATGTAAATTTTCCTTTACAGTAATTTTTACTGATTCAAAATGTGATGATGTCATTTTTTACTGATTTAGAACTAGTGATGATGATGTCATTTAGCTGATTCAAAATGTTCCTTTTATTATTATAACTGATTCAAAATAATACCTGACTATGAATTTTACTGCGAAATTATGTTGTTCTTTGGCGCCATATCCAACCTTTATGCTTTAAGAATCATAGGAGTTGAAAAGTGAAGTTTCAACTCTGTGTCACTTTCAAGGTCTGAAAACTGCAGATTTTGTTGTGTGATTGAATTGAAGATTTGGAGGACATGTGATGGCTCTAGGCCTTTATCTGACTTATTGTTTTAGGATGCCCATGAGTGATTCATTCCCTAGGTCAGTTGGTAGATGGCTCCATATTAGCCAACTGTACCTAGTTACAAATTACAGTAAATCATTAATAAGAACTGCTTTTTAACACTGTGATGTAAGGTAGCATTGGGGGGTGAAACATGCTTGCCTAGACTTGCAAGTGCTACACTAGGACGTGTGTTTCCCTTTTGGACTGAGACTTCAAATGGTAAGAGTTGGTTTCCAACTGTTTATGTTCGTGGCGTAAAATAAAGATGTTTGTAGCTCATTCTTGCCCGAGATGCCTAATAACTGTTGTCTATAGGATTTGATAAATGCATGTTTATGAAGGTCGCCCGTGGCCACATTGATCAAGCAAACACTATAAGGAGGAGGCTCACATCAAACCCTGTTTTGGGTCCAATAATTAGCACAACTGTGCAACCTGCAGAGGCCCTGGAAGCAGCGAAACGAAACTATTTAACTGCTCAGCAAACCAGTGTGGCACACCAACTCCTGCCTTCCCAGCCTGCTGTTTCATTTGGGCCTTCAAAGATCACTGATGAAGAGAACAAGAAAGCAGTAGCTGCTGCTATGGCAGCTAAGCTTGATGCTTCAACTTCTTCGGCTCAGATGCTTTCATGTTGAGATATCTTTATTCTTGTTGAGATTGCCAAAATCAAATATTTTATTCATGTTGAGATTTCTTTATTTACGGGCAGATTTATTTATACCACCTTAGTTTATCGTCTACGACTTATTTCATAATAATTTATCATTAATAAAATCGGTCTTCTTGTTCAAAACAAATTAAGAAAAAATGTTCTATTTATTGTTAAAATCCCCAAAATAAATGATTTCGCCTTTTAAATATAGCTAATTCAAATATCAAATATAAGTAACTTAAAACTTTTAAATTTAAAGTTAAACAAAATAAAAAAAAGCTATAATCCCAAAAAATCTAGCATGTAAAATTTAATTATACTTGAAATAAAGATCAACGAGTAAAAAATAAATTGATATTTTAGAAGAAGAAAAAAATCAATAAATTGATTAAAAAAGTTGATACCACTTATTTATAAGCATCAAAAAATGAGGAAAACCGTGAAAATAGGATAATAGACTGAATTAGAATAAATTAGAAAACAACATCTTCATTCTATTAAAAAATACTAACTAAATTTTTAGTATTAAAAAGGTAAAAGAGAATGAGCAAAAAAAGTGTTTTAATTATAACCATAAAAACTTAAAGGGCCAAGGAAATATAAAAAGACTTGCGGGGAAATATATAAAATAGAAGATATTAAAAAAACATTTAAAGTAAAAAATAAATAAATTTTAGAATGAGCAAAAAACACACAACTTTTTTTGTTTTGTTTTATGGAACTCGATCATGAAAGAAACGAAACCTACAACAAGTCAAACTCCAAATGTTCCATTTACTCTATAAATACATGCATGAGTGGATTAGGGTTGTCAACATCATCTCTAATTTTTTTCTTAGAAAGCAGATCGAGAAGATGAATACGCAATAGGTATGTATTTTCATCTGTATTTATAATTTTCGTAATTTTTTTATCATATATGGTTTTTCATGGAGACCTTTATTTTTCATGAATTTATTTCATACTTGACTGTGTTTTATCTTTCACTTGTTCATACTTAAATCATAAAAATATTTTATATTACCACAGGTTCTACTTGATCGTATTAGTAAACTTGAAGAAACTATTTTAGAAGTCAGGACAAATGTTAGCACTCTCACTACCAAACTGATCGAGATTACTTTGACTTTACAGTCAGTGCAGAACAATATGCCTGCAACAGTTGCTGCTGAAGTATTGCGGATGATTAACCAACAAAAGGGTTCTGATTTAAGTTTTCAGCATACACCACAGACTGAGAAGGGGAACCGAGACCCAACCTCTTACACGCCAGAGGTTTGTCTTTTCTTGTAGTAAATGATGATCCTGAAAATTTAGTATTTTTCTACTTTAACACCTTGTCCGCCCTGCAGAATACTTCTAAATATGGAAGACAATTACTTCAATCTAGTTTGCATACCCGTCTTCGACACGAGACTTTCTGTTTTAATTTTGAACATATCAAAATGTGCTATATATAAATAAAAAGTAGTGCAATAATTTAGTAGTATAATGACAAAAACTCTAAAGGAATACAAATGTATTACACATAAGAACAATTGTCCAAATAATTCGGAGAACCATCTATAGTTGAAGATCTGTGATTGAATGGTCTTCGATGTTGAACCTGCAACGTCGTAGATGTATTAATAAAGATCCGTATGTTTTTCGTATGGTAGGACACTGAATTGAAGTTCGAGTTACTCATTGATAGACTCACTTGTCAGCTTGATCATTGATGTTAGTGCTTGATTGAGTCTCAAAAAGTTCCGGGATTGAACGCACTGATGATGCTCCTTGTGACTGACTGTGTTTAGGAAGATAATATACCATATTACTAATAGATTAAGACATGTACATACATGTTTGATATGCTAAAAAACTATTACGTTTGAAATTATATTCTGATTTGTTGCAGCAAACCCCAAAATAAACGACCAATATACTAACCACTTTGTTGGTGGTCTAGTTGATTCGTTTTCAATGCAGGCAACACGCTTACCTTTGCCTCGACTTGACGATATTAAACGCATGTCCTGAATGATGGAAATATTAATTAATACTATATATTAAGAAAAATAATGTTCGATAATGAAATTGAAAACTAATTGTACCCAAAATAAAGCTAAAAAATGATTTCTTACATTCTTGATTGACTAGCAGATTTCGAGATTCAAGTGCAAAGTCAATTGCAATGACATTCTTGATGGTCAACCTGGAGTATTTATTCTCAAAATTGAAGTTGGTTAATTCCACTTCCCACATAAGGTCAATTCCGAGCACCTTGTTCATTCTATGAGATACCTCGACCTACATGGAAAAATGATGATCATTGGTAAGAGTGAAATATATATATATGCATTTACATGATCGCAATATGAAACAATACACATACTTCCGTGAAGCCGAGACAAAGTAGCCGCATCGCATCCAACCAGTTGAGCTGCAACCTTATCAAACAACACAAGCGTCCCGTGGCGTGTTCGATCGTGCACATTGATTTCAAGCTTGTAACTAAAAACTAATGTCAGGAAGCATTCTGAGTAAAAAAAATATGAGCACTACGACAATCTAAATGTGACATGTCATGTAAAAATTTAATGCGATTACCGGGTCACCGGGGAGCGAACATTTGCCTCACATCTGTTACAGTAGTATTGTGGTCCCATTGCAATCACCTTTTTCAAACATCTGGGACATGCTAAATACCACATGGAGAACTGGGTATTGACACCCAATACGACAGCACGGAAACAAAAATTGCGCACCTACATAGTGGGTAAAACAAAACGTTAAAGACATTATTGGAAAATAGATATATGACAAAAACGTTTCCCACTTACATCGGATAAACCTGCAGTACGAATCTCCTAAAGCCTTTGAAGGCTAACACGCATACTAAGAGTATGATCTGATGTTGATGAACGCACATTCTGAATGTTGGTATATGACAAAAAACATATTTGCGCATACTAACACGTTCTTCTAATATGCAGCAATAAGCATATACCACGTACTGTTGAAACAAACGTCCACCTCGTAAAATGGTAGAGTATACAGAATGCCAATTCTGCAACTGGAATGCATAGTACTCACGCATCGACACATTATTCCTTGTTGTGTTTGCTCTGCCTTCACGTTGTGGAATGCCTTGCCTATAACCATCGGATCCACTTGGTATTAGAACGGGGAAATGAAGAGACATTAATGACGGGTGATGAACGTCAATACGTTGTGCACCATGATCACGGGTAAACACAACAATGTCTCTATTATATCCTTCATCTTTGTGAAGACCAATAGTAATGGCAACAATCTCGCTTGAAGAAGGAAGATTATATCTTCGACCATCTCCAGAGCGAGCGGACAGAAGTCTTATCCATATGGGCATGACTTCCGACTGGCGGTGCATGTCTCTAGCGGTCCTAAATGGATGAACCAACTGGTTGTGCTCATTCAACATGTTTGTCAAATCTTGTACAATATCAACATCATATTGTGTATGGTTGCCAGATCCAAAACAGTTGAGTCGATTATCAACCTCATGATCGGTGTCATAAATATATAACTGAGCAAATCTTGGACGTTCACCAGAAGGTGGCACCAATGAACCGATCTGGTGGTGGTTTTCTCCCTTTATACGAAATACGTATGGTCCACCTCCATCGTTGATACGGTTATCAATGTGACCTCCTGTAGATGTGAACGAAAACCGAAAGTTGAATTCACGAATGTTCCGACGGAAATGCCTCGACTTCGCATCACCGTTGTACTCTAAAAGCCTTTTAATGGCATTCGGTGGCAACACTTCTAATGGGAGTTGTATTTTTCCATTCATACAACAAATGGAGAAAGTTGAGTTTCTTGGTGATTTTGAGCGAAGACTCCTTTCAAGCCCCCACACAATAGCTTGACAGTATGGATTAGGACATACTTTATCATGTGCACCGAAATCTTGTTTAGCATATTTAGTCCCTGTACATATATAACGGATGGGTTTGACAAGGATTAATCTAAGTAGATTTACAGGAAAACAGTACTTGTCTTTCGGTGAGCACGATCAACTCCATCCATAGTTCGTGTCTTAGACGTTACAAAGGCTGCTTCGACCTCTGCTATGTACAGTGCAACTTGTCAAGCCCTATTTAATTTATGGGTTTACCCATACAACTTCGTAACCTAAAAAACATACCTTCACATATCATATCATCTGCATCAAAATCAAGTGCATGACCACCATTATCCTCAAGAATAGCAATACGTTGTCTTTTTTGTATGTGTGGGGCTGCACTCGATGATTCACCGACTTCGTACCTCCTAACTCCATAAAGATGTTGTGTTCTGTTGAACGTTATACACGACAGAGGCTCTAACGTACTGGTAGGAGTTGAGTTGTTTTTCCGGTTTAAAACACGGGTATTTGTTATATCAATTAGAGGTACGCGTTGAACGCGTGAATGCCTCAACATGGAAGTATCTGCTATCGTAGATGGTCCATTCGTGATTTGCCTCGGGAGCCAGTCAGAAGTACCGGTTCCATTGGATAATCGTGACGCGGATCTACGAGTACGTAATATCTGAGCACGGTATGCTCTATTACGCGCCGACGGATTTTCGTTCATACTTAAACCTAATCTAATAA
Source organism: Stellera chamaejasme (assembly GCA_024586325.1). NCBI lineage: Eukaryota > Viridiplantae > Streptophyta > Magnoliopsida > Malvales > Thymelaeaceae > Stellera > Stellera chamaejasme. The sequence continues at coordinate 22,574,825 of CM044984.1, read as the reverse complement.
TAACGTGTCGTAAATAAAACGGTAATATAACATGGAATTAGTTAAAAAAGGTATAACATGGAAGACATAACATCAATTTAATAAAGAGTGGTCCATAAAATATGAAAGCAGTATAATTAATATTATCAAAGACATAACAAAAATGTAATTACATGTGTATATTATGAATAATTTATACGTATAGTTGTAACAAAACATTCCTATAAAAAGGACTCAAAAAATGCATTTATAGAGTTCATGAGTTTGTGCGCATTATTAATCAATTATTTTGTTATTGTGAATGTAAAATATTAGTGATCTACATAAATGTTTTTGGAAAGGTGATCTACGTAACTTAAATCAGATGCATTTTTATACCAAATTAATGACATGTGATTTTTACAAATCCATGTATTTGAAGAAACGTGTGTGAGGACCTATATATATATATATATATAGGTTAGACTTTGACAAAAAAAACCTATAGATAAAACAGAAATTTGAGGCCGGAAATGTAATTTGCCTCTAAACCCTAAACCAAACCGGCCTTTAAAAGGCACATCTCCCAAACCTTCCCGTCATTTGTGCCGCTGGCAGTTACCATAATGATATATTCACTTCTAAAATGTTTCTCATCCACCTGGGTTTGATGTTGTGAAGGACGATTCAGTACCCATTTTTCGTTGGCTTCCGGCGTAGATTCATACTCCCTCCGTCCCACAAAGGTTGTCAACATTACTATATTGGGTCGTCCCACAAAGGTTGTCAACTTTCCTAAAACAAAAACTTTCTATCACCATTTTTACCATTTTATCCTATTATCTCACACCATGGACCCACAAGTTTTTCTCTTTCCTCCCATTAAACTTAAAATTGGGGTCCACAAAATCTTCTCCTTCTTTTTTTTTCATGAGGGTAATTTTGTCAACACACTATTATTCTCCCATTTTCCTTAATATATGTGCCCAAACAAATCCTACAACCTTTGTGGGACGGAGGGAGTATATGCTAGTAATCTATATGTCCGGGTAAATGTTTTTTATATGAGATTTAAAGTCGTGAATGTTTTTGTTATAATTATTTTTTAGATCAAGGCAAATTTCTCTGCCATTTTTTTGATAACTTAGATATGGATCTATAGTTGCTGAGTTTTTTTAGACTGATGATGATTCATGTATTTATTTATTTCTCGAATAAAATGCATATCAATATATCATATTATTACAAATGAATAAAATTATTATTGTTTTGAGTGGTCAATCTTTGAAGGTACTAACCAAATCTAAGTTTTGAGGGGTCAATCTTTGAAGAATCGGACACAAACGTTGGTCAATGGAAGTGACTGGGCGGACATTTATTTTACTACGATGAGGTACCTAGATCTTCGCTTTTTGTAAAACTTTGGTTGTTGCGAAAAAAACAATTTATCTATCTTATGTGTTATACTAAACGGATCTAAGTTTTGAGGGGTTAATCTTTGAAGAATCAACGGAAGCATTGGACGATGGCGGGGTTCGACAGGATTTTCATTTTCGTCTGATGAGGTAAACAGTTTTTTGACCAAAAAAACATGTTTTTTAGGTGTAATCGATTTTTTTTTAGGATTGACACTAATCATATCTAAGCTATTTCATTTCAAATAGGTCAGCATAAACGGTTGTCCATAAAAGCAGTTATCTTTGAAACGGTTGTTTCAAATATGTTTTTTTTCCATGAAAAACATATGATCGATGTTTGCTGTTCAGGTAAAGATGCGCTTTAAGTATTAAGAATTTTTATTGGTAATATATATTTTAAATTTATTTAAATCATATAATGATGTTTAGTGTAGTGAGTAATGGGCCTAACTTTATTATTATCATTATCAATATAGTTAATTTTAGTAATGGGTTTAATCGATTTATGGGTCGGGTCAAATATTTTAAGTAAATGGACTAAGTTTTATCAATCGCTTGAAATGTTAATTTGTGTTTATGATAATGTGATTGTATCTTACTCCCATTTATAAGATTTTTCGTTTTTTAGTTTACATTATTAATAATATAGTTCACGGTTGGATGATAAACACTTAGTTTCCTAAACAAATAAGCTATAAATATACAAGATAATAGTAGTTTCTCTACTTTCTTATTATTTTTAATAACGAACGTATAAATTCATTCGTCGATGCGTATTTTCACGTAATAGTTTTGAATCTTAAAATGCTCTCTATACAAGTTCTTCTAAAAATTTTAATCATAAAAGTAGTTCATGTAGAGTTCTTAACAGGATATATTAGGTAAACTCATTTAAATTGTGTTTTTTATTCTTAAAATTTTTATTCTTACAAGTACTTTTTTATGTATAGTTTTAATTGTGTTTTTTATTGTCCCAGACCTCCCGGTCACTATATACTCCCTCCGTCCCACAAAGGTTGTCAACATTACTATATTGGGCCGTCCCACAAAGGTTGTCAACTTTCCTAAAACAGAAACTTTTTATCACCATTTTTACCATTTTATCCTCTTATCTCACACCATGGACCCACAAGTTTTTCTCTTTCCTCCCATTAAACTTAAAATTGGGGTCCACAAAATTTTCTCCTTTCTTTTTCATGAGGGTAATTTTGTCAACACACTACTATTCTCCCACTTTCCTTAATATATGTGCCCAAACAAAACCTACAATCTTTGTGGGACGGAGGGAGTATTAGGTAAATTCATTTTACTTTTGGGCCCATGATATATTTTAATGGGCCATCTATGATGGTTTTAAGTATATTATTTTCCAAAAGTAGTGGGTTTAATCGATTTATGGGCCAGTGAAAATTTTTAGAAGTAACTGGACTAAGATTTTTTTACTGGCCTATCTATGATGGACTTAAGATTTTCATTAATATGAAATGCCAAACAAATTTTATGGCAATGTCAATGCAACTTACTATACAATTTCTATTTTTTTATTTTTCATATCTAATAATAGATTTCTGATATATATGGGCCAGTCCATACGGCTGTATTGCCAAATGCAAACGCCACACGGGCCACGCCCACCACAGCCAGCCTCGTATTTACGGAGAGCCCCTCCTACCAATAAGGGCGCCCCGTATAAATCCGTTAGCCGTAAACGCTTGCTGCCTCCCTCAAGACAGTCGTTACACTAATTATGGCATCAAGCCAAAGGAGAGGGAGTAACTCCGCAATAACTCCACTGTTATTACACCATTAATACACAGTCGTCCCAATTATGGACACATTTATGGAGGTTCTCCAGCATTCAAGGCCCCGTAACGGGACTTGGCACCACCCTATAAATTGGGTGGTGTCTGCCTCAAATAAGGTGATTACTACACACCCACACCTCTCTTCTCTGTCTGCACCTGAAAGTGTCATTTGTCTTACTCTTCTCAGGTACCGGAGCTGCCCTATCCCAGTCGTCAGAGAACCCTTGACAGCCGGAGATCACTCTTTGGCTATCAATTTGGCGCCGTCTGTGGGAAACGAGAAACAGCCGTTTTTCTTTCCTGTCAACTTTTTTCCCCCTTCCTTACCCATTTTCATGGCGAAAACGAGGAAAACACACAACAGTGTGCATGTTGAGGATGCTGCTTCCAGCTCCTCTGATGTACCTCCACCACCCCCTGCTGGTGGCGCAACGGGGGCACAACAGCCCCACAACTCCCAGTTGGTGGCAACCCCGCCACTCCCTGTTCATGGCACACCAGGGGTGCAGCAGCCCCCACAGCCGCAAGCGGCCACTCTGACATATCTCGCTGGGACCTCGACGACCCCCCAGCAGGTCATCGTCGATCCCGCTCAGATAGCGCTCCTCCAGGCAAGCATGCTCAATGAAATGAAAGCCTTCATGGTGCAAACCATCAAGGCGGAAATGCAGGCTGCTCGCCTCCCGCCTCACAACGACCGGGACGAGCAATCCCAAAATCAAAACCCATCTGCTGGGAACCTTGATGTCGACGACCTCCTCCGACGAATCAACGTGGTCGAGGAACAGGTTAAGACACCAAACCTGGTCCTCGACGACATCGAGGTCCTCCTCACGCAACCCTTCACGGAGGACGTCATCGCCGTCCAGGCGCCTGCCAGCTTTCGTGTCACCGCACGCCGCCCGAGCCCGGTTGCGGAGGCGGGGCGCCGGACGCCGGAAGCGGAAGCCGGAAAACAAGAGATGGCAGGTCCATCGAGACCCGCCGCGCGTAGCGGACCCGGAAACGGAAAGATTGTGGAAGCAACCTACAAACATTTCGCGCATATAACTGAAAATAAAACCAAAACATGCAATTCATGCACTAAAAACAGAGTAAGCCCCGCCCTCCGTGGACGAGTGCTTACGCACCAAAACACATATACATACAGAATTCACAGAACCTAAAATGTCTAGCAAGCGCCAAGCTAAGAGAACAGATATAGAACAGAATATACCAATGTATATTCAGACATACAACCATCATAGCAATACAGAAAGTGTGCATATGCAACTACAGAGCCAACCTTAGAATCTAAGTAACAAAATACCTTGCGCGGGATTCACACCAAGTACACAATCCCGGACCGCAAGGTGCAACTGCCGCAAAACACACCCAAGGCAGAAGCCTCGCGGAAACCTACCCCGCTGCTTACTGCACCTACCGAAATCCAAAAACAGAACCCAAAAAGGGTGAGTCCTAAAAGGACCCCGTAAGGGATTTGGGGTAAGATAAGTATATGCAACCCCGCAAAACAGAAAGATAGCAATATACGCAATGTAATACGAATAACATACATGTACCGAAACAAATCGGAATCCCGAAGGATGTGCGATTCCAAATCGCCATAAACCTTATAACAGATCGGGCAGACCTCCCACTAAGGGGAGTCGAAGCCGAAGCTATTACGAAGCATGGTGCACCAGTGGGTAGCGAACCCACAACTGTCGTAGTGTTAATGCAGACAGTATACCATAAGGCATACTCCTACAAACGTAGGATTAATGCAGACAGTATGCTACAAGGCATACACCTACGAGATCACGTAACTTACCTTAAAGCGAAATTTCCGAAATACCTGCAAAATGAAGTGCTACAATACATACACCTACAGACTACGAATATGCTCTAGGCATATAATACTGAAATACTGCAGAGCAGAAAATGAAACTAAACATACACCTATCTTACCAAAAATAGCGTAACCAAACCCTTACCTCAAAATCCAGAGTATTGGACCGATTCTGGACAACACCTACACCGTGCCCCGAAACTTAGAACTCCTCTTTTCCTAACCACCGAAACTCAGAATCTGCCAAACCAAGTTGAATTAGCATCCTCATCAACCACACTACCAAACTACAACCCCCGACCCCAAAACCGAAAATCCGACAGAATTTCCGTAAAATTCCAGATTTTCACAGAAACGTCAGAATTCAGAACCAACCTAGACAATGCGAGATTATACATTGACAAACATCATACAATAAGCAGACCTTATCAAATCCTAACTTAAACCCTTCATTACCCACCATTTTCCGATAATCCCGATTAATTGTAACTTTTTCATTCCTTAACCGAATTCAACATTTCAAACTTCCATCCACTCCTAAATTCAAGCCCAACACCATATTAACCTCCAATTTAACCAAAATGAACCTCCAACATTGAAAAAGAATCATTCCAAGATTTCGGTTCTTAATCAACTTTTCATCCAACTTTCAATTCAACCCATTCAAGCTTCCAAATAATCATATTAATCACCAATTCCACTTCCTAAGCATGCTTACTAACCAATTACACCAAAATCAATAAAACCCCTTCACTTATCAATTCGGCCAAAGAGGGGTTTTCTCACCCAACCTCCATTTCAATCCAAACAAAGTTCCATTTGCACTCTTTAATCACCAATTACATTTCTAAACCATGAATGCTATCCAATTGCACCCAAACAACAAAATCCAACATTGAACATACACCCATATATTCGGCCATTTGGGGATTTTTCCCCCAACTTGTTTTCCATCAAATTGAATCCATACATAAGCTTAGAATCATGCTAGAACTAACATACTTGAAGCATGAAACAAGATAACAACCACACACAATTTTGGAATTTCTTCCATAATTTCGGCCAAACCTAAGTTTCCACCCAAGTTGTGTTTTCCAAAATCCAACACTTGATTAACACTCTCCTACCACCCAAGAACAACATACTAAAACATGGGAGGAAGAGAATCATCCTAGCTAGTAGCTAAGAACAAACCCATAATTCTCAAAATCTCCTCTTTTCTTCATCAAACCTTAATTCCAACATGAAAAGAGTAGAAGGAAGGAAGCTTACCACAACTAGCAACCAATTTCTCTTTGATTTCCACAAAGAAGAAGAAAGTCAAGCTTGGAGGTGCACATCCATGGTGGTTTCGGCAGCAAGAACAAAGGAAGAAGAAGAAGAAGAAATGAAAATAAGTCCACTTTTATGAAATTATATGCCTTATATATTTTCCAAGACTTTTGCCCATCCCTCTCTTCCTTTAAATAAAAATAGGACATGTGTCCCATTAATCACACACACACACACACTTGCTGCCGAAATAAAGGGCTGCTGCTGCCCATGCTGATTTCTTATTTAATTTGCACCCAATTGCAAATTAACTCCCAATTTTTCCGAAAGTTCCAATTCTTTTTGCCCAAAAATAATTATCGGATTCCAAAATTAACGAAACTCGGACACAATCTTCAGAATATTATAACATTCACAGAACATTTTTCAGAAATTCATTTACAATTCCAGAGTGTCCTACCGAGCTCGCTGAACCCGAACCAAAACCCGACGTGCGAGCGTGACAACCTGAACCGAAATTCCGTCACTCCAAAATTCTATAAAAATACCCATAAATTCCATCTTAAATTAAAACACATCTCACCCCAAAGCCGTCAGAAAATTTCCATCCCGAGCCCCGGGATTCCCGTCCCGAGCCCCGGGAGTCGCCCGGAACCGAACGTCCCGCCCCAAATATTAAACTCCACAACCAACACCGGGACGTTTCCACGACTCCAAAACTACAAACGGCTTCTCAAACTGAGATCTCGAGAGCGCTACCGAGCCCCAGACGTCCCCGAGGCGACCCCGACAACCCCCCGGCGCCAGAAAAATATTTTCGGCGGAAACGTCCGGGGGACCCACACGACCTCAAATACGGAAGGGTTCGCCAAAATGATACTCGGATAGGGCTCGGGAGCCGCCCGAACGCCGAAAAACGTGACCCGCAGGCCAAAACCGGAGCCCCGGGTCACCCGGTCGCAACCCGCTCGGGGTGACCGTAACATTCTCCCCCCCTTAGAACTCTTGGTCCTCCAAGAGTAGCCTGAATCGACCAGACAGGTGTCGCTACCAACCATAAAATATGAACACTCCTCTAACCCAGAACAATCGGACCACCGTGCTGGTGCGGCGGGAGTGGTAGTTTAGACTACCATACAGAGCCTCACGGCGTCCCACCCTCCGGGTGCATCTTATTGCACCCGAGTCGATTGCGGTATTTCTACCAGACAACCCCAGACGATCCGAACCTAAATCTAACTGATCCACAACAGGCTATCCTGGAAGACACCACATAAAACAGAAATAGTTGGGGGGGGTAAGGCCAACCTAACAACTTACTCTGGAAACTCATGATAACCGATATAACTCGGGGTAACTCGCCCCGCCTATCAAATCTTCTTGTCCCTCCGAAACGGTGCTACCTCCGGTCAAATTCTATCACCAAACTCGATTCCAGAGCCTACGGCGGCGGTTCGTACAAACAGTGGTGCAGTCATTCGCGGTTTTAATCCGCGCCTATAACAATCTGATCTTCGCCGTAGTCTCCTCAAAAAGCTCGGATCCCAACTTAACCCTATCAGACGCATCTGTCCAACAGTGTGGTGTCTTACACCTCCCGTACAACACCTCATATGGTGCCATGTCAAACGTAGTCTGAAAGCAATTGTTGTATGAGAACTCTATCAAAGTAATCGCTAGTCCCAAACTCCTCCAAAATCCAAAGTACAGATTCGCAACATATCCTCCGATATCGAATCACCCGCCCGACCGTCCGTCCGTCTGTGGGTGATAAGCGGTATTCGGATGGAGTCGCGTGCCCAATGCTTCATGAAAAGCAATCGAACCGTCTTTGTAAAATGCGGATCACGGTCGATTCAATGGAGTCTCGGTGCTCCATGTAAACGCACAATCTCCCCGATGTAAAGCCGGGCAAGCTTTTCCGGAGGGTCTATGACCGAATAAGCGAAAGTGTACGCACTTTGTCAGCCGATCCACAAAACCCAGATAGCATCATGATGAAACCGTGTCAGGGCAGTGCAGTCAGAAAGTCCATAGTAACATTGTCCCACTCCCGAACTGGAATGGGCAAAGTCTGCAGTGTCCCTGCCGGTTCCCGATGCTCAAACTGCTCGAGTGTGCCTCCTCGAAAATCTCATTCCAGAATTCCTGATCCTCCGGTACATAAAGGCAATCTCGGAAGTATAGCAATCCTTGCCTATACTGAAACGTCGGTAACAAATAAATCCTTATCTTCCCCAGATAACTTCTTCAATCCCATATCTCTACCTTGCGCTTCGCGCATCCTATCAAGCCATTCAGAATGTATAATAAGTGTAATAACCTGAGCACGCTCCCGTAGCTGCCACTGTGCCAAAGGCACATCAGACCACTCTTCTCAGACCAGTCACCGACATTTCCTCTCTTAATTAAGCCGGTATACTTCCTGCTCAGTGCATCGGCAACCGTGTTGCCCTTGCCAGAGATGTACTCGATACAGCAACCATAGTCCTTAATGTATTCGAGATATCTGCGGCCTCATGCTAAGCTCCTTCTGTAAACAGATATTTCAGACTTATGGTCGGTAAGAATCTGAAATTTATTACCAACCGGATATTGATTCCAATGTTTCAGCGCATAAATTATTATAGCCAACTCCAGATCATGTGTCAGTTAGTTCAGCTCATGCGGTCGCAGCTGCCTCGACCCAGAAGCTACCACAAAACGCTCCTGCACCAACACACATCCCAAACCAGATGTGGAAGCATCCGTATAATTCACATACGGCAAAATCGGATCTGAAAGAGTCAGAATCGGAGCGTTAGTCAACTACCGCCTCAACTTCTTGTAATTCTGCTCACAATTATCAGACCAGATATACAGTTGACCCTTCTTAGTCAACTGCATAAGCGGAGATGCCGAATAGAAAATCCCAGTACAAACCTCCGATAATATCCTACTAACCCTGTGGAGCTCCCGATCTCCCGTCTTGTGGTAGGTTGTTTCCAATCCCGAATCGCCCTCACCTTCTCTGGGTCCACGCATGACCATGCTCGAAATAATGTGTCCCGAAAAGGTGACCTCCCGGATCAGAACTCACACTTTGAGAACTTAGCATAAAGCTGATGTTCCCAAAGTGTCTGCAGAACTACCCTCAGATGCTCCCGATGCGAGTCCGCATCCCGAGAATATATCAGAATATCATCAATAAAGACCACTACAAATGAATCCAAATATGGTCGGAACACCCGATGCATCAGATCCATGAATGCTGCCGGAGCATTGGTCAGCCCAAATGGCATGACCGTAAACTCAAAGTGTCCATACCGGGTGCGGAAAGCAGTCTTAGGTATATCCTCCTCCTTCACCCTAAGCTGAAAGTATCCAGATCGCAGATCAATCTTCGAGAAAACTCTCGAATCCCAAAGTTGATCAAAAAGATCGTCAATCCTCGGCAACGGATACTTATTCTTCCCAATAAGAGCATTCAACCGTCTGTAATCAATACAAAGTCAGAGTGTTTCATCATTCTTCTTAACAAACAAAACCAGAGCACCCCACGCTGAAGTGCTCGGTCGGACGAAACTCTTTTGCTGTGATTCCTCCAGTTGCTTCTTCTACTCCTGCATCTCAGAAATAGGCATCCGATAAGGAGGAATAGATATCGGAGCAGTACCTGACTGCAAGTGGATGTCAAACACAATTCCCCGCTCTTATGGTAATCCGGGCAACTCCTCCGGAAATACCTGCGGAAAATCTCGAACCAACGGTAACCCATCCAACTTCATCCTAATACCAGCTCCATTCAGATCATAGCATTCCCCTACACCAACTATCGACAGCTGATCCATAATCTGTAGCTCCATCGTGCCGTGCGATAGTCAAACCAATCGAGTCGTGAGAGGTAGTACCTCTCCGTAAACCATAATGGTTCGGGTTGCACAATCAATGTGCACAGAATTCTTGGATAGCCAGTCCATCCCAAGAATAATATCATAGTTCGGCGTGTCTAAAACCAACAAATCCGATACTATCAGATGTCCGCCTACAGATATCGCACAACCCCGAACCATCTCATTGGAAAACAGAAACTGACTTCCTGCAGTTTTTACTAAATGCGTTTGAGGCAAGGTACTAACAGACAGATACAGAAATGTAACACATTTCGGTGTTACAATGAGAACAAATGCTCCTGTATCAAATAACGCATGAACCGGTATCTCATTCGGAAATATAGTACCTTACAGAGCTTCCTGCTGACTCCGCCCTACAAGAAGAGGGCAATCCCGCACTCCAAAGAGTATCAAACTGCTACGTAAACATCGGCCCTCCCGCCGATAACAAATTCAACCCGAACGATACCTACTACAAATCGGATAAGATCGTGCGGTGGTGCTCCTCTCTACCTCTACTAAACCGCCCAAACCGTAATTTCCGACCCGAACATTTTTCTTCACGTAAAAATGTAAATTATATCCCGACTCCAGATCTTCCTCAAAACCGCAACTGAGTCCCGGGTCACTCCCGAGCCGTTTCTCCGCCTGTAATCCCGAAAATCGTCCGACGGCAACCCCGGCCCCAAAAATATTTTCCGCGGAAATGTCCGGTACCGCCAGACACTAGAAATCGATATCGGGTCAATCCGAACTCCGGTTCGAACTGAAGCAATCGACCGAGTAGCCGTTAACCCCGCGCCAACCGGCTCGAATAGCCTCCCTCCGTGAGTTTGTCAATTCCTGCAACCCAAGTCTCTACTACCTCCGGCCCTCCTCGGCCGCTGAACCTCGGGGATTCAAACTCAAACCTCTCCAAGTCTAACCTCGCGGATCGGGTGCCTCGATCTCCTCGTCGTTAATAGGACCGACGAGAAGTCTAGGTGTCGTAGTGACCACCCTTGTCGAGTCACTCACTTACCGATCCCAAAACTATGGCGAGCGGTGGCTTAAGTCTTGCTATCACCACCTGATCAAAATGCCCTTACCGTGGCATAAATAGATTTTCCCCGCCATCGCCGCCTCGAACCAGCCTAGCCGGGCGGTAATACCAAATCAGAGAGGGGTCCTTACGACCACTAAACCTCGGGGTGGTGAGTGTGGTTGTTCAGACCCTGGGTTACGCTGAACCCGTATCCTATTCCACGGAGGTGTGGGATCTCGGTCCCGCCTCCGGTACCAAATCACGCTATCTACGCGTGTTAACCATATCTCAAAATTTCAGACCAAACAGAGTCCAGACAAAATCGGTCACTCCTACTCTCTGACGCAGTTAGCACAAAACACACCGCCAGTTTTCTAAGGCTCGTAGTGCAATGCAAGATTTAACTCGGTCAGTTATTTTGCAAAACGGTAGAATCATGCATTTCACAGAATCACAGAAGCAGTTCATGCTTATTTCACCAAATCTTTTCCTAACACCCAATTTTACGTACCTGAAACTTTTCCACAATCCCCTTACTCGTAATAATCTTACCAGAATTCCAGAATCCCGAGTGCCGAAATCGCAACTATCGTGATAACTTGAAGGATCAACTTTGTTCCACAATTTTATTTTGAAGTGGTTCAAGTAAGGAGGTGGCCAATCTCCGTACCAAACCATTCTAAAATAAAATGTACAACAAAGTCGTCACTACAAGTCACCACTGACGACCAATATGGTCACTTACCTGCTCTGATACCAACTTGTCACCGCACGCCACCCGAGCCCGGTTGCGGAGGCGGGGCGCCGGACGCCGGAAGCGGAAGCCGGAAAACGAGAGATGGCAGTCCATCGAGACTGCCGCGCGAAGGACCCGGAAACGGAAAGATTGTGGAAGCAACCTACAAACATTTCGCGCATATAACTGAAAATAAAACCAAAACATGCAATTCATGCACTAAAAACAGTGTAAGCCCCGCCCTCCGTGGTCGAGTGCTTACGCACCATATCACCTAGACTTAGAGAATTCACAGACCCTAAACTGTCTCGGATGCGCCTCGCGCTGAGAACAGATATAGAACCGAATATACCAAGGTATATTCAGACATACAACCATAATATCAATACATAAATTGTGCATATGCAACTACAGATCCAACCTTAGAATCTAAGTAACAAAATACCTTGCGCGGGATTCACACCAAGTACACAATCCCGGACCGCAAGGTGCAATCACTCAACACACCCAAGGCGAAGCCTCGCGGAAACCTACCCCGGCCGCTTACTGCACCTACCGAAATCCAAAAACAGAACACAAAAAGTGTGAGTCCTAAAAGTACCCCGTTAGGGATTTGGGGTAAGATAAGTATATGCAACCCTGGAAAACAGAAAGATATCAATATACGCAATGTAATACGTAATAACATACATGTACCGTAAACAAATCGGAATCCCGAAGGATGTGCGATTCCAAATCGCCATAAACCTTATAACAGATCGAACGACACCTCCCACTAAGGGGAGTCAAGCCGAAGCTATTACGAAGCATGGTGCACCACTGGGTAGCGAACCCACAACTGTCGTAGTGTTAATGCATGCAGTATACCATAAGGCATACTCCTACAAACGTAGGATTAATGCATGCAGTATGCTACAAGGCATACACCTACGAGATCACGTAACTTACCTTAAAGCGTAAATTTCCAAATACCTGCAAAATGTAAGTGCTACAATACATACACCTACAGACTACGTAATATGCTCTAGGCATATAATACTGAAATACCAGCACAATGTAAAATGAAACTAAACATACACCTATCTTACCAAAAATAGCGTAACCAAACCCTTACCTCAAAATCCAGTATTGGACCGATTCTCGATAACACCTACACCGTGCCCGAAACTTAGAACTCCTCTTTTCCTAACCACCGAAACTCAGAATCGCCAAACCAAGTTGAATTAGCATCCTCATCAACCACACTACCAAACTACAACCCCGACCCCAAAACCGAAAATCCGGCTGCAATTTCCGTAAAATTCCAGATTTTCACGTAAACGTCGAATTCAGAACCAACCTAGACAATGCGAGATTATACATTGACAAACATCATACAATAAGCGTAACTGATCAAATCCAACCTTAACCCTTCATTACCAGCCTTTTTCCGACAATCCCGATTAATTGTAACTTTTTCATTCCTTAACCGAATTCAACATTTCAAACTTCCATCCACTCCTAAATTCAAGCCCAACACCATATTAACCTCCAATTTAACCAAAATGAACCTCCAACATTGAAAAAGAATCATTCCAAGATTTCGGTTCTTAATCAACTTTTCATCCAACTTTCAATTCAACCCATTCAAGCTTCCAAATAATCATATTAATCACCAATTCCACTTCCTAAGCATGCTTACTAACCAATTACACCAAAATCAATAAAACCCCTTCACTTATCAATTCGGCCAAAGAGGGGTTTTCTCACCCAACCTCCATTTCAATCCAAACAAAGTTCCATTTGCACTCTTTAATCACCAATTACATTTCTAAACCATGAATGCTATCCAATTGCATCCAAAACAACAAAATCCATTTTTGAAAATCAACCCATATATTCGGCCATTTGGGGATTTTTCCCCCAACTTGTTTTCCATCAAATTGAATCCATACATAAGCTTAGAATCATGCTAGAACTAACATACTTGAAGCATGAAACAAGATAACAACCACACACAATTTTGGAATTTCTTCCATAATTTCGGCCAAACCTAAGTTTCCACCCAAGTTGTGTTTTCCAAAATCCAACACTTGATTAACACTCTCCTACCACCCAAGAACAACATACTAAAACATGGGAGGAAGAGAATCATCCTAGCTAGTAGCTAAGAACAAACCCATAATTCTCAAAATCTCCTCTTTTCTTCATCAAACCTTAATTCCAACATGAAAAGAGTAGAAGGAAGGAAGCTTACCACAACTAGCAACCAATTTCTCTTTGATTTCCACAAAGAAGAAGAAAGTCAAGCTTGGAGGTGCACATCCATGGTGGTTTCGGCAGCAAGAACAAAGGAAGAAGAAGAAGAAGAAATGAAAATAAGTCCACTTTTATGAAATTATATGCCTTATATATTTTCCAAGACTTTTGCCCATCCCTCTCTTCCTTTAAATAAAAATAGGACATGTGTCCCATTAATCACACACACACACACACTTGCTGCCGAAAATAGAGAGGGCTGCTGCTGCTGCCCATGCTGATTTCTTATTTAATTTGCACCCAATTGCAAATTAACTCCCAATTTTTCCGAAAGTTCCAATTCTTTTTGCCCAAAAATAATTATCGGATTCCAAAATTAACGAAACTCGGACACAATCTTCAGAATATTATAACATTCACAGAACATTTTTCAGAAATTCATTTACAATTCCAGAGTGTCCTACCGAGCTCGCTGAACCCGAACCAAAACCCGACGTGCGAGCGTGACAACCTGAACCGAAATTCCGTCACTCCAAAATTCTATAAAAATACCCATAAATTCCATCTTAAATTAAAACACATCTCACCCCAAAGCCGTCAGAAAATTTCCATCCCGAGCCCCGGGATTCCCGTCCCGAGCCCCGGGAGTCGCCCGGAACCGAACGTCCCGCCCCAAATATTAAACTCCACAACCATCACCGGGACGTTTCCACGACTCCAAAACTGCAAACGGCTTCCCAAACTGAGATCTCGAGAGCGCTACCGAGCCCGCTGACGTCCCCGAGGCGACCCCGACAACCCCGGCGCAAAAATATTTTCGGCGGAAACGTCCGGGGGACCCACACGACCTCAAACACAGAAGGGTTCGCCAAAATGATACTCGGATAGGGCTCGGGAGCCGCCTGAACGCCGAAAAACGTGACCCGCAGGCCAAAACCGGAGCCCCGAGTCATCCGGTCGCAACCCGCTCGGGGTGACCGTAACATTTCAATGCCGCCATCGAAAGCTACGACGCAACCACAGACCCCGTCGACCATCTACGACGCTACATCTCCCAAATGGAGATGGCTCGCGCTTCCGACCCCATACTCTGCAAGGTTTTCAGCTCCACCCTAAAAGAGGCTGCTTCAACGTGGTTTGGAACGCTACGAGGCCAGCATTTCAAATGCTTTAAGGACCTCGCCTCATCGCTCTCGCGCCACTTCATAGAGCTCGACCTCCCCCCAAGACTGTCCAACACTTGCTAAGAGTGAAACAGCAAAGGGAGGAACCGCTCCGTGACTACATCCGACGGTTTCAGGCGGAAGCCGTCCAAGTCCAGGGTCTCTCCTCGGACATGCAGCTCCTGGCCGCAACTCAAGGCCTTCAGCGAGTCAAGGCTCGCTTACAACATCAATGAAAACCCCGTCACAACGATGGGTGAGTTCATCGATCGGGCCACTCGATTCATGAACTCCGAGGAGATGAACAAGCCCTACAACAGGCCCCTCACAAATGACCGCAACAAGAAGTTCGACAAGGGGTCTGCCTCATCGAGGTACCAGCCCTCGAATGTCGGTTCGAGGACCTCCGACCACCACCCACTTCGTGACACCCGCACGAACATCCTTCTAATGCTGGAAAAGCAGAAGAAGGTCCCTAAGTGGCCTCAACCCATCCAGCATAAGAACACGAGGGGGTTTGACAAGTACTGCCTCTACTACAAGGATCGTGGCCACGACACGGAGGCGAGCTTCCAACTCAGAAATCTCATCTCTGAGATGATTGAGCAGGGTAAGCTCAAGGAATTCCTATCTGACTCCCCTTCCCCCTGCAAGGAATTCCCCAAAGGCCGCAAAATGGACGACGATAGTGACGACCGCGAAAAAATGCGTCGTCGACACAACAGCCCTCGGAGGCAAAACTTACCGCCACCACCACCAGCGGGCATCATTCACATGCTCACTAAGTCAGAAGGCGCCTCCTCCAGAAAACGCTATGCAAGGGAAATCTTGCAGATCGACCACCTCGAGGAGAACGTCATCTACCGCCCCAACGGGACAAAGGTTGTCGTTCCACACTCCGACCCACTGCTTATCACAGCAAGGATCGCGGGTTACGACACCAACAGGGTGTACATTGACACTGGTGCAAACACCAGTGTCATTTTCAAGGACATGCTCGATAAACTCGGGGTACACATGTCCGCTATAAGAAGAAGCTCCGGCCCTACCTTTGGCATCGGCAGGGACATTGTGCCAACAATAGAGGTCGTCAACCTGCCCCTCATGTTAATTGGGGACACACAATTCGGCACGGTTGATTGCTACTCCATTATGACAGAGTTTCTGGTGCTCGAAGTCCCTTCCACGTACAACGCCATCGTTGGTCGACCAAGCCAGGTCGAATTCCACATGAGGTGCGACATCCGCTCTCTCACGGTCACATTCGCAACACCTCGTGGGGACGCAAACATCTACATCGACCAGCGAACGACAAGGACAAACTACGTGGCCTCTTTGAGCTCAACGGTTGATCCACAAACCTCGAAGGAGATCGAGGATCCCGTGGAGCCCGACGACAGGCCGCGCCTCGATGACGTGACGGAAGAAATCGACGTCGTCCCGGGCAAGAAGTTTAAGGTTGGCAAAAACCTTAAACAAAAGGAGAAGATGACCCTCATTCACCTCCTCGAGGCAAACCTCGACGTCTTCGCCTGGAGCTTGAAGGACCTGCCGGGCGTCGATCCTAGCGTCATCACCCACAAGCTTAATGTATTCCCGGATTCAAAACCGGTTAAACAAAAGAAAAGGGGAATGGCCCCTCGAAAAAGCAGTTTGTAAAACAAGAAGTTTCTAAACTCCTCGATGCCGGAATAATAAAAGAAATTCAGTACTCCGAGTGGCTTGCTAACATAGTTTTAGCTGACAAAACTAATGGTGACCTTCGTATGTGCGTCGATTTCACGGGCGTCAATAGGCATTGTCCAAAGGACCCCTATCCGTTACCGGTCATCGACCAACTCGTGGATGCCACTTCTAAGCATAAATACCTATCGTTCATGGACGCTAAGAGTGGTTACCACCAAATTTACATGGATCCCGAAGACGCTTTCAAAACGGCATTCACAACGGGCGATGACGTATACTACTACATTCGAATGCCATTTGGGCTCAAAAACGCTGGAGCCACCTACCAGCGTTTAATGAACAAGGTCTTTGCCCACCAAATGGGCCGTAACCTGGAGGCATACGTCGACGATGTCATTGTGAAAAGCATGACATTCGAAGACCACCTTCGTGATCTGGATGAAACTTTCAAGTCGCTCCGACGATACAACATGAGGCTCAATCCAGCCAAGTGTTCTTTCTTCGTTGGAGCCGGGAAATTCCTGGGCTACATGATCTCCGAAAGGGGAATCGACGCCAACCTTAAGAAAATATCAGCCATCACGGATATGGCGCCGCCAAGAAACATTAAGGAAATCCAACAACTCACAGGAAGAATTGTTGCCTTGGGGCGATTCATTTCCAAACTGGGAGACAAATGCAAGCCGTTCTTTGAACAGCTTCGCATGAAAAAGGCATTCACCTGGACACCGGAATGCCAAGAAGCCTTCGAGCAAATCAAGAAGCACCTCTCTGATTTGCCAACACTGAAATGCCCGCAACCAGGGGACGAACTCGTCATCTACCTCTCCACTTCGAACAGCACTGTCTCTTCAGTGCTCGTTAAGGAGGAGGGCCCGCAACAGTGGCCCGTCTATTACACAAGTCACACGCTACGAGGGGCCGAGGTTAACTACCCTCCCCTTCAAAAAACGATCTACGCTTTGATCGTGGCTGCCAGGAAATTACGAGCATATTTCCAAGCCCACACGATCATCGTCAGAACGGATCTACCAATCAGGGACATCCTAAACAGACCAGAACATAGTGGTCGTTTAGCCCGTTGGTGCATCGAGCTCGGGGAATACGACATCAAGTTCGAGCCTCGACGAGCCATAAAGGCACAAGCTTTGGCGGACTTCATGGCCGAGCTCTCCATCTATCCCCTCGAACATGGTCCTTCGAGGGAACCACCAGCAGAGTTGGAGCCTCCCGAGTGGGACATGTTCGTGGATGGTTCATCCAGTGCTGATCGCCCAGGAGGGGGCGTTCATATCAAGGGCCCACACGGCATGGAGGCCAGCTTACGAGTGGCTTTCCAGTTCCCCGTCACAAACAACGTGGCGGAATACGAGGCCCTCGTATCGGGTCTCAAAACGCCACGAAAGCTGGCTTGCGACGCCGATCGCGTGCACGGTGACTCACAACTCGTCGTAAGCCGTGTCACGGGGACTAATGAGTGCAAGGACCCCGTTCTCTCGAGGTACTTGCGGCTCGTCAAAAGCCTACAAGGGCAATTCGAACAGCTGAATATTAATAAGATCCCAAGGGATCAAAACACTATGGCTGACAAGTTGTCTAAGGGACGGACGGATGCAATCCTCGAAACCTTAGCGCAACCTTCGATAAATACAATTCATGCGATCGATGCCAATGTAGCAACTGACTGGAGGCACCCAATCCTTCAGTATCTCCAAACTGGCGCAATCGAGGGTCCACCAACGTTACAAAAGAAAATAAGGACGCAGTCATCCCGCCATGTCATCATAGATGGTACATTATGGCGTAAAGGGTATTCTGCTCCTTTACAACGGTGTATCGGTCCCGATGACTCCAAACTCATCCTGAACGAAGTCCACTCAGGAGTTTGCGGAGCACACATTGGCTCCGATGCGCTGGCGCACAAATGCTTGCGCCTCGGTTATTATTGGCCAACATTGAGGAAAGACGCGCATGATTTGGTGCGAACGTGCCATAAATGCCAGCTCAACTCCCGCATCCAGCGGCAGCCTGCAAACGAAGCGGTTACGGAGACGTATCCTATACCCTTCGCGTTGTGGGGCCTCGATCTAATCGGGCCAATGCCTAAGGCCAAGGGGCAGTTCAAATTCTGTATAGTGGCTGTCGACTACTTCACTAAGTGGGTCGAGGTCCGGCCACTCAAGAAAATAACAACTGCCAAGGTCATACACTTCCTCTGGCACGACCTCGTGGCGCGATACGGCGCACCAAAGGCCATAATCACAGACAATGAGACTCAATTCGTGAGCAAAAAGCTTAAGGATTGGGCCATTAGGATGAATATACAAATGCTCTACGCCCCTGTGGCACACCCGCAGTCAAATGGCCAGGTAGAAGTCACAAATCGCACAATCAAAGAAGGCCTGAAAAAGCACCTCGATGACAACAAAGGGAAATGGGTCGAGGCGCTACCCAGCGTCCTCTGGGACTACCGAACAACTACGCGAGGACCTACAGGGGAAACTCCTTTCTCCTCGGTCTACGGCGTCGATGCCTTGCTCCCAATCGAAGTCTCTATACCAACAATCCGAACACTATATTACGACGCCCCTCATAATGAGAGCGGGCTTCGGGCACGTCTGGACCTCGTCGAAGAACTCCGCGAGGGTGCCAGACTTAGGCTTATGGCCTTACGGCAAAGAGCAAACCTCGACCACAACGCTAAAATTCGGGCAAAACAGATCTGCGTGGGTGGTATGGTCTTGCTAAGGGCAGAGTTGTCAGGTCGTAATCCTGGCCATGGCGCCCTTCGTTCCAGATGGGCAGGACCCTACGTCGTGCACAGTAAAGAAAGAGGCGGCGTCTACAAATTAAAGGACCACCAAGGCAAAAGGCTAAAAAACGACTATCACGTCGACGACTTGAGGCCTTATTACGTCTAGGTCATGTATTTTCCTTTAAATAAATTGGCAAAGATATTCAAACTCTTTGCGTTGTACAATCAGTATTGGTACATCGAATAAAAAGCGATGAATGTTACAAAGCAATCTTCAAAGTCTTCGCATTATGCAAGCAATATTGACACACAGTCAACTCTATGAACAATGTCCACTGCTTTATAAAGTAAGGACAAAAATCAATTACAAGGTATAACCCCGAAGAATTGAACATTTAAAGTTCTTCAGGACTTCAATATTCGAGTAACACACATCGAATGAAAGACAGTCAATTCTACGAAGAGTTGCACGCTTTGTCTTAAAGAAATTTGCCTTGAAGCAACACAAACAAAATACGAAGTCCACGCGTTGTGCAAACAGTATTCATACGGCAACTAAAAAGGCAATAAAGGCTACAAAGTTGTTCACTGCTTTATAAAGTACGTGCAAAAATTTAATTACAAGTCAAAACCCCAAAATTACTTGGGGGCATCATCGTTTAGGGGTACAACAGGGGCATCTTCTACATGCCCTGGCAGAATATCATAAGGATATTCCACCCCTAACTTCTTCCCCGTCCTACCCCATTCGAACAGTGCCGCCTGGGTTGGCTCCTCAACCTTGGTCGCATCAAGGGGATCCAGCTGTGCCTTCTCAAGCATGGCCTCCACTTGGTGGCGGCACCGAAGGAATCCTTCAGCGTAGCGGACCCCCTCCATGGCTTGCGCATCGACCACTTTCTCGGTCAGAAGCTCGAAGGCCTTGCCCATTCGAGCAGTCCTCTCAGCGATGGACTTCACAAAAACACGCGGCTGAACACTCTCACCTCCGTACAACTTAAGACCAATTTGGTCTTCAAGTTCTACGAAGGTTGTCAGGTCAGCCAATCTGGAGCCCATCACCTCATTGAGGGTTCTGGCACATTCTTCGACTTGGGCCGCCGTCCTCGAGGCCAGCTCCTCTGCCTTGGCAGCCCTCAGGGATAGCTCCTCGATGAGCTTGTCCTTCTCCTCCACCTTGCCCTCCAGCTGCTGATTCGAGTCGAGCGCTTGGTTGAGCTGGACCGAAAGGCTTCGGTTTGAGTGGTGCTCGGAGAGGAACAGCGCCTCGAACTTCACCCCATCGGCAGTGACTGCCTTCAGCCTCTGTCCCAAAACGCCCATGGCCGAGTGAAGGGCGGACTCCTCTTTCTTCGAAGAAGAAACCTCAGCCTTCAAAGAGGACACCTCGGCCTCCCTCTCAGCCAAGGCCTTCTTCAGGCTCTCCACTGCCTCGGAGTCTTTCGCCTTGGCCTCGAGGCTCCTCACCTGGGCTTGGAGGTCCTCAATTTTGGCCACCAGGCCATGAGCCAGTACAACCTCCTGCAAGTTAAAAGTGCAAAACGTATAAACAAAAGTACGCTGACAAGAACAATAAATAATACAAAAAGGGTCGAGGATTGTGACTTACTCGAGTAAGGCCCTGGCAGATGTCCTTCGCAATGTCCACAGGCCCCGTGGAAGTGTGCTTCAGAAAGTGCTTGTCACGGGGAAGGGAGAGTCCCTCAGCAACTTTCAGTCTGACCCCCTGGTCCCCAAGGAGCACTGACTCGTCACGAGTCACCCTCATTACGGGGTCCCAGGCCTCCCTCAGGGCCAGACCCCTCCGCTCGAAGGACTTGGCTCGCAGCTCTCGCCGATAGTCCTCGAGCAGTTGGGGCTCGTAAACTGGGTCCAACCCCCTAAGGTTCTTCGGGATCCTTGAGGGCCTCTTGACAGCCGCTCGAGGGGCCACAACAGCCCTTCGGGCATCTGCCAAGAGCCCCACAGGCTCCCTTGCGCCTCGTACGGGGCTGGTGGACGGCTCCTCGAGGGCCGGTCCCTTCCCTTTGTCTTTCGCGGGGCTAGGACTGCTGTCCGAGGACACTTCCAAGCCCTCTGCCGCTGCAAAGTTAAAAAGAGGATGAGAATACAAAATAAAAGAGAGGTTAACCAAACACCCAGAGGAGACAAGAGTAATACCTGCGATTCGGGGGCGTTTCCTCCGAAGATTCTGCTCCTCGGAGTCCTCGGAGATCTCCTCGATGACTACGGGACCAGCCACACTGACTGGTTGAGCCTCCGTCACCAAGGCCTCTTCACCTCGGGCCTCTCCACCCTTCGAGGTCCCAGCAATTGGCCCCTCGATAGCCCCTTGAACGGGCTCTGCAGGGACCTCCTCGTCCATCTTCTTCTTGAGGGCTTCCCTCAAGTCCTGCTTCTTGGCAAAGAGGGTGCTGGGGTGCGACATCTTAGCTGTAACGAAGCACGAGATCAAGTTAAAACAGCATTCAAAATGTGCAAACACAGAAACACAAAAACGAAAAGGAGTACAAAACAAACAATGAGGGTTGCTGAAAGCGCCTTCGAAACGCTCGATAAGGTCCCCGTCCAGGCCCTCAACCCAGTTCTTCAGGTTGTCTACGTGGCTTGGAAGACGATGGGCCCTGCTAATCTCTACTCTCCGCAGGACCACTTCGTCTAGACTGGAGAGAGTGAAGGGAAAAGCACCTCTACACTCCTCGAGCCTCTCCACTGACCGGACCCATTCACACAGGGTATCGAGGGCCTTTTTCCCTTCGCTACCCGCCCACAAGGAGGGCTTCACAGACACCCTTGCGTCCTTCTCCTTGATGAAGTACGCAGGGAACCCCCAGCTATCCTCCTTCAGGATGAAGAAGAAGTTGCTCTTCCAGCTCCCCCACGAGCTGGTGGTCTCAGCGAAGACCCCGATCTTCACCATTTTATTGCCTACCTTCACCTCCTCGGGGGTCAATTGGTAAAAGGGGTGCCCCACCGGCCTCTTCAAGGTGTAAAACTGAAGGAACACTTCTGGCAACACCACTGCCTTCGCCAGATGGCAGGCCACCACGAACGCGTTGATGATAGTGAACACGTTCGGGGCCAACTGCCCGGGGCAAATCCCCCACCCCTCGCACAGTTGCAGCAACAGGGAACAGAGGGGGAGCCTTAGCCCAGCTTTCAGCTGAGCCTCGAAGACCACCATGGTCTGCTCCCTCAGGGCACCGTCGTTCAACTCCATACCCGCCCTCCTCAATACATCCGCCGGAGAGAGCCCGCAAACCACCTTCGAATAGACATGGTGGTTCTGGCAAATCTCGACCATTTTCTTCTCCGACAGAGCTGTTCGGGGCCACAGCTCCCCGACATCAGGACCGACGCCAGGCTTGCTTGGATTCTTGGGAGCCATCTACAGAAATAAATCACAAATTCAAAAACTTAAACTCTAAGACCCAAGAACCCAGGCAGTGGTGCGGTAAAAACACGATCGCGACACAGTCGCGACGGAAAAAGATGAAATAACACGGTGATACTTACTGATTGATACGCCGGAGATGAAAACGAAAGATTCAACGGTTGGGTTCTTCAAATCTCGCCGGGGAATTCTTCCGTAATCGTCGAAAATGGAAACTAGAGTGAAGAGGAAACTGAAGCGAAAAAGCAAGGAAAGCGAGAATTCGGGAAACCTGACTCCTCACATGGGTTGACGTATAAGTAGAGGCCGATGGGAGGTGAAACGACTTCCCCCATAATTACAAACGGCGCAAAAAGCGCAAATTTTGAAAAAGTGCTTTACAACCGCCACAAATGGTATTGGGCCAACAATTGGGCCAACATTGGGACAACTCCTGGGCTCTTCCCCAATTAAACTCCAAAACGGCACAATACCACATGGGCCCAACATCAACCTCGATACTTCCTTCCAAAGCGGAGCACAGGGGCCCAACCCATCCTCCGCTGTGGGGGGAGGACATACTGATATATATGGGCCAGCCCATACGGCTGTATTGCCAAATGCAAACGCCGCACGGGCCACGCCCACCACAGCCAGCCTCGTATTTACGGAGAGCCCCTCCTACCAATAAGGGCGCCCCGTATAAATCCGTTAGCCGTAAACGCTTGCTGCCTCCCTCAAGACAGCCGTTACACTAATTATGGCATCAAGCCAAAGGAGAGGGAGTAACTCCGCAATAACTCCACTGTTATTACACCATTAATACACAGCCGTCCCAATTATGGACACATTTATGGAGGTTCTCCAGCATTCAAGGCCCCGTAACGGGACCTGGCACCACCCTATAAATTGGGTGGTGCCTGCCTCAAATAAGGTGATTACTACACACCCACACCTCTCTTCTCTGTCTGCACCTGAAAGTGTCCTTTGTCTTACTCTTCTCAGGTACCGGAGCTGCCCTATCTCAGTCGTCGGAGAATCCTTGACAGCCGGAGATCACCCTTTGGCTATCACTTACTGTTACCCACAACCCTTGATACGTAATTAAATTAATTACGCGTTTAAGTTTAATTACCGGGTTTTAGATAATCTTGTTTTGGGACTCGCTTTGCATGTTTGGTATGTTGTAGCAAAATTGTGGATTTGATTTGGCTGAATTTTGGGGCAACCCGGGTTTACGGATTTAGAATTTATTACGCTTGCTCGCTTTGCATGTAATTCCCGGGAATTGCAATTCCCAGAATTGCAATTGAGTGACTCGGAACTAATAATTGGAGAATAAAAATATGTTTTATGGGTTTTATGATGTCCTGAGTATGTGGTTAAAGTTTTGTTCCAGTCGGAGTAAGTTTGGTAAAAAGTTGCGTTTTCGGGCTGAACGAAATTGCAATTTTGTAATGTGTGATAAAAGGAAAATTTGAACATTTTTGGGTAAAAAAGAGGGGATGGGGCGGATGTGAGAGATGGGAGAAGGGACACTTGTCCCTTCTTGGTTGAAGGAGAAAAGAAAAGGAAAGGATTTATGGTAAAAGTGTATATGTATTTATGTAATAATACATATATTGGTATAAGTAAAGAAAAGGGTTATTTTTGGTCCACTCTCTCTCATTTTCTTCTTCTTCTCCATCCGTATCTCTCTCTCTCTCTCTCTCTCTCTCTGTGGTGCCATGGTTGAGCTTGAGCTCCACAACTGATTTCCGTCGTTTTGCGATTAAACTCCGAGGTAAGGTACTCAAACCGTTCATTGGGTTGTGTAGATCAATAATCTGAAGTCTGTTTTGGAAGAATCAGTGTAGTTTGCAAGTTATGAGCATTTGAATTTTGGAGTGAATAGTGTAATGTGCTCCTTTGTGTGATTCTTTGGTTCCTAAGCGTTCTCGGCACTTCCTTGTGCGTGTTTGATAACAAGAACGTGGGAAGAAACGCACCCGAGGTAGTGACGATTCGCGTCTGAAAATCGGGTGTAATTTTCAACGGAGGATTCAGTGAAAGGTAAAGGTATTTTTGTGTTCAAAGTGGAATTCTGATTCTGTTAGTGTAATTGATTCTGTTAGAAAAGGCTCGGTGTGAAAGCCGTTTTTCCCGGCCCGAGCCTCGGTTTTGGCGCCTTTGATAATGGTTGTTTCTGTGAATTCTGAATGTGTTTTCTGTATCTGGGATTGATTGTGAACAGGGAGTTGTTTGGAAATTGGGCTGAAACTCTGCCGAAATTTCTACCGGGACCGTCGATCGAGAATTCGGATTCGGACTACAACCCGAGGTAAGGGTTCAGTGTGTGTTAGGAGTATTGCCTTGCGTAGCAAGCATACTCGGATATAGGCGAGGCTAGGTTTGGAAGAGGGAGTGCCCGATGACGCCGACCTAGTTCCTTTGTATAGACATTGTTTGTGCAGAACTTATTGGGATTCCGATATACCTACGATGGTTATCGATGAATTGACCGGGATTCCGATATACCTACGATGGTTATCGATGATTCGTATTGATTGATTGATGGGGGTCGCTCCCCCGAGCTGGTACCATGCTCTACCGACCGTTTGTGACCGATATGCCTTGGCTGGGCCAAGGGCATTACCGTTTCGATTGTGTATTGATCGTGATTGTGATTGACCGATTGCATTGCATATGATTGGTTGTGTTGCATTGATTGAGCATATGATTGGTTGGTTGCTTTGTGTATCTTGTGTTCATTCTGTTTTCGATTGCAGGTACATTGTATCGAATGATATTGAACTCTGCACCATGTCTATACCTGTACTCTTACTAAGTTCTTGCGAGAACTTACCCTTATATCTACCATTTCAGGAAAAGGAAAGGAAAAGCAAGCCGCCGAGTAGAGGCGGGGTTGCTAGTTTGAGGGTTTTGGACTTGAGGCAGCAGCAGCAGTTCTTCAAGTAGCGCGGTTGGATTCCGCGAGACCGCCACTTGGTTGGTTTCTTTTGTATTCCGAATCTGTTTCTGGCTCTGTATATTGTTCATAACATGCATGTTTCATGTTTGTAAGGTTTGGGTTATGTGTTTATGGTAAGGATTTCATAGGTGTTAAGTACAAGTTCGGAACCGTTCGGTTTTGCGTTGGAACTTTAGGTTTTGGGTTCAGTCGGAGGGTCAGGCGACCCGTTTCTTGGAGCAGGCGGTCGCCTGGACCCCTTTCTTTGGTTACAGGTGGTCGGGCGAGATCCAGGCGACCCCTTTCCTGAAGCAGGCGGTCGCCTGGGCCCAGGAGGAAGTTTTGGTAAGTCCGGGCGGAAGGCCAGGCGACCCCTTCCTTGGATCAGGCGGTCGCCTGGACCCCCTGGGTTGTAGGTACAGGCGGTCAGGCGAAGTGCCAGGCGACCCCTCCCTTGGAGCAGGCGGTCGCCTGGGCAGGCGAGGGACCAGGCGACCCCTCTCCTCAGGTCAGGCGGTCGCCCGGGCTCCTCGAGTTTCTGGGCAAGAGGTCAGGCGAAGGTTCAGGCGACCCGGGCTTGAGCCGGGCGGTCGCCTGGACCCTGAGTTTGGAGTTCTTGGTTCTTTTGAACCCCATTCGCGTAGGTAAGCATCTTGGGACTCGGTTGAGCATTAATGCTATGGTTTAAGGAATTTTTGGGTGATCCCAAGGGGCGGTTGCCTTTTTAGTATTGGTTTTGTGTTAGGATTGTGAGTGAACCGTCGCCCCCACTTCCCCCTTTCCCCGGTTTGGTCCGTTCTCCGTGCACTTCCGCGAGCACGGTGTCTAAGGGGCGGGGGTGGGGTGACAATGTGGTATCACAGCAGGTTTACCTAGTTGCTAGTGGGTTTTTGTGAAAGTAAGGTTGCATTTCATTGCATCGTGCATGTACATATACAGAGCCAATTGGAATACTGCTGCTGCTAAGTTTGATTGTTACCGTAATATTGTGTTTGTAATGACTCTCAGAAATGGTAAACACCCGGGGAAGATCTGGAGTGAATAAGCAGGGGAGGCGGGACGGAGGTCCCGAACCTCATCAAATAGTACAAGCGGCAAGGGGACATGCACCACAAGTCTCCCCTAAATTAGTGCGGATCTTAGAACAAATTCGAGATAGTTTGGCACATATATTGCCAGTATCATCACAAGAAACACCGTCAGTTTCAAGGTCAGTACAACAACTTCTTGATGCAAGTGGAAGTGGAACGGGGCATCACGAACCCCATATTGTGACTGATAACAGCCCATCCTCATCCGAGAATGAGGAGGAGGCTAGTACAGATGAAGAGCGGCGACATCTAAGAGGTAGGAGGGTGCAGCGAGGGATTGATTCTGCTGAAAGACGGGGTCATGATGATCATGGCCCGTCTCAAGGAAGTGTTAGTGGTCGACGACAACGTCGACAATCTAAAGAAGTTGAAGGGTCACATCGACCCAAGAGACAACGGGGAGAAAATGAGCGCCCTAGTAGGATGCTCAAGCGATTCCAACGCCTGAATCCACCCCGTTTCAGTGGGAAGGGTGGACCTGAGGCGGCGGAAGTCTGGTTCCGACGGATCAGTTCCATGTTCGAAAGGTTAGAATTCTCACCTACTGCAATGGTATCTTTAGCTACATACAACCTGGGTGATAGAGCTTTGAGATGGTGGGAAAGTGTGAGGAACGGGCGCCGAGCAGAGAGGTTCGCGCGGGGAGAGCCTGATACGGATATGGCGTGGGATGAATTTACTCGCTTGTTCCACGAGCACTATGTGAGTGATGTTGTCCGAGATCTACGTCAGGCACAGTTTGATAACCTGACTCAGGGTACTATGAGCGTGCTGGAGTACGAGCACGAGTTTGATCGATTGATTCGCTACGTCCCACAGTATCATGGGATGGAGGAGCAAAAGGCAAAGAGGTTTATCAGAGGGTTGCGACCTGATATTCGATTGGCACTCCGACCGTTGGATATCAAGTTTTATCAGGAAGCAACACAGAAGGCTCAACTGATTGAGCAAGAGGATGTTGAGAGTAGACTCGTACCTCAGCAGACCGTTGGACGTGGAAGGGGTGCTGGTTTCCGTGGCTTCTCTCGAAACACCGGGAGGGCACCCCAGCCTATCCCGAGCGCTAGAGGGAAGGGAGCAGCTTCACCCTCCACTACTGTTTGTCTGACCTGTCGACGTTCTCACCCAAGCAAAGCATGCTATCGGGATACAGGTCAGTGTTTGGGATGTGGTTCTTCGGACAACCGGATCCGGGATTGTGCTGCACCGATGTGAGGTCATGTTCCGAGGCCTCCATTTGGGTTACCACCAAACCGACAGGGGGCACCACAAGGTGGTGCCAGGCAGCAATTTCCGCGACCGCAACCACCTCCTCCGCCACCGCAACCGAGAATGGGAAGAGTTTTCCAAATTGAACGCGGGGAGGCAACTCAGCAAAAGGAGGGAGAAACGGCAAGACAGGGTGCCCTTAAAGGTACCATATTGTTAAATAACATTCCTGCTACTGTATTATTCGATACCGGTGCTTCTGTGTCCATAGTGTCCCAGAAATTTGTTTTAACTCAGCATCTATCTGTGAGTTCTATGCCTCGCGTGGCTTTAGTTAAGACTACAGGGAGCCAGTGGTTGCTTTCTAATGATATGGTTCGAGATTGTGTGATTGATTTGGGAAACATCAGATTCTGACTGATTTACTGGTTCTGGATATTTCGGGGTATAATGTAGTTTTGGGAATGGATTGGTTAGCTAAAAATGGAGTACATATTGATTGTGCGAAGCGGGAGGTGACACTATCTACCGGGAAGGTACTTATGTCCTCCGCTTCTTCTGAGCAGGGATCGGAGATGAGGAGTCTAGAATTGCAAATTCTAGACGAGTTTGAGGTGATCGATGAGGATGATTATTGCGGATTGAACTCTTCGGATATCAGGGATGAGATAGATCGAATTTTGGTAGTAAGAGAGTTTCCGCAGGTATTTCCCGAAGACTTACCGGGGATGCCTCCGGAACGAGAAATTGTTTTCGAGATTTTGCTTCAGCCGGGATCAGTACCCATATCTGCTTCCCCCTACCGAATGTCTATCCCTGAAATGAATGAGCTTAAGAAGCAACTGGATGAGCTGCTTGCTAAAGGATTCATTCGACCGAGCACGTCCTCGTGGGGTGCTCCGGTGCTGTTTGTGAAAAGGAAGGATGGAACGTTACGACTGTGTATCGATTATCGCAAACTGAATGCGATAACTGTGAAGAATAAATACCCCTTACCCCGAATTGATGATTTGTTTGATCAGCTGAAGGGGGCAAAGGTATTTTCGAAGATTGATTTGAGATCGGGGTATTTCCAGCTTCGAGTGAAAGAAGAGGATATCCCCAAAACGGCTTTCCGAACCCGGTATGGACATTATGAGTATACCGTCATGCCATTCGATTTGACGAATGCGCCTGCAGCATTTATGGATATGATGAACCGAGTGTTTCGTCCATACCTGGATCGGTTTGTAGTGGTATTCATTGATGATATCTTGGTGTCCTCTAAGGATGAAGGTGAACATAAGGATCACCTGCGAATTGTAC
Organism: Stellera chamaejasme; assembly: GCA_024586325.1. Taxonomy (NCBI): domain Eukaryota; kingdom Viridiplantae; phylum Streptophyta; class Magnoliopsida; order Malvales; family Thymelaeaceae; genus Stellera; species Stellera chamaejasme. The sequence goes on along the minus strand of CM044984.1, from coordinate 22,545,139 downwards.
TGAAGACTTTAAGTGATCATCAATTGTATGCCAAATTCTACAAATGTCAGTTCTGGATCAGGGAAGTTTCCTTTTTGGGGCACGTTATTAGGGAGAATGGTTTAGCTGTTGATCCTGAAACGATTAAGGCAGTAATGGACTGGAAGCAACCGACTACAGTACGAGAGATCAGGAGTTTCCTCGGACTGGCAGGTTACTATCGGAGGTTCGTATCTGGATTTTTTACTCTGGCTCTACCACATACTCAACTTACACAGAAGGGGCGAGCATTCGTATGGTCTGAGGCGTGTGAGCGCAGCTTCCAGGAACTAAAGGACAAGCTGACTCACGCACCTATTCTGATATTGCCAGATCCGAGTGCAGCTTATACGATTTACACGGACGCTTCCAGCTCAGGTTTGGGTTGTGTACACATGCAAGATCGGAATTTGATAGCTTATGGGTCGAGACAACTTCGACCGCATGAGCAAAATTACCTAACTCACGATTTGAAATTGGCAGCGGTTATTAATGCACTCAAGCAATGATGACACTACCTGCTGGGTAGCAAATTTCAAATCTTTACGGATCATAAGAGTTTGAAATATTTGTTTACCCGGAAGGATTTGAATATGAGACAACGGAGGTGGCTTCAGTATATGAAGTACTACGATTGTAGTATCGAATATACCGCTGGTAAGGGAAATTTGGTAGCTGACGCACTGAGTCGGAAGTACACTGGCTTGGTGAAAGGTGGAGATCGGGATGGTGATGATGAAGAGAATGAATTGGTATGTTTGTGTAGTTTGTGGGAGCATCGAGAACGGGAGCAACTGTTTACTTTAACGATCCAGTCAGAATGGCTGGACAAGGTACGAGACGCTCAGAGTATAGATGCGTCACTGAAGAAGGTGTCGGGAGAAGCAAAAGGATCCCTTCACCCGTCATTTGATTACAAGCAGGGATTGTTATATTTCAGAGATCTACTGTATGTACCGAAGGAACCGACTTTTTGCAATGAAATACTTGAGGAGGCACATACGAGTCGATTGAGCGTACACCCGGGAGGTGAGAAAATGTATCACAATTTGAAATCTCATTTCTGGTGGTCGGGTATGCGCAAAGACGTTGCTACTTATGTTTCCAAGTGTGCAACATGTCAATGGGTGAAGGCGGAGCATCAGAGACCAGCAGGTACCTTACAGACATTGCCCATTCCAGTCAGGAAATGAGGCAATATTGCTATGGACTTTCTGACAGGACTACCTATGACCCGAGCGCACAACGACACTATATGGGTCATAGTGGATCGATTGACCAAGTGTGCCCATTTTTCCCAATGCGGATCATAGATTCTTTGGAGAAGTTAGCTCAACTGTACATCAAAGAGATTGTACGGTTACATGGAGTACCAGACTCCATTGTGTCTGATCGGGATCCACGGTTTACAGCACGGTTTTGGAAAGCTTTCCATAAAGCTTTAGGTACACAGTTGCATTTGAGTTCAGCGTATCACCTACAGACAGATGGACAATCAGAGCGGGTGATCCAAGTTTTGGAAGATATGTTACGGAGTTGTGCACTGGACTTTGGTGGTGAGTGGGATTATCACCTGCCATTGGTAGAATTTTCGTATAATAACAGTTATCAGTCCACCGTTGGCATGGCACCGTATGAAGCTTTGTATGGGCGGTGTTGTGTGACGCCACATTGTTGGGCAGAAGCTTCAGATCGAGTGGAATTGGGTCCCCAACTGATTGAGGAAACGACTGTAAAAGTTAAGAAGATTCAGGATCGGTTGAAGGCTGCTAATGATCGGACCACTTCCTATGTAAATAAAAGGAGACGGGATTTGGAATTCGAGGTTGGTGACAAGGTATGGCTTAAGGCAGCACCAACCAGAGGAGTTATCAGATTTGGTAAGAAAGGGAAGTTGGCTCGCGTTATGTGGGACCATATGAGATTCTCGAGCGGGTTGGTAAAGTAGCCTACCGATTGGCTTTACCCCACATATGTTAGCAGTACATAACGTGTTTCATGTGAGTATCTTTGAAGAAGTGTATCCTGGATCCGGTTCGAGACGAAAGTGGAAGATATACAGATATAACTGGATCTTTCATACAGGGAGGTGCCAGTGGCCATTTTAGGGCATGATGTGCGAAAGCTTCGTAGTAAGCTAATTCTGATGATCAGGGTGCAATGGTCTCATCATACCGATCGAGAAGCAATGTGGGAGGTCGAGCAGGATATACAGGATCGGTACCCCCAGGAGTATGAGCGCCTTAAGACTGCCTTGGAGGACCAAGGGTCTTAAGGGGGGAGGATTGTTACCTACACCCGGTACGTAATTAAGTTAATTACGCGTTTAAGTTTAATTACCGGGTTTTAGATAATCTTGTTTTGGGACTCGCTTTGCATGTTTGGTAATTGTGGAATTGATTTGGTGAATTTTGGGGCAACCCGGGACGGATTTAGAATTTATTACGCGGCTGCGTGTAATTCCCGGGAATTGCAATTCTGAGTGACTCGGGACTTATAATTGGAGAAGAAAAATATGTTTTATGGGTTTTATGATGTCCTGAGTATGTGGTTAAAGTTTTGTTCCAATCGGAGTAAGTTTGGTAAAAAGTTACATTTTCGGGCTGAACGAAATTGCAATTTTGTAATGTGTGATAAAAGGAAAATTTGAACATTTTTGGGTAAAAAAGAGGGGATGGGGCGGATGGGAGAGATGGGAGAAGGGACACTTGTCCCTTCTTGGTTGAAGGAGAAAAGAAAAGGAAAGGATTTATGGTAAAAGTGTATATGTATTTATGTAATAATACATATATTGGTATAAGTAAAGAAAAGGGTTATTTTTTGTCCACTCTCTCTCATTTTCTTCTTCTTCTCCATCCGTATCTCTCTCTCTCCCTCTCCTGGCGCCATTGTTGAAGCTTAAGCTCCACAACTGATTTCCGTCGTTTGGCGATTAAACTTCGAGGTAAGGTACTCAAATCGTTCTTTGAGTTGTGTAGATCAATAATCTGAAGTCTGTTTTGGAAGAATCAGTGTAGTTTGCAAGTTATGAGAATTTGAATTTTGGAGTGAATAGTGTATTGTGCTCCTTTGTGTGATTCTTTGGTTCCTAAGCGTTCTCGGCACTTCCTTGTGCGTGTTTGATAACAGGAACGTAGGAAGAAACGCACCCGAGGTAGTGTCGATTCGCGTATGAAAAACCGGGTGTAATTTTCAACGGAGGATTTCGTGAAAGGTAAGGGTAGTTTTGTGTTCAGAGTGGAATTCTAATTTTGTTAGTGTAATTGGTTCTATTAGAAAAGGCTCGGTGTGAAAGCCATTTTTCCCGGCCCGAGCCTCGGTTTTGGCGCCTTTGATAATGGTTGTTTCTGTGAATTCTGAATATGTTTTCTGTATCTGGGATTGTTTCTGAACAGGGAGTTGTTTGGAAATTAGGCTGAAACTCTGCCGAAATTTCTACCAGGACCGTCGATCGAGAATTCTGATTCGGACTACAACCCGAGGTAAGGGTTCAGTGTGTGTTAGGAGTATTGCCTTGCGTAGCAAGCATACTCGGATATAGACTGAGGATAGGTTTGGAAGAGGGGAGTGACCTGATGACGCCGACCTAGTACCGTGGTATAGACATTGTTTGTGCAGAAACCTATTGGGATTCCGATACACCTACGATGGTTATCGATGATTTGACCGGGATTCCGATATACCTATGATGGTTATCGATGATTCGTATTGATTGATTGATGGGGGGTCGCTCCCCCGAGCTGGTACCATGCTCTACCGACCGTTTGTGCCTTGGCTGGGACAAGGGCATTACCGTTTCGATTGTGTATTGATTGTGATTGTGATTGACCGTTTGCATTGCATATGATTGGATGTGTTGCATTGATTGAGCATATGTTTGGTTGGTTGCTTTGTGTATCTTGTGTTCGTTCTATTTTCGATTGCAGGTACATTGTATCGAATGATATTGAACTCTGCACCATGTCTATACCTGTACTCTTACTAAGTTCTTGTGAGAACTTACCCTTATATCTACCATTTCAAGAAAAGGAAAGGAAAGGCAAGCCACCGTGTAGCGCGGTTGGACTTAAAGCAGCAGCAGTATCATATAGTAGCGCGGTTGGATTCCGCGAGACCGCCACTTGGTTGGCTATTTTGTATTCCGAATCTGTTTCTGGCTCTGTATAATGTTCATAACATGCATGTTTCTGTTTTGTAAGGTTTGGGGTTATGTGTATGGTAAGGATTTCATAGGTGTTAAGTACTAGTTCGGAACCGTTCGGTTTTGCGTTGGAACTTTAGGTTTTGGGTTCAGTCGGAGGGTCAGGCGACCCGTTTCTTGGAGCAGGCGGTCGCCTGGACCCCTTTCTTTGGTTACAGGTGGTTGGGCGAAATCCAGGCAACCCCTTTCCTGAAGCAGGCGGTCGCCTGGGCCCAGGAGGAAGTTTTGGTAAGTCCGGGCAGAAGGGCAGGCGACCCCTTCCTTGGATCAGGCGGTCGCCTGGACCCCCTGGGTTGTAGGTACAGGCGGTCAGGCGAAGCGCCAGGCGACCCCTCCCTTGGAGCAGGCGAGGGACCAGGCGACCCCTCTCCTCAGGTCAGGCGGTCGCCCGGGCTCCTCGAGTTTCTGGGTAGGAGGTCAGGCGAAGGTTCAGGCGACCCGGGCTTGAGCCGGGCGGTCACCTGGACCCTGAGTTTGGAGTTCTTGGTTCTTTTGAACCCCATTCGCGTAGGTAAGCATCTTGGGACTCGGTTGAGCATTAATGCTATGGTTTAAGGAATTTTTGGGTGATCCCAAGGGGCGGTTGCCTTTTTAGTATTGGTTTTGTGTTAGGATTGTGAGTGAACCTTCGCCCTACTTCCCCCTTTCCCGGTTTGGTCCGTTCTTCTGGTAAAAAGATATATTTATGCAAATCGGTGCGCGTGATTGCCACGTTCGGTTTGACTTGCGGCGTCACGATATTGTGGGAAGCCATTAGGTCGACTTTGCGTATTGGAGCGCGATTGTCGAGGAATAGAGTGTTTCTCTGAGGTAGTGATTTGACAAGTCGCGTTGGGTAGTTGTTAAACGTTACCCCTTTTGGTATGAATAGTGAATGTATTTATAGTCCCATGTTTTAGTGGCATTATTGTAATATCCCAATGTAAGGTGATTATTCGTTTTAGGTCCTATATGCACTTCGGGAAGTATAGTTCGGGAACGTCCTTAATCTATATTCGGGTTATATGCTAGTTTTTTAATGGGGCCCTTATTTCGGGCTTATGAGTGGGCCTTTTGTTAGGCCTTTTATGCATATTGGGCCTTGCGGCCATCAAGTCCCCCCCAAGCCCTTTTGGCCGACTAAAAGGAGTCCAAAGTTCTTTTCTTCAAAATCCATTTTCGAATGTTACGAGTCATGTTCGGGACTGCTTAGTTCGGGATCTTGCCTCTGTTGGGCAGGTGTTTCCTCTCTGTTCGGGTAATGGATTCTGCCTTTTGAGAGCATTGCTCGGGTATGTGATTCCTCTTGTTCGGGTAATGGCGAGGCGTTTCCCGAACTATTGTGTTCGGGAACTAAGGATGTAGGTTCTCCCTTCTGGCTAGAACAGTGTTCGGGTTTTTGAATCGTTTCCCGTACAACTGTGTTCGGGAAAAGAGGACGTGGAGTCCTCCATTTGTCTCGAACCATGTTCGAGCTCCTGAATCGTTTCCCGTACTACTGTGTTCGGGAAACTGAGGATGTTGAGTCCTTTTGTCTTGAACCATGTTCGGGCTTTTGAATCGTTCCCCGTACTATGATGTTCGGGAAACTGAGGATATGGAGTCCTCCTTTTGTCTCGAACAATGTTCGGGCTTTTGAATCGTTTCCCGTACTATGATGTTCGGGAATGTGGAGTCCGAGATGTGGAGTCCTTCCTTTTGTCTCGAACAATGTTCGGGCTTTTGAATCGTTTCCCGTACTATGATGTTCGGGAAGCTGAGGATGTGGAGTCCTCCTTTTGTCTCGAACAATGTTCGGGCTTTTGAATCGTTTCCCGTACTATGATGTTCGGGAAACTGAGGATGTGGAGTCCTCCTTTTGTCTCGAACAATGTTCGGGCTTTTGAATCGTTTCCCGTATTATGATGTTCGGGAAACTGAGGATGTGGAGTCCTCCTTTTGTCTCGAACAATGTTCGGGCTTTTGAATCGTTTCCCGTACTATGACGTTCGGGAAACTGAGGATGTGGAATCCTCCATTTGTCTCGAACAATGTTCGGGCTTCTGAATCGTTTCTGGGATTCTCATCTTCGGGATCTGCCACGTTCGGCATTCCCAACGGTCATCTTTGGATCGACGGTGGAGATCACATGCCGTTTGGCGATTCATCTGCCCGATCTTTTCTATAAGTGTGAGTTGAACCTCACTTTCATTTGCATCTCTCACTTTTCTTTCCTCACAATAAAATCACGACGGACAATCCCACGCTCCAGGAGGCTGTTAGTATCTTCAAGAGGTGGAGGACTGTAGAAGAATCTAATCCAGAAGACTTCTTCCCCCCTTTTCTCGGAGAAACCACCGTACCGGACGGTTACAAAGGTTCGTCCGCCGTTCATCAATTCTACCGACTCCACCGTCGAGTTGTTGACGCCGCTGCTACCAGCCCGTCTTTTAATCTTCTTCCGGCGAGCCGTCCGTGTCTCCTCCGGCCATTTACCCGAGGTACATGAGAATGGCCCCTACTTTTCCCACCCCTTCTACTGTTCGTCCTTGAGTTGCCTTTTAGAGACCAAGGCGAGATTCCCGAAGGTTGGTGGTCGAGATCGAGAACTACCGGAGTAAGGCAACTCCGGAGTTAATAAAGAGTGGCAGTCCGCCCATTTCATCCCGATGACGGTCCGTACTCGGGTTCCTTCTCCGGAATGTCGGGCGTATGAGCCTGGGAAAGGCTGGTTGGTGATCTTCAAGGATCAACTGCTGTGCGGGCTCCGCTTCCCCCCGCACCCATTTGTTCGGCAATTAGCGGAATCCCACGGGCTAGCCGTTAACCAATTCAGCCCGAATACCTACTGCCACATAAACGCCTATCTCATTCTCTGTGCTTTGTTCGAGATAGAGCCAACCATATCCACCTTCCTCCGACTATAAGGTGAATGTGATCCCGAGGAACTGTTTCTACTTCTTCAGCGCCCGGGGTCCTCCTACTGTAAAATTCAACTTCGTTTGGAATTTGCCAACCAGCCGCAAGGGATGGCATCGGGAATTTTTCTTCATGGAGCCTGATGCGTCATGGGGCCTCCAAACTGCGCAGAAGGTAGGAGGGCTGCCGGATGTGCAGAATCCTCGGCGATTGCTAAAGGGGCTGCTGCCAAGGAGAATTATGACCGGTTCGACAATAAAATCCGGACCATTGCTCCTTGGTGCGGGGAAGGGCCGAAGGAAGTCCTCCCCTTTCCTTTGTACTGGAGGCTGATTACCCAAGGGGTCCTTTCCCACTTGGGTATTGTTCGAGGGACTTGGGGAGTTGGGCATCCGGAGTCTCCCCTTCGACTCGAGACCTGGCCTTGGTGCACCGTCTTCGGGGCGAGACGTCCTTCGAGGACTTCAAGAAAGGTTTATATCGTTCTTCTGTTCATAGATGCATTCGTTTGGTATTAACTAATTTTTCCCCTTTTTGCAGAAATGGAGCCCGAGTTCGATCTTGGCGCCATCTTTCGGGACGCGAAGGAGAAAAAACCGGGCTCTAAAGCCGGTAGCTCGAGGCCCGCAGCAGCCAGAAGAAAGCGAAGAGAGCTGCCGGTAGATCTTTGAGGCTGCGGGCCAGCCTCTTGAGAAACCTGCCGGGAAGTTCCGTCCCGGTCCATATGGAAGGTCATCCTACTCGGGATGACGTTTATGACATCTTTGCGGACCTCCCGAACAAATTAGAAGGACAAGGGGAAGTTCACGGCTTCGAGTGACCGGGCAAAGTGCCCCGAGGTCGAACCCATCGAGTTTGATTAGGTAATCAAATTGTAAAGTTACGCAATCTGTGCTTTTGGAACCTATTCGGGAATCTTTCCCGAATGTTTGGTGAACCCGCTGCATGACGTGGTTCGATCTCATTTTTGTACTCTAGGTCCGGACTGGAAGGAAGCCCAGGAAGAGAGGCGGCGGCTGCGGGATGAAAAGCTGGCTCAGTTCGGGGATAATCTTATCCCCCGGGAGCCTAGGTGGCTGATCCATGAGGATCAAAATGTCCTCAGCGATGAAGACATCAAAGACATGGCTCCCGAGCTTTTCGACGGGACCACCACCGCCCGAACAATGGAGTGCACGGAGCACTTCTACCCGACTTGGGCGTCGCCGCTTCCAAAGTGGCCGCCCTCGGGTACCAGTTAGTACTTGTCTGTTTATTTCCTAAGTCTGGGCTTCTCATGCTCGTGCCTCGGGAAAATAATCTGTCTTGATATTGTGCAGGTGGCCACAATGGGCGGGTGGATTTCCCGAATCACCCGAGCATCCAACCGGATCCGGTCCGAGGCCGAGCAACGGGCGACTAAAGCCTTAGCTGTGGTGGCTAAGCTGATCCAGCGAGTCCATCACTACGAGCAGTTGCTGCGGCATTCCCGTACCACCCCCAAGCTCGAGCTTCGGCCCGGCCGAGGCTGATGATTTTGCTTTGGCTGAGGTTGCTTTCTGGCGCGGTCAAAGAGCACCGCCATTCCGAGGACGCTATTCGGGAAGAAGTTCGGTCGCTCGGGACTGAAAAGAGAAATTTCAGGTTGACTTTGCCAACCGAGAAAGAGCTTCATGAGCGCGAACTACAGGCCAAAGATGAGGAGAATCGAGACTCGGGATGAGCTTGCTGCGGTTCGAGGCCAAGATCCCGAAGTATCGAAGGCGTTGGCTGATTACGTGGATATGGCCGTCGACAAATATACCTTCGGGTTTTGCCTGGCCAGAAGCGGATCGTTGGCGCAACCCCATGTTGACTGTCCGGGCTTAACGGGGATGAAGAGCCCGAGGAGGACCCGGTTGGTACGGGGCGAATATATGCATCCGCCCGAACCCGTGATGTTGATGATTTCATGGATCCTCAATGATGTATTCTTTTTCTTCATTCCTATTTTTGTAATCCCGTCCTCGGGCGTATTTAATGAAAAATATTCAAGGATTGGATCAATACTTGTTTTCGAACTCAGTAGTGCTTTATTATTCCTGGTCATACAATATACTTCTTCAATGCCTCGGAATGGAAAGAATTAGCCAATTCTCTTCCTTCGGGATCCGATAACTTGTACACTCCTTTCCTTTCTTCGGCTATGACCTCGAATGGGCCTTCCCAGTTCGGGGCAAAAGCACCCCCTTTTGGTCTTCGGGATCCCAGCTTGGTTTGCCGTAGGACCAGATCACCTACTTTGATATCTTTTACCCTTACTTTGGAATTTGTAGCAGACGCGGTCCTTTGTTGAAAAGCTTTCCTTCGCAGCTCTGCCTCATCCCTTTTCCTTGAGCAAGTCTAAGTTTGCTCGTAGACCTTGCTCATTCGATTCTTCCTCGAATACTTCGGTTACGAGGAGGAATTAGCTACTTCAATCGGGATCAGTGCCTCGGTCCCGTATGTCAAAGAGAATGGGGTTTCTCCAGTTGACCTTCGGGGCGTGGTCCGGTAACTCCATAAAACATGGGGGAGTTCTCCGGGCCATTTCCCCTTTGCCTTCCCAAGTCTGGCTTTTAAACCATCTTTCAATGTTCGATTGGATACATCCACCTGGCCATTGCTCTTCGGGTGGGCGAACGTGGCAAAATGAATCTTGATTCTGAATCCCTCGGCGAAGTCCTGGAACCCACCGTCAGTGAACTGAGCCCCGTTATCGGCAACCAGGACCTTCGGGCACCCGAATCTGCATATAATGTTCTTCCAGACAAACTTTCGGATGTTTTCAGCCGTGATTGTAGCCAGTGGTTCGGCCTCTATCCACTTGGTGAAGTAGTCTATGGCGACTACACAATACTTCAGTCCTCCGGGAGCGGTAGGCAAGGCGCCGATCAGGTCGATTCCCATACGGCAAACGGTATAGGGTAGTCCGAGGAAGATACGTACTCCGAGGGGACTCTCTGTATCCGGGCGTGCACTTGACATTTCTTGCACTTGTTCACGAGTCTCCTTGCGTCTTCCTTGAGAGTAGGCCAAAAGAACCCTTGCCTTAGTATGACCGCAGCTAACGCGTCCGACTTAATGTGCGACCCGCAGGTGCCTTCATGGGTTTCTCGCAGAATGTCCTCGGTGTCTCCTTCTCCGACGCATTTTTGCAACGGGGAAGAGAACCCTTTACGGTACATATTATCCCCAATTATGACGAACTTGCTGGCCTTTCTCCTGATAGTGGCGGCTTCGGTTGGGTTGTTCGGGAGTACCCCTTCATCGAGGTAGTTCCAATAGGAGTCCTCCACCCCGAGGTAATGCAGCCTATCCGGGAGTAGTCGACGCAAGGTTCACTTCTTACTTCGTCGTAAGAAGCTGACTTCGAAAGTTGGTCGGCCTCCGAATTGAGCGATCTCGGGATCTTCTCGATACACAACTTTTCGAAATCCGCGGCCAACCTTCTAGCTACCTCGGCGTACTTCTTAAGACTTGATTCTTTGACCTCGTACTCCCCGTTCATCTGCTGAACGAGAAGATTTGAGTCGCTGCATGCTTTCTGTGATCGGATCCCGCCTTCTTGGCTAATTCCAGACCAGCAATGAGGGCTTCATATTGGCTGCGTTGTTCGTTACGGGAAATTGAACTTAATTGACTTAGTAGCCTTCATTCCTTGAGGGCCTTGAGTACTAGTCCGGCACCTTGCTTGTCCGATCCCGAAGCTCCATCCACGTGTAGGGTCCAGACCGGACTATCCTCGTTCAAAGAATCCTCACTCTCGGACTCCTTGGGTAATTCCGCGATAAAATCAGCTAATGCACGTGCTTTGATCGCTCTTGGGGTTCATACTTGATCTCGTACTCGCTTAGCTCGACGCACCACTTTGATAGCCTTCCGGAGTGGTCTACCCGTCTTAAGATGTCCTTGATAGGGACATTACTTCGAACAACGATGGAAAACCCGAGGAAGTATGGTTTCAACCTTACGGTGACAGGACCAAGAGTACACCGCTTTCTGGATCATCGGGTAGTTGAGTTCGGCTCCATGCAGGGATTTGCTTACGTAATAGACCGGCCACTGCTTCCCTTGGTCGTCTTCTTGGACAAGTACCGAACTTACGGCCTTTTCACCTACGGCCAAGTATACAATGAGGGGTCTGTCCTCGGTCGGTTGCCGAAGCGTAGGCATCTCGAGGAGGTAGGCTCTGATTTCCTCCCAGGCTTTCTGACATTCGGGATTCCAACTGAACCTAGCTCTTTCCCTTGCGTTTTCTTCCTTAGATTTCTTCTCACCTTTCCGTACGCCTATTCGGCCGGGCTCCGCGCCTTCTTTGATCAAAAATAAAACGACTGAGGGCCGTAATTTTCCCGAGGAGTCTCTGCACGTCCTTTATCGATGAGGGTGTCCTCACGTTTAAAAGTGCTTCGATCTTTGCGGGATTAGCGTCGATGCCGCGCTCGGACACCATAAACCCGAGAAATTTCCCGGATGTTACTCCGAAAACACACTTATCCGGATTCAGCCGTATTCCATACTTTCGGATCTGCCCGAACACTTCTTCAATATCGCGGATTAGATTTTCTTCTTCCTTGCTTTTGATGATGATATCGTCAACATAAACCTCGAGAATTCTTCCAATCTGCTCGGAGAATACCTTGTCCATCAATCTTTGGTAGGTTGCTCGGCGTTCTTGACCGAAGGGCATTCTCGTATAACAGTGCGTTCCGGCGTCACTTATGAAAGACGTCTTCTCTTCATCTGCCGGGTTCATCCTTATCTGATGATACCCACTGTAAGCGTCAAGGAAAGAGAGCCTCGCGTGTCCGGCCGTTGAATCCACAAGCCTATCGATCGGGGGAGTTGGATACGAATCCTTCGGGCAAGCATCATTTACGTTTGTGAAGTCGATGCACATGCGCAACTTGTCGCTATCCTCTCGGGTTGCCACAACGGGATTGCTCAGCCATTCGGGATACGATACTTCCCTTATGACCCCCGCATCAAGAAGTTTCGAAATTTGCTCTTTGATGAAGGCCCTTTTGAATGGGGCGTTATTTCTTTTCTTATGCCTTATGGGCCTTGAATCCGGATCAATGTGCAGGCTGTGTTGTATTACCTTGGGTCGATCCGGGCATGTCACTTGGAGAGTAGGCGAACAAGTCTTTATTCATTCAAGCAAGTTTACAAGGTTTTTCTTACTGCCCTCGGGCAAGTCTTTTGCAATTCTCGTCGTTCTATCTCCTTCCAAGGCAGCGTCTTGGTATCCGCTTCCTCCTTGTCCTCCTTCGGGCCGCCCGGAGTGGGGTCCTTCGAGCTATAGCCATGGCGTCCTTGGCCTCTCTTTGGCTCACGTAGATCGGCGTCTCCCTCATCCGTAGCGAACGTGATGGTCGGGTATCTCACGTCGGTCCTCATGTGAACAGCCACATGGGTTTCTCTCCCGATGATAGCATTGTACGCAGAGGGGACATCGAGGACGAGACATTTGACCATCAACGTCGTGTACCGGGATTGTCCTTAGGGGCCGACCCCGAGGAACATGACGGGGAGTTCAATGGAGCCCAAGACTGGTATCTCGTCCGGGCCCACGCCGTAGGTTGCTGTCTTGACGGGGTTGAGGCGACTCGATCTAAGCTTGAGGCCTTCATACGCTTTTCTGAACAACACATCCGCATTTGAGCCGTCATCGCAGAGGACCCTCTTGACGTCTATGGTCCCGATACGGAGGGTGATGATGAGGGGGTCGTGCGCAGACGCACCTCGGACCCGTCTGCTCGTTTGATTCTCGAAGACGGATCTCCGTAGCTCGGTGAGGCTATCTCCCTCGCTTTCCTCTTCCTTGCATTCGAACCCGGCGTGGTCGTTATGGTGTTCGGGATCCCGGTGGGTTGGGGCGGAACTATCTTCTCCTTGCCCCTCTTGTCCGGTCTGATGATTCTTCTTCGGCCTTCCTTTTTCCTCGGGAAACTTCTTCGCCCGAGGCATTTTCAGTACTCTCCCGAGAGAGCCTTTCTTGATGAGGTGCTCTATGTACCTCTTCAGGTGATAACCTTGCTCGGTTTCATGCCCGGTGTCTCTGTGGCCCGACAATATTTGGGCGAATCACGCTTCGCCCCTTCCGGCATGGCCACTGGGCGATTGATACTCCGGTTCCTTGTCTTTGGAGTGCCGCGAGGATACTAGCCCGGGACGTATTAAGGGGGGTGAAGCCCGAACTTCTCTCAAAAGTCCTCTTCTGTCCTCCCAACTCCCTGGCTGCTTGACCGGCTGGCTCCTCGGGTTCTCCTTCCTTGGTTCTCGATTATCCACAGTGTCTGCTTTCCTTCACGCTGAGACAACATTTCTTGAGCAATCATATGCTCTGGGTGACAGACATACATTTCCTCGGCTGGTGAAGTTCTTTCGGGACAACTCGTAAGCGAGGCGAATTCGGGATGAGAGCCTTCGTGAATGCCATGATCCGGATGTTGTCCGTTAGATCGGACGCGTGAGCGGCTTCCGGTTGAACCTCTCGGCGAAATCCCGAATACTCTCGTTCGGTCTCGCTTGATGTCAAACATTTGAATGGCCCTCTTAGCCGATCTCTTGCACCCGATGAAGTGCGTTGTAAATTTGGTGGCTAGGTCCCGAATGGCGACACTGAGTTCGGGAGCAATGAGTTGTACCAAGCCGAGGCCGGACCTCCCAGCGCCACTTCAAAGCACTTGCACAGGGCCGCCTCGTTAGCCCCTTTCAACTCCATCGCTCTCTTGTATTTGCGGACAAAAGCGTCAGGATCTCCTGAACCTTGGTACACTTCCAACGGATGAGGTAAGTTGAATATTCGAGGCATCAGGCGTCACGAATCCTGGCTGGTGAGCGGACCATCATCGGGTATGTCCTCGCTTTTGGGCTCGGGAACGCCCGAGTTTCTCTCGACTTGCTCCAGGCGAAGCAACATTTGCACGATCACGTCGTCCCGGGGGTCGCCACGCACCAGTCTACCCGGTCTTGGGGATCGTTCTCTCCTATGCTCCCTCGGGGATCTTGGCCGCTGCCGGCTCCGGCGATCCAGAGAAGCAACGGGCTGCGAGCCTGCCTGTAGGCTACTATAGCCTGATCGCTTGTCTTTGTGATAAGCTGCTGTCTGAGATTGTGAGGACCGACCCGTCTGGTTGTTCTCATTCCTTCGCTCTTCTGGAGGACCACCCGCACAGCTTGGACAAGATCTGGGTCCAAGTGCCGGATGTCGCTTCGACGGTAGCTAGAGGTAGGGCGTAGGGAGGTGGCTCCATTGGATGATTCCTCAGGGGAACCCCTATAGCTGGGATCGGCCGTGCGGCCGTTGGTAGAACCTTCTCCCTCGGCTGGATGATCGGGAGCAGGAATGGCCCCCACGTTCAATCTGATTTTGGGGACCACCGCCTTTCCCACGACGGCGCCATTTGGTGGCAAATCGGTGCGCGTGATTGCCACGTTCGGTTTGACTTGCGGCGTCACGATATTGTGGAAGCCATTAGGTCGACTTTGCGTATTGGAGCGCGATTGTCGAGGAATAGAGTGTTTCTCTGAGGTAGTGATTTGACAAGTCGCGTTGGGTAGTTGTTAAACGTTACCCCTTTTGGTATGAATAGTGAATGTATTTATAGTCCCATGTTTTAGTGGCATTATTGTAATATCCCAATGTAAGGTGATTATTCGTTTTAGGTCCTATATGCACTTCGGGAAGTATAGTTCGGGAACGTCCTTAATCTATATTCGGGTTATATGCTAGTTTTTTAATGGGGCCCTTATTTCGGGCTGTTGGTACACTACCCAAGCAAATGCCCCCTCGCATCTCGCCCCTCGCGTTATTGTCAGCAGCAATCAAGGAAACACATGGAGATGCCACCACATCTCGCGAATGCGTTACCAGAGGGGGCTTCGCACCTACTGGCTTCGCCAGGACCTCACTTATTCGCATCTCCTGGCTTCGCCAAATAAGGTCTTCGCGTCTCCTGGTCTTCGTCATCCATCACTTGGCAACGTCACAGACCGGGGAAGGAAACGGGAAGCGGTCGTCCCCACGACCTACCCACGTTCTCCATTACATCCCCAGTCTGCCACAACTCTGGAACGTGGGGGAGCACTCCACTACTCCAATCACGGGACAACCGCCACCTCAACGCCTCCTATAAAAGGATGGCTTGGGAAAGGTACACCCTATCTACACACCTCCACTCCTCTTTCTGCTCCTGAGTATTCCGTCTTACACCTTGCAGATTACTCCGGAGCTCAAGATCGTCGTTCCGATCACTCCTCCACCATTCAAGTATCTGGAAGCCAAGTCCAGTAAAGGAACCAGGCTATCAGATTGGCGCCGTCTATGGGAACTATAAACAATCCCACGAAGAAACCACCGAAAAACAGAAGCCATGCCTACAACAAGGAGCGCAAGCCGTCCGAATGGCCGTGGGAGGAGAAATCCACCCACCGCCGCCGCAAACATGGAGCATCAGTCCACTCAACTGGGGAAAGCTCATCCCATGGTGAGCGTAATGCCCCTCCCTCCAGAGAAATTGTTCAGCCGGCGGGGGCGGATGCCACCGCAAGGTCAGGGCGTGTTGCCCTCTCGACGAACCATAACCAACCAGCCGGTGTGGTGGGGGCGGTGCACAATGTCATTGTTCAGAACTCGGCGGTTGCCGGTCTTGATCCCACAATTCTTGCGGCGATCACCGAGGCTGTCGTGCAAAATCTGCGCGGCGTCCTGGCCACAGGAGGTTTCCAGACCATCCAACAGCCGCTGAGTCACCAGGAACCTCCCCTTCCTCCGCCGCAACAGGAGACCCATCCTGACCCGGCTCACTCTGCCGCACTCGCCGCCATCGCCAGGCGCCTTGAACAAATAGAGAAAAGGGAGGCGAGGGCGAACACACCCTACTCTACCAGCTTGGGGCTGGATCACCTTTGGACCCAGCCTTTCACCCAGAGAATCCTGGAGGCTCCGCTGCCGGAACACTTCCGCCAGCCCAAGCTGGACGCCTATGACGGTCTTTCGGACCCCGACATTCATCTCCAGCGCTACATCTCTGCGATGGCGATCGCAAGGGCTGATGACAGCACTCTCTGTAGAGCCTTTAGCTCTACCCTCACTGGAGCTGCCGCAAATTGGTACACCACCCTTCGCGGTAAGCAGTTTGACTCCTTTGAGGAACTATCCCGTGTTTTCTCTAACCACTTTGTCGTCTCCAAACCTCCGCCAAAAACTGCGGGGCACCTGCTGAAGGTGCGGCAAAGGAAGGATGAATCCTTGAGGGACTACATCCAACGTTTCCAGGGGGAATCCATCCAGGTCCCAAACACAGGTGAGGAGACTCGTCTCCCGACGGCAATCTGAGGTCTCTAGGTGGGGTCCCTGTTCTTCACGGATGTGCACACCAACCCTCCCACAACATGGAGCGGTTCCTAGATAGGGCGACTAGGTTCATGCATGCGAGGAAATTACCGGACCCTACCTCAAGGGCTCGGTGGCCCGGCACGAGGGACAACCCTCACACGTCCAGGACTCCAGAGGCCTGGGTTCGCGGAGGTAGCCCCCTTCACAGGGCAATAGAGACAGGGCTTATCCAACCCTGCCCCCACTCAGGGACTCCCGTACAAACATCTTCCATGCCCTGGAGCAAAGAAGGGAGTTCCCCAAATGGCCTCGCCCACTCCCCAAGGGCGTCGCGAGGCCAAACAACAAGTATTGTCGCTACCATCGTGACAAGGGCCACGACACAGAGGAATGCGTGGAACTTAAGCGCATGCTGGCAGAGATGATAGCCCAAGGAAAGCTCACTGAGTTCCTTGTTTGCAACCCCTCCCCGCGAAGGGGTTCCCCCAGGGGGTACAAGCGTGATGGCGATCGTGAGGATCGCGGTCGAGATCACTACAGGCGAGCAGGCCCACAGGGCGCTGATCACATCCCACCTACCAGGGGTCACATCAATGTGATTAAACAGTACGAAGGCGCAGCTGCGAGGTGCTGCTACATGAGGCAAATCTATCAGCTGGACCACACGGCCAGCCATCTCATTCATCGCCGCGATGGGACTTCCGTGGCGATCCCACACTCAGATCCACTCATCATCACGGCTCGCATCGCTGGATGGGACATTGGCCGGATCTACATGGATACAGGGGCCAACGCCAACGTCGTTTACAAGCACACACTTGTTGAGGCGAAGGTACCCATGTCCCAAATCAAACCGGCGAAGGGGCCACTTTTGGGATTGGGAGGGACGAAATCCCGACCTTGGGGGCCATCACGCTCCCGTTCATGATGGTGGGCACCACCAGGGACAACAGGCAAGTCTGTCACTCAAGCTTCGTGGACTTCATCGTCCTCGATCTCCCTTCGCCTTACAATGCCATTGTTGGGCGCGCCACACAGACCGAATTCCATATCCGTTGTGGCGTGCGCACCACGACATTGGTGTTTCGCACCTCAGCCGGTGACGCCTACATCTACGTCAACCAGAATGTGGCGAGGGCAACTACGTCAACGCGCTCGCTGGCCCCTCTCAGCTGCCTCAATGCATGGAGCCAAAGAGGAAGAAACCAGCTGAGGAGCCTGTGCCAGAGGGCGAAGTATCGTCGGGGAAGAAGTTCCGCATAAGGAAGGACCTCCCAAAGGAAGACAAGGAAGCCCTCATTCACCTCCTCCAGGCCAACATTGACGTCTTCGCATGGAGCCCGGCTGATCTCCCAGGCGTAGACCCTTCTATTATCTCCCACAAACTCAATGTACTCCCTGGCTTCAAGCCAGTTAGGCAAAGAACAACGGGCATGGCCCCATACCGAAAAGAGTTTATGCACGCACCGAGGTGCGAAGTTGCTTGAGGCTAATATAATTAAGGAAGTTCATTACTCTGAGTGGGTCGCTAACATTGTTCTTGCTGACAAGGAGAATGGCGAATGGCGCCTATGTGTGGACTACAAGGGGGTCAATAGGGCTTGCCCCAGAGATCCATACCCCTTACCTCCCATAGACCAACTGGTGGACTCAACTGTGCGATACCCGGTGCTTTCTTTCCTTGATGCGTACAGTGGCTACCATCAAATCTTCATGGATCCTGAGGATGCCATGAAGACCGCCTTCACAACCGGCGAAGCAGTCTACCACTACATTCGCATGCCTTTTGGCTTGAGGAATGCAGGGGCGACTTTTCAAAGGTTGGTGAATAGGGTATTCGCAAACCAAATTGGGAGAAACCTTGAAGCCTATGTTGACGACATAGTAGTAAAGAGCAGGGCTACCGCCCAACACTTGGAGGACCTAAAAGAGACCTTCGCCAACTTCCGCGCGTATAACATGCGCCTGAACCCAAAGAAGTGCATCTTTGGCGTTGGCGAAGGGAAATTTCTTGGTTACCAAGTCTCGAGAGGAGGGATTCGCGCCAATCCCAAAAAGATAGAGGCCATCGCTAGCCTTCGCGTCCCAAGAGGCCTGAAGGACGTCCAGCAGCTAACAGGAAGGTTAGTCGCCTTGGGACAGTTCATATCAAAGCTCAGCGACCGTTGCAAGCCTTTCTTCAACCAAATCCGGAAGAAGAAAGCCTGCAAATGGACTGAGGACTGCCAGGAGGCATACGACACCATCAAGCAGCACCTACAGGAGCTGCCCACGCTCAAATGCCCCAGGCCTGGCGATGACCTTGTCCTATACCTCTCCACGACGAGCAACAGCGTGGCATCAGTCCTCATCAAGGAAGAAGGCGACAAACAATGGCCGGTCTACTACACCAGCCACACCTTACAATCAGCAGAGACAAGGTACCCTCCTTTACAGAAAGCTATCTTGTCATTAGTCTATGCAGCCAGGAAGCTCAAGCCCTACTTCCAAGGGCACACGATCACCGTGCGCACAGACCTTCCAATCAAGGAGATCCTTCAAAGACCCGAGCACTCAGGTCGCCTGGCTAAGTGGTGCATCGAACTAAGCGGGTACGACATCAACTATGAACCTCGCAAAGCAATAAAAGGCGAGGCCCTCGCAGACTTCCTGGCAGAATTCTCAATTCCCAAGCATGGCACACCTCAAGAACAAGTACCGGCACCTGAACCTCCACCCCCAGAGTGGGAGATGTATGTCGATGGCGCATTCAAAGCAGCATCTCCAACAGGAGGCGTCTACCTGTGCGAACCTCTAGGTATGGAAAGCACTCTCCGTGTATCCTTCCAATTCCCTGTGACTAACAACGTTGCAGAATATGAAGCCCTCATCGCGGGCCTCAAGCTTGCCATCAAGGCGGGTATTCGCCGAATACACGTACATAGTGATTCCCAACTGGTGATACACCAAGTACAGGGGTGCTCAGAGTGCAAAGATGCTACTCTGGTCAAGTACCTGAAGCTGGTCAATTCACTGCGGACACACTTTGAGGAGGCAGTCTTCATTCATATTCCTCGTTTCGAGAACACCATTGCGAGATATGCTCTCGAGGAAAACACCTTCGACGGTGGAGACCTTGGCTCGACCATCTATAGACGGAGCTGTAGACATTGGCTCGCTTGAAACAAGCTGATCCGGACGATTGGCGAACTCCCATCATCGCCGAGCTAAAGGGGATGGACACAGATCCACGAACTCACGCTCGAGTGGCGAGATTCGTCCTCGTAAGCGGGTTCTTTGTGGCATCGTGGGTTCTCCTCACCACTTCAACGTTGCCTTACCGCCAAAGAGGGACTCGGTGTGTTGGAGGCCATCCACCGGGGCAGCTGCGGTGCCCACATTGCAGCAGGCGCGACACACAAAGCCCTTCGCCAAGGGTACTACTGGCCAACCTTGAAAAAAGACGCAGCATCGCTAGTCCGAACATGCCATCAATGCCAGATCAACTCGCTCATCCAGCGACTACCATCAACGGAATCTCCTGCGCTCACAAACCCTGTACCTTTCGCCCTTTGGGGCCTTGACCTTATTGGGCCAATGCCGAAGGCGACAGGGCAGTACCAGTTCTGTGTTGTCGCCGTGGACTACTTCACTAAGTGGATTGAGGTAGAGCCATTGGTAAAGATCACGTCCTCAAAGATCATCAGCTTCTTGTGGAAGAACATCGTCTGCCGATATGGCAGCCCTCGCGCCATCATCACAGACAATGGAAGCCAGTTCGCCAGCCATAGCGTCCAGCAATGGGCTGAAGATAACAAGATCCGCATGCTCTATGCCCCAGTAGCGCATCCCCAGTCCAATGGCCAGGTTGAGGTGACCAACCGCACAATCAAGGAAGGGCTCAAGAAACGCCTGACTAGCGCAAAAGGGAGATGGGTCGTTGAATTTCTAAGCGTCCTATGGGACTACATGACGACGAAGAGAACACCAACAGGGGAGACACCTTTCTCCCTGCTCTATGGCACTGATGCACTCCTCCCCATAAAGGCGGACTTCCCAACAATAAGGATGATCAACTTCAGCGATGAGGCCAACACTAGAGGACTCCGCGCGAAACTAGACCTGCTTGAGGAGTTGCGTGAAGGGGCACGCCTTCGCCAGTTCACCCTCAAATAGCGTCTCAACTTGCAACACGAAGCTAAAGTCAGACCAAAGGCGCTTAAACCAGGAGGCCTCGCACTACTTAGATCGGTCCTCACCGCTCACGACCCCAAACAGGGCGTCTTGCGACCCAACTGGGATGGTCCTTACATCATCCACAAACAAGTCCGGCCGGGCGTCTATGAGCTACGGGACCAGGAAGGGAGACACCTCCCTCACAACTTCCATGCAGACGACCTCCGCCCATACTATGTGTAAATGATGGTAATCCCATGGCTTTAATGAATGAAATATTGCTCCACTTCTTAACACTACTGCAGAATAGTCTCACCAATGCTCGCCAAAACGCCTTCTGCACCCGACCGGTCAGAACGGCTAAAAGCCTAACCTATTAAGGTAACGGCATCAGACCTTGTCAGGTCGCCCATACACGCAAGCATGCGTACACTACCCAAGGGCATCGCCAACGCGAACCTTGCGATAAATCTTTGGGACCTCGCGATGCGAACCCCAACAGATCTCCAAGCTCGAAAATAGCTTCTTTCAAGAGGTCTTTGATGGCTTCGCCCATGCGAACCTCAAACAATCCCTCGAAAGATCTTTGGGACCTCGCGATGCGAACCCCAAGAGATCCTCAATGACAACCTGGCAGCTTAAACTATACATCCTTTACAGGCAAAAATTGCGATGGCTCAATGGCCAGCCTCACTAAAGGGGGGTTAAACACATGAACTAAAGCCCCTTCCTAATCTATCGAGGCATACCAGCCGGCTCCCATTTTCTTCCCTTGCTCGCCCCAGTCAAGCAAGACACTCGCCTGATGATCATCAGTCTTGGAGGCATCTAGGGCATCCAAATTCAACTCGGGGTGTAGCTGCTCCAGTTGAAAGCGGCACCGCAACCAGCCTTCCTCATATCCTTGTGCCGCGACTTCGCCCTGGTCCCGAAGCTCGTCAACCTTTTATCTGCGGTTTCCTTTAGGCGAATCTCCGTTTCTGATTTTAGAGAAGAAAGCACCGTCTTCAAAACAGCGACTTCGGCCTTCTTCTCGGTGAGCTCATCTTTTTTCTTCTCCAGCTCCACCTCACGGGCGGGACACCAAACCAGGAGCTTCTCCAGGAGGGTGTCCCTCTGCAAATGCCCCAGGCGAGACTCCTCCTTCTCCCTGGTGAGAGCAGCACACCAGATCTCCAACTCAGCCACCCTCTTGTTGGACCTCTCCGCCTCAGCCTTGGCAACCTGGACAACTTCCACCTCCTTCCTCAAGCGAGCGATCTCGCTAATCTGGGCATTATTCCTCGCATTTGTATAGCTCAGGAATTGGTGCCACTGCCTGAGACCAGCGTACTCGTTAATGGCATCCTGTGATGAGATGGATCAGCACAGAAACTGGGAGACAAGAAACAAAAGGCACAAGGAAATGACTTACCTGAAGGTTGCGCTTGGCGGCCTCCTTCAAGAACTCAATTGGGGAATCCAGGCTTCGATCCATCAACTCCCTATCGAAAGGAGTACGAAGCCCCTCCAAGCAGGACAGCAGCGCGCGTTCTCCCCCCGACATCAAGGAAGAATTATTGTTCAGGAGGAAAACAGGAACCCAAGCTCCTTCCAGGGGCATACCCTCCACCTTATATACTTGCGCCCTGAGGTCCTCCCTCAAGGCTTTCAAGGCAGCGGGATCCTCAGTCCACTTGGGGATCTCCTTGGCGATCACACGTTTCCTCTCGAGGAAGTGCGACCAAACCCCTGTCTCCTCCAGCAGGGTCCCCACCGCGCCCAAGTCCACCACGCTATCGCGAATACTGCATGGCGGATAAGAAGGCTCCGCCTCTGCAACAAGGGACTTGTTAGCACAACAAAAGAAATGTGAAAAACAAGGAAACGAAGAAAGGAACTCACCTTGCGAGGGGCCTTGATCCAAGGCAGGAATGGCTTCGCCAGAAGACTGCCCGCACTGCGGTTTCACCCAAGCACTACTTCCAGAGGGTTCGCAGGGATGGCGAACTACATCCCAAGCACTCGTTTCAGAGGGGACCTCATTTAACGCCAAAGCCCCATCGACAGCGTCGCTGGGAAGGTCTGAAGGTGCTTCCATTGGAGCCCCTTCCCTCTGGGAAGCCTGGATGCTTGTTGGAAGAGCGCCCCCATCATCTCTCCCTACTCCCAGCTGAGTATCACCAGACACGAGAGCGCCACTCTCTGCGGGGGCTGCGGACGTCTTGACCCCAGTAGAGCTGCCAGCTTTCGCGACGGACTTGGATTTCCTTCTCATGGCCAGCAGGAGACTTCTGGCTGAAGTTATCTTCTTTGAGGAGGGTCCCCCACCTGGGGAGAAGCCTCAATCTGAGGAGAAGCCTCACTCTCGGGAGGATTTTCTTGAGGGGAAGAACGGCTTCTCAAGTTCTGGTGAAGCTTCTCGGGCTTCACGACGGTCCTATCCATAACGGGAACAACGGGACGAGCAGCCTATACGCACAGTGAGGTGAATTTGGACCGCAGCGCGCATAGATCCTCGCTTTACTCTCTCCCCGTCATATCGAGCAGAGCTCCTTGGCGGCCATCCTATCCATAACGGGAACAACGGGACGAGCAGCTCCCTTGGCAGCCATTACTGCGAGAGAAGAAAGATGAGACTAGGAAGACAAACAGTCTGCCGGCAATTTTATCAAACACCTTGCGTGCAAAGAACAGAAGTGTGGAATCTCACCTTAAAACGTGAAGAACTAGCGGGGAAGTGCAGAAGCAGCAACTAAAACAAGGGACCAAAGATGCCCCACAAATATCAAATTCAAGCGCGAAAATAGAAATGAAAGAACAGACAGAAAACGATAACACAGGAGTAAGTTCGAGCAAGAGAGCGAAAAAGCAGAGAACAGGGATCAGCGAAGGAACCAACTATTTATAGGCACGATCCTAACGAAGCTGAAACGTCGCCTCAAACGGAGAACAAATCCCAATAAGCCGCGTGTCAGAATTCGGTAACGGTAAGAAACGTTTGGCATCTGAGTATTCCGTCTTACACCTTGCAGATTACTCCGGAGCTCAAGATCGTCGTTCCGATCACTCCTTCACCATTCAAGCATCTGGAAGCCCAGTCCCGTAAAGGAACTAGGCTATCAGATAAAACAATTTAACGGCGCGTTCTTCTAGAAGTTCTCACAGATCTCCTGTGACGGGTTCTTGTTGTTACTGGACTGGGTGGGTTTAGGGTTGTCGATGTCTCCATTTCAACTGTTTTCCCTTCTCTGTCATAGATCTGCATTATGTGATTGGAAAATTACTATCATATGTATATATTAAATCATAATATTAAAAACACTTGTGTACCGATTCTGATAAATTTGTTATTTCACCTTGCAAACCATCCAGCTCTTGCTCCAACGTGTTAACTCTGGTCTCAAGTTCATAATTTTTGCCTTCCAGGTATTTCTGCCTTTCTATTTTTTCATGCAACTCTCTCTCTTTCTTCAAGCAACAATTATCAGTTTCATGTGAGCAACGTACAACCATTCTATATGGTTTTGAGTGGGTAACAATCAAAGGACGCTAATATATTATTAATGTCTAAGAAGATGTCATATATGAAGTTAAAGTTTACGGGAGGGTTAAAAAGGAAAGTATACGGGTTAATTAAAAAAATTTGACAACGTTTCGGTCAATGGAAAAAGCAAATAATTGTAAGTTTGCGATAATAGACATCCGAGATTATCAATCAATTTAATAAAGGAAGTGTTTCAGTTATTGACGGATAAAACCGTTACATATAGAATATTTTATTATGGCCCAGGATACGGTGCGCCTTGTTTTAACGTGGGCCTCTGTAAGCCCACTTCTTATTTTTTACAGTTTTGCCACTTCCATTTAAAATACAGACGCATGCTCGTTCCTTCCTTCCCCTTCCTTCCTAATTCGGTTTAAGTTTCTAACTGATTTTTGAAATCTAATTTTTTATTCAAGTACGAGCTTACTGATGGGCATTTGAGTAACTTTTTTTGGAGAGATTCTTAGATGCTTGTTGATTATCACATTTTTGGGGATCAACATATAACAACAAAGCTATGTCATTAGGAGCATCATATAAAAATTAAGGAGCATCGTAATGTAATCTAAGCGCATCATTACGAAGGACGGGGTGCATCATTGCTTACGAGCATCATTTCGGAGGTAGAGAGCATCCTGAGGCTATTGAGCAGCATCATACGTTAAGCATCATGCTTGATAAGTAGGTCACAGAGTGCATCATACTCACTCTTGCATTAGATTTCTGAAGAGCATCATTCGAAGGTAGAGCGCATCATTACTTAAGGAACATCATTTCGAAGGTCGAGGGCATCATTAAAGAGGGCAACATATAGCAACAAAGCTATGTCATTAGGAGCATCATATAAAAATTAAGGAGCATCGTAATGTAATCTAAGCGCATCATTACGAAGGACGGGTGCATCATTGCTTACGAGCATCATTTCGGAGAGCACCAAGTTTAAAAATTAGGAGCATCATTTCGGGGCTGTGTCATTAGGAGCATCATTTAAAAATTAAGGAGAGCACCAAGTTTACATGGCAGCGCACCATTATATGTCTATGAGAGCACCACGAAAGACTACAAGCGCATCATTTTTTACGGTTGAACAAAAGCACGTGGGCCGGTGATTCTTGTCACCGGAAGTATCTGGATCGGAAGATTTCATTGATTTAACCTAGAAGAAGGTAGATCGTCCTGATTACTTTCTAGTTTTGCTGCTTTGCGTGGAAGGAAATTGTCACCGTGAAACACGGCGAACAGCTGGCCACGACGTGGAAGGAAATTGTCACCGTGTTTCACCTTCCTTCTTAGTTACTGAAGGCTCTTAACATGCGCCTTAGGCGCAGCGTATAGCTTCTCTTTTATTATTCTCAATGATACTTACTGGCGAATTAGCATAATCAGACTTGAAATACCGCTAATTCGCCCCTTAGCTCCACCAGCTCCTCTTCTAACTTAGCGTTTTCACGCTCAAGTATATCAATAGCACGGTCAATCACCGATATCTCCTTTGATGCTGTCGTATTGTCCACACGGTGTTCCTCCTCCAGCTTCATCTTCTCTTCTTCCAATCGTTGATTCTGTTGCTTAAGCATCCTTATTTCTTCTCTCAATCTCTTGTTCATTATTCTCCAGTCGCGTGGGCTGTAGCTTTTGTCCTGGGACGCCATCTCTGTATACTGGTGTTTGAAAATTGCTTTAAGATTCTGAAAGTTCTTATAGACTCGTAGAATTCTGTTTTTACAGTAGCGATCAATTTATAGTCGTTTGCATCCCCCATTGCACGGTTTAACGTGTTTTATGAATGGAAAGTTTTTCCAATTAATCTCCTTTTCAAATTCATACACGTAATAATAAATGGGTGACTTTACTTGCACAGGTTCTCCAAATTTTGACGTAAATATGGAAAGTTTTTTTTGGTAATATGCCTTTTATTTTGTAAAAGATGTAATTACATACTCATCTCTTCTTTTATTTTTTTGTTATATGATTTGACACCATTAATGTAACACCCCCAATTACCCACTAGGAAATTTTAGGGTAAATTAAAATTTTTGAAAAACAATTTATTTAATAGGAAATTTGGAACTCACGTTATAAAAATTTCACAACAGTAAAAGAAGGTGTTACTCAAACACACGTCCAGATATTACAAACCAGATTGTGCAGTGGAAATTAACAATTACGAAAGTTCATTTATTAAACCCAAAAAAACTCAGAAGCCATGCCGAGAAGTTACAGCGCGTCTCCACCCGGTCGCTGCTCCTCTTCGAAGTACGCATGTTCGTACTCCGAGTTGACATGAGTGGCATAGAAGTCATCCCCGTAAAACTCACCTGTAAATAATAGGGTGAGCGTCCAATTGCTCAGTAAGGAGGAAAGATTACAGGCCCTTCCTCAAGGTCGTAATATTTCCTCAAAAAACAAAATCTAAAATAAAGAACTTAAACATAATAAATTCAACATATATACACAAAATATAGCTCAACATGAAACCATAACCAACATGTAGATATATGGACCAACATGAAATAGATAACATTTTCACAGTCTGAATTATGCCGAAGTCTAAATGCAAGAATAATCTTTAGTCCGGTTATCATACGCCATAAAATATTTTGGAAACCATTTTTGAAAACCGATGCCGTCGGATGAGCCTAGCCGGCGGGCATGTACAGTGCCGCACTCTCGGGAATGCCCCTTAAGCAGAGCCACTAGGGATGCCGCCAGGCCAGAGCCCAATGGGATGTCTACGCCGAGACAGAGCCTCTCGTGAATGCCAATCACGCCTCAGGATGGCAGAGCACATGCATGAATCTATATGTGGTGGGTGTGTACAATACCGCACTCTCGGGAATGCCCCTTAAGTAGAGCCACTAGGGATACCGCCAGGCCAGCCCAATGGGATGTCTACGCCGAGACAGAGCCTCTCGTGAATGCCAATCACGCCTCAGGATGGCAGAGCACATGCAAATCACAGTTGGGTTCGGATCACCCGTTCTGAACCGCTCGTCTAAAGTTACGGCTTAGTTAAGTCACGTAGGGCCGAATCCACGACACCTCTCATGTCTTAACCTTTTGTCCAGAAAACACATTTGTAACTTTGCAGAAGTTCCGAATTATACTAATAATTTAGTTTTATATTATTAATACTATAGTAACTTTACATGAATTAACTTTCTAATCAGGATAAATGAGTTAAAACATGTTCATAAAACATTACTGACTAGTATTAATGTAACTAAGTTTCTCCAATTTCCTAGCTCCAAACAACTTAAAGTAAAATAAAACTAAGCTTAATTTCTAATATTAAGAAATAATATTTTTAAAAATATATATAAAAATGAATAGGTGCAATGGCCAAAATGTCACTTTTCAAAGTTTCCAGTGGCCTCAGTGTAACCTGAAACAAAAGATAGGGTAAGACCGAACAAGGAAGAAAGTTTAGGGGCTAAACTCTTGTTTTACCAAAAAGAAGTTGCAGACTTCTTCTTCTCCGGCAAACTTCTCGCCGGAAACTGGGCTCTATGGCGGCGGTAAAGCGGCGATAAGGCGGACGTCAAGAAGTCGCGGCGGACTTGGGTCCTTCCGGTTTGGCTCGTCAATCTCGTTCGAATGGTGGTAGTGGTTCCGGTCGAAAGTGACCTTGGCGGCCGAATTTGGCCGTCGAACCCGAAATAATACTTTTCGGTTTTTTGAGCAAATCTCCTTCTACAGAGCACCTCAGGCTACGAAATTTGAGGGAAAGGTTCCCAAGTACTAGACGAAGATAATGGCAGTGGTTTGTGGCATCGAAAATGGCTGAGGAGGGAGAAAAGGATAAATGGCCAAATTTCTTCTTTCTTCGTTTTCTTCCTCTTTCCTTCAGCAGATGGCTCCTTTTTTCTAGCCAAAAAGAACGATTGACAGGATCTAAACGTGATGATGATGGAGTGAGGCCAGAATTTCCAATGGATTGACAGGAGAAGCAAGATCAGAAGCATGAAGCGTCGGCGAAAGACTCGCCGAATTGTTCAGGTTCGTCCTTTCTTTTTCTTCATTTTTCTTTCTTTTTTTCTTTTTTTATTGATTTTAATTCATTTTAATTAACACAAAATTACTAAAATTAATAAAATTCCCCTCTTTAATTTCTAAACTACAAAACAAAACAAAAAAAAGACCTAAAATACAATACATACAAAAAATTTGAAATGATAATAAAATACTAACACATAAGAAGGAAAACAAATAACAAGGGTAAAGATGAAATGATAAAATCAATATTTTGTGCAAGAGGCTGATTTAACAAAAATATGGATTTTAGAAAAAATTAATAAATACATTAAATAATAAAATTAAATTGAGTGATAAAAGTAATAAGTTCATAAAAAGATAGAATGTAGTATTTTTATTAAATGATAAAAACAAAACACATGGAATACTAACAACATGTCCTTAAAATAATGAAATGATAAAATTTTATAAATGGAGAAAAGAAAAATAAGTTCACCAAATAACAATTTCACAAAGTTCATAAAATACCGGAAATGATGAGTATATAAAATAATGAAAATGTAACTATATAGACCAAAGAGAAAAGTTAAAGTATATATATATATATATATATATATATATATATATATATAAATTAAAGTTCATAAAAAGATGAAATTCCCTCAAATTATGAAATAGTAAACGTACATGAAAAGATGATGTCCACGTGAAATATAAATATAAGGAAAGTAAGCAAGCAAATGTAAACATGAAATAAAATTTACCGCAACCTAAATCGCTAGTTCAGAACGAGAATTTTAGGGTTATTAAAATTAACTCGATTAATTACATACATACTCACTTAATTCTTTTCCCTCTAAAGGGTAATTTTATCAAAATATTATTTCTTTCTACTCACCTTAATTCTCGTGTCATATATCCATATATTACAAAAATTAAGGGATGGAGGAAGTATTATTATTTTTAGTTCATAATATTAGGCGAATCAATATTCGATCTTTATTACACCTGCATATAGGATAACTATTATGCCAGTTTGCTCTTTTGGTAACATGGATTTGATATTTCCAAACACATAATTAATCGACCCGACCATTTATTTTTAATACAAGAAGTCTCTATAATGGAAAATATAGTATAGTGCACAACTGTCTAGCACTACGTAGTTGGTTGGGGTTCGGTAGCGGGCCTGGTAGGTGGCGGCCCGCTACCACCCTCGCCAAGGCAGCCCGAGCGGGCAGCCCGCTACCGTGGGCGCTACCGTAATAAATTTGGTAGGGGGCGTGGTAGGGGGAAGCCCGCTACCATGAAATTAATGTTCAGGCGGGCGTTTTGAAATTCAAACGCGCCTCGGTAGCGGGCTTGGGCGGGCTACCCGCTACCGAGCCATTTAAATCTGCTCGCCTCCTTCCTCTCTTCCATTTCTCCCCGACGCATCCGATACCTTCCCCTCCAAAATCGCCGCCGGCCACCGCCTTTCTCCCATTGCCGGCGCCGTTTCACTTCCTTTTTCGGCGGATCTACATCAGCAAGGTAAGGTTTCTTTTCTCTTCACTTTTTTCGGTATTTTTATGGTTGGAAGGGTGTATTGGAGCATTTTGTTTTTTTTTGCAGCACCGCCGCCGACCACCATCAATTTCCGTCACTGGCCATCTCCACCACCATCTACAGGTATTTGTTGTTGTATTTTATGAATTTTAGTATTTTAATTAGGAATTTAGGTATATTAGGTATTGTTTATGAATTTGTTAGTATTTTGTGTAATTTTAGTATATATTTTACATATTTTAGGGAAATAAGAATATTTTATGAATTTTAGTATTTTAGGAATTATTTTAGTATTTTAGGAATTATTTTAGGTATTTTAGGTATTATTTAAGAATTTGTTAGTATTTTGTGTAATTTTAGTATATACTTTACATATTTTAGGAAAATAAGAATATTTTGTTTATTTTAGTATTTTAGGAATTATTTTAGTATTTTAGGAATTATTTTAGGTATTTTAGGTATTATTTATGAATTTGTTAGTATTTTGTGTAATTTTAGTATGTACTTTACATATTTTAGGAAAATAAGAATATTTTGTGAATTTTAGTATTTTAGGAATTATTTTAGTATTTTAGGAATTATTTTAGGTATTATTTATGAATTTGTTAGTATTTTGTGTAATTTTAGTATATACTTTACATATTTAAAAATTTTCTAAATTATTTTCATTCACATCCTTCCAGCGCGAGCTTGCCGCTGAAGAGGTGCGCCGCAAGGCGGAGGAGGATCGCCTAAGGATGGAGGATGAGTTGCGTACACTGAGGGAGCGCCAGGCTGAGTACGAGGTTCATATGAACCGTACTCTTCAGCAGGAGCGACGTCGGTCCGAGGAGATGCAACAGACTCTTCGTACGGAGATGCGGCGGCAGTCCGAGGAGATGCAACAGCCTCCCCCATAGGACACTTTTGTAAAAACTATTTCGTTTCGGATGTTTTTATTGTAATTGGTCCGAGGAGATGCGGTGTTTTGATTGTTTTGCTGTGAAAAGAGTTGAAATGCTTGGTGCCCTATTATGCACCCACTATGATCTCCCGGACTCCTGACACGTTTGAGACGGTTTGCGGAATGCACAGAAGTGGAAGCTGGTGCAGAGCTGGCGTTTGAAATATCCATAATCATGCAGTCTCTTTCAAATACCTATACGTCAGTTGTCACCGCACGCCACCCGAGCCCGGTTGCGAAGGCGGGGGCACCGGGACGTCGGAAGCGGAAGCCGGAGTGATATGGAATGGCAGGTCCATCGAGACCCGCCGCGCGTAGCGGACCCAAAGAGCGAAACGATTGTGGAAGCAACCTAACAAAAATTTCGTACGTATAACCAAAATAAAAATCCAAACATACAATTCATGCATTAGCAACAGAGTAAGCCCCGCCCTCCGTGGACGAGTGCTTACGCACCAAAACATAGATACATACAGAGTTCACAGAACCTAAGGTCGCTTATCAGGTCTACCTGAAACCCAAAAAACAAAACCCGAAAAAGGGTGAGTCCTAAAAGGACCCGTAAGGGATTTGGGGTAAGGTAAGTATATGTAACCCTGCAAAACAGAAAGATAGCAATATATGCAACGAATACGAATATCATGCATGTACGAAATAGATCGGAATCCCGAAGGGCGTGCGATTCTACATCGCCATTAACCTTATAACAAATCGGAACGCCAGCCTCCCACTAAGGGGAGTCAGAAGCCGAAGCTAATACTGAAGCATGGTGCACCAGTGGGTAGCGAACCCACAACTGTCGTAGTGTTAACAGACAGTGTATGCCATTAGGCATACTCATACAGACTACAAATATGCCCTAAAGCATAAAATTCCGAAATACTAGCATAACAGAAAATGAAACCAAAACATATACTTATCTTACCAAAATAACAGAACCAAACCCTTACCTCTCAAGTCCAGAGTATTAGACCGCTTCTGGACAACTTCTACACCACGACCCGAAACTCAGAAACCCCTCTTTTTCTCACCTCCGAACCTCAGAATCACATAAAGCACCCAATTCCTCTTTGGTTTCTTCCAAGAAGAAGAACTTCAAGCTTGAGGGATGCTCTTCAATGGCGTCGGCAGCAAGAGGAAGAAGAAGAAGAAGAAGAAAAGAAGTGAAATGAGAAATATCTCATTTTAGGAAATAATAAGTCATAATATATATTTCCTACTCTTTAACCCATACCTCCCAACTTTAAATTAAAACAAGCCATGTGTCCTTTAAATCATCCCAATTCCTGCCGAAAATCCCAGCTGCTGCTGCCCATACTGATTTTTATTTATTTTGTGCCCAAACGTAAATTAATCTTCAAACTTTTCCAAAAGTTCCAATTCTTTTTGCCCAAAAATAATTACCGAATTCCAAAATTAACGAAACTTGGACACAACCCTCAGAATATTATAACATTCACAAAACATATTTCAAAAGTTCATTTACCATTCCGGAGTGTCCTACCGAGCTCGCTGAACCCGAACCAAAACCCGACGTGCGAGCGTGTCAACCTGAACCGAAATTCCGTCACTCCAAAATTCTATAAAAATACCCATAAATTCCATCTTAAATTATAACACAACTTACCCCAAAGCCGTCAGAAAATTTCCATCCCGAGCCCCGGGAGTCGCCCGGAACCGAACGTCCCGCCCCAAATATTAAACTCCACAAACACCTCCGGGACATTCTCACGACTCCAAAACTGCAAACGGCTTCCCAAGATGAGGTCTCGAGAGCGCTACCGAGCCCGCTGTACGTCCCGAGGCGACCCCGACAACCACCCGGCGCCCGAAAAAATATTTTCGGCGGAAACGTCCGGGGGACCCACACGACCTCAAATACGGAAGGGTTCGCCAAAATGATACTCGGATATGGCTCGGGAGCCGCCTGAACGCCGAAAAACGTGACCCGCAGGCCAAAACCGAAGCCCCGGGTCACCCGGTCGCAACCCGCTCGGGGTGACCGTAACATCAGTAGTATAGATCAGAATTTGGCGCATATTACATATATAGACATAACCTGCTCACGTAGCGAGTCAACTTGATGCCTTAGACTAAGGATTTCAAATCCCATGTCGTCTATCTTCATCTGAAGCATGTAATTCTCATCACCAAGTTCTGCATTATTCTTTTTGCAACACAGAGAATAAATCGCAATTCTAATCCCTTTGAACAACTTCTTTACTCTTAGAGGTGCCGAAAGCCATTCGTGACATCTGTGAAATGGTGGATTGATAACTGTCATGTAGTTAACATATTTATAGTAGTTTCCAACAATGCCAATGGTTAATCTATTATTAAATGGAAATTTGAAATGATAGGTGAGATTAATTTAAATTTGGTAAGATTTTAAGTGTTAAGACTAAGAATCCGTATATTTACTTCTGTTTTATAAATAATTAATTATTTCTTAAAGTTTTGTAATTGACTTTCCTTATTTTAATTGATAATATCTTCCGTTTTATAATTAATTAATTAATTAATTCTCAATGTTTTGTAGTTTACTTTCCTTATTTTAATTGATAATATGTCCGTTTTAAAATTCATTATTTATCTCTTTCCTTTCTGTAATAGACTTTCCTGAAATCTCTTTCCTGTTTCTATTTTCAAATTGATAATATCATTTATTTTTAATTCAGTAGGTAAATGGAAGATACAAGAGGCCTAATCAATGTGTCTACTGGTCTTTCATAAATGGTAATATTTTAAATGGTTATAAACCCTAAAGTTTCCATAAATTTCTCAACCTCCTCTGGAAGGTTTGAGTTTGTTTCCTTGAACATCAATATGGCATGATGTGTGATTCTCATTTATGATTTTCCATAAACAATGTGTGTTATAATAAAAACTGAAACCTCTATTTACGTGGAATCGTGTATTTCAAAAAGAAATATCATTCTTGGAATGTGAATGCAACTTTATAATGTTTGTTTTTTGTTTGTAGTCAAACGTATTATTCTTGGAATGTTAATAGCTAATCTTTAATTCTCATTTATTATATTCCATAAACCACATGTGTTATAATAAACACTTTGAAACCTACATTTTTGGCCAGACGTTTGTTTGCTTTTTTTGTACGGAATCGTATTATTCACGGAATGTTAAATCTTTACTTTCAATTTATGATAGACTATAAACAATTTATGATAGACCATAAACAACGTGTCATAATAAAAATTGCAACTATAAAAATTATGATATAGTTCAAATTTAGGAAAATACTGGTAGCAATTTTATTAAGTTTATGGATAAAAAAAGATAATGCTGGAAACGTTTTATTCTTAACATAATATTTTCGGCACACAGGCCAGTTAGTAGTAGCAAATAGAAATTACTACATTTCTATTTGTTGGTTCCTTCCATTTTCTTGCAGCCATTTTTCGACAATAGCGTACACCTCCCCCCATTCTTGTAGTATGATGCATCTTCATCCTCTGGATTCGCTCTGCATCGTTTACTACTTTTCCATGGACTCATAGGCAAATAATCAAAAGCAAGAAAGTCGTCCAGATGCTGGTCTGGTCGATCGGCTATCACGGACTTAACCTATTACAATGGTCTGCATGTTAAGTAAAATTTAAACGGAAATTAAGCTTTAAAACAATTAAAACATTTGGAGACGTTCCAGCTTTGTGTCCTCCATTTCTTCAAGAAGTTCATGGTCGATCCTGATGAGAGCATCCAAATCGTTGCTATCGGAATCATCATCGGAGCTGCTTATGATAATCAATTCCGGCTGGTTGACAGGATCTTTTCCGTCCAGGTTTGACATTTGTTGGTTACTTTCTCAATGATATGTTGACGTTGTATACTGAATGATGATGTTTATTTATAGCCTGTGTAAAACTTGTTGCTTTGGTAAATTAGTAAAGCAAAATCACAGGAAAGTAGATTAAATCATCTCCATATAAAATATCAATCACAGCATTGAGTAACGTAACATTCTTGTAATTGATTCCCAAGATGATGTCCACCTGGCGCTGACGTGGAGCGATGAGAAGTGAGAGAACTGTTTGAAATAGTTCCTGTTTTATATTATAATAGTAGATAGGAGAAAATACTATTGATTTGACTAATGATGAATCACAGTTGCACCGACCATCAACTACTCTCGTTAGTTCAACTATAATGAAGCAGTTGCTGGCGCGAGGTGTCCCTAAGGTTTGTACAATGTTGTATAAATTTTTCTTGAAAAACATTAGATTAACTCTTATAACTATATGCATAATAAATGTTCAATAAATATCTATAGTTTTGTGATCCTTGGTAACAAAACAAAAATCAATCATTAACCTAACTGTCTAATAGGTTGGGTAACTGATGAAAAAGTAGAAGCCAAATTTACTTCTGAAACAATTTTTGGACAGTTAGGATTGGAGATTTTTTTAGATAAATATGAACACTACGACTTAATTGTTCAAAACTGAAAAGTTTGTGTGTGATGTACAATTTGACGAAAATTGTTACAAAAGGCGTAACATCCTTGTTCTATTGTCTTTAAACTTTTAAACGTGCTTTTTTTTCCAAAACGTGCTTTTCCTTTTCATTTTTAAACTTTTAAACTTGTTCTCCTGTCTCTTGTCTTTAAACGTTTAAACTTTTAAATGTGCTTTTCCTTTTCACTTTTAAACG
This sequence comes from Stellera chamaejasme, assembly GCA_024586325.1. NCBI lineage: Eukaryota > Viridiplantae > Streptophyta > Magnoliopsida > Malvales > Thymelaeaceae > Stellera > Stellera chamaejasme. The sequence continues at coordinate 22,509,882 of CM044984.1, read as the reverse complement.
TGCTTTTTGTTGTTCCAAAACAAAAGCGTGCTTTTTCTTAAAATTCAACAGGTAGTATGGAGAATTTTTGTGTTACGATATTGTCACGTTCATTACACGTTATTTTTCAAACAAAAAGGGGTCTGTCTATTCAATTTCACGTTGAAACCGGATTGATGGCAAATAAGTACAAGTTATTTGTGAACAACTTTTATTTTTTAAATTAAAATTAATTTGTTCAGATTTATTTTCTTGTCTCACGCTTTCATAATTGTTATGGACTATGTGTTCGTTAATTTTCTTTTCTCGTAAATGCTATATTGCTATTACACATTTAAAAATCGCTTTATTTAACAGGATGTGCATATACCTTTCAGTGATGACCTAATCAACGGTGAAGAAGACGAACTTCCAGTAATTGTTTACGTCTTCAACAATGCAAAACAACTCACGTAATGCAAATCAGAATCTATTTTTTTTTCTTATGCAACTAGTTCTTTTAATTATCTTAGTACATTGCAGTGAAAGACTCATTCATATTGATTCTCTGGATCACATATGCTCAAGACAAAGTCTTCAGTCTCTTGCACCTTCCAAATTTGTCATCCCTGATGTAAGTGTCAAATAATGTGGTAAAATCGTGATGGGTATTTTTAAATTTCATTTATCCTTTAACTCGTGTAGTCCTAATTTACAATATAGCAATATAGTATTTACGAGAAAAAAAATTAACGAACACATAGTCCATAACAATTATGAAAGCGTGAGACAAGAAAATAAATGTGAAAAAATTAATTTTAATTTAAAAAATAAAAGTTGTTCACAAATAACTTGTACTTATTTGCCATCAATCCGATTTCAACGTGAAATTGAATTAGACAGACCCCTTTTGTTTGAAAAGTAACGTGTAATGAACGTGACAATATCGTAACACAAAAATTCTCCATACTACCTGTTGAATTTTAAGAAAAAGCACACTTTTGTTTTGGAACAACAAAAAGCACGTTTAAAAGTGAAAAAGAAAAGCACATTTTAAAGTTTAACGTTTAAAGACAAGAGACAAGAGAACAAGTTTAAAAGTTTAAAAATGAAAAGGAAAAGAACGTTTTGGAAAAAAAAAGCACGTTTAAAAGTTTAAAGACAATAGAACAAGGATGTTAGGCCTTTTGTAACAATTTTCGTCAAATTGTACATCACACACAAACTTTTCAGTTTTGAACAATTAAGTCGTAGTGTTCATATTTATCTCAAAAAGTCTCCAATCCTAACTGTCCAAAAATTGTTTCAGAAGTAAATTTGGCTTCTACCTTTTCATCAGTTACCCAACTATTGACACTCGATTTTTACCCGGATTTGTAATTAACAACTAACATAATCTAATTAACTAATTTAAACCTAACTTGACTAATTTTTTTAAAAAAAAAAGAAGAAAGAAAAGAAAGTAAAATGACCTAATTGAATGTTTAGTAATTTTAGGGAAAAATCTTTAATTAATATTGATAAAATAAAAGGGGAGACAAAAATGATAATAAAAGAAGAAAAAATGAAAAATAGAATTATCTTAAAATAATAATTAAATATTACGAAAATCCTAAAAAAAATCATCAAATACAATTTAATTTAATCTAAACCACGAAAAAATAGGAATACTAACCTAATTGGACTCTATAACCCTAACCCTAGCTTAGGCCTATAAATACACCATAAACTAAACCCTAAAAATTAATTAGCAATTAACAAGAATTAGCAGCCAAAAAAAAATCATCAAAAGGCAAAAGAAATCGACCAAAAGAAAAAGAAAAAAAAGCTTCAACAGAAGCTTTTTCAAAGCTCTCAAACCTTCGATCTCCAAATTGGCCTCCTCATCACAAACATTTGGTACCATCGTCTCCATCTTGTCTCAGGGAAGCCAAATCTACTTCTCTTTTCGCCAACGGAGGTCGGAGGGCGGAGAATTACGCGACGACCCGCGACCCACCCACTGTACAACCCGGACGAATCCGACGACACAAGCCACCGTTTCTGCCCCGGTTTCCACCATCAGCCTCGCCGTCCACCGATCCGTCGATTCCCGCCGCCCTTCGCCGCCGACGCTGCCCAAACGCCGAACCCGAGCTTGTTCAATCTCTTCCCTCTCTACGTCGCGAGCTCGCTGCAACAGGTGAGTATCTGTTCTTTTTTTTTTGTTCCAATTTATTTATTTGTTTAGTCCCTCACACGTCCTCCTTTTATTACTTAGATCCCTATAACTCTCCATGATGTCGTTTTGGTCATTAATACCACTTTGATCTCTAATATTCTGTAACAAGTTCTAAAAACTAACAGTTTGAGCACTACACTTAAACTTTTGATCTCTTCTCTTCTTGTTTTTTCTCCAGGTTGCTAATGATTGTCATTATTTCTAGTGTCATTAGAATTAATTATTTTATATATCATTTAATAAATAAAAAATAAATAAAAAAGGATAAATAAAAAAAATCAAGCAAAAATATGAAATAAACCCTGTGGTACCAATTTTGGGCAATCGAGAATTTTTATTTTTGATTGTAATTGACTAACGGATCTAGAGCTTGTGCAGACCAGTTATTTTAGGTTTCCAAGCGACCTAAGTCAAATAGATTGGTGGCGACTCCTGTCGAAAATCTCGTCGCTACAGCTAAAAGAAAAAAAAAGCTTCAACAGAAGCTTTTTCAAAGCTCTCAAACCGTCGATCTCCAAATTGGCCTCCTCATCACGAACATTTGGTACCATCGTCTCCATCTTGTCTCAAGGAAGCCAAATCTACTTCTCTTTTCGCCAACGGAGGTCGGAGGGTGGAGAATTTCGCGACGACCCGCGACCCACCCACTGTACAACCCGGACGAATCCGACGACACAGGCCACCGTTTCTGCCCCGGTTTCCACCGTCAGCCTCGCCGTCCACTGATCCGTCGATTCCCGCCGCCCTTCGCCGCCGACGCTGCCCAAACGCCGAACCCGAGCTTGTTCAATCTCTTCCCTCTCTCCGTCGCGAGCTCGCTGCAACAGGTGAGTATTTGTTCTTTTTTTTTCAATTTATTTATTTGTTTAGTCCCTCACACGTCCTCCTTTTATTACTTAGGTCCCTATAACTCTCCATGATTTCGTTTTGGTCACTAATACCACTTTGATCTCTAATATTCTGTAACAAGTTCTAAAAACTAACAGTTTGAGCACTACACTTAAACTTTTGATCTCTTCTCTTCTTGTTTTTTCTCCAGGTTGCTAATTATTGTCATTATTTCTAGTGTCATTAGAATTAATTATTTTGTATATCATTTAATAAAGAAAAAATATATAAAAAAGGATAAATAAAAAAAATCAAGCAAAAATATGAAATAAACTCTGTGGTACCAATTTTGGGTAATCGAGAATTTTTATTTTTGATTGTAATTGACTAACGGATCTAGAGCTTGTGCAGACCAGTTATTTTAGGTTTCCAATCGACCTAAGCCAAATAGATTGGTGGCGACTCCTGTCGAAAATCTCGTCGCTACAGCTGGCGACTCCGCTGGGGACATAGTCTGGCCAAAAAGGGTTTATTTTATTTTCTCTTCACTTGATTTTTATTTTATTTTTGTCTTGTCACTTTTTACATGTTATATTATTTTGTGGCATACATGACATCAAGCTCTCCTCCCGAGCTCCTCATAACCTCGTTTTTGTGAAACACCCGGGATAGGCTAGTCGTGTGTGGCAATAGTCACCGCGCTTTCTCTAGACCGTAGTGGTTAGTAGCGTTGTTCGGGTGTGGCGTTAGTCACCCAATGGAACCGCGAAAGCTGCGACCCGAATTAATCCTTCCTTACATAACCCTCGTGGGTAAGGAATTGGGCCTTTTCTAGTTCGATAGAACTTAGTAAAAGGGATTCGGGAACCTACCTTTGGCCGCTTTCATTCTAAAACTACCAAATGCATGTAATGGCCGTAGACCCATCCTTTAAGAGTCCCGTATGTATATACTTGATTGATTTTCATTGTATTATGTTATAACTGTTACTAATGACACTCGTTTGCTGATTTCTGCTGCATGCATATCATATAGGTAATATACTCAATGAATTTTTTTTTACCATGAATACATTTGCACTTGTCTCACTGCCGATGACGAGTCTTGGACTACCACAATAGTGGAAACCCAGCCAGAGGCAATTGACATGTTTTAAATCAACGCAATGCTATCAAGGAGATTACCCTACTTCACAATGACCTATTTTCTCGAGCCCAAGGAAAAAATAAACATGTCGGTTCTCAGTGGAACCAGTACGAGACTCTACACAAGTTGCAAGTGCGACAGTCTGGAAGCTCAATGTCATGTGAGATTGGACGAGCAAATTCCAGGTGTAACTGAGGAACACAAAAGTACACCAAGCTAGAGTACCTGAGTTGAATGCCTGGAATTGATCAGGAACTATGGCACAAAGTGCATTGCTTCTTTTAAAGATTATCGATTCTGACTAATTATTCTTTCTTACTCATATTTTTGTATATAATTTGTACTAATTGATCTTATTTTTCTTTTGTCTTTTCATGACATTTTGCATGCATTTTGTATATATAACTTGTACGGACTGATCTTCTGTATCGTCCTCATGACATTTGCATCATTCTTTTTAACTTTCAATGACATCAATCTAAGACTTTGCATTAGTCATGCTTTTAATCTCTTGTTTCTCATGATACATCATAGCGCATTTTCATTCTAAAAAACGGACATTCGGGAGCTTGAGAACAATTTTATGATGTGAAAAGTCTGATGATCCCCATCGTGGCAGTAAAAGATAATTTCTCGCCTAAATTCTTTAAGCTAGGTCCAATACGTTGATCTATGCAAATTGATGAATAATTGGAGAAGTCTTTGAATTCACTCCAATCTTTGAGAGCTTGCCAAGATAATTTGAAAGTTGAATTACCTAGATTTAGTCCACAATCTAGAGTATTGTCTTTGTTGCAATGGACAACTGTTATCCTTTTACTTGAAATGAGAAGGGGTAGATTGCGCACAATGACACCTTCAGTAAACTTCACATCACAGTTATGTTATTCTCTTCTTCACAATCTTTCACCAAGCCCAACAAAGAGTATCACCTATGAGTTAAAAGGAAGACTGGATAGTGGTTATCTTGAGGACATTGCTAAATCTTGTGAGAGCGATTTCGATGTGGCCCCTCGACTGTGAGATAGTTTCAAAGAAATGCTACCTGCCAGCCAAGTGAACATCCAAAGGTTATTTCTAGCATCAGAAGATCAACATATCTCAAAAATATTCTCCCCAAAGACAAAGAAACCTCATTCACCGAAAAATGGAGGGCAGGAGAATGAAAGCACATTTCGGATCATTGCTACACTATCGACTTTGAGATCAAGTCAAGTTCACTCAATTCATAAATTCCCAGGGCTGATCAAAGGTCAAGACGTCTTCAACATATCGATACCTATGGCTCACAAAAATGGAGAAAATAAAAAAGGGTCAAAGTAAATCCTATTCCGCTGTCTTTGGCTAGAAAGACCAAAGTTATGAATAGTGCTAGTAGCCATTTGCCTCTGCATTTTAGTTGGAAGTAATCGGGCGTAGGTAGCAACAACTATTTACGTTCGCATGAAAATGACTAAAAATCGCAAGTCAAACAATTTCCGATCCGAACCAAAAAAAGGAAAAAAAAGAAGAGAGAGAAGGAAAAAGTTGAGTCATGGAGTCTAAACTGAAAACCTGCAAAGGCGGTTTAGAATGAAGGCACAATTTGAAGCAATTATTACCATCTCAAGGACCTCCAGGGGCAACTTACATCTCAAGCAGTATCAACTACTTTTCAAGTTTCTGATGAACAATTCCACACATCATGAGAGTTGGGGGGCAACATTCTGAGGTCGTTCTCATCGGATAAGGTGATGATTTCGTGATGGACACTATCAGGTTTTTCAAAGAAGTCAAATAGCTAAGTGGTGACATTACAAGGCCTTTCGCTGAGCCACCCTATTTTTCACCAGCCCACATCTGTGGATGCCATTTTACCTTACAAAATCCTTTCAAATGATGCTCGTTCTTCACCTCGACCTCCACATAAGCCAATCCTTCATACTAAGAAGCCCTTCCGTTATCCGTGCACATTTTACTTCTTCAAGTGGAAAAAGGGAAAGAATAACAAGATTTTAATGATTACACAAGGACCATCATATATTTTGTCAAGCTCTGCAAATCGTTAAGAGTTTCTTTAAAGACCAACCATTAAGCATTGATAAGTGTGGATTAAACGTAAGACATGGTTTAAAGACTCTTGTAGAGATTTTGCACTTTTATGATCACATTTGGGGGGCAAACATGATCATTCACTCATATAATTGTTCTCGAAGCTAAAGAAATCAAGAAAAAAAATCTTTTGAAGGTAAGATAAGCTTAGATGGAAGGGATTCATGAGGTAAGCTGGGTAAAGGTTCAGCCATGCATCATTGGTTTTAATTGAAGATCATTCTGATGTTTTGAAGGTTTTGGCAGCAACTCCAAACATCAAGCATTTTCAAAGTCATGCATCATGGAAATCATGTATCATGCACATTGGCAGGTTTTCAAGGGGCACATCGAGTAAGGACTAGAATAAGCACTATTCAAGTACTTCTTTTGAGATCAAGAAGGTCAACCAGCACTCAATTCGTCAAGAAAGTCAAGGAAGGTTCCTTAACCCCTTTAAGGAAAGAAGCATTTCTCTCATAAAAGGATCAGAAAGTTACTCCCAAGGTTAGCCATTGATTTTCAGACAGGTAAGGACAGCTCCTTAGCTTCATTAAAAGTCAGGTAAAAGGTTCGTATTATTCCATCACATTTCACAAGCCAAGTCTAAGTTTTCAGCAAGGTAAGGTTCCTTAACCTATTCAAAAAGAGAAAGGTTTCTCTTTCGATGTAGGAAGTTTAGTCATTTTGTAAAACTTCTATTGTTTTTAGAAATTCGTTCGTTTTGTGGGATTTCTCATTTGAAGTTTAGTCATTTCGTCAAACTTCACCATTTTTAGAAATTTTCTCGTTTTGTGGGATTTCTCATTTGAAGTTTAGTCATTTCGTCAAACTTCACCATTTTTAGAAATTCGCTCGTTTTGTGGGATCTCCTATTTTTGAAGTTTAGTCATTTCGTCAAACTTCACCATTTTTAGAAATTCGCTCGTTTTGTGGGATTTCTCATTTGAAGTTTAGTCATTTTGTCGAACTTCGTCATTCTCAGGGATCTACTCGTTTTGTGGGATCTCCTATTTTTGAAGTTTAGTCATTTCGTCAAACTTCACCATTTTTAGAAATTCGCTCGTTTTGTGGGATTTCTCATTTGAAGTTTAGTCATTTTATCGAACTTCGTCATTCTCAGGGATCTACTCGTTTTGTGGGATCTCCAATTTCTGAAGTTTAGTCATTTTGTCGAACTTCGTTATTCTCAGGGATCTACTCGTTTTGTGGGATCTCCAATTTTTGAAGTTTAGTCGTTTTGTCAAACTTCTATCGTTTTCAAAATATCACTCGTTTTGTGGGACACCTCTACTTAGAAGTGTAGTCATTTCGTCACACTTCTCACTAAATCTCAGTTTTACACCGAAAGCATGGAAGGTTCGTTTGTCAAAGCCCGAAGAGAAAGGTTTCTCTCCACATATGGTAAGAAAGTTCTTACCATCCTTCTCATTTCAAACAAATCAACAGATATTTGCGGGAAAGGTTCCTTTGCCCAAGCCGTGAGAGGAAAGTTTCTCTCATTGAATGGTAAGAAAGTTCTTCCATTCTCTACATTCCAAAGTCAATCCAAAAAAGGTGAGGAAGGTTCCTTTACCTCAGCCCGGAGAAAAAGGTTTTTCTCCCAAATGGTAAGAAAGTTCTTATCATTCTTCATACTTCAAAATCAATCAAGCGCTTTCACTCAAGAGATTTCACTCACGGAGTGGTACGGAAGTTCTAACCATTCCACACATTTCAAAAAAGAAAGGGGGATCGATCCAGTTCTCAGACCAAGATTCACAAGGAAAGTTCCTTAGCCTTACCCAGAGGAGAAAGGTTTCTCTCTTAGATTAGTAAGAAGGTTCTTACTATTCTCAGCATTCTACGGTATCGTCCAAGATATTGTCCAGGTAAGAGAAAATTCTCTACCAAGTAAATCAGACTCAAGGTAAGAAAGGATAGCTGAGGTGGCAAAAAGGAAAAGTTCCTTACCTCACAACTCTAAGCTTAGGTGGTTAAAAGAGAAGGTTCTCTACCTAACAATATAAGTCGAGGTGGCAAAAAAGGGAAGGTTCCCTACCTCACAACGTAAACCTAGGTGGTAAAAAGAGAAGGTTCTCTACCTAGTCAACCAGTCTCAAAGCGAGAAAAGACAACAGAGGTGGCAAAAAGGGAAGGTTCCCTACCTCGCGATTCAAGCCTAGGTGGCCTAAAAGAGACAGTTTTCTACCTAGCATCGTCTTTGGAGTAAGGAAAGTTCCTTAACTCTAATAGTGGGAAAGTTTCCACTATTGGACCCAATAGGAAAGTTCTTATAAGGGCGAAGAAAAGAAAGGTTTCTTTTCTTCACAGATAATGAGAAGGTTCTCATTATCATATCATTTGGGGCAAAGAAGGTTCTTTAGCCTCAAATAGTAGGAAAGTTCCTGCTATTCAACTCAACGGAAGGTTTCCATTGAGCGAAGCAAGGAAGGTTCCTTCGCTTCAGAAAGGTAAGAAAAGTTTCTTCCTTTCCAGAGTAATGAGAAGGTTCTCATTATTCGCCGGTTAAAAATTCGGTGTCATCTTACTTTGCATGCTCCATGTTCCATGAATCATGCAAACGGGGACAACTGTTGACACTCGATTTTTACCCGGATTTGTAATTAACAACTAACATAATCTAATTAACTAATTAACTAATTTAAACCTAACTTGACTAATTTTTTAAAAAAAAGAAGAAAGAAAAGAAAGTAAAATGACCTAATTGAATGTTTAGTAATTTTAGGGAAAAATCTTTAATTAATATTGATAAAATAAAAGGGGAGATAAAAATGATAATAAAAGAAGAAAAAATGAAAAATAGAATTATCTTAAAATAATAATTAAATATTACGAAAATCCTAAAAAAAATCATCTAATACAATTTAATTTAATCTAAACCACTATTTTAAAATAGGAATACTAACCTAATTGGACTCTATAACCCTAACCCTAGCTTAGGCCTATAAATACACCATAAACTAAACCCTAAAAATTAATTAGCAATTAACAAGAATTAGCAGCCAAAAAAAATCATCAAAAGGCAAAAGAAATCGACCAAAAGAAAAAGAAAAAAAAGCTTCAACAGAAGCTTTTTCAAAGCTCTCAAACCTTCGATCTCCAAATTGGCCTCCTCATCACGAACATTTGGTACCATCGTCTCCATCTTGTCTCAGGGAAGCCAAATCTACTTCTCTTTTCGCCAACGGAGGTCGGAGGGCGGAGAATTACGCGACGACCCGCGACCCACCCACTGTACAACCCGGACGAATCCGACGACACAGGCCACCGTTTCTGCCCCGGTTTCCACCGTCAGCCTCGCCGTCCACCGATCCGTCGATTCCCGCCGTCCTTCGCCGCCTACGCTGCCCAAACGCCGAACCCGAGCTTGTTCAATCTCTTCCCTCTCTACGTCGCGAGCTCGCTGCAACAGGTGAGTATCTGTTCTTTTTTTTTTTTGTTTCAATTTATTTATTTGTTTAGTCCCTCACACGTCCTCCTTTTATTACTTAGGTCCCTACAACTCTCCATGATGTTGTTTTGGTCACTAATACCACTTTGATCTCTAATATTCTGTAACAAGTTCTAAAAACTAACAGTTTGAGCACTACACTTAAACTTTTGATCTCTTCTCTTCTTGTTTTTTCTCCAGGTTGCTAATTATTGTCATTATTTCTAGTGTCATTAGAATTAATTATTTTGTATATCATTTAATAAATAAAAAATAAATAAAAAGGATAAATAAAAAAATCAAGCAAAAATATGAAATAAACCCTGTGGTACCAATTTTGGGCAATCGAGAAATTTTTATTTTTATTTTTGATTGTAATTGACTAACGGATCTAGAGCTTGTGCAGACCAGTTATTTTAGGTTTCCAATCGACCTAAGTCAAATAGATTGGTGGCGACTCCTGTCAAAAATCTCGTCGCTACACCAACCTATTAGACAGTTAGGTTAATGATTGATTTTTTTTTGTTACCAAGGATCACAAAACTATAGATATTTATTGAACATTTATTATGCATATAGTTATAAGAGTTAATCTAATGTTTTTCAAGAAACATTTATACAACATTGTACAAACCTTAGGGACACCTCGCGCCAGCAACTGCTTCATTATAGCTGAACCAACGAGAGTAGTTGATGGTCGGTGCAACGGTGAAGCATCATTAGTCAAATCAATAGTATTTTCTCCTACTTGAAGTAATTGTCTTCCATATTTAGAAGTATTCTGCAGGGCGGACAAAATGTTAAAGTAGAAAAATACTAAATTTTCAAGATCATCATTTACTACAACAGAAGGCAAACCTCTGGCGTGTAAGAGGTTGGGTCTCGGTTCCCCTTCTCGGTCTGTGGTGTATGCTGATAACTTGAATCAGAATCCTTTTGTTGGTTAATCATCCATGATACTTCAGAAAGAATCATTGCAGCCATATTGTTCGAATCGATCAGTAAAGTCAAAGTAATCTCGATCAGTTTGGTAGTGAGAGTGCTAACATCTGTCTTGACTTCTGAAATAGTTTCTTCAAGTTTACTGATACGATCAAGTAGAACCTGTGGTAATATAAAATATTTTTATGATTTAAGTATGAACAAGTGAAAGATAAAGCACATTCAAGTATGAAATAAATTCATGAAAAATAAAGGTCTCCATGAAAAACCATATATGATAAAAAAGTATGAAAATTATAAATACACATAAAAATACATACATTGCGTATTCATCTTCTCGATCTGCTTTCTAAGAAAAAAAATTAGAGATGAAGTTGACAACCCTAACCCACTCATGCATGTATTTATAGAGTAAATGTAACATTTAGAGTTTGACTTGTTGTAGGTTACGTTTCTTTCATAATCGAGTTCCATAAAACAAAACAAAAAAAGCTGTGTGTTTTTTGCTCATTCTAAAATTTATTTATTTATTACTTTAAATGTTTTTTTAATATCTTCTATTTTATATATTTCCCCGCAAGTCTTTTTATATTTCCTCGGCCCTTTAAGTTTTTATGGTTATAATTAAAACCCTTTTTTTGCTCATTCTCTTTTACCTTTTTAATACTAAAAATTTAGTTAGTATTTTTTAATAGAATGAAGATGTTATTTTCTTCTTTATTCTAATTTAGTCTGTTATCCTATTTTCACGATTTTGCTCATTTTTTGATGCTTATAAATAAGTGGTATCATCTTTTTTAATCAATTTACTGATGTTTTTTCTTCTTCTAAAATATCAATTTATTTTTTACTCATTGATCTTTATTTCAAGTATAATTAAATTTTACATGCTAGATTTTTTGGGATTATAGCTTTTTTATTTTGTTTAACTTTAAATTTAAAATTTTTAAGTTACTTATATTTGATATTTGAATTAGCTATATTTAAAAGGCGAAATCATTTATTTTGGGGATTTTAACAATAAATAGAACATTTTTCCTTAATGTTTTTGAACAAGAAGACCGATTTTATTAATGATAAATTATTATGAAATAAGTCGTAGACGATAAACTAAGGTGGTATAAATAAATATGCCCATAAATAAAGAAATCTCAACATGAATACAATATTTGACTTTTGGCAACCAATGCAATCTCAACAAGAATAAAGAAATCTCAACATGAAAGCATCCGAGCCCCGAAGAAGTTGAAGCAGCAAGCTTAGCTGCCATAGCAGCAGCTACTGCTTTCTTGTTCTCTTCATCAATGATCTTTGAAGGCCCAAATGAAACAACAGGCTGGGAAGGCAGGAGTTGGTGTGCCACACTGGTTTGCTGAGTAGTTAAATAGTTTCGTTCCGCTGCTTCCAGGGCCTCTGCAGGTTGCATAGTTGTGCTAATTGGTGGACCCAAAACAGGGTTTGATGTTAACCTCCTCATAGTGTTTTGTTGATCAATGTGGCCATGGGCGACCTTCATAAACATGCATTTATCAGATACTATAGACAGCAGTTATTAGGCATCTTGGGCAAGAATGAGCTACAAGCATCTTTATTTTACGCCACGAACATAAACATTTGGAAACCAACTCTTACCATTTGAAGTCTCAGTCCAAAAGGGAAACACGCGTCCTAGTGTAGCACTTGCAAGTCTAGGCAAGCATGTTTCACCCCCCAATGCTGGCTTAGATCATAGTGTTAAAAAGCAGTTCTTGTTGGAGTTTTGTCTCAAATTATTAAATTAAAGAAGTTGGAGGGTTAGTATTGTTATTAATCCAATTGGTTTTTTGTTTCCTAGTTTGTTTAGGATTGGTCCATCCTAATTAGACTAGTTTATGTGCGTGTGTTTTAGCTAGCCTAGGTTTCGTCTCCTAGGCCTAATAGTATTAGGTTTTGTTTGGGTAGTATAAATAGGTATGGCTTCTTTGTGAGTTTAGTACGTGGTGAGTGCGGCTAGTAAGAGCTGCTTGATTGTGTGCGTGTTGCACATGTGAGATTGAGAGATATAGCCACAAAAGTGTTTTGTGTGTAAAGTTTGAGTTTTTAGAATAGCCATTGGTTGCTATTATTGGTGCATGTAATTGTTGATTGATATTGATAGTGGAAAAGGCCGTGGAATCGTCACGGTGAAAAATATTGTTTGTGTTGTTTGCCCACGCTTCCAAACCCCAACAAGTGGTATCAGAGCCAGGTTCGCGATGGCTGGGACGTCGGGCAATTTTTTAATTGATTGTTTTGATGGTTACGAAAATTTCAGTCTCTGGAAGTGCATGGTGAAGGATGTGCTCGTGCAGCAGAAGCTTGGTAGTGTGTTTGAGAAAATAAAGCCATATGAAATTAAAGATGACAAGTGGAAAAAGATGCAAGAAATTGCGGTGAGTACGATTATTTTGGCTCTTGCACCACAACTGAAGTATGATGTATTGAACGAGACCTCTCCAACGAGTTTGATGGCGAAACTTAAAGGTATGTATATGTGAAAATCAATTACTAACAAGTTGTGTTTAAAGAAGCAATTATATGGTTTGAAGATGAAAGATGGTACCAGTTTGGTTGCACACTTGAATGAGTTTAACAAATTGGTTACACAGCTTGAAAGTATTGGTGAGAAAATCAAGGAAGAAGATAGAGCTATAATTTTGATTAATTCTTTATCAAAATTTTATGAACCGGTTGTGACTCCGTTGATGGTTGGAAGAGAAACTTTAAAGTTAGAAGATGTGACTACAGTGCTTTTGGAGCATGACCACGTTCGAAAGTTTGAAGAAAAAGAATGTAGTGATGTAGCTGTGATGGAGCGAGAGAAAAATAGCTGGAGAGGAAGAGGTGATTTTAGAGGAAGAAGCGATTTGAGAGGAAGATCAGGTTCAAGACCAAGGAATGATTGGAGCAAAATTGAATCTTTGGTATTGTCAAGAGTTGGGGCATATTAAATTTTATTGCCCAAAATTAAAAGAAGACATGGAAGATTTTTTGAAGACAAAGAAGAAAGGAAAAGAAAAGAGAGAAGAAGAAAAAGGTGATGCTGGTTTAATGGAAGATTATATGAGTGGTGATGAGTTGCTAATGGTGCAAGAGATCAAGGAGAAAGATTCAGAAGTTTGGATATTTGATTCAGCCTGTTCGGAACATGTTTGTTCCAAGAAAGAATGGTTCACAAAATTTGAGCTATGTGATAAGCCAATTTATTTGGGTAATAGCGGAGAAGAAAGAATTGAAGGGATTGACACCGTGAAGATCAAATTGCATGATGGAAGTACAAAGACACTTGGTGATGTAAGGTACGTTCCAAAATTTAGAAGGAATTTGATTTCACTTGGTAAATTGGATAATTTGGGATATGGATTTTCTCGCCGAGGTGGAGGCTTGAGAATTTCGAAGAATGCATTAATTGTGATGAAGGGAGTGAAGAACTCTAAAAATCTGTATGAGTTGGTTGGAAGTACAGTTGTCAAAGGCGAGCCCAAGAGCGGGTCCCCGGATGTGAAGGTTCCTACAAGCAAGAATGTCAAGTTTGCGGATTTGGTGAAAAGGTGGAATTGAAGATAATTTGAGTCAAGGTGGAGATTGTTGGAGTTTTGTCTCAAATTATTAAATTAAAGAAGTTGGAGGGTTAATATTCTTATTAAACCAATTGGTTTTTTGTTTCCTAGTTTGTTTAGGATTGGTCCATCCTAATTAGACTAGGTTTATGTGTGTGTGTTTTAACTAGCCTAGGTTTCGTCTCCTAGGCCTAATAGTATTAGGTTTTGTTTGGGTAGTATAAATAGGTATGGCTTCTTTGTGAGTTTAGCACGTGGTGAATGCGGCTAGTAAGAGCTGCTCGCTTGATTGTGTGCGTGTTGCACATGTGAGATTGTGAGATAGAGCCACAAAAGTGTTTTGTGTGCAAAGTGTGAGTTTTTAGAATAGCCATTGGTTGCTATTATTGGTGCATGTAATTGTTGATTGATATTGATAGTGGAAAAGGCCGTGGAATCGTCACGATGAAAAATATTGTTTGTATTGTTTGCCCACGGTTCCAAACCCCAACAGTTCCTATTAATGATTTACTGTAATTTGTAACTAGGTACAACTGGCTAATATGGAGCCATCTACCAAGTGACCTAGGGAATGAATCAATCATGGGCATCCTAAAACAATAAGTCAGATAAAGGCCTAGAGTCATCACATGTCCTCCGAATCTTCAATTCAATCACACTACAAAATCTGCAGTTTTCAGACCTTGAAAGTGACACAGAGCTGAACAACACAAATTCGCAGTAAAATCTTTCACCAATCCTAGTCAGGTATTATTTTGAATCGGTTATAATAATAAAAGGAACATTTCAAATCAGCTAAATGACATCATTATCACTAGTTCTAAATCAGTAAAAAATGACATCATCACATTTTGAATCAGTAAAAATTACTGTAAAGGAACATTTACATTCTAAAGCAGTAGTAACAAAGCTCAGATCAGAACCAACCTTTCACAATGAGAATCAAGTATTATTTTGAGGGGGATCTTATGTCCCTTTATTTCTGTGGCTTGCACGTTTACTTGAAGCCGTACTTTTTCCTTTACTTCATCCAGATCCTATGAATAAAGTTGTGTTAATCGAAAGCGATATGCAGTACACAACATAATTTAAAATAACCTACAACATAACTACCAAAATCATAACACAATACCTTTCGTTTTCGCAATAATGGTATCCAATATTCCCTCAGCTGCTTGATGTCCACTTGGTGCAGCATATTTTTCAAACTTTGTTGTAAGCGTAGCACAATCTTTACAGGCCTCATTGAATAAATCTGTTGATTTGGAAGCAAGATGACATACTCGTTTGAAACCGAAAACAAGTGCCCCAAACCTTATTACAGCTAACCTCTGTTGAGATAAATCTGACTCGCTGGACAGGGAATCCCAGTCCTTGGGATTTTTTGTCCACCTATTCAAGATGCATGACTTTGGTATTTCTACTATATTTTGATGTTTCAAAGTACAAATCATGTGTGCACAAGGGATGCCAACACTCTCCTACCTTTTACATGAACACGTCATTGAATGAGTGGTTGCACTAAACTCCACAACCCGATCAGAATTAGGTTGTCCAAACTTTGAAAATACATATGTCACCTCATCTCCAACCTCCTCTTTTTCGACAAAAATAATTGCATTACTAAATTCAAGTTGCTTCCTAAACATGTAGAAGGCCGCTCGCGAGTATACGCTGCTAGTGTGATGTTCTAGTTGTTTAACTGTGTTTGTCAATACTGGGTTAGTATGTAAAGTCTCGTAATCCGCTTTCGTTTCTTTCTCGCGCAAATGAGAGAATGCTCGATCATAATGGTGCAAGAACTCAGTTAAGTTGTACTCCTGCACAAGGTACCTCTTTATATGCGCATTAACACCCTCACAACGTGAGGTAGTACTAATCCCACAAAAGAACTTTCCACGCAAATACGCAGTTGCCCAATATTCGCGTTTCCTTTTTATTTGTTTTACCCAAGCATTATCTTCCACACCAAGTCGATAAATGACTTCATCCCACATTGCCTCCCACTCATGAATCGAAACATCAACTCTTGCGATCATTTTGAACTCCCTCGTGAATTCAGTTACTGTAACATTAGACTGCGCATTTCTTTGAAGGTGTCATTTACACAAACGATGCGTGGCATTTGGGAGCACAACTTTTATTGCTACACGCATACTGGAATCCCCATCTGTCACCACAGTTTGAGGTGTTCTTTTATTCATACATCTAACCAAGATCTGCAAAGCCCATACATAGGCATGTATTTTCTCATTTGAAAGCATGGCAGCTGCAAATACAACTGTTTGCTTATGGTGATTGACCCCCGAGAACACAACAAATGGTCTTGCATACACATTAGTCTTGTATGTTGAATCAAATGCTAATACATCACCGAAACATTCAAAATCCAAGCGACTCATTCCATCAGCCCACAACATATGCTCTAAACGACCATCAGAGTCGGTAGAATATTCAAGGAAGAACTATTCATCTGACCCTTGTTTCGCTCTTAAGTACGCGAATGCAGCATTGGCGTCACTCATCTCCACTCTAGATTGTCGAACTATAGTAGTACGGTTATATACACCCTTCGATGTAAAACCCATCCTATCAAACCCACCAGCTTGCTCCTACATAATAGCAATGGTGTGATAATTGCGCACACCTGCTCTACTTAGATTATCGATTTGAGTTGAATCACCTTCATTAATATTCCTATGGCATGGAACATAGCGTACCTGACGCGGGACAATAAGGTCGTGATTATGTTCCCTAGCGAACTGAGACACCAACCACCGTAGAGTCATATTGTCCTTACGAACACAAAACCGTGCACGACAATCACACCTGGTTTCAGCTTTAGGCTCTCGTTTTCTATTTCCTGTGTTTATAGACACTCTCTTCCCCTCCGTACTACAAAACCATCTACGAGAAACGACTTCACCTTTAGTGTTGTACTTGTAACCATCCCTTCTGACGCTAAATCCAATTTCCTTCGCATATTCCATATAAAAATCTTCAGCTTCCTTAACGGTTTCAAACTCCATACCTTTAGTTTCTTCATCCGTTTGTTGATCGTATGCCTTGACACCCAAGTTCATGTTCTCCTCCACTTCAACCATAACTCTTGGTTACTATCAAATAAAGCAGTTTATATGTAAACAAATAACCCACACTACACAGTACACTAACTGAAACTATTGCATACATTAGAAGCTGGACCTGTAAGTAAAAAAATGGATAATAAAAGTGTTTTAAACATATGTAACAACAAACTTAGATTAACCGTTAGTTTAAACTTAGATTACCCTAAAAAACCAACAATATGCCCCAACAAACTTGCTTTACCATTGCCTCGCCTGCTTTTAACAATGAGGTATTTAGTTAGTACTGCTTACCCATTACTTGTTACATTCTACTATAATGGGATTGCTATTATTATTGGTATAATACATAAAAAAAATAACGAGAGTATGTTTTAATTAAAATTATATTTTGTTTAAAATTATATATATACATATATCCTGACACAATCTCTTATTCCAATTATTCATCGACATAGTACTTTCAAATTGTTAATTGTGTTCTTATCAATGGTGTCCTCTATTCTATCATCCCAATAGCATCAACTTCACATCAACCAGTAGAGTGCCTTGATGACGGTGGCTTCAAGTCAAGAACCCGAATGTACCCGATTTGGGAGAGATGGTGGCTCGAATCGCAGATTCACGACAAAGAACAACTCTTCAGCTTCTCTTTATCTCTTACTTGTCAATTTCTAAAATCTGCTCCAGTGGTGGATCTAGCCTCTACAACGTAGGGGAGCGGAAAAAAACTCAATAGTAGGTTATCCATCTTCCACCTTGTTTCTAAGCAAAAACGGTTCATGCTTAGGAAAAAAGGCAGCAAAGGAAAGGTTTATAAACATGATAGCAGGGCATCCGATTAAATACAGAGAGCAGCAGAAGAAAACAAATATGGTTGTCATGGCAACAGAAGGAGATGAGGTCATGGTGCTATTGTCGCGCATCGGCAGGGACTTGCAGCGCTACTCCAAACACGGCCGTCGAGAAGTTGCTGGGTTTGTTTCTCTCTTCGCATTTCTTTTACGTTTTTTACACCGCTTTTTGGATTAGCTAGCACCTAGGGATGGACTAATTCAACATCCAGAAAATCTGACGGGTTCGTTTTAATAGAGTCAAGCTGATAAAACCTTGTGGATTATGTGAGCGGGAGGGCCGCTTGTCGGGGGGCTTTTCCGCCAATTTTGGGAAAAATGAGGGAGTCGCCACCTTTATTTTTTAGAAAATGAGAAATTAAGGAAAAACCCAATTTTTGACTCCGAAATTTAGAAAAGGCAATTCTGCGAAAATCAAAGATTTTAAGTCTGGGAATTGGGTACAAATTGGGAAGGTGTTAGGCACCCAATTTGTCTGAAAATAATTCTTAAAACAAAATAAAAGCCGATTCCCATAAATTAATTAATGCAAAATGATTAATTTTTTTATTTTCAAACAATGGGTTAATTTTAGTTAATTGGACTTGGGCACGGATTATGGGCTTCCAGTGCCCTCGTACCCGTTCGAATCGGGATCAAAGCCCACGTAGTTCGCTCTCGTTGGACCGAGAGAACTTGGGGTTAGAATGCGTACCTGTCGAGTCGGTGTGGCAGCGGTCGAGTTGCTGGTGGTTGAGGACGATCTACTTGCCTCGATCGGGTGATTGAAGTGGCAGTCGAGTTGCCTGGAAGTTGAGGACGGTCTACTTGCCTCGATGCTTCGGTATATTCTTGTTGCTTTTCCTGATGGGTTCAAAAAAACGAGCTAACTCTGCACGAATAAAAGAAAAAGTCTTAAATTAGTTCGATGATGGTGGTGAGAACGATAAGATAATAACAAGAAAAATTCTTTACAAAAAAGATGATGATGATGATAGGTTTTTTGTATTTTTTCTTAACAATAAACAATGATAAAAATGTTAATTGAGTCACAATTGATTGGAATTAATTATTAGGACAAACATTATGACTATCAATAAAATTGACAAAGTAAAAATAAGAAAACATGAAAAGGATGAAGCTGTGAGTGGCCTATTTGCAACAAAATAAACTTGTAAACCTGTGAACCTGCGAAAATGGACAAAAGATAAGAGTTAGTGACTTAAATGGAAATATTGAAAAGAATAATGGGTAAGAGGGAATAACTGGGCTTTAAAAATGAAAAACAAAAGAAACAGATGCAGTAGGCTCGCTAGTGGTCTTGAGTCTGACGAAGAGAGCCTGCAGGTCGGCGAGCTCTCGCCGTCGACGCCGTCGTGCGGCGTAGCTGGTCGTGGAAGGCCCGCCAGTGGCTGGGGAGTACGCCAATGGCCTCGGTGAGGCTGGACAGAGGGACTTCGCGAGTTCTGTCCGGGTCCTTCGAGACGCCATGGGTCGGAAAGTTTGCGGCGGTGATTTTTGGCTGAGTCGTTCCGAGGAGGAGCGCGGGGAGTAGGGGAGCTCATCGGCGGCGACTTGGTAGCTGGAAGGAGCCTCGGTCGGCTGGGCTGCATGCAGCGGGCCGGTTTCGACATGTGACGAGAGACCGTGACGGATTTGTCAGCTACTGGCGGAGGAGAGGGCTGTGGCTGGACCAGTGGTGGTTCGGTGGAGGTCTCAGACGATGGGAAGGCCAATGGAGAGGGTGAACTGGCTGGGAAGGCATCGCAATCCTCCTGGGGGCCGGCGGTGACATGCTGTAAATCGTGGAGTTGATGTTGTCCGGCGACGTGGCGCTGCTCTCCGGCTTCAGCTCGATTGAACTAGCGTTATGGTTGCTCCGGCAGAGGGTAACGGTGGAGGTGGAGACATGGCGGAGAAGGGCAGCAAGGATTTTGATGGAGACTTGCTCTACCGAGGGAAAACTTTTTGGCTTTCTTCCTCCGATCCACCACTTTCCTCCAACAAAAGAGCCTTCTTTTTAAGTTAAAAGCATCAAGAATTTTAGATTAGGTTGAAGTTTTTGGCTTAATCCTCATGAGTTTTGTGATGAGTTTACAACTCAATCTCCTCCAAATTTGCCGCACAAAAGAGTTTTACAACATAAGGATCAAGTAAAAGTTGATCAAACCCATCCTTCAGTCCTCCAAGAGATTCCTTAATTTCGATTTAATCCTCACTTCATATTTCTTCCCAACTAAACCCACATTTATCTAAATTTATTCAATCAAGTCCCCACTTTTGCACAAATTCATAACTTGCACACAAACTATTTTATTTGCCCCAAGAACGGTCAAAATGATTGTTAACAGTTTACCCCCCATCAGCTTACTTTTACTTAAGGAAAAGTTAGCTGATGTCCGAGTGTTAGTGGGCCTGAACGCCCAGGCAGTCTAATCGCCTAAAGTGAGGCCTATAATCGCCCAGGCAGTCTAATCCCCTAAACTGGGGCCTATAATCGCCCAGGCAGTCTAATCGCCTAAAGTGGGGCCTATAATCGCCCAGGCAGTCTAATCGCCTAAATCGGGGCCTATAATCGCCCAGGCAGTCTAATCGCCTAAATCGGGGCCTATAATTACCCAGGCAGTCTAATCGCCTAAATCGGGGCCTATAATCGCCCAGGCAGTCTAATCGCCTAAAGTGGGGCCTATAATTACCCAGGCAGTCTAATCGCCTAAATCGGGGCCTATAATTGCCCAGGCAGTCTAATCGCCTAAATCGGGGCCTATAATTGCCCAGGCAGTCTAATCGCCTAAATCGGGGCCTATAATTGCCCAGGCAGTCTAATCGCCTAAATCGGGGCCTATAATCGCCCAGGCAGTCTAATCGCCTAAATCGGGGCCTATAATTACCCAGGCAGTCTAATCGCCTAAATCGGGGCCTATAATTACCCAGGCAGTCTAATCGCCTAAAGTGGGGGTCTAAATACCCAGGCCGTGTAATCGCCTAATGTGGGGGTCTAAGTACCCAGGCAGTCTAATCGCCTAATGTGGGGGTCTAAGTACCCAGGCAGTCTAATCGCCTAATGTGGGGGTCTAAATACCCAGGCCGTCTAATCACCTAATGTGGGGTCTAAATACCCAGGCAGTCTAATTGCCTTACGCGAGACTTATGTGTCCAGATTGTCAAAGTACGGAGGCATAAGTGCCAAGTTCAACGAGATGTAGGGGTCGTCCTATTGGGAGAGGAACGGTCAGGGTCGTCCTATTGGGAGAGGAACGGCCAGGGTCATCCTATCGAGAGGCGGTCATCTTTGCCTAATTGCTTAATGGTGGCCTATCTAGCAGGGCTTGAGATGGGTGCCTATCTAGTAGGGCTTAACTAAAGGTTGCCTATCTGGTAGGGCTTGATGAAGGGTCGCCTATCTGGTATGGCTTGAGATGGGTGCCTATCCCGTAGGGCTTGACTAAAGGTTGCCTATTTGGTAGGGCTTGATGAAGGGTCGCCTATCTGGTAGGGCTTGAGATGGGTGCCTATCCGGTAGGGCTTGACTAAAGGTTGCCTATCTGGTAGGGCTTGACTAAAGGTTGCCTATCTCGTAGGGCTTGTGCTCGGCAGGGTGTCATGATGCATGATATGCCTCCTAAGACTATAGTCAGATGCAATGAGTTATTAGGTCGACTCTAAGACTCTTTTCTTCATTTTGAAAGTCATGGGCCCAAACTGAAAGGCCTTTGCATATGTTCAACGTCGGAGGGAGAGATGCCCCCATGTATGTGTCTGATGGCATTTTGGTAGTTATGCGAGGTGAGTGCACTTCTTTGATTACATGATGACTTGAGAGGATTCATGCCCCCTGCTTCACTCGGCTTATGAATATGTCGACTCGGAGTCAATATGGCTTGCTTGCTCTGCCTTTGGAAGGCTTGAGGTGAAATCTCAGAGTTTTGAGAAAAGGCTTCTCATCAATAGTCTGGACATGCTTTTCGAGGGAGCTTTATTTCGATGGACTTATGGTGAGGAAAGAAATGAATGTGATACTGAAGGATTTGATTTGAGTGAAGTGATCTCATTTGTGCTCGGGATAAAGAGAACTTTTAAGCATCTCTGCACTATAAGATTTCCAAAACCTAAAGCATAGTTTCTATGGACCATGGAAGAAATGTGTTTTGACCAAACGCAACTAAAAAATAATCAAGTGACCAATGCCTCTCTCGACATGAATGATCCACATAAAAATGAGTCGATAGTATGGACTTTCAGTAAGGTTGTAATGTGGCCGCGGTTAAGGTTCGAAGAAAGAAATGATATATAGGCTCAAATACCCAAATGATGCCCCAGGATATGCTTCCCGCGAAATGCAAAGCCTCACAACCTCCGATGAGTCCGATTCTCTTGATGAATGTTTGATACTTCTTGAAAATCTGTTTACTTCTTGAGGACTTTGTGATCTGCTTTTGAAGCGCAGAGAAGTTAAAGCGCAACAATGACAACTTTTCCCTTTTTTTTACCTCCATTTTTGCCTAAGCTGCCCTTACGAGCTTTCGACCTAGCGAGGCTTCCTTTTCAGCTTCAAGGCTAGATTGAGTTTCCACATCAAACTTTCTTTCTTTCTACTTTTTTATTTTCTTTTTCTCAAAACAACTTGACAATACAAAGCGAGACCGCCATATGATGGGCCAAGATGATTTGTGCTTTCATCGCTTGAATATCCTCCAATGCGAGTTTCTCTGATTGGACTTCCTCGCACAATTCATTTCACCAACTGTTGCAGCGATGATCAGTGGTCTTCGAGACTCAACACTCGCGGGATGCATACCCTTTTCCCAAGTTAGGATTGTGGGTTAAAGAAAGAACAGGCTCAAGTGTTTGAGGCTCAAAGTGGTAATCAAAGGATAAAATGTCGTTCAGGTGTAAAGATGATTTAGGCTACGAAAGACGGCGATCTATCTTTTTGACTCATTCCTACGTGGATCATTTCATATTGACCGAAACACGAGTGACTTAAAAGCTTAATTGTCGTTCGTTCTCCAAATTTGAAATCTCACATTCTTGAATAGTGCAAAAGCATATTGATATTCACTAGCATTGGATCATAGAAAAATCATAGTGTAGAAAATACATAGAAGCTCAAGTCATCCTAAACATCAAAAGAGTGTAGAGAAGGGTACACCAATGTAAGATCAAGAAATTTTGCGAGAGATGGGGGGAATGAGACAGATCTTCTTCAAGTTGATGTGGGACAATCAAGGGCCTTCTTAATCAGGTCATGGTACTCTTGTCAGGAACTCGATCATTTTTCTTCGTCTTTGGTGATTTTGACACTTGGCATTGTAGGATAGAAGCGAGATAAGTTCCACCAGAGAGTGAGAATGGGCATCTAGTTTCATCGTGTCTTCAATTTAGTACGCCTTGACCTTGCTTCTTTCTCGATGGACTTTGAACTTTCAGACCGAACCCATGACCTTCGATTAATCCTCCTATGTCTAACATCTTTTACATGCATGTGACGCACCTATATGAATGCATGTCAGATAATTATGTGTATGCATGAGACACAAATGCTTGTATGCATGAGCATGTTACATGAAGTGTATGCATGGACGTACACAAATGCATGGATGCATGGATTATCTAGAATGACAGAATGGTGGCTGACCATGGGTGAGGAGTAAGTCGGGTTATAGCAACGCTATGGTTAACATGGTGGTTGCCTCCTGTAAAGGTAGATGACACACTAAGGTTGACAAAATTAGGGTTGCCTTCGGCGCATGGTGCATGACGGTACTATGCTCGGGATTTGAAGCTCTGATGCTCTTAGTTGACTCACTTTAGGTCTTGCAGCCTAGACAGGTCGGTGGAAATTAGACTATAGTGCTTAATTTAAAGCCTGTGTCTAAGTCTCTTAAGCTTAATTTCAAGTACACTGTCTTGATTTAGGTGCATGTGGGTGAGTGTCATGCAGTGAGCGTGTCAATACACCGTGCGAGGCAAACATATAGCAAACACCGAGATATGCAATACACTGTGAATATTAGGTACCTAAAGTTCAGTTCTAAAGTCACTATGTACATGAGGGTGAGAATGGGTTGGTCAAAGGTTCTCCAACAACTAGGTGTGCATATACCTCCCTGGGTGCGAGGAGCACCCATTGGTCAAACGGAACTATACGACCTACAAGCGCTGTGGAGTTGGGACCAGTGCATAGTCATGTTGGGAGGACCAACTTTCTTATGCAACATGGTCTCCATGGCTCACTACCTAGGTTAATGTACACACAAATGAACAAGATATCTGTGATGCAGAGCACACATATGTCAATCACCATGTTATCAATCACCATGCTTTGCAATCAACAAATATTACACACATAATCGGCTTTCATAATGTTTTAAAATTTACTTTCAGCATTCAATCCTCTAATTTTCAAAAAAGTTTGAAAATGGTCCCCACCGAAGTCGCCACTGTGAGCAGGAGGGCCGCTCGTCGATGGGCTTTTCTGCCAACTTTGGGAAAAATGAGGGAGTCGCCACCTTTATTTTTTAGAAAATGGGAAATTAAGGAAAAACCCAATTTTTGACTCCGAAATTTAGAAAAGGCAATTCTGCGAAAACCAAAGATTTTAAGTCCAGGATTGGGTACAAATTGGGAAGGTGTTAGGCACCCAATTTGTCTGAAAATAATTTTTAAAACAAAATAAAAGCCGATTTTCATAAATTAATTAATGCAAAATGATTAATTTTTTATTTTCAAACAATGGGTTAATTTTAGTTAATTGGACTTGGGCCTGGATTATGGGCTTCCAAGCTGCCTACGTACCCGTTTGAATCGGGATCAAAGCCCACGTAGTTCGCTCTCGTTGGACCGAGAGAACTTGGGGTTAGAATGCGTACCTGTCGAGTCGGTGTGGCAGCGGTCGAGTTGCTGGTGGTTGAGGACGATCTACTTGCCTCGATCGGGTGATTGAAGTGGCAGTCGAGTTGCCTGGAAGTTGAGGACGGTCTACTTGCCTCGATGCTTCGGTATTTTCTTGTTGCTTTTCCTGATGGGTTCAAAAAAACGAGCTAACTCTGCACGAATAAAAGAAAAAGTCTTAAATTAGTTCGATGATGGTGGTGAGAACGATAAGATAATAACAAGAAAAATTCTTTACAAAAAAGATGATGATGATGATGATAGGTTTTTTGTATTTTTTCTTAACAATAAACAATGATAAAAATGTTAATTGAGTCACAATTGATTGGAATTAATTATTAGGACAAACATAATGACTATCAATAAAATTGACAAAGTAAAAATAAGAAAACATGAAAAGGATGAAGCTGTGAGTGGCCTATTTGCAACAAAATAAACTTGTAAACCTGTGAACCTGCGAACATGGACAAAAGATAAGAGTTAGTGACTTAAATGGCAATATTGAAAAGAATAATGGGTAAGAGGGAATAACTGGGCTTTAAAAATGAAAAACAAAAGAAACAGATGCAGCTCGCTGGTGGTCTTGAGTTTGACGAAGGGAGCCTGCAGGTCGGCGAGCTCTCGCCGGATCGACGCCGCCGTGCGGCGCAGCTGGTCGTGGAATGCTCGCCGGTGGCTGGGGAGTACGCCAACGGCTTCGGTGAGGCTGGACAGAGGGACTTCGCGAGTTCTGTCCGGGTCCTTCAAGACGCCGTGGGTCGGAAAGTTTGCGGCGGCAATTTTCGGCTGAGTCGTTCTGAGGAGGAGCGCGGGGAGTAGGAGAGCTCGTCGGCGGCGACTTGGTAGCTGGAAGGAGCCTCTGTCGGCTGGGCTGCATGCAACGGGCCGGTTTCGACATGTGACGAGAGACCGTGACGGATTTGTCAGCTACTGGCGGAGGAGAGGGCTGTGGCTGGACCAGTGGTGGTTCGGTGGAGGTCTGATGCTGGCAGAGACGATGGGAAGGCCAATGGAGAGGGTGAACTGGCTGGGAAAGCATCGCGATCCTCCTAGGGAGCCGGCGGTGACATGCTGTAAATCGTGGAGTTGATGTTGTCCGGCGACGTGGGGCTGCTCTCCGGCTTCAGCTCGATTGAACTAGCGTTATGGTGGCTCCGGCAGAGGCTAACGGTGGAGGTGGAGACATGGTGGAGAAGGGCAGCAAGGATTTTGATGGAGACTTGCTCTACCGAGGGAAAACTTTTTGGCTTTCTTCCTCGGATCCCCCCCTTTCTTACAACAAAAGAGCCTTCTTTTTAAGTTAAAAGCATCAAGAATTTTAGATTAGGTTGAACTTTTTGGCTTAATTCTCATGAGTTTTGTGATGAGTTTACAACTCAATCTCCTCCAAATTTGCCGCACAAAAGAGTTTTACAACATAAGGATCAAGTAAAAATTGGTCAAACCCATCCTTCAGTCCTCCAAGAGATTCCTTAATTTCGATTTAATCCTCACTTCATATTTCTTCCCAACTAAACCCACATTTATCTAAATTTATTCAATCAAGTCCCCACTTTTGCACAAATTCATAACTTGCACACAAACTATTTTATTTGCCCCAAGAACGGTCAAAACGATTGTTAACAGATTAGGCCCTTCAAAATCATGTAAGGAAGAGCTAAACGGAAAACAAAAGGCCAAGTACAGGTGTACCTTTCGGCCTTTCTTAGACTTCAAGCAAATATATAAGTAACGATTTTGAATCTTAGTAAACAAAAAGTAATTAAAATCACGAAGACTTACCAAGTAGAGAACTACCTGGACCAAGATTAAAGGAGCTACCAGTACTTAAGTTCACGAGGACAAGCAATGAAATCTCAAAACACAAGTACTCAGTCACAAAGCAAGAACAAGTGATCCCAACTAAGAAATACAACAGCGATGACAAAGGCCAGCAAGGGTTGACAGCCAAAGTAAGCAAGGTCATTAGCTTAAGAGATCAGCTCTCAATCGAGAGTAACAAAAGAGACATCAACAACAAGCTTACAGTAACACCAACAATAGAGAAGAATGTAGCCTAACCATCAAAGGTTCAGCAAGCCGAGAAGGCCAGGGTGTTTTTCAATTTCTTGCTCATGATATAAAGTAAGAATCAAACCTTTCCAACCCAAATAGAACAAGCAACCCTCAACTATAAAAAGAGAACTACAGGCGGGAAGCAGGTCGAGTGGCAAGACGACTTAGCCAATATTAAGTGCCTTCTACTAATCAACAAACTCAGATGACATAGACAAGAGTTCATAAGAAAGACACGTGTCGAACAAAACCAAAATCACCGCAAGCCATGAACTAAGAATCAACAGCATAAGGCAAACCGAGACTAAGGAATAAGCCAACAAGCATGAGTTCTCTAAGGCTGTTACGGTCACCCTGAGCGGGTTGCGACCGGGTGACCCGGGGCTTCGGTTTTGGCCTGCGGGTCACGATTTTGGGCGTTCAGGCAGCTCCCGAGTCTTATCTGAGCATCATTTTGGCGAACCCTTCCATATTTGAGGTCGTGTGGGTCCCCCGGACGTTTTCGCCGAAAATATTTTTCCGGCACCGGGGGGGTTGTCGGGGTTGGCTCGGGACGTACAGCGGGCTCGGTAGCGCTCCCAAGACCTCGGATTAAGAAACCGTTTGCGGATTTGGAATCGTGGGAACGACCCGGAGATTTTTACGGAGCATATTTTCTGGGGCGGGACGTGCGGTCCCGGGCGACTCCCGGGGCTCTGGGCGGAATCCAGGGGCTCGGGATGAAATTTTTCCGACGGCTCCAGGGTAAGTCATGTTATATTTTAAGGTGGATTTTATGGATATTTTTGTGGAATTTTGTCATGACGGGTTGTGGCTCAGGTTATTATGCGGCCAAGCAGGGATTTTTTCGGGATCAGCGAGCTCGGTGGGACGCTACGGAAGGGTAAATAAATATTTGAAAAAGTTTTTATTAATGTTATGGTATTCTGAGGATTCTGGTCAGTTTTGGGTTCATTTGGAGTTCGTTACCTATAATTGGGATTTAATTGCAAAGATTTGGAGAATTAGTGGGTTAAATGGTAATTAACCCAAAAGTAATAAAATTCTGGGCCAGAATTTGGGCTTGAGTCGGCAGCAGCAAAGGGCTGGGACACTTGTCCCATTCTTATTAAGTGTGAAAAAGAGGAAAAATATAAAAGGCTAAAAATCAATTAAAATTCACTAAAAATTCCATTTCTTTTCTTCTCTTCTTCTTCCTTCTCTCTGCCGCCATCAACCTTCATCTTGAGCTCCATGTTCTTCATCCCTTCTTAGCTGATTTCTTCAAGGTTTTTAGCTCCAATCTTTGGTAAGTTTCATTCCTTCATCTCTTTGCAAATTGGAAACAAGTTTTGTTAGAGATAAGAGGAGAAATTCAAATTCATGGGTTGTTCTTGTCTACATGCTAGAGTGATTCTCCCTCCCATCTTTTAGTATGTTGTTCTTGGGCTTGAGGGGAGTAGGAATCTATGGTTGGTTGTTGGAAAACTCCAAGGATGAAGAAACCCTAGGGAGGCCGAATTATTGGTGATTTTTTCCAAAATTGTGTGTGTTTGTTTTCTTGAATCATGCTTCAAGTATGTTGTTCCTAGCATGATTCTAAGACAATCTATGGTTTTAATTTGATGGAAAACAAGTTGAGGGAAAAAGCCCTCTTTGGCCGAATTATTAGTGAAGAAGTTTTGGTTGTTTAGGTGAAATTGATTAGTAATCTTGCTTAATAATTGTAATTGGTGATTAAAGAGTGCTAATGGAACTTGGAAGTTGGGTGAGAAATTCTCCTTAAGGCCGATTTGTACATAAAAGGGGGTTTGTTGTTTTTGATGCAATTGGTTAGTAATTTTGGTTAGGAAGTGAAATTGGTGATTAGTGTGATTAATTGGAAGCTTGAATGGTTTGATTTGGAAGTGTGGTGGAAAATTGGGTTAGGGCCGAATTGTTGAGGGATTCTTTTTCCATGTGGATGTTGTGTTTTGATTAAATTGGATGCTAAATTGGTAATGTGGGTGGAAGTAGGTGCGTTATGACGTTTGTAATACCATTTTCGGGTTAGAAATGAGAAAGTTAGTTTTATACGGGTTTACCGGGAAAAGTGTCTGGAATGCGGGTTTAAGGGTTGGAATATGTTCATGAGTGTTGGAACAACAAGGTTCTAGCTCGGTTCGTGAAACCGAGCCTTCTGTGGAATTTTGCGGGAAAGTGCGGGTTTGTGCGGAAATTGCTTTCTGGGGTTTGTTTGGTTGTGTTCTGATCCAATTATGGTTGTACAGCTTGATTCTGCGTTGGTGGAGTAGCGCAGACCCGTAGGAGCCAAGTTGTGCGTTTCGGGTCGGGAGCCGGGATTTCCCGAGTTTTGGGCTACGGGGTAGCGTTTCTGAGGTAAGGGCTTAATTTGGTAAAATGTACGTTTGTTCTGCTCCGTGTGTGTGTTTATCAGGTAACGATACTTCTGTTTATGTTTATGTATTGTTATTATTATTATTATACGTTCTGATTCTGTTACGAGACCCGTATGGTTGGAGAGACCACGGGTGCTCCTTGGTTCTGTTCTGTGTATCCGCACCAGGAGTGCAGGTACTTCTGTTCTGTGTGTCTGCACTGGAGGGTGCTGACACTTTATGTATACACGCACCGGGAGTGCAGGTATACCTCTGTGACCCTACGACAGTTTGGGGATCGCGACCCCAGCCGGTACCGTGCTATCTGTTCTGTTCTGTTCTGTATATTCTGACCTCTACTGAGGGCTGTCGTTACGGGTCGTTCTGGCGGTTGGACCGCTTATGATGGAATCTGGTTTACTTTATGCTTTATATTCATATGTATATGTATATGTGTTTGTGTTATTCTGTTTTGCAGGTTCAGCTTGTGCCATATGGGCAAACTGCATTTTTACCATTAGCCCTTACTGGGTCCTTTCGAGGACTCACCCTTTTGTTGTTTACCACTTTCAGGCCGTCCTGACAAGCAACCGGAGGAGTAGAGATTCCGCGGTGCTTCCTTCATTTTGAGGTTGGGTTGCGCAGCAGCACCACGTGCGGAGGTCGCCTGCATTCCGCGCTAGGTATTTATAGGATTTTGTTTTCTCGGCTCTGTAGCTGTGATTGCATGCATATAGATCAGATCATGGTTTTGTATTTGTCGTATATATCTTGAGATATATTCTGCTCGTCTGTCTTCGAGTCGTGGCGGAGCCCCGACTTGCCTATAGTGGATCCGGTACTTTTCGGACATGGTGTTTTGGGTGTTGGTAGTGATGATTGTTGTTGACACCATGAACTGTACTTATGGTAGAAGTTGGATTGTAAAGCATGCTTGCCTTGTTTGAGTTTCTAGGTTGCTAGTCGGTTACTCGATCATTGTGCATTTGAGCTCGATGCTCTGTTGCCACGCTTCCTGCTTCATTTCCGTTCCGACGTCGTGGCCGGCTCCGCCTCCGCAACCGGGCGGGGTGGCTGTGACAAGTTGGTATCAGAGCAGGTCGGGTCAAAGTGACCCAAGAGGTAAAGTATGGTCAGCTTAGTATGGGGGTGGAGGGCAAGCATACAATTCCAAGGTGAACTTTTGGAGCATGTCATGTTAGTTCATGGGTAAGTTTTGTAAGTAATGACTTCGAAGGGCAAGCTACTGGTTTACACTTCATTCTGGGGAGGTTCGGTACGGAGCCTGATCAACTCCTTATTTGAACCGCTTCGTAATGCGTGTGGAGCGTGGGCGGTTCTTTGGAGCATTTTGGAAGGTGTGGAAGGTTATATGAAGTGATTCGTGATTATGAACATGATCGATTCTATGTTTAAGGTTTATTACTTAGGTTGTGATTAAAAGAATCCTTGCATCATGCATTGCATTACACTCTGAGCCATAGAATGCTGCTGCTAGCTTTAGGAAGAAAAAGTTAATTTTTGGTTATATGGTTTTGGGTTGATCCATTTTCAGGTATGGCTAGAACACGCCGACAGCGTGAGCAGGAACCGGAGGGTCGGGACCGGGATCCCACACCTCCGAGGGCTAGAAGACGGGTTCAAGGGAACCCAGAGTCTGAGCAGTCACATTCACTTCTCCCGCATTCCCAGCAGTTAGAGGGACCCATGCCTGACGTAATACAGGTTCTGGGTCAGGTACAGCAGTTGTTGAGTACTATCCTGCCAGCCCAGCAGGGTCAGGGGCGGCAGCAGGCACGCGAAGGTCGGGCCAGACCACAGCGGAGGCAGCCGGATCGGGAGGTGGGCAGCAGCCACCTCAGTGTTCAGGATCAGCAGGATAGTGATTCTGAGGAGAGCTATCGGCATGATACCGGTTCTTCTCGTCGGTCCCACCAACGACGGGAGGAGCAGAGACATCAGTCTGACGAGATCAGACTTTTAGAGAGATTTCAGCGTCTGGACCCCCCGAGGTTCAACGGCCGATGTGGACCTGAGGCGGCAGAGACATGGTTTGCGGGAGTTGATAAGCTCCTTGGGAGACTACACCTCCCATCAGAAGTTAAGGTCTCACCGCGACGTTTAACTGCGCAGGATGGTGCGAGACCATTGGTGGAGGAGTCTGCAGGCGGCTTGAGAGCCGAGGCAAG
Organism: Stellera chamaejasme; assembly: GCA_024586325.1. Classification (NCBI taxonomy): domain Eukaryota; kingdom Viridiplantae; phylum Streptophyta; class Magnoliopsida; order Malvales; family Thymelaeaceae; genus Stellera; species Stellera chamaejasme. The sequence goes on along the minus strand of CM044984.1, from coordinate 22,478,292 downwards.
ACGGGAAGGTAGACAAGAGCCGGATCTTACATGGGAGCAGTTTGCTTACTATTTCCACCGGCAGTATATCGGAGATGCGGTTAGGGATCTCCGACACAGTTCGACGACTTGGAGCAGGGGACTCGGACCGTGGTAGAGTATGAACGGGAGTTTGACCGATTGGTCCGCTACGTACCGCAGTATTACGGTATGGAGCAGGAGAAGGCCAAGCGGTTCATCCGCCGCCTACGCCCGGAATACAGGTGGGCTTTGAGGCCCCTAGATATCACTTCATACCATGAGGCCGTGCAGAAGGCCCAACTCCTCGAGCAGGAGGAGGTCGAGAGCCGGTATCTACCACACCGATCTCGAGACAGAGACAGGGAGAGAGGTTCCGTGCAGCAGAGTTCGTCAAAATTTATGGAGAGGGCGAGCAGGTCCGGGCAGAGTAGCAGGGGCAGTAGGGTGACTTCAGTGACGCAGACTTGTGCAGATTGTGGTGGACAGCACCCCGGTCGGCCATGTTTCAGGCAGACGGGGCAGTGTCTGCGATGTGGGGCAAATGATCATTGGATACGGGATTGCCCTTTGACGCGGGGACAGGAGTCTGGTAGTGGTTCACGCCCTCAGACTCGGTTCCAGCCCAACGCGCCCGGGGGGCGTGGATTCCAGCAGGGCGGGCCGAGACCGCAGCGACAGTTACCACTTCAGTCATCCCCTTCGCCACAGCAACCCAGGGCTGGGCGTGTTTTTCAGATTGAGCAGAGAGACATCAGGCAGGAGCAAGCTGGGTCTGGAACTCACCAGAGGAATCACAATGAGGGTCAGGATCAGATGGACGCGGATGAACACCGCGAATGATTACATCACCTCAGTTGCAAATAAACATTTTTGGGATCTGGGGTTTGAGGTCAGTGTCAGGGTTTAGCAAGGTAGCATACGCTCAGGTAACTGTCAGGATTAGTAGAAAAAGGAAGAACTGGTATAAGGGTTATCGTTTTCTGTAAGAGTCTGTTAGCTGGATAACATGTAAATTCGGGTTACTTTCCAGAATGTTTTTTCCCGTATATATGTACATGCTTTTATGTTGGTATGTATTGGAAGTTTGTTAAGTATAAATCCGATACCGTCTGGGGTTGTCTGGTAGAAATACCGGCAACTGACTCGGGGTGCAACGAGATGCACCCGGAGGGTGGGATACCGCTGAAAAGCTCAGGATGGTAGTCTAAACTACCACTCCGCCGCACTGAAAGCGGTGGTCCGTTTATGTTCGGTGAAAAGTATATATATATTCTGGTTGGTAGCGACTCTTGTATGGTTCGGGTTACTCTTGGAGGACCAAGAGTTCTAAGGGGAGAATGTTACGGCCACCCCGTCACGGTTTTGGGCGGGTCACGGTTTTGGGTGTTCAGGCAGCTCCCGAGTCTTATCCGAGCATCATTTTGGCGAACCCTTCCATATTTGAGGTCGTGTGGGTCCCCCGGACGTTTTCGCCGAAAGTATTTTTCCGGCACCGGGGGGGTTGTCGGGGTTGGCTCGGGACGTACAGCGGGCTCGGTAGCGCTCCCAAGACCTCGGATTAAGAAACCGTTTGCGGATTTGGAATCGTGGGAACGACCCGGAGATTTTTACGGAGCATATTTTCTGGGGCGGGACGTGCGGTCCCGGGCGACTCCCGGGGCTCTGGGCGGAATCCCGGGGCTCGGGATGGAATTTTTCCGACGGCTCCAGGGTAAGTCATGTTATATTTTAAGGTGGATTTTATGGATATTTTTGTGGAATTTTGTCATGACGGGTTGTGGCTCAGGTTATTATGCGGCCACGCCGGGATTTGTTCGGGATCAGCGAGCTCGGTGGGACGCTACGGAAGGGTAAATAAATATTTGAAAAAGTTTTTATTAATGTTATGGTATTCTGAGGATTCTGGTCAGTTTTGGGTTCATTTGGAGTTCGTTACCTATAATTGGGATTTAATTGCAAAGATTTGGAGAATTAGTGGGTTAAATGGTAATTAACCCAAAAGTAATAAAATTCTGGGCCAGAATTTGGGCTTGAGTCGGCAGCAGCAAAGGGCTGGGACACTTGTCCCATTCTTATTAAGTGTGAAAAAGAGGAAAAATATAAAAGGCTAAAAATCAATTAAAATTCACTAAAAATTCCATTTCTTTTCTTCTCTTCTTCTTCCTTCTCTCTGCCGCCATCAACCTTCATCTTGAGCTCCATGTTCTTCATCCCTTCTTAGCTGATTTCTTCAAGGTTTTTAGCTCCAATCTTTGGTAAGTTTCATTCCTTCATCTCTTTGCAAATTGGAAACAAGTTTTGTTAGAGATAAGAGGAGAAATTCAAATTCATGGGTTGTTCTTGTCTACATGCTAGAGTGATTCTCCCTCCCATCTTTTAGTATGTTGTTCTTGGGCTTGAGGGGAGTAGGAATCTATGGTTGGTTGTTGGAAAACTCCAAGGATGAAGAAACCCTAGGGAGGCCGAATTATTGGTGATTTTTTCCAAAATTGTGTGTGTTTGTTTTCTTGAATCATGCTTCAAGTATGTTGTTCCTAGCATGATTCTAAGACAATCTATGGTTTTAATTTGATGGAAAACAAGTTGAGGGAAAAAGCCCTCTTTGGCCGAATTATTAGTGAAGAAGTTTTGGTTGTTTAGGTGAAATTGATTAGTAATCTTGCTTAATAATTGTAATTGGTGATTAAAGAGTGCTAATGGAACTTTGTTTGGATTGAAATGGAAGTTGGGTGAGAAATTCTCCTTAAGGCCGATTTGTACATAAAAGGGGGTTTGTTGTTTTTGATGCAATTGGTTAGTAATTTTGGTTAGGAAGTGAAATTGGTGATTAGTGTGATTAATTGGAAGCTTGAATGGTTTGATTTGGAAGTGTGGTGGAAAATTGGGTTAGGGCCGAATTGTTGGGGGATTCTTTTTCCATGTGGATGTTGTGTTTTGATTAAATTGGATGCTAAATTGGTAATGTGGGTGGAAGTAGGTGCGTTATGACGTTTGAAATACCATTTTCGGGTTAGAAATGAGAAAGTTAGTTTTATACGGGTTTACCGGGAAAAGTGTCTGGAATGCGGGTTTAAGGGTTGGAATATGTTCATGAGTGTTGGAACAACAAGGTTCTAGCTCGGTTCGTGAAACCGAGCCTTCTGTGGAATTTTGCGGGAAAGTGCGGGTTTGTGCGGAAATTGCTTTCTGGGGTTTGTTTGGTTGTGTTCTGATCCAATTATGGTTGTGCCTTGATTCTGCGTTGGTGGAGTAAGCGCAGACCCGTAGGAGCCAAGTTGTGCGTTTGGCCTGGGAGCCGGGATTTCCCGAGTTTTGGGCTGCGGGTAGCGTTTCGAGGTAAGGGCTTAATTTGGTAAAATGTACGTTTGTTCTGCTCCGTGTGTGTGTTTATCAGGTAACGATACTTCTGTTTATGTTTATGTATTGTTATTATTATTATTATACGTTCTGATTCTGTGACGAGACCCGTATGGTTGGAGAGACCACGGGTGCTCCTTGGTTCTGTTCTGTGTATCCGCACCAGGAGTGCAGGTACTTCTGTTCTGTGTGTCTGCACTGGAGGGTGCTGACACTTTATGTATACACGCACCGGGAGTGCAGGTATACCTCTGTGACCCTACGACAGTTTGGGGATCGCGACCCCAGCCGGTACCGTGCTATCTGTTCTGTTCTGTTCTGTATATTCTGACCTCTACTGAGGGCTGTCGTTACGGGTCGTTCTGGCGGTTGGACCGCTTATGATGGAATCTGGTTTACTTTATGCTTTATATTTATATGTATATGTATATGTGTTTGTGTTATTCTGTTTTGCAGGTTCAGCTTGTGCCATATGGGCAAACTGCATTTTTACCATTAGCCCTTACTGGGTCCTTTCGAGGACTCACCCTTTTGTTGTTTACCACTTTCAGGCCGTCCTGACAAGCAACCGGCGGAGTAGAGATTCCGCGGTGCTTCCTTCATTTTGAGGTTGGGTTGCAGCAGCAGTACCACGTGCGTAGGTCGCCTGCATTCCGCGCTAGGTATTTATAGGATTTTGTTTTCTGGCTCTGTAGCTGTGATTGCATGCATATAGATCAGATCATGGTTTTGTATTTGTCGTATATATACTGAGATATATTCTGTTCTGTCTGTCTTCTGAGTCGTGGGCGGAGCCCCGACTTGCCTATAGTGGATCTGGTACTTTTCAGACTTGGTGTTTTGGGTGTTGGTAGTGATGATTGTTGTTGACACCATGAACTGTACTTATGGTAGAAGTTGGATTGTAAAGCATGCTTGCCTTGTTTGAGTTTCTAGGTTGCTAGTCGGTTACTCGATCATTGTGCATTTGAGCTCGATGCTCTGTTGCCACGCTTCCTGCTTCATTTCCGTTCCGACGTCATGGCCGGCTCCGCCTCCGCAACCGGGCGGGGTGGCTGTGACAAAGGCAGCAACCTCAAAAGAGCAGTACGAAAGGTTAACGAGTTCAACTACAAGGCAGAACTGAAACCCAATAGATTCCCAATTAAGAAACAACAACAATATCGGTTCTCAGCATCACAAACTCAATTGATTTACACTAAGAATCAACTAAGCTTAAAGATCAAACTGTTGGGGTTTGGAAGCGTGGGCAAACAACACAAAATATTTTTCACCGTGACGATTCCACGGCTTTCTCCACTATCAATCTCAATGAACAATTACATGCATCAATTCTTCTTACTAAAACACACTTAGTTGCAACAATTGCAACTCGCAAAAAAGAACTCACACTCAACACATAACTTGCACGCAAAACACTTGCGGCTCTCACACTTCTATACTCTCACACAAAACATGCGGCCAACCCTATTCACTGACTAACCTCACCTATATATGCTAATATAATGTCAAGTCCAACTTGGACTTGGACTACTACTAATTGGGCTTCCACCGGCAAACAAATAAAACCTAAAACTACACTAATTTGCTTCAAACTCAATATAACAAATGGGACTTAGCAAAGCAAACCGAGACTAACTCTAACATTTTAATTGGAATAATAACAACTTCAGTCCTTAACCTTTTAATTCTTTGATAATTTGAGTCACTATTCCAACAATCTCCACCTTGACTCAAATTATCTTTTCAACTCCACCTTTTACCAAATCCGCAAACGTGACCTTTTTGCTTGTTGGAACCTTCACATCCGGAACATCGCTCTTGAGCTCTCCTTTGACAACCGTACTTCCAACCAACTTATACAAATTTTTGGAGTTCTTCACTCCTTTCATCAAGACCAATGCATTCTTTGAAATTCTCATACCTCCACCTCGAGCAGAAAATCCATATCCCAAATTATCCAATTTACCAAGTGAAATCAAATTCCTTCTAAAATCTGGAACGTACCTTACATCACCAAGTGTCTTGATACTTCCATCTGTTGGAATAGTGACTCAAATTATCAAAGATTAAAAGGTTAAGGACTGAAGTTGTTATTATTCCAATTAAAATGTTAGAGTTAGTCTCGGTTTGTTTTGCTAAGTCCCATTTGTTATATTGAGTTTGAAGCAAGTTAGTGCAGTTTTAGGTTTTATTTGTTTTCCAGTGGAAGCCCAATTAGTAGTAGTCCAAGTCCAAGTTGGACTTGGCATTATATTAGCATATATATAGGTGAGGTTAGTCAGTGAATAGGGTTGGCCGCATGTTTTGTGTGAGAGTATAGAAGTGTGAGAGCCGCAAGTGTTTTGCGTGCAAGTTATGTGTTGAGTGTGAGTTCTTTTGCGAGTTGCAATTGTTGCAACTAAGTGTGTTTTAGTAAGAAGGATTGATGCATGTAATTGTTCATTGATATTGATAGTGGAGAAAGCCGTGGAATCGTCACGGTGAAAAATATTTTGTATTGTTTGCCCACGCTTCCAAACCCCAACACCATCATGCAATTTGATCTTCACGGTGCCAATTCCTTCAATTCTTTCTTCTCCACTATTAGCCAAATAAATTGGCCTATCACATGGTTCAAATTTTGTGAACCATTCTTTATTGGAACAGACATGTTCCGAGCAAGCTGAATCAAATATCCAAACATCATCTGAAACTTTCTCCTTGATCTCTTGGACCATTAGCAATTCATCATCACTTGTATAATCTTCCACCAAGCCAACATCACCTTTTTCTTCTTCTACTTTCTTTTCTTCTCCTTTCTTCTTTGTCTTCAAAAAATCTTCCATGTCTTCTTTCAATCTTGGGCAATAAAATTTAATATGCCCCAATTCTTGACAATACCAGCATTCTGTTTTGCTCCAATCTTTCCTTGGCCTTGAACCCGATCTTCCTCTTGAATCACTTCTTCCTCTCCACCTATTTTTCTCTCGCTCCATCACAGCCGCATGACTACATTCTTCTTTTTCCTCAAACTTTCGAACTCGATCATGCTCCAAAAGCATTGTAGTCACATCTTCTAACTTCAACGTTTCTCTTCCAACCATCAACAGAGTCACAACCGGCTCATAAAATTTTGATAAAGAATTAATCAAAAGTATGGCTCTATCTTCTTCCTGAATTTTCTCACCAATACTTTCAAGCTGTGTAACCAATTTGTTAAACTCATTCAAGTGTGCAACCAAACTGGTACCATCTTTCATCTTCAAACCATATAATTGCTTCTTTAAACACAACTTGTTAGTAATGGACTTTCACATGTACATACCTTCAAGCTTCACCATCAAACTCGTTGGAGAGGTCTCGTTCAATACATCATACTTCAACTGTGGTGCAAGAGCCAATCGAATCGTACTCACCGCAATTTCCTGCATCTCTTTCCACTTGTCATCTTTAATTTCATCCGGCTTTGTTTTCTCAAACACACTCCCAAGTTTTTGCTGCACGAGCACGTCTTTCACCATACACTTCCGGAGACTGAAATCTCCAGAACCATCAAAACGATCAATCGAAAAATTACCCGACGTCCCAGCCATCGCGAACCTCACTCTGATACCACTTGTTGGGGTTTGGAAGCGTGGGCAAACAATACAAAATATTTTCCACCGTGATGATTCCACAGCTTTCTCCACTATCAATCTCAATGAACAATTACATGCATCAATCCTTCTTACTAAAACACACTTAGTTGCAACAATTGCAACTCGCAAAAGAACTCACACTCAACACATAACTTGCACGCAAAACACTTGTGGCTCTCACACTTCTATACTCTCACACAAAACATGCGGCCAACCCTATTCACTAACTAACCTCACCTATATATATGCTAATGTAATGCCAAGTCCAACTTGGTCTTGGACTACTACTAATTGGGCTTCCACCGGAAAACAAATAAAACCTAAAACTACACTAACTTGCTTCAAACTCAATATAACAAATGGGACTTAGCAAAGCAAACCGAGACTAACTCTAACATTTTAATTGGAATAACAACAACTTCAGTCCTTAACCTTTTAATTCTTTGATAATTTGAGTCACTATTCCAACACAAACAACCATCAAGAACACTAAGTCAAGAATTAGATAACAAACACCAGAAAATCAATGACAATAACCAGGGGCCCAATCCTCGAATCAAAGCAATAAACTTACCAAAGAACTGGAGTACATCGGGACACCTAGAGATCAACGGTCTTCGCAACATCGTCCAACGACGCTCTTTTATGTAGAGAATTGCCAGTTATTATTGTGCGTCGCTTGCCGGAGTGATCGTTGTTTCAGGGAGCAGGAGCAGGCGGTCTTGGGAGGCTAGGGATTGGGAACTCTTGCGACGGAGGGGACAGGGTCGCGGTGGTGGGAGGTAACGGAGGTGCGATGCTGCTTACGACGGTTCACGATAACAATTGCATAAATCCAACCAGTTCTACGATTTTCGCGACTCGATTAGCTTCAAAATCCTTCACCAGAGGCTAGCAACGAGAAGCTTGTTCCAATGCCCAAAGATTGCTTCCAGTGGACTTGCAGCGTCTGCGGTAGCTGATTGGGGATCGAATTGCGATAAGGGTTGGACAGTATAGGAACGGGTGAAGGCGGAGAAGGTTGAGGACACGATGAGCCCAACGGAGCCGAGTGATTTCCCGTCGGCCGCGAAGACAAACAACCGTCTTCCTGTTTTGCATCTGCAATTACAAAAATCTTCGTCTCTCAATCTCGATTTCGCATCTGATCTCGCCAACCTCTCAATTTCTTTCCTTGGCTCTTCCTCTTTTGCTGTTTTTTTTGTGTTCATTCTCTACTTTGAGGTCCGCTTTAGTTAGAGAACGTGGATTACCCATTATGTCTTTTATGTGCTAATGGACACATTTAAGGGACCAATCTTGTTATTTAACGGAGGACTGAAATTGTCATTAAATCACAAAATCATAATACAGTCAGACTATTACGTGTCAATCCATGTCAACGTCCATGTAAGCAAAGTTTCATACTTTGTAGGCACTGTAGAAAGACCCGGTAAGGGAAACACCTCCTTCCTTCCCTGTCTGTCCAACCCTCCCGTGTCTGTACGTGTCTACCTAGGCATTAGGATTAGCTTTAGGTACAATTACTAAAGAAGTCCCTAGGTAATTTTTCTTAATTCATTTTAACCCCATTCAAAATATTAAATTTCAATCAGGTCCTCTTCCTACTAAATTTATTTCTATTCTTTTCAATTCAGCCCACTACTTCTCTATTTTTCCAAATCAGTCCTTAACATTAAATAAATTCCAGTTTTAAGTTCAAAATTTTATAACTAGTTTTATTTTCCGTCCTGAATTCTTTTATTCCTTCCAGTTATGACACGTCCGGTGAGGACGGGTCATAACAATCCTGGGGTTGGGGGACCTCCCGCCCAGCAGTGAGACTTATACTCGTTGCTTGGAGGCTGTATGGGTGAGAGGAATATCCATACCTCGTCTCCTAAAGCTTTATGGTCATCCCCTCTTTCGGCTGCTTTATTCTCTGTGAGTTTGTTTGCTCTTGTGTTCCTGCTTTTTTGCTTGCAGTTTGGATCTTTGCTTTCAGTTTTGTCTCCAGTAGAGCTTGTTAGTTCCCCTAATTGGCACTGCCATGATGTGTCAATACTATTTTGCTCCGTTAGCGTTGTCTGGGTGTCGATGGCGAGATCGAGGATCAATATAAATATGTCATGGCGTTATGGTGCTGGATGGCCAGTTGTTTGGCGTGTTTGGGTGTTCTTCCTGTTGCGTTGTTGTCATACTGTGCTAGAACCAACTCTACTTTCTTAGAGCATATATAGCAATGCTAACTATCACACTCCTAAGTCAAATATAACTAGTAAAAATAGAAAAAATGCACAAATTTTTTATCCAACAATACTAGCTATCATGCTAGCCATAATAGTTTTTGCTATTTAGCTCTCCAAATTTAGGAGTGGAGAGATAATTTGTTGCTAGCCAAAAAATAAATGTGATTGATTTCAACATAATAATAAATATGACTATCTATAATATCTAGCATTGATGTGGTGACAATGTTAAACTCACTAGCCAAAATAGTTTTTTTGTCATTTTGGCTACAATTTAACTTAAAATTAGGTAGTATATTGTTGTAGATGCTCTTATTAGATTTTTTCAGTTTATGTCTTGGCCATTTTGGGGCTGTTGTTATTTTTGTTTTACTACTCTCTCCGATTGACTTGTTTTATCTTACCTTGTGTTAATAAAATGAGCCTTTTTCTGATTAAAAAAAAGATTAGTTAGAGTTTGCATGCTCAATTTCAAAATTGAATATTTATATTTTAAACATGAACTCACTTATTTTTTGGAATTTAAAATTAATTTAAAAATTGTTCTTAGTTACTTATTTTAAACATGTATTATCTTATTTATTCTTCATAAATGTGGATATTATCTTAATGAATATAGTGCATTTATTATACTCGATGAATGTTTGGATATTGTTAGTTATAGTTATTTTTTTCAAACTCTTGTTATTCTCTCTCTTTTTCCATATTCTAATTTCCTCTTTCCAATTAGGCGTAAATATTTCGTTTGATATTTTTGTTCAAATTTATGTTAGCCGTTTTCTTCATTTTAGTTTGAGCCTACATATTTACATATTTCATGTTACCTATTTTTTTTGACATTTGAGAACCTCATTTTTCATGTTCACATTTTATTTTTCAAGAATCTATGCTGAAATTAAAACCCGCAACGAAATGCGGGAGAAAAATCCTACTTTATCCTGTATGTTGACAACTAAAAGCAGAGCACATTGGCTTACTAGTTACTACTAAGCTGCATCCAACTATCAAACTATCCAATTTGTGCCTTGCATAGTGTGCCTTTAACGTAATTCCCTAACGGTATTAAGTTTTTTTTTATTCTGTTAAATCAAAGTGAATCTAACTTTCAAATCTTCTAATCTAAACTCACCCCTTTCAAATTTGAAACAATTAAACTATTGATTGCAGTTGATTCTCATTTTATGCTTAACTTTTTTTTCGTTGAACGCCATTTTACCATTTCTATTGTTTTTTCGCTGCTTACGTTTTACGTTCTTTAATTTATGTATCATATATATCTCTACAAAAAAAAATTATTTATGTTATTTTTCAAATCATTTTAATTTATTTGTTTCATTTTTTTAAAATATCTTTAATATCTATACATAAAATGTTTAATATTCATTTTTTTCTGGAATTTGTACACGTAATCTGCAATTTGTTTTTCAATTTTTCAAAACTTGTCTGATATAGATTACAACTAGGATTTATTTCTCCGCGCTTCGTGGCGGCTAAATGTATATTCAATATTTATGAAATACATGTTCAACATTTGTTAGAAATTTTCTAGATATATTCAACATTTATTTCTCTGATTTAAAAAATTAAATGATATACTGCAAACATTTTCTTTTTCTTTTTTTATTACCCTATCAGAGATTTTCATCATATAGATTGTAAACATCCCTCATTTTCAAAGCTAAGTGAGAGAAATGACAAAAAAAAAAAAAGAATTCCAAGAGACTTGATATGAAAATGGAATAAATAGAATTAATTAATGAAATGACACACTAAGTAGTAAATCATAACAATGAGTGTCTAAACTATAAGTTTTTTTATTCATTGATTCTATCTAAACTACTAAACTATAAGTAATACAAAAGAGGATTGATATCTAACGTCCAAAGATACTCTAGGGAAACAAAAAGTAAATTGAGAACAAACAAATAAAAATGATAACATTAAATTGAATTAAAGAAGACTCGGTAGCTGAATTGCAAGTATCAAAAAATTAAGTGAGAAAATATTCCTACAAAACTAAAGGGCTTTAATAACACTTTAAAATGACACTTATTAGCCGGCCAAACTCTACAAGAAATAAGCCAAAGGGATTAAAAACGAAAATGAAAGAAATGAGTCAAACTAAAAAACATAGTTGAAAAGAGAAAGGAATAGATTTATTTTGATTAAAACTCTGTAAAATAAAAAAGTAGTGATGACAAAAAAGTGCAAATCAAAAGTCATTATAATATGCATTAAACTAAGTGTCTCTTGTGTAAAAGTAAGAAGTTGATAATCTTTTGGTCAATTTAAACTTTGATCTTGATTTTAAAAATATCAAAACACCAGCGAAAATCTCAATTGAATCATCATAAAATCTTCATTTTCATTTAGGTCATTAGGTGAAAAAGAGAAATGACAAATACATGTGTTATGAACAAAAATAATGTCTTGAATGTAAAAGAGAACAAAGTTAAAAGTGTTTTGGTTAATATAAAAGAAATTTGGTCAAATTTTTTTAAAATTGACTATTCATACTGTCAAATCATATTTTCCACAATTAGTATATAATTATAATTAGTATATAGTTATAATAACTAGGACACTTCTACTTGCAGTTCGTTGTGAATTTTAAATCCAACATTATATTAGTCAAAAATAAAAATATGTACTCGAAAAATGAGATTATCAAATGAGGAAAAAATAACTAATGAATAGTTTAAGGTGAAATTTTAAAAATGGAAATTGAATTTGGGAAAAATGGGTAACATAAATTTGAAACAAAGTATTTACACTACGTAGTTGCAGCTCTTTTGGTAGCGCCCTGGTTGCCGTCTAGGCACCATGGCAAAACTGGTCAGCCCTACCCGAAACGCTACCTGAGGCTGGGAGGCTTTTGGAGGTTGCGCCATTGGTAGAGCATATTGCTCTACCAACTTGGTAGCGCCAATTGAGCTACCAAAACTATAGTTTAAAAAACCGGACCGGACGTCGAACCATTCGTTTAATGGTTCAAGGTCTAACCGGTTTAACCATTTAAACCAGTGATTGAACCGTATTTTCATCAAATATAAAAATAGATATTCATCTTATAAAGTTATTATAAAAAAATTCATATACAAACGTAATAATACATATTTCTACACATGAGGGATTGTTTATATAAAAGATTATAAGAGTAATAATAAATGTATAGAATGTAAGAGCTAATATCTATTGTAAGGGAATGTTTGATGCTTAGTTTGTATAATAAAGGAAACTTTAATGACTACTTTGTTAATATCGAATTATTCATTTAGTTGAATATCGAACTTGTTATCGTTCTTTTTCAATTTTCTTTGTTGAATATCAAATTTCTCCTTTAGTTATGTAAAAAGAGTTCAAATTGACCCCAAAAACAATTGAACCACCGGTTCAACGTTCAAACGGTTTTTGTGGTTTTTTGCAGTTTTTACTGGTTCTTACTAGGGGTGTTCGCGGGGTGGATCGGGACGGGTTCAGGCAAAAATAAAATCCATCCCGTGTGGTACGGTTTCTGTAATTAAGAAACCGAACCGAACCAAACGTTTCTGTGTAGAACCCGAACCGAACCGCAGATTAACGGTTTTTTGCGGATCGTTTTACAGTTATCCACACTATAATCTATCTACAAATGGATAGGAAGCGAGGATGAGCTACGACAGAAAGCGATGGAGTTTGCGGAGAAAGTGAGAAATGGCGGAGCTTGGAGAGCACTATAGACCACGGTGAAGCTTGGAGGCGGAGTTGACTTGGGCGCGAGGCGGAGGGCTTGAGGTGAGGTGGAGAGGGGAACCTCAAGACTCAAGAGTGTTTGCCTATGCCTATTTGACCAATCGAGTTGTTGAGGGCGGTAGACTGCTTAGCAAGGTTAGATTTAGGAATTCAGAGTTAAAGGGTAGGATTGGATGTGGGAAGGTGTATAGACTTATGGTTTTGAGTTATACACGGTTTGGGTCGGTTAACCACGGTTTCTATGGATCAAAAACCGAACCCGAACCGTAGAGACACGGTTTTTTCGGTTTCTTGGTTTTTCGGATATTGGTTTTTACCAGTTTCGGATCACTCGGTCTGGTTCGGATTTGCAGATTTGCTGATATTTTGAACACCCCTAGTTCTTACATCCTCAACTGGTTAACCGAAATCAGGACCGGAATAGAGACCGGTTCACAGTCCAACCGGCCGGTCCATACCGGTTCTTACAACCATGACCGAAATTGAGAAAGGCTGCCACGATTTGTCAGCGGGTTTAGATTTCATACCAAGAATATGGACGGGACAAGAAGACTACTAATTGGGGCGTTTGTCACCCCACGGCAGAAGCACAAAGACGATTATGATGTTCATCAACATCGTAACCACACTCAATTGGGGTAACAGATCACACACACAACACATTCGTCAGGCGGGCCACGTGGGCCCCACAGGCCGTTTTAGACTTTTCGTTCACAAACATTTCCATATCACACTCAGAATCACATACAACTACACATTTTCACACATCCTGCACAGAACGCTTCACAAACACATCTATATGCTCACAACTGAAATTCAGCATATGTCTGATACCACAATCACATAACACATATGGTTTCCAGCAAAAATCCTGAATATGATACTACTACATATATGCATGTCATCTACAATATACAGAGCCACCAAAAGTCTACTGGAATACATACAAAACGTGCGAGGTGGTGACACTCCAAGGTCCAACCAAAGTCCTCGACGTGCAGATACTGCTGCTGCTACACACATAAGAAAGTTTAACCGTGAGAAAACCATAGTGCTCAATTATAACTAAAGCTCAGAACTGAATACCACACACAAATCGGAATGCTCGGTCACACTTGGTCACACACAACGGACATCCCGATCATACTTAATCACACACAACAGACATTACCCCTTAATCCACACACATCATATCACAACTGATCAGAACACATTGAAATGTACCTGAAATGTCAAAACACAAAGCCGACCCCCGAACTCCATTCAGCGGGCTACTTGTCAGGTACTTCTGAAAATGATAATATAAGGGGTAAGTCCTCGATGAGGTATAAAGCATGGTGGTTTTCTTGATACACAAGAAACTTGCAACCAAAGGTAAAAGCAGATATACAAGAACATATATGCATACACATGTACAACCAATGCAGATTCAACCACATGCAATGCAAATCAAACAACAGATTACGATAAAGTTAGACGGAACACATTGACGGTCTTCTCGGCCGTAGCCGAGGCACACACATATAATCACACACAAGAGCATGGCCAGCTCGGGGTCGCGATCCCCACCGTCAAATCACACACAAAACACCTTATAGGTGTATCACATCACCACACCATTTAGGTGTTGTATCACATCCAGAGTGTTGATCCAGAAAACCTGCACACCAATGCCTATACCATATGACTAAGTTTGGCATCACCGGGGCCACCCCTCAAACCAAACCTAGCCTAAATATACTCTGATATGCATTTTATAAATTACTCCAAAATGCAGTACCGAGAGACACACTGAACCCTTACCTTATACAAAATTTCGAATTTGACCTCTTGTTCAGATTTCGAGAACCTGATTTCGGAAGAGCTTCAGCTGAGTTTTTGCCCTACCCCCTGTCCACAACTGATCAATAGAACACAAAATACATACTCAGGAACCATAAAATCACAGATCCATGTGACGCCTCCACACACCTAAAATTCAGACGTCAACAGTTTTTCACACAGAATCTCATTTACGAAATTTGATCCGTAAAAAGTATATAACTCTTCACCGTGAATAACATATATCATTACCTCTTTACACAATTGAACTTTGGTTGCCATAGAGGAAGGTGAAGGTGGACAAATGTCCACATCAAGCTCAACAACCAATAACACAGGGAAGGACAGATGATGAGCCTCTCCAAAATCCACGAATTGAAGAAATAGTAGTCATGATAGATAGTGATGTGATTATTTTCCTGGTTGACCATCACAAAACTGGAGCATCTCGAATATGACGATGTTCATGAGGATTAGAATTATTAGAATTTTATGTTAATTATTGGAATTTTATGTTAATTATTCAAACTTTCAATAATCATTCAAGTAATCATGAACCAAGTAATTAAGTATACATTTATTAATTTTGGGTGTAAAAATTTATCAATAAAAAGTATACATATATATATATATATCATAAACAATTTTTTAAATTTCTAATGGTAGTGCCATGGTAGCTTTTTAGGCGCTACCATTGAAAATTTAACTCTCCCACCTATGCCTTGAGCCTTGAAAGTTGAACTGAGATTTGAAATGGGGGTGGGTGTCTGAAACCATTGGTAGTGCATAGTAGCGCATTGCGTGCTACTCAAGTGAAAAAGTGAAAAACAATTCCACTACCCTTTCCCTTTCAGTTCACCGATCATTTTCCCTTCTTCATCAAAATCCCTCTCAACCTTCATCAGCTCCAACTACCACGTCCAACTGATTTTCCGCCTTCTCCGGTGGATTTCGTCCATCCACCATCTCAACAAACTGACGCCTTCAAGGTAAGCATCATTTGGACTATTTTTTTCATTTTGTCAGATTTTTATGAAGATCTAACATTTGGATTTTGTTCTCCTCTGCAGTGGCCGCCACCGCCGCCATCTTCGTCCACCATCCACCATTTGTCGCCTCCATCCCTAAACAACATTGTTTGCCTCCAATTTAAGGTCAGAAACCTCAAAACCCAACTCCCTTAAAATTTTGAACTTGTCTTGAGATTATGTGCGTCTTTTCTGATTTTTGATGATTTTGGTTTGCTTTTTTTCTGAATTTGTATGTTTATTTTGAATTTTCTAATTTAATGGGTTTATGTTTGATTTAATGGATTTTTTATTGTATATGATTATCTTTGACTAAGTTGAAATTAAGTGGAATTTTTAGAATTTATAGTAGGAATTATGAGGCCATGATGCAGCAGCCGGAGCCACCATGACAAGTTCCCTTCTCTCGTCTTAACATGACCTCCGAGAGTGATTATTATGAGCTCATGATGCAGCAGTCAGAGCCACAGTACCACTACGACTTCGGGCCTCAAGGTTTCGACCCTCATGCGGAGTTCATCGCGTTGGTTCGGGTTTTAATATGCAGTCGAGGAGCATGCCTCTTCAGTAGCAGCCACCTCATTCAAACGCAAACGACGATCATGATGTTCCTCCAACTTCTTAGAATTTTCTTATATTAAAAACTATTTTGAATGGTTTTATTGTAATATATTTATTTTCATTTATGCTTTTAATCCCAAATTATCATTCAATTATATTTCATATTACTACATTTATTATTTAAAGAAAGCAATAAAGTCTAAAATGAAAAAAGAATTAACTAGTGGCGCCCCGACGACGTTACCAGGGCGCTACCATAAATGACGGATGGGTTTTTCCACGTTGGACAGTGGTAGCGGAAGATGGTAGCTCCAACTCTGCAGGTTGCGGCCCAAAAGGTAGCAGGGAGGGTAGAGCACACTACTAGAAAATGTGTCAAAACCAACGGGCAATTTAGCCCTTTGGTATTAACCAAGGGTTGACACATTGGTATTGTCACTGGTAAGATCTCAACCATCTCCGTTCAGGATACACCAACGAGCGAATCCTTGGTTATGCCGGAACATTAATCATACCAACATATGTCACCAACGAGCGAATCCTTGGTGCGATGAAACCCCATTTTCCATATAAAATGAAAAACATGTCACCAACGGGTTGCCCGTTGGTAGTGTTAGCCGTACCAACAGGTGGTATGTTGGTAGTGTCACTCGTACCAACAAGCGGCCCGTTGGTATTGTCCTAGTTTCACAATTAATCAATTTTATTAAATTCAAACAATTAATTTATGTATGGTTTAAAACTTTGTCTATTTACAATATAAAATTGATCAAACTTTAATGTGGTTATAATTTTATTAAAAATATAAATTTTATAATGCAACAATTACAATTAAGAACATAAAATTGAAGATAAACACAAGTTAAAATAGAATAAGGATAACTAATATTAACATTGACTAATTGTTACAATTTTTATATCAAAATTTGTTTGATAAGAAAAAATTATTCAACATCTATTATGTATGATATTAAATGGAACAATTCAAAAAAATTGTTTTCACTTGTTAAATGATAATTGAAAAATCTACTTATTAAATGGAACAATATCATTTGTTGGAGGCATGTTTTTTTTATAAAAAAAACATCTGTCTTACGAAGAAATTGATGTTGGAGGTGTACAAGTACCAACGGGCTGCCCGTTAGTAATGTTAGCTGTTCCAACGGGCTACCCATTGGTAGTGTTAGTGGTACCAACGGGAAGCCCGTTGGTAATGTCTTAATTTTTCAATTTATCCATTCTATGGATTTAAAACAATTATTCTATGCATGCTTTAAAATCTTTTATTTCTAAAGTATGAATATGATCAAGCTTTAATGTAGTTAGAGTTTTACTAAAAATATAAGTTTTATGATGAAATAATTATAATTAAGAACATAATATTGAAGATAAACTCAAGTTAAAAGAGTGACTAATATTGAGACGAAGTAATTGTTTCATTTTTTATATCAAAGTTGGTTGGAATATAAGAAAAAACCATCTAACAAAGTAAATATCATTTATATATGACATAATTAATTTTTGAAACATTCATGTGTGACATTAAATGGAGCAATTGAAAAAATATATTTTTACTTGTTAAATGAGGATTGACAAATCTACTTGCTAAATGGAACAATATTATTTGTTGGAGACATGTATTTTTGCAAGAAAACATGGATCATACCAAAGGTTGGAAGTGTTCTGGTACCAACGGGCTACTCGTTAATAGTGTCTATGGCACCAACGGGCAGCCCGTTGGTAATGTCTTACTTTTTCAATTTATTCATTCTATGCATTTAAAACAATCATTCTATGCATGCTTTAAAACTTTTTATTTCTAAAATATGAATATGATCAAGCTTTAATGTGGTTAGAGTTTTACTAAAAATATAAGTTTTATGACGAAATAATTATAATTATGAACAAAATATTGAAGATAAACTCAAGTTAAAAGAGTGACTAATATTGAGATCATAATATTGAAATAAAGTAATTGTTTCATTTTTTATATCAAAGTTGGTTGGAATATAAGAAAAATCATCTAACAAAGTAAACATCATTTAATACACATACATGTTACTTATTTAATATACATACATGCTACTTAGTGAAATGGAAAACGATCGTAGTTGGATGTATGGTCGTCGGTTTCATCCAAAAAGTGGGTTACATGAAGATTGAGCTGTCGGTTTATAAATGTTCATTAATTTCGCACTCAGCCATCCTTCATTTATGAGTGGGGTAAAATCAAATGTCCTTGTTCTAGATGTCAGAATATGAGATACCGAGAAATTGATGTGATTAAAGTGCATCTATGTAAGTGGGGATTTATGCCTAGATACTACCATTGGTCTTCACATGGAGAACCATATCTAGATGTGCATCTCGGTTCACATGTCAAGGCTAGGAGAGATCTGAAAATATATTGCAATCGGCGTGACTTAAACATGAAACCACTTGAAGGTGGTGGTTGTTTCAAACCGAAGGCTGCATATACACTTAATAATGCACAGAGCAAAGATGTTATAAATTGGATAAAATCATTGAAGCTACCTGATGGGTATGCATCAAATCTTGTTAGGTGTATTGACGGTGCAGGGGCTAAAATGTTTGGTATGAAAAGTCATGACTGTCATGTTTTCCTACAAAAGTTACTACCGATTGCGTTCCAAGCTCTTCCATTGAATATATGGAAAACATTAACAGAGTTAGCTCATTTATTTAGAGATTTGTGTATGAATGAATTACATTTAGAGAGAATAGAATGCATGGAGACAGATATGGCGATCATCCTCATTAAGTTGGATGTATTTTGTAAATGGTTGCAAGTTCTGGACGACTTCATGGGCCAGTGGGAAATCCACATACAATAGTGGGGTATGTATTCGATGCACAGAGGACAATACAATTGATTGTGATTTCTATGGAGAGGTTGAGGATATCATTCAATTGGAATTCCAAGGTCTACCGATCAAACGAGTTGTCCTATTCAAGTGCAAATGGTTTGATCCAACAGTTGGACGTGGCACAAGAATTGACAAATAATATGGAATTGTTGAGCTCAAACAGAGTAGACAATATGCCAACTATGATCCTTTTATTCTAGCTGGTCAACCTGAACAAGTATATTATACCAAGTACCCAACAAAATCAAAGGACAAGAAAAACTAGATGGTTGTGATCAAAGTCATACAGATACATATGATAGAGCATGCCACTTATGTTGTTGAAGAGGAGGCGTGGCAAGATGATAGTAATGAAATCAATGAACATATCATCCAAGATGATCCAACTACAAGTTTAGGGGATCAAACAAATGGGGAAATTATTCATGATGTTGATATGGAAATGGATGAAGAGGATCAACACCGGGACAACTCAAGTTGTGTCACGACAACCCCGCCCGGTTGCGGAGGCGGAGCTGCCCGCGACGTTGGAAGCTGAAGCTGCGGCGGAAAGCGCGGAAACGGTACTACCGAGACCCGCTACGTGCAGTGATCCCATGACCCGGCCCGCAAAGTCTCGTTCTGGAAGGCCCGATGCCTGAGAACACTTTGCTCACTTAACAGATTGGTCGTATTACGACCCGCAACCTACAAAACTCAAACACGGCAAGTATACAAAATAATCTTAACTATCCATGGTGAGCCCCGCCCCACTGAAATAGGCGAGCACTCGACCATCACCAAACATGCAGTTCATGAAAATATCATTCATTGATCATAACAACAGAACACATAACTCATCTGATATATATATATATATATACAATATGCACAAGTCTCGGGCTCCGCCCTCGACTCAGAAGGAAGTACAGAATCAAAAGTATTCCAGAATATACACAATATACAACATACAACATGATCTGTTCTAACATGCATGCAACTACATCTACAGAGCCGCCAAAACAAAACCCTAGAATACCTAGGTGCGGAATCTGGAAACTTCCCGCTCAGAAGATTCCCGCACGTGGTACTGCTGCTGCTGCTAAAACACAACCCAAAGAGAGAGAAGAGTTAGTTAACTGCCAAACCCACAGAACAGAAATCTGGTACACCAACCAAACCTCTACCGAGACTACCCCTTAAAACAGAACAGAGGTTCCAAAATGGAACTGTCGATACCTGAAATCCAAAAACACAGAAAGCACCGCGGATCTCTAGTCCGCTGGCTGCTTGTCAGGTCGACCTGAAAGGTGGTAAACATGAAAGGGGTGAGTCCTCGGGAGGACCCAGTAAGGGCTGAGGTAAGATACAGTTTGCAAAGGTGCTAATGAGCCGTACCTGCAAAACAAACATAAGCATATATATATATACAGATATAAAGTCAGGGTCCCGAAGGACGTTCCCGAAAGACGGGGTTAGACAGAATCCCGAAGGATGCGATGCGGACCGCCAGAATGTGACCCTTAAAATAAAATAAAGCCTCAGAAATGACAGCCCTCTCCAAGAGGTCAGAAACAGAAAGCACGGTACCGGCTGGGGTCGCGATCCCCAAACTGTCGTAGGGTCACATAAGTATACCCCAGGTATACACAGAATGTCGGCACCCAGTGCGGACACAACCAAACCAAGGAGCACCCGTGGTCTCCAAGACCATCCCGGGTCTCGTCACAGAACAGAATATACCAAAAGGTATATGCAGAATATCGGCACCCAGTGCGGATATACAGAACAGATAAGGAACCCGTGGCCTCCAAGACCATCCGGGCCTTGAAGCAGAACAAACTACAAACTATATCTTACCGTATGACAGGTCCCGGGATCACCGAACCACCGTCCTCAACCCGGAACCCGCCTCAACTAAACCCGATATACATGTAATCCCTCCCAGAATGCATAACGAGAGAAGTTGAGCCCTTACCTCAGAAAAACCGCTCCGCAGCAAAAGTCCCGGGAAATCCCGGCTCCCGGCCCGAAATGTGGTAATGTGCCTTTTAAGGTCCCGCACTACTCCACCAATGCTGAATCAAGCTGAACAACCACACACAAGTCAGAACTCACCAAAACAGACCCCCAGAAATCAAACCCGCACAATCCCGCACTTTCCCGCAAAAATCCACAGAAAGCTCGGTTTCTCAAACCGAGCTAGAACATTGTTATTCACACACCCACAAACACAACCAAACCTTTAAATCCCACTTTCCAGACATTTTACCCGTAAACAAGCAAGTAGGTCGGTATTGTTCCTAACACCCGAAAATGACGTTCCGAACATCGTTACTAACCTACTTCCATCCCCGATACCAAAACACTATCCAATCAATCCAAAACACAACACAAACATAGCTTAAACCTTCCCTTACCAATTCGGCCTTAACCTCAATTTTCAACCCAACTTCAATTCAATCCAACTAAGGTTCCAATTACATGCATAAACCACCAATTTCACAACTTAAGCATGCTTACTAACCAATTCCACCTTAATCACCCAAAATCAACCATAAACCCTAACCATCAAATTCGGCCATTTGGGGGTTTTTCACCCAACATGTTTATCCTCAAATTAAATCCACACAACACCTTAGAATCATGCTAGGAACAACATATCCAAAGCATGATTCAAGAACACAACTAATCACCAAGTTTAGAAATTAATCATAATTTCGGCACTATTAGGGTTTCATCACCCATGGTGTTCTTCCATCATTTAAACCTTGATTCCTACCCTTCTCCATACCAAGAACAACATACTTAAAGATGGAGGCAAGAAGATCATCACTAGTAGCAAGGAATAAACCCAATTCGGTTTCAATCTCTCTTTTTCAACCAAAACTCATGCTTCAACTTGCAAAATCATGGAGAAGAGAAGCTTACCAATAAATTGAGCCCAACACCTTGTTGATTCCTTGCCAAAAGAAGAACACTTGAGAGCTTGAAGGTGATGAAGATGGCGGATGTGAAGGAGGAAGAAGAAGAAATGAGCTAAACATCCCATTTTCCATAAAAGCTCTCCTTTTATACTTATGAAGTGGTGAGTCATGGGGACTTGTCCCATGGCACCTTAGTCAGAACCATGACTCATCCCTCATCCAAAAATCTGAAATTTTAACTAAGTGTTGGCGCACCTCCCGCGCCAACTCCACCCGAGCAATTCCCGACGTACGCGCATGCTAGCCCGAACCAAAATTCCATCGTGCAAAAATCCTCGGTTATCACCATAAAATCCGTCTCGAGCCATAGCATACCTCACACCAAATCCGTCGCAAAATTTTCATCCCGAGCCCCGGGTTTCCCGTCCCGAGCCCCGGGAGTCGCCCGGGACGGAACGTCCCGTCCCAAAAAAATACTCCGTAACAAGATGCAGGACGTTCCCACGATTCCAAATATGCAAACGGTTTCCATTTCCGAGGTCCCGGGAGCGCTACCGAGCCCGCTGTACGTCCCAATTCAAGTCCCGGTCCCGAAAAAATATTTTCCGCGGAAATGTCCGGGGAACCCATACGACCTCAAATACGGAAGGATTCCCAAAGATGATACCCAGAAAAGACTCGGGAGCTGTCTGACCACCCGTAGACATGACCCGCATGCCTAAAACGGAGCCCCGAGTCACCAAAGTCACAACCCGCTCAGGGTGACCGTAACATTTTGGATGAAATGCATTACTTGTGACTTTTATATATTTCATAGTTTTCATGTGTTATATATATACATGTTGCATATGGATTTAAATTTCATGATTTAGGTACTACAGAATAGAGGATGATGAAAATGGACAAAAAATTACTTGCGGAAAGGTAAGAAGAACATATCTACTACTTTATTAGCATTAGAGAGAGCTTTCAGATTGTACAGGTCGGACAGGTTAAGTCAAGCGACTGAAGGATTCGAGCCTCGTGAAACGGATGACAATGAGATACACGTTCAGAATACAGCTGAAGATGATATTATCGCCCCAAGCTATGATTCTGCTGCACGTTCTATTCATCAGTGCCAGTAACCAAGTAGATTTCGGCGTAGCCAGACACTACTACGTGGTACCGGGCAAGATCACCAGTGCATATTTCTCAAGCTATTTGGTGATGGAATACAATACCACCCAACACATCCCTAATAAGTTGATCACACAGATACCGGAAATCCTTAACGATATACATACACATCAGACATTACCCCTTATTTTCTCAATACAAAACACAATAGACTGAACACACAAAATGGTACCTGAAATATCACACACAAAAGCAACCCCGACTCTACTCGGCCGGGTCATGGATCGATCCTCCCGAAATGAAGAAATAAGGGTAAGTTCTCGAAAGAACTTAGTAAGGGCTGAGGTATAAGCAAAGATTTTCTTGAGCACAAGAAACCTGCAACCAAAGAAAACGCAGATATACAAGAATACACATGCTCAACCAATGCAGAAATCAACCAAATGCAATGCAAGTCAAACAATGGATTATGATGTAGTTAGGCACAATGACGGTCTTCCCGGCCTTAGCCGAGGCACACATATAATTACACACAAGAGCATGGCCAGCTCGGGGTCATGATCCCCACCGTCTTATCACAAACACCTTAAAGGTGTATCACACAAACTTACACCATTTAGGTGTAGATACACATCCTCAATGCTGATCCCGCGACCTACACACCAATGCTTATACCATTTGACAAGTTTGGCATCACCGGCCAACCTCAAACCAAACTTAGCCTCAATATACTCCGATACGCATTTTATAAAGTACTCCAAAATGCAGTACCAGAGACACACTCGAACCCTTACCTTTCACGAAGTCGAATGGAATTTCCCGATCAGCGTCCTGCACGGATTTCGGCAGAGTTTCAGCCGCACTTCCAACTACCCCCTGTCCACATATGATCCACAGATACAGAATACACATTCAGAATTCACAAAATTAACCCACAACAAAAGCGCCAAAAATGGGGCCCAGACAGGGAAAAACGGCTTTTCACATACGGCTTTTTCAACCAAATCAACCGCATAAAAATGTATAACTCTCAGCTCGATCAATAATATATCCTTACCTTCCACAAATCAGGCCCAAAGTTGAGTTTCTATTCAAATTTCGTAACAATATTGGCAAAGACTTCTACAAAGATTCACCACACTCGACACAAAAGACGTTATAGAAAGTGCCGGGAACGCTTAGGAACCATAAAATCAACAATAGGAGAATTTCCATAAATGTGGAGCAATTTTCAGAAGCTCACGGTTTCCAACCGGAGCCACAATCACAAAAACCGATTTATAAGGAGTTAATTATTTCTCCTAAAGATCGATTTACCCAACTGACCTTCAAGATTTTGGTGAGAAATTGGGAGATCCCAATTTGGAACCTTAAACGCTCGGCGATGGCAGAGAAGAAAGAAGAAAGAAATGAAGCTTTTGGCTTCTGTACGTTTCTAACTTTCCTAATACTATATATATATATACATACATACATACATGATACATATATATATATATATATATATATATATATAATATTACTAAAGCACACACACCTCACTAACACACACCTCACTTCACCGCCTCTCCTGCCGTTTTCATTTTTCCTTTTGTTTTTCTTTTTCTTTTTTTTCTTTTTCACTTTAGCCCTCAAACTTTCAAAAGTTGCAATATAGTCCACCCCAAAATTGCAACTTCCAAACCGTAACTCCAAACGGCACGAAATCTGAGACACATTCTCGACCTCATAACACGCACAAAACATGCTTCACATGACTAATTATGAGTCCCGAGCCCCACAAAATAATCGCTAATCCCGGTAAATACGCTTAATCGCGTAATTAGCTGGAATTCGCACTGGGTGGCAATAACAGTAACGACAACTGTACCACACCTCGGGACCTCATATCTCACACCAATTATATTTCATATACTTAATTATAAGTCCCAAGGCACAGAAAATTCACTAATCCCAATATTGATGCTTAATTGCGTAATTAGCTTAATCACTTACCGGTGTCGGTAATATTCCTCCCCTTAAGACCCTTGGTCCTCCAAGGCCGCCTTAAGTCGGTAATCACATCCCGCTCAACCTCCCAAAGTTGCATATTTGGTGATGGGTAATTAATTTATATTTGATATTTGAATTCAAAACGTCATGTAAATTAATTGAAATTATATGCATAATATGTTTCTTTATAAATACAAGTTTAATCCAAGTAAGGCAAATGATTGAGTTAGCTTTGTCATTAAAGCTAATTATGACAATGGAACGGGAGCTGCTTATCCAACTTGGGCTACCGCTCGATCCCATGGCGCAGTTACCTGTTGGCAAGGTATAAAAACTACTTTACACTTTACACATATATAGCTAAAGTGTTTGTTACAAGATTTAATAGTTACTAAAGGAATTTTCTTATGTATACTATTGCTTACGATTACCGACCTTGTTAGAAACACTGTGAATGGGATCCAATTAATGAGCAAGAGGTGTTCAGGATTTTCAACAAGCTTGGTACAGGTCATTTGAATAACATGTACAATATATTAAGGTCATAACCTACTGAAGAGAAACATCGGAGCTATGCAAGTTGGATGGGTGATGAATCTTACCGAAAATTATTTGACTTTTGGGCAAGTGAGGAATTCGAAACTTTGGAAAAAATGCAACAAATAAGTACGCAAGTTGCTCCAGATGCTCCGATATACAGGAAGGGTCGTCATTCAGTTTCTGACATAGCATTGACTCTGGTATGATAAACTATAATTGTCTTTCTTAGATTATCCTTACATGTTTCACACTTCCCCGATTTATGTTTATCTTATTACAGTATGAAAAAGATCCGGAACACCGTATCTGGACTTTATACAGTTTACAAGACTGTCAACTAGGGGAGAGATGGATCGATTCCCTCACAAAAAATCAGATTCGTTGTTTTAAGCAATTTTACATTTTTAAATTTTAGTAATAATATTATGAATTGAAGCTACATATATATATATAGTTATTCATGTGCTTATAAATTTCAGAAAAAGGTTGAAAGTCAACGCGAATCATATTCAACGGCCTCCGAGACTAATGCCCCGTTTAATGAGGACGTTGTATTTCTTGAGACAGTTGGAAGGAGAAACTGTGTAAGATTGTCGAGATTAGGATCTATGGCTGCGACGATTCTGGGACGTCGATCTTTTAGCTATTATACTACCCAGGAGTCTCCGCAGGTGATCCAAATGAAGGAGGATATAAAAAAAATAACGGAGAAGATGGAACGGCAAAAGACAAAAAACAAAGAGAAATTAAAGAAGACCAAAGAGGAAATTAGCCAAATCAGAAAAATGCAGAACAGGGTGCTGAAAGCATTAATGAAGAGATTGATAGCCTCGATCCTTGACGGCACAGGATTCCAGATGCTTGAATGGTTGAGGTGATGGTGAAAATGACGATCTGTAGCTCCAGAGTAATCTGCAAGATGTAAAACGGAATACTCAGGAGCAGAAAGAGGAGTGGGGGTGTGTAGATAGAGTGTACCTTTCCCAAGCTGTCTTTTTATAGGAGGCATTGAGGTGGTGGTTGTCCCATAATCCAGAGTAATGGAGAGTTCCTCCACGTTCCGAAGTAGTTGAAGGCCGGAGGTGTGATGGAGAACATGGGTAGGTCGTGGAGATAACCGCTCCCAGTTTCCTTTCCTCGGTCTGTGACTTTGTTACTAAGTGTTGGATGGCGAAAACTAGGAGATGCGAAGGCCCTACCTGGCGAAGCCAAGCGATGCGAACCCGCGAGGTCCTGGCGAAGCCGGTGGATGTAAAGCTCTCCTGATAATGCCTTCGCGAGATGCGATGGCATCGTGGTCCGTGTCCTTGGTTGTTGCTCATGATGGCGCGAGGGGCGATGACGCAAGGGGCGATGACGCAAGGGGCGTTTGTTTGGGTAGTGTACCAAGGTGACTCCTCCTAGAGGTAGAGTATGGGCAGGGTCCTGAACTCCGCGTTTTGGCTCGAAGTCGACCGTTGGGGAACAGTCGTATTGACGGTAGGCCAAATGTTTCCTACCGTTATTGATTGCTGACACACGGCTCGTTTGGGCTGGTCCTCCGTTTGAGGCGACGTTTCGGCTTCGTTAGGGTTGGGCGTATAAATACCCGGCTTGTTCGCAGTTTTTATTCTTCGCAATCTCTCTCCTTGTTCGATTTTTCATCTCGCCGCTTTCGCATTCTCGTCGCTTCTTTTGCGCTCATTTTTGAACCTGATATCCCTCTTATTGTTTCTTCGTACTCGTGCTTTTCCTAGTATACTACCCAAGCAAATGCCCCTCGCGTCTCGCCCCTCGCATCATCATCAGCAGCAACCAAGGAAACACACCGCGATGCCACCGCATCGTGCGAAGGCGTTATCAGTGGAGCTTCGCACCTGCTGGCTTCGCCAGGACCTCGCGGGTTCGTATCTCCTGGCTTCCCCAGACAAGGTCTTCACATCTCCTGGTCTTCGCCATCCAACACATTGCAACATCACAGACCGAGGAGAGGAAGCTGGGAACGGTCATCCCCACGACCTACGCACGTTCTCCATCACGCCTCTAGTCTTCCACTACTCTGGAACGTGGGGGAGCACTCCACTACTCCGGATCATGGGACAACCGCTACCTCAACGCCTCCTATAAAAGGGTGGCCTGGGAAAGGTACACCCTATCTACACACCGCCACTCCTCTTTCCGCTCCTGAGTATTCCGTTTTACATCTTGCAGATTACTCCGGAGCCTTACATCGTCGTTCTTACCATCTCTTCAACCGTTCGAGTATCTGGAAGCCCAGTCCCGTCAAGGAACCAGGCTATCAGATTGGCGCCGTCTGTAGGAAGCATCAACAATCCCATGAAGAAACCACCGAAGAACAGAAGCCATGCCTACCACGAGGAGCGCAAGCCGGCAGAATGGCCGTGGGAGGAGAAATCCACCCACCGCCATTACAAACCATGGAGCGTCAGTCCACTCAACCGGGGAAAGCTCATCCCATGGCGACCGCAATGCCCCTCCCTCCAGGGAAGTCGTCCACGCGGCAGGGGCAGATGTCGCCGTGAGATCTGGGCGTGCTGCCCTCTCGACAAATCACAACCGGTCAGCCGGTGTGGTAGGGGCGCCGCACAATGTCATCGTTCAGAACTCTGCGGTGGCCGGTCTTGACCCCACAATCCTTGCGGCGATAACTGAGGCAGTCGTCCAAAATTTGCGCGGCGCCCTGGCTGGAGGATGTTATGAACCACCGTTCCAGCGGTTTGATAAAGCAGATTATAAACCAATGAATTAGTTTCCGGCAGCAGCAACCCTTAGTTCACGAATTTTAATAAATTCTACAGACATGCGAATCAGGATCTGTAAACTTTTCCCTAAACTAGACACATAAGGTTACCGTCACAAACAATTTCAAATCAAAACTCCAAAGGAGTATTTGCAGGCTTTTAAAACAATTTGGTCCAAAATCAGCAGCCTTTCTCGAAATTCCAGCTTGGTGTCTAGTTCAAGTCCAGTTTACAAATCAAGTTTAGAGTTTGAAATAAATCATGGAAAAATCAACATAAGCTCTAAACACTTTTAAGAAACTTGTGGTAAAATATCAGATCCGGACTTCTTCAAAATCTGTCTAAATAAATTTTCAAAGACACAGTAAAAGGTTCTGAAACTTATATTTGCAACTACATCTTGATCCTTATGGTTCTACGTAATTCATATAACTTTCAGCTACATTTTCTTTTGTTTTCTTCAATCAATCACTCCTGAAAGTGATCTTGCACAAATGTGCTCAATCAAACATGAAACAAGGTATTAGAATTTATTAACTTAACAAGAATCAGATTAAAAACTTGAGATATAGAAACTTACATTTTGATCTTCAATGAACTTCGATGTATTAAGGAATTGACTTAACACAAATTAGATTTAGAAAACCAAAACTTGCAAAGAAGTACACACCACTTAAAACTTGTAAGTTTGATAAGAAACTTATTTATTCCTTATTAACTTCAAAACTTAGTTATCTTTTTTAAAAAAGAAGATCCTGAAGGTTGTGAATCATCGTTCATTGGTTTATAATCTGCTTTATCAAACCGCTGGAACGGTGGTTCATAACAGAGGAGGTTTCCAAACAATCCAACAACCACTAAATCATCAGGAACCTCATCTTCCTCCTCTACAGCAGGAAGCCCATCCTGATCCGGCTCACTCTGTCGCACTCGCCGCCATCGCCAGGTGCCTGGAGCAAATAGAGAAAAGGGAGGCAAGGGCAAACACCCCCTACTCCACCAGCCTGGGACTGGACCACCTCTGGACCCAGCCTTTGACCCAAAGAATCCTGGAAGCACCATTGCCGGAGCAATTTCGCCAGCCAAAGCTGGACTCCTACGATGGTCTCTCAGACCCCAACATCCACCTCCAGTGCTACATCTCTGCGATGGCGATCGCTAGAGCTAATGACAGCACCCTCTGTAGGGCTTTCAACTCTACTCTCACTGGAGCCGCCGCCAATTGGTACACCACCCTCTGCGGTAAGCAATTCGACTCCTTTGAGGAACTTTCCCGTGTTTTCTCTAACCACTTTGTCGTCTCCAAGCCTCCGCCAAAAACTACAGGGCACCTGCCTAAGGTGCGACAAAGGATGGATGAGTCCCTGAGGGACTACATCCAATGGTTCCAAGGAGAATCCATGCAGGTTCCAAACCTGGGTGAGGAGACTCGTCTCTTGACGGCTATACAGGGTCTCCAGTGGGATTCCCTATTCTTCATCGACAGGCACACCAACCCTTCTCGCAACATGGAGCAGTTTCTAGACAGGGCAACTAGGTTCATGCACACTGAGGAGGTCACCAGGCCCTACCTCAAGAGCTCAACAACTGACGCGAGGGGCAACCCTCGCACATGCCAGATTCCAGGGGCCATGGACAGCGGAGGCAACCACCTCCACAGGGCAACAGGGACATAGCATATCCAACCCTTCCCCCACTCAGAGACTCCTGCACAAACATCTTCCTCGCCCTGGAGCAAAGGAGATAAATCACCAAATGGCCTCGCCCACTACCCAAGGGTGTCGCAAGGCCAAACAACAAGTACTGCCGCTACCATCGCGACAAGGGCCACGACACTAAGGAATGCGCGGAACTCAAGCGCATGCTAACGGAAATGATAGCTCAAGGAAAAATCACTGAGTTCCTTGTTCGCAACCCCTCCCCGCGAAGTGGTTCCCCCAGGGGGTACAAGCGCGAAGGCGGTCGGGAGGATCGCGGTCGGGATCACCACAGACAGAACAGAGCCCCTGGGGGAGCTGATCAGATCCCACCTGCCAGGGGTCACATCAATGTGATCACTCAGTGTGAGGGCGCAGCTGCGAGGCGCCGTTATATGAGGCATATCTATCAGCTGGACTACACAGACAACCATCTCATCCACCGCCGTGATGGGACTTCTGTGGCGATCCCTCACTTGGGCCCACTATTCATCACAGCTCGCATCCCCGGATGGGACATTGGCCGGATCTACATGGATACAGGGGCTAATGCCAACGTCATTTACAAGCACACACTTGTTGAGGCGAAGGTACCCCTGTCCCAAATCAAGCCGGCGAAGGGAGCAACCTTTGGAATCGGAAGGGAAGAGATCCCAACCTTGGGGGCCATCACACTCCCGTTTATGATGGTTGGTGCCACCAAGGATAACAGACAAGTATGTCACTCCAGCTTCGTGGACTTCATTGTCCTCGACCTCCCCTCGCCCTACAATGCCATTGTTGGGCGCGCCACACAAACCGAGTTCCACATTCGCTGTGACGTGCGCACCCTAACACTGGTGTTCCGCACCTCTGCTGGAGATGCCTACGTCTACGTCAACCAGAATGTGGCGAGGGGCAACTATGTCAACGCGCTCACTGGCCCCTCTCAACTGCCTCAATGCATGGAGCCAAAGAGGAAGAAACCAGCTGAGGAGCCTGTGCCAGAGAGCGAAGTGGCCACAGACCTATCTGGTGACTTTGAGGAGGTCGAGGTATCTCCAGGGAAGAAATACTGCATTGGGAAGGACCTCTGATGAGTGCACAGTATTGTATATATTTTATCCTCAATTTTGCATATAAAATCAAGTAATTGCTATGTTCTCATTATTTTATGCAAGAGTTTTGTAGGGTTCTACTTTGGAAAGTATTGAAGCAGAATTGGGGAATTTATAGCTTAATTTACAAGAGAGTAAATAGATGGAGACGATTTGGATTAAAGGGAGAAACTGGTGGCTAAAGTGGTACAAAGATGAAGTCTTGGGGCCAAAGTGAATAACTAATACAAGCTTGAGGAAAGAATGAAAGATAAAGCCACAACCTAGTCCTATAAGGACTAGGTTGTGAAGTGCAGCAGACGAGCATCACAATTCAGCCGCACAACATAAACGATTCGTTACTTTTGGGAGAGGAACAACACAGGCTGAGCAAAACTGGAGAAATTGATCACTGTTCTTCATCGTTTTTCATCTTAAAAATTCGGGTTTCATTATTTTATTATTTCTTTCCATTGAACATGTTTAGTGGCTAATTTTCTAATTGCTTTCTAGGATTATTTTGTGAAGCTTGACTGTAGGATCTAGCACTTTAATTCTACATATTATTACTCTGGGATGCTGTTTAATTACTTGAAACATTGATGCATTATTCTCTTGATCACGGAATATTTGTTGTTACCCACACCCGGTACGTAATTAAGTTAATTACGTATTTAAGTTTAATTACCGGATTTTCAATAATTTCTGTTTCGGGACTTGCTTTGCGTGTTTGGTATTTGTGGATTTGATTTGGTGAATTTTGGGGCAACCCGGGAAGGATTTAGAATTAATTACGCGGCTGCGCGTAATTCCCGGGAGTTGCAACTCTGAGTGACTCGGGACTTATAATTGGATAAGAAAAATTGGTTTTATGGGTTTTGTGATGTCTTGAGTATGTGGCTAAAGTTTGGTTCCCATCGGAGTAGGTTTGGTAAAAAGTTGCATTTTTGGGCTGAGCGAAAATGCAGTTTTTAAGTGTGTGAGATATTTGGAAATTGAACATTTTGGAAGAAAAGAATGGAATGGGGCGGATGGGTGATGAGAGAAGAGAAGGACATGTGTCTCTTCTCAATTGAAGAAGAGAAGAAAAGGAGGGATTTATGGGAATATATATGTGCATATGTAAATAATACATATATACATATATGTAAAGAAAAGAAATGTTAGTCAACACTTTTACTTCTTCATCTTCTTCATCCAAAACCTTCTCTCTCTCTCCCTCACTTGCGCCATTTTTGGAGCTTAGAGCTCACAACTGTTTTCCGTCGTTTGGCGACCAAACTTCAAGGTATTGCACTTAAATCGTTCATTGGGTTGTATGGATCGATGTCAAGTCTGCTTTTGAAAGATTCAGTGTGGTTTGCAAGTTATGAGCATTTGAATTTTTGAGTGAATAGTGTCATATGCTCCTTTGTTTGATTTTTTCGGTTCCTAAGCGTTCTCGGCACTTCCTGGTGCGTGTTTGATAACAAGAACATAGGAAGAAACGCACCCGAGGTGGTGCCGATTCGCGTCTGAAAGGTAAGGGCATTTCTGTGTTCGGAGTAGAATTCTGGTTCTGTTAGTGTAATCGGTTCAGTTAGAAAAGGCTCGGTGTGAAAGCCGTTTTTCCCGGGCCGAGCCTCGGTTTTGGCGCCATTGTTAATGGCTGTTCCTGTGAACTCTGAATGTGAATTGTGTATCTGTGATTGTTTTTGGACAGGGAGTTGCTTTGAATTTGGGCAGAAACTCTGCCGAAATTTCTACCGGGACCGTCGATCGAGAATTTGGATTCGGACTTCAATCGGAGGTAAGGGTTCAGTGTGTGTTTAGGAGTATTGCTTTGCGTAGCAAGCATACACGGATATATACTGATCCTAGGATTGGAAGATGTGAGTGCTACGATGACGAAGACCTAGTTCCTGGTATAGACAATGTTGTGCAGGAACCAATTGGGATTCCGATATACCTACGATGGTTATCGATGAATTTACCGGGATTCCGATATACCTACGATGGTTATCGATGATTCTTATTGATTGACCGATGAGGGTCGCTTCCCCGAGCTGGTACCATGCTCTACCGACCGATTGTGAATGGACGCATGGCCATTGCCGGTTGGACCGGGGGAGATCTCGCCATGGTCCATAACAAAGAATGTTACCGTTTCGATGGTGAACTGGATGTGATGGTGATTGACCGATTGTGAGTTATGAGACGCATGGCAATGCCGGTTGGACCGGGGAAGATCTCGCCATGGTCCATAACAATGTGCTTTTACCGTTTCGATTGCGTATTGACCAAGGTATTAAATATCGTACCGGTGATCGTGCCATTTTGCCAGAGATACGAGACAGTACCGGTACACCGGGGGTATACCGGTTGTACCTGAAAAACTGTACCGGTGTGTGTATATATATACCTGTAAAAGTATCTGAGATTCTAAATTTTTTACCTGGAGTACTTGGGTGATCACCTATTTGACTAAGAGAAAAAGAATGTAATAAACAAATATTTACTAGCTACATACAAGAACTAAATATACTAATTAAAAGAATTAAAAAATGAATGAGGTAAATTAATTTTTTTAAATTACAAACTGGGAGTCTGAAGAAATATAAACATGATAATTCTAACTGATCTCATTAGTCAACATCAGAAACTAATTTAAGTATGGAAAACAAATTTAAATAGCTTGGATCTCAAATAGATTAATATATTATTTCTTTCTTTAACGTAATTAACATATTCCAAAACAATCGGTGAGAAGTTTTATGAATCTTGTGATTTTGAATTTTAATTTCTTTAATTTAGTAGATATTTTTGATTCGTGATTCATCTTCAAACTTTTAAAAAATGTTCATTTAAACCCCTGTACCGCCGTTTTCTTCGTTTCGGCCAGTACAGTCCGGTACGACCGTCGATAGAGCTTTGGTCTAAACGGTGCCGTTTCCCGACCAGTACCGAAACGAAACCGGCGTACCGGCCGGTACGAAACGAAATTTAATACTATGGTATTGACTGTGATTGTGTTTGACCGATTGCATTACATATGATTGATTGTGTTGCATTGATTGAGCATTTGATTGAATGGAGAGATGCTTTGTGTATATCGTATTCGTTCTGTTTTCGATTGCAGGTACATTGTATCGACTGTTAATGTTACTGCACAATGTCTATACCTGTTCTCTTACTAAGTTCTTTCGAGAACTTACCCTTATATCTACCGTTTCAGGAAAAGGAAAGGAAAAGCAAGTCGCCGAGTAGAGGCGAGGTTGCTAGGGTTTGAGGGTTTGGACAGCAGCAGCAGCAGTTTCACCGTAGCGCGGTTGGATTCCGCAAGACCGCTATTGGTTGGTTTCTTGTATTCCGAACTTGGTTCTGGCTCTGTATATTGTTCATAACATGCATCTTTCGTTTTGTAAGGTTCGGTTGTGTAAGTGGTAAAGTTTGGTTAAGTGCTAACGTTCAGGTTCGGAACCGTTCAAGTTTGGCGTTAGGTTTTTCAGGTTTCAGGTTCAGTCGGAGGGTCAGGCGACCCCTACCTTGGAGCGGGCGGTCGCCTGGACCACTTCCGTAGTTGGCAGGGGATCAGGCGTGGGCCGGGCGACCCCTTTCTTGGAGCAGGTGGTCGCCTGGACCCCCTGGGTTTTGGAGGCAGGCAGCCAGGCGACCCGGCCTTTGGAGCAGGCGGTCACCTGGGTTAGGCGAGAGGCCAGGCGACCCCTCTCCTCTGGTCAGGCGGTCGCCTGAGCCCCTCAGTTTTCTGGACAGGAGGCCGGGCGAAGGGCCAGGCGACCTGGGCTTGGGCCGGGCGGTCACCTGGACCCTGTTTTTGGAATTTTTGGTTCTTTTCAACCCCATTCGCGTAGGTAAGTGTCTTGGGGTTAGGGTTTTGAGTGAACCGTTGCCGCCACCTCCCCCCTTTCCCCGGTTTGGTTCCGTTCTCCGTGCGCTTCCGCGAGTGCTGGGTCTGAGGGTGCGGGGTGACATTTGTGGTGTGTTTTTGCTCGATAGAGAAAAATATTACTAAACCACAGGGTAATTAGGCTAGATACCGTTATAGAGCGATGGCTTGCCACGGGTTCTAGGAAGAAGATAGATCACCAAAATAATTAGAGTGGAGCGATGGCTGTGCTTTGATCACCTAGGTGGAACGCTCGATAGAGGACATCTAGAATTGATAAATCTTCTTACATGTTGAGAGTAATAATTGTAGTAAAATTAGAGTGTTAAACCCGAAGGTCAAGTGGATCATATATCCTAGAAAGCAGTTTTAATTCCTGAATTTTCTCATCAACTGCAATTTAGTTTTGTTAATTAATTTTCACAAATAATCCATCAATAATCTTTTTATTTCTATAATTCATACACAATTTGCTAGAATTACAAGTCCCTGTGGATTCGACCCGGTACTCACCGGTTTACTACTTGTTTGACAGCCGTACACTTGCGGTGTTGCGACCAAGTTTTTGGCGCCGTTGCCGGGGACTTGTTTTTTTCTTCTTGCTATTTGTGTTTGAGTTACATTGTATATAATATTTTTTTTATCATTTTTTTCAGAAAAAAATGGAATACCAAGTGGAAGATGAGATCCAACGTTTGTTGAAGCAGACAGATTTCATAATAAAGTATTGGGTCAAAGATTATCAATCGTCAGACGATAGTTTCCTTGGAAGTGGAAAAATCGGTCCGGTAGAGCAGTTATTCAAAGAAAACTTCACTCAATTGAAAGAATTGTTTGGCAAAAGTACTTTGATTGAGTTAAGTGAGGGAATCAAGCAAAATTGGAGAGGAATAGCAACAACGTTTCAAGAACTATATGACCGGATTGAAAATTTTGAGAGGTTGGATAATCTTGATGAAGATGACTTGAAGGATTCTGGAAAAGAACTGATATGCATGGAAAGTCACATGGCAGCCAGAGAGGAACAGGTGCCGGAAAACTCAAATAATTTTTTGAGTGATGGTAATTTATTTCCCCAATCTGATTGTTTGATTAAAGCAGATGACATGATAAGTAATGATGTTATAATTGTTGATAATGGTGATGCAAATGTTGATGATGCAAATTTTGAGGATGGGCCTACACCGATAGATGAACCTCTTCCTACACTTGATGTGCCTAGTCATGATAGCTTTGGTGTAGGGGAGTCCATTATCACTCATGATCCATACCGTGACCCCTATGCCATCTTTTGTATGCCAACAATAAATGAGAAAAGACTTCTTCAAAATGCTCTTTTTAATCCATGTGTGGTGAATTTTTCCAAGAACTTGATAAATGAGTATGCATGTCAATTGATTGATCTGAGGAAGGGTAGTAATATTTTAAGTGTGAAAATGCATGATAATTATTTTTATGGATCGGGAGAGAAGCTTGAATGATCTAGGTTGGTATTCGATCCTAGTGCATGTAATAACTCTTTGAATTTACACCTTAGGAATAAGATGCATGATATGAACCTTGCTACCCATGACTTGTGTGATTCATATTTTATGCATGTCAAGATCTTGAGCTTTGATAAAAGTGAGGAGCATGTTCCATTGCTTGGGTATTCTAGGTTTAGAGGATGGTTGTTTGAGTTGGAAAGAATTCATGTCTTTTTCTTGCTTTATAAATTTTTTTATTATGGTAGTCTTATCCTTAAGATTGCTAACTTGGCCATGGAGAAAGGGCCTCATGAGTTTTGCAGGTATAAAGGATTCAAGTTCGATCATGTGAAAAATTGGATGTTGGAGTATTGCAATGGTTGGACCGGTTCTACATTGAAACATCTTAAGGGAGTCATTTGAGTCCTACTGATGGGACTGTCGAGCTAGCGACGTTAAATCAAGCTATATACTAGTAGTATAAGTAGTAAATTAATGATGGTTAATTTAGATTTTAGTGTGCACTAATGATTTTGAGTCGTAAATTGCAGGCGTGGATATTGGAACGGGTTTGAAAAGATTCTCCTGCATAAATGCTCGGCTCGTGCGAGGTAAGCTCAGGTAAGAAATTTTTATTTTTATTTTTATTTTTATTTTTATTTTTATTTTAATTTTTTTTTTTGGAAAAAAAGAGAGAGCAAGTAAGATCATGCGAAACAGAGGTTTTGCGTGAAGGTCGCCGCCAAATCGTTTTTTTCGCAACCGTGACCATATTTTAGTGCGTAAAACAGAGGTTTCGCGTGGAGGTTGCCATCAAAATTCATTTTTTCGCCGTCGACAAATCGTCCCAAGAATTTTGTTTAAAATTTTCGCGGTTGCGAAAAGTTTCACAATAGCGACTATTTGTTTTGCTCTCGAAACAGAGATTTTGCCTAGAGGTCGCAAGCTGGTTGCGGTTTAAAACTCGTGAGTGGTTGGGTTACGAAATTTTTGCTGTGGTGAAAATTGCTTTGCAACAGCAACCTAGTTCTATCCTGTTAGCAAACATCACAGAGCACACACGAACACTTTCGTTTCTTTTCTCGCCTCGTGTGTTCGCCTCCTCAAGCGACGGCCGACTACTCCACTTGCAACGCCGGCGTCGTTATTCTTACCGGCCACCAGCTGCCGGTGACACTAGCCTCCTTCTCCTCTCTCATCCGTTGTAAGCTGCTCAGGTACGCATCTTCCTCTACTGAAAAATTCGGCCAACACATGAAATTGAGGAAGTCCCTGACCTGTCCCTAAGTTTCCAAATTTTTGGGCATCCACTGTGTTTTTCATCATGGCACGTACAATGGGCAACAAGGTCCAACGGACAAATGACAGAGATAGGTCTGGACGAGACCGCCGACTTACAGACAAAGCGGCTCAGGACTGTTATGATAGAAGCAAGAAGCGCCAGTGTCTTCCCATGCGCGGTTTCGACACTTGTGACATTGAACTTATGAAGGAGATCAATCCGACCATCGAAGCTCATAACTGGCAAACCTCCCATTCTGATCCTGATGCTGGACCTTCCTCTTCCAGACCTCCTACGATTGAATGACGGGGACCTAACTTGGTCCCCAGGTATGACCACTATTCTAATTCCATCCTATTTTTCTTTCCCTTCTCATGAGGACATGGTTGACTTTGGGTTTGGGGGGATTGTTTATATTGCATGATTACATGGAGATTGTTGGTTGACTGCAGTGGAATGATTGCCTAAAGCTTTTTTTTAGTTTAGATTTCAAAAATAAAAAAAATAAAAGAATTTGAAAAATTGAAACAAAAAAATAGTAGTATTAGTTGCATGTAGTATTTAGGTTGAATTTTAGGGAGCCCAATGCTCAAATAAGTTGAATTTTAATCTGAAATCTCCATTAATTTATATATTTATGATCATATAGGTAGTAGGAAATTGTGTTCAAAGCTTTAAATGAAAATTCTACCTGTGAGATTTTAAGCCTAATTATGCATGATTTGTGTGAATTATTCTTTCATGAGAGTATCCTGCTAAGTATCTGAGCTAGAACTTGCTTGCTTGGAACCGTTATAAATCTACATATGTTGTGTGTTAAGCCGGGAAGACGGTGGCAAATTAGGATGAGCTTGTTCACTAAATAGTCAACCTATGCATAATTTCCATTAGATAACCCACTTTGAGCCTTAAAGCCAAATTTCTTTGATCACCTACGTTTTGAGTCATATCCGTTCTCTGATATTACCTTTTGTCCATGAAATTTCGTGAGTATTTTATTTTGAGCATAGGTATGAAATTTTTGTAACGTATTCAAACTCTGAGTTTGGGGGTGCTATACATTGTTGTGCTGGATGAGTAGAAGAGATAACTCTAGAAGAAAAAAGTGTGCCTAAGAAAAAAAAGGGATGAAAAAGAAAAAAATGAAATCAAGAAAAGAGGCACTTGAAATTATTGTGTATACTGGGATAATCTCAATGGTTGAAAGAGTGCACAATTTTGTGAAAAATGTGTGAAGCTTGCAAAAGAAGCAAGTTGGGTATAAATTTGTGATTATTGTTATTCATTAGTGCCCAATAACTTGTAAACTCATGATATTTCAAATAAGCTCCACCTAAATAATGCCTTCAACCGATATCCGCTCTCACCAAGCCAGGCTTCATTACAACCCTATGAAAAGACCACCCGACTGGTAAGACATGCAATCTTTTTCTTCAGGAAGAATGAGGAGAAGAGTTTTGGTTCCCTTGCAAGCCTATGGATTGAAGATGCTTAGTAAGATTACTACACACGTGCACACCCACTTCAGAGAGTGAAACACTCATGGAGTGACCTTTTGTTTATTGATTTGAGCACTAAGTCCTAAAATCTATTTGATCATTTATATGTTTAGAGATGTGTGGTTCTGGATGCTGATTTGACTTGAGCGGACATTGGTAGTTTGCGTGATTTGTTTGCTTAGCTCTAGGACTGCATATAGGTAGAATTGCTCGGGACTAGCAATTGTTTGAGTTTGGGAGTATTTGATGAGTGCACGGTATTGTATATATTTTATCCTCAATTTTGCATATAAAATCAAGTAATTGCTATGTTCTCATTATTTTATGCAAGAGTTTTGTAGGGTTCTACTTTGGAAAGTATTGAAGCAAAATTGGGGAATTTATAGCTAAATTTACAAGAGAGTGAATAAATGGAGACAATTTGGATTAAAGGGAGAAACTGGTGGCTAAAGTGGTACAAAGATGAAGTCTTGGGGCCAAAATGAATAACTAGTATAAGCTTGAGGAAAGAATGAAAGATAAAGCCACAACCTAGTCCTATAAGGACTACGTTGTGAAGTGCAGCAGACGAGGCATCACAATTCAGCCGCACAACATAAACGATTCGTTACTTTTGGGAGAGGAACAACACAGGCTGAGCAAAACTGGAGAAATTGATCACCGTTCTTCACCGTTTTTCATCCTAAAAATTCGGGTTTCATTATTTTATTATTTCTTGCCATTGAACATGTTTAGTGGCTAATTTTCTAATTGCTTTCTAGGATTATTTTGTGAAGCTTGACTGTAGGATCTAGCACTTTAATTCTACATATTATTACTCTGGGATGCTGTTTAATTACTTGAAACATTGATGCATTATTCTCTTGATCACAGAATATTTGTGGTGTGTTTTTGCTCGATAGAGAAAAAATATTACTAGACCACAGGGTAATTAGGCTAGATACCGTTATAGAGCGATGACTTGCCATGGGTTCTAGGAAGAAGATAGATCACCAAAATAATTAGAGTGGAGCGATGACTGTGCTTTGATCACCTAGGTGGAACGCTCGATAGAGGACATCTAGAATTGATAAATCTTCTTACATGTTGAGAGTAATAATTGTAGTAAAATTAGAGTGTTAAACCCGAAGGTCAAGTGGATCATATATCCTAGAAAGCAGTTTTAATTCCTGAATTTTCTCATCAACTGCAATTTAGTTTTGTTAATTAATTTTCACAAATAATCCATCAATAATCTTTTTATGTCTATAATTCAAACACAATTTGCTAGAATTACAAGTCTCTGTGGATTCGACCCGGTACTCAACGCGCTCGCTGGCCCCTCTCAGCTGCCTCAATGCATGGAGCCAAAGAGGAAGAAACCAGCTGAGGAGCCTGTGCCAGAGAGCGAAGTGGCCACAGACATATCTGGTGACTTTGAGGAGGTCGAGGTATCTCCAAGGAAGAAATTCCGCATTGGGAAGGACCTCCCAGAGAAAGATAAGGAAGCCCTCATTCACCTCCTCCAGGCCAACATTGACGTCTTCGCATGGAGCCCGGTTGACCTTCCAGGCGTAGATCCTTCTGTTATCTCCCACAAACTCAATGTACTCCTTGGCTTTAAGCCAGTTAGGCAGTGTTACGGTCCCCCCCCCCCCCGAGCGGGTTGTGACCCGGGTGACTCGGGGCTCCGGTTTTGGCATGCGGGTCACGTTTTTAGATGGTTAAAAGGCTCCCGAGACTTATCTGAGCTTTAATTCTGGAAATCCTTCGGGTTTTGAGGTCGTGTGGGCTCCCCGGATGTTTTCGTCGAAAATATTTTTCGGGGCCGGGGGGTTGTCTCGGGATGTACAGCGGGCTCGGTAGCGCTCCCGGGACCTCGGAATGAGAA
The DNA here is from genome assembly GCA_024586325.1 of Stellera chamaejasme. NCBI lineage: Eukaryota > Viridiplantae > Streptophyta > Magnoliopsida > Malvales > Thymelaeaceae > Stellera > Stellera chamaejasme. The sequence continues at coordinate 22,436,983 of CM044984.1, read as the reverse complement.
ACCGTTTGCATATTTGGAATCGTGGGAACGTCCCGGATCTTTTTACGGAGCATAATTTTTAGGTGGGGACGTTCGGTCCCGGGCGACTCCCGGGGCCCGGGCCGGGAATCCCGGGGCTCGGGAAGGAATTTTGCCGACGGCTCCAGTGGAAGGTATGCTATATTTTAAGACGGATTTTATGGTGATATTTGGGGATTTTTTTGGCGTGACAGGATTTTGGTTTAGGTCGGCACGCGTGCGCGTCGGGAATTACTCGGGTTCAGCGGGCCCGGTAGTACACTATGATTTTCCAAATGGACTTAGGAAAGAAGATTTGGGGATTTTATGATATTCTGAGGGTTGTGGTCAGTTTTGGTTACATTTGGGGTTCACACGTATATTTGGGGTTTAATTGCAAAGATTTGGAGAATTGGGGGGTTAAATTGTTATTAACCCTAAAGTGATAAACATTTTGGGCAAGAATTGGGCTGAAGTCGGCTGCAGTATTTTGGGGAGGACACTTGTCCAATTTGTATTAATTAAGAAAATGGGAAGAGATATATAAGGCTTATTTCATGAAAAATATCATTTCATTTTCTTCTCTTCTTCTTCCTTTCTCACCTTGCCGCCATACTTCTTCTTCTTCAAGCTCCATGTCTTTCATTTTTCTTGGCTGATTTCTTCAAGGATTTGGCTCCAATCTTTGGTAAGCTTCTCTCCTTCTTCTCTTTTCAAGTTGAAAACAAAGTTTGGTGGAGAAAAGAGATGGTTTTCAAGCTATGAATTTACTCTTGTCTATATGCTAGAATGATCCTCTCCCTCCCATCTTTTAGTATGTTGTTCTTGGGCTTGAGGGGAGTAAGAATCTATGTTTAGATTTTGGAAGAACACCATGGATGGGGGAAACATATTTATTTGAATTATTGATGGAATTTCTAAAATGGTGTAGAGTTGTGTTCTTGAATCATGCTTTGGATATGTTGTTCCTAGCATGATTCTAAGGCATTCTATGGTTTCAATTTGGTGGAAAATTGGTTGAGTAGGAAAGTCCCAAATTGAGTGAATAGTGAATTAGGGTTTATGTTGAATTATGGTGATTTGGGTGAAATTGGTTAGTAATCAAGGTTAAGAAGTGTAATTGGTGATTAAAGAGTGCAAATGGAACTTTGTTTGGATTGAAATGGAAGTTAGGTGGGAAATTCCCTTTTGGCCGAATTGTTAAGGAAGAGGTTTTGTTGATTTTGGTGCAATTCGTTAGTAAGCATGCTTAGGAAGTGGAATTGGTGATTAATATGATTAATTGGAAGCTTGAATGGTTTGATTTGGGAATGTGGTGAAAAATTGGTTAAGGACCGAAATGTTCAAGTGATTCTTTTTCCATGTTGTTGATGTGTTTTGGTTGAATTGGATGCTAAATTGGTATCGGTGTTGGATTTAGGTGCGGTAAGGTGTTTAAAACGTTGGTTTCGGACAATAAATGGAAAAGTTACCTTTATGCGGGGTTTCCAGGAAAAGTGTCTGGAATGTAGGTTTAAAGGTTGGAATATGTTTGTGGGTGTTGGAATAACAAGGTTCTAGCTCGGTTCGTAAAACCGAGCTTTCTGTGGATTTGTTGCAGGAAAGTGCGGGATTGTGCGGGAGTTGGTTTCTGGGGTTTGTTTGGATGAGTTCTAACTGGTTTGTGATTGTTCAGCTTGATTCTGCGTTGGTGAAGTAGCGTGGGACCGGAAAAGGCAAGTTGCGACTTTTCGAGTCGGAGCCGGGATTTCCGGAAGTTGTGCTGCGGGCGGCGTTTTGAGGTAAGGGTTCAACTTCTCTCGTTATACATCTTGGTATGGGACTTTGTGTATACGGGTTTAGTTGAGGCGGGTCCCCGGGTTGAGGACGGTGGTTCGGTGATCCCGGGACTGTCATATGGTAGGTACACGTTTGTACTTGTTCTGCTTCAAGGCCCGGATGGTCTTAGAGGCCACGGGTTTATATCTTTATTCTGCGTATTCGCACTAGGCGCTGGTATTTATGTTTTTACGCTTTGATATATTATATTCTGTTTCGCATATGCATTGTTATCATGTGGTTCTGTTCTGCGGTGTCTGCACTGAGGGTGCCGACATTCTGTTTGTACACGCACCAGGAGTGCAGGTACTTCTGTTCTGTGTGTCTGCACTGGAGGGTGCTGACACTTTACGTATACACGCACCAGGAGTGCAGGTATACCTCTGTGACCCTACGACAGTTTGGGGATCGCGACCCCAGCCGGTACCGTGCTTTACGCTACATTACATCAGTATATTCGACCTCTTTGAGAGGGCTGTCGTTTTGGTCGCTCGCGCGGTTGGACCGCGTATGATGGATTGACTCATCTCGACTTTGCATACATGCATATGTATATATATATTTGTACTTGTGTTTGTTCTGCTTTTGCAGTTCGATTCAAGCAGTACTTGTTCAAACCGTATCTTACCTCAGCCTCTTACCGGGTCCTTCCGAGGACTCACCCCTTATTTGTTTACCACCTTTCAGGCCGTTTGATAAGCATCCGGCGGAGTAGATTTCGCGGTGCTGTAGTGGATTTGGGATTTTCAGCAGCAGCAGCAGATCGCGTGCGAAACCTCCCGCGATAGCGATTTTCGATTCCGCACTAGGTACATTTAGATTTTAGTTTGATGGATTTGTAGCTGTAGTTGCATGCAGGTATATAAATCATGAGTTGTATATGATGTGGGTTTATGGAATAAAATCTGATCTTGATTGTCTGATGAGTCGAGGGCGGAGCCCCGACTTGCCTATATTGAATTGGTATATGAGATGGATTCTGCAGTTCTGCTTGTCTTTTTATGGTATTTGGAGAAAGTTATATTACTTGTATGCTTGCCATGTATGGATTTCGGTAGGTTGCATGTTAGTGTCGATTACCCTGTTTAGTGGGTAAAATGCTCCGTTGCCACGTTCTCCGCCGTAGGTTCCGGTTCTCAACGTCGCGGCCAGGTCCGCCTCCGCAACCGGGCGGGGTGGCTGTGACAGGCAGAAAACAAGGGACATGGCCCCAGACCGAAAAGAGTTTGTACGCACTGAGGTGCAGAAGTTGCTTGAAGCTAATATAATTAAGGAAGTTCATTACTCTGAGTGGGTCGCTAACATTGTGCTTGCTGACAAGAAAAATGGGGAATGGCGCTTGTGTGTGGACTATAAGGGGATCAACAGGGCCTGCCCTAGAGATCCATACCCCTTACCTCCCATAGACCAACTGGTGGACTCAACTGTGCGATACCCAGTAATTTCTTTCCTTGATGCGTACAGTTACCATCAAACCTTCAAGGATCCTAAAGATGCCATGAAGACTGCCTTCACAACCGGCGAAGCGGTCTACCACTACATTCGCATGCCTTTTGGCTTGAGGAATGCAGAGGCGACTTTTCAAAGGTTGTTGAACAGGGTGTTCGCAGATCAAATTGGGAGAAATCTTGAGGCATATGTTGACGACATAGTGGTGAAGAGCAAAGCCACCGCCAAACACTTGGAGGACCTAGAAGAGACCTTCGCCAACTTCCACGCATACAACATGTGCCTGAACCCAAAGAAGTGCATCTTTGGCGTTGGCGAAGGGAAATTTCTTAGTTACCAAGTCTCAAGAGGAGGGATTCGCGCCAATCCCAAAAAGATAGAGGCCATTGCCAGCCTTTGCATCCCAAGAAGCCTAAAAGATGTCCAACAACTAACAGGAAGGTTAGTCGCCCTGGGGCGATTTATATCAAAGCTCAGCGACCGTTGCGAGCCTTTCTTCAACCAAATCCGGAAGAAGAAAGCTTGCAAATGGACGGAGGACTGCCAGGCGGCATACGACACCATCAATCCCGTACCCTTCGCCCTTTGGGGTCTCGACCTCATCGGACCAATGCCAAAGGCGACGGGACAATATCGGTTCTGTGTTGTCGCCGTGGATTATTTCACAAAGTGGATTGAAGTCGAACCCTTGGGGAAGATAAAATCCACCAAAATCATCAAGTTCCTGTGGAAAAAAATTGTCTGTAGATATGGCAGCCCCCGCGCCATCATCACAGACAACGGGAGCCAGTTCGCTAGCCACAACGTGCAGCAATGGGCCGAAGACAACAAGATTCGCATGTTGTATGCCCCGGTGGCACACCCCCAGTCCAACGGCCAAGTTGAGGTCACCAACCGCACAATCAAAGAGGGACTCAAGAAGCGCCTGACTGGCGCAAAGGGGCGATGGGTGGATGAGCTCCTAAGAGCTCTATGGGATTATAGGACAACAACAAGAACGCCAACAGCCGGGTCACCGTTCTCCCTGGTCTATGGCACTGATGCACTCCTCCCCATTGAGGCAGACTTCCCAACAATAAGGATGATCAACTTCAATGATGAGGCCAACACTCGAGGAACTGCGCGAAGGGGCATGCCTTCGCCTGTTCGCTCTCAAACAGCGTCTCAACTTGCAACATGACACCAAGGTCAAGCCCAAGGCATTCAAGCCAGGTGGCCTCGCGCTACTCAGATCTGTCCTCACTGCTCGCGACCCCAAACAGGGTGTCCTGCGACCCAACTGGGATGGTCCATACATCATCCACAAGCAAGTCCGGCCGGGCGTCTATGAGTTGCAGGACCAAGATGGGAAACCACTCCCTCGTAACTTCCATGCATACGAACTTCGTCCATACTATGTGTAAATCATGGTAACCCCATGGCTTGAATGAATGAAATGCTTCTCCACGTCTTAACACTATTGCAGAGTAATCTCATCGACAATCGCCCAAACACCTTCTGTACCCGACCAGTCAGAACGGCTAAAAGCCTAACCTATTAAGGTCACGGCATCAGACCTTGTCAGGTCCCCCATACACGCAAACAAGCGTACACTACCCAAGGGCATCGCCAATGCGAACCTTGTGAAACAGATCTTTGGGACCCCGTGAAGCGAATCCTAACAGATCCCCAAGCTTGAAACAGCTTCGCAGAGGTTTTTGATGGTTTCGCCCACGCAAACCACAATCCCTCAACTAATCTTTGGGGCCACGCGATGCGAACCCCAAACAGGTCCCCATGCTGGAAACCAACCTTCACATTGAGGTCCTTGATGATTTCACCCTCACGAACCACAAGCAATCCCTCTAATCTTTGGGACCCCGCGAAGCGAATCCCAACAGATACACAAACGACTTAGCCTAGCAATTTGCTAACGTCCCCTACAAAGCTATCGTAGGAATGAAGGAAAACATGGATGATCGAGGTAAACTGATTTGTTCATTTACACTGTTAGAACTGTATATTCTTTACAGGTACAAAATTACAACGGCTCAAGGGCCAGCCTAACTATGGGGGGTCAAACACATGACCTAAACCCCTTCCTAATCTAGCATGGCGTGCCACCCAGCACCCATCTTTTTCCCTCGCTCGCCCCAGTCAAGCAGGGCACTCGTCTCGGGATCGCTGGTCTTTGAGGCATCCAAAGCATCCAAGTTCAACCCAGGATGCAGCTTCTCCAGCTGAAAGCGGCATCGCAGCCAACCTTCCTCATACCCTTGCACTCCAACTGCAATCTAGGTCTGGAGCTTATCAATCCTCTGTCTCAGGTGAGGCCACCTATCATGGATCTTCACCGTGTTGGTTGATTCATGTTCAGGGTTCTCTCCAGGGTAGAGTTCCAGCCCAAGATCCCGCTCAAGCTGCCAGATATCACCCAGCGCGCAGATGAGGTCTGTGACCACTTTGACGTGCTCGTTGGCAATCTCCACTCCGCCAAGCTCTGCGTCCAAGAGTTTGTCCGCAGCATCTTTCAGGTGGGCCTCTGCGTCTGACTTCAGGGAAGAAAGGGCCATCGTCAGAACCTCAATCTCAGCTTCCTTCTCTGCGAGCTTGTCCTCCTTCTTCGCTAGCTCTACCTCGCGAAGGGGACACCAAACCTTGAGCCTCTCCAGAAGAGCGTCCCTCTGCAAATGCTCCAGGTGGGACTCTGCCTTCTCCTTGATGAGAACAGCGCACCAAGAATCCAGCTCCGCCACTCTCTTGTTGGCCCTCTCAGCCTCAACCTTGGCAACTTGGGCAACTCCTGCCTCCTTTTTCAGGCGGGCGATTTCAGCAATCTGGGCATTGTCCCTCGTATTCGCGTAGCTTAGGAACTTGTGCCATTGGCTGAGACCAGCATACTCATTGATGGCAGCCTGCATCAAGATGAGTCAGTACAGAAATCAAAGAACAAAAAGCAGAGGGCAGGGGAGATGCCTCACCTGACGGTTATGCTTGGAAGCCTCCTTCATGAACTCGAATGCGACCAAACTCCAGACTTCTCAAGCACGGTCGCCGCTACGCCCAAGTCCACCACGCTCTGGCGAATGCTACATTGCGGGTTGGAAGAATCCGTCCCTGCATCAAACGACTTGTTAGCACAACAAAGAAACCTGGAACACGTGTAAACAAGGGAAGGCACTCACCCGGTGAAGGGCCCTAGTCCAAGGCAAGGATGGCCTCACCAGGGGATTGCTGGCGCTGTGGCTTCGCCCAAACGCCATCCCCAGATGGTTCGAAAGAAGTGTGAACCACATCCCAGACACTCGTCCTCTCTGGGGCCGCCTTAGCCACCAAGGCATCGTTGGATCCAACAGCGGGGGTGCCTGGGTGTACCCCCTCTAGAGCCCCTTCCCCTTGGGAAGCCTGGCTGCTTGTTGAGGAAGTGCCCCCAACATCACTTCCAACCCCTGGCTGAGGGCCAGCCGTCAGGGGCGCTCCGCTCCCAGCAGGGGCTGCTGACGCCTTTCCCCCAACAGAAATGTTGTCTTCGCAACCGACTTGACCTTCCTTCTCATGGCCAGCAGGAGCTCGCCTGCTGAAGTTACCTTCTTTGGTAGGAGTGCCCCCACCTGAGAAGAAGCCTCGATCGGAGAGGCCTTCACCTGGGGGGATGCATCCACCTGGGGATGAATCTCGACTTGGGAAGAGATTGCCACCGCAATGTCCTCTCAGAGGTACTTTCGCCACTCGCCCTGGGAGGGCTCGACAGGAGCTCAGAAAAGAAGGCATCCATTCTGGCGTCCTCAGCCGGTGCCGCCGCCTCCGCATAAGGGCTAGCGGTCTCCACCACTGGAGTCCAGCGAACAACCTCTTTACCAGGGATACTTCCAGAAGTCCCCCTCTTAGTCACTTCCTTCACACTAAGGGGTGCTACCTGGACAGGTCCTCTCGCCACTTCCTGGCTTGGCTCGCAAGGAGCCTTATCTGTGCAGGGCTGCGCCGCAGCGCCAGCCTCTCTCATCCTCTTCGCGGCACCTTGGGATGGCATCAGGGCACTGGTGGTTGGTCTTTTCCTTCGCGGGGGCCCAATGGCACCCAACACCTTCTCCGCAGTAGGAGGAGCATTCTGCTTATAAGTGCAAGCAAGGTGAATCTGCACTGCAGCGCACATGGATCCTCTTTTCCCTTTCTCCTCGTCAGGGCGAGCAGGAGCATCTGGACACCACAAAGATCAGTACATGTTCGCATAAGAAATTAAAAGAAGGCTAATCAATGCATACCTCTCGGCCCTGCAAGGGCAGCACGCAGTGCATCCACCACTTCACCGCGATGCGCGGGTGCCCAACCTTCATAAGGTGGAGGCACCTTGGAGTCTACCAAGTAACCCGTGCTAATGCCGGCCCATCTCAGGGTCACCTCGTCCAGCTGCGCAAGGGAGAATGGGAACAAGTCATCGCAAGACCTCCTTACTAGCTTAGCCCGTCTGTGTACAGATCCGGCTTTGGAGCCACGCTCTGCACAGCCTCTGAAGTCCTCGCCACTGGGAACCCCCAGGACTCGTCCTTGCAAACAAAAAAGAAACTACCGTGCCAGTCATGATGAGACTTCAGAGGAACACCAAAAGAGACAGAGTTGTTCCCCCCAACACTAAGGGGGGTAACATGGAAGAAATGTCCCCCTATTCGCAGATCAAGTCGGTAGAACCGTAGGAAGACGTCAGCGAATGGCTCTGCTCCAACCAACCGACACGCCACGATGAAGCCGGTGATGTGGATGAAGGTGTTGGGCCCAAGCTGTGACGGTGGGAGACCCCATAGAGTACACAGCTCTTGGACCAGGGGAGGCAAAGGAAACCTCAGCCCAGAAGACATCTGGGCAGTGTAGAGGCACAATGCGGCACTCTCCAAATTCTCCGGCGTTTGGGGAAGCTTGACCGCCTTGCAGGGTCCGCTGCCCGCCGTGTACACCGCAACTTCCTCGACAGGAAAGAAGGCCTTGACAAGATCCTGGTGGTGGCGGATCTGTTTGGGTAGTTGCCGCCACGTGTCTACGCAATTGACGCGTGTTGACGTTACTTGATGCCATTGGTGCGTGTGCGTTACGCGATTCTCGACATTCGAGGAATGGGGGTCTGTTGATGGTGCGTTAGTTGTTTGTCTGGTCAATGAAGTGACTGAAAGCGCGAGAGTTTGACTTATGCCATCAATGTTTGTTATATAGATGGTATTATTGGTGGCAATATCGTAATATGTCAATATAACGTTATTTGCACACGTGTTCTGTATTGTTCGGGTAATGCTTCTCCGGGAATATCCAATGCCTTGTCCAGGTAAACGTTTTATTAAGTCCGGGAATGTTACTTAAGTCCTTGTTGTCACTTGAGTTTTCAATGGGGCTCTTATGGTGGGCTATGAATATGGGCCTTTTGGTAGGCCTGTTTGGATGATTGGGCCTAGCGGCCATCATGTCCCCCATTTGTCATGCGGCCGACTGTAAGGAGTCCGAATAACTTTGAGCGTCTCCTCAGATGACTCAAGGTTCTGATGGTCTGAAATTTTTTTAAACTTGACACCCTAACTGTATGTCCCGAACACCTAAGGTTCGAGATTTGCATCATCTTTTGAATTATCCCGAACAACTAAGGTTCGGGATTGCATCCTCTTTTGAAATTTCCGGAACAACTAAGGTTCGATATTTTTTAGGACTTAGATCCTCCTCTGATTTTTCCGAACAACTGATGTTCGAGATTTCTTTGAAATAGGATTTGCATCCTCCTCTGATTTTCCCGAACAACTGATGTTCGAGATTTCTTTGAAATAGGATTTGCATCCTCCTTTGAATTTTTCCCGAACAACTAATGTTCGAGAGTTTTGAAATAGGATTTGCATCCTCCTCTGATTTTCCCGAACAACTTTTTGGTCGAGACTGAATGTGTAACGGCTACTTTTTGATCAACGGTTGATGTGGATCGTGTTGTGACGGTTCACCTTCCCGGATATCCTTACATAAGGAGTAGTTCCAAAGTAGCTTTCCACATTTCATTCTTGCTCTCAATAGTTCACTCTTGCTCTCTTCGCTCTCTCTAGCTTCTCTCTCCTTTCACGACGGACAATCCATCGCTCAAAGAGGCGATCAGTTTTTTTCAACGGTGGAGAAGTGTTGAACAAGTAGCTCCAGAGGAATACCTAGCACCTTTTCTCAGCCAAGAGTCAGTTGCTTCAGGCAGCCAAGAGGGAGCTTCTGCCGTAGAGAAATTCTACCGCCGGTACCATTCTGTTGTTGACGCAGCTGCGAGAGTCTCACCCATAGAACTTGGGTCGTCAAACCGTCGCTCTTTTCTTCGTCCTGTTTCCCGAGGTACTTACAAATGGCCCCTTCCTTTCCACTTCTTTCTTATGTTCGTCCTTCGGGGAGTTTGTTAGAAACTAGTGAGCCTGTTCCCGAAGGATGGTGGTCCGAGGTTGACCATTTTCGTAGCAAAGCCACTCTCGAACTAGTAAAGCATTGGCAACGCGACTTCTTCCTCCCCGAACCGTAGCTGTTAGGGTTCCGACACCGGAGTGTCGTGTATATGAACCGGGCGTTGGAAGCCTTGTTATTTTTAGGAGTCAACTAGAGTGTGGGCTTAGACTTCCCCCGCACCCTTTCATTCAGGAGCTGGCCGAATCACATGGGTTAGCCATCAACCAGTTGAGCCCGAACACCTTTTGCCACCTAAACGCGTTTCTCGTGTTGTGCGCAGTGTTCGGGGTAGAACCAAAAACTTCCACCTTTCTGCAATTTTACAAAATTGTCCCGAACCCAAGAAACTGCTTCTACTACTTCGGGGCTAGGGGGAATCCCATAAAGAACTTTAAGTTCAATTTTATCTGGGGCTTGCCTTCTAGCAGAAAAGGGTGGCATGGGGAGTTTTTCTTTCTGAAGCCCGAAGAGTCATGGGACCTTCAGACTGTCCAGAAGGTAGGAGAACTTGTGGAGGTGAAGGACCCCTCCCGTTTGTTGGAGTTGGAGGGCGCTCGGGAGAACTACGAAGCTTTTTGTAGCAAGCTGGGGCATCTGGTGGACTGGTTCGGGGGTGAACTTCCCGAACCTTTCCATGTCCCAATCAACTGGGTTCTTATCACCCAAGGGGTTTTATCCCACTTGGGGATAATTCAGGGTGACCTCGAGGCACTTAGGATCCGGGAAAGTTCCCCCTCCCCTCAAGACTTGGCTTTGGTCCGGCGTCTTCGGGGCGAGATCCCGCACAGTGTTTTTGTAGAAGGTTCATATCCTTTTCTTTCATTCTTCTTGCACTCTTATTTATCACTAACCCTCTTCCTTTGCAGAAATGGCCCCGAAGATTGATCTGGTGACCTTGTTCAAGGGCATCCAGAAGCCCAAGGCTGCCAAGGAGTCTTCCAAGGCTGGCCCTTCCCAACCTTCGGCTGCTAAGCCGAAAAAGAGAAAGTGGGACGCTGCTAAAGTCCGGAAGGCCACTGAACCTGAGCGTCCCGAGGTTGAATCTCCTGTCCGTCTGGAAGACATGGACACCACTTTTGAAGACCTCCTGGATGTGTACGATCGGGCTGGTCCTTCCCCAGACAAAAGGAGACGTCTTCGGGGAAAGTACAAGGCTACTCCGGTTACGGAGGAGAGTGCTCCGGGAGTTTTGCCTTCGGACTTCAACTTAGGTAATCAACGGTTGAGTTTAAAGAATGAGTGTTTCTGGAACATCTTCGGGAATCTAACCCGGATGTTTGGAGATGACACAATTCTCGAAGTTACCCGGGCGCATTTCTGCTGTATAGGTCCAGGCTGGAGGGAGGCCCAGGAGAAGGCAAGGCAGGAGCGGGATGCCGAACTTGCCCGATATGGAGCAGACTTGATCCCGCGGGAGCCGAAATGGCTCATTCATGAGGACCAAAACCTCATGGATGAAGAGGATGCCAAGGAAATGGCCCCGGAGATCTGGAAAGTCATCTCCACTGCCCAGACCATGGACTGCCTTGAGCACCAGTTCCCGGATCTGTCTGTGGCACTGGCCCGATCACACGTTATTACCACTCAGGTAAGTAACTTTGGTATTGTTCCTAATTTTTTACTAAGTCATTATGACCCTGACTAATATCCATTTGTACTTGTTGCAGGCTGCTTGCCTGACTGGTTAGGCCTCCCAAGTTGTCCAAAAAATGGACGAGGCCCGAAGTAGTGCCGAATAACGGGCTACTAAGGCGGTTGTTGTTGTGGCGAAAGTCATCCAAAGAGTTTCCCACTACGAGCAACTTCTGCGGGTGTCCCGGACATCTAGCTATTCGGCCCTGGCTATCCCGGATGATGTCCAAGGCGATCTCCCTGATCCTTCCACTGCGTCCCAACTTGCTGCAATTGAGGCCTCTTTTCTGAGCACTGTAGCTGCTCAGAGAGATTCTGAGGAAGAGCTCCGGAGGGAAGTGGAAGCTCTTCGGAGGGAGAAGAAGGATCTTACGGTTGATCTTGAAAATCTCAAGAATCATACCGACCAAGACCTCAAAGATCTCCGGGAGAAACTCCAGTCATCCGAAGAGAGGACGACTACTGTCCAGGAGGAGAAGGATGCTTGGCAAGAAGCTGTCAAGGATGCGCTCCAGATGGCCTCTGATAAGTACAACGAAGGTTTTTGCCTTGCCCGGAAACAAATTTTGGACAGGAACCCCTACGTGGACCTCTCCGGGCTGGACTACATGGACGAACGTGAGAAGGATCATTCGTGGTACGGGGAGGAGTTTTTGAAAGCTCCGGAGCCAGTCCACCCTGACCAATTCAGCTTCCCGTAGTACTCTGTGTTTTCTTTTTTTTTGTCCCTTTGGATGTCTATTCCGAGGAATGTAAATGAACCCTTTTGGGTTGTCAATGAAACTTCCAAGTTTTTTGTTAAGTTTTGATCGCCAAACTTCTTCCTGTATACATACATATAACTGTTTTCGGGTTACAAAAAGTACTTTTGCAATGCTTCCGAAGGAAAAGGGTTGGAAAATTCTCTACCTTCAGAATCTAATAACTTGTAAACTCCTTTTCTTTCCACGGCAGTTACCCGGAAGGGACCTTCCCAGTTCGGGGCGAAGGAACCACCTTGCGGTCTTCGGGAACCCAACTTCGTTTGCCGTAGAACTAGGTCTCCAACCTTGATGCCTTTAATCTTTACTTTTGAGTTGGCTGAGGTTGCAGTACTTTGCTGGAAAGCCTTCCTCCTGATTTCTGCTTCTTCTCTTTTGCCTTCGAGAAAATCCAAATTTGCCCTGAGTGTCACGACCACCCCGCCCGGTTGCGGAGGCGGAGCCGGCCGCGACGTCGGAAACGGAAACTACGGCGGAAAGCGCGGTAACGGTACTACCGAAACCCGCTGCGTGCAGTGGTCCCATGACCCGGCCCGCAAAACCAGAATGGTCGTACGACGACCCGCAACCTACAGAACACATACATGGCAAGTATACAAAACAACTTAACAAACCAACATGCAGTTCATGGAATACCTTTCATTTCTAATGATAACCAAGTCACAGAAACCATTTCATACATACAGCCAATATACGCAAGTCGGGGCTCCGCCCTCGACTCAGAAGACAGATATAGAATCATCACATATTCCAGAATATACGTCATATACACTATCATGATCCAAATACATGCATGCAACTACACCTACAGAGCCACCAAAGACAACCCTAGAATACCTAGGTGCGGAATCAAGAAAACATCTCGCCCCGAAAATTCCCGCACGAAGTATCACGCTGCTGAAAACCCAAACAACCAAAAGCACCGTGGATCCCTAGTCCGCAGGCTGCTTGTCAGATCAACCTGAAAGGTGGTAAACAATAATGGGTGAGTCCTCGGGAGGACCCAGTAAGGGCTGAGGTAAGATACAGTTTGTACAAGTGCTGCTGAACCGAACCTGCAAAACAGAATGAACGCAAATACAAATATACATATATATAAATGTATGCAGAGTCAGAGGTGAGCCGGAACCCATCATACGCGGTCCAACCGCCAGAATGACCCAAAACGACAGCCCTCTCTAAGAGGTCAGAATATACGTAATGTAATGTAATGTAAGCACGGTACCGGCAGGGTCGCGATCCCCAAACCGTCGTAGGGTCACGTATATACCCGCACTCCCGGTGCGTGTATACGTAAAGTGTCGGCACCCTCCAAAGGTGGACACACGTAGCAGAATATCAGCACTCCAGTGCGGATACAAATGTAATGTCGGCACCCTCGGTGCGCATACTACGAATGAACCAAGGAGCACCCGTTTCCTCTAAGACCATCCAGGTCTCGTCACATAACAGAATCATATAATAATAATGCATATGCAAACAGAATATAATATACCAAAACGTATAAACAGAAATATCAGCGCCTAGCGCGGATAAGCAGAACAACATATAAACCCGTGGCCTTCAAGACCACCCGGGTCTTGAAACAGAACAAATACAAACATGTACCCTACCATATGACAGGTCCCGGGATCATCGGACCGCCGTCCTCAACCCGGAATCATGCCTCAACTAGACCCGATATACATAAAGTCCCATTCCAGAATGTATAACGAGAGAAGTTGAACCCTTACCTCAGCAACACCGCTCCGTAGCACAACTCCCGGGAAATCCCGGCTCCCGGCCCGAAAAGTTGCAACTCTCCTCTGATGGTCTTACGCTGCTCCACCAACGCAGAAACACACTGAACAACCACAAATAAGTCAGAACTCACCAAAATAAACCCCCAGAAACCAAAACCGCACAATCCCGCACTTTCCCGCAAAAATCCACAGAAAGCTCGGTTTTACGAACCGAGCTAGAACCTTGTTATTCCAACACCCATAACCACATTCCAACCTTTAAACCCTTCATTTCCGACATTTTACCGATAAACCCGCATAAAGGTAACTTTCCCATTTCTTACCCGAAACCCACGTTTCAAACACCATACCGCACCTAAAACCAATCACGATACCAATTTACCATCCAATTTAACCAAGATACAACACCAACATAGGGAAAGATTCATTTCTTCGATTCAGCCCTTTCCATATTTTCACCCAACTTCCAAATCAATCCATTCAAGCTACCAAACATTCATTCCAACCATCAATTACACTTCTTAACCAAGAATGCTAACCAATTACACTTAAATCAACCAAAATCAACATAAACCCTAATTGCACTATTCACCCAATTTGGGGCTTTTCCACACAACATACTTTCGATCAAATTGAAACCATAGAAAGCCTTAGAATCATGCTAGGAACCATATATCCAAAGCATGATTCAAGAACATCAGTACACACCATTTTAGAAAATCCAACAATAATTCGGCATTTTAGGTTTCCACCATCCATGGTGTTCTTCCAAAATTTAAACCATGATTCTTACTCCTCTCCAACCCAAGAAGAACATACTAAAAGATGGAAGCAAGAGGATCATCAAAACCCATAGCAAAGAACAAACCCAAATTGGTTTCTAAACCCACTTTTCAACCACAATCAATGCTTCCAACTTGTAGATTCTTAAAGAGAAGGAGCTTACCAATTTATGGAGCCCAAAACCTTGTTGATTCCTTGCCAAAATGAAGAACACATGAAGAGCTTCAATGAATAGTGTTAATGGCTGATTTAACGTTGAAGGAAGGAAGAAGAAGAAGAAATGAAGAAGTTTGTCTTTTCTTCCCCTTTTACACTTTCTTTTCTTTTCTTTTCTTTTTCTTCCTTTTCCATCTCTTTTCAAAATAGGACAAGTGTCCCTTCTCACTTAGCAGCCGACTTACTCTCTTCCTCTTTGTCCAATATTGCAAACTTTTGAGCTAATTACAGCTTAGCCCCCCAAACTTTCCCAAAAGTTACAATTTTAGCCCAACCGCAGTTTCCAATCTCCAAATAGAACGAAAACTGAACACAACCCTTGGAATCCCATGTCATACACAAATCATCTTTTACATGTCCAATTACCCATCTAGAGTGTCCTACCGGGCCTGCTGAACCCGAGCAAATCCCAACGTACGTACACATCGACCTGGACCACAATCCCGTCACGCCAAAATTCCACAAAAATAACCATAAAATCCATCTTAAAATATAACATACTTTACACCCAAGCCGTCGGAAAATTTCCATCCCGAGCCCCGGGAGTCGCCCAGGACCGAACGTCCCCACCCAAAAATTATACTCCGTAAAAAGATCCGGGACGTTCCCACGATTCCAAATATGCAAACGGTTTCCCATTCCGAGGTCCCGGGAGCGCTACCGAGCCCGCTGTACGTCCCGAGACAACCCCCCGGCCCCGAAAAATATTTTCGGCGAAAATGTCCGGGGGATCCACACGACCTCAAAACCCGAAGGATTCCCAGAAAATAATGCTCAGATAAGTCTCGGGAGTCGTCTGATCGCCCAAAACCGTGACCCGCAGGCCAAAACCGGAGCCCCGAGTCACCCGGGTCACAACCCGCTCGGGGTGACCGTAACACTGAGTCCTTCTTCATTGGCACTCTCTTCGAAAACTGTAGCCCGGAGTGAAGGGTTTGTTACTTCAATCGGGATGAGGGCTTCAGTCCCGTAGGCTAAGGAAAATGGGGTTTCCCCTGTTGATCTGCGGGGAGTCGTCCGGTAGCTCCATAACACGTGCGGGAGTTCCCCGGGCCATTTTCCCTTAGCATTCCCAAGTCTTTTCTTCAAACCGTCCTTCACCGTTCGGTTCGATACTTCGACTTGTCCATTGCTTTGGGGGTGTGCGACCGGAGCGAAATGAAGCTTAATGCCGAATTCTTCGGCGAAATCTTGGAAACCTCCATCTGTGAATTGTGTCCCGTTGTCTATGACGAGAACCTTCGGCATCCGAACCTGCAGACGATGTTCTTCCAAATAAACTCCTGGATGTTGTCTGCTGTGATTGAAGCCAGTGGTTCGGCTTCGATCCACTTGGTAAAATAATCTACGGCGACAATACAGTATTTTACCCCCCAGGGGCCTTTGGTAATGCGCCGATCAATTCTACTCCCCATACGGCGAAAGGAATCGGGTAATCCGAAGATGATACGTACTCTGAGGGAACCCTTTGTATCCGGGCGTGCTCCTGGCACTTCTTGCACTTGTTGACCAACTTCATCACGTCTTCTTTCAGGTTCGGCCAGAAGTAGCCTTGTCGGAGTATAACTGTTGAGAGAGCATCTGACTTGATGTGGGACCCGCAGGTACCCTCATGGACTTCCCGCAGGACTCCTTCTGTTTCTTCTTCGCCAATGCACTTCTGGAGGGGTGAAGAAAAACCTTTGCGGTACAGATGACTTCCTACTATAACGAACTTGGCGGATTTTCTCTTCACCTGCTTGGCCGCGACCAGATCCTCCGGGAGTACTCCTTCGGTGATGAACTTCCAGTATGGTTCTCTCCATCCCGAAGTAATTCTTAATACCCGGAGATAACTGATGCTTGGACTCTCTCTTCCTTCGTCATACGACAATGACTTGGAGAGTAAGTCAGCTTCAGAATTAAGAGCCCGTGGAATCTTTTCGATAGTCAGTTTCTCGAACTGCGTTGCTAACTTTTTGACAACGTCAGCATACTTCTTGAGGCTAGGTTCCTTGACCTCGTATTCCCCGTTTGTTTGCTGGACGAGAAGGTTTGAATCACTGCATGCCCGCAGAGATCAAATTCCGGCTTTCTGAGAAAATTCTAGTCCGCCGATCAAGGCTTCGTATTCAGCCGCATTATTCGTCACTGGGAAAGTAAATTTGATGGATCGGGTTGCTTTCATACCTTCGGGTCCCGCGAGCACTAATCCTGCCCCTTGTCTTTCTGCTCCCGATGCTCCGTCTACATGTAGAGTCCATACGGAATTTTTCTCAACCTCTGTAAAGTCGTCTTCGGATTCCTGGGGTACTTCGGCAATGAAATCTGCCAAGGCCTGAGCTTTGATTGATCTCCTTGGTTCGTATTGTATTTCATATTCGCTGAGCTCGATACACCTCTTTGACAGTCTTCCCGAATGGTCAACTCGTTTTAGGATATCCTTTATTGGGACGTTGCTTCGGACTATAATAGAAAATCCAAGAAAGTAGGGTTTTAATCTCCGGGCAGAGAGGACCAATGCGTAGACTAATTTTTGGATCACCGGGTAGTTGAGTTCAGCTCCGTGCAAAGACTTGCTGACGTAGTAGACTGGCCATTGTTTTCCCTGGTCATCTTCCTGAACAAGAACTGAACTCACAGCCTTTTCTCCCACTGCAAGGTATACGATCAGGGGCCTGTCTTCGGTCGGATGCCGTAGAGTGGGCATCTTCAAGAGATAGGATTTAATCTCTTCCCATGCCTTTTGGCAATCGAGGTTCCATTCGAATCTTGCTTGGTCAGCTGCGCATTCTTCTTTGGACTTCTTGTACCCCTTCACTCCTATACGTCCGGGTTCCGCACCCTCTTTGATTAGAAGTTTGAAGAATGGGTGACACTTATCCCTGTACCGAGATATGAAACGGCTAAGGGCCGTGATTTTGCCAAGCAATCTTTGTATATCTTTGATGGAAGCGGGTGTCCTAGAATCGAGCAAGGCTTTGATCTTGGCCGGATTTGCATCAATTCCACGTTCGGACACCATGAACCCCAGAAACTTTCCCGCAGTTACCCCGAACACACATTTATCCGGGTTCAGGCGTAGTCCGTACTTCCGAATCTGACCGAAGACTTCTTCGATATTCCGAATAAGATCATCCTCCTCTTTGCTTTTTATGATGATGTCATCGACGTATACTTCGAGAATCCTACCGATCTGACCAGAGAAGATTTTATCCATTAGCCTCTGGTAAGTGGCTCCAGCATTTTTAAGGCCGAATGACATCCTGATGTAGCAGTGCGTGCCGGAGTCACTTATGAAGGAGGTCTTCTCTTCATCAGCAGGATTCATCCGGATCTGATGGTACCCACTGTAAGCATCAAGGAAACTAAGTCGTGCGTGCCCGGCCGTCGAATCCACCAACCTATCAACCGGAGGTGTAGGATATGAATCTTTCGGGCAGGCGTCGTTCACATTAGTGAACTCAATGCACATGCGCAGTTGTTGCTATCTTCTCGAGAAGCTACTATGGGATTACTCAGCCATTCGGGGTAAGATACCTCTCTTATTACTCCCGCACCGAGTAACTTTGAAATCTGCTCCCTGATGAACGTTCTTTTGAAAGGCGCGTTGTTTCTCTTTTTCTGTCTTACGGGTCTGACGTTCAGGTCAACTTGCAAGCTATGTTGGATTACCTTCCGGTCAATCCCAGGCATATCACTTGGAGAGTAGGCGAAAAGATCTTTATTCGTTTGAAGGAGATTTACAAGTTTTGCCTTACTACATTCAGACATATCTCTTGCTATCCTTGTAGTTCGTTCTCCTTCTAGGGCAACTTCTTCCGTTGCCGTTGTCTCTTTGTCCTCCTCTTTCGAGGACTTCGGTCCCGGACCCTTCTAGGCCAATGCCATGACATCCTTAGCTTCCTTCTGACTTACATAGACAAAGGCATCGCCTTCATCGGTCTCAAAGGTGATAGTGAGGTACTTGACATCACTCCTCATGTGGATTGCACCCTCAGTTTGTCTCCCGATGATAGCGTTGTAAGCCGAAGGAACGTCCACAACCAGCCATTTCACCATGATGGTGGTATACCGGGATTGCCCTTCGGGCCCGATTCCGATGAACATGGCGGGGAGCTCGATACACCCGAGCACTGGCAACTCGTCCGGACCAACTCCATATGTTGCGGTCCTGACTGGGATCAGCCTACTTGCTTTCAACTTCAAACCTCGGTACGCCTCGGCGAACAGCACATCGGCGTTCGAGCCATCGTCTCATAGCACTCTCCTCACATCTATAGTCCCTATTCTGAGGGTGATGATGAGCGGGTCATAGTGCGGGAAACGTACCTCTGTCCCATTCGCTCGTTTAATTCTGGAGGCTGGATCCCCGTAGCTCATTGATGCTATTTCCCTCGCCTTCCTCTTTCTTGCATTCGACCCGAGGGTAGCGGTTATGGTTTGTAAAGTTCTAGTCGCCTGAGGGGGAGATTTCCTCCCTTTGTTCTTCTCTTGCCCGGATGTGTCCCCCTGAACCTTTGCCTTCCCTCGGGAGAGCCCTTCTTCTAAAGGCATCTTCAGGTATTCTCTTAAAGAACCTTTCCTGATAAGAGATTCAATGTACCTTTTCAATTGGTAGCATTGTTCGGTATCGTGGCCGACGTCCCGGTGGAATTGGCAGTACTTGGATGTATTTCGTTTTGATTCCTCCGGCATGGCCCTTGGCCAACTGATCGTTCGGGTTCCTTGCCTTTGTAAGGCTGCAAGGATGTTTGTTCGGGTGGAGTTGAGAGGGGTGAAGTTCGGATTCCTTTCGAAGGGTTTCTTCT
This sequence comes from Stellera chamaejasme, assembly GCA_024586325.1. NCBI lineage: Eukaryota > Viridiplantae > Streptophyta > Magnoliopsida > Malvales > Thymelaeaceae > Stellera > Stellera chamaejasme. Next base: position 22,417,372 of record CM044984.1, on the reverse strand, counting down.
GTCCTCCCCACCCTCCTTGTTCCCTAACAGGTGTTGGTTTGGAGTTGTCCCTCCTCTGTTCCCGGTTGTCCCGGTTATCAAGCTTCCCTTCTCTTTGGGACAACATCTCATGGGCGATCATATGCTCCTCAGTTATTGCGTACATCTCTTCTACCTCGGTGATGTTCTTTCGGGACAGCTCGTAGGCCAATCTGGAATTCGGGAGCAAGGCCTTCGTGAAGGCCATTATCCGGATATTGTCTGTCAGATCTGATGCATGTACAGCCTCCCTATTGAATCGTTCGACGAATTCCCGAATGCCCTCATTCGGCCTCTGTTTGATGTCGAACATCTGGATGGCCCTCTTCATGAATCTCTTGCACCCTATGAAGTGGGTGAAGAATTTGACGGCCAAATCCCCGAAGGTGTTTATACAGTCCGGGAGGAGGGAGTTGTACCAAGCTGATGCCGGACCTCCTAGGGCCACCTCGAAACATTTGCATAATGCTGCTTCGTTGGCACCCTTCAGTTCCATCACCCGTTTATACTTTCGAATAAAAGCGTCTGGATCTCCCACACCGTTGTAGATTTCCAACGGGTGTGGTAAATTAAACGAGCGGGGCATCGGGCTTTCCCGGATTCGGACAGAGAATGGACCGTTCTCTGTTGCTAACTCGTACTTGGCGTCGGGCCTGATTGTACTCCTTTCGACTTGTTCCAGGCGATGCAACATCTGCCTGATAATATCATCCCGTGGATCCCCGATGGTCAATCTTCTGGGCCTCGGGGACCGCTCTCTTTGGCTATATTGAGGAGACTGGGACCTCTGCCGGCCTCGCCGGTCTGTTGTGTTAGTTCGTCGTTGATCGTTCTAAATCCTCCGGGATCTCCCAGACTTGTGTATGTTGCTGCGTTCTTCCCGAAGTACTGCTCTCACCGTTTGGACTAAGTCCGGGTTTAATTGACTGTAGTCCCGACGCGAGTTGGAAGTTGGTAGTAGGGAAGTTGCTCCGTAGGACGTCTCTTCAGAAGAGCTCCGATAACAGGGGTCAGCAGTTCGGCCGTCAGTAGAGCCACCTCCTTCCGGTATTAATGGGTGGGACTGTGAATGGTCCTTTGGTCCTACTGAAAGGACTGGTCTGTTTGGGCCTCCACGGTTCCCACAGACGGCGCCATTTGGTGGCGGATCTGTTTGGGTAGTTGCCGCCACGTGTCTACGCAATTGACGCGTGTTGACGTTACTTGATGCCATTGGTGCGTGTGCGTTACGCGATTCTCGGAATTCGAGGAATGGGGGTCTGTTGATGGTGCGTTAGTTGTTTGTCTGGTCAATGAAGTGACTGAAAGCGCGAGAGTTTGACTTATGCCATCAATGTTTGTTATATAGCTGGTATTAATGGTGGCAATATCGTAATATGTCAATATAACGTTATTTGCACACGTGTTCTGTATTGTTCGGGTAATGCTTCTCCGGGAATATCCAATGCCTTGTCCAGGTAAACGTTTTATTAAGTCCGGGATTGTTACTTAACTCCTTGTTGTCACTTGAGTTTTTAATGGGGCTCTTATGGTGGGCTATGAATTTGGACCTTTTGGTAGGCCTGTTTGGATGATTGGGCCTAGCGGCCATCACCTGGTGAAGCTTATCAACCTTCACGATGGTCTTTTCCACGACGGGGACGACTGGGCGAGCAACTCCTTTGGTAGCCATTACTGCAGGAGAAAGAGAATAGAAAGACTGAGAAGACGAACAGTCTATTAGCAATTTTGTCGAACACCTTGCATGCAAGGAACAAAAGAGTGACCTCGCACCTGAAATTACGAGGACAAAAGCAGGCCAATGCCGAAGCAACAAGAGCGACAGAAGATCAGACACGCACCACAAATATCAAGATTCAAGCAAAAGAGCAAAGGAAGTAACAGAATACGAAGCGGCAGACAGAAAATTCGAGCAAAGAGTGAGAATGCAAAGAGTGGAAAGCTGCGATCAGGCCAGCTATTTATTGGACCAACCCTAACGACGCTGAAGCGTCGCCTCAAATAGAGAGCCAGTCCCAGCGAGCCGCATGTCAAAAATCAATAACGGTAGGAAACATTTGGCCTACCGTCAAAGTGACTGTTGCCCAACGGTCGACTTCGAGCCAAAACGTGGAGTACAAGACCCTGGCCATACTCCGCCTCTAGGAGGAGGCACCTTGGTACACTACCCAAGCAAATGCCCCTCGCGTCTTGCCCCTCGCGTCGTCATCAACAGCAACTAAGGAAACACACCGCGATGCCACCGCATGGCGTGAAGGCATTATCAGGGGAGCTTCGCACCTGCTGGCTTCGCCAGACAAGGTTTTCGCATCTACTGGTCTTCGCCATCCAACACTTAGCAACATCACAGACCAAGGAGAGGAAGCTGGGAACGGTCATCCCCACGACCTACCCACGTTCTCCATCACGCCTCCAGTCTTCCACTACTCTGGAACGTGGGGGAGCACTCCACTACTCCGGATCATGGGACAACCGGTACCTCAACGCCTCTTATAAAAGGGTGGCCTGGGAAAGGTACACCCTATCTACACACCCCCACTCCTCTTTCCGCTCCTGAGTATTCCGTTTTACATCTTGCAGATTACTCCGGAGCCTTACATCGTCGTTCTTACCATCTCTTCAACCGTTCGAGTATCTGGAAGCCCAGTCCCGTCAAGGAACCAGGCTATCATTTCCATTGCTTCTGTTGGTCCTGCATTTGTTTGTCTTTGTCTTTTTGATCTTAGGTGAGAGTTCATTCTCCAGTTCCTTGCACATAAGGTGTTCGATGAAATTCCCGGTTGACTATTCGTCTTCTGACTGCGTATTTTCCTTCATCCATATCGCCGAGTTTATCATGGCATGTCGAATGGCTGGGGTGGAGCCATTCGCGGATGTCTTCCTACGGTTCTACCAGTTGGATCTGCGGACAGGAGGGCAGTTTTTTCATATTACCCCCTTAGTGTTGGGGGGAACAATTCTATATCTTTCGGTATTCCACTGAAGAATCATCATGATTGGCATGGTGGTTTCTTCTTTGTTCGCAGGGATGAGTCCTGGAGGTTCCCGGTGGCGAGGACCATAGAGGTTGTGTAGAGCGTGGCTCCAAAGCCGGTACTGCACATGGATAGGCAGAGGTGGTGATGTGATCACTAAAAAGGATCAACACTTGAAAGATCTAGCTTGGAAGATGAACAATAACGAGATGATACTTTCGGCCTTAACCAAGAACCTCTTCACTACAAGATGAAGCAATGCTTGGAATGCCAAGAGAAGAAGATGGATCTAGCACCTCTTAACTACTTGATTAAGCAATACTAGATATAATTCTTGAACCAAAATTATGAAACAAGGGAATGGATTGAAGAAGTGAGAAACCAAAGCCAAAATGCTCTCAAAATGGAGTCAATATTTTCGGCAATATGAGTTCTACTTGGTCCTAAATACATGGAATGGTGGTAGTGGAGGTTATTACCCAAAGTATGGCTAACACTTTTGGTAACAACCCCTTAAGTCTTCCTACCATTCTCATGCATAAAGAAAAAGGTATTATGACACTACCTAAAATGGTGAGGGAGAGTGGGAGGATTCCACCATTTTTGGTAATGGAGGGTAAGGACGAACCATTACTTCAAACTAGTGAGTAAGGACCTCTACTAACTCACTTTCCCTCCAATTTCCAAAATATCACAAATAACATTCAAATACAAGCCAATTAAGCTGAAATCTGATGGAAAGGTGAAATATCCGAATTGCCCTTGGTGGGGCGTGTCACACATGTTACGGTCACCCCGAACGGGTTGCGACCGGGTGACCCCGGGCTCCGGTTTTGGCCTGCGGGTCACGGTTTTGGGCGTTCAGGCAGCTCTCGAGCCTTATCCGAGTATCATTTTGGCGAACCCTTTCATATTTGAGGTCGTGTGGGTCCCCCGGACGTTTCCGCCGAAAATATTTTTCCGGCGCCGGGGGTTGTCGGGGTTGTCTCGGGACGTACAGCGGGCTCGGTAGCGCTCCCGAGACCTCAGATTGAGAAACCGTTTGCGGATTTGGAGTCGTGGGAACGTCCCGAAGGTTTTTATGGAGAATAATTTTTGGGGCAGGACATTCGGTCCCGGGCGACTCTCGGCGCTCGGACGGGAATCCCGGGGCTCGGGATGGAATTTCTCCGACGGCTCCATGGTAAGTTATGTTATATTTTAAGATGGATTTTATGGTTATTTTTGTGGAATTTTGGCGTGACGGGATTTTGGTTCAGGTGGATATGCTCGCACGTCGGGATTTGTTCGGGTTCAGCGAGCTCGGTAGGACACTCTGGAATTGTAAATAAACATTTGGAACATGTTTTATGAATGTTATAATATCCTGAGGATTGTGTCCAAGTTTCATTTCAATTGGAGTTCGGTAATTGCGGTTGGGCCAAAATTGTAACTTTTGCAAGAGTTGGGAGATTAACTTGTAATTGGCCACAAAACAGCAATAATAGGGTATGGGCAGCAGCTGATTTCGGCAGGAAATGGGAAGGGGATAGGGGACACTTGGCTTGTTTTCATTTAAGATGGAAAGGGATGGGAAAAAGGGAAGGAATTATATTAAGGGTTATAATTTCTTTTTCATCACTCTTCTTCTTCTTCTTCTTCTTCTTCTTCTTCCTTCTCCCTTCCAAGGCGCCATTTTCACTATTCATGGAGCTTCAAGTTCTTCAAGTCTTGGCTGAAATCAACAAGAAAGTGGATCCTTTAAGTGGTAAGTCTCCTCCCTTGCTCTCTTTTCAAGTTGGAATCAAGTTTTGGTTGGAAACAGAGAGGGATTTGTGAAATTTGAGTTTGTTCATGACAACCATCTAGGATGATTCTCTTGCTTCCATCTTTTAGTATGTTGTTCTTGGGTTAGAGGGGAGTGAGAATCAAGTGTTAAATTTTGGGAAAACTCCTTGGATGCAAAAACCCTAAAATACCGAAATTTTGGAAAATTTCTAAAATGGTGTATGTTTGTGTTCTTGGATCATGCTCTTAGTATGTTGTTCCTAGCATGATTCTAAGCCTATGTATGGATTCAATTTGATGGAAAACAAGTTGGGTGGAAAACCCCCTTTTGGCCGAATTCTTCAAGAGAGGGGTTGTGTTGATTTTGGTTGTTTTAGGTGCAATTGGTTAGTATTCTTGGTTTAGAAGTGTAATTGGTGGTTAGAATGTTTGTTTGATGGCTTGAATGGATTGAATTGGAAGTTGGGTAAAATGTTGGTAAAGAACCGAAATGTTTAGATGAAACTTTCTCTATGTTGGGGTTTGATTTTGGTTGAATTGGATGCTAAAGTGGTATTGGGGTTGGATTTAGGTGCGGTATGGTGTTTGAAACGTTGGTTTCGGGTAAGAAATGGAAAAGTTACCTTTATGCGGGTTTATCATAAAAATGTCGGGAATGAAGGGTTGAAAGGTTGGAATGTGTTTGTAGGTGTTGGAATAACAAGGTTCTAGCTCGGTTCGTAAAACCGAGCTTTCTGTGAATTTTTGCGGGATTGTGCGGGTTTGGTTTTGGGGGTGTATTTTGATGTGTTTTGGTTGGTTTGTGGTTGCTCAGCTTGATTCTACGTTGGTGGAGCATTGTGGAACCATCGGGGTTTAGTTTGCACTTTGCGAGCCGAGGCGGGAGTTGTTGTTTGCGGGGCAGCGTTTTCGAGGTAAGGGTTGAACTGTTCTTGTTATACATATTGGTATGGGACTTTATGTATACTAGTTTAGTTGAGGCGGGTTTTCGGGTTGAGGACGGTGGTTCGGTGATCCCGGGACCTGTCATATGGTAAGATGCATGTTCGTGTCTGTCCAAGGCCCGAATGGTCTTGGAGACCTCGGGTGTTCTGTGGTTTATTGGTGTGTCCGCACTGGAGGGTGCCGACACTTTATGTATACCCGCACCGGGAGTGCCGGTATACCATTGGGACCCTACGACAGTTTGGGGATCATGACCCCAGCCGGTACCGTGCTATTGGATATTGGAACCTCTTGGAGAGGGCTGTCGTCTGTATTTCATTATAAGGGTCGATTGGGCGGTTGGACCGCGTATGGGATCTTTGGCTCACCTTGTCCGACGGGACATTGTATTTATATTGGTATATGTATATTTGTGCTTGTATTGCTCTGTTTTGCAAGATCGGTTGGTTACCATGTATACGAACTGTACCTTACCTCAGCCCTTACTGGGTCCTCCCGAGGACTCACCCCTTATCTGTTTACCACCTTTCAGGCAGACTTGATAAGCAGCCAGCGGAGTAGGTTTCCGCGGTGCTTAGGTTGTTTTGGGCTTTCAGGTATTTAACGTTCCATTTTGTGAACCTTGTTTGGTTTTGGTTAAGGGGTAGTCTCGGTTGAGGCTTTGGTTGGTGTTTCATACTTTGGTTGGACAGTTCTTAGTTGACTAACTCTTCTCTCTCTCTTTGGTTACAGTTAGCGATGGCAGCGGCAGCAGTACCACGTGCGGAAACCTCACAGGGAGAGAGCAGTTCTCCGATTCCGCACTAGGTATATTTAGGCTTTAGTTTTGATGGCTCTGTAGCTGTAGTGGCATGCATGTATAGTGGATCATGAGTTGTATTTGGTATATACTCTGGAGATATTCTGATTTTGAACTGTCTTCTGATTTTGAACTGGATATATGATATGAAATGGCTTTTGAGATTCTGTGATCAGTTGCTATGATTTATGCTTGTTTCACCATGAACTGCGTGTTTGTATACTTGCCGTGTATGGATGTTGTAGGTTGCGAGTTGTAGTACCGTTCTCGCGCTTTCCGCCGCAGCTTTTGGTTTCCGAACGTCACGGTTGGCCTCGCCTCCGCAACCGGGCGGGGTGGCTGTGACAAGTTGGTATCAGAGCAGGACGGATCGGAGTGACCCGAGAGGTAAGTTTGATCAGTTTTGGAAGTATTCAGGGGGGCAAGTATACAAGTCCAGGAGTGGACTTTTGGGACCAGTTCATGTGTAAGTATCGGAGGAAGATGACTTCGGAGAGCAAGCCACTGCTCTACGGTTCATTCTGGGGTGGTTCGGTTCGGAGCCTGATCAACTCCTTATTTGAACCATTTCAGAATGGGTGAGGAGCAGCGGGCGGTTCTTGGAGGCATTACGGAAGTTGGGGTACTTTGGATGGATTTTGGATTTGGGAGGTGCGGAGCTCGAGTGTGGGCTTGCGACATAATCCGGGTACCTCTAAGTCTTTGGTTGATATATGTTGTGACGCTGTGATATGAACATGAACTGATTGTGTGTTTAAGTGCTGATTTGTGGTTTTGAGATTCTGGAAAGAATCTTTGCATCATGCATTGCATTACACTCTGAGCCTTAGAAAAGCTGCTGCTAGCTTTAGTAGAGAGATAGAGTCAAGCTGTTTGAATCGTATGGTTATGGTTGGTTTGGTTTCGGTATGGTTAACACGCGCCGACAGCGTGGCGTGTCTGGGAGGATCGGGACCGGGATCCCACACCTTCGAGGGTTCGAAGACGGGTTCAGAGGAACCCAGAGTCTGAGCAGCCACATACACCCCCCCCCCCGCATTCTCAGCAGTCAGAGGGACCCATTCCTAACGTGATGCAGGTTCTGGGTCAGGTACAGCAGTTGCTGGGTGCCATTCTGCCGGCCTAGCAGGTTCAGGGGCGGCAGCAGGCCCGGGGAGCTCCGATCAGGCCGCAGCAGAGGCATGCTAACCGGGAGGTGGGCAGCAGCCACATCAGTGTCCAGAGTCAGCAGGAGAGTGACTCTGAGGAGGATGAGCGCCGTGATACTGAGACTACTCGTCGGTCCCATCAGCGACGGGAAGAGCATAGATACCACTCAGATGAGGTCAGACTCTTAGAGCGGTTTCAGCGATTGAACCCCCCGAGGTTCAACGGCAGAGGAGGACCGGAGGCTGCGGAGGCCTGGTTTGCGGGAGTTGATAAACTCCTGGGGAGACTCCACCTTCCATCAGAGGTTATGGTTTCATGGCTACATTTAATCTGCAGGATGGTGCGAGATCACCGGTGGAGGAGTTTACAGAGCCGGTTGAGAGCCGAGGCGACGAGAGGGTGGGCAGGATCCAGACCTTACTTGGGAGCGGTTTGCTTATTACTTCCACCGCCGATATATTGGGGATGCAGTCCGGGATCTCCGGCGAGCCTGATTCGGCGACATGGAGCGGGGACCCGGACCGTAGCAGAGTATGAGCGGGAGTTCGACCGACTGGTCCGCTACGTACCGCAGTATTACGGTATGGAGCAGGAGAAGGCCAAGAGGTTCATTCGCCGCTTGCGTCCTGAGTATAGGTGGGCTTTGAGGCCCCTGGATATCACGTCTTACCATGAGGCCGTGCAGAAGGCCCAACTCCTCGAGCAGGAGGAGGTCGAGAGTCGGTATCTACCACACCGATCTCGGGATGGAGGCGGAGCTTCTGCACCGCAGGGCTCATCGAGGTTCAGGAGGAGGACTGGGCAGACAAGGCAGAGTGGCCGGAGTGGTAGGGTGGCCCCGACAGTACAGACTTGTGGTATGTGTGGCGGCCAGCACCCCGGCCGGCCATGCTATAGCGAGGAGGCGGTGCACACTTTGCGGAGCGGATGATCATTGGGTGCGTGATTGTCCATTGAGACGGGGGCAGGCATCCAACAGCACTACACGTCTTCAGCCTCGGTTTCAGCCTAGTGCACCCATAGGGCGCGGTTTTCAGCGGGGTATTCCGAGACCACCGCAGCATAGGCGTCCATTTCAGCCACCCCCTCCGCCACAACAGCCCAGGACAGGGCGAGTATTCCAGATTGAGCGGAGAGAGACCTCACAGTGCGGGGCACTCCAAGGTACATTGCTTTTGAACAACACACCTGTTCTTGTATTGTTTGATATTGGGGCATCCGTTTCTGTGGTGGCACAGAGGTGTGCCGAGTCTCTCTACTGGGCGATTAGTGAGCTCCCGAACGTCTTCCTGGTACAGACGGCTGGGAGTCAGTTTTTGTTCTCTAATGGGATGGCACGAGACTGCGTGCTATCCATTGGTAGACATCAGATTCGGTTAGATCTGCTGGTGTTGGATACACCGAAGTACGATGTGATTCTTGGGATGGATTGGCTGTCCAAGAATGCCGTCCACATCGACTGTGCTAGCCGTAGTATTACGGTTGCTGGAGAGGTGTTACCCCTCTCACGTTCCGATGGGTCTGAGGCGGTCAGTAGCAGCATTGAGCTGCAAGTTCTGGATCAGGTCCCGATAGTGGACTCGGAGGAGTGCTATGGCCTGAACCCAGCAGAAACTCGGCTGGAGTTGGATAGGATCCCAATTGTTCGGGATTTTCCGCAGGTATTTCCGGAGGACTTGCCCGGGATGCCACCAGAGCGGGAAATCGTGTTTGAGATCCATTTGCAGCCGGGTTCTACTCCCATCTCTATTCCTCCCTACCGGATGTCGATAGTAGAGATGGTTGAGCTGAAGAAGCAGCTAGAGGAGCTGCAGGAGAAGGGGTTTATTCGTCCGAGCACCTCACCGTGGGACGCTCCAGTTCTGTTCGTTAAGAAGAAGGATGGGACACTCAGACTGTGCATCGACTACAGGCGGTTGAACGCCATCACCATCAAGAACAGGTACCCGTTACCGAGGATTGATGATCTTTTTGATCAGTTGAGGGGTGCGAAGATCTTTTCAAAGATCGATCTACGGTCGGGTACTTTCAGCTTCGGGTGAGAGAGGAGGACATACCGAAGACTGCTTTCCGGACTCGGTATGGACACTTTGAGTATACGGTGATGCCGTTTGGGTTGACCAACGCACCGGCAGCGTTCATGGACATGATGAACCGGGTGTTTCGGCCATACCTGGACACCTTCGTGGTAGTGTTCATCGATGACATTCTGATCTACTCTCGGGATGAGGACTCACACCGGGAGCATCTGAGGATTGTTTTGCAGACACTCTGGGAGCATCGGCTTTACGCCAAGTTCTCAAAGTGTGACTTTTGGATTCGGGAGGTGTCGTTTAAGGGCACATCATCGGTGAGCACGGTCTGTCTATGGATCCTGCGAAGGTTAAGGCAGTGCAGGATTGGAAGCAGCCTACCTCGGTACGTGAGATCAGGAGTTTCCTGGGTTTAGCAGGTTATTACCGGAGGTTTGTACCGGGATTCTCCATCTTGGCTTCCCCGCTTACGCAGTTGACCAAGAAGGGGCATCCATTTGTATGGACAGAGAAGTGTGAGGAGAGTTTCCAGGAACTGAAGCGGCATCTGACCAACGCGTCGATCTTGATCCTACCCGACCCGAGTTTACCTTATGTGATCTACACAGACGCATCTAGGTCAGGGTTGGGATGTGTGTTGATGCAGGAGCATAATTTGATAGCTTATGGGTCGAGGCAGCTGCGACCGTATGAGCAGAACTATCCGACACACGATCTGGAGTTGGCTGCAGTGATTTACGCGCGGAAGCAGTGGAGGCACTACCTACTTGGCAGCAAATTTCAGATTTTTACAGACCATAAGTCTGAAATACTTGTTCACTCAGAAGGAGTTGAATATGAGGCAGCGCAGGTGGCTCGAGTACATCAAGGATTATGACTGCAGTATCGAGTACACCGCGGGTAAGGGCAATATCGTTGCTAATGCTCTGAGTAGGAAGTATACTGGTGTGGTCAAGGGAGGCAGCGCCGAGGATCGAACCGAGGAGAATGACTTGGTGTGCCTGTGGCACAAATGGGAGCACTGGGAGCATGCTCAGGTGTACACTTTGACCATTCACTCGGAGTGGCTGGACAGAGTGCGGGAGGCACAGGAGAGGGATTCAGAGCGGAAGAAGCTGTCCGGAGAGGACAAAGGGGCACTACTACCGGCGTTTCAGTATAGGCAGGGACTACTGTACTTCGGGGATCGGTTATATGTGCCAGGGGATCAAGCACTACGGGATGAGATTCTGGCGGAGGCACATTCGAGCCGGTTGAGCATACACCCCGGTAGTGAGAAGATGTATCAGGACTTGCGTACCCATTTCTGGTGGCCGGGTATGCGGAGACACATTGCCACACATGTGTCTAAGTGTGCCACTTGTCAGCGGGTGAAGGTGGAGCATCAGAAGCCGGCAGGGACGTTGCAGACTTTGCCCATTCCAGTCAGGAAGTGGGGCAACATCACGATGGACTTTCTGCATGAGTCGCGTGCCCAAAGCCTTATGAAAGGTACCCCAAAAACATGCGGTAAAACGCAGATCCCGATTTGACACGAATGGTGGTTAGAATGTTTGTTTGATGGCTTGAATGGATTGAATTGGATGTTGGGTAAAATGTTGGTAAAGAACCGAAATGTTTAGATGAAACTTTCTCTATGTTGGGGTTTGATTTTGGTTCAATTGGATGGTAAAGTGGTATTGGGTAGGGGTGTTCAAAAAATCCGGAAATCCGAAAATCCGAACCACACCGAATGATCCGAAACCGAAAAAAACCGATATCCGAGAAACCGAGAAACTGAAAAACCGAGAAACCGAAAAAACCGTGTCTCTGCGGTTCGGGTTCGGTTTCTGATCCGTGTAAACCGTGGTTAACCGACCCAAACCGTGTATACTTAAAACCATAAGTCTATACACTTCCCACACCCAATCCTACCCTTTAACCCTAAATTCCTAAATCTAAGTCTGCCTCCTCAAGCCCTCACAACTCCATCGTCGATAACAGGCATAGCGGCAGACACTCCATCTCCATCTCGCCTCTTCCCCTCTCCACCTCACCGCAAGCCCTCCATCTCACGGCTCGCGCCCAGGTCAACTCAGCCTCCAAGCTTCACCGTGGTCCGTAGTGCTCGCCAAGCTCCAGCGCAAACTCCATCGCTTTCCGTCGTAGCTAATCGTCGCTTCCTCTCCATTTGTAAGTGACTTCTCTTTCTCCGTTTCTCCGTCTCTTTCTCCGTTGCACGCCTCTGTTTTGCTGTCTTCTTTGTTACTGCTGCATCAAAAGACTGCTTTCTTAGATTTGACGTGAAATGCACAAAGCTTGAACTGGTTTGGGAATTAAAATTTGTGGAAATTGATGTCTTTTATGATTCTGTGCATGGATTGTAGTTAGGGATTGGGTTGTTGTCTCCCTACTTGTTCTCTTCTCGGTTTCCTTTTCTTCAAACATATGAAAGTCTAAGCCAGCTATTGGCATGCGCTTGGCCACTTCCATGAGTTGTAGCTGGATTTATTTCAACTTTTGTTGCATCAGATAGTATTCTTCATTGTATGTAACTATGTTTTTTTCATATACTAAGTACATGCCATTCTGTTAAAATGTTTTAGAATTCGTACATGATATAGTTGTTTCACATATAGGTGCCAGGAATCATCTAAAGTTTACGGAGTTTGGCACAAGAACTAATTTGAATTCGTATTTACTGCACTTATCGTATACTTTTTATAGTTACCATCAATTTTTCTTGCTTTATATGTGGCATATGAAGCTTTTCATTTTTTTTGTTCTTTTTGAAATTCTGCATTTCTTTTTCATTCTTATTCTCACTTCTTAATATGTTTATGATCAGGTAAGAGTTCTGTCAAGTATCACACTTGCTTAATGTGTATTCTTTTTGAAACTTCTTCTACACAAAGAGTTTCTTTTTCTACTTTCGATTGCTGCCTTTTGACACCAAAACTTGTGTAGTCCATATGTTGTTCTGCTTATGAGATCATTCTGGAACAGTACTGTTGTGATAGATTGATAGCAACTAATACCCCTTATGAGGTCCTTCTTGCAACGTCAATGATGGTTGATCTTCTTTGTTCTTTGGTTCTAGGTGCAGATTAGTCTGTCAAATGATAGTCAGCAGAGGAGCCTTTCATATTTTTTATACATTTTACTAATTACTGACCTTTTTTTATCTTTCTTTCTGTATCTTTCTTTCTTTATGAAGTAGCTTTCTGTATCTTTCTTTCTTTATTTTTTTGTTTGTTTCTTTTATTGAAATATGCTTTAACTGACCTTTTTTAATTAACTTTTTAAAAGGCAATGGCTGATGAATGTGTTGTTGGGACCAAAGAGAAAGATGTGAATCCAGCCGCTCCAACTCTGAATCCAGAAGTTCACCAAGAAGTGGGGAAAAGGAAAATTGAGAAGACTAAGACGAGTGATGAAAAGAAACAGAAAGCAGCTTCTAATGCAAACCAAAAATCTGATGTCTGGGCCCATTGCACCAGGAAAGAATCTGATCCTATTTATTCTTTATGCAATTATTGCTCCATAGAACTTAGGGCTCCTAGTGCAAATGGAACCAGTTGTTTGCGTAATCATCTTGGTCGATGCAAGAAGTATCCATATAACCAAGATAAAAAGCTAGGTGTTTGTTGCCTTTTCTCAAAGGTTTCTATATGTCTACTTTGCGTATCTCTGGATCTTTATATGTCACTAGTAACAATTACTTCCATGAGGTCTTCGGAATTGGGTTGATGATTAGACAAAAGATTAAAGTTGGGGATGAAAATCTTCGTAAGATGGCTTATCAAATGAAAGAGAAGTTTGACAAATACTGGTGCAACATTGATAATATGAACATGTTTCTATTTATTGCACCGGTTCTTGATCCTAGATACAAATTGGAGTATGTGTTCTTCATTATTCAAGAAAGTTATGATGCAATAGATGCTGAAGAATTGTGTGGTAAAATAAAGAGTACATTGGATGATTTGTTTACACATTATTCTAGTGTTGTTGGAGTAGTTGGTGAATCTCTTGAAGCCAATGCACAAATCTCAAAAGAAGAATTTGCTATGGATGTTGATATGGATCCAACTGCTTTTTTAGCCAATCGGTTTAAGAAAAAGAGAGAAGAATCTTCAAGTATAGAGCTGAAATCTGAGCTAGAAAGGTATTTAAGTGAGGCAAATGAGTCATTGGAATGCAAGATTGACTTGTTGAATTGGTGGAAGGTAAATCAAACACGATTTCCGGTGATGGCAGCAATGGCAAAGGACATTCTCGCAATTCCAGCATCGACTGTAGCCTCCGAGTCAGCTTTTAGTACTGGAAGACGCGTTCTTGATGCCTTCCGGAGTTCACTAACTCCTACTTTGGTTGAGGCATTAATTTGTGCACAAAATTGGCTTAGGTCCAAAGCAATTCCAATCGATATTGAGGAGAAATTTGAAGAACTGGAGTCTTTTGAAGCTGGTATAATTTTCAACTTGAATTCTTTCATAATTATATACTAAGTTTGATTTAATGAGAATACATTTTATTTCAGAATATAAAGAATTGGCTCAAGTTTTGTCTACTGTTACTGTGGATGATTGATGCTGAGAAGCACTTGGAAAATAGTATGTTTTATGAATTTGTGAGTTAGAAAGCGATGTGAATCGCTAAATGATATTACAAACGCACCATACTAATATTGCAAATTGGCAGGTAAATGGGCACAGAAAATCGCTAGCAGAAGAAAGAACTTATCCAGATATTACTAAAGGACAGATATATCAGATCATGGACATTGGACAAATTGGCTTTTGTTGTTCGATTTTCATTTTAAACATTTCCATGTTAATGTGACTTTAGTTATGGTTATGGACATTCGAGAACATTTGAGATTCTTTATTGTACTTTAACTTATCTATTAGTTGATTTTTGTATGGAATACTATTACTGAACATCATGTTTGTTTGTGAGTTATGACTAAAATTGAGTTGTGAATTGTAGATAGATTATAGTGTGGATAACCGTAAATCGATCCGTAAAAAACCGTTTCTCTGCGGTTCGGTTCGGTTCGGTTTTTGCACAGGCACGGTTCGGTTCGGTTTCTTAATTAGAGAAACCGTACCACACGGGGTGGATTTTATTTTTGCCAAAACCCGTCCTGATCCGTCCCGTGAACACCCCTAGTATTGGGGTTGGATTTAGGTGCGGTATGGTGTTTGAAACGTTGGTTTCGGGTAAGAAATGGAAAAGTTACCTTTATGCGGGTTTATCAGAAAAATGTCGGGGTTGAAGGGTTTAAAGGTTGGAATGTGTTTGTAGGTGTTGGAATAACAAGGTTCTAGCTAGGTTCGTAAAACCGAGCGTTCAGTGAATTTTTGCGGGTTTGTGCGGGTTTGGGTTTGGGGGTGTATTTTGATGTGTTTTGGTTGGTTTGTGGTTGCTCAGCTTGATTCTGCGTTGGTGGAGCATTGTGGAACCATCGGGGTTTAGTTTGCATTTTGCGAGCCGGGAGTTGTGCTGCGGGGCAACGTTTTCGAGGTAAGGGTTCAACTGTTCTTGTTATACATATTGGTATGGGACTTTATGTATACTAGTTTAGTTGAGGCGGGTTTCCGGGTTGAGGACGGTGCTTCGATGATCCCGGGACCTGTCATATGGTAAGATGCATGTTCGTGTCTGTCCAAGGCCCGAATGGTCTTGGAGACCTCGGGTGTTCTGTGGTTTATTGGTGTGTCCGCACTGGAGGATGCCGACACTTTATTTATACCCACACCGGGAGTGCCGGTATACCATTGGGACCCTAGGACAGTTTGGGGATCATGACCCTAGCCGGTACCGTGCTATTGGATATTGGAACCTCTTGGAGAGGGCTGTCGTCTGTATTTCATTATAAGGGTCGATTGGGCGGTTGGACCGCGTATGGGATCTTTGGCTCACCTTGTTCGACGGGACATTGAATTTATATTGGTATATGTATATTTGTGCTTGTATTGCTCTATTTTGCAGGTTCGGTTGGCTACCATGTATACGAACTGTATCTTACCTCAGCCCTTACTGGGTCCTCCCGAGGACTCACCCCTTATTTGTTTACCACCTTTCAGGCATACCTGATAAGCAGCCAGCGGAGTAGATTTCCGCGGTGCTTTGGTTGTTTTGGGCTTTCAGGTATTTAACGTTCCATTTTTGGAACCTTGGTTGGTTTTGGTTAAGGGGTAGTCTCGGTTGAGGCTTTGGATTGGTGTTTCATACTTTGGTTGGACAGTTCTTAGTTGACTAACTCTTCTCTTTCTCGTTGGTTACGGTTAGCGATGGCAAAGCGGCAGTACCACGTGCGGAAACCTCCTGGGAGAGAGCAGTTCTCTGATTCCGCACTAGATATATTTAGGCTTTAGTTTTGATGGCTCTGTAGCTGTAGTGGCATGCATGTATAGTGGATCATGAGTTGTATATGGTTTATACTCTGGACATATTCTGATTTTGAACTGTCTTCTGAGTCGAGGGCGGAGCCCCGACTTGCCTATATTGTATAGACTGGATATATGATATGAAATGGCTTTTGAGACTCTGTGATCAGTTGCTATGATTTATGCTTGTTTCACCATGAACTGCGTGTTTGTATACTTGCCGTGTATGGATGTTGTAGGTTGCGAGTTGTAGTACCGTTCTCGCGCTTTCCGCTGCAGCTTTTGGTTTCCGAACGTCACGGTTGGCCTCGCCTCCGCAACCGGGCAGGGTGGCTGTGACAACACACGCGCTTGGAGGGAGGTGGCGTGTGGAGGCGCGTTGCGGGCTTGGCCGGCGCGTCCGTGCTACCTTCCGGCTTCTCCAAGGCTTGGGAACGTGTTGAAGCATTCCAAGGGTGGTGGGGCATCTTCCGAGAGGTGGTGGAGGCGCGTGGAGCGCGTGGTTGAAGTGTGCGGGCGCGTGGCAACCTTCTCGGCTTCAAGGGAGGTGAAGGTGATGCTTCCCAAAAGGGTTGGGGTCTTTTCCACTTGAATTCCCATGCGTTGGAGCATGAGGTCTTGATCTTCATTCCGCTCCTCCCCTTGTGCCATGATCTTCATAAAAGCTTGGAGTTTCTCTTGCACCTTCTTTAACCTAGACCGTGTCATGGGTCCATTGAGGCCTTGGAAGGGACTTGGCGTCTCTTGTGTGGAAGTGGGGTGGTTGTCCACATCATTCCCTCCCCCTTGAAAAGAATCCGACCTCGGATTTAGTTCTTCCATATCACCTTCAAAAGGAAGTAAATCACAAACATTAAATGTTGCATGAACATTATATGATCCATCACATGGCAAGTCAAGAACATATGCATTATCATTGATCTTCTTTGTGATTTGAAAAGGTCCATCTCCTCTAGGTGAAAGTTTGCTCTTCCTAGCTTGTGGAAACCTTTCCTTCCTAAGGTGCAACCAAACCCAATCCCCTACCTCAAAAGTCCGAAACTTCTTACCTTTATTTACCCTTTTTGCATACGCTTCATTGATCTTATTAAGTTGTTCATGAACCTTAGCATGCAAGTCTTTCATTTGTTGAACTTTCTTTTGACCACTTACATCAATTTGATCATCATGAATTAAAGCAATCAAGTCCAAAGGGGTTAAAGGATTAAAACCATACACAACTTCAAATGGACTAAATGAGGTGGAAGAATGGTATGCACGGTTATAAGCAAACTCAACATGTGGCAAACATTTCTCCCATTCTTTCAAATTCTTCCTAAGTATGGTTCTCAAGATAGTGATTAGGGTTCTATTAGTAACCTCGGTTTGACCATCAGTTTGTGGATGACTAGATGTAGAAAACATTAAGCTAGTTCCTAACCGAGACCACAAGGTCCTCCAAAAATGTCCAAGAAACCTAGAATCCCTATCACTCAGAATTGACATAGGAAGTCCATGATATTTAACAACATGCTTGAAAAACAATTCGGCCACTTTAGATGCATCATCGCTCTTATGACATGGAATGAAATGTGTCATTTTAGAGAATCTATCAACAACCACAAAAATAGCGTCATGTCCATGGGAGGTTGTAGGCAAACAACTAACAAAGTCCATGCTAATATCAACCCAAGGGAGAGTAGGAGAAGGAAGAGGAGTGTACTTTGTTACCAACACCCGGTACGTAATTAAGTTAATTACGTATTTAAGTTTAATTACCGGATTTTCAATAATTTCTGTTTCGGGACTTGCTTTGCGTGTTTGGTATTTGTGGATTTGATTTGGTAAATTTTGGGGCAACCCGGGAAGGATTTAGAATTAATTATGCGGTTGCGCGTAATTCCCTAGAGTTGCAATTCTGAGTGAGTCGGGACTTATAATTGGATAAGAAAAATAGGTTTTATGGGTTTTGTGATGTCCTGAGTATGTGGCTAAAGTTTGGTTCCAATCGGAGTAAGTTTGGTAAAAAGTTGCATTTTCGGGCTGAGCGAAAATGCAGTTTGTAAGTGTGTGAGATATTTGGAAATTGAACATTTTGGAAGAAAAGAATGGAATGGGGCGGATGGGTGATGAGAAAAGAGAAGGACATGTGTCACTTGTTGAGTGAAGAAGAGAAGGAAAAGAAAAGGATTTTGGAAAGAAATGTATGTATTTATGTAATAATACATATGTGTGTAAGTAGTAAAGGAAATGGTATTAATTGGACATTTTGGGAGAAAAGGAGAGTGATGGGCGGATGAGAGAGATGGCGGAAGGGACACATGTCCCTTCTCAATTGAAGAAGAGAAGAAAAGGAGGGATTTATGGGAATATATATGTGTATATGTAAATAATACATATATACATATATGTAAAGAAAAGAAATGTTAGTCAACACTTTTACTTCTTCATCTTCTTCATCCGAAACCTTCTCTCTCTCCCTCACTTGCGCCATTTTTGGAGCTTGGAGCTCACAACTGTTTTCCGTCGTTTGGCGACCAAACTTCGAGGTATTGCACTTAAATCGTTCATTGGGTTGTATGGATCAGTAATCTGAAGTATGTTTTGAAAGATTCAGTGTGGTTTACAAGTTATGAGCATTTGAATTTTTGAGTGAATAGTGTCATATGCTCCTTTGTTTGATTTTTCGGTTCCTAAGCGTTCTCGGCACTTCCTGGTGCGTGTTTGATAACAGGAACATAGGAAGAAACGCACCCGAGGTGGTGCCGATTCGCGTCTGAAAATTTGGGTGTAATTTTCGACAGAGAATTCTGTGAAAGGTAAGGGCATTTCTGTGTTCAGAATAGAATTCCGATTTCGTTAGTGTAATCGGTTCTGTTAGAAGAGGCTCGGTGTGAAAGCCGTTTTTCCCGGCCCGAGCCTCGGTTTTGGCGCCATTGTTAGTGATTGATTCTGTGAACTCTGAATGTGAATTGTGTATCTGTGATTGTTTCTGGACAGGGAGTTGCTTTGAAATTGGGCAGAAACTCTGCCGAAATTTCTACCGGAACCGTCGATCGAGAATTCGGATTCGGACTTCAATCGGAGGTAAGGGTTCAGTGTGTGTTTAGGAGTATTGCTTTGCGTAGTAAGCATACTCGGATATAGACTGAGGCTAGGTTCGGAAGAGGGGAGTGCCCCGATGACGCCGACATAGTTCCTGGTATAGGCATTGTTGTGCAGGAACCGATTGGGATTCCGATATACCTACGATGGTTATCGATGATTTATATTGATTGCCCGATGGTTAGAAGTCGCTCCCCGAGCTGGTACCATGCTCTACCGACCGATTGTGATTGGACGCATAGCCATTGCCGGTTTACCGGGGCAGATCTCGCCATGGTCCATAACAATGATTGTTATCGTTTCGATTGTGAATTGAATGTGACTGTGATTGACCGACTGCATTGCATATGTTTGATTTTGTTCCATTGATTGAGCATTTGATTGATTGGTGAGATGCATTGTGTATCGTATTCGTTATGTTTCCGATTGCAGGTTCTTTGTATCGCCTGTTATAGTAACTGCGCTATGTCTATACCTGTTCTCTTACTAAGTTCTTCGAGAACTTACCCTTATGTCTACCATTTCAGGAAAAGGAAAGGAAAAGCAAGTCGCCGAGTAGAGGCGAGGTTGCTAAGACTTGAGGTTTTGGACTTGAGGTGCAGCAGCAGTAGCTTCAAGTGGTGCGGTTGGACTCGCGTGTTCACCACTTGGTTGGTTTTCTTGTATTCGAACTTGGTTACGGCTCGTATAATGTACATAACATGCATGTTTAGTTTTGTAAGTTTGGTTGTGTAAGTGGTAAGATTTGCATAAGTGTTTAAGTTCGTGTTCGAGAACCATTGGTTTTCGCCGTGAAATTTTCGGGTTTTGGTTCGATCGGAGGGTCGGGCGACCCCTCCCTTGGAGCGGGCGGTCGCTGGATCATTCCCGTAGAAGGCGGGGATCGGGCGAGGTCGGGCGACCCCTCCCTTGGAGCGGCGGTCGCTGGACCCCCGGGTTTTGGAGGCGAGCGGCCGGGCGACAGGCCGGGCGACCCGGCCTTTGGAGCGAGCGATCGCACTGGTCGAGCGAGAGGCCAGGCGACCCCTCTCCTCAGTCAGGCGGTCGCCTGGTCCACTCAGCAAGGTGGGCAGCGAGTTAGGCGATGGTTCAGGCGACCCGGGCTTGGGCCCGGACGGTCGCCTGGACCCCGTTTTCGAAATTCTTGGTTCTTTTCAACCCCCTTCGCGTAGGTAAGTGTCTTGGGGGCTTGGTTGAACACTTTTGTTTGAGTTTAAGGTTTTATGTTAAGGTTGTGAGTGAGCCGTCGCCGCCAGCACCCCCCTTTCCCCGATTTGGTTCCGTTCTGTGTGCGCTTCCGCGAGTGCGGGGTGTGAGGGTGCGGGGGTGGGGTGACATACTTCCCTTTTGGTTGGAGAGTGACTTTTACCTTGTGACAAGTGATGCACCTTGCACACATCCTTGTGACATATTTCTTCATGCCCGGCCAATAGAATTTTTCCTTCATAGTCTCTAGTGTCTTTTGGACACCAAAATGGCCCATTAGGCCGCCACCATGTGCTTCTTTAGTGATGACTTCTCTTATGGAACTCCTTGGTATGCATAGCTTTTAAACTTAAACAAGAAGCCATCAAATATGTAGTAGCCATTTCGGCCACCCTTAGCACAAGAAGCATATATCTCACCAAAATCAAGGTCATGCTCATACATATCCTTCAAACAATCAAATCCTACAATCTTAGCATCAAGAGAAGAAAGAAGCACATATCTCCTAGATAAGGTGTTGGCTACAACATTCTCTTTTCCTTTCTTGTACTTAATCACATAGGAAAATGATTCAATAAATTCTATCCATCTAACATGCCTTTTGTTTAAGTTGCCTTGACCTTTAAGGTACTTCAAGGAGAGGTGATCCGTATGAATCACAAACTCCTTAGGCAACAAGTAATGACTCCACATTTGCAAGGATCTCACAAGAGCATAAAGCTCTTTATCATAAGTGGAGTAGTTCAATGTAGCACCATTCAATTTCTCACTAAAATAGGCAATGGGGCGGCCCTCTTGGTGCAAAACGGCACCAATGCCAATCCCACTTGCATCACATTCAATTTCAAAGACCTTCTCAAAATTAGGCAAAGCAAGCAAGGGAGCACTCATCAATTTGGACTTTAAAGCACGAAAAGACTCCTCTTGGGTTTTACCCCATGCAAACACAACATTTTTCTTAGTTAACTCATGTAAAGGGGCGGCAATAGAGGAAAAGTCCTTGATAAACCTCCTATAAAAACTAGCAAGACCAAGAAATGATCTCACTTCGGTTATGGACTTAGGAATGGGTCATTCCTTTATTGCTACCACTTTACTTTCATCAACTCTAACTCCATGCTTTCCCACAAAAAATCCAAGAAAATTATTTTCACTTGTAGCAAAGACACATTTTTCAAACTTAGCATACAACTTCTCAAGTCTAAGTGTATCTAAAACATGCTTCAAGTGATCAGTATGCTCAACATGATTCTTGGAATACACCAAAATGTCATCAAAGTAAACAACCACAACTTTCCAATGAAATGCCTCAAAACATGGTTCATTAATCTCATGAAAGTACTAGGCGCATTGGTTAATCCAAAGGGCATAACATTCCATTCATACAAGCCAATTTTAGTCTTAAATGTCGTTTTACATTCATCACCCTCTTTCATTCGAATTTGATGATAACCACTTTTCAAGTCAATCTTAGAGAAAAAACATGAACCACTCAATTCATCAAGCATATCATCAAGTCTAGGGATAGGATGTCTATACTTTACAGTGATAGTGTTGATAGGTCGGCAATCCATACACATCCTCCAAGTGCCATCACTTTTGGGCACTAAGATGACCGGCACGACACATGAAGAAAGGCTCTCTTTGATGAAACCCTTTTGGAGCAACTCTTGCACTTGTGCTTGAATCTCCTTGGACTCTTGAGGGTTAGTCCGATAGGCGGCATTGTTGGGAAGTGGAGCACCCAGAATCAAGTCAATTTGGTGCTCAATCCCTTTATATGGAGGGAGGCTGCAAGGGTTCTCAAACACATCCTCATATGCCTTCAAGAGATCCTGCACATCCAAAGAAAGAGAAGATACTTGCTCAAGTGTTAGCATGCATGAAGTTGGAACCATGAGAAAACAAGTTTTGTTTTGCAAAAGTGATCTTTTGAAATCTCTCTCTTTGGCCAAGTGGGGTATGCACTCTTTTTTTCTTACTTGCTCACTTGAGGTGTTTCCCACATATGCACACTCCTTCTTTTCTCTCAAGGATCCTTGATCCTTCTCACTCTTTTCTCTCTTCTCCCTTCCCATTTCCCTTCTTCTACTCTCGGCCTTATTCGCCAAATGGATTTGATCTTGTAGAGCTTGAGTGGGTGTGAGTGGAAGTAGGGTGAGGTTTCGGTTTTGGTGAGTGATGATGTACTTGTTGGTATTTCCATGATGAATGACATGTTTGTCGAATTGCCATGGCCTCTCAAGTAAGATGTGAGTGGCTTCCATCCTCACTACATTACAAGTGATGGTGTCTTCATACTTGCCAATTCGGATTGGCACCTCCACTTGCTTCACCACCTTGACAAATGATCTATCATCCACCCATTTGAGTTGGTAAGGTTTCAGATGGAGCTTGGTGGGAATATGTAACTCATTTACCATATCTTTACTCGCGGCATTCACACAACTACTGCTATCAACAATAAGACTACATAGTGTGCCATTCACCAAAGCCCTTGTTTGGAAGAGGTTCTCTCTTTGTGAAGTTTCGGTTAGCTTTGGAGAACTTTGGAGAACCCTTTTGGTGACCAAGATATGCCCCTCAAGAGGCAACTCTCCCTCTTCTTCCTCGGTTTCTTCATTCGGAAGTTCATGTGGAACCTCCTCCTCATCTTCGCTTGAGATGTCACCATTTGGTTTAATCACCATAACTCTCTTCTTGGGACATTCTCTTGCATAGTGTCCCTTGCCAAGACACTTGAAACATTCAACAATTCTTGCTTGAGATGGCAGGTTTGTGGGTTTGGAGGGGTAGGTTGGTTTCGGTTGTGGGTTGGAATAGGGAGTGGGGTGAGATGGTGGTTTTGGTTGTGTGTGGGAGTGATAAGGGCGCTTGGAGGTGGCGGTTTGGTAGGGTTTGGAGGTGGATGGCTTCCTTGTGGAGGTCGGTTTGCTCCATGTGTTTCGGTTGGAGGTGTGGTAGGAAGTGTAGGAACTTCCTCTCTTCAATTGTTTCTCCACTCTTATGGCCTTGTGCACTAACTCTTGATAACTTCCATAGTCACAAAGCTCCACCGCTTGAGAGATGTCATCTCTCAAACCATACAAAAACCGAGCCATCCTTGCTTCATGGTTCTCCTTGACATTAGCTCTCATCAAGGCGCTTTCAAGCTCCTTTTGGTAGTCTTCAACACTTCGGTTGCCTTGGGTGACGTGTTGCAACCTTTGAGCACATTCTCTTTCATAGTAGCATGGGATGAACCGAGCTCTCATGGCGTGCTTGAGCTCCTCCCAAGTGTCAATGGGAGCTTGGCGGTTTCTAGCTCTTGCTTGATGCTCTTGCTCCCACCAAATGATGGCATAGTCATGAAGTTCAATGATAGCTAGTTTGTGTTTGGTAGCATCATTGTACCCCATGACATCAAATACTCTTTCGGTTTTGTTCACCCAAGTGAGGTACTCCGCCGGATCACTTGAGCCATAGAAAGGTGGAACTTGAAGCTTCACGTTGTTGAGAGCGTGTTGATCTTGAACTTGGCCTCTCTCTCCTAGGTTTCGGTTAAACCCTCGATGGAAGTGGCCTCTTTCATGCTCTTCTTCTTCATCTAGGTCTCTTTCAAGATAGGCTCTTGCTTGCACCCTATCTTCTTGCTTGCACCCTATCTTGAAAGATTCTTCTTCTAGGGTTTCGGTTTGGTGGTGCTCCATGGTATTCTTCATCACTACTCTCCAAAACCTCCTCAACTATTCGGCCCCTCCTTGGTGGAACAAGAGGCCGAAGTTTAGGAGCATTTTGAGGCGTCTTTTAGGGCGGTTCCATGTGGCCATCCTCCCTTCTAGGGAGTTCGGTCACTCCTTGTGCATGGGAGCTCTCCATTAGCTTGCCTTGAGCAACCTCAAGTCTTGTAACCTTCTCATTTGTAGTGACCATTTGAACCTTGATCTCTTTAAGTTCTTGCGCAAGGTTGGCAAGAGTTTCTTCCAAACTTGGCTTGGGAGGAGGTGATGAAGAAGAGTCGGTTGACATACCTACAACAAAGATTCCTCTCTTTTGCAATTGAAAATATGAAGTTAGTAGTATAAAACCCTCTCTTTATGTTGTATTCTCTCTTGTGTTTCACTCAAGGAGGATTCTCTTATGGTGTATCACTCTTGATTGGCTTCAACCTCTCAAGTCCACAACCTCTTTCAACCTTGTTCAAGGAAGACACAATAATGGACACAAGAACAAACTAGTAAAACCGAAAACAAGTAGAAAAAGAGAGCTTTAGTTACTTGAAACTAGGTTTTGAAAAGTTTAAAGGTAGTTGGGGGTTGAAAGAAGTAAGGTGTGGTATGAGAAAGGTCTTTTGCAAACAACAAACACCTTTTGATGCAAGATGTTTAGAACTTTTAGATCAAATGTACTTTTTGTGATGAACTTTGTATGAACACAAGATGAACTTGACGAACTTGCAAGAACACTTGATGAACACAACTTTTCTCTTTCTTCAAAAGTTGCACTTTTCTTGATCCTTTTTCAATAACAACAAACTTTTTCACTTCACAACATCATAGCATCATACAAACAATAACTTTTTACACTTTCACTTTGTAAGAAATGGCATGAACGTTTCGGCCACACTTAAGAAAGGTAGAAAGTAGTTTCTTCAAATTTTGCAAGTCAAAACAAAGGTTCTTTGAAGAAACTTACAACATAAACATCAACCAAGCAACAAAGCTCTGATACCACTTGATGTGATCACTAAAAAGGATCAACACTTGAAAGATCTAGCTTGGAAGATGAACAATAACAAGATGATACTTTCGGCCTTAACCTAGAACCTCTTCACTACAAGATGAAGCAATGCTTGGAATGCCAAGGGAAGAAGATGGATCTAGCACCTCTTAACTACTTGATTAAGCAATACTAGATATAATTCTTGAACCAAAATTATGGAACAAGGGAATGGATTGAAGAAGTGAGAAACCAAAGCCAAAATGCTCTCAAAATGGAGTCAATATTTTCGGCAATATGAGTTCTACTTGGCTGAAATGTGGGTGCTAACCTAAATACATGGAATGGTGGTAGTGGAGGTTATTACCCAAAGTGTGGCTAACACTTTTGGTAACAACCCCTTAAGTCTTCCTACCATTCTCATGCATATAGCATAAGGTATTATGACACTACCTAAAATGGTGAGGGAGAGTGGGAGGATTCCACCATGTTTTGTAATGGAGGGTAAGGACCAACCATTACTTCAAACTAGTGAGTAAGGACCTCCACTAACTTACTTTCCCTCCCATTTCCTAAATATCACAAATAACATTCAAATACATTAAGCTGAAATCTGATGGAAAAGGTGAAATATCCGAATTACCCTTGGTGGGGTGTGTCACACATGCGCTTGGAGGGAGGTGGCGCGTGGAGGTGCGTTGCGGGCTTGGCCAGCGTGTCCGGGCTACCTTCCGGCTTCTCCAAGTCTTGGGAACGTGTTGAAGCATTCCAAGGGTGGTGGGGCATCTTCCGGGAGGTGGTGGAGGCACGTGGAGCCCGTGGTTGAAGTGTAGGGGAGCGTGGGGCGCGTGGCAACCTTCTCGGCTTCAAGGGAGGTGAAGGTGATGCTTCCCAAAAGGGTTGGGGTCTTTTCCACTTGAATTCCCATGCGTTGGAGCTTGAGGTCTTGATCTTGATCTTCATTCCGCTCCTCCCCTTGTGCCATGATCTTCATAAAAGCTTGGAGTTTCTCTTGCACCTTCTTTAACCTAGACCGTGTCATAGGTCCATTGAGGTCTTGGAAGGGACTTGGCGTCTCTTGTGTGGAAGTGGGGTGAATGTCCACATCAGTTGGGCACCCGCACATAGTGGAGAAGTGGTGGATGCCCTTCGCGCTGCTCTCGCGGGGCCAGGAGGTATGCATTGATCAGCTGTCTTCTTATTTTCCATAACATATACTGAATCTTTGTGGTATCCATATGCTCCTGACCGTCCTGGTGAGGAAAAGGGGAAGAGGGGGTCTATGTGCGCCACACTGCAGATTCATCTTGCCTGCGCGTACAGGAAAAATGCTCCTCCTACCGCAGAGAAGGTACTAGGTGTCATCGAGCCCTCACGAAGGAAGAGACTAGCCATTGGCATTGGCGCGCCGCTCTTAGGCAAGGCTAAGAGGAAGAAAGTGGCTAGCGACGCGGCGCAGCTCCGTGAGGAGAGGACTCCTCGAGAGTCAGGCCAGGCGAAGGCGCAAGGGCCTGTTCAAGGAGAAGTTCCCAGTGCGAAGGATGTGATCAAGGGGGAACTTCTGGAGACACCCCTGGAGAAGAGACGGTTCGCGAGACTCCTGTAACAGAGACCACTGGCCCTTCTCCTGTAGATACGATGATGGTGGCGGCTGTAGACACCAGGTGTCTGGATGCCTTTGTTTCTGGGCTGCTGGCGAGCCCCCTGGGGCGGGTGGTGAAAGTGAACTTATGCAGGCTGTCGCAGTCGAGGCCTCTCCTTAGGTGGTCGTTTCACCACCAAAGGGGATAACATCAGCAGGCGATCTCCTGCTGTCCATGAGGAAGAAGGCTAAGCTGGTTGCGAGAGCCAGCAGTTCCGTGGGAGAAAAGGCGACAACGGCCCCTGCAGGGAGTGGAGCACCCGTCCTAGTTGATACACAACCAGGAGTGACAATCGAGGTTGAGGGAGCTTCCCCAACAAGCAGCCAGGCTTCCCAAAGGGCAGGGGCTCTAGAGGGGGTGCCCCCAAGTATCCCGGTTACCATCGTCAGCAATGCCTTGGTGGTGAAGGAGGCCCCAGAGAAGGCGAGTGCCTGGGATGTGGCTCACCCTACCAGCGAACCATCTGGGAGTGGCAGCTAGCTAAAGCCACAACCCCAGCCATCGACTGATGAGCTCGCCATGGCCCTGGACCAGGGCCCTTCGCGGGGTAAGTGTCATTCTCGTGGGCGGTTGTGTTCCAAGTCTTTCTCAATTGCACTAATGAGTCATTTGATGCAGGGAAAGAGTCTTTTGGCCTGCGTGGAAGCATTTTCCAGAGTGTGGTGGATCTGGGTGTGGTGGATCTGGGTGCAGCAGCAACCGTGCTTGAGGAGACTGGGGTTTGTTTGCACTTCCTTGAGGGGAAGCGCGTTGCAGCCCAGAAGACCCCCAAGTGGTCTGAGGACCCAGCTGCGCTCAAGTCCCTGAGGGAGGAGCTCAGGGCGAAGGAATATGAGGAGGAGGGCATGCCCCTGAAGGGGGCATGAGACCCTATTTTCCTGTTGAACAACAAGTCTTCCTTGTTGCTGAGAGGGGAGAACACGCTGTTGTCCTGCTCGGAGGGGCTTCACACCCCCTTCGATAGAGAGTTAATGGATCGCAGCTTGGACCCCCCAGTCGAGTTCATGAAGGAGGCTGCCAAGCACAACTTGCAGGTGAGGCATCTCCCCTACTTCTTCTTCCACCTCTTTGATTGTCCGATTGGTGACCTCCACTTGGCCATTGGATTGGGGGTTTGCCACTGGGGCATAGATGATGTGGACATCAGCCCCATCTTTGTGATAAAGGGGAACCATTCCTCCAGAGGGTCTAAAGGACCCTTGGCGAAGGCTTGGATGAAGAAGAAGCGACCCTCTAAGCGCCGGCGAAGCCCCAAAGCGAAGCCACACTTGGCGAATCTCCCGGAGGGGTCCTTGAACGCCTCCGCCTTGCTAAGGCTAAGTTCCAAGACGAGGCCGTGCTTGCGAAGTCCCATCGGCGAGCCCATGGCCCTTGGCGAACCCATGGTTCTTGTGGCGAACCCATGGCCATTGGCGAACCCGTGGCCATTAGCGAACCCATGGCCCTTTGCGAGGCCAGGGCGTCTCCCGCGGATCCATGGTCCCTTTGCGAACCCATGGCTCCTCCAGCGAGGCCATGGTCATCGGCGAAGACCCTGTGCCACACTTCCAGATGCAAGCAAAGCCCCAAGTGTTCGCCAGCCTAAAGGAGCCTCCCTACGCAAGTCAGGCGAACCCTTCAACTTATGCAGAGGCCCTTCCTCCCATTTCCCGCCAATTCCAGTTCTGGGAAATTGGACGCCGCCAGAGCAGGTAGCCTACAATGTCACATCATCTGCCACCTCTCATTTCGCCCACCCTAAATCAGGGAAGATGGTTCCCTTGTCAAGTCACTCATTATTCTCCTTTACCATTTCCCTTCTATATAAGGAGCTTGTAACCATTGTAAACCCTAGAACTCATATATTGTAAGAACACATATCCGCCGCGAATCGGCCATATTGTTCTTCTTGGGTCTCAAATCTTGCTCCACCAATCCATTAGTGATCCATTGCAAGAGGATCCAATATAATACCTAGCATTGTTTGATCTCGTAGTCAAAAGGTTCTAGGTCCCATTTTCCTTTCCCAGGCATTTTCAAGGGCATTGCCTCACCTCATAGTGAGGAGGTTCCCTTGGCCAAACTTTGTGTTCTTCGTTTTCTCCCTCTGTTTTCGTTTCCACTCTTCTGGAAACCGCCTCCAACGAGCTAGATCCGAGCTTGTGATCACGAACCCCCCTGTGATCACATCAATAGAGCATGCGGATCCTGTTGTCCTCAGCCAATTGCTGGACGCTGTGGTTGGCGAGTTGGCTTCCGTTGTCTGTGATGATGGCGCGAGGGCTGCCATATCGACAAACGATGTTCTTCCATAGGAATCTGATGATCTTGGAGGATGTTATCTTCACAAGGGGTTCGACTTCAATCCACTTTGTGAAATAATCCACAACGACAACACAGAACCGGTACTGACCTGTCGCCTTTGGCATTGGTCTGATGAGATCGAGACCCCAAAGGGTGAAGGGCACAGGGTTTGTGAGTGCTGGTAATTCTTTGGATGAGTCCTTCTTCAAGGATGGCCAATAGTACCCCTGGCGAAGGGCTTTGTGGGATAGTACCTCCGCAGCTATGTGAGCACCATAGCTGCCCTGGTGGATGGTTTCCAGAACAGCATGTCCCTCCTTGGTGGTGAGGCAACGTTAGAGAGGCGAAGAGAATCCACGATGCCACAACACCCCGTTTATGAGGACGGATCTTGTCACTCGAATGTGGGTGTGCGGATCTGTGGGGATCCTCTTAAGTTGGGCGATGATAGGGGTTCACTAATCATCCAGATCTTCTTACGTTCCAAGTGACCCAATGTGTAGTGTCCCGTCGATCGACAATCGTGCCATAGTCTCTAATGTGGAGGGTGTCTTTCCCTTGGAGAGCATATCTGCTATGGTGTTCTCGGAATGAGGGATGTGAATGAAAACTGCCTCCTCGAAGTTCGATCGCAGGGAGTTGAGAAGCTTGAGGTACTTAATCAAAGTGGCGTCCTTGCACTCTCAGCACCCCTAAACTTGGTGTATGACCAGTTGGGAGTCGCTATGAATGTGTATTCGGCGAATACCCACTTTGATGGCCAGTTTGAGCCCTGCGATGAGGGCTTCATACTCTGCAACATTATTAGTTACTGGGAACAGAAAAGACTCGCGGAGGGTAGTTTCCATACCTAGTGGTCCATGCAAGTAGACACCCCCTCCTGGAGATGCCGCTTTGGATACGCCATCAACATACATCCCCCATTCTGGAGGCGGAGGCTCAAGTGTTGGGGCTTGTTCCTGAGGCGTGGAACAATCAGCTACCTTTCTTGAGAATTCCGCCAGGAAATCTGCGAGGGCTTGACCCTTTATCACCTTCCGAGGCTCATAGTTGATGTCGTATCCGCTTAGTTCAATGCACCACTTTGCGAGGCCGCCTGAGTGCTCCGGTCGTTGAAGGATCTCCTTGATCGGTAGGTCCGTTCGCACTGTGATCATGTGCCCTTGGAAGTAGGGCTTGAGTTTCCTGGCCGCGTAGACCAATGATAGGATCGCCTTTTGTAACGGGGGGTACCTTATCTTGGTGGATTGTATGGTGTGGCTGGTGTAGTAGACCGGCCACTGTTTGTCAGCTTCCTCCTTGATGAGAACTGAGGCAACACTGTTGATCATTGTGGAGAGATATAGGACAAGGTCATCGCTTGGCCTGGGACACTTGAGGGTGGGCAGATCCTGTAGGTGCTGCTTGATGGTGTTGTAGGCTGCTTGGCAATCTTCCGTCCACTTGCAAGCTTTCCTTTTCCGGATCTGGTTGAAGAGCGGCTTGCAACGGTCACTGAGCTTTGATATGAATCGACCCAGGGCTACTAACCTTCCTGTCAGTTGTTGGACATGTTTTAGCCCCCTTGGAATGCGGAGGTTGGCGATGGCTTCGATCTTCTTGGGATTGGCGCGAATCCCTCCCTTCGAGACCTGGTATCCTAGAAATTTCCCTTCGCCAATGCTAAAGATGCACTTCGTTGGATTCAAGAGCATCTTGTATGCGTGGAAGTTGGCGAAGGTCTCATCTAGGTCCTCCAGGTGCTTGGTGGTGGCTTTACTCTTCACTACTATGTCGTCGACATAGGCCTCAAGGTTCCTTCCTATCTGATCCGCGAAGACCCTGTTCACCAACCTTTGAAAGGTCGCCCCTGCATTCCTCAAGCCAAAAGGCATGCAAATATAGTGGTAGACCGCTTCGCCGGTTGTGAAGGCGGTCTTCACAACATCCTCAGGATCCATGAATATTTGATGGTAGGCACAGGAGATCTCGACTTCTTCAAAGCCACCAGATAGGTCAGGGGCTGTCTCGCTCTCTGGCACAAGCTCCTCAGCGGCTTCTTCCACTTTGGCTCCATGCTGAGGCAGTTGAGAGGGGCCAGCAAGCGCGTTGACATAGTTACCACTAGCCACGTTCGGGTTGACGTAGATGTAGGCATCGCTGGCGGAGCTGCGGAACACCAGTGTTAAGGTGCGCACGTCACAGCGAATGTGGAATTTAGTCTGTGTGGTGCGCCCAACAATGGCATTGTAGGATGAGGGGAGGTCAAGGACGATGAAGTCCACGAAACTGGAGTGGCAGACTTGCCTGTTGTCCTTAGTGGCGCCGACCATCATAAATGGGAGTGTGATGGCCCCCAAGGTTGGGATCTCTTCCCATCCGATCCCAAAGGTTGCTCCCATCTCTGACTTAATTTGAGACAGGGGTACCTTAGCCTCAACAAGTATGTGCTTGTAAATGACGTTGGCATTAGCCCCCGTATCCATGTAGATCTAGCCAAAGTCCCATCCAACGATGCGGGCTGTGATGATCAGTGGGTCTAAATGGGGGATCACCACAGAGGTCCCATCGCGGCAATGGATGAGCTGGCTGACTGTGTGATCAAGCTGATAGATCTGTCTCATATAACGGTGCCTCGCAGCTGCGCCTTCACACTGAGTGATCACACTGATGTGGCTCCTGGCAAGTGGGAGTTGATCCGCACCCCCATGGGCCCTGTGATGGTCCTTTCTGTGACCCTCCCAGTCGTCTTCGCGCTTGTGCCCCCTGGGAACCTCTTTGCGGGGAGGGGTTGCGGACAAGGAACTCCGTGAGCTTCCCTTGAGCAATCATCTCCGCCAGCATGCGCTTGAGCTCCACGCACTCTTCAGTGTCGTGGCCCTTGTCGCGATGGTAGCGGCAGTACTTGTTTAGCCTCGCAACTCCTTTGGGAAGGAAGCGAGGCCATTTGGTTATCTCCCTCCTCTGTTATAGGGCTTGGAAGATGTTGGTAAGGGAGTCCCTGAGCGGGGGAAGGGTTGGATATGGCTTGTCCCTGCTGCCTTGTGGAGGTTGCTGCCTCTACTGTCTGTGGCCCCTGGAATCCGG
This sequence comes from Stellera chamaejasme, assembly GCA_024586325.1. Classification (NCBI taxonomy): domain Eukaryota; kingdom Viridiplantae; phylum Streptophyta; class Magnoliopsida; order Malvales; family Thymelaeaceae; genus Stellera; species Stellera chamaejasme. The sequence goes on along the minus strand of CM044984.1, from coordinate 22,385,332 downwards.
CACACGCGAGGGTTGCCTCCTCGTGTCAGTTATGGCGCCCTTGAGAAAGGGCCTGGTGACCTCCTCAGTGTGATCTAGTCGCCCTGTCGAGGAACTGCTCCATGTTGCCAGGAGGGTTGGTGTGCACGTCGATGAAGTACAGGGAGTCCCACTAGAGACCCCGTATGGCTGTTAGAAAACGAGTCTCCTCACCCAGGTTTGGGACCTGGATAGATTCCCCCTGGAATCGTTGGATGTAGTCCCTCAAGGACTCATCCTTCCTCTGACGCACCTTAAGTAGGTGCCCTGCAGTTTTGGGCGGAGGCTTGGAGACAACAAAGTGGTTAGAGAAAACACGGGAGAGTTCCTCAAAGGAGTCGAACTGCTTACTGCAAAGGGTGGTGTACCAATTGGCGGCGGCTCCAGTGAGGGTAGAGCTGAAAGCCCTACAGAGAGTGCTGTCGTCCGCCCTTGCGCTAGAGGTGGATGTCTGGATCTGAAAGACCGTCATAGGCATCCAGCTTGGGCTGGCGAAATTGCTCCGGAAGTGGAGCCTCTAGGATCTTTTGAGTGAAAGGTTGGGTCCAAAGGTGGTCTAGACCCAGGCTGGCAGAGTAAGGTGCGTTGGCCCTTACCTCCCTCTTCTCCATTTGTTCCAGACGCCGGGCGAGGGCTGCTAGCGGCAGAGTGATCTAGATCAGGGTAGGTTTCCTGCTGTGGTGGAGCAAGAGGAAGTTCCTGGTGACTCTGTGGTTGCTGGTTTTCTCGGACGGCCCTTGCGGCCAGAGTGCCGCGCAGGTTTTTGGCGACCGCCTCCATGATCGCCGCGAGGATAGCGGGATCGAGACCGGCCAGTGTGGAATTTTGAATGGTGTTGTGTGGCGCCCCCACCACACCGGCCTGTTGGATGTGGTTCGTCGAGAGGGCGACATGCCCAGTTCGCACGGCAACGTCCACTGTCACCCCCCACCGGCTCCGGAAACTGGCGGAAGCTGGAAGCGCCTGCGGCGGGTGAACGCAGAGTTTTCTCTTAAAGGGTGTGGACCTGAAACCAGTCCCTTAAAACATTTTCTTCTAGTTTTAAGGTTAATACGTGTTTGCATATTTTAAGATGTCTTACTAGTCCTAAACCTGCACCCGAGACATGTTGGTGGTTTACAGGATATCGCGCGTGCAGAAATTAAAGCAGAATGTGAATAATATCGGTAGAACGAGTTCCGCCCTCTGCGTAGGGTCGGAAACTCCCACAATAATAAACAGACCAGAAATACCCAAATGCTAAAGTGTCTACATGCAGACTACACCTACAGAGCCGAGCCACAGTGCGGAATTTATACCTCGCTACTAGCTGCTGCTGCTAAACATACACAGAAAAATAACGTCTTATTATAGATAAATACTGACAGATCACAGAAGGGATCTAACGAGAATACCCCCAGTCAGCACTCTACCTCAGACAAAACAGAAATGCAGAACAAGCACCGCGGGAGATCTACTCCTCAGGTCGTTTGCCCGGATTCCCTAAAAATATTAAATACATGGTGGTGAGTTCTCGAAAGAACCCAGTAAGGGGGTAGGTACGATAACGGGATAACATTTAAAACAATTTTGCCTGCACAAAAAGGGTTAGCGTGCAATGATCTAACAGATAACATAATCCTAAACATATAAATATGATATGCAAAGTCATGATGCTCAGAAGTCCCGTCGGACTATGTTAACGACCATGGTTGGCATACCAGAATCACTGGCGTTCCCATCAGTAGATAACAGATGGTACAACCCATACAGGTGGTCCCCGACCACCGACAAAGACCCTACGGCGGCTTGTTAAGCTCACGCCGATTATCGGGATCAGAGCGCATGATACCAGCGAAGGGGTGATCATCCCCTAATTGTCACAGAAGCGGCATAAGCCGGCACAAAACAGAATACTGGTCCGTCGTTGACCCCCAATAAGCATCACCGATATAGCAGAGGTCCAGAAAGCATAGCAGATAATGGGTCCGTCATCGACCCCCGATACATAATAGGTCCAGAAACATAAAACCACGCAAACCGCTACGTACCTTGTGACTAGCCCCGGGAGTCACTGGGCCCCACCCTCGACCCGAGTACTAGACCTTAACTAACCTAATACACATAAATGCGCATTAAGAAAGTTAAACCCCTTACCTTGACAAAACTGGATAATCTACTGGGGTCCCCTGACGCTCCTCAGTAGTATTCCAGAAAGTGCAGAATTACTCTGCCAGAATCAGAAACACGGAATAACTTTAGTTATTTCACTAAAGTTCCTTATGTTGGGAATTTATTCAAAATTAACACTTAAATCCTTCAACTTTTCAGAAATTTGCAAAAGTACCACAATGTTCACAGATTTGCAGAAACGACAACTTTATGCTTAAAGTGTCCCAAAATTTATTCCATAACTTAATATGGCTAACTTTCCCTTACTTTTCCATAAGGTACATTTTAGTACCCAACTTCTGCTAAGTTACAAAATATCCAATTTTTTTACCACAACTTTAAAACATACCAAATACACTTAAAACATGTTTCTTTTCAACCTACACCAACAAAAAACACCCAACAGATTCGGCCTCAACCCAAACTTCCCAACAACATGCTTTTTCATGATTTGTTTTAAGAGCACAACATGCTTAATATGCTACCAACTTCAACATAGTTGAAGATCAAAATTATCTAATAACCAAACTTCCATAAACTTGTCAAGGATGATCCTCACCTTGAAGATACTTACACTCAGCCCTAGATGAGTTGTTGAGCCCAAATAGCCACCAAAGTTACTTCAAAATTTCGGCCAAGGAAGAACACAACCATAGTGAGTTTCCATTCATGTTCTTAAGTTCAAAACATGAAGATTTAACCAATATAACTCAACCATACCTTGAATAAACACTGATTTCTGAGGTTTGGGAAGGGGTAGGACCTTGCTTGTTGAAGCTCAAAACTCAAAACTTCCAGGTGAGACTTTTGGCACCAACCTCACAACAAAACCCATCGGCTTGCACCCAAGATTAGGAGATCTTCCCGTTATGTTTGTGATATGATCACGGGGGGGGTAAGTGATCACGCGCTCGGATCTAGCTTGAAGGAAGCAGTTTCCAGCAGGAATGGAAACGAAACAGGGGAAGAACTCAAAGGAAACAAAGTCGGCCAAGGGAACCTCCGCACTACGAGGTGAGGCAATGCCCTTGAAAATGCCTGGGAAAGGAAAATGGAACCTAGAACCTTCTGATTACTAGATCAGACAATGCTAGGTATTATATTGGATCCTCTCGCATGGATCACTAAAGGATTGATGGAGCAAGATTTGAGACCCCAAGAAGAACAAACCGTGTTCTTACAATATATGAATTCTCTCAATATATGGGTTCTACCTAATACTTAGGTTACAGACTTCCTTTTATAGAAGGGAAAAGAAATAAGGAAATAATAAATAATGAATTGCCAAGGGAACAACTTCATCTAAATACGGTAGTCAAAGCTTGGGGTGGCAGGTGATTTTGACATTGTAGGCTACCTGCTTTAGCGGCTCACAATTCCCAAGAAAGTGTAGTTGGCGTGAAAGGGAAAGAAGGCTTCTTCCATGATTTGAAGGACTCGCCTGACTTGCATGTGGAGGCTTCTTTTTGGTTGGCGAACACACAGGCTTCGCTTGCACCGGCAAGTTTGGTGCGGTGTTCTTCAATAAGGCATGGCTATGCGGAGAGACCATGGGCTCGCAAAAGGACCTTGGGTTTACCAATGGGATATGGCTTCGCCAAAGACCGAGGGTTCGTCATAAGGGGCTTCACGAGCATGGTCTTGCCTTGGCATTTGGTCTTAGCTTGGGGAAGGCTTTCAGGGTCCTCTCACGGAGATCCGGCAAGTGTGACTTTCTTTGTGGAGGCTCCTTTTGGTTGGCGAATACACGGGCTTCGCTTGCTTCTGGAAATGAGGTACAAGGCCTTCGCCAATGACCACGGGGTCGCAAAGAGCCATGGATTCGCAAATGACCTTGAGTTCGCCCAAGAGGACCACGGGTTCGCCAGGGTCAATGGACTCGCCAGTGACCACGGGCTCGCTGTTGGAGCATGGCCTCGCCAAAGGCCAAGAGTCCGCCAATGGGACATGGGTGCGCCACGCACCTTGCGAGTACGGACTTGTCTTAGGGCCTCGCCAGTGCCCAGAATGTGGCTTCCTCCTCCTCTGAGCCTTCGCCAAGGGCCCTTTAGACCCTCTGGTGGAAAGGTTGCGCCTTGTCACAAAAATGGGGCTGATGTCCACATCAGTTTGGCTCTGGCTTCTTTCAATAAAGTTGAAGCCAAGACACAAATGAAGACTTCTTATGAAGGTCTCAAGAACCAAATATGCCTCTACAAAGAGAAGTTTGGCTGGGAATAAGGAAGACAGCTACTGGACAGCAAGGAGAGCTTCTCTAATTTCTTCTAAGTGTTAAGTTGATGAAATGAAGTGAAGTGAGCTGAATTATTGAGTGAGAGAGAGATAAATTCTGCCCAAATTGGCTGAGATGGAGAATACTTGGCCAAAATTGATTTAAATTGGTGAGTGGGAAGAAATGGTGTTAAAGGGTGATTGGTTGATGAAATAAATGGCCAACATGCATTGACTTTTGAAAGATATTTTCATCTTCCAATTCCCATAAATCAGCCCAAAATGTAGTCCAACATGTCGGCCCAAATGAGCAAGCCCAACTTGTGATTTTTCAAAGTTTTTCCCGACGGGGACCATTTTGCCGCCCGAAACCCTAATTTTGCAAAACGTCCCGGAACACGATAAATGTCGCCCGATATGCAAAACACTAATAATTATCACCAAAAACAACTTTCAAATACTGAATTCCATTAATCAATCACAAGTCATGTGTGATCGGAAAATTACAGTATTTGAACTTTCGGCCGAAAATTTATATAAAAAGTACAAAATGTCGGGAGGTGGGTGTAACATCCACCCCTGTCGTGTGGATGACTTCCCTCGAGGTAGGGCAATTGCGGTCACCGTGGGAGGAGCTTTCTCCCGTCGAATGGACTGACACTCCATGGTTGGCAGCGGCAGTCTGTGGATTCCTCCTTCCACGGCCATTCTGCCAGCTAGCACTCCTTGTGGTAGGCATGACTTCTGTTCTACGTGGTTTTCTTCGTGGGATTGTTCGAGTTCCCACAAACGGCGTCAATCTAATAGCCTAGTTCCTTGACGGCACAGGCTTCCAGATACTTGAACGGTTGAGGTGATGGTGAGAATGACGATCTGTTGCTCCGGAGTAATCCGTAAGATGTAAAATGGAATACTCAGGAGCAGAAAGAGGAGTGGGGGTGTGTAGATAGGGTGTACCTTTCCCATGCCGTCCTTTTATAGGAGGCGTTGAGGTGGTGGTTGTCCCATGATCCAAAGTAGTGGAGTGTTCCCCCATGTCTGGAGTAGAGGAAAGGCCGGAGGTGTGATGGAGAACGTGGGTAGGTCATGGAGATAACCGCTCCCAGTTTCCTTTCCTCGATCTGTGACTTTGTTGCTAAGTGTTGGATGGCGAAGACCAGGAGATGCGAAGGCCCTACCTGGCGAAGCCAGGCGATGCGAACCCGCGAGGTCCTGACGAAACCGGTGGATGCGAAGCTCTCCTGATAATGCCTTCGTGAGATGCGATGGCATTGCGGTCCGTGTCCTTGGTTGTTGTTGATGATGGCGCGAGGGGCGATGACGCGAGGGGCGTTTGCTTGGGTAGTGTACCAGAGATCATAGTTCAATGGTTCGGGCACATCTTCTCGAGGGATACCTAGTGATGTGTTTGATCCTGATATGGTTGAACATTATGGATTATAGCCTATTGAAACACCGCCAACATCAGAATCAAGGTCGGACAGCTAAAATTGGTTAGGTATTGGATTTTCAAAAAACTTGTTAAGTCACTTTATTCTATCAATCTTGTAGGAACTTTTTATGTAGAATATATTATCTAGTTATTGGATGCTACGTTTTGTGTTTTAAATTATATTGTCATATTATTAGATGATTCAGTAGTAATTCTGGTGTTGAATGAATTTAAATGCGCAAATATAGGTTTAAGTAGTGTATATGAATAAAAACTATTTTTTTTTTAAAATGACATACCAATGAGCAGCACGTTGGTATACGTTGGAACTATTATTTATTCATAGTACCAACGGGAAGACTAGTTGGTATTCAAGATATCAACAGGCTGACCAGTTGGTACACTTACCAACGCGTTAACCTGTTGGTATATAGACCAACTGTTATGACCTGGACTTCCGTCCGTGCCATAACGGAAAAAAAGAAGAATAAGGACTGATTTGTAAAAAATAGAAAAGTTGAGAATTAAAATTGGAAGAATTGGACTAAATTGAAAGAATTAGGAAACATGAGGTAAAATTGAAAAGAGTAAAATTGGATTAGTTTAGAAAATGACTTAATTGAAAACTTGTAACTAAGTGGGGTAAAATTTTTGAAACTAAACTTTACCTAGGGACCTAATTGGTAATTTCCTAAACCTAAAGGCTAAGTAATATCCTAAGCTATACACGTTGTAGGACATGTCACGGGTGCGCCCGCGCCCGGTTGCGGAGGCGGGGCCGTACTGCGACGGCAGAAGCGGAAGCTACGGCGGAAACGGTTGGTCCAACCAAACCCCCTGAGTGTGGTGGTCCCGTGACCCGGCCCGCAAAGTCCCGTTCTCAAAGGCCCGGTGCCTGAGAACACTTTGCTCACAGAGTATGCAGACAGAGTTATGCGCTTATAACCTTCGGTCGTGTTTCGACCCGCAACCTACAATTCCCAAACATGGCAAGTATATAGTATAAACCCTAACTATCCATGGCGAGCCCCGCCCCACTGAAATAGGCGAGCACTCAACCATCACCAAACATACAGTTTATGGATAATTCATACATAACTTCTAAGAATCATATAGAGATACAGAATGTGTCAATCACATCAGAATATGATCACATCTCGGGTCCCGCCCTCCACTATCATGGACGAGTCCCCGGTCCTACATAGTATCCAGAACATATATACAGAAGCAGAATGTATCTAAGATACATAGCATGATCAGACAGATGACATGCATGCATATACACCTACAGAGTCGACCAAGGAAAACCTTAGAATACCTAAGTGCGGGATCTAGCTGAAACTCCGAGATCATATGTCACCCCACCGACCCGGATGCTGGAAGCGCTGTTGTCGAGTGGTTGCGGAAGCTCGCTGAGTCGGCGGCGGGTGAAAGCGGAGTTCTCTTAAAATGCTTTTGTGTGGACCCGAAACTCATCCCTTAAAACGTTTTCCTTTCGGTTTTAACGTTAAGTCGTGTTGCAGATTTTACGACGTCTTTCTAGTCCTAAACCTGCGCCCGAGACAAGTTAGTGGTTTTACAGAATATCGCGCGCGGAAAAAGATAAGCAAATGATAAGGAATACAGGCAGAAGGAGTTCCGCTTTCACCCGCCGCCGACTCAGCGAGCTTCCGCAACCACTCGACAACCGCGCTTCCAGCATCCGGGTCGGTAGGGTGACATCAGAAGATCCCCGCCAGTACCGCTGCTGCTAACACACCAACAGAAGAGAGAAGTCAGTTAACTGTGAGAAAACTCATATGCTATCCTTAGCATAAATCCAAAAGTCAAAAAACAGACTATAGATTCAGGCTCAGACACAGATACAGACTACAAGTTCGGATTACAAATATCAGGTCCAGATTTCAGACAACAGATTCAGATTCAGATGCAGATTCGGATTTCAGATTACAGATTCAGATATCAGACTTCAGACTACGGATTTAGATATCATACTTCAGACTATAGATTCAGATATCAGACTTCAGACTACAGATTCAGATATCAGACTTCAGACAATAGATTCAGATATCAGATCCCAAACTATAGTTACTCAAAGAGACGCCCTTACAGACGAGAAAATCGAGCGAGACGAGAAGGGTACACATGAATCGAGACAACACACCCCAGACTCACTTTACGGGTTGTTGGTCAGGTACTCCTGAAACGGTAAACAGAAATGGGGTAAGTCCTCTTTTGAGAACTTAGTAAGGGCTTGGGGATAGGCACGGTTTCTCTTTTCGTATAACAACCTACACAATAAAGACAAAGAAAATGCAAACACACAGTAGATAACCAACATATGCTCAACCAGTACAAAACAAACATATGCAATGCACATAAGCAGAATTGTTAGTATAGCAAACAGACACGCTCTGAAACGATAGTCCATTCTGGCCCAGCCACGTAATGAACTACCGCAGACACATGAGTGCAGTACCCATTTCGAGGTAGCTAACCCCATCAAAACACCACCCCGTAGCATTTGAATCAGAACACCACCCCCGAAGGAGTTGAATCAGAACACCACCCCCGTAGGAGTTGAATCAAAACACCACCCCCGTAGGAGTTGAATCAGAACATCACCCCCATAGGAGTTGAATCAGAACACCACCCCCGTAGGAGTTGAATTAGAACATCAGCATCTTCGAGTCCTCGCACCTGCACACCAATGCCTATCCCGACTGACCAAGTTTGGGTATCCTCGAGCCACCCTCAATCCAAACTCAGATTCGGTACACCCAGACACGCATTTCATAAAGTAATCCGAAATGCAGAATCGAGAGCAATACTGAAACCCTTACCGTACTATTACCGACCCGCAGAAGAATCCCGACAAAATCCCGACGCTCGGCCCGAAACGCGGTAGTGTGACTTCCAAAGTCCCGCACTACTCCACAACTGTTGATTCAAGCTGAACAACCACATACAAATCAGAAATCACCAATCCAGACCCCCAGGAACTAATCCCGCACATTCCCGCATTTTCCCGCAAAATTCCACAAAAAGCTCGGATTCTCAAACCGAGCTAGAACATTGATATTTATACTTGCACAAGCACAACTAAGCATCCAAATCATACTTTCCCCCCAAATCTACGCAAGCAAGCAAGTAGGTCGGTTACGTTTACAATTTCAGAAAACGATATTCCGAACATCGTTTGATATCTACTTCAATCCCCGATACCAATTCATTATCAATACACCCCCGAAACACACCATAACTATTAACATACCCTTACCGTTCACATAAGTTTGAATCGAAATTCTCGTTCAGCCATCCCGGTACAAGTTTCGGCAGAGTTTCAGCTGCGTTTCTGCCCACTCCCTGTACACAATTGATCCACAGATACAGAATATACGTTCAGCATTCACAGAATCGACCCACATCAATGGCGTCAAAAATGAGGCTCGGGCAGGAAAAAACGGCTTTCACATACAACCTTTTCTGGAAAAATCGAATAGCATAACAGACTCATCTCTTCACCCTAATTACAAATATACCCTTACCACTGAAACTGAAGATGGATTTCTGTGCAGGAAATCAGAAACGGATTTCGGTAGCATTTCTGGAAGGTTTCGGCTTACACCCCTGTTGCAAAACATGCCCAAGAAGGCGCAAGGAATGTTAAGAAACCAAGAAATCAAGTAAATCTTGTGGTTCCATAATCACTTTCAAACTTCAGCAGCTCACGGTTTACAAACCGGGCTGAATCTTCACAAACCGACCTCGGATGATTCACTTACTCAACACAAGGATCGTTTTGGTAGCCTTACCTCGAAGCTTCTTCAAGTTTCCACCAAATTCAGCTTTGGCCATTAATGGTGTTCTTCCATGAAAGCTTCACGGTTTCAAGAGGAAGAAGAAGAAGAAGAAGAAAATGAAGAAAATTTTATTTCTTTCCTTTATATATTTTTCATTTCTTTTCTTCTTTCTCCTTTCTTTTCCATCTCTTTTCATGGTAGTACAAGTGTCCCTTAGCACCTTAGTCACCACCCTAGTCACCATGGTCACTCACACACCAAGCCAAATCCGAAAAGTTCATAAGTGTTGAAACATCATCCCGTGCCAATTTCACCGAGCAAATCCTAACGTGTGTGCTTGCTTTCCCGAGCCAATAATCCCGTTGTGTGTGCTTGCTCGGTTATCTCCACATTACTCGCCCCGAGTCATAACACACCTCACACCTTTTTTGTTACGGTCACCCGAGCGGGTTGCGACCGGGTGACCCGGGGCTCCGGTTTTGGCCTGCGGGTCACGTTTTTCGGCGTTCAGGCGGCTCCCGAGCCCTATCCGAGTATCATTTTGGCGAACCCTTCCGTATTTGAGGTCGTGTGGGTCCCCCGGACGTTTCCGCCGAAAATATTTTTCTGGCGCCGGGGGATTGTCGGGGTCGCCTCGGGACGTACAGCGGGCTCGGTAGCACTCTTGAGATCTCAGTTTGGGAAGCCGTTTGCAGTTTTGGAGTCGTGGAAACGTCCCGGAGGTGGTTGTGGAGTTTAATATTTGGGGCGGGACGTTCGGTTCCGGGCGACTCCCGGGGCTCGGGATGGAAATTTTCTGACGGCTTTGGGGTAAGTTGTGTTATAATTTAAGATGGAATTTATGGGTATTTTTAATAGAATTTTGGAGTGACGGAATTTCGGTTGGGGTTGACACGCTCGCACGTCGGGTTTTGGTTCGAGTTCAGCGAGCTCGGTAGGACACTCCGGAATGGTAAATGAACTTCTGAAATATGTTTTGTGAATGTTATAATATTCTGAGGGTTGTGTCCAAGTTTCGTTAATTTTGGAATTCGGTAATTATTTTTGGGCAAAAAGAATTGGAACTTTCGGAAAAATTGGGAGTTAATTTGCAATTGGGTGCAAAATAAATAAAAATCAGCATGGGCAGCAGCAGATTTGTTCGGCAGCAACTTGGGAGACATAAGGGACACTTGGCTATTTTTCATTTAAGTGTAGAAGCATGGGTTAAAGAGAAGGAAAAGATATATACTTGGCTATTATTTTCTTAAGTGAAATACATTTCATTTTATTTCTTTTCTTCTTCTTCTTCTTCTTCCTCTTGCTGCCGCCTCCATTGAAGAACTCACCTCCAAGCTTGAAGTTCTTCTTCTTAGTTGGAATCAAGGAGGAATTGGGTGCTTTGAGTGGTAAGTACCTCCCTAACTTCTCTTTTCTCATTAGTTTTGAAGATTAGTGTTGAAATGAGGATTTTTGGAGAATTATGAGTTTGTTCTTAGCTACTAGCTAGGATGATTCTCTTCCTCCCATCTTTTAGTATGTTGTTCTTGGGTAGTAGGGGAGTGTTAATCAAGTGTTGGATTTTGGAAAACACATCTTGGGTAAAAATCCCTATTATGGCCGAATTTTTGGAAAATTCTATGTTGATGTGTGGTTGTTATCTTGATTCATGCTTCAAGTATGTTAGTCCTAGCATGATTCTAAGCTTATGTATGGATTCAATTTGATGGAAAACAAGTTGAGGTAAAAACCCCCAAATGGCCGAAAATTGTAGGTTGATGTTCATTGTGGATTTTGTTGTTTTGGATGCAATTGGATAGCATTCTTGGTTTAGAAGTGAAATTGGTGGTTAGAATGGTTGTTTGGTAGCTTGAATGGATTGAATTGGATGTTGGGTGAAATGTTGGTTAGTAACCAAAATGTTGGAATGAAACTTTATCTAGGTTGGAGTTTCATTTTGGTTAAATTGGATGTTAATTTGGTGTTGGGGTTGAATTTAGGAGTGGATGGAAGTTTGAAACGTTGAATTCGGTTAAGAAATGGAAAAGTTACAATTAAGCGGGATTATCGGAAAATGGCGGGTAATGAAGGGTTTAAGGTTGGATTTGATCAGTTCTGCTTGTTGGATTATGTTTGTCAATGTATAATCTTGCATTGTCTAAGTTGGTTATGAATTCTGACGTTTCGGTGGAAATCTGGAATTTTACGGAAATTCTGCCGGATTTTCGGTTTTGGGGTCGGGGGGTGTAGTTTGGTAGTGTGATTGGTAAGGTTGCTAATTCAACTTGGTTTGACAGATTCTGAGGTTCGGAGGGTAGAAAAAGAGAGGTTTCTGAGTTTCGGGTCGTAGTATGGAAGTTGTCCAGAAGCGGTCTGATACTCTGGACTTGAGAGGTAAGGGTTTGGTTCTGCTATTTTTGGTAAGATAGGTGTATGTTTAGTTTCACTTTCTGTTCTGCAAGTATTTCAGTATTATATGCCTAGGGCATATTCTGTAGTCTATAGGTGTATGTTTTGTTGCACTTCTGTTTTGCAGGTATTTCGGAAATTTCTGCTTTAAGGTACGTTTTGTAATTTGTAGGAGTATGCCTTATGGCATACTGCATGCATTAACCCTACGACAGTTGAGGGTTCGCTACCCCAGCTGGTGCACCATGCTTCTGTAATAGCTTCGGCTTCTGACTCCCTTAGAGGGAGGCTGTCGTTCTGATTGGTTATAAGGGTTTATGGCGATTTAGTATCGCACATCCTTCGGTATTCTGATCTGTTTCTATTACATGCACGATATTCTGTATTCTGTTGCATATATTCTGTATATTGCTATCTTTCTGTTTTGCAGGGTTACATATGCTTGTCTTACCCCAAATCCCTTACGGGTCCTTTCGAGGACTCACCCTTCTTTGGGTTTTGTTTTTGGGTTTCAGGTAGACCTGATAAGCGGCCTGCGGAGTAAGTTTCCGTAGGGTTTCTACCTTGGTTGGGTTTTGCAGCAGCTACACCTTGCGGTCGGGGATTTGTCTTTTGGATCTGAATCCCGCGCGAGGTATTTTGAGACTTAGATCTAGGGCTGGCTCTGTAGTTGCATATGCACACTTTCTGTACTGCTCTGACGATAGTATGTCTGTATATATTTATATGTTCTGTTCTGTACATGTTCTGAGCGCTTGGCGCTTGCTAGACGCTTTAGGTTCTGTGAACTCTGTATGTATTTATGTTTTGGTGCGTAAGCACTCGTCCACGGAGGGCGGGGCTTACTCTGTTGCTAATGCATGAATTGTATGTTTGGATTTTATTTTCAGTTATATGCACAAAATTTTTGTTAGGTTGCTTCCACAATCCTTTCGCTCTTTGGGTCCGCTACGCGCGGCGGGTCTCGATGGACCTGCCATACCATATCATTCCGGCTTCCGCTTCCGGCGTCCCGGCGCCCCCGCCTCCGCAACCGGGCTCGGGTGGCGTGCGGTGACAAGTTGGTATCAGAGCAGGTAAGTGACCATATTGGTCATCAGTGATGACTTGAAGTGACAACTATTGTTGTACATTTTATTTTAGAATGGTTTGGTACGGAGATTGGCCACCTCCTTACTTGAACCACTTCAAAATAAAATTGTGGAACAAAGTTGATCCTTCAAGTTATCCTGATAGTTGCAGATTTCGAACTCGGGATTTCGGATTACGTAAGATTATTACGATCGTGGGATTGTGGAAAAGATCCGGGTACGTACAATTGTGTGTTAGGAAAAAGATTTGGTGAAATAAGCATGAACTGCTTCTGTGATTTTGTGAAATATATGATTTTATCATTCTGAGAAATAATTTCTGTGTCAAGTACTGCATTGCACTACAGAGCCTTAGAAAAGCTATTGCTAGCTTCTGTAGGGATTAGGAGTGACCGATTTGTCTGGACTCTGTTTGGTCTGAAATGTCTCAGGTTTGGTTAACACGCGTAGACAGCGTGTTTTGGTACCGGAGGGGCGGGACTGAGATCCCACACCTCCGTGGAATAGGATACGGGTTCAGTGTAACCCAGGGTCTGAACAACCACACTCACCGCCCCCGATGTTTAGCGGTCGTAGGGACCCCTCTCTGATTTGGTATTACCCGCCAGCCTAGCTGGTTTAGGGGCGGCGATAGGCAGGGGAAGATCTGATTATGCCACAGTAAGGGCATTTTGATCAGGTGGTGATAGCGAGACTTAAGCCACTGCTCGCCACAGCTTTGGAATTGGTAAGTGAGTGACTCCGAGGAGGATGGTCACTACGACACCTAGACTTCTCGTCGGTCCTTTTAACGACGGGGAGATCTGAGGCACCAGTCTGACGAGGTCAGACTTCTGGAGAGGTTTCAGAGTTTGAACCCTTCCGAGGTTCAATGACCGAGAAGGGCCAGAAGTAGTAGAGATTTGGTCTGCAGGAGTTGATAAACTCCTGGGGGAGGCTACATTTTCCACTAGCAGTGCAGTGGGGATGTAGCCGAGTGAATGTGTCAGGCACAGTTGATGAGTTTCATCGGGGAGACAGGACTGTCGGAGAGTATGAGTGAGAGTTTGATCGGCTGGTTTACTACGTATCGTAGTACTATGGAATGGAAGAATAGAAGGCCAAGAGGTTTATTCGCCGACTGCGCCCCGAGTTCATGTGGGCTTTGAGACCTTTAGACAATACTTTGTTTCGGGAAGCGGTTATTAAGGCTCAACTCCTCGAGCAATAGGAGGTTGAGAGTTACCTCAACTCTAAGCAAGGTTAGAGGAGTACGAGTGGCTCCACACAGCAGGGTCCCCGGCAGATTTCTGGGACGGCCAAATAGGCACAGGCGCTTTGTAGAGGCAGAGGGGAGCACCACCGGCACGACCTTGTCTCGATTTGCAGTAGGTATCACCCCGGTTGACTTAGTTACCGGCAGGAGGGCCGATGTTTACGTTGCGGTTCTGACACTCACTGGATACGAGATTGCCCTTTGACTGTAAGGCAGGGTTTTTGGCAGTTATTAGCGTCCACAGTCTCGGGCACAGCCATACGCGCCGTGTGGGACTGGGTTTCAGCAGGGTGGCCCGAGACCTCAGTAGCGACAGCAGCTTCAGCCATCCCCTCCACCACAGCAACCAGAGCAGGATGAGTTTTTCCATTTTCTGAGGGGAGGCCCTAGTCATCAGGGAGAACCTAGTTAGCAGGCAGGCACTAGCCAGCAGGGAGGCTTGAGTCAGCAGGAAGTTCTGTAAGGTACTATATTTCCGAATGAGGTACTGGTTCATGCAGTATTGGATATAGGAGCATCTATTTCCATTGTAACATAGAAATGTGTTACATCTCTGCATCTGTCTGTTAGTACCTTGCCTCAAATGCATTTAGTAAAAACTGCAGGAAGTCAGTTTCTGTTTTCCAATGAGATGGTTCGGGGTTGCACGATATCTGTAGGCGGACATGATAGTATCGGATCTGTTGGTTTTAGACACGCCGAACTATGATATTATTCTTGGAATGGACTGGTTATCCAAGAATTCTTTGCACATTGATTGTGCAACCCGTACCATTATGGTTTCTGGAGAGGTACTACCTCTCACGACTCCGACTGGTTTGACTATCGCACAGCACAGTAAAGAGTTACAGATTCTGGATCAGCTGTCGATAGCTGGTGTAGGGGAATGCTATGATCTGAATGAAGCTGGTACTAGGTTGAAGTTAGATAGTATACCTTGGTTCGAGATTTTCCGCAGGTATTTCCGGAGGAGTTGCCCGGATTACCATAAGAGCGGGAAATTGTGTTTGACATCCACCTGCAGTCGGGTACTGCTCCGATATCTATTCCTCCTTATCGGATGCCTATTTCTGAGATGCAGGAGTAGAAGAAGCAACTGGAGGAATTACAGCAAAAGAGTTTCATCCGACCGAGCACTTCAGCGTGGGGTACTCCGGTTCTGTTTGTTAAGAAGAAATATGGGACGCTCCGACTTTGCATTGATTACAGACGGTTGAATGCACTTACTGTGAAGAATAAGTATCCGTTGCCGAGGATTGATGATCTTTTTGATCAACTTCGGGATTCGAGAGTTTTCTCGAAGATTGATCTACGATCTGGATACTTTCAGCTTAGGGTGAAGGAGGAGGACATACCTAAGACTGCTTTCCGCACCCGATATGGACACTTTGAGTTTACGGTCATGCCATTTGGGCTGACCAATGCTCCGGCAGCATTCATGGATCTGATGCATCGGGTGTTCCGGCCGTACTTGGACTCATTTGTGGTGGTCTTCATTGATGATATTCTGATATATTCTCGGGATGCGGACTCGCATCGGGAGCATCTGAGGGTAGTTCTGCAGACACTTTGGGAACATCAGCTTTATGCTAAGTTCTCAAAGTGTGAGTTCTGGATCCGGGAGGTCACCTTTCTGGGACACGTTATTTCTGAGCATGGTCTGTGCGTGGACCCGAGAGAAGGTGAGGCGATTCAGATCGGAAACAACCTACCACGGTGCGGGAGATCGGGAGCTTCACGGGATTAGCAGGATATTATCGGAGGTTCGTGCGGGGTTTTCTATTCTGCATCTCCGCTCACGCAATTGACCAAGAAGGGTCAGCCGTATATCTGGTCTGATAGGTGTGAGCAGAATTTTCAGGAGTTGAAGCGGCAGTTGACTAATGCTCCGATTCTGACTCTTCCAAATCCGAGCTT
Organism: Stellera chamaejasme; assembly: GCA_024586325.1. Lineage (NCBI taxonomy): Eukaryota > Viridiplantae > Streptophyta > Magnoliopsida > Malvales > Thymelaeaceae > Stellera > Stellera chamaejasme. The sequence continues at coordinate 22,369,066 of CM044984.1, read as the reverse complement.
ACCGTATGTGATTTATACGGATGCTTCCACATCAGGTTTGGGGTGTGTGCTGATGCAGGATCGTAATGTGATAGCTTATGGGTCGAGGCAGCTGCGACCGCATGAGCTGAACTATCCGACACACGATCTGGAGTTGGCTGCAGTGATCTATGCGCTGAAACAATGGAGGCATTATCTGCTTGGTAACAAATTTCAGATTCTTACCGACCATAAGAGTCTGAAATATCTGTTTACGTAGAAGGAGCTTAACATGAGGCAGCGCAGATGGCTCGAATACATTAAGGACTATGATTGTAGTATCGAGTACATCTCTGGCAAGGGCAACACGGTTGCCGATGCACTGAGCAGGAAGTATACCGGGTTGGTCAAGGGAGGAGATGTTGGTGACCGATCCGAGGAGAGTGATCTGACGTGCCTTTGGCACAGGTGGCAGCTCTGGGAGCGTGCTCGGGTATGCACACTTACTATACATTCTGAGTGGCTTGATAGAGTGCGCGAGGCGCAAGGTAGAGATCCGGGGCTGAAGAAGTTATCTGGGGAGGATAAGGGGTCTTTGTTACCGGCATTTCAGTATGGCAGGGATTGCTATACTTCCGAGACCGCCTTTATGTACCAGAGGATCAGGAGTTCTGGAATGAGATTTTAGAGGAGGCACACTTGAGCAGTTTGAGCATCAGAAACCGGCAGGGACACTGCAGACTTTGCCCATTCCAGTCTGGAAGTGGGGCAATGTTACTATGGACTTTCTGGCTGCACTGCCCCTGACACGGTCTCGCCATGATGCGATCTGGGTTATTGTGAATCGGCTGACAAAGTGCGCACACTTTCTGCTTATTCGGGTCATAGACCCTCTGGAGAAGCTTGCCGGCTTTACATCAGGGAGATGGTACGTTTACATGGAGTACCAAACTCCATTGTATCTGACCGTGATCCGCGTTTCACAGCACGGTTCTGGAGAGCTTATCATGAAGCACTGGGCACGCGACTCCATCTGAATACAGCTTATCACCCACAGACGGACGGGCAGTCGGAGCGGGTGATTCTGATATTAGAGGATATGTTGCGAATCTGTACTTTGGATTTTGGAGGAGTTTGAGACCAGCAGTTACTTTGATAGAGTTCTCATACAACAATTGCTTTCAGACTATGTTTGACGTGGCACCATATGAGGTGTTGTACGGGAGGAGGTGTATGACACCACACTGCTGGACCGATGCGTCTGATAGGGTTGAGTTGGGACCCGAGCTTATTGAGGAGACTACGGCGAAGATCAGATTGATTCAGGCGCGGATCAAAGCCGCGAACGACCGCACCACTACTTATGCGAACCGTCGCCGTAGGGCTCTGGAGTTTGAGGTTGGGGATAGGGTTTGGCTCAAGGTAGCACCTATCCGAGGGACAGTCAGATTCGGGAAGAAGGGCAAGTTGGCCCCACGGTATATCGGCCCATATGAGATTACGGAGCGGGTCGGTAGGGTGGCATACCGGTTGGCATTACCTCCTAGTCATCTGCTGTGCACAATGTCTTCCATGTCGGCATGTTGAAGAAGTGCATTCGGATCCGACTCGACGATTCCGGTGGAGGAGGTGCAGTGGAACCCGATCTTTCTTATCGGGAGGTACCGGTAGCCTTTACGGATAGAGATGTCGGGAGATTCCGTAGCAAGTTGATTCCCATGGTCAAGGTTCAGTGGTCACATCATACTGACCGGGAGGCGACTTGGGAGACAGAGAAGGACATTCAGGATCGATACCCTGAGCAGTATCAGCGGTTGATACAACTCTTGGAGGACCAAGAGTACTAAGGGGGGGAGGATGTTACGGTCACCCCGAGCGGGTTACGACCGGGTGACCCGGGGCTCCGGTTTTGGCCTGCGGGTCACGTTTTTTCGGCGTTCAGGCGGCTCCCGAGCCCTATCCGAGTATCATTTTGGCGAACCCTTCCGTATTTGAGGTCGTGTGGGTCCCCCGGACGTTTCCGCCGAAAATATTTTTCTGGCGCCGGGGGGTTGTCGGGGTCGCCTCGGGACGTACAGCGGGCTCGGTAGCACTCTTGAGATCTCAGTTTGGGAAGCCGTTTGCAGTTTTGGAGTCGTGGAAACGTCCCGGAGGTGGTTGTGGAGTTTAATATTTGGGGCGGGACGTTCGGTTCCGGGCGACTCCCGGGGCTCGGGATGGAAATTTTCTGACGGCTTTGGGGTAAGTTGTGTTATAATTTAAGATGGAATTTATGGGTATTTTTAATAGAATTTTGGAGTGACGGAATTTCGGTTGGGGTTGACACGCTCGCACGTCGGGTTTTGGTTCGAGTTCAGCGAGCTCGGTAGGACACTCCGGAATGGTAAATGAACTTCTGAAATATGTTTTGTGAATGTTATAATATTCTGAGGGTTGTGTCCAAGTTTCGTTAATTTTGGAATTCGGTAATTATTTTTGGGCAAAAAGAATTGGAACTTTCGGAAAAATTGGGAGTTAATTTGCAATTGGGTGCAAAATAAATAAAAATCAGCATGGGCAGCAGCAGATTTGTTCGGCAGCAACTTGGGAGACATAAGGGACACTTGGCTATTTTTCATTTAAGTGTAGAAGCATGGGTTAAAGAGAAGGAAAAGATATATACTTGGCTATTATTTTCTTAAGTGAAATACATTTCATTTTATTTCTTTTCTTCTTCTTCTTCTTCTTCTTCCTCTTGCTGCCGCCTCCATTGAAGAACTCACCTCCAAGCTTGAAGTTCTTCTTCTTAGTTGGAATCAAGGAGGAATTGGGTGCTTTGAGTGGTAAGTACCTCCCTAACTTCTCTTTTCTCATTAGTTTTGAAGATTAGTGTTGAAATGAGGATTTTTGGAGAATTATGAGTTTGTTCTTAGCTACTAGCTAGGATGATTCTCTTCCTCCCATCTTTTAGTATGTTGTTCTTGGGTAGTAGGGGAGTGTTAATCAAGTGTTGGATTTTGGAAAACACATCTTGGGTAAAAATCCCTATTATGGCCGAATTTTTGGAAAATTCTATGTTGATGTGTGGTTGTTATCTTGATTCATGCTTCAAGTATGTTAGTCCTAGCATGATTCTAAGCTTATGTATGGATTCAATTTGATGGAAAACAAGTTGAGGTAAAAACCCCCAAATGGCCGAAAATTGTAGGTTGATGTTCATTGTGGATTTTGTTGTTTTGGATGCAATTGGATAGCATTCTTGGTTTAGAAGTGAAATTGGTGGTTAGAATGGTTGTTTGGTAGCTTGAATGGATTGAATTGGATGTTGGGTGAAATGTTGGTTAGTAACCAAAATGTTGGAATGAAACTTTATCTAGGTTGGAGTTTCATTTTGGTTAAATTGGATGTTAATTTGGTGTTGGGGTTGAATTTAGGAGTGGATGGAAGTTTGAAACGTTGAATTCGGTTAAGAAATGGAAAAGTTACAATTAAGCGGGATTATCGGAAAATGGCGGGTAATGAAGGGTTTAAGGTTGGATTTGATCAGTTCTGCTTGTTGGATTATGTTTGTCAATGTATAATCTTGCATTGTCTAAGTTGGTTACGAATTCGACGTTTGGTGGAAATCGGAATTTTACGGAAATTCTACGGATTTTCGGTTTTGGGGTCGGGGGTGTAGTTTGGTAGTATGGTTGGTAAGAATGCTAATTCAACTTGGTTTAGCAGATTCTGAGGTTCGGAAGTTAGAAAAAGAGAAGTTTCTGAGTTTCGGGTCGTAGTATGGAAGTTGTCCAGAAGCGGTCTGATACTCTGGACTTGAGAGGTAAGGGTTTGGTTGTGCTATTTTTGGTAAGATAGGTGTATGTTTAGTTTCACTTTCTTTTCTGCAAGTATTTCAGTATTATATGCCTAGGGCATATTCTGTAGTCTATAGGTGTATGTTTTGTTGCATACATTTTGCGGGTATTTGGAAATTTATGCTTTAAGGTACGTTCTGTAATTTGTAGGAGTATGCCTTATGGCATACTCTGTCTGTTAACCCTACGACAGTTGAGGGTTCGCTACCCCAGCTGGTGCACCATGCTTCTGTAATAGCTTCGGCTTCTGACTCCCTTAGAGGGAGGCTGTCGTTCTGATTGGTTATAAGGGTTTATGGCGATTTAGTATCGCACATCCTTCGGTATTCTGATCTGTTTCTATTACATGCACGATATTCTGTATTCTGTTGCATATATTCTGTATATTGCTATCTTTACATTTTGCGGGTTACATATGCTTGTCTTACCCCAAATCCCTTACGGGTCCTTTCGAGGACTCACCCTTCTTTGGGTTTTGTTTTGGGTTTGGTAGACTGATAAGCGGCTGCGGAGTAAGTTTCCGTAGGGTTTCTACCTTGGTTGGGTTTTGCAGCAGCTACACCTTGCGGTCGGGGATTTGTCTTTTGGATCTGAATCCCGCGCGAGGTATTTTGAGACTTAGATCTAGGGCTGGCTCTGTAGTTGCATATGCACACTTTCTGTACTGCTCTGACGATAGTATGTCTGTATATATTTATATGTTCTGTTCTGTACATGTTCTGAGCGCTTGGCGCTTGCTAGACGCTTTAGGTTCTGTGAACTCTGTATGTATTTATGTTTTGGTGCGTAAGCACTCGTCCACGGAGGGCGGGGCTTACTCTGTTGCTAATGCATGAATTGTATGTTTGGATTTTATTTTCAGTTATATGCACAAAATTTTTGTTAGGTTGCTTCCACAATCCTTTCGCTCTTTGGGTCCGCTACGCGCGGCGGGTCTCGATGGACCTGCCATACCATATCATTCCGGCTTCCGCTTCCGGCGTCCCGGCGCCCCCGCCTCCGCAACCGGGCTCGGGTGTCGTGCTGTGACAAACATTCCCAAGAATATTACCTAGAAAAGATCCGGGAGCTGTCTGACCAACAGAAAACATGCCCCGCATGTTTAAAATGGAGCCCCGGAACACCAAAGTCACCACCTGCTTGGGGTGACTTAATAGGACATGGGTTATTTGGGGAGTTCAACACGAAGACAAACAATGATGGGGATAAAAGAAGCTGGAGGTCCAATTCTAGAAGGGGGGATTCTTCTTCATCGTTCTTGCTGAAAATTTGACGGAAGGAAGAAACTTTCCACCATCCTTCTTCCTTCATCGTTTCACTTGAGAAGAGAGGGTTCTTGTTCCCTTTGAACTTCCGATTTTGATCTTATTCGAAATACCATCTCGTTTCCTCCATTAGTCAAGGGTCAGAACAAGAACTTGAAGGATTTGCAAAACCTAGAAAGCTAATCGAGAAGGAGAAGAAGCACAAGGATGAAATCAGACCTTCCTTTCTACGAAGTTCTGATCCTTGAAAGAATTTACTTAAGCAAGAGGAGTATGAGTCGACTGTTATATTGTTTGCAGTCTCGGCTTATTAGGATAAGTGAGAAGACTCAATATGAAAGTTATAAATCAAAGAAGCAAACTGATAATTGGCAACTGGAATGGTGAATGAAAGAAAGAAAAACCGATAAGATAAGAAAATCGTCAAGGAAGACAAAGGTTTGGAAGGGCTTATTCTAGACAGAGAGAAATTTTGTGAAGAAGATTCACCTTTCTTGCTGGGGGTGCAGCCCACCTTTGTAAGTACTCTGAACTTTTCTCTCTTTATTTTCTTCCTTCACAAGTTATTATATTTTTTTATATATAATTATTGTATCTTGTTACTCATTTCCCTCAATATAATTTGAAGGGAACCTGGCTTTCATCAAGAATGAAAAGAAGATCAAGAAGGAAGGCTCAGATTCTGGAAGATGGAGCTGGAAAGAAGAAACATGAAGACTAGCTTAGGCAATGCTAGGTTTTGTATATGTTTTATACTTTACTTCCTATACTCATTTTCTTTATTTATTTTAAGCACACTTACTTTAAACCTTGGGAAAACTGTACTAAAAGGATATTGGACTTTTTGATTTGGTATTTTAAAATCCTAGTCCTTTACTTCTTTTAAAGCTAAAATTTATTTTCAAAAAGAAAGATATCGGGAGTTGTGAGCTCAGGAAACTGGGTTCACAATACCAACTGATTGACCTGTTGACAAGCTTACCAATAGGCTAACCCGTTGGTACGCATACCAACTAGTAGACCCCTTGGTAACAATATCAACGTGTCGACCAGTTGGTAACGCTACCAACGAGTTGACCTGTTGGTATGGCTGTACCAACATGCTAACTCGTTGGTTTCACAATTCCGGTTACAAGATTTTTGCACCAACGGGTAAGCCAGTTGGTAGAGAAAAATAATCGAGTTGGCAAGTCGGTTAAAATTATACCAACGATGCACATACCAACGAGTTAATACCAATGGGTAGGCCAGTTGGTACTGACATTTTTCAACGCGTTGGCCTGTTGGTAGTGGTCCTTGGTTTTCACCCAATTTCTAGTAGTGGCAATTCGTGCTACTATGGTAGCGCTTTTGGTAGCATTTTTTGCGCTACCAGGCATCCTACAATTACGTAGTGTTATCTATCACAATCATAAAACAAATGTTGTAATGTGTAAACTAAAAGAAAGATGAGAGGTTTAAGAAAACATTTGGTCTCTTATATAGTTAAAAAAAGTTAATAACTGTTTTCGTCAATTTAAACTTTGACCCCAAAACGTAATTTTGGTTAAAATATGAAAACACCAATAGAAAATATAAATCCATCAATTGAATCATCTTAAGGTCCCCATTTTTATTTAGACCATTGGGTGAAAATGAGTAATATTATATGCATGTGTCATGAAATAAAGAAAATGTCTTCAAAAACTAAATATATTTTGGTCATTATGAAGAAAATATGTCAAAATTAGTCAAAATTTTTACTATTTGAGTGTCACATCATAGTTCCCACAATTAGTATATAGTTATAATATAATTTGATGGGTTGTTTTTTTTCTTCCAAATTTGCTTTTTTGATGAATGATTGAAAAATTAAAGAAATTGATTGCAATTTGAATGATTGAGGAATTAGAAAAAAAAAGTCTGAAATTGTTTCAAACATAGTTACATCCATAGTTAAAAGAACCGGACCGGACCGGCCGGTCGGACCGGTTAAAACGTGAACCGGTTGCATGTCCGGTTCGATTATTGGTTTTGCACCACATTGGTAAAAAATCGGTCAAAACCGGTCAAAACCATTTAAACCGAAAACCAATAAACCGGCGGTTCAACCAAAATGAGGTGAAAAAATTCAAATTTAATTTTTTTAAAAAAAAAAACAAACTCAAATAAGGAAAAAAACTCAAATTTAATTGAGGAGTGAGAGTCAATATTAAGGCTTTATCTACTTAACTCTAAATCATCCACAAAGTTTTATTTTTTGTACAAATAAACTCTTATATTCTTTAGAATTATTATTTTAACCTTTCATCTTTTAAGTAAATAATAATAGTTCTTATTGATTCTTAAAAATATGCATTATTATATGAATTATTTTGTTGCAGTTCTATAAGATGAGTATTTATTAATAATTTATAATAATATAAAAGTAACGGTCCAACCACTGATTCAACCGATTCGACCGATTAAACCTTGAATCACTAACTTTACGGTTCAATGACCGGTTCGATTTTTTTAACCATGGTTACATCTAGACAAAAAGAACCCAACACATGAGACAAAATAGATTTAATATCAGTCTGTTAACATGGTAAGATTAAGACACTTCTTCGGAAGAGGAATATTGGTTCTTTGGATAGAGGTGAATAGTCATTTAGGACGATGACGAAAGCGGAGTTCCAAACGGTCGTGGAACACGATTTAACCGTCCGATCCTGTCAAATTACTTCCAAAATGACAATGATCACATTAGACATCAAACACATACATTTACATTTCAACGAAAAACATCTTCACAAATCGTCAGACAATTTGCCATGAGTTATCTCAGACAATTTATCAACCATATCAGATAATTTACCAATTATATTAGAGAAACCCAAAATCATTTCAGACAATTCGCTCGTGAAAAATATCAAATAAAATTATCAGACAATAACAACACAAATATCAGATAAATATATTTATCTTTCGAATATATATGTATATATATATATATATTAAAAAATCCAATAGCCTCGGAATGTCTGGTGAAGCACTAGAAAAGAGGACTCCCAAAGCTCCACACGGCGGCGTCAGACGCCTCTTTAATAAATACCAAATAATAATAACATAAATTATCATACATGGAGTATATTTATTCTTTAGACAAATCGTCAATTTTATCAGACTTTCACAATAAAAAACCCATCACACAACTGTTCGATAACATCAGACATTTGTACTAAAACATCAGACACATCCCTTCAATTTGTAATAAAAAAAAAGAGCGGTCTGCACAGAAGCGAACCTTCAAAGAATAAAAAACATCAGACAAATTTAATAAAAAATCAGGCAATGTTCATTAACTTGTAAAAAAAAAACGAAAAAAGCGGACCTTCACAGAAACGGGGTTAGTGCCGGAAATCGACGGAAAAAGCAGCAGCGTCAACTTACGACGCCGTCCGGTCGGTGAACGGTGGCCGGAATCGAACCTCAGCAAATCGAAGCAGGCCCGAAACAGACCACCGCAAATTTGCTCTCTAGCCGCGAAATCGAACCTCCACCAGACGCCGGAAGGGAAATCGGCGGTTGTGCCACGCCGGCACCAAGATCTGGCCTCCTAGTGAGGCCGATGATGGGTCGGTGTTGGGACAGGCTGAACTGGAGTTGAGGGGTGCAGCTGGAGTAATTGTTAGAAAGGTCTGAGTATTCCCGCTGGACTTTAATGTATCCCGTGAGTTACGAGATTTGATTGGGATTTTTAGGGATTTGTCTACCATTTTTTGTATTATATTTATAATAGTAGTATATAATTACACGACACGAGTATATATTACCAGCCAGGAAAGGAAACGTAGAAAACGTTTTCTGTCAAGTTTCACGGTTAAATGAGATACTTTAAATTTAAATAGTTGAAGATTTTTTATACCCTTTTTACCTTGCTTCTTTCTAGGAGGGGGATAAATATTTGATTGGTATTCCATATGGAGTGTTTCTCTGTTTTTTTTCCCGAAGAGAGAAAGAAGGAAAGAGAATCCCGCGCAATTAGAGAGTAGAGACTGCTGGGTTTTCTTATTTAAGCGTGTCGAGGTTTAGGGTTTCAAAGTTCACACTCGCAGTCGCAGCAGCTTGTTGCTACCATGGTTTTCTGGGGTTAGCTTATTGTCTTCATCATTGTTTCGTTGAAAAATAATCGTAAATTCAACTCATTTGGATTATCTAACTCTTCATGCTTTCATCTTCTGTTTCAGGAACTGTAGTAAAGCCTGGGTCACCTTTCACTCTTTCTGACAACCGAAGGCTTCATCTATCGCAGGTTTTAGTTTTTTTCCCCCTTTTTTTGTTGGTCTTTCGGTATGTTGATTTCTATCAAAGTAAATTTTGGCTTGATCGATTTTCAGGCAACACTGGGTGTTGGTTCTGCAAATGCCAAAAGCATAGTTCAGTGTAATGTCGGAGATAAAACTCCTCTTTTTCTTTGCACGCTAGTCCCAGAGAAGATGGAATCTTGCTCATTGAACTTGAAATATGAGGAGGCTGATGAGGTGGTTTTCTCAGTGATTGGAAGTCGATCTGTGCACCTTACTGGGTACTTTGAGGAAAATTGTACTAATTTTCCTAACAATGATGACGATGATAAGACGTATGTTTTTGGTTCCTTTATAAACTTCTTTGCTGCCCATTTTGCTAATGTTTGATTTGTTCTTGCATTTCATAGCTCGCAAGTTACAGATTTTTTATCATGCCGTGTGAAATACCCTGCTCCATATGCAAAGAATTATTCAATTTACATTAATATTTAATTTGTGATTATGTTTGCTTCGAAGTTTACACTTAAGAAGTTAGTTTATTTATACCTAAATGATAAGTGAATGTTTGTAGCTTGCGAATATTTTTGACAAATTCTGTCAAAATAATCTAAATCAATTACAGCCCCAAAGCTAAATGCTATTATTATGGAGACAGATTAATGGCATGTTTTTTTTTCCCGTCCTGTTTAAAAATTGTCATAAGAGGTTTTGGCATACCTTGGCTGCATTTGGCAGAGAATCCTTTGGTGAAGACATTCCTGAGACTGAGACGGAAAGGTCTGAGACTGATGACGATGATGAATATGGCGGTAGTTTTATTAATGATGGTGATGTCGAAGTCTTTCCAACTTCTCCTGTTGCGGGTATGTTTTTCTTTTTTCCTCTCTTTTTTAACCTTTTTGCCCCCCAAGCATTTTTCTTACAGCATAAAGCCTAATTCAGTAAAATATACTGGCCACCTACAGTTTTATCAACCAACAGAATTCCTCCTAATTCTGAAAGTCTTTCTCTTCAGGTTATTACTTTATCAATCTAAGTACTACTTAACTCCTTACACTTTGCTCTGTTGGATGCAGAAGTCAGCAAAAAATCTGGCAGAAAGAAGCGTAGGAAATTGAAGAGGAAGTGTCGTATAGTTGAATCTGATAATGATGATTGCTCTCCTGTCACCGCTACTTCCAAACTTGCACTCCCAAATGGTGAAATTGATGAAACAACTAACAAAAAGGATGATACAAGATTGATGAAGTGCAACAGAAGTGAACCAAACAATGACAATTGTTCTCCTGTGAATGCCACACCCAAACTATTTGGTATTTTTGATGTTTCGGATAGCGAAGAAGAGGATACTAGGCCTATTGGGTCTCACCTAAAACATAATAGAGCATTTGAAAGCCTGAGAATTGATAGTGTTGGCGTTGAAAGGGTAAATGCGAACTCGAAGAACAATTTGACTGAAAAGGAGTCTGGCACAGTAACCTTGTCCCTAGAGAATGATCTTGCTGCTCTTAAGCCAGAAAGGTAGATTCGAACAAACATTTCATGATACTTGTTCTGATTGATAGTTTACGGTCTGTACTGGATAAAAAAATGTGCCTAATCCAACCTTTATTTCTTAAGCCTAAGTAGTGTTTTGGATATATAAATCCTTGTTCTTTAAGTATCATCTTTTTGCAAAATAGATGCCTTTGCCTCAAGATCAAGCCCAAGTAGTGTCCAGCACAATATCTCTTGGTGCCAGCGCTAGGCTGTTTTGGCATGAATTGTAGTAGAAATATACACACACACATATGAGCAATTAGGGTATAGTTTAGTCACAGTTTATTCATCTACAAATTTTTTGAATAAGTAGTTTCTTCTGGGATTTAGTTCTGGTGTGTTTTGTTTATCCATGGTTTGTCTTCTTAGTTTTGTGTTACAGAAAGAGCTTCTTTGAACTTTGCAGCAATTTCATGTAGCTCTAAAACTTTTTTTTTTTGCAACAGAGATGCAGGTATGGAATCTGTTCTTGGGTCAGATTATGATAGTTTGAAAGATACTGTGGACAATGGTGATAGTTTGAAAGATACTGCGGACAATGGTGACACCCCAGTGCCCAAAGTAGATAATAAAACAGATGATGCTGATGCATGCAAAAGTTCAGACGAGACTGTGGACAATAATAATGTTAAGATAGATCACAAATCTCATCATCCAGACGTGGCTGAGGACAGTCTCGAGAACTCAATTGAAGAGTGAGTCCTCCCAACTCCCTTTCTATCTGTGAGATAATTAGTACAATAATATTGTAACTATGGTGGATGAGAGCTTTATTACTGTCTATTTTTCATATGATAGATTGATAGTTCTGGTTTGAAGCTGGTTTTGATTTTGCTTAAATCTTCTATATTTTACGTAATTCAGTGGTGAGTATCTTGTCTTGGTTATTAGTAGTGCAAAAGCTGGATATTGTGATACGGAAGTGATTTTATTTGTAAAAAGAAAAGGTAAAAATAGTAAGATTTGTAGCTAGGGCTTCAGTGATTCATTTTTACTAAAAATCATTGCTTATCTGTCCTTGTAATACGTATTTCAAGTAAAACTAAATATATGTAATTGGTCATCTACAGGTTAGATGGCTTTGTACATACTTTGCCACTGTCTACCCAATTGGGTTCTGATGATGAACAGAAAAAACAGAGGAAAAAAAAGAAACGAAAAACTGCAGAAGATTGCATAGATGTCAGCAATGAAGTGGATCCAGCTCTGAAAAATGGAAAACTGGACAGTGATGCGTGAGTGTTAGATATATCATGTCTGCTATATCTTCACAACTATGCATCCTGTTTCAATTTGTGGTCTGATTAAATGAATGATATAAAAGTTAAACCAAATAAATGGAACCATGTCTTGAATAGTTTTTACTATGTTCTCTGAATGTTTTTGGTAATGCACATTCAGGGTGTTTCTGATTAATGAAGATAAATCGATGCCTTTGCCTCAACATCATACCCAACTAGTGTAGCACGATATCTCTTGTTGCCAACACTAGGCTGTTTTTGCATGAATTGTAGTAGAAATATATGTGTGTGTGCAATTAGGGTATAGTTTAGTCACAGTTTATTCATCTACAATTTTTTTGAATAAGTAGTTTCTTCTGGGATTTAGTTCTGGTGTGTTTTGTTTATCCATGGTTTGTCTTCTTAGTTTTGTGTTACAGAAAGAGCTTCTTCTTTGAATTTTGCAGCAATTTCAGATAGCTCCAAAACTTTTTTTTTTTTTGCAACAGCGATGCAGGTATGGAATCTGTTCTTGGGTCAGAACATGATAGATTGAAAGATACTGTGGACAATGGTCACACCCCAGTGGCCAAAGTAGATAATAAAACAGATGATGCTGATGCATGCAAAAGCTTAGACGAGACTGTGGACAATAATAATGTTAAGATAGATCACAAATCTCATCATCCAGACATGGCTGAGGACAGTCTCGAGAACTCAATTGAAGAGTGAGTCCTCCCAACTCCCTTTCTATCTGTGAGATAATTAGTACAATAATATTGTAACTATGGTGGACAAGAGCTTTATTACTGTCTATTTTTCATATGATAGATTGATAGTTCTGGTTTGAAGCTGGTTTTGATTTTGCTTAAATCTTCTATATTTTACGTAATTCACTGGTGAAAATCTTGTCTTGGTTATTAGTAGTGCAAAAGCTTGATGATATTGTATACGAAAGTGATTTTATTTCTAAAAATAGAAAGTAAAAATAGTAAGAATTGTAGCTCGGGCTTCAGTGATATTCATTTTTGCTAAAAATCATTGCTTATCTGTCCTTGTGATACGTATTTGAAGTAAAACTAAATATATGTAATTGGTCATCTACAGGTTAGATGGCTTTGTACATACTTTGCCACTGTCTACCCAATTGGGTTCTGATGATGAACAGAAAAAACAGAGGAAGAAAAAGAAACGAAAAACTGCAGAAGATTGCAAAGATGTCAGCAATGAAGTGGATCAAGCTCTGAAAAATGGAAAACTGGACAGTGATGCGTAAGTGTTAGATATATCATGTCTGCTATATCTGCATAACTATGCATCCTGTTTCAATTTGTGGTCTGATTAAATGAATGATAAAAATGTTAAACCAAATAATTGGAACCATGTCTTGAATAGTTTTTACTATGTTCTCTGAATGTTTTTGGTAATACACCTTCAGGGTATTTCTGATTAATGAAGATAAATCTTGTCTGCAAAGTCAACAAAAAGAGAGGAAAAGGAAGAAAAGGAACAACTCTAATATCAAGGATGTGGAGAAGAGCAAAAAGTTGCCAGACGGAGTGGTTATTGAAGAGCAAGAAATTGGTAACCCAGATAGCAAGATAGCTACCATGGGGAAAAGGGTAAACGTTCTATGTTTTGTTTCATCATATTTATCTTTTGTATAATTCATAAATTTTTCAATGAGACAATAAATTGTAAAAGAATTCATGGTTGCACTTTTCCTACAAGTTTTAAACGCTTTTTTTTTACCTCACTGTTGTCCAGGTTCTAGCTGTATTGTAAATGTTACCACCTGTTATTTCAGCTGTGATAAAAATTGATTATAATTTGCTGTGTAGGTCAAGGTTCATTATGTTGCCAAGTCGCTAGAGAGTGGAGAAGTACTTCTTTCAAATCTTGATCAAGCCCCACTGAAGTTTAGATTGGGTACTTTTCTACCTTTTATGGAGTATTATACTATCTATCCACGACAGTTTTCTTAAGAAAGAAGAGTTCACAAATAACAAGCCCTTTTTTTTATACAGGTGCAGAAGGACATGACGGTTGGGAGCTTGGTATTGAAGGTATATATCCATCGTTTTCTTCAACTTCCATATCTTGCTCTGAATCATTTATGTTACCCGAATTCACAGGCATGCGGGTTGGTGGGAGGAGAAGGATTTCTGTGCCACCATCTCTTGGGTAGGTGATAAATGTTTTCGGAACATACCACTCATCTTGCACATATCATCATTTACCAAATCTTTCATTTTGCGATGGTGCAGTTTGTTGACTGAAGGTGCTTCAGGGGAAGCCGCAGCAGATTCCTCGTTAGTGTATGAAGTGGAATTGGTTAAGGTTCTGTGATTATGAAAGCCGGCTGCGTTTTCAAGTGTCAGCTGCCGTGCATGCATACTACTAGTTGGCGGGTGGATAATTTTTGGTTTTGATACAAGTTTAGTCCAGTAGCATTTTGCTAGGAATGATAGTCCCTTGGTTGGAAATGGAATCCAAGGAGTTATGTGGGCAAATTATATACTTTCATCATGTTAAGAAACAAAGTTACTCAAAGTCTTCAAAGAGATAAACTTTCTGCTTAGTTTGTGTATGGTAATCGTTTTTCCCCGAGTAGCTGTTGTGTTTTGAAAAAATTATCAACGTTAATTTTTTGAATTTAGTTGTTAGTTGTTTGATCTCATCTATTAAAAAATTATCTAAATTGTTACAATTAATTGAAATAGTTATTTTCCGTGATCTTTATTTCTTATTTGCTGTGTATTGGAATGTGTAAACTATCCTATTTTGAGTCAAGTCCCAACTTTTGGGTGTTGTGATTTCCGAAATCATCATTTTTATTTAAAAGAAACTCTATTCACTCACGTATTAAAAAAAAAAAGAATTCACTTTACTGTTAAAAACTTTTCCAAGAACGTTTACAAAATCATTTTCAAGATTTTATGCGTTGATTTTATATGTGGGAATTTTTTGTTTGGACGGCTAAATGCTACTAGACTAAAAGAGAACAAGAGAAAGTAAAGAGGCTTTTGAGCAAAAAGTCAGCCTAAGAACAACGCCCTCACGAAATCGAGAACAATTGAGTAACTATACGGTGGACCATGCACACTTTAGTACACTTTAAGAAGTATAAGGATAAATAAAGGATAAGGAAGAAAGAATGAGGAATGATATGGAACGATCCTGGTGAAGACAAGCTGCGTTTGTCAAAGGAAAACTCGCGACAACCGACCTCCTTCCTTTTTCGCAATGAGGACGGAAATTGCAAGAATCCCAGCCATGCGCTTCCTCCTCCCACGCGCCCCTCCACCACTGTCCAGCTCTCCTCCGAGCCCTACAACAAGAAGCCGCAACTGAAGCACACTTCCACCAAGCGCCGTCACACTAAGGTAGAAGGACGTGGCCGCTAGTTCCGCATGCCAGCTCTCTGTGCAGCCCGTGAGTTCCAGCTGACGCAGGAGCTCGGCCCAAATAGGCAATAATTTGGCGATCCTCCTTCCAGTGATAGAAGTTCCGATGCCGACACATTAGCTTCACGAGCAATTATGGTGCGTTTGGATGCCTTAATGATGCACTCTCGACAAATTATGATGCACACCGATACAAAACTGATGTAACAGAGAATTGAAGAAAAATGAAATGCTCAAAGCTACTCAAGCCAATATTATGATGCGTTCGGATTTCTTAATGATGCACTGTCGACACATTACAAAAATGATGTAACAGAGACGTAGACAATTATGATGCAAGCACGAGATAGTATGATGCACCTTTATAATAAAGATAATGCACAATTACGATGTAAACCAAGTAGTCCACATTATTACTAGTAAAGATGTAAACAATTATGATGCACCATTATAATAAAGATGATGCACCATTATTTTTTAAACCAAGTAGTCACATTAAGGTACGAAGGCGCATCAAAATTATGTTGGTGGCCAGTCTCCTCCACTGCTCATCATCATCCTCTAGCTCTAGCTCATTTTTAATACGATGCTGCTGTCGTGCAATATGATGCTTCTGTGCTACAATATGATTCTTCTGTCGTTCAAAATGAAGTACATAACATAGTAGTTGATGCTTCCATATATGAAGTATGATGCTCCTATGCAAAATGATGCTTTTGTGGTGCAATATGATGCTTCTTTCAGAGACAATTTATCTTTGTCCATCTTCTTCAACTCATATTTTTCCGATTCATCAATAATGGAGGTATATATCTTTTCCACAAAGTTCATTAAATCCTCATCTTCGACTACAACCCATTTGAAGAATCTTTTACTTTTTCATATTATAGACTAAATAACTTCAAATGGACTCTAAATAACCGTGGGGAGGCGACACACCATCGTCGCCATTGACGGAGCTTCGCGTTTCGTCTACAACTGATGGTGTAGATGACAAGGAGATGAAAAACAAGAAGAAAGTGTATAGGAAAAACTGGACGGTGTGAGGAGTGAGGGCGTCGGTTGAGATCGTCGTTGTTGTCAGAACTTGATCACCAGTTGGTTGTCGGAAAGGGGCAGATGATAGCGTACCTTAAGCAGTGCGCATGGTATCCTAAACATAGTTTTATTATTCTAGGATTAAATAATTGTGTGCAAGCCTATCACATAAGGTGACTTGCGGGAGCTTAGTACTCCTAAACTTGCTTTAGCTATGTCTCGCAGAAGTAGTATTGTTCAATTAGTATTACTATTCTTATTCCATGTAGGACTTTATCTTTGTGCAATATATAAGCCTAGTTGCAATTCAATTGGTACATCAGACATCGCAGGTGTCTCGAACTCGCCAACCTCGAGGCTCACCTGAGTGACGCACAATTACGAGGTTGCGTCTCACACAGCCTAGTGTCACGACCCGCTTGTCATGGAGTGCGCGAGGCATGTGTTGGAGCGCGTGGTGCATCATTTAGGGCACATGGACGGGATATGGCTAAAGATCCGAGATGCGGGACGACACACTTAAGAGTGTGCAAGGCGGATTCAAGAGGAGTCAAGGTGAGGAAGGCACCTTGGAAGACTCTAGAACGATGAAATGGATGCCGATCTAACAAGGTATGGACGCCGATCTACCAAGGTATGGTATGGACGCCGATCTAACAAGGTATGAACGCCAATCTAACAAGGTATGAATGCCGATCTACCAAGGTATGGACGCCGATGTACCAAGGTATGGACGCCGATCTAACAAGGTATGGACGCCGATCTAACAATGTATGAACTATGGACGGCGATCTAACAAGGTATGAACGTTGATCTACCAAGGTATGGTATGGACGACGATCTACCAAGGTATGGTATGGACGCCGATCTAACAAGGTATGGACGCCGATCTAACAAGGTATGGACGTTGATCTATCTAACAAGGTATGGACGCCAATCTAACAAGGTATGGACACCGATCTACCAAGATATTCATGCTGATCTAACAAGGTACTCTTGCTGATCTAACAAGGTATGGACGTTGATCTAAAAGGTATTCATGCTGATCTAACAAGATATTCATGCTGATATACACAATTTTATATAATTAACTTAATTCATATAATATTCATGTTTTCCTAAAATACGTAAAATATATACTAAAATTCCATAAAATACCAACAAATTCGTAAATAATACCTAAATAAATTCTAAAATACTAAAATAATTCCTAAAATACTAAAAGAATTCATCATACACAGAAATATTTCCTAAAATACTAAAATAATTCACAAAATACTAAAATTCATAAAATATTCTTATTTTCCTAAAATACGTAAAGTATATACTAAAATTCCATAAAATACCAACAAATTCGTAAATAATACCTAAAATACCTAAATAAATTCCTAAAATACTAAAATAATTTCTAAAATACTAAAATTCATAAAATACCCAAAAAAATACCTATAGATGGCGGTGGAGATGGCCGGTGACGGAAACTTGGTGGTGGACGGTGGTGGTACTGTTCTACCTTAAAAAATGTCAAATACACTCTTTCTAACCGTAGAAAAACCAAAAAAATGAGTGAGAAGAAGATACCTGAAGTTGCAGATGTATTTCCACCTAAAAAACGAGTGAAATGGAGCCAGAAATGGGGAAAGAGGCGGTGGTCGGCGGCGGATTTCGGAGGAGAGTGCGTGATGCGTCGGGGAAGAAATGAGGGAGAGAGGAAGCTGAAACCGATTTAAAAGGTTCGGTAGCGGGTAGCCCGCGCCAAGCCCGCTATCGGATAGATGGTAGCGGGCTCCTCCATTCAACCCGCTACCGTCTGCTTTTTACGGTTTTGATGAGCGTTTTGAATTTCAAAACGCCTGCCCAGTGCATGGTAGCGGGCTACCCCCTACCATGGCCGCTACCAAGTTGCGCCATCGGTAACGGGCAGTCTGCCCTAATCTTTCAGAGATCTTTTGGGGAACTCGGTAACGGGCCGCCACCTACCAAGCCCACTACCGAACTCCCCTCTTCGTAGTGACGCTCCTCTCTTTTCGTCGTCTGTGTTAAAACTAATTAGCTGAATATGTACATTGATAGGGCCAATGTTTTTGTTTCTATTCTCTAATGCATTTATGTGATGCAATATTATATGATTAATTATTTTGAATGGCGGCTATAACTATATGCCCTGCCACTAGGAGGATCTGGCTTACACCCACATACGTCATGTGGCCAACATGGCAACATTATTTCGATTAAGAAGTTGCCAAAGCAGAAGAGCGTAGAATATGTAATTTACTTGATGCCAGAGAAGCTGATCCTGATAATAATAAAAGACTAGAAGTCTTACAGCTAAGGTGTCAGGCTGAAAATGAGTCTAATCTAAATTTAAAGACTTTGGCACATTGAAACAGTTCTTATAAGGTTGAAGACCGAAGTACATTGAGGCCATTTAACTTTGTAACTTGGGCGAGTTGTCTTTTTTTTTTGAACATCAATTGGTTAGATTAGATACTCCTATTCTCGGAGAAACCCTACATCTTGAGTTCGAATCCCTTCGGTTTAAACTCATCCAAGGGCAGAGCCGCAGGGTGGTTAAACTCGAATCGTACTGTGGGTAAAATTCCTGTGTTTTGGCAGCCCAGGGACTCGAAGCCAAAACTTCGAGCTCGAACACCCACCTCTGTGACACACTAAGTGCCACTTAAGCCAAGGCTGCTAGACGGGCGAGTTGCATCCTTAAGAATGATTTAGTGCAACTCAGCTTCTATAGTTTTAAAAAATGTAGGAGTTAGCCCCTTAATGCATATAGTACATTTTTTCAACAAATATATAAATAAATGAATTTTTTTTGCTATTTTGGATATCTCAAGTTAGTTTTTTATTTCGTTAAAAAGAAATTTTCTACTACTAGTTTAGAAAATTATTCTTTTAACTTAAAATTATAGTCCGTAAATTAATTTCTTGCTTTCCTCCCGTCTTAAAATTGGATCTATCATCGTATCTTTCTATCTTTTCGAGTAGGAATAAAATTATCAAAAGACTATATTAATAAACTAAAAATACTATAAATTATTCATCGTTATATCATGTTTAAAAGGTAGAAAACAAAAAATTATTGGTTAAATGCTTTAAACCCCCTATAATCTAGTATAAATTTTTGGCACAGGTTATAGTGTGCCACCCTCAAATATATGTCAGTTTGTGCCAAAGTCTATTTAATTGCAACAATGTCATTCCTTCCCTTCTCCCGCTCTTTACGTCGACTTCCACGGAGATTTTAACCACCACCCATCACCTCTCACTTCTAGCCTTTGACCACGGTAGCTCCTCCCTTAAGCACTGGCCGGCAGTTAGCAACTCAGTGATAGTCTCCCCCTCCATCAACAACCACCAGAGACCAACAATTGTAGGAGATCCGTTCGGACGACCCGCTATCCGATCCGACGAAATCCGCCAACCAAGGCGGTAATCGACCCCGCCGAAGCCGTCAATCTCTTCCCCGGTCATCGACGCTTCATTCCCAGCCATTTCACGAGCTGAACGACGAAAATTCGTCTCAAGTCCTGAAACTGCAACCCGCTGTAGACAGCAAAATTATAATGCTCTTACATATAATTATGATGTGCTCTCGATTAATTATGATGCTCTTTTGTGTAAAAATGATATAACCACGAATTACATAAAAATAATGCTCAAATCTATTATAATGAACTTAATAACGCCAATTAGTGATGAATTGCGAGAAGACAAATTTTTCAGCGAAACAAGCATCACATACATTACTCCATAAAGGCATACTTACCAGATGAAGCATCATTTTAAGTGCTAAGCTCATCATACTTATAAAAGGAGCATCATTTTAACCACATAGAGCATCAGTTTGAGAACTTCATCATTTTGTAAGGTTAAAGAAAACGGGTGCATAATTAAGTTATCAGAACATGTGCACGATGTTTGTAATTGAGAGCATCATAGTGCAACGGAAGTGCATCGTTATGGTCATCAAAGGCATCATTTTAAGAGAATGAAGAAAATGTGTGCACGGTTAAGTCATCAAAACGAGTACATCATTTTTGATAGGTAGAGCATCATACATGAAACAAAGAGCATCATCCATGACACCAAGAGCATCATATTTAACGAATACATCATACTTTATTGAAGAGCATCATAATTTTACAGAAGCGCATCATTCGTGACACCAAGAACATTATTTTGAATCAAGATATCATACTTTGTTAACAGACGTAACACTATGTTCAAAGCGCGAGCATTACCATGGAATCTACGAGCATCGGATATGTCATTAAGAGCATTCATAACATTAAAAAGTTGAAAAAATAGTTTTATCGTCTGGTTCATTTTGGTAACAAGAGCATCAATTTTTAAAACACGAGCATTGTACATTGATTAAAGAGCATCACGTTTTCACGAAGCTCAACATTGTGAACGAAGAGCACAATATTTTTTCTTTTCACCATAGTGCATTATTTTTTGAACTAAACTCATCAGACTTGTGATAACGAGCACCCGTTCTACCTCAAAGAGCATCCTTTTTTAAAAATCCATTAAGCCAGTAGATTATTAAAAATCCATTAGAAGCATCATAATGTCGATGTAGAGCATCACAATTTATGGGAAGAACATCTTTATGCCCCCGTCGAGCATCAGTTTTGGGCTGTTCAACACTGCGCCATGGCTGGTGGTTTTTGTTGTCGGAGGAAGGGGTTGTTTGTGTTTTGTCGTCCTTTTGTAGCGTTCGTGCGAGAAAGGAGGTCGATCGGTTGATTTGTTGTTGGATTTCGTTTTTGCGCGATGAAGGAAGGTGATCGTGTTATCTTATAGCGGTCCCGGATTTGTCGCCGATAAACACGGCGCGTTGGCTGAGCAGTGTTTATCATCTCCCTTCTTATATCTAGAGGCACATATAGTGTGCCATTGGCACAACCTATCCACACCCTAAAATTTTTATGTTAATGTTTTTTCACATATAACGTTGAACAATTTATAATAGTAGATTGATTCTTTTTTTAGTTTCTATATATATATATATTATTTTATTAATTTTATACTCACTTGAAAAACAATAGAAAGAGAAAGTATGATTAAACCCAAGTTTAAGATGAGAGGAAATAAACAAATGTCATATGGAGACATCAATTTTAGGATGAGATAATAAATTGAAAAGACAAATAGTATAAAAACTGTTTTTAAGAATATAATTAATTTGGGATGTTCAAAATAGACTAAACTCATTTTGTTTATGCATGGGAAGATGGAGTATTTATTAAAGGGCTAACCCACACCTTTTTTGATACTTCAGGGACTCAGTTGCACTCAATCATTCTTGAGGGAGCATTTCGCAAGAGTCAAAGAGGTGTGCAACGCACTTCAGCCCAGGGTTGTGATGCGTGCAAAGGGTATCACTTTCTAGCACAAGTTTTATATTTATAACTACCCTTTTAAGCCCTCAAGTGTAAGGATCGCGAGTAATATAGCAAGTAAGAGCAAAGGGTGTCGAACCCAAAGGAACTAGAGCGTTGATCAACTAAAAGATTAAAAGTGCAATTTCAACTAAGATGTAGATTAATGAGTCATAAGATAGGTGTGGATTGATCTAATGTTGGAATGAAGGCAGCTCTATAATACGGACTATGACTTAACAAAACATGCAACAATAACTTAACAAACAAGAAATACGTAAATAGCAAGATTTTGGGGTTTTCAATTATAAAAGATCCCGGGGTTTGCTTGGGTTTAAGGGATCCTCTACGAGTTCATCACATGATTTGGAGGTGAGTTACTACATCTAACATGCTTCTTTCTCAAGCAAACATGTTAATCTCTCAACAAATCAACCTAGTCCTTCTCTTGATCTAGCATTGACTCTCAAGGCATTAATAGATCCTAACTTAACCACCACTCCACTCCTAAAAGTTATCTCTAACTAGAAGCAAGTAAAGCTATTGATCCCAAAAGTCTAGTTCATGCAAATCCCACTTAGGCATTTCATCGAACACCTTGATGCATATGAATAGATATGGCCATACCCACTCATAATAGAAACATCCAAGCACAAGAATCAATATCCAAATCAAAATAGAGAAGATGAACACATAGAGAATCACCCTAGACAAGCAAACCCCAAGACACAAGTGACTACTCACTCATGCTCATATCACATAAACACATCAACATGTAATGATCAAACGATAAAAGTAAAAGAGGAGAAGAGAGGAGAATAAAACTCTATTGCAAATGAATCTTTAACCCAAGATCATGAAGACTTCAATCCCAATAGTGTGGAGAGCTCAAAACCCTAGGTGGAAGAGTATTGATGGTTGCCAAGAGATTAAAAACTGTTAAATTCGTAACTCCCATCTAATCTGCCTAAAACTCACCCTAAAAGACTATATATAGAGTATCATAATGACTAAAAGGTCCCTAGACATGTTGGACACCTTTAGGGTGTTAATTGAGGGCAAAATAGTCCAAAAAAACCAGTGCAACAATGTTTTAAACGAGAACTATCGCAAAGGTCCCGAAATATTTAAGTGCAGGTGGTGGCGCCACGATGGCGCCACGATGGTGCCGCGAGTTTGCACTTTGAGGCTGAGAGCTCCCGCGGCGCCAGCTTGGCTCCACGATGGTGCCGCGAGCTTGTTGCTTTGAGACTGAGAGCTCACGCGGCGCCAGCTTGGCTCCACGATGGTGCCGCGAGCTTGTTACACCAAGAGCTTCCTATTCCAAGCACGAGTTGTTGTCGGTGCATAGCTTTTAGGTCTGAGCCTTCATTTCCACCCTCGACGTTCGAGATTCCCCCTTTTGCTCTTCCGCAAACTTCATTTCTACTATCCGAATGTACACCTACAAATAAACCAACTTACTAAATAACATGTACAATTATGATCAAATTCGCTCAAATGTATGATGGAAATGATTTGAAACACTTAGAAATGTGATATGTGTATGCTACACATCACACCCCAACTCAAAATGTTGCTAGTCCCTAGCAACGCAAGCATCTACAATCTCAATACTAAACATGCAATCCACCAATGCCCACTCAAGATAGACTACAATCCAGAACCGTTCATCAACAAGCATGCAAGTGATCAAAGAAGTTTTAAAACTTTGGTCTCAACATAAGAAACAGAGGGTCACTCCCTAAGTGTTTCACTCTTAGATCGGGAAGTGTACGTGTGCATTGTGATCTTACCGTGCGTCGTCAATCCATAAGCTTGCAAGCGAACCACAACTCCTCCACTGAAGTCCCAAAGGACATTGCATGTCTTGCCGGTCGGATGGTCTTTCATTCGGGTTGTAATGAGGCTAGGCTTGGTGAAAGTGGTATTCGGTTGAAGGCTTTCTATAGGTGGAGCTTATATGAAACAACTTAAGCTTACAAGAATATGGGCATCTAAAGATAGAACAAAAGTTACAACATCAAAACCCACACTTGCACCTTTTTCAAGCATCACACCCATTCTCACAATTTGAACTCTTTCAACACAAAATGCAATCCGACATGCACAATAAATTCAAGTGCCTTTCTTTCTCTTTTTTCATTCTTTCTATTTTCTTTTTATTGAACTTAGGCACACTTTTTACAAGAATTGTGATTGCATCACTTACTATCACCTTAAAGCACAACAATTGATGATCCCCCCAAACTCACATCTTTATAACACTAAAAGTTATTTTTTTTCACCTAATGCCCAAAATAACATGCTCAAGAAGTTTCATGGACGAAAAGGTAATACAAGAGACGGGATATGGCTTAAGATGTGGTTAATCAAAGAATCCAGCTTAAGGCTCAAAGGGGCTTATCTAATGAGTTAACGTACAGGTTGGCTATTTAATTGACTGGCTCATCCTAAATTGTCATCGTCTTCCCAGTTCAACACACAACAAATGTGGACTTGAAAAGGTTTCAAGCAAGCAAGTTCTAGCTCAAACGCACAGTAAGATACTCTCAGCAAAGATTATGTCACACACAAGTCATATCATTGAAAATATTTGGCACAAAAACTCACACGGTAAAATTCTCTATTTAAAACATTGAGGACAAAATTCTACCACTTCAGTGATCACAAGCATAAAAGTTGACAAAGGTTCTAGACAATAATCAAACTTATTGGGGCAAAGGAATCATGCTAAAGTAAGAGACAAAACTAGTTGCTTGCATGGTGTTTCAATATCAAATCCATCATACATAAAAGTACAACCTCACTTCCCATCATCAACATAAGCACAGCCCCCCCAAACTCGAAATGAGCAATATCCTCATGCACAGAGGGAGATGAAAGAAAAAGGGAACGGGAGGTCATACTTGGGGGCAAGTTAGGCCCCGGATCCTGGTAGAAGCGGGACCGGCTGCACTACCGCGCTGGAGCTGTTGGGAGGGATTGAGAAGTGCACAACTAAAAGCATCCACGTGATCTTAAGCTCCAAAAATGATCATCCACCTGAAAATTAATCTCACACATCAATGCACCGATACTTTTATTGAAACATGAATTTAAAGAAACTTAAAAGAACTAAAACATGAAATTTGAAACGGCTGGGTTGCCTCCCAACAAGCGCTAATTTTTAAGCCTTTAGCTAGGCATGGATGATGAAGTTTCAAGTAACTCCTTTTGGCCTCCTATCATCCACAACATGAAGATCAAGAGGGTGTTTCCTTCCAAGATCCACTAGACTCATCTTTCTTGGATGTTTCCATGGCATGCATCCCATTCTTTTCATCCACCCTTCACAACACTTATCCAACTTGAAGATTTCTACATATTCATGTTGGGGAACTTGAGAGCAAGGAGTGGGTTTTGCTCCTAAGAGTAGCTTCACATTCTCAATTATCCACTCATCCCACTCAAATTCTTCTTCACACTTTTCCTCTATGTTTTGCTCCAAATGCTCACATTTCTCTTCCAAATCCCAATATTCAAGTATTTGCTCACAGCCCTCATTTGTGGCATCATTTTGCACCTTTTGGATCTCCATTAGGTCACAAGAGGACTCATTGGTGCTAGACTCCTCTTGTAGTAACTCTTGTATGTCTAAAGCCATTTGTGCACATAAAGCTTCCATGTTCTTCAATGATGCCCTTGTTTCTTCTTCTTCATAGGCTATCTTGTTGGTCAAAGTGTTAAAATTCTCTTCAAACATGTTGTTGCCTTCTCTCATCTCCATAGCCAAGTCCTCTATTAACTCACTAAGAGAAGACTTGTCTTCTATTTGAAGCTCCATGAAGATTGGTGAAAGGTGGAGACTTTCACTTTGAAATCTTTCCTCGTCTCTTTTGTTGCTGTCTCGCATTTCATTTACAAGATCTTCCAACATTTGATTCATGGAAAGCAACACTTCATTTGTTTGCACAAGAGGTGGATTATTTGTGACTTTGGTTATCTCCTCTTCTCTCTGAATGTTGCTTTCCCTCATCTCATTTACAAGATCATCTAACGTTTGAGACATGGAAAGCAATGCTTCATGTTGTTGCATAAGAGGTGGTGAAGATGTGGCATAATAGTACTCATGAGAGTTCATTCCATTATCTTCATATGTTGGCTCCCAAGTGTAGCATGCTTGATGATTGGTGTAGCCATTTTCTCTCCATGAGCTTTGATGCCCATATGACCAAGTATCTTCGTAAGCATCCATGTCCTCCCAATTATAGTGGTCTTGGTTGGTCCTCCACATGTTGTGGTGTGCCATTAGTAGCACAAGAGATGGCACCTACAATGCAAGATAAGAAATGGAAGTCAACATGTCCTAAAATCTATAATGCAAGGAAGTAGATATGATATGCAACATGCAACACAAAACACAAAAATCTAAAAACTTGCACTCAATTCCCCGGCAACGACGCCAATTTGATGCGTGCAAAGGGTATCACTTTCTAGCACAAGTTTTATATTTATAACTACCCTTTTTAAGCCCTCAAGTGTAAGGATCGCGAGTAATATAGCAAGTAAGAGCAAAGGGTGTCGAACCCAAAGGAACTAGAGCGTTGATCAACTAAAAAGATTAAAAGTGCAATTTCAACTAAGATGTAGATTAATGAGTCATAAGATAGGTGTGGATTGATCTAATGTTGGAATGAAGGCAGCTCTATAATACGGACTATGACTTAACAAAACATGCAACAATAACTTAACAAACAAGAAATACGTAAATAGCAAGATTTTGGGGTTTTCAATTATAAAAAGATCCCGGGGTTTGCTTGGGTTTAAGGGATCCTCTACGAGTTCATCACATGATTTGGAGGTGAGTTACTACATCTAACATGCTTCTTTCTCAAGCAAACATGTTAATCTCTCAACAAATCAACCTAGTCCTTCTCTTGATCTAGCATTGACTCTCAAGGCATTAATAGATCCTAACTTAACCACCACTCCACTCCTAAAAGTTATCTCTAACTAGAAGCAAGTAAAGCTATTGATCCCAAAAGTCTAGTTCATGCAAATCCCACTTAGGCATTTCATCGAACACCTT
Organism: Stellera chamaejasme; assembly: GCA_024586325.1. Lineage (NCBI taxonomy): Eukaryota > Viridiplantae > Streptophyta > Magnoliopsida > Malvales > Thymelaeaceae > Stellera > Stellera chamaejasme. Next base: position 22,342,059 of record CM044984.1, on the reverse strand, counting down.
GATGCATATGAATAGATATGGCCATACCCACTCATAATAGAAACATCCAAGCACAAGAATCAATATCCAAATCAAAATAGAGAAGATGAACACATAGAGAATCACCCTAGACAAGCAAACCCCAAGACACAAGTGACTACTCACTCATGCTCATATCACATAAACACATCAACATGTAATGATCAAACGATAAAAGTAAAAGAGGAGAAGAGAGGAGAATAAAACTCTATTGCAAATGAATCTTTAACCCAAGATCATGAAGACTTCAATCCCAATAGTGTGGAGAGCTCAAAACCCTAGGTGGAAGAGTATTGATGGTTGCCAAGAGATTAAAAGCTGTTAAATTCGTAACTCCCATCTAATCTGCCTAAAACTCACCCTAAAAGACTATATATAGAGTATCATAATGACTAAAAGGTCCCTAGACATGTTGGACACCTTTAGGGTGTTAATTGAGGCAAAATAGTCCAAAAACCAAGGCAACAATGTTTTAAACGAGAACTATCGCAAAGGTCCCGAAATATTTAAGTGCAGGTGGTGGCGCCACGATGGCGCCACGATGGTGCCACCAGTGTGCACTTTGAGGCCGAGAGCTCCCGTGGCGCCAGCTTGGCGCCGCGATGGTGCCGCGAGCTTGTTGCTTTGAGACTGAGAGCTCACGCGGCGCCAGCTTGGCTCCACGATGGTGCCGCGAGCTTGTTACACCAAGAGCTTCCTATTCCAAGCACGAGTTGTTGTCGGTGCATAGCTTTTAGGTCTGAGCCTTCATTTCCACCATCGACGTTCGAGATTCCCCCTTTGCTCTTCCGCAAACTTCATTTCTACTATCCGAATGTACACCTACAAATAAACCAACTTACTAAATAACATGTACAATTATGATCGAATTCGCTCAAATGTATGATGGAAATGATTTGAAACACTTAGAAATGTGATATGTGTATGCTACACGTTGTCACGCCCAATATAATTTTTAAAACCAAGTTAGAACAAATCAAATCTTGCCAGCTTGAAGTGGTCAAATTGATATTTTAATGAAAAAGATTTGACTTTTATTTACCTAAGTAGACTTTCTTCGTAAACAAACTGTTGACACCCGATTTTGCCGGATCGCTATAATCTAGTTCGTAATTGTGATTTTCGGTATTTTTATTTCTCGTGATTTTTGTCCTTTTATTTTATGTATTTTTGTCACTCTCGTTATTTTATGTGATTTTGTGTCATTTTCCATCATTTAATGTGATTTTTACTCGATTGCATTATTTTACGTATTTTTGTCATTTTTATGTGATTTTTATCATTTTCGCGTATTTTTATTATTTTCATTAATTTACATATTTTTATCATTTTTAATTATTTTATGTGTTTTCGTTTTTAGTTTAGAATTTAAATGTGTTATGTTTAATTAACAAAAACAAAAAAGAAAAAAGAAAAAAGAGGAGAAACACTTGCAGCAACATGAGCATGCGTGACTTTCTTCCTGCTTCCCTCCACCTTTCCTCCACCTTCCATGCATGTCTCCCATCACCCAATCTTCTCTCCATTGTCAATTCACCCTAAATCACTCCCAATTTCATGTGACTGAACAAAAGGGTGAAGCTTGGGCAAATGAAAGCTTCAAATCTCTCTATAAATTGAAGGAGAAATGAACATTTTGGTACCAATTCACAATCAAAAGCTGAGCAAGAAAAAAAAGAAACGAAAGCTGCTTCTGTTGTTCTTGTTTTCGTCCAAAGTTGCACCACCATCCAACTCCTTCCATCTTCTCCTCCAACCGCCACCAACCAGACCCCCAGAATCGGCGCACCTCCAGCAACTCAACGGTACCATTCTCTCCGCCGGACGTCGCCGGAAAGAGGAGAAAATCGCCGTGACCCGCCGACCCGTTTTGTGACCCAACACGTTCGAGTGCGACACTCCGGGCCGTAACTCGTCTCACCACCACCGGCGGTCGAGTCCCCTGTCTCCGCCGCGCCATTTCCGACCCGTCCCCACCGCCAAGGAGCGCCAGCCTCCCCTGAAGAACCGGATCCTTTCGACCCGAAATCGACCCGCTGCACGACCCGGATCTATCCGCCGCCGTAGACGTCCGTTCGAGCTCCGGCCACCTCCACTAGCCTCTCCGTCCGCCGCACCGTCGATCCCCGTCGTCCTTCGCCGCCGACGCCGCCCGGAAGACAGAACCCGAGCTGCTCCAGTTCTTCACTTCCTCCTTCGTCATTTGCTGCTGCAGGTAAGTTTGTTTTTTTGTTTTTTGTTTTTTTTCTTTCTCTTTCCTATTATTTCTTTTATTCCCTTTTTCTTTTAATCCCCCACCTTTTCCCCTTAACTCACTTAAATCCCTAAGCCCTTTTAAGATTTCGTTCAAGTCACTAACAGTCTCTTGTTTGCCGGAAAGCCATCAACAAGTTTCAAAACTAACAGTTTGGGCACTAGGCCTAAACCTTTTTGTGTTTTAGTTAATATTTTTGTTATTATGTCAATTTGATTTATTTTAATTTTATTTTCAAGATATTTTGAATTTTTATTAGTCATGTGAATTACTAAAAATCTTTTTCTTCTATCTTTGGTTTTTTTTCTTTATTTCTTAAAATCAAGCAAAAATCTAAAAAGAACCCGTGGTACCAATTTTGGGCGTACGAAAATTAACCATTTTTTGTACGTAACTGACGAACGATTCCAGATCTCTCGTAGACCATTTTCAGGTTTCCAATCGACCTAGGAAAAAGATTGGTGGCGACTCCTTGTCAAAAACCACGTCGCTACAGATGGCGACTCCGCTGGGGAACTGTCCGGCCACAAAAGGGGTTTGTTTTTTTATTTATTTGCTTGATATTTACTTTTTTTTAATTGTGTTTCCATGGTATATATTGTAATTTATACTCTCACACATACACACACAGAACATACATGTTACATTCATATCATTGAGCTTCCTACCCGAGCTCTAAACAAAACAATTTTATTCTGTGAGATATGGTGTTGTTGTACTTGTGAGATTTTATTCTCCAAGCCTTCACCGTATCCTAGTAGGGAAGTAGTGCTAACTCTGTGGGATTAATATTCCCCTCATGGGTTCACGAAAACCTATGACCCGGATTAATCCATTCCTTGCATGTCCCTCGTGGGTAAGGATTGGGCCGTCGTTTTTCGACGATGGGATCCGGGAACCACCCTGAGCCTCTTGATATACCATTCCTTGCATATAGTAGCCTCGTACCCAACCATTAGTCCCGACCTTAGGTTCCCTACCCAATATCTTGTTTTCATCTCTGGGTATGATTCATGTCTCACATTCTACTCATATTGTACAATCTACCTAGGATATGTTTCGTCTTTGGTTTGGATTAATTTTTCAGCATCAAAAGTGAGCAGTGGAAACAACAAATCAATTCTCGGAGGAACAAGTGCGAGATTCTAGCAACATGTTAGGAAGCTCAAGATCGCACGAGATTGGCTAGCCGCACAAGTCAGCCCGACGTGCAACCAAGGCACCCAAGTGACTACACCGAGCTAGATGACACCAGTAGAGTGATCTGAAATCAGTTATTTGTCAATCATTTGTTATTGATACTTGTACATTTTTGTGTATATAATTTGTACTAATTGGTGCTCTTTCTCTCTTTTTTTATGACATTCACATTCATCATATTTCTTTCTAATTTTTGCCATTCATTCATTTTTTTTTCAAGACGCGTCACTGTACATTTTAATTCATACACTATACATTTTAATTCATAAACTGTACATTCTTCATTCATCAACTGTACATTTTCATTCATAAACTTGGAACATCGACAAAAACATCTTGCAAAAATGAGAAGTGGACATCAAGGAGTTTGAGGACAATTTTATGATGTGAAGAAAAACTGACGACTCCCATTTGTGTCATGGAAAGACAATTTCTCACAAGTCGTCTTTAAGCTGTGTCTAATACATTGATCAATACGAATTGATGAATAATTGGAGAAATCTTTGAATTTTTACTCAAATCTTTGAGAGCTTGCCAAGATAGCTTGAAAGTTGAATTACCTAGATTTAGTTCAGAATCTAAAGTATTGTCTTTGTTGCAATGGGCAACTGTTATTCTTTTCCTTGAAATGAGAAGGGATAGAATATGCACTTTGGCATCCTCCAGCAAACTTCACATCACAGACTCCACATTCTTTCGTCCCTCCATCCCATGTTTCTTTCACCAAGCCACAACAAAAGAGTTTCACCAAGGAGATAAAGGAAGACTTGATAGTAGTCATCTGGAGGACATCGCTGAATCTTATGGGAACAATTTCAAATGTGGCTTTTCAATTTTCATCTTGGGATTCTTCTTCAAACAAATCTGATCTCGACTTACTTCAGAAGATCCTTCCAGAGCATCAGCAAAAACTCTCTCCAAAAGGCAAAGAAACATCATTCATCAGAAGAAAGGGGGGGCATGAGAATGAAAATACATTTCGGATCATTGATGCACCATCAAGGTTGAGATCAAGCCAAGTTTCTTCAATTCATCGACCCCGTGTCTCGTCAAAGGTCAAGTCGCCTTCAACTGTCAATACCCATGACTCACAAAAGATGAGGAAAATAGAAAAAAAGAGGTCAATATAAATTCTACTCCTGTCTTTAGCTTGAAAAGGCTGAAGCTATGAGTAGTGCTAGTAGCCATTTGGCTTTGCATTTTAGTCAGAAGTAATCGGGCCTAGGTAGCAACAACTATTTATGCTCGCATGAAAATGACTAAAAACCGCGAGTCAAACAAGGTCCGACCTAAACAAAAAGAAAGGAGAATGAAAAAAGAAAAAAAGAAAAAAAAGTGAGTCATAGAGTCTAAACTGAAAACCTGCAAGGGCGGTTTAGAATGAAGGCACAAATTAAAGCAGAGGTTACCATCTCAATGACGCAAGTAGGGCAACTCACATCTCAAGCAGCATCAACAACATCTCAAGTCTCTAAGAAGCAATTTCACCGATCATGAAGAATTGGGGGGCAACATTTTGAGATAGTTTCTCATCGGACAATGCGATGTTTTCGTGATTGGCACTATCAGGTTTTCCTTTTAGAGAAGTCAAGCCATTAATGGGTGACATTGCAAGAGGTCTTTCGCCTAAAACACCCATCTTTTCACCAGCCCATATCAGTGAATGCCATTGACCTTACAAAAACCGTTCAAAAGACATTCTTTCTTCACCTCGACATTCCCACAAGCCAATCCTCCATACGAAGAAGCCCTTACACTATCACCGCACATTCTACTCCTTCAAGTGGAAAAGGGAAAGAATACCAGATTTTAATGATCACACAAGGACCATCATATATTTTGTCAAGCTCTGCAAATCGATAAGAGTTTTCTTTGAAGATCAACCATTACGCATTAATGAGTATGGGTCAGACAAGACATGGTTTAAAGACTCTTCTATAGAATTTTGCACTTTTATGGTCACAATTGGGGGGCAAATGGATCATTCACCCATATAATTGTTACGGCGTCCAAAAGGATCAAATAAATTTTCGATCACCTTGAGTAAGATGAAAGGTATTCACGAGGTAAAGTTGAAAGGTGTTTTTGCATCTACCTGGCATCATTGATTAGTCATGCATCATGTACATCATGTATCATGCACATTGTCATTACACAGGTTTCACGGAGCACATTGAGCAAGGACTTGAACACGCGCTATCCAAGTATCTCATCAAGGAAGTCAACCAGCACTCAGACAGTCAAGCAAGGTTCTCTAACCTCTTTTCAGAATAGAAGCATGTCTCCCATAAAAGGTTCAGAAAGTCTTGCCCAATGTCAGACACGATTTTCACCAAGACAAGTAAGGATTAGCTCCTCAACTTCATCAAGAGTCAGGTAAGAAGTTCATACTATTCCTTCATATTTCATGAGCCAAGTCTATGGTTCACAACAAGAAATATAAGGAAAGTTCCTTAACCCATTCAAAGAGAAAAGTTTCTCTTGCAACATTCGAAATTTAGTCATTTTGTCAAACTTCGTCACTCTCAGGGATCTACTCGTTTCGTGGGATTCCTTATTTTTGAAAGTTTAGTCACTTTGTCAAACTTTCTATTATCACTTTTGAAATCTGCTCGTTTTGTGGGATTTCTCATCTGAAGCTTAGTCATTTTGTCAAACTTGATCACTTTTGAAATCTACTCACTTTGTGAGATTTCTCATTTTTGAAAGTTTAGTCATTTTGTCAAACTTTCTATCATTTTCGAAATCTACTCGCTTTGTGAGATTTCTCATTTTTGAAAGTTTAGTCATTTTGTCAAACTTTCTATCATTTTCGAAATCTACTCGCTTTGTGAGATTTCTCAATTTTGAAAGTTTAGTCATTTTGTCAAACTTTTCGAAATCTACTCGCTTTGTGAGATTTCTCATTTTTGAAAGTTTAGTCATTTTGTCAAACTTTCTATCATTTTCGAGATCTACTCGCTTTGTGAGATTTCTCATTTTTGAAAGTTTAGTCATTTTGTCAAACTTTCTATCATTTTGAAATCTACTCGCTTTGTGAGATTTCTCATTTTTGAAAGTTTAGTCATTTTGTCAAACTTTCTATCATTTTCAAATCTACTCCCTTTGTGAGATTTCTCATTTTGAAAGTTTAGTCATTTTGTCAAACTTTCTATCATTTTCGAAATCTACTCGTTTTGTGGGATTTCTCATCTGAAGTTTAGTCATTTCGTCAAACTTCATCATTTTAAGTGATCTACTCATTTTGTGGTATACCTCAATTCAGGAGTGCTGTCATTTCGTCACACTTCCCAATCAATCAATCAGTCATTCTTCCGAGCATTGTGAAGGTTCTCAATCTCAAATTACCGGAGCAAGGAAGGTTCCTTCGCTTCACGAATAACGAGAAAGTTCTTGTTATTTCATCTCAACTTTCATCCAAATCAGTCATTCATCTTACTTTTGCTGAGCATTGGGAAGGTTCTCAATCTCAAATTATCGGAGCAAGGAAGGTTCCTTCGCTTCATGAATAACGAGAAAGTTCTTGTTATTCCATTTCAATCAATCAGTCAATCAATCAGTCATTCATCTCATTTTGCCGAGCATTGGGAAGGTTCTCAATCTCGAGTCATCGGAGCAAGGAAGGTTCCTTCGCTTCATGAATAACGAGAAAGTTCTTGTTATTCCATCTCATCAATCAATCAGTCAATCAATCAGTCAGTCATCCATTTTTCCGAGTATTGGGAAGGTTCTCAATCTCAAATTACCGGAGCAAGGAAGGTTCCTTCGCTTCACGAATAACGAGAAAGTTCTTGTTATTCCATCTCAACAATCAATCAATCTGTCATTCAACTTACTTTTTCCGAGCATTGGGAAGGTTCTCAATCTCGCATCTTTAGGGTAGGGAAGGTTCCTTAACCTCGAATAGTGGAAAGGTTTCCGCTATTCAACTCAATAGGAGGGTTCTTATTGAGAGAAGCAATGAAGGTTCATTCGCTTCACGAATAATGAGAAGGTTCTCGTTATTCGCCGGGCAAAAATTCGGTGTCATCCTACTTTGCATGCTCCATGTTCCATGAATCACGCAAAGGGGGGCAGCTGTTGACACCCGATTTTTGCCCGGACTGCTATAATCTAGTTCGTAATTGCGATTTTCGGTATTTTTATTTCTCGTGATTTTTGTCCTTTTATTTTATGTATTTTTGTCACTCTCGTTATTTTATGTGATTTTGTGTCATTTTCCATCATTTTATGTGATTTTTACTCGTTTGCATTATTTTACGTATTTTTGTCTTTTTTTTTTTTATCATTTTCGCGTATTTTTATTATTTTCATTAATTTACATATTTTTATCATTTTTAATTATTTTATGTGTTTTCGTTTTTAGTTTAGAATTTAAATGTGTTATGTTTAATTAACAAAAACAAAAAAAGAAAAAAGAAAAAAGAGGAGAAACACTTGCAGCAACATGAGCATGCGTGACTTTCTTCCGGCTTCCCTCCACCTTTCCTCCACCTTCCATGCATGTCTCCCATCACCCAATCTTCTCTTCATTGTCAATTCACCCTAAATCACTCCCAATTTCATGTGACTGAACAAAAGGGTGAAGCTTGGACAAATGGAAGTTTCAAATCTCTCTATAAATTGAAGGAGAAATGAACATTTTTGACACCAATTCACAATCAAAAGCTGAGCAAGAAAAAAAAGAAACGAAAGCTGCTTCTGTTGTTCTTGTTTTCGTCCAAAGTTGCACCACCATCCAACTCCTTCCATCTTCTCCTCCAACCGCCACCAACCAGACCCCCAGAATCGGCGCACCTCCAGCAACTCAACGGTACCATTCTCTCCGCCGGACGTCGCCGGAAAGAGGAGAAAATCGCCGTGACCCGCCGACCCGTTTTGTGACCCAACACGTTCGAGTGCGACACTCCGGGCCGTAACTCGTCTCACCACCACCGGCGGTCGAGTCCCCTGTCTCCGCCGCGCCATTTCCGACCCGTCCCCACCGCCAAGGAGCGCCAGCCTCCCCTGAAGAACCGGATCCTTTCGACCCGAAATCGACCCGCTGCACGACCCGGATCTATCCGCCGCCGTAGACGTCCGTTCGAGCTCCGGCCACCTCCACTAGCCTCTCCGTCCGCCGCACCGTCGATCCCCGTCGTCCTTCGCCGCCGACGCCGCCCGGAAGACAGAACCCGAGCTGCTCCAGTTCTTCACTTCCTCCTTCGTCATTTGCTGCTGCAGGTAAGTTTGTTTTTTTGTTTTTTGTTTTTTTTCTTTCTCTTTCCTATTATTTCTTTTATTCCCTTTTTCTTTTAATCCCCACCTTTTCCCCTTAACTCACTTAAATCCCTAAGCCCTTTTAAGATTTCGTTTAAGTCACTAACAGTCTCTTGTTTGCCGGAAAGCCATCAACAAGTTTCAAAAGTAACAGTTTGGGCACTAGGCCTAAACCTTTTTGTGTTTTAGTTAATATTTTTGTTATTATGTCAATTTGATTTATTTTAATTTTATTTTCAAGATATTTTGAATTTTTATTAGTCATGTGAATTACTAAAAATCTTTTTCTTCTATCTTTGGTTTTTTTTCTTTATTTCTTAAAATCAAGCAAAAATCTAAAAAGAACCCGTGGTACCAATTTTGGGCGTACGAAAATTAATCATTTTTGTACGTAACTGACGAACGATTCCAGATCTCTCGTAGACCATTTTCAGGTTTCCAATCGACCTAAAAAAAGATTGGTGGCGACTCCTTGTCAAAAACCACGTCGCTACACAAACTACCTAAATAGATTATATATTGAATTATATAGTATTTTCTATTTTAGAATATCGTGTTTTATCACGTCACTTCAATTGCATAAAGTGCATCATAATTTTGTAACTTAAATTATTGTACCATTAGGGTCTTATTTTAACTTTTTGTACAAATAAAGTCTAGTTTTTAAGTATTTTCTTCATTTATGGTCTTTTTCCGTCTATTGACCATTAACGATAACGGATTTGTGGGAAAAATGATAAACTCAGTAACTCAATTGTTTTTAAAAAAAAATTATTTAAATCCCAAGTTTTAAACTAAACCATTTAAGCACCTCCAAAAGTTTTAAACTTAACACTTCGATCCAAATATTTCAATTAAGCCCAACAACTCTCAGCCCGTCGGGTCGTTGGCCACCGTCAGAAAATGCCGGAAACGCAAAAAAATAGTTGGGAGCGTAGATCGGGTCCTAGGACCGCTGGATCCAGGCCTAATGCTGTCGGATCGTAGCCTAAGGCCGCCGAATCATGACCTAGGGCCACCAGATCGTGGCTTTGGGTCACCGATTCTCAGCCTGGGCTCAAAATTCGCGTTACTAGGCATTGATCTACGTTCCCGGCTATTGTTTTGCGTCTCCGGCATTTGTCGGCAATGGCCGGCAGTGACACAGCGGCTGTCCGGTAGCGGTGGAGGCGGCCCGACGATGGCTGAGTGCTGTTGGGGTTAATTAAAACAATTGGGTAGATGTGTTAAGTATAAAACTGTTGAAGGGTGCCTAAATGGTTAAGTTTAAAACTCGGGGTGTGAATAATTTTTTTTAAAACAAATGAGTTGCTGGTTTATCATTTTTCTAACAAATCAGTTAAAGTTGACGGTTAATTGACGGAAAATGATCATAGATGAAGAAAAAAATTTAAAAACAAGAATTTATTGGTACAAAAACTTAAAACATGACCCTAATGGTAAAATAATTTAAGTTGCAGAACCATGGATGTACTTTACCCATTTTTTATCCCATGTCACTTGTGTGCAGATGGAGCTTTAGTCATGTCTAGTCTTTTGTGATTGTGGGTGGGCTCCGAGCTCCTCCTCCTCCTTCTTCTTCTGTCACACCGTTTCCACTGCTGCTCTCCCATCGATGCCGCTCTCCCACAGATGATGCTCCGCCACTGATGCCGCTCTCCCACTGTCGCCACCTCCGTTTGCTCCTAATAGGCCACCAGATGATTCTGAGCATTTCTGGGTTTTGGTTGATGAATCCAAATGAATTTCATATAGATTCATCAATTTTTTTAATTAATAAAAAACGTTTACTGCGGCTCAGTGTGTGGTAAGCCGCATCATTGCTGTGGTTGGGTGCACGGTAAATCTCTTTACCGTGAGCTATTTTATCGTAGGATTTTCCGCGTCTCCTCCTGTAGTAATTACCGCTCCCCCGCCGTAAACCATGTAAACTCCATGTAGTGACTGCCTGCATTTGTATGGGAACAAATTGTTTATTCGCTGGTATGCCTGGTGAAAAGCCATATATATGAGGTAGCAGGCAGGCGAGAGGACAGGGAGAAGAAGAGGAAGAGCATATGATTACAGAGTTAAACTTATTACGTGGAATTGTAATTTTACGTGGCAAAAGATGATATCTAAAACAGAAAATATATAATTCAACCGAATCTATTTAGGTAATTTTACAAAGAATGGCTACTCAACATTAAAAAACTCTAAAAGATATTGCCAACATTAAAACGATTTCTCCTCTACATTCCACGATCGATATCCAATATTTCTTTTTCCGCTCTCCCTTTCTTTCTCTACTCAATTAAATTTTTCTCTCTTTAAATATCCAATATCCATTCTAAAAGAACACATGTTATTTCTAGCTAGCTAGATAATAGAGTAATACAATGGAAGTGTTATTCAATACTTAATCTTATTTATGAAAATGTTATATCTCTGTTTAGACTAAACGAAAACTGAGTATTGTACGTAAGATTAGCAACCTTTATTTTCCTTTAAAAATTATTCAAGATTAAGCCTTTAAGCTCGGTGGAGTATGTCAGGTGAAAGAATTTTATAATTAGAACATCATATATAAAAAGTATTTGTGGGAGTTAATTGCTGGTGGCGGATCTGTGTGTGGGCTGCCGCCATGTTTCTGTGATGCTGACGTGTCTTGACGTTACTGGACGCCATAGGTTCAGAATTCGAGAGAGAGGAATAGAAGGGGTCCTTTGTATTTAGTGTTGCGAAAATCCTAATAGTGGCGAGAAAGTTGTTAAAACGTTACCCCTTAAGGTGTGAATAATAAATGCATTTATAGTTTGTGATTAGATAGTGACATTATTGTAATATCCCAATATAGTATGGTGGCGTGTCAGAGAACACGTGTCCTTAATACGTTCGGGGTATAGTCTGAGAATTTCCTTGGTATGTTCGGGTCAATTATGTCCGGTAATGTTCTTGTCTCGTGCGGGTTTATGAATTTTTTAATGGGGCCCTTATTTTGGATTATTACTTTGGCCTTCACTACGTAGTTGGTTGGACTTCGGTAGCGGGCCTGGTAGGTGGCGGCCCGCTACCACCCTCGCCAAGGCAGCCCGAGCGGGCAACCCGCTACCGTGGGCGCTACCGTAATAAAGTTGGTGGCGCCCCTGGTAGCGGGTAACCCGCTACCAATTTGGTAGCGCACAGCCCGCTTCCATACCCGCTACCACTTTGACCAAAAAGCTGACATTTATCTGACGGCCAGTGGTAGCGGACGCGGTAGCGGGGCACCCCCTACTAGTTGATGTATTTACAGTCCCCTCCCTTCTTCCTTTCATTTGCGCAGATCTCATTTCACCCCAAACTCGTTTTCTCTCCGGCCGAGTTCGTCTTCCCTCAGGTAGTTGCACAGGTGTGAATTTCCTCCTAAATTTGTTATTTATTTCCTTTCATTTAAAGTACTTAGTTATTTTACTTGTTGAAAAATGTTATTGATGTTTAGTTTCAGTGATTCAGACACATTATCTCCTGTTTAGTTTGTGCTTCCTCTCTCGTGGATCCTGTGGAGTTTAAAGTAACAAAGGATCCCCGATTATATATCTGAAGCAGCACAGGAAACGATACCGAGCTCGGTATGTAGTTCTTTGATTTTCTTGTTAAGGTCATGCGCTTATTTAATTCTTTATTTAAAAATTAGAAATTTTATAATTTAGATTTGAGCCATAGTTCTGCCTCGTGAATATTACGTAGAATATTATATCAGTAACATTAATTTCAGTATTTGAAAATAATGTTATGAAATTTAATATTCTATTGAATATTCATGGATTGTCCAGGTTGGACAGTTTGTAAAAGTACAATCGGTATGTTGAACTTTTATGATAGTTGGATATGTATAACCGGTATACTGACATTAATTTCAGCCATTTTTGTCGGTCTTGTTCCTTATTATACCAAATTGGGTATTTGAAACCCGGAAAAAATGGTATAATGAGGAACTAAGGCGGAATGCTGCCGAAATTTATGTAGTGTGTTCAAGTTATGCATATACGACCATAAAAGTTTAATATACTAATTGTACTTTTATGAATAGGATATGACTCATGTACCTTTAGTTGTGAGAAATTAAGTTAAAAATATTAATTTATGTAGGTAATAATTGAATTTGTGGTTTGTTAATTATTATGTGTTCGTATGTATTGTATGTTGTTCAGTAGGAACTGAAAATGGCTGAAGGACGCGATTGGATGTATAAGCGCTTACACGGGGAGTCGTGAATTGAATCCGACATTTTGGGAGGGTTTAAAACATTTTTGAATGTTGCATTCACGGATGCAGAATCGAAAGGGTGGGACATGGTGAAATGTCCTTGTAAAAGTGCAGAAATCGATACTTTTTGATAAAGCTACAGTTGGAACTCATTTATGTGATTATGGATTTAAACCTAATTACTACGTTTGGGATTGTCATGGTGAAGCTATTCAGATTAATCCGTTCATTTATGATGGTTCGAATTATGAAAGGAATTGTGAAGCATCGTCGTCCAACAATGGACGTGCGAGTACTGGACCGGAATCGAATAATGACTATCAAGGATGGGACGTCCAACAAATGGTTCATGAAGGTTTAGGATTGCAGTACAACTCTTTACAACTTGAAAATGTCGAAAATCTCGAAAATGATAATGACAATGATGAAAATGATATTGATGATGTTGAAATGCATGACGATATTGGAAATGAGATGGTTGAAAATGAAATGGAAATGGAAACTCCTAATGAAGAGGCACAAAAATTTTATAAGTTGATTGAAGCTGCCTCACAACCTCTCTATGATGGGTGTCGTACTGAGCATAAGAGGTTAGATGTGTTGACAAAGTTCTTGAGCGTGTCAAAACAACATATCAGATGCGGCATGGTCTAAAATGATGAAAATTGTTGATGAAATATTGCCCGGAGAAAATGCATTGCCACAGAGCACCGCAGAGGCGAAAAAGATGATCGAGACACAGGGCTACCGTACATTAAGATTCATGCATGTGAGAACAATTGCATGTTATTTCATGGTAGATTTACTCATTTGTTGCATTGTGGAGTGTGCGGTACGGAAAGGTATTTACAGGGGGGTTTGGATCGGCGTGAGAATCTAAAACTTAAGCCGAAGAAGGTTATACGTTATCTTCCAATCACTGAGCGACTTAAGCGGCTTTACCAGTCATCAAAAACGGCCGAATCTATGAGTTACTATCTAAGGGCATCTTCAAACGTAACTGGTGTGATTGGACATCCCAGCCAATCGCGGGCTTGGAAACATGTTGATGAGCTTTATCCTGAATTCGCTGGAGAGGTTGGAAATGTCAGGTTAGGGTTATGCACCGATGGATTTAATCCTTTATCTGATACCGGTAGCACGTTATTGTTCGTTTCCCCCGTTATTGTTCGACTTAGCATGTGGACCACGGACGACGGTCAAATCATGGGGTGGCGCATTTGTAAACGGGTTCAGGTTTCATACAAAAGAAAATGGGCGGAGAAAGACAACTGCTAATTGGGGCGTCTGTGTCTTCGGTGATACAAATGAGGATGACTGTGTAGATTTTTATGGTTGGATTGATGAAATCTTGGTGCTTCGCTACAACGAATCGAAACTGACGGTGTTCAAGGGGACTTGGTTTGACCCATACACCGGTGTAAGTACAGATAAGCATTCTGGGATCATCGATGTCGATCACACATCTCGATTAAAAACGTATGACCCTTTCATACTTGCAAGTCAGGCACAACAGGTCGTTTATATCGAATACCCCTCTAAACACCGGGATTTGAAAAAACGATGGAACGGATTGATGAAATCTTGGTGCTTCGCTACAACGAATCGAAACTGACGGTGTTCAAGGGGACTTGGTTTGACCCATACACCGGTGTAAGTACAGATAAGCATTCTGGGATCATCGATGTCGATCACACATCTCGATTAAAAACGTATGACCCTTTCATACTTGCAAGTCAGGCACAACAGGTCGTTTATATCGAATACCCTCTAAACACCGGGATTTGAAAACGATGGAACGCTTTTCAAGATGAAGCCCGACATTTCAAAGGTGAAGGTCGTCAACGATCCATGACAAGTTCATCGGAGGACATCACCGAGCAGAGGAATGAAGTCGATCCTCTACAGGAGCCACGAATTAAAGAAACCATAGTCGTGGTAGATAATGATGTGAGCGTATCACTAGTTGATTGTCAAGTGAACCGGAGATACTCGAATTTGACAATGATGTACGGTGAGGCGAATTAGGAGTTTGCTTTTATGACTATGCACTCTACTCTAAGATTGCTTTTTAAAGTTTGTAATTGTTGACGGTATTTATAAATGTTGAAATTTAGAACAAAAAGTTGAATCCATTTATATTTTTATGATTTTATTCATTTATGTTACTTAATATGATAAACATATTTAAGTAATTTATATTTTTATGATTATATACATTTATGTTACTTAATATGATAAACATATTTAAGTAATTTATATTTTTATGATTATATACATTTATGTTACTTAATATGATAAACATATTTAAGTAATTTATATTTTATGATTATATACATTTATGTTACTTAATATGATAAACATATTTAAGTAATTAATATTTTTATGATTATATACATTTATGTTACTTAATATGATAAACATATTTAAGTAATTTATATTTTTATGATTATATACATTTATGTTAGTTAATATGATAAACATATTTAAGTAATTTATATTTTTATGATTATATACATTTATGTTACTTAATATGATAAACATATTTAGTAATTTATATTTTTATGATTATATACATTTATGTTACTTAATATGATAAATAAATTTAGTAATTTAAATTTTTATGATTATATACATTTATGTTAATTTATATGATAAATATAAATTTTTTATACATTTTTATCATGGTAGCGGGACTGGTAGGGGGGCGCCCGCTACCAACGAAATTATTTGGGCGGCCGTTTCGAATTTTGAATTTGTCTTGGAAATGGAAAAAGCAGTTGGTAGCGGGCTGGGTAGGGGGGAGCCCGCTACCCGCTGCTTGGTAGCGCGCTCGGTAGGGGGTCTCCCGCTACCGGCTCACTTAAAAACCTCCAGCAGCCCCTTCCCTCGTTTCATCTTCATCTTCAACCTCCTGCCCCTCTCCCTCGCATCTCCGGCGGCCCGCTCCAACACCACCGTCTCCGGCCGCCTCTCCACTCTTTTTACCGTGGATCTGCTCCATTTCACTAAGGTAAGGTCGAATCTCTTCTTATTTCGCCTTAAATTCGGTTATAGATTGAAGTTTCTAACCATTTTTGGTTTTGGTGCAAAAGCTCCGACCTCCTCCAATTTTCGCCTCCTCCTCCGGCATTCTCCAACACCACAATCACAGGTATGTTTTATAGATTAATGCAATTTTTTTGTTAATTTTTGTATTTTTCGTGTTATTTATTTATTTATGTGTAATTTTGTATATTTGTGGTATTTTAGTATATTAGGAATAATTTTAATATTTTCGAATTAGTTTAGGTATTTAGGAATTATTTATGAATTTGTTAGTATTTTGTGGAATTTGAGTAAATACTTTACATATTTTAGGAAAATACGAATATGTTGTTTATTTTAGTATATTAGGAATAATTTTAGTATTTTTTGAATTAGTTTAGGTATTTAGGAATTATTTATGAATTTGTTAGTATTTTGTGGAATTTGAGTATATACTTTACATATTTTAGACAAATAAGAATATGTTGTTTATTTTAGTATATTAGGAATAATTTTAGTATTTTCGGAATTAGTTTACGAATTTTAGGAATTATTTATGAATTTGTTAGTATTTTGTGGAATTTTAGTATATACTTTACATATTTTAGGAAAATAAGAATATGTTGTTTATTTTAGTATATTAGGAATAATTTTAGTATTTTCGGAATTAGTTTACGAATTTTAGGAATTATTTATGAATTTGTTAGTATTTTGTGGAATTTTAGTATATACTTTACATATTTTAGGAAAATACGAATATGTTGTTTATTTTAGTATATTAGGAATAATTTTAGTATTTTCTGAATTATTTTATGTATTTAGTAATTATTTATGAATTTGTTAGTATTTTTTGGAATTTGAGTTAATACTTTACATATTTTAGTAAAATAAGAATATGTTGTTTATTTTAGTATATTAGGAATAATTTTAGTATTTTCGAATTAGTTTACGAATTTTAGGAATTATTTATGAATTTGTTAGTATTTTAGGTATATACTTTACATATTTCAGGAAAATAAGAATACTTTATGAATTTTAGTATTTTAGGAATTATTTTTAGTATTTTAGGTATTACTTATGAATATTGTGGTATTTTGGGTGAATTTGTAAGATTTCTTAAAGTTTGGGTTAATTTGAACCTTTTGAGTTTTCTGGTGGTACTAATTATTAAGTCTTCTAAGGATATGACGTCTCCGACGCGTGATAGTGGCCATGGGTCAGGTCGTGATTCCACGACCGGGGGCCGTTCTGGGGGTCGCACCGGCTCCGGTCGTACAGGTGGTCGTCGCACTCCGCGGTCCAGCACTTCTGCTTCATTCTCGCGCGCTGACGGGTCACAGCAGACCGTGGAGGAGCAAAGATGACACCGACGGATGACGCGGTCGCGCAGATTGCTCCCACCTCCGAGAGATAGCTCCGGATGGTAGGAGGTTGATTCTCGTGGGCCGATAAGTGTTTACATTTATGTTTAATTTTATAATTTTAATTTATGCATACAGAGTTTATTGGTTTAATTTTTTTTACTTTTAATTTTCGTAGTCTTGGCTCGACGTTTCACAATGTCTACTAGGACATTCAGACCGTCTTCCGTGAGCGTTATGTCGGTATCCCGCCGACTTACACGGAGCTGTCACAGGAAGACAAGGACGTATGGGTGGCGAAATTCGCGGTATACTTTTGCTTAATTAATATGTTGTTTATTGATTAATGTATTGTTATATAAATTATTAATTACATGTTTTCCGTCTCCAGGAAAACTATGTTTGGCGTCCGCGCACGTCTGCTGCAGATGATGTAGAGGAACATTTGCACCAGCTGTGGGCCAAGATGTACCGGGGGAGGAAGAGTAAGATCATCTCCGACTACCGGTCGAAATACCCCCTCACCGAAGAGAATCCGACTTACGATCACCGGCGATCAAAGAGGCCGAAAGGGATCCCTCGTGCCAACCGGGATAAGCTGATTGATGGGTTGAACACCGATGAGTTCAAGAAGATCTCCGAGAGGGCTCGAAAGAATGCGACCTCGAGGCGGCATTGAAGCCGCGGAAGAAGCACGGCCAAGACGGCGCAAAGCGCCTACGAGGAGATGGTGATCCGGGAGCGTCGGCTAATCACCATCACCGACTTCCGACGTCATTGGGATGGTGCGGACAACACTCAGTTCGAGGTAAAAAGATCAAAGTTATCGGCCTCGTAATTTTAGCATTTACATTTATTTATCCTAACTAGTGCATTATTTATTTACTAGGAGGATTATACACGCATGGTGCTGGAGAAGTACCCGGATCATGACTCGCCCCCTTTTGATGCGGCGATATTCCGAGCTGTCACAGGTGGGCCCTACAAAGGCCGTTGGGTTGGCGCTCCCCCGCAACTAGTCCATCCGGAGCACTTCCGACCACCTCGGCCATCTCAGGTAAACTAACTCGAAACAAGTTAGGAATTTTCTACAGTACCTACAATATTTAAAAATTTTCTTAAGTTATTTTCATTCACATCCTTCCAGCGCGAGCTTGCCGCTGAAGAGGCGCGCCGCAAGGCGGAGGAGGATCGCCTCAGGATGGAGGATGAGTTGCGTACACTGAGGGAGCGTCAGGCTGAGTACGAGGTTCATATGAACCGTACTCTTCAGCAGGACCGACGTCGGGTCGAGGAGATGCAACAGGCTCTTCGTACGGAGATGTGGCGGCAGTACGACGCATCCTTCAGCGTCCTTAGGCCGGCGCGTCTAGAGCGTGGCAACGAACAACAGCATCATGTGCCCTAGGACTTGGTTGCGGGAGGATCATCTCGGCCACCTCAGAACCAGTACGTGTCGCCAAATTACTCCTCATTCATGATCCCGACTCCGCAGCAGCAACAGTCTCAGTGGTCCTCCTGGCGCACGACTACAGGCTTACAGACGCCCAACATTCGGGGTTCTGATTTTTATCCCCCGCTTCTGCCGACGCCACAGCAGCAGAAATCTCTGCGGCCTCTTCCGCAGCCGCCGCACAGTACTGTGTTCGACCCGGCGTTGTTCAGGCAGAGTAACGCGTCGTTTAACCCATTCTCTTTGGGGCTCAACAGACAGAGGTTCGACGATCCGGAGCACCGTTCCCGCCGCGCCCGAATCAGATACCGATTACGATTTCCCTCCCCCGTAGGACACTTTTGTAAAAACTATTTCGTTTTGGATGTTTTTTTATTGTAATTGGTACATTTGGTTACTTTATAATTAAATTTATTTCTGTTTTTAATTGTAATCTATAAAACGTAATAAATAATATTATTATTGAATGATTTTTTAAATGATGAAAATAAAGAAATTATTTTTAAAAAATAAAATGATGGTAGCGGGTTGGGTAGGGGGTATGGCGCTACCAGCTGCGTCAGCTGGCAGCGCCACCGTGTCCCCAGGGTAGCGCCCTTCCCGCTACCATGCCCCCTACTAACGGTAGCGGGTTGGGTAGCGGCCAAACTCGAAGGAGCGGCCAAAATGGAAGCGGCCTCGGTAGCGGGCTAGCCCGCCACCATGGTAGCGGATTTGGTGGCGGATTGCCCCCTACCAGGCACCCATTTTATACGTAGTGCTTTTGCTAGGCCTTTTTGGGCCTTTTATGTAGATTGGGTTTGACGACCATCAATTGCTAATATTAATAGTATTCGGAAGTTTGGTTTATCCAATATTTTCAAAAATTTTAAAACTTTCAAATTAAATGATTATCTTAAATTACTTAACCAACTAATATTAGCAAAATCAGAAGAAAAAAAAACATCTTTTTATTGGGGGAAGCTGTCCCGCTGTCTTGTTGAAACAATCGTGACCGATTGAAATATATACTCGTACTGTAGTTGTAATTTTTTGTTGGATTTAAGTTGCTGTTATAGATGCTTTGGAGTATCCTTGAGTATCCCTTGAAAAGAGCTAGCTGTTAACATTGAATTATTATTATTATTATTATTTTTGAAATTAAGAACTGTTAAATTTTATATTATCATTTAATTATTTTTTTTAACATTGAAATATCACTTTTTTATTCCTACGTCCCAATTTCGCTACAGTTACAAGAACCGGTAAAAAAATCCACCGAGCCATCGAGGATAAAGTCGGAATCACACAAATAAACACAAGCCTACTACTAGCCTTCCCAACAACCAACAATAAAAGTAAAGGTCAAAATACAAAAGAATTAACCTAACCCTGTAGCCAAAGGCCAAGGGCGAACAAGGCTAGCTGTAGGAAAGAAAAAACATCAATAGAGAGAGATCAGCTTCCACTCAAGCAACATGCACACAAGGTTGCCAAGCACCATTAGCCAGAAAATTAATATACAATCACAAGAGATAGAGTTCTTACCTAGAACTTGTCATCAACTTTTGTGTAGCGTTTAGAAGTGCAAAGAAGAATAAGGGACTAGAATGCAGAAAAAATTTGCATCAGAATAAAGATAGAGTTGCTGCCATTTGTAGGCTTGCTTACATCCTATGAACTCTAATTCTAGCTAAACTAGGACTCCTAATTGTAAACAACTAGATGACTCATTTAAGAAGTAATGCAAACATAGCAACTCTTAGTTTAACCAAAGCACTTTATTTAAATTGCTACGCAGGTCATTCTGTAACTTCATTAGATCTCGTTAAGGTATTGGTGCTCCTTGGCGTATGCTAGTGCTACCATGTTGCTCCACAGCTTTTGAATAATAATCTTCAACACAGCCCCTTGATTCAAAGCTAGTAATATGTAATCTAGATCTCAACTCTTCAAACCTTTCACCTAACAGTCCCTTAGTAAAGATATCAGCTAGTTGATCCTCTATTTTACAAATTTCCAATTTAACTTGATCTTCATTAATTAAATCATTGATGAAGTGATGCTTGAGCTCAATGCGTTTTATCCTTCCATGCATGATTGGATTCTTGGCAATAGCTGCAGTTGATTTGCTATCGCGCATAATCATAGTTGCTTCTTCTTGTGCTTCACCCATATCCTTCAAGATCCTCCTCAACCAAACATCTTAACTAACTGATGAAGTAGCTGACATATATTCTACCTCTGCACTTGAGAGAGCAACTGTTGGTTGTTTCTTTGAAGACCACGAGATTGGTCCTATCCTGAGATGAAAACAATTCCCAGAGGTGCTTTTCTATTAGCTTGATTACCAGCCCAATCACTATCTATAGAACCCATCAGTTTTTAAGTTTAGACATCTTTTGTACCATATTCCAAAAATTTTGGTGCCTGCTACATACCTCAACACCCTCTTTACTGCTCCAAGATGTTGTTTAGAAGACTTATGCATGAACCGTGAGATCAACCCAACAGCAAAACTCAGGTCTGGATGTGTATGTGTTAGATATATAAGTTTTCCCACCAAGCTTCCGAACTTCTTTGCATTAGTCTCACGCGTACCATCTTCAAGTACCAACTTCTCATTTGTATTAATATGAGTAGATATTGGATTGCACTTTTCCATATTGAATGCCTGGAATAGATCTTTGGCATACCTGTCTTGAGACACGAATATGCCTTCTCTTGTCTGCTTGATCTCTAAATGAAGGAAATTTTTTAAATCCCCCAAATCTTTCATGTCGAATGTTCTTTCCATATCACTCTTAAATTCTTAAATCAAGCTCACAGATGATCATGCAAATATCATGTCATCTACATATAGGCTAACCATGATCATACCTTGCTCCTCATCATGCTTGAAGTATAAGGTTGGCTCATTAGGACTTCCGGTATGACCTTTCTCTTAGAAGAACTAGTCAATTCTTTCATACCAGGCCCTAGGAGCCAGTTTCAATCCATACAAATCTTTCCTCAATCCGTACACACAATCTTCCTTGCCTTTCTCAATAAAGCCAACTAGCTGCTTAACATAGACCTCTTCTTTCAAATCTACATTAAGGAATGCCGATTTTACATCAAATTGAAGAACTTTCCACCTGTAATGTGTTGCAATGGCCAATATGATTCTTATTGTTTCAAATCTAGCTACCGATGAGAATGTATCACCAAAATCAACACCTATTTCTTGGTTATAGCCCTTTGCTATGATCCTCCTTGAGCTTGGGAATGGAGGATCTGAGGCGGACCTAGCTTGGTGAATGCTTCAATGGTGATGGATAGATGGTTGACACCTTCACCTTCAAGGTTGGGCAACCTTGACAACAAAGGATGGCTGTCGGAGGAATCATATGGCTTTGGCACCCCTCTCTATGGTGGGAGAGTAACACCAAAGTTGAATCTCAAGGCTTAAAGCAAGCCTCAAGGGGGCTGGATGATGGATAAATAGTTGATTGAGAGCACTAGGAACCCAAATACCACTACTAGGCCTATGTGATGGCGACTCAAGCACCCAAAAATCCCTATTAACATTCTAGATAGTCTAATATGTGACCTAGATTAATTAAAAGACCTAATCTAGTGACTTAAAACCTAGTTACAAAGATTAGGGCAAAATCGGGCCCACTTAGTGTCTAACTTGAGCTAAAATCCAAATCACACTTAAATGCATCCAAACAAGGTTCCAAATTGTTGTTCAAATGTTGTTAGACCTTGTTGGCTTAGTTGGAAGGCTGAATGGTGGCCAAACAGCTGGATTGAAGCCATGTGGAGGCCAAAAGTGTCTTGCACGGTACAATGAGTTCATCTTTCTTGGCAGCTATGGCACTGAACTTGTAACAATAACCCAGACCTCTGAAGAGCTCCGAATGGGTGGAAACTGGTGCCATTCTACTTTTCTTTTCTTGAACTACAAAATGTAATCTTGAATCAATCCATTTGGTGCCAAGAAAAGGAAGACATGACTCTTGAAATTTGCATCCCAGTTTGATGGTATGGCTTCCTTGTTCCCTACTGGTACACTTGGCTTTAGAAGATCCTGCTAACCTCTCTTGACATCCATTTGGCTCAAGATTGGTCCCATTAGAAAGCTGACTAAAAGAGCTATATGATGGTATATTGAAACACCAAAATTGGATTCCTGAGTTGAAAGTTATAACCTTGCAAAGTTGACACAATCTCTGCCCCCGTTGATAGTTTGGAACCAATGAACCCATGCTTTGTTCCTTGCTACTCAAGCTAAGGTTAGGTTTTGGCACCTTGTGAGCTACTGGGATCACATCACCCTTTGCTACCAATCTGGCATCGTACTTATTTATGCTTCCATCTGCATAATATTTTGTCTTCAAGATCCACTTCAATCCAATGATAGTTTTACCTTTAAGCATTTGAACCAGTTCCCAAGTCTGATTTTTAATAATTGAATTCATCTCTTCTTTCATAGCTTTCTTCCAAACTTCATGTTAGAATGCCACCTCTACTAATGTAGGATCTTGTACATACATAACAAGAGTTGTGTAATCTGAAAGATATGAGGGTGGTCTTCTCACTCTTTAAGGCTCTCATGCTGCTGGTTTTGGTGATTCTTCATCGGAGTCATGTTCTGGATTTTTTTTCATTAAGTGATGTTGTTGATTGCTGCACCTGATGCTCTTGATCTTCTGTAGATGATCTACTAGAAATTGAACTTGATGCTCTTGATCTTCTGGTAGGTGCTCTATTGGAACTTGAATCTATATTTCTCCCTTCTCATTCGAATCAGTTTTCTCATCAAACCTCACATCTCTGCTTATTATAATGTTGATTTTAAAGGTCCCTCAAACATGCTCTCATGTGGATCTTTCTCATACACATGTAATGCTCTACTTCACATAACATATATTAACGGCTTCTTGTTTACAAGAATGATATTATCTCATCAAATCATGCCATGAAACCAATGAATCCAGCATCAATAGAGTATGAAGATGGAGTACTAAACATGATACTAAGAGGCGTTAACATACCTCGCACCAAAGGAAAAAACTGCTTAAGGATTATTTTAATCATTGCTCCAATCCGACGTATGCTCCTTCCTTAAGCTTTCAAGATTGCTCCAATGGCAGCCCTTGGCTTCCAAAGATGATGATAATGCCGGCTTGCACTAAGAGGAGAAGCGAAGAGGACGAATGAGATGTGAAGCACCTTGAAGTTCTTGTGTGGAATGACACAAATAATTCCACCCTTAATGCTTCAAAACTTGCCTCAAGAATTCGGCACTTTGAGAGAGATTGAGAAGGAGAAGAAGATAATGGAATGAGAGATGAAAAATGAGGCACTTCCTCCCATCTATTTATAGATGGAGGAGAGCTACCAAAAATTCTCCCTTAAATGCGTCAACCAAATAGATGGGAGGAGAGCTACCAAAAATTCTCCCTTAAATGCGTCAACCACTTTGCCTACCTCATTAATATGTCAATCACATTACCAACTCATCAATGTGTCATTCACATTGTCAACTAAATTGCTAACCTCATAAATGGACAAATATGGAGTTATTTCATGGTGCAAGGTGCATACACCTTGCACAAAATTACCAAAATATCATTTGATAAATGACGCCAGAGATGGTTATGATTACCAAATGAGGTCCGAATTACACGAAGTAATTCCGATCATTTTCATTTTACATATTCGAGCTCCTTTAAGCTCATTAGTGCACATTTACCAAAATACCCCTACTTTGATAAATTGTGCTCTAATCATTTCTTCTCCGTCAAGTTACTTCCAGCTCCTCTAAGCGGGAGTATTAGCTCAAAAGTTCTAGGTGCGCCAGAGAATTCCAACAAACTCCCACTCACACTAAGATACTTTTGTGTTCTAACTCCCATTGGAATTAAATCTCTCAATCACAAGCCAAACCAAGGCATGTTCATATAAAATGGAGTTAAGGGTACGACCCCAATACACACACCAAATTTCCTTCATTGTGGTTGTTAGACTCACAATGAAAGATTGTCCTCTCATCAATGTACTTGAACTTATCAAGAACTCCTAAATGCACTTGAACTTATCAAGCACTTTTGTGTGTTCTGTTTGAACTTCTTCAAACATTGCTTGAACCTATCAAGTTTACTTGAACTCATCAAGTATTGCCTTTTATAAACCCCAGACACAATAATACATCTTCTTAATTACAATCAGTCTCTTTCTTAGAATTTCAACGCTTTGAAACTCATGATTTGATACGATCACGGGTACGCTTGACGCGAATCCACGAGATCGAACGGAAGCACAGATCTAGCTCGGTGGAGTCGATTGAACAAAGAACGATAGAGACGGCCACAGAGACCTCCCAACTACGAGGTTGGGCAATATCTGCGATAAGCCTGGGGAGGATGGAAGATCTAGCACCTCTCAACTACGAGATTGAGCAATACTAGATATTAAACTTGATGATATTCAATCTATCAAGGGGAATGGCGGAAAATAGTAAGGGGGTGAGAACCGGAGCTTAAGGAATTGTCCTTCTTAAGCTTTACATATGGTCTAACTATTCTCCGAGTCTGCCTTTCCTTGTATAGGGAAGGAAGGGAACAACCTCTTACAAACGGTGCATGCATGCCATAAAGGGTACCGTACTTTTGCATGCATGTCTGACGAAAAGATAAAAAGGTAAAAGTAGATAAGTTCGCTCCCAAGTGTCAGCGTAAAAGGCGGGAGGGGCCAGAATGGTCGGGAGTGGTTTGGCCGACTTAATAAGCTTAGGTGGCTTTGCTGGAAGGCTTCGTCGACCGGGAGGCCCCGCTCAAGGCTTCGCCCTCGTTAGGAAACTTCGCGGAGAAGGCTTGGCCTGGTTTGGCCTCGCCTTCTCTTGGAGGCTTCGCCAAGTAGGCTTCGCCTTGCTTGAGGCTTCGCAGTAGGAGAACTCTTCTTTAGCGTCGAACTGGAAGTCTTCTTGTTGTAGACATTGCCTTCGCCAAGAGACTTGCTGGGATGACTTCGCCCAGAGGCTTCGCCTTCGCCAGGAAGCTTCACGGGAAGGCCCTGCCTTTACTCTAAAGACTTCTCGTGGACATTGTTGCATGAGGGCTTCGCCTTAGGGGGGGTCCGCGAGGATGGCTCTGCCTGGAGGCTTTGCCATCGCTGGAATGCCTTTGTTTGAGGAAGCCTAGCCCTCGCCTTGAGGCTTCGCAGGAATGGCTTCGCTAGTGTTCTGGATGCCTTAGCATGATGCAGTTCATCCTTCGCCTTGAGGCCTCACAGGGACGGCTTTGCCAAAGGGCATTGCCTTCGCCTGGATACCTTCATGTGCAGAAGCCTCTCCTACGCCTTGAGGCCTCTCGTAGGGTCCTCGCGTGGAGGCGTTGCCTTTTCCATGTCAGGTGCTAGTCCAGACCATGGATTAGGTCGCCTGGGCCTCTGAACCCACTCGCCGAGGGGGTGCTCCGAGCTTCACTCGACTACCTCTTCGTCTGGGACTTCTTGTTGCTGCTTGGGGATCCCATGATCACATCATGATTGTATTAAGCGACTGAGATCTCATCATAAACACTCATAAGTCAATCCTAATCATACACATAGTATGTGGGCCCAAGATTGAACTTTAGAGTACATGTATCATATACTAGTGTCTTTCCTATTAGCTTGAACCACTTAGATAATTGCACCAACTTGACTACCAAAAAAGAGGATACTCCGATCTTATTTCTCCAGGACCTCGACAACCAATCAAAGCAGTCTTATTGATGCAACTCACTAATAGTAAGCTAAAGTCACTTAGAGTTTATGTCAATCTAACACTAAGCAAGAATAGAGACAACTTGCTTAGATTCTTTCTTTTGGTCGCATTTCATGGACATGGAACTACAGGAACACATCCTTGATGAACATATCTTCAAGGAACACATCCCAAAAGTTCCATATGAACACTAATTCGGTGTTTTACTTAAACACCAATAGTGTAATCCCAAAAGTTCCAATATGGATAGGTGTGTCATTTTCTCCCTCTTAAAACACCAATAGTGTACTCCCTTAAACAAATAAATAGGAGGACATGTCACAATCCATGAAATATCTCTAAGCAAGCCCCAGCTTACTTCTATCATAAGCTAGGATGTATGTTGGTCATTCAAACTTGATGAGCTTGTTCATCTTATCTTGATTTCATCCAAATCAAGGTGACGTATAGCTAAATTGTCTTGTGTTGGTTCAAGACTCCCATTCAAAAGTATAACTTACCTAAAGTTAAATGTTTCCAAAGAAACAACATACTTTGAGTCCTTAGCTTGTCTCATCCTTAATCTACCCAAGATTAAGGGCGACAGACCTGTGTAAGAAAGTCTTTCTATGCCTGTGTTTGACATGTTCTAATTTTCGTTGTGTAACTTAAGATTGAACAAAAAGAATGTGATGATAAACAAACAATTTTATTAATCATCCAACATTCCTTACAAACATGCGTGACACTCAAAGTGGTGAAGTACCAACATACTATAATCTATGCAGACCCATTGCTCTAACATGTCGAGCAAACACAAGATGTGGCAATGGCTTAGTGAGAGGATCAACCACCATAAGGTACGTAGAAATGTACTCTATTCTAACTTCACCATCTTCAATTGCATCCCGCACAAAATTATATTTCATGCTAATATACTTAGTCTTTCCATGATACTTGGGATCTTTAGTGTAATCCATGACCGCCATACTATCACTATAGATAGTAATAGGCCTTTCCACTTTAATCCGAAATTCCAAGTTCTTAAGGAAGAACCCAAGTAAAATGGTCTCTTGTACAGCTGAGGCATATGAGACAAACTCAGCCTCCATTGTTGACAATGTTGTACAAGTTTGTTTCTTGCTACACCAAGTAGTTGCCCCACCATTAAGCATGAATACATATCCGCTTGTAGATTTGTTTGAGTCATTATCTCCACCCCAATCAGCATCAGAATAGCCATGTAAATCAAGTTTCTTGCCTTGATAACATAGCCAATAATCTTTGGTCCCCTTCAGGTACCTTAGAACCCTTTTAACACTTTTCCAATGCTGCATTCCGGGGTTTGAAGAATATCTTGCTAATAAGCCAACTGCTTGGCTAATATCCGGCCTTGTACACAACATGGCGTACATCAAGGACCCAATACCACTAAGGTATGAAATGTTTTCCATTTTTCCCTTTTCCTTTGAAGTCTTGGGGCACATATGCTCACTAGTCTTGCACCCATATGCAAGTGGGGTGTTCATGGGCTGTGAGTTTTTCAAGTTAAATCTTTTCAGAATCTTATCAATATAAGACTCTTGTGAAAGAGCTAACAACTTCTCCTTTCTATTCCGATGTATCTTTACACCTAGAATGAAAGAAGCTTCCTCCATATCCTTCATGTCAAAGGTGGAGGACAACCATCCTTTAATGGTTTTCATTAACTCAAGCTCACTACTTGCTATCAGTATGTCATCTACATACAAGGTAATAACAACATAGTTGGATATAAATGAGAACAAGTAGACACAATGCTCTTCATGCATCATTACAAAACCATAGCTAGTAATTACATTGTGAAACTTCAAGTACCACTGTCTTGAAGCTTGTTTAAGGCCATAGATAGACTTCTTAAGTCTACACACCTTGTTCTCACAACCATCTTGAACAAATCCTTCAGGTTGTTTCATGTATATCTCTTCACTCAAATCACCATTGAGGAATGCCGTTTTTACATCCATTTGGTGCAATTCTAGGTCCAACTTTGCTACAATAGCAAGTAGTATTCTGATGGAATTAAACTTCAGTACAGGTGAAAAGGTGTCTTTGAAATCAACACCCTCCTTCTGTGTGAGTCCTTTGGCAACCAACCGTGCCTTGTATCTTTCGATACTTCCATAAGAATTCTACTTAATCTTAAGCATCCACTTATTTCCAATGGCCTTTCTGCCAGGAGGAAGATCTGACAACTCCCACACACCATTTGAATGCATTGAGGACAATTCCTCTTGCATTGCCTTTAGCCATTCATTTCGTTGTGCACCTTCAAGAGCTTCTTTGATGTTGCTTGGTTCATCAACTTCTGATGTGATCAAGTAAATCTCACCCTCCGAGAGTCCCCATCTTTTGGGTTCTCTTGATTCTCTCTTTGATCTTCTGAAAGGAGGATTAGGTGGAGCAACCTCTTGCTCCATCAGTAGAGGCACATCAATATGGACATCCTCAAGTGGTGGCAACTCATGCACTACCTCTTGAAGAATTTCATTTACATTCTCATTTGGAGGTAACTCATGCTCCGATTCGTGATGAATGTCATTACGCTCTTGATTAATCTCAACCCTCTCTCGAACATATGTATCCACTTGTGGATTTTGTTCAAATTGTTCCTTTTGATTTGGAACCATATTTGAAGTCACAACTCCAATTGGTTGAGATATTCCGATTGTAATAGATGCACCTTGTGCAACCGGTGCCCATGTGGCACTTGGTTGATCCTCTTCAAGGATTGGTTCAAAAGAGTTTATGTCTTTGCATTCACCAACTTTAGGAAACTCACATTTCACAAAGTTGGCATTTCTGGCGTCAAACACCAAACCATTCTTGTGACTTATATCCAAGAACACATAGCCCCTTGATTCTGTACAATAACCAAGAAAAGCACATTGCTTACCCCTTGGTCCCAACTTTCCCAAAGGATGGTCCGGGACATGTACATATGCTAAGCAACATGCATGTAGCTTAACTCTGGGGACTTTTCCTTCCATAACTCATAAGGAGTAGTGTCAATGTTCTTGGTAGGCACTCTATGGAGAATGTGCACAAAGCAATACATCACTCTAATAAGTGATGTCCAAATTGGCCTTTGGCTTCATAGATCTCACCATGTCCATTAAAGTTCCATTTTTCCTCTCAGACACCCCATTTTGTTGTGGAGTCCAAGAAAGAGTAAACTCTCTTTGAATGCCCTTGGAGTCACAAAATGACTTCAATTCTAATGAGCTATACTCTCCACCTCTATTAGTCCTCAAAGACTTGATCTTCTTACCCAATTGGTTCTCAACCAAATTCACATACTTCTCAAAGTATGACAAGGCCTCTGCCTTGGTTTTGAGTAAGAGTACATGGGTGAATCGAAAATAGTCATTAGTGAATGTTATAAAATATCTAAAACCATTTATAGATACCACTCCCATTGGACCACACAAGTCTGAATGTACTAAACTTAGTACTTCTTCCCTTCTGGTGCCTCGCCCAAATGGCTTCTTTGTTACCTTTCCTTCAAGGCATGATTGGCAACTCGGCAAGTTCACCTTTGTCAAGGACCCAAGTAAGCCACTCTTGGCCAACTTATTCATCCTATCTTGACCTATGTGACCAAGCCTTTCATGCCAAGTCATTTCACATGTGACCTCAGTCACATGACAACTAGATGAAGAATAGGTATGGTTACTTGGTTTAAGTTCATACAACCTGTTGTTAAGTATACATTCACACACGACTTGATGATCTTTCATAATAGTAACACTACTACTAGAAAAGGTTAAGCTATAATTGTCACGACAACCCCGCCCGGTTGCGGAGGCAGGGCCGGCCGCGACGTACGGAAGCGGAAGCTACGGCAGAAAGCGCGGTAACAGTACTACCGAAACCCGCTACGTGTAGTGGTCCCGTGACCCGGCCCGTAACCAACAGAATGGTCGTACTACGACCCGCAACCTACCAAACTCATACATGGCAAGTATACAAAGTAACTTAACAAACAAACATGCAGTTCATGGAATACTTTTCATTTCTCATGATAACCAAGTCACAGAAACCATTTCATACATACAGCCAATATACGCAAGTCGGGGCTCCGCCCTCGACTCAGAAGACAGATACAGAATCATCACATAATCCAGAACATACGTCAAATACAGTATCATGATCCGAAATACATGCATGCAACTACACCTACAGAGCCACCAAAGTAAACCCTAGAATACCTAGGTGCGGAATCTGGAAACCTCTCGCTCAGAAAGTTCCCGCACGTAGTACTGCTGCTGCTGCTAAAAACCAAAACAACCAAAAGCACCGCGGACCCCTAGTCCGCAGGCTGCTTGTCAGGTAGACCTGAAAGGTGGTAAACAATAAGGGGTGAGTCCTCGGGAGGACCCAGTAAGGGCTGAGGTAAGATACAGTTTGTACAAGTGCTGCTGAACCGAACCTGCAAAACAGAACAAACAGAAGCACAAATATATACATATATATAAATGTATGCAGAGTCAGAGGTGAGCCGGAACCCATCACACGCGGTCCAACCGCTGACCACAGTACGACAACCCTCTCTAAGAGGTCAGAATATACGAGCAATGTAATGAAGCACGCAGTGCGGTGGGGTCGCGATCCCCAAACTGTCGTAGGGTCGAGAAGTATACCTGCACTCCGGTGCGTGTATACGTAAAGTGTCGGCACCCTCGGTGCGGACACACAAAAGCAGAATATCAGCACTCCAGTGCGGATACAAGCAGAATGTCGGCACCCTCGGTGCGGACACTACGAACGTAAGCAAGGAGCACCCGTGGCCTCTAAGACCATCCAGGTCTCGTCACAGATCAGAATCATATAATAATAATGCATATGCAAAACATAATATAATTTACCAAAACATATAAACAGAAATATCAGCGCCTAGCGCGGATAAGCAGAACAACATATAAACCCGTGGCCTTCAAGACCACCCGGGTCTTGAAACAGAACAAGTACAAACATGTACCCTACCATGTGACAGGTCCCGGGATCATCGGACCACCGTCCTCAACCCGGAATCCTGCCTCAACTAGACCCGATATACATAAAGTCCCATTCCAGAATGTATAACGAGAGAAGTTGAACCCTTACCTCGAAAAACTGCTCCGCAGCACAAACCCCGGGAAATCCCGCCTCCTGGCCCAAAATATGGCAGTGCGCCCGTAAGGTCCCGCACATCTCCACCAACATAGAAACACACTGAACAACCACAATCAAGTCAGAACTCACCAAAATAGACCCCCAGAAACCAAATCCGCACATTCCCGCACTTTCCCGCAAATATCCACAGAAAGCTCGGTTTCTCAAACTGAGCTAGAACATTGTTACTTATACATCCATAAACACAACCAAGCATAGATAAAGTTTCCATTTTCAATTTCGGCACTTTGCCACTTTTCCACCAAACTTCCAATTCAATCCAATTAAGGTTCCAATTACACACTTTAATCACCAATTTCATATCTTAAGCATGATTACCATCCAATTATACCTTAAACACCAAAATCATACATGAACCCTAATTACACTATTCACCCAATTTGGGGCTTTTTCCCTCAACATGTTTTCCATCAAATTGAAACCACACAATGCCTTAGAATCATGCTAGGAACAACATATCCAAAGCATGATTCAAGAATCCAACAAAACATCAACTTTAGAAAACAAGCAAGAATTCGCCAATTTAGGGTTTCTCAATCCAACATGTTTTTCCAAAATCCAAACCTAGATTCTTACTCCTCTCCTTGCCAAGAACAACATACTAAAAGATGGAAGCAAGTGGATCATCACAACTCATAGCTAGGCACAAACCCAAATCTTCTCTAAACCTCACTTTCTCAACCAATCCATGCTTCAAACTTGTAAAGAGAAGAAGAGAAGAAGTTTACCTTTGATTTGCACCCAAAACCTTGTTGAATCCTTGCCAAAAATGAAAAACACCATGGAGTTTGAAGGAATAGTAGCCATGGCGTTAAAAGGAAGAGAAGGAAGAAGAAGATGATGAAAATGAAAGAAATTCTATCCTTTCCCTTTTATACTTCTTTTATTTTATCTTCTTTTCCATCTTTAACAAAGATAGGACAAGTGTCCTTATCCTTCCCCATTTCAGCCGACTTTACTTCTTCCTCTTTTCCTATTATTGCAGACTTTTTGGCTAATTACCACTTAGCCCTTTAACTTTCCCAAAAATTGCAATTTTAGCCCAACCGCAGTTTCCGACCTCCAATTGGAACGAAAACTGAACACAAATCCCGACGTGTACGCGTGTTAACCCAAATCCAAATCCCGCCATGCCAAAATTTCACAAATATTTCCATAAAATCCGTCTTAAAATATAACATGCCTCACACCGAAGTCATCAGAAAATTTTCATCCCGAGCCCCGGGATTCCGCCCTGGGCCCCGGGAGTCGCCCGGTACCGAACGTCCCCACCCAAAAATTATACTCCGTAAAACGATCCGGAACGTTCCCACGATTCCAAATATGCAAACGGTTTCTCATTCTGAGGTCCCTGGAGCACTACCGAGCCCGCTGTACGTCCCGAGACAAGTCCCGGCCCCGGAAAAATATTTTCGGCGAAAATATCCGGGGGACCCACACGACTACAAAACCCGAAGGATTCCAAAAAATAATACTCAGATAAGTCTCGGGAGTCGTCTGACCGCCCAAAACCGTGACCCGCAGGCCAAAACCGGAACCCTGGGTCACCCGAGTCACAACCCGCTTGGGGTGACCATAACAATAATTGTACTTCAACAAGCTCGAAATAGAAACCAAGTTTCTACAAATATCAGGTACATAAAGTGTGTCCACAAGATAAACGTAATATCCATTACACACAGGGATTTTACAAGTCCCAAAACCAACTACTTCTAAAACATCATTATTTCCCACCAAGACATTCTTCATGACTCTTGGGAGTTTTCTGAATGCCACAAACCAAGACTTGTCTCGGGCTATGTGGTCTGTTGCTCCCGAATCTGCAATCCACAAAGAATTGCTTTCAGTAAGCATGGTACATGATACAACATGTACATTAGAAGTAGTAGGTACACATACCTTGGTAGGATTTCTACAATCCTTAGCAAAATGGCCGTGGCAAATCGGTGCGCGTGATTGCCACGTTCCGGTTTGACTTGCGCGTCACGATATTGACGGAAGCCATTAGATCGACTTTGCGTATTGAAGCGCGACAGTCGAGGAATAGAGAGTTTCTCTGATGTAGTGATTTGACAAGTCGCGTTGAGTAGTTGTTAAACGTTACCCCTTTTGGTATGAATAGTGAATGTATTTATAGTCCCATGTTTTAGTGGCATTATTGTAATATCCCAATGTAAGGTGATTATTCGTTTTAGGTCCTATATGCACTTCGGGAAGTATAGTTCGGGAAAGTTCTTAAGCCTTGTTCGGGTATTCTATTAAGTTTTTAATGGGGCCCTTATTTCGGGCTTGTGTATGGGCCTTTGTTAGGCCTTTTATGCATATTGGGTCTGGCGGCCATCAAGTCCCCCCCAAGCCTTTTTGGCCGACTAAAAGGAGTCCAAAGTTCTTTTCTTCAAGATCCATTTTCGAATGTTCTGTGAGTCATGTTCGGGGGACTGCTTAGTTCGGGATACTGCCTCTGTTCGGGCAGGTGTTTCCTCTCCTGTTCGGGTAACTGGATTCTGCATTTTGAGAGCATTGCTCGGGTATGTGATTCCTCTTCTGTTCGGGTAACTGAGACGTTTCCCGAACTATTGTGTTCGGGAACAGAGGACGTGGAGTCCTCCATTTGTCTCGAACCATGTTCGAGCTCCTGAATCGTTTCCCGTACTATTGTGTTCGAGAAACTGAGGATGTTGAGTCCTTTTGTCTTGAACCATGTTCGGGCTTTTGAATCGTTCCCCGTACTGTGATGTTCAGGAAACTGAGGATATGGAGTCCTCTTTGTCTCGAACAATGTTCGGGCTTTTGAATCGTTTCCCGTACTATGATGTTCGGGAAACTGAGGATGTGGAGTCCTCTTTGTCTCGAACAATGTTCGGGCTTTTGAATCGTTTCCCGTACTATGATGTTCGGGAAACTGAGGATGTGGAGTCCTCCTTTTGTCTCGAACAATGTTCGGGCTTTTGAATCGTTTCCGTACTATGATGTTCGGGAAACCGAGGATGTGGAGTCCTCCTTCTGTCTCGAACAGTGTTCGGGCTTCTGAATCGTTTCCCGTACTATGATGTTCGGGAAACTGAGGATGTGGAGTCCTCCTTTTGTCTCGAACAATGTTCGGGCTTTTGAATCGTTTCCCGTACTACGATGTTCGGGAAACTGAGGATGTGGAGTCCTCCTTTTGTCTCGAACAATGTTCGGGCTTTTGAATCGTTTTTAAAGTTTTCTCATTCGGGATCTGCCACGTTCGGCATTCCCAACGGTCATTTTTGAATCGACGGTGGAGATCACATGCCGTTTGGGGATTCATCTGCCCGATCTTTTCTATAAGTGTGAGTTGAACCTCACTTTCATTTGCATCTCTCACTCTTCTTTCCTCGCAATAAAATCACGACGGACAATCCCACGCTCCAGGAGGCTGTTAGTATCTTCAAGAGGTGGAGGACTGTAGAAGAATCAAATCCAAAAGACTTCTTCCCCCCTTTCCTCAGTGAAGCCACCGTACCGGAAGGTTACAGAGGTTCGTCCGCCGTCCACCAATTCTACCGACTCCACCGTCGGATTGTCGACGCCGCTGCTGTCAGCTCGTCTTTTAGCCTTCTTCCGGCGAGCCGTCCGTGTCTCCTCCGGCCATTTACCCGAGGTACATGAGAATGGCCCCTACTTTTCCCACCCCTTCTACTGTTCGTCCTTCAGGTTGCCTTTTAGAGACCAAGGGCGAGATTCCCGAAGGTTGGTGGTCCGAGATCGAGAACTACCGGAGTAAGGCAACTCCGGAGTTAATAAAAGAGTGGCAGTCCGCCCATTTCGTCCCGATGACGGTCCGTACTCGGGTTCCTTCTCCGGAATGCAGGGCGTATGAGCCTGGGAAAGGCTGGTTGGTGATCTTCAAGGACCAACTTCTGTGCGGGCTCCGCTTCCCCCCGCACCCATTTGTTCGGCAATTAGCGGAATCCCACGGGCTAGCCGTTAACCAATTCAGCCCGAATACCTATTGCCACATAAACGCCTATCTCATTCTCTCTGCTTTGTTCGAGATAGAACCCACCATATCCACTTTCCTTCAGTACTATAAAGTGAATGTGATCCCGAGGAACTGTTTTTACTTCTTCAGCGCCAGGGGTCCTCCTACTGTAAAATTCAACTTTGTTTGGAATTTGCCAACCAGTCGCAAGGGATGGCATCGGGAGTTTTTCTTCATGGAGCCTGATGCGTCGTGGGGCCTGCAAACCGCGCAAAAGGTAGGAGGGCTGCCGGATGTGCAGAATCCTCGGCGATTGCTGAAGGGGGATGCTGCCAAGGAGAATTATGACCGGTTCGACAATAAAATCCGGACCATTGCTCCTTGGTGCGGGGATGGGCCGAAGGAGGTCCTCCCCTTTCCTTTGTACTGGAGGCTGATTACCCAAGGGGTCCTTTCCCACTTGGGCATTATTCAGGGGGACTTGGGGGAGTTGGGCATCCGGGAGTCTCCCCCTTCGACCCGAGACCTAGCCTTGGTGCATCGTCTTCGGGGCGAGACGTCCTTCGAGGACTTCAAGAAAGGTTTATATCGTTCTTCTGTTTACTTGTGCATTCGTTTGATATTAACTAATCTTTTCCTTTTCGCAGAAATGGAGCCTGAATTTGACCTCGGCGCTATCTTCCGGGACCGTAAGGAGAAGAAACCGGGCTCTAAAGCCGGTAGTTCGAGGCCCGCGGCAGCTGAAAAGAAACGGAAGAGAGCTGCTTCGGTAGATGCTGAGGCTGCGGGCCAGCCTGCTGAGAAACATGCCGGGGAAGTTCCGTCCCCGGTTCATATGGAAGGTCATCCCACTCGGGATGACGTTTATGACATGCCGCGGAACTCCCGAACAAATTAGAAGGTCAAGGGGGAAGTTCACGGCTTCTGGGTGACCGGGCAAAGTGCCCCGAGGTCGAGCCTATCGAGTTTCGCTTAGGTAATAAAATTGTAAAGTTACGCAATCTGTGCTTTTGGAACCTATTCGGGAATCTATCCCGAATGTTTGGTGAAGACCCACTACATGACGTGGTTCGGTCTCATTTTTGTACACTAGGTCCGGACTGGAGAGAGGCCCAGGAAGAGAGGCGGCGGCTGCGGGACGAGAAGCTGTTGCAGTTCGGGAATGATCTCATTCCCCGGGAGCCTGCGTGGCTGATTCATGAGGATCAGAATATCCTCAACGATGAGGACGCCAAAGACATGGCTCCCGAGCTTTTCGACGGGACCACTACCGCCCGAACGATGGAGTGCCTGGAGCACTTCTACCCTGACTTGGACGTCGCCGCTTCAAAGGTGGCCGTCCTCGGGCAGCAGGTTAGTATTTGTTTGTTTACTTCTCAAGTCTGAGCTTTCTGGTTAATGCCGCGGGAAAATAATCTTGATGATGTGCAGGTGGCCACTATGGGCGGGTGGATTTCCCGAATCACCCGAGCATCCAACCGGATCAGTCCGAGGCTGAGCAACGGGCGACCAAAGCCATTGCTGTGGTGGCTAAGCTGATTCAGCGAGTCCACCACTACGAGCAGTTGCTGCGGCATTGCCGTACCTCCCCCAAGCTCGAGCTTCCCGAAGGCTCTCATATTCGGGAGAACCTCAGCCCGGCCGAAGCTGATGATTTTGCGTTGGCTGAGGTTGCCTTCCTTAGCGCGGTCAAAGAACACCGCCATTCAGAGGAAGCTCTCCGGGAAGAAAATCGGTCGCTCAGGGCTGAAAAAGAGAAGTTCCATGTGGACTTCGCCAATCAGGAAGAGCACCACGAGAAGGAGCTGCGGGCCAAGGATGAGGAGAATCAGAGGATTCGGGATGAGCTCGCCGCAGCTCAGGCCCGAATCCTGAAGTACCAGAAGACGCTGCAGGATTCTGTGGATCTGGCCGTTAACAAATACACCTTCGGGTTTTGTCTGGCTAGAAAACAAATCGTTGAGCGCAACCCTCATGCTGACCTATCCGGGCTCGACGGGGATGAGGAACCCGAAGAAGATCCCAGCTGGTTCGGGGACGAATTCCTGCATCCGCCCGAACCAGTAACCGTGGATGACTTCGCTGATCCTCAATGATGTACTTTGTCTTGTCCATTTTTGTAATACCAGCCTCGGGCATTATTAATGAAAACATTCAAGGTTTTGGTTCAACACTTGTCTCTGAATTCAGTATTGCTTATTTATTCCTGGTCATACAAAATACTTCTTCAAAGCTTCGGAATGAAAAGAGTTTGCCAATTCCCTTCCTTCGGGATCCGATAGTTTGAAAACTCCTTTCCGTTCTTCGGCGATGACCTCGAATGGGCCTTCCCAGTTCGGGGCGAACGCCCCCCCTTTTGGTCTTCGGGATCCCAGTTTGGTTTGCGAAGGACCAGATCACCTACTTTGATATTTTTACCCTTACTTTGGAATTTGTAGCAGACGCGGTCCTTTGTTGAAAAGCTTTCCTTCGCAGCTCGCCTCATCTCTTTTTCCTTCGAGCAAGTCTAAGTTTGTTCGTAGACCCTGCTCATTCGATTCTTCCTCGAATACTTCGGTTCTGAGGGAGGAATTAGCTACTTCAATCGGGATCAGTGCCTCGGTCCCGTATGTCAAAGCGAACGGGGTTTCTCCCGTTGACCTTCGGGGCGTGGTCCGGTAACTCCATAGAACATGGGGGAGTTCTCCGGGCCATTTCCCCCTTGCCTTCCCAAGTCTTGCTTTTAAACCATCTTTCAACGCTCGATTGGATACTTCTACTTGGTCATTGCTCTGCGGGTGGGCGACCGAGGCAAAATGAATCTTGATCCCGAATTCCTCGGCGAAATCCTGGAATCCTCCGTCAGTAAACTGAGCTCCGTTATCGGCAACTAGGACCTTTGGGCACCCGAACCTGCAGATAATGTTCTTCCAGATAAACTTTCGGATGTTTTCAGCCGTAATTGTGGCCAGTGGTTCGGCTTCTATCCACTTGGTGAAGTAGTCCACGGCGACTACACAATACTTCAGTCCTCCGGGGGCGGTAGGCAAGGCTCCTATCAGATCAATTCCCCATATGGCGAACGGTATGGGATAGTCCGAGGACGATACGTACTCCGATGGAACTCTCTGTATCCGAGCGTGTTCTTGACACCTTTTGCACTTGTTCACTAGTCTCCTTGCGTCTTCCTTGAGAGTAGGCCAGAAGAACCCTTGCCTTAGTATGACCGCAGCTAACGCGTCCGATTTAATGTGCGACCCGCAGGTGCCTTCATGGGTTTCTCTTAGAATGTCCTCGGTGTCTCCTTCTTCGACGCATTTTTGCAGCGGGGAAGAGAATCCCTTACGGTACATATTATCCCCGATTATGACGAATTTGCTGGCCTTTCTTCTGATGTTGGCGGCTTCGGTTGGATTGTCCGGGAGCACCCCTTCATTGAGGTACTTCCAGTAAGGCGTCCTCCATCCCGAAGTAGCGCAGCATATCCGGGAGTAGTCGACGCTAGGCTCACTTCTTACTTCGTCGTAAGAAGCTGACTTCGAAAGTTGGTCGGCCTCCGAATTGAGCGATCTCGGGATCTTCTCGATACACAACTTTTCGAAATCCGCGGCCAACCTTCTAGCTACCTCGGCGTATTTCTTAAGACTTGGTTCTTTGACCTCGTACTCCCCGTTCATCTGCTGAACGAGAAGGTTTGAGTCGCTGCATGCTTTCAGTGATCGGATTCCCGCCTTCTTGGCTAATTCCAGACCAGCAATGAGGGCTTCATATTCGGCTGCGTTGTTCGTTACCGGGAAATTGAACTTAATTGACTTAGTAGCCTTCATTCCTTCTGGGCCTTCGAGTACTAGTCCGGCACCTTGCTTGTCCGATCCCGAAGCTCCATCCACGTGTAGGGTCCAGACCGGACTTTCCTCGTTCAAAGAATCCTCACTCTCGGACTCCTTGGGTAATTCCGCGATAAAATCAGCTAATGCCTGTGCTTTGATCGCTCTTCGGGGTTCATACTTGATCTCGTACTCGCTTAGCTCGATGCACCACTTTGATAGCCTTCCGGAGTGGTCTACCCGTCTTAAGATGTCCTTGATAGGGACGTTACTTCGAACAATGATGGAAAACCCGAGGAAGTATGGTTTCAACCTTCTGGCTGAAAGGACCAGAGAGTATACCGCTTTCTGGATCATCGGGTAGTTCAGTTCGGCTCCATGCAGGGATTTACTTACGTAATAGACCGGCCACTGCTTACCTCGGTCGTCTTCTTGAACAAGTACCGAACTTACGGCCTTTTCACCTACGGCCAGGTATACAATGAGGGGTCTGTCCTCGGTCGGTTGCCGAAGCGTAGGCATCTCGAGGAGGTAGGCTCTGATTTCCTCCTTGGCTCTCTGACATTCGGGATTCCAACTGAACCTAGCTCTTTCCCTTGCGTTTTCTTCCTTAGATTTTTTCTCACCTTTTCGTACGCCTATTCGGCCTGGCTCCGCGCCTTCTTTGATCAAAAGCTTGAAGAACGGACGACACTTGTCTCCATACCGAGATATAAAACGACTGAGGGCCGTAATTTTCCCGAGGAGTCTCTGCACGTCCTTTATCGATGAGGGTGTCCTCACGTTTAAGAGTGCTTCGATCTTTGCGGGATTCGCGTCGATGCCGCGCGACACCATAAACCCGAGAAATTTCCCGGATGTTACTCCGAAAACACACTTATCCGGATTCAGCCGTATTCCATACTTTCGGATCTGCCCGAACACTTCTTCAATATCGCGGATTAGATTTTCTTCTTCCTTGCTTTTGATGATGATATCGTCAACATAAACCTCGAGAATTCTTCCAATCTGCTCGGAGAATACCTTGTCCATCAATCTTTGGTAGGTTGCTCCGGCGTTCTTCAGCCCGAAGGGCATTCTCGTATAACAGTGCGTTCCGGCGTCACTTATGAAAGACGTCTTTTCTTCATCGGCCGGGTTCATCCTTATCTGATGATATCCACTGTAAGCGTCAAGGAAAGAGAGCCTCGCGTGTCCGGCCGTGGAATCCACAAGTCTGTCGATCGGGGGAGTTGGATACGAATCCTTCGGGCAAGCATCGTTTACGTTAGTGAAATCGATGCACATGCGCAACTTGTCGCTATCCTCTCGGGTTGCCACAACGGGATTGCTCAGCCATTCGGGATACGATACTTCCCTTATGACCCCCGCATCGAGAAGCTTCGAAATTTGCTCTTTGATGAAGGCTCTTTTGAATGGGGCGTTATTTCTTTTCTTCTGCCTTATCGGTCTGGAACTAGGATTGATGTGCAGGCTGTGTTGTATTACCTTCGGGTCAATCCCGGGCATGTCACTCGGAGAGTAAGCGAACAAGTCTTTATTCATTCGAAGTAAGTTTACAAGATTTTCCTTACTGCCCTCGGGCAAGTCTTTCGCGATTCTCGTTGTCCTATCTCCTTCCAGGACAACGTCTTCGCACTCCGCTTCCTCATCGTCTACTATCGAGCAACCCGGAGTGGGATCCTTCTGAGCTATCGCCATGACATCCTTGGCCTCTCTTTGGCTCACGTAGATCGAGGCGTCTCCCTCATCCGTAGCGAACGTGATGGTCAGGAACTTCACGTCAGTCCTCATGTGAATAGCTACCTGGGTTTCTCCCGATGATAGCATTGTACGCAGAGGGGACATCGAGGACGAGCCATTTGACCATCAACGTGGTGTACCGAGGTTGGCCTTCGGGGCCGACCCCGATGAACATCGCAGGAAGCTCGATGGAGCCTAAAACTGGTATCTCGTCCGGGCCCACACCGTAGGTTGCTGTCTTGACGGGGTTCAGTCGGCTTGACTTAAGCTTGAGGCCTTCATATGCCTTTCTGAACAGCACATCCGCATTTGAGCCGTCATCGCACAGAACCCTTTTGACGTCAATGGTCCCGATCCGTAGGGTGATGATGAGTGGGTCATAATGCGGCAGACGCACTTCGGACCCATCTGCTCGTTTGACTCTTGAAGACGGATCTCCGTAACTTAGCGAAGCTATCTCCCTCGCCTTCCTTTTCCTTGCATTCGAACCTAGCGTGGTTGTTATGGTATTCAGGATCCCGGTGGGTTGCGGCGGAATCATCTTCTCCTTGCCCTTCTTGTTCGGTCCTGATGAATCTTCTTCAGCCTTCCCTTTGCCTCGGGAAACTTCTTCGCCCCGAGGCATCTTCAGATACTCTCCCAGAGAGCCTTTCTTGATGAGGTGCTCTATGTACCTCTTCAACTGATGGCACTGCTCAGTTTCATGCCCGGTGTCTCTGTGAAACTGGCAGTACTTGGACGAATCACGCTTCGCCCCTTCCGGCATGGCCCTGGGCAAGTTAATACTACCTTTTCCTTGTCTTTGGAGTGCCGCGAGGATACTAGTCCGGGACGCATTAAGAGGGGTGAAGCCCGAACTTCTCTCAAAAGTTCTCTTCTGTCCTCCCCAGCTCCCTGACTGCTTGACCGGCTGGCTCCTCGGGTTCTCCTTCCTCGGCTCTCGGTTATCCCTGGTGTCCTGCTTTCCTTCACGCTGAGACAACATTTCCTGAGCAATCATATGCTCCTGGGTGACAGCGTACATTTCTTCTACGCTGGTGAAGTTCTTCCGGGACAACTCGTAAGCCAGGCGCGAATTCGGGATAAGAGCCTTCGTGAATGCCATGATCCGGATGTTGTCCGTTAGATCGGAGGCGTGAACGGCTTCCCGGTTGAACCTCTCGACGAACTCCCGAATACTCTCGTTCGGTCTTTGTTTGATGTCAAACATCTGAATGGCCCTTTTCGCTGACCTCTTGCATCCGATAAAGTGTGTTGCGAATTTGGTGGCCAGGTCCCCGAACGATGACACCGAGTTCGGGAGCAGCGAGTTGTACCAAGCGGAGGCTGGACCTCCTAAAGCTACTTCGAAGCACTTACACAAAGCAGCCTCGTTGGCTCCTTTCAGCTCCATTGCTCTCTTATACTTGCGGACAAAAGCGTCAGGATCTCCTGAACCTTGGTAGACTTCCAACGGATGCGGCAAGTTGAATATTCGGGGCATCTGGGCGTCCCGAATCCTGCTGGTGAACGGTCCTTCATCAGGGATGTCCTCGCATTTGGGCTCGGGAATGCCCGAGTTTCTCTCGACTCGCTCCAGGCGATGTAGCAGTTGCCTGATCACATCGTCCCGTGGATCACCACGAACCAGTCTCTCCGGCCTTGGGGATCGGTCTCTCTTGTACTCCCTCGGGGACCTCGAGCGCTGCCGGCTTTGACGGTCCGGAGATGGAACTTGTTGCGAACCTTCCTGCTGGCTACTATAGCCCGATCGATTAGGCCGTGATAACTGCCTGTCGCGAGGTCGACAGGATTGACCAGTCTGGTCGTTCTGGTTTCTTCGCTCTTCCTGAAGGACCACCCGCATGCTGGACAAGGTCGGGGTCCAAGTGCCGGATGTCACTTGACGGTAGCCGGAGGTAGGACGTAGGGAGGTGGCTCCATTGGATGATTCCTCCGGGAACCCTCAGAGCTGGGATCGGCCGTGCGGCCGTTGGTGGAACCTTCTCCTCCGGCCTGGATGATCGGGAACGGGAATGGCCCCCACGTTCAATCTGATTTTGGGAACCACCGCGTTTCCCACAGACGGCGCCATTTGGTGGCAAATCGGTGCGCGTGATTGCCACGTTCCGGTTTGACTTGCGCGTCACGATATTGACGGAAGCCATTAGGTCGACTTTGCGTATTGGAGCGCGATTGTCGAGGAATAGAGAGTTTCTCTGATGTAGTGATTTGACAAGTCGCGTTGAGTAGTTGTTAAACGTTACCCCTTTTGGTATGAATAGTGAATGTATTTATAGTCCCATGTTTTAGTGGCATTATTGTAATATCCCAATGTAAGGTGATTATTCGTTTTAGGTCCTATATGCACTTCGGGAAGTATAGTTCGGGAAAGTTCTTAAGCCTTGTTCGGGTATTCTATTAAGTTTTTAATGGGGCCCTTATTTCGGCTTGTGTATGGGCCTTTGTTAGGCCTTTTATGCATATTGGGCCCGGCGGCCATCACAAGCAAACACATTGCAATTTCATGCTTATACAATTCGGTCAAAACTGATGGCCGCCAGGCCCAATATGCATAAAAGGCCTAACAAAAGGCCCACTCATAAGCCCGAAATAAGGGCCCCATTAAAAAACTAGCATATAACCCGAATATAGATTAAGGACGTTCCCGAACTATACTTCCCGAAGTGCATATAGGACCTAAAACGAATAATCACCTTACATTGGGATATTACAATAATGCCACTAAAACATGGGACTATAAATACATTCACTATTCATACCAAAAGGGGTAACATTTAACTACTACTCAACGCGACTCGTCAAAAGAACCTCAGAGGACCTCTCTATTGCTCGATAATCGCGCTCCAATACGCAAAGTCGACCTAATGGCTTCCGTCAATATCGTGACGCGCAAGTCAAACCGGAACGTGGCAATCACGCGCACCGATTTGCCACCAAATGGCGCCGTCTGTGGGAATGGCGGTGGTCCCCAAAATCAGATTGAACGTGGGGGCCATTCCCGTTCCCGATCATCCAGGCCGGAGGGAGAAGGTTCTACCAACGGCCGCACGGCCGATCCCAGCTATAGGGGTTCCCCGGAGGAATCATCCAATGGAGCCACCTCCCTACGTCCTTCCTCTAGCTACCGTCGAAGCAACATCCGGCACTTGGACCCAGATCTTGTCCAAGCTGTGCGGGTGGTCCTCCAGGAAGAGCGAAGGAATGAGAACAACCAGACGGGTCAGTCTCGTCAATCTCAGGACAGGCAGTTATCACAGCACAAGCGATCAGGCTGTAGTAGCCTACAGCAGCTCGCAGCCAGTTGCGTCACTGGACCGCCGGAGCCGGCAGCGGTCAAGATCCCCGAGGGAGCATAGGAGAGAACGATCCCCAAGACCGGGTAGACTGGTGCGTGGCGACCCCCGGGACGACGTGATCAGGCAAATGTTGCTTCGTCTGGAGCAAGTCGAGAGAAACTCGGGCGTTCCCGAGCCCAAAAGCGAGGACATACCTGATGATGGTCCGTTCACCAGCAGGATTCGTGACGCCCAGATGCCTCGAATATTCAACTTACCTCATCCGTTGGAAGTGTACCAAGGTTCAGGAGATCCTGACGCTTTTGTCCGCAAATACAAGAGAGCGATGGAGTTGAAAGGGGCTAACGAGGCGGCCCTGTGCAAGTGCTTTGAAGTGGCGCTGGGAGGTCCG
Organism: Stellera chamaejasme; assembly: GCA_024586325.1. Taxonomy (NCBI): domain Eukaryota; kingdom Viridiplantae; phylum Streptophyta; class Magnoliopsida; order Malvales; family Thymelaeaceae; genus Stellera; species Stellera chamaejasme. Next base: position 22,297,147 of record CM044984.1, on the reverse strand, counting down.
GCCTCGGCTTGGTACAACTCATTGCTCCCGAACTCAGTGTCGTCATTCGGGGACCTAGCCACCAAATTTACAATGCACTTCATCGGGTGCAAGAGATCGGCTAAGAGGGCCATTCAAATGTTTGACATCAAGCGAGACCGAACGAGTATTCGGATTTCGCCGAGAGGTTCAACCGGGAAGCCGTTCACGCGTCCGATCTAACGGACAACATCCGGATCATGGCATTCACGAAGGCTCTCATCCCGAATTCGCGTCTGGCTTACGAGTTGTCCCGAAAGAACTTCACCAGCGTCGAGGAAATGTATGCTGTCACCCAGGAGCATATGATTGCTCAAGAAATGTTGTCTCAGCGTGAAGGAAAGCAGGACACCAGGGATAATCGAGAACCAAGGAAGGAGAACCCGAGGAGCCAGCCGGTCAAGCAGCCAGGGAGTTGGGGAGGACAAGAGGACTTTTGAGAGAAGTTCGGGCTTCACCCCCTTAATACGTCCCGGGCTAGTATCCTCGCGGCACTCCAAAGACAAGGAACCGGAGTATCAATCGCCCAGGGCCATGCCGGAAGGGGCGAAGCGTGATTCGTCCAAGTACTGTCAGTTTCACAGAGACACCGGGCATGAAACTGAACAGTGCCACCAACTGAAGAGGTACATAGAGCACCTCATCAAGAAAGGCTCTCTGGGAGAGTACTGAAAATGCCTCGGGCGAAGAAGTTTCCCGAGGAAAAGGAAGGCCGAAGAAGAATCATCAGACCGGACAAGAGGGGCAAGGAGAAGATAGTTCAGCACCAACCCACCGGGATCCTGAACAGCATAACGACCTCGCTGGGTTCGAATGCTTGGAAGAGGAAAGCGAGTGTGATAGCCTCACTAAGCTACGGAGATCCGCCTTCGAGAATCAAACGAGCAGACGGGTCCGAGGTGCGTCTGCCGCATTACGACCCCCTCATCATCACCCTCCGTATTGGGACCATAGACGTCAAGAGGGTCCTCTGCGATGACGGCTCAAATGCGGATGTGTTGTTCAGAAAAGCGTATGAAGGCCTCAAGCTTAGATCGAGTCGCCTCAACCCCGTCAAGACAAAGAACCTACGGCGTGGGCCCGGACGAGATACCAGTCTTGGGCTCCATTGAACTCCCCGTCATGTTCCTCGGGGTCGGCCCCGAAGGACAATCCCGGTACACGACGTTGATGGTCAAGTGGCTCGTCCTCGATGTCCCCTCTGCGTACAACGCTATCATCGGGAGAGAAACCCAGGTGGCTGTTCACATGAGGACCGACGTGAGATACCTGACCATCACGTTCGCTACGGATGAGGGAGACGCCTCGATCTACGTGAGCCAAAGAGAGGCCAAGGACGTCATGGCTATAGCTCAGAAGGACCCCACTCCGGGCGGCCCGAAGGAGGACAAGGAGGAAGCGGATACCGAAGACGTCGTCTTGGAAGGAGATAGGACGACGAGAATTGCAAAAGTCTTGCCCGAGGGCAGTATGAAAAACCTTGTAAACTTGCTTCGAATGAATAAAGACTTGTTCGACTACTCTCCAAGTGACATGCCCGGGATCGACCAGAAGGTAATACAACACAGCCTGCACATTGATCCGGATTCAAGAACCATAAGGCATAAGAAAAGAAATAACGCCCATTCAAAAGGGCCTTCATCAAAGAGCAAATTTCGAAACTTCTTGATGCGGGGGTCATAAGGGAAGTATCGTATCCCGAATGGCTGAGCAATCCCGTTGTGGCAACCCGAGAGGATAGCGACAAGTTGCGCATGTGCATCGACTTCACAAACGTAAATGATGCTTGCCCGAAGGATTCGTATCCAACTCCCCCGATCGATAGGCTTGTGGATTCAACGGCCGGACACGCGATGCTCTCTTTCCTTGACGCTTACAGTGGGTATCATCAGATAAGGATGAACCCGGCAGATGAAGAGAAGACATCTTTCATAAGTGACGCCGAACGCATCAAGTTATACGAGAATGCCCTTCGGCTGAAGAACGCCGAGCAACCTACCAAAGATTGATGGACAAGGTATTCTCCGAGCAGATTGGAAGAATTCTCGAGGTTTATGTTGACGATATCATCATCAAAAGCAAGGAAGAAGAAAATCTAATCCGCGATATTGAAGAAGTGTTCGGGCAGATCCGAAAGTATGGAATACGGCTGAATCCGGATAAGTGTGTTTTCGGAGTAACATCCGGGAAATTTCTCGGGTTTATGGTGTCCGAGCGCGGCATCGACGCTAATCCCGCAAAGATCGAAGCACTTTTAAACGTGAGGACACCCTCATCGATAAAGGACGTGCAGAGACTCCTCGGGAAAATTACGGCCCTCAGTCGTTTTATATCTCGATATGGAGACAAGTGTCGTCCGTTCTTCAAACTTTTGATCAAAGAAGGCGCGGAGCCCGGCCGAATAGGCGTACGGAAAGGTGAGAAGAAATCTAAGGAAGAAAACGCAAGGGAAAGAGCTAGGTTCAGTTGGAATCCCGAATGTCGAAAGCTCGGGAGGAAATCGAGCCTACCTCCTCGAGATGCCTACGCTTCGCAACCGACCGAGGACAGACCCCTCATTGTATACTTGGCCGTAGGTGAAAAGGCCGTAAGTTCGGTACTTGTCCAAGAAGACGACCAAGGGAAGCAGTGGCGGTCTATTACGTAAGCAAATCCCTGCATGAAGCCGAACTCAACTACCCGATGATCCAAAAAGCGGTATACTCTCTGGTCCTGTCAGCCAGAAGGTTGAAACCATACTTCCTCGGGTTTTCCATCGTTGTTCGAAGCAATGTCCCTATCAAGGACATCTTAAGACGGGTAGACCACTCCGGAAGGTTATCAAAGTGGTGCGTCGAGCTAAGCGAGTACGAGATCAAGTATGAACCCCGAAGAGCGATCAAAGCACGTGCATTAGCTGATTTTATCGCGGAATTACCCAAGGAGTCCGAGAGTGAGGATTCTTTGAACGAGGATAGTCCGGTCTGGACCCTACACGTGGATGGAGCTTCGGGATCGGACAAGCAAGGTGCCGGACTAGTACTCGAAGGCCCTCAAGGAATGAAGGCTACTAAGTCAATTAAGTTCAATTTCCTGGTAACGAACAACGCAGCCGAATATGAAGCCCTCATTGCTGGTCCGGAATTAGCCAAGAAGGCGGGATCCGATCACCAAAGCATGCAGCGACTCAAATCTTCTCGTTCAGCAGATGAACGGGGAGTACGAGGTCAAAGAATCAAGTCTTAAGAAGTACGCCGAGGTAGCTAGAAGGTTGGCCGCGGATTTCGAAAAGTTGTGTATCGAGAAGATCCCGAGATCGCTCAATTCGGAGGCCGACCAACTTTCGAAGTCAGCTTCTTACGACGAAGTAAGAAGTGAACCTTGCGTCGACTACTCCCGGATAGGCTGCATTACCTCGGGGTGGAGGACTCCCTATTGGAACTACCTCGATGAAGGGGTACTCCCGAACAACCCAACCGAAGCCGCCACTATCAGGAGAAAGGCCAGCAAGTTCGTCATAATTGGGGATAATATGTACCGTAAAGGGTTCTCTTCCCCGTTGCAAAAATGCGTCGGAGAAGGAGACACCGAGGACATTCTGCGAGAAACCCATGAAGGCACCTGCGGGTCGCACATTAAGTCGGACGCGTTAGCTGCGGTCATACTAAGGCAAGGGTTCTTTTGGCCTACTCTCAAGGAAGACGCAAGGAGACTCGTGAACAAGTGCAAGAAATGTCAAGTGCACGCCCGGATACAGAGAGTCCCCTCGGAGTACGTATCTTCCTCGGACTACCCTATACCGTTTGCCGTATGGGGAATCGACCTGATCGGCGCCTTGCCTACCGCCTCCGGGAGGACTGAAGTATTGTGTAGTCGCCGTAGACTACTTCACCAAGTGGATAGAGGCCGAACCATGGCTACAATTACGGCTGAAAACATCCGAAAGTTTGTCCGGAAGAACATTATATGCAGATTCGGGTGCCCAAGGTCCTGGTAGCCGATAACGGGCCTCGGCCACTGACGGTGGGTTCTAGGACTTCGCCGAGGGATTCGGAATCAAGATTCATTTTGCCCCGGTCGCCCACCCGCAGAGCAATGGCCAGGTGGAGGTATCCAATCGAACATTGAAAGATGGTTTAAAAGCCAGACTTGGGAAGGCAAAGGGGAAATGGCCCGGAGAACTCCCCCATGTTTTATGGAGTTACCGGACCACGCCCCGAAGGTCAACTGGAGAAACCCCATTCTCTTTGACATACGGGACCGAGGCACTGATCCCGATTGAAGTAGCTAATTCCTGCCTCAGAACCAAGTATTCGAGGAAGAATCGAATGAGCAAGGTCTACGAGCAAACATAGACTTGCTCGAAGGAAAAAGGGATGAGGCAGAGCTGCGAAGGAAAGCTTTTCAACAAAGGACCGCGTCTGCTACAAATTCCAAAGTAAGGGTAAAAGATATCAAAGTAGGTGATCTGGTCCTACGGCAAACCAAGCTGGGATCCCGAAGACCAAAAGGGGGTGCTTTTGCCCCGAACTGGGAAGGCCCATTCGAGGTCATAGCCGAAGAAAGGAAAGGAGTGTACAAGTTATCGGATCCCGAAGGAAGAGAATTGGCTAATTCTTTCCATTCCGAGGCATTGAAGAAGTATATTGTATGATCAGGAATAATAAAGCATTACTGAATTCAGAGACAACTGTTGAACCAAACCTTGAATATTTTCATTAATATTGCCCGAGGCTGGGATTACAAAAATGGACAAGAAAGAGGTAAAGTACATCATTGAGGATCAGCGAAGTCGTTCATCGCCACGGGTTCGGTGGATGCATGAATTCACCCCGTACCAGTGGGATCCTCTTCGGGCTCCTCATTCCCGCCGAGCCCGGACAGGTCAACATGATGGTTGCGCTCAACGATCCGCTTCTGGCCAAACAAAACCCGAAGGTATATTTGTCAACGGCCATATCCACGTAATCCTTCGCGCCTTCGATACTTCGGGATCTTGGCCTGAACCGCGGAGAGCTCATCCCAAGTCGTTGAATCTCCTCATCCTTGACCCGTAACTCCTGCTCGTGGTGCTCTTCTTGATTGGCGAAGTCCACTTGGAACTTCTCTTTTCAGCCTTCAAGAACCGGTTTTCTTCCCGAAGAGCTTCCTCTGAATGGCAGTGCTCTTTGACCGCGCTTAGGAAAGCCACCTCAGCCAAAGCAAAATCATCAGCTTCGGCCGGGCTGAGGTTCTCCCGAATATGTGAGCCCTCGGGAAGCTCGAGCTTGGAGGAGGTACGGCAATGCCGCAGCAACTGCTCATAGTGGTGGACTCGCTGAATCAGCTTAGCCACCACAGCTATGGCTTTGGTCGCCCGTTGCTCGGCCTCGGACCTGATCCGGTTGGATGCTCGGGTGATTCGGGAAATCCACCCGCCCATTGTGGCCACCTGCGCACCATCAAGATTATTTTCCCGTGGTATTAACCCGAAAGCTTAAACTTAAGAAGTAAACAAACAAAGACTAACCTGGTGCCCGAGGACGGCCACCTTTGAAGCGGCGACGTCCAGGTCAGGGTAGAAGTGCTCCAGGCACTCCATTGTTCGGGCGGTGGTGGTCCCGTCGAAGAGCTCGGGAGCCATGTCTTTGGCATCCTCATCATTGAGGACATTTTGATCCTCATGGATCAGCCACGCAGCTCCCGGGAATGAGATCATTCCCGAGCTGCAACAGCCTTCTCGTCCCGCAGCCGCCGCCTCTCTTCCTGGGCCTCTTTCCAGTCCGGACCTAGTGTACAAAAATGAGATCGAACCACGTCATGTAGCGGGTCTTCACCAAACATTCGAGAAAGATTCCCGAACAGGTTCCAAAAGCAGAGATTGCGTAACTTCACAATTTGATTACCTAACTGGAACTCGATGGGTTCGACCTCAGGGGCACTTTGCCCGGTCACCCTTGAAGCCGTGAACTTCCCCCTTGTCCTTCTGATTTGTTCGGGGGAGGTCCGCAGCATGTCATAGACATCGTCCCGAGTGGGATTGCCTTCCATGTTTCAGCGGCCTTGACCGCGGCCTCAGCATCAACCGAGGCGGCCCTCTTCCGCTTCTTCTCGGCTGCTGCGGGCTTAGAGCCTCCGGCTTTAGAGCCCGGCTTCTTCTCCTTCGCATCCCGAAAGATGGCGCCAAGATCAAACTCGGGCTCCATTTCTGCAAAAAGGGGAAGAATTAGTTAATATCGAACGAATGCATCTACGAACAGAAGAACGATATAAACCTTTCTTGAAGTCCTCGAAGGACGTCTCGCCCCGAAGACGATGCACCAAGGCCAGGTCTCGGGTCGAAGGGGGAGACTCCCGGATGCCCAACTCCCCCGGAATAATACCCAAGTGGGAAAGGACCCCTTGGGTAATCAGCCTCCAGTACAAAGGAAAGGGGAGGACCTCCTTCGGCCCATCCCCGCACCAAGGAGCAATGGTCCGGATTTTATTGTCGAACCGGTCATAATTCTCCTTGGCAGCAGCCCCCTTCAGCAATCGCCGAGGATTCTGCACATCCGGCAGCCCTCCTACCTTTTGTGCGGTTTGCAGGCCCCATGACGCATCAGGCTCCATGAAGAAAAACTCCCGATGCCATCCCTTGCGACTAGTTGGCAAATTCCAAACAAAGTTGAACTTTACGGTAGGAGGACCCCGGCACCAAGAAGTAAAAACAGTTCCTCGGGATCACATTCACTTTATAGTACTGAAGGAAAGTGGATATGGTTGGCTCTATCTCGAACAGAGCACAGAGAATGAGATAGGCGTTTATATGGCAGTAGGTATTCGGGCTGAATTGGTTAACGGCTAGCCCGTGGGATTCCGCCAATTGCCGAACAAATGGGTGCGGGGGGAAGCGGAGCCCGCACAGCAGCTGATCCTTGAAGATCACCAACCAGCCTTTCCCAGGCTCATATGCCCGGCATTCCGGAGAAGGAACCCGAGTACGAACCGTCATCGGGACAAAATGAGCGGACTGCCACTCTTTTATTAACTCCGGAGTTGCCTTACTCCGGTAGTTCTCGATCTCGGACCACCAACCTTCCGGAATCTCGCCATTGGTCTCTAAAAGGAAACCTGAAGGACGAACAGTAGAAGGGGTGGGAAAAGTAGGGGCCATTCTCATGTACCTCGGGTAAATGGCCGGAGGAGACACGGACGGCTCGCCGGAAGAAGATTAAAAGACGGGCTGGTAGCAGCGGCGTCAACAACTCGACGGTGGAGTCGGTAGAATTGATGAACGGCGGACGAACCTTTGTAACCGTCCGGTACGGTGGTTTCTCCGAGAAAAGGGGGGAAGAAGTCTTCTGGATTAGATTCTTCTACAGTCCTCCACCTCTTGAAGATACTAACAGCCTCCTGGAGCGTGAGATTATCCGTCGTGATTTTATTGTGAGGAAAGAAAAGTGAGATGCAAATGAAAGTGAGGTTCAACTCGCACTTATAGAAAAGATCGGGCAGATGAATCGCCAAACGGCATGTGATCTCCACCGTCGATCCAAAAATGACCGTTGGGAATGCCGAACGTGGCAGATCCCGAATGAGAAAACTTTAAAAACGACTCAAGCCCGAGCATTGTTCGAGACAAAAGGAGGACTCCACATCCTCGCCCCGAACATCATAATACGGACACGATTCAAAAGCCCGAACATTGTTCGAGACAAAAGGAGGACTCCACATCTCGCCCCGAACATCATAGTACGGGAAACGATTCAAAAGCCCGAACATTGTTCGAGACAAAAGGAGGACTCCATATCCTCGCCCCGAACATCATAGTACGGGGAACGATTCAAAAGCCCGAACATTGTTCGAGACAAAAGGAGGACTCCACATCCTCAGTTTCCCGAACATCATAGTACGAGAAACGATTCAAAAGCCCGAACATTGTTCGAGACAAAAGGAGGACTCCACATCCTCAGTTTCCCGAACATCATAGTACGGGAAACGATTCAAAAGCCCGAACATTGTTCGAGACAAAAGGAGGACTCCATATCCTCAGTTTCCCGAACATCATAGTACGGGGAACGATTCAAAAGCCCGAACGTTGTTCGAGACAAAAGGAGGACTCCATATCCTCAGTTTCCCGAACATCATAGTACGGGGAACGATTCAAAAGCCCGAACATGGTTCAAGACAAAAGGACTCAACATCCTCGCTTCCCGAACACGTAGTACGGGAAACGATTCAGAGCTCGAACATGGTTCGAGACAAATGGAGGACTCCACGTCCTCTTTTCCCGAACACGCTTGTAATGGGAAACGATTCAAAACCCGAACACTTTTTCTAGCGAGAAGGGAGAACCTACATCCTCAGTTCCCGAACACAATAGTTCGGGAAACGTCTCAGTTACCCGAACAGAAGAGGAATCACATACCCGAGCAATGCTCTCAAAATGCAGAATCCAGTTACCCGAACAGAAGAGGAATCACACACCCGAGCAATGCTCTCAAAATGCAGAATCCAGTTACCCGAACAGGAGAGGAAACACCTGCCCGAACAGAGGCAGTATCCCGAACTAAGCAGTCCCCCGAACATGACTCACGTAACATTCGAAAATGGATTTTGGAGAAAAGAACTTTGGACTCCTTTTAGTCGGCCAAAAGGGCTTGGGGGGGACTTGATGGCCGCCAGGCCCAATATGCATAAAAGGCCTAACAAAAGGCCCACTCATAAGCCCGAAATAAGGGCCCCATTAAAAAACTAGCATATAACCCGAATATAGATTAAGGACGTTCCCGAACTATACTTCCCGAAGTGCATATAGGACCTAAAACGAATAATCACCTTACATTGGGATATTACAATAATGCCACTAAAACATGGGACTATAAATACATTCACTATTCATACCAAAAGGGGTAACATTTAACTACGACTCAACGCGACTCGTCAAAAGAACCTCAGAGAAACTCTCTATTCCTCGACAATCGCGCCCCAATACGCAAAGTCGACCTAATGGCTTCCGTCAATATCGTGACGCGCAAGTCAAACCGGAACGTGGCAATCACGCGCACTGATTTGCCACCAAAAACTAGTGCACATTTGCACAACACTCAAGTCATTTACATCACAAGTAAATAATTACCAACTTTCGGCCATTCAATGATTCTCATAGAATCCATACATCAACAAATGATGTTCATACAACTTTCGTGTATTCATAGCATTCAACAATCATACAAGTCACCAAGACAACATGCTTATCACACTTTTCGGTTTTTCAGTTTTATGCCAATTTCTCATGCATTTTCAAACCGAATTTTTTTTCAAGCATACATATGTAAGAGATAATTAACCTCATGCTCTAATACCATTTTTTGATTTGAGAGGTCCCACAAACATGCTTTCATGTGGATCTTTCTAATACACATGTAATGCTCTACTTCACATAACATATATTAACGGCTTCTTCTTTACAAGCAAGATATTATATCATAAAATTATGCCATGAAACCAATGAATCTAGCATCAATAGAGTATGAAGATGAAGAACTAAACATGATACTAAGAGGCGTAAACATACCTTGCACCAAAGGAAAAAACCGCTTAAGGATTATTTTAATCCTTACTCCAATCCGACGTATGCTCCTTCCTTAAGATTTCAAGCTTGCTCCAATGGCAGCCCTTGGCTTCCAAAGATGATGATAATGCCGCCTCGCACCAAGAGGAGAAGGGAAGAGGACGAATGAGATGTGAAGCACCTTGAAGTTCTTTTGTGGAATGACACAAATAATTCCACACTTAATGCTCCAAAACTTGCCTCGAGAATTCGGCACTTTGAGATAGATTGAGAAGGAGAAGAAGATAATGGAATAAGGGATGGAAAATGAGGCACTTACTCCCATCTATTTATAGATGGAGGAGAGCTACCAAAAGCTCTCCCTTAAATGTGACAACCACTTTGCCTACCTCATTAATGTGCCAACCTCATTAATGTGTCAATCACATTGTCAACCTCATCAATGTGTCATTCACATTTTCAACTAAATTTCTAACCTCATAAATTGACAATTATGGAGTTATTCATGGTGCCAAAATTACCAAAATACTCTTACTTTGATAAATGACGCTAGAGGTGGTTATGATTACTAAATGAGGTCCGAATTACACAAAGTAATTCCAATCATTTCCATTTTACATATTCGAGCTCATTTAAGCTCATTAGTGCACATTTACCAAAATACTCCTACTTTGATAAAATGTGCTCTAATCATTTCTTCTCCATCAAGTTACTCGCAGCTCCTCTGAGCTGGAGTATTAGCTCAAAAGTTCTTGGTGCAACTCCATATTTGCCAATTTATGAGGTACCTTGCACCATGGAATAAGGGTATTTTGGTACCTTGCACCATGGAATAACTCCATATTTGCCAATTTATGAGGTTGGCAATTTAGTTGACAATATGAATGACACATTGATGAGTTTGGCAATGTGATTGGCACATTAATGAGGTTGGCAATGTGGTTGACACATTTAAGGGAGAGCTTTTTGGGAGCTCTCATCCATCTATAAATAGATGAGAAGAAGTGCCTCATTCCATTATTTCTTCTTCTGCTCCTCAATCTCTCTCAAAGTGCCAAATTCTCGTGGCAAGTTTTGGAGTATTAAGGGTGGAATTATTTGTGTCATTCCACAACATCTGTGCTTCACATCTCATCCGTCTCTTTTTGGTGCAAGGCGCCATCATCATCATCATCATCTCTTGAAGCCAAGGGCTGCCATTGGAGCAAGCTTGAAAGCTTAAGGAAGAAGCATACGTCAGATTGGAGCAAGGATTAAAATAATCCTTAAGCGGTTTTTCCTTTTGGTGCAAGGTATATTTTCACCTCTTTGTATCATGTTTAGCTCTCATCTTCATACTCTATTGATGCTGGATTAATTAGTTTCATGGCATGATTTGATGAGAAAATATCATGCTTGTAAAGAAGAAACCGTCAATATATGTTATGTGAAGTAGAGCATTACAAGTGTATGAGAAAGATCCATAAGAGAGCATGTTTGAAGGACCTCTAAAATCGACAAATGGTATTAGAGCTTGAGGTTAACTATCTCTTACATATGTAAGCAAGATTAATTTTGGTTGGAAAATGCATGAGAAATTGGCATAAAACTGAAAAACCAAAAAGTGTGATCAGCATGTTGTATTGGTGACTTGTAAGTTTGTTGAATGCTATGAATACATGAAAGCTATATGAACATCAAGTGTTGATGCATGTATTCTATGAAAATCATTGAATGACCAAAAGTTGGTACACATTTACTTGTGATGTAAATGACTTGAGTGTTGTGCAAATGTGCACTAGTTTTGACCGAATCGTATAAGCATGAAATTGCAATGTGTTTGCTTGTATAAAATGCTTATAATGTATGATTTAATGTGTTGAAATCAATTGAACATGTATGTATGTATGTACATTGTAGAACATGGATATACAAATGAGATTTATATGTGTCCTTCAATGATTACATGTAAGTGTCATGATTGATTTTGATAGCCAAAGTGTAACTTCCGGCAACCAAGGGTTCTCCGATAATCGAAACAGGGCGGCTCCGACACCTGGAAAGACAAGATAAAAGACACTTTCAGGTGCAGACAGAGAAGAGGAGTGTGGGTGTGTAGTAGTTACCTTATTTGAGGCAGGCACCACCCAATATATAGGGTGGTGCTAGGTCCCGTTATGGGGCCTTAAATGCTGGAGAATCTCCATAAATGTGTCCATAATTAGGATGACGGCGTATTTAATGGTGTAATAATCGTGGAGTTATTGTGGAGTTATTCCCTCTCCTTTGGCTTAATGCCATAGCTAGTGTAACGGCTGCCTTGAGGGAGGCAGCAAACGTTTCATGACCAACGGACTTATACGGGGCGCCCTTACTGGTAAGAGGAGCCCCCCGTCATTACGAGGTCTGCTGTGGTGGACGCGGCCCATATGGCTTTTGCATTTGACAATACAGCCGTACGGGCTGGCCCATATATATCAGTATGTCCTCCCCCCACAGCGGAGGATGGGCTGGGCCCCTGTGCTCCGTTTTGGAAGGAAGCATGCCTATAGACATTGAGCCCACTTGGTATTGTGGCGTTTTGGAGCCTAATTAGGGGAGGGCCCAAGAGTTGTCCCAATGTTGGCCCAAAGTTTTAGCCCAATATCAATTGTGGCGGTTGGCAAAAGCACTTTTCAAAATTTGCGCTTTTTGCGCCGTTTGTAATTATGGGGGATGTCGTTTCACCTCCCATCGGGCTCTTCTTATACGTCAACCCATGTGGGAGTCAGCTTTCGAATTTTGCTTTCCTTGCGTTTGCGCTCAGTTTCCTCTTTGCTTGTAATTTCCATTTTCGGCGATTACCGAAGAATTCTCCGGCGAGATTTGAAGAACCCAACCGTTGGATCTTCCGTTTTCGTCTCCGGCGTATTAACCAGTAAGTGGCATCCCTTTTAATTTTTGTTTTTCGTCTCGACAGAGTCGCGATTGAAGTGTCGCTGCGCCGCTGCCTGGGTTCTTGGGTCTAGGGTTTAATTGTTTCTTAAATTTGTGTTCGTTTATGTAGATGGCTCCCAAGAATCCAAGCAAGCCCGGCGTTGGCCCTGATGTCGGGGAGGTTTGGCCCCGAACTGCACTGTCGGAGAAGAAGATGGCAGACATTTGCCAGAACCACCATGTGTATACACGGGTGGTCTGTGGGCTTTCTCCGGCCGATGTGTTAAGAAAAGCGGGGTTGGGTTTGAGCGACGGGGCCATGAGAGAACAGACCATGGTCGTCTTCGATGCCCAACTTAAAGCCGGATTGAGGCTCCCCCTTTGTTCCCTCGCTGCAACTATGCGAGGATGGGGTGTTTGCCCCGGGCAATCGGCCCCGAACGTGTTTACCACCGTAAATGCGTTTGTGGTGGCCTGCCACCGGCGAAAAAAAGTGGAATTGCCGGAGAGTTTCCTAAAATTCTATACCTTGAAGAGGCCGGTCGGGCATCCCTTCTATCAGTTGACCCCCGAGGAGGTGAAAGTGGGCAATAGAATGGTGAAGATTGGGGTCTTCGCCGAAACTACTAGCTCGTGGGGAAGCTGGAAGAACAATTTCTTCTTCATCCTGAAGGAGGACAGCTGGGGTTCCCTGCGCACTTCATCAAGGAGAAGGACGCAAGGGTATCGGTGAAGCCCTCGTTATGGGCGGGAAGCGATGGAAAGAAGGCCCTCGATGCTCTTTGTGAGTGGGTCCGCGACGTGGAGCGGCTCAAGAGTGTAAGGGTTGGTTTCCATTTACTCTCTCCAGCTGGGCCGGGCGGTCCCGCGGAGGGTAGAGATTAGCAGGGCCCATCGCCTTCCAGACCACGTAGACACCCTAAAGAACTGGGTGGAGGGCCTGGAGGGAGAACTTATCGAGCGTTTTAAAGGCGCTTTCAGCAATCCCCATTGTCTGTTTCGTACTGCTTTCTGCTTTTTTGTCTCTGTGTTTGCGCATTTTGAATGCTACTAGTATCTGACTTTGCATTTTTTTCAGCCAAGATGTCACACCCCAGCGTCCTCTTTGCCAAGAAGCAAGATTTGAGGGAAGCCCTCAAAATTAAGATGGACGAGGAGGTACGGGCGGAGCCCGTTCAGAGGGCTATCGAGGAGTCGGTTGCTGGCTCCTCGAAGAGCGGAGAGGCCCAAGGCACAAAGGCCTTGGTGACGGTGGCTCAGCCAATCAATGTGGCTGGTCCCGTAATCATCGAGGACCTGTCCGATGGTTCCGAGGAGGAGATCCTTTGTAGGAAACGGCCCCGCATCGCAGGTATCGCACTTGTCAGCCCTCGGTATTTGGTGAACTTTTCTTTTATTTTGTATTCTGATTCCCTTTTTGACTTTGCAGCGGCAGGGGGCTTGGAAGTGTCTTCGGACAGCTGCCCGAGCGCCGCGAAAGACAAAGGGAAAGGGCCGGCTCTCGAGGATCCTCCCAAAAGCCCCGTACGAAGCTCCAAGGAACCTGTGGGGCTCTTGGCAGATGCCCGAAGGGCTGTTGTGGCCCCCCGAGCGTCTGCGAAGAGGCCTTCGAGGATTCCGAAGACCCTCCAGGGCATAGATCCAGTCTTCGAGCCCCAGCTGTTCGAGGATTACCGGCGGGAACTGGGAGAAATCCTTTAAACGCCGGTGGTCTTGCAATGGTGGAGGCCTGGGACCCCGTGATGAGGGTGACTCGCGACGAGTCCGTGCTCCTCGGGAGAGGGAGGTAAGGTTGAAAGTTGCGGAAGGGCTCCCACTTCCCGCGACCGGCATTTTTGAAGCACACTTCCTCGGGGCCCGTGGATATTGCGAAGGATATCTTGCAGGGCCTCACTCGAGTAAGCTACTGTCTTCGGCTCTCTTTGTCTTATTTAATATTCGTCAGCGCACTTTTACTTACACGCTCTGTGCTTTCAATTTGTAGGAGACTGTACTGACTCAAGGCCTGGTGGCCAAAATTGAGGACTTGGAATCCCAAGTGAAGAGCCTCGAGGCCAAGGCAAAGGACTCCGAGGAAGTGGAGAGCCTAAGGAAGGCCTTGGCTGAGAAGGAGGCTGAGTTGGCTTCCTCGAGGAAAGAGGAGGCCAATACTCTTAAGGCCATGGGCCTCCTTGGCCAACAGCTGAAGGATGCCACGACTGATGGGAGGAAGGTGAATGCCCTCTTCCTTACCGAGCACCATGCGAGGAGAGAGCACGAAGCTGAGATGGAGCAAGTGCTCGGAGAGTGCCAAAGAATGGAGGCCCAGGCTGAGGCGAAGGACAAGCTCATCGAGGAGCTGTCCTTGAGGGCTGCTAATGCCGAGGATCTGGCCTCGAAGGCTGCAGTCCAGATTGAAGACTGTACCAAAACCCTTAATGACGTGGTGGGTTCCAGCGTGGCTGACCATTTAGCCTTTGTACAACTAGAAGACCAAATTGGTCTGAAGTTGTATGGTGGCGAAAGTGTTCAGCCACCTGTTTTTGTAAAGCCCATCGCTGAGAGGACTGCTCGAATGAGCAGGGCCTTCGAAGTGTTGACCAACAATTTGGTCAATGCTCAAGCCATGGAAGGTGTCCGCTACGCTGAGGGTTTCCTACGATGCCGCCACCAAGTGGAGGCAATCGTTGAGAAGGCCCAGCTGGATCCCCTTAACGCGATGAAGGTCGAAGAGCCCTCTCAGGCGGCTTTGTTCGAGTGGGGTAGGGCAGGGAAGAAATTAGGAGTAGAATATCCTTATGATATTCTGCCCGGGCATGTAGAGGATGCCCCTGCTGTACCTCCAAACGATGATGCCCCGAAGTAGTTTTGGGGTTTGTAATTAAATTTTTGCTCGAAAATAGACAACGTTTCAGCAGTTATTGCCTTTGTAGTTGCTATATGAG
Source organism: Stellera chamaejasme (assembly GCA_024586325.1). NCBI lineage: Eukaryota > Viridiplantae > Streptophyta > Magnoliopsida > Malvales > Thymelaeaceae > Stellera > Stellera chamaejasme. Next base: position 22,281,796 of record CM044984.1, on the reverse strand, counting down.
TTTTATTTGCATAATGCGAAGTGTTTGTACTTGTGCTGGGTAAAGTTGTGTAAATGAAATCGCGTTACTCTTCGTAGAGTGATTTTATTCGATGCGCACTGGTCGAGCAGTGACCTTGCAATAAATTTGTAATCTTACTGTATAAAGTAGGGGACACTCTTCGTAGAGTGATTTTATGTCCATATAGTTTGCATAATGCAAAGACTTGGAATATTGCCTTTCCTTTGATGTATGAACAGTACTTTGTACAACGCAAAGACTTTGAAAGCGTACAACTTAAACGTAATAAGGCCTCAAGTCGTCGACGTGGTAGTCATTTTTGAGCTTTTTGCCTTGATGGTCCTTTAACTTGTATACACCTTCTCTTTCTTTACTGTGCACCACATAAGGCCCTGCCCATCTGGAACGAAGTGCACCATGGCCAGGATTACGACCTGACAACTCCGCCCTTAGCAAGACCATACCACCCATGTGGATCTATTTTGCCCGAACTTTGGCGTTGTGATCGAGGTTTGCCCTTTGTCGTAAGGCCATAAGCCTAAGTCTAGCACCCTCGCGGAGTTCCTCGACGAGTTCCAGACGCGCTTGAAGACCGCTCTCATTGTGAGGGGCGTCGTAATATAGCGTTCGGATTGTGGGTATTGAGACTTCGATTGGTAGTAACGCATCGACGCCGTAAACCAAGGAGAAAGGAGTTTCTCCCGTGGGTCCCCGTGTAGTTGTTCGATAGTCCCAGAGGACGCTGGGTAGGGCCTCGACCCACTTCCCTTTTTTGTCATCGAGGCACTTTTTTAAGCCCTCTTTGATTGTGCGATTTGTTACTTCTACCTGGCCATTTGACTGCGGGTGTGCCACAGGAGCGTAGAGCATTTGTATGTTCATCTTAGTGGCCCAATCCTTAAGCTTTTTGCTCGCGAATTGAGTCCCATTGTCTGTGATTATGGCTCTTGGTGCCCCGTACCGTGCCACGAGGTCGTGCCAGAGGAAGTGTATGACCTTGGCGGTTGTTATGTTCTCGAGTGGCTGGACCTCGACCCATTTAGTGAAGTAATCGACAGCCACTATACAAAATTTGAACTGCCCCTTGGCCGTAGGCATTGGGCCGATTAAATCGAGGCCCCACAACGCGAAGGGTATAGGGTATGTCTCCGTAACCACTTCGTTTGCCGGCTGTCGCTGGATGCGAGAGTTGAGTTGGCATTTACGGCACGTTCGTACCAAATCATGCGCGTCTTTCCTCAAAGTTGGCCAATAATAACCGAGGCGCAAGCATTTGTGTGCTAGCGCATCGGAGCCAATGTGTGCTCCGCAAACTCCTGAGTGGACTTCGTTCGTAATGAGTTTGGAATCATCGGGCCAATACATCGCTGCAAAGGAGTAGAATATCCTTTACGCCATAATGTGCCATCTACGATGACATGGCGGGCTGACTGCGTCCTTATTTTCTTTTGCAACGCTGGTGGGCCCTCGATTGCGCCAGTTTGGAGATACTGGAGGATTGGGTCCCTCCAATCAGTTGCTGCGTTGGCATCGATTGCATGAATTGTATTTATCGAAGGTTGTGCTAAGGTTTCGAGGAATGCATCTGCCCGCCCCTTAGACAACCTGTCAGCCACAGTGTTTTGATCCCTTGGGATCTTATTAATATTTAGCTGCTCGAACTGCCCCGGAAAGTTTTTGACAAGGCGCAAGTACCTTGAGAGTACCGGATCCTCATATCATTGGTCCCCGTAACCTGGCTTACGACGAGCTGTGAATCACTGTGTACAGTTAGACGTCACAAACCAGCTTTCAGGGCAGTCTTGAGACCTGCTACGAGTGCCTCGTATTCAGCCACATTGTTTGTGACGGGGAACTGGAAAGCTACTCGTAAGCTAGCCTCCATGCCGTGTGGGCCCCGATATGAACGCCTCCTCCTGGGCGATCTGCACTGGATGAACCATCCACGAACATGTCCCACTCGGGAGGCTCCAACTCCGGTGGTGGTTCCCTCGAAGGACCATGTTCGAGGGGATAAATGGAAAGCTCAGCCATGAAATCCGCCAAAGCTTGTGCCTTTATTGCTCGTCGAGGCTCAAACTTGATGTCATACTCCCCGAGTTCAATGCACCAACGGGCTAAACGACCACTATGTTCCGGTCTATTTAGAATGTCCCGGATTGGTAGGTCCGTTCTGACAATGATTGCGTGGGCTTGGAAGTATGCTCGTAACTTCCTGGTAGCCACGATCAAAGCGTAGATCGTTTTTTGGAGGGGAGGGTAATTAACCTCAGCCCCTCGTAGCGTGTGGCTTATGTAATAGACGGGCCACTGTTGCGGGCCTTCCTCCTTAACGAGCACTGCGGATACAGTGTTGTTCGAAGTGGAGAGGTAGATGACGAGTTCATCCCCGGTTGCGGACATTTCAATGTTGGCAAATCATAGAGGTGGTTCTTGATTTGCTCGAAGGCTTCCTGGCACTCCGGTGTCCAAGTGAATGCCTTTTTCATGCGAAGCTGTTCGAAGAACGGCTTACACTTGTCCCCCAATTTGGAAATGAATCGCCCCAAGGCAACAATTCTTCCTGTAAGTTGCTGGATTTCCGTAATGTCCCTTGGTGGCGCCATTTCTGTGATGGCTGATATTTTCTTAAGGTTGGCGTCGATCCCCCTTTCGGAGATCATATAGCCCAAGAATTTTCCGGCTCCAACAAAGAAAGAACACTTGGCTGGATTGAGCCTCATGTTATACCGGCGGAATGATTTGAAGGTCTCGGCCAGATCTTGAAGGTGGTCTTCGAATGTCATGCTTTTGACAATGACATCGTCGACGTACGCCTCAAGGTTACGGCCCATCTGGTGGGCAAAGACCTTGTTCATTAGACGCTGGTAGGTGGCTCCAGCGTTTTTGAGCCCAAAAGGCATTCGAACGTAGTAATAGACGTCATCACCCGTTGTGAACGCCGTTTTGAAGGCGTCTTCGGGATCCATGTAGATTTGGTGGTAACCACTCTTAGCGTCCATGAACGACAAGTACTTATATTTGGAAGTTGCGTCCACGAGTTGGTCGATGACAGGTAACGGGTAGGGGTCCTTTGGACAATGCCTATTGACGCCCGTAAAATCAACGCACATACGAAGTTCACCATTTGTTTTGTCAGCTAAAACTATGTTAGCGAGCCACTCAGTACTGAATTTCTTTTATTATTCCAGCTTCGAGGAGTTTAGAAACCTCCTCTTTACAAACTTCTTCTTGGAAGGGGCCATACCCCTTTTCTTTTGCTTAACCGGCTTTGAGTCCGGGAATACATTAAGTTTGTGGGTGATGACGCTAGGTCGACACCCGGCAGATCCTTCAAGCTCCGTGCGAAGACGTCAAGGTTTGCCTCGAGGAGGTGGATGAGCGCCATCTTCTCCTTTTGTGCAAGGTTTTTGCCCACCTTAAACTTCTTGCACAGAACGACGCCGATCTCCTCTCGTCACGCCATCGAGGCGTGGCCTGTCGTCGGGTTCTGCGGGCTCCTCGACCGCCTTCGAGGCCCGTGGATCCACCGCAGAACTCAAAGAAGCCACGTAGTTCGTCCTCGCCGTTCGCTGGTCAATGTAGATGCTTGCATCTCCACGAGGCGTCGCAAATGTGACCGTGAGAGAACGGATGTCACACCTCATGTGGAATTCGACCTGGCTGGGTCGACCAACGATGGCGTTGTATGTGGAAGGGACTTCGAGGACCAAGAACTCCGTCATAATGGAGTGGCAATCAACCGTGCCAAACTGTGTGTCCCCAATCAGCATGAGGGGCAGGTTGACGACCCCTATTGTTTGCACAATGTCCCTGCCGATGCCAATGGTAGGGCCGGAGCTCCTTCTTATAGCGGACATGTGTACCCCGAGTTTATCGAGCATGTCCTTGAAAATGACACTGTGTTTGCACCGGTGTCGATGTAGACCCGGTTGGTGTCAGAATCGGCGATCCTTGCCGTGATAAGCGGTGGATCGGAGTGTGGAACGACGACCTTTGACCCATTGGGTCGGTAAATGACTCCTCGAGGTGGTCGATCTGCAAAATTTCTCTTGCATACCGTTTCCTGGAAGATGCGCCTTCCGACTTCGTGAGCATGTGAATGACGCCCGCGGGTGGTGGTGGTGGTAAGTTTTGCCTCCGAGGGCTGTTGTGTCGATAGCGCATTTTGTCACGGTCGTCGCTGTCATCATCCCTATTGCGGCTTTTGGGGAATTCCTTGCAGGGGGAAGAGGAGTCGGACAGGAATTCCTTGAGCTTACCCTGCTCAATCATCTCAGAGATGAGATTTCTGAGCTGAAAGCACGCCTCTGTGTCGTGGCCACGGTCCTTGTGGTACAGGCAGTACTTGTCAAACCCCCTCGTGTTCTTATGTTGGATCGGCTGAGGCCACTTGGGCACCTTGTTCTGCTTCTCCAACATGAGAAGAATGTTCGTGCGGGTGTCACGAAGGGCGGGGTGGCGGTCGGGGGCCTCGGACCGAGGACTGTTCGAGGACAGTACCTCAAATTTCTTGCTGGCGGACCCTTTGTCAAATTTCTTGCTGCGGTCGCTTGCGGGGGCCTGTTGTAAGGCTTATTCATCTCCTCGGAGTTCATGAACCGGGTTGCCCGATCGATGAACTCACCCATCGTTGTGACAGGGTTTTCATTAATATTGTACGCGAGCCTGGACTCGCGTTGAAGGCCTTGAGTCACGGCCAGGAGCTGCATGTCCGAGGAGAGACCACAGACTTGGACGGCTTCGCCTGAAACCGCCGGATGTAATCACGGAGTGGTTCCTCCCTTTGTTGTTTCACTCTTAACAAGTGTTGGACAGTCTTGGGGGGAGGTCGAGCTCCCATGAAGTGGCGCAGGAACGACGAGGCGAGGTCCTTAAAGTATTTGAAATGCTGGCCTCGTAACGTTCCAAACCATGTTGAAGCAGCCCCTTTCAAGGTGGAGCTGAAAGCTTTGCAGAGTATGGGATCGGAGGCGCGAGCCATCTCCATTTGGGAGATGTAACGCCGCAAATGGTCAACGGGGTCCGCTGTCGCGTCGTAGCTTTCGACCGGCATTCAAAGCCGGCAGGGCCTTGACGGCGATAACGCCCTCTCGTGAAAGGTTGAGTGAGGAGAACCTCGATGTCGCCGAGGACTGTGTTTGGCGTCTTAACCTGTTCCTCGACCACGTTGATTCTTCTAAGAAGATCGTCGACATCCAGGTTCGCAGCAGACGGGTTTTGATTCTGGGATTATTCATCCCGGTTGTTGGGAGGCGGGAGGCGAGCAGCCTGCATTTCCGTCTTGATGGTTTGTACCATGAAGGCCTTCATTTCGTTGAGCATGCTCGCCGGAGCAAAGGCTATCCGAGCGGGATCGACGATGACCCGCCTGGGGTCGCCGAAGTCCCGGCCGAGGTATGTCATAGTGGCTGCTTGCGGTTGGGGGCCTTTGCACCCCAGGGGTGTCGGCAGCAGGGAGTGGCGGGGTTGCCACCAATCGGGAGTTGTGGGGCTCAGAAGGCCCCCGTTGCCCCACCGGTAGGGAGTGGTGGAGGTACATCGGAGGAGCCGAAGCAAAGATCCTCAACATGTACACTGTTGTGAGTTCTTCTTGTTTTCACCACGAAAACGGTTAGAGGAGGAAAAAGTTGAGTAGAAAAGGAAAAAACGGCTTGTTTTTCGTTTCCCACAGACGGCGCCAAATTGATAGCCAAAGTGTAACTTCCGGCAACCAAGGGTTCTCCGACAATCGAAACAGGGCGGCTCCGACACCTGGAAAGACAAGATAAAAGACACTTTCAGGTGCAGACAGAGAAGAGGAGTGTGGGTGTGTAGTAGTTACCTTATTTGAGGCAGGCACCACCCAATATATAGGGTGGTGCTAGGTCCCGTTATGGGGCCTTAAATGCTGGAGAATCTCCATAAATGTGTCCATAATTAGGATGACGGCGTATTTAATGGTGTAATAATCGTGGAGTTATTGTGGAGTTATTCCCTCTCCTTTGGCTTAATGCCATAGCTAGTGTAACGGCTGCCTTGAGGGAGGCAGCAAACGTTTCATGACCAACGGACTTATACGGGGCGCCCTTACTGGTAAGAGGAGCCCCCCGTCATTACGAGGTCTGCTGTGGTGGACGCGGCCCATATGGCTTTTGCATTTGACAATACAGCCGTACGGGCTGGCCCATATATATCAGATTTAAACTAGAAGTTTGTACTCTAAAGTCTAATAATAGAGATTCTGTCTAAGGTGGTGGATTTTAAGTGAGACCATTGTGACTCCTCCATGTTTCTTGGGAATCATCCTTATGGTGACTAAGAGGTTGAATGACTATAGTTTAAGGTTATGGTACAATGGTACATGCATTTGTTGTTTAGCCGATTGTACAAGTGTGACAAGTGCATAGTTACCTCTTAAGGCTCATTGAAGAACATGTCTATGAAGCCATGGAAACATGTTTAATATTTCTAATTGGGTGTTATATGCACTTTTTTCGCTATGAACATGCTTGAAGTGATTTTGTGCAACGTGTAGTTTGCATGAGTCTTGTTGTGTTGATTGAACATTAAAAACTATTCATTGCTGAGTTGAACAAGGACCTGAAATTGGATGGTGAAAACTATTCAATTGGCAACAAAAGGTCCAGTTCATATTGATTGAGCAAGACACGCTTGATGTGTTGAGCAATGAGGTTGCACCTCCTGGAGAGGGTGGAAATGGTGATGCCTATGTGGCATACCAGAAAAAGAACAGCTTGTGTCAAGTCACCCTTCTCTCTACTATGGTTGATGAGATAACGGTGGACTTCTTGACAATTGAAAATGCCTACGGCATTTGGGATGCTATCAAAGCTAAGTTTGGAGTTTTCTATTGAGAAACAAAGGTCCATGATCTTGAAGTTTAAGAACTATGTCATGAGACCGGATCACACCGTGAGCTTCCACTTGCGTGAGATGTCACGCATGATCCACTAATTGAAAGAGGCGGGACATGACCTCACCGATGATGTGATCACACCGGGGTTGTATGATCACGAGCTCGGATCTAGCTCGATGGAGGCTGTTTCCGGCGAAGTGGAAACGAAAACAGAGGAGGAAACGAAGAACACAAAGTCGGCCAACGGAACCTCCTCACTACGAGGTGAGGAAATGCCCTTGATAATGCCTGGGGAAGGAAGCGGGATCTAGCACCTTTTGAATACAAGTTCAAACAATACTAGATATTATGTTGGATCCTCTTGCGTGGATCACTTAAGGAGATGGAATGCAAGAAATGAGAACAAGAAAGCCAAAACCCCACTTGGAGAATTTCTGATTTCTTATAAATATGTTCTAGGTTACAATGGTGTTGTTTCTAGCTTATATAGTGGAGAGGTGTGAGAAGTAAAACGACTTCGTACAGCCGTGCATGCGTGTAGAAAGCATAAAGTGCTTTTTGGCATGCATGCAGAGTAAAAGTTTCCAAAAAGGTGAAAAAGGAAAAGCTAGACTAAAAGTGTTTGGGTGTCTTCTTCCTCGTAAAGGAGGTGCTTACATTCCCGAGTAGCTGCAGAGAAAGGACGCCTTGTTGTCGGACTTGGTCGGTCAGCTGGCTAAGTAGGGAGGCTTCGCGGGATGCCTTCGCCAAGAGCCTTCGCGGGAATGCCCTCGCCAGGGGCCTTCGCAAGAATGCCTTTGCTTGGGGTCTTTGCGGAGGCGCCTTCACCGGGGGTCTTCTCGGGGGTCAAGTGTTCGCGCACCAAGGTTTGGCTGCTCCCTTCCTCAAGGATGCTTATGCTCAAGGCTCCAAAGGACTTCGCGTATCCTTCGTCTAATGCGATGCCGAGTTGGTGAAGCTGTAAGGCCCTCGCTCGAGATTCCTCTTGGTCGTCCTGCGCCATAAGTCTCATGAAGGCATTGAGATTCGCTTGAACTCGTTTCAACCGGGACCTGGTCATGGGTCCGCCAATGCCTTGGAGTGGATTTGGGGGTGCGCGTGCTTGGGATTGCGGTCCATCTTGAACTTGGGGATCTTTTGGGACGATGTCCACATCAATAGTCAAATCACAAAAGTTGACTTGGACACATGGCCAGGGGGGGTCTCCAAGGCCATGGGTTCTCCGGAGGGGCCATGGGTTCGCGGGAGAGGCCATGGGTTCTCCCGAGAGGCCATGGGTTCGTCAAGGGGGCCATGGGTTCTCCCGAAGGGGCCATGGGTTCGCGGAAGAGGCCATGGGTTCGCGGAAGAGGCCATGGGCTCGCGGAAGAGGCCATGGGCTCGCGGAAGAGGCCATGGGTTCACCAAAAGAGGCCATGGGTTCGCGGAAGAGGCCATGGGTTCGCAGAAGACCCATGGGTGCGCGGAGCTTCACTGTTTTCTGAATAACTTGAGCTCCGGAACTCTGATTGAGGTGATTCAAAAGCCATTTTTATCCTCTTGAAAAGAGCTACAGTATGAAGTCCATTACTCCAGCTTTTGATGAGTACAGATCCACATCAGATTCCCTCATCAAATCCTCATGTTTTGAAGTTTGTTGGCTCGGCCTTGGTTATGCCCACATCAACCGATGAGCAACAAGTGCAGGCTACCATTAGGTCCTTGTCTGATGAGGAGTAGAAGTTGATGAAGGTCAACTTGCGCCACAACCCTTAAATTAAGTCATTTGATGACATTGCTCATCATTTGTTACTTGAAGCGGAAGTAATGGTCTTAAGAATCATTCCAAGACATATGTTGCCTCCATCACTTCCTCCAATAAGAAATGGAGTAAGAAAGGGAAATGGTTTGGTAAGGGCAGCAATGGGAAAGGCAGGGGTAAGGCAAGGGTCAGTGGAAAGAGCAGTGGAAATTGACCCAACTTGAATAAGTTCAAGAAAAAGAGGGATGTTTCCAAGCTGAAGTGTTTCAATTGTGGCAACGAGGGCCATTTTGCTAAAGATTGCAGAAATCCTAACTAGGTATGTGTACCTACTACTTCTAATGTACATGTTGTGTCATGTACCATGCTCACTGAAAGCAATTCTTTGTGGATTTTAGATTCGGGAGCAACAGACCACATAGCCCGAGACAAGTCTTGGTTTGTGGCATTCAGAAAACTTCCAAGAGGTGTGAAGAATGTCTTGTTGGGAAATAATGATGTTTTAGAAGTAGTTGGTATTGGGACTTGTAAAGTGCCTGTGTGTAATGGATATTACGCTTATCTTGTGGATACACTTTATGTACCTGGTATTTGTAGAAACTTGGTTTCTATTTTGAGCTTATTGTAGTACAATTATAGCTTAACCTTTTCTAATAGTAGTGTTACTATTATGAAAACTCATCAAGTCGTGTGTGAATGTATGATTAACAACAGGTTGTATGAACTTAGACCAAGTAATCACACCAATTCTTCATCTAGATGCCATGTGACTGAGGTCACAAGTGAAATGACTTGGCATGAAAGGCTTGTTCACATAGGTCAAGATAGATAGGATGAATAAGTTGGCCAAGAGTGGCTTACTTGGTACCTTGACAAAGGTGAACTTGCCGAGTTGCAAATCATGCCTTGAAGGAAAGGCAAGAAAGAAGCCATTTGGGCAAGGCACTAGAAGGGAAGAAGTATTAAAGTTCCTTACTATGGAAATTTATCCAAAATTACCACTTAAGTCCCCCAACTTTTCAGAAATTTGCAAACTTGCCCAAAACTTCACAAAGTTGCAAAAAGTGACTACTTTATACTTAAGTGTCCAAGTTACTTCCATAACTTAAAGTGGCTAGCTTTCCATTAACTTTTCCATAAATACACTTTTTACCCAAACTTTTCCATAAAGTGTATTTTAGCACTTAACTTATACAAAGTTACAAAATATTCAATTTTGTCAACTTTTCCACACAAATAACTTTTCAGCCCAATATTTCGACCCAAGGCCCAAAGTTTTGGCTCAACTTCCTTTTTGACCCTAAACTTTATAAACTTGCATTTTAACCACACAAATCAAACTTTCTTTACCCAAACACCATTAAACAATTCCACCACTTTAACTTCACAAACACATTATCAAACCATCATCAACAATTCGGTTTCTTCCCAAAATTTACCAAATAAATTCAACCTTTTTCCAACAACTTAAAAACCTGTTAAACATACTTATAACATGCTTTCTACCAACTTTCTTCAAAAAAAATCCACCCAAAAAATTCACCAAAGTGTTACACCCACCCAGAAATTACTGGTGGACCTGAAGGATTTGGCTCTTTCTCCCTTCCGCAAAGTTGTAGCCAAGACGTAGATGAATAGTTTCTCTGAACAGACCAAGAGCTGATTCGATCGTTTGCTAGGGAAGAGAGGCTGTGGAAGTCGGAAGAAATTTCTGGGCAGCAAGGAGGAGAAGGGTGCTCTCTTGCTTTCTTTTCTTTCAAGTGTTGGAAGAAATGATGTTACACCCACCCCGTCGTTCTGAAATTTTCTGTTGAGTTTCGGCCAGAATTTCAAATTATGTAATTATCGGATCACAAACGGCTTATGATTAATTATTAGAATTCAGTGTTTGGAAGTTATTTTGGAGTTATGTATAAGTGTTTTATGTTCTGGATAACATTTACGGAGTTCTGGGAAGTTTTGCCGAAAATCAATTCCGGGGGTAAAAATGGTCACCGAGTAAGGAAAAATATGGAAAATCACTTTTTGGGCTATTGCTCTTTTGGGCTAAGGTTTTTGGGCTGTAATTAGTGGTTTATGGAAAAAGGTGTGGTTTATGGAAAAGTTAAAGGGGGAGACAAGCCCTTACAAGCTTGTCCCCTATTAACCTCTCACCCTAACCAAGGATTACCTTGGTAAGAACCTTGTCCCCTCCCCTTTCCCTTTAGTAACAGGTTCCATCTCCCTCTCTCTACCATTCTTTTCATTTCAGCTCATTTCTTCCAACACTTGAAAGAAAAAGCAAGAGAGCACCCTTCTCCTCCTTGCTGCCCAGAAATTACGTCTGACTTCCACACCCTTTCTGCCCAAGCAAACGACCGAATCAGATCTTGGTGTCTTCAGAGAAAATCGTTTTCTACGTCTTGGTTACAACTTTTCTGAAGGAAGCTTGGATCTTCAACAAGCCAAGCTCTACTAATTCCTAGGCTCCTAGAACTGTAACTTCAAGGTATGGTTGAGTTCTTTTTGGTTGGATCTTCATGTTCTTGAAGTTTAAACATGGAAGAAAAACTCATCCATCTTTGTTGTTCTTCATGGCCGAATTTTTGAAGGATTTTGATGATGGATTTGTCTCAACAACAGCTCATACTAGGTTGATCTACAAGTTTCAGCAAGGTGAGGAACATCCTTGTTAATTTTTATGAAGTTTGATTGTTGGATGATTCTGATCTTCAACTATGTTGAAGTTGGTTGCATGATGAACATGTTTTGTTCTTGAGAAATTGTGAAAAAACATGTTGGTTGTTTTTTCTTGAAGAGGCCGAATTGTTGGATGATTTTTGGGTGAATTTTTGTTGAAGGAAATTGTTGAAAAATCATGTTATAAGTATATTTAACATGTTTTAAGTTGTGGGAAAAAATTGAAAATTGTTTGGGTAATTTTTAGGTAAGGGCCAAAACTTTAAGGGTGTTTTTGGTGATGTTGTGTGAAGTTGAAGTGTTGTGAAAGTTGTTTAATGGTGTTTGGGTGAAGAAAGTTTGATTGTGTGGTTAAAACGCAAATTTATAAAGTTTAGGGCCAAAAAGGAAGTTGGGCCGAAACTTTGGGCCTTGGGCCGAAATATTGGGTTGAAAAGTTATTTGTGTTGAAAAGTTGACAAAATTGGATATTTTGTAACTTAGTAAAAGTTAAGTACCAAAATGCACTTTATGGAAAAGTTTGGGTAAAAAGTGCAAACTTGGAAAAGTTAAAGGAAAGCTAGCCACTTTAAGTTATGGAAGTAACTTTGGACACTATAAGTATAAAGTTGTCACTTTTTGCAACTTTGTGAAGTTTTGGGCAAGTTTGCAAATTTCTGAAAAATTAGGGGACTTAAGTGGTAATTTTGGATAAATTCCCAAAGTAAGGAACTGTAGTTAATTAACTAGAGTATTCTGTGTTTCTGATTCTGGCAGATTAAATCTGCATTTCTGGGATACTGCTTGTGAGCTTCAGGGGGCCACAGTAGATATCCGTTTCTGTCGAGGTAAGGGGTTTAACTTTCTTAATACGCAATGCATGTGTATTAGGTTAGTTAAGGGCTAGTACTCGGGTTCAGGGTGGGGCCCAGTGACTCCCGGGGCTAGTCACATGGTACATAGCGGTTTGCAGGTTTTATTATTTTTCTGGACTTATGCTATATCGGATTTGCTTATCGGGGGTCGACAACGGACCCGTTTTCTGTTTTGCGTCGGCTTTATGCCGCATTTTTTTTATTCTGACAGTTAGGGGCAGATCACCCCTCGCTGGTACCATGCGTTCTAATCCCGATAATCGGCGTGAGCTTAACAAGCCGCCGTAGGGTGCTGTCAGTGGTCGGGGACCACCTGTATGGGAAAGTACCACCAGTCCGACGGGACTTCTGAGCATCACGACATTTGCATAACATATTCCTGTTTATACTTAGGATTGTATTATCTGCTAGTTCATGGCACGCTAATCTTTTATGCAGGGAAAAACGTTTTTAAAAGTTTTTCCCGTTACTGTACCTGCCCCCTTACTGGGTTCTTTCGAGAACTCACCCCCACATACTAAATATTTTCAGGGAATCCGGGCAAACGACCTGCGGAGTAGACCTCCCGCGGTGTTCGTTCTGCAATCTGTATCTTCTGAGGTATAATTCTGTTTATGTATGGGGGTATTCTCGTTAGATCCATTCTATAATCTGTCGGTAAAATTTATCTGTTTAGGACTAGTAAGACGTCTTAAAATCTGCAAACACGTAATAACCTTAAAACTTGAAAGAAAATGTTTTAAGGGACGGGTTTCGGGTCCACAGCCCTTTTAAGAAGAAATTCCGCATTCACCCGCCGCCGATACCTCCAACCTCCGTAATAAGACGCTTCCGCTAGTTTCCGGGGGCGGTGGGGTGACAATTTGGTATCAGAGCCTAAGGTTACAGTTAGGAATGGTTTAGACTTTCCGACCTAAACTACACTACTAGTTCTTGGCTAATTTAACTAAAAGAGTAGCTAACTTTTACTAAAATTATTCGAGAACTTTAGGTAGATTTAGGGTTGGTTAGTTGACACCATAACCTGGCATAATCTGGAAACTCAAGTAAGTGGTTAAAACAGATATCGCGCCTGGATAATCCATAAAGGATATGGATTATCTGGATCTTTTCAAAGTAAGCATGCAAAGGAATTGCTGCTGAAATTTTCTGTTTAAGTCAGTATGCATATCATCTACACTACAGAGCCATTAGGAAACTGTTGTTTGCTAACATGGAGATTAATTGTCTTTTCTGTCTGTTTCGTTGGGAATTTCAGATGGTCAACATGAGACACGACCGCGCTACTCGTACTGACATTTCGGACCCCTCTATTCATAGTGACCCCGAGAGGAGGGTACACTCTCAAGATCGACAACCCCTCACCACAACCTTCATATCAGCCCCGACCTAGATCTGCTCGACGTCGGGGGCGTGTCAACCTTGTGGAGGTTTTGGGACAGATACGCACCGTTCTGAACGGTGTCTTTGATTCCGGGGATCTGTTGTCTGATCGGGAGAGCGACACCGATCACTCCGCACCGACTGGTACACCCTCTGACACCGAGTCACGGGGTCGCTCTCACTCCAGGAGGTCCCGGGCAGTGGCCAGCACCTACTGCACTACCCGTACTGCCCGCAGGGCTCAGAGAGAGCGATCACCGATTCGTCGTCGCCGACCTAGGGATGACTCAAATTCTTATTCCGGGGATATTCGCGGGACTCCGAGGCCGCGTAGTGAGAGCGTCGTGGGGTACGATGAGGTCAGGATGATGGAGCTCCTACAGCGCTTCAACCCACCCAAGTTTTCAGGTAGATCAGGGCCAGATGCAGCTGAGAGCTGGCTGTCAGACATTGAGCGACTCTTGCTGAGACTCCACCTACCATCCGAGCAGATGGTTTCTCTTGCCACTTTCTACCTACGTGACGCTGCACACAACTGGTGGCAGGGAGTGGCCAGAGACAGGGTGACACAGTACAGGGAGATGAGGCGCACCGACCCGGGGATGACTTGGGAGGAGTTCTCCCGTTTGTTTCACGAGAGGTGGTTGGGGTACGCCATTCAGGAGCGCCGACAGGCAGAGTTTGATGCGCTCACTCAGGGCAGCCGGACAGTTACTGAGTATGAGCTGGAGTTCAGCCAGCTCATCCGTTACTCCCCCCATTTCGATTCCTCCGAGCGGTAGAAGACGGGGAAGTTTATCAGGGGCCTGCGCCCGCAGATCAGAGAGCACCTGATTGCGCTCAGCATCTCTGTCTATCATGAGGCCATTCAGAAGGCCTTTCTGCTAGAGACGGAGATGACCGGATCAGCAGCCACATCTTCCCGACCCCAGAATGTCGGAATGTCTTTAGGCCAGCAGGGCCAAAGACAGCATCAGGGACCGAGCAGGTCAGGCAGGTTCGATCGGGGCAAGGGCAAGACCCCCACCACTGAGGTGCCTATTTGCTGGAAGTGTGGCAGGCGCCACGAAGGTCGGACTTGCTACAGGACATCAGGCCAGTGCCTAAGATGCGAGGCGTCAGATCATTGGATCAGGGATTGCCCGCAGACTCAGACACAAGGCGTTCGGATTCAGCACGGGGGACATCATCAGTGACAGATCAGGGCTATTCAGGGTCGTGGCATAGCACAGGGGGGCTTGAGAGCTCCACCACAGAGACTACCGATTGCACCAATACCAGTTCAGCGGACCACCCAACCAGCTCTGGTTTTCCAGATCGAGCAGGCCGGCACGTCGCAGCAGGGAGCGTTGGCAGATATCATCCTTTTAAATAATGTACCTGTTAATGCATTATTCGATACTGGTGCTTCTATTTATGCTATTTCTGCGAGATGTACGACATCTCGAGTTTTGCCTATCGCCTACACGGTGAATGTAGTCATGGTACGCACCGCTGGTGGGATGCGTTTGTATTTGAATGAGATTGCTCAGGAGTGCATTTTGAGTATCGGGTGCCATCAGATTGAATCTGAGTTGCTAATCTTGGATACGTCCAAGTACGATATCATTCTGGGAATGGACTGGTTGTCGTAACATGATGTGGGGATCAACTGTTCCAGGCGACAGATTCTACTTTCCGGGGAAATCGTACCGATTGGCTATCCAGCAGAACCAGTGGAGCAGAGTATGGAGCTGAGAATTCTGGAGCACATTCCAGTGTTAGATGAGGAGGAGTACTTCGGCCTTAACGCTACAGGTACGCGCACCGAGTTAGATAAAATTCATGTAGTTCGATACTTTCCGCATGTTTTTTTGGAGGAATTACTAGGGATGCCACTAGAGCGGGAGATCACCTTTGAGATTCAGTTATAGCCAGGATCAGCTCCGATCTCCATCCCTCCCTACCGGATGCCGATCGTGGAGCTAGCTGAACTGAAGAAGCAACTCGAGGAGCTTTTAGAGAAGGGATTTATCCGCCAGAGCACTTCACCTTGGGGAGCCCCAGTTTTGTTCGTTAGGAAGAAGGACGGGACTCTCCGACTCTGTATCGACTTTAGGCAACTGAATGCCATCACCATTAAGAACAAGTATCCGATACCCAGGATCGATGATTTGTTTGACCAGCTCAGGGGAGCTAAGGTATTCTCGAAAATTGACCTGCGGTCGGGCTACTTTCAACTCCGCATCAGGGAAGAGGACATTCCCAAGACAGCCTTTCGTACTCGGTATGGGCATTACGAGTGTACAGTAATGCCATTTGGTTTGACGAATGCACCAGCTGCATTTATGGATTTGATGCACCGAGTGTTCCGCCCGTATCTGGATTCCTTTGTGATAGTCTTCATCGATGACATTCTTGTCTACTCTCCCGATGAGGAATCACATCAGGAACACTTGAGGACTGTATTGGAGACACTTGCGGACAACCAACTGTACGCTAAGTTCTCTAAATGTGACTTCTGGATGCGGGAAGTGGCTTTTCTGGGTCACATTGTTGGAGAACACGGTATTTCAGTGGACCCAGAGAAGACCAAGTCAGTTGAGGAGTGGAGGCAGCCACGGACAGTCAAGGATATACGGAGCTTCCTGGGTTTGGCAGGGTACTACCGCAGATTTGTACCAGGATTCTCCATACTAGCATCGCCGCTCACTCAGTTGACCAAGAAGGGTCAGCCGTTTGTTTGGTCCTCAGCCTGCGAGGACAGCTTTCGGGAAATCAAGCGGTTGCTGACACACGCACCGATCCTGAGCTAACCGGACCCGGCACTACCTTACCTGATCTACACTAATGCATCGAGGATGGGACTCGGCTGTGTGTTGATGCAGGGGCAGCATGTCATTGCGTAAGGGTCGAGGCAAATGCAACCGCACGAGCAGAACTACCCAACGCATGACATGGAATTGGTTGTGATCATCTATGCTCTCAAGCAGTGGAGGCACTACCTACTCGGAAACAGGTTCCAGATTTTCACCGACCACAAGAGCTTGAAGTATCTGTTTACGCAGAAGGATCTGAACATGAGGCAACGACGGTGGCTCGAGTACATGAAGGATTATGACTGCACCATCGAGTACACTACCGGCAAGGGGAACTCATTAGCAGATGCCTTGAGCAGAAAGTACACAGGTATTATCAGTGGTGGAGATTCCGGGAACAAGGCCGAGGGATCGGATCTGATGATGTTGTGGCATCAATGGGAATAGTGGGAGCAAGCTCAGGTTAACGCTTTGACTATTCAGTCGGATTGGTTGACCGAGATCTGAGAGACACAGAACAAGGACGCAGGGTTGAAGAAGCTCTCAGGTGAGGACAAAGGAGCCTTGCGACCATTCTTCGAGTACAAGCAGGGATTGTTGTACTTCAAGAGTCGCCTCTATGTACCGGATGAATTGTCGATTCGAGATCGACTCTTGGGAGAGGCGCACTCCAGCAGTTTGAGCATCCACCCCGGAGGTGAGAAGATGTACCATGACCTTCGATCTCACTTCTGGTGGCCAGGGATGCGAAGACACATAGCCGCCTACGTGGCGAGGTGTGCGACTTGTCAGCGTGTCAAGGTAGAGCATCAGAAACCAGCTGGTACACTGCAGACTCTACCTATTCCTGTCAGGAAGTGGGGTAATATTACGATGGATTTCCTGACTGGTCTACCTCCGGCTAGAACTCATTATGATGCTATCTGGGTTATAGTCGACCGACTGACCAAATGCGCACACTTTCTACCGATGCGAGTGACGGACTCACTGGAGAAGCTTGCCCAGTTGTATATTCGGGAGATCGTGCGATTACATGGAGTACCGGACTCCATTGTATCCGACAGGGACCCACGATTTACCACGAGGTTCTGGGGTGCCTTTCACAAGGCTCTGGGCACGCGACTTCACCTGAGCACGGCATACCATCCTCAGACAGACGGGCAGTCAGAGAGAGTTATTCAGATTGTCGAGGATATGCTCAGGAGTTGTGTTTTGGACTTCGGGGGACATTGGGATCAACACTTGCCGTTAGTAGAGTTCTCCTACAATAACAGCTATCAGACTACTATCGGCATGGCACCGTTTGAGGCACTGTATGGTCGGAGATGCATGACACCGCTTTGTTGGACAGATGCCTCAGACAGGATAACTATCGGTCTCGAGCTTTTGGAGGAGACGACGGAGAAGATCCGTCTGATTCAGATGCGAATGAAGGCCACAAACGACAGGACCACCTCATACGTCAACAAGAGACGACGAGATCTGGAGTTTGAGGTGGGAGATAGAGTTTGGCTGAAAGTTGCACCGACTCGTCGAACAGTCCGATTTGGCAGACGGGGTAAGTTAGCCCTAAGATATGTTGGTCCTTACGAGATTCTGGAGCGTATAGGCAGGGTTGCATACAGATTGGCCTTGCCTTCGAGCATGTCAGCTGTACATAATGTTTTCCACGTCAGCATGCTCAAGAAGTGCATCTTGGGCGCTTGATCGAGACCATTCCGGTGGAGGAAATTGAGCTAGAGCCCGATCTATCCTACTGAGAGGTACCGATAGCTTTTCTGGCCAAAGATATTTGAAGGCTCCGCAACAAGTCGATTCCGATTATCAAGGTTCAGTGGTCACATCATTCGGATCGGGAGGCGACTTGGGAGACGGAGCAGGACTTGATGAGTAAGTATCCGGATGAGTACGAGTTGTTTGAGACCACTCTTGGAGGACCAAGAGTCCTAGGGGAGGAGGTTGTTACACCCACCCCGTCGTTCTGAAATTTTCTGTTGAGTTTCGGCCGGAAATTCAAATTCTGTAATTATCGGATCACAAACGGCTTATGATTAATTATTAGAATTCAGTGTTTGGAAGTTATTTTGGAGTTATTTATAAGTGTTTTATGTTCTGGATAACATTTACGAAGTTCTGGGAAGTTTTGCCGAAAATCAGTTTCGGGGGGCAAAATGGTCACCGAGTAAGGAAAAATATGGAAAATCACTTGTTGGGCTATTGCTCTTTTGGGCTAAGGTTTTTGGGCTGTAATTAGTGGTTTATGGAAAAAGGTGTGGTTTATGGAAAAGGAAAAAGGGGAGACAAGCTTTACAAGCTTGTCCCCTCTTAACCTCTCACCCTAACCAAGGATTACCTTGGTAAGAACCTTGTCCCCTCTCCCTTTTTCCTTTAGTAACAGGTTCCATCTCCCTCTCTACTACCATTCATTTTCATTTCAGCTCTTTTTCTTCCAACACTTGCAAGAAAAGAAAAGCAAGAGAGCACCCTTCTCCTCCTTGCTGCCCAGAAATTTCGTCTGACTTCCACACCCTTTCTGCCCTAGCAAACGACCGAATCAGATCTTGGTGTCTTCATAGAAAACCTTCATCTACGTCTTGGCTACAACTTTTCTGAAGGAAGCAAGAGCCAAAAGTGAGAGGAAGGCCCTCAAAACTCTGGTGCAAGCTTTCGGGTCCAGCAGTGATTTCTGAGTTCCAAAGTTCGTTCTTGAAGTTCTGAGCTTGGATCTTCAACAAGCCAAGCTCTACTACTTCCTAGGCTCCTAGAACTGTAACTTCAAGGTATGGTTGAGTTCTTTTTGGTTGGATCTTCATGTTCTTGAAGTTTAAACATGGAAGAAAAACTCATCCATCTTTGTTGTTCTTCATGGCCGAATTTTTGAAGGATTTTGATGATGGATTTGTCTCAACAACAGCTCATACTAGGTTGATCTACAAGTTTCAGCAAGGTGAGGAACATCCTTGTTAATTTTTATGAAGTTTGATTGTTGGATGATTCTGATCTTCAACTATGTTGAAGTTGGTTGCATGATGAACATGTTTTGTTCTTGAGAAATTCTGAAAAAACATGTTGGTTGTTTTTTTCTTGAAGAGGCCGAATTGTTGGATGATTTTTGGGTGAATTTTTGTTGAAGGAAATTGTTGAAAAAGCATGTTATAAGTATATTTAACATGTTTTAAGTTGTGGGAAAAAATTGGAAATTGTTTGGGTTATTTTTAGGTAAGGGCCGAAACTTTAAGGGTGTTTTTGGTGATGTTTTGTGAAGTTAAAGTGTTGTGAAAGTTGTTTAATGGTGTTTGGGTGAAGAAAGTTTGATTGTGTGGTTAAAACGCAAGTTTATAAAGTTTAGGGCCGAAAAGGAAGTTGCGCCGAAACTTTAGGCCTTGGGCCGAAATATTGGGTTGAAAAGTTATTTGTGTTGAAGAGTTAACAAAATTGGATATTTTGTAACTTAGTAAAAGTTTAGTACCAAAATGCACTTTATGGAAAAGTTTGGGTAAAAAGTGCAAACTTGTAAAAGTTAAAGAAAAACTAGCCACTTTAAGTTATGGAATTAACTTTCGACACTATAAGTATAAAGTTGTCACTTTTTGCAACTTTGTGAAGTTTTAGGCAAGTTTGCAAATTTCTGAAAAATTGGGGGACTTAAGTGGTAATTTTGGATAAATTCCCAAAGTAAGGAACTGTAGTTAATTAACCAGAGTATTCTGTGTTTCTGATTCTGGCAGATTAAATCTGCATATTTGGGATTCTGCTTGTGAGCTTCAGGGGGCCACAGTAGTTATCGGTTTCTGTCGAGGTAAGGGGTTTAGCTTTCTTAATACGCAATGCATGTGTATTAGGTTAGTTAAGGGCTAGTACTCGGGTCGAGGGTGTGGCCCAGTGACTCCCGGGGCTAGCAACATGGTACATAGCGGTTTCCAGATTTTATTATTTTTCTGGACTTATGCTATATCGGATTTGTTTATCGGGGGTCGACAACGGACCCGTTTTCTGTTTTGGGCGCATTTTTATTCTGACAGTTAGGGGCAGATCACCCCTCACTGGTACCATGCGTTCTGATCCCGATAATTGGCATGAGCTTAACAAGCCGCCGTAGGGTGCTGTCAGTGGTCGGGTACCACCTGTATGGGAAAGTACCACCAGTCCGACTGGACTTCTGAGCATCACGACATTTGCATATCATATTCCTGTTTATACTTAGGATTGTATTATCTGCTAGTTCATGGCACGCTAATCTTTTATGCAGGGAAAAACGTTTTTTTAAAAAAGTTTTTCCCGTTACTGTACCTGCCCCCTTACTGGGTTCTTTCGAGAACTCACCCCTCACATAATAAATATTTTCAAGGAATCCGGGCAAACGACCTGCGGAGTAGACCTCCCGCGGTGCTCATTCTGCATTCTATATTTTCTGAGTTATAATTCTGTTTATGTCTGGGGGTATTATCGTTAGATCCATTCTATAATCTGTCGGTAAAATCTATCTGGTTAGTCTGACGTTATTTCTCCTGTTTATGTTTAGCAGCAGCAGCTTTTGTTTAGTGAGGTATAATTCCGCTTTTTGGCTCGGCTCTGTAGGTGTAGACTGCATATTAGACTCTTTTAGTTCTCGGACCTAAACGGTGTATTATTCGTTGGGAGTTTCCGACCCTACGAAGAGGGCGGAACTCCTTCTGCCTGTATGACTTATTATCTGCTTAAGTTTTCTACATGCGCGATATTTTGTAAACCACTAACGTGTCTCGGGTGCAGGTTTAGGACTAGTAAGACGTCTTAAAATCTGCAAACACGTAGTAGCCTTAAAACTTGAAAGAAAATGTTTTAAGGGACGGGTTTCGGGTCCACAGGCCTTTTAAGAAGAAATTCCGTATTCACCCGCCGCCGATACCTCCAACCTCCGTAGTAAGACGATTCCGCCAGTTTCCGGGGGCGGTTGGGTGACAAATGAGATGAAAAGAAATGAAATGGTAGAGAGAGGGAGAGAGAGCCGGTTAACAAAGGGAAAGGGAAGGGGACAAGGGTTCTTACAAAGGTTAATCTTAGTTAGGGTGAGATGTGTAAGAGGGGACAAGCTTGTAAGGGCTTGTCACCCCCTTAACCTCTACCATTATCCCCTAAATACAACCAACCCAAAAAAGAAAATATCTTCACCTCCTTAACCAAAAGGGCCGGCCCAAAGTGAAATAACCCAACTTGAAATTTTCCAATTTTTTTCCCATCGGTGACCATTTTACCCTTCGAAATCAAATTTTAGCAAAACGTCCTGGAACTCGTAAATGTTGTCCAATAAAAAACTTATAATTATCACCAAATTTAACTCTCAAATACTGAATTCCAATAGTAATCCGATATATATATAGAATTTGAATTCCGGTCGAAACTCACAGAAAATTACAGGACGTCGGGGTGGATGTAACACATATTCTCCACAAGTGTCTTTGAACCATGTCCTTACGTCTGACCCGTACTCATTAATTTTTAATAGTTGGTCATTAAAGAAAACTCTTATCAATTTGCAGAGCTTGACAAAATATATGATGGTCCTTGTATTATTCTCATAGCTCTGTTATTCTTTCCAGTTTCAGCTCATAAAAGTAAAATATTCGAGGATATCAAAAGGCTTTTTAGTATAAAGAACTCGCTTATGTGGAGGTCAAGGTGAAGAAAGAATATCACTTGAATTGTTCTTTGAGGTAAATGGCATATATGATACGATGCAAATAAGGGTGGTTTAGGCGAAAGGCCTGGTAATGTCACAAATTAGCGACTTGAATTCTTTGAAAAACCTGATAGTGTCAGTCACAAAATCATCACTTTATCCAGTGACAACGACCTCAACATGTTGCCCCCTAGCTCTCATGGTGTGTGGAATTGCTCCTCGTAAACTTGAAAAGTAGTTGATACTGCTTGAGATGTATGTTGCCCCGGGGTTATTGGGCTAGTAATGACTACTTCAAAATTGTGCCTTCTTTCTAAAACGTCTTTGCAGGTTTTCAGTTTAGACTCCGTGACTCACTTTTTTACTTCTTTCATTTTTTCTTTCGTTTGGGTTGGACCTTGTTTGAATTGCGATATTTAGTCATTTTCATGCGAAAGTAAATAGTTTATGGTATGATACGATCCTCAAAGTTGAGAGAGGATTAATCTTCCCTTGAAGGATCTAGCTTGATGGAGTTCTTCACAAACAAGGATAATTTCGGGTCTCTCCCACCTCAATCCCCAAATGAAGAGCAATAAGAGAGTTCATTGCCATAGATGAAAATGGATCTAGCACCTCAATTCTCAAATGAAAGGCAATACTAGATTTCAATCTTGAAGTATAAACAACAGGGGCTGGATATGAAAGGAGAATACAAGTGAGAACAATGTTTGAGGAAAATAAACCTCCCAAGCATTCAAATATGTTCTAAATATGAAATTACATGGGTAGGTGGTGGCGGATCGGTATGGGTAGCCGCCACCGTCCTCCTGTGCTACCGTGTTTTGACATTGCTGGATGCCATAGGAATCCGTGCATGATACGATTGACTCGGAATTCGAGGTGGTGAAATAGAGGGTGGTCCTCTATTAGTATTCGGTGAATATTGAGAAAGTGATATGACAGCAGCAAGAGAATTCAATCCCTTCCCCACGTGGATCTTTAGTGCTTTTATAGTCAATATTCATGGAGTGGCAATGTCGTAATATCCCAATGTAGAATGGCGGTGTATTAATGGACACGTGTCCTTTGTATGTACGGGTATATGATCCACGAAAGTCCTTAAAATGTTCGGGTATATGATCCGAGAAAGTCCTTAATATGTTCGGGTTATGAGTTTATTGAGTTTTTAATAGGACCATTATTTTGGGCTACTAATTTGGGCCTTTAGGCCTTTTTGGGCCTTTTAATTATCAGATTGGGCCTTGTGGCCATCAAGTCCCCTTAGCAATTCGGCAGACTGTAAGGAGTCCGAATTTTCCAAGTAAACTCCGATTTCCAGATGACAGTGTTCGATTCTTCGAACCCTCTCTTGATGATGGACATTCGAGATCTTTGGGTGTAAGAATGTTTTTATCACTTTTGGTTTCCCGGACCACCATGGTCCGAGATCTTTAAAAGGGACATTTTTATCCCATGATCCAAGACTTTTAATCCCTTTTGATTTTGTCGGACTATCATGGTCCGAGACTTTTACCGTTGGAGATATTTTTGTCCCCCTTTTGATTTTCTCGAACCACCACGGTCCAAGACTTTTGTTCGTTGGAGATATTTTTATCCCCTTTTTTATTTTCTTGAACCACCATGGTCCGAGACTTTTGACCGTTGGGGATAGTTTTATCCCCCTTTTGATTTTTTCGAATCACCATGGTCCGAGACTTTAGATCCCTTTTGATATTCTCGGACCATCATGGTCCGAGACTTTTGACAATTGGGGATATTTTTATACCCTTTTTGATTTTCTCGAACCACCATGGTCCGAGACTTTTGATCGTTAGGGAAATTTTTATCCTCCTTTTGAGTTTTTGGAACCACCATGGTCCGAGACTTTTGAGGCGGTTACTCATGCTTCCATCTCCCGGCTGTTACACCCACCCCGACGCCCTGTAATTTTCTGTTGAGTTTCGACCGGAAATTCAAATTCTGTAAATATCAGATTACTATTGGAATGTAACCAATTAATGGAATTCAGTATTTGAGAGTTAATTTGGTGATAATTATAAGTGTTTAACGTGTTGGAAAACATTTACGGAGTTCCGGAACGTTTTGCCGAAAATCGGTTTCGGAGGGCAAAATGGTCACCGAGGAAGGAAAAATTGGAAAATCTTGTTGCGCTTTTACTTATTGGGCCGACACTTTTGTTAAGTTGATGAAGATAATATTTTTGGTTGTAATTAGTGGTTAATGGAAGAGGATAAGGGGGAGACAAGCCCTTACAAGCTTGTCCCCTCTTACACATCTCACCCTAACCAAGGTTAACCTTGGTAAGAACCCTTGTCCCCTCCCCTTTCCCTTATTGCAACAGGCTCTCTCTCTCCCTCTCTCTACCATTTCATTTCTTTTCATCCCATTTCTTCCAACACTTGAAAGAAAAAAAGAAAGCAAGAGAGCACCCTTCTCTTCCTTGCTGCCCAGAAATTTCTTCCGACTTCCACAGCCTTTCTGCCCTAGCAAACGACTGAATCAGCTCTTAGTGTCTTCATATAAAACCTTCATCTACGTCTTGGCTACAACATTTTGGAAGGAAGCAAGAGTCAAAAGTGATAGGAAGCCCCTCAAAACTCTGGTGCAAGCCTTCGAGTCCACCAGTAACTTCTATTCTCCAAAGTTCATTTCTTGAAGTTTTGAGCTTGGACCTTCAACAAGCCAAGCTCTAGTACTTCCTAGGCTCCTAGATACTGTAACTTCAAGGTATGGTTGAGTTCTTTTTTGTTGGATCTTCATGTTCTTGAAGTTTAAACATGGAAGAAAAACTCATACATCTTTGTTGTTCTTCATGATTGGATGATTCTGATCTTCAACTATGTTGAAGTTGGTTGCATGATGAACATGTTTTGTTCTTGAGAAATCATGAAAAAGCATGTTAGTTGAAATTTAGGGTGGAGGCCGAAACTTTGATGAATTTTTTTGGGTGGATTTTTGTTGAAGAAAGTTGGTAGAAAGCATATTATAAGTATGTTTAACAGGTTTTTAAGTTGTTGAAAAAAGTTAGACTTTATTTGATAAATTTTGAGAAGAAACCGAATTGTTGATGATGGTTTGATGATGTGTTTGTGAAGTTAAAGTGGTGGAATTGTTTAATGGTGTTTGGGTAAAGAAAGTTTGATTTGTGTGGTTAAAATGCAAGTTTATAAAGTTTTGGGTCAAAAAGGAAGTTGGGCCGAAACTTCGGGCCTTAGGCCGAAATATTGGGTTGAAAAGTTATTTGTGTTGAAAAGTTGACAAAATTGGATATTTTGTAACTTTGTGAATGTTAAGTGCTAAAATACACTTTATGGAAAAGTTTGGGTAAAAAGTGTATTTATGGAAAAGTTAAAGGAAAGCTAGTCACTTTAAGTTATGGAAGTAACTTTAGACACTTTAAGTATAAAGTTGTCACTTTTTGCAACTTTGTGAAGTTTTTGGCAGGTTTGCAAATTTTTGAAAAGTTGCGGGACTTAAGTGGTAATTTTGGATAAATTTTCATAGTAACGAACTTTAGTTAGTTAACCAGAATATTCTGTGTTTCTGGTTCTGGCAGATTAAATCTGCATTTCTGGGATACTGCTTGTGAGCTTCAGGGGGCCACAGTAGATATCCGTTTCTGTCAAGGTATGGGGTTTAGCTTTCTTAATACGCAATGCATGTGTATTAGGTTAGTTAAGGGCTAGTACTCGGGTCGACGGTGGGGCCCGGTGACTCCCGGGGATAGTCACATGGTACATAGCGGTTTGCAGGTTTTATTATTTTTCTGCATCGGCTTTATGCCGCATTATTTTATTCTGACAGTTAGGGGCAGATTACCCCTCACTGGTACCATTCGTTCTGATCCCGATAATCGGCGTGAGCTTAACAAGCCGCCGTAGGGTGCTATCAGTGGTCGGGGACCACCTGTATGAGAAAATACCACCAGTCCGACGGGACTGCTAGGCATCACAACATTTGCATATCATATACCTGTTTATACTTAGGATTGTATTATATGCTAGTTCATGGCACGCTAATCTTTTATGCAGGGAAAACGTTTTTAAAAGTATTTCCCATTACTGTACCTGCCCCCTTACTGGATTCTTTCGAGAACTCACCCCCACATACTAAATATTTTCAGGGAATCCGGGCAAACGACCTGCGGAGTAGACCTCCCACGGTGTTCGTTCTGCAATCTGTATCTTCTGAGGTATAATTATGTTTATGTCTGGGGGTATTCACGTTAGGTCCTTCCTGTAATCTGTCGGTAAAATTTATCTAGTTAGTCTGACATTATTTCTCCTTTTTATGTTTAGCAGCAACAGCAGCTTTTGTTTAGCGAGGTATAATTCCACTTTTTGGCTCGGCTCTGTAGGTGTAGACTGCATATTAGACACTATTAATATTCGGACCTATACTGTATATTATTCGTGGGGAGTTTCTGACCCTGCGAAGAGGGCGGAACTCCTTTTGCCTATATGACTTATTATCTGCTTAAATTTTTTACGCGCGCGATATTCTGTAAACCACTAACATGTCTCGGGTGCAGGTTTAGGGCTAGTAAGACGTCTTAAAATCTGCAAACATGTAATAACCTTTAAACCACTAACATGTCTCGGGTGCAGGTTTAGGACTAAAATGTTTTAAGTGACGGGTTTCGGCTCCACAATCCTTTTAAGAAGAAATTCTGTATTCACCAGCCGCCGATACCTCCAACCTCCGCAAATAAGACGCTTCCGCCAGTTTCCAGGGGCGGTGGGGTGACAATTTGGTATCAGAGCCTATGGTTAGAGTTAGGAATGGTTAGACTTTCTGACCTAAGCTACACTACTAGTTCTGGGGTAATTTAACTAAAAGAGTAGCTAACTTTTACTAAAATTATTCATGAATTTTAGGTAGATTTAGGGTTGGTTAGTTGACACCAAAACCTGGCATAGTCCGATTTGGCAGACGGAGCAAGTTAGCCCCAAGATATGTTGTTCCTTACGAGATTTTGGAGCGTATTGGCAGGGTCGCATACAGATTGGCCTTGCCTTCGAGCATGTCAGTTGTGCATAATGTTTTCCACGTCAGCATGCTCAAGAAGTGCATCTTGGACGCCAGTCAGACCATTCTGGTGGAGGAAATTGAGCTAGAGCCGGATCTATCCTACCGAGAGGTACTGATAGCTTTTCTGGCCAGAGATATTCGAAGGCTCCGCAACAAGTCAAATCCGATGATCAAGGTTTAGTGGTCACATCGTTCGGATCAGGAGGCGACTTGGGAGACGGAGCAGGACTTGATGAGTAAGTATCGGATGAGTACGAGTTGTTGAGACCACTCTTGGAGGACCAAGAGTCCTAGGGGGGAGGTTATTACACCCACCCCGACGCCCTGTAATTTTCTGTTGAGTTTCGGCCGAAAATTCAAATTCTGTAAATATCAGATTACTATTCAAATTCAGTATTTGGGAGTTAATTTGGTGATAATTACTCCCTCCGTCCCACAAAGGTTGTAGGATTTGTTTGGGCACATATATTAAGGAAAGTGGGAGCATAATAGTGTGTTGACAAAATTACCCTCATGAAAAAGAAAGGAGAAAATTTTGTGGACCCCAATTTTAAGTTGAGTGGGAGGAAAGAGAAAAACTTGTGGGTCCATGATGTGAGATAAGAGGATAAAATGGTAAAAGTGATGATAGAAAGTTTCTATTTTAAGAAAGTTGACAACCTTTGTGGGACGACCCAATATAGTAATGCTGACAACCTTTGTGGGACGGAGGGAGTATAAGTGTTTTACGTGTTCGACAACATTTACGGAGTTCCAGGACATTTTGCCGAAAATCAGTTTCGGAGGGCATAATGGTCACCGAGGAAGGAAAAAATTGGAAAATCTTGTTGGGCTTTTACTTATTGGGCCGGCACTTTAGTTAAGGAGATGAAGATAATATTTTTGGTTGTAATTACTGGTTAATGGAAGAGGATAAGGGGGAGACAAGCCCTTACAAGCTTGTCCCCTCTTACACATCTCACCCTAACCAAGGTTAACCTTGGTAAGAACCCTTGTCCCCTCCTCTTTCCCTTATTGTAACAGGCTCTCTCTCTCTCTCCCCCTCTCTACCATTTCATTTCTTTTCATCCCATTTCTTGCAACACTTGAAAGAAAAAAAAAAGAAAGCAAGAGAGCAACCTTCTCCTCCGTGCTGCCCAGAAATTTCTTCCGACTTCCACAGCCTTGATAATTTTTGTGAAGTTTGGTTGTTGGATGATTCTGATCTTCAACTATTTTGAAGTTGGTTGCATGATGAACATGTTTTGTTCTTGAGAAATCATGAAAAAGCATGTTAGTTGAAATTTAGGGTGGAGGCCGAAACTTTGATGAATTTTTTTGGGTGGATTTTTGTTGAAGAAAGTTGGTAGAAAGCATGTTATAAGTATGTTTAACATGTTTTTAAGTTGTTGGAAAAAGTTGGAATTTATTTGGTAAATTTTGGGAAGAAACCGAATTGTTGATGATGGTTTGATGATGTGTTTGTGAAGTTAAAGTGTTGTGGAAGTTGTTTAATGGTGTTTGGGTAAAAAAAGTTTGATTTGTGTGGTTAAAATGCAAGTTTATAAAGTCTAGGGTCAAAAAGGAAGTTGGGCCGACACTTTGGGCCTTGGGCCGAAATATTGGGTTAAAAAGTTATTTGTGTTGAAAAGATGACAAAATTGGATATTTTGTAACTTTGTGAATGTTAAGTGCTAAAATACACATTATGGTAAAGTTTGGGTAAAAAGTGTATTTATAGAAAAGTTAAAGGAAAGCTAGAGACTTTAAATTATGGAAGTAACTTTGGACACTTTAAGTATAAAGTTGTCACTTTTTGCCACTTTGTGATGTTTTGGGAAAATTTGCAAATTTCTTAAAAGTTGGGGGACTTAAGTGGTAATTTTGGATAAATTCTCATAGTAAGGAACTTTAGTTCATTAACCAGAGTATTCTGTGTTTCTGATTCTGGCAGATTAAATATGCATTTCTAGGATACTGCTTGTGAGCATCAGGGGCCACAGTAGATATCCGTTTCCGTCGAGGTAACAGGTTTAGCTTTCTTAATACGCAATGCATTTGTATTAGGTTAGTTAAGGGCTAGTACTCAGGTCGAGGGTGGGGCCCAGTAACTCCCGGGGCTAGTCACATGGTACATAGCGGTTTGCAAGTTTTATTATTTTTCTAGACTTATGCTATATCGGATCTGCTAATCGGGGGTTGACAACGGACCCGTTCTCTGTTCTGCGTCGGCTTTATACCGCATTTTGTTATTCTGACAATTAGGGGCAGATCACCCCTCGCTGATACCATGCGTTCTGATCCCGATAATCGGCGTGAGCTTAGCAAGCCGTCATAGGGTGCTGTCAGTGATCGGGGACCACCTGTATAGGAAAGTACCACCAGTCCGACGGGACTGCTAGGCATCAACATATGCATATCATATTCCTGTTTATACTTAGAATTGTATTATATGCTAGTTCATGGCACGCTAATATTTTATGCAGGAAAAAACGTTTTTAAAAGTTTTTCCCGTAACTGTACATGCCCCCTTACTGGGTTCTTTCGAGAACTCACCCCCACATACTAAATATTTTCAGGGAATCCGGGCAAACGACCTGCGGAGTAGACCTCTCGCGGTGTTCGTTCTGCAATCTGTATCTTCTGAGGTATAATTTTGTTTATGTCTGGGGGTATTCTCGTTAGGTC
Organism: Stellera chamaejasme; assembly: GCA_024586325.1. Lineage (NCBI taxonomy): Eukaryota > Viridiplantae > Streptophyta > Magnoliopsida > Malvales > Thymelaeaceae > Stellera > Stellera chamaejasme. The sequence continues at coordinate 22,252,122 of CM044984.1, read as the reverse complement.
CTTCCTATAATCTGTCGGTAAAATTTATCTGGTTAGTCTGACATTATTTCTCCTGTTTATGTTTAGCAGCAGTAGCAGCTTTTGTTTAGCGAGGTATAATTCCGCTTTTTGGCTTAGCTCTGTAGGTGTAGACTGCATATTAGACACTTTTAATACTCGGACCTAAACTATATATTATTCGTGGGGAGTTTCCGACCCTACGAAGAGTGCGGAACTCCTTCTACCTATATGACTATCTGCTTAAGTTTTTCTGCGCGCGCGATATTCTATAAACCACTAACATGTCTCGGGTGCAAGTTGAGGACTATAGTAAGACGTCTTAAAATTTACAAACACGTAATAACCTTTAAACTTGAAAGAAAATGTTTTAAAGGACGGGTTTCAGGTCCACAACCCTTTTAAGAAGAAATTCCGTATTCACCCGCCGCCGATACCTTCAAACTCCGCAAGTAAGACGCTTCCGCCAGTTTCCGGGGGCGGTGGGGTGACACCGGCAGTCAAGAGGGTGCTTCTGCTGTTTGGATGTTCTACCGTCAGCACCATTCTATTGTCGACACGGCAGCGAGCGCTTCGTCGATGAAACTCCGATCGTTCGTCCGCAACCGCTTTCTCTGTCCTATATCTCGAGGTATACTGTTACGGTCACCCCGATCGGGTTGTGACTTGGGTAACCCGGGGCTCCGGTTTTGGCCTGCGGTTCAAGTTTTTGGGCGGTTAAATGGTTCCCGAGACTTATCTGAGTATTATTTTTGGGAATCCTTCTGGATTTGAGGTCATGTGGGTCCCCCGGACATTTCCGCGGAAAATATTTTTCCGGGGCCGGGACTTGTCTCGGGACGTACAGCGGGCTCGGTAGTGCTCCCGGGACCTCAGAATGGGAAACCGTTAGCATATTTGGAATCTTGGGAACGTCCCGGATCTTTATGTGGAGTATATTTTCTAGGGCGGGACGTTCGGTCCCGGGTGACTATCGGGGCTCAGGACGGGAATCCCGGGGCGCGGGATGAAAATTTTCCGACGGCTTGGGTGTAAATTATGTTATATTTTGTGGCAGATTTTATGGTGAAGGTTGAGGATTTTTGGGCATGGTGTGATTTTTTGTTCGGGTTAGCACGCGCGCACGTCGGGATTTGCTCGGGTTAAGCGGGTACGGTACGACACTCGGGACTTATAATTTAACATGTGAAACATGATTTGAGTGTGTTATGATGTTCCGAGAGTTGTGTTCAGTTTTCGTTCCAATTGGAGAAGCGGTTTGGAAGTTGCGGTTTGGCAAAATTGCAACTTTTGATAAGTTTGGGGACCAAGTTGTAATTAACCCAAAAAGCAGTAATATTTGGAAAGGGAAGAAGAGGAAGTCGGCTGTAAGGGAAGGATAAGGGACACTTGTCCCATTTATGGAAAAGATGGAGAAAGAAAAGGAAAAGAAAAGAAAAGGAAGAAAATATAAAAGGGAAAGAAATGAGATCTTTTTCATTTTCTTCTTCTTCTCTCCTTCATCCGCCATTCTTGCTCTCTCTCAAGCTCTCCATGTGTTCTTCATTTTTGGCCAAGAATCAACAAGGTTTTGGGCTCCAAGTGTTGGTAAGTTTTTTCTCTTCAAGATTTTACAAGTTGGAAGCATGAATTTTGGTTGGAAGTGAGGTTTAGAGAAGATTTGGTGTTATTCTTTGCTATGAGTTTTGATGATCCTCTTGCTTCCAAGTTTAAGTATGTTGTTCTTGGTAAGGAGAGGAGTAAGAATTAAGGTTTAGATTTTGGAAAAACACCATGGTTAGCAAAACCCTAAAATGCCGAAATTATGGTTGTTTTCTAAACTTGGGATTTTGTGATGTTATTGAATCATGCTTTGGATATGTGGTTCCTAGCATGATTCTAAGACATTGTGTGGATTCAATTTGAGGATAAACATGTTGTGTGAAAAACCCCCAATTTGGCCGAAATTTTGATTAGGGTTTATGTTGGATTTTTGGTGTTTAAGGTGAAATTGGTTAGTAATCAAGCTTAGGATGTGAAATTGACGGTTAAAGTATGTGTTTGGTGGCTTGAATGGATTGAATTGAAGTTTGGTGTGAATTTTGGTAAAGGGCTGATTTGGTAAGGTGGGACTTTAGCTTTGTTTGTGTTGTGTTTTGGATGATTTGGATAGTGTTTTGATATCGGGGATGGAATTAGGTGCGTAACGATGTTTGGAACGTCATTTTCAGATAATAGGAGCAAAGTTGCTCTTTATGCGTGGTTACGGGTAAAATGTCTGGGAAGTGGGATTTAAGGGTTGGAATATGTTTGTGGGTGTATGAATAACGATGTTCTAGCTCAGTTCGTGAAACCGAGCTTTCTGTGGATTTTTGCGGGAAAGTGCGGGGTTGTGCGGGTTTGGTTTCTGGGGGTTTGTTTTGGTGAGCTCTGACTTGTGTGTGGTTGTTCAGTGTGTTTCTGCGTTGGTGGAATTGTGCGGGACCTTAAAGGGCACAGTACTACATTTCGGGCCGGGAGACGGGATTTCCCGGGGCTTTTGCTGCGGAGCGGCTTTTCTGAGGTAAGGGTTCAACTTCTCTCGTTATGCATTCTGGAATGGGACTTTATGTATATCGGATTTAGTTGAGGCGAGTTCCGGGTGAAGATGGTGGTTCGGTGATCCCGAGACCTGTCATATGGTAAGGTACATGTTTGTAGCTTGTTCTGCTTCAAGGCCCGGATGGTCTTGGAGGCCACGGGTTCCATTTCTGTTCTGTATATCCGCACTAGGTGCCGATATTCTGCTTATACCTTTTTGGTATATTCTGTTATTTGGCTTATGCATTATGATATGTTCTGTTCTGTGACGAGACCCGGATGGTCTTAGAGGCCACGGGTGCTCCTTGGTTCTGTTCTGTGTATCCGCACCGGGGGTGCCGATACTTCTGTTCTGTTGTGTCCGCACTGAGGGTGCCGACATTCTGTTCTGTGTATCCGCACCGGGAGTGCCGATACTTCTGTTCTGTGTGTCCGCACTGGAGGGTTTCGACACTTTACGTATATCCGCACCGGGAGTGCAAGTATACCTCTGTGACCCTACGACAGTTTGGGGATCGCGACCCCAGCCGGTACCGTGCTTCTGTTATGTATATTCTAACCTCTTAGAGAGGGCTGTCGTTCTGTTATTTTAAGGGTCATTCTGGCGGTTGGACCGCGTACGATGGGTTCCGGCTCACCTCTGACTCTGCATATATGTATATATATAGATGCTTGTGTTTGTTCTGTTTTGCAGGTTCGGTTCGGCAGCACTTGTACAAACTGTATCTTACCTCAACCCTTACTGGGTCCTCCCGAGGACTCACCCTTTATTGTTTACCACCTTTCAGGTCGACCTGACAAGTAGCCAGCGGACTAGAGATCCGCGGTGCTTTCGGTTGTTTTTGGTGTTCAGGTATCGACAGTTCCTTTGAGGAACCTCTGTTCTGTTCTGTTCTGTTATAAGGGGTAGTCTCGGTAGAGGTTTCGGTTGGTGTACCATATTTTCCGTTCTGTTGGATATTGAGGTTGACTAACTCTCCTTTCTCTCTTTGGTTGTGGTTTAGCAGCAGCAGTACTACGTGCGAAAATCTTCTGAGCGAGAGGTTTCTAGATTCCGCACCTAGGTATTCTAGGGTTTCTGCTTGGATGGCTCTGTAGTTGTAGTTGCATGCATGTATTACGGTCACCCCGAGCGGGTTGCGGCCAAGGTGACCGGGGCTCGGTTTTAGCTGCGAGTCACGTTTTCGGCGTTCGGGCGGCTCCCGAGCCCTATCCGAGTATCATTTTGGCGAACCCTTCCGTATTTGAGGTCGTGTGGGTCCCCGGACGTTTCCGCCGAAAATATTTTTCGCGCCGGGGTTGTCGGGGTCGTCTCGGGGCGTACAGCGGGCTCGGTAGCGCTCTCGAGATCTCAGTTTGGGAAGCCGTTGGTAGTTTTGGAGTCGTGAGAATGTCCCGGAGGTGTTGGTGGAGTTTAATATTTGGGGCGGGACGTTCGGTTCGGGCGACTCCGGGGCTCGGGGCGGGAATCCCGGGGCTCGGGATGGAAATTTTCTGACGGCTTTGGGGTAAGTTGTGTTATAATTTAAGATGGAATTTATGGGTATTTTTGTAGAATTTTGGAGTGACGGAATTTCGGTTCAGGTTGTCACGCTCGCACGTCGGGTTTTGGTTCGGGTTCAGCGAGCTCGGTAGGACACTCTGGAATTGTAAATGAATTTCTGAAAAATGTTCTGTGAATGTTATAATATTCTGAAGATTGTGTCCGAGTTTCGTTAATTTTGGAATCCGATAATTATTTTTGGGCAAAAGAATTGGAACTTTCGGAAAAATTGGGAGTTAATTTGCAAATGGGTGCAAATTAAAAAGAAATCAGCATGGGTACAGCAGCAGCAGCCCTTTATTTTCGGCAGCTAGTGTGTGTGTGTGATTAATGGGACACATGTCCTATTTTTGAATTAAAAGAAGAGAGGGATGGGCAAGGGTGATGGAAAATATAAAAGGCATATTATTTTCATAAAATGGGTCTCATTTCATTTCTTCCTTTTCTTTTCTTCATCTTCTTCTTCTTCTGTGTCTGCTGCCGCCTCCATTGATGAACTCCACCCAAGCTTGAGGTTCTTCTTTTTGGTAGAAATCAAAGAGGAATTGGTTGCTACTTGAGGTAAGCATCCTCCTACTCCTCTTTTCTTGTTAGTTTTGGAGATTGGTGATGAAAAGAAGGGTTTTGGTAAATGATGGGTTTGTTCTTAGCTATAAGCTAGGATGATTCTCTTCCTCCCATCTTTTAGTATGTTGTTCTTGGGTGATAGGAGAGTGTTAATCAAGTGTTGGATTTTGGAAAACACATCTTGGATGAAGATTTCTTTTTTGGCCGAAATTCTTGGATAATTTTCCAAAATGATGTGTGTTTGTTATCTTGTTTCATGCTTCAAGTATGTTAGTCCTAGCATGATTCTAAGCTTGTGTATGGATTCAATTTGATGGAAAACAAGTTGGTTTAAAAAGCCCCAAATGGCCGAATTTTTAGGTTGGTGTTCATTGTGCATTTTGTTGTTTTGGATGCAATTGGATAGCATTCATGGTTTAGAAATGTAATTGGTGATTAAAGAGTGCAAATGGAACTTTGTTTGGATTGAAATGGAGGTTGGGTGAGAAAACCCCTCTTTGGCCGAATTGATAAGTGAAGGGGTTTTATTGATTTTGGTGTAATTGGTTAGTAAGCATGCTTAGGAAGTGGAATTGGTGATTAATATGATTATGTGGAAGCTTGAATGGATTGAATTGAAAGTTGGATGAAAAGTTGATTAAGAACCGAAATCTTGGAATGATTCTTTTTCAAAGTTGGAGGTTCATTTTGGTTAAATTGGAGGTTAATATGGTGTTGGGCTTGAATTTAGGAGTGGATGGAAGTTTGAAATGTTGAATTCGGTTAAGGAATGAAAAAGTTACAATTAATCGGGATTATCGGAAAATGGCGGGTAATGAAGGGTTTAAGGTCGGATTTGATCAGTTACGCTTATTGTATGATGTTTGTCAATGTGAAATCTTGCATTGTCTAGGTTGGTTCTGAATTCGGCGTTTACGTGAAAATCGGAATTTTACGGAAGTGCAGCCGGATTTTCGGTTTTGGGGTCGGGGTTGTAATTTGGTAGTGTGGTTGATGAGGATGCTAATTCAACTTGGTTTGGCAGATTCTGAGTTTCGGTGGTTAGGAAAAGAGGAGTTCTAAGTGTCGGGGCACGGTGTAGGTGTTATCCAGAATCGGTCAAATACTCTGGATTTGTGAGGTAAGGGTTTGGTTCTGCTATTTTTGGTAAGATAGGTGTATGTTTAGTTTCATTTTACATTACTGCGGGTATTTCGGTATTATATGCCTAGAGCATATTACGTAGTCTGTAGGTATATGTATTGTAGCACTTACATTTTGCGGGTATTTCGGAAATTTACGCTTTAAGGTAAGTTACGTGATGCTGTAGGTGTATGCCTTGTAGCATACTGCATGCAGTAATCCTACGTTTGTAGGAGTATGCCTTATGGCATACTGCATGCATTAACACTACGGCAGGTTGTGGGTTCGCTACCCAGTGGTGCACCATGCTTCGTAATAGCTTCGGCTTGACTCCCCTTAGTGGGAGGCTGTCGTTCGATCTGTTATAAGGTTTATGGCGATTTGGAATCGCACATCCTTCGGGATTCCGATTTGTTTACGGTACATGTATGTTATTACGTATTACATTGCGTATATTGCTATCTTTCTGTTTTGCGGGGTTGCATATACTTATCTTACCCCAAATCCCTTACGGGGTCCTTTTAGGACTCACCCTTTTTGGGTTACTGTTTTTGGATTTCGGTAGGTGCAGTAGCGGCCAGCGGGGTAGGTTTCCGCGAGGCTTCGCCTTGGTTATGTTGAGCGGCGCGCACCTTGCGGTCTGGGATTTTGTCTACTTGGTCTGAATCCCGCGCAAGGTATTTTGTTACATAGATTCTAAGGTTGGCTCTGTAGTTGCATATGCACACTTTACGTATTGCCATGATGGTTGTATGTCTGTATATACATTTGTATATTACATTCTATATCTGTTCTCGGCGCTTGGCGCTTGCTAGACATTTTAGGTTACGTGAATTCTGTATGTATATGAGTTTTGGTGCGTAAGCACACGTCCACGGAGGCGTGGCTTACTCATTATTAGTGCATGAATTGTATGGTTGCATTTTATTTTGGTTATATGCATGAAATTTCCGTTAGTCTGCTTCCACAATCCTTCCGTTTTGGGTCCGCTACGCGCGGCGGGTCTCGATGGACTGCCACTCCTTTCCATTCCGGCTTCCGCTTCCGGCGTCCGGCGCCCCGCCTCCGCAACCGGGCTCGGGCGGCGTGCGGTGACAAGTTGGTATCGAGCGGGTAAGTGACCATATTGGTCGTCAGTGGTGACTTGTAGTGACGACTACTGTTGTACATTTTATTTTAGAATGGTTTGGTACGGAGATTGGCCACCTCCTTACTTGAACCACTTCAAAATAAAATTGTGGAACAAAGTTGGTCCTTCAAGTTATCCTGATAGTTGCAGATTTCGGCACTCGGGATTTTTGGAATTCTGGTAAGATTATTACGAGTAAGGGGATTGTGGAAAAGTTTCAGGTACGTAAAATTGTGTGTTAGGAAAAGATTTGGTGAAATAAGCATGAATTGCTTCTGTGATTCCGTGAAATGCATGATTCTACCGTTTTGCAAAATAACTTCTGAGTTAAGTACTGCATTGCACTACAGAGCCTTAGAAAACTGCTGCTAGCTTCTGTAGAGATTAGGAGTGACCGATTTTTGTCTGGACTCTGTTTGGTCTGAAATTTTGGAGATATGGTTAACACGCGTTGACAACGTGTTTTGATACGGAGGCGGGGCGGGATCCCACACCTCCGTGGAATAGAAAGCGGGTTCGGTGTAACCCGAGTCTGAACAACCACACTCACCGCCCGAGGTTTAGCGGTCGTAGGGACCCCTCTCGATTTGGTATTACCGCCACCCTAGGCTGGTTCGGGCGGCGACGATGGCGGAGGAAGATCTGTTTATGCCACGGTAAGGGCATTTTGATTAGGTGGTGATAGCGAGATTTAAGCCACTGCTCGCCACAACTTTGGGTTTGGTAAATGAGTGACTCTGAGGAGGATGGTCACTACGACACCTAGACTTCTCGTCGGTCCTATTAACGACGAGGAGATCTGGGGCACCAGTCTGGCGAGGTCAGACTCTTGGAGAGGTTTTAGAGTTTGAACCCCCCCCGAGGTTCAGTGACCGAGAAAGTGCAGGGTAGTAGAGATTTGGTTTGCAGGAGTTGACAAACTCACGGAGGAGGCTATTCGAGTCGGTCGGCCGCCGGAATAGCGGCTACTCGGTCGGTTGCTTCAGTTACGAACCGGAGTTCGGATTGACCCGATATCGATTTCTAGTGTCTGGCGATGTCTAGGACATTTCCGCGGAAAATATTTTTGGGGCGGGGGTTGCCGTCGGACGATTTTCGGGATTACAGGCGGAGAAAGCGGCTCGGGAGTGACCGGGACTCAGTTGCGGTTTTGAGGAAGATCTGGAGTCGGGGATATAATTTACATTTTACGTGAAGAAAAATGTTACGGTCGAAAATTACGGTTTGGGCGGTTTAGTAGAGGTAGAGAGGGAGCACCACCGGCATGATCTTATCCGATTTGTAGTAGGTATCGTTCAGGTTGAATTTGTTATCGGCAGGAGGGCCGATGTTTACGTTGCGGGTCTGACACTCACTGGGTACGGGATTGCCCTCATTTGTAAGGCCGGTACTTTATTTCTGAATGAGGTGTCGGTGCATGCATTATTGGATACAGGAACATCTGTTTCCATTGTAACACAGAAATGTGTTACATCTCTGTATCTGTCTGTCAGTACCTTGCCTCAAACGTATTTAGTAAAAACTGCTGGGAGTCAGTTTCCGTTTTCTAAGGAGATGGTTCGGAGTTGTGCGATATCTGTAGGCGGACATCTGATAGTATTGGATTTGTTGGTATTAGACACGCCGAACTATGATGTTATTCTTGGGATGGACTGGCTATCCAAGAACTCTGTGCACATTGATTGTGCAACCCGAACCATTATGGTTTCTGGAGAGGTACTACCTCTCACGACTCCGACTGGTTTGACTATCGCACAGCACGATGAGAGCTACAGATTACGGATCAGCCGCCGATAGTTGGTGTAGGGGAATGCTATGATCTGAATGAGGCTGATACTAGGTTGAAGTTGGATGGTTTACCATGGGTTCGAGATTTTCCGCAGGTATTTCCGGAGGAGTTGCCGGATTACCACCAGAGCGGGAAATTGTGCTTGAGATTTTCCTGCAGTCGGGTACTGCTCCGACATCTATTCCTCCTTATCGGATGTCCATTTCTGAGATGCAGGAGTAGAAGAAGCAACTAGAGGAATTACAGCAAAAGAGTTTCATCTGACCGAGCACTTCAGCGTGGGGTGCTCTGGTTCTGTTTGTTAAGAAGAATGATGGGACACTCTGACGTTGTATTGATTACAGACGGTTGAATGCACTTATTGTGAAGAATAAGTATCCGTTGCTAAGGATTGACGATCTTTTGATCAACTTCGGGGTTCAAGAGTTTCCTCTAAGATTAATTTCCGATCTGGGTATTTTCAGCTTAGGGTGAAGGATGAGAACATACCTAAGACTGCTTTCTGCACCCGGTATGGACACTTTGAGTTTACGGTCATGCCATTTGGGCTGACCAATGCTCCGGCAGTATTCATGGATCTGATGCATCGAGTGTTCCGACCATACTTGGATTCATTTGTAGTGGTCTTTATTGATGATATTCTGATATATTCTCGGGATGAGGATTCGCATCGGGAGCATCGAGGTAGTTACGAGACACTTTGGGAACATCAGCTTTACGCTAAGTTCTTAAAGTGTGAGTTCTGGATTCGGGAAGTCACTTTTCTGGGACACATTATATCTGAGCATGGTTGGTCTGTGGATCCAGAGAAGGTGAGGGCGGTTCGGGATTAGAAACAACTTACCACTGTACGGAAGATTAGGAGCTTCCTGGGGTTAGTAGGATATTATCTGAGGTTTGTACTAGGATTTTCTATTCTGGCATCTCCACTTATGCAGTTGACTAAGAAGGGTCAACTATATATCTGGTCTGATAAGTGTGAGCAGAATTTTCAGGAGTTGAAACGGCAGTTGACTAACGCTCCAATTCTGACTCTTTCAGATCCGAGCTTACCGTATGTGATTTATACGGATGCTTCCACATCCGGTTTCGGGTGGGTTGGCGCAGGAGCGTTTTGTGGTAGCTTATGGGTCGAGGCAGTTGCGACCGCATGAGCTGAACTGACTGACACATGATCTGGAGTTGGCTATAATAGTTTATGCGCTGAAACATTGGAATCAATATCTGTTTGGTAATAAATTACAGATTCTTACCGACCATAAAAGTCTGAAATATCTGTTTACACAGAAGGAGCTTAGCATGAGGCAGCGCAGATATCTCGAATACATTAAGGACTATGGTTGTTGTATCGAGTACATCTCGGGCATGGGCAACACGGTTGCCGATGCTCTGGCAGAAGTATCTTGGCTTAATTAAGAAAGGAAATGTTGGTGACCGATCGACGAGAGTGATCGACGTGCCTTTGGCACAGTGGCAGCTACGGGAGCGTGCTCGAGGTTATTACACTTATTATACATTACGAGTGGCTTGATAGGATGCGCGAAGCGCAAGGTAGAATCTGGTATTGAAGAAGTTATCTGGGAAGATAATAGTTTATTTGTTACCGACGTTTCGGTATAGGCGAGGATTGCTATACTTCCGAGATTGCCTTTATGTACCGGAGGATCGGGAGTTACGGAATGAGATTTTAGAGGGCACACTCGGCGGTGTGAGCATCGAGGAACCGGCGGGGACACTGCAGACTTTGCCCATTCCGATGCGGAAGTGGGGTAATGTTATGATGGACTTTCACCGCCTTTGCCCGACACGGTTTCATCATGATGCTATCTGGGTTTTGTGGATCGGTGACAAAGTGCGTACACTTTACGCTTATTCGGTCATAGACCCTCTGGAAAAGCTTGCCCGGCTTTACATCGGGGAGATTATGCGTTTACATGGAGCACCGGACTCCATTGAATCGGCCGTGATCCGCGTTTTACTGACACAGTTACGGATTGCTTTTCATGAAGCATTGGACACGCGACTCCATCGAATACGACTTATCACCCACAGACGGACGGGCGGTCGGAGCGGGTGATTCGATATTGGAGGATATCTTTGCGAATCTGTACTTTGGAATTTGGAGGAGTTTGGGACTAGCGATTACTTTGATAGAATTCTCGTACAACAACGGCTTTCGGACTACGGTTGGCATGATACCATTTGAGGCGTTATGCGGGAGGAGGTGTATGACACCATCTTGTTGGACAGATGTGTCGATGGGGTTGGTGGGACCCGAGCTTTTGAGGAGTCTACGGCAAAGATCAGTTATTACGGGCGCGGATTAAAACCGCGAGCAGCGCATCACTGCTTATATGAACCGCCGCCGTAGGGCTCTGGAATCTGAGTTTGGTGGCAGGATTCGACTGGAGGTAGCACCGATCAGAGAGACAGTAAGATTTGGTAGGCGGGGCAAGTTACCCCGAATTTTATCGGTTCTCATGAGTTTCTAGAGTAAGTTGTTAGGTTGATCTTTTTCCCCCCCAACTATTTACATTTTACGTGATGTCTTCGGGATAGCCTGTTGTGGATCGGTTAGATTTAGGTTCGATCTTATGCAGGGTTGTCTGGTAGAAATACCGGCAAGCGACTCGGGTGCAATAAGATGCACCGGAGGGTGGGACGCCGTGAGGCTCTGTATGGTAGTCTAAACTACCACTCCCGCCGCACCGATACGGTGGTCCGATTGTTCAGGTTAGAGGGGTGTTCATATTTTACGGTTGGTAGCGACACTGTCTGGGTGATTCGAGCTACTCTTGGAGGACCAAGAGTTCTAAGGGGGAGAATGTTACGGTCACCCCGAGCGGGTTGCGGCCAAGGTGACCGGGGCTCGGTTTTAGCTGCGAGTCACGTTTTCGGCGTTCAGGCGGCTCCCGAGCCCTATCCGAGTATCATTTTGGCGAACCCTTCCGTATTTGAGGTCGTGTGGGTCCCCGGACGTTTCCGCCGAAAATATTTTTAAAGCGCCGGGGGTTGTCGGGGTCGTCTCGGGGCGTACAGCGGGCTCGGTAGCGCTCTCGAGATCTCAGTTTGGGAAGCCGTTGGTAGTTTTGGAGTCGTGAGAATGTCCGGAGGTGTTGGTGGAGTTTAATATTTGGGGCGGGACGTTCGGTTCGGGCGACTCCGGGGCTCGGGGCGGGAATCCAGGGGCTCGGGATGGAAATTTTCTGACGGCTTTGGGGTAAGTTGTGTTATAATTTAAGATGGAATTTATTGTTATTTTTGTAGAATTTTGTAGTGACGGAATTTCGGTTCAGGTTGACACGCTCGCACGTCGGGTTTTGGTTCGGGTTCAGCGAGCTCGGTAGGACACTCTGGAATTGTAAATGAATTTCTGAAAAATGTTCTGTGAATGTTATAATATTCTGAAGATTGTGTCCGAGTTTCGTTAATTTTGGAATCCGATAATTATTTTTGGGCAAAAAGAATTGGAACTTTCGGAAAAATTGGGAGTTAATTTGCAAATGGGTGCAAATTAAAAAGAAATCAGCATGGGTACAGCAGCAGCAGCCCTTTATTTTCGGCAGCTAGTGTGTGTGTGTGTGATTAATGGGACACATGTCCTATTTTTGAATTAAAAGAAGAGAGGGATGGGCAAGGTTGATGGAAAATATAAAAGGCATATTATTTTCATAAAATGGGTCTCATTTCATTTCTTCCTTTTCTTTTCTTCATCTTCTTCTTCTTCTTTGTCTGCTGCCGCCTCCATTGATGAACTCCACCCAAGCTTGAGGTTCTTCTTTTTGGTAGAAATCAAAGAGGAATTGGTTGCTACTTGAGGTAAGCATCCTCCTACTCCTCTTTTCTTGTTAGTTTTGGAGATTGGTGATGAAAAGAAGGGTTTTGGTAAATGATGGGTTTGTTCTTAGCTATAAGCTAGGATGATTCTCTTCCTCCCATCTTTTAGTATGTTGTTCTTGGGTGATAGGAGAGTGTTAATCAAGTGTTGGATTTTGGAAAACACATCTTGGATGAAGATTTCTTTTTTGGCCGAAATTCTTGGAATTTTTCAAAATGATGTGTGTTTGTTATCTTGTTTCATGCTTCAAGTATGTTAGTCCTAGCATGATTCTAAGCTTGTGTATGGATTCAATTTGATGGAAAACAAGTTGGTTTAAAAAGCCCCAAATGGCCGAATTTTTAGGTTGGTGTTCATTGTGCATTTTGTTGTTTTGGATGCAATTGGATAGCATTCATGGTTTAGAAATGTAATTGGTGATTAAAGAGTGCAAATGGAACTTTGTTTGGATTGAAATGGAGGTTGGGTGAGAAAACCCCTCTTTGGCCGAATTGATAAGTGAAGGGGTTTTATTGATTTTGGTGTAATTGGTTAGTAAGCATGCTTAGGAAGTGGAATTGGTGATTAATATGATTATGTGGAAGCTTGAATGGATTGAATTGAAAGTTGGATGAAAAGTTGATTAAGAACCGAAATCTTGGAATGATTCTTTTTCAAAGTTGGAGGTTCATTTTGGTTAAATTGGAGGTTAATATGGTGTTGGGCTTGAATTTAGGAGTGGATGGAAGTTTGAAATGTTGAATTCGGTTAAGGAATGAAAAAGTTACAATTAATCGGGATTATCGGAAAATGGCGGGTAATGAAGGGTTTAAGGTCGGATTTGATCAGATATGCTTATTGTACGATGTATGACAATGTGAAATCTTGCATTGTCTAGGTTGGTTCGAATTCGGCGTTTACGTGAAAATGCGGAATTTTACGGAAATTCAGCCGGATTTCGGTTTTGGGGTCGGGGGTTGTAGTTTGGTAGTGTGGTTGATGAGGATGCTAATTCAACTTGGTTTGGCAGATTCTGAGTTTCGGTGGTTAGGAAAAGAGGAGTTCTAAGTTTCGGGGCACGGTGTAAGTGTTATCCAGAATCGGTCAAATACCCTGGAATTGTGAGGTAAGGGTTTGGTTCTGCTATTTTTGGTAAGATAGGTGTATGTTTAGTTTCATTTTCTGTTCTGCAGGTATTTCGGTATTATATGCCTAGAGCATATTACGTAGTCTGTAGGTATATGTATTGTAGCATACATTTTGCGGGTATTTGGAAATTTACGCTTTAAGGTAAGTTACGTGATGCTGTAGGTGTATGCCTTGTAGCATACTGCATGCAGTAATCCTACGTTTGTAGGAGTATGCCTTATGGCATACTGCATGCATTAACACTACGACAGGTTGTGGGTTCGCTACCCAGTGGTGCACCATGCTTCGTAATAGCTTCGGCTTGACTCCCCTTAGTGGGAGGCTGTCGTTCGATCTGTTATAAGGTTTATGGCGATTTGGAATCGCACATCCTTGGGATTCCGATTTGTTTACGGTACATGTATGTTATTACGTATTACATTGCGTATATTGCTATCTTTACATTTTGCGGGGTTGCATATACTTATCTTACCCCAAATCCCTTACGGGGTCCTTTTAGGACTCACCCTTTTTGGGTTACATTTTTGGATTTCGGTAGGTGCAGTAAGCGGCCAGCGGGGTAGGTTTCCGCGAGGCTTCGCCTTGGTTATGTTGAGCGGCGCGCACCTTGCGAGCTGGGATTTTGTCTACTTGGTCTGAATCCCGCGCAAGGTATTTTGTTACATAGATTCTAAGGTTGGCTCTGTAGTTGCATATGCACACTTTCTGTATTGCCATGATGGTTGTATGTCTGTATATACATTTGTATATTCTGTTCTATATCTGTTCTCAGCGCTTGGCGCTTGCTAGACATTTTAGGTTACGTGAATTACGTATGTATATGAGTTTTGGTGCGTAAGCACACGTCCACGGAGGCGTGGCTTACTCTGTTATTAGTGCATGAATTGTATGGTTGCATTTTATTTTGGTTATATGCATGAAATTTCCGTTAGTCTGCTTCCACAATCCTTCCGTTTCGGGTCCGCTACGCGCGGGTCTCGATGGACTGCCACTCCTTTCCATTCCGGCTTCCGCTTCCGGCGTCCGGCGCCCCGCCTCCGCAACCGGGCTCGGGCGGCGTGCGGTGACAGCAAAGCTGGAGTCGGGATACGAGTATCACGAGAAGCAGACTCCGGGATACTAGTACTACTGGAGTCGGAGTCGGGATACGAGTACTACATCCGAGTTACAAGCATCTAGCTTCGATTTCTTCAAGGGTCAGGCCTTTCGTCTCCGGTACAACGAAGAAAATGAAGACAAGTGCTACCACAGTTACTATGCCGAATCCATAGAACACAATTCCAGCGCCGAAGATGGACTGTAATAAGAGATGAAACAAAGAACAGATAGTTACCAACAATGGTCACATGACTTGCTAAAAAAGAACCCAAATACAGCACGTGTTAACATGGATTAACACGTGCCAGAATACGTGTGTGCTGACGCGCAGACATGAAAATGTGCATGCCAACACTTGACAGCAAAAATTTCCACGGCCATTTGGTCATTAACTTAAATCCAATTTAATTAAGTACGAGTATATAATATTTTCTTTACAATTTACCTTATAACTCGATAAATATATGTTAAAAACAATAAATAACTTAATCCATTGAATTAAGCAAAAATGACTTAAATAAAATAATGCTTTGGATTAAGTCCTTTAATGTGATAAAAAAATTGAATTCATTAAATGTATATTTAATTAGTTTGAGAGTAAATTGTAAAAGAATCATATATTTGATTATATTGACTTAAGCCACTGGTTTTGCTTAAGCCAGTAGCTGAAGTCCTATCACAAATGATGTATTGCCCAGCAGCTCCTATAATACTACATGTGAAGGTCTAGATACTGCTTCTATTGCGTGTAAATTCTAAGAAAGAAGGATAAGATTTGTGATTCTTAATCTTACATCATTTCATGAACGTCTAAAAATGACATTAGGTGGGTTCAGTTTCAACCTTCTATCCGAGTTAAGATCAACTTCACACAAACTTCAAACTCTTACCAACAACGCCAGCAAAGAGTAAATTTCAAAAGCAAGAGCTAAAAAACTTGACAACAAATCAGTTAGGCGTGTAAAGAAGGTACCTGTAGAGGTGAAAATAAGAAAGTGACGAGAGCATTTGCGCCGAAATTCACAAGGACAGCAACACTAAGTGCTCGCCCTCTCAGACGCAGTGGAAAAATCTCTGAAATCAGCAGCCAACCAATTGGACCAAATGATATCTGCAATATCAATTTGATACCCAAACTTTAGCTAGTTTAGATGATAGTTTAATCTGGTTTCCTTATCGCGAAACCTTACTTGGTATTAGTAAAAGAGTAACTGGACTCGAGTGTGGCTAATATAGGGCGCCACAAGTCATGACATAAATATTGTATGCATCTCCTCGTGCACAGGTATAAGTATTAGCGAAATAGTAATACCCCTTTCTTTTTTCTTTTCATTTTTTTATTCGAGAAATTATTACTCCTCCATTCCATATCATATGAAAGACGTGGATTTCTGGAGCATGCCTGTCCCTAAAACAGCCACAGTGGGAGTTGAAAGCTTCTTAAAGAGCAGAGTTATGTTTGCTGACTAGTTCTTGAAGGCTAATACTGCTGTTGGAAGTAAATTCCCTTTAAAAGAAGCCTATTATCATATTTCTGAGAATTTTGACAGACTTGTCTGGAAGAATTTGGTTTGGGGCCCTCTCCACGTCCCCAGAACCTCTATGATAACCTGGTTTGTTGCTCACAACAGGCTGCCTACATAGGATAGGATATCTGTCTGGAAACCTGACGTGTGCGATGTTTGTGGTTTGTGTAAAGAGTTCCCAGAATCAAGAAATCATATCTATTTCTATTGTTACTCCTCTGCTGCAGTTTGCAGGGAGGGGATGAGATTGGTAAAGCTTGTCTCCCCTCCCTCAAACTGGAATCTTTGCTGTTGGTGTATGGCTAGGGTGGTTAGAGGGAAGTCCCTCAAGGCTAAGCTTCAGATATCAATGTTTGCTTCTTTGGTGTATTGCACCTGGATTGAAAGGAACAAAAGGCTTTTCCAGAAGTCCTGCTCTACTGTAGAGGAGGTTTGTGCCGGTGCTATTGATGTTGTTCAAAGGAGAAATGATGACAAGCTCAGCTCTGTCTTTTGAAATCTCTTGTTTTCAATAGCTAGCTCTTAGTTACTTGTCTTTAATGTAAGTTGGATTTTCTTTAGTCGGTTTTTGAATTTTGTTTTGATCTGGACTTATGTTTTGTAATAGTCTGGATCTATCATTGTGTAAGTGCCGCTTTGGCTTCTTTAAACAATGAAGAAAGGCTGGGATTTGTTTCAAAAAAAAAACTGACGAGAAAACATATACGAACAATAAAGAGATCAATATTGACTACGTTTTAGTATCTTATTGTTTAGCTCTTGAAGGAAAGAAAATTTTGGTAAGTTAAAATGGATAAAAACTACTAAGAAAGGGGCAATGTAAAATTTTGGGACATCCCAATAAAGAAAATGTTGCAAAACTTTTAGACCAGAGTATCTATTAGTAACCATTATCACTTACTACATAATACCTTGTTAAAATTCTGTCAACTCAGATTTATCTCTTGGAGTGTAGTTTACAAGTCAATCGTTAATGAAAAGACTTACTTCCCTTTCAAATGTGTCTCTTGCTCTTGAGAGCATCTACAACAATGCTAGTCATCACACTCCCAAATTAAATATAACTAATAAAAATAGAAGTGGACAAATCTCTTATCCAACAATACTAGCTATCACACTAGCCATAATAGCTTTCGCTATTTGGCTCTCCAAATTTGGGAGTGAAAAGATAAATTATTGCTAGTCATAAAATAAATGTGGTTAATTTCAACATAATAATATATGTGACTACCTATAATAGCTAGCATTATTGCGGTGATAATGTTAACTCACTAGCCAAAATAGTCGTTTTGTCATTTTAGCCACAACTTAACTTAAAATTAGCTAGCATTGCTGTAGATGAGGAGTCCATATTGCACTTGCCGAATTAATAATGAATTTTTTATGACTTAATATTTGCACTCCATTTCTTTTCAGTCCAGAATCAATGTCACTTGAATACAAATACTCAATGTCCTGAAAGGGTCTTTTTTAGAATAATTATTAAAGAAGAGTAGTTACTTTTGCAAAAGTAAAATAAAATTAAAATGCTTTTAGTGCTTTGAATTTTTAAATAGTTTCAAAAATCATAGTAATGTGTATATATAAGAATAGCATGAAGTAATTTAAATGTAAAAAATTGACCACCTTTTGAAGCACAATTTGAAATCTCAATCTCAAAATTCAAGCTGATGGATTCAAAAAAAAAACCAAACTAAAGTCCTACAAACCAGTTAATGCATCTTCTTTTGGTAAATTTCAGTTCTAAATCATATCGAGATGACTAACTCATTGTCAACAAAGTACTACCCCACCCCCCCCCAACACCACCCCCCCCCCCCAAAAAAAAAAAAAGACATTAGTAACTTCCATAATTGACTCTGATGCTGGAGAAGAATCAATCAAATTACTAAAGAGAACTTGCCCTGGAATATATAATGAGAAGAAAAAATACTAACCTGATAGCATCCAACATACAGTAGCAATCCGAGGACAGCAACAAATGAAACACCGCCAAGAAAAACATAATAAGATCCAAGAAGAAATAAGGAGGCAACCTGTGTGTATGCATTATATGTGAGAAGAGAGAAAAATGTTAGGACGGTTTTTAGTGCAGATTCAATCCAATGAACTGTGAGAATATCAGAGATCAGCAACTAACCATCCCTGTAACACCGCCTAGCAGTAACGGTCTTCGGCCCACTCTATCGACAACAAACACAGCTGTTCCAGTCATCACTAACTGCAGCAAAAAATCTCAAGAGGCACATCAGTTATGAAACATAGATGACTGGTTGCCACATATGCAGACAGTTAACGAAAGTAACATTTGGTTGGGCTTAACTCTAACTTAATCACATACTATATGATATTTTCTTTGCAATTTACACTAAAACGGGATAAACCTACGTTAAAAAACAGTAAATATACTTAATTTGATAATGAAATCGAAATTTTTAATCACATAAATATTTTAATCCAATGAATTATTCCATTTAAGCCATATTCAGCTTAATTCAATGAATAAAGCCGTATATGTGATATATATATATATATATATATATATATATATATATATATATATATATATATATATATATATATATATATCGAGCTTTAGTGTAAAATGCAAAAGAAATAGGATTATCATATATCATCAATCATCAAACAACACCTTAATCCTAACTATGTTGGGTGGGTGACATATATATATATATATATATATATATATATATATATATATATATATATATATATATATATATATATATATATATATATCGAGCTTTAGTGTAAAATGCAAAAGAAATAGGAGTATCATATATCATCAATCATCAAACAACACCTTAATCCCAACTACGCTGGGTGGGTGACATGAAGTTTATAGTGTCAATCAATTGTTAAAAATTAGATAACACTATAAATTCAGGCAAAAGAAATATCATATCCTTGATTGAATTGAACTTAAGCTATTAGCTTAAGCCAATGGCTTAAGTTCAACCGAATAGGTTGTAAATGTGTGGTAAACAGTAAATTCAATACTACAATTACTCAAATAAAAAGCACTTAAAACTTATCAAGAAAGGCAAAACAGATATGAAAATTATACATGCAGATCATTAGGCATGGCCAATGAATTACATGTAAATTCAACTTTAATCCTACTTGCAATATCTGGTAATTAATTTTCATCCAACCTAAGAAATTGTTTTAGGACCAGGTTTCTGCATGAAGACGTCAGAAGTCATTGGCTTGCAGTATTAGCATTTCCAGTGTTTTGCAGCTCTTATGCACATGAACATAAAGTAAATCTACCTTTATTAGTCCAAGTAAAATTGAGACCCTTGTTGCATCTGATGCAGCAGAGAATCCTGCGTCCTACAACATCGAAGTAATGTGGAAGTACAAACTGGTCAACTTCTCAAATTGTTACAATAATTAATAAGAAACCTTGCCAACAGACAACATACCTGGAGAATCGTTGCAGCATAATACAGAACACTTGGTTGGCCAGTAATCTATTACAAAAGATCAAGAGGTTTCTTAGACCAATCTCTTGCACAAGCTGAACCGCATCACAATTGTCCTAAACGAAAGTACCTGTTGGAATAATACTACTCCTCCACCGATGATTAGGGCCTTCAAGCATTTTCCACGGAATATTTCCCCCAGTGTAATTTCTTTATCTTCATGAACATTAACAAGTTCGTCTAGAATCTCATTGACCAACTCAGGACCAGCTTCACCTCGCAGCTGGCAAAGACTGTGTATGGCCAATTCTTTTAACTGTTGCATATTTCCCTTTCCCTGCATGGCACGTAACAGTAGCCATCTAGGTGAAGCAGGAAGCCACCACATTCCACTTCCCATTACTAATGCCACCGGGAAACTAACACCATACATATACCGCCATCCAGCCTCTACATCAACAAAAAGGCTTCCAATCGCGTAACCACCCTGTGAAAATTTTCAGTTAATATTTAGTTCTATATTTGTTTTTTAAAACAAAAAACAAAAAAACAAACCAAAAGAAGGAAACTTCAGGTGCAACATTGCACAAGCATGGCCAGAAAAAAGCTAGAAGTTCAGGGATCAAGTTTGGTTAACTTACAACCATCCCAAGAACTATAAAGAACTCCTTAAGCGAGATCAACAAACCACGTATTTGGTGCGCAGCTGTCTCAGCGATATACATTGGAGCAGCATGCATCGCCTAGAATACGAGGAAGTGACACAGTTGAATAGAGTGAGCTAGAAGAATACCAAGAATGAGATTTGTACTAGGTAGAAGGAGAATAGCGTTTTATATTACCAGTCCAATACCTATGCCAAATACAAGGCGCCCTGCAAGCATAACAGCAAATACTGGTGCAAGGGCCGTCACAAGTGCTCCCACAATATACAATAGAGCAGCAATGATCAACTCCCTTCTTCTCCCTTCAAATAAAATTCATAATTTTAACGTCATCAAGGAACTAGCATCATCATCAAGTTCACTTATATTCACAGAGACTCACCAAGAAAATCAGCGATAGTGAATGCCAAAGCAGAGCCAACCAACGCCCCATATAAGGAGCCACTAGTCTACAAAATTGCCGCAGAATAGTAAGTTAAACAGGAATAGCTAACTTCTATACTGTTATTAAACAGCATAATTATTGACCAAACCAATGCAGGCATCTAATTATAATAATAGCACAAGTCTAGACAGAGAATTAAAACTTACAATAAGACCAATTTGTACAGTAGATAGGTCATACCAAGAGACTCCACTGAGCGTCTCCGACTGCATGAAAGCATAACAAATCAAATGTTTTCAGCAAAAGAAAAAGGTTAAAAGGTTCCAGCATCAGTACCTTCGGTAATGATTTTATCAAGAAATTGCAATGAAAGCAGATTATTGTCCCTTTCCTTTGCATGCAATTAACTTGATCAACTAGTATTATTTCTATAAGTTGCTATTTCTACTATCAGTAGTATGATATTCTAACACCCGGTTACCCTAGGCAACAACAAAATGTGTCCGGGTGCCCTTGAAATCAATTCATAGTATAAGAGGTTATCAAATTAGAAACTACATGATAATGTGCAAGGACAGAGAAAATTACAATAGGCTAGAACCAGAAGAAACAAAGGTTTGCCGCAGACCGAACATCAATAATTAAATGTTTCCAATAACAGCACCTTTATGGATATTGTAGCACAAGATGTTGCACCAATGTCATAACCATATAATAGCCCGCCAAGAGCTGGGAACAGAAACCTGAAAAACATAGTAACACCTCAGGTTTAAAATAGAAATATCCTCTTACACTGGTCAAATACCCCATGGGTGTGGAATAGATCTAAAATACTCTCTTCTACTGGTCAGACACATTATGAAGAGAAAAACCTCAGAATAGTTACAGAAAAATAGATTTCTGTACCAATTACACAGAATAAGTGTCTTCATACCTTTTACATGTGGTGGGGGTGTGTTTCCTATAGGTTCTGAACTAAGAGAGCCTACGGCCCAAGGATCCCACATAGCATGATAATGGGAAAGCTAAAATCTAGAAAATATCCCACAACTTTAAAGAGTTTAAAGGTTATCTGCTAAAAAGTTTACGAGAAAGAATCCGAAGAAGAAAATGTTCGGTTGGATTAGCAAACTGATTTCTTGGACTTTCATTTTTAAAGCATGCTACAAACGTAGTTTGTTGGAAATCCATTTTCCTACATGAGAAACTGGGAAAATAATTCTAAAACTTGCATGAAGGAATCATCTTTTTTCCGAAAGATAGATTACAAGAAAATCATTTTTTAACCTATTTCAAACACAACATTATATGGATTTACAGCTCTTATCACTTGCTGCTAACTACAGCTGGGATTTGCAGCAGTTTGATCTTAAGAATGCTTTTCTCCAGGGTAATCTAGAGGATAAATACATAAATAGATCCCCAGGGTTCACAGGAGGTATTAAGGGAGATAAAGTCTGTCAGCTGAAGTAGGATTTGTATGGACTATAACAGTCACCAGGTCATGTTTGGGAGACTTACAAAAGTAATAGTGACCACAGAGGCTACAATCAAAGCAAAGGAGATCACACTTTATTTACTATACTATCAAACAATGACTACCATTAGTCAGAAGAGGACGAAAAGTGTACAAATTACGAAGAGAAACATGAACTCACGGGAGAATAGCTGCACGCACAGAATAGTTCTGAGAATTGTGAGGCCTGTCAATAAGAGGCTCTCGTTCAGCGCCAATCTCTCCAGAAGTATTCTCCACCTAATATCAGCATAGAACATCATCACAATCATACCAAGAGAAAATCACCACCAAAATACTTCTACAAGAAAGTATCGGTGCAAGTCAACTGGGTAATCACAGTTCACTATCACTGTGACCGGGGCCTCAATAACCAAGCTTAAAAGAAACAGAAGCAAAATGGAGGCGGTGCATATAAAATTCATTGTCGTTCCACAAATTGAACCAACTAAAACTAAGCGATGTTTCTGCAATTATTCTTGCCAGAAAAAGGGAAAAATTGAAGCAACAGAGCAACAAAATGGTCAGTAAGAGATAACCTTTCCAACGGAGGAAACCATGGCTTTCTCAGAATCAGAGGCCATGGTCTGTAAACTGAACGGATCCTCTTAAGAAGATTAAGTCGGAATTCATCAAAAGTATTATTTTTTTCTTATCTTATACTCCCTTCCCTCTGTCATAAATAAAATGGTTGTTAATTTATTTTCATATTTCTATATTTCTGAGTATTTAATCTTTAATTTTTATTCATTAATTTAATTTTTATTCATTAATATTAGTATAAATTTTATAAATATATTTTTTAAAAAGAAATTTGTATTATATATCTTTCTTATATTTTAAGTCAAACAAACATAAAATATGAAAGTCAAACCTTACAAGTTTGTAAACGGAGGAAGTATATATTTATTTTACTACTTTATATTTATAAATCTTCAACAATCTCGTAATCAATTAATTGTACTCGTTTCTGCGGAATGAAGTACTAATTTAAAATATAAAAAAATCAATTTTTAGACATATTTAGTGTTCCAAAAATAGAACAGCAAAGCAACGATGGGCCAGTCGAAATAAATGAAGAATAGCGACGCTGCTGGCACTCCATCCCAAAATGATTTAGGCTGTGTTCCGGAGAACTCCAAGTATCTGATATTGACCAACAAGATGTTAAATTTTTAGGTAAGTCTCATACTTTCATAAAATGAACAAATTAGTCCTTAATAAATATTTTGAACTATATTTATAATTTTTGAAATTATTTAAAAGTACAAACTAATACGCCCTCCGTCCTAGCAAATGTGATACATTTGACTGGGCACGGAGTTTAAAAAGTTTTGTTGACTAGAGAGTAATAAGGTAAAGCAGGCATATAAGACCAATGTAGCTTTTTTGGAAAGGGAAGGAAAAAAGGAGGATAATAAGGTAAACTTGATGTAAAAAAGTTTCTTTTTTAGGGGAATGTATTAATTTTACTGAGATAACATAAAAAACAAAACGTATTAGTTTTGCTGGGTTGGGAAGAGTAGACGGGAAAAAATAGGACAAGTGATTAAATTGATTAAAAAAGTTTAGGATGCAAAATGAATTAAGGTTTTTTTATAAGGAGTCAATGAATTTTATTAATAGAACACAATTTTCTGATTATTTCAAATTGTCAATGGACTAAAATGTCATTTTTTAATAGTTAAGGATCTAAATCGTATCAATAAATCGTGACCTTAAATAACAAATTTATTAGAACTCAGGATATTAAATTGTATTTTAACCATAAAAGACCCCACTTGGGCCACTTCCATCTACCTCCCTGACACACAAACATGCGCGCGCTGGCCTTCCCCAAATCCCCACTATGTGTTTTATCCCATTCATTCTCCCTAAACTTTGGAAGTTTTATCAAACTGATCCCTATCTTTTCTTGTTGCACAAAAATACTATTGTAGGTATCCTAACTTTTTATTTTTTTAATGGGGGCATGTGCCCCCACGTGCCCCCATGGTGGGCCCGTCTCTGCCCACACAGACTCCCCATCTCATTTGCTGACCGCACCATTCGAGATTTCAGATCTAGAGTGATCGCTCGCGGCAACCCACCTTGTTACCCACACCCGGTACGTAATTAAGTTAATTACGTGTTTAAGTTTAATTACCGGATTTTCGATAATTTCTGTTTTGGGACTTGCTTTGCTTGTTTGGTAATTGTGGATTTGATTTGGTGAATTTTGGGGCAACCCGGGACGGATTTAGAATTAATTACGCGGCTGCGCGTAATTTCCGGGAGTTGCAATTCCAAGTGACTCGGGATTTATAATTAGATAAGAAAAATAGGTTTTATGGGTTTTATGATATCCTGAGTATGTGGTTAAAGTTTGGTTCCAATCGAAGTAAGTTTGGTAAAAAGTTGCATTTCAATTTGAACGGAACTTACAGTTTGTAATATGAATGTGATATTGGAAATTGAACATTTTGGAAGAAAAGGAAATGATGGGGCGGATGGGTGAGAGAGAGAAAGGGACATGTGTCCCCTTCTTAGTTGAAGGAGAAAAGAAAGAAAGGGATTTATGGTATATGTATTTATGTGATAATACATATATGCATATAAGTAAAAGAAAAGAGTAAATTGGTCAACACTTCACACTTCTTCTTCTTCCATCCGTTTTCTTCTCTCTCTCCCTCACGTCCGCCATTGTTGAGCTTGGAGCTCACAACTAATTTCTGTAGTTTCGCGACCAAACTTCGAGGTAAACCACTTAAATCGTTCATTGGGTTGTGTAGTTGAGTAATCTGAAGTTTGTTTTGGAAGAATCAGAGTAGTTTGCAAGATATGAGCATTTGAATTTTGGAGTGAATAGTGTCATATGCTCCTTTGTTTGATTTTTCGGTTCCTAAGCGTTCTCGGCACTTCTGGTGCATGTTTGATAACGAGAACGTAGGAAGAAACGCACGAGGTTGTCTTGGGTCGCGTCGAAAATTTTGGTGTAATTTTCGACGGAGGATTTAGCGAAAGGTAAGGGCATTTATGTGTTCAGAATAGAATTCTGATTCTGTTAGTGTAATTGGTTCTGTTAGAAGAGGCTCGGTGTGAAAGCCGTTTTTCCCGGCCCGAGCCTCGGTTTTGGCGCCATTGTTAATGGCTATTTCTGTGAATTCTGAATGTGTTTTCTGTATCTGGGATTGATTGTGAACAGGGAGTTGTTTGAGAATTAGACCGAAACTCTGCTAAAATTTCTACCGGGACTGTCGATCGAAAATTCGGATTTGGACTACTATCGGAGGTAAGGGTTCAGTGTGTGTTTAGGAGTATTGCTTTGCGTAGCAAGCATACTCGGATATAGACTGAGGCTAGGTTTGGAAGAGGGGAGTGCCCCGATGACGCCGACCTAGTTCCTTGTCACCCCACCCCCGCACCCTCACACCCCGCACTCGCGGAAGCGCACGGAGAACGGAACCAAACCGGGGAAAGGGGGGAGGTGGTGGCGACGGTTCACTCACAACCTTATCACAAACAACCCCAACAACAGGGCAACCGCCCCTTGGGATCACCCAAAAAAATTTCCTTAAACCATAGCATTAATGCTCAACTAAGTCCCAAGATGCTTACCTAAGCGAATGGGGTTGTTTTTCTCATAAAATTACTGAATTTGGCACTTCAGGTCATTTTGGGACAAGATGTAACAAAAGGAGAAGTTAGAGGATCAAAAGGGCAAAAATTTCTTATTTAGGTGATCACCGGGTGGTCACCTAAAAAAAATAGCCAGCCAATAAATTGCAAAGTGTTGGAATTGGTGATCACCTAGTGATCACCCAGTTGAAACGAGTTGATCACCTGGTGATCACCTAAAAAACAGCCAGCCAACAAATTGCAAAGTGTTGGAGTTGGTGATCACCTGGTGATCACCCAGTTGAAACGAGTTGATCACCTGGTGATCACCTAAAAAACAGCCAGCCAACAAATTGCAAAGTGTTGGAGTTGGTGATCACCAGGTGATCACCCAGTTGAAACGAGTTGATCACCTGGTGATCACCTAAAAAACAGCCAACCAACAAATTGCAAAGTGTTGGAGTTGGTGATCACATGGTGATCACCCGACCTTCCAACTGAACCCAAAACCTGAAATTACAACGCGACAACCAACGGTTCCGAACCTGAACTCAAACACTTATGCAATCCAAACCATTTACACAACCAAACCTTACAAACGAAACATGCATGTTATGACAATATACGAGCCGTAACCAAGTTCGAATACAAAAGAAACCAACCGGTCGGCGGTCTCGCGGAATCCAACCGCGCTATGGTGAAACTGCTGCTGCTCCTCCTCTAGTCCAAAACCTTTCAAACAAGCAACCTCGCCTCTACTCGGCGACTTGCTTTTTCTTTCCTTTTCTGAAACGGTAAATATAAGGGTAAGTTCTCGAAAGAACTTAGTAAGGGAGCAGATATAGACATCGTGCGGTAACATTAACAATCGATACAATGTACCCGCAATCGGAAGCGAGCGAATACGATATACACAAGCATCTCACCAATCAATCAAATGCTCAATCAATGCAACACAATCAAACATATGCAATGCGATCGGTCAATCACAATCACAGTCAATTCACAATCGAAACGGTAATAATCTTTGTGATGGACCATGGCGAGATCTACCCCGGTCCAACCGGCAATGGCCATGCGTCCATTCACAATCGGTCGGTAGAGCATGGTACCAGCTCGATGGGAGTAACCCCTATCGGTCAATCAATATAAATCATCGATAACCATCGTAGGTATATCGGAATCCCAATCGGTTCCTGCACAACAATGCCTATACCAGGAACTAGGTCGGCGTCATCGGGCACTCCCCTCTTCCGAACCTAGCCTCAGTCTATATCCGAGTATGCTTGCTACGCAAGGCAATACTCCTAAACACACACTGAACCCTTACCTCCGATTGAAGTCCGAATCCGAATTCTCGATCGACGGTCCCGGTAGAAATTTCGGCAGAGTTTCTGCCCAATTTCAAAGCAACTCCCTGTTCACAATCAATCACAGATACACAATTCAATTCAGAATTCACAGAATCAATCACTAACAATGGCGCCAAAACCGAGGCTCGGGCCGGGAAAAACGGCTTTCACACCGAGCCTCTTCTAACATAACCAATTACACTATCGGAATCAGAATTCTACTCTGAACACAGAAATGCCCTTACCTTTCGCTAAATTCTCCGTCGAAAATTACACCCAAATTTTCATACGCGAATCGGCACAACCTCGGGTGCGTTTCTTCCTACGCTCCTATTATCAAACATGCACCAGGAAGTGCCGAGAACGCTTAGGAACCGAAAAATCAAACAAAGGAGCATATGACACTATTCACTCCAAAATTCAAATGCTCATAACTTGCAAACCACACTAAATCTTTCAAAACAGACTTCAGATTACTGATCCATACAACCCAATGAACGATTTAAGTGCAATACCTCGAAGTTTGGTCGCCAAACGACGGGAATCAGTTGTGAGCTCCAAGCTCAACAATGGCGGATGTGAGGGAGAGAGAGAGTGTTACGGGAAGAAGAAGAGAAGTGTGAAGTGTTGACCACATAATTCCTTTTCTTTTCACTTATATGCATATATGTATTATTACATAATACATATACCATAAATCCCTTTCTTTCTTTTCTCCTTCAACTAAGAAGGGGACACATGTCCCTTTCTCTCTCTCACCCATCCGCCCCATCATTCTCATTTCTTCCAAAATGCACAAACATTACCATTTTCTTTACTTACACAAATATATATATATATATATATATATGTATTATTAGCATAAATACATATATATATATATAACTCTTCCATAAACCTTTCTTTTCTTTTCTTCTTCCACCACAAAGTGACACATGTCCTTTTCTTTTCTCTCCCATGCGTCCCACTACCTTTCTTTTTACCAAAATTGCCAAATTCCAATATCTCACACACTTTACAAAACTATATTTTCGTTCAGGCCGAAAATGTAACTTTTTACCAAACTTACTCCAATTGGAACCAAACTTTAACCGCATACTCCGGATATCATAAAACCCATAAAACCTATTTTTCTTCACCAAATATAAGTCCTGAGTCACTCGGAATTGCAACTCCCGGAAATTACGCGCTGCCGCGTAATTAATTCTAAACCCGTCCCGGGTTGTCCCAAAATTCACCAAATCAAATCCACAATTACCAAACATGCAAAGAAAGTCCCAAAATAGAAATTATCGAAAATCCGGTAATTAAACTTAAACACGTAATTAACTTAATTACGTACCGGGTGTGGGTAACAATTCTCCCCCCTTAAGACCCTTGGTCCTCCAAGGCAGTCTTAAGGCACTCGTACTCTTAGGGGTACCGATCCTGTATCTTCTTAACCTTTGCTGTCGTTTCCTCAATCAGTTGAGGACTCAATTCCACTCGATCTGAAGCTTCTGCCCAAAAGTGTGGCGTTACACAATGCCGCCCAAACAAAGCTTCATACGGTGCCATTCCAACGGTGGACTGATAACTGTTATTATACGAAAATTCCACCAATGGTAGGTGAAAATCCCACTCACCACCGAAGTCCAGTGCACAACTCCGCAACATATCTTCCAATACTTGAATCACCCGTTCCGATTGCCCATCTGTCTGTGGGTGATACGCTAAACTCATATGCAAATGTGTACCCAAAGCTTTATGGAAAGCTTTCCAAAACCGTGCTGTAAACCGCGGATCTCGATCGGACACTATGGAGTCTAGTACTCCATGTAACCGTACAATCTCCTTGATGTACAGTTGAGCTAACTTCTCCAAAGAGTCTGTGATCCGCATTGGCAGAAAATGGGCACACTTCGTCAGTCGATCCACTACAACCCATATAGCGTCGTGGTGCGCTCGGGTCATAGGTAATCCTGTCAGAAAGTCCATAGTAATATTGCCCCATTTCCTAACCGGAATGGGCAATGTCTGTAAGGTGCCTGCTGGTTTCTGATGCTCCGCCTTCACCCGTTGACACGTTGCACACTTAGAAACATAAGTGGCAATGTCCTTGCGCATACCCGGCCACCAGAAGTGAGATCTCAAATCATGATACATTTTCTCACCTCCCGGGTGTACGCTCAATCGACTCGTATGTGCCTCCTCAAGTATTTCATTGCGAAGGGTCGGTTCCATCGGTACATACAGTCGATCTCTGAAATACAACAATCCCTGCTTGTAACCAAATGACGGGTGAAGGGATCCTTTCGCTTCTCCCGATACCTTCTTCAGTGACACATCTGCATTCTAAGCGTCTCGTACCCTATCCAGCCACCCTGACTGGATCGTCAAAGTAAACAGTTGCTCATGCTCTCGATGCTCCCACAAACTCCACAAACGAACCAAGTCATTCTCTTCATCATCACCATCCCGATCTCCACCTTTCACCAAGCCGGTGTACTTCCGACTCAGTGCGTCAGCTACCAAATTCCACTTGCCAGCGGTATACTCGATACTACAATCGTAGTCCTTCATATACTCAAGCCACCTCCGTTGTCTCATATTCAAATCCTTCTGGGTAAACAAATATTTCAAACTCTTATGATCCGTAAAGATTTGAAATTTGGTACCCAGCAGATAGTGTCGCCATTGCTTGAGTGCATAAATAACCGCTGCCAATTCCAAATCGTGAGTCGGGTAGTTTTGCTCATGCGGTCGAAGCTGTCTCGACCCATAAGCTATCACGTTCCTATCCTGCATGAGTACACAACCCAAACCCGACCTGGAAGCATCCGTGTAAATCGTAAAAGCTGCACTCGAATCTGGCAATATCAGAATAGGTGCGTGAGTTAGCCTGTCCTTTAGTTCCTGAAAGCTGCACTCACAAGCTTCAGACCATACAAATGCTCGCCCCTTCTGCGTAAGCTGAGTAAGGAGTAGAGCCAAAGTCGAAAATCCCGATACAAACCTCCGATAATAACCTGCCAGACCGAGGAAACTCCTGATCTCTCGTACTGTAGTCGGCTGCTTCCAGTCCATTACTGCCTTAATCTTTTCAGGATCCACCGATAAACCATTCTCTCCAATAACGTGCCCCAAGAAGGACACTTCCCTGATCCAAAACTGACACTTTGAGAGTTTGGCATACAATTGATGTTCACTCAGAGTTTTCAATACGATTCGCAGGTGATCCTGATGTTCACCTTCATCCTTGGAGTAAACCAAGATATCATCAATGAAAACCACCACAAACCGATCCAGGTATGGACGGAACACTCGGTTCATCATATCCATAAACGCTGCAGGCGCATTTGTCAAACCAAATGGCATGACGGTATACTCGTAATGTCCATACCGGGTTCGGAAAGCCGTTTTGGGGATATCCTCTTCTTTCACTCGAAGCTGGAAGTACCCCGATCTCAAGTCAATCTTCGAAAATACCTTTGCCCCCTTCAGCTGATCAAACAAATCATCAATCCGAGGGAGGGGTATTTATTCTTCACGCTTATCTCATTCAATTTGCGATAGTCGATGCACAATCGTAACGTTCCATCCTTCTTTTTCACAAACAGCACTGGAGCACCCCACGGGGACGTGCTCGGCCGAATGAATCCTTTAACAAGCAATTCATCCAACTGCTTCTTAAGCTCATTCATTTCCGGGATAGACATTCGGTACGGGGGAGCAGATACGGGTACTGATCCCGGCTGGAGCAAAATCTCGAAAACAATTTCACGTTCCGGAGGCATCCCCGGTAAATCTTCGGGAAATACCTGCGGAAACTCCCTTACAACCAATATCCGATCTATCTCATCCCTGATCTCCGAAGAGTTCAACCCACAGTAATCATCGTTATCAATCACTTCAAACTCGTCTAGAATTTGCAATTCTAGACTCCTCATTTCCGATTCCTGCTCAGAAGAAGAAGCGGAGGATTGAAGTACCTTCCCGGTAGATAAAGTCACCTCCCGCTTCCCACAATCAATCTGTACTCCGTTCTTAGCTAACCAGTCCATTCCCAGAACCACATCATACCCCGAAATATCTAAAACCAATAAATCACTCAAAATCTGATGTTTTCCCAAATCAATCACACAGTCTCGAACCATATCATTAGAGAGCAACCACTGGCTCCCTGCAGTCTTAACTAAAGCCACGCGTGGCATGGAACTCACAGATAAATGCTGAGCCATAACAAATTTCTGAGCCACTATAGACACAGAAGCACCAGTATCGAACAATACAGTAGCAGGAATGTTATTTAACAGTATGGTACCTTTAAGGGCACCTTGTCGTGCCGTTTCACCTTCCTTTTGCTGAGTTGCCTCCCCGCGTTCAATCTGGAAAACTCTTCCCATTCTCGGTTGCGGTGGCGGAGGAGGTGCTTGCGGTCGTGGGAATTGCTGCCTGGCACCACCTCGTGGTGCCCCCGGTCGAATCAGCGGTAACCCAAATGGAGGCCTCGGACCATGGCCGACCTCCCTTCTCGGTGCAGCTTGAGGACAATCCCTGATCCAGTGGTCCGAAGAACCACATCCCAAACACTGACCTGTCTCCCGATAGCATGCTCTGCCTGGGTGAGAACGTTGACAGGTCAGACAAACAGTAGTGGAGGGTGAAGCTGCTCCCTTCCCTCTAGCGCTCGGGTTAGGCTGGGGTGCCCTCCCGGCGTTTCGAGAGAAGCCACGGAAACCAGCACCCCTTCCACGTCCAACGGTCTGTTGAGGCATGAGTCTACTCTCAACATCCTCTTGCTCAATCAGTTGAGCCTTCTCTGTTGCTTCCTGATAATATTTGATATCCAACGGTCGGAGTGCCAATCGAATATCAGGTCGCAACCCTCTGATAAACCTCTTTGCCTTTTGCTCTTCCATCCCATGATACTGTGGGACGTAATGAATCAATCGATCAAACTCGTGCTCGTAGTCCAGCACGCTCATAGTCCCTTGTGTCAGATTGTCAAACTGTGCCTGTCGCAAGTCCCGGACAGCATCACTCACATAGTGATCGTGGAACAAGCGAGTAAACTCATCCCACGCCAAATCAGTATCAGGCTCTCCCCGCGCGAACTGCTCCGCTCGGCGCCTGTTCCTCACACTTTCCCACCATATCAAAGCTCGGTCATCCAAGTTGTACGTTGCCAAAGATACCATTGCAGTAGGTGAGAATTCCAACCTTTCAAACATGGAATCGGTCCGTTGAAACCAGACTTCCGCCGCCTCAGGTCTACCCTTTCCGCAGAAACGGGGTGGGTTCAGGCATTGGAATCGCTTGAGCATCCTACTAGGGCGCTCATTCTCTTCCCGTTGCCTCTTAGGTCGATGTGACCCTTCAGCTTCTTCAGATTGTCGACGATGACGTCGACCACTAACACTTCCCTGAGACGGGCCATGATCATCATGAATCCGTCTTGCAGCTGAACCAATCTCTCGATGCACCCTCCGACCTCTAGGGTGTCGTCGCTCTTCATCTGTACTAGCCTCCTCCTCAGATGAGGATGGGCTGTTATCGGTCACAGTATGGGGTCCATGACGCCCCGATCCACTTCCACTTACACCTTGAAGTGGTTGCACGGTCCTTGAGTCTCTCGGTTCCGGTAATAACAGTGCCAAACTATCTCGGATCTGTTCTAAAACCCGCACTATTAGAGACCATGGCGAGATCTTCCCCGACCATGGCTAGATCTTCCCCGGTCCAACCGGCATCGCTATGCGTCGGCATTGCCATGTGTCCCAACTCACGGTCTATTCCACACCCGGTTGTGGAATTTTTGCCTTCCCCGGTCTCGAACTCGGGACTCCGGGCTTAATGTCCCGTTTCATAGGAGACCGAGTACCACTCGCACTAGCTCAGGGGAAACTTGTGGTGCCCGTCCCCCTGCTGCTCGTACTATTTGTTGAGGTTCGGGACCTTCGTCCCGCCTCTCTTGCTCACTCACTCCCGGGTTTCCCCGGGTATTAACCATTTCTGAGAATCATTATAAACACAACATTACGGTAACAATCAAAACTTAGCAGCAGCAGTATTCCAATTGGCTCAGTATATGTACATGCATGATGCAATGAAATGCAACCTTACCCTTAACTCATAAACCATTCGCAACTAGGTAAACCTGGCTCGATACCAACTTGTCACCCCACCCCGCACCCTCACACCCGCACTCGAGGAAGCGCAAAGGGGAAAGGGGGGAGGTGGCGGCGACGGTTCACTCACAACCTTATCACAAACAACCTTAACAACAGGGCAACCGCCCCTTGGGATCACCCAAAAAAATTTCCTTAAACCATAGCATTAATGCTCAACTAAGTCCCAATATGTTTACCTATGCGAATGGGGCTGTTTTTCTCATAAAATTACTGAATTTGGCACTTCAGGTCATTTTGGGACAAAATGTAACAAAAGGAGAAAGAGGATCAAAAGGGCAAAAATTTCTTATTTAGGTGATCACCGGGTGGTCACCTAAAAAAAACAGCAAGTCAACAAATTGCAAAGTGTTGGAGTTGGTGATCACCTGGTGATCACCCAGTTGAAACGAGTTGATCACCTGGTGATCACCTAAAAAACAGCCAGCCAACAAATTGCAAAGTGTTGGAGTTGGTGATCACCTGGTGATCACCCGGTTGAAACGAGTTGATCACTGGTGATCACCTAAACAACCGCCAGCCAACAAATTGCAAAGTGTTGGAGTTGGTGATCACCAGGTGATCACCCAGTTGAAACGAGTTGATCACCTGGTGATCACCTAAAAAACAGCCAGCCAACAAATTGCAAAGTGTTGGAGTTGGTGATCACCAGGTGATCACCCAGTTGAAACGAGTTGATCACCTGGTGATCACCTAAAAAACAGCCAACCAACAAATTGCAAAGTGTTGGAGTTGGTGATCACCTGGTGATCACCCGACCTTCCAACTGAACCCGAAACCTGAAATTACAACGCGACAACCAACGGTTCCGAACCTGAACTCAAACACTTATGCAATCCAAACCATTTACACAACCAAACCTTACAAACGAAACATGCATGTTATGACAATATACGAGCCGTAACCAAGTTCGAATACAAAAGAAACCAACCAAGGGCGGTCTCGCGGAATCCAACCGCGCTAAGGTGAAACTACTGCTGCTCCTCCTCTAGTCCAAAACCTTTCAAACAAGCAACCTCGCCTCTACTCGGCGACTTGCTTTTCCTTTCCTTTTCCGAAACGGTAAATATAAGGGTAAGTTCTCGAAAGAACTTAGTAAGGGAGCAGTATAGACATCGTGCGGTAACATTAACAAATCGATACAATGTACCGCAATCGGAAGCGAACGAATACGATATACACAAGCATCCCACCAATCAATCAAATGCTCAATCAATGCAACACAATCAAACATATGCAATGCGATCGATCAATCACAATCACGGTCAATTCACAATCGAAAGCGGTAATAATCTTTGTGATGGACCATGGCGAGATCTACCCCGGTCCAACCGGCAATGGCCATGCGTCCATTCACAATCGGTCGGTAGAGCATGGTACCAGCTCGATGGGAGTAACCCCTATCGGTCAATCAATATAAATCATCGATAACCATCGTAGGTATATCGGAATCCCAATCGGTTCCTGCACAACAATGCCTACATCAGGAACTAGGTCGGCGTCATCGGGCACTCCCCTCTTCCGAACCTAGCCTCAGTCTATATCCGAGTATGCTTGCTACGCAAGGCAATACTCCTAAACACACATTGAACCCTTACCTCCGATTGAAGTCCGAATCCGAATTCTCGATCGACGGTCCCGGTAGAAATTTCGGCAGAGTTTCTGCCCAATTTCAAAGCAACTCCCTGTTCACAATCAATCACAGATACACAATTTCAATTCGGAATCCACAGAATCAATCACTAACAATGGCGCCAAAACCGAGGCTCGGGCCGGGAAAAACGGCTTTCACACCGAGCCTCTTCTAACATAACCAATTACACTATCGGAATCAGAATTCTACTCTGAACACAGAAATGCCCTTACCTTTCGCTAAATTCTCCGTCGAAAATTACACCCAAATTTTCATACGCGAATCGGCACAACCTCGGGTGCGTTTCTTCCTACGTTCCTGTTATCAAACATGCACTAGGAAGTGCCGAGAACGCTTAGGAACCGAAAAATCAAACAAAGGAGCATATGACACTATTCACTCCAAAATACAAATGCTCATAACTTGCAAACCACACTAAATCTTTCAAAATAGACTTCAGATTACTGATCCATACAACCCAATGAACGATTTAAGTGC
The DNA here is from genome assembly GCA_024586325.1 of Stellera chamaejasme. Lineage (NCBI taxonomy): Eukaryota > Viridiplantae > Streptophyta > Magnoliopsida > Malvales > Thymelaeaceae > Stellera > Stellera chamaejasme. Next base: position 22,216,561 of record CM044984.1, on the reverse strand, counting down.
AATACCTCGAAGTTTGGTCGCCAAACGATGGGAATCAGTTGTGAGCTCCAAGCTCAACAATGGCGGATGTGAGGGAGAGAGAGAGTGTTACGGGAAGAAGAAGAAGAAGAGAAGTGTGAAGTGTTGACCACATAATTCCTTTTCTTTTCACTTATATGCATATATGTATTATTACATAATACATATACCATAAATCCCTTTCTTTCTTTTCTCCTTCAACTAAGAAGGGAACACATGTCCCTTTCTCTCTCTCACCCATCCGCCCCATCATTCTCATTTCTTCCAAAATGCACAAACATTACCCTTTTCTTTACTTACACAAATATATATATATATATATATATATATATATATGTATTATTAGCATAAATACATATATATATATATATAACTCTTCCATAAACCTTTCTTTTCTTTTCTTCTTCCACCACAAAGTGACACTTGTCCTTTTCTTTTCTCTCCCATGCTCCCACTACCTTTCTTTTTACCAAAATTGCCAAATTCCAATATCTCACACACTTTACAAAACTGTATTTTCGTTCAGGCCGAAAATGCAACTTTTTACCAAACTTACTCCGATTGGAACCAAACTTTAACCGCATACTCCGGATATCATAAAACCCATAAAACCTATTTTTCTTCACCAAATATAAGTCCCGAGTCACTCGGAATTGCAACTCCCGGAAATTACGTGCTGTCGCGTAATTAATTCTAAACCCGTCCCGGGTTGCCCCAAAATTCACCAAATCAAATCCACAATTACCAAACATGCAAAGCAAGTCCCAAAACAGAAATTATCGAAAATCCAGTAATTAAACTTAAACACGTAATTAACTTAATTACGTACCGGGTGTGGGTAACATTCCTGGTATAGACATTGTTGTGCTGGAACCGATTGGGATTCCGATATACCTACGATGGTTATCGATGAATTTACCGGGATTCCGATATACCTACGATGGTTATCGATGATTCATATTGATTGACCGATGGGGGTCGCTCCCCCGAGCTGGTACCATGCTCTACTGACCGATTGTGAATGGACGCATGGCCATTGCCGGTTGGACCGGGGGAGATCTCGCCATGGTCCATAACAAAGAATATTACTGTTTCGATTGTGAATTGAATGTGATTGTGATTGACCGACTGCATTGCATATGTTTGATTGTGTTGCATTGATTGAGCATTTAATTGATTGGTGAGATGCTTTGTGTATATCGTATTCGTTCTGTTTTCGATTGCGGGTACATTGTATCGACTGTCATTATTCTTGCACCATGTCTATACTGTTCTCTTACTAAGTTCTTTTGAGAACTTACCCTTATATCTACCGTTTCAGGAAAGGGAAAGGAAAAGCAAGTCGCCGAGTAGAGGCGAGGTTGCTAGAGTTTGAGGGTTTGGACAGCAGCAGCAGCAGTTTCACTTTGGTGCGGTTGGATTCCGTGTGACCGTTATTGGTTGGTTTCTTGTATTCCGAACTTGGTTCTAGCTCTGTATATTGTTCATAACATGCATGTTTTGTTTTGTAAGGTTCGGTTGTGTAATGGTAAGGATTGCATAAGTGTTATGTTCAGGTTCGGAACCGTTTGTTTCGCGTTGTAATTTCAGGTTTGGGGTTCAGTCGGAGGGTCGGGTGATCACCAGGTGATCACCAACTCCAACACTTTGCAATTTGATGACTTGCTATTTTTTAGGTGATCACCAGGTGATCAACTCGCTGCAACTTGATGATCACCGGGTGATCAACTGGATTCTAGATGATCACCCGGTAATCAACTGGATTCTAGATGATCACCCGGTGATCAACTCATTCACCCGGTGATCACCTAAATAAGAAGTTTTGCCCCTTTTGATCCTCTAACTTCTCCTTTTGTTACGTCTTGTCCCAAAATGACCTGAAGTGCCAAAATCAGTAATTTTATGAGAAAAACAACCCCATTCGCATAGGTAAACATCTTGGGACTTAGTTGAGCATTAGTGCTATGGTTTAAGGAAATTTTTGGGTGATCACCAGAGGCGGTTGCCTTGTTGTTAAGGTGGTTTGTGATAAGGTTGTGAGCGAACCGTCGCCCCCTTCCCCTTTCCCCGGTTTGGTCCGTTCTCCGTGCATTTCCGCGTATGTGGGGTTTAAGGTGGGGGTGGGGTGACACACCTAGATCTGAATCGATCAGATTAATGCGGCCGTCTCGCCGAGATCTGGAGCGACCGGACGGCAGCGTTTGTCCCACCGAGATGTGTTTGCAGCACGATCGATGTTGGAGTATGTAGATCCATCAGTTTCACGCATTGGAGTGGCTACGAGGGATGATGTCGGAGGAGCGGTTGCGGGAGGAGCAACCAGGGGCCATGCTGGGAATCGTGATGACAAGGGAATCGTGATGACTGGTTGGCGACGGTTGATCATGAGGCCAGATGTAGAGCTCTTGTTGATAGGGTCAAAGTGAGGTGTGAAGTTGGGGTGGTGAAATTGAAACGTTTAACAGCAACATGGGTGGTTTGCTAAATTTGTTGAAATAAATTGGTTAATTGATAATTTATTTGTTGACCAACCAATATCATAATATCCAATATCACATAAAAGAACACACTCTTAAGTGTTTGACTTTTAATGTTGTGTTTGACTCAAATTATTGTTAGGAAAAACTTGCTAAAAAATTTTAAAAAATTATATTTAGAAATTAGAAATATTAAATTATCATTTTCATATTATTTATTTATTTTTTTACATCAAAATGTGAAAGAGAAAAAGTCATAGATTAAAGCAAAGTCCCTTGTATGTAGGCAAACCTCGGGAGAGATTCCATCCATTGAGTTAGAAACCGTTCCTTGCCTTGATTGTGTGGGTTACATCTACTTTGCTTTCATTTCTTGCTTATTAAGTAGTTTTAGTTTTAGTTTCTCGATTGTTTCATCATCTCGATAAACATGTACTTGGTGCCCTACATCATTTCACTTGGGGAATTTAGCATATTTTAGGCATTTCACTTGACAAACACTTGTGTCTTTGGTTTGATACCCTTTTACTCACAGTCACATACTGTGAGTGATCCTTGCACTTGAGGGTTAAAAAATGGTTTAAAATATTAAAACTTGAGCACAAAGATAGTATACCTCTGACTAGCAAGAAAGTTTTTGGCGCTGTTGCTGGGAATAATTGTTTTTGTTGTGCGGTATATGCATTTTTGTGCTATTTGTTCTGTTTACATCACCACCTACCTACTGTTCTTACTTTGTTTTTGCATCTGTAGGTACACTTGTTAGTGTATGACAAGGAGTTTTCATGGTCCAATCATTGCACACAATCCCGAGATAAACCATACCTTGAGACTTTTGAGAGCTAGAGGGAAGAGGCCACTTGGAATGCTAAGTAATTCGACCAGTGAGAAACTTCGAGACGGTCGGGATGACCCTAATCAGAATTTTGCTCAATGTTTCAAGGATCTAAATAAGTGGTGCCCACAAGCGAGGCTGCAAGTCCGAAGTGGGCTGTTTAAGGTTGATAAGGAGGAGCATCGCGGTCGAGATGACCGTCGAGGCAATGTGCAAGTCTGAAGGGAGTTGTTTGAGGTGGATAAAGAGACCTCCCTTCAAGCCCACATTTTAGCCCTCATTTCTATGGTTGGAAAATTTGTGAGGAATCAAGGAAAAGAGGGCAATGTCAAGCAAGTGATGTTTCCAGACCAAGTGGAAGAACTTGAGGATCGCAATTTTATGAATTACACCGCTAATCGGGCTAACTACAAAAGTCAGTAAGGGGCGGTTTTTACAACAAGTCTAGACCCTATCCTGCGCAAATCTATTGGAATTGAAGTGCCCCGCCCTAAAATCAGCAACAACCCCGAACTTCCAAAGCTAATGATCCACTTGTGAAAATCCAATCTACCCTCGAAGTAGGGGTATAGGAGATGAGAAATTCTAACATATTCACGAACAACAGATTTCTTTAGATAGATAAGAAGATTGATGGTTAGAATGCCAATACACCTATCAAGAATCTAGAGGCCCAAGTGGCACAATTGGCAATTTCTCTCCAGTACTTGAACAAGGGAAAGTTCCCAAGTGATACGGAGATCAAGCCCAATGAGACATGCCAGACAATCCACTTGAGGAGTGGTAACGGATACGAGAACAGTTCGGAAGAGGTTCCAAGTCAAGAGAATGTAAGTGTACCAAATCTGTTTAATTCTGTCGTTGATGAGCAAGAAGGCACTAAGGTGGGGGACAAGGGTCCAAACAATAAGTGAGAGGGTTTTCAAGGGTCAAAGTATAGCAACAACTCCCCTTCCCTAAGAGGTTTGAAAAGAAGAAAAAGGATGGGCAATATGCTAAGTTTCTCGAGACTCCCAAGAAAGTTGAGATTAATCTCCCTTTCTTGAAAGCTATCAAGGAAACCCTCATCAATATGCCTTCAATCCGTGGACAACTCATACACTTTCCTCGAGATGTCTTGGAAGATGCCATTGTTAAGGTGGGCAAATTTTATTTTCTAGTGGACGTTGTAGTCTTGGATATGGAGGAGAAAATTAGATGCCCATTATCCTTGGTAGGCCATTCTTGGCTACCGTGTGGTCTATGATTGATGTTGAGAAGGGTACTTATACTTTGAGGGTCATGGATGAGGAAGTGTCTTTCAATTTGGAGGATATGATAAGGGCTCCAAGTGGAGAGTTGGAAGATTGTTATGCTATGGAGGTGTATGAATTGAAGAGGAGAGAAGAGAAGGAATTGAGGAAGATTGTAACAAGTTGTGGTACCAAGAAGGAGCTTGAAAGTAAAGAGGTTAGAGCTGTCCAGCCTCCTTCAAGGGTGATTGAGCAAATTTTCTTTGTGAAGGATGTGAGTTCTAAAGAGGACTAGGGTGCCAATACTGTCCAAGACAAAGACAAGGTGAAATTTGAGTTTGAGAAGGTTGAGAGCAGGAAAGAGAGCCTTTCTAAAGCTAAAGGGAAGATATTGGCTAAGGGAAAGCCCAAGAGATCTTTTTTTGGAGTACTTACAACAGGTGAAATCAGCCTACATGTGGAAGGTTATGGAGAAACCAAGGAAGAAGAAGAAAGCCAACATGCCTTTCGGGGAGGCCAACAACATGGTGAGCAAGTGCACTTCAACAACCACCACAACATGATCGCATTCCATATAATACCTAGCCAAAGGCTTTGCAGGTGGCACTTGTGGTAGGTAGCCCAACCGTTCTAGTACTTTTGCTTTATGAAAGTTTAAGTCTTTTCTTTGAATAACTTGTTGGTGTGATTTGAGATTTTTTGTTTTTATGTGGTAGGTACATATATGGAGTATAAGAGAGGAGAGGAGACGAGATGTAAGAAACGTTTTAAGGTAGCAAGGTGAACAAACCAAAAGAGAAGTGAAATCAGCAAGGTTAAGCTGTAGGGGCGGAGCCCCAGGAAAAGGTAAGGCAGTGCCTTGCTCAACAGGCGGACCTCTTGATGCCTTGTGCAAAATAGGTGGTGCTTATGGCGAAGCTACAAGCGCTGCCTTGCACCACCTATACTTCTGATATGACCTCTCCCAGATGTGTGGGGATCCTAGGTCAAGGATCTAGCTCCAATGGACTTGGAAGATGGGGCGGTTGGTCGATGCACTCCAACCCTCACCTCCGGTCACACCAAGGCGCCGGCAACAAGGGTTTTTGGTGGAGTAGGGCGTGATATGGCTCTAGGACCTTCACCTACGGTGGAGTGACAACACTAGAGATGAACCTTGAGGCTTGGATCAAGCCCCAAGAGCTGGAGATGGGAGGTAGAAGTTGAGAGCACAAGCTTTCGTCAAAGGTTCTTCTTTGAAAGCTTCAAATGTGATCTAAGGTGGCTGAGTCATTTTCGGCCCCTTTAGTCTAGGGTTCCCTACTTGCAGATTCATCCAAGGGTCTAGATTACTCCTCCCACTAACCCCAGGTACACCAAAGACAAAGACAATCCAACCGGCAGGCCTTCGCGGCCCGTTACACGAGTACTTTTTAATATTCGAGGAAGTAATGCCACACTAGGAACGTGGATAATAAATATTGGGGGGAAAACTCTATAAACTCCTTATCCCACTCATGACACTCTCCCACAATACCTTATAGAGCTGGGGAGACAATCGCTTTGATTATCAGCTGCTCCCCGCCAATCACTTCAATTATAGCTGATCTCCGCCTACCAACTTGACCGCTTGTTGAGAACCCTTAGATGCCCTCATCAACTTCAGAGAGGCTAACAGGCGCATCGAGGAGGCTGTTCCTTGCACCATCGGTCAGGTTTGCCACCCTCTCATGCACCAAGAAGGTATGTGCAACACAAAAGTGGTGCTCGCCAGTGCCTGCTTGGTCCGCCCTATGCCCCAGACCCCTTCCCAACCTTGTCCAACAAGTTCAAGTCTCCCTTTCCACTAATTGTAATACCGAAATCACTTCCTACAACACGCATACATCACATTATTAGCATAACACAACTAATGTAAGTCTCCAAGATTTATTTAGATCGTTAAAGGTAAAATTTCCATTTTCTTGAACTTGAAGTTGATACTAGAGATCCATGCTTTTGTGAATGTGTCTTGTGATCTGTGGGCCATCAATGAATGTAAAATGATGATGAGGTGTAGGAAAGCATATTTTAGAGTTTGAATTCTACCTATGTTTGTTTTAAGCTTGAATATGCAAGAGAGCAAGGAAGGACATTTCCCTCCAACTTTTGAGAAGCTCCGGGCCAAGCCTCACCCTTGTCCCAACCTCCATAGGTAGAGGGGGCCTACTTGGCCTCTACGTATGACCTTCTGTTCTCTCATTTATCTTTCCCTTTCACGCATGAGAACATGTTTGATTTTGAGTTTTTGAGGATTTATGCTTGTAAAGCATGTGGGAGATATGTTTGGTTATATCTTGAGATGTTTTGCTTGACTTTGAACATCATGAACTCATTCATTTTCTGCATTATCTTGGATTTTAGCATGAGATCAATGTCTCAATGAGTTAGTTTATGATTAGGACCTTTGTGAACTTTTATGCATATGGTCACTGAAGTGGTAAAATTTTGTTCTCAATATTTTTAATGGAGATTCCAACCTAATGAGATTTTGAGCCCAATTGTTTTATCAATTCTATGACTTGTGTGTGAATAGATCTTTGTTGAGAACATTTTGCCTCAGGTTTGAGCTAGAACTTGTTTGCTAGTAACCATGACAAGTCCACTTTTGTTGTATGTTGAATCGGGAAGACGATGGCACCTTATGACGAGCCACTTGACTAGAAAGCCAACTTGTGCATAAATTCCATCACATAACCCCTTTTATCATTAAGCTGGATTCTTTCAATTTACCGCATCATGACCTATACCACTTCACTTTGTTGACTTAATTACTGTCCAAGTAAAAGGTTTTGAGGATAACAAAAAACCTTGGGGTCATTTTGTAAAGATTTTAAAAGGTAAGTATTTGTTGGTTGTTCTACATTTATTAATTACTTGACTAATTCATTTATCCAATTTGAAGGAGTTTTCAAATTTGATGTTTTTCTTATGGATTAAGAAACAAAATTAAATGATCTCTTCTTGACTAGAATGGATTGTTATAATTGGCCAACACCTCTTCTTGAATCCAATAATTGGTTCAAGCAAAACTGAAGTTTTGCCAATGGAAGGAAGATGAATCCAACACCTCTTTCTTCAAGAGAAGGCAACCTTGGATTTAGCAAACTTGATCAAAACCTTTCAACAAGAGTTGAGTGGAAAAGTGCAAAGGATAAAAGAGAGAATTGCTCTCAACATCAAAATGATTTCTTCATATATGATGTCTCCCTAAAAGTGTAAAAATAAACTGTATTTATAGGTACGGAAATTAAAGGAAGAATTAATTATATATTAATTGTCTAATTTATTTCTAGCATTAGTGGACAATTGATTAGTTGAAACCTTAGTAGTTTTTAAGTGTAAATTTTATGAAATTATCCATTCTCCTCAAACTTCTTTCATCTTGTCACTTGAGTCCTCCAAGTTTCCAAAGTGCTTTGTTCTTCTTGGGCTCAAATTATGATGAAGAAGATTTTGGACACTCTTCCTTCATGTTCCTTGAGCTTTGATATGATCACGCGGACACTTGACGCGATCATGCGAGATCACGCATTCGCCGGATCTAGCTCGAAGGAGTCGCACAAACAGGGAAGGATAAATTCGGCCTCAAACACCTCCCAACTACGAGGTTGGGCAATATTTGAGATATGTCTGGGGAAGATGGAAGATCTAGCACCTCTTAACTACGAGATTAAGCAATACTAGATATTAAACTCGATGATAAACACCAAGGTGAATGGCGGAGGTAGCAAGTTGTGAGAACCGAAGCTTGAGGAAATAAACCTCTCAAGCGTTTTACATATGTTCTAAGTTTGTAAAGAGCCTCGTTTTCCCTTTTAAAGAATAGAAAAGCAAAAAGGCTCTTACACATTTGCATGCATGTCAAAAGCCTTTCAAAAGCATAAAGTGTTTTTGCATACATGTTATCCTAAAAAGCTTCCAAAAGGCAAAAGGTAAAAAGTAGCCTAAAAAGTCTTCTTATGTGTTTTTACACATAAAGTAAATATTTGTACTCCCAAGTATCTTCATAAAAGGAGGGAGTGTTTTGGATTGGCTTGGAATGGTTGGCCGGATTGTTGAGCGTGGCTGGCTTCGCCTCGGGGCTTCTCCTGTGCCGGGAGGCTTTGCACGGATGGCTTCACCGAGGGGCTTCGCCTTCTCCCGGAAGCTATGAATCCTTTGAACCTACAAAAAGCATGCGGTCCTTTCTTGATGACTAGATTAGCGATTTGTAAAGTATGATAAGTGTAACAAGAAATCTATAAGTCCTTAGTTACAATAAAAAAACTTTAAAACACTTGGAAACAAATAACCAATTTTGAAATCTAGTGTATGTAAAAATTGTACAAATAATTGCATACCCCAGATTTGCAAGAATATCACACCAAGGATTCATGAAGTTCAAATATTCAAATTTGGAAAGATATGGTTCTTGATAGGTAGCATTATGAATAAGGTGATTGGAAATGACATTTTCACAACTAATGGTACCAAGTTCATCAATATTCCCACTACTTTTAGCAAGGTACTCCACTTGGCCGAAATCAAAGTTTTAGGTAAATATAGCATGTTTTTCAACAAATGTGTGATCTAATTTATCATTAAACCCAACTTTTAGTCCAATTCTAAAATCATTACATTCACAAAAGGTGTGAGGGCAAACTTTATCAATTCTCATATATTCACTACAAGAATCATGTACATGTCCACCCAGGGTCGGTCCTGAGATTTTCGGGGCTCAAAGTGAAGAAAAACTGGGGCCCTTGTCAAAATTATATTTACAAAATCTTTTACTTTAAAATATGTATGTCACAATATAGCAATAAAACAAAAATATGAAAATTGAGTTCTCAATTTGTTTTAGGTTAATTACAATATAAGGACTGAAAGTGTATAAAAATATACGTACATAACATATATTTAGGAACTAGTGTAGGCCAAGTACCTTAAAAATTAAAATTGGGGGCCCTAGGCACCAGCCTTCTCTAGTTGCCCCTAAGGCCGGTCCTATGTCCGCCAAACTTTTCATGCTCTAGAGGAACCAAAAATGTCACACTCATCGTAGAATCATCAAATATCAGCATGGTATGGTTGACTTGACATTCATGTGAAATTTCCTCAATCGTGAGTATGGATCCAAAACATGTACAAGACGGATTAGAAATTTTTCAAGCAAGAGACTTAGTGGGAAGTTACTCTCGTGCTTGATCATCGAAACCATATGTTCAATACAAGCACGCGGATCATATATCAATATTGGACAATCAAGTCTTTCATTCATCAACAATATGCATGTATTATTCATCTTAACACATAAGATCAAGTCATGGTTAAAATTCAAATGAACATTAAAACTTGCATTGTGATTTCTATTTTCTCCATTTCCAACATGTATATTTACATGTAAATAACCCACAATATTGTTCAATTTTCAATTCATTTGTAGGTTTGCCCGAGAGTAATAATTGGAACGAATTTTCAATAGTTTTCATTTTAGCTTCAAAATGAGTTGGAGGCTTAACCAAAACATGCTCAAGAATTAGTTTCCAATTAATCTTTGGCATACATAATTAAGCAAATGGATCAACATAAACATGTTCATAAGAAGAAGTAAGAGGACTCAAACTAGTATTTGTACTTAAATCATTTTTCTAATTAAGTCATGCATGGGTTCGACTATTTCAACAACAATTTCATTACTCAATGAATTATTTAATTCAATAAATAAATCTTTTTAGTGATAAAAAGTAGCTTGAAATTTACATTTGAAATTTCTTGTGGTTTCTGTAAGTGGGTTTATTTCCTAAATTAGGAAGTTGACTACAGCTGTAGATAGGGAATCAATTTGGTATTAATACAAAAATCCTGTACATTTATCAGTCTGTTTAATTTCCACCTATGTGTTTCAACACACACTGGTGGGGTCCACTCAAAAGTATTATACCTTAACCCTAGTTCTTTCTATCAATGTTCAAATAGGCCCTCACAGTTAATTTTATACATAAAGTGGCTCTGATACCATTTGCGCCCAGATGTTAAGCTGATATTAGACAGAGAGATAGATGTATATAAAATCACACAACTGATATTCAAATATTAAACATGAACTTACAGAATCTAGTGAATACCAGATGATTACAGCACACAGTAGTTGTTGGATAAACACACTAGCACACCAAGCTTCCAACAACAGCAACACACGAACAAACCAAACTTTAAACTAGGAAAATATTAACAATAGTAGAAGAATGTTCAACACATGAACAGAGAAGGCAAAGAGAAAGATGTAATGCTAAGTAATCGATGCCTTCTTCATCTACTGAAGTCTCCTTATATAGGCAGGATTCTGAGAGGGAGGCCCCCAACTTCTTTTACAGCTGTAATGCACTAATACTACAGTCATTATGCATTATTGCTGAGTGCATTTTCTATACAGTAGAGGACAAAGGATAATTGTCCCACTAATGCATAATTTCTTCTCCTTCACATGGTTCTGTCTTCCATTAAGCTGGTCCACTAGATGATGACCCTTGACTAGGCCCGCCTTTTGCCAGTTGTTCCTTGACAGATTTGAAAGCTAATTTCATTAGCTTATCCTTCATCTCTTCTAATGGGATGTCTGCTAACTCTGATCCGGAGTAAAGCTTCCCAAGAACCGCATCAATGTTTTCTTCTTCCAAGAGATCAGACAGACCGATTCTCTTGAGAGTGATGTTTTCTATGAGATATGCCTTAATAACGCATTCATCCCACCAGTGAGAAACCCATACCTTTTCTAAAATGGGAACATATTTTTCCTGATTTATTTCATAGTGTCATCTAACAATCCATGAGATTCGATAAATGACCAAGAAATAAAACTCAGAAAAAGGAATTACCATTTTTCTAGATTTCTATTTGTTGAACTCAACAAATTTTTCATAAGATTCTTTGACAGCATGTGGAAGCTGTTCTGATATCAAACCTCTCTTCTCAAACTAGTGATGAAACCAGTTTGGAAATCTTATCTGGTCTGTTTTAAAGATTAATAGCCAAGAATGTCTTAGTTCTGAGTTTTGTATATTAAAGACTTCTTTCCATGCTTGGATATAATCCCAATAGGTATAAGCATGGTTACTATATCCTCCGAACAAGAATCTTTTTCTAGAATGAGGAGCTCCCCATTCTTCTGGAGTCCAGACTTTTAGGATTCCCAGTTTAGAAATACCTATTTCCTTGAAATACCGTCCTTCAGGAGATTTAGTATTTCTGTTTTTATATTCTATCTCCGCAGACCCTGTTTCTAAAAGAATTAATTCAAAGAATTCATTTTTCCTAATGGGATGAAACTCCCATACTGGATGTCTATTTCTAGGCCAATATTTTCTTGCCATTTCTGAAGGAGTTAAGGCCTTGACATCTTTATCTTCTACAGGACAGAGGGACTCTCTTTCCATTTCTCTTTTCTCTGGAGGGATTACTAGAGAAAACAAAGTAATGTCCTGAGATTTAGCATTCATTCTAGGAACCAATGTTCCTTCAAAATATCTATTATCCTTGCAATAAGCATGAGGATAAGGGTAAGGGAAAGCCCTTCCCCTTTTTAATTCATTAGGAGAAGTAGGTGTTATAACCATATTCTCCTTTGCTTTTTTTTGAGAGGGTTCCTCTCTTTCAATTTTCTGGGAGGATTCTCCTCTCTCGATTCTCAATTTCTGTCCAGAAGGTAACTCATAGAGCTCCTCTGAATTGGTTCTTGAGCTCCTATTTGGAGATAGGGAGCTGACTGGTTATCCTCTTGGGAAGATTGATATTCTATGTCTATGGAATTACTTCCATGAAACAATGTTTCCATAAGATCTTCTTCTATGTTTCTTCTTACCTCATTTTTGGATCCCCATGTCCTCCCTGCAAAAATTCTTGAGTCAGAAAGTCAGGCAAACAATTTTTTGATCCATCAATATGTTCAATATCAAAATCAAAAACAGCTAGTATTGATTGCCATCTAACAAATATTTGTTTAGACGCGAGATTTTTAGCATCCTTGAGCAGAACACTCGCTGCTTTACATCAGTTCGGATCAGAAACCTCTGATTTAGCAAATCTTCTTCAAACTTTGTGACACAAAGAACAATTGCTAAAATCTCTTTCTTTATTATAGCATAGTTCTGTTGAGCTTGATTCCAGACTCCTGAAGTGAATCTTACCAATTTTTCTTTCCCATCCATTTTCTATTTTAAGATTCCTCCATATTCTATTTTGCTAGCATCAGTTTCAACAATCTTAAAGGCTTCAGGAATAGGAAGAGTGAGACAATGGATCTCTTTAACTTTTCTTTTTACAAGCCTAACTGCTTGTGTCTGTTCTTTCCCCCAAACTGGAGGATTCTTTTTTAATCTATCAAACAAAGGTTTGCAATCCTTAGCCATGTCTTTATAGAATTCTGAGACATAATTCAAGCTACCTAGAAACCTCTGTAGTTGCTTATTTTCCTTAATTTCATCAGGAAATTTTTCTGTAAAACTTATTGATCTGTCAATAGGTTTTATTGTACTCCTATATATCATATGTCCAAGAAATCGAACATTAGTCTGGAACAGTTCCATTTTCTTAACAGAAACCACTAATCCTGCTTCTTCAACTATTTTCATGAATTTATGCAAGTGCTTCTATTACCCCACCGCCCCCAGAAGCTGGCGGAAGCATCATTGTTGCGGAAGCCGAAAGTATCGGCGGCGGGTGAATACGGATTTTTTCTTTAAAAGGGTCGTGGACCCGAAATCCATCCCTTAAAACGTTTTCCTTCAAGTTTTAAGGTTAACACGTGTTTGCAGTTTCTAAGACGTCTTACTAGTCCTAAACCTGCACCCGAAACACGTTAGTAGTTTTACAGAATATCGCGCGCGCAGAATAAACAGATAGTAAGTAATACAGGCAGAAGGAGTTCCGCCCTCTGTATAGGTCGGAAACTCCCCACGAATAATATACAGTCCAGTATATCAGAATACCAAATGTATTTAATATGCATACTACGCCTACAGAGCCGAGCCATAAAGCGGATTATACCTCGCTAACTACCACTGCTGCTAAACATAAACAAGAGAAATTAATGTCAGACTAATCACAGATTTCAAACAACAGATCACAGAAAGGATCTAACGAGAATAACCCCCAGACTGAAATAGAAAAATACCTCTCAGAACACAGAATGCAGAAAGATTACTGCGGGAGGTCTACTCCGCAGGTCGTTTGCCAGAATCCCCTGAAAATGTTTAATATGTGGGGGTGAGTTCTCGAAAGAACACGTAAGGGAGCAGGTACGATACCGGGAAAACTTTTTAAAAACGTTTTTCCATGCATAAAAGGTTAGTATGCATTGAACTAGCAGATAATACAACCCTAAGTATAAACAGGAATATGGTATGCAAATGTCATGATGCTCAGAAGTCTCGTTGGACTGGTGGACTTTCCCATACAGATGGTCCCCGACCATAGACAGCACCCTACGACGGCTTGTTAAGCTCACGTCGATTATCGGGATCATAATGCATGGTACCAGCGAGGGGTGATCTGCCCCTAACTGTCAGATTAGTTAGCGGCATAAAGCCGTCACATAACAGAAAATGGGTCCGTCGTCGACCCTCGATAAGCATATCCGATATAGAATAAGTCCGGAAACCAAAACAGAGAGTGGGTCCGTCATCGACCCCCGATAATCATGAAGTCCAGAATAATATTAAAAACCTGCAAACCGCTATTGTACCATGTGACTAGCCCTGGGAGTCACTGGGCCCCACCCTCGACCCGAGTACTAGCCCTTAACTAACCTAATACACATGAGTTGAACTACATTGTGTATTAAGAAAGCTAAACCCCTTACCTTGACAGAATCAGATATCTACTGTGGCCCCCGATGCATAAGAGCAGTAAACGCAGATTTAATCTGCCAAAATCAGAAACACAGAATAACTCTAGTGAATTAACTAAAGTTTCTTACTTTGGAAATTTATCCAAAATTACCCTCTAAGTCCTCAAACTTTTCAGCAATTCGCAATCTTGCCCAAAACTTCACAAAGTTGTAAAAAGTGGCAACTTTATACTTAAAGTGTCCATTATTTAATCCATAACTTAAAGTGGCCATCTTTCCTTTAACTTCTCCACAATTACACCTTTAGTCCTTAAACTTTTTAAGAAATTTCAGATTAGCCCTTAAGTTTTACAAAGTTACAAAGTACTCAACTTTGTCAACTTTTCCACACAAATAATCTTTTTCCAAAATCCCCAAAATTTCGGCAATGGCCCAAACTTTCGGCCAAAAATTCATTTTGACCCTAAACTTTAAAAACTTAAACTTTAGCCACTAAACCATATTTTTCCATCAAAACATCATTTAATCACTTTCTCCAACACTTTAACTTCACAAACACATCATCAAACCATCATCAACATTTCGGTTCTCATCAAAAATTCACCAAATAAATTCCAACAACTTAAAACATGTTAAACATACTTATAACATGCTTTCTACCAACTTTCTTCAACAAAAATCCACCCAAAAATTCATCAAAGTTTCAACCTCCACCTTAAATTTCAACCAACATGCCTTTTCACATACTTCCAAGAACAACATATTTTCTAAATGTAGCATCTAAAATAATAGTCTAGCGCTCTGCTAGGGTTTCGTCTACGCTTTGTGCTAGGGTTTGGTTTCTTCCTTGTGAAGAAGGTCAGTTCGTCCCTCTGTTTGTGTGCGCTTCTTCGATTTTCTTCAGCTTCTGCCTCATGGATGCACTGCAAGAGTCATGGCAAAGACTAACCCTAACGGATGCCGAACAAGAATTTGTGGAAGATGCGACCGAAACCATGGAAGCTAAGATTATTCCACGTTTCTATCTGCTTGGAAAACTGAACTCAATTCGACCTTTCAACAGCCAGGCCCTCGTCAATACCCTTAGGGGAATTTGGAAACCGATCAAGGGGATGGACATAGATATTATTGACAGCAATCGCTTCCTCTTTAAATTCCAGGGACGAGGTGATGCTAACCGAGTCCTTGACGGACGACCGTGGTTTTTTGACAAGCATGTGTTTCTGTTAGAGGAGATTGGGGAGTCCGAAAACCTAAGAAAACGAACATTGAACTCCACACCTTTCTGGCTGCGGTTATACGACTTACCGATTTCAGCGTGGAAGGAGAGCGTGGTTCGCAAGCTAGCCAGCAGAGCGGGGAAGGTTAATGAAATCTGTTATAGTGAATCGGGTGATGTGGGTGGGAGATATGCAAGAGTCCGAATAGAACTCCCAACTGACAAACCTTTAGTCAGAGGAGTGCCTTTCAAATCTGCTAATCAAGAACCAACTATCATTGTGTTCAAGTACGAACGACTTCAACACTTTTGCTTTCGCTGTGGATTATTGGGTCACATTGATAAGGATTGTGATCAACCCGAGGAGAATGATATACACCAGCAATATGGGGCATATCTGAGGGCCTCTCCTGCTACAACTCGAACGAGAAGGATGGCAAGGGATGACAACAATACTAAGGGGAGGAGTTCTGGTGCGAATGAGTCTGTTGGTAAGGGGCTACAACAAGTAGGTGAAAGCAGACCGGAGTCCGTACAATTTCAGCCACCTTTGACAGGGGGTAAAAGCTTAGCTTGTAGGCAACTACGGATGACAATGTCGGCTGAATCTAATGGTGAGACAATCGACAGAAGACAGGAAAGAGAGTGTGTAATGCAAGACACAGGAGGCACGAGCAATGCAGAACAAAGAACGGATACTGAGAAGAACACAACAATATATCATGAGGACCGGGATCTTGCCCCCATTCCAAGGCAAACTCAGAGCAACCAAAGTCCCTGTCAAGATCAACAGAGTTGCGCAAGAGGCAAACCGGGACGCACCTGGAAACGACAAGTAAAGAATAAGAATGGACCTAAAGATAAGAAGGGAGGATATACGCTGGGCTCTAAAAGGGGTGAATACGAAGATATGGACATGGAAGATGTGTCTGTGTCTGTTTCTAAGAAATCTAGGCAGCTGAACCTGAACCAAGGTGAGACCACAGATGTTGATATAACGGCGGTACCTGTTGAACAGGGCCGCCGATCACAATGATATGCCTATTTCAGAACTGCTGTGGGTTGAGGGTACCACAGGCAGTTCGTAATCTCAAAACCCTCACCCTACAGATTAAACCGCAAATGGTGTTTCTCAGTGAAACACATTTATCTGTTAGGGATATGGAGCGGGTGAAGACACAACTTGGATTCAAAAATATGTTTGTGGTTCCAAGTTCAGGTGATTCGGGGCGCTCTGGAGGCCTAGCATTCCTATGGAACAATGACATTACAGCAGCCTTGGGAAGCTTCTCAAAGTATCATATTGATATGGAAGTGCTCTGGTTAGGCTCGAATAAACACTTCCGGGTAACGGGTTTCTACGGTGATCCGGTAGTTCAACAAAGACGCTACGGGTGGGAGACTCTCAAAGTCTTAAAAACAAGATCTTCTTTGCCATGGGTGTGTGCAGGTGACTTCAATGAGATCATGTATAATTTTGAAAAGTGGGGTGGAGCGAGTAGGAATGAGCAGCAAATGCAGGAGTTTCGGGACGTTCTTGAGTTCTGCGGTCTTGAGGATTTGGGATATCAAGGCCCAGACTTTACTTGGGCTGGTGTGCGTGCAGGTGGTGCTCGAGTTCGGTGTCGACTTGATCGGGTTGTGGCCACTAACCAATGGAGAGATTTGTTCCCAACGTCGATGGTCAGGGTTCAACACGGCTCCCTCTCTGACCATTGTGCTCTCATTCTTCATTGCGAGCTGGAGACAATGCTGAGCAGTACTGAAGCTCGTCCTTTCCGTTTTGAGAGTATGTGGTTAAGACATCAAGGGCTTTCAGTGGAGGTCAGCAAATTGTGGGAAAGTGCAGCTGCAATAGGTAATGCAAATGTGATTCAGAGAACGAAAAAGCTACAGGAAGGGCTTCGGCAATGGAACAAATCTGTCTTTGGATTCATTGGTACAAAACGGAAGAAACTTGACCGCACACTTCAACAGGTAGCGAGGTCAAGACCCTCGATTCAAAGTTATGACAAAATGCGGAAGCTGAAAAATGATATTGCGGAATTGGATATGAGGAAGGAAGTCATGTGGAAACAAAGATCGCGTTTAGATTGGCTTCACGAGGGGGACAATAATACAAAGTTTTTCCACTCTTATGCAACCACCAGGAAGCGCCACAATAAGATCGAAAGACTCCAAGACAAGAACGGTTTGTGGGTGAATGAAAAGGAGGACATCGCAACCGTGGTCCATGATTATTTCGACACCCTTTTCACGTCCACCAACCCGCCCACGGATGACGCTATCTCTTGTCTGGTTGACCCCAAAGTTACGGAAGATATGCAACATCTTCTAACAGCTGAGTACTCTCCAGCGGAAATCTACAGGGCTTTAAAGGACATGCACCCAACGAAGGCGCCTGGTCCTGATGGTTTAACGGCACAATTCTACCAGAAATTTTGGCCCCAGGTTAGTAGCGATGTCATTAATTTCTGCCTTAATGTTTTAAACGGGGGCGCTAGTGTGCAGGAGGCAAATTCTACCTACATTGTGCTTATCCCAAAGGTGACTAAGGCCGACAACATGAAACAGTTTCGGCCGATCAGCTTATGCAACGTTCTGTACAAACTGGTGGCTAAGACGATAAGCAACCGCCTGAAGAAGATTCTCCCACATATTATTTCTGCGGAACAGAGTGCGTTTATGGCTGGACGATTGATTACGGACAACGCTCTCATTGCTTATGAACTTCTCCACACTATCAAAAATAAAAGGTACGGAAGAGAGGGGCAATGTGCTATTAAACTGGATATGTCCAAGGCTTATGACAGAATTGAGTGGAACTTTGTCACAAAAATGATGACCAGACTTGGATTTCCCCAACAGCTTATCACTACCATCCAGGATTGTATCTCCACGGTCAGGTACGCCCCGCTTATTAATGGCCTACCCTCTTCTGAGATTGTGCCCAATCGTGGTCTCCGCCAGGGAGATCCTCTCTCTCCCTACTTATTTATTATTTGCGCGGAAGGTCTTTCTAGTGCCTTCCAAAAGGCGATTTATGATCAGAGAATTTCTGGGGCGGTGGCGAGTACTGGGGGACCATGTATTTCCCATCTCTTTTTTGCTGATGACTCTCTTCTGTTCTGTGCCGCCAATGAGACAGAGCCTGATAATATTCTGGAAATTCTGCATGACTACGAAACCGCTTCAGGTCAGTGTGTCAATCTTGACAAAACAGGTCTCTTCTTCTCGCCAAGCACCCCTGAGGGAGTACGAAGGAACATTATGACAAAGTTTGGGGTAACTGAGGCAAAAAAATATGGAAAAGTATCTGGGCTTACCTGCCATTGTCGGAAGGAGTAAAAGGAAGGCCTTCGACTTTTTGATCAACAAAGTGGAGAAGGCTATCAGTGGATGGAACTACAAATTGTTGTCCAAAGGCGGGAAAGAAGTTTTGCTAAAGGCAGTTGCGCAAGCGATCCCAACTTATGCCATGTCGGTCTTTCTCATAACTCCTGAATTATGTGGGAAAATTGAGAAAAAAATGAATAGATATTGGTGGTCACACAACCGGGCTGGCAAGGGCATTTTCTGGACTAAATGGAGCGAACTTTGCAAGGACAAGGATAGGGGAGGACTTGGCTTCAGAAGACTATATGACTTCAACCGAGCTATGCTGGCAAAACAGGGTTGGAGACTCCTTACCAATCCTGATTCGCTATGCGCGCAAGTTCTGAAGCACAAATACTATCGCAACTCGGATTTCTTCCATGCCAAGAAAGGGAACAACTCTTCGCTGACTTGGAAGAGTATCCTTGAAGGGCGGTCCATCCTCAATTACGGCGTTCGCTGGCGGGTGGGTAGTGGTGCCGCCATCCGAGCATGGATTGACCCTTGGCTCCCAGGAGCGATGCCTCTTAGGCCAGTTGGGCCAATGCCACAGGATGGCGAAACCGTGAAGGTTTCGGACTTGATTGATACGCAGCAGGGTGAGTGGAGGATTGATTTACTGAATCAGATGTTCATTCCAGCGGATATAGCAAGAATCACCACCATCCGTCTTGATTCATCCGATTCGGATGACACACTTATGTGGCAATATGATTCCCTCGGTGGGTATACGGTCAAAAGCGGGTATCATCTCTTACAACACATGGAAGATTCTGAAGTCACCAACCCGGAGAAGAAAATTTGGACGACAATATGGGGGTCGCAAGTTCTGAAAAAAACAAAACTTTTTGCTTGGAGGCTGTTCCGACGATGCTTACCCGTGAGAGCGGAACTGGCAAGGAGACATATCGAGGAGGAAGACCCCTGTCCACTTTGCGGACAGGAATCTGAGACGGAAGCCCATGTTCTTTTCACCGTGACCGAGTCGGGGAGGTGTGGAGGCGGCGTGGTTTGAGTGTAGTGACTGAAAACTCCCCAAATCAGTTGGAGGCTTGGTTTCATTACATGGATAATTTTAAGCCACCAGGAGGGTGGGAACATGTCTTTATCATAGCTTGGACAATTTGGTACTACCGGAACCGCAAGGTACATGATAACATAGAATTCTGTGTTCATGATGTTTTATGGCAGGTGGAGAGAGCTGTGAATGAAATAAAGGTGGCGAAGAGTCCAACCCTTGCCAGAAACGGAATAAGTTGGGAACCACCACCATCCAACTGGACTAAAATGAATACAGATGCAGCTATGGATGGACTTGGGCGTATTGGTGTGGGGGCGATTCTTAGAGACAGCACAGGGAAGGTTCTCGCGGCCCTTTCCTTGCCCAGCCATAGTCCCTACGACAGCTTCTACGCTGAGAGTTGCGCGATTCTTGAAGGTTTGAGAAGAATCAGCCGATTCAATAAATCTCAAATCATAGTAGAGACAGATGCTAGTCAGGTAGCGGGAACCATCCTTGCATGTAAAGAGATCCGCTCAGAAGCTTGCTACCAAATAAACGCAATCCGACATACTCTGGCGGACTTCAAGGCTTGGCAAGTTCTTCATTGCTTCCGCGAGGCAAACCAGGCAGCCCACCATTTAGCACAACAGGCTTTGAGGAGTCAACAGGCGGCGATTTGGATTGGTTGCAATCCTCCGTTTATTACAGATTTCTTACGTATTGACGGACTTTGTATCTGAACTTTGACGTGTACCTCTCGCCTCTTACCTCTCTCAGTTCTCTCTCTCTCTCTCCTTTGCCCCCACTGGGCCCTCGGGGTTTCTACCTGGTATCTTCCCCGTTGTTCTTGTAGGTGTTAGCGAATCCAGGCCTAGGTAGGTCTCTTTTCTTTTCGCGTCCGGCTTTAAAAAGAGGGTTGACCGTCATTCTCGGGATTCCCAATTGGGGATCCCTTTCCTTATCAAAAAAAAAAGAACAACATATTTTCTGCGTGCTTCACACAACAACATACTTGAAAATCAAACACATCTATGAACCAAATCCATAAAAAATTACCAAGGAGGATCCTCACCTTGATAATACTTGTAGCTTAGCTTAGGATGAGCTGTTGTTGAGACAACTCCACCACCAAAATCCTTGAAGAAATCGGCCATGAAGAACAAAGGAAATGGATGAGTTTGTTTTTCATGTTTTAATTCAAAGAACATGAAGATTCAACAAAAAACACTCAACCATACCTTGAACTCTACTGATATAGGAAGCCTAGGAAGTGGTAGGACTAAGCTTTGTTGAAGATCCAAGCTCAAAATTTCAAGAAATGGTTGCTGGAACCAAAAGTACTGATGGACCCGTCTGATTGCACCAAGGTTTTGGAGACCTTCCCTTCACTTTTGGCTCTTGCTTCCTCCCACAAAGTTGTAGCCAAGACCTTGAAGAAGAGTTTCTCGAAAGACCCCAAGAGCATATTCTGACGTTTACTAAGGGGAAAAGGCTGTGTAAGAGAGACGAAACTTTCTGGCAGCAAAGAGAGAGCTTTTGCTCAAGTGAAGAAATGGTTAAGTGATGAGTGAGTGGTAGAGAAATGAAATGAGTGGTCTGAAAATGTGAGATGAATCAGAAATAATAGAGGGGGACGGGTAGAAAAGAGAGGGATGGGCATGAAAGGGAAAAGGTATGGGCTAAAGAGGAAGAGATAAGCCTTTTATGAAGAAATTGATTTGTTTCCTAAAAGCCATAAAACAAATATCTCCTCCCACTCACACTCTCACATGGGCCGGCCCAAAAGAAAAGAGCCCAGCATGTGATTTTCCAATTTTTTTCCTTCCTCGGTGACCATTTTGCCCTCCAAAACCGATTTTTGACAAAACTTCCCGGAACTCCGTAAATATTATCCAACATATAAAACACTTGTAAATAACTCCAAATTAACTCCCAAACACTGAACTCCATTAATTAATCACAAACCGTTTATGATCTGATAATTACAGAATTTGAGATTATGGCCGAAATTTATAGAAAAATTACAGAACGTCGGGGGTGGGTGTAACAGCTTCCAATGCCGATCAACAGACTGTGAAAACACCAACACATCATCAATGTAAACAATAGTAAAAGAACTATAAGGATTAAAGATTTCATTCATGATTCTCTGAAATTCTGAGGGTGCATTCTTTAAACCGAATGACATTACATTCCATTCATAATGTCCAAAAGGAACATTAAACCCTGTTTATATTTATCATGTTCTGCAATCTGGATTTTCCGATACCCAGATTTCATGTCAAACTTTGAAAATACAGTGGAACTGTATAATCTTGACAATAAGTCTTTCTTATTAGGTATTGGATACCTAATCCATTTTAACACCTTGTTAAGAGGCTTATAATTGATAACTAACCTTGGAACTCCTCTTTCTATTTCTGCATTCTTATTGACATAAAAAGCTGAGCAACTCCATGGTGAAGAACTCTTTCTTATTAAGCCTTTATCAAGAAGATCCTGTATTTCCTTCTTATAGTGGACTGTTAATTCTTCATTCATTTGAATGGCCCTTGATCTAGTGGATATATTTCTTTTTTCAAATTCTGCTTCATAAGGAAGATTAACAATGTGCTTTTTTCTTTCCCAAAAAACATTGGGAATATCCCCACAAACCTTTCTATTCAGAACTTCTTTAAAAGTTTGAATTTGTTTCTGAACTTCTTGAGTCTTAATTTTTTCTTCGACACTCTTGTGTCTAATATCTTCCTGAAGACTCATCAATGTTTCTTGCCTATTATTCAAATTGGCAGTAAGTTCTTCTAGTAAGCTGGTTCTAGATGGTTAAGCAAACTTAAAAACTATTCTTCTTCCAAACTTCTTGGTTGTCAAACCATTTCTATCAACCTTATAGGGTGTAATAGCACTAATAAATGGTGTTCCAAGAATTACATCTTGGTTCATCTGAGCAAGTACTATAAAATGCTGTGAGATACAAATCTCCTCATTGTAGACATCTACATGAGTTAATTTAAACCTTATAGGCATTACCTGTTTATTAGCAGCTGTGATGAAACCAAAAGTTTTCTCTAAGTATTTATGGGGAATCAAACCTTTTTTGATCACATTTCTATCAGCTCCTGAATCAATTAAAACAATAGTAGTGATCTCAAATTGTTTTTCAACCTTCAGAGTGATTAAACTGGTATACCTTTGATTAGGAATATACTCAATTTCATTTATCTGAAGTGGCTTATTCTCAAGGGGTAACTCAACAGATTCTTTTTCTTCAAGCATTATCCCTTTTTTCTTCTGGTCATTGAAACTGTTTAGATTTTCAATGACAGTATTATTCTCTTGAGGACATTCTTCTTGGGGATAATTTTCTACCCCATATAATTATAAAATCTCAATCCTCTTTCTGAGATCTTTGACTTCATTTTTAACCTGATGAAGTTCAAATTTTAATTCTTTAACCGTAGGTTCTCTATAGCTAATCTGAGCCTGTCCAATTCTATTTAATATTTCATTAAAACTATAGATCTGAGGTTTATTTAAATCTTTCCAATCTGACTTCTTCTTTTGCCATTTTGGAGCTTCTTGTTCTTGATTACTGATTTTATCTAGATATTTAGAAAAATTTCTTTTCTAGTATCTGGATCCTCTATATTTCTTACTAATTCCAGAATCCTTTCATCTTCTTCTGTAATAGCATTTATCTGAATCATATTTAATTCTAGTTTTCCAAATGTCTTTTGAATATCACAGAAATCACATTGACATTTTGAATCATAGCTAGTATCAGATTCTTGACTATGCTCATTACTTGAGTCTATTTTATTGAATTCATTAAGACCTTCTGAGCTATCTGAATATTTTTCCACTAATTCTTCTCCTGAATCACTATTTACAATAATCTGCATAAGACTCTGCTTTAGAGCTTCATCAATTTCAAGAGAATTTATCTTCTATTTAACCCTACATTTATTTTGGAAATGTCCTACTTTTCCACACTTCCAACAGACTGGTTGTTTAGAATCATTCTTTCTGAAGTATTCAGGTTTATTCTTTCTGAATTTCCTTTCTCTAAACCTATTGTACCTCTTAGGTCTTTCTTCTCTTCTTTAAAACCTTCTTTCTTTATACCTTTTATAAGATATATATTTTCTATGCTTCTTATAATTGTTATCATCAAGACTGTAACCATATTGAGCACAAAAACTTCCCATTTATTTTCTACCTTCAAGTCTTCCCTTCTTGACTTGCTTTCTCCATTTTAACTCATGGCACATTTGAAGACCGACTTCTTTATTTGGCCATAAGTATAATGTTCTATATTCGAGGTTCCTCGGTTCTTTTCTTTTAAGTGATCAATAACTAATTGACCAAAATGTCTTGGTAAACCATGAATAAATTTTTCTTTCCAGATAGTGGAATTGCAATCTTCTCTTTCATAGAGTCTTGAAAGAAAAATATCTTTATACCACTCTAAATCTGACAAAGTCTTACATTTTAAATTAAGCAGGAGTTCGCCATTTAACCTTTGTTTAGACTCTCCTGATCCTATAAAATGCAAGTAAATAGTCAATATCAGAGTGTTAACAACATTAGGTTCTGATGATATCAAGGCTTCATTCCCTTGTACCATTGTTATTTCTTTTCTAGCATTTCTTATCTCATATTTAGCTTGTTCTGACATACACTTGTCCCACCAATTTCTCAGTTGCCCTGAAAATCCAGAAATTATCATATCTGTAACTTGCATATCAGTAGGATCTGTGGATATATTTCTGACAGCTATCTCATACATTATCATATGATGAATAATTTGGGATATTTGATATTCTAAGAGACCATCAATATTCCATTTTCTCAACTCATCTCCTCTATAAGAAACAAACGGATCAGGCGGCCAGAAATTTTTTTGCCTGATATCAACTGGAGATGGTTTATTGGTGTATGGATGTGAAACATTCCATACCCTTGAAGGACCTTCTCTTTCCATTTTAATTTTATTAACCTGAGGAGTCTCCATAGAGAGTTGGTCTTCTTTAGAAACTTCTTCTTTAATGACATTAATCTGAGGACCTTTCTGCTTACTATCCTTGATAGTAAGTTTACTAACTTGTTCTGATAATTCTTTTACTCTTTCAGAAACCTCATCATTTCTTCTTCCTAATCTAAAAGTTGGAGCTTTAGAAGGAAGATGAATAGGAGGTCTTGAAGTAGTAATCTTTTGTTCTGACTTCTTACTGTCTTCAATTCTACTGATTTTCTTTCCTAATGATTGTAGGTAAAGATTTGTGTAATTATTCTGTTCAATCAGAGATTGAATATCCTTAGATTCTGCTGGTTTAGAACTAGCTTCTTTACCAGTAATTTTAAAAGGTGAGGCCACTGCCTGTTCTCCTAAAACAATTGTCTTAGAAGGAGGATGTATGGTAGTTACTTCTTTTACCTCCTCCCCTTCTTTGACTTTATAAGTGTTCCACGTTTCTTCTAACACAGCCAACGTTACAGCATCTTTCGTTTTGAGAAAGAGTGGAACAAACCATTCAAAGAACTTTAGATTGGTTTTAGTTTGTTTAATTTTCTTAAACCAATGTCTTTCTATTATTTCTCTTTGTTCTTTGGTATATTCATCCCTTAACCATTTTCTTTTGATCTTATTATCTTCTGATCCAAAATCTTTTCTTAGAGCTTCATAGTCTATTCTGAAAGGTTCTTTCAACATATTTATTTCAAAGTCTGAAAAGCTAATTCTATCATCCTCAACTAATTTGGATGATTTCTCTTCTTCTATCTTAACAGAATCCATTTTATAAACAGGGCGAGAAACCTGTTCTACTGATTGTCTTACTCCTCCAATTACTTTTTCATATTCTGATTCTGGCACATGTGAACATGATGCTCTAGAAGGAATTCTAGGGGGTTTTTCTTAGAAATTAATCATTCGGGTTAGCCTATCTTTACCAAATTTTATTTCTACTTCTCCATTCTCAAATTCTAATATTCTTTCTACTTCCGTTGTTCTCAAAGGTTTAACTAATTTTTCATTATGCACTATCCATCTTTCAGGTAGACGGATATCACTCCATTTTATCAGCTTTGGAAGAACAACATTAGTTTTCTCGGCATTAGCCTGTATTAAAAGGGTTTCACCCTTTGTATCAAATTCTAGAGCCTTTGGCTCAATCTGTGTTGTCATTACCTTGTAATAAATTCTATATACAAGGGCTAGATTCTGAGATCCTTCTAACATATCACAACATGAAGTAAGTATATTTGCAGATAATACCTTCATGATATGTGGATCCTTTAAGGACACCGTAAAATTAGGATGACAGTTAAAGTATATGGGTCCATCATAAAGACTAGATTCTACCATGCCTAGCAATGAATCAGTAAACTTGTTATGTCTTTGATCTCTCAAAGCAATAATAACAGAAGTGTTTAAACCATTCCTTGTTAGTGGTTTTAGAGCAAATTGAACTAATCCAACATGCAGATAGTTATAATGATTTTCTAAATGATCTTCTATCATGTATTTGGATAATAGTTCAAACTTATGATCTTCTTCCATTATAGGAACGGTTCTTTCTACCGTTTTAATAGCATACGAAGTTCTAAGTTCAAAGGTTCCTTTATGGTAAACTTCGAACTTGTTTATCTTTGAGATATCCCAGTTTCCCAAACTTTTCTCAATATCTCTGATTATTATGCCTTGAGCATTCTTCACTTTCCTTTTTCTTTAGAATCTCCTTCTTCAAACTTTTTAGAAGTAGATTTTGCCAAATTCTTAAAAATCCCAGCCATTGAAGAATAATCTTAGATTCAAAGTTTTAATGCTATCTGTGAATGAGGTCTTTTACTTCCTCTTACGGCTACACCTTAGGTCTTACCGGGAAAACGCGACTTGGGTGATAGTCAATAAAACCTTTGAAAATAATTTTGAAACTTCAAAAGCAAGAAAGTTGAAGAGATCGAGCAAAAACTAACTTCTTCGAGTTGAAGAACAAAATCTAAAGTTTTGGGGTAAAAATGAAAAAAAGCTTGAAAGTTTGAGGAAAACAGGATGGGGTATTATGGATTAATCATAGGTATGTGTTAAAACACATAAGTGGTAATTAGCCTTCTACATTTATTCTTTCTTGAAATAGGAGATCTCTTTTGGTATTTTCTAGAATTAACATATTGTATAGATTCCTCTCTACCCTCTAGGTTATATATATATATATATATATATATATATATATATATATATATATATATATATATATATATATATATATATATATATATATATATTCTCTCATAGGAAGTAATACATTTAAAAATCACAATTCACATGGTATCAGAGCCTCCATCGACCTCTTCCCCGGTCCTCTAATTTTTTTTCTCTTCCCTTCTCTGTGTGTCCATCTCCTTCTCTTCTCCATCCTTATTTGCCATGGATGCAAAGATAGATAACTCCATTCCAGAGTTAAACTCTTCAGATCAGTCTCTCTCTCATGGCACTGAAGCCGCCTCTCTGGTTACCAGCCACAAATTCAATGGACACAACTATCTCCAGTGGTTTCAATCTGTGATGATGTATATTGGTGGAAAACGCAAGGAGGAATATCTCACTGGTGAAATCTCTGCTCCAAAACAAGATGATCCGAAGTTTAAAACGTGGAAAGCTGATAATCATATGATTAAATCATGGATGATAAATTCTATGAATACTGAGATAGGAGAAAATTTTCTTCTATATGCCACTGCCAAAGATCTCTGGGATGCTGTCAAAGACTCCTATTCAAGTTCTGAAAATACATTAGAACTGTTCGCTATTGAAAATACATTAGATTTGTTCTGAAAATTTTCTTCTATATGCCACTGCCAAAGATCTCTGGGATGATCACACTAGATTAACATGGGTGTTCCTTATGAAAACTAAATCTGAAGTGAGTTCTCATCAATAGAATGCCATCTAAAGTCCTCAAATTTCAAACTCCTTGTCAAACTATCTTGCAATTATTCCCTCATACAAGGTTCATTAGTTTTGTTGATCCTAAAATCTTTGGCTGCACTGCTTTTGTCCATCTCTATTCCCAACATCGTAGTGAGTTAGATCCTAAATCTATCAAGTGCATCTTTATTGGTTATTTCTCTCATCAAAAAGGTTATAAGTGTTATTCTCCTATTACTCGGAAAACTTATAACTCTATGGATGTCACATTTTTTTGAAAATCATGCTTATTACATATCTGAGATTCAGGGGGAGAATGTGAGTGAATCTCACCCTTGGGACACTATTCCAGGCACCCATACTCAACCTATTATGCCTTTCTCTATTCTTCATGAGATAGGCCCATCTACTTCCCAAGTCTTAGAAAATCAAAGCCCTTCTGCAAGGCCACCCATGACTGTTGATCCTCAACCAGTTCCCAAAGAGTTGCTTGTCTACCAAAGAAGAAACAATTCTGAGAAATAAATGGAGGACAGTACACATCTTACAGACCACCATGAATCCGAACTGGATCCCTATCCTCCAGATATACATTCAGGTTTGAGTAATCCTAGTCATGATAATATTACTCATACAAATGATGATTTAAATCTGCACGATTTAGATCTGCTTGTTGCTTTAAGAAAGGGTGTTCGTGTATGCACTAAACATCCTATTGGTAACTTTGTGTCCTATAAAACCTTATCACCATGCTATCAGGCATTTGTTGTTGTTCTTGATAATGTACAGATTCCTCATACAATGCAAGATGCATTGACTAATCCTAATTGGAAGAGGGCTGTACAAGATGAGATCAATGCTTTGATAAAGAATGGTACTTGGACAATTACAGAATTACCAAATGGGAAGAGACCAGTGGGATGCAAGTGGGTATTCACCATTAAACATAAAGCGGATGGGAGCATTGAGAGGTTTAAAGCACGTCTGGTTGCGAAGGGTTTTACTCAGTCTTACGAGATTGATTATAATGAGACATTTACGCCTTGTTGCTAAACTCAACACCATACGTGTTCTATTCTCTCTTGCTGCAAATAAGGATTGGCCACTACACCAACTAGATGTTAAGAATGCTTTCCTGAATGGTGATCTTGAAGAAGAAGTCTATATGGATATTCCACCAGGCTTCCATAATTCATCCAACCAAAACAAAGTTTGCAGACTCAAAAAATCTTTGTATGGCCTTAAGCAATCTCCACGGGCATGGTTTGGTAGATTCACCAAGTTAATCATTCAGAACGGCTACACTCAATGTCAGGCAGATCACACATTGTTTGTCAAATTCTCATCAGATAAAAGGATAGCCATCTTAATAGTTTATGTTGATGATATAATACTGACTGGTGGTTACAAGGAGGAACTAGAAAGATTGAGAAGCTTCTTATCAAGTGAATTTGAGGTTAAAGACCTTGGGTATCTCTGATATTTTCTTGGCATGGAAATTGCACGGTCAAGACATGGCATATTTGTCTCTCAACGTAAGTATGTTATAGACTTACTTAAAGAAACAGACATGGTTGGGTGTAAACCGGCCTCAACTCCAAAGGATTCTAATAAGAAAATTGGCTCAGGGGTGGATAAGACACCTGTGGACAGAGGGAGATATCAAAGGCTAGTTGGACGTCTTATTTATCTATCTCATACAAGACCTGATATTGGTTTTTCCGTTAGTGTTGTCAGTCAACACATGAACAGTCCAACAGAAGAACACATGGAAGCTGTTATTAGAATCCTTAGATACCTCAAGATGACTCCTGGAAAAGGTCTTCTATTCAGGAAACGTGATAGCAGAGAAATTCAAGTTTACACAGATGCAGACTGGGCAGGAGATGTAATAGATAGAAGGAGTACTTTAGGATACTGCTCATATGTTTGGGGTAATCTAGTCACATGGAGGTGTAAGAAACAATCAATTGTTTCTAGAAGCTCGACTGAAGCAGGGTTCAGAGCTCTAGCTCTTGGCATTTGTGAAGGAATATGGATGAAAAGGCTACTTGATAAACTGGGAATACTTACAGCAAAGTCTATACAAATGTTGTGTAATAATCAAGCTGCCATTAGTATAGCAAAAATTCCTGTGCACCATGACAGGACTAAGCATATTGAGAATGATAGACACTTTATCACTGAGAAAATTGAGAATGCCACTGTCCAAACCATTTACACTCCTTCAAGACTTCAGACAGCCGACATCTTCACCAAAGCTCTTCCAAGAACTAATTTTGAAGAGTTAATGTGCAAGCTTGGGATGTTTGATATTCACAACACAGCTTGAGGGGGAGTGTGGGTTTATTTCCTAAATTAGGAAGTTGACTACAGCTGTAGATAGGGAATCAATTTGGTTTTAATATGAAAATCCTGTACATTTATTCTTTCTAGAAATAGGAGATCTCTTTTGGTATTTTCTAGAATTAACATATTGTATAGATTCCTCTCTACCCTCTAGGTTGTGTGTGTATAGATTCCTCTCTACCCTCTAGGTTGTATATATATATATATATATTCTCTCATAGGAAATAATACATTTAACAATTCACAATTCACAATCTCTTCTTCCAATACCTTGTCCTTCACAATGGCATTTGAGTTCTCCATTTAACACCCAAAAGGTGCACTGTCCATGAATTGCTCATACAACAAAGAAGAACATGTTTGCAAGTTATCCATAGTTAGTAAATCATAAAATTTGGTTGGAGATCGTTTTCTTTTCTCTTAGAACGCTCAATGATATTTTCCTCTTTGATCCATTGGATTAATTCTTCACTGTTGTCACTCAGTCCATGTTCTCTTTCAGCCTCTCACTTTTTCTTACTCTCAAACTCACATGACGAAGTATGAGTGTCTTCCCAAATATGTATGAATGATTCCTGAACTTCTTCCAAAAGTTTATCAATCTGAGCGACAAAATGAGCGTTATTTTTATTGGGTTCCTCCACGTGATGATGACTTGATGTTGATTTCTTAAGCAACGATTGGTTGGTGGATGGTAGTGGCTGAGCGTGTCGGATGTACGCATACCTTCTCATCAGATGAATTTTTAAGTGCTCCCATGATTCAATATTGATTTCGCTATACCTTCCAATTAATCTGAACTTTGAAAAACACAAATAATTAGCTTCTCCTTGCAATATATCCAAAACTCTTTTTATCTTTTCAATTCCCCTAATGTAGCTTTGGGCAAAGAAAATCTCTACATGTTTCTCCCATGATAAATAGCCATAGAGATCATCATATCCCCAAAATTCTAACATTGGATCCATGACAAGATCTCTCACATTGTAACAAGTATTTACACTCACTACTCACCAAAAATTCTCTCGAAGTCCTCAAACACATTTCTTGCTCAAAACTCTTAGTTTATAAAATAAAAGTTTCAGATCAAGAGGACCAAATACCAAAAAATACTTAAAACCTTTTGGAAAAAGATTTTGATTATTTTTTTGCAATGGTTTTGGAGAAGTGTAGGAAAGAGCTTTCTGCAATTTGTGAAAAGTTGGTATTTTGGAAAGCTTTTCAAATTGTGAGGAGTTTTCAATAAATCCTTGAACTCTTGCCTCGTTTGTGTTTTTTTTCCAAACCTTCACTTTGTAAAACTTGCACCAATTTTTTTTCTTCTTTTTCCAAAATTTTCAACTTATTCTTTTCTTTTTCTGTTGTTTTCAGATTTTTTTCCTCTTTTTTTAACACATGGTGCACTATTAGAATGTCAGAAAAACAAGGTTAGGCACAATAAGAAAATTGTGGCTACAATATTAAAATTGGTTAGATGACAAGTAATATGACAAATAACACAATTATAATAATTGAATAGCAAAGGATAAGGAACAGGATTGCAAAAAGATAAATTACAAGAAATTAAATTGCAAGAAATAAATTGCAAAATAATAAATTGCAAGTTTAGGAATAGGAAGAATTCTTAGGAAGTGAAGCAACCTCTTCTCTTTGCGTGACTCCTTCTTAGGGCGCCTCGCATTCTAGGAGGAGTTTCAAAGAAAGAGGATTTTTCTCGTTACGAAGCACGAGACTTATAAAATTATGCCGCCAGGCCTAATCCGCACAAAAGACCTAACAAAAGGCCCAAGCATAAGCCCGAAATAAGGGCCCCGTTAAAAAAACTGTTAAATATGCACGAGGACCTTGCCAGACATAAATAACCCGAACTATGCTTAAGGAAGTTCCCGAACCATACTTCCCGAAGTACGTATAGACACGCACTCTAAGCGCATTCTAAGACACTATCACCTCATATTGAGATATTACAATAATACCACTCAGATCTGGAACTATAAATACATTCATTATCTACACCTAAAAGGGTAATGTTTTAACAACCACTTGATTGCATTCGTCAAGACACCACCATCATAGAGGACCTCTCCTCTATTTCCCACCAATATCGTCTTAATACTCAGAATCAACCTGATGACGTCTGTTAACATCAGGACATGTTAACACAACCGGAATGTGGCGGTTACACACAGATCCGCCACCAAATGGCACCGTCTGTGGGAACCGCGGTGGTCCCCAAAAGCAGATTGAACGTGGGGACCATTCCCGTTCATCCAAAACGGAGGGAGAAGGCTCCACCGACGGCCGCACGGCTGATCCCAGTTACCGAAGTTCCTCAGAGGAAACATCTCACGTAGCAACCTCCCTACGGCCTACTTCTAGCTTCCGTCGAAGCGACATTCGACAATTGGATCCAGACCTTGTCCAAGCAGTGAGGATAGTGCTTCAGGAAGAGCGAGGTAATCAAGATAACCGGCCTGACCAATCCCGTAGACCTCGAAACGAGCAGCGATCACGGTAGAGGTGGCCAGACCATGGTAGCCAGTGGACAGCTTCACAGCAAGCTGCTTCCCTGAACCGCCAAAGCCGACAACGATCAAGATCCCCGAGGGAGCACCAAAGAGACCGATCCCCAAGACCCGAGAGACGGGTACTTGGCGATCCACGGGATGATGTGATCCGGAAAATGTTACATCGTCTGGAACAAGTCGAGAGGAACTCGGGCAGGCCCGAACCTAAATACGAAGCTATCCCTGATGATGGACCATTCACCAGCAGAATTCGGGACAATCAGATGCCCCGGGTATTCAATTTGCCTCACCCTTTAGAAATATACCAAGGTTCAGGAGACCCTGATGCTTTCGTCCGGAAATACAAGAGGGCGATGGAACTGAAAGGGGCCAATGAGGCGGCCTTGTGCAAGTGTTTTGAGGTAGCTCTAGGAGGTCCAGCCTCAGCTTGGTATAACTCTCTTCTTCCGAACTCCGTATCATCGTTCGGAGACCTGGCCACCAAATTCACCACACACTTCATCGGGTGCAAGAGATCGACGAAAAGGGCCATACAAATGTTCGACATCAAACAGAGACCGAACGAAGGAATCCGAGAATTCGTTGAAAGGTTCAACAGGGAAGCAGTACACGCGTCAGATCTGACGGACAACATCCGGATCATGGCATTCACAAAAGCACTCCTCCCCAATTCGCGCCTGGCTTATGAATTATCCCGGAAGAACTTCACTGACGTCGAGGAAATGTACGCAGTCACGCAAGAACATATGATTGCGCAAGAAATGTTGTCCCAGCGAGAAGGGAAGCAAGATAACAGAGACAATCGAGAGCAAAGGAGGGAGAACACAAAGAATGCAGTGGTCAGACATCCGGGGAACTGGGGAGGACAAAAGAGAACCTTCGAGAAAAGTCCGAATTTCACTCCCCTCAACTCAACTCGGGCTAGCATCCTCGCAGCCCTCCAGAGACAAGGAAGCGGGAACATCAGTTGGCCCAGGGCCATGCCGGAGGAAGCAAAGCGCAACCCTTCCAAGTACTGCCAGTTCCATAGAGACACCGGACATGAAACTGAGCAGTGCTATCAGTTAAAAAGGTACATTGAACATCTTATCAAAAGAGGTTCCCTGAGAGAATACTTGAAGATGCCTCGAAACGAAGAAACTTCCCGAAGCAAAGGGAAGGCTGAAGAAGACACATCGGGACCGAACAAGAAGAATAAAGAGAGGAAATCTCCACCCCAAGCAACCGGGGTACTGAACACCATAACGACCACCCTGGGCTCGAACGCAAGAAAGAGGAAGGCAAGGGAGATAGCCTCACTAAACTACGGGGATCCATCTTCAAGGGTAAAACGGGCGGACGGATCCGAAGTACGTTTCCCGCATTATGACCCGCTCATCATCACCCTCCGAATTGGAACCATAGATGTCAAAAGGGTTCTCTGCGACGATGGTTCAAATGCAGATGTATTGTTCGGGAAGGCATATGAAGGCCTTAAGCTAAAGTCAAGCAGGCTGAACCCCGTCCGAACAACAACCTATGGAGTGGGCCCGGACGAGCTGCCAGTGCTAGGCTCTATCGAGCTCCCAGCCATGTTCCTAGGAATCGGGCCTGAAGGTCAACCCCGCTACACAACACTAATGATCAAATGGCTGGTCGTCGATGTCCCCTCCGCCTACAACGCTATTATCGGGAGAGAAACTCAGGTGGCAATCCACATGAGAAGTGACGTGAAGTACCTCACCGTCACCTTCGATACAGATGAAGGCGACGCCTCGATCTACGTAAGCCAGAGGGAGGCCAAGGACGTCATGACGATAGCTCAGAAGGATTCGGGTCCGAGCTGCTCGAAGGAGGACAAGGAGACAACGGATACCGAAGACGTCGTCTTGGAAGGGGATAGGACCACAAGAATTGCGAAAGACATGCCCGAGGACAGTAAGGAAAACCTTGTAAACTTGCTTCAAATGAATAAAGACTTGTTCGCCTACTCTCCAAGTGATATGCCCGGGATCGACCCAAAAGTAATCCAACATATAAGACAGAAGAAAATAAACAATGTCCCATTCAAAAGGGCCTTCATCAAAGAGCAAATCTCGAAGCTTCTCGATGCAGGGGTCATAAGAGAAGTATCGTATCCCGAGTGGTTGAGCAATCCCGTAGTAGCAACCCGGGAAGACAGCGACAAATTACGTATGTGCATTGATTTCACAAATGTAAACGATGCTTGCCCGAAGGATTCATACCCTACACCACCAGTCGACAGGCTCGTGGATTCTACGGCCGGGCATGCAAGGCTCTCCTTCCTCGATGCTTACAGCGGTTACCATCAAATCAGGATGAACCCAGCTGATGAAGAAAAGACGTCTTTTATAAGCGACTCCGGCACACACTGTTATACCAGAATGCCCTTTGGACTCAAAAACGCCGGAGCAACTTACCAAAGATTGATGGACAAAGTGTTCTCCGGGCAGATAGGAAGAATTCTTGAAGTTTACGTTGATGACATCATTGTCAAAAGCAAGGAGGAAACTGACCTCGTCCGCGATATAGAAGAGGTGTTCGGGCAGATCCGAAAGTATGGACTCCGATTGAATCCGGACAAGTGTGTTTTCGGAGTAACATCCGGGAAATTTCTCGGGTTCATGGTGTCCGAGCGCGGCATCGATGCAAATCCAGCGAAGATCGAAGCTCTGTTAAACGCAAGGACACCTTCATCAATAAAAGACGTGCAGAGGCTTCTCGGGAGAATTACAGCCCTGAGTCGTTTCATATCTCGATATGGAGACAAGTGCCGCCCTTTCTTCAAACTCTTGATTAAGGAAGGTGCGGAGCCCGGTAGGATTGGGGTGAGCAAAGGGGAGAAAAAGTCCAAGGAAGAGAACGCAAAAGATCGAGCGAGATTCAGTTGGAATCCCGAATGTCAGAAGGCTTGGGAGGAAATCAAAGCTTACCTCTTGGAAATGCCTATGCTTCGACAACCGATCGAAGACAGACCCCTTGTTATATACTTGGCAGTAGGAGAAAAGGTTGTAAGTTCAGTCCTCGTTCAGGAAGACGACCAAGGAAAACAGTGGCCGGTCTATTATGTGAGCAAGTCATTGCATGGAGCCGAACTTAATTACCCGATGATCCAGAAAGCAGTTTACTCCCTGGTCCTCTCAGCCAGAAGATTGAAGCCGTACTTCCTCGGATTTTCCATTGTTGTCCGGAGTAACGTCCCTATCAAGGACATCCTAAAGCGAGTAGACCACTCCGGGAGATTGTCAAAATGGTGTGTCGAACTAAGTGAGTATGAAATCAAATACGAACCAAGGAGAGCGATCAAGGCACAGGCGTTGGCAGATTTTATCGCCGAATTGCCCCGAGAATCCGAGAGTGAAGATTCGTTGGACGAAAACAGTCCGGTCTGGACCCTACATGTAGATGGAGCTTCGGGATCAGACAGACAAGGTGTCGGGTTAGTTCTCGAAGGCCCCGAAGGAATGAGGGCAACCAAATCGATTAAGTT
Organism: Stellera chamaejasme; assembly: GCA_024586325.1. Taxonomy (NCBI): domain Eukaryota; kingdom Viridiplantae; phylum Streptophyta; class Magnoliopsida; order Malvales; family Thymelaeaceae; genus Stellera; species Stellera chamaejasme. The sequence continues at coordinate 22,180,258 of CM044984.1, read as the reverse complement.
CACTTTCCCAGTAACAAACAACGCGGCCGAGTATGAAGCCCTAATCACCGGTTTAGAACTGGCCAAGAAGGCAGGAATCCGGTCACTAAAAGCATGCAGCGACTCAAATCTTCTCGTCCAGCAGATGAACGGGGAGTACGAGATCAAGGAACCAAGTCTCAAAAAATACGCCGAAGTGGCTAACAAACTGGCCGCGGATTTTTCAGAAGCTGTGTATCGAAAAGATCCCGCGATCGCTTAACTCCGAGGCCGATCAGCTCTCGAAGTCGGCTTCCTATGATGAAGTAAGAAGTGAACCTTGCGTCAACTACTCTCGAATATGCAACATTACCTCGGGATGGAGGGTCCCCTATTGGAAGTACCTCGGCGAAGGAATACTCCCGGACAATCCCATCGAGGCCGTGAACGTTAGGAGGAAGGCAAGTAAGTTCGTGATAATAGGTGGCAATCTGTGCGAAAGGGATTCTCTTCTCCCTTGCAAAAATGCATCGGAGAAGGAGATACCGAGGACATTCTAACAGAAACTCACGAAGGCACCTGCGGGTCACACATTAAATCAGATGCGTTAGCTGCTGTCATACTGAGAGAAGGGTTCTTCTGGCCCACACTGAAGGAGGAAGCTAAAAAACTAGTTAACGAATGCAAGAAATGCCAGGAACATGCTCGAATACAACGAATTTCTTCGGAGTACGTGTCATCTTCGGAATACCCCATACCATTTGTCGTATGGGGAATCGATTTGATTGGGGCCTTGCCTGCGGCCCCCGGAGGACTGAAGTATTGCGTAGTCGCCGTAGACTATTTTACCAAATGGATAGAAGCCGAACCACTGGCAACAATTAAAGCTGAGAACGTACGGAAGTTAGTCTAGAAAAACATCATCTGCAGGTTCGGATGCCCGAAAGTTCTTGTAGCGGATAACGGTACACAATTCACTGACGGTGGATTCCAGGACTTCGCCGAGGAATTCGGAATCAAAATCCATTTTGCCCCGGTCGCCCACCCTCAGAGCAACGGACAAGTGGAAGTATCTAACCGAACGTTGAAAGATGGATTAAAAATGAGACTCGGGAAAGCAAAGGGGAAATGGCCCGGAGAACTCCCTCATGTTTTGTGGAGTTACCGGACCACACCCCGTAGGTCGACCGGAGAAACCCCGTTCTCCTTAGCATACGGAACCGAAGCCCTCATCCCCGTTGAAGTAACTAACTCTTCTCTCCGAGCAGAAGTGTTCGAAGAAAAAGCAAACGAACAGGGCTTGCGGACGAATTTGGATTTGCTCGAAGGAATGAGAGAAGAAGCAGAGCTTCGAAGAAAAGCATTCCGACAAAGGACTGCGTCTATGGCAAATTCCAGAGTCAAGACAAAAAATATCAAGGTAGGTGACTTAGTCCTGCGGCAAACTAAGTTGGGATCCCGGAGACCAAAAGGGGGCGCGTTCGCCCCAAACTGGGAAGGCCCATTCAAGGTTGTTGCCGAAGAAAGAAAAGGAGTTTACAAGTTGTTAGATCCCGAAGGGAGGGAACTAGTAAACTCTTACCATTCCTAAGAGTATTAAAGCGCAGTTGAGCAGTTGATCGGGGAAACAAGTGTTGGGCCAATCCCTGTAATATTTTCATTGATAAAGCCCAAGGCTGGGACAGCAAAAAATGGATTACAAAAAAAATACGCTAGTGAAGGTCCGCAAAGTCATCTACGGTGACTGGTTCGGGCGGCTGCAAAAATTCCTCGCCGTACCATGAGGGGTCTTCTTCGGGCTCGTCATCCCCGTTAAGCCCGGATAGATCAGCGTGAGGGTTGCGTTCAACAATTTGCTTCCTGGCCAAACAGAACCCGAAGGTAAATTTGTCGACCGCCATCCCTACCGAATCCTTTAACGCTTGACGAAACCTCGGGATACATTCCTGAGCTTTGGTGAGCTCGTCCCGAAGCTTCTGGATCTCCTCGTCCTTGGCCTTCAAATCTTGCTCGTCCCGAAGCCTCTGGATCTCCTCATCCTTGACTCTTAGGTCATGCTCATAATGGTTCCTCAGGTTGGTGAAGTCAACCTGAGATTTCTCTCTTTCGGCCTCAAGCTTCCAAATGTCGTCCTAGAGAGCATCCTCAGAGTTGCGACACTCTTTGACCGCGCCATGAAAAGAGGCTTCAGCCATGGCGAAGTCATCAGCTTCGGCTGGGCTGAGGTTGTCCCGAATATGGCTACCTTCGGGAAGCGCAAGTGAGGACGAGCTACGGGAGTGCCGTAGCAGCTGCTCATAGTGGTGGACTCGCTGGATGAGTTTGGCCACCACAGCTATAGCTTTTGTCGCCCGCTGCTCGGCTTCGGTCCGGATCCTGTTTGACGACCGGACAATTCGGGAGATCCACCCACTCATCGCTGCCATATGCACATCCCCAAAGGAAGGTTATGACCCCGTGATATCACCCCGAAAGTTCAGACGAAAAAATTGACTAAGTGATTACCTGGTACCCCAGGACGCCCAATTTTGCAGAAGCGACATCCAAGTCCGGGTAGAAGTGCTCTAAGGTCTCTAGAGTTCGAGCAGTGGTGGTCCCCTCCCATAGCTCGGGAGCCATATCCTTGGCGTCTTCGTCGTTCAGGATGTCCTGATCCTCGTGGATCAGCCACCCAGGCTCCCGGGGGATGAGATCATTCCCGAGGCGCGAGAGCTTTTCGTCCCTCAGTCGCCTTTTCTCTTCCTGGGACTCTTTCCAATCCGGACCTAACGTACAAAAATGAGATCGAACCACGTCATGTAGCGGGTCTTCGCCGAACATCCGGGAAAGATTCCCGAATAAGTTCCAAAAGTAGAGATTATGTAATTTCACAAACTGGTTACCTAGCTGAAACTCGATAGGCGTGACCTCCGGGGCGCGCTGCCCAGTCACCGGTGCAACCGTGAACTTCCCCCAAATCCTTCTGACCCGTTCGGGAGAATTCTCTAACATGTCGTAAACGTCATCCCGAGTAGGGTCACCTACAACGTGTACCAGAGATGGTACTCCCTTGGACGTTTTCTGAGGAGGTTGGACCACAATCTCAGCATCGACCGAATCACCCCTCTTCCGCTTTGGAGCCATGGTCCTTATTCTTCTTCACGTCCCGATAGATGGCGTTGAGATCGAAGTCGGACTCCATTTCTGCAAAGGAGGAAGAATTAGTTAATATCAGACGAATACAACGATGAACAAAAGAATGATATAAACCTTTGTTGAATTCCTCGAGGGATAGTTCACGCCGAAGACGTTGCACCAAGTCCAAGTCTCGGGTCGAAGGGGGAGATTCCCGGATGCCCAACTCCCACAAATCACCCTGGATGATACCCAAGTGGGTAAGGATCCCTTGGGTAATTAGCCTCCAGTACAAAGGAAAGGGAACGACTTACTTCAGTCCATCCCCGGGCCAAGGAGCAATAGTCCAGATTTTATTGTTGAACTGGTCAAAATTCTCCTTGGCGTCAGCCTCCTTCAGCAAGCGCCGAGAATTCTGCACGTCCGGAAGCCCTCCTACTTTCTGCGCTGTTTGCAGGCCCCACGACGCATCGGGCTCCATGAAGAAAAACTCCCGATGCCATCCCTTGCGGCTCGTAGGGCAGTTCCAAGCGAAATTGAATTTCACGGTAGGAGGACCCCGGGCACTGAAGAAGTAGAAGCAATTCCTCGGGATAACGTTGACCTTGTAGTACTGGAGGAAAGTGGTTATGGTGGGCTCTGTCCCGAACAGAGCACAAAGAATGAGGTAGGCGTTAATATGGCAGTAGGTGTTCGGGCTAAACTGGTTGACAGCTAGCCCGTGGGATTCCGCCAGTTGTCGGACGAATGGGTGCGGTGGGAAGCGAAGCCCGCACAACATCTGATCTTTAAAGATCACCAACCAGCCTTTCCCGGGCTCGTACACTCGGCATTCCGGAGAAGGTACCCGAGTACGAACCGTCATCGGGAAAAAGAAAGTGGACTGCCACTCCCTTATTAACTCCGGAGTTGCCTTGCTCCGGTAGTTCTCTATTTCGGACCACCAACCTTCGGGGACGTCGCCCTTGGTTTCTAAAAGGCAACCTGAGGGACGAACAGTAGAAGGGGTGGGAAAAGCAAGGGCCATTCTCATGTACCTCGGGTTAAAGGCCGGAGGAGAAAAGGTCGACCCGCTGGAAGAAGGTCGAAGGACGGGCTGGCAGCAGCAGCGTCAACCACTCGACGGTGGAGCCGATAAAACTGATGGATGGCCGACGAACCTCTGTAACCTTCCGATACAGTGGCTGCACTGAGAAAAGGGGGGAAGAAATCTTCTGGGTGAGATTCTTCAACAGTCCTCCACCTCTTGAAGATGTTAACCGCCTCCTGGAGCGAAGGATTATCCGTCGTGACTTTATTGTGAGAAAGAAACACGAATGATAGTGAATGACACTCAACTCACGTTTATAAAAGAAGTCCGGGTAGACGAAACGTCAAGTCATCTAATCCCCACCGTCGATTCAAAAAGTAGCAGTTGGGAGGATTATGAACCATCGCAGATCCCGGAGACAAGAAACCCATAACCGACTCAAAAGCCCGAACATTGTTCGAGACGAAAGGAGGACTTTGCATCCTCAATTTCCTGGACTTTATCGTCCGGGAAATACTTCAAAAGCCCGAACATTGTTCGAGACAAAAGGAGGACTTTGCATCCTCAATTTCCCGGACGTTATCATCCGGGAAATACTTCAAAAGCTCAAACATTGTTCGAGGGACGTTATCGTCCGGGAAATACTTCAAAAGCCCGAACATTGTTCGAGACGAAAGGAGGACTTTGCATCCTCAATTTCCCGGACGTTATCGTCCGGGAAATACTTCAAAAGCCCGAACATTGTTCGAGACGAAAGGAGGACTTTGCATCCTCAATTTCCCGGACGTTATCGTCCGGGAAATACTTCAAAAGCCCGAACATTGTTCGAGACGAAAGGAGGACTTTGCATCCTCAATTTCCCGGACGTTATCGTCCGGGAAATACTTCAAAAGCCCGAACATTGTTCGAGACGAAAGGAGGACTTTGCATCCTCAATTTCCCGGACGTTATCATCCGGGAAATACTTCAAAAGCCCGAACATTGTTCGAGACGAAAGGAGGACTTTGCATCCTCAATTTCCCGGACGTTATCATCCGGGAAATACTTCAAAAGCCCGAACATTGTTCGAGACGAAAGGAGGACTTTGCATCCTCAATTTCCCGGACGTTATCATCCGGGAAATACTTCAAAAGCCCGAACATTGTTCGAGACGAAAGGAGGACTTTGCATCTTCAATTTCCCGGACGTTATCGTCCGGGAAATACTTTAAAAGCCCGAACATTGTTCAAGACAAAAGGAGGAGTTTGCATCCTCAATTTCCCGGACGCTATCGTCCGGGAAATACTTCAAAAGCCCGAACATTGTTCAAGACAAAAGGAGGACTTTGCATCCTCAATTTCCCGGATGCTATCATCCAGGAAATTCTTCAAATGCCCGAACGTTGTTCGAAACGAAAGGATTCAAATGCCCGAACTATGTGGTCGAATTCCCGAACATTATTCAAGAAACAGGGATCACCTGCCCGAATCACGCATTCAGAAGCTCGAACGTTGTCCTTAATAAATAAATAAAAATTTTGGACTCCTTCTAGTCGGCCAAAAGTGCTGAGGGGGGACTTGATGGCCGCCAGGCCTAATCCGCACAAAAGGCCTAACAAAAGGCCCAAGCATAAGCCCGAAATAAGGGCCCCATTAAAAAACTGTTAAATATGCACGAGGACCTTGCCAGACATAAATAACCCGAACTATGCTTAAGGAAGTTCTCGAACCATACTTCCTGAAGTACGTATAGACACGCACTCTAAGCGCATTCTAAGACATTATCACCTCATATTGAGATATTACAGTAATACCACTCAGATCTGGAACTATAAATACATTCATTATCTACACCTAAAAGGGTAACGTTTTAACAACCACTTGATTGCATTCGTCAAGACACCACCATCACAGAGGACCTCTCCTCTATTTCCCACCAATCTCGTCTTAATACTCAGAATCAACCTGATGACGTCTGTTAACATCAGGACACGTCAGCACAACCGGAATGTGGCGGTTACACACACAGATCCGCCACCACTATGGCTTCTCTCGAAACCCTATTTATAGGTTGGGAAATGACCAAAATAATAAAAAAATAACAAATAAAATTAAAGGAAGAATTAAATATATACTAATTGTCCAATTTATTTCTAGCATTAGTGGACAATTGATTAGTTGAAACCTTTGGTATTGCAAGGTGTAAATTTTATGAAATAATCCATTCTCCTCCAACTTCTTTCATCTTGTCACTTGACTCCTCCAAGTTTCCAAAGTGCTTTGTTCTTCTTGGGCTCAAATTATGATGAAGAAGATTTGGGTCACTCTTCCTTCACGTTCCTTGGGGTTAGCTCTTGAGTCCTTAAAATTCAAGAAAGTTGCAAATACGTCACTAAGTAGATTCTCATCAGGATTATACATCCCTAGAGGCTCTAATTAGATTTTAGCTTAAATGCTAAAGATAAATGATGAGGGAAGGTAGGAGATACTCTAGGATTTTGAAATAGTTTAAACTCTCTTTGATTAGAACTCTCTCATTTTTACTATTTATTCACTTCCTCTAACCCTATCCATGATGAAATTATTTATGCTATATTTTCATTATTTTCTGTCCATGTTGAAGGATTAATATCATCAAAATTGATATTATTGGAAGGTGATTCAAATAAGAGCTGACGTGGCTCAACGTGTTGAGCGAAATGCGGGGTTCAACCTCCTCAATTCTCTCAACGATCAAATCTAGTTTCAGCTGATATTTAAAGTAGTCAAGGATGCTCCAGAGCTCTCCTTGAAGTCTAGAGTCTATATATTCAATAAGACTTCAACAATCAATAAGACAGGCCCATCGAAAACACTTTGAGAGAGAAAGTGTTAGGATTTTGGTGTACCTCATGAAAACCATTAGGTTCTTAGTGTGCTTTGTGAAAACTAAGATCGTCAGTGTAGGAATTCCGAATCTCAATGAAATGCAGCAGAATAAACATAATTCCCCACAAGGATCTATGTAGAACTGGGCAGTATAGATGTTTAAAATTGTTACCTTTATTAGCAGCTTTCCTTCACGATTTAGAGCTGGAATCACCACTCTCTATGTGTATACACACACAAGCTATTGTCCAAGGACCACCAACCTCCAAGATGGTGCAAGAGTTCTTCTCTTCTTACACTGTGCTAGCAATGGAATAATCTCTAGGAGAGAAACAGTAAAGTGGTGCAAGAGGAGAGAGAGAGAGAGAGAGAGAGAGAGAGAGAGAGAGAGAGAGAGAGAGAGAGAGAGAGAGAGAAAAGAGAGAACTGCTCAGAGTCCGGGAACTGATAGAGGTTTGATTGTCTCTGTTACACCCACCCCCGACGTTCTGTAATTTTTTCTGTTGAATTTCGACCGCAAGTTCAAATTCTGTAATTATCATATCACAAACGACTTGTGATTAATTAATGGAATTTAGTATTTGGGAGTTAATTTGGAGTTATTTATAAGTGTTTTACACATTGCATAACATTTATTGAGTTCCGGGACGTTTTGCCAAAACTTAGTGTCAGGAGGGGCAAAATGGTCACCGAAGAAGAAAAGTTGGAAAGAAATAACATGTTGATTACTTCCTAAGTTGTCTGGCGCTTTTTAAGTGAGTGGAGGAAGATATTTGTGGATATTTGTCCCCATTTCTTACTTATTTCTTTTTATTCCATAAATGAGATAAGTTTTTAAGTCCATCACTCTCTTACACCTTTCCTCTACCCATACCTTCTCTTTTTACCCATCCCTTCCATCCTCATCCACACAATCAGCTATCACCACTCATTTTTAGACCATTCACTCTCTCGTTTACTTCAAATTCATCACTTATCTTCATCCATTATTGAGCAAAAAAAAACAAAGCACCTCTCTTCCTTTGCTGCCAGCAAACTTCTTCCCTCTTTCACAGCGTTTCTGCTCTAGTAAACGTCTGAATCTGCTCTTGAGGTCTTCAGAGAAAATCTTCATCAAGGTCTTGGCTACAACGTTTCAGAAGGAAGCAAGAGCCAAAAGTGAAAGGAAGGTCCCCAAAACCTTGGTACAATCCGACGGATCCAGCAGAACTTTTGGTTCCAAAAACCATTTCTTGAAGTTTTGAGTTTGGAATCTCAGCAAGCATAGTCCTACCCTTTCCTAGGCTTCCCAAATTAGTAACATTCAAGGTATGGTTGAGTTATTTGGTTGAATCTTCATGTTCTTTGAAGTCAAAACATGAAAGAAAACTCATCCATCTTCTTTGTTCTTCATGGCCGAAACTTCAAGGACCTTTTGGTGATGGATTTGTCTCAACTCCTACTCATCCTAAGCTAAGCTACAAGTATTATCAAGATGAGGATCCTCCTTGGTAACTTTTATGAATTTGGTTCATTGATGACTTTGATCTTCAAGTATGTTGTTGTTGTTGGAAGTATGATGAACATACTTTGTTCTTGAGAAATCATGGAAAAACATGTGAATTTTTGGGTGAAGGCCAAATTATTGGATGTATTTTTCCAATTTCAGCTGATATTTAAAGTAGTCAAGCATGTTATAAGTATGTTTAACATGATTTTAAGTTGTTGGAAAGAGTTGGGATTTATTTGGTGAGTTTTGGTGAAGAGGCCGAAATGTTGATGATGATTCTATGATGATTTTGTGAAGTTGAAATGTTGAAGAAAGTAGTTAAATCATGTTTTGGTGAAGAAGATGTGATTTAAGTGGTTAAAGTACAAGTTTGGAAAGTTTAGGGGTAAAAATGAAAGATGGCCGAAAGAGTAAGGGTGTAGCCGAATTTTTGGTAATTTTGGAAAAATTAATTGTGTGAAAAAGTTGACAAAATTGAGTATTTTGTAACTTTGTGGAACTTAAGGGCTAACTTGAAAGTTTTTAAAAAGTTTAAGGACTAAAAGTGTAATTATGGAGAAGTTAAAGGAAAGATAGTCACTTTAAGTTATGGAATTAATTATGGACACTTTAAGTATAAAGTTGTCAGTTTCTACAACTTTGTGAAGTTTTGGGCAAGATTGCAAACTTCTAAAAAGTTGGAGGACTTAAGTGGTAATTTTGTATAAATTCCCAAAGTAACGAACTTTAGTTAGTTAACTAGAGTTATGTTGTGTTTCTGACTCTGGCAGATTAAATCTGCATTTCTGTGGATACTACTGTGGAGCGTCTGGGGGCCACAGTAGATTATCCGTTTCTGCTAAGGTAAGGGGTTTAGCTTTCTTAATACGCAATGCAGTTCAACTTATGTGTATTAGGTTAGTTATGGGCTAGTACTCGGGTCGAGGGTGGGGCCCAGCGACTCTCGGGGATAGTCACATGGTACATAGCGGTTTGCAGGTTTTTATTATTATTCTGGACTTCATGCTTATCGAGGGTCGCTGACGGACCCACTCTCTGTTATGTTTTTCTGGACTTATGCTATATCGGATATGCTTATCGGGGGTCGACGACTGACCCATTTTCTGTTCTGTGTCGGCTTTATGTCGCTTCCTATTCTGACAGTTAGGAGCAGATCACCCCTCGCTGGTACCATGCGTTCTGATCCCGATAATCGGCGTGAGCTTAACAAGCCGCCGTAGGGTGCTGTCTGTGGTCTGGGACCACTTGTAGGGAAAGTACCACCAGCCCGATGGGACTTCTGAGCATCATGAAATTTGCATATCATATTCCTGTTTATACTTAGGGTTGTATTATCTGCTAGTTCATTGCATACTAACCTTTTATGCAGGGAAAAACACGTTTTTTAAAAGTTTTCCCGTTATCGTACCTACCCCCTTACGGGTTCTTTCGAGAACTCACCCCCATATATTAAACATTTTCAGGGGATCTTGCCAAATAACCTGCGGGGTAGATCTCCCGCAGTGATCATTCTGCATTCTGTATTTTGAGAGGTATATTTCTGATTAAGTTTGGGGATTATTCTCGTTAAATCCTTTCTGTGATCTGTCGGTTAAATTTACACGTTTAGTCTGACATTAATTTCTCCTGTTTATGTTTAGCAGCAGCAGCGGTAGTTAGCGAGGTATAATCCGCTTAATGGCTTGGCTCTGTAGGCATAGTATTTCGATATCCTGATAGTATGCATATTAGATACATTTAGTATTCTGATATCCTGGACTGTATATTATTTGTAGGGAGTTTCCGACCCTACAAAGAGGGCGGAACTCCTTTTGCATGTATTACTTATTATCTGTTTTCCACGTGCGCGATATTCTGTAAAACCACTAACGTGTTTCGGGTGCGGGCTTAGGACTAGTAAGACGTTTTAAAAACTGCAAACACATATTAACCTTAAACTTGAAGGAAAACGTTTAAGGGACGGGTTTCGGGTCCACAACCCTTTTAAGAGGAATTCCGTATTCACCCGCCGCCGATACTTCCAACTTCCGCAACAAAGACGCTTCCGCCAGCTTTCGGGGGCGTTAGCGTGACAGTCTCTCTGAGACTTGACCTAAGGGGTGCATAAATGGCCCTATTTATTGCCAATTATGCGCCTCGGTCCAATATTCTTCCCTTTTTGTCACATAAGTCATCAACTTTCCAAAAGTGTCACTTACCTCTTTTCACTTCCAACTTTCGCCTTTTACTCTTGAACTCTTGTTATGCGTGTGACCTCATAGGTTCATGTTAAGTTAGCAGTAATTATGAATCTCATTCATAATTACAAGCTATGAGCTGTGTCTAGCAACACATCGCAGCTACCCAACTAACGAAAAAGTTAACCGAAGTGACAGAACCTCCTCTAAGGTAATTATTCTCTCTATCTATTTATGGAAAAAACACTACTGGTGAACAGTGGCACAACCGATTGGGTTGTGCCACGTCATTCATTATATTTTTTAAAATATTTTTTTAAAATTTTAAAATTTAAAATCTTAAAATTTTAAATCATATTTATTATTATTTTAATTATATTTATTATGTTAATTTTTAAAATTGGTATTTTTTATTTTTTTAGTTTTTAAATAATATTTAATATTTATTTTTTAATTATATTTATTATGTTACTAATAGGAAAAAAATTGTTAATTTTTAAAATTGGTATGAAATTGGTAATTTTGAAAATTAATATAAAACCAATTACGTTGTGTCACGTCATCTATATTTTTCTGCATTTCTTTCTTTTAAAGTGTGTTCATTTACTATTTATATAGGAAAAGTTTGTAAATTTGGAAAATGAAATGAAATTTGTGAGAGAAAACATTTTTTAGAGAACATTGTTTTGACGTTTATTCTAATTATTATGTGTATTGGTCCTCAAAATTTTGGAAATCTGAGTTTTTAACTAGGCTAAAGATTTTTTTATCTACAATCATTATTACTTATTTTCTCTTTTATTTCATGAAAGTAGACCACAAATATTTGGTAGTTTAGTTGATGAATACGCACCTCATCCATCTTGTTTCTTCGCTTCTTCTTCATTTTGGTTGCTTTAAAGTGTGTTAGTTAATGCTATTTATGGAGATCGAAAGTTTTGATAATTTTGAAAGTGAATATAAAATTTGTAAGAAATATAGTTTTGTGGATTCTCTTATTGATGAATAATACCCTCAATATATATATATATATAGACAAACTCCATTACTTACCTTTAACTATTTTGAAAATAGAGCATTGGCCCCCGACCCTAAATTTTCAAAACATCATTAAGTGTAGTGTCGTTTTTTTGTACGAGAGAAAATTCCATTACAATTTATAACTATTTAGAAAGTAACATGTCATCAAAGTTTCAAATCTTATGGCATGGTTTTTTCCCTTCTTTGAGTGTTGATGATTTTAACGAAAAGTAATAATGTGTAATTAGTATTTGTATTTAAAACTCTATACATATACATAAAATTTTATATAAATAGTATCCACCTAATGAGATTGTGTCACCTCATCATAATTTAGTGATTTTATTTATTTGTGTTTCAAATTGTTTAAGAGACTAAATCTCTATTTTACTTTTATTTCTTATTATTTTGCGTTTGGTCTTTAATGATTTAGACTTCATATGATAAAATGTAAAAATTCTTAGACCTAATTTTTTCACCCATAATAATTATATACTTTATCATTTATTTCATAAAAATATACATTTATTTCACTTAATATTACATTCTTATTAAATTCTTATAAAGTATTGCAATTTACACCGCTACGAAGTGCGGGCAATTAAACCTTGTTATCATCTATGATGTACTTTATTGTGCTCCTTCAAACTAATTCTTTGGTTTGAGCCAAGGTAGGAAATTAGTCACCATTGTCTGCATTCAACCGTGACTATGAAAATATGTCCAATAGCTAAGGAGCGTTGAATCCTATTTTAGTCAATGATAGTCCAACTCGATGATATCGCTAACTTCTCCAAAACTAGTCTATTCCACTTCTATCAAAAGCGGTCTTTACCAGAATCTAGACAAGTTGCTCACATCAGTGGATCTTCATCACTTCAACTCCAAGAACATCTAGCACGACGACCACTAAGATATATTAGTGTCGTAAATGCTACGTGATTCACACAATGATCTAATATGGGTCAATCCGAACACTCTGTCATGTAATCGTAGGTCAGAATCCATCCCATGGATTCTTCCCCTACGCTAGTCTCGCGCACATTATAACAAACCGTTAGTTCACCATAATGCTCGACTAGGAATTCTTTAGAAATATCGTATATTTCAAGGGTAACATTAAATGTTCGTTTAGTTCTAAAAGTGTAGTAAATAATAGACATAACGTATGAACAATACCTATTATTATCAAATCATTTTCGTGTCCCAAACTAATGAATAACTGATTGGTGTCAGGGCATAACTCTTACAAACTCTCACTTGCACTAATACCAATCACTCATGTCTTTTACACCCATGGATACATTGTGACTATTATGCTTCTACTACACTAGGGCCTTTGTAATGTCTGTGCCCACCCTCAACATGTTTACATCACTTTGGTCTATGATCTCTCTGATCAAATGATAATATCGGAGAATGTGTTTGGATCTTTTGTGAGAACGTGGTTCCTTATCCTGGATGATAGCTCCACTGTTAGACTTTAATAGGTCCAGATGCGGTGGGGACCACTCCAAGTTCCTTCATGAACATCTTGATATAAACAGTTTCCTTTGCCGCATCTGAAATGGCAATATACTCTGCTTCCATTGTAGAGTCAGGTACTGTTGACTTCTTGGAGCTTCTCTAACTTACAACACATCCATTAAGGCAAAATACATATTCAGACTGCAATTTGAAGTCATCTAGGTTGGTTTGGAAGCTTGCATCTGTGTAACCCTTTACACGCAGGTTTTTATCACCTACATAGATCAAGAATTTATCCTTGGTCCTTCTCAAGTATTTTAGGATATTCTTAACAGCCACTTAGTGTGCCTCACTTGGGTGCGACTGATGTTGACTTGTAATACTAAATGCATGTGACACATCTAAACGAGTATATACATGGCATACATGATGGAAGCCATAGCATATGCATATGTTATCCTTTTCATCCATTACTTCTCCTCTTGTGTTTGTGGTCACTATTTCTTGGAGAGCGTTATGTCATGGGTCATCGGCAGGTATCCTCTCTCGGATTCCCCCCCATTCTGAACCTTTTCAGGACTTTGTCTTTATATCTACTTTGACTAAGGTCAAGCATCTTCTTCGATCTATCTTTATAAATCTTTATGCCCAGTACATAGGATCCTCGGGTATGTCATTCCCTATCAACAGTATGTCATCCACATACAACACTAGAATGGCAAGCATACTCCCACTAACCTTCTTTTATACATAAGGCTCGTCTTCATTTTTTTATAAAGTAAAAACTTTTGATGGACTCATCAAAGCATAGATTCCAGCTTCTAGAAGCCTATTTAAGCCCATAAATGGATCTCAACAGTCTGCATACCTTATGTGAATTTTCCAGATATTCAAAACCCTCGGGGTGTGTCATATACACTACCTCGGTTAATTTTGCATTAAGGAAAGCCATTTTGACATCCATACTCTAGATCTAATAATCATGGGGTAAAGTGCACAGATAGTCCCTTATCTTTCACTATTGTCCTAATCAGGTCATACTTTAAGAATTTTTCCTATTAGAATCCCTTAACTTTGGTTTTTTGTCTCAATCATGTCCTATTTCATTAAGTGACTGTTAAATGTAACGGATTTTAGGGGAAATGATAAGTCTTGTGACTAAACTTTTTATATTTTTCACTTTAAACCCTAAACTTATAGATCTAACTATCTACCCACCCCACCTAACTCTGGTCAACACATCCGGCCTCGACCGACCACCACTACCACCTTCACCCTCTGACGTAATCTATAAGTTTAGGTTCAGTAATTAACGTAATCGATTGGGTAGTGTATTTCCTGAAGAGCTCGGCGTATGGCGTGGCGGTTTGGTAGTATGGCGTGATCGTGGCGAACGAGATCATGCTCCGGTTCTTGAGCTAGGTGATGACTTCGCCGATGTAGGGGGCAAAGTTCTAGTGGTCCTGTCGATTGAAATTCTCTTAATCGATGTCGATGCCGTCGAGGTAGTAGGTTTCAATAAGGTTTTTTATTGAGGAGAAGGTGGCGGAGATCAAACGATCGAGGTGTTCGGGCTTGTACCACCACAGGATTCTATCACCGACTGACCAGCTGTAGAGGCTCGCGTCTCATCCACTTTAAAATGCGTGTAAAAGTTGGTAATTCGACATTCTAATAGAGTTGTCAGTTTGGTGGGGGAGAATTCCATAATCATTTATCTTTCATATTATGCAGAGCAAAGAATTTCACGGTAGACACGATAGCTGGAGTTAGGGAATCTTCCTAGTATGACGAGAACACACCTTGTTGGGTTGGGTCGGAGGATCCAGGGTCGACGGCAAAGCTCGGAATGAAATGGAAGTTGATGCCATGGAGGATCAGCACTTGGTTTAAGACGAAGGTGATGGCGGTGCCGGTGGCTCTGATCTAACTTATAGAATCGTGGTGATCGAGGCCGGATGTATTGACCGAAATTAGGTGGGGTGGGTAGATAGTTAGATCTATAAGTTTAGGTGTAAAGTGATAAATATAAAAAGTTTAGTCATAAGACTTATCATTTTCCTTAAAAATCCATTACATTTTACAGTCACTTAACGAAATAGGACATGATTGAGACAAAAAAACAAAGTTAAGAGATTCCAATAGGACAAATTCTTAAAGTAAGACTTGATTGTGACAATAGTGAAAGATGGACTATCCGTGCACTTTACCCAATAATCATGGTATGCAGCTATAGCCAACAAGATTCTTGTTACCCCTTCGGCGGAAGCTCACATGATACAGAACGCCCAGTGGCGTGAAGTGGGAACCATAATCAGGGAAACAGTAAATAGAGTTCCCTAAGTGTGGTGGTTCAGACCTAGCCCGATAAATTTTTTTCTTTTTACTCTGCTAATGTTTTTCATTGTGATGCAAGTAACCAAGATCATCTGAACACAAACATGCTTATGCACATTTATATATGCTTATTAACACAAGCTTTGTCACGCAGGTTCCAATATGCAGCAGAACATGAGCAATCCTCATAGATACACATAAGTGATGCAACACATATTCACTTGCATGCGTTTACATATACAGAGCCCAAAACCTAGTATTCAGGATACCTACGCTTGTGGAGGGATCTAGCGCACCAAGATCCTCAAAATGCAACTTTGCGTAGGTCACCCGCTACTACTAAACAGATAATAGAAAACAACCGTCAAGAACTCATAATGTGTTCAGGTGAGAATCGGATTGTGCAGAAGGTCAAAAACCTCAGTCGGGGCTACCCTTTTTCAACTCAGAAGACAAACTCGAAAATAGTAGTACCTGAAATCAAAACACCTAGAGACTCTACTCCACGGGTTTCTTATCAGATGAGCCTGAAAAGGTGAACAAATGTAAGGGTGAGTCCTCGTCAAAAACTCGATAAGGGTTAGACATAGGATAAGGATTTTCGAAGTTCGGAATATTCCAAACTAATACACTGCATAAGAAAAACACAAGCACAAATGGACAATAAATATACGATAATAACAATAATAATAATAGTAACGAAAATGTTAGTAAATCTGAACAAATCGGCAGACCTCTGAGGCTTTTAGCCTTACAAAAGAGGATTTTTCAGAACAAATCAGATTAACCGATATCGTATTTTTCTTGAGGCTTGGAACCAGCCCGGGGTCCGGATTCCCTACTGCTGACAGAATGGAACAGTATAACAGAATTTATAGAAGGAAACTTGCTGGAAAAGATACCCTGAAGCGTTTACCTACACACCCGAGCCTATGTCATAAACTAAGTTCCGTATCACCGGGCCTCACCCTCAACTCGAACTTAGCCCCAATTTACCCCGACATGCATATTATAATTATCTTAGAATGCGAGTCGGGAAAATCGAACCCTTACCTTACACCAGTAAAATCCTAAAACCGAGCTTCCGTTCAGATTCCCAGGAACTGATTTCGGCAGAGTTTCGGCTTAATTTATGCCCAAATCTCTATTGAAAATTCATCAATAGAACACATAATATACGCTCAGGAACCATAAAATCACATATCCAAGTGGCTCCGCCACGCACTTTTGAAAATTAAGACATCAACAGCTTTTCATACGTAATCTCATTTACATAATCTGATCCGTAAAAGTATGTAACTCTTCACCGTGAATAACATATATGATTACCTCTTCACGAATCAACCTTGGTTGCCATGCGAGAAAATCGAAACCTATTTCGGCAAAGATTCTAATCGTTTCAGCTCAAATCCCTTTTCAAAACTGATCAAGAAACACGTATACAACACTTAGAAGCCAAGAAATGAACCCCTTATTGGCGCCACAAATATGTCAAAAAAATCCCAAAATTAACGGCTTTCAAACGTAGCCATATTTGAAAAATCTGATCCGTAGGATTTTCATAACTTCTCACAAGGATTAGTTGAGTATATTTATGACGAGTGTTTTACACGTGTATAACTTAAGCACAATATCATGTAATAAAATTCATTCAACCTCAAGTGCAAGGTGTGCAATTATAGTAGGGTGAGTAGGGTCGAACCCAAGAGATTGTAGTGCAATTGTAGTAGGGTGAGTGGGGTCGTATCCAAGTGCAAGGTGTTTTTGGATTTAGATGACAAGTGATAAGATTGATGATAAATCTAAATTAACTAAGTATACTTCTAACACTAATGCGTATAAAACTAGGATACAATGCAACATACAATTATGAATAATAAAAGTTCCTTAGGGTTAGTTAGAGTTGAGGTTACTAGATAGGGTGTTTGGTTGTGATATATGACAAGTTAGAGGAGTTGGATAATTAACAAGTTCTAACCTCCTAAGTTAGAACCATCTTCTTCATAGAAGACCAAGTAGAATCTCTTCACTTGCATCAACTATGGAGGCATTAAGTTTAGCCAAATGATGTCTCCTAACACCCTAGATTATCTTCTCAAATAATTCTAGAGTATCTAACCAATTTTCTTTGATCAATTCAATAAAATGCTCTCTCAAGCATTTCATCGAACACTTGGTGGGCATGGTAGAGTAGTTGGCCTTCTACTCTACCTCTATCTTCCTTAAGCCCAAGAAAATGCTACTAATCATGCAGAATCAACAACCAAACAACTATAATTCATCTAGCAACACAACAACATGCTAACCATCCCTAAGGATGATAAACTAATCAATATTCAAGCGATCACGAAAATCACAAACAACTATGAACAAAAATGAAAGTAGAAGTTAAAGAAAAAGGAAGAAGCTAGAAAATGGTCTTCAAGTCTTTAATCCTTCATAAACATCCTCAAATTCATAGATAATAAAGAGGGAGGAGAAAAGAGAGCTCAAGAACCCTAGATGGGTTCAAGAGTGATGTGATCACAGTTATTGAACTCGCGATCAAACCATTCGCGGATCTAGCTTGGCGGAGGCGGACTCAACAATCGAAACAAGTTTCGGCCAAGTGAACCTCCTCACTACGAGGTGAGGCAATGCACTTGATAATGCCTGGGAAAGGAGATGAGATCTAGCACCTCTTGATTACGAGATCAAGCAAAACTAGATATTATAGTTGAATCCTCTTGCATGGATAACAAAGGAAATGGAATTGCAAGAAATTGCCTTCCTATGTCTTGAAGCAGATTTGGGGCCTCGCGCGCTTGGGGTTGTGCGCCATTTTGAGCTGACGAAGTCCTTGCAGGGATGTCCTCATCAAACCCTCTTTTACATTTTGGCCCCAAAACTTTGCAAAGTTGCGATTTAGTCCAACCACAACTTGCATAACTTTCAAACGGTACGACCAACCGTAATGAAATTCGGACACCAACTCCGGGACTTCATAACACACAGAAAACATATTCAACATGTTTGATTGAAGTCCCGATATTCACAGAAATCAGAACACGGTCGTCAAATGTACATAAATTACCTCGAAAGTTGCCCCGGCACGTGGCGGCTATAACAATCTCCTCCCTTAGGAATCTTGGTCCTCTAAGAGGGTCCTCGCCTCTCGATACTCTTCGGGGTATCGCTCCATCATATTCTTCTCGGTCTCCTAAGTCGCCTCCCAGTCAAAGTGATGTGACCACCGAACTTTGACCTTGAATTAACTTGTTACAGAGTTTCCGAGTATCCCGAGCAAGAATGGCAACCTCTCCTGGTATGTCAAATCCGGTGGCAAATGAACCACCTTCGCAAGAACAGTCTGAATCGGATCCAACAGACACTTCTTGAGCATACTGACGTGGAATACGTTATGGACTGCAGACATGTCGGGTGGCAATGCCAGACGATAAGCTACCTTTCCAACCCGCTCAAGGATCTCATATGGACCGATATATCTGGGGGCAAACATGCCTCGTTTACCAAATCTGACGATTCTCTTGATCGGCGCCACTTTCAGCTATACCTTATCACCCACCCTAAACTCTAGATCTCTCCGATGTTTGTTCACTTATGAGGTGGTTCTATCTTTGCAGCCTTCAACCGTGCTCGAATCTTCTTAATTTTCTGCGTAGTCTCCTTGATAATATCTGGACCTAACTCCACTCTGTTTGATGCCTCTATCCAGCAATGAAGTGTCATACACCTCCGTCCATACATAGCCTCTAATAACTATCGTTATACGAGAACTCTTCCAACGGAAAGTGTTCATCCCAGTCACCTTTGAAATCTAATGCACAACTCCGCAAAGATATCCTTGAATCTAGATAACTCAAGAATTAAAGATCTTTAAGAATCTCAATTACATGTTCATATTCATACGAGTTCATGATTTACACGGAAGATTCATAGGCATGATACAACAAATAATCATGCGTCATTTACACAAGAATATACAAGAAATATAAATCACAAGATCAGAATGAACCCGAGATATTGGTACCTTTCACCTTGGAAAATAGCTAAAGGAATTTATAATTCTTTGCTCCTTAAACGTAAGCTCCTTCCTTGCTTGATGATGATTTGCCTCTTTGAGAACTCCTTGTGGTCAAGGCGGAAAGGTTGGCTTTCGAGAAGGAGAAGAAGAACGGACAAGAGGATGGCGCCAAGAGGAAGAAAGTGTTGAAGTGAACACTTTGCAAGTTCACACTTAATCACCCAAAAACTCACAAGAATGGCGCAAAAGAGGAGAAGAAGAAGAAATGTGTAGACAAGTGTGTTCTACATGGCCATTTCACTCACTATTTATAGGTGAAGAAATGGCCATTAGAATAATGTCATTAAGTAGGAATAATAAAGCTTTCCACTAACTTTAATATTTCCACTAAGACATTAAGAATTCCACTAAGGCATAAATTATTCCACTAAGGCTACTTAAATATCAATTTCCACTAGCCATTTATCACTTATGATAAATAAACTAATTACCTTAAAATAACAACATAAAAAACGCCATTTACATAAAATGACATGAAATGTAGTTATTCAATGAAATAAGGTACATACACCTTATTACCAATAATTTCACCAAAGTACCTATACTTTGATGAAAAGATCTTTAGGTGGAAATAGATATAAAGTGAGGTTTGAAATTATACACAATAATTCCAAACAATTCCAATTCACACATCTGAGCTACTTTAAGCTCTTTAGTACACCTTTACCAAAATACCAATACTTTGTTAAACGGTGAGCTGATTGTTTCTTCTTCTAATTTGAACTCACAACTACTATAAGTTGTGGTGAGTAGGAATACTAACTCATGAAGTTCTTAGTGCGCTAGAGAATTCCAACAAACTCCCATTCGAACTAAGATACTTCTTAATAACAACTCCCACTCGAAAACAAGTTTCTCCAACTTAAGCCAAATCAAGACGAATTTATATAAAAGGTGTTAAGCGTGCAACCTCAAGGCACACACACATCAAGTCTCTTTCACTGTGGTTGTTAGACTCACAATGAAAGATTGTCCTCTCCACAATGTTCTTTGAACTTTTCAAGTATTTCTGTGTTTTGTTTGAACTTCTTCAAACAACACTTGAACTTATCAAGTTTACCTGAACTTATCAAATTTTGCCTTATAAACCCCAGACACAATAAAACATTTTTTTAATCACAATTAGTCTCTTTTATGAATTTCAACTATTTGAAATTCATGATTGTATTAAGCAACTGAGATCTCATTATCAATACTCACAAGTCAATCTCTCATACACATAGTATGTGGGCCCAAGATTTAACTATAGAGTTTATGTATCATATACCAGTGTCTTTCCTATTAGCTTGAACCACTTAGGTAATTGTAACAACTTGACTACCTAAAAGGAGGATACTCCAGCCTTATTTCCACTAAGGCCTTCGACAACCAATTAAAGTAGTCTCATTGATACAATTCACTAATAGTAAGCTAAAGTCACTAAGAGTTTATGTCAAAGAATCTCATACTAAGTAAGAACAAAGACAACTTACTTACATTCTTTCTTTGGTTGCATTTCATGGTCATGGAACTGTAGGAACACATCCTTGATGAACATACTTTCATCAAGGAACACATCCTAAGGAACACATCCCAGTTCCATATGAACTCTAATACTGTGTTTTATCTACACCACTCCCACTGGAATGATGTCACCACTGTGGAGGGGTGTGTCATTTTCTCCCTCTTAAAACACTATTAGTGTACTCCTTTTAACAAATAAATAGGAGGACATGTCACAATCCATGAAATATCTCTAAGTAAGCCCCAGCTCACTTCAATCATAGGCTAGGATGTATGGTGGTCATACAAACACGATGAACTTATCATCTCATCTTGATATTTGCTTAATCAAGGTGACATTTAGTTAAGGTGTCTTGTGATGGTCCAAGACTCTCACTCAAAGTATAACCAAAGAACACATCCCGGGGAACTTATCCCATTAGTTACATGTTTCATAAAAGAAACAACACACTTTAAGTCCTTAACCGTCTCATCCCTAATCCACCTAGGATTAAAGGCGAAAGACCTGTATGAGAAAGTCTTTCTATCCTATGTTTGACATGTTCATATTTTCGTTATGTTTATAGAAGATTGAACAAAGTATATGAAATGATAAATAGACAACTTTATTAATCATCTCATCATATCTTACAAAACATGTGTGACACCCAAAGATGATGAAGTGCATACCATCATACTATAATCTACATAGACCCATTGCTCGAACATGACGAGCATACACAAGAGGTGGCAAAGGCTTAGTGAGAGGATCTGCCACCATAAGGTCTGTAGAAATGTATTCTATCCTAACTTCACCATCTTCAATTGCATCCCTTACAAAATTGTACTTCAAGCTGATGTGCTTGGTTTTCCCATGGTACTTTGGATCCTTAGTGTAAGCCATAGCCGCCATACAATCACTAAAGATAGTAATAGGCTCAAGCCCGTTACATGCTATAAGTATGTCATCAACATATAATGTCATAATAGCATAGTTGGATTCAGATGAGAACAAGTAGACACAATGGTCCTCATGCATCATTACAAAACCATAGTTTGTAATTGCATTATGGAACTTCAAGTACCACTGTCTAGAAGCCTGTTTAAGACCATAAATAGACTTTACAAGTCTACATACCTTGTTGTCACAACCTTCTTGAACAAATCCTTCAGGTTGTTTCATATAAATCTCTTCACTCAAATCACCATTGAGGAAGGCAGTTTTAACATCCATCTGATGTAACTCCAAATCCAACTTTGCTACAATAGCATGTAATATTCTGATGGAATTAAACTTCACTACAGGTGAGAAGGTATCCTGAAAATCAATACCCTCTATCTGTGCGAATCCCTTCGCAACCAACCGTGCCTTGTATCTCTCGATACTTCCATCAGAATTCCTTTTAATTTTAAGCACCCACTTACAACCAATGGCCTTCCTATCATTAGGAAGATCTGACAATTCCCACACACCATTCTTATGCATTGAGTCCAATTCCTCATGCATTGCCTTTAGCCATTCATCTCTCTGTGCACCTTCAAGAGCTTCTTTGATGTTTCTTGATTCATCGACTTCTGATGAGACCAAGTAAGTTTCTCCTTCCGAGAGTCCCCATCTACTGGATTCTTTCGATTCCCTCTTTGATCTTCTCAAAGGGAAATTGACTGGAGCAACTACTTGCTCTTTCGGAGATACATCAAAATGAACATCCTCATTAGGATGCAACGCATGCACTCCCTCTCGAGGAACAAGATTGGGCTCTTAACTATTCTCAACTCCCTCTAGAATGCTTGAATCCACTCGTGGATCATGTTCTACTTGGATTGGAACCTCATTATGTGTCGCTACTCCAATATGTTGAGATATTACCACTGGAATAGATGCAACTTGTGCAACCGGATGATCCTCCTCGAGGATTGGACCAAAAAAGCTTAAATCTTTGCATTCACCAACTTTAGGAAACTCACTTTCCATAAAGTTTGCATTTCTGGCTTCAAAAACCAGACAATTCTTTTGACTTACATCCAAGAACACACATCCCCTTGAATCTGTACAGTAACCCAGAAAAGCACATTGCTTCCCTCTTGGTCCCAATTTTCCCAACGGATGGTCTGGGACATGTACATAAGCCAAACATCCCCAAGGATGCATATAGCTCAAGTTCAAGGACTTTCCATTTCATAACTCATATGGAGTAGTGTCCAAGTTCTTGGTAGGCACTCGATTGAGAATGTGCACTGCACATAGCAATGTATCACTCCAATAAGCGGTGTCCAAATTGGCCTTTGCCATCATGGACCTCACTATATCCATTAAGGTTCTATTCTTCCTCTCAGATACCCCATTTTGCTGTGGAGTATAAGGAAGAGTGAACTCTCTCTGAATGCCTTTAGAGTCACAAAATGATTTAAAAGCTAATGAACTATACTCTCCACCCCTATCAGTCCTCAAAGACTTGATCTTCTTACCCAATTGGTTCTCAACCGAGTTAACATACTTCACAAAGTATGATAAGGCCTCTGCCTTAGTTTTGAGTAAGAATATATGGGTGAATCGAGTATAGTCATCAGTGAATGTCATAAAGTATCTAAAACCATTTCTAGATACTATTCTTATTGGTCCGCACAAGTCTGAATATACCAAACTTAGTACTTCTTTCTTTCCAGTGCCTTGCCCGTATGGCTTCCTAGTGGCCTTTCCTTCAAGGCATGACTGGCAACTTGGCAAGTTGACTTTAGTCAAGGATCCAAGTAAGTCATTCTTGGCCAACTTTATCATCCTATCTTGACTTATGTGTCCAAGCCTTTCATGCCAAGTCATTTCACTTGTGACCTCAGTCACATGGCAACTAGATGAAGAAATGGCGTGATTATCAGGTCTAAGTTCATACAATCTTTTGTTAAGCATACATTCACACACAACATGATTATCTTTCATAATAGTGACACTACTATTAGAAAACGTCAAGCTATAATGGTACTTCAACAAACTCGAAATAGAAATCAAGTTTCTACAAATACCAGGTACGTATAATGTGTCAATAAGATAAAAAAAATATCCATTAAACACAGGGACTTTACAAGTCCCAATACCAAACACTTCTAATTGTTCTTTATTTCCCACCAAGACATTCTTCACGCCTCTTGGGAGTTTTCTGAACGCCACAAACCAAGACTTGTCTCACGCTATGTGGTCCGTTGCTCCCGAATCTACAATCCACAAAGAATTGCTTTCAGTAAGTATAGTACATGACACAACATGTACATTAGAAGTACTAGGTACACATACCTTGGTAGGATTTCTACAATCCTTTGCGAAATGGCCTTTCTTGCCACAGTTGAAGCACTTAAGCTTGGAAACGTCCCTTTTCTTCTTGAACTTATCAGAATTAGGACCGTTTCCACTGCTATTCTCATTTGTCTTCACCTTACCCCGGCCATTCACATGGTTAGTCTTACCGAATCGATTCCCCTTATTCCTCCATTTCGCACTAGAGGAGGAGGTGGCAACATATGCCGTGGAGTGATTCTTAAGAGCCATTACTTCTGCTTCAAGCAATAAATGGCGGGCAATGTCATTGAATGACTTGATCTGAGGATTATGGCGCAAATTGACCTTCATCGCTTGCCATTCCTCATCAGGTAAAGACCTAATGATAGCTTGCACTTGCTGCTCATCAGTGAGCTCATGTCCTGCCTCCTTTAATTGGTGAATCATGTGTGACATTTCACGCAAGTGAGAAGTCATGGTGTGCTCAGGTTTCTTTATGTAGTTATCAAGCCGCATAATCAGAGACCTTTGTTTCTCGACAGAAACATCACCATACTTTGCCTTTGTAGCATCCCAGATGCCTTTGGCAGTCTCAATGGTAGAGAACTCAACCATTATCTTGTCTACCATAGTAGAGAGAAGTGTCACCTGACACAGGTTGTCTCTTTTAAGATATTCCACCTATGCATATCCATCACCACCTCGCTCAGGAGGACCGACCACATTGGTCAGAACATCAAGTGTGTCTTGCTCAGTTAGTATAAACTTGACCTTTTGATGCCAGATAGAATAGTTTTCACCATCCAATTTTAAGTCCTTGTTCAATTCAGCAACAATACTCTTACTTTCCATCTACAATGATGCAATCACATGTTTTAATGTTCAATCATTACATAACAAGACTTATTCAAGCAACTAGTGTACAAGACTATTTCATACATGTTCATATATGGCAAAAGAGGTACATATAACACTCAATTAGAAATATACAAACAAGTTTCCATAAATCCATACACAAATTCTTAACAAGCCTTCCAAAGAGGGTTGTTTTTAGTATGTCATATGTACATTCGGCCATGTAACATATACATGCGCCATTCATGTAACATCATTTCATACTTTTGTCCCTCAACTCCTTAGTTATTGTCAAAACATTCCCAGGAAAGATGGACGGGTCACAAAAGGTCCCGCTTAAAATCTACCTCCTTAGGCAGAATGTAATTAACAAAACTTTAAAGGAAGGACTTTAGTATGAAATGATAAGATGACATATGTAAGTAACATATACTTACAACATGTATTTGAATATATATAAACCACTTTGTACATTTCAACAAAATTGCACAAATATTCATATATATATATATATACGAAATTAAATAAGAAATTTTACAAATAAAAATGCTTGCAATTTCTTCACAATGGCCGAAATTCAACACTTGAACATCCAAGGTTTTTGATATACTAGACATGAATTAGATAATTAATTCATTCATTACAATTCATGAATAGAAACAACATGAAACAAATTCAAACTCATGAAAAAAAGATCAAAGAATTTCGCCATTTTCAATCATGATAATAAATCATACAATTTATTGAATTATTTACATGAACATGTATGAGAATTCTAACAACACAAGCTCTGATACCAATTGAAGATTTAAAGATCTTTAAGAATCTCAATTACATGTTCATATTCATACGAGTTCATGATTTACACGGAAGATTCATAGGCATGATACAACAAATAATCATGCGTCATTTACACAAGAATATACAAGAAATATAAATCACAAGATCAGAATGAACCCGAGATATTGGTACCTTTCACCTTGGAAAACAGCTAAAGGAATTTATAATTCCTTGCTCCTTAAACGTAAGCTCCTTCCTTGCTTGATGATGATTTGCCTCCTTGAGAACTCTTTGTGGTCAAGGTGGAAAGGTTGGCTTTCGAGAAGGAGAAGAAGAACGGACAAGAGGATGGCGCCAAGAGGAAGAAAGTGTTGAAGTGAACACTTTGCAAGTTCACACTTAATCACCCAAAAACTCACAAGAATGGTGCAAATAGGGAGAAGAAGAAGAAGAAGAAATGTGTAGACAAGTGTGTTCTACATGGCCATTTCACTCACTATTTATAGGTGAAGAAATGGCCATTAGAATAATGTCATTAAGTAGGAATAATAAAGCTTTCCACTAACTTTAATATTTTCACTAAGACATTAAGAATTCCACTAAGGCATAAATTATTCCACTAAGGCATAAATTATTCCACTAAGGCTACTTAAATATAAATTTCAACTAGCCATTTATCACTTATGATAAATAAACTAATTACCTTAAAATAACAACATAAAAACGCCATTTACATAAAATGACATGAAATGTAGTTATTCAATGAAATAAGGTACATACACCTTATTACCAATAATTTCACCAAAGTACCTATACTTTGATGAAAAGATCTTTAGGTGGAAATAGATATAAAAGTGAGGTTTGAAATCATACACAATAATTCCAAACAATTCCAATTCACACATCTGAGCTACTTTAAGCTCTTTAGTACACCTTTACCAAAATACCAATACTTTGTTAAACGGTGAGCTGATTGTTTCTTCTTCTAATTTGAACTCACAACTACTATAAGTTGTGGTGAGTAGGAATACTAACTCATGAAGTTCTTAGTGCGCTAGAGAATTCCAACACTAATGTACAGATGGGCAAGCTTCTCCAACGAGTCCGTCACTCGAATAGGCGTAAAGTGAGCACACTTAGTTAATCGGTCTACAATACCCATATAGCATCGTGATGAGATCATGTCACAAGAAAACCTGTCGGAAAATCCATCGTAACATTACCCCATTTCCTAACTGGAATGGGCAACATCTGTAATGTTCCTGCCGACTTCTGGTGCTCAATCTTCACCCTCTGACATGTAGCATACTTCGAGACATAAGTGGCAAAGTCTCTCCGCATGCCAGGCCAGCAGAAGTGCATCCTCAGATCCTGATACATCTTCTCGCCTCCTGGATGTATACTCAATCTGCTCGAATGAGCGTCTGCCAAAATTTCATCCCGGAGTGCACGAATGCCGTGTACATATAACCGATCCTCAAGTACAGCAACCCTTGTCGTACTCAAACGATCGATTCAATGCTCCTTTACTCTTGCCCGATATCTTCTTGATTCTGGATTCTTTCTCTACGCATCTCGGACATTGTCTAGCCATCCGGACTGAATAGTCGGTGTTAACACTTGTGTGTCCACCCAACACCTCCAATTGTGCCCAGCTACAATGGAAAAGCCCCCGAACAAACCTCCAATAGTACCCAACTAATCCCGAAAGTTCGACCTGCGCACATTCGTGGGTTGCTTCCAATCTCAAACAACCCTAATCTTCTCGGAATCCACAGATAGAACATGTTCTCCAAACAATGCCCCAGAAAAGCAACCTCACAAATCCAGAACTCACACTTGGAGAACTTGGCATATAGCTGGTGTTCCCACAATGTCTGTAGCACTATCCTCAAATGATCCTGATGTGCATCTTCATCCTTCTAATAAACTAGGATGTCATCAATGAATACCACCACAAACGAATCTAGGTAAGGGTGGAAGACTGCTTCATCGATCCATAAACACCGCGGGATAGTTAGTCGACCGAACGACATAACCGTGTACTCGTAGTGTCCATACCGAGTCCGAAAAGGAGTCTTCAGAATGTCTTCCTCCTTAACCCGTAACTGAAAGTATCCGGATCGAAAAGACCTTTGCTCCCTTCAGCTGATCAAACAAATCGTCGATCCTGAGTAACGGATACCTATTCATCACTGTAACTGCATTTATTTTCTGATAATCGGTGCACAACCTGACAGTTCCATCATTCTTCCTCACAAACAGAACATGAGCACCCCATGGAGAAGTGCTCAGTCTAATAAACCCTTTCGCAAGCAATTCATCGAGTTGCTTCTTTAACTCTTTCATCTCGCCTATCGGCATGCGATAAGGGGGGACAGAAATCGGAGTAGAACCTGGTTAGAGCTGAATCTCAAGCACGATTTCCCGCTCCGGTGGTAGCCCTGGAAAAACCTCCGTAAAAACCTGCGAAAAATACCTCACAATCGGAATTTTCTCCAACTCCATTCTAGTATCTGCCGGATTCAATTCATAATATTCTTCTTCACTCACCACTGCACTGATCCAAAACTCAAGCTCCATGCCGTGCTATACAACTTCTACATCCGGCGCAATGAGATAGAGTTATCACCTCCCGGATATCATAATCCGCCATTGGCCACAATCAATCTGCATGCATTCTTGTGTCCTCCCACCGTTACACCCACCCCGACGTTACGTAATTTTCTGTTGAATTTCGGCCGCAAGTTCAAATTCTGTAATTATCAGATCACAAACGGCTTGTGATTAATTAATGGAATTCAATATTTGGGAGTTAATTTGGAATTATTTATAAGTGTTTTACACATTGGATAACATTTATTGAGTTCCGGGACGTTTTGCCAAAAATCAGTTTCGGAGGGCAAAATGGTCACCGATGGAAAACAAAAATTGGAAAATCACGTGTTGAGTATTTTGGACAATGGCCGGCGCACTTGGGTGAATTTGGAATGCTTGATTTTGGAGGTGGGAAGATATTTTCCAAGTTTGGTGAGTGCACACTACTATTCATAAATAGTATGTGCCCATGCCCTTTCTTTTCCTACCCATTACCTTCCTTTTTTTGCAGCCATTCATCACTTCTCCACCCATTCATTTCTATTATTTCTGATTCACCACTTAACCATTCTTCATTTATGCAAAAGAAGAAGAACACCTCTCTCCCTTTGCTGCCCACCAATTTTCATCCTCTTTCACAACCTTTCGCTCTAGTAAACGTCTGAATCTGCTCGAGGTCTTCGAGAAAATAGTCATCAAGGCCTTGGCTACAACTTTTCAGAAGGAAGCAAGAGCCAAACGTGAAAGGAATGTCCCCAAAACCTTGGTGCAATCTGACGGGTCCAACATCACTTTTGGTTCCAAACACCATTTCTTGAAGTTTTGAGCTTGGAATCTCAGCAAGCATAGTCCTACCCTTTCCTAGGCTTCCTAAATCAGTAACATTCAAGGTATGGTTGAGTTATTTGGTTGAATCTTCATGTTCTTTGAAGTCAAAACATGAAAGAAAACTCATCCATCTTCTTTGTTCTTCATGGCCGAAACTTCAAGGATTTTTGGTGATGAATTTATCTCAACTCCTACTCATCCTAAGCTAAGCTACAAGTATTATCAAGGTGAGGATCCTCCTTGGTAACTTTTATGAATTTGGTTCATGGATGACTTTGATCTTCAAGTATGTTGTTGTTGGAAGTATGATGAACATACTTTGTTCTTGAGAAATCATGGAAAAACATGTTGGAATTTTTGGGTGAAGGCCGAATTATTGGATGTATATTTGATGAATGTTTTGTTGAAGAAAGTTGTTGGAAAACATGTTATAAGTATGTTTAACATGATTTTAAGTTGTTGGAAAAAAATGGAATTTATTTGGTGAATTTTTTATGAAGGCCGAAATGTTGATGATGATTCTATGATGATTTTGTGAAGTTGAAATGTTGAAGAAAGTAGTTAAATCTTGTTTTGATGAAGAAGATGTGATTTAACTGGTTAAAGTACATGTTTGGAAAGTTTAGGGGTAAAAATGAAAGATGGCCGGAAGTTTAAGGGTGTTGCCGAATTGTTGGTAATTTTGGAAAAATTAATTGTGTGGAAAAGTTGAAAAAATTGGGTATCTTGTAACTTTGTGGAACATAAGGGCTAACTTGAAAGTTTTTAAAAAGTTTAAGGACTAAGGAGTAATTATGGAGAAGTTAAAGGAAAAATAGCCACTTTAAGTTATGGAATTAATTATGGACACTTTAAGTATAAAGTTGTCAATTTCTGCAACTCTGAAGTTTTGGGCAATATTGCAAACTTCGAAAAGTTGAAGGACTTAAGTGGTAATTTTGGATAAATTCCCAAAGTAAGGAACATTAGTTAATTAACTAGTGTTATGTTGTGTTTCTGACTGGTAGATTAAATCTGCATTTCTGTGGATACCGCTGTGGAGCGTCTAGGGGCCACAGTAGATTATCCGTTTCTGCTAAGGTAAGGGGTTTAGCTTTCTTAATACGCAATGCATTTCAACTCACGTGTATTAGGTTAGTTAAGGGCTAGTACTCGGGTCGATGGTGGGGCCCAGTGACTCCGGGGCTAGTCACATAGTACATAGCGGTTTGCAGGTTTTTATTTTTATTACGGACTTCATGCTTATCGGGCTAGTCACATGACGGACCCACTCTGTTATGGTTTTATGGACTTATTCTATATCGGATATGCTTATCGAAGGGTCGACGGACTCATTTTCTGCCTACGTGTCGGCTTTATGCCGCTTCCTATTCGGCGATCGGGGCAGATCACCCTCGCCG
Organism: Stellera chamaejasme; assembly: GCA_024586325.1. Taxonomy (NCBI): domain Eukaryota; kingdom Viridiplantae; phylum Streptophyta; class Magnoliopsida; order Malvales; family Thymelaeaceae; genus Stellera; species Stellera chamaejasme. The sequence continues at coordinate 22,149,522 of CM044984.1, read as the reverse complement.
GTACCATGCGTTCGATCCCGATAATCGACGTGAGCTTAACAAGCCGACGTAGGGTGCCGTCGAGGTGCAGGACCACTTGTATGGGAAAGTACCACAAGTTCGACGGGAATTCGAGCATCATGACATTTGCATATCATATTCTTGTTTATACTTAGGGTTGTATTATCTTTTAGTTCATTGCATACTAAACTTTTATGCAAGAAAAACGTTTTAAAGGTTTTCCCATTATCGTACCTGCCCTCTTACGGGTTCTTTCGAGAACTCACCCCACATATTAAACATTTTCGGGGATCCTAGCAAATGACATGCGAGTAGATCTCTCGCAGGTGATCGCTCTGCATTCTGCTTTTGAGAGCTATATTTCTGATTAAGTTTGAGGGTTATTCTCGTTATATCCTTTCTGTGATCGATCGGTTAAATTTACAAGTTTAGTCTGACGTTAATTTCTCCTGTTTATGTTTAGCAGCAGCAACAACGGTAGTTAGCGAGGTATAATCCGCTTTATGGCTCGGCTCTGTAGGCGTAGTATGCATATTAGATACATTTAGTATTCTGATATTCTGGACTGTATATTATTCGTGGGGAGTTTCCGACCCTACGAAGAGGGCGGAACTCCTTCTGCCTATATTACTTATTATCTGCTTTCCGCGCGCGATATTCTGTAAAACCACTAACGTGTTTCGGGTGCAGGCTTAGGACTAGTAAGACGTCTTAAAAACTGCAAACACGTATTAACCTTAAACTTGAAGGAAAACGTTTAAGGGACAACCCCTTTTAAGGGTTTCACCCGGGTCCACAACCGCTTTTAAGAGAAATTCCATATTCACCCAAGCCGCCGATACTTTCCATTGGTTTGACTTCCGCAACAAAGACGCTCTAGGCTGCTCCATATCATTTGGTTCAGCTTCCAAGGGGCATGTGAGCTGGGGTGACATTGGTGCATCTTTGACCTCGAATAATGCTCAGTAACACAAAGCACACACAATAGACATTACCCCTTAATCCACACATATAAATCACAACTGATCGGAATACACATAATGTACCTGAAATGTCAAAAACACAAAAGCCAACCCCCGAACTCTATTCAGCGGGCTGCTTGTCAGGTACTCCTGAAAATGATAATATAAGGGGTAAGTCCTCGAAGAGAACTTAGTAAGGGCTGAGGTATAAAGCATTGGTTATCTTGATGCACAAGAAACCTGCAACCAAAGCTAAAACACATATACAAGAATATACATACATATGCATGCTCAACCTATGCAAATTCAATCTAATGCAATGCAACTCAAACAGCAGATTATAATAGGGTTAGTCGAACGCAATGACGGTATTCCCGACCGTAGCCGAGGCACACACATAAAATCACACACAAGAGCATGGCCAGCTCGGGGTCATGATCCCCACCGTCAAATCATACATGTAACACCTTATATGTGTATCACATCACCACACCACTTAGGTGTCTGTATCAAATCCAGAGTTTTGATCCAGAAAACCTGCACACCAATGCCTATACCATATGACTAAGTTTGGCATCACCGGGGCCACCCCTCAAACCAATCCTAGCCTCAATATACTCTGATACGCATTTCATAAATTACTCCAAAATACAGTACCGAGAGACACACTGAACCCTTACCTTTCACACACTTGTACACAATTGATCCAGAGAGTACGAATACACACTGTAATCCATAAAATCAGCCTGAGATGGTGGCACCAAAATGTAGCAGAATCAGAAAAACGGCTTTCACATAAAGACTTTCCAACGAAATCTGAACCATACAAAATGTATAACTCTTCGCCCTGATCAATAATATACCCATACCTTCAAACAAAACTGAAGTTGAGTTTTCGTGCAGGAAATCAGAAACGGATTTCAGAAGCACTTCTGCAAAGTTTATGCTCACACTCCTGACACCAAGTGTGTAAAAGAAGATGCAAGGAAGGTTTATGAACCATAAAATCAACCAAAGAAATGGTTCCATAATTATGGAGAAATTTTAGAACTCCACGGTTTCCAAATGGAGCCGAATTGGCAAAATCTTATCCGTAGAAACTTCATAACTCATCACAAGGATCAGTTTGATATGCTTACCTCAAAGCTTCTTCAAGTATTCTTCAAAATCAATTTTGAGCTCAAAGAGGCGCATCCATGTAGATTTAGTTCCGACTGAGAAGGAAAAGGAAGAAGAAGAAGAAGAAGAAATAATGCCTTTTGGCATTTTCCTCCCTTTATCTTTTCTTTTATTTTCTTTTTCTCATTTTCATGAAAATGGATTGTGCTATTTTCCCTCTTCTTACACTTTGGCCCTCAAACTTTCAAAAGTTGCAATTTAGTCCAACCCGAATTTTTCAACTTTCAAACCGTTTCTCTGACCGGAACGAAATCTGAATAGAATCCTCGGGACATCGCATCATACACAAATCATGCTTCACATGTTTAATTATAAGCCCCGAGTCACACAAAATTCACTAATCCCGGTATTAGCACTTAATCGCGTAATTAACTTAGGCACTTACCGGATGTTGGTAACAGCTTCTCCCCTAATGGCCGCTAGGCCCAATCCATAGAAAAGGCATAACAAAAGGCCCAAGTATTAGCCTAGAAAAAGGGACCCATTAAAAAATCCATAAACCCGCATGAAACAAGAATATTACCGGACATAATTGACCCGAACATACCAAGGAAATTCCCGGACTATACTCCCGAACGTATTAAAGACATGCACACTCCGACACTCCACCATACTATATTGGGATATTACAAGACTGTCACGCTCAAAACATGGATTATAAATGCATTCATTACTCACACCTTAAAGGGTAACGTTTAACAAAAACTCTCGACTGTCGACGGAATCTCCCAATACTCACTAAAGACAAACAGAGGACCCTCTATATTTCTCCTTTATTCCCTCTTGAATTCCGAATTAACTCAATGACGTCCGAATGTCGAACACGTCAACATCATAGACATGTGGCGGCAACCCAAATAGATCCGCCGCCAAATGGCACCGTCTCGTGAGAAACGTGCTAGTCCCGTAACCGTGTTCCTTCAATGGAGCACGGGGGTCATTCTCGTTCCCACCTATCCAGGCCGGATGGGGAAGGCTGCACCGACGGCCGCACGGCCGATCCCATTTACCAGAGTTCCTCTGAAGATACAACTCACGGAGCTACCTCCCTACGGCCAACCTCTAGCCTCCGTCGGAGCGATATCCGACAACTAGACCCGGACCTTGTCCAGGCAGTGAAGGTCGTACTCCAGGAAGAACAGAGCAACCGACGCAACCGGCCTGAACGATCCCACAGGCCACGAGACGAACAACAATCATGGCGAGATCACCCGATCGTGGAAGCGTGCGACTTGCGTCACGACAAGCTATCTCTTTAGACCGACAAAGCCGACAATGTCCAGATACCCTAGGAGCGCCAAGAGAGCGGTCCCTAAGACTCGAGAGATTGGTAATTAGTGACCCCGAGATGATGTTATCCGACAAATGCTACACCGTCTGGAATAAGTTGAGAGAAATTCGAGCAGGCCGGAAACCAAGAACGAAGCGACTCCCGATGATGGACCATTTACCAGAATTCGGGACAGTCGATGCCTCGATGTTCAATTTGCCTCACCCACCTGGAGGTTTACAATGGCACGGAGACCCGGATGCATTCATACGGAAATACAATAGGGCGATGGAGCTGAAGGGTGCAAATGAAGCTGCCCTATGCAAATGTTTCGAGGTGGCTCTAGGGGTCCGGCCTCGGATTCGTATAATTCTCTTCTCCTAGACTCCGTGTCTTCGTCGCAGACCTGGCAACCAAATTCACCACCCACTTTATTGGATGCAAAAGATCGGCCAAAAGGGCCATTCAAATGTTCGACATCAAGCAGAGGCCGAACGAGAGCATACGGGACTTTGTCGAAAGGTTCAACAGGGAAGCGGTTCATGCATTTGACTTGACGGACAATATCCGAATCATGGCCTTCACCAAGGCACTCCTCCCGAGCTCCAGGCTCGCGTCGAACTGTCCCTTAAGAACATCACGAATGTGAAGGAGATGTATGCGGTCACCAGAGCACATGATCGCGCAGAGCTGCTCGCCAAAGGGACGGAAGCAGGAGAATAGAGAACTGGGAGCGAAGAGGGTGCCCCGAAGCCTCGCTCCAATCTTCGTGCAACTGAGGGCTGGACCCGATCAAAGGAAGCCTCACGAGAGAGGGCCAGGCTTTACTCCGCTCAACACCACCCGTACCAACATCCTCGCGGCCTGCGAAGCATCGGTTGGCTGAGGGCCATGCCGGAGGAAGCACCTTGATGACCATCCGGAATGGTAGTTTGACCAATAAAAGGGTTTTCCATTGTGCTTAGCCTTATTGAGAATTAGAGCTCGAGGAAGCAATAGCGAGAGAATGCAAGAATGAGCACTCTTGCTGTTCACTCCATTCGTTATATAGAGGTCGCTCGGGAATACGAAACACAATGATCTGGACTGTTGAGAAAAGGCATGAATAACGGCGATAAAGATGAAACATCAAACCTCCTCAATTTCCCAGACATTCCTTGTTGGGAAATGGTTAAAAAGGCTCGAACCATATTTAGACCAGAGCAGGACACGACATTCTCATTTTCCCGAACATTCATATTAGGAGACGACTTCAAAAGCTTGAAACGCAACAGCTCAATGACGTATCATTCTCAGTTTCCCTGAGATTAAACTCAGGGAAACGGTTTCAAAGGGTTTCTCAGAGATTAACCTCAGGGAAACGGTTTCAAAAGGTTTCCTAAGATTAAACTTAGGAAACGGTTTCAAAATGTTTCTGAGCTACACTCGGGAAACGGTTTCAAAGGGTTTCCGAGATTACACTCGAGGGAAACGATTTCAAAGGGTTTCCCAGAGATTAACCTCAGGGAAACGGTTTCATAAGGTTTTCGAGAGATTAACTGCAGGGAAACGGTTTCAAAGAGTTTCCCAGAGATTAACCTTAGGGAAACGGTTTCAAAGGGTATCTCGGTGATTAACCTCGGGAAAAGGTTTCAAAAGGTTTCCGGAGATTAACCTCGTGGAAACGATTTCAAAAGGTTTCCGGAGATTACACTGTGGAAACGGTTTCAAAAGGTTTCCTGGAGATTAACCTCAGGGAAACGGTTTGAAAGGGTTTCTGGAGATTACCTCAGTGGAAACTGTTTCAAAGGTTTCCGAGATTACACTCGGGAAATGGTTTCAAAGAATTTCCCGGATATTAACCTCGTGGAAAGCGATTCAAAGGGTTTCCGAGATTAACCTCGGTGAAAGCGGTTTCAAAGGGTTTACCGTATATTAACCTCGGGGAAACGGTTCAAAGGGTTTCTCAGAGATTAGCCTCAGCGAAACGGTTTCAAAGGATTTCCCGGAGATTAACTTAGGGAAACGGTTTCAAAAGGTTTCCCAGAGATTACACACAGGGAAAGGATTTCAAAGGGTTTCCTAAGATTACACTCGTGGAAACAGTTCAAAGTGTTTCGAGATTAACCTCGTGGAAACGGTACAAAGGATTTCCTGGAGATTAACCTCGTGGAAACGGTTTCAAAGAGTTTCCCGGAGGTTAAACTCAGGGAAACGGTTTCAAAGGGTTTCTCGGAGAAACGGTTTCAAAGGGATTCCCGGAGATTAACCTCAAGGAAACGATTTCAAAGGGTTTCTCGGAGATTAATCTAAGGGAAACGGTTTCAAATGGTTCCGCGGAGATTAACCTCAGGGAAACAGTTTCAAAGGGTTTCCGGAGATTAGACTCGGGAAACGCGGTTTCAAAAGGTTCCATGAGATTACACTCAAGGAAACGATTTCAAAGGTTTTCCCGGAGATTACACTCAGGGAAACGGTTTCAAAAGGTTTCCCTTAGATTACACTCAGGGAAACAGTTTCAAAGGGTTTCCCGGAGATTAACATCGTGGAAACAGATTTTGAAGGGTTTCCCGAGATTAACCTTTGGGAAATCTGTTCAAAGGGTTTCGGAGATTAACCTTTGGGAAATCAGCCAAGGGTTTCCCGGAGATTAAGCTCGAAAGCGGTTTCAAAGGGTTTCTCGAGATTAATCTCGTGGAAAAGCTTTTAATGGGTTTCCCAGAGATTAATCTCAGGGAAACGGTTTCAAAAGGTTTTCTGAGATTTCACTCAAAGAAACGGTTTCAATGGATTTCCAAGATTAACCTCGGGAAACGGTTCAATGGTTTTGACGAAGATTAACCTCGTGGAAAGCGGTTTTAAGAGGTTTCCCAGAGATTAACCGCGGGGAAACGATTTCAAAGGGTTTCCACGAGATAACACTCAGAAAGCAGTTTCAAAGGGTTTCCGAGATTAACCTCAGGAAACGGTTGAAAGGATTTCCCAGATTAACCTTAGGAAATGGTTTCAATGGGTTTCTCGGAGGTTAAACTCAGGAAACGGTTTCTAAAGGGTTTCCCGGAGATTAACCTCGGGAAAGCTTGATTTCAAAGGGTTTCGGAGATTAACCTCGGGAAAGCGGTTTCAAAGGGTTTCTCAGAGATTAACCTTAGGGAAATGGTTTCAAAATGTTTTCCGGAGATTAGCCTCAGCGAAATATTTTCAAAGGGTTTCCCAGAGATTAACCGCGAGGAAACGGTTTCAAAGGGTTTCCGGAGATCAAACTCGGGAAACGGTGTCAAAAGTTTTCCGGCGATTAAACTCGGGAAACGCGGTTTCAAAGGTTTCCCGAGATTACACTCGTGGAATTGTTACACTGGGAAAGGATTTCTAAAGGTTTCCTGAGATTACACTCGAGGAAATGGTTAGGAAGGATTTTCCGAAGATAGTATTCGGAAGATGTTCTCAATCGCCCGGACATAGTATTGCGGAAGATGTTCCCAATTGCCGGACATAGTATTCGGAAGATGTTTAAATGCCCGACATAGTATATCCGGAATATGTTCAAATGCTCGTACATAGTATTACGGGAGAAGGTTCAAAAGCCCGAACAATGTCTTTCGGGAAGAAGATCAAAACCCGAACATAGTCTTTTGTGGAGGCTCTACAAACCCTGACGTTGTGCCGAAAGTCGCCATTCGAAAGTCAAAAATTACTTAGAAAAATTTGGACTCCTCACAGTCGGCCAAATTACTAGGGGGACTTGATGGCCGCGGACCCAATCCACGAAAAGGCCTACCAAAAGGCCCAAGTATTAGCCTGAATAAGGGCCCCATTAAAAACCCATAAACCCACATGAAACAAGAACATTACCAGACATAATTGACCAAAACATACCAAGGAAATTCCCAAACTATACTCCCGAACATATTAAAGACACGCGTACTCGACACACTACCATACTATATTGGGATATTACAAGACTGCCACTCTCAAAACATGGACTATCAATGCATTCATTACTCACACCTTAAAGGGTAACGTTTAACAAAAACTCTCGACTGTCGTCGGAATCTCCCAATACTCACTAAAGACAAACCGAGAACCCCCTCTATTTCTCCTTTACTCCCCCTCTCGAATTCCGAATTAACTCAATGACTTCCAATAACGTCGAACACGTCAACATCATAGACATGTGGCGGCGGCCGAACAGATCCTGTAAGTGCTTAAGTTAATTATGTGATTAAGTGCTAATACCGGGATTAGTGAATTTTGTGTGGCTCGGGGCTTATAATTGAACATGTGAAGCATGATTTGTGTGTGATATATTGTCCCGAGGATTCGGTTCGATTTCGTTACGTCAAAGAGACGGTTTGAAAGTTGAAAAATTCGGGTTGGACTAAATTGCAACTTTTGAAAGTTTGGCGGCTAAAGTGTAAAAAGAGAAAAAATAGCACAATGATTGGAAAAAGACAAGTAAGAGGCGGCTAACACCGAGGAAAATCATGAAAAATGAGAAAAATAAAAGAAATTATAAAAGGGAGGAAAAATGCCAAAAGGCATTATTTCTTCTTCTTCTTCCTTTTCCTTCTCAGCCGAACTAAACTGATCCTTTGAGCTCAAAATTGATTTTGAAGAATACTTGAAGAAGCTTTGAGGTAAGCATATCAAACTGATCCTTGTGATGAGTTATGAAGTTTCTACGGATCAGATTTTGCCAATTCAGCTCCGTTTGGAAACCGTGGAGTTCTAAAATTTCTCCATAATTATGGAACCATTTCTTTGGTTGATTTTATGGTTCCTAAACCTTCCTTGCATCTTCTTTTACACACTTTGTGTCAGGAGTGTGAGCAGAATCTTTGCAGAAGTGCTGTCGAAATCCGTTTCTGATTTCCTGCACGAAAACTCAACTTCAGTTTTGTTTGAAGGTATGGGTATATTATTTATCAGGGTGAAGAATTATACATTTTCTGATTCAGATTTCGTAGGAAAGGCTTTATGTGAAAGCCATTTTTTTCGATTCTGCTACATTTTTGCCCCACCATTTGGGGCTGTTTTTATGGATTCTGAGTGTATATTCTGTATTCTCTGGATCAATTGTGTTTAGGGAGTGGGCAGAAATGCAGCCGAAACTCTGCCGAAATTGGTACTGGGACGGAACTGGAATTTCGATTCGAACTTGTGTGAAAGGTAAGGGTTTAGTGTATCTCTCGGTACTGCATTTTGGAGTAATTTATAAAATGCGTATCATAGTATATTGAGGCTAGGTTTGGTTTGAGAGGTGGCCCCGGTGATGCCAAACTTAGTCATATGGTATAGGCATTGGTGTGCAGGTTTTCTGGATCAACACTCTGGATGTGATACACCTAAAAGGTGTTCTGTGTGTGATTTGACGGTGGGGATCATGACCCCGAGCTGGCCATGCTCTTGTGTGTGATTTTATATGTGTGCCTCGGCTATGGCCGGGAATACCGACATTGTGTTTTGACTAACCCTAATATAATCTATTGTTTGAGTTGCATTGCTTTTGATTGAATTTGCATTGGTTGAGCATGCGTACGTATGTATATTCTTGTATATGTGTTTTAGCTTTGGTTGCAGGTTTCTTCTGCATCAAGATAACCAATGCTTTATACCTCAGCCCTTACTAAGTTCTCCTCGAGGACTTACCCCTTATATTATCATTTTCAGGAGTACTTGCCAAGCAGCCCGCTGATTAGAGTTCGGGGGTTGGCTTTTTTTGTTTTTGACATTTCAGGTTATGTGTATTCCGATCAGTTGTGATTTATGTGTGGATTAAGGGATAATGTCCATTGTGTGTTGTCACGGACTGATTTCTTAGCTACTCCGTGCGGCACTTAGACACACCTCCTTGTGCTAAGTCAGCCTCGACCCAACCCTTGGACGCCTTGAAGGCTTTGCGAAAGCTTAAGAGAATCTTTGAGAGAGCTAGAAAGCTTTTGAAGGAGAACTTGTATTGATTGCTTGAAAATGCTTGGATGGTTACAAATGAGCCCCAAGTGGGGGTATATATAGGACTCCACCTCCTCAATGGACGGTTAGGATCATCTTGATCCAATGGTGGAGATCAATCCTCTAGAGTTCTCTACACTTCTCTACACTTGTCTATACATCTCTACACTTATCTACACAAGTCTACCACATCCTAGACTTTCCTAGAAGTCTCTAGAAAATCTGGGGGAGTGAGAGAGCCTTCCTGAATGGGCCTTTGCTCTCAATTTCGAACTGGGCCTTGGGGCTTGACCCAGAAGACTTGATGTACCTTGGGCTTGATATAGGATGCATGAGCCCGAGTTAAGCTTAAATCCTTGCTGGGCTTAACGGGCCGTGACAGTGTGCTTTGTGTGACCAAGCATTCCGATGTGTGTGCGGTATTCAGTTATGAACATTAGTTATTATTGAGCACCATAGTTTTCTTACGGTTGAACTTTCTTATCTGTGTAGCAACAGCAGTATCTGCACGTCGAGGATATTGGTTGGACCTTGGAGTATCACCACCTCACGCGTTCTGTATGTATTCCAATAGACATTTTTGTGGCTGTATATAGTAGATGGCATGCATACATGCAGTAGTATCATATTCAGGGTTTCTGCTGAAAATTAGATATGTATGTGTTTGTGGCATCGGACATGTGCTGGATTTCAGTTGTGTGAGCATGCGGATGTGTTTGTGCAGTATTTTGTTTGCAGTATGTGTGTGAAGTGGAATTATGTGTCATATGTGCAGTTTCTGCGAAAGAAAAATTTAAGATGGCCTGTGGGGCCCATGTTGTCATAATTGGCCTGTGGGGACCACGGGGCTCACCTGACAGATGTGATGTGTGTGCGATCGGTTACACCAATTGAGTAGGGTTACGGTGTTAATGAATCGTAATTACCTGTGTGCTTCCGCCGTGGGGTAACAAGTTGAATGGATGCAAATATACTCTGGATCAAACACGAATATGAATCTTTCATTCATTTCATTCAACAACAAAATGTATGTATCATCCATCTTAACACATAAGAACAATTCTTGACCAAAGTTGAATTCAACGCTAATTCTAGCATTGTCCAATTTATTTATGGAATATTCAACATGTGTAACATTTGCATGTGACAAATTGGATGGTGCAATTTTCAAATCGACCAACACGTTGAGAATTTTTGACAAGAATTAGCAACAAATTTGCTTTCAACAATAGTAAGAATAGATGGTGAAAACAACGCACGCTTAAGAATAATTTTCCAATCATTCTTAGGCAATAACAATGAAGCATACGAGTCAACATATTCAACACGTTGAGAAGACAGAACCAATCCTAAACTACAGCACAAATCATTCAATGGAATTATTTCATGCACGTTTCAGATTTTCCAATATCAAGCAAATTAATACTCAAATAATCATTTTAAACAAATAATTTATTTGAGTAAAGAGAGAAGTTACCATCCCTTAAAACTGATGTTTCCTATTAATGCGGTACTTCTTCCTTTCTAGATGATGCTTCAACAACAAGTTTTCACTTTGATTTTCAACATGTTGGACAATTGTAGAAACAATTTCCAAAGGTGGCACAAATGGTACTTCAACCAAAACTTCTTGCTCTTCCTTAAGGTTGATGTTCTTACCTTCTTGAACATCATCATTCTTTTGCACAAACATCAAAGAAGAATAAACTTGGAATTCATTAGATGTTAGTAAATCATTTGGGACTTTTTGTGGTAAGATACTCTCTGGTTCAACACGTTTTGCTAGTGGATGTCTCTCTTGTTTTCTCCCAAACTCACTTTTACCACTCTTTACTCTAATTATTCTCTCACCATCTCGAAAGACACTTGATTCTTGCAAATCCACTTGGGATTTCTTCTTATTTTTAGTGTTTACCCACCTTACCCTTGGAGTCACTCGAAGGTGGATCTTTTTGTCATGAGTTTTTTGATGAGCTAAAGGAACCACAACGAATGTTCACTCAACAGGTTGAGCGGTGTATTGATTGGTCATACCAACAACATGTGCTCTTGAATAAAAAGGAGTATTTTCTTGAGAAGCTGGAGAATTCGCTTGCACATGTAGATTTCTCTTCTGGCATCAAAGTACATTTAAAGGCCAATTCTTCTTCAAAGAACATGTTGTTCACATATGTCTTCATAGGGTTGAGAACTTTTGGTATCTTCATTTCTCATGGTCATTCCTCTTGCTGGTGATGGTGGGGATCTTTGTGAAACTTTTGGTAAAGGGTTGGATCGTTGAGCCTTGGTAGAAGTGTCATCTCTCTCAAGTTTTTGCTCAATCCTGATGGCTTTTGCAATAACACATGAAAACTATTGTATTCACATAATTGCAAAATCTCCACAATCTCAGGTCTAAGCCCTTGGATAAACCTAGACATTTTAACTTCACCTTTCTCAATCACACTTTCCTTAAGAAGGGTTGCCTCCATCTCTTTATGGTAGTTTTCAACACATTTATTGCCTTGGACAATGGTTTGAAGGCGTTTGGGACATCCTCGGCCATGAGGTTTTTCTGCTTTTTTACCATCCTCGAATCTGGTAAGCCTTTCATTTATTGGAGCCATTTGTTCCTGCAACATTCTTTGGAATTGTGCCAACAACCTTTCATTAGCCATTTTCACTCAAAACTCACAAAGATTCTTTTTAAAAACCTAGCAACTTTTTCTGGCTTAAAATTCTTGAAAACGTGATTCAAAACAAGACACAGAAGACACAAAAAAAAATAAAACCTCAAACAGACCTCAACAGGTTGAGGGAAGTGTTGTTACTTTTTGTAAAACGGTTCTTTTGTGGGATTTGGAAAAGGATATTCCACAACTTTTGAAAGAACGGGTTTGAAAAGGCTCTGAGGTTGTTCTTTTTCTTGCCCTTTGTTTGAAATTGTTCCAAGAATTCTTCAAATTGGCTTTTCTGCAATCTGTCAACAGGTTGAATCAGTGTCAGTTTTTTTTTGCTCAATGGAAATAAAATGCGATTTTTTTTGTTTTTTCAATGCAGGGTTGCACAACACCGGAACATGAAATGAAAAATGGCAAGAACAACCGAGAAAAATACAATGATAACAAAAATGATATATGTTGCGGAATAGAAAGAAAAGGGTAGAAATAACTTCTACTTGTTGAGCAATTGGCTCGATACCAATGGTTTCTGGATGATTTTGGATGACTCTTGAGTCCTCATGGCTGCTGAAGTTCGTCATTGATGAAGAGTGAATGCTTGGAAACCTTTGAAGTGCATTGAATGCAACAGTTGGAAACTCAACATGCTGAGAATTTCGTGGACTATGATTTTCCTAGGCATTAGATATAGCCAACTGGATTTGGGCTTCTTTCTCTTGAACCATAGTATTGGGATGAGCTTTAGTCCAAGAATTGAGTGTATGGACATTTCCTTCATCTCCAAGAATATGTTCGTTTTGCTCCTCAAGCTTTCAAAACTGTCCATCAATAGGTCGAGCATGTTCTTTGCCTTCTTGGTTTGACTTTTTGTAGTTGATCCTCCAAGAACAATGAATGGATCTTGATATTTGGCTTTGGGCTGCTCCATATCATTTGGTTCATTGAAGGTGTGGCTGTCATAAAAAACCAAGGACCTCTTCTTTTGGCATGTGAGCTCTTTGATCCATAAGGTTGCACATTGGTGCATCTAGATCACTTGTCTGTTTCACGTCACCTTGCACCTACAAAAAGATCAAAAATAACAAGCAAAGTACATCTTTATAATAACAAAAGATGAATTAAATGGCTTAAACACCTCATAAATGTGTGTGTTTTTGCACACACAACAACCGGCCTCTAACAATAATCCATGACTTCGGTGCTAGGGTTCGAGCTAGCATCGAAGTGTTGTGGTGAATCTGGGTATTCTTGGATGCTATTTACTAAGATATTCACCGTCACTCTTGGGATGGGTGCTAAGTTCAGCGCCCTTGTATGCCGGCCTGTATCTCGATAGCAGTTTTCCCACGTAAGGTTAGTGTAGAATTCCCTTACCAACTCTAGACAGTAGGTCTTTGATGGTTTTGAGGTCATACATGTTGTGACCCGTCCTCTCGGCCGTGTCACAACCGAAAGAATTAAAAGAATTTAAGGCTGAATTGAGAAGTTTAGAAAGGTTTTGGATTAAATTGAAAATAGTTAGAAAATGAGTTGATTGAAACTTAGTAATTAAAATGGGTAAAATTTGTAACAAGTGAAGATCCTAAGGACCTAAGAGTAGTTTTACCTAAAATCTATTACACTAATCCTAGTCTAATACTAGACATGGACTAAATCTAGAGAATACACGATTACAGACATAGAGGGAGACAGACAGGAGCTTGTTTGATGAAGTAGGAGGACTTTGGAGGTTGCTTCAGGGCGGATTTGAGTGCTGTTTAAAAGGGAACATACTTGTTTTGGAGAGGGGGATCGATTACAGATACGGGAAAAGGGTGGTAAGTTTGTCGGGATTCGAGTTGATGAGAGTTTCGATTCAGTGGAGGATTCAACTCCTTTAATAGGAGATCGGAGAGCTTCCACGTCTCGTCTTCTCACCGACGAACCTGAATTGGTTGCCATGAAAGCCGGCGAGCTCGATACATAATAGGAGATCGGAGACGGGCTGAACAAGGCAACGGAAAGGGAACTCGGCCGGTGCATATTCACCGTGTAGTAAACCGGTGCAATGTTTGATCCTCTTGACTCTGCTTTTACTGATTTTGATTTCTTTTAACCATCGTATGTTAAAATTTAGCTGATTGCATCACCTGATTGTTGAGTTCGATGATAAGTAGATTGGACTTGATAACTAATCTTGAGTCTCGGTTTTCCTTGTTAATGATTCTTGACGTGTGCTGCTATGGTTGTGTCGGAATCAGTCGGATTATCATGATTTTCCATGACTTAATTGTTTGTTGTTTGAGAGTGTTGAATTGTTTATTTATTTTGAATTAGAATTCTCAGTCAAATCATTAAAATTATTACCTTAGTGATTCTAAATCATAGTTTTGGGTTGGTATATATTCGGTTGGTACATTTGTTTTAGCTTCTATGTTTTCCCTTGCAATTGGAACCATGTCTCTCTGACGTTTGAAATTTCTTGTTAAAAGAACTGTCATGGTTAAACTTAGTAGGACTTATTCTTTCCATTAATGCCTTATTAAATATCAGTGCTTTAATTATTCAGTTACTCAACTTAAAGCATGTTTTAGACCTCATGAATCCTTTGTCACGTTACTGACCTTGTCTTGAACATGACTCCTACTTATTGTGTTTTCTGTTCGCGATGAAGTATAGCTAATTACGTTGAAGCATGCCAATTTCATGTACGGGCCAATTTCCTAACCACCTCAATCCTCAAATAGAGAGCAATGGAAAGGTTAATTGCCAAGGGAGTGAGGGATGTAGTACCTCATTTCTAAAATGAAGAGCAACACTAGATGTAAAGCTTGAATCCACTTCAATGGATTCAAGAGGATGATGGAGATAGCAAGCAAGAGTTCAAGATGAACCTTTCTCTCTCAAAATGGAGATGAAATCCAAATTATCATTCAAAAGTTATGGAATATGTGTTACAAAATAGCATATATGGTGAAAATCGCGAAAATGGTGAGCGGAAAAGCTTGGACATGACTAGAGACAAAGATCCTAGAATTATGGTGAGTGAGGTGAGAGATGGAAGGTGATGGATGATGGGAAGGTTAGGCTTCCCAGCCTCTTCTTTCCATAAATCATATAATTCATATTTATAATTTATATGGTTTATGGAAACTAAGGCTTTACAAAATATTACATGTAAATAAAAATGTTAAGTGTTGAAAAGTCAACAATGGTCGTTGGAGGTTCAAAAATGGAGGGAAAACTTTGGGAGAAGCCCAGCGACCGCTGATCAAGTTTTGGGTCGCCTGACGGGTCGCCCGTCTTGTTGTACCTCTTTGAAGGCAGCCTGGGCGACCGCCCGGCTTAGGCACTGGTCGCTGGTTCCTTCGCCTGGTGGGCGATCTAAGGGCTGGGTCGTCTGGTTGATCGCCCGTACTGCCATACCTCCTTGAAGGCTGGCTCGGGCGATCGGGTGGTTTGAGTGCTGGGTCGCCTGGTGCGCCACCTGAACGGGCGACCGCCTGATTTGGAGTGCGGGGTCGCCTGGCTCTTCGCAGGAATGTATAATGAGAGAAGTTGAACCCTTACATGATATCCCGGGAAAATCCCAATGCTCGGCACCTGCAACGCGGTAGTGTGACTTTCGAAGTTCCACACTACTCCACAACCGCTGATTCAAACCGAACAACCACACACAAATCAGAAATCACCAATCCAGTCCCGGGAACTAATCCCGCACATTCCCGCAAAATTCCACGAAAGTTCGGATTCTCAAACCGAACCAAAACATTGATATTTATACTCACACATGCACAACTAAGCATTCAAATCATACTTTTCCCAAATCTACGCAAACAAGCAAGTAGGTCGGTTACGTTCATAATTTGAAAACGACGTTATGAACATCGCTTGTTACTTACTTCTATTCCCGATATCATTTCACTATCAATACCTCCCCCAAACACACCACAACCAAAAACATACCCTACCTCATGTTCGGCCTTAACGTGCTTGTTTTACCAAAATCCATTTCAAACCAATTAGGGTTCCATTCTCATGCTCAATTCAACAATTAAACATTCTAAGCATACTTTCTAACATACTTCACCCAAATCACCCAAAATCATACCAACATGCTCACCTTCAAATTGAACCCTAATATCCACTCCTAATCATGCTAGAAGCAACATATCCAAAGCATGATCCAAGATGAATTCGACATACTTAGAATTCCACCAATAATTCGGCCAAATGAGGTTTTCTTAACCCAAGGTGTTCTTCTATGATCCAAACCTTGATTCCTACATCATACCAAGAACATCATACCCAAAGCTTGAAGCAAGAAGGTGAAGAAATCATCAAACTAAGGCTTAACATGATTTCGGATTGAACCTTGTAAATCAACCACAAATCATGCTTCAATCATACCAACTTATGAAGAAGACAAGCTTACCTCAAGCTTACACCAAGAACAATCCTTCCTTAATCCTTGAAAGATGAAGAACACATGAGAGGTAGAGAGGAAGAGAGTTCACGGTTTAAGGGAGAAGAAATGAAGCCAAAATCTCATTTCTTTCTAACTTCACACCTTTTATACTTTCTAACTTATGACACACACACCTTAGTCACCATAGTGAGTCACTAGCCAAGCACACACACACACCTTAGTCACCATGTGCCACTTAACCCGAACAAATCCCGACATGTGTGCTTGCTTTACCGACCGAATAATCCCGTCATGTGTGCTTGCTTTCCCGACCAAATAATCTCGTCATGTGTGCTTGCTTATCACCACATTACTCATCCCGAGTCATAACACACCCAACACCATTGGCGCCATAATCGTTTTCCATCCCGAGCCCTGAGCGCCGCCCGAGAACAAATGTCCCGACCCCGAAAAATATTTTCAGCGGAAAGGTGCGGGGGACTCGTGCGACCTTGAATATATAAGCATTCCCGAAAATGTTACCTAGAAAAGATCCGGGAGTTGTCTGACCAACAGAAAACATGCCCGCATGTTTGAACGGAGCCTCGAACACCGAAGTCACTACCCGCTCGGGGTGACTGTAACATGCATGGACACCATAAGACCCATCACAAGGTAAGTCTAGAACATATGTATTTCACCAATTTTCTTTATGATTTGGAAAGGTTCATCTCCTCTTGGTGCAAATTTACTCTTCCTAGCTTGTGGAAACCTTTTCTTCCTTAGATGCAAACAAACCCAGTCACCTACTTCAAAACTCCTAAAGTTCCTACCCTTGTTTGCCCTCCTAGCATAAGACTCACTAGCTTTTTTCAAGTTGTTTATGAACCTTTTCATGCAAGTCTTTCATGCTTTGAGCTTTCCTCTTTCCTTCTACATCAAGTTGGTCCGAATGTGTTAATGCAACTAAATCCAAGGGAATGATAGGATTAAAACCATACACAACTTCAAACGGTTTATGAGATGTAGATGAATGATATGACCGGTTGTATGCAAACTCAATATGTGGTAGACACTTTTCCCATTCTTTGAAGTTCTTTCTTAATGTGGTTCTCAAGATAGTGATGAGTCTTCTATTAGTTACTTCGGTTTGTCCATCGGTTTGTGGATGACTAGAAGTGGAGAACACTAAACTAGTACCTAACCATGACCAAAGAGTCCCCCGAAAGTGACCCAAGAACCGAATCTCTATCACTCACTAAGGTTCTAGGAATGTCGTGATATTTCATAATGTTATTGAAAAACAATTCGGCTACATGTGATGCATCATCCGTTTTATGGCATGGAGCCATTTTCGATAACCTATCTACCACTACAAAGATAGCATCATGTCCATGATAATTTCTTGGCAAACCAGTGATATTTTACATACTAATATCAACCCACGGAAGAGAAGGGATTGGTAGAGGAGAGTTCTTCCCTTTCGGTTGTAGCTGTGCCTTGGCCTTGTGGCAAGTCACACACCTTGCACACACTTTGTCCACATCTCTCTTGAGATTCGGCCAAAAGAAATTCTCCTTGACGGTTTCATAAGTCTTGTGAATCCCAAAGTGTCCCATGAGGCCATCTTGGCTACCCTTAGCAAGCACAACCTCTTCAACTTAAACAAGAACCCATCAAATATATAGTATCCCTCTTGGTTATCCTTGGCACATTTAGCATAAATCTCACCGAAATGATCATCATTTTCATACATGTCTTTAATGCATTCAAATCCATCAATTTTACCATCAAGGGTTACAAGCAATGCATATCTCCTAGACAAAGCATCGACAACAACATTTTCCTTGCCCTTCTTGTATTTTATCACATAGGAGAATGATTCTATGAATTCTACCCACATGACATGTCTCCAATTCAAGTTTCCTTGCCCTTGCAAGTACTTCAATGATTGATGATCGGTATGCACAACAAACTCTTTGGGAAGTAAGTAATGAGACTACACTTGTAATGATCTTACAAGGGCATAGAGCTCCTTGTCATATGTGGAGTAATTGAGTGTTGCTCTACTTAACTTCTCACTAAAGTATGCTATGGGGTGACCCTCTTGATACAATACCGCACCAATGCCTATCCCACTAGCATCGCATTCAACCTCAAACACCTTGTCAAAATTTGGCAAGCAAAGCAATGGGGCGCTAATCAACCGAGACTTTAATTCAACAAATGCATTCTCTTGAGCTTCACCCCATTCAAATGTAGTGTTCTTTTTTGTCAGCTCATGCAAAGGTGATGCAATTGTTGAAAAATCTTTCACAAACCGCCTATAAAAACTAGCAAGTCCTAGGAAATATCGCACTTCGATTAAAGTCTTGGGGGTTGGTCATTCTTTGATTGCATGCACTATACTTTCATCAACTTTTATTCCATCCTTTCCCACAACATATCTGAGAAAGTTCACCTCATTTGTAGCAAACATACACTTTTCTATTTTAGCATACAATCTTTCTAAACTAAGTGTGTCAAGCACTTGCCTCAAATGATCAACATGCTCATCATAGGATTTGAAATAGACAAGTATATCATCAAAGTACACAACAACAAACTTCGCAATCAATTTTCGCAAGACATGATTCATCAATCTCATGAATGTGCTAGGTGCATTAGACAATCCGAATGGCATGGAATTCCATTCATATAATCCAATTTTAGTTTTGAATGCCGTTTTCCATTCATCTCCTTTCTTCATCCTAATTTGATGATACCCACTTTTCAAGTCAATTTTAGGGAACACACATGCACCACATAACTCATCAAGCATATCATCATGTCTAGGAATGAGGTGTCATACTTTAAAGTGATTATGTTGATTGGGCGGCAATCCATGCACATCCAACTCCAAAGAGAAGGACCTATCCTTGAATGATCTAGCTTGTTGGAAGATGAACACCAAGAACACAACAAGTTGGCTCCTAATCACCTCAATCCTCAAATGGAGAGCAATGGAAAGATTAATTGCCAAGGGAGTGAGGGATCTAGCACCTCACTTCTCAAATGAAGAGCAACACTAGATGTAAGCTTGAATCCAATTCAATGGATTCAAGGGGATAATGAAGATAGAAAGCAAGAGTTCAAGATGAACCTTTCTCTCTCAAAATGGAGATGAATTTTCGGAATTCTCATTCAAAGTTGTAAGAAATGTGTTACAAAATAGCATATATGGTGAAAATCGCGAAAATGGTGAGCGGAAAAGCTTGGACATGACTAGAGACAAAGATCCTAGAATTATGGTGAGTGAGGTGAGAGATGGAAGGTGATGGATGTGAAGGATTAGACTTTCCTACCTCTCTCTTTTCCATAAAACATATATTTCATATTTATGAATTATATGATTTATGGAAACTAAAGGCTTTTACAAAATATTAAATGTAAATAAAGTTGCAAATGTTGAAAATTCAACAATAGTGGCTGGGAGTTCAAATGATGGAGGGAACGCTTTAGGAGAAGCACGGGCGATTGCCTCGATCAAGTTTTGGGTCGCCCGACGGGTCGCCTGCATCGCTGTACCTCTTTGAAGGCAGCCTGGGCGACCGCCGGCTTAGTCACCGGGTCGCCTGGTTCCTTCACTGGCTGGGCGATCGCCTGGTTGGAGGGCTGGGTCGTCTGGTTGATCGCCCGTACTGCCATACCTCCTTGAAGGCTGGCTCGGGCGATCGGGTGGTTTGAGTGCTGGGTCGCCTGGTGCGTCGCTTGAACGGGCAACCGCCAGATTTGGAGTGCGGAGTCGCCTGGCTCTTCTACCGCAAGGATGGCATTTTCGGGGGATTCTGCAAACGAATCATGGAGTAGACCTCCGTAGTGATCATTCTCGCATTCTGCTTCGAGAGGTATAGTTTTGATTAAGTTTGGGGTATTTCTCGTTAGATCCCTTCTGTGATCTGTTGGTTTAAGTTATCTGATTAGTCTGACGTTAATTTCTCCTGTTTATGTTTAGCAGCAGCAGCAGTAGTTAGCGAGGTATAATCCGCTTTATGGCTCGGCTCTGTAGGCGTAGTATGCATATTAGTTACATTGGGTATTCTGATGTTCTGGTATGTATATTATTCGTGGGGAGTTTCCGACCATACGAATAGGCGTAACTCCTTCGCTTGTATTACTTATTTTCTGCTTTCGCGCGTGCGATATTCTCGTAGAACCACTAACGTGTTTCGGTGCAGGTTTAGGACTAGTAAGACGTCTTAAAAACTGCAAACACGTATTAACCTTAAAACCTGAAGGAAAACGTTTTAAGGGACGGGTTTCAGGTCCACAACCCTTTCAAAGAGAAACTCCGCATTCATCCGCCGCCGATACTTTCGGCTTCCACAACAACGACTTTTCCGCTAGCTTCCGGGGGCGGTGGGGTGACATTCTCCATATCAGAAATCCAGGTCTCAGCGGCTTTCGGTCCTCCATTGCCATCAAACTTTGTCAGATTCAGACGTAGAAATCGCTCAAGTAGTCTAAAATCCACGAATCGGGGCTCCTACCGACTCAGTCATCTGCGAGACCTGCGAGAACCCTCTGACTCATCGTACTCGTCACCTCTATGTCGTTGGCGATGGTGCCGACTCTCATCATCCCGGTGTTGCTCATCCTCAGACCGATCAGATCTGACCTCACAGCCAACCTCGGATCGTACCCTCCTAGGTCGAGGGGGTCTCTCAGAATCCTCTTCTTGCGATGGATTATCCGTATGAACTGTAGTGTGAGTGACAGATTCTCCTCACTCTAAACTCACGAACCCTCGGAGCAACCTGAGCCAAAACAGGCAGCAATGCTGTAACTATATCTCGGATCTGCTCCAGGGTCTATGCAAGACCAACGGGTGGTTGCTACTGAAGATGCAACCATTGTCCCAGATCCCGCTCCTCTGGAACATCTCTCGAAGAGTCGGGATCCCTACCCCGCTCACCCTGATCTCTTTCTCACTGACGGCGAGTATTAACCATACCTCTTGAAATTCAAAAATACCAAAAGCACATACAGGACGGTAAGTGTCTAACAGAAGCTAGCAGCGGTGTTCCTATAGGCTCTGTAATGTAAATGCAATGCATGATTCAATCACATCAATTCCTCAGATTCACACATACATATCGAAATTCTAATTCGAACATTAGCCTCTCCCGAGGTCTCGATTTAATCTCGTATAATACGTCTTGAAGAACCAACCCCTGCTCTGTCACTTCTTCCAACAATGTTCAAGTAAGGGGGTGGCCAGACCTCTTACCGAACATCCCTGGAATCAGATAGCAGCACAGTGGCACGCCCTATCAAGCCCGTACACAGAACAGAAGTCCACCTCTGGACTATACCATACTCAGAACACAACCTTACCCGATCTTCGTACTTGACTAAACCTGCTATAATACCACCTTTATTGTTACCCCCCTTGCCTTGCGCAGAAGCTGACGTAATGCGAAGACGGGAACCGGAGTTGGGGGTGAACAGTGAACACGGAGTACCCTTGGTGTAGTGGTCCAAACCCACCCGATTAAAATTTCACTTATTCATAAATAAACTTGTAGTACAAGTAACGAGAATCATCTGAATTCAAACATACTTATACACATCCAAGCCGATACATATGTGATGCAACATACTATACATGCTTACGTTTACATTTACAGAGCCAGAATCTACTATCCAAAATACCTACGTATGTGGAGGGATCTGGTCCACCAAGATCCTCAGAAAGAACTCCACGTAGGTCACCGCTGCTGCTAAACAGAGAACAGAAGACAATCATCAGACAATTCAGAATGTGCTCAAAATCAGAATCGGATCTTGCAGATATCGCCAACAGAACTACTTTTTCTCTAAATCAGAAGACAGACTCAGAATTGTTAATACCTGAAATTCAACACCAGAAAGCATCGAGGGACTCTACTCCTCAGGCTTCTTATCAGATGAGCCTGAAAAGGTGAACAGAATAAGGGTGAGTCCTCGATGAGAACTCAGTAAGGGTTAGGCATAGGGTAGGGTTTCTGAAGTCTGATGCATACTGAACTAACAATACCTGCACCAAAAATACAGATACAAGCAGATAATAATAATAAAAGTAAAACATTAGTCAGACAGATTCGGCAGACCTCTGAGGCTCTTAGCCTTACAGAAGAGGTTTTCAGAAATAACAGATATATCAGAATATCAGAGTATCAGAGGCTTGGTACCAGCCCGGTGTCCGGAATCCCAGCTGCCGAACAGATTCAGATAACAGATGTGGAAGGAAACTTGTCAAGAAAGTTATCCTGAAACAGATAGCAGAATCCTTATACAAACCCCAGTCTATGCCATAGGCTAAGTTTGGTGTTACCGAGGCTAGAGGGAGCTGAGGGTCACATCGCAATACTAAAAGTGTGAGGGTGAAAAAACCCCTTGGCGAAGGTGAAGCTCCTCCTGGTGAAGGCGAAGTCTCTCAGAACAATTGCGAGAACTCCCATAGTGAATGCAGAGCCTCTAAGAACAAATGCGAGGACTCTCATAATGAATGCGGAGCCTCTCAGAATGAATGCGAAGACTCCCATAGTGAATGCGGAGCCTCAGTGCGAATGTGAAGTCCGGACGAAAGCGAAGTCCTTCCGGGCCGAACCTCCAAGCAATTGCGAAGACCCCAGGGCGAGACTGGCCATGGGATCCTCCAGCGCGAAGCGTCCATAGCAAGCCTCAGATTTATACGAAGTCTCGGATACACACGAAGCCTCAGATTCATGCGAAACTTCTCCAAGATTCATGCGAAGCCTCTTCTCGAACTCATGCGAAGCCTCTCCCAGATTTATGTGAAGTGTCACCGCACGCCACCCGAGCCCGGTTGCGGAGGCGGGGCGCCGGACGCCGGAAGCGGAAGCCGGAATGAATACAGAATGACAGTCCATCGTGACCCGCCGTGCGTAGCGGACCCAAAGAGCGAAACGATTGTGGAAGCAACCTAAAAAAAATTTCGTACATATCACCAAAAATAAAATCAAAACATACAATTCATTCATTAGCAACAGAGTAAGCCCCGCCTCCGTGGACGAGTGCTTAAGCACCAAAACATAAATCCATTCAAAGTTCTAAGAACCTAAAGAGTCTAGCAAGCGCCAAGCGCTCAGAACATGTACAGAACAGAATATATAAATATATACAAATATACAATCATCACTGCAATACAGAAAGTGTGCATATGCAACTACAGAGCCAGCCCTAGATCTAAGTGTCAAAATACCTCGAGCGGGATTCAGATTCAAAAGACAAATCCCGGACCGCAAGGTGCAGCTGCTGCAAACACACCCAAGGTAGAAACCTCACGGAAACCTACTCCGCAGGCCGCTTATCAGGTCTACCTGAAACCCAAAAACAAAACCCGAAAAAAGGGTGAGTCCTAAAAGGACCCGTAAGGGATTTGGGGTAAGGTAAGTATATGTAACCCTGCAAAACAGAAAGATAGCAAAATATGCAACAGAATACAGAATATTATGCATGTACAGAAAATAGATCGGAATCCCGAAGGACGTGCGATTCTAAATCGCCATAACCCTTATAACAAATCGGAACGACAGCCTCCACTAAGGGAGTCAGAAGCCGAAGCTAATACAGAAGCATGGTGCACCAGCTGGGGTAGCGAACCCACAACTGTCGTAGGGTTAACAGACAAAGTATGCCACAAGGCATACACCTACAAATCACAGAACTTACCTTAAAGCAGAAATTTCCGAAATACCTGCAAAATGTAGTGCAACAACACATACACCTACAGACTACGAATATGCCCTAAGCATATAATACCGAAATACTTGCAATGTAAAGTGAAACTAAACATACACCTATCTTACCAAAAATCGCCGAACCACACCCGTACCTCACACATCCAGAGTATTTGACCGATTCTGACGACTTCCACACCGCGACCCGAAACCCGAAAACCTCTCTTTTCTAACTTCCGAACCTCGAAATCTGTCAATTCAAGCTGAATTAGCAACCTTACCAACCACACCACCAAACTACACCCCGACCCCAAAACCGAAAATCCGCAATTTCCGTAAAATTCCGCATTCCCACGAAACATCGAATTCAGAACCGACTTAAACAATGCAAAATTATACATTGAAAAACACAATTCAACAAGCGTAACTGATTAAATCCAACCTTTAAACCCTTCCTTACCCAACACTTTTCCGATAAACCCACAATACGGTAACTTTTCCATTCCATACCCGAAATCAACGTTTCAAACTCCAAACCATACCTAAATTCAACCCCAATACCATTTTAGCATCCAATTCAACCAACATCAAACCCCAACATGGAAAAAGAATCATTTCAACATTTCGGTTCTTCACCAATTTTTCACCACACTTCCAAATCAACCCATTCAAGCTTCCAATTAATCATACTAACCACCAAATACACTTCTAAACCAAGAATGCTAACCAATTGCACCCAAAACAACCAAATTCAACATTGAACACCAACATTCAAAATCGGCCATTTGGGGTTTTCTTACCCAACTTGTTCTCCATCAAATTGAATCCATACATAAGCTTAGAATCATGCTAGGAACAACATACTAGAAGCATGATTCAAGAAACCAAACACACATCATTTTAGAATTCACCCAATAATTCGCCCAATTGGGGATTTTCAATCAAAGGAGTTTTCCCAAAATCTTACACTTGTTTATCACTCCCCTACAACCCAAGAACAACATACTAAAAGATGGGAGGAAGAGAATCATCCTAGCATGTAGCTAAGAACAAACTCATAATTCTCAAAATCTCCTTTTTTCTTCACTAATTCTTGTTTCTAACAAGAAAAGAGAACAAGGGAGAATGCTTACCACAAAAAGGATCCATTTCCTTGTTGATTTGAGCCAAGATTTGAAGAACAAGAAGCTTGGAGAAATGCTCTAATGGTGGCGGATGCTAGAGGAGGAAGAAGAAGAAGAAATGAGAAGAAATGAAATATAATTTCATTTATGAAATAATAAGTCATATATATATATATATCCCTTTCTTTTTTCCCATACCACTCCACTTAAATGAAAACAAGCCATGTGTCCCTTCCTCCTTCCCATTACTGCCGAAAAATCTGCTGCCCATACCCCAATATTTTGTTTTGTAACCAAATACAAATTAACCTCCAAACTTTTCCGAAAGTTCCAATTCTTTTTGCCCAAAAATAATTACCGAATTCCAAAATAAATGAAACTTGGACACAACCCACAGAATATTATAACATTCATA
The DNA here is from genome assembly GCA_024586325.1 of Stellera chamaejasme. Lineage (NCBI taxonomy): Eukaryota > Viridiplantae > Streptophyta > Magnoliopsida > Malvales > Thymelaeaceae > Stellera > Stellera chamaejasme. The sequence goes on along the minus strand of CM044984.1, from coordinate 22,123,870 downwards.
AAACATGTTCCAAAAGTTCATTTACAATTCCAGAATGTCCTACCGAGCTCGCTGAACCCAAACAAATCCCGACGTGCGAGCGTGTCAAACAGAACCAAAATCCCATCACACCAAAATTCCACAAAAATACTCATAAATCCAACTTGAATTATAACATGACTTACCCCAAAGCCGTCAGAAGATTTCCATCCCGAGCCCCGGGATTCCCGTCCCGAGCCCCGGGAGTCGCCCGGGACCGAACGTCCCGCCCTAAATATTATTCTCCATAGAAACCTCCGGGACATTCCCACGACTCCAAAACTGCAAACGGCATCTCAATCTGAGGTCTCGAGAGTGCTACCGAGCCCGCTGTACGTCCCGAGACGACCCCGACAACCCCCCGGCGCCAGAAAAATATTTTCGGCGGAAACATCCGGGGGACCCACACGACCTCAAATACGGAAGGGTTCGCCAAAATGATACTCGGATAAGGCTCGGGAGCCGCCTGAACGCCGAAAAACGTGACCCGCAGGCCAAAACCGGAGCCCCGGGTCACCCGGTCGCAACCCGCTCGGGGTGACCGTAACATTCTCCCCCCCTTAGAACTCTTGGTCCTCCAAGAGTAGCCTGAACCAACCATACAGGTGTCGCTACCAACCAGAATGTAAAAATTCCCCTTACTAAGAACAATCGGACCACCGTACTGGTGCGGCGGGAGTGGTAGTTTAGACTACCATACAGAGCCTCACGGCGTCCCACCCTCCGGGTGCATCTTATTGCACCCCGAGTCAGTTGCCGGTATTTCTACCAGACAACCCCAGACAGTACCGGACCTAAGTCTAACCAATCCTCAACAGGCTATCCTAGAACACATCACGTAAACCCCAAACACTAGGGGGGGGGTAAGACCAACCTAACAACTGACTCTAGAAACTCATGAGAACCGGTAAAATTCGGGGTAACTTACCCCGCCTACCAAATCTTATCGTCCCTCCGATCGGTGCTACCTCCACCAAATTCTGTCACCAAACTCAGATTCCAGAGCCCTACGGCGACGGTTCGTATAAGCAGAGGTGCGGTCGTTCGGGTTTTGATCCGCGCTGTAATAATCTGATCTTCGCCGTAGTCTCCTCAAAAGCTCGGGTCCCACCAACCCCATCGACGCATCTGTCCAACAAGATGGTGTCATACACCTCCTCCCGCACAACGCCTCAAATGGTGTCATGCCAATCGTAGTCCTGGAAGCTGTTGTTGTACGAGAACTCTATCAAAGCAACTACTAGTCCCAAACTCCTCCAAAATCCAAAATACAGATTCGCAACATATCCTCCAATATCAGAATCACCCGCTCCGACTGCCCGTCCGTCTGTGGGTGATAAGTCAGATTGAGATGGAGTCGCGTGCCCAATGCTTCATGAAAAGCAATCCGTAACTGTCTTTGTAAAACGCGGATCACGGTCAGATTCAATGGAGTCTGTACTCCATGTAATCGCATAATCTCCCCGATGTAAAGCCGGCAAGCTTCTCCGGAGGGTCTATGACCCAAATAAGCGTAAAGTGTGCGCACTTTGGCAGCCGATCCACAATAACCCGAGATAGCGTCATGGCGAGACCGTGTCGGGCGGCGGTCGAAAGTCCATAGTAACATTGCCCCACTCCCGAACCGGAATGGGCAAAGTCTGCAGTGTCCTGCCGGTTTCGATGCTCAAACCGCCGAGTGTGCCTCCTCTAAAATCTCATTCCAGAACTCTTGATCCTCAGGTACATAAAGGCGATCTCGGAAGTATAGCAATCCCTGCCTATACTGAAACGTCGGTAACAAATAAACCCTTATCTTCCCCAGATAACTTCTTCAACACCAGATCTCTACCTTGCGCCTCGCGCATCCTGTCAAACAACTCAGAATGTATGGTAAGTGTATACCCCTGAGCACGCTCCCAGAGCTGCCACCGTGCCAAGGGCAAGTCGAATCTCTCTCCTCGGACCGGTCCCCAACACCTCCTCCCTTAACCAACCCGGTATACTTCCTGCTTAGTACATCGGCAACCGTGTTGCCCTTGCCAGAGATGTACTCGATACTACAATCATAGTCCTTAATGTATTCGAGCCATCTGCGCTGACTCATATTAACCTTCTTCTCACAGAATGAGATATTTCAGACTCTTATGATCGGTAAGAATCTGAAATTTATTATCAAACAGATATTGCTTCCAATGTTTCAGCGCATAGATCACTGCAGCCAACTCCAGATCGTGTGTCGGATAGTTTAGCTCATGCGGTCGCAGCTGCGTCGACCCATAAGCTACCACATTACACTCCTACATCAATACATACCCCAAACCGGACGTGGAAGCATCCGTATACATCACATACGGTAAGCTCGGATCGGGAAGAGTCGAATCGAGCGTTAGTCAACCGCCGCTTTCAACTCCTGAAAATTCTGCTCACACCTATCAGACCAGATAAACGGTTGACCCTTCTTGGTCAACTGCGTGAGCGGAGATGCCAGAATAGAAAACCCCGGTATGAACCTTCGATAATATCCTGCTAACCCCAAGAAGCTCCTGATCTCCCGTACCGTGGTAGGTTGTTTCCAATCCCGAACTGCCCTCACATTCTCTCGGATCCACGCATGCACCATGCTCGATATAATGTGTCCTAAAAACGACTTCCCGAATCCGTAACTCACACTTTGAGAATTTAGCATAAAGCTGATGTTCCCAACGTGTCTGCAGAACTACCCTCAGATGCTCCCGATGCGAATCCTCATCCCTAGAATAGATCAGAATATCATCGACAAAGACCACCAAAAATGAGTACAAGTACGGTCGGAACACCCGATGCATCGATCCAAGAATGCCACCGAACATTCGTCAGCCCGAATGGCAAGACCGTAAACACAAAATGTGCATATCGGGTGAGAAAAGCAGTCTTATGTATGTCCTCATCCTTCACACTAAGCTGAAAGTACTCAGATCGGAGTTCAATCTTTGAGAATACTCTCGAACCCTGAAATTGATAAAAAAGGTCGACAATCCTCGGCAACGGATACTTATTCTTCACAGTAAGTGCATTCAACCGTCTGTATCAATGCAAAATCAAGCGCCCCATCTTTCCTCTTAACAAATGTAACCGGAGCACACCACGGTGAAGTGCTCGGTCGGATGAAGCCCTTCTCTGTAATTCCTCCAATCGCTTCTTCAACTCTTGCATTTCAGAAATAGGCATCCGATAAGGAGGAATAGATATCGGAGCAGACTCCAACTGCAGGTAGATCTCAAACACAATTTCCCGCTCTGGTGGTAATCCGGGCAACTCCTCCGGAAATACCTGCGGAAAAACTCGAACCACTGATATACTATCTAACTTCAACCTAGTACCAGCTTCGTTCAGATCATAGCATTCTCACACCGACTATCGACCTGATCCAGACCGCAACTCGCACTGCGTCTTTGTGCGATAGTCACACCGCCGGAGCCGTGAGAGGTAGTACCTCTCCGTAAACTATAATGGTTCGGGTTGCACAACCAATGTGCATGCACTTCTTGGATAGCCAGTCCATCCCAAGAATAATATCATAGTTCGGCGTGTCTAAAACCAACAAATCCGATACTATCATATGTCCGCCTACGTATATCGTACAACCCCGAACCATCTCATTGGAAAACAAACTGACTCCCAAATAGCTTTTACTAAGTACATTTGAGGCAAAGTACTAAAAGACAGATGCAGAGATGTAACACCTTTCTGTGTTACAATGGAAACAGATGCTCCCGTATCAAATAATGCATGAACCGACACCTCATTCAGAAATAAAGTACCCTGCCTTACAGTCAGAGGGCAATCCCGTACCCAGTGAGTGTCAGACCCGCAACGTAAACATCGGCCCTCCCGCCTGTAACAAAGTCGACTGAGGTGATACCTACTACTAGTCGGACAAGATCGTGCCGGTGGTTCTCCCACTCGCCTCTACTAGATCGCCCGTGCCTGTTCGGCCGTCCAAAATCTGCCGGGGTCCCACTGTGTGGAGCCCTCGTACTTCCTCGACTCGCTACGAGGTGAGGTGACTCTCAACCTCCTCTTGCTCGAGAAGTTGAGCCTTAAGAACCGCCTCCCGATACAAAGTAATGTCTAAAGGTCTCAAAGCCCACCCGTACTCGGGCGCAATGACGAATAAACCTCTTGGTCTTCTCATCTTCCATACCTTGATACTACGGTACATAGTAAACCAGCCGATCAAACTCTCACTCGAACTCTCCGACAATCCTGTCTCCCCGATGAAACTCATCAAACCGTGCTCGACGCATTCCTGGCTACATCCCCACCGCACCGCCGGTGGAAAATGTAGCCTCCCAGGAGTTTGCCAACTCCCGCAAACCAAGTCTCTACTACCTCGGCCCTTCTCGGTCATTGAACCTCGAGGGGTTCAAACTCTAAAACCTCTCCAGTCCGACCCCGTGACCGGTGCCTCGATCTCCCCGTCGTTAATAGGACCGACGAGAAGTCTAGGTGTCGAGTGACCATCCTCCTGAGTCACTCACTTACCAATCCCAAAGCCGTGGCAAGCAAAGTGGCTAAAGTGTCGCTATCACCACCGATCGAATGCCCTTACCGTGTGGCATAATCAGATCTTCCCTTGCCTCTGCCGCCCCGAACCAGGCTAGGCTGGCGGGTAATACCAAATCGAGAGGGGTCCCTACGACCGCTAAACCACGGGGCGGTGAGTGTGGTTGTTCGACTCGGGTTACGCCGAACCCGTATCCTATTCCACGGAGGTGTGGGATCCCAGCCCCGCCTCCGGTACCAAATCACGCTATTCGCGTGTAGTACACAACTCCTCAAACCAAGTCCAACAAAAAAACAACTTATCCCAAACCAAATTTCCAAACCATATACCAACAGTCCAAACTCTATCTCTCGGAGGCGTGGGATTATAGTCCCCTCCTCCGGTCGCAAACACGCCGTCTACGCGTGTTAACCAAACTCGAGACATTTCAGACCAAACAGAGTCCAGACAAATCGGTCACTCCTAATCCCTACGAAGCTAGTAGCAGCTTTCCTAAGGCTCAGAGTGCAATGCGATTTGACACGAAGTTATCTCGCAAAATGATAAAATCATGCATTTCACAGAATCACAAAAACAATTCATGCTTATTCCATCAAATCTTTTCCTAACACACAATTTTACGTACCTAAAACTTTTCCACAATCCTTTACTTGTAACACTTTTACCAAAATCCAGAAATTCTGGATTCCGTACTCTGCAACTACCAGATAACTTGAAGGACCAAACTTTGCTCCACAATTTTATTTCAAAGTGGTTCAAGTAAGGAGGTGGCCAATCTCCGTACTCAAACCATTCTAAAATAAAATGTACAACAATAGTTGTCACTTCAAGTCACCACCGACGACCAATATGGTCACTTACCGCTCGATACCAACTTGTCACCGCACGCCACCCGAGCCCGGTTACGGAGGCGGGGCGCCGGACGCTCAAGCGGAAGCCGGAACGAATACGTAATGGCAGGTCCATCGTGACCCGTCGTGCGTAAGCGGACCCAAAGAGCGAAACGATTGTTGAATCAAACTAACAAATATTTCGTACATATAACCAAAATTAAAATCCAAACATACAATTCATTCATTAGCTACATTGTAAGCACCGCCCTCCGAGGACGAGTGCTTACGCACCAAAACATTAATACATACAGAGTTCACAGATCCTATTGTATCTAGCAAGCGCCAAGCGCTGTAACATGTACAGTAATGTAATATATAAATATATACAATTATACAATCATCACTGCAATACGAAAGTGTGCATATGCAACTACAGAGCCCGCCCTAGATCTAAGTGTCAAAAATACCTCGCGGGATTCAGATTCAAAAGACAAATCCCGGACCGCAAGGTGCAATGCCGCAAAACACACCCAAGGTAGAAACCTCACGGAAACCTACTCCGCAGTCGCTTATCACCTACCCAAACCCAAAAACAAAACCCGACAAAGGGGTGAGTCCTAAAAGGACCCTAAGGGATTTGGGGTAAGGTAAGTATATGTAACCTGCAAAATGTAAAGATAGCAAAATATGCAATATATAAGAATAGAATATTATGCATGTACAGGAAATAGATCGGAATCCCGAAGGACGTATGATTCTAAATCGCCATAACCCTTATAACAAATCGGAACGACCCCCACTAAGGGAGTCGGAAGCCGAAGCTATCTGAAGCATGGTGCACCACTGGGTTAGCGAACCCACAACCGTCGTAGGGTTAATGCATGCAGTATGCCACAAGGCATACACCTACAAATTACGTAACGTACCTTAAAGCGTAAATTTCCAAATACCTGCAAAATGTATGCAACAACACATACACCTACAGACTACAGAATATGCCCTAGGCATATAATACCGAAATACTTGCACAACATAAAGTGAAACTAAACATACACCTATCTTACCAAAAATAGCAGAACCAAACCCTTACCTCTCAAATCCAGAGTATTTGACCGATTCTGGACGACTTCCACACCGCGACCCGAAACCCGAAAACCTCTCTTTTTCTAACTTCCGAACCTCAGAATTTGTCAATTCAAGCTGAATTAGCAACCTTACCAACCACACCACCAAACTACACCCCCGACCCCAAAACCGAAAATCTGCAGACTTCCGTAAAATTCCGCATTCCCGCAGTAAACATCGAATTCGTAACCGACTTAAACAATGCAAAATAATACATTGAAAAACACAATTCAACAAGCAGAACTGATCAAATCCAACCTTTAAACCCTTCCTCCCCAACACTTTTCCGATAAACCCACAATACGGTAACTTTTCCATTCCATACCCGAAATCAACGTTTCAAACTCCAAACCATACCTAAATTCAACCCCAATACCATTTTAGCATCCAATTCAACCAACATCAAACCCCAACATGGAAAAAGAATCATTTCAACATTTCGGTTCTTCACCAATTTTTCACCACACTTCCAAATCAACCCATTCAAGCTTCCAATTAATCATACTAACCACCAAATACACTTCTAAACCAAGAATGCTAACCAATTGCACCCAAAACAACCAAATTCAACATTGAACACCAACATTCAAAATCGGCCATTTGGGGTTTTCTTACCCAACTTGTTCTCCATCAAATTGAATCCATACATAAGCTTAGAATCATGCTAGGAACAACATACTAGAAGCATGATTCAAGAAACCAAACACACACCATTTTTAGAAATCACCCAATAATTTGCCCAATCGGCCATTTGGGGTTTTCTTACCCAACTTGTCCCTCCGATCGGTGCTACCTCCACCAAATTCTGTCACCAAACTCAGATTCCAGAGCCTACGGCGACGGTTCGTATAAGCAGGTGCTGCGTCGCGGTTTTGATCCGCGCCTGTAATAATCTGATCTTCGCCGTAGTCTCCTCAAAAGCTCGGGTCCCACCAACCCCATCGACGCATCTGTCCAACAAGATGGTGTCATACACCTCCTCCCGCATAACGCCTCAAATGGTGTCATGCCAATCGTAGTCCGGAAGTTGTTGTTGTACGAGAACTCTATCAAAGCAACTACTAGTCCCAAACTCCTCCAAAATCCAAAATACAGATTCGCAACATATCCTCCAATATCGTAATCACCCGCTCCGACCGCCCGTCCGTCTGTGGGTGATAAGTCGTATTCGGATGGAGTCGTGTGCCCAATGCTTCATGAAAAGCAATCCGTAACTGCGTCTGTAAAACGCGGATCACGGTTAGATTCAATGGAGTCTGGTACTCCATGTAATCGTACAATCTCCCTGATGTAAAGCCGGCAAGCTTCTCCAGAGGGTCTATGACCCGAATAAGCAGAAAGTGTGCGCACTTTGGCAGCCGATCCACAATAACCCAGATAGCGTCATGGCGAGACCGTGTCAGGGGCAGTCAGAGAGTCCATAGTAACATTGCCCCACTCCCGAACCGGAATGGGCAAAGTCTGCAGTGTCCCCGCCGGTTTCGATGCTCAAACCGCCGAGTGTGCCTCCTCTAAAATCTCATTCCAGAACTCCTGATCCTCTGGTACATAAAGGCGATCTCGGAAGTATAGCAATCCCTGCCTATACTGAAACGTCGGTAACAAATAAACCCTTATCTTCCCCAGATAACTTCTTCAACACCAGATCTCTACCTTGCGCCTCGCGCATCCTGTCAAACAACTCAGAATGTATGGTAAGTGTATACCCCTGAGCACGCTCCCAGAGCTGCCACCTGTGCCAAAGGCAAGTCGAATCTCTCTCCTCGGATCGGTCCCCAACACCTCCTCCCTTAACCAACCCGGTATACTTCCTGCTTAGTACATCGGCAACCGTGTTGCCCTTGCCAGAGATGTACTCGATACTACAATCATAGTCCTTAATGTATTCGAGCCATCTGCGCTGCCTCATATTAACCTTCTTCTGCGTAAACAGATATTTCAGACTCTTATGATCAGTAAGAATCTGAAATTTATTATCAAACAGATATTGCTTCCAAGGTTTCAGCGCATAAATCACTGCAGCCAACTCCAGATCATGTGTCGGTTAGTTCAGCTCATGCGGTCGCAGCTGCGTCGACCCATAAGCTACCACATTACACTCCTACATCAATACATACCCCAAACCGGACGTGGAAGCATCCGTATAAATCACATACGGTAAGCTCGGATCTGGAAGAGTCAGAATCGGAGCGTTAGTCAACCGCCGTTTCAACTCCGTAAAATTCTGCTCACACCTATCGGACCAGATAAACGGTTGACCCTTCTTGGTCAATCTGCGTGAGCGGAGATGCGAATAGAAAATCCCAAGCACAAACCTCCGATAATATCCTCGCTAACCCCGTGAAGCTCTTGATCTCCCGTGCACCGTGGTAGGTTGTTTCCAATCCCAAATTGCCCTCACCTTCTCTCGGATCCACGCATGCACCATGCTCGAGATATAATGTGTCCCAAAAACGACTTCCCGAATCCGTAACTCACACTTTGAGAATTTAGCATAAAGCTGATGTTCCCAACGTGTCTCAGAACTACCCTCGATGCTCCCGATGCGAATCCTCATCCCTAGAATATATCAAATATCATCGACAAAGACCACCAAAATGAGTCCAAGTACGGTCGGAACACCCGATGCATCGATCCAAGAATGCCACGAACATTGGTCAGCCCGAATGGCATGACCGTAAACTCAAAATGTGCATATCGGGTGCGGAAAGCAGTCTTAGGTATGTCCTCATCCTTCACCCTAAGCTGAAAGTACTCAGATCGGAGATCAATCTTTGAGAAAACTCTCGAACCCCGAAGTTGATAAAAAAGATCGACAATCCTCGGCAACGGATACTTATTCTTCACAATAAGTGCATTCAACCATCTGTAATCAATACAAAATCGAAGCGTCCCGTCTTTCCTCTTAACAAACAGAACCGGAGCACCCCACGGTGAAGTGCTCGGTCGGATGAAGCCCTTCTGCTGTAATTCCTCCAACCGCTTCTTCAACTCTTGCATTTCAGAAATAGGCATCCGATAAGGAGGAATAGATATCGGAACAGTACTCCAACCGCAGGTGGATCTCAAACACAATTTCCCGATCTGGTGGTAACCCGTGCAACTCCTCCGGAAATTCTTGCGGAAAATCTCGAACCACTGATATACTATCTAACTTCAACCTAGTACCAGCCTCATTCAAATCATAGCATTCCCCCACACCGACTATCGACAGCTGATCCAGAATCTGCAACTCTGTACCGTGCTGTGCGATAGTCACACCAGGCGGAGCCGTGAGAGGTAGTACCTCTCCAGAAACCATAATGGTTCGGGTTGCGCAACCAATGTGCATGCAATTCTTGGCTAGCCAGTCCATCCCAAGAATAATATCATAGTTCGGCGTGTCTAAAACCAACAAATCCGATACTATCATATGTCCGCCTACGATATCGTACAACCCCGAACCATCTCATTGGAAAACAGAAACCGACTCCCCAAAGCAGTTTTTACTAAGTACATTTGAGGCAAAGTACTAACAGACAGATGCGTAGATGTAACACATTTCTGTGTTACAATGGAAACAGATGCTCCTGTATCTAATAATGCGTGAACCGACACCTCATTCGAAATAAAGTACCCCGTAACTCCCCGCCTTACTGACCGCTGACTAGGTCCTCCCTGACCTCCCTGATAACTAAGGCCTCCCCCCCTCAAAATGGAAAACTCGGCCCACTCTGGGCTACTGTGGTGGAGGGGGTGGCTGAAGCGCTTGCCGCCGAGGTCTCGGCCACCGCTGAAACCCACGCCCCACGGCGGCCCTCCTGCCCGAAGACTGTGCCCGAAAGTCGACGCGAAGTGAAAACCCTACCCGCAAGTCGGACAAGATCGTGCCGGTGGTGCTCCCACTCGCCTCTACTAGACTACCCAGTGCCTGTTCGGCCGTCCAAAATCTGCCGGGGTCCCACTGTGTGGAGCCCTCGTACTTCCCGACCTCGCTACGAGGTGAGGTGACTCTCAACCTCCTCTTGCTCGAGGAGTTGAGCCTTAAGAACCGCCTCCCGATACAAAGTAATGTCTAAAGGTCTCAAAGCCCACCTCTGTACTGGGGCGCAATGACGAATAAACCTCTTGGTCTTCTCCTCTTCCATACCTTGATACTACGGTACATAGTAAACCAGCCGATCAAACTCTCACTCGAACTCTCCGACAATCCTGTCTCCCGATGAAACTCATCAAACCGTGCTCGACGCAGATTCTCGGCTACATCCCCACCGCACCGCCGGTGGAAAATGTAGCCTCCCGTGAGTTTGCCAACTCCCGCAAACCAAGTCTCTACTACCTCGGCCCTTCTCGGTCATTGAACCTCGGGGGTTCAAACTCTAAAACCTCTCCAAGTCTGACCCCGCTGATCGGGTGCCTCGATCTCCCCGTCGTTAATAGGATCGACGAGAAGTCTAGGTTTCGTAGTGACCATCCTCCTCGGAGTCACTCACTTACCAATCCCAAAGCTGTGGCAAGCAATGGCTAAGGTGTCGCTATCACCACCTAATCAGAATGCCCTTACTGTGGCATAATCAGATCTTCCCTTACCTACTGCCGCCCAACCAGCCTAGGCTGGCGGGTAATACCAAATCGAGAGGGGTCCCTACGACCGCTAAACCACGGGGCGGTGAGTGTGGTTGTTCAGACTCGGGTTACGCCGAACCCGTATCCTATTCCACGGAGGTGTGGGATCCCAGTCCCGCCTCCGGTACCAAATCACGCTATTCGCGTGTAGTACACAATTCCTCAAACCAAGTCCAACCAAAAACAACTTATCCCAAACCAATTTTCCAAACCATATACCAACTCAACCCATAATCAACAGTCCAAACCCTATCTCTCGGAGGCGTGGGATTATAGTCCCCTCCCTCCGGTCGCAAAACACGCTGTCTACGCGTGTTAACCAAACCTGAGACATTTCAGACCAAACAGAGTCCAGACAAATCGGTCACTCCTAATCCCTACAGAAGCTAGCAGCAGTTTTCTAAGGCTCTGTAGTGCAATGCAGTACTTGACTCAGAAGTTATTTCGCAAAATGATAAAATCATGCATTTCACAGAATCACAGAAGCAGTTCATGCTTATTTCACCAAATCTTTTCCTAACACACAATTTTACGTACCTGAAACTTTTCCACAATCCTTTACTTGTAATACTTTTACCAAAATCCAGAAATTCTGGATTCCGTACTCTGCAACTACCAGGATAACTTGAAGGACCAAACTTTGCTCCACAATTTTATTTTAAAGTGGTTCAAGTAAGGAGGTGGCCAATCTCCGTACCAAACCATTCTAAAATAAAATGTACAACAATAGTTGTCACTTCAAGTCACCACTGACGACCAATATGGTCACTTACCCGCTCGATACCAACTTGTCACCGCACGCCACCCGAGCCCGGCCATGGAGGCGGGGCGCCGGGACGCCGGAAGCGGAAGCCGGAAGGAATACGAATGGCAGGTCCATCGAGACCCGCCGCGCGTAGCGGACCCGAAAAGCGAAACGATTGTGGAAGCAACCTAACAAAAATTTCGTACATATAACCAAAAATAAAATCCAAACATACAATTCATGCATTAGCAACAGAGTAAGCCCCGCCCTCCGTGGACGAGTGCTTACGCACCAAAACATAGATACATACAGAGTTCAAATAACCTAAGGTGTATAGCAAGCGCCAAGTGCTCAGAACATGTACAGTAATGTAATATATAAATATATACAATTATACAATCATCACAAAGAATACGTAAAGTGTGCATATGCAACTACAGATCCAGCCCGAGATCTAAGTGTCAAAAATACCTCGCGCGGGATTCAGTCCGAAAAGACCTAGCCCGGACCGCAAGGTGCAGATTCTGCAAAAACACACCCAAGGTAGAAACCTCACGGAAACCTACTCCGCAGGTCGCTTATCGTGTCTACCAAAACCCAAAAACAAAACCCGAAAAGGGTGAGTCCTCGAAAGGACCCGTAAGGGATTTGGGGTAAGGTAAGTATATGTAACCCTGCAAAATAGAAAGATAGCAATATATGCAACAGAATACAGAATATTCATGCACGTACAGAAAATAGATCGGAATCCCGAAGGACGTGCGATTCTAAATCGCCATAACCCTTATAACAAATCGGAACGACAGCCTCCACTAAGGGAGTCGGAAGCCGAAGCTAATACAGAAGCATGGTGCACCAGCTGGGGTAGCGAACCCACAACCGTCGTAGGATTAATGCATGCAGTATGCCTTAAGGCATACTCCTACAAATTACAGAACGTACCTTAAATCAGAAATTTCCGAAATACCTGCTAAACAGATTTTCAATAATACATACACCTACATACTACAGAATATGCCCTAGGCATATAATACTGATATACTTTCAGAACAGAAAATGAAACTAAACATACACCTATCTTACCAAAAATAGCAGAACCAAACCCTTACCTCACAAATCCAGAGTATTTGACCGATTCTGGACGACTTCCACACCGCGACCCGAAACCCGAAAACCTCTCTTTTTCTAACTTCCGAACCTCAGAATCTGTCAATTCAAGCTGAATTAGCAACCTTACCAACCACACTACCAAACTACACCCCCGACCCCAAAACCGAAAATCCGGCAGAGTTTCCGTAAAATTCCAGATTCCCGCAGAAACATCAGAATTCATAACCAACTTAGACAATGCAAAATTATACATTGACAAACACAATCCAACAAGCGTAACTGATTAAATCCAACCTTTAAACCCTTCATCCCCAACATTTTCCAATAAACCCGCAATTTTGTAACCTTTCCATTTCATACCCGATATCAACGTTTCAAACATCAAACCACACCTAAATTCAACCCCAATACCATTTTAGCATCCAATTCAACCAACATCAAACCCCAACATGGAAAAAGAATCATTTCAACATTTCGGTTCTTCACCAATTTTTCACCACACTTCCAAATCAACCCATTCAAGCTTCCAATTAATCATACTAACCACCAAATACACTTCTAAACCAAGAATGCTAACCAATTGCACCCAAAACAACCAAATTCAACATTGAACACCAACATTCAAAATCGGCCATTTGGGGTTTTCTTACCCAACTTGTTCTCCATCAAATTGAATCCATACATAAGCTTAGAATCATGCTAGGAACAACATACTAGAAGCATGATTCAAGAAACCAAACACACACCATTTTTAGAATTCACCCAATAATTCGGCCAATTGGGGATTTTCAATCCAAGGAGTTTTTCCAAAATCTAACACTTGATTATCACTCCCCTACAACCCAAGAACAACATACTAAAAAGATGGGAGGAAGAGAATCATCCTAGCATGTAGCTAAGAACAAACTCATAATTCTCAAAATCTCCTTTTTCTTCACTAATTCTTGTTTCTAACAAGAAAAGAGAACAAGGAGAATGCTTACCACAAAAAGGATCCATTTCCTTGTTGATTTGAGCCAAGATTTGAAGAACAAGAAGCTTGGAGAAATGCTCTAATGGTGGCGGCAGCAGAGCAAGAAGAAGAAGAAGAAGAAATGAAAAGAAATGAAATGATAATTTCATTTATGAAATATATAGCCATATATATATATATATCCCTTTCTTTTTTCCCATACCACTCCACTTAAATGAAAACAAGCCATGTGTCCCTTCCTCCTTCCCATTACTGCCGAAAAATCTGCTGCCCATACCCCAATATTTTGTTTTGTAACCAAATACAAATTAACCTCCAAACTTTTCCAAAAGTTCCAACTTTTTGGCCCAAAAATAATTACCGAATTCCAAAATAAATGAAACTTGGACACAACCCTCAGAATATTATAACATTCATAAAACATGTTCCAAAAGTTCATTTACAATTCCAGAGTGTCCTACCGAGCTCGCTGAACCCGAACAAATCCCGACGTGCGAGCGTGTCAACCTTAACCGAAATTCCGTCACTCCAAAATTCTATAAAAATACCCATAAATTCCATCTTGAATTATAACATGACTTACCCCAAAGCCGTCAGAAGATTTCCATCCCGAGCCCCGGGATTCCCGTCCCGAGCCCCGGGAGTCGCCCGGGACCGAACGTCCCGCCCCAAATATTATTCTCCATAGAAACCTCCGGGACATTCCCACGACTCCAAAACTGCAAACCGCTTCGCAATCTGAGGTCTCGAGAGTGCTACAGAGCCCGCTGTACGTCCCGAGACGACCCCGACAACCCCCCGGCGCCAGAAAAATATTTTCGGCGGAAACGTCCGGGGGACCCACACGACCTCAAATACGGAAGGGTTCGCCAAAATGATACTCGGATAAGGCTTGGGAGAAGCCTGAACGCCGAAAACGTGACTCGCAGCCAAAACCGAGTCCCGGTCACCCGGCCGCAACCCGCTCGGGTGACCGTAACATGAAGCCTCTTTCCCAAATCGGCAATGGCCCTCGACATACCCTTTAGCCAAACTTAGCCCCAATTTACCCGATATGCATTTTATAGGCATCCTGCATGCAAACTCACGGAAGAACTGAACCCTTACCTTATACATCAAGGTTTCCGCGCAACCAATTCCTTTCACGCACAAGGAAGCAACGCAAAGTTCGTGAAACCGCGGCAGAGAAGCGTCCGCGATACCGGTTCTGCAGATTTTCAATTCTTTCTCTCTTCACAATCGATCAATGTAATATGCAATAAGAATTTTGATCCGTAGGAAACGATAATTCTTTATTGTGAATAACATATATCATTACCTCGAGTTTGGACCAATATTGGTGGAAATCGCTTTGAGCTTCAAACTTGAGCATTCACGGAGAAGGGGAACGAGAGAGTGGAAGCAGACGTTGAAATGAAAACGTTTGCTCCATTCTTTCTCTCTCTCTTTTATGCCAAATAATCGACTCCCTTTATCTTAAGGGAGAGGAAACCTCTCAAATTTTCCACATTTACAAATCGGCCCCCAAACTTTGCAAAGTTGTGATTTAGTCCAACCGTAATTTGCATAGTTTCCTAACAGTAATTTCCAATCGAATCAAACTCGATACTAACTCTTGGACTTCATAACACACGAACACATGTCCAACATGTTTAACTTCAAGTCCCGATATTCACGTAAATCAGAAAACAGATCGTAAATCGCACGGAACTATCTCGAAAGCCGTCAGACACATGGCGATTGTAACATGTTGAATAGACAATTGACCACTCAATTGTTTCCTTGACAACTCGAAACTTGATATCTATATGTTTTTACTTTGACGAACTCGAGTTGTTATTTGCATATTGAACCGCCGAATTATTGTCAAAAATAACTTCAGTGGTATTTCATTGCTATCCACAAGACGCAGCCCGTTGACAAACTTTCAAGCCATATGCCATGGTTGGATGCCTCATGACATGCTATATACTCTGCTGCCATGGTGGAGGAAGCTGTGAGTGTCCGCTTGACACTTTTCCATGAAACCGTTCCTCCAACAAGCAAGTAGATATAGCCTGATGTGGACTTTCGACTGTCTTGGCATCCAAGAAAGTCGAATCGTAATAACCAACAACCTCTATCTCGATCCGATTTCGTATGTGAGCATGTAATGCTTTGTTCTTTGCAAGTACCACAACACCCGAACT
The DNA here is from genome assembly GCA_024586325.1 of Stellera chamaejasme. Classification (NCBI taxonomy): domain Eukaryota; kingdom Viridiplantae; phylum Streptophyta; class Magnoliopsida; order Malvales; family Thymelaeaceae; genus Stellera; species Stellera chamaejasme. Next base: position 22,107,744 of record CM044984.1, on the reverse strand, counting down.
TCCTATAGCCGAGGCATAAGGAATGGTTCCTTGGGCACGGACAAGATCATACCGGGCTTCCAGATACTTGAGTGATGAGGAAATGACCTTAACGACGATCTTGAGCTCGGAGTAACTGCAGGATGTAAAAAGAAATACTCGGGAGCAGAAAGAGGAGTGGAGGTGTGTAGATAGGGTGTACCTTTCCCAAGCCGTCCTTTTATAGGAGGCGTTGAGGTAGCGGTTGTCCCATGACTAGAGTAGTGGAGTGCTCCCCCACGTTCCAGAGTAATGGAAGACTGGAGATGTAATGGAGAACGTGGGTAGATCGTGGAGACGACCGTTCCCCGCTTCCTTTTCCCGGTTTGTGACATCGCTAAGTGATGGATGGCGAAGACCAGGAGATGGGAAGGCCTTGTTTGGAGAGGCCAAGAGATGCGAACCTGCGAGGTCTTGGCGAAGCCGGCAAGTGCGAAGCCCTCCTGACAATGCCTTCGCGCGATGCGGTGGTATCGCGATGTATTTCCTTGGTTGTCGTGATGATGACGCGAGGGCGAGATGTGAGGGCATTTTCTTGGGTAGTGTAGCAAGGTGCCTCCTCCAAGAGGCGGAGTATGGACAGGGCATTTCCCCGTTTTCGCTTAAAGTCGACCGTTGGGAACAGTCACTTTGGCGGTAGCCAAACGCTTTCTTACCGTTAGCGATCTTTGACACACGACTTGCTGGGATTAGTTCTCCGTTTGAGGCGACGTTTTGGCTTCATTAGGGTTGGGCCTATAAATAGCCGGTTTTGTTCGCGGATCACACTCTTTCTCATTCTCGTTTCTCTTGCTTGAATCTTCCTCGCTGTTTCGCATTTCGTTGCTTCTTTCGTTTCCTTGTTTGAATCTGCTATTCGTGGTCTGTTCGATCTTCTGTCATCTTTTTACTGCTCTTGTCTTGGCCTGCCCTTGTCCTCGTAATTTCAGGTGAGAAACTGCTCCCTTGTTTCTTGCATGCAAGGTGTGTGATAAAATTGCTAACAGCCAACTGACAGCCCGCCGCTTTCTCACCCTTTTTACTCTTCTGTTGCTGCCATGGCTGCCAAGGGAGTTGCTCGTCCAGTTGTCCCTGTCGTGGACAAGACAGCCGTGAAGCCTGAGAAGCTTCACCAGGACCTTGAGAAGGCTTTCTTTCCCATTGAAGCCGTGCCGGTGTACACAGCGCGGACTGGGCCTTGTAAGGCGCTAAAGCTTCCACAGACGCTAGAGAACCTGGAGAGCGCCGCTCTCTGCCTCTATACTTCTCAGATGTCTTTTGGGTTGAGGTTCCCCTTGCCCCCCTTGTCCAGGACCTGTGTACTCTGTGGAGGCTCCCACCGTCACAGCTCGGGCCTAACACCTTCATCCACATCGCTGGCTTCCTTGTGGCGTGCCGGTTGGCTGGGGTGGAGCCATTCGCGGATGTCTTCTTGCGGTTCTATCGGCTAGACCTGCGAACAGGGGGACAATTTTTCCATGTTACCCCCCTCAGTGTTGGGGGAACAATTCTGTGTCTTTTGGTATTCCTCTGAAATCCCATCATGACTGGCATGGTAGTTTCTTTTTCGTTTGCAGGGATGAGTCCTGGGGGTTCCCAGTGGCGAGGACTTCAGAGGCCGTGCAGAGCGTGGCTCCCAAGCCTGTTTTGCACGCGGATGGGCGACGGTGGCGCGAATACGTTCGCCTTTTGGGGTGGCTGGACGACGTGTTGGCCAGGAGGTCCTGCGATGACCTTTTTCCCTTTTCTCTCGCGCTACTGGATGAGGTGGCACTTAGGTGGGCTGACGTCAGCACTGGTTACCTTATGGATCCCAAGGTGCCTCCGCCTTATGAAGGATGGGCACCTGCGCATCGCGGTGAAGTGGTGGACGCACTCCGTGCTGCCCTCGCAGGTCCCAGAGGTATGCACTGAGTAGTCTTCCCTTTAGTTCTCATCTGTGTGCTGACCTTCGTGTTTCCAGATGTTCCCGCTCGTCCCGACGAGGAGAGAGGAAAGAGGGGATCTATGCGCGCTGCGGTGCAAATTCACCTTGCCTCTGCGTGTAGGCAAAATGCTTCTCCTGCTGCGGAGAAGGTTTTGGGTGCTATTGCGCCTCCGCGGAGGAAAAGGCCAACCTCTACCGTAGGTGTGCCGCTTCTTGGCGAGGCGAAGAGGAAGAAAGTGTCCAGTGACACGGCGCAACTCCTTGTGGGGAAAGCTCCTCGTGGGACAGACCAGGCTACTCCGTGGGGGCCTGTCTAGGGAGCAATTCCCAATGTGGAGGAAGTGGCAAAGGAGGGGGCTTCTGAAGGTGTTCCAAGGGAAGAGGGGGTTCGTGAGATTCCAGTGATGGGGCCGCTGGCCCTTCATGCGGCGGCGGCGCCGGATGAGGACGCCAGGATGGATGCCTTTGTTTCTGGGCTGCTGGCGAGTCCCCTAGGGCGGGTGGCGAAATTCCCCTGAAAGTGCTTCTGTGTCAACTCCTCGGGTTGAGATTCACTCCCAGTTGGAGGTTCCCCTCTAGGCGAGCGCATCCCTCCAGGTAGAAGCTTCTCCTCAAATTGAGGCTTCCCCTCAGATGGAGGGTCCCCCCCAAAGAAGGCAATCTCAGCCGGCGATCTCCTGCTGGCCATGAGAAGGAAGTCCAAGTCTGCAGCGAAGGCCAGTAGTTCTACTAGAGGCCAGGTTTCAGCAGGCCCGGCGGGTAGTGGCGCGCCCGCGCTGGGTGGTACTCAGCCGGAGATAAGGGGAGGTGCTAGGGATGCTCTCCCAACAAGCAGGCAGGCTTCCCAGAGGGAAGGGGCTCCAGAGGGGGTACCCCCAAGCGTTCCAAGCGGTGCTGTTAACGACGCCCTGATGGCGAAGGAGATCCCTGAGAAGAAGAGCGCTTGGGATGTAGTGTTAGAGACCAGGTTGGCTTCGCCTCGGGCGGTCACTCCGGTTCCCCGCTTCACCCGGGTTGTTTGCGAACGGGAGTGGCGCCCAGGTGAAGCCGCGGTGTAAGCCACCAACTGGCGAGGCCACCCTTGCCCTGGATCAGGGCCCTACGCCAGGTTAGTTCCTTTCTTCATTTGCCTGTGTTCCAAGCTTTTTTCGTTGTGCTTACAAGTCGTTTGGTGCAGGGGCGGAGTCTTCTAACTCACCATGTAGCATTCGCCAAAGCGTGGTGGACTTGGGCGCAACGGCCTGTGCTGGAGGGGACTGGGGTTTGGTCGCATTTCCTTGAGGGGAAACACGTCGCTGCCCAGAAGGACCCCAAGTGGTCAAAGATCCCGCCACGGGAGGACCTCGGGCGAAGCTTTGCGGGAGGACCTATCTTTCTTTTAAACAACAAGTCCTCCCCGTTGTGAAGGTTTATGAGGAAGGAAGGCATGCCCTTGGAAGGGGCTTGGGACTCTCCTCTTTCTTTGTTCTCTAAACAACAAGTCCTCCCTGTTGGTCTCAGGGCACAAGTTCCCGAGAAGGAGGAGTCTCGCCCGCCCGAGGGAGGCATTTGCAAAGGGACACTCTTAGTTGGAGACTGGTGTGTTGCCCTCACCGCTTGCCTGGGAATTTGCAAAGGGACACTCTTGCTGGTTTGGTTTCCTGCCGCGAGGCGGAGCTGGCGAAGAAGGAAGACGAGCTTGCGGGGAAGAAGGCTGAAGTTGCTGTTTTGAAAACGGTGCTTTCTTCTATGAAATCAGAAATAGAGACTTGCCTGAAGGATGCTGCGGATAAACTTGCGGAAGCAGAGCTTGGTAAGCTGGACGTCGCGAACCAGCATGCCGACTTGTTTTCGGACCTCATGCGCGCGATGCGGGAAGTCTTCGCGCTTGAACGAGACCTTGGGCTGGGGCAGTACCCCGGAGAGGATTCTGAGCATGAGCTGACTTACACAACGAAGATCCATGAGAGATGGCCGCGGCTGAGGCAGAAGGTTGATGAGCTCAAGACCCAGGGCGAAGTCGCGGCGCAAGGGTATGAGGAAGGTTGGCTGCGATGCCGCTTTCAACTAGAGCAGCTGCACCCTGGGTTGGACCTGGACGCCTTGGATGCCTCCAAGACTGATGACCCCGAGGCGAGTACTTTGCTCGACTGGGGTGAGCGAGGGAATAAGATGGGTGTTGGGTGGCACGCCTTGTTAGATTAGGAAATCGTGTGTTTGACCCCACTTAATTAGGTTGGCCCTTGGGTCGTAGCAATTTTGCACCTGTAAAGAGTATACAGTTATAAAATTATAGATGAACGAATCAGTTTACCTCGACCGTCTACGTTCTTCCTTTATTTTCGCGATAGCTTTGTGGGGGACGTCAGCAGTTTGCTAGGCTAAGTCGTCGTACACCTGTTGGGATTCGCTTCGCGTGCTCCCAAAGGTTGGAGGGATTGCTTGTGGCTCGCGTGGGCGAAGCCATCAAGGACCTCAATGTGAAGGTTGATTTCCAGCGTGGGGATCTGTTGGGGTTCGCATCGCGTGGCCCCAAAGATCGGTTGAGGGATTGTGGTTCGCGTGGGCGAGACCATCAAAGACCTCTGCAAAGTTGTTTCAAGCTTGGGGATCTGTTGGGATTCGCATCGTGGGGTCCCAAAGATTTCTCGCAAGGTTCACGTTGGCGATGCCCTTGGGTAGTGTACGCATGTTTGCGTGTATGGGCGACCTGACAAGGTCTGATGCCGTTACCTTAATAGGTTAGGCTTTTAGCCGTTCTGACCGGTCGGGTGCAGAAGGCGTTTGGGCGATCGTTGGTGAGATTATTCTGCAGTAGTGTTAAGAAGTGGAGAAATATTTCATTCATTCAAGCCATGGGGTCGCCATGATTTACACATAGTATGGACGGAGGTCGTCCGCATGGAAGTTGCGAGGGAGATGTTTCCCATCTTGATCCTGCAACTCATAGACGCCCGGCCGGACTTGTTTGTGGATGATGTAAGGACCATCCCAGTTGGGTCGCAGGACGCCCTGTTTGGGGTCGCGAGCAGTGAGGACCGATCTGAGTAGCGCGAGGCCTCCTGGTTTGAGTGCCTTGGGTTTGACTTTGGCGTCATGTTGCAAGTTGAGACGCTGTTTGAGAGCGAACAGGCGGAGGCGTGCTCCTTCGCGCAGTTCTTCAAGCAGGTCTAGTTTGGCGCGAAGTCCTCGAGTGTTAGCCTCATCGTTGAAGTTGACCATCCTTATTGTTGGGAAGTCTGCCTCAATGGGGAGGAGTGCATCAGTGCCATAGACCAGGGAGAAAGGTGTCTCCCCCGTTGGCGTTCTCTTTGTCGTCCTGTAGTCCCATAGGACGCTGGGGAGTTCATCGACCCATCGCCCCTTTGCGCCAGCCAGGCGTTTCTTGAGTCCTTCCTTGATTGTGCGGTTGGTCACCTCAACTTGGCCATTGGACTGGGGATGCGCCACTGGGGCATAGAGCATGCGGATCTTGTTATCTTCAGCCCATTGTTGGACGCTATGGCTGGCGAACTGGCTTCCATTGTCTGTGATGATGGCGCGAGGGCTGCCATATCGGCAGACGATGTTCTTCCACAAGAAGCTGATGATTTTGGAGGACGTGATCTTCACCAGGGGCTCGACTTCAATCCACTTAGTGAAGTAGTCCACGGCGACAACACAGAACTGGTACTGGCCTGTCGCCTTTGGCATTGGTCCAATAAGGTCAAGACCCCAAAGGGCGAAGGGTACAGGGTTTGTGAGCGTGGGAGATTCCGTTGATGGTAGTCATTGGATGCGCGAGTTGATCTGGCATTGATGGCATGTTCTGACCAGTGAGGTTGCGTCTTTCTTCAAGGTTGGCCAGTAGTACCCTTGGCGAAGGGCCTTGTGTGCCAGCGCCTCTGCTGCAATGTGGGCACCGCAGCTGCCCTGGTGGATGGTTTCCAATACACTGAGTCCCTCCTTGGCGGTGAGGCAACGTTGAAGTGGCGAGGAGAATCCGCGATGCCACAGCAGCCCGTTTACGAGGACGAATCTCGTCACTCGAGTGCGAGTGCGTGGATCTGTGGCCATCCCCTTGAGTTCGGCGATGATGGGAGTTCGCCACCATCCGGATCGATTACTTGAGTGAGCCAATGTCTACAGCTCCGTCTATAGATGGTCGAGCCAGGTCTCCAATGTTGAAGGTGTTTTCCCCTCGGAGAGCATATCCGCAATGGTGTTCTCGGAGCGAGGGATATGAATGAAGACTGCCTCCTCGAAGTTCGTCCGTAGTGAATTGACAAGCTTCAGGTATTTGATCAGAGTGGCATCCTTGCACTCTGAACACCCCTGTACTTGGTGTATCACCAGTTGGGAGTCGCTGTGAATGTGTATTCGGCGAATACCCACTTTGATTGCCAACTTGAGGCCCGCGATGAGGGCTTCATATTCTGCAACGTTATTAGTCACAGAGAATTAAAAGGATACACGGAGAGCGCTTTCCATACCTATGGGTCCATGCAAGTAGACACCTCCTGCTGGAGAGCTGCTTTCGGCGCACCATCAACGTACATTTCCCACTCTGGGGGTGGAGGTTCAGGTGCCGGTACTTGTTCCTGAGGCGTGCTATACTCAGGAATTGAGAATTCCGCCAGGAAGTCTGCGAGGGCTTGACCCTTTATTGCTTTGTGAGGTTCATAGTTGATGTCGTACCCACTTAGTTCGATGCACCATTTCGCCAGGCGGCCTGAGTGCTCGGGTCTTTGAAGGATCTCCTTGATTGGGAGGTCCGTGCGCACGATGATCGTGTGCCCTTGGAAGTAGGGCTTGAGCTTCCTTGCTGCATAGACTAATGACAAGACAGCTTTCTGTAAAGGAGGATACCTTGTCTCTGCTGATTGTAAAGTGTGGCTGGTGTAGTAGACCGGTCACTATTTGTCACCTTCCTCCTTGATGAGGACTGATGCCTTGCCACACTGCTGCTCGTCGTGGAGAGATATAGGACAAGGTCATCGCCAGCCCGGGGCACTTGAGTGTGAGCAGCTCCTGCAGTGCCGTTTGATGGTGTGACGTCTTTCAGGCCTCTTGGAACGCCAAGGCTGGCGATGGCATCTATCTTTTTGGGATTGGCGCGAATCCCTCCTCTTGAGACCTGGTAACCAAGAAATTTCCCCTCGCCAATGCCAAAGATGCACTTCTTTGGGTTCAAGCGCATGTTGTATGCGCGGAAGTTGGCGGTTTCTTCTAGGACCTCCAAGTGTTTGGCGGTGGCTTTGCTCTTTACCAACCTTTGAAAAGTCGACCCTACATTCCTCAAGCCAAAAGGCATGCAATGTAGTGGTAGATCGCTTCGCCGGTTGTGAAGGCGGTTTTCACATCATCTTCAGGATCCATGAAGATTTGATGGTAGCCACCGTACACATCAAGTTAAAACGTATTGGGTATCGCATGGTTGAGTCAACCAGTTGGTCTATGGGAGGCAAGGGGTATGGATCACTAGGGCAAGCCGTGTTGAGCCACTTGTATTCCACACATAGGCGCCATTCTCTTTTTTCCTTCTCAGCCAGCAAAATGTTAGCAACCCACTCAGAGTAATGAAATTCCTTAATTATATTAGCTTCAAGCAACTTCTGCACCTCGGTGCGTACAAACTCTTTCCTGTCTGGGGCCATGCCCCTTATTTTCTGCCTAACTGGCTTAAAGCCAGGTAGTACATTGAGTTTGTGGGAGATAACAGAAGGATCTACACCTGGGAGATCAGCCGGGCTCCATGCCAAGACGTCCATGTTGGCCTGGAGGAGGTGGATGGGGGCTTCCTTGTCCTTCTCTGGGAGGTCCTTCCCAATGCAAAACTTCTTCCACAGGGATATCTCGACCTCCTCAAAGTCACCGGATAGGTGCAGGGCCACTTCACCCTCTGCACAGAGCTCCTCAACCGGTTTCTTCCTCTTTGGCACCATGCATCGAGGGAGCCGAGAGGGGCCAGCAAGCGCATTGACGTAGTTGCCCCTCGCCACCGAGGTGTGAAACACCAATGTTAGGGTACGCACATCATAGCGGATATGGAATTCGGTCTGTGTGGCGCGCCCAACAATGGCATTGTAATGTGAGGGGAGGTCGAGGACGATGAAGTCCACGAAGCTTGAGTGACAGACTTGCATGTTGTCCCCGGTGGTGCACACCATCATGAACGGAGCGTGATGGCCCCCAAGGTTGGGATTTCCTCCTTCCGATCCCAAAAGTCGCCCCGTTCGCCGGTTTGATTTGGGACAGGGGTACCTTCGCCTCAACAAGTGTGTGCTTGTAAATGACGTTGGCATTAGCCCCCGTATCCATGTAGATCCGGCCAATGTCCCATCCAGCGATGCGAGCCGTGATGATGAGTGGGTCTGAGTGTGGGATCGCCACAGAAGTCCCATCACGGCGATGGATGAGGTGGCTGGCTGTGTGGTCCAGCTGATAGATTTGCCTCATATAACGGCGCTCACAATCGCGCATTCGCACCGGGTGATCACATTGATGTGACCCCGGCGGGTGGGATCTCGGTCAGCTCCCTAGGGACTATGTTCTGCACTGTGGTGCCGGTCTACTACACCAGCCATACCCTACAGTCATCATAGACAAGGTATCCTCCTTTACAGAATGTTGTCTTGTCGTTAGTCTATGCAGCAAGGAAGCTCAAACCCTACTTTCAGGGGCACACGATCACCGTGCGCACGTACCTCCCAATCAAGGAGATCCTTCAAAGACCCGAGCACTCAGGTCGCCTGGCGAAATGGTGCATCGAACTAAGCGGGTACAACATCTACTATGAACCCTGCAAAGCGATAAAGGGTCAGGCCCTCGCAGATTTCCTAGCGGAATTCTCAGTTCCTGAGTATAGCATGTCGCAGGAAGAAATACCGTCACCTAAACCTCCACCCCGAGAGTGGGAAATGTACGTTGATGGCGCGTCGAAAGCAGCATCTCCAGCAGGAGGTGTTTACTTGCGTGGACCCCTAGGTAAGGAAAGCGCTCTCCGTGTATCATTTCAATTCCCTGTGACTGATAACGTTGCAGAGTATGAAGCCCTCATCGCGAGCCTCAAGTTGGCAATCAAAGTGGGTATTCGCCGAATACACATTCACAGCGACTCCCAACTGGTGATACACCCAGTACAGGGGTGTTCAGAGTGCAAGGATGCCACTCTGATCAAATACCTGAAGCTTGTCAATTCACTACGGACGAACTTCGAGGAGGCGGTCTTCATTCATATCCCTCGCTCTGAGAACACCATCGTGGATATGCTCTCCAAGGGGAAAACACCTTCGACATTGGAGACCCTGGCTTGACCATCTATAGACGGAGCTGTAGACATTGGCTCACTCGAAGTAACTGATCTGGACGACTGGCGAACTCCCATCATCGCCGAACTCAAGGGGATGGCCACAGATCCACGCACTCGCACTCGACTGACGAGATTCGTCCTCGTAAACGGGCTGCTGTGGCATCGCGGATTCTCCTCGCCACTTCAACGTTGCCTCACCACCAAGGAGGGACTCAGTGTATTGGAAACCATCCACCAGGGCAGCTGCGGTGCCCACATTGCAGCAGAGGCGCTGGCACACAAGGCCCTTCGCCAAGGGTACTACTGGCCAACCTTGAAAAAAGACGCAGCCTCACTGGTCAGAACATGCCATCAATGCCAGATCAACTCGCGTATCCAACGACTACCATCAACGGAATCTTTCGCGCTCACGAACCCAGTACGCTTCGCCCTTTGGGGTCTTGACCTTATTGGACCAATGCCAAAGGCGACAGGCCAGTACCAATTCTGTGTTGTCGCCGTGGACTACTTCATTAAGTGGATTGAGGTCGAGCCCCTGGTGATGACCACGTCCTCCAAAATCATCAGCTTCTTGTGGAAGAACATCGTCTGTCGGTATGGCAGCCCTCGCGCCATCATCACAGACAATGGAAGCCAGTTCGCCAGCAATAGCGTCCAGCAATGGGCTGAAGATAACAAGATCCGCATGCTCTATGCCCTAGTGGCGCATCCTCACCCAATGGCCAAGTTGAGGTGACCAACCGCACAATCAAGGAAGGACTCAAGAAATGCCTAGCGGCGCAAAGGGGCGATGGGTCGATGAACTCCCGGCCCCATGGGACTACAGGACGACAAAGAGAACGCCAACGGGGGAGACACCTTTCTCCTTGGTCTATGGCACTGATGCACTCCTCCCCATTGAGGCGAACTTCCCAACAATAAGGATGATCAAATTCAACGATGAGGCTAACACTCGAGGAATTCGCGCCAAACTAGACCTGCTTGAAGAACTGTGCGAAGGAGTATGCCTCCGCCTGTTCGCTCTCAAGTAGCGTCTCAACTTGCAACATGACGCCAAAGTCAAGCCCAAGGCACTCAAACCAGGAGGCCTCGCGCTACTCAGATCGGTCCTCACTGCTCGCGACCCCAAACAACGCGTCCTGCGACCCAACTGGGATGGTCCTTACATCATCCACAAACAAGTCCGGCCGGGCGTCTATGAGTTGCAGGACCAAGATGGGAAACATCTCCCTCGCAACTTCCATGCGGACGACCTCTGTCCATACTATGTGTAAATCATGGCGACCCCATGGCTTGAATGAATGAAATATTTCTCCACTTCTTAACACTACTGCAGAATAATCTCACCAACGATCACCCAAACACCTTCGCACCCGACCGGTCGAACGGCTAAAAGCCTAACCTATTAAGGTAACGGCATCGGACCTTGTCGTCGCCCATACACGCAACCATGCGTATACAACATACGCACACTTGCTCCAAATCCTAATCCTAAACAGGCTACGATTCTTCAAATCCAAAACTAATCGGACCGAACAAGTATAGTCCACTAGACATATCTAATTAGACTAATCTCAATATTAGTCCTCCAACTTTCAATTCTTTATAATTTGAGGCAATTCCAACAATTTCCACCTTGACTCAAAATTATCTCTTCAACTCCACTTATTCACCAAATCCATAAACATGACATTCTTGCTTGTAGAAGCTTTTACATTCGGGGCTCGCTCTTAAGCTCTCTTTTGACAACAGTGCATCCAACCAACTCATACAAATTTTGTGAATTCTTAACTCCTTTCATCACAATCAGTGCATTCTTTGAAATTCTCAACCCTCCACCTCGAGCGTAAAAAATCCAAAACCCAATTTATCCGGTTTGCCACGTGAAATCAATTTTCTTCAAAATTTTGGAACGTAGCTTACATCACTAAGTGTCTTTGTACTTCCATCATGCAACTTGATATTCATGTTGTCAATCCCTTCAATTCTTTCTTCTCCACCATTAGCCAAATAAATTGGCTTATCACATGGCTCAAATTTTGTGAACCATTCTTTCTTGGAACAAACATGTTCCGAGCAAGCTGAATCAAACACCCAAACATCACCAGAATCTTTCTCCTTGACCTCTTGCACCATTAGCAACTCATCACCACTTGTATAATCTTCCATTAAACCAACATCACCTTTTTCTTCTTCTCTCTTTTCTTTTCCTTTCTTCTTTGTCTTCAAAAAATCTTCCATGTCTTCTTTTAATTTTGGGCAATAAAATTTAATATGCCCCAAGTCTTGACAATACCAACATTCTGTTTTGCTCCAATCCTTCCTCGGTCTTGAACTCGATCTTCCTCTAGAATCGTTTCTTCCTCTAGAATCACCTCTACCTCTCCAGCTATTTTTCTCTCGCTCCATCACAGCTACATCACCACATTCATTTTCTTCAAACTTTCAAAGCGGTAATTGTTGGGTTTGGAAGCGCGATCAATCAAAAATTGCCCGACAAACACAGAAACACAAATAATATTTTTTACCGTGACGATTCCACGGCTTTTATTCACTATCAATCTCAAATCAACAATTACAATCACCAATTATCTCACTCAACCTCACAAGCACTATACCTAGATTAGCAACCACCGGCTAATCACACAAACAAACCTCACACACAAATACTCACCGGCACGCAACAACACTTGTGGCTCTCTCACTAGCCAACAAGTGATGCGGCTATCTCTCAATTTGCACACAAGATTAGCACTCAATAATAGCAACCATGGGCTATTCCAGACTTTGCACACCATACAATTGGCTGCTGCTCTCCTCGGCTCACACACACACACTAAAAACAAACTAGTATTTATAGGACTAATAAATCCTGGACCTAATAGGCCTAGGAAACCTACAACATACGCACACTTGCTCCAAATCCTAATCCTAAACAGGCTAAGATTCTTCAAATCCAAAACTAATCGGACCGAACAAGTATAGTCCACTAGACATATCTAATTAGACTAATCACAATATTAGTCCTCCAACTTTCAACTCTTTATAATTTGAGTCAATTCCAACAATCTCCACCTTGACTCAAAATTATCTCTTCAACTCCACTTATTCACCAAATCCATAAACATGACATTCTTGCTTGTAGAAATTTGTTACATTCGGGGCTCGCTCTTAAGCTCTCTTTTGACAACGGTGCATCCAACCAACTCATACAAATTTTGTGAATTCTTAACTCCTTTCATCACAATCGGTGCATTCTTTGAAATTCTCAACCCTCCACCTCGAGAAAAATCCAAAACCCAATTTATCCAGTTTGCCAAGTGAAATCAAGTTCCTTTTAAATTTTGGAACGTACCTTACATCACCAAGTGTCTTTGTACTTCCCACTACGTGGGAAGCCCAAACGCATCTGCGGCTGTAATCGCGTTACGGCCGCAGTGAGCTGCTTCCCGCAGTGAACGAACTGCGCGGTTGTGGCAGTTCGTTCTACTACGGCCAGAACCGCAGTTAGGCCGCAGTACGTGCCTCGTGGTCCACGTGCCTTACCTACCACCCACCCTACTGCGGCCGGTACTGCGGATTAGGCCGCAGTAGGGTAGTCTATAAATACTCCCCCCATTCCCTTCCGACTCATTTCAACACAAATCTCTCATCTCTCAAATCTCTCATCTCTCAATTCTCTCAATTCTCTGAAGTTCAGGTGGAAGTTGCGGTACTGTCGATTTCAGGTGTATTATTGAGGTAATAAATATTGTATTTATTTATTTATGCTTATAGAGTTTTTAATTCAATTTAAGTTATGTATTGGTAATTTTATTTTCTTTTGAAGTAATTTAATTAAATTAGTTGAGCCGTAGTTCCTGTCTATGAAAAGTTGTAAGAATATATTTTTTTACACTTTATTTCAATACGTTGGAATAATGGTGTGAAATAATATATTGTACTGAGTTTTCATGGATTGTCCAAGTTGGACAGGTTTGTAAAAGTTTACTATCGGTGTATTAAACTTTTATGGTTGTGTATGTAAATCGAGCGGATTACATAAGTTTGGTCGCATTTTCATCTTGTTCCACGTTATACATTTCGGAAGTAATATTCCGGAGAAATGGTATAATGTGGAACTAAGCGAAATGCTTTGCCAAATTTATGTAATTACAGTTTTACGTACGCAACGATAAAAGTTTCTTCACTAATAGTACTTTTATGAACCACATAGGACCCATGCACCCTGGATTAGGTGAAAATGATATGTGAATATTTATATATGAATGTACGTGCAATATTAATTAAGTACTTTTGTGTTTGGTTATAGTAATATATAATTAATTGTGCATGTTTATTGTTTTTATTGATGAATGAATGATCATAGGAAAGACCGTAAATGAGCGAAGGACGTGATTGGATGTATCGGCGCTTTGAGGAAGGGACTCGCTATATAAGTGAAAGATTTTGGACCGGGCTTCAGGAATTCTTGGATTACGCTTTTTTTGTTGCTAAATCGAATGGAGAAGAACTGGTGAAATGCCCGTGTACAATTTGTAAAAATAGATACTATTATGATCGAATTACGATTGGCAATCATTTACTATTAGACGGATTTACACCAAATTATCATGTGTGGGATTTCCATGGTGAACGACCTGAGATCAATCCATGTGTTTATCGAGGTTATCGCTTTGACGAACTAGCGTCGACATCATCAAATCGCGCAAGTACAAGTACTGCAATACATAATTCTTCTGATGGTAGCCAAGAACGACCGACTTACGAAGAAATGGTTCGTGATGCTTTTGGGTTTCATGAGCACTCTAATAATTTTGAAAATGATCAGAGTAATGACGATGATGATGTTTCAGCTCCCCAAGTGCCAAACGAAAGGGCGCGCAGCTTTTTTCAAGCTGTTGTGTGATGCATCAAAACCTTTATATGAAGGTTGTGGTGATAAGTACACCAAATTATCGGTTGTATCGAAGTTGTTGAGTATGAAAAGTCAACACAACGTATCAGATGCCTTTTTCTCTGAGATGATCGGATATATCAATGAAATATTACCCGGAGGAAACTCGTTGCCAACAAGCTGTTTAGTATGAAAGCTATGTTGAAGGAGGCTGAGGTTACCGTATAGAATAATTCACGCTTGGGAGAATAATTGTATGTTGTTCTACGGTAGCTTGACAAGTTATTGAATTGTAGGGTGTGTGGAGCGGATAGGTATCAAGTGTGTGACTCGGGTAAGAAACCGAAACCGAAAAAGGTTTTACGATATTTACCAATCACTGAGTGGCTACAACGGCTTTACCAGTCGTCTAAAACCGCAGAGTTCATGACGTATCATATTAGAGCAAGTGGAAATGTATCTGACACTGTTGGACATCCATCTCAAGGTGAGGCTTGGAAACACGTCGACGAAATGTATCCGGATTTTGCACAGGAGTACCGAAGCGTACGATTGGGGTTAAGTACTGATGGCTTTAACCCGTTGTCCGAAACAGGACAATCGTATTCGATGTGGCGGTATTCATCGTTGTTTACAATCTGCCGCCAGATTTATGCATGAAGGAGTCGTACACTTTCATGCCTCTGCTAATTCCAGGTCCCCGATCTCCTGGCCGTAACATTGACGTGTTTCTACGTCCACTGATTGAGGAGCTACAAGTTTTATGGAATACGGGAGTGGAAACTTGGGACGCGCACCGTAATCGAACTTTGTTATGCGAGCATGTTTGCTTTGGACGATAAGTGATTTTCCGGCGTACGAAATGGTATCGGGCTGGAGTACGCATGGAAGACTTGCATGCCCATACCGCATGGATGATGTTAATAGCTTTCGGTTGAAGCATGGACGTAAAACCAGTTGGTGGGGTTGTCATAGGAGATTTTTACCACGTCGGCATGCTCTGCGTAATGCCGAATCGTGGGGAGAAACTGACCGTAAACATCCGTGTGTGTATAAGTCAGGTCAGGAGATCTTAAGGTATCTTAAATAGGATTATATTCCCAGCATTCGGAACACCGTGGGACAAAATGAGGGCTGACAAGTTTGGCGATGAGCACAATTGGGTGAAGAAATCAATTTTCTGGGAGTTTCCGTATTGGGCGGAGACTTGAAAGTACGCCACTGTCTGGATGTAATGCACATTGAGAAAAGCTGTTTTGATAACATCTTCTACGCTTTTGAACGTGAAAGGGAAAACAAAGGATAATGCACAGTTGAGACGCGATTTGCAGGAGTTAAATATCCGTGATGAACTGCATTTGAGCATTGGCCGGAACGAGAAACCATTTCAACCGAAGACGTTATACACGTTAAACGATGATCAGATTGCGATGATTTGCAATTGGTTGAAGCATATCGTTAAACTTCCCGATGGGTATGCCTCTAACATTGGAAGATGTGTCAATACGGCAAACAGTACTTTTTAAAGTATGAAAACCCATGATTGTCATGTGTTCATGCAGAAGCTGCTGCCCGTTACATTACGTGGTTTCATCCCTGACGGCATTTGGATGGCAATTGCAGAATTTTGCAAATTCTTTAGACTACTGTGTTCTAAGGATATTCAGTTGGACGATGTGGAGAAGCTTGATGAATTGATCGTCGTAACATTGTGCAAGTTGGAAAAGATCTTAACTCCATCATTCTTTGACTCCATGGAACATCTTACTATGCATCTACCTTGGCACCTTCGAACTTGCGGACCTGTCGGCTATTGGTGGATGTTTCCTTTCGAAAGGAATATGAAGAAGTTGAAAGCAAAATGTGCGAACAAACAATTTCTGGAGGGCTCGATCATTGAAAAGTTCCTGATACAGGAGATAGCTTTTTTTGTGAGCATTACATGGAAGATAATCAAGGAACACGGGTGAACCCTCACATACGGAACGAAATTAGTTTTCCGGCGGTTGTTAACGATCCGGGATTACTGATTTTTGTCATCCTACAAGAACGTTTGGGAAGGCTCGGGCTCGAGATTTGTCTGTTGAAGAAGTAAATCATATCCAAACATACATTCTTGAATTGTCGGGAGGTGGAGCAATTCGTGAATTGATTTAACGAGTCGTCCCGCAACCGGTTCCCGAAATGAACGATGATCTTTGTGGACAACTTACAGCTGGCAGAGTTTGCACGTTGGTTCAAGAATGTGGTTAGTTTGTGTTTATTTATTTACTCATTTATTTGTTGCGATCTTAATCGGAACGAAATTTATATGTTGACTAGTAATTCTGTATAGGCCGACGCAAATCAGGCAGCCCTCCCACACGCACTATATGACCCGGCGTGCGGTTCTAGAATGAGGGCTAAATCGTTTCCAGGTGTCTATGTTAATGGGTACAGGTTTCACACAAAACAACATGGTGAAACTAAAAGGACCGCGAATTGGGCGTCTGCGTTGCAGGGGATACAAATTCTGAAGACTATTTGAATTTCTATGACTGGATTGACGAAATTCTTGTGCTTCATTAAAAGAACAATAGTCTTACAGTGTTCAAGGGTACGTGATTTTCTACCAATAAAGGCATCCGTACAGATAAAATTTCAGGATCATCGATGTCGACTACACATCCCGACTATATCACGATGATCCATTCATTCTTGAAAGCCAGGCCCAACAAGTGGTATACGTCGAATATCCTTCAAAGCATCGTGACTGAGAAAGCTGGTGGACAGTTTTCAAAATGAAACCCTGCCGATTTAGGGACGAAAGTGTTGATAATGCAAGTGCCACTGTAATCGATGCAGACCCAGACGAGATTGGTACGGAACATCCTTTACAAGAATCGACAACACTTGGTGAAACCATACGACCGGCCCCTGATGCAAGTATGTCATTACTAGATCACCGTGCCCATACCGATATAGTTGAAGTGGATAACGATGTGGAAAATTACCAGGCGTATGACGATGACGATGACGTTCCTGTGGATTTGTAGTAGAATATCTCCTATTTGAATTTGTACTCTCGGAGGATATTTGTACTAAATTCGTAATTCTAAACAATAGTAGTGCTAAATTGGATTTAAAGGACGTTCGGGCAAATTTGCAACTTCCAAAGATGTTTGGGCTAAATTGTAAGTTTTGCCGAATTTGCGTGGGCCCCACAATATCCAAATGCATAATAAATTCGGGGGGAAACGAAAAGTTCGAAATTGGCTGTTTGTGGGCTTCACTGCGGCCTCACCACGGCCCAACCGCAGTGAGACAAGTGGGCTGGGCCTTACTGCGGCCTCGTGCGCAGTGAGGCCGTAGTGAGGCCCAGCCCACTTGTCTCACTGGGGCAGTTGCCACAGTATGGCCGCAATGCGTCAGATTAAAAATCTGAATCGTCTTCTTCATCGCATTTTTACTCTCGGTCTCATCTCCCTCTCCCTCCCAAACCGCCGTCCCTCCTCGCCGGAGAAGCCGTCGCAACCGCTCGGGCTCGTCACCGCCGCAGCCGCCGCAGCCTCCCCTTGCCCCAGGTGAGTTTTATTTTCGAATTCCACGGTTAGTTTTTGAGTTTTTGAGTTTGTTTCATTGATTTGTGTTTTTGAGTTTTTGAGTGGAAATTAGTTTAAATCAGTTGGAATTAGTTGAGATTAGTTGGAGTTTTGTGGAATATGTGAATTTGTGAGTTTTGTGGATTTGTGAATTTTGTGGAATTATTTGAGATTAGTTGAGGATTTTGTGAATTTTGTTTAATTATTTGTTGAGATTGTTTGATTAGTTTAGATTATTTGAGATTAGTTGAATTTTTGTGAGATTTTTGTGTAATTTTTTGTGAATTTTGTGAAATTAATGAATTATTGAAATTAGTGAAATTAGTGAAATAGTTAAATTAGTGAATTAGTGAATTTTGTGGATTAGTTGAAATTAATGAATTAGTGAAATTAGTGAATTTAATTAAATTAGTTGAAATTAGTTATATTAGTGAAATTAATTAAATTAGACAAATTAATTGAAATTAGTGAAATTAGTTGAAATTAATGAATTAGTGAAATTATTGGAATTAGTGAAATTAGTGAATTTAATTAAATTAGATGAAATTAGTTAAATTACTGAAATTAGTGAATTAGTGAATTTTGTGGATTAGTTGAAATTAATGAATTAGTGAAATTAGTGAATTTAATTAAATTAGTTGAAATTAGTGAAATTAATTAAATTAGACAAATTAATTGAGATTAGTGAAATTATTGAATTAGTTTAAATTATTGAATTACTGAATTAATGGAATTAGTTGACATTAGTGAATTAGTGAATTTGTTGAAATTAGTGTATTAGTGGAATTAGTGAATTTTTGAATGGTTCGAGGTATGGCGGACACACCATCCCGTAGCCAGGATGCGTCAGGCTCGGGCTCACGTGGCTCGGGCTCACGTGGGATTGAATTCTCTCGCGGGAGGCGTGGTGGTGGCTCTCGCACATCGAGCCGCCCTGGACCGTCGTCTCAGACACCGGAGCCCACCGAATCGATGGAGCAGCCCGATCCCCCTCCTCGGTCCGATGCTCGACACGCCTGGGCCGACGCATGCCAGGACCTCCCGCGCCTCCTCTTCCCCGCCCGAGAGGGGTCCATCGAGGTTGGTCGCTCACATCGGCGATAAGTTTTTAATTTTAAGTTTTCATAAATTTATTAATTTTAGTATTTTATTTATGCATGTAACATTCAACTCTTATGCGATTTGAAACAACGAGACGTCGGGCGTGCCCAGGCGATCGGGCGATCGTCGCCAACAAGTTGAAAGGCTTCCCGCCTCGTACTCCGACCTCCCAGCGGATGAGCAGGCCGACTACGCCAACAGATTCTCGGTAATACAAATACTAGTTATTGCACTATATATTTCTATATACTTTTTTTAAACTAATTCTATAACTTTCAACGTTTTGATGTTTTCTGGAACAGGAGCAGTATTCATGGACGGATAACAACTTCCTGGAGAAGCTCCATTCCCGGTTCGCGGAGTTCTACCGGAACACCCAGGACAATATCCGGGATTGGGCCCAAAAGAGATGTCCCCTCGATCGCGAGGCTCCCAACTACATGGAGTGGATGGACATGCCTCCGCCGATGATAGAACCGGAGAAGTGGAAGCTGCTGCTCGAGTATTACTGCAGCGCGGAGTTCAAGGTCAACTCCGCGCGGAACAAGAGAAATGCCAAGAGCGACAAACGACCACAATTCAAGTCGCATGGCAACAAGTCAAAGGCGACAATTTATGAGGAGATGGTAAGTTTTTTAAAATATTTATTCATAATTACGTATGTATAAAGAAACTTCTGAATACCTAACATATTTTAATTGACAGTGCAAGAAGGCGGGACAACGGCTGCGGTGGACCGATTCGGGAGGACCGGGCTGGGCAAGGAAAATGCGGCCTTGGTAAGTTTTGGTTGTTTTTTAATCATTTATATGTTTAAAGTATTCAATTTATTATTCATTAACACAAATTTCTTAATCTTAACTAGGAGGAGTACAAGAAGCGCTTGATCGAGAAGTATGGGGAGGACGGACCGTTCCCCGATATTGATGAGGACATCTACACGGATGTCTTGGGCCCGCCACGCGAGGGCAATGGGTCGGTGTCCCGCCCAGCTTTCTCGGCCCGAGCTGTTCGAGCAACCTCGGCCGTCGCAGTAATAGAATTGTACATTGACAATTCATCATTTCATTATAAGTATAACATTTTCAAAACGTAATTTTGATTTCAGCGAGATCGACACGGAGGAGCAAAGATCGGAGGGATATGGATGAGATCGGCGACACGAGATGCGGGGTCGCCACTCTCGAGGACCACGCTGCTCGTGCGCAGACAGACGTTGAAGCCCGGGTGGCAGCCCAGGTGGGGCAGGAAGCCCGGGCGTACGAGATGACGCGTTCGACGGAAGCGGCGATCAGCAACATCTGGTCGGCGCTACGCAGCGGGGACATGTCCGACTCTCCGACGTGCCAGAGACTTTTGTCGCCGGACCATCCCGGCCTTCCCCCTCGCACGGCCCACGTCACGAGCATCCTCCGAGGCCGCCTTCTCCGAATCCCGACCTCACCCTCCACTCCGCCCGAGATGATTATCAGCCGGAGCCACCGCGGACATCGGACCAGCAGACTGGCCCGATCAACTTTTTTAACAACTTCCTCAGGATGGATGATACGGATTTTGACGATTTTTTACAACAGCATCCTCCGAACATTTAGAATTAGAATTACTGTAAATATTTTTTGGTTAATTATATTCAATTTATATTTATTTCAATTAATAATTACTTTCTTAATTAACATTATTATTATATTTTCATTTACTGATTTAAATAATTGTTACTAAATATTTATAAGAATTTATTTTTTTCACAAAAATTCTTATTCTATGACAAGCAGCGCAGTGAGGCCGATAATAATTGGCGGCGCGGCCAAAGCGGTGACAATTTCTGTCGAGTCTCTGCGGTATTTACCGCAGTGAGGCCGCAATACGTACCACGACTGAAGCCGCAGTGAGTCCAAAACTGCGGAAATTTCAACTTCGGCATTCAATGCGGCCCTCGCCGCAGTTGGTACCACGGGCCAACTGCGCATTGGGCCGCAGTGAGGCCTGCCTTCATGCGTAGTGTCCGTCATGCAACTTGATCTTCACGTTGCCAATTCCTTCAATTCTTTCTTCTTCACCATTAGCCAAATAAATTGGCTTGTCACATGGTTCAAATTTTGTGAACCATTCTTTCTTGTAACAAACGTGTTCTGAGCAAGCTGAATCAAACACCCAAACATCACCAGAATGTTTCTCCTTGACCTCTTGCACCATTAGCAACTCATCACCACTTGTACAATCTTCCATTAAACCAGCATCACCTTTTTCTTCTTCTCTCTTTTCTTTTCCTTTCTTCTTTGTCTTCAAAAAATCTTCCATGTCTTCTTTTAATTTTGGGCAATAAAATTTAATATGCCCCAAGTCTTGACAATACCAACATTCTGTTTTGCTCCAATCCTTCCTCAGTCTTGAACTCGATCTTCCTCTAGAATCGTTTCTTCCTCTAGAATCACCTCTTCCTCTCCAGCTATTTTTCTCTCGCTCCATCACAGCTACATCACTAAAATATTTTTCTTCAAACTTTCTAAAGCGGTCATGCTCTAAAAGCACTGTAGTCACATCTTCTAACTTCAAAGTTTCTCTTCCAACCATCAATGGAGTCACAACCGCCTCATAAAATTTTAATAAAGAATTAATCAAAATTATAACTCTATCTTCTTCCTTGATTTTCTCACCAATACTTTCAAGCTGTGAACCAATATGTTAAACTCATTCAAGTGCGCACCGTCTTTCATCTTCAAACCATATAATTGCTTCTTTAAACACAACTTGTTGGAGAGGTCTCGATCAACACATCATACTTGATTGTGGTGCAAGAGCCAATCTAATCGTACTCACATCAATTTCTTGCATCTCTCTCCACTTGTCATCTTTAATTTCATCGGCTTTATTTTCTCAAACACACTACCAAGCTTCGCCGCACGAGGACATCCTTCACCATACACTTCTAGAGACTGAAAACTCGGAACCATCAAAACGATCAATCAAAAAATTGTCCGACGTCATAGCCATCGCGAACCTCGCTCGATACCACTTGTTGGGGTTTGGAAGCGTTGGCAAACACAAACTCACACACACACTAAAAACAAACTAGATGTGAGCGTGTCTCCTACTACTCACAGGGTGCCAAAGCTAAGGAAAGAGACTTTAACCAGCAACCAAGGCCTTTCCCACATATGCCTAACGTTACTTTCTACTTAGGTATAGTTTCATTTTTAAATTCTAGGCATTAAACCCTTAAGGTGATGTTTAGGACACTTTAGGTTGTAATTAGGTGTTAACCTATGTCAAATCATTTTAGACTTGTGTAAGTCACAAGTGATCTTAGGTACACCTTGAATATTCTAAGTAGATGCTTTTAGGGTTAGGAAAGGGCTAGGGCCGCCACTTACACTATATATTTGCCCTCCCTCATCCTTTGTAACTTAGAACCCTTATCATGAAAATTGTTTTTGAGTTATCTCCTCAAGTTTTGTTTCTCACCCTATGCTGCCATCATCTCAGCCCTTGGGGCTCAATATTTCAACTTCAAGATTCAAATCTAGTGTTGCTACCACCACTATAGGGTAGAGGTGCTAGATCCACACTCCTCCATTGGTATTCAACCAAGGATTACTCAATCCATTGAGTGTTGAGAGGTGCTTGGGCCAACTTTTATCTCCATCTCCTTCCAAGAGCTAGATCAAGGATCTAAGGCCACCAACTAGCCTTAGGGAGGTCTTTATTATTGAATCTGGTTTGGTGTTCTTGGGAATTATTTGGGAAAATGTCGTAGCACATTGAGGGAACCCATTGGTTATGCCAAGGGCTTTTCAGAAGGGCATTAGGTGAGATTAAGGCCCTAAGGTCAGTGTTGGGAAAGAGGGATTCTCTAGATCATCGGTGGCGAGAATGGCCATGTATCTAGAGGTCATGACTGGATATTTATCCAACCTCTCTGTTAATGCATCGACATCAACTTAACCTGTCATTTATCAACCACGATCCTAAACAACCCTAGGGAATCGTTGTTATAAGTAAATGTCACCCATTTCATTGACATCGTTGCATGTTAGTTATCGTAATTTTGATAATTTCGTAGTAGTAGGTAGAATTTCATCTCACTATCATCGGATCCTCTGAACATAAAAGTACAAAATATTGCATTTAGTTAGAAGCTTTTTAACTCACATTCCATTCTTTATTGTTCTGCCCCACTCACCCTATCTACAATCGTACGCCCTATACTTGGGGTTGAGCAAGTACTTTACAACTTGAATTGAGTTTTTTTTTTTTGTATACGTATAAAACACTTGCTTAACCCCAAGTGTAGGGTGTACGATTGTAGATAGGGTGAGAGGGGCTGAACCATAAAGAACGAAGTGTGAGTTAGAAAGCTTCTAACTAAATGCAATTAGTGTGGTTAACCGTAAAACCTAACAGCTAAACTAACGGAATTCAACGGTCCAGGTGGAATCCTTAGGTTTTCCAAAATAAAGAGGTCAAGTGAAGATTTCACCAATCACTAGAGTTTGTTTTGTAATATACCCTCCTTGTTCTTTCAACCAAACGAAGGACTGACACTCCCAAGGCAAAAGCAGAAAAATCTCCTCGACTTGGCCCAGTCGTTGCGGTGGTCGTCCCAACAGCTTGCTTTCTTAATTTCAAAGGTATATGTCTAGCTTTTTACCCCCTAAATTTTCTCAATATCTTTTTAAACTCGAATTTTGTTTGTTTTCCTGCTTCCATTAACGAAGAAATCCCAAATATATCGTTTATTTCCTCCTGTTTGATCTCATCAGTATTCCGAGTAGCAGGTAAATGAATTGGTTCCCTTTGAGCCTTTCAAGTCTCGCATGTTGATGGTCTGGGAAAGAGTTTTGGCTAACTGAATAGACCTATCGTGAGCTATCTGTCGTATGCATCATCTAGGTCTCGTTGACTTCAAGGCGATTGTGGTTTTTTGAGGTTTCTTGATTGCGTGTTGATTTTCTTTTCTTATTATAATGTCCTGGGACTTGGAGATTTAGAGATCTAGAAATTGGGGTATTAATTTTTATTTGCGCTGTTCATTGTTCGATTGTCAGCTGTTTGTGCTAGAAGTTCTTATCACGCATTCTGGTAGCTTTGGGTCAATACCGAAGTCTAAATCTACTCCGTATTATCTAAACTGCATAACTCGTTGGAAATAATTTGTGAGTTTAATTGATGTTGTTAAACCTGTCAGATATTTTGTTTCTAGTTTTCCCATATAAACTCTAATTTTTTTAGTAACTAAAGAGACGATGAGCTTTGACAATTTATGTTATGGTTTGTTTTGTACTTCATAATACATTACTATATCTTTTGTTCTTAGACTCTTCTGTTTAGCACTTGCTGAATGTTTTAACTTCTCTGGGTATGGTGTGGAAGGTTTTCAAGATGAACAACAATTTAATGGATAAAGTGAGTGCTTTTGGTGAACGCCTCAAGATTGAAGGGACAGAAGTTGGACGGAAAATGAGTGCTGGCATGAGCTCCATGAGCTTTAAAGTGAAGGAGCTTTTCCAAGGCCCAAACCCAGCTGATAAGCTTGTTGATGATGCCACCTCAGATGCCCTTGAGGAGCCTGATTGGGCCATGAATCTTGAGATCTGTGACATAATCAATCATGAAAAGATCAGCAGCGCAGACCTAGTCCGGGGCATAAAGAGAAGAATAATGTTGAAGAGTCCTAGGATTCAGTATCTGGCTTTGGTGTTACTTGAAACGTTTGTCAAGAATTGTGAGAAGGCTTTCTCGGAGGTGGCTTCTGAAAGGGTTCTTGATGAAATGGTGAAACTAGTCGATGATCCTCAGACAGTGGTCAATAACAGGAACAAAGCTTTGATGCTTATCGAAGCTTGGGGAGAATCCACAGATGAGTTACGCTATTTACCTGTTTATGAAGAAACTTACAAGGTAAATCACAGGTTTAGTAAATGCATATTACCTATATGTTTTTCTGATACTATTAATGAGGATGGAAACCTCAGAGGAGGCTTACCTTCCTGATCTGCTTGTTCATCTTCCGAATATAGCTACCCATTCGTCATTTCTGTTTCAGATCTCTTTCTAATTACTAGTAGTTTCCTGTAAACATATTTGCTTTATCGGCTTTTGCAGAGTTTGAAATCAAGAGGTATCCGCTTTCCTGGCCGAGACAATGAGAGTCTGGCACCTATTTTTACCCCTCCTCGTTCAGTTACTGAACAAGATTTTGACAGTAGTCTTGCACAACAGCTTCATCATGATATTCCAGTACTGAGCTTTTCCCCTGAGCAGACAAAAGAAGCATTTGATGTGGCAAGAAATAGCATTGAGCTTCTCAGCACAGTTCTGACATCTTCTCCCCAACAAGATGTCTTACAGGTAGTTAATCTTATTGGGTCCTGTCAATCATTGAACTGTCTTTACGAAGTGGGATCAGTTTTTTGAGCACTTAATTTTTTTTTTTTTGTGAAATCATGTATACCTTATGTGATTAATCTTAGAAATGATTTTTTTTCTTATATAACTTCATTAAACGAAAACCTTTGTTTTTTCTAATACCCTGTGCATGGGTGTGTTCTTGTTTGGAATTTTTGTTGTTTTTTGGCTTTAAATACTTAGGAGTTTGTTGGTATCCTTCTTTGCGACTGACAATTGATCAACTTCATACGTAGATACCACTAACCAGTTTCATTGGACTGAAAGGAAGTCCAGATTGCCTTTGATAGGTCATGTGTTAATCAAATGAGCCTCCAACTCCATATGATGGGCCAATATCCAGAACTGTTTTTTGTTTCTTTAATTAGATAGATGCTTCTATGTTCACTTTGTCTATCAGCTATTGTATATGCAATAGCTTTGGGAAAAAAAATACAGCTGCTCTGCTTTTAGTGCTTCTGATCCAACTATTATGTCTGTCTCTCTGGGTTTTCTCTCTTATTTTAACATTGTTAGTACTATCACTGCATCTAACTAAATACAGTAACTTTTGTTTTTCTCAGGCTATTGGCCATGATCATCATCTTAATAACTAAGTGGTCCAATTTACATTTGTGTTTCTGGTCAAAGAATTATGTTTTCCTGATCGGCTATTTCTTTTTTAAAGAGTGATAGTACCACCACCAAATTTATTTACTGTAAATAACCTTTGTTTTTTTCATGGAATTGGCCATAATCATGATTGAGCTAAGTGGTCCAAGACATATTCTTGTTACGGAGACAGATATTTGACAGAGCATCATACTGCTTCAAGGGGCATAAATGCAATGACAAGACCCTTTCTCTTTCTTGTGTGGTTTGGCTGAATAAGAACCTATTATAAATGTCTGATTGTTCATATTTAAAGCACATTCCTCGATATCTTGTCATTGTATTTTAAATGTGACCATTCTTACATGCAAATCATATTATAAATGTGTGTTCATATTATTGTTTCCTCTTGTGAATTCTATTTAAGGATGGTTCTTCAAATCATCCTTTTATTTCAGGGTGAAAAATCATGATTGAATTTTTTTTAGAAAAATCTTACTAATATTCTTCAGTTAAGAGGCAAAATATCCGAGATAAAATTCAAACTAGGAAAAAGGAAACCTTTTAGTATTTGATATGTGGTTGATAAGTCATTTGCTGTATTAGTAATTAGCTAGCATCTGCTTAGTATGGCTCAATCTAGTTTCACCTAAACAACAGAGTTAAAGGAGAATACATAGAACCTTCATTCACCAGGGAGGCTGGGTCCATTAGCTCGTCCAATAATTCCTGGTTGTTTGGCTATAAATATAGGGTCTTTTATATGGTTGCAATTGTCTCAAGGGCGCATGAACAGAGACACGGCTGTAGACAAACAAGCAGAAACCCATCTAGAGATTAAAACCTATAGCTTGATTTTGTATAGCTTGCGTGAACCTTTTAATTCTGTTTCTAGTTTGGTTGTCGTTGATACAGCTTTTTCTTCTCAAATTACCACAGAACCCTATAATTTTTCGCTAATGGTATGTTGTCGACCAATTAATCGACTGTATGTAAATGAAGTGGTCGGAAGTGTTCTTATGAAGCTTTTATCAATTGTTTTTGGTAGGATGACCTTTCGAAAACACTTGTACAGCAATGTAGACAGTCTCAATCCAATGTTCAGAGGATCATTGAGACTGCTGGAAACGATGAGGCTTTGCTCTTCGAAGCTTTGAATGTAAATGATGAAATCCAAAAAGTCCTCTCCAAGTACGAAGAATTGCAAAAACCTTCAGTTGCACCCACTGATCCAGAGCCTGCTATGATCCCTGTGGCTGTTGAGCCCGAGGACTCACCCCGCCACACAAAGGAAGACTCCCTGATCAGAAGACCGGCTGGTTCTCGAGGTGGCGTGCATGGAGGAAACAACGATGATATGATGGATGATCTCGATGAGATGATTTTTGGTAAGAAAGGTGGAGGTTCGTCTGAAGGGGTACAAGAACCGAAGAAGCCGCAAGGGCCAAAGGATGATCTCATTTCGTTCTGATGACCAGTGTCATAATAGTCTTTTCTAGAATGTAGGGATATATATATAATGATTTAAGCGTTCAGATTGGAACTTGATGTGAAGTAGTAGATGTTTAGTTATGAAAATTTGTTGGCTTCAAAGCTGCTTGTTGTAGGTTTTCCTGCATCCTGTTGATCGTGTGCTGCACAAGGGGAAGGTGGTGCAGGCTAATACATTTAATGGGTTTGTCCATTTGTTTGAACTCGTTGAAGTCTAATACACCAGTTTTCTTTGTTTAAAAGAAATGCCATATGCTTGTACTATAGGCAAATTGTGTTAGTAAAATAAGAACTAGCTTAAATATCTGTTGTTGTCACGGGGATATTTACTTTAAATATTAATTTATCATACATTTGCCATATTTAGTGTTTTATCCTTCGTCCTGGAACTATTACTTATCTTACTCACCAGTCTTGTTGCCCCACACCACTAACATCCACGTGCCGTTTTTGCTCAGCTTGGCATCCCTGTGTTGACTGCGCTTCCTGTGATGTACCCGGTAGTAGCACTGCCAAACTATCCATGATCTGCTCAAGGACCTGTATCAAAGCTGGAGGAACCTCTGGCTATGGGCCTATCACTTGTGGCACAACCTGCTGAGGTTCAAGATCTCTGTCCTGCCACTCTTGATTTTGTTCTTGGCTCCCACGAGTATCTACCATATTCCTGAGTATTTCACAAAAAAACCAAGGAGCACGTACATAACGGTTAAACACTCAGAAACTAGCAAGCAGCAGTATTCCAATAGACTCTGTATATGTAAATGTAAATGCACCATGTAATAGCGTTCGATCTCAGAAAAGATAATCCATATCACAGATCACATGCATAAACCATGCTTTGACATATACACAACTCCAGACGTTGTTCAAAAGCACAGATCACATAAGTATCAAAATTCCAGAATACCAGACCAGATACTAGATCACCTAACCACATTCAGAAGACACGTATGTCAACCATTCAATAGAACAGAAAACCAGAACTGAGCATTAACCATGCTCTGATACCGCCATCTTTCACCCCACGGCAGAAGCGCACAGGTGATTAAGACGTTCATCCGACACCCTAATCGTACTCACTCGGGGTAACAATACACACACAGCACATCCGTCAGGTGGGCCACATGGGCCCCACAGGCCGTTTTAGACTTTTCGTACACAAAAATGTCCATACATGAAAATCACTATCATATCATGCACATAATCACATACTACACATGTCTGAACACAAAATGTCACAAGTGCACCAGGTAGTGCATACTTGCATAGTTTCACAAACCCTGCACTAAATGCTTCACAAATACTTCTACAAACTCACAATGGATATTCAACACATGTCCGGTACTACAAACACATACACACACATGATTTCCTGCAGAAAATCCTAACATGATACTACTAAATGTATGCATGCCATCGGCAATATACAGAGCCAAAAGATCTCTACTAGAATACATACAGAACGTGCGAGGTGGTGACACTCCAAGGTCCAACCAAAGTCCTCGACGTGGCAGATACTACTGCTGCTGTTAAAGTCACCCCGAGCAGGTGGTGACTTCTGTGTATCCCGGGGCTCCGTTCCAAACATGTGAGGCATGTTTTCTGTTGGTTAGATAGCTCCCGGATCTTTTCTAGGTAACATTCTCAGGAATGCTTGTATATTCGAGGTCGCACCGAATCCCCCGCACCTTTTCGCGGAAAATATTTTTCGGGGTCGGGACGTTCGTTCTCGGGCGACACTCGGAGCTCGGGATGAACTACCACTCTTTTGCCCTTGCCACTCTGCCCAATCCTGCTCGCCTTCCCTGTGGCCCTCGATGGACCCTAATATGCAGAACCTCTCCCTCTGTCTCGGGATCGGTAAGGGGTGTATCGGCTCTCAACCTCCTCCTGCTCGAGGAGTTGGGCCTTCTGAACGGCCTCATGGTAGGATGTGATATCCAACGGTCTCAGAGACCACCTGTAGTAGGGGCGTAACCGGCGAATGAATCTCTTGGCCTTCTCCTGCTCTATACCATAGTACTGCGGTACTTAGCGAACCAGCCAGTCAAATTCTTGCTCATACTCCCCAACAGTCATGTTCCCCTGCTCCAGGTCATCAAACTGCGACTGTCGGAGGTCCCTGGCTGCATCCCTGATATACTGTCGGTGGAAAAAGTATGCGAACTGCTCCCAGGTGATGTCTAGGTCCTGCTCACCTCCCCGCACTGAGTCTGCTCTCAACTGGCCCTGCAGGCTCCTCCACCAATGATCTGCGTTGTCCTGCAGGTTAAACGTCGCCAGTGATACCATAACTGCAGAAGGAAGGTGTAAACTTCCTAGGAGTTTGTCAACCCCTGCAAACCAGGTCTCCGCTGCCTCAAGTCCTCCTCTGCCGTTGAACCTCAGGGGGTTCAGACACTGAAATCTCTCCAGAAGTCTGACCTTGTCAGACTGGTGCCTCAGACCTCCACGTCATCGGTAGGACGGACGGGAAGTCTCGGTGTCATAGTGATCGTCCTCCCGCTGATATCGGTATGAAGGCGCTCCTGGCCAGAACGATCAAATCGGGCCCCGGGGACGACCTTCGATCGTACCCTCCATGAGCGAGGGTGTCTGCGGTCTTTGTCCTCTTCCTCCTCAGAGTAAATCCCTTGCCGTTCCTGAACACTGAGGTGAGCAGTGGTCTGAGTCTCACTATCCACCTCCTGATCAGAATGCCCTTGCTGTGGCATGATCAGATCTCCCTATGCCTGCTGTTGTCCCTGAACCTGCTGCGCTGGCAATATGGTGCTCAACAACTGCTGTACCTGTCCCAACACCTGTACCATATCGGGAGGGTCCCTGTGGCTGCTGAGTATTCGATGGTGGTGATTGTGGTTGTTCAGGCCCTAGATTCTGCTGAACCCGTCATCTAATCATCGGAGGCGTGAGATCCCGGTCCCTACCTTCTGGCGCCCGATCACGCTGTCTGCGCATGTTAACCATTTCCTGAAGACAGCCCAACCCATATAACAAAGTATACAGAATAGTTAACTCTCTCCCTACAGAAGCTAGTAGCAGTATTCTAAGGCTCTGTAGTGTAATGCAATGCATGATGCAGAGATTCTTTTCAGAATCGCAGAACCATATATGTCGTATACTAAATCACATAGTCAGATCATGATCATATCACAGAATCACATCATAAGGTTAACTAAACAAACATAAAGGTACCCGGATTATGTCGGAAGCCCACACTCGAGTTGTATCTGCCCCGCGCGTCACTACGCGCTCCGATGTCCAAAAATTCCCAAATTTGCCCGGAGTACTCTGGACATCCCAGAAGTGCTACCACAACACTAGAGTTTGGTCTTAACAGAATGCTTCAAAGAACCGCCCGTTGCTCCACCGCACATTCCAAGGTGGTTCAAATAAGGAGGTGATCAGGCTCCGTACCGAACCGCCCAAGAACAGAACGGAAAACAGTAGCTTCGCCCCTCAAAGTCATCTCCCACAAAAGTTAATCCGTGAACTAGGCATTACTGCCCTAGAAGTCCACTCCTGGACTGGTATACTTGCCTCAGAAGTCCACACCTGGTCCGGTCATACTCTGCCCACTCGGGTGATGCCACTCGACCCGCTCTGATACCAACTTGTCACGGGTGATGGCGGAAGCGGAAGCTGCGGCTGAAACTGCTGAAACGGTCAGTCCAACAGAAACCCGCTACGTGTAGTGGTCCCATGACCCGGCCCACAAAGTCTCGTTCTCGAAGGCCCGGTGCCTGAGAACGCTTTGCTCTCAGAGTATGCAGATAGAGCTTGCGCTTACACTTTACGGTCGTTTTCTGACCCGCAACCTGCAAATCTCATACACGGCAAGTATATAGTATATACCCTAACTATCCACGGCGAGCCATGCCCCACTGAAATAGGCGAGCACTCACCCATCACCAAACATGCAGTTCGTGAATAACATCATTCATAAGCTCACAGAATCATCCGATCGCCACAATATGATCACATCCTAGGTCCCGCCCTCCACTGACACGGGCGAGCCCCAGTCATACAGAAATACAGAAGCATAATGTATCTAAGATACATAGCATGATCTGACATATGATATGCATGCACATACACCTACAGAGCCGACAAGGGAAAACCCTAGAATACCTAGGTGCGAAATCTGGGAGAAACTCAGAGATCAGAAGATTCTCGCACGTATCACTGCTGCTGCTGCTAATACACAAACAGAACAGAGAGGGCAGTTAACTGTAAAACTCATATGCTATGATTAGCATAAAATCAGAAGTATGAAAACAGACTATTATCTCTACCGAGACTACCCCTATAAACTTAACAGAAGTTCCGCGTCGGAACTGCAGATACCTGATTCCAGAACAGCAAGTACCACAGAACTCTAGTCCGCTGGCTGCTTGTCAGGTAGACCTGAAAGGTGGTAAACAGAAGAGGTGAGTCCTCGGGAGCACCCAGTAAGGGCCGAGATAAGATACAATTTGCATATAGTGCTAAGTGCGCGGTACCTGCAAAACAAAGAAAACACAAGAAACACAAGAACATATATGCAAAAAGATATAAACGTAAATAATAAACAGAGTCCCGAAGGACACGGTTAGAACCGTCAGAGACCCATGTGCGCGCATATAAACAGAACGACAGCCCTCTCCAAGAGGTCAGAAGCCGAAGCTAACAGAGGCATGGTACCAGCCGGGGTCACGATCCCCTAACTGTCGTAGGGTCATAAACAGAGTATACCGCAGGGTATACAACAGACAGAATATACCGCAAGGTATATACAGAA
The DNA here is from genome assembly GCA_024586325.1 of Stellera chamaejasme. Classification (NCBI taxonomy): domain Eukaryota; kingdom Viridiplantae; phylum Streptophyta; class Magnoliopsida; order Malvales; family Thymelaeaceae; genus Stellera; species Stellera chamaejasme. The sequence goes on along the minus strand of CM044984.1, from coordinate 22,075,701 downwards.
TATCAACACCCAGTGCAGATATAGAATACCGAAGAAGAACCCGAGGTCTCTGAGACCGTTCCGAGCCTTGAACCTGCAAGCCTGTACCTCACCATATAATGATATCTGGTCGGAGTAGTGCGGGACTTCGGAAGTACACTACCGCGTTTCGGGCCGAGCGTCGGGATTTTCCCGGGATTCTTCTGTGGATCGGTAATAGTATGGTAAGGGTTCAACTTCTCTCGTTATACATTATGGGAGGGATATCATGTATATCGGGGTTAGTTGAAGTGGGTTCCGGGTTGAGGACGGGTGTCCGGTGATCCCGGGGCCAGTTATATGATAAGGTACAGGTATGCAGGTTCAAGGCCCGGGATGGTCTTGAAGACCTCGGATTCTTCTTCGGTATTCTATATCTGCACTGGGTGCTGATATTCTGTATATACCTTGCGGTATATTCTGTCTGTTGTATACCTTACGGTATACTCTGTTTATGACCCTACGACAGTTTGGGGATAGCGACCCCGGTTGTTACCATGCCTCTGTTAGCTTCGACTTCTAACCTCTTGGAGAGGGTTGACGTTCTGTTTGTATTCGCGCACATGGGTCTCTGGCGGTTCTAACCGCGTCCTTCAGGACTCTGTTTATTATATATGTTTATATTTGTTTACTAATCCTTAGTATGATGATACCATGATTCCAATATTTGATACAAGGTGTTTGTTGTGTATGATATGTTGCGGTGCTTGGTTGCATATGTCTCGGTGCTTGTCATATTTTCATATATCCTTGTGTTTTTATGTTTTCCTTGTTTTGCATGTACATGTGCACTTAGCTTGCTATATGCAAACTGTATCTTACCTCAGCCCTTACTGGATCCTCCCGAGGACTCACCCCTTCTGTTTACCACCTTTCAGGTCTACTTGAAAAGCAGCCAGCGGACTGGAATTCCGTGGTGCTTTCTGTTCTGTGATCAGGTATCTGCAGTTCCGATATGGAACTTCTGTTAAGTTATAGGGGTAGTCTCGGTAGAGGTTATAGTCTGTTTTCTAACTTCTGGATTTATGCTAAGGATAACATATGGGTTTTCTCATATTTAACTTATCTCTCTCTTCTGTTTGTGTGTTATCAGCAGCAGTAGTGGTACGTGCGGGAATCTTCTGATCTTGGAGTTTCTCCTAGATTCCGCACTTAGGTATTCTGGGGTCGGCTCTGTAGATGTATGTGCATGCATGTCATTTGTTGGATCATGCTATGTATCTTGGATATTCTGTATGACCGGGGACTCGCCCATGTTAGTGGAGGGCGGGACCCGTGATGTGATCATGTTGTGATGGATCAGACATATTCTGTATCGGTTTGATTCTGTTGAGCTTATGTATGATGTTATCCATGAACTGCATGTTTGGTGATGGTAGAGTGCTCGCCTATATCAGGGGGGCGGGCTCGCCATGGATAGGTAGTGTTATACTGTATACTTGCCATGTTTGAGAATTTTAAGTTGCGGGTCGAAACACGACCAAACATTGTGAGCGCATAACTCTGTCTGCATACTCCATGAGCAAAGTGTTCTCAGGCACCGGGCCTTCGAGAACGAAACTTTGCGGGCCGGGTCACGGGACCATTACATATAGCGGGTCTCGGTTGGACTGACCGCTCCCGTTTCTGCAGCTTACTCTTCTGACGCCGCAGAGCGGCCCCGCCTTCGCTTCCGGGCGCGGGCGCCCCGTGACAGCTGCTACACACATAAGAAAGTTTAACCGTAAGAAAACTATACTTCTAAATTATAATTGAAGTTTAGAACTGAATACCGCGCACAACAGAATTCTCGGTTACACTTGATCACACACAATGGACGTTACCCCTTAATCCACACACACTGAAACACAGCTAACCAAAACTCACATACATGTACCTGAAAGATCACAACACAAAATCTAACCCCTGAACTCTAATCAGCGGGTTGCTTGTCAGGTACTCCTGAAAATAATAATATAAGGGGTAAGTCCTCGATGAGAACTTAGTAAGGGCTGAGGTATAAAGCAATGGTTTTCTTGATGCACAAGAAACCTGCAACCAAAGATAAAAGCAGATATACAAGAACATATATACATACACATGCTCAACCAACGCAAGTTCAATCAAATGCAATGCAAGTCAACCAACAGATGATAATAAGGTTAGACGGAACACAATGTCGATCTTCCCAGCTGTAGCCGATGAACGCACATATAATCACACACAAGAGCATGGCCAGCTTGGGTTCATGATCCCCACCGTCATATCACAAACACCCTAAAGGTGTATCACAACACAACAACATTTAGGTGTAGTAACACATCCTGAATGCTGATCCTGAAACCTGCACACCAATGCTTATACCATTTGATTAAGTTTGGCATCACCAGGGGCACCCCTCAATGAAACCTAGACTCAATATACTCCGATATACATTTCATAAAATACTCCAAAATGCAATATCCAGAGTCACACTGAACCCTTACCTTACACACGGAAATTGAAATTGAGCTTCCGTTCAGATTTCCAGAAACTGATTTTGGCATAGCTTCGGTTGAGTTTCTGCCCCACCACTTGTTCACAACTGATCAATAGAACACATAATACACACTCATGAGCCATAAAATCACACCCTCCAGTGGCGCCGAAAATATATCAGAAATCAGGAATTAACGGTTTTTCAAACAAAGCCCTATTTGTAAAATCTGATTCGTAGGAAATGTGTAGTTCTTCGCCATGATCAATATATATCATTACCTTTTTACACAACTGAACTTTTGTTTCCGTGCAGGAAACCAGAAATTAATTTCGGCAGTACTCCGTCAAAGTTTCAGCTCACAATTTCTTCACAACTGGTCAACAGAACATGCAACACACACTTAGGAGCCATAAAATCACACATACATGTGGCGCCATCAACATGTCAAAACTCTAGAATTTATGGCTTTCAAACGGAGTCGTATTTAAAAAATCTGATCCGTAGGATCCATGGAGCTCTCTTGCCATGGAGGTCACGTATGGATAGGAAGAAGAAGAAGATAAAAAAGGTTACGTTTCCCTTTCTTCTTTTATCTTCTTTTTCTTTCGTTTCTTCTTTTCTTTCACGTTTCTTCTTTCCTTCTTTTTTTTTCTTTTTTTTCCACTTTCCTTTCTTTCATTCTTTTTCCACCTTTATCTTTTCTTTTGTCTTTTTCTTCCTTTTCTTTTTCATCTTTTCTTTCTTTCTCTCCTTTGGCGCCACTTGTGCCTCTCTTCAATGATTGTTGTTCCATTTTTTCTTCTTTTAAACTTTGGCCCCAAACTTTGCAAAGTTGCAATTTAGTCCAACCAGAACTTGCATATTTTTCAAACCGTTTCACCAATTGAAATGAAATATGAATACTATCCCCAGGACTTCATAACACACACAAAACATTTTTAACATGTTTAAGATCAAGCCTCAAACTTCAAAAATTCACTAATCCCGGCATTAGCACTTAATTGCACAAATTAACTTACTCATTTACCGGGTGTTGGTAACAGAGGGAGTAGTATATATTGTCGCTAACGCTGCCACCACTACCACCGCCATTGTTTCCACCACGTCCACCACTACTACCGTCACCACCATCGACATCGCCACCGCCGCCACCACCACTGCTACCACCACCACTACCACCACCACTCAAGGCTGGTTGGCCCAAATAGGCTCATAGGGCCGACCCACAAAGAAAGCCTAGAAAGGCTAAAAGACAAACGCCCCCGAACATGCTCAATCAAGAACCAGAAGGAGGGGCCATCTAACAAAACCCGAATGGCTGAAAGGCCAAACAACCTAGGTCCTGCTTTGCCCGAATGGCCTTGCGCCCTGACTACTCTAAGTGCACCCTAACAATACCATGTTCGAGCCAATGTGCACCTTACAAAACAGTTACTAACACATCCAGCCCTGCCACCTGTCAGGAATAAGACAAAGTAATGTAACAACTCTTCTTGGGATATTATGGATTTGCCATCCAACAACCTGGACTATAAATACCCAAATCATTTACATTGTTCAGGTAACCTGACTCTGCTCTAGCTATCTTAGCTCTATTCTTTCCTCTTCAGATTAACTCATAGTGACTTAAGCATCAGAGTCGCGATCAATCAAACAAACTCCGGTTGCTCCAAGCTAATCCTGTCCTTGCAGAACGATTCACTCTTCACCATACACCACCAAGACCATGAATCATAGCGAGCTCAAGAATGTGGCCATCTAGTCCACATGTCGGCCACCAAATGGCATAGTCTGTGGGAACAATAGAGATCTCCAAGAACATCCCATTCCCTCTAAGGATGGGGAGAAGAAAACACCACGGGGTTCAGATTCTCGCACTCGATCACCTGATCCAAAGTAAACTGGAGGAACTTAAGAGGAGACTGAAGAGAAAACCTCCTATGGAGAAACTCTCCCATGTAGTCAACAGTGATACCAGATCCACCTTTGGTCCAGCAGATCAGACTCATACTTGCTGAGGAGCATCAGAATAAAGGAGGCATGAGAGGAGGCATGAACGATCACAGACATATGGGCATTGACACATGCATCCTTCTCGTTCAAGAAGGGAACACACTAGAACTCCCCACCTGCGGGCACCCACTGAACCCAGATGAATGTTCGCTTCGTCGTAGGAGATTTTATAAAAGTGCAGCGTGAAGTTCATTCGTGAGCCAACAAGGCATAAGAGGACAAGGTTGCCTAGATGGGGTCAACCAAGAACAATCGAAGAAGCAGAAGATCTCATACCCCTGAGGAACGTCGGAGGAGTAGAATGAGGCCTTTCTTGGCTAAACGCCTGGATTGGGATGACCAAGTGATGACATTCATCAGGAAGTCCTCGAATGGTTGGACCAAATGGAGAGGGAACCTCAAAGAAAAGTCTTTAATCGAATTTCGGGAATATCCAATGACGAGGAATCACTCATCGCATTCAGAGCGAACCCATGTCACCATCGTTCAAGAGGCCCATTCTGGACTCCTACAATGGGAAGAATTACCCGTTGGTGGCGGGTCTGTTTGGACAGCCGCCATGTGTCTGCGTAGTTGACGTGTGTTGACATTACTTGTTGCCATTGAAATTAGTGCGTAGCACGATTCTCGGAATTCGAGGTATGGGGGTTGAGTTTGTCGTGTTTTAGTTCTTGCCAATGAAGTGACTGAAAAGATCGATCCCTTTGACTTATGCCATAAATGTCTTATATAGTCAGTATTAATGGTGGCAAAGTTGTAATAAGTCAATATAACGTTAAAGGACACGTGTTTTGTATATTCGGGAATGTTCCTTCGGGGATTCCTCACGCTGTGTTCGGGTAAGTATTCATTAAGTCCGGGAATGTCAATTAGGTTTAGTTATCACCGCTTGAGTTTTTAATGGGGCCCTTATATTGGGCTTACTAATTGGGCCTTTTGGTAGGCCTGTTTGGGTGATTGGGCATGGTGGCCATCAGGTTAAAAACCTCTAGCTTTACCCCATTAAACACTTCTTGAGCTAACATTCTGGCCACACTGAAGTAGGGGAGTGTCCGCTGGAGAAAACCTGTCACCCCACCGCCGCCGTTGTTGCGGAAGCCGAAAGTATCGGTGACGGGTGAATGCGAAGTTTCTCTTAAAAAGGGTTGTGGACCCGAAACCCGTCCCTTAAAACGTTTTCCTTCAGGTTTTAAGGTTAACACGTGTTTGCAGTTTTTAAGACGTCTTACTAGTCCTAAACCTGCACCCGAAACACGTTAGTGATTTTACAGAATAACGCGCGCACAGAAATAACAGATAGTAAGTAATATAGGCAGAAGGAGTTCCGCCCTCTTCGTAGAGTCGGAAACTCCCCACGAATAACTAATACAGTCCAGAACATCAGAATACTAAATGTAACTAATATGCATACTACGCCTATAGAGCCGAGCCATAAAGCGGATTATACCTCGCTAACTACTACTGTTGCTGCTAAACATAAACAGGAGAAATTAACGTCAGACTAATCACGGATTTCAAACGACAGATCACAGAAAGGATCTAACAAGAATAACCCCCAAACTTAACCAGAAATATACCTCTCAGAACAGAATACAGAACGATCACTACGAGAGATCTACTCCGCAGGTCGTTTGCCAGGATCCCCTGAAAATGTTTAATATAAGGGGGTGAGTTCTCGAAAGAACCCGTAAGGGGGCAGGTACGATACTGGGAAAACTTTTTAAAAACGTTTTTCCCTGTATAAAAGGTTAGTATGCAATGAACTAACAGATAATACAACCCTAAGTATAAACAGGAATATGGTATGCAAATGTCATGATGCTCAGAAGTCCTGTCGGACTGGTGGTACTTTCCCATACAGATGGTCCCAGACCTCAGACAGCACCCTACGGCGGCTTGTTAAGCTCACACCGATTATCGGGATCAGAACGCATGGTACCAGCGAGGGGTGATCTGCCCCTAACTGTCAGAACGGAAAGCGGCATAAAGCCGACACAGAACAGAAAATGGGTCCGTCGTCGACCCCCGATAAGCTTATCTGATATAGCATAAGTCCAGAAATAATAAAAACCTGCATACCGCTATGTACCATGTGACTAGCCCGGGAATCACTGGGCCCCACCCTCGACCCGAGTACTAGCCCTTAACTAGCCTAATACACATGAGTTGAACTGCATTGTGTATTAAGAAAGCTAAACCCCTTACCTTGACAGAATCGGATATCTACTGTGCCCCCCGATGCACACGAGCAGTATCCCAGAAACGCAGATTTAATCTACAAGAATTAGAAACACAGAATAACTCTAGTTAATTAACTAAAGTTTCTTACTTTGGGAATTTATCCAAAATTACCACTTAAGTCCTCCAACTTTTCAGAAATTTGCAATTTTACCCAAAACTTCACAAAGTTGCAGAAATTGACAACTTTATACTTAAAGTGTCCATAATAAATTCCATAGCTTAAAGTGGCTATCTCTCCTTTAACTTCTCCATAATTACACCTTTAGTCCTTAAAATTTTTAAGAACTTTCAGATTAGCCCTTTAATTTTGCAAAGTTACAAAATACTCAACCTTGTCAACTTTTCCATACAAGTATCTTTTCCAACCAAACTTTCGGCCAAGTCCTTATTTTGACCCTAAAATTTATAAACTTACACTTTGCCACTTAAATCATACTTTCTTAACCCAAACATCATTTAATCACTTTCTCCAACACTTTAACTTCACAAAATCATCAAAACAACATCATCATCAATTCGGTTTCCATCAAGATTTCACCAAATAATTTCCAACTTTTTCCAACAACTTCAAAACATGTTAAACATACTTATAACATGCTTTCTACCAACTTTCTTCAACAAAAATCCACCAAAAAATTCATCCAATAAATCGGCCTAAACCCAAAAATACCAACAACATGTTTTTTCATGATTTCTCAAGAACAAAGTATGTTCATCATACTTTCAACAACAACATACTTGAAAATCAAAAACATCCATGAACCAAATCCATAAAAATTACCAAGGAGGATCCTCACCTTGATAATATTTGTAGCTTAGCATAGGATGAGTAGGAGTTGAGACAAATTCACCACGAAGATGTTACCGACACCGGTAAGTGATTAAGCTAATTACGCAATTAAGCATCAATATTGGGATTAGTGAATTTTCTGTGCCTTAGGACTTATAATTAAGTATATGAAATATAATTGGTGTGAGATATGAGGTCGAGGTGTGGTACGGTTGTAGATTCTTGTTATTGCCACCGGTCGAATTCCACTAATAACGCGATTAAGCGTATTTATTAGCGATTATTTTGTGGGGCTCGGGACTCATAATTAGTCATGTGAAGCATGTTTTGTGCGTGTTATGAGGTCGAGAATGTGTCTAAGATTTCGTGCCGTTTGGAGTTACGGTTTGGAAGTTGCAATTTTGAAATGGACTATATTGTAACTTTTGAAAGTTTGAGGGCTAAAGTGAAAAGAAAACAAAAAAAACAACAAAAAAAAACGGCAGGAGAGGCGGTGAGAATTAATCGTAAGATAGTGTGTGTGCGCTTTAGTAATATTATATATATATATATATATATATATATATATATATATATATATATGTATGTATGTATCATGTATGTATGTATATATATATATATATAGTATTAGTTAAGTTAGAAACATACAGAAGCCAAAAAAAAAAACGCAAACCTTCTTCTTTCTTCTTCTCTGTACCTCGCCGAGCTTAAGGAGCCAAAGTGAGATTTCTCCATTTCTCACCAAAATCTTGAAGGTCAGTTGGGTAAATCGATCCTTAGGAGAAATAATTAACTCCTTATAAATCGGTTTTTGTGATTGTGGCTCCGGTTGGAAACCGTGAGCTTCTGAAAATTGCTCCACATTTATGGAAATTCTCCTATTGTTGATTTTATGGTTCCTAAGCGTTCCTTGCACCTTCTATTACGTCTTTTGTGTCAGGAGTGTGGTGAATCTTTGTAGAAGTCTTTGCCAATATTGTTCGAAATTTGAATAGAAACTCAACTTTGGGCCTGATTTGTGGAAGGTAAGGATATATTATTGATCGAGCTGAGAGTTATACATTTTATGCGGTTGATTTCGTTGAAAAAGCCGTATGTGAAAAGCCGTTTTCCTGTCCGAGCCCCATTTTTGGCGCTTTTGTTGTGGGTCAATTTTGTGAATTCTGAATGTGTATTCTGTATCATGGATCATATGTGGACGGGGGTAGTCGGAAGTGCGGCGAAACTCTGCCGAAATCCGTGCGGGACCGTGATCGGGAAATTCCATTCGACTTATGAAAGGTAAGGGTTCGGTGTGTCTCTGAGTCTTGCATTTTGGAGTACTTTATAAAATGCGTATCGGAGTATATTGAGGCTAAGTTTGGTTTGAGGTTGGCGGTGATGCCAAACTTGGTCAAATGGTATAAGCATTGGTGTGCGAGTCGCGGGATCGGCATTGAGGATGTGTATCTACACCTAAATGGTGTAAGTTTGTGTGATACACCTTTAAGGTGTTTGTGATAAGGCGGTGGGGATCATGACCCCGAGCTGGCCATGCTCTTGTGTGTAATTATATGTGTGCCTCGGCTAAGGCCGGAAGACCGTCATTGTGCCTAACTACATCATAATCCATTGTCTGACTTGCATTGCATTTGGTTGATTTCTGCATTGGTTGAGCATGTGTATTCTTGTATATCTGCGTTTTTCTTTGGTTGCAGGTTTCTTGTGCTCCAAGAAAATCTTTGCTTATACCTCAGCCCTTACTAAGTTCTTTCGAGAACTTACCCCTTATTTCTTCGTTTCGGAGGATCGACCCGCCCCCGCCCGAGTAGAGTCGGGGTTGCTTTGTGTGTGATATTTGGTACCATTACGTGTGTTACGATCTATTGTGATTCGTATTGAGAAAATAAGGGGTAATGTCGATGTGTGTGTATATCATTAAAGGATTTCCGGTATATGTGTGTTCAACTTTTTGGGATGTGTTGGGTGGTATTCGATTATGGAGTTGATTATGTTATTGAAACCTTTGTGGTTTTCTAACGGTTAAACTTTCTTACATGTGTAGTAGCAATGATATTTTGCACGTCGAGGGCGTTGGTTGGACCCCGAGTGTCACCACCTCGCACGTTACGTATGTATTCAGTAGCATTTTGTGGCTCTGTATATTGTAGATGACATGTATGCATGTAGAATTAGTAAAATACGGGTTTTCGTCAAAAGTCGATTTGTCTTTGGATTTTACTAGGAAGCGTTAAGGCGATTATGTATATGTTTGTGATTACGAGTGTGGAATGCTTGTTTTTATCGGTTTTGGGACTTGTATGTCCGAAAAGGTGTAAACCGCCCGTGGGGCCTACGCCCGGGTTTGGGATTTTGTCGAAATCACCTATATGTGTTTATGTGTAAGCATCGTAAGTAATACATGATTTGTGTGAAAGAATTACGAGCATGAAGCTTAAAATGAAGCTGGGGCCCACATACCTGTGGGGCCCACATGGCCCACTTGTCAATTTCGATATGTGTGTGATCTGTTACCCAGAGTGTGGCTATGGTGTTAATAAGCATCGTAATCGTTTGTGTGCTTCCGCCGTGGGGTGACAGAAGGTGGTATCAGAGCATGGTTATCGTTCAGTCCTGGATTTCTGTTATGTTGAGTGATTAGTGTATATGTGTCCTGCATGTGGTTATCTGATTTGGTATCTGGTCTGGAATTCGGGATTTCTGGTTGTTCATGTGATCTGGATTATCTTTTCTGTTATTGGATGTTGTTACATGATGCATTTGCATTTACATTTCTGAGCCAATTGGAATACTCGCTTGCTAGTTACGGGTGTTTAACCGTTATATATGTGCTCTTTGGTTTTCTTTTGAATTATTCGAAATATGGTGAATACACGCCGAAGAGAACCGGATCGGGAGAGGCGGGATAGAGATCTGAGCCTCGGCGGTGTGCGGCGAGTAACGGGTCCAACACCACGGATTCCTCGGCACGAGTTCCTCGGATTTGATGCGAGTCCTTGAGCGGATCGGGGATACTTTGGCGATCTTCTGCCGAGGCACATCACGAGTTGGGCCGTCGGCTCGGGGGCGTTTGGCTGAGCAACAACAGCCCGTGGATGTGAGTAGTGTGAGGCCTAATCAGCCTCACTCTGTGATAGATGCCGATTCTTGGGCATGAGGATGTGAGGAAGAGCCCCGACAAGAGGATGTGAACACGAGGCGAAGAGAGACGACACCCTAGGGCTAGGAGGGTGCGTCACGAGGTTGGCCAAGTCTCCCGACATGTTCGTGTAGGTCTGATCACTCCCGGGACAGTGTGCGGGGCCGTCACCGCATGACGACACCGGGAGGAGGATCGGGCTGAGGATGAGTCATCACGCCGGTCTAGGAGGCGCAGAGAGGTAGATGAGCGGCCGAGTAAGATGCTAGAGAGGTTTCAGCGCTTAGCCCCTCCGAGGTTCAATGGGAGAGGTGGTCCCGAGGCTGCGAGAGATCTGGTATAACCGGATCAATGCAATGTTTGAGCGGTTAGAGTTTCCTCCTACCACGATGGTGTCTCGGCCACTTATAATCTAGAGGGTCGGGCCGTCATCTGGTGGGAGAGTGTCGAGAGCAGGCATCGGGCTGAGCGAGCTGCGAGAGGAGAGCCTGACACTGATATGACATGGGATGAGTTCAGCCGACTGTTTCAAGACCAGTATGTGGGAGATGCGGTTCGAGATTTGCGGCAGGCTCAGTTCGACAACCTCGTTAGGGCGACATGAGTGTATTGGAGTATGAGCACGAGTTTGATCGATTAGTTCGGTATGTTCCGCAGTATCACGGAATGGAGGAGCAGAAGGCCAAGAGGTTTGTACGTGGACTGCGATCCGATATCCGCGTGGCATTGAGACCGCTGGGCATTACTACTTTTCATGAGGCGGCGAAGGCCCGGCTTATCGGCGGAGGAGGCGAGAGCGGCGGACACCGTATCGACCTTTAGAGGGTAGGAGAGTGCGGGTCCACGGAGGTTTTCCCGCAACACCGGGAAGGCTCCTATTAGCGTCTGAGTGCGAGAGGCGAGAGGAGTAGCATCTCCATCTGTTGTGTGTCGAGACTTGTGGGGCGTCTCATCGGGGTAGGCCGTGCTATAGAGACGAATAGATGCTTGAAGTGTGGATCCGCCGACCACTTTGGATTCGGGACTGTCCGCGAGGTTGTGCCGAGGAGAGACTTGGCAACGGCCGAGAGCCCGGTATAGGCGCTGCGGGGCGAGGAGCACCGCAAAGTGGTGCTAGACAGCAGCCGCGGCAACCACGACATCCACCTCCTCTGCCACCACCACGAGAGGGTGGAAGGGTATTCGGATCGAGAGAGGTGAGCCGGCACAACAAGGAGCACCGAAAGGTACCTTACTTGAATGATATGCACTGTGAATGTTACATTTGATACGGGTGCTTCTATATCTATTATTGCACGAAGTATGTTATGTCCCGCCATTTATCTGTTTGTTTTATGCCTCATATATCATTGATTAAAGCTGCTGGGAGTCGGTGTTTGTTTTCAAATGAGATAGCCAGGATTGTGTGATTACATTGGGAAAGCATCGATTCCCATGGAATTGCTTGGTGCTGGATATTTCACGATATGATGTGGTTTTAGGCATGGATTGGCTATCTCGGCATTGTGTACGAGATAGATTGTGCGAAGAGAGAGATTGTGTTATCTTACGGTAAGACACTTTCGTTGTCCACTTCTTACGGGTGTGTGTCCGAGATGTGTAGTCTGGAATTAGATATTACGGGCGAGATACCGATGATTGATGAGGATGAGTATTTCGATCTAAACTCAGCTGATATCGAGGATGTGTTGGATCGGATATACATTGTGCGAGATTTTCCACAAGTATTTCACGAGGATTTACCGGGCATGCCACCGGAGCGAGAGATTGTGTTTGAGATTACGCTTGATCGGGATCTGTTCCCATATCAGTTCCCCCTACCGCATGCCGATTTCAGAAATGAATGAACTCAAGAAGCGACTTGACGAGTTCTTTGGTAAAGGGTTTATTCGACCGAGCATTTCTCAGTGGGGTGCTCCGGTATTGTTTGTGAAGAAGAAGGATGGGACCTTGCGATTGTGTATTGATTACCGGAAGCTGAATGCAATAACTATGAAGAGCAGGTATCCTTTACCCGGGATCGATGATCTATTTGATCGATTGAAGGGAGCGAAGATTTTCTCGAAGATAGACTGAGATCGGGATACTTTCAGCTCGGGTAAAGGAAGAGGATATTTCAAAGACAGCTTTCGAACCGGTATGGACACTACGAGTATACGGTTATGCCATTTGGTTTGACTAATGCTCGAAGCATTCATGGATATGATGAACCGGGTGTTCCGACCATATCTTGATCAATTTGTGATTGTGTTTATTGATGACATCTGGTATATTCTAAGGATGAGGTTGAGCATCGGGATCATCTCCGGATGGTTACTGCAGAGATTGTGGGATCGGCGGTTATATGCGAAATTCTCCAAGTGTCATTCTGGATTCGGGAGATGCCATTTCTTGGGCACATCATCAGAGAGGGTGGTATTTCAGTAGATCACGAGAAGGTTACGGCAGTGCAGGACTGGAAGCAACCGACTAATGTGCGAGAGATCAGGAGCTTCCTCGGATTAGCTGGATATTATCGGAGATTTGTTTCAGGATTTTACGCACTAGTTTCACCCCTTACTCAGTTGACTCGGAAGGCGAGGATTTGTTTGGTCCGAGGATTGTGAGCACAATTTTCGAGTTGAAGAATAGGTTGACTAATGCGCCTATTCGATACTACCGATCCGGTTGTGCCATATGTGATCTACACAGATGCTTCGGATCCGGACTTGGATGTGTGCTTATGCAAGGCCGGAATGTGATTGCTTATGGATCGAGACAGCTTGACCACATGAGCGAGAACTATCCGACCCACGACTTGGAGTTAGCGGCGGTGATCTACGCGCTCAGCGGTGGCGACATTACCTGTTTGGGTAACAAGTTTCAGATATTCACTGATCATAAGAGTCTGAAATATTTGTTTACTCAGAAGGATTTGAATATGAGACAGCGTAGATGGTTGGAATACATGAAGGATTATGATTGTAGTATTGAGTACACCGCAGATAAAGGTAATTATGTGGCAGATGCACTAAGTCGGAAATACACCGGCTTAGTAAAGGCGAGAGATAGTGATGACAGAATGAAGGAGAACGACATGATGTGTTTGTGGCGTACGTGGGAGCGATGGGAGCATGCTCACTGTGCACTTTGACTATTCAATCGAGTTGGCTAGATAAAGTGCGGGATGTGCGAAAAGTGATCCAACATTGAAGAAGATATCCGGAGAAGCAAAGGGAGCAATACACCCATCTTTTGAGTACAAGCAAGGTATGTTGTATTTGAGAGATCGGCTGTATGTGCCGAACAACCCGACACTTCGAGATGAGATTCTTGAGGAGGCTCATGCGGCGGACTAAGTGTGCATCCCGGTAGTGAGAAGATGTACCATGACCTAAGATCCCATTTCTGGTGGCCGGGCATGCGAAGGGACATTGCGACATATGTCTCTAAGTGTGCCACATGTCAGAGAGTGAAGGCTGAACATCAGAAACCTGCGGGGAGGTTGCAGACATTACCTATTCCGGTTCGAAAGTGGGGCAATATCACCATGGATTTTCTGACAGGATTGCCTATGACACGATCACGTCATGACACTATTTGGGTTATTGTGGATCGGCTGACAAAGTGTACTCATTTTCTGCCTACGAGGATTACAGATTCTCTGGAGAAACTAGCTCGGCTATACATTCGTGAGATAGTGCGGTTACATGGAGTTCGAGACTCCATTGTATCTGATCGAGATCCGCAGTTCACGGCGCGATTCTGGAGCGCTTTTCATAAGGCTTTGGGCACACGACTTCATTTGAGTACGGCTTATCATCCTCGGTGATGGGCAATCGGAGCGAGTGATTCAGTGCTCGAGGATATGCTTGATTGTGCCTTTGGATTTTGGCGGTGAGTGGGATCAACATTTACCTCTGGTAGACTTCTCCTATAATAACGATTGCAGTACTATCGGTATGGCACCTTACGAGGCTTTATATGGCCGACGTTGTGTGGCCTTGCTGTTGGGCGAGGCTTCCGATAAAGTTGATCTGGGTCTGAATTAATTGAGGAAACGACAAATAAGATCAAAAGGATTCGGAGCGCATGAAAACCGCCAATGACAGGACTCCTGCTTCTGTTAATACGCGGAGACGAGATCTGGCAGTTGAGGTTGGAGATAAGGTATGGCTTAAAGTAGCACCGACCCGAGGAACTATCAGATTCGGAAAGAGAGGGAAGTTGGCTCCGCGTTTTGTGGGTCCTTACGAGATTTTACAGAGAGTGGGCAAGGTAGCCTACAGGCTAGCTTTGCCACCAGTATGGCAGAGTGCACAATGTATTTCATGTGAGTATGTTGAAGAAGTGTATCTTGGATCCGATTCGGACGATTGCGATTGAGGGTGTGCAAGCTGGGCGGATTTGTCGTACCAAGAGGTACTGTGGCTATTCTAGGGCGGGATGTGCGGAAGCTTGAATAAGCTTATCCCGATGATCCGGGTTCGATGGTCCCATCATTCCGAGCGTGAGGCAACCCGGGAGGTTGAGCGAGGATGTGATGGAGCGCTACCCGAGATGAATATCGAGAGACTTAAGACGGCCTTGGAGGACCAAGGGTCTTAAGGGGGAGGAATATTACCGACACCCGGTAAGTGATTAAGCTAATTACGCAATTAAGCATCAATATTGGGATTAGTGAATTTTTTGCCTTGGGACTTATAATTAAGTATATGAAATATAATTGGTGTGAGATATGAGGTCCCGAGGTGTGGTACGATTGTAGATTCTTATTATTGCCACCCGGTGCGAATTCGGCTAATTACGCGATTAAGCGTATTTACCGGGATTAGTGATTTTTTGTGGGGCTCGGGACTCATAATTAGTCATGTGAAGCATGTTTTGTGCGTGTTATGAGGTCCCGAGAATGTGTCTAAGATTTCGTGCCGTTTGGAGTTACGGTTTGGAAGTTGCAATTTTGGGGCTGGACTATATTGCAACTTTTGAAAGTTTGAGGGCTAAAGTGAAAAAGAAAACAAAAAAAACAAAAAAAACAAAAAAAAAAAGAAAAATAAACGGCAGGAGAGGCGGTGAGAATTAATCGTAAGATAGTGTGTGTGTGTGCGCTTTAGTAATATTATATATATATATATATATATATATATATGTATGTATCATGTATGTATGTATATATATATATATATATAGTATTAGTTAAGTTAGAAACATACAGAAGCCAAAAAAAAACGCAAACCTTCTTCTTTCTTCTTCTCTGTACCTCGCCGAGCTTAAGGAGCCAAAGTGAGATTTCTCCATTTCTCACCAAAATCTTGAAGGTCAGTTGGGTAAATCGATCCTTAGGAGAAATAATTAACTCCTTATAAATCGGTTTTTGTGATTGTGGCTCCGGTTGGAAACCGTGAGCTTCTGAAAATTGCTCCACATTTATGGAAATTCTCCTATTGTTGATTTTATGGTTCCTAAGCGTTCCCTGCACCTTCTATTACGTCTTTTGTGTCAGGAGTGTGAGCTGAATCTTTGTAGAAGTCTTTGCCAATATTGTTCGAAATTTGAATAGAAACTCAACTTTGGGCCTGATTTGTGGAAGGTAAGGATATATTATTGATCGAGCTGAGAGTTATACATTTTATGCGGTTCAGATTTCGTTGAAAAAGCCGTATGTGAAAAGCCGTTTTCCTGTCAGAGCCCCATTTTTGGCGCTTTTGTTGTGGGTCAATTTTGTGAATTCGAATGTGTATTACATCATGGATCATATGTGGACAGGGGTAGTCGGAAGTGCGGCGAAACTCTGCCGAAATCCGTCTGGGACGCTGATCGGGAAATTCCATTCGACTTGTGAAAGGTAAGGGTTCGGTGTGTCTCTGGAGTCTTGCATTTTGGAGTACTTTATAAAATGCGTATCGGAGTATATTGAGGCTAAGTTTGGTTTGAGGTTGGCCGGTGATGCCAAACTTGGTCAAATGGTATAAGCATTGGTGTGCGGAGTCGCGGGATCGGCATTGAGGATGTGTATCTACACCTAAATGGTGTAAGTTTGTGTGATACACCTTTAAGGTGTTTGTGATAAGACGGTGGGGATCATGACCCCGAGCTGGCCATGCTCTTGTGTGTAATTATATGTGTGCCTCGGCTAAGGCCGGGAAGACCGTCATTGTGCCTAACTACATCATAATCCATTGTTTGACTTGCATTGCATTTGGTTGATTTACGCATTGGTTGAGCATGTGTATTCTTGTATATCTGCGTTTTCTTTGGTTGCGGTTTCTTGTGCTCCAAGAAAATCTTTGCTTATACCTCAGCCCTTACTAAGTTCTTTCGAGAACTTACCCCTTATTTCTTCGTTTCGGGAGGATCGACCCGCGGCCCGCCGAGTAGAGTCGGGGTTGCTTTGTGTGTGATATTTGGTACCATTACGTGTGTTCGATCTATTGTGATTCGTATTGAGAAAATAAGGGGTAATGTCGATGTGTGTGTATATCATTCGGGATTTCCGGTATATGTGTGATCAACTTTTTGGGATGTGTTGGGTGGTATTCGATTATGGAGTTGATTATGTTATTGAGCACTTGTGGTTTTCTAACGGTTAAACTTTCTTACATGTGTAGTAGCAGATATTTTGCACGTCGAGGGCGTTGGTTGGACCCAGTGTCACCACCTCGCACGTTACGTATGTATTCCAGTAGCATTTTTGTGGCTCGTATATTGTAGATGACATGTATGCATGTAGAATTAGTAAAATGCGGGTTTTCGTCAAAAGTCGATTTGTCTTTGGATTTTCTGTGGGAAGCGTTAAGGCGATTATGTATATGTTTGTGATTACGAGTGTGGAATGCTTGTTTTTATCGGTTTTGGGACTTGTATGTCCGAAAAGGTGTAAACCGCCCCGTGGGGCCTACGCCCGGGTTTGGGATTTTTGTCGAAATCACCTATATGTGTTTATGTGTAAGCATCTGCGTAATACATGATTTGTGTGAAAGAATTACGAGCATGAAGCTTAAAATGAAGCTGGGGCCCACATACCCTGTGGGGCCCACAGGGCCCACTTGTCAATTTCGATATGTGTGTGATCTGTTACCCCAACTGAGTGTGGTTACGGTGTTAATAAGCATCGTAATCGCTTGTGTGCTTCCGCCGTGGGGTGACAGAAGGTGGTATCAGAGCATGGTTATCGTTCGATCCTGGATTTACATTATGTTGAGTGATTAGTGTATATGTGTCCTCCATGTGGTTATCGATTTGGTATTTGATGCGGAATTCGGGATTTACGGTTGTTCATGTGATCTGGATTATCTTTTACATTATTGGATGTTGTTACATGATGCATTTGCATTTACATTTACAGAGCCAATTGGAATACTACTGCTTGCTAGTTCTGGGTGTTTAACCGTTATATATGTGCTCTTTGGTTTTCTTTTGAATTATTCAGAAATATGGTGAATACACGCCGAAGAAGAGAACCGGATCAGGAGAGGCGGGATAGAGATCCTGAGCCTCAGCAGATTGTGCAGCAGGTAACGGGTCCAGCACCACAGATTCCTCCGGCACAGGTTCCTCCGGATTTGATGCGAGTCCTTGAGCGAATCGAGATACTTTGGCGATCTTCTTGCCGGGCACATCACGAGTTGGGCCGTCGGCTCGAGGGCGTTTGGCTGAGCAACAACAGCCCGTGGATGTGAGTAGTGTGAGGCCTAATCAGCCTCACTCTGTGATAGATGCCGATTCTTACGGGCATGAGGATGTGAGGAAGAGCCCCGACAAGAGGATGTGAACACGAGGCGAAGAGAGGCGACACCCTAGGGCTAGGAGGGTGCGTCACGAGGTTGGCCAAGTCTCCCGACATGTTCGTGTAGGTCCCGATCACTCCCGGGACGGTGTGCGGGGCCGTCACCGCATGACGACACCGGGAGGAGGATCAGGCGAGGATGAGTCATCACGCCGGTCTAGGAGGCGCGAGAGAGGTAGATGAGCGGCCGAGTAAGATGCTAGAGAGGTTTCAGCGCTTAGCCCCTCCGAGGTTCAATGGGAGAGGTGGTCCCGAGGCTGCAGAGATCTGGTATAACCGGATCAATGCAATGTTTGAGCGGTTGGAGTTTCCTCCTACCACGATGGTGTCTCTGGCCACTTATAATCTAGAGGGCCGGGCCGTCATCTGGTGGGAGAGTGTCAGGAACAGGCATCGGGCTGAGCGAGTTGCGAGAGGAGAGCGACACCGATATGACATGGGATGAGTTCAACCGACTGTTAGAGACCGGTATGTGGGAGATGCGGTTCGAGATTTCTGGCGAGCTCGGTTCGACAACCTCGTGTAGGGCGACATGAGTGTATTGGAGTATGAGCACGAGTTTGATCGATTAGTTCGGTATGTTCCGCAGTATCACGGAATGGAGGAGCAGAAGGCCAAGAGGTTTATACGTGGACTACGATCCGATATCCGCGTGGCATTGAGACCGCTGGGCATTACTACTTTTCATGAGGCGGCGCGAAGGCCCGGCTTATCGGCGGGAGGAGGCGAGAGCGGCGGACACCGTATCGACCTTTAGAGGGTAGGAGAGTGCGGGTCCACGGAGGTTTTCCGCAACACCGGGAAGGCTCCTATTGGCGTCTGAGTGCGAGAGGCGGAGGAGTAGCATCTCCATCTGCGTGTGTCGAGACTTGTGGGACGTCTCATCGGGGTAGGCCGTGCTATAGAGAGGCGAATAGATGCTTGAAGTGTGGATCCGCCGACCACTTTGGATTCGGGATTGTCCGCAGTTGTGCCGAGGAGAGACTTCGGCAAGCGGCCGAGAGCCCGGTATAGGCGCTGCGGGGCGAGGAGCACCGCAAAGTGGTGCTAGACAACAGCCGCGGCAACCACGACATCCACCTCCTCTGCCACCACCACGAGAGGGTGGAAGGGTATTCCAGATCGAGAGAGGTGAGCCGGCACAACAAGGAGCACTGAAAGGTACCTTACTTGAATGATATGCTGTGAATGTTACATTTTGATACGGGTGCTTCTATATCTATTATTGCACGAAGTATGTTATGTCCCGCCATTTATCTGTTTGTTTTATGCCTCATATATCATTGATTAAAAGCTGCTGGGAGTCGGTGTTTGTTTTCAAATGAGATAGCCGGGGATTGTGTGATTACATTGGGAAAGCATCGATTCCCACGGAATTCTTTGGTGCTGGATATTTCACGATATGATGTGGTTTTAGGCATGGATTGGCTATCTCGGCATTGTGTACGAGATAGATTGTGCGAAGAGAGAGATTGTGTTATCTTACGGTAAGACACTTTCGTTGTCCACTTCTTACGGGTGTGTGTCGAGATGTGTAGTCTGGAATTAGATATTACGGGCGAGATACCGGTGATTGATGAGGATGAGTATTTCGATCTAAACTCGGCTGATATCGAGGATGTGTTGGATCGAGATATACATTGTGCGAGATTTTCCACAAGTATTTCACGAGGATTTACCGGGCATGCCACGGAGCGAGAGATTGTGTTTGAGATTACTGCTTGATCGGGATCTGTTCCCATATCGATTCCCCCTACCGCATGCCGATTTCAGAAATGAATGAACTCAAGAAGCGGCTTGACGAGTTCTTTGGCAAAGGGTTTATTCGACCGAGCATTTCTCCGTGGGGTGCTCCGGTATTGTTTGTGAAGAAGAAGGATGGGACCTTGCGATTGTGTATTGATTACCGGAAGCTGAATGCAATAACTATGAAGAACAGGTATCCTTTACCCGGGATCGATGATCTATTTGATCGATTGAAGGGAGCGAAGATTTTCTCGAAGATAGACTGAGATCGGGATACTTTCAGCTCGGGTAAAGGAGGAGGATATACCAAAGACTGCTTTTCGTACTCGGTATGGGCACGACGAGTATACGGTTATGCCATTTGGCTTGACTAATGCTCGAAGCATTCATGGATATGATGAACCGGGTGTTCCGACCATATCTTGATCAATTTGTGATTGTGTTTATTGATGACATCTGGTATATTCCAAGGATGAGGTTGATCATCGGGATCATCTCCGGATGGTTCTGCAGAGATTGTGGGATCAGCGGTTATATGCGAAATTCTCCAAGTGTCAGTTCTGGATTCGGGAGGTGCCATTTCTTGGGCACATCATCAGCGAGAGTGGTATTTCAGTAGATCCTGAGAAGGTTACGGCAGTGCAGGACTGGAAGCAACCGACTAATGTGCGAGAGATCAGGAGCTTCCTCGGATTAGCTGGATATTATCGGAGATTTGTTTCAGGATTTTCTGCACTAGTTTCACCCCTTACTCAGTTGACTCGGAAGGGGCGAGGATTTGTTTGGTCCGAGGATTGTGAGCACAATTTTCAGGAGTTGAAGAATAGGTTGACTAATGCGCCTATTCTGATACTACCAGATCCGGTTGTGCCATATGTGATCTACACAGATGCTTCCAGATCCGGACTTGGATGTGTGCTTATGCAAGGCCGGAATGTGATTGCTTATGGATCGAGACAGCTTGACCACATGAACAGAACTATCCGACCCACGACTTGGAGTTAGCAGCGGTGATCTACACGCTCAAGCAGTGGCGAAATTACCTACTGGGTAATAAGTTTCAGATATTCACTGATCATAAGAGTATGAAATATTTGTTTACTCAGAAGGATTTGAATATGAGATAGCGTAGATGGTTGGGATACATGAAGGACTATGAGTGTAGTATTGAGTAAACCGCAGCAAAGGTAATTATGTGGCGAGATGCACTAAGTCGGAAATACACCGGCTTAGTAAAGGGCGGGGATAGTGATGACAGAATGAAGGAGAACGACATGATGTGTTTGTGGCGTACGTGGGAGCGATGGGAGCATGCTCATGTGCACTTTGACTATTCAATCGAGTTGGCTAGATAAAGTGCGGGATGTGCAGAAAAGTGATCCAACATTGAAGAAGATATCTGGAGAAGCAAAGGGAGCAATACACCCATCTTTTGAGTACAAGCAAGGTCTGTTGTATTTCAGAGATCGGCTGTATGTGCCGAACAACCCGACACTTCGAGATGAGATTCTTGAGGAGGCTCATGCGAGCAGACTAAGTGTGCATCCCGGTAGTGAGAAGATGTACCATGACCTAAGATCCCATTTTTGGTGGCCGGGCATGCGAAGGGACATTGCGACATATGTCTCTAAGTGTGCCACATGTCGAGAGTGAAGGCTGAACATCGAGAGACTGCGGGGGCGTTGCAGACACTACCTATTCCGGTTCGAAAGTGGGGCAATATCACCATGGATTTTCTAACAGATTGCCTATGACACGATCACGTCATGACACTATTTGGGTTATTGTGGATCGGCTGACGAAGTGTACTCATTTTACGCCTACGAGGATTACAGATTCTCTGGAGAAACTAGCTCGGCTATACATTCGTGAGATAGTGCGGTTACATGGAGTTCGAGACTCCATTGTATCGATCGAGATCCGCGGTTCACGGCGCGATTCTGGAGCGCTTTTCATAAGGCTTTGGGCACACGACTTCATTTGAGTACGGCTTATCATCCTCGGTGATGGGCAATCGGAGCGAGTGATTCGGTGCTCGAGGATATGCTTGCGATTGTGCACTTTGGATTTTGGCAGCGAATGGGATCAACATTTACCTCTGGTAGAGTTCTCCTATAATAACAGTTACCAGAATACTATCGGTATGGCACCTTACGAGGCTTTATATGGCCGACATTGTGTGGCCTTGCTTGTTGGGCGAGAGGCTTCCGATAGAGTTGATCTCAGGTCTGAATTAATTGAGGAAGCGACAAATAAGATCAAAAGGATTCAGGAGCGCATGAAAACCGCCAACGACAGGACTACTTCTTATGTTAATAAGCGGAGGCGGGATCTGGAGTTCGAGGTTGGAGATAAGGTATGGCTTAAAGTAGCACCGACCCGAGGAACTATCAGATTCGGAAAGAGAGGAAGTTGGCTCCGCGTTTTGTGGGTCCTTACGAGATTTTACGAGAGTGGGCAAGGTAGCCTACGAGCTAGCTTTGCCACCAGTATGGCAGATGCACAATGTATTTCATGTGAGTATGTTGAAGAAGTGTATCTTGGATCCGATTCAGGCGATTGCGATTGAGGGTGTGCAAGCTGGGCGGATTTGTCGTACCAAGAGGTACTGTGGCTATTCTAGGGCGAGGATGTGCGGAAGCTTGGAATAAGCTTATCCCGATGATCCGGGTTCGGTGGTCCCATCATTCCGAGCGTGAGGCAACACGGGAGGTTGAGCGAGGATGTGATGGAGCGCTACCCGAGATGAATATCGAGAGACTTAAGACGGCCTTGGAGGACCAAGGGTCTTAAGGGGAGGAATATTACCGACACCCGGTAAGTGATTAAGCTAATTACGCAATTAAGCATCAATATTGGGATTAGTGAATTTTCGTGCCTTGGGACTTATAATTAAGTATATGAAATATAATTGGTGTGAGATATGAGGTCCCGAGGTGTGGTACGATTGTCGTTTCTTATTATTGCCACCGGTGCGAATTCCAGCTAATTACGCGATTAAGCGTATTTACCGGGATTAGCGATTATTTTGTGGGGCTCGGGACTCATAATTAGTCATGTGAAGCATGTTTTGTGCGTGTTATGAGGTCCCGAGAATGTGTCTAAGATTTCGTGCCGTTTGGAGTTACGGTTTGGAAGTTGCAATTTTGGGGCTGGACTATATTGCAACTTTTGAAAGTTTGGGGGTTAAAGTGAAAAAGAAAAAAAAACGGCAGGAGAGGCGGTGAGAATTAATCGTAAGATAGTGTGTGTGTGCGCTTTAGTAATATTATATATATATATATGTATGTATCATGTATGTATATATATATATATATATAGTATTAGTTAAGTTAGAAACATACGAAGCCAAAAACGTACGCAAACCTTCTTCTTTCTTCTTCTCTGTACCTCGCCGAGCTTAAGGAGCCAAAGTGAGATTTCTCCATTTCTCACCAAAATCTTGAAGGTCAGTTGGGTAAATCGATCCTTAGGAGAAATAATTAACTCCTTATAAATCGGTTTTTGTGATTGTACCTCCGGTTGGAAACCGTGAGCTTCTGAAAATTGCTCCACATTTATGGAAATTCTCCTATTGTTGATTTTATGGTTCCTAAGCGTTTCGTGCACCTTCTATTACGTCTTTTGTGTCAGGAGTGTGAGCTGAATCTTTGTAGAAGTGCTGCCAATATTGTTCGAAATTTGAATAGAAACTCAACTTTGGGCCTGATTTGTGGAAGGTAAGGATATATTATTGATCGAGCTGAGAGTTATACATTTTGTACGGTTCAGATTTCGTTGAAAAAGCCGTATGTGAAAAGCCGTTTTCCTGTCCGAGCCCCATTTTTGGCGCTTTTGTTGTGGGTCAATTTTGTGAATTCTGAATGTGTATTCTGTATCATGGATCATATGTGGACATGGGGTAGTCGGAAGTGCGGCGAAACTCTGCCGAAATCCGTGCAGGGACCGCTGATCGGGAAATTCCATTCGACTTGTGAAAGGTAAGGGTTCGATGTGTCTCTGGTACTGCATTTTGGAGTACTTTATAAAATGCGTATCGGAGTATATTGAGGCTAAGTTTGGTTTGAGGGTTGGCCGGTGATGCCAAACTTGGTCAAATGGTATAAGCATTGGTGTGCGAGTCGCGGGATCGGCATTGAGGATGTGTATCTACACCTAAATGGTGTAAGTTTGTGTGATACACCTTTAAGGTGTTTGTGATAAGACGGTGGGGATCATGACCCCGAGCTGGCCATGCTCTTGTGTGTAATTATATGTGTGCCTCGGCTAAGGCCGGGAAGACCGTCATTGTGCCTAACTACATCATAATCCATTGTTTGACTTGCATTGCATTTGGTTGATTTCTGCATTGGTTGAGCATGTGTATTCTTGTATATCTGCGTTTTCTTTGGTTGCGGAGTTTCTTGTGCTCCAAGAAAATCTTTGCTTATACCTCAGCCCTTACTAAGTTCTTTCGAGAACTTACCCCTTATTTCTTCGTTTCAGGAGGATCTGACCCGCAGCCCGCTGAGTAGAGTCGGGGGTTGCTTTGTGTGTGATATTTCAGGTACCATTCTGTGTGTTCTGATCTATTGTGATTCGTATTGAGAAAATAAGGGGTAATGTCTGATGTGTGTGTATATCATTCCGGGATTTCCGGTATCTGTGTGATCAACTTTTTCGGGATGTGTTGGGTGGTATTCAGTTCTGGAGTTCAGATTATGTTATTGAGCACTGTGGTTTTCTAACGGTTAAACTTTCTTACATGTGTAGTAGCAGCAGTATTTTGCACGTCGAGGACGTTGGTTGGACCCCGGAGTGTCACCACCTCGCACGTTCTGTATGTATTCCAGTAGAATTTTTGTGGCTCGTATATTGTAGATGACATGTATTCAGGTAGAATTAGTAAAATCTGGGTTTTCGTCAAAAGTCAGTTGTCTTTGGATTTTCTGTGGGAAGCGTTAAGGCGATTATGTATATGTTTGTGATTACGAGTGTGGAATGCTTGTTTTTATCAGTTTTGGGACTTGTATGTCCGAAAAGGTGTAAACCGCCCGTGGGGCCTACGCCCGGGTTTGGGATTTTGTCGAAATCACCTATATGTGTTTATGTGTAAGCATTTGTGCGTAATACATGATTTGTGTGAAAGAATTACGAGCGGGAAGCTTAAAATGAAGCTGCGGGGCCCACATACCTGTGGGGCCCACAGGCCCACTTGTCAATTTCGATATGTGTGTGATCTGTTACCCCAACTGAGTGTGGTTACGGTGTTAATAAGCATCGTAATCGCTTGTGTGCTTCCGCCGTGGGGTGACAAAAGATCCTTGAAGTTTTCGGCCAAAGAAGAACAAAGGAAATGGATGAGTTTTCTTCATGTTTTAATTTCAAGAACATGAAGATTCAACCAAAATAACTCAACCATACCTTGAATATTACTGATTTAGGAAGCCTAGGAAGTGGTAGGACTAAGCTTGTTGAAGATCCAAGCTCAAAACATTAAGAAATAGTTTTTGGCACCAAAAGTGCTGCTGGACCCGTCGGATTGTACCAAGGTTTTGGGGATCTTCCTTTCACTTTTGGCTCTTGCTTCCTTCATAAAAGTTGTAGCCAAGACCTTGATGAAGAGTTTATTTGAAGACCCTAAGAGCCGATTCGGACGATTACTAAGGCAGAAAGGCTGTGAAATTGGACAAAACGTTCTGGGCAGCAAAGGGAGAGAGGTTCTTCTATCTCTTGCTCAATAATGGAGATGAATGATGAATGAGAGATAAAGAAAAGAGTGAATGGTCAGGAAATGAGTGGTGAAGTCTGATTAAATGGAAGAGGATGGGTAAAAGAGAAGGTATGGGTTAAAAGGTGAAGAGATAAGAGAGGAATGGGTTTTAGAAAACTTATCTCATCAAATATAAGTAGAAATAGGTAAAATTGGCCCAAACAAATATCTTCCCCTACTTACCAAAGCGCCGGCCCAAAAAGAAAAGAGCCCAACATGTGATTTTCCAATTTTTTCCTTACTCGGTGACCATTTTGCCCTCCGAAACCGATTTTCGGTAAAACGTCTCGGAACTCAAAAAATGTTATCTAACATGTAAAACACTTATAAATAACTCCAAAATAACTCCCAAACACTGGAATCAATTAATTAATCACAAGCCGTTTGTGATCTGATAATTACAGAATTTGAACTTACGGCCGAAATTCACAGAAAAAATTACAGAACGTCAGGGGTGGGTGTAACCAAACCCATGTCCAAAAGAGTACACAGAAACGAGACGAAATATTGCTCGTTTCATAGAGAGAGGTTTTGACAACGAGAAGGGCTTTTAGCTCAAAAGGTACATCTAGTACCTGATCAAGAAATGCTACCTTGGGCGTTACCTCCGGAAGCCTTCCTTAAGGGGTGGGGATAAGGGAGACTGAAAGAAGAATAAGGATGATGATGACTACAACTCTGACAGGAGAAACAAGAGATTCACCCGGACCAACAACAGGAGTTCTGAAAACCATCACCAACAACTTCTCATCGAACGCTCCAAAAAGGAAAGCAAAGGAGGTGGCTTCGCTGAACTATGAAGATCATCGGCTAAGATAACCAGAGGCGATGGATCCGAGATCAAGTTCCCCCACTACGACCCACTGATAACTGCAAGAATTAGGAACATTGATGTTCGGCAAGTTCTTTGTGACGATAGGTCGAACGCTGATATGCTCTTCTCCTGGTGAATACTTCCACGCACAACATTGCACCGGACTAGCTACCAGTCTTGGGTAACATCGAGCTCCCGGTCATGCTACAAGGAGTTGGTCCCAAGGGTGAAAGGTGTTATGCAACTATGGTGGGCAAGTGGATCGTGGTGGATGTTCCTTTGGCATATAATGCCATCACTTGGAGGGAACCCCAAGGAATATTGATCATGATAGGGGATGTCAAGTACCCCACCATGACATTTGACACATAAGAAGGAGACGCAACCATATTCATTAGCCAGTGAGAAGCCCGGGAATTTTCCGAGGACAAGAAAGAGAAGGAAGAAGGTGAAGGGCTCGAGCTCGAGGATGTTGTGTTGGAAGAAAGTAGGACTGCTTGGATTGCAAAGAATCTTCCCGATAAGGGAAAGGAAAAAATTGTAGCCCTTCTTCAATCTAATAAAGATCTATTTGCTTACTCACCGAATGATTTGTCAGGGATAAACCCCAGTATAATTCAACATAGCATAGGTGTCGATCTAAATGCTAGACCTGTTAAGCAGAAAAAATAAGAAGTAACGCTCAATGGTGGATCCAGTATCTCAAAATTAGGTGAGTGAAAAAAATACTCACACACAATAATATATAAGTAAAATTATTGATAAGTAAATGCTAAATAAGGATGTCATTCGGGCTGAAGAATGCGAGCCACTTACCCGAGGCTTTTGATAATTCCAAAACTTGTGTGCTTAAGTGCAAAGTTTTGTGAAGATAAAGGACTTGATTAAAACATGATACTTTCGGATGGAAAGGTTAAATACCTTTGGTCTTTATTGCAAAATTTCAAAAAGAACAAGAAAGCTTCATGTTATTTGTTACTTTCATGATTGATCGAATATATATGTTTATACATTTGAATTGGATTAATGTGGATTTGTTCCTTGTCTAAATTCATTGAGAATGATGATAGGCATTGTAATGGAGATCGACATCTGTAGTTTCCTTCTACAAGATGCATGATTTTGAATGGACATGTAGCGTATCAATCTAAAAAAGGGAAGAAATCATGCAAGGATGTTCATCATACTCTATCAACATGTTAATGAGGAAGTTGCACAAGCAGTAAACATCACACAATCAAGGTCACATCATTTAGGAAATCAACACTATCTTAGAAAAAGAAAGACAGACTCATTTGGGAAGAGTTCAAGTCATCAGATTCAAGTTATGGATTGAGGACGCATGGAAAAAGCATAAAAGAATCCTGAAATAGTCTTCATCAATGCGTTGATGAAGAGATATAGATCTCCACAGAATACTCTAACTGCTTTGGAATCTTCTCTAATGGTTAAGGATCATTTTAAATGGTTAGATACTATAAGATTTGATTTGCAACGATCAGAAAATCAATTAAGGATGCTCCTCATCTTTTGAAGCGCTATTAAAGCAATATAAAGGTTGAAGCCAAGGCAAGTTTGATGATATACAAAAGACAGATGAGCTACACACAAGAGAAAAAAATATACATCAAGCTCTGCTCAATCTGATCTTCAAATATCTCATCTTACACAAGTCTTCACACTACTTTGGTCCAGCCTTAAAAGGTTCGCTTCATTTTCAAGGAGATTTTAGAAAAGTCTCAAGTATTTTCAAAGCCATATTTTTGTAAAAGGTTTTTTTTCTCGTGTTTTTATGATATCAACTCATCCTTTGGTGTTGCAAGACTAGTTCTTCAACATTCAAGTCTATCAACGAGTTGATTGTTTTGAAACTTTTTTTTGTTTAAAACAAGCAAGTGTTTTTATGGGTCAAAGCCAATTCACCTCCTCTTGGCTACTTCTGGGACTTCATATGGTATTCGAATGAAGGAACGACACTAATCATGCAAAGATAAAAGCCTTAGTGAATTCTAAAACACCTCAATCCATCAAAGATGAACAAAGGTTGCTCGGGTGAATCACCTCCCTTAGTGTATTCATATCAAGGTACAGAGACAAATGTCGTCTCTTCTTCAAACTACTTACTCATCAAGTAAGGCGTTGAACCAGGAAGGACCAACATGAACAAGGGAGAAAATAAGACACTGGAAGGAAATGCAGTTGATAAAGCCAACTTTGTTTGGAGTGCTAAGTGCCAAGATGCTTGGGAAGCCTTAAAAGCTTACTTGGCCTAAATACCCACTCTCAAGCAGCCGAAGAAGAGAGAACCTTTGGTCATATACTTGACCATATGAGAAAAGGTGATGAGTTCGGTCCTGGTACAAGAAGACCAAAAGGGGCAACAATGCCCAATGTACTATGTAAGTAAATCACTCCATGGAGCGGAGTTGAACTACCCCATGCTCCAAAAGTCTACTCTCTAGTTCTAGCTGTCCGAAGATTACAACCGTACTTTCAAGGACACTCTCTCAGTGTCCGAAGTAACCTTCCTCTAAAGGATATAATGAAGCGGGTAGATCATACGGGAAAATTATCCAAGTGGTGCATCAAGCTCGAAGAATTTGATATCAAATACGAACCAAGGAAGACAATTAAGGCTTTGGCCCTAGCCGACTTCATCGCCCAATTACCCCTAGAGCTCGAAACTAATATCCCGATAAAGGATGAGGATCCGGTCTGGACCCTTTATTTGGATAAGGCATTCGGGGTAGAAAACCATTAAGCCGGGTTGATCTTTAATAGACCATAAGGGATGCAAACCAAGAAAGCTATCAAGTTTAACTTCCTAGTCACAAACAATGTACTGAATATGAAGCCTTCCTTGCCGGACTACAATTAACAAAGAGAACCGTAATATGTTCAATGTGAAGGTGCAACAATTCCCAACTACTTGTTTAGCAAATGAATGGTGAGTTTGAGGTCAAGGAGCCGAACTTGAAAAAATACGTAGAATTAAACAAAAAACTCACACTCCAATTCGTAAAGCTACAACTAAAGAAGATACCAAGAACACATAATGCCGAAGAAGATGCCTTATCTAAAGCATCCAACTATGCCAAAGACAGGGAAGGACCTTCTGTCCAAAATATCCATCTCCTGAATATCACATCTGGGTGGAGAGTACCGTATTGGAGGTACCTGTCCAAAGGAGTACCCCCGGATGATCTCACCAAGCAACTAAGATTCGAACGAAGATGGGAAAAGTCCATATCATAGGAGATGATTAGTACATAAGAGGATACTCTTCCCCAATGAAAAATGCATTGGTGAAGTGGATTCGCAAGATATCCTGACCAAAGAGCATGAAGGAACATGTAGGTCACACTTCAGTCAGAAGCACTTGAGAATACTCTTCCCCAATGCGAAAATGGATTGGTGAAGAGGATTCACAAGATATCATGACCAAAGAGCATGAAGGAACATGTGGGTCACACTTCAGTCAGAAGCAATTGCCCTAGTTGTGCTAAGATAATAGTACTTCTGGCCGAACCTAAAGGAGAATGCCAAGAGATTGGCAAAACATTGTGAAAATGCCAAAGGCATGCTAATGTGCAAAGATTGGTGTCTAAACTAGTTAGTTCGGAAAACTACTCGATACCCTCCGTAGTATGGGGGATTGATCTAATCGAGACCTTGCCTATGGCTCCCGAATGAATCAAGTACTGTGTCGTTGTCGTAGACTATTTTACTAAGTGGATTGAAGCCAAACTACTAGCCACGATCACGGCCAAAAAGTTATGCAAATTCGTTTGGAAGAACACCATCTAAGGCTCGGTTGTCCGAAGGTTATCGTAGCCGACAATGGAACATAAGTCATCGATAGAGGCTTCTAAGATTTCGTGAAGGAGTTCGACATAAAGCTTTACTTCGTCCCAATGACTCATCCACAAAGCAACGGGTAAGTTGAAGGGATATGGACCGACGACCAACCTTAAAGAAGAGACTTAGAGCACAAGCTGGTGTTTTATGTGCACCACGCACTTGGAGCAAGGAGTTGGAGCAACACATGGATTGGAGCGCAAAGATGTTGTATTGTTAACTTGGCATTCCAGGTGTAGCAACATCAACTTGGCATTCCAGGTGTAGCAACATCAGACGATCATATCTCTCTAGTTTAGGATCTAAATTTGTCACTCAATATGTCATTTTGTAGTTGTTAATACCAAGTGATTAACATTAGGTAAGAAAAAGGTCAGAGCTAGGGAGAAATACCTAAGATCGTGTCCGAGAAGGGTGGCCTCCCGAAGGGAAAGAATCCTGCCATGCCGAGATGAGTTGGGGCTCTTCTGAGTGGTTGCGTCCTTCGTCGAGGGGGTCCTGGGATGTGCTACCTCTGCGATGCTTCGTCTGCGGCCGTTCCGCTCCACATGGGTGCTGCTTTCGAGGCCGAGTGAGCACCTGGTACAATTCTCCGACGCTCAAGTTAGAACTCGCTCCGTAAACTTGCCGAGGAACAGTAAAGTTGAGAGTAAATTGATGGTATGTTTCCTAAAGTTCTGTCCTTTCGGCGGGGCGCAAAAGGGAGTATTTATAGTGGTCAGAGGGGGCATGGGCAGCGGTATGGGCTGGGGGATAGGTGTCCTCCGCACACCATGGGGGGCTACAGTATTCACAAGCTGGAGCCTGCGGGCCTCCCTAGTGAAGGCTACAGCGCTTGTGGGCTGGCCCACCATTCCGGCCCATGGGCCCAGTCAATCAGCCCTCACCATTAGCCCCTGAGGTGCCTTGTCCATTAGAGCAGGACGAGGCGCCTTTATGCGCTTAAAATGGTAACCGCCGCTCTACGTGTCAATCTCGTATTTGCCCCCACGCGACGGTTCGCATCCTTCAACCCCCTATAAATAGCAGACTAATGCCTCCCTATTCACTTTTCGCATTCTTCACTTTCTCGCGCCCCTGCTGCTTCCTGCTTTCCTCCGTTTCTCCATTTTCCACCTGCTCGTCCGTCTCATCCATCTCCAACTCCATCCTTTATCCAGGTATGATTTCTTTTTCTAATTCATTTCGTTCTTCTGTTGGTTTCTCCTCATGGAGATGGCCGGACGATTCCACTGATGGGGGATTCGTCTCGGCTCTCCCCAGGTCTCTAGTATGTCGAAGCGCCCAGGGAAAGAAGTCTCTAGAGAGTGTGGCCCGACGTCAAAACGGCCGAGGGCAGAAAAGGCTATACCCGAGTCACCTGATGAGGTCGAGTTGAGAATGACGGGGAAGGTTGCGCACTGGCTAGCGTTAAAATTCAGTTTCCCCGAGGAGATGGATTGGCAAGTCCCTGACTCCTCGGATAGGGCCAACAGACCTCGCGAGGGCGAGTTCTATATATACCCCGTCTACTTTGAGATGGGCCTGCGCCTGCCACTTGGGGACTTCGAGACTTCAGTGCTTCGGCTATACAATCCGGCGCCGAGCCAGCTAGTGCCCAATTCCTGGAGGCACATCATTGGTTTTAAGCTATTCGCCCGGTCCATGGGCTTTCAGCCCACTTCTCAACTGTTCCGCCACGCTTATAAAATTTCAGTCAGTGGAAGCGGCGGGGGACATTGGTACCATCTGGCTCACCGCTCACAGCTGCTGACTCCTGGCCCAACGTCGAACCATGGATGGAAGAAGAAGTTTTTCTTCGTCCAAACTCCTTGCTCGGCCGGGTTTAGGACCTCATGGAGGACAGTCGAGCCCGAGTAGGATGTGAACTCCATCAGTAAGAGCGTCCTTTTTGGGCAGGAGGCTCGGGCACTTCTCGAGCTACAGACTGAGAGCCTCGACCGACCCTTTCCAGTCGAGACTGCTCTAGAAGCTGGCTGGGCAGACATCCCAGAGGGAGCTGAGTTCCCAAGTATGGAAGAAGCGCACCAGCTTGCTGCGGGCCAAGGTAGTCCCCCCTCGGCGGGTGAATCGTCCGGAGCGACCCCCTACTTCGTTAATATATCGGA
This sequence comes from Stellera chamaejasme, assembly GCA_024586325.1. Taxonomy (NCBI): domain Eukaryota; kingdom Viridiplantae; phylum Streptophyta; class Magnoliopsida; order Malvales; family Thymelaeaceae; genus Stellera; species Stellera chamaejasme. Next base: position 22,042,999 of record CM044984.1, on the reverse strand, counting down.
CGAGAGTGGCTCGGACGATGCGCCTCTACTTTTTCCTTCGGCTTCTCTTGAAGCCGCGCCTCGTCCTATCGTTTTAACTAACGCCCTTGACGTCATGTTTATTTCTGACTCCTCAGGTTCAGACATGGACGCTTTCGAGCAGGCCGCAGTGGAAGCCCACATGGCGACCCCCGTCCTCCCTCGGGGAAAAAGGGGACGAGGTGGTAAATCCAAGTCCCAGTAGGCTCAGGGAGGTCTACGGCCCCGGTCCTGTTTCAGACGCCCACGGCCCAGGTTCGGGCAACAGTGAGACGGAGAGCGAGGGCCACCTCGCAAAAAGACCCTCAATTGGCAAGAAGGCTGGGTCTGGGAGCCAAGGCCCCCAAGCCTTCAAGGCAAAGAATCTGGCCGGGGCTTCTCGTGATGCGCCAAGCGGGCCAGCAGCTCATCAACGCTCCCCTCCCAGGGCTCGACGGGTCGACCTCAAGTTGCGTGATTTATCCCTTACCGTGGCCGAGAAGCTGCTCGAGCAAGGTCCAAGTAACTTGGGCTCGACCTTTTGTAATCCCGAGTGTAGCGCCTTCATTGGGAGGCAATGACCTCGACAGGGGATGTCGAAGCATTGCGAGCCTGTGAGCCTCGACGCTCTGAGCTGAGTCACGCTCTGTGAAAGAGCTTCTACTGGGTAAGCTCCCTTGATAGATTTTTCATGCTTAAGGCCTTTTACCGCATATACTAATCTATCATTTATCATGTCTGATGTGTAGGCCTCGATTTGCGCCGAGGACCTGGGCCGAGATAGTGAGGCGCTGCGAAAAAGCCAAGCCGAGGCTGAAAAGGTGAGGGAGGAAGTCGAGCTCCTGAAGAGGGAGAGGGAGAGGGACGAGGCGCTGCGCCAGAAGGGGGAGAGCGATTCCAGGGCCCTCGGCCTATCCTCAACACTCGCCCAAGAAAGGGAGCTCAAGGAGGCGGCCGAGGCGGCCTTGGCGGAGCTGAAGAGGGCCTTGGCGGACTCGCCCAAGAAGGTGTTGGGGCCGAGGGACGCCATTAGAGTAGACGTCGATGCAGTTACCGGAGTACTGAAAATTGGGGTAGTTTGGGCTGTAGCGTGTACAGTGTGTCACAGCCACCCCGCCCGGTTGCGGAGGCGGAGCCGGCCGCGGCGTCGGAAGCAGGAATTACGGCGGAAAACGCGGCGGCGAGCATCGAGCTCAAATACGAACAAGCAGTATCGACTAGCAACCTAAAAACTCGTACAAGGCAAGCATGCGCAACCACCCAACTTCTACCAAACATGCAGTTCATGGTTTATCCAACATCTATCATTGCCACAAACACAAAATCACCAGGCACCACAATTAAACAGCATTACCAATATAGGCAAGTCGGGGCTCCGCCCACGACTCAGAAGACAAACAAAATAGAATATATCTCAAGTTATGCAACATTTACAAATTACATGATCTGATCTATATGCATGCAGTTACAGCTACAGAGCCAGTAAACAAAATCCTATAAATACCTAGCGCGGAATCTGAAGCGACCTCCGCACGTGGTACTGCTGCTGCAACCCAACCTCAAAATGAAGGAAGCACCGCGGAAACTCTACTCCGCCGGTTGCTTGTCAGGACGGCCTGAAAGTGGTAAACAGATAAAAGGGTGAGTCCTCGAAAGGACCCAGTAAGGGCTAAAGGTAAAAGTGCAGTTTGCCCATGGGGCGACAATCTGAACCTGCAAAACAGAATATCACAGCATATGCATGTACATATGAACATAAAGCATAACGTAAATCAGAATCCAACATATGCGGTCCAACCGCCAGCGACCATGCGGCGGCCCTCGGCGAGGTCAGAATATCTGAATCGAGCGAGCAGAGCAGATAGCACGGTACGGCTGGTCGCGATCCCCAATGTCGTAGGTCACGAGCAAGTATCGGCACTCCGGTGCGGATACGAAGCGAACCAAGGAGCACCCGTGGTCTCTCCAACCATACGGGTCTCGTCACGAATCGAACTAATAATAATAAAATATACAAATACAACAGAAGTATCATACCTGATAACATATACGAAGCAGAACAAACGTACATTTTACCAAATTAAGCCCTTACCTCAGAAACGCTGCCCCGCAGCCCAAAACTTGGAAAACCCCGGCTCCCGACCCGTAATGCACAACTTGGCTCCAATGGTCCCACGCTACTCCACCAACGCAGAATCAAGCTGGGTAACCATAGTTGAGTCAGAACACATCCTAATAACTCCAGAAAGAAATTTCTGTACAACCCGCACTTTCCCGCAAAATTCCACAGAAAGCCCGGTTTTACAAACCGAGCCTGAACATTGTTAATCATACACCACCAAACCCATTTCAACCCTTAAACCCACATTCCGGACACCTTTCCCGGAAAACCCGCATAAACCTAACTTTTCCTACCATTGTCCGAAAATGATGTTTCAAACACCATCATGAACCTATTTCCCTACACAATACCAATTTAGGATTCAAACCAACCAAAGCACAACCTTATCATGGAAAAAGTTTCACTTGAACATTTTGACCCTTAACCAATTTTTCACCACACTTCCAAATCAAACCATTCAAGCTTCCAATTAATCATACTAATTACCAATTTCACTTCCTAGCCAACATTACTAACCAATTGCATCAAAACAACAAAACCCCTTTCCTAAACAATTCGGCCAAAAGAAGAATTTCTCACCCAACTTCCATTTCAATCCAAACAAAGTTCCATTAGCACTCTTTAATCACCAATTGCAATTATTAAGCAAGATTACTAACCAATTGCTTCAAAATCAACAAAATCCTCCTTTGAACAATTCGGCCAATATGGGGATTTCTTCCCTAGCATGCTTTTCATCAAATTAAAACCATAGATAATCTTAGAACCATGCTAGGAACAACATACTTAAAGCATGATTCAAGAACACAAACACACACAATTTTGGAAAATTAAGCTTAATTTCGGCATCCCTAGGGTTCCACCCTCCATGTAGTTCTTCCAACATTTAACTATAGATTCTTACTCCCCTCAAGCCCAAGAACAACATACTAAAAGATGGGAGGGAGAGAATCACTCTAGCTTGTAGACAAGAACAACCCATGCATTTGAATTTCTCCTCTTTTCTCTAACAAAACTTGTTTCTAAACTTGAAAGAGAAGAAAAGGGGAAGCTTACCAATCTTTTGGACCCAATCCCTTGAAGATTTCAGCAAGAACAAATGGAAGACATGGAGCTTGAAGAAGAAGAAGTGTGGCGGCAGAGAAGAAGAGAAGGAAGAAGAAGGAAAAGAAAGGAAATGAGTAATAATTCATTTTATGAAATAATACTACATAATATATATTTTCCCCTCACCTTTTTAGCCCATACTTCTCTACCATTAATCAAAAATAGCCAAGTGTCCTCTAACCCATCCTACTTCTGCCGAAACCTGCTGCCCAAACTGATTTTTTTTATTTAATTTGCACCCAATTGCAAATTAACTCCCAATTTTTCCGAAAGTTCCAATTCTTTTTGCCCAAAAATAATTACCGAATTCCAAAATTAACGGAACTTGGACACAACCTTCAGAATATTATAACATTCACAGAACATTTTTCAGAAATTCATTTACCTTTCCGGAGTGTCCTGCCGAGCTCGCTGAACCCGAACCAAAACCCGACGTGCGAGCGTGTCAACCTGAACCAAAATTCCGTCACTCCAAAATTCTACAAAAATACCCATAAATTCCACTTTAAAATATAACATGACTTACCCCAGAGCCGTCGGAGAAATTCCATCCCGAGCCCCGGGATTCCGCCCAGAGCCCCGGGAGTCGTCCGGGACCGCACATCCCACCCCAAATATTAAACTCCACAACCACCTCCGGGACGTCACCACGACTCCAAAACTACAAACGGCTTCCCAAACTAAGATCTCGAGAGTGCTACCGAGCCCGCTGTACGTCCCGAGGCGACCCCGACAACCCCCCGGCGCCAGAAAAATATTTTCGGCGGAAACGTCCGGGGGACCCACACGACCTCAAATACGGAGGGGTTCGCCAAAATGATACTCGGATAGGGCTCGGGAGCCGTCTGAACGCCGAAAACGTGACCCGCAGCTAAAACCGGAGCCGGGTCACCCGGCCGCAACCCGCTCGGGGTGACCGTAACAGTGACCACAGAGGGTGTTGCGCTCGGTGCAGGAATGTTCCTGCAGGGAGGGGGCACTCAAATTAGAATGCATTTTGTTAGGCGAAGCTCGGGGCTGTGGCCCGCATAACTAGCGATGGTGTTTGCCCGTGGGCACTTAAGTTTGCATCTGCCCGGAGGCAGTTCGAGCAAAGTCAGCGAGCAGGTTTCGGGGAGCGACCCCTTCACCTGTTGCCGTTGCTATGTTGAGCGACTCCCTTGTCAGGGTGACCGCCACAGATGTGGATGGGGTGACGCTCCTGAGGACGAGGCCTGAACTGGCCGTGGGGATTGCCTCCGTGCCCGTAGGCAAATTGGTGTCAGACGGTAGAATAACCCTTGGATCTGAGATGTTTCCCACAGACGGCGCCAAATGTTAATACCAAGTGATTAACATTAAGTAAGATAAAGGTCGGAGCTAGGGTGAAATACCTGAGACCGTGTCCGAGAAGGTGGGCCTCCCGAAGGGAAAGAATCCTGCCATGTCGAGATGAGGTGGGGCTCTTCTGAGTGGCTGCGTCCTTCGCCGAGGGGCTCCTGGGATGTGCTACCTCTGCGATGCTTCATCCGCGGCCATTCCGCTCCACAGGCGTGCTGCTTCCGAGGCCGAGTGAGCACCTGGTACAATTCTCCGACGCTCAAGTTAGAACTCGCTCCGTAAACTTGCCGAGGAACAGTAAAGTTGAGAGTAAATTGAGGGTATGTTTCCAAAAGTTCCGTCCTTTTGGCGGGGCGCGAAAGGGAGTATTTATAGTGGCCAGAGTGGGCATGGACAGTGGTATGGGCCGGGGGATAGGTGTCCTCCGCACACCATGAGGGGGCTACAGTATTCACAATCTGGAGCCTGCGGGCCGTCCTAGGGGCTCGGCGTTTAGCCTCCCTAGTGAAGACTACAGCGATTGTGGGCCGGCCCGCCATTCCGGCCCATGGGCCCAGTCAATCGGCCCTCACCAGTAGTTAAGAAAGAGAGCTTTCCAACAAGACCGGTTTCCGCACATTTAAGGCCTTTCTATTTTCAAGTACTTGAAGTTTGAAGTACTTGAAGTACCAATTTTTATTCTCACCTGAGATACCAAAACGACGTCGTTTTGGAGGCGACCGTTACTTCACGGTCGCCGTTTCCACGTTCTTCTCCACGATCGGACCACGAGCCCAGGTACGGAACTTCCACTCCTCCTTCTTTTGCACCAGCGAAGCAGTAAACGTCTTCCACCGTCGTCGCAACAAGCATCCTAAGTAGCATTTGAGATAAGTCGGCATGCGCTCAAGTTTTTCGTGTTCGAAAGTTATACGTGTGATCCGGTTGCGAGTAGCTTCCAAGTTTTAGGGTTCTTTAGTTTGTGACGCAGGATTTGAAGTTCTTCTTCAACCATGAGTGGGTCAACCAGAAGCAAGAGTAAAAGGAAGGGTGGGGAAGAAGAAGACGTCTTGGCGCGAAGGTATGTTGATTTCTAGACCCCCTTGTAGCCTCCAAAGTGGACGGTGACATACCAGAGGCCCTATAGTTCGACGGTTTAAAGAGAGTGTAGTTCGTCCCAAAACAGCGATTGAGAATAGTAGTGACGTTATGGTGTACAATGAACAACGTCTACATTGTTATGTAATATAAACAATGATTTAATCATAATTTGCATTACACGACAGTAATTTTGTATTCTTTATACCATTTGGAACAGTGGTCAGAGTAAGAAGAGGAGAGCTATCAAGATCAGTGCCAATGCCTGGAACAATTTTCAGTAAGTTTCATGCATGAAATAGGTTAATTTTGTGATTCCCTAAAATATGTCTGAGTAGATAATATGGTTTATTGTTACAGGAGAGACTTTATGGTGAAGTTAAGGGCTGGTGATGTTGGCCTTGACGAGAGACAAAGCATAAAGGATGTGTGGAATGAAATGTCACCCGAGGATAAGGTGAAGTGGGGTGATGGTGGGGATGGCGGGATGAAGATAGTTTTGAGATGCCAGGTCCGGACATTCTACAGCATAGTTAGTGGGTTGAGTCAGAAGAGGCATGAAATGATAGGGGATAGTCCCTTCAAAAGCTTGTTGGGGTTGAAGGGTGATCCCACTAACAAAAATCTGATAAAGGACCTGTTAAATTCATGGAATACGCAGAACACCAGTGTATCATTTGGTGGGCACACATATCCATTGACCGCTGAACATTTTTGTGACATTATGGGTATAGAAGATGGGGGAGAGGACATTAGAAACAGCAAGAATGTGAAGCCCAGTAAGGAGATATGTGATGCATTTTGTGTGAAGTTGGCTGAGCGTACCATTGTTTCCCATGAGTCAGTTGTGGATGTGTTGCTTGGGAGCGCCAACAGGACGATGGTACGTATAGCATATGATCTCTTGGCTCTGAAGACTGTTCTCTGTCCTCCTCCCGGAAAAGGATTTACAACCACCCAACTGAAGAATGTAGTGGACTGTGCGAATGGGTCGAAGAAATCATGGGGTCGTTATGCTTTCAATGAGTTGGTCAGGGGCTGTACAATATTCCTACAGGTATGGTTCTTTGTGGTTAGCGTACTCATGTTTTCCGTAATCCCGTAATATGAAATTTACAAACCACCCTTCTGTTATTGTAGATGTTTTATCTGAGAAAGATTGCTACTGCGCGGGGGGCGAGGATCCCGAAGCAAATTCCAGCCGTAGTCTTCTTCTCTCCTGAGATGACCGTTTTGTACATGCGTTTGTATCAGGTACGTTGAATTTGTTCAGTTCCAGCAATGCTTGATAGTGTGGTACTTATAGGTTTCCCTTACCATGTAGGGCCTTGCATGTGATGAGAATATGGAGGCCGAAGAAGAGGGAGGTGAGGCTGCAGGCCATAGCGGTGAAGAAGAGTACGACCGAGGCTTTGCCGGAGAGGGTCATGAGGATGTGGATCTAAGAATGGAGGTGTTGCAGCTGCGCCGTGAAATTGGGTTTGTTAAGGCTCTGCGGGAGGAAGTTTTTGTGTTGCAGGGGAATGAGAGAAGTTTGAAGAAACAAGTGACCAAGCTGCAGGAAGAGAATTGTGGTTTGCGTAAGGAAGTTGATGGGCTGCAGAGGAGAGTTGAAGAAATTGTTACCATTTTACTGAAAGGTGGGCCTGGTCATGTTGATGCACAACTGGGAGGACCGTCAGTGAATGTTGTTGAGAGGCGGCCGGATTTGAGGAGTGGTGAGAATACTCCTGTGAAGGGTAAATTTGATGGGAATGTAGAAACCGAGGTGACGTCACCTGTGCAGAAGGGAGTGGGGGTCGGGCAAAGCGTAGGTAAAAAACTTTCAGTGGATACTCCTAGAAGACCTGTGGTTGAGAAGGTGAGTACAGTGACCAATAAGGCCCCAGCTGTTGAAGAGGAGCAGGATAGTGACGGTTGTGTAGTCCCTGGTAAGACAGAGGCACCGGTGGTGGGAAGTCAAAAGCATTCATGCGTCGAGGTAAGATGCTTTTATTTCAGTGCGTTCTTTAGTTCATAGAATTCAATATGCATATTGTAGCAGTGTGTTTTTGAGAAGCAGTTGCATTAATTGGCACAGATCACAGAGGGTACTACGAGGGGGTATGTGCCTAAGGGAAGACAGTCCAGAAGAATGCCGGTAAGCGGACCTTTCCAGAGGACGCCTTGGATTCATGTGAAGAAGTCGGGTGGTCCGCCGAACTTGATGTGGGCTGGACCATTTAATGTGAGAGGTTCAAAAGCTTTGGCCGAGGTTGACCACAAAATAATATCTTATGCTTTTGATCATAGGGAGGATGAGAAGTAAGTGTTAGTGTCTTGAAATTAGTCTTTTGTAAGGGCCTGCGAGCATGCTCATTGAGAGTGCATTTGAGTAACCAAATTTTTGTTTAATGGGCCAGGGAGCACCTGGTTAGGCTACGGGGCTACTTCCTTGAGCGATGGGACATTTCAGCAGGCCTATCTCCGAACAGAATGCTATGTGATGGGATCGTCAATACGTGGGTATTATTCCTTCAAGAGAGGCAGCGGCCTCTTAAGGAACTCCTTGAGAGTTGGTATTTCCCGGTGGATTTACAGGTTTGTTATGAAATGTGTGACTAACATAGGGTTGCCGGTGATGTTTAGTAATTGTTATTTAATTTAAATTTGGCAGAGATCCTCTGAGGTAAGTGCACAGTTCGCCCTCGACAGGGCCATACGGCTGAGGTGGATTCCCGATGACGTAAGGTTGAATGCAACGAACTTGAAGCAGGTTAGGCAAGCAAGTAATATTGTTTTAGTGTGGTTATCATTCACTTGTTAAAATGTTCATTTGAAATTGCGTAAATGTGTGCAGCTGTTTGTGCCTGCTAACGTAATTGATTCCGGACACTTCTATCTGGTTGTTTTCTTCCTCGAGGGTAAATACGTTGACGTATGGGATAGCATAGGTGGAAGTAATGAGTCACCGTCACGGTATCGGGCTGTGCTAGACAAGTTGGTATGCCTCTGAGACCTTAAAATTCAGCCTGACAGTTGACTGTTGTCATGTTTAGAGGTTTATGTAAGGCTATTCTGTTTACGCATTGCAGTGCCCTGCAATGGATGCCATAGTTAAGCCAGCTGGTTTTAGCTTCTGTGATTTTGCAAGAAGGGTTACACCGGTTAGTCAGCAGCCTAATGGTCATGATTGCGGGGTGTTTGTTTGTTATTGGATGGGGAAACCCCATAAATATGACAAACATACTAGATCTGAGGTGATTATTACATGTAATACTAGTTGTGTTTAGCTTATTAATAGTTATGTCACTGATACGCTGTTCCATTCAAATTTCAGTGGCGCTCACATGAAAAACGGTGTAAATTGGCTCTCCGACTACTTGCAAGTGAGACAAATGCATTATTCACCCATGTTAAGGACCATGCCATCCTATGGCACCGTCTGAAGTTGGAAGAGCTTGATAGGCCTACAAGAGGGAGGGCTAACAGACAGCAAGTGACATCCATGGACTTTTCAGGAACTGCCCTTGCTGTAGAGTGTGGTCCGGCTGCTGATGGTGTGCAGGACTTGACTCCAGAATTTAGTACCGAGGTCGAAGGTACGCCGAGGAAGAAAGGAAGAAAAAGAGTCTACAGACCAAAGGTGGTGAAAGATCGTGTGTAGTATGGTATTAACAGTAGGACTGACAGCTTAGTAGGTTGAGTTGGTGGGGAAAACATTTTCGTGTAACAGGGTTGAAAGTTCATGTGAATATTCTGGATGTTATGTTGGCACAATAGGGTTTAATGTACATGGAATTAGCGTTAGGCGTGACATATAGCGTTCTGCGTTGGTCTAAAAGGGCTACGTTAAATTTAAATAAGAGTCGTTTGTTGTAGTCAGCGAGGGAATCGAGACCCCAAATATTTTACATCGTATACTTTAGAGGTCCTTAAGTGATACCCTGACGTTCGTTATGGTCCTAATGTGACACATTGAACCTGTGGAGGCACCTAAACGTTGCCACGAACCCTTAAGTAGGGACCGAAAAGGCTACGGTGACGATTCGAAGGAATTGTGATCCTTTTTGGATCCCTAAAGTGTGTCGGGTAAAATAACCGAATAGGCCATCAATGAGTCATTTGACTCTCATCAGAAGTCAACTATTACCTCATCGGCCCAGGGGACCTCAAGAGGTCTCCACAAATGAGCCATGTATCATATGAGGGGTCTAAGGCGCCCCAATGAGACAGTTATGGACCCTAAACGTTGACAGTGTACATCTTTAGGCACCTAAGGATCGGCCACTGACATTCCGTCACACTTAACGGTTACCAGGTAACCGTTAAGTGTGAAAACAGTTTGTCCTCCTCCTCAGCCCTGAAGTACGAGTTCCAGCACTTGCGAAGGCCATGGATGCGATCTTCTGGCGAACACGCGCGTAGATCGGTGGCCGACGACGGTAGACAACGGCATCGGACTCCCGACTCCGGCCGTCGACTTCGAGGGACCCAGGTTTGTTGCCCAGTTCTTCTCAGCAGTTTGGCTCGCACTGAGGTTGCGATTTCTTGTTTCCTCTTTCTTGGGGGTTTCTATTGTTAGTCTTCCTCTAGATGGCTCCGAGGGTGGGTAGTCGGATGATGGAAATACAAGCTCAGTATGAACCCCGAATGCCCTGTGATAAGGGGGAATCGTCCATCAAGCCCGTGAAGTTGGTTGGAGTATTCAGGAACACAGAGCTATACTATGACTTCGAGCATCACGTGTCAAATCCTCAACACAAGGTACATTTCGTTTACTATAACACTTTTTGCTCGCAGATGGTTGTGTGTGGAGATTGACATCTTCGTGGAACCATGAACAGGACCACCTGACAACCTTCCAGGGCCACGGGGCTTCTTCAACTATGGTTACCTGGTACAGTAAACTGCCAAGGTACGTGAAGGATTCATTCAAGAGACACACTGGTCTGGAAGAGTTTAAAAATGCAATGAAGAGGACTTACTGCGACCGTCAACTGATGCGGGCTTTGAGCTACTTCTGGTGGGACACCACACATTCGTTCCACTTCCCCCTGATTGGTGAGATGACCATGACGCCTCTTGATTTTTCCGCTATAAGCGGTTTGAGATGTTCGGGTAAGAGGCTCCCAGTTGACATAACCATACGGGACGATGCTAGGAGGTTAGAGAAGGCTGTTGGGGACCACTGGGAAAGGTGGTATAAAAAAAGGAAGTTAAGTACACATATATCATGAAGGATTATGAAACTTATGATGTCAGCACTCTTGATAGAAGGGACCACCTCCTGCGGGTGTTTTGCTTCGTCCTCATCGGCACTACATTTATGGCTGACACTAGCAGTGGGTTTGTCGATACATTCTGGCTATCATGTGTGGAAGACATCCCTGCAATGAAGACGTATGATTGGGGAAGTGCAGGCTTGGGAACCCTTTATTTGTATATGGACGGATTAAGCAGGGGTCGAGCTGGTAGTGGTGGTTACTGGGAGGCATGGCAAGCTTGGGCTTCAGAGTACTTTAGGGACATAGGCCCTTCATTCGAGTCTTTAGGTGTTGGGGCGGGGAGGACCTCATTCCCAAGGGGAAAACACTGGGCACAAGGATCACAAGGGAAGAACTTGAAAGACATGACATTGTACAAGGAGCGATTGGAGAATGCCTCAATCACTAGGGTGATTTGGAATCCATGGGGTGATGATCTGCCCCAGTATGTGCGGGAAAGTGAGGATAAAGCGAAGAAACATGTGGTTTTGGAGTCACCTTATGGGAGGGCGTGGTATCTAGGAGAGAGGGTTATGCGGCAGTGGGCTGGCGAGACAGTGAATGGCTTAAACCAGCCGGTGCCCCGACCACCACCCAATACAATGTTTTCAAGGGAGTGGACCGCAATAGAGTTGTATGATGCCTTGCAAGGGACATTTTCCGGGCAGTGGGTGGATGGTTTAATGCGGGATGTCCCGTACGGGAACTGGTGGATGGCTGAGATGCGGAATAGGATAAAGAGGGAATTTCTTGCACTGACACTCCTCCTCCACCACCAAAACAGAAAAGAAAACTTCAATCGACCCAACATACAGCTACTATTCCAGCCATTACGGGTGCTGATGCCATGGTTGAGTTTGAGTTTCCGTCACGGAGGATTTACATTGCAAATCTTGAGACCGGAGCAAGCGAGCCATTTCTCATACCGATGCCACCCGCCGAAGAAGTTGAAGGCTTCCCCATACCACCCACGATGACATCCGTATGTTGAAAAACGCATGTCATATGTTGTTTCCTACCTATTTCTATCGTAAACTAATAACATACACCCTACTTTGTTTGTAGGTTCCTCTTGAAATGGCCACCCGGATGCTACGAATGATTGGTGGCTTGAAGATGGCCCTATCTGATGCAAGGAGTGCTGCAGCAACGAAAATTAGGCTGCTCAAAGGTTGCGGGAGTAGCAAGATGGATGACCGTGCCGCGTCTTCATCCATACCAAAAACGCGGGCCAGCTCATCTGTTCCAGAAGCAAGGAACGAGGGTGCCAATGATACCGGCCAGGAAGATGCTGACAATGACAATAACCAGGAAGAAGGCAGTGCAGAGGATAAAGACGATGACACCGACCAGGAAGAAGGCAGTGCAGAGGATAAAGACAATGACAATAACGATGCTGACAATGACAATGACACCGACCTGGAAGAAGGCAATGATAAAGAACTGCAGGCAGCAGATACGGGGGAAGCGTCCCAGATGATGGATTTCTTCATCCAAATCCGCCCACAACCAAGCGTGCATGTTTCAAATGAAGGTGCCGATCAGAACGCAGCTACGGGACCGGGGAAAGTAACGTCACGTGACGACAAGGAGAGGCTGCATGACGATGCTGAGCAGGTTGTCGCTACCGTTCTTAAACAGCTCCGGGAGGATGTTCACGCCGATGTGCAAGCAAGTACAAGGGATGAGGTGGGTGGAGGTGATGTTACATCCTCACAGGAGCAAAAGGGCGACGACGTTCAGGCACCTAAGGGAAGTCCGCCCCGTGTGATAACGAGAGCTTATAAAAGGATGAAGAAACCATAGGGTGCTTATTTATTCGTTGTAGTATGGTCAGGTGTAGGTAAACATGTTTTCCTTTTCATGTGTGGAGCTACTGGGTAAAATAACGTTTGCATGTTCAGAAATGCGCGTTGAGATTCACAAACCGCGTCCGAATACTGTGCAAATAGCGTCTGCCCGTACATGGCGTGCAATCTGCGTGGCCCCAAAAATGACACACTGGCCGCCTCATGGCCCCCTAAAATGACACAGTGGCCCAGTACACAAATAGCGTTCCGTAGAATAACGGATCGCGTTTGAACTAACTTACAACGTCGGTCCGTACAACGAACAACGTTTCACGCAAGCTGGGGCTTCGACGACTACAGAACCTCGAAAATGTGCTTTTCTGTGCCCTGACGAATGCTTACTCATTTGCACACTTCTGGTGAAATTGAAATTGATGAAGGTTGTAGGCCAACTACTAAGAACATGTACAATATTTGCGCACTGTTTTGTAATGGACTGGAAAACAAGCATTCATATCAAACATCTTAAGAGTCAGAATTCGCATCATAATGATCAGTGCTTAAAGTCCATACATATCTAAATAAGTAGGACAGGTGAAACGGACTGGAATACGCCATAAAATCCATACTGAGACAGTCACTTGACCTTTACACATGTTGCAGCCATAGCAAACAACAACACCACGATGGATAAACTAAACAACATCGTACGCATCTTAAGGCGCCTTTGGAGTAGAGCCTTCTCCTCAGCATAGGCAGCTCTCAGCTCACTTGATACCTGTTTCAGATGAGCAACCTCCTCCTCTCTACCAGCAACTGAACGTGACAACTGGATTTTGCAGTGAAGAAGTATATCTCTGGAGTCCTTCAACTCATTAATCACAGAGATCGCACGAGTTGGGAATGGTGGGTCAACCCACTCCTCAAATCCGCAACCTGGATCATCGCCCTGGGTGCGCGAACAAAAGAGGAGTCATGGATTAGGAAGATCTGGGTAAGAATGTAGAGATGTCAACCGAAACCAACAAAAGTAGGCCCATTCCCTTTCAAGGGGTCAGATCCAAACTCACCTGCGCACTATGGCAACGCAGGTAGCGTCGACCTGGGTTATCCGAACTCCACGCCGTCGCGACGGCGCAACCCAACCCACATGAGCATGTCTGGCCGTACGCTTGGTGATACAGTCTGATGTCGTCGCTCTCGTCATAGCTTGAGCCCGATGACTGGCTCACCATGGCTAACCCTAAATCCCCTCAGCTCACGACCCACCACGACCCAGCGACGTCTACAAATGGCTAATATACTAATACACCGGCGAGCTTGAGGGGTCAAAAATGCGTCACTGACTCAGCTAATAAACACGCGAATTGAGCCCATGCGCGGGACAATTAATTTCAAATATCCATTTCATTTAGATGTCAGTGAAGCTTTTAAGGGGTCCAAAAAATACACGACGTCCTCTACGGTCAACCAACACTCTGTTCTACATACCACGCCCGAGCGATTCAATCAAGAATTGGCCCAAGGATTAAAATTGGTGCCCGGAACTGGACAAAGACCAATGGTAAATGACGACGATGCTGGCCCAACCTGGGACTGCATTCCTCCATCGTATTGGTCCGGCCAAATGTTCCCACCAAAAACAGGGGCCATGTCACTTCCGGCTTCCTGGGAAAACAACCACTGCGTACATGGGTGGACAGGTTCTGGAATGTCGGATTCAGGGGCTGCCTCAGCTTCCACGGCGTCCTGCAAAGTACAGTTCCTTCGGTTGTGGCCGACCTCTCCACACTTGCTACATTTCCTTCTTGCTGTGCCAGTTGATTTCTTCTTCGCGGTAGTGATAGCAACAGGATTGAGAACCAAGCATGACTTACTCCCACTTGGGTGTTGGTCCAAATTATCACTTTTCCCCCTAACTTCATCAACATGCGTTTCCAAGTTTCTGAGAGCATCTTTTACCCACTCATACTCTTCCCTTGGACATCTAGCACCATTGTATACAATCTTGTTGCACAGGTTACCTAGCTCCATTTGCCTTGCCCTGGTCAACACCTCGTCAGAGCTCAGGTCAACTGATGGTTGGAAACATGGTTCACTGGCTGCCTTAGTCCACCTTTTTAGTATCAAAGATTCAGGAATTCTTGACGCATGCTCCGTCTTCAAGACAGAAAACATGTGTTTACAAGGGATGCCTGCCATGTCATTCAACACAACTGTAAAGATTATTCAACACTAAATACACCATTGAAACGTTATTCAACAGGACTATAAACATTATTTATAACCCAAAACGCATTTGGTTACACCTATAACGTTAATGTACCTTTGTAATGCATAAGTGGACAAGTACATGTCACGCTACTATCTGGATGGACGCAAACTTCTCTTTTCCTCACATTCTCTTTTCGATATCGCCCCACTAAATACACCCGCACTTCATCGCTGTTTACTGTGACTTGCCTCTGAGCCAAATAAGGGGCTTCACCCCTAATCTCTTCAGCCACCAATCTGAAGATTGCATCAGTATACATGTTTTTCCAGTTCTGAAAGATGGGTTGTCAATTGTGCTCCCTTACGCTTGCTATTATAATTGTTTTGAATTACCTTCTCCTCATTCTTGCTAATGCAATATCCACATGCCTCACAAACCGGAACAATTTTAACCCGCTTCTAACAAACCTTTTCTGGTAAGAGTGCATCCCTTCGCACCTTTGATTGCTTGACATACCGGCAAAGAAGTGACCCTTTAGATACGCTAAAGCCCACATCTTTTTCCGCTCATACATCTGCTTCACCCAGGGGTTATCTTGCAACCCATACTCAGACACATTCGCATGCCACACTCTCTCGAAATCATCGGCATCATCAATCCAGAGCATTAGCTTCGCAAAAATGTCCCGGAACTCATGTCTAAATTTCCCATCTTTCACCTTCTCAGAGCAGTTACCCATTAGGTGCCACGAACACAAACGATGTATCGCATTAGGGAGGACTTTCCGTATGGCTGCACGCATGGCTGCATCTTGATCTGTAATCACTGAAACGGGGGTCTTCCCATTCATACACTCCACAAAGTTCTCCAACAACCAAACAAAAGCTTCCTCACTTTGCTCATTTACAAGAGCGCATGCAAATACAATTGTGGAGAAATGGTTATTCACGCCAACGAAAGTTATAAAAGGCAGTCCGTACTCATTTGTTCTGAAAGTTGAGTCGAACCCGACAACATCACCAAACGATCGGAAATCCCGTTGCATTTGGCTGTCAGCCCAGAAAAGATAGCGGAGTCTGCTCCCCTCGTCCACACGATAGGTGCAATACATGCCCGGATCTCCCTCCACAACTCTAGTCAAGTACCCTATAGCAGCCTCTGCGTCACTATCCATTATTTGAACCCTTCGATCACTATCGACAAAATTGTAAAGATCTTTAATGCTGAACCCAACTCTGTTGAAACCACCTGCAACCAAGACCATGTAGTCCATTATAACACTGGTCTTGATGCCTACACTCTTCATCTGCTTTGTTTGCTCCTTCGCCATAAAGCTTACATTTTTGTGCGATGCAACAAGGTGCATTTCAGTTCTCTCGACCATAGGGTGATTATGACCTGTCTTGAACTCCCTCACTTCATACTTACCAGTTTCCTTAACACAATTGACCCGGAATGAAGCAGGACATCCACACCTTCCAACTCTCATGGGTTTCCTTTGCCTTTCATGGGGAGCGAACTTGGGCTCATTTAGCCCATATCTGTTGCACACCCACCTCCTCCTCATGACAATGTCTGTACCCATGTACATTTTTTCTCAACCCTCCTCGTCCCAAAACCCATAACTTTAGCATAGCATTTATAGAACCTCTCTGCACACTCAGTGTCATAAAAAAAGATATCCTTCAGATCCACAAGTTCCCACTTCTGCACTGGCTTACTCAACTGTAAAACTATTGCACTCCACTGATCGTCAAAAACATCGTCATTACACAACTCCTCGTCACTCTTTTCCAGTTCCGTGTTGTCCTCTGCCGCATCCATATTTTCAAAGAATTCAGCATCGTTACCTTTCCAATTTGAATGTGCCGGAGGATACCAGCTTGCATTACTAGAGCTGACCCAGTTCTTTGCACCACAATCAAAATTGTTATCACCCCACGATGACGCCATGAAATCGCGAAGAGAGCCTCTGTTTTCATCCATCTGTCAACCAAATACGTCAAATGTATTACGTGCGTCGACAACCACGTTGTAGTCCAAGTTTTTCTTCACGTATGCATAAATAAATCAATGAACCATAAATACGCACCTCCTACACAGCATCAACAACCACCACCAAAGGGGACGAACGGCGGAATGAAACAGAGGAATGTTACCAGTTCTTCCACTGCGCCATACTTACATTTCATTACAGACAGACAACCACAACCCAGGGTAAATCCATCTCAAACCGTGCGTCTGGTAGTAAATAGCATTAATGAGGTTAGTTGATCAACAGTGGAGTCTGAACTCTTTTTTAGCAGCGCCAGCGTTTTCTCGGGAAACTAATGTTGCACAAAAGGCACCCTAAAAGTGCCCACTGACGCCGCTCCATGCACCTGGAATTACCCTATGACTCACTAAAGCCCATTAAACAGCGTTGCATTGCTAATAAACGACGTTAGTGCAATCATTAATAGCGTCACTATCTACCCTAAAATGATGCAAACTTTATAATGAGATTAATTACTGTTTTTAATCAATAAAAACAACACCTGGGCTTATAGAATAGACAAAACTACTATTTCAGAAGAACTAAACATTTTAAATAAAACAACCACGGAATCTAGATTAAGGGTGATGACTTTAGGTATTGTCTCAAACACATACTTCAACAAGAGTTAACCTAAGAGGAATCATAAAAATCATTTCCCATACAAAACACTTAAATACACTATATTCTTTTCAGTACTAACATCTAAAACATACATTATACTTAAATATCAAATAAAAAATACAAAAAGTTCTAAAATTATACAATCGCGTTCAGTAAACGTTATTTCACAAAACTCCAACGCTAATTTTAACGACTCCAACGCTATTAGGTAACTCTTATACTACACTTTCATCTAGAATGTTCCAGAATGACTAACTTTAGGTGCCTCGTCAAGGACGCTGATGAATATTTGGTTGGTTCTAAAATGACTAACTTTAGGTGCCTCGTTAGGGCCGTTGACCAATATTTCTCTGATTAAATGAACAGGGTTACAACACTAGGCAAACGGCTTTGGCCATTTAACAAACGGGGTTTCGTCAAGCCTGCAACAACATTAAAATTACGTCTTAAGGTTCCACGACGAAAAAAAAACCGTCAACCATGATTTCTTCCTATACAGATTCTTCAATAGGCTATAACAATTGGAAACATTGCTCCTTTGCATGAATACACCCATTTTTCAGCCTCAACATAGGAGAAATACACAACAAAACTGACAAAAAAAAACTTTAGGTACTAAAATGTCCAACTTCACAAAGTATAGTGGTGTACTTCAAGTACTTTAGAATAGAGGGGTACTTGAAAATAGAAATTGCTGAAATTTGACTTAAATCATTGATTAAAGTCCAGCCAAATTGGTTGGCTCTGAAATAAATTAGTTGCCGTTGAAGCAAGACTTGTGTAAGCATTTGGCATTGAATGAATTGTTTTTTTCCCCTCATTGTTTATGACTCATGTAGCACCCGACTTATCATTTTTGTTTTTTTTAAAATAAACAAATGATGGTGGATGTATGAGACATTGAGACACGTCCTTAAAACTTAACCAACTTATCAATCTAATGTTTTTAACAGCCTCACTAAAAACCCACTTCTGTACCACCTACAACTTATAAAGTAAAGCTAAGCACAGAAACGGGAGAATCAGAAGTGGAGACTGAGCTTCTATTTTGTATCTTCTACATATTGTACATGCCGCAAATAAACACTCACCCTCACATTTCAGCCTCAGTACTTCCATGGAAACATGAGACGAGTTAAGTAAGTTAACAACCTTGACATGGTTATCAAATACTGCCAAGTATAAACCCGGCTTACAGCTATAACGATCCAGTTACCTAATGTTACTCGATCACTCTGGTTATAACTCCAGCTGCAACTGTTCTACCCAGACTTCTTAAAAAAACCCTTCCAAGGGCTTTCCACTTGGAGTACTCCTCCACACACACAGGTCCTTGCAATGCCACCTGAAAATGAAGAATAGAAATGTGAAACCTATGTGATAGTCGCATCATCGCGTCACCTAAATTCGACTCACATGGGTGGTGTGCGGAAAATTCTACAGTACCCAATTGATGATTGTGGGTACCGGTACCCAACAACTTTAAAAAAAAAAAATTCTCCGGGTTATGATGTTTCAAGTTACAATGTTTGACTAAAAAATTGACTAAGATAAATAGTGAAAAAAAAATTAAAAAAGAATTTTGATTTCAAATTATGATAGAACATATAAATTATTTAACTTTATATGCCTCTATATTCATAAAAATAAATCATAGATTAAATATTGTGAAAATTTTCATGGAACAAGGGGAGTACTAGTTCATTTCCATAGAAAAGAGTTGTGACTAATTTATCGTTTTCTAGATTATTATATGCCTTTTCAAGTTAAGAAACCTGATACGAAAAAAATGTAATTAAGCTTTTTTATATATCGACGAAATTGCCGTTAGGTAAAGGGTTGATTGGTATCTATTAAGAACTAGTTTCACCGATATGCAAAATCAACTTAAAAACATCCTTTTATACAAGTTATTTTGCTCGAAAATGGTTGTAATAACTCTAATCGCAATAAATTAGCTACAAAACTCTTTTTTACCGAAAGAAAATATATACTCACAATGGTTTTAAAATGATTGGGTAGCAGTACTCACAATTGTTAGTTGGGTACCGTATAATTACCTTTGGTGTGCAGGCTTCACTAGAAATTATTAGGTCACTCACCTCAATTACTGCAGACTGCTTGGCAGTAAGACAGCGTGGTGACTTCTTTGATGCCTTACCAGTCTTCGAATTGAGCAAAGACACTATCTTTATGACACTTGCAACCTCCTTCGCATGGTGAACGTGAAATTCCAGCTGATAAAAACACATGTTAGCAGACAGAATTTTCATACAGTTGGCAACAAACTGTTAACAAAGGACAAGGGAATTACCTGAGAACCAACTAAAATAGGAGTGGCACCATCCAATACGAGCACTTTGAGCTCCATATGGTTTGCAACTGTAACTGGGAAATCAGGATGACATAATACGCCTCCAGCCATAACATGACTCGTATCAATTCCTTGAAGACTAACAACTACATTGTCACCAGCTCTTGCAATTGAACAAGTCTGGGAATCGTGCTCTAAGGATCGCACAGTAGCTAAGCTGCCTGATGGCATGATAAGAACCTACAGTTTTACATATCAATAATTACATGGTGCTGAAGGTAAAATGAACAAAATTATTCATTCAGCTTTGCCTGGTAGCATGAAATTTCATACCTTGGAGCCATTTCTCATAGCTCCAGTCTCCAATTTGCCACAGGCAGAGATATAAGACTGGGAAGTGGTCTTAACAACATCACATATAGGCATGAGTAGAGGCTTTTCTAAATCCCTGTTTGGTGGCTCTAATGAATCGACTGCGCCCAGAAGGTGCTGCCCTCTGTACCTACATCACAAGTACGACTCTAATGCGTTAGCAAAATCAAACACAGATTATGAGAAGCCATAATACTTTATTCTTCTTTAAGCTTCTGGTGTAGGACACTTCATGCCCAAACAAAAGTATTTCTTTTCGAACAAAAGTAACCCATGCATCGACATCTAGAGGCAGCAAAAGGATGAATGCATAAAGAAAATCAATAAAGAAATGGATTTGACAGTAGAAAGCTATAAAATCAGCAATTGCCACCTAATGCATGATTCACAGCTTGAACATGGACTCTGTTAAACAGCTCCAAACTATAGTTTACAAATTTGATCCTTCCATGAAGTTGAACCATGAACCATATACTGGATACTCCGTTAGATAGTAGCTGTCAGGAACTGATCATTTCTCGTATCATTCATGAGTCACTAATCGTTTATTAAAAGTTGAACCATGAACCATATCCTGGATACTCATACCACACTATGTAATGGAGCTCATGAGCTTCATGAACTCTAAATTTGTCCTAGATCATCATAATCATCATTATCATTATAGAGGAACTCAAATTCAAATATGCAAGGGGGCAGGAGCAAAACGTTTATAGTCTTTGTTACTTAGTTAACAGTGCAACTCAGCAAGTTCATGCAAAAACAAAGTGGAAAAGTTCTATGCTGAATCCTTTTCCTGGTACAATACAGCACTCTTATAAGAATCATCATTTCCCCCCTCATGAAAAATATCACGAGACAATGAAGAGTTGAGGTAGTTATTATAACATATTCCATTACTTCCTAACACAAAATCAAGATATACATCACAGCAGAAGACCAGGTTTATCCCCAATACAAGTGTAGCCCTGAAAGCCTGTACAAGCTCCCATTCTGCTTTAAGCACGTGAAATATGAACTAGATAATTCCCAAGTCCCAACTAAGATTAATTTAAGACTCCTCTACAGACACAGAAAACATGGTTAAATCTTCTCTTTTGGAGTTTTTTAATTTGTTTAAGCAATAACTTTTGATGTTTTAAAGGTTGAAGGCTATAAAGTCCCAACATACCAAGATGACAAATGAACATCAGGAGCCAATAAAAGTTCTTTTAAGGAATTTCAAACTAAAAAAAGAATTCTAATTTTCTGAAAATTGGCGTGATAAAATAGGCATGAGCACAAGGTAACATAGCATGACAAACTCACCAAGACAATAGACGAGCATCAGAAGGCGTAGCTACCAGATTTTGATTTTCTATGGCACTCAATGGAATCCATGAAATAGATGAATCTTTATAACCACAAACGCGAAGAAATGTCCCCAGTTGTGATTTAATCAGCTCATACCGATCCCTTGAGTATCCAACAGCGTCCATTTTGTTAATGGCAACAATAATTTGCTCCACCCCAAAGCTTCTAATGAGTTGTGTGTGCTCCTTTGTTTGACCCATTCCAATTTCCATGCCAGCTTCGAATGAACCCAAAGAAGCATCAATGACTAGAATTGCAGCATCAGCTTGGGTTACCCCAGATATCATGTTTGGGATGAAATCTCTATGCCCTGGTGAATCGAGGACCACAACCTGATATCTTTTTGATTCAAAATAAGCAACAGCAACATTCATAGTTATTCCCCTTTCTCTCTCTTCAAGACTCTGATCCAGTGCCCAAGCGTAAGCAAAAGATCCCTTGCCCTACACAGTAAATGAAAGCAAAATCCAAATAAAAAGTAAGACATTCAAGGTCTCAAAAGCTTGTGTTAAGAACCTTGAGAATATAACGGTACCTGTAACTTGGCCTCCTTTTCATATTTATGCATTTGCTTCTGGGATATTCTCCCTAGAAGATGTAGCAGTCTACCAGAGAGTGTTGATTTTCCTGAATCAACGTGACCTACCTACAACATGTTAACTAATTTTAGACAATTAATTGGCATTATAAACTCCATGCCGCTGAAGTCAACATAGTTGGGATTAAGCTGCAATATGATGATGATGAAGACTGCATGGAAATAGTTCATGACTTACAATTGCAAGACTTAGTTGCTTTTTCGGGTCCTCTGCTTTGTCTGGAAGCATCCACTTCTCAACTTGATAAACTGTTTGGGGACTTGCTTTTCGAGCTCCAGCATGGTACAAATTTACATTTGAACTACTTCTAGGACCATATTCCTCATCTTTCATAGAGGAACCACTCGATTCTTGATCTACAGTAATATTGCTGTCATGCAAGTCATTGAATTTGCCTTTCAGCTTTAATCCAAAAGATTTATTTGATCCTTTGGAATCTGATGCTGTAAGAGCAACTCTATCTCTAGAGAAACCACTATCATCCAGGTTATCTAGCATGCCACTCACAACTGATCTGGTTGACCCATTGGGAGCTTTAGTACTTGATTGCTCATCGCAGTCATGTTTACTGGAAGAAGATTTTGAAGCTCTGGAATTTGACAAGTTGGCTGCAAAAACAAAATTGTAATGGAATAATACACTGGAAAACATTACATTTCTATAGCTAATGCCAATTACCATAATTCTTCCAAGGAACTGCTCTTTTTTAGAGAGATTACAATAATGCCCACATTAAATAAGCTGGATGATAACCGGCAGCATTACATTTAAGTAACTGAAACTTTTCACAAGCACAATAAAGCGCCGAGTAATTTTTTCTATTTATAACGAAATCTGTGGCCTAACGTTAGGCTAGTGATTGTTGCCAAAACGTCTAAACTCTTAAGTTCAGTACCGGCTCTACACATTGGCCTCCTTCCTCAGATTCCAGAAATTAAGTAATTTTCTTTTTTTGACAATGAACTAGTTTATAAAAAACATCCAAAGAATACCTTTTGAGCTCATTTTCAAAGAATGGAGGCCATTGGTAACAACATCATCTGGAGAAGGAGAATTAAACTTGAATGTTTCTGTGACATTAATGTGAATATGGTCAGGGCATGACTTGAAACAGACAATGTTAATTATCATGTACATGAACAACATTCAATGACACTTTAGAAAAGCATGCCGAAGACAACAAACATTACCACTATTGGGGACACAAAAATTAAATTGCAAAACTCAATGTTAATATAGACACAAAATTAGCATCCTGCCTTTGATAATGGGCACACCTATATGAACATGAGAACTGTTACTAGAGCTAAAAGCCTTAAGCAATTCATGAAACTGCCCACGGATTTCCTCAATTGGATGGAACCCACTGTCTCTTTTCATTAAAGAGCCATCATCTTGCTGTTGAGACTCAATAACCGTTACAGATGCTTGCTGTGGCAGTGGTGCAAAAAGAGACCTGCCCAAAATTGACACTCCATGACCCTTGGATATGACGTCAACTGCACGAAAGAGATCTACTCTATGAATGTAACCTCAAATCAGAGGATACCTATATATTGAGGACACTAAATACACATGGAAGACGAAAGTAGCCAAGCTGTTTATTGGGTAAGAGAACAGAACACAGCAAAAGAACAGGATGATGATGATGATGATGACACAACACAACACGAAAGACAGAGAAGGCTCTAGAAGCTGTACTAGGAGCATAAAATATCTGACATTTACCTGTGAGATTTTGCTTATAGGTAATGACCAAAGGAATGTCTCAGAGAGAGAGAGAGAGAGGCATTTGCAAGGTGAAATTGACAGCATGAAAGGAAAATTCATGGAGGACATGAATCCATCATATGGTGATAAATTTAGAAAGGTGAGGCGAACATACCAGCTCTCTTCCTATCAGTCATTTTATCTTTCAACAATGAAGTACGCACAACCCCACAGACATCACAGACTGACAACATCTGGTCATTGTCATAAGTGCAGATTGCGCAACTCCATACATCAGGCTTGGCAGTCTCCTGCCTGTCCTGGGCTGCTGTTATGGAAGGTTTAAATAAAAAAAAATCAGGAACAAGAAAGAAGCATGCTAACTAAACACCATCTTCCAATCATAAATAATCACCCATCCTTGGATGCCATTAATGGAGTATGCTCAGATCAATGACACAAGTAATACTCATCATCAGGCTAAAACTTAAATTCTCCTTACCAGTTTCTTCTACTTCATATTCATTATCGTAATCATAATCATTGTAGTCATCATAACCATCATCATCATCATCAGCGCCAACTCCGTAGTTAACTTTTCGTGGCATTCTCCTAGCATTCACAAGAGATTAATAAATAAAAATATAGTTCATAAAATATATCCCTCAGGTCAAGGAATGTGATGCCACATCAAAATTCGAAACTATTATTAATAACACAATAAAAAAACACGGAAATAACTCGCACCATGCTGAAATCAAAGCAATTGAATTAGCTACTCATCCACTCTGGTCATTCGAAGGTGAATTCATAGTTTCCGGTGGCGAAGCCAGTATTTATAAACCGGGGTGGCAGTAGCGATTCAAATCTCAATTTCATTAAAGTTATATAATTGAAACAGAAAATTTTAAGTTACTCAATTTAAACAATAGAAAAACATACTCGTATCTACAGCACTTAGAAGTCATTTCTTATTATTTCTGTAGCCTTTTTCCCCATCTTTTGAAGCTTGACCGCTTTTGGGTGGATTTTCACTTTCACAGATGCTTGTAGCTCTCTTTTGAAAGAAACAAAACAAGTTCTTTTGCTTACTACTCATACCTGAAATTAAATCAACTTTATTCAATTAAACCAATCTCAATGAATATAAATAACAAAACCTATCTTTGTTTATAGTTTCCTATTCAATCTCCCTTTCTGTGAATCTGAAATGTTTTTGTTTATGGTTTTCTATTCGTATGTTTTAAGTGTTAACGAACAATACCAAGCTATCTTGAATTTGGTGGTTCAGCTATCTATACTTATCGAAGCAATTAATAAATCCCGGAGTCGGAAGTTGTAATAAAATACTCAATGAATAAACACATAGAAATTCATGTTCATTCATAATACAAATAACTAAAAAGATTTCCTCTGCAAGGTTATCTAACATAACAGATTGCATTGTAAATTTGTAATTAGTTCAGAAATCAGTGCCAAGCCATACTCTTTACCCAGTCAAAAATAATTACCTAAAAGCAAGAGAAGAGAGGACCGAGCCGGAGACCAGGGGGAGTGGCGGACGCGGAGCCGCGGCCCTGGAGCTCGGAGGCTGGACCTGCTACGAACCGTAAATTGGTGAGGGCTGAGATTTGGGACGGAGGGATCAAGGACAGAGACAGAGGCGGCTGGCGGGTGGTTTCTGGATTGCTGCTACTTGCTGGTCATGGTCGCGAGGCGGAGGTGGCGCCGGTGAGGTGAGGGACGGAGGCGGGGAGGCGGCCAGATTGCTGTCTAGTGCCTACTGGAATTGGAATTGGAATTGGAATTGGAATTGGTAATTGAAATTTGGAAATTGGATTCGAACGTAACCACACACAGCATAATTCGAACCCCTTTCTAAGGAAATAGATGTATCTCTGCAATTATGTAAACCATGGTTTTCGGCGTCGCAGGTCCGAATCGGCAGACAGAATCGAGCGTGTCTAGTAAAACCCATACCTAGTAAAAGACCGTTTTACCCCATATATTGTATTCCTAACTTTCAAGTTTTCATCACTTTTACTCTGAAACTTTAGATTTTGTTTTTCAACTTGAAAAAGTTAGTTTTTGCTTAACCCTTTTAACTTTATTACTTTCGAAGTTTCAAAATTACTTTCAAAGGTTTTAGTGACTATCACTCAAGTCGTGTTTCCCTAGTAAGACCCAAGGTATGGCAGTAAGAAGGAGTAAAAGATCTCGTTGACAGATAAGATTAAAATCTTGAAATTAATATTATTCTTCAATGACTGGGATTTTTAAGAATTTGGCAAAACCTACTTCTAAAAAGTTTGAAGAAGGAGATTCTAAAGAAAAAGGAAAAGTGAAAAATGCTCAAGGCCTAATAATCAGAGATATCGAAAAAAGTTTAGGAAACTGGGATATCCCAAAGATTAACAAGTTCGAAGTTTACCGTAAAGGAACTTTTGAACTCAGAACTTTTTATGCTATTAAAATGGTGGAAAGAACCGTTTCTATAATTGAAGAAGATCACAAGTTTGAACTACTGTCCAAATACATGATAGAGGATCATTTAGAAAATCATTATAACTATTTGCATGTTTGATTAGTTCAAATTGCTTTAAAACCTCTAACAAGGAATGGTTTAAACACTTATGTTGTTATTGCTTTGAGAGATCAAAGACATAACAAGTTTACTGATTCCTTGCTAGGCATGGTAGAATCAAGTCTTTGTGATGGACCCATATACTTTAATTGTCATCCTAATTTTACGGTGTCCTTAAAGGATCCACATATCATGAAGGTTTTATCTGCTAATATACTCACTTCAGGTTTTGATATGTTAGAAGGATCTCAGAATCTAGCCCTTATATACATAATTTATTACAAGGTTATGACAACACAGATTGAGTCGAAGGCTCTAGAATTTGATACAAATGGTGAAACCCTTCTAATACAGGCTAATACTGAGAAAACTAATGGTGTTCTTCCGAAGCCTATAAAATGGAGTGATATCCGTCTACCTGAAAGATGGGTAATGCATAATGAAAAATCGGTTAAACCTTTAAGAACAACATAAGTAGAAAGAATAGTAGAATTTGAGAATGGAGAAGTCGAGATAAAATTCGGAAAAGATAGGATAACTAGAATGATCAACTTCTCAGAAAAAAAACTCCTAGAATTTCTACTAGGGCATCATGTTCACATGTGCCAGAATCAGAATATGAGAAAGTAATTGGAGGAGTAAGACAATCAGTAGAACAAGTTTCTCACCCTGTTTATAAAATGGATTCTGTTAAAATAGAGGAAGAAAAATCATCCAAATTAGTTGAGGATGATAGAATTAGCTTTTCAGACTTTGAAATAAATATGTTGAAAGAACCTTTCAGAATAGACTATGAAGCTCTGAGAAAAGATTTTGGATCGGAAGAAAATACGATCAAAAGAAAATGGTTAGGTGATGAATATACCAAAGAACAAAGAGGAATAATACAAGGACATTGGTTTAAGAGAATTAGACATACTAAAACTAATCTAAAGTTCTTTGAATGGTTTGTTCCAATTTTTCTCAAAAGGAAAGATGAAATAACTTTGGCTATGTTAGAAGAAACATGAAACACTTACAGAGTCAAAGAAGGGGAAGAGGTTAAAGAGGTAACTACCATACATCCTCCTTCTAAGACAATTGTTTTGGGAGAACAGGCCGTGACCTCACCTTTCAAAATCACTAGCAAGGAAGCTAGTTCTAAGCTAGCGGAATCAAAGGATATTAAATCTCTAATTGAAAAGAATAATTACACAAATCTTTACCTACAATCGTTAGGAGAGAAAATGTGTAGAATTGAAGATAATAAGAAGTTAGAACAAAAGATTACTACTTCAAGACCTCCTATTCATCTTCCTTCTAAAGCTCCAACTTTTAGAATAGGAAGAAGAAATGATGAGATGTCTGAAAGAGTAAAAGAATTATCAGAACAAATAGAAAAACTTACTATCAAAGATAGTAAGCAGAAAGGTCCTCAGAGAAATGTTATTAAAGAAGTTTCCAAAAAAGAAGACCAACTCTCTATTGAGACTCCTCAGGTTAATAAGATTAAGATGGAAAGAGGAGGTCCTTCAAGGGTATAAAATGTTTCATATCCATACACCAGTAAACCATCTCCGTTTGATATCAGGCAAAATAATTTCTAGCCGCCTGATCCGTTTGTTTCTTAAAGAGGAGATGAGTTAAGAGAATGGAATATAGATGGTCTCTCAAAATACCAAATATCTCAGATTATTCATCATATGATAATGTATGGGATAGCTGTCAAAACTCAGAAGTACATCCACAAACCCATCTGATATGCAGTTGCAGATATGATAATTTCTGGATTTGCAGGGCAACTGAGAAATTGGTGGGATAAGTGTATGTCAGAACAAGCTAAATACGAGATAAGGAATGCTAAGAAAGAAATAACAATGGTACAAGGGAATGAAACCTTGATATCATCAGAATCTGATATTGTTAACACTCTAATATTGACTATTTACTTGCATTTTATAGGATCGGGAGAGTCTAAGCAAAAGTTAAATGGAGAACTCCTACTTAATGAGACACCATTTCGACAAATGAGGCTTTCTCATGGTTGTTCATACCTTGGTAACTTCCAAGGGATGTGCACACATGCACTAGGGTACATACACCATACACCTCAACTGCCAAAACCATGTCCTTTTACCAAAATATCCTTATTTTGTATAAAAGGATGCTAATAGGTAGTTACTACTCATGAAACATCACAAATGTTCCATACAGTCACAATTCACATAGTTGAATTCCATAGAACTCATTTCAGCTCACCTTGAGCTGAAACTCACTTCTCCATTTGAGATGTTGATAGCCTGGTTCCTTTACGGGACTGGGCTTCCAGATACTTGAATGGTGGAGGAGTGATCGGAACGATGATCTTGAGCTCCGGAGTAATCTGCAAGATGTAAAACGGAATACTCAGGAGCAGAAAGAGGAGTGGAGGTGTGTAGATAGGGTGTACCTTTCCCAAGCCATCCTTTTATAGGAGGCGTTGAGGTGGCGGTTGTCCCGTGATGGGAGTGGTGGAGCGCTCCTCCACGTTCCAGAGTAGTGGAAAACTGGAGATGTAATGGAGAACGTGGGTAGGTCGTGGAGACGACCGTTACCAGCTTCCTTCTCCCAGTCTGTCATGTTACTAAGTGATTGATGGCGAAGCCCAGGGGTTGCGAAGGCCCTGTCTGGCGAGACCAGGAGATGCGAACCTGCGAGGTCCTGGCGAGGCCAGCAGGCGCGAAGCTCCCTTGACAATGCCTTCGCGCGATGCGGTGGGATCGCGATGTATTTCCTTGGTTGCTGCTGATGATGACGCGAGGGGCGAGATGCGAGGGGCATTTGCTTGGGTAGTGTACCAAGGTGCCTCCTCCTAGAGGCGGAGTATGGGCAGGGTCCTGTACTCCGCGTTTTGGCTTAAAGTTGACCGTTGGGAACAGTCACTTTGGCGGTAGGCCAAACGTTTCTTACCGTTAGCGATTTTTGACACGCGGCTTGCTGGGATTAGTTCTCCGTTTGAGGCGACGTTTCGGCTTCGTTAGGATTGTGCCTATAAATAGCCGGCTCCTTCGCGGATCTCTGTTCTTTGCTTTTTCGTTCTCTCTCTCGAACTTACTTCTGTGTTCTCGTTTTCTGTCTGGTTCGTTCGTTTCTGTTTTTGCGCTTGAGTTTGATATTTGTGGAGCGTGCTTGATCCTTTGCTGCACCTGTTGCCCCTGCATTGGTCTGCTTTCTTCTTCACAGTTTCAGGTGAGGTGCCACACTTTCCGCTTCTGCCTACAAGGTGTTTGATAAAATTGCTAGCAGACTGTTCGTCTTCCCAGGCTTATTTTCTTTCTCCCGCAGTAATGGCTGCCAAGGGAGTTGCTCGTCCCGTTGTCCCTGTCGTGGACAGGACCGCCGTGAAGCCTGAGAAGCTTCACCAGGAACTTGAGAAGGCTTTCTTTCCCATCGAAGCCGTGCCGGTGTTTACGGCGCGGACTGGGCCCTGCAAGGCGCTGAAGCTTCCACAGACGCCGGAGAACCTGGAGAGCGCCGCTCTCTGCCTCTATACTGCTCAGATGTCCTCTGGGTTGAGGTTCCCCTTGCCCCCCTTGTCCAGGACCTGTGTACTCTATGGAGGCTTCCACCGTCACAGCTCGGGCCCAATACGTTTATCCACATCGCCGGTTTCCTTGTGGCGTGCCGGTTGGCTGGGGTGGAGCCATTCACGGATGTCTTCTAGCGGTTATATCGGCTAGACCTGCGAACATGGGGAAAATTTTTCCATGTTACCCCCCTCAGTGTTGGGGGGAACAATTCTGTGTCTTTTGGTATTCCTCTCGATTTTTCGTTTGCAGGGATGAGTCCTGGGGTTTCCCAGTGGTG
Organism: Stellera chamaejasme; assembly: GCA_024586325.1. Taxonomy (NCBI): domain Eukaryota; kingdom Viridiplantae; phylum Streptophyta; class Magnoliopsida; order Malvales; family Thymelaeaceae; genus Stellera; species Stellera chamaejasme. Next base: position 22,012,709 of record CM044984.1, on the reverse strand, counting down.
AGGACTTCAGAAGCTGTGCAGAGCGTGGCTCCTAAGCCTGTTTTGCACGCGGATGGGCGGCGATGGCGCGAATACGTTCACCTTTTGGGGTGGCTGGACGATGTGTTGGCCAGGAGGTCCTGCGATGACCTTTTTCCTTTTTCTCTCGCGCAGCTGGATGAGGTCACCCTTAGGTGGGCTGACGTCAGCACTGGTTACCTCATGGATCTCAAGGTGCCTCCGCCTTATGAAGGATGGGCACCTGCGCATCGTGGTGAAGTGGTGGACGCACTCCGTGCTGCCCTCGCTTGTCCCAGAAGTATGCACTGAGTAGTCTTCCCTTTGTTTCTCATCTGTGTACTGACCTCTGTGTTTCCAGATGTTCCCGTTCGTCCTGACGAGGAGAGAGGAAAGAGAGCATCCATGCGCGCTGCGGTCCAAATTCACCTTGCCTGTTCGTATAGGCAGAATGCTTCTCCTGCTGCGGAGAAGGTTTTGGGTGCTATTGAGCCTCCGCGGAGGAAAAGGCCAGCATCTGGCGTAGGTGTGCCGCTTCTAGGCGAGGCGAAGAGGAAGAAAGTGTCCATTGACGCGGCGCAACGCCTTGTGGAGAAAGTCCCTCGTGGGACAGACCAGGCTACTCCGCGGGGGCCTGTCCAGGGAGAACTTCCCCATGTGGAGGAAGTGGCCAAGGAGGGGGCTTCTGAAGGTATCCATGGAGAAGAGGGGGTACGCGAGACTCCAGTGATGGGGGCCGCTGGCCCTTCTGTGCAGGCTGCGGCACCGGCCGAGGATGGCAGGATGGATGCCTTTGTTTCTGGGCTGCTGGCGAGTGTTTCCCAGTAGGCTCGGCGAGGGTTGGCGCACCCGCGCTGGGTGGTACTCAGCCGGAGACAAGGAGAGATGCTGGGGATGCTCTCCCAACAAGCAGCCAGGCTTCCCAGAGGGAAGGGGCTCCAGAGGGGGCACCCCCAAGCGTTCCAAGCGGTGCTGCTAACGACGCCCTGGTGGCGAAGGAGATCCCTGAGAGGAAGAGCGCTTGGGATGTAGTCTGCACTTCCTGCGAACCGTCTGGAAGCGGCGCCTGGGTGAAGCCGCAATGCAATCCCCCCACTGGCGAGGCCACTCTTGCCCTTGATCAGGGCCCTTCGCCAGGTGAGTTCCTTTCCTCGTTTCCTTGTTTCCCAAGCTTTCTTTGTTGTGCTGACAAGTCATTTGGTGCAGGGGCGGAGTCCACCAACTCGCCATGCAGCATTCGCCAAAGCGTGGTGGACTTGGGCGCAGCGGCATGTCTTGGAGGAGACCGGGGTTTGTGATACGATCACGGGTACGATTGGCGAGGAGACCGGGGCAGATTTGAAGGAGTCGACAACAAGGAAGGGATAAGTTCGGCCACAGACACCTCCCAACTACGAGGTTGGGAAATATCTGTGATAAAGCCAGGGGAGTATGGAAGATCTAGCACCTCTCAACTACGAGATTGAGCAATACTAGATATTAAACTTGATGATAAACAATCAAGGGGGATGGCGGAAAATAACAAGGGTGTGAGAACCGAAGACTAAGGAATTTTCCTTCTTAAGCTTTAAACATGTTCGACCTTACAAATTAGTATGTTGTCCCTTTTATAGGAGAGATGGGGACAGACTCTGACTTATGCGCATGCATGCCATAAAGTGTACAATACTTGTGCATGCATGTCTTACTAAAAGATAAAAAGGTAAAAGCTAAAGTAGATAATTGTGCTCCCAGTGTCGGCGTGAAAGGTGGGAGTGTGCAGTGGTTGGGAGTGGTTGGCCGATTTGAGGAGCTTAGGTGGCTTCGCCGTGGCTTCGCCCGAACGGGAAGGCCACCTGCACCAAGGCCTCGCCTTCGTTAGGGCGCTTGCGGAGATGGCTTCGCCGGAAGGCCTCGCCTTCTCTGGAGGCTTCGCCAAGAAGGCCTTGCCTTTGTTTGGAGGCTTCGCATGAGGAAGCCCGGTCTTAGCGTCTGGCCGGAAGTCCTCGTATTGAAGGCTTCGCCCTCGCCAGGAGGCTTCACAGAGAAGGCTTCGCCTTCGCCAGGAAGCTTCGCATGGAGGTCTTGCCTCCACCTTGAAGACTTCATGTTGGAGATTCTGGAATGAGGGCTTTAACTTTGAGTCTTCGCATCGACGGCCTCGCCCGTGGGCTTTGCCATTGCTGGTACGCCTTCGTATGATGAAGCCTAGCCCTCGCCTTGAGGCTTCGTGACATGACTCACCGCAAGTGTACGGTGGTCGCAAGTAATATATCCGGGAGTACCGGGTCGAACCACAGGGACTTTTAATTCTATGTGTTCCAAATACTAGCTAATTCTAAATTAAAGGGACTAAATTGATTAAATTAGACTAAATGGAGATGAATGGATTTAATTAACCGATTAATGAAGTTATCTCCTAGGAATTTTGCTCCACTTGGATCATGGGTATATGGATTATATCTTGGCTCATAAACATTCATGGATATTATTCGGATTTATGTAGGAAAATACATTTGGTCTAAACCCCTCTCTCAAGAGTGTTTAGAGATAAATTAGCCACAATGTCTTGCATCCTAATTTATTATGAATTAATCAATTTTCCTCCTAGGTTAATTAAGAACTCTCATTCAATAATTAACCTAACATGCATTTCTCTACGATCTAATAAAATTAGCTTATGTCTAAGTCTAATTTTACCAAGATTAATCCTCTCTCAAGGTATTTAATCAATAATTTCAGAGAACACAAACATAAATGTTCAAACAATATCCATTCATCAAAAATATTATATACCCATAATCCAAGCTTTACAAATTCCTAAGAGATAATAGGAAATTAGTTACCCATGCTAATGAAGAGCATAAATGGAGAGTAATGAAAGAAACCCATGCTCTAGAATGGAAATGAGTGTGAGATGAACAAAGCTCAAATGAAGGTGAAGCAAAAGAAATCAACTAAATCTGAGCTAAGAATTGGATTCTACTCACAAAAATGATGAAAACCCTAGCTCTAATCTAAAAGAGATGAAGAAATGAACTTGGATGGTGGTGGTGCTTGATGCGTGTTGTTGCTCCAAGGAAGATGATGGCTGCTGCGCAAAATGAACGACCCTTGCTGCTGAGAATGAGCCCTTCTTTTATTTAGGGCAAGTTGGCAACCAAGGGCTAGGATTGATTCATTAAAGAAATCAACGGTCAAGATTGATTCCCGAAGCCAGGTGATCACCAGGTGATCACCTGGCGTGATGATCACCAGGTGATCACCAACTTCATTACTCTGCAACTTGATGCTCCCTGCATTTTAGGTGATCACCGGGTGATCATCTCGCTTCAGCTTGAGACTCTCTGCAATTTAGGTGATCACCAGGTGATCATCTCGCTTCAGCTTGAGACTCTCTGCAATTTAGGTGATCACCAGGTGATCACCAGGCGATCACCAAAGCGATGGACTGAGAGCTCCTGCCTTTTAGGTGATCATCAGGTGATCACCAGGCGATGGACTGAGAGCTCCTGCCTTTTAGGTGATCACTAGAACACGAAATTTCCCTTGTTTTGATCCTCTTGTTTCTTCTTTTGTTACATCTTGCCCCAAAATATCCTGAAGTGCCAAAATCAATAATTTTATGAGGAGAACAATTCAATATTCAATTTAATCCATTAAATACTTCCTCAAAATTAGAACATAAAATGGCCTTATCACTTCGCAGGAATGGCTTCGCCTGATGGCCTCGCCATCACCTGGATGCCTTAGCATGATGAAGTTCAACCTTCGCCTTGAGGCTTCACAGGGACGGCTTTGCCAAAGTGCTTTGCCAACGCCTGGGTGCCTTCGCGTGAAGAAGCCTATCCTTCGCCTTGAGGCCTCACGTAGAGTCCTCGCGTGGAGGTGTTGCCTCATCCATGTCAGGTGCAAGTCCAGACCATGAATTAGGCCGTCTGGGCCTCTGAACCTCCTCGCCAAAGGATTGCTCTGAGCCTCACTCGACTGCCTCTTCTGCAGGACACTTTGTTGTTACTTGAGGACCTCATGATCACATCAGTTTGGTCGCACTTCCTGGAGGGGAAGCGTGTTACTGCCCATAAGACCCCCAGGTGGTTTGAAGATCCTGCCGCGATGAAAGCCTTGCGGGAGGACCTCAGGGCGAAGGTTTATAAGGAGGAGGGCATGCCCCTGGAAGGGGCTTGGGACCCTGTTTTCCTTCTAAACAACAAGTCCTCCCTGTTGTTCGGGGGAGAGCATGCGCTGCTGTCCTACCTGGAAGGACTTCGCACTCCCTTCGACAAGGAGCTGATGGATCGCAGTCTGGACTCCCCAGTCGAGTTCATGAAGGAGGCTGTCAAGCACAACCTTCAGGTAAGGCATCTCCTTTGCTTTCTGTTTTTTGTTCTCTAATTTATGTACTGACCCATCTCATTGCAGGCTATGGCATAAGTTCTTGAGTTATGCGAACGCGAGGGACAGTGCCCAGATTAGCGAGATCGCCCGCCTGAGAAAGGAGGCGGAAGCTGCCCAGGCTGCCAAGGCTGAGGCGGAGAAGGCCAACAAGAGGGTGGTTGAGTTGGAGACCTGGTGTGCTGTTCTCACCAGGGAGAAAGAGGAGTCTCGCCTGAGGCATTTGCAAAGGGACACCCTTCTGGAGAAGCTCCTGGTTTGGTGTCCCGCCCGCGAGGTGTAGCTGGTGAAGAACTCGCCGAGAAGAAAGCTGAAGTTGTTGTTTTGAAGACGGCGCTTTCCTCTCTAAATCGGAAACAGAGATCCGACTGAAGGAAGCTGCAGATAAGCTTGAAGACGCGGAGCTTGATAGGATGGACATCGCGAACTAGGATATCGACTTGCTTGCAGACCTCATGCGCGCGATGAAGGAGGTCTTCGAGCTTGAGCGAGATCTTATGCTGGAGCAGTATCCTAAGGAGGACACTGAACATGAATCAACTTACGCAATGAAGATCCATGAGAGGTGGCCGCGGTTGAGGCAGAAGGTTGATGAGCTCAAGACCCAGGGCAAAGTCGCGGCGCAAGGGTATGATGAAGGTTGGTTGCGATGCCGCTTTCAACTAGAGCAGCTGCACCCTGGGTTGGACCTGGACGCCCTGCATGGCTCCAAGACTTATGAGCCCGAGGCGAGTACTTTGCTCGAATGGAGTGAGCGAGGGAAGAAGATGGGTGCCGGGTGGCACGCCTTGTTAGATTAGGAAGGGGTTTAGGTCGTGTGTTTGACCCCCTTAGTTAGGCTAGCCCTTGGGTCGTAGCAATTTTGCTCTGTAAAGAGTATATAGTTACAATATTATAAATCGTCCCAAAGACTTGAGGGATTGCTTGTGGTTTGCGTGGGTGAAACCATCAAGGACCTCAATGTGTGTTGGTTTCAGCATGGGGATCTGTTGGGGTTCGCGTCGCGTGGCCCCAAAGATTGGTTGAGGGTCAAAGGCCTCTACAAAGCGATTTCAAGCTCTGGGGATCTGTTGGGATTCACATCGCGGGTCCTAAAGATTTCTCGCAAGGTTCGCACTGGCGATGCCCTTGGGTAGTGTACGCATGTTTGCGTGTATGGGTGACCTGACAAGGTCTGATGCCGTTACCTTAATAGGTTAGGCTTTTAGCCGTTCTGACCGGTCGGGTGCAGAAGGCGTTTGGGCGATCGTTAGTGAGACTATTCTGTCATAGTGTTAAGAGGTGGAGCAACATTTCATTCATTCAAGCCATGGGATTACCATGATTTACACATAGTATGGACGGAGGTCGTCCGCATGGAAGTTGCGAGGGAGGTGTTTCCCATCCTGGTCCTGCAACTCATAGACGCCCGGCCAGACTTGTTTGTGGATGATGTGATGTGGACATCAGCCCCCTTTTTGAGACAAGGGACGACCTTTCCTCCAAAGGGTCTGAAGGACCCTTGGCGAAGGCTCAGATGAGGAGAAGCGACACTATAGGCACCGGCGAAGCCCCCAAGGCTCAGCCACGGCTGCGAGATCACCAGGAAAGGACCCTACGCGCCTCCTCCAAGTTAAGGCCAAGTTCCAAGACGAGGCTGTGCTTGCGAAGCCCCATTGGCGAACCCCTGACCATTGGCGAACCCATAGTCCCCTGGCGAACCCATGGACCTTATGGCGAACCCATGGCCATTGGCGAAGACCACCCTTTGTGCCACACTTCCGGACAAGCGAAGCCCCGTGTGTTCGCTAAATCAAGAAGCCTTCCTACGCAAGGCGGCGAACCCTTCAACGTATGCAGAGGACCTTCCTTCCATTTTTCCTGCCAACTCCAGTGCAGGAAATGGACGCCGCTGAGCAGGTAGCCTACAATGTCACATCATCTGCCACCTCTCATTTAGCCCACCAGAAATCCAGGAAGGCGGTTCCCTTGTCAAGTCATTCAATATTTCCCTTTACCATTTTTCCTTCTATATAAGGAGCTCGTAACCATTGTAAACCCTAGAACTCATTTTTGTAAGAACACATATTTGCTGAAATACGCATATTGTTCTTCTTGGGTCTCAAATCTTGCTCCACCAATCCATTAGTGATCCATTGCAAGAGGATCCAATATAATACCTAGCATTGTTTGATCTTGTAGTCAAAAGGTTCTAGGTCCCATTTTCCTTTCCCAGGCATTTTCAAGGGCATTGCCTCACCTCGTAGTGAGGAGGTTCCCTTGGCCGAACTTTGTGTTCCTTGTTCCTCCTCTGTTTTTCGTTTCCACTCTTCTGGAAACCACCTCCAGCGAGCTAGATCCGAGCTCGTGATCGCGAAACCCCCTGTGATCACATCAGTTGGTATCAGAGCCAAAGCGCTCACTGGAGGTATCATACCGTATCAGTTGTTTAATTTCTTCAAGTAAAGCTTTTTGTTGTTCTTTCGAAAACTTGAAGAAAAGTTATCGGTTAATGATCTCTTGAGAGAAACCGAGTAGTTGTTATCCTTGTGTAAAGTTCTTAAAGGATTTATGAATCTGTGAGTGACTTCGGATTTGAAAAGAAAAGAGTTTTCCCTGTGTGCAAACGAACAAGAGTTTACAGAAAAGAAATATTCAAACCAGTTCATAAATTCTGGGAAAAGTTCATAAGTGTTCTTGAAGAGTTCATCACGAAACTCAAGTGAACAGTACTCACAGATCGAAAATAGTTTCAAAAACCTGAACTTATAGTGTTTATATGTGTGAAAAGCCTTTTCCATATCACTCTTAACTTCTTTCAACCACCAACCCACCCCAAATCATTCAAAAGCTAGTTTCAAGTAACTAGAACTTTGTGCTTTACTTGTTTCGGACATTGGTAAGATTTCATTGGATATTATTTGTGTGTTTGCATTTGATCTTAATCGTAGATTGGTGGTAAGTTTTGAAACTTATGAGAACCATTGTGTTCTAAACACGAGAGAAGAGAGTAAACACTAAGGGAGTGTGGTAAGGATTCGCATTCTGTCTACATGTGCGTAACTTTAGTATCATGGAATATTTGGAAGAGGACTGCTACCCGGAGTCGGATCCTTGTTACCAAGAGTCTGACTACTGGGCGGAGGGAACCCTTGACCATACATACCAAGAGTACTACTCAGAGTGCCCCAACGACCAAGAGACCTGGCCAGAACCAGCCCCATACTCTGAATATGACCGTTCCTACCCTGTTGCTCATAACCCTTACTACACTGCTGAAGATCCTACAGCAGATCCCTTCTACCCTGCTGTCCATGGATATTACTCAGCTCCAGACCCTGAGAACTGAATGGCGAACCCCTGCTATCACCAAGATAACCCCCTCACTGTCGCTACCCCAAGGCCCGGAGGACTTATCCCCCACACTCGCATTACTCCCCTGTTCCGTCGTATCCTAGCTGTACGACGCCCAGTTTTGAACCATCTCCCATTCGTAGGTCCCCACCCTCCAACCGTGATACAACGAGGGTCCCCACCTGCAAGAGTGCTTCGTCTCACCAATCATCTTCTAGCCGGCAGGGCGAAGCCACACAAAAAGAGCCTCAATACCCTTCACCTGCATTCAACAACCACCCTCCAACTTCTCCATTGGAACAGACCCTGATGCACCACCGTAACGAAAAGTCTAGCTTCTCAACCATCCTTGATGAAATACGACAACTTGTACTTGTGGCCCAGGACCAACTTTTACAAGGACACATAGAGGAAGCTGCAACTGATGGTAAGGTTGAGAGAAAAGCGACTGAGAGGCAAGAAGGAACTATGAGGGAAGAGGGAAGAGAAGAAAGAGAAAAGTGAGAAGGTCCAAGAGACCTTGAGTAAGAAAAAGAGTGATCCGAGAGAAAAGTCTGAGAAGGAAGTGGAGAGAAAACAAGAGGGAAAGTCCACGACCAAAAATAGCGAAAGTGAGGACAACTCACTAATTCTGTTGCGGATCAACCATCTTTTTCCCCTTTGAGTGTGCAGGTCACCATGGAAAGAGGAGCCGGAGACCTGTCTTGAGGACTCCGTAAGAAAGTGCCACACGTCCTCGCACAAGAAGAAGAATGCAAGAGGGAGGGCGTGAACATGGGTAACTATGCTTCTAATCTCTCATCTCTTGTCATAAAATCTGCGTTGGATGAGCAAAGGTATGCGCATGTTGAAAGCATGTTTGACATGTCGTCTAGCGATGCCTTAACGGAAGATTTGTGTTTAATGACTCATGATGAGAAAACCCCATGTTTTAATTCCTTGTCGATTAAAATTAGTCTGAATGACTGTGGACAGAAGACACTTGTGCGCTTTCACGACGAAGGGGCAAGAAAGAGCGGATTGTTCATCTTGCCCCAACTCAGTGATCCTTTGTTTACTATCCATGAGCTAGGTACCCTGAATTTTGAGTATAAGAATGCCCATCACCTAGCCATGTATATGATAAGACAAGGACACCTCCACATTATGGCTCATCTTGATAATAACCCCCATATATGTCCCTTCGACCTTTGAAGGACCCCGTTTTGAACTTGATGTCTTTCATGACATCCTTGAGTATGAGATTCTCAATGATTACATCTGTTTGTCATGGAAGTATGTCATGAACGCTTTTAAACTTTTGTTCTTTATTATCATGCATATTGGAACCCTTATGTTCCGACATTTGGTTCAAGCACATCCACTTGATTTCAATCCACTAACCCCTAATGCCTCTTCAAGTTTGTTGTGGTGTCTTAAGATTTGTAGGGAAAATTTCCTTATGAATCCGAGGATGGATTCTTCTGAAGAGGGAGGGTATGATGTGGACATCAGCCCCGTTTTTGAGACAAGGGACGACCTTTCCTCCAAAGGGTCTGAAGGACCCTTGGCGAAGGCTCAGATGCGGAGAAGCGACACTAAAGGCACCAGCGAAGCCCCCAAGGCTCAGCCACGGCTGCGAGATCACCAGGAAAGGACCCTACGCGCCTCCTCCAAGTTAAGGCCAAGTTCCAAGGCGAGGCTGTGCTTGCGAAGCCCCATTGGCGAGCCCAAGGTCCTTGGCGAATCCATGGTCTCTGGCGACCCCATGGCCATTGGCGAACCCATGGCCATTGGCGAAGACCCTGTCCCTCACTTCCAGACAAGCGAAGCCCAGTGTGTTCGCTAAATCAAGAAGCCTTCCTACACAAGGCAGGCGAACCCTTCAACGTATGTAGAGGCCCTTCCTTCCATTTTTCCCGCCAACTCCAATTCTGGGGAAATGGACGCCGCCAGAGCAGGTAGCCTACAATGTCACATCATCTGCCACCTCTCATTTAGCCCACCAGAAATCCAGGAAGGCGGTTCCCTTGTCAAGTCACTCAATATTTCCCTTTACCATTTTTCCTTCTATATAAGGAGCTCGTAACCATTGTAAACCCTAGAACTCATTTTTGTAAGAACACATATTTGCTGAAATACGCATATTGTTCTTCTTGGGTCTCAAATCTTGCTCCACCAATCCATTAGTGATCCATTGCAAGAGGATCCAATATAATACCTAGCATTGTTTGATCTCGTAGTCAAAAGGTTCTAGGTCCCATTTTCCTTGACCAGGCATTTTCAATGGAAATGCCTCACCTCGTAGTGAGGAGGTTCCCTTGGCCGAACTTTGTTTCCTTGTTCCTTCCTCTGCTGCTTTCCACTCTCCCGGAAACCGCCTCAGCCGAGCTAGATCCGAGCTCGTGATCGACAACCCCGTGTGATCACATCATGATGTAAGGACCATCCCAGTTGGGTCGTAGGACGCCCTGTTTGGGGTTGCGAGCAGTGATGAACGATCTGAGTAGCGCGAGGCCCCCTGGTTTGAGTGCCTTGGGCCTGACTTTGGCTTCGTGTTGCAAGTTGAGACGCTGCTTGAGAGCGAACTGGTGAAGGCGTGCTCTTTCCCGCAGTTCTTCAAGCAGGTCTAGTTTGGCGCGGAGTCCTCGAGTGTTGGCCTCATCGTTGAAGTTGATCATCCTTATTGTTGGGAAGTCTGCCTCAATGGGGAGGAGTGCATCAGTGCCATAGACCAGGGAGAAAGGTGTCTCCCCGTTGGCGTTCTCTTTGTGGTCCCGTAGTCCCGAAGGACGCCGGGAAGTTCATCGACCCATCTCCCCTTTGCGCCAGCCAGCGTTTCTTGAGTCCTTCCTTGATTGTGCGGTTGGTCACTTCAACTTGGCCATTGGACTGGGATGCGCCACTGGGCATAGAGCATGTAGATCTTGTTATCTTCAGCCCATTCTGGACGCCATGGCTGGCGAATCGCTTCCATTGTCTGTGATAATGGCGCGAGGGCTGCCATATCGGCACGATGTTCTTCCATAAGAAGTCGATGATTTTGGAGGACTTGATCTTCACCAAGGGCTCGACCTCACCACTTAGTGAAGTAGTCCACTTCGACAACACGTAACTGGCATCGCCTGTCGCCTTTGGCATTGGCCCAATAAGATCAAGGCCCCAAAGGGTGAAGGGTACATGGTTTGTGACCGCGGGAGATTCCATTGATGGTAGTCGTTGGATGCGCGAGTTGATCTGGCACTGATGGCATTTCCTGACCAGTGAGGCTGCATCTTTCTTCAAGGTTGGCCAGTAGTACCCCTGGCGAAGGGCTTTGTGTGCCAGCGCCACTCCTGCAATTTGGGCACCACACTACCCCGGTGGATGGTCTCCAACACACTGAGTCCCTCCTTGGCGGTAAGGCAACGTTGAAGTGGTGAGGAGAACCCGCGATACCATAGCAGCCCGTTTACGAGGACGAATCTCGTCACTCGAGTGCGAGTGCGTGGATTTGTGTCCATCCCTTTGAGTTCGGCGATGATGGGAGTTCGCCAGTCATCCGGATCAGTTGCTTCAAGTGAGCCAATGTCTACAGCTCCGTCTATAGATGGTCGAGCCAAGGTCTCCAACGTCGAAGGTGTTTTGCCCTTGGAGAGCATATCTGCAATGGTGTTCTCGAGCAGGGATATGAATGAAGACTGCCACCTCGAAGTTCATCCGCGGTGAATTGACAAGCTTCAGGGTATTTGACTGCAGTGGCATCCTTGCACTCTGAGCACCCCTGTACTAGATGTATCACCAGTTGGGAATCGCTATGCATTTATATTCGGCTAATACTCACTTTGATGGCTAGCTTGAGGCCCGCGATGAGACGGCTGGCTGTGTGGTCCAGTGATAGATCTGCCTCATGGAAGATGTTCGTACGAGAGTCTCTGAGTGGGGGCAAGGTTGGAAATCCCCTCTCCCTGTTGCCATGTGGAGGTGGTTGCCTCCGCGGGCCCTTGCCCCTGGATTCTTACACATGCGAGGGCTGCCTTCTCACTTCAGTTGTCGAACACTTGAAGTAGGGTCCGGTAATCTCCTCAGTATGCATGAACCTAGTCACCCTGTCTAGGAACTGCTCCATGTTGTGGGGAGGATTGGTGTGCACATCTATGAAGAACAGGGAACCCTACTGGAGACCCTGTATTGCTGTCAGGAGACGAGTCTCCTCACCCAGGTTTGGAACCTGGATGGATTCTCCCTAGAAGCATTGGATGTAGTCCCTCAGGGACTCATCCTTCCTTTGTCGCACCTTTAGCAGGTGCCCAGCAGTTTTTGGCGGAGGCTTGGAGACGACAAAGTGGTTAGAGAAAACACGGGAGAGCTCCTCAAAAGAGTCGAACTGTTTACCGCGAAGGGTGATACACCAATTTACGGTGGCTCTAGTGAGGGTAGAGCTAAAGGCCTTGCAGAGAGTGCTGTCATCTGCCCTTGCGATCGCCATCGCAGAGATGTAGCGCTGGAGATGGATGTCGGGGTCTGAAAGACTGTCATAGGAATCCAGCTTGGGCTGGCAAAAGTGCTCCGACAGTGGAGCCTCCAGGATTCTCTGGGTAAAAGGCTGAGTGCAGAGGTGATCCAGTCCCAAGCTAGTGGAGTAAGCTGTGTTCGCCTTTGCCTCCCTCTTCTCTATCTGCTCCAAGCGCCTGGCGATGGCGGCGAGTGTGGTGGAGTGAGCCGGGTCAGGGTGGACTTCCTGTTGCGGCGGATGGAGAGGAGGTTCCTGGCGATCCAGCGGCTGTTGGATGGTCTGGAAACCTCCTGCGGTCAGAACGTCGTGCAGATTTTGTACGACAACCTCAGTAATTGCCGCAAGAATTGTGGGATCAAGACCGGAAACCGCTGAGTTCTGAACGATGACATTGTGTGGCGCCCCTACCACACCGGCTGGTTGGTTGTGGTTCGTCGAGAGGGCCACATGCCCTGACCCTACGGCGGCACCTGCCCCCACTGGTTGAATGATTTCTCTGGAGGGAGGGGCATTACGCTCACCATGGGATGACCTTTCCCCGGTAGAGTGGACTGACACTCCATGGTTCGCAACGGCAGTGGGTGGATTTCTCCTCCCACGGCCATTCTGACGACTTGCGCTCCTCGTGGTAGGCATGGCTTCTATTCCTCGATGGTTTCTTCGTGGGATTGTTTACTGTTTACCACAGACGGCGCCAATCTGATAGCCCGGTTCCTGGACGGGACTAGGCTTCCAGATATGTGGATGGAGAGGAAGTGACGAGAACGACGGTGTGAAGCTCCGGAGTAACCTGCAAAGAGTAAAATGGAATACTCAGGAGCTGAAAGAGGAGTGGGGGTGTGTAGATAGGGTGTACCTTTCCCAAGCCGTCCTTTTATAGGAGGCATTGAGGTGGCGGTTGTCCCGTGATGGGAGTAGTGGAGTGCTCCTCCACGTTCCAGAGTAGTGGAAGACTGGAGATGTAATGGAGAACGTGGGTAGGTCGTGGAGATGACCGTTCCCAGCTTCCTTCTCCCAGTCTGTGATGTTGCTAAGTGTTTGGTGGCGGGCCAAGGGTATGCGAAGGCCTGGCGATACCAGGAGATGCGAACTAGCGAGGTCCTGGTGAGGCCAGCAGGCACGAAGCTCCCTTGACAATGCCTTTGCGCGATATGGTGGGATCGTCTTAGAAGTTACTAAGTGATTTCAGCCACGAGAGTTTAAATGTGGCGAAGAGGCACCTCAAGAGAGGCACCCCTTCGCCCAAAGAGGAGTTACTTAGCATTTGGACAAGGGAGTGTACAAGGAGGGTAACCACTCCTTAGGCCGAAAGTATGTGTACTTTCGGCCATAAGGAGTTGTGACTCTTCCTAGTAACTCCCTACATCATCTATAAATAGATGATTTGGCCACAACACAACACACACTGAAGAATCCAAAATTTCTCTCTTCTCTTTGTTCTTGGCCGAAATATCATGACTTCCTAGAGCATTTCGGGTGGAACATTTCTTGTGTCTCTCTAACACAAAACAACCTCATTGCATCACATGCAATCTGCCCTCATCAAGGAATTTGAAGGCCTGAAGATTCAATCGGAAGGCTTGGAGCAAACGTTTGGAGCAAGGACAAAGATCCTTACGATGTTTTCTCAAGGGTTCAAGGTATGCCTCCTATCTCTACTTCGTCCTCCTCCTTCTCCTCTTTCTTCCTTGTGAAAGTGGAGAGGCATGATTATGGAAAACACATCATGCTATGAATCTCTAAATCTACAAATGGTATCAGAGCCTGTGTTGCTTGAATGTATATGCATGTTCGCATGTACTTATATGCATGTTCGCATGAACTCGTATGGATGTTGCATGCAAATATGCATTTCGGGTTGAATGGACATTACATGTATTTTCGGCCTTAAGTATGCAGTTGATATGATCGTTCATGAAGAGTATGAACCGTATGCATGCTTGTATGTTTGAAGATGATTAAAATCATGAAATTACATGTATGTATGAATTCGGTCAAGATAAAAGTATCTTGTATGAGAACCTTGTATGAGGCCTCGCGGTCTCTTGACAAGCGTTCGCCAGTGTCAAGGCTTCGCCTGACAGGCGTTCGCCAGTGTCAAGTTTTCGCCTGAAAGACGTTCGCCAGTGTCAAGGCTTCGCCTGACAGGCGTTCGCCAGTGTCCAGGCGTTCGCGGCATGAGGGGGTTCGCCAATGTCAAGGCTTCGCCTGACAGCGCTCGCCGATCATGTTCGTTTGCGGGGATTGGGTTCGCCGGTCCCCATTCCACGCAAGCCGTGTTCTGCGAGGAGTAGGATTCGCGCTCGTGAGGGGAAGGTTCACACATGCGATAGCATGTGTTCCGCGATAGGCATGTGTTCGCCTGAGTTATTCGAAGGGGTTATAAATTGAATATATGAATCATTGTATGCTTATGTATGTGTTCATGAGTATGATTGAATGAAAGCATGTATGTTGCTTCTTTGTGATTCACATGTATATCTATATGAATGTTAGAACATGATATAATTGTGATTATGGCATGAAATGCACAAGATAAGTTCTTGGTGTAATTCTTCACTTGAGTTATTGGCTTTACCCGGAGATAGTCTTAATTAGATGGTAATTCTGTCTAGGAAGGAACTTAAGCGGTACCATTGTGTCCCTCCTTTCTGGAATTATCACTATGGTGACTTGAGGGATGAGAGACTTAATTCAAGGAGGAATAAACCAAGATGTGTTCTTGGTGTATTTTCTACATGTTCTTACTAGTATGCATAAGTTGCATATATGTGACATTGTACCTCGACTTAGACTAAGAACCTCAACCCTAAGAGAGTCTTAGTACTGGTGATTAGTTCACCACTATGATGGACTTGAGGGAAATGAGACTTGGTTTAAGGAGGATATGATATTTCTAAAAGCTAAAGTTTCTAGGGACCCTGTCAAATTGATTATAATTTTGTCTAAGGAGGTGGGTTTTAAGCGGGACCGATGTGACCCCTCCACCTTTCCTGGGAATTGTATCAAGGAGACTTATGGGTGATGAGACTAAGGTTTTGGAGAAATACCATATGTAATGTTACATAAGCTATTCATGTATGTGTACATGAAACCTTAAAGTAAGATAGTTGAACCTTCTTGGAGGCTCAATTAGAACATGTATGTGAAACTATGGAAACATGTTTGTGTGTTTCTAATTGGATGCTATATGCACTCCTTTTGCCATATATGAACATGTTTGAAGTAGTTGCATGTATTTGTTGCTTGGTTGAGTCTTGTTGTGATTGATTGAACTTTGATACATGTGATTTGCATCATGTAGATGGCATGTAAGAATATTGTTGCTGAACTGAACAAGGACCTCAAATTGGATGGTGACAACTATCCGATTTGGCAGCAAAAGGTCAAGTTCATTCTTACTGAGCAGGACACACTTGAGGTTTTATCTGATGGAGGTCAGGTTGCCCAACCGGAAGAAGGGCAAGACCAGACAGCCTATGTGGCTTATCTGAAAAAAATCGTCTTTGCCGAGTGACCCTTCTTTCGACAATGGTGGATGAGATCATGGTTGAGTTCTCAACCCTTGACAAATTTGGGACACTGTCAAGACCAAATATGGTGATGTTTCTGTGGAGAAACAAAGATCAATGATTCTGAGGTTTGAGAACTATCAGAAACGAGCTGATCACACCATGAGTTCTCACCTTCGAGAGATGTCTCGGATGATCCACCAGTTGAAGCAAGCCGGGCACGACCTCACGGATGAACAACAGGTCCAAGCTATAATCCGATCTTTTCCATATGAGGATTGGCAGTTGATGAAGGTCAACTTGCGCCACAATCCTCGATCAAAACGCTTTGATGACATATCCTGCCATCTTTTACTTGAGGCCAAAGTAATGGCCCTCAAAAACCATTCCAAAGCATATGTTGCTTCTACTTCCTCCAACAAAAAGGGAGGAAACAAAGGAAAAGGGAAATGGTTTGGTAAAGGTGGAAAGAACAAGGGCGGCAATGGCAAAGGTAAAGGAGGTGGAAACGGTCCCAATTTGAATAAGTTCAAAAAGAAAAGGGACGTTTCTAAGCTCAAATGCTTCAACTGTGGAAAGAAGGGGCACTTTGCAAAAGATTGCAAAAGTCCTTCTAAGGTACATATACCTACTACTTCTTCTGATGTATATGTTGCATCTTGTTCTTTGCTAACTGAAAGCAATTCTTTGTGGATTGTAGACTCAGGAGCAACGGACCACATAGTCTGAGACAAGTCTTGGTTTGTAGCTTACATAAAGCTTCCAAGAGGTGCAAAGTGTGTCTCAGTGGGAAATAACGCTGTAATAGAAGTAGTAGGAATTGGGACATGTAAAGTCCCCACTTGTAATGGATCATTATATCTAATTGATACATTATATGTACCGGATATTTGTAGAAATTTGATTTCTATAAGTAGTTTGTTGAAGTACAAATATAGCTTGTCTTTTCGAATGATAGTGTTACTATCTTCAAAGATAATCAAGTTGTGTGTGAATGTTTAGTAAATAACGGCTTGTATGAACTTAGACCGAGTAGCCACACTAATGCTTCATCTAGTTGCCATGTGACCGAGGTCACAAGTGAAATGACTTGGCATGAAAGGCTTGGACATGTGGGTCAAGATAGGATGAATAAGTTAGCCAAAAATGGCTTGCTTGGATCCTTGACCAAAGTTGTCTTGCCAAGTTGCCAAGCATGCCTTGAAGGAAAGGCAACGAGAAAGCCTTTTGGGCGCGGAACTAGAAGAGAAGAAGCATTAGATTTAGTTCATTCTGACTTGTGTGGACCTATGAGAGTGACATCTAGAAATGGTTATAGATATTTCATTACATTTACTGATGATTATACTCGATTCACACATGTTTTCTTACTCAAGTACAAAGCCGAGGCTTTATCATACTTTGAGAAGTATGTACATTTGGTTGAGAACCAATTGGGTAAGAAAATAAAATCCTTGAGAACGGATAGAGGTGGAGAGTATAATTCAAATGCCTTTAAAGCCTTTTGTGACATGAAAGGAATCCAGAGGGAGTTCACTCTTTCTTGGACACCCCAACAAAATGGAGTGTCTGAAAGAAAGAACAGAACTCTAATGGATATGGTAAGGTCCATGATGGCTAAGGCCAACTTGGACATCATCTATTGGAGTGATGCACTGCTTTGTGCAGTTCACATCCTCAATAGAGTACCAACTAAGAACATCGACTCTTCTCCATATGAGTTGTGGAAGAAGAGGTCACCTAACCTAAGCTACATGCACCCTTGGGGTTGCCTTGCTTATGTGCATGTCCCGGACCATCCTTTGGGAAAATTGGGTCCTCAGGGAAAGAAATGTGCTTTCCTTGGATATTGCATTGATTCGAAAGGTTATGTGTTCTTAGATATCAGTCACAAAGAAGGATTGGTATTTGATGGCAGAAACGCCAACTTCATGGAAAGTGAGTTTCCTAAAGTTGGTGAATGTAATGATCTTAACTCTTTCGGTCCAATCCTTGAAGAGGATCAACCTAGTACTTCAGAAGTACCAGTTGCACAAGGTGCACCTACTCCACAAGGAGTACCTCAACAAGAGGGAGTTGTGACTCCTAATGATGAATCCAATGTGTTGGATCACATGGAACAAGATCCTGTAGAGGATACACTTGTTCAAGAGGGAGTTGAGGATCAACAAGAGCTAGAATCACCTCCGCCCATGTTGAGAAGATCAACTAGGGAATCGAGACAACCCAAAAGGTGGGGTCTCTCGGAGGGTGAGACTTATTTGGTGTCATCTGAAATAGATGAACCAAGTAATGTTAAAGAAGCTCTTAATAGTGCACAAAGAGAAGAATGGCTAAATGCCATAAATGAAGAACTTCATTCTATGGCAGTGAATGGTGTGTGGGAATTGTCAGATCTTCCTATTGGTCGGAAGGCCATTGGTAATAAGTGGGTATTAAAGATAAAGAAGAATTCTGATGGAAGTATCGAAAGATACAAAGCCCGATTGGTGGCTAAGGGTTTCACACAAAAGGAAGGTATTGATTTCAAAGATACCTTCTCACCTGTAGTGAAATTCAATTCCATCAGATTACTACTTGCCATTGTGGCATACTTGGATCTGGAGTTACATCAAATGGATGTTAAAACAGCCTTCCTCAATGGTGATTTGAGTGAAGAGATCTATATGAGACAACCAGAAGGGTTTGTCCAAGAAGGTCTTGAGGACAAGGTATGTAGACTTAAAAAGTCTATTTATGGTCTTAAGCAAGCTTCAAGACAATGGTACTTGAAGTTCCATCATGCAATTACAAGTTATGGCTTTGTAATGATGCATGAAGATCATTGTGTATACTTGTACTCGTCTGGATCCGATTATGCTATAATGACTTTGTATGTAGATGACATACTAATTGCAAGTAGTGGAGTTGAGTTAATGACAACCATCAAAGGATGGTTATCTTCCACTTTCGACATGAAAGACATGGGAGAAGCTTCCTTTATTTTAGGTGTCAAGATACACCGGAATAGAAAGGAACGCTTGTTAGGCCTCTCACAGAACCTTATATTGATAAGATCCTTGAAAGGTTTAATTTAACCAACTCCAAACCCATGAATACCCCACTTGCATATGGATGCAAGATTGGAGGGGACATGTGTCCCACGACTCCAGCAGAAAAGGAAGAGATGACAAACATACCATACTTGAGTGCTATAGGTTCCTTAATGTATGCCATGTTATGTACAAGGCCTGACATTAGCCAAGCAGTTGGCTTATTGGCTCGATATTCTTCAAACCCTGGAATGCAGCATTGGAAGAGTGTCAAGAGGGTTCTACGGTACCTTAAAGGTACTAAAGATTATTGGCTATGCTATCAAGGCAAGAAGCTTGATTTGCATGGTTACTCTGATGCTGATTGGGGTGGAGATCGTGACTCAGAAATCTACATCTGGTTATGTATTTCGTTTAATGGTGGGGCTACTACATGGTGTAGTAAGAAACAAACTTGTACAACATTGTCAACCATGGAGGCTGAGTTTATCTCATGTGCCTCGGCTGTACAAGAAGCCCTTTGGCTTGGATTCTTTCTTAAGAACTTGGAATCTCGGATCATGGTGGAAAGGCCTATTACTATTTACAGTGATAGTATGGCGGCCATGGCTTACACCAAAGATCCCAAGTACCATGGAAAGACCAAGCACATTAGCATGAAATATCATTTCGTAAGGGATGCAATTGAAGAGGGTGAAGTTAAAATTGAGTACATATCTACAGACCTGATGGTGGCAGATCCTCTTACTAAGCCATTGCCACCACTTGTATTTGCTAGACATGTCAAAGCAATGGGTCTTCGTAGATTGTAATTAAGTTGGATGTACTTCACCACTTTTGGTGTCACACATGTATTCTATGATGAATGATTAATAAAGTTGTTTGTTTGTCATCATCTTATTTGTTCAATCTTTATGTTTTCACAACGAAAATTAGAACATGTCAAACATAGACATTAGAAAGGGTTTTCTCACACGAACCTTTCGCCCTTAATCTTGTGTAGACTTAAGGATGAGACTAGCTACGGACTCAATGTATGTTGTTTCTTAAATGAAGCATGTTACTTGGTAAAGTAATACTTGAGTGGGAGTCATGAACCAACACATGACACCGTAGCCTCTTGTCGCCTTGATTATGTAAATCAAGATGAGATGACTAAGTTTCATCGAGTTTGTATGACCACCATACATCCTAGTCTATGATTGGTGTAAGCATCGGCTTACTTGATAACATTTCATGGATTGTGACATGTCCTCCTTTTATTTGATAAGGGGAGTACACTTTTGGTGTTTTAAGAGGGAGAAAAATGACACATCTCCCAACTTATGTGGACATCATTCCGAGTGGGAGTGGTGTAAGTAAAACATCAAATAGTGATCATTTAGAACTTCAGTGTTCTATAACCATGAAATGCGACCAAAGAAGAATTTAAGTAAGTTGTCTTTGCTCTTACTTAGTGTGAGGTTCTTCGATTCAGACTCTTAGTGACTTTGACTTGCTATTAGGAAATTGTATCAATAAAACTACTTTGATTGGTTGTTGAAGGTCTTAGAAGAAAAGACTGGAATATCCTCCATTTGGGTAGTTGAGTTGGTACAATGACCTAAGTAGTTTAAGTTGATAGGAAAGACACCGTTTTATGATGATACACATGCTCTAAATTTAATCTTGGGCCCACATACTATGTGTAGTATGATTTAGATTGAATTATGAGCACTTGTGAATGAGATCTCAGCTTCTTAATACAATCATGGATTTCAAATGGTTGAAATTCAAGAAAAGGACTGATTGTGATTAAGTGAAGTGTATCATTGTGTCTGGGTTTGTAAAGGCACCACTTGATGAGTTCAAGTGAGCTTGAAGAAGTTCAAGCATGTTTGATAAGTTCAAACAATACACCGTTGCTTGATTGGTTCAAGCATGTTATTTTGAAGAGGACAAGCTTTCATTGTGAGTCTAACAACCACAATGAAAGTGATTTTATGTGTATGCCTTGGGGTCGCACCCTTAACTCTACTTGTGTGAATGTACTTGTTTATTTTGGCCTACATATGTGTTAAAGAGATTTTATTTGAGTGGGAGTTCACAATCAAAAGATAACTTAGTGCGAGTGGGAGTTTGTTGGAATTCTTAGCGCACCAAGTCCTTTTGAGCTCATCTCAAATGGAGAAGTGATTTCAGCTCAAAGTGAGCTGAAATGAGTTCTATGGAACTCAACTATGTGAATTGTGGCTATATGGAACATTTGTGATGTTTCATGAGTAGTAACTACTTACTAGCATCCTTTTATACAAAATAAGGGTATTTTGGTAAAAGGACATGGCTTTGGCAATCGAGGTGCATGGTGTATGCACCCTAGTGCATGTGTGCATATCTCTTAGAAGTTACTAAGTGATTTTATCCATGAGAGCCTAAATGTGGCGAAGAAGCACCTCAAGAGAGGCACCCCTTCGCCCAAAGAGGAGTTACTTAGCATTTGGACAAGGGAGTGTACAAGGGGGGAGTAACCACTCCTTAGGCCGAAAGTATGTGTATTTTCGGCCATAAGGAGTTGTGACTCTTCCTAGTAACTCCCTACATCATCTATAAATAGATGATTTGGCCACAACACAATACACACTCAAGAATCCGAAACTTCTCTCTTCTCTTTGTTCTTGGCCGAAATATCAAGACTTCCTAGAGCATTTCGGGTGGAACGTTTCTTGTGTCTCTCTAACACAAAACAACCTCATTGCATCACATGCAATCTGCCCTCATCAAGGAATTCGAAGGCTTGAAGATTCAATCGGAAGAGTTAGAGCAAACGTTTGGAGCAAGGACAAAGATCCTTACGCTGTTTTCTCAAGGGTGCAAGGTATGTTTCCTATCTATACTCCTTCCTCCTCCTTCTCCTCTTTCTTCCTTGTGAAAGTGGAGAGGCATGATTATGGAAAACACATCATGCTATGAATCTCTAAATCTACACACGGTTCCTAGAATTAATGCAAAATCTCGGATATTACTTTATTTTCTCTAGGAATTAATGAATCTCTCCAGTAGAAGACAAAGATCTCAAGGCTTTGACTCCTTCAGAACTAGCAAGGAAGTACCGGCCTAAAGATAGATATCCAGTATGAGAGTTTCATCCCATCAGAAAAATGAATTCTTTGAAATAATTTCCCTAGAAACAAGATATGCGGAGATAGAACATAAGAACAGAAATACCAAATCCCCTGAAGGAAGGTATTTCAAGGAAATAAGAATTTCGAAGCTAGGTGTCCTAAAAGTATGGACACCAGAAGAATGGGAGTGTTAACAATCTTTTTTTAACATACTCTTGTTAAACTAACTAACCTAGGAGCTTGTTTTGGTTAATTTACAAATTATAGGGACTAAATTAGACTTTATGGGAACTTAGGATGGTGGGGTGTCATTTTACCCTTTTCTACTTTGCTTCTTCTCCAAGAACTCTTCCTGATGAATTTCTTCACGAATCTACCTCCGCCTTCTTCGCCTCCCACCTTCACCCAACCTCCTCAAACCCTAGCCTCCAACTCCACCCTAACCCTAGCCTCCACCCTAACCCTAGCCTCCCTCACATCTCTATAAATACTCTCCCGGTAGACTTAACCTAGCATCAAAAAGAAAGAGAGAAGCCAGCCGCAGCCCTTCTTCCTGCAACCTCCAGCCAACACCCGGAGCTTCATCTCCCCAACCTTGGTTCCAGCCCCAACAGGAGGCTGTCGGACCAGCCCAAGAGGCCGACGGATCGAGAGGAGCCCAACAGCCGCCTCTGCTTCCCGAAATCGTCGGTGAAGGAGTCCGTTTCGCAGCCACCAGCCTCTACTCGCTGCTGCCTCCGCTTCGCAGCTCACCCGAGCCACCTTAGCGCTGCCAAGCCGCCGCAGATCACCCCAGTCGCCGGAGCACCCGCTGCAGCGCAAGGCAGCACCGTCCCCCGCCGCTCACCGCGAAACCGGACCGCCAAGACACCAGACTTGCGAATTCCGGCGTGAATTCGAACTTGCAGCAACACGTGTCGCATTTGTGTGCAAAGGAAACCCGGTAGAACTCCCATCTAACCCCTACTTATTTTTAGTTGTGTTAATAAAGTCCCTAACTTCTGTTCTTTTGCGTTTTTACAGGTTTAACAAGTTTTAAGTTTGATTTTGTTACAAATGGGTCACTGACAGCATTGTGTTTCTTTGATTATTTGTTCCTCATGAGTTTATTTGGTTCCATAATTGTTACTTTGATTAATTGACATGCTTTTTACATAGTTCTGACCATTATAAAAAAATAATAAAAATACACAAATCAATTATCATCACTTATTTATTTATTTCTCTCATTGTGATTATTGTATTAGTTTGTGTTTCCCACCATCATCATTGAACTAATTCTAGAATTTTCTTTTTTATTCTTTCAGAGTTTGACTCGGGTTTTTTGAACCCATCAGAAAAGCAACAAAAAAATACCAAAGTGATCGAGGCAAGTAGACCGTCCTCAACTTCCAGGCAACTCGACTGCCACTTCAATCACCCGATCGAGGCAAGTAGATCGTCCTCAACCACCAAAGAACTCGACCGCCGCCACACCGACTCGACAGTACGCATTCTAACCCCGAGTTCTCCCACCCAACGGAGCGAACTACGTGGGCTTTGATCCCGATTCAAACAGTACGTAGGCTGTTTGGAAGCCCATAATCCGTGCCCAAGTCCAATCAACTAAAATTAACCCATTGTTTGAAGATAAAAAAATTAACCATTTCACATTATTTAATTTATGGGAATCGGCTTTTATTTTGTTTTAAGAATTATTTTCAGACAAATTGGGTGCCTAACACCTTCCCAATTTGTACCCAATCCCGGACTTAAAATCTCTGGTTTTCGTGAAATTGCCTTTTCTAAAATTCGGACTCAAAATTGGGTTTTTCCTTAATTTCCCATTTTCTAAAAAATAAAGGTGGCGACTCCTCGTTTTCCCCAAAGTTGGCGGAAAAGCCCCGACGAGCGGCACTCCCGATCACAATGGCGACTCCACTGGGGACCATTTTCAAATTTTTTGAAAATAAGAGGATTGAATGTTGAAAATATTTTTAAAATATTATGAAAGCCGATTATGTGTGTAATATTTGTTGATTGCAAAGCATGGTGATTGATAACATGGTGATTGACATATGTGTGCTCTGCATCACGGATATACTGTTCATTTGTGTGTGCATTAACCTAGGTAGTGAGCCTCGGAGACCATGTTGCATAAGAAAGTTGGTCCTCCCAACATGACTATGCACTGGTCCCAACTTCACAGCACTTGAAGGTCGTAAAGTACCGTTTGACCAATGGGTGCTCCTCACACCCAGAGGGAGGTATATGCATACCTAGTTGTTGGAGAACCTTTGACCAACCCATTCTCACCCTCATGTACATAGTGACTTTAGAACTGAACTTTAGGTACCCAATATTCACGGTGTTTTGCATATCTCGGTGCTTGTTCAACATGTTTGCTTCATACGATGTTTGCTCATGAGCATATGAGACCTATAATAAGCATTATTGGAACATAATCACCACAAAAAAATTAAAAAGATGTCAGGGCTAGAAAGTCAAATAATCAGGACTTATGGGGTGTCATGACAGGAATGGATCCTGAACTGTCTAAGATGTTGAAACAATTGCTCAAGAACCAAGAAGCTCAAGACCGAAGAATGGACGAATCGGCTCAGCAAATGAAGACACTCGCACCACCGCTAGTTCATCTCGAAGAAGCTCCTCTTTGACAATGCTTTGTTTGAAACTCTAGTCCGAATACTCGAAAGGCACCATGAAACCCAAGGGTTTGAGTCTTCCTCAACCCCGCTCAATCAAATGACTCCAACTATATTCAGTCAGGGACCCTCAACCATGTTCAATCATGGAGGTGAGACAAATAATCCGTTTGTCGAAAACACTCCAATCATGCAAGTAGAACAAAAGATGAAGGCCCTGGAAGGTGTTGTCAAGAAGATGAGGAGGGACGATGTGTGGCTAGATCCTGATAGTCTCTCACTGTTCCCACAAGCACGCATACCAAAAGAATTCAAGATGCCAGAGTTGGACAAATTTGACGGTAGTGGCTGTCCGAAGACTCATCTCAAAATGTACGCAAGAGCTATGACCCCACTTGGTGCCAATGTTGTGCTTATGGCACAAATGTTCCAACAATCTCTCACCGGCCCAGCTCTCAAATGGTTCTTGAATCTCGAGCCATCCAGTCAAGCGCATGGGAATATATTTGTATCGAGTTCCAAAGACATTATCAGTACAACTTAGAAGTCGACGTCACACGTCGAGATCTTGAGACCACCAGGCAGACGCCGAGAGAAACATTTTCTGCCTTTATAGCACGTTGGAGAGCAAAAGCTGCTGGAATGATGAGTCGGCCAACAGAAGATGAGCAGGTGGCAATGGTTGTAAAGAATCTCTTGCCAGTTTATCACCAGCATTTGTTCGCTCAGTATCTTCCCAATTTTAAAGCCTTGGTAGTTGCGGGGACTCAGATTGAAGATGCCATCAATACAGATTGATCAAGGCCTATGAACCGAGATTCAAAAGACCGTTTGCGCCACCTATGAATAAACCTGCTGAAGTTATTACAATTTCTACCCAATTTCACAGGCCTCCGCCACGACAGTTCACGAGCCGTATGCTCCCTTAAGCAAAGTGTTCCAAAGGTTTGAGAAGAAGGGATTATCAAGCGTCGAAATCCGCGTCCGTTCTGACCCGCTCCCGAGGAATTATCGGCAAGACCAATTCTGTGAGTTCCACCAAGAACCAGGCCATATCACAGATAATTGCCATGCTTTGCGCTACACGATTCAAGATTTGATAGATAATGGCACCGTAGCGCCTCCGGCTAAGCCAGACATCGTCAACAACCCACTCCCGAGGCATGAAAATGCAAGGGTAAATGCTCTATTTATTGGAACTGCCGTGGACCCAACCATTTTCATTCAAGACCACGTAGTCGTCATAACATGGGAGGAAGTCATGACATCGATGACGAACAGCCCGAGATAGAAAATCAGAATTCCCATTCTGTCTTGCCACTCGATCGGGCGGGAGTACCTACCGCCCCGAACCGAAATTGACCCGATTTTGCAACAATTGAAGAAGACACAAGCAAATATCTCCTTGTGGGATCTTTTGGTGCAGTCAAAGGCTCATCGCCAAGCCATGCTCAATGCTCTCAAAGAAGGTTGTGGTCCCTACGGCGGTTGAGCGAGAATCTATTCGAGAATATGTTAGTCGCTACCTTCGGATCCAAGTCCGGCCTCGGTTTGATGATGAAGATCTTCCTAGTGATGGTAAAAGCCATAACAAGCCATTACTTGTGTCCACCGTGGTCAGAAATAAAGAAGTCCCGATGGTCCTAATCGATAATGGCTCTGCTCAACGTCCTACCACTAAGAACCGCTAGTGCATTAGGAGTTGATGCAACAAAATTTACTCCTTCCGATCGTAAAGTTCGTGCCTATGACAACACCAAGAGAGAGGTGTTAGGGGTAGTCCTCCTATCCCTGAAATTCGCCGATGTCCTCCATCAGGTTGAATTCCAGGTACTCGACATCCCAGCTTGCTTCAATTTACTACTCGGACGACCTTGGATTCACGCTTACCATGTTGTACCATCGTCTCTCCACCAATGTGCAAAATTTATTCATGAAGGGTCTGTGGTGATTATTCGTCCCAAAGCTCGACTGCTATAACATAGAGTTGATCGGAAGGCTTTGGCGGGATTTCAATTTGCTGCAAATGAAGATCAGATTCTTCCAAGAAAAGATCAAGTGTACTGTAAGGGGGACATGAACCTCGGCATCCACGTTCTTGATATCATGAAGAAACTCAACTACTTTCCTGGGATGGGGCTCGGAAGAAACCAACGGGGCAACCCAGAACTCCCTGAATTCAAGACTGGCGCCCCACCATTTGGCCTAGGATATGCACCCACCCCTGAAGAGGAGGAAGCAGCAAAAGGAAAGCCTAAGAACCATCCTCTATCTCCATATTTCAAGACCCTGAATGGTCAATTTATAAAAGAAGGTGACTCATACCCTTACTTTGGGTTCCCTGAACCTCATTATGATCATTTGAAAGGAAGGGTAATCCCAGGATTAGAAGTTTTCTTCGACTGCCAAGCCCCCAACAATGAGGTTGTCCTCCAACCTACTGAGATCCAGAATGATGAAGCACTGGAAGGGTTGTCCGCGCTGATGAATCAAGTTGCAATGATTGAAGACCATGACGTGGATTATGACCCAAGCCTGTTGATCCAACCACTGGTAGAAGCCATCGATGAAGTACCTCCGACTTGGGATCCATCTAGTTTCTGTCTGTCTCTAGGCCTTAGCAGTAATTTCGAGTCTGTCATTTCTGAGTCTGTTGCTTTGCTTCCAGAAAAGTCTTTTGATGTAATTTCTTTCTCGATCAATAATATCAATAGTTCCGAGTACGTCGTCGCTACTTCTACTACTAATGATTTAGA
The DNA here is from genome assembly GCA_024586325.1 of Stellera chamaejasme. Classification (NCBI taxonomy): domain Eukaryota; kingdom Viridiplantae; phylum Streptophyta; class Magnoliopsida; order Malvales; family Thymelaeaceae; genus Stellera; species Stellera chamaejasme. The sequence continues at coordinate 21,985,485 of CM044984.1, read as the reverse complement.
CCCCAGGGAGTTTAACCAACAACCTAAGAACGCTCAACCAATAAAAGAGGAATTGGAATCATGAACTTAAATGATGAAACTGAACCTAAGTTTATTAACATTGGTGCAAAATTAAGCAAAGAAGAAAAAGATGGACTTGTTGCATTGTTAAAAGAATTTATGGATGTGTTTGCTTGGTCTTATAAAGATATGCCTGGCATTGATCCCGAGATAGCTCAACATCACATCCCGATACTACCTGATTGTAAGCCAGTCAAGCAGAAGCTCAGAAGAATCAAACCCGAGTGGTCAATGAAAGTCAAGGAAGAAGTGGAAAAACTCCTCAAGGCGGGCTTTATCACAGTAATCGAGTACCCCGAGTGGTTGGCAAATATAGTGCCAGTAGCGAAGAAAGACGGAAGAGTTCGTGTCTGCATCGACTTCAGACCCATCAATAAAGCAAGCCCGAAAGACGAATTCCCTTTACCCCATATCGATGTATTAGTTGACAACACGGCCGGTCATGCACTCACCGCATCATTCATGGACGGTTTCTCTGGATATAATCAGATTAAAATGGCCCCGGAAGACATGGCCAAAACATCATTCATCACTCCATGGGGGACATTCTGTTATAAAGTCATGCCGTTTGGGTTAAAAAATGCTGGAGCTACATATCAGCGGGCCGCGACAACTATACTACATGACATGATCCATAAAGATGTTGAGGTATATGTTGATGATATGATAGTCAAATCAAAGACAAGAGAAGGACACGTCCCGGCATTTCGACGTTTTTTTGAACGTATCCAGAAATACAACTTGCGTTTAAACCCTCAGAAGTGTGCTTTCGGTGTTACTAGTGGGAAATTGCTCGGATTTCTCATCACCCACAGAGGAATAGAGGTCGATCCCGAGAAAATTGAAGCGATACGAGGTATGGGTCCTCCCCGCACCGAGAAAGAAATCAGAGGCTTCCTAGGAAGAATTCAATATATTGCAAGATTCATTTCACAACTCACGGCCAGATGTGAACCAATTTTCAAGCTTCTTAGGAAAAGGAATGTCACCGAATGGAATGAAGATTGTCAAAAGGCATTTGATTCGATCCAGCATTACCTTGCCAATCCACCAATACTAATGCCGCCACTAGAAGGATGTCCGTTCTGTTATATCTCACGGTATTAGAAACCTCTGCTGGCACCATGCTAGCCTAGGCCATCCCTGGGATGAATAAAGAACAAGCCATATATTATCTGAGCAAGAAATTCCTTGAGTATGAAGTTAAATATCCACCCCTGGAGAAGACGTGCCTAGCCTTGGTATGGACATGTCGAAAGCTGAGGCACTATCTAACCTCTCAGGAAGTCATATTGATATCCAGAATGGATCCTCTTAAATACTTGTTAGACAAGCCATCCTTGAACCAACGAATGGCCCGATGGATCATGGTGCTTTCCGAGTTTGATATAAAATACTCTACGCAGAAATCAATCAAAGGGAGTGTTGTTGCAGAACATCTTGCTCATAACCCAATCTCGTCATCCGAAGAGACAGAATTACAATTCCCTGATGAAACAGTCGGCCAAGTGACGTCTACCGATGACAGTTGGGAAATTTTCTTTGATGGCGCGTCAAATCAGAAAGGCCATGGTGTTGGCGTTCTTTTGGTTGCTCCAGACGGGTCCCACACCCCGCTGTCCGTTAAATTGAATTTTGAATGCACTAATAATGTCGCGGAGTATGAGGCGCGTATCGTTGCGCTCGAGGCCGCGTTGGAATTGGGGGCAAAAGATATCAAGGTTAATGGAGATTCAGCACTCATAATTCGTCAGATTCAAAAGGAGTGGAAGACTAAAGACGAAAGGCTAATCATTTATAATGCTCATTTAGAGAAATTGGCGGCTAAATTTAGGAATGTAGAATTTGAATTCCTCCCTCGCGCCAAGAACCAGTTTGCAGATGCTCTAGCAACTCTTGCATCCATGATCGAAATCCCGACAGGTGTCAAAATGAGACCCCTCGTAGTGGAACAAAGAGACCGGCCCTCTTTCTGCTATAGCATAGACTTAGACCGTCCAATCGATGAAGATTCGTGGTACTCAGATATCGTCAAGTATCTGAGAGGGGAACCTCTTACTCTTAGCGATACAAGAACCACGATGAGGAGAGCCGCACAATATTTCCTCTCTGGAAACATCCTTTACAGAAGGTCATATGAAGGAGTCCACCTCCTTTGTGTTAATCGAGAACAGGCGAAACAGATAATGGATGAAATCCACCAGGGTTGTCAAGCTCCACACATGAATGGTTATATGATGGCAAAGAAAATCTTACGTCTTGGATACTATTGGCCTACTATGGAAGCAGATAGTGCGAGTATGTCGAGAAAGTGTCATCGATGCCAGATCCATGCGTAATGGCAACACCGCCCCCGGTGTCCCTTAATGTTTTGTCTTCACCATGGCCATTCTCTGCATGGGGTATTGATATCATCGGGAAAATAACTCCGAAAGCGTCAAACGGACATCAATACATTCTCGTAGCAATTGATTACTTCACGAAATGGGTGGAAGCTGCGTCATTTGCCACACTAGACGCCGTCAGGGTCGCCAAATTCATTGAAACCAACATTATCTGTCGATATGGGGTACCGAATGAGATTGTCTCGGACAACGGAGGTCATTTCAAGGATGCCGTCCTCCGGCTATTTGACAAATATCAAATCAACCATCACAAGTCCTCGCCATATCGCCCCCAGACAAACGGTGCTGTCGAAGCTGCGAATAAAACTCTCAAGAATATCCTCAGAAGAACCATTGAAAGTGCGAAATGTTGGCCGGAGAAATTACCTCTTGCGCTATGGGGATATCAGACGTCAATTAGAACGCCGACCGGGGCAACCCCGTTCTCTTTAGTTTATGGCATGGAAGCGGTCCTCCCGCTTGAGCTAGAAGTTCCGTCACTGAGAGTCTTAATGGAAAACCATGTCTCAGAAGTTGATTGGTTGAGATCTCGGTATGAGGAGTTAGCATTACTTGATGAAAAGAGACTTCGCGCACTCCAAAGATACCCAAGCGTATCGAAGAGAATCTCACGTGCATATAATAAGAAGGTTAAACCAAGAGGAATCAAAGTTGGAGACTTAGTCTTGAAGGAAATCAGAGCACCTATGCATAACCCGAGGGGAAAGTTCAAGCCTAATTGGAGTGGCCCATACTTAGTCAAAGAGATTTTGCCTGGTGGAGCGGCATACATTACGGACTTGGATGGTATTAGCTTTAGAGAACCGACCAACTTGGATCAATTAAAGAAGTACTATGTATGATGTTATGAGAAAAGACAACATTGTAAAATTTTGTTGCCAAATAAACTTATCTTTTGTTTCTCATATTAAAGCTAAGATAAAAATTCCTCGAGCGTTCTTAAGTTGGAAATTTAAAAACCCTAGGGACTAAACATTAGACAGTATGAATAGTGACCTTCTTTGGTACTCAAGAATGTCTTTTTCTCTTCGCGTCAAGTTGATGTCTCAAGTCACTCCTTTCGAAGTCGCGCCGCCTTCCTTTCTCTCGCCGATCCTCCATGACCTCAAGAGTCGCGTCCAAGTTGTCATCAACAACTTCGACTTCTCTGTTTCTGTCTCCCTGCACCACGCTCGAAAAAATCGCGAATTTCCTTCTGTTCAACAGCCTTAATCTCAGGTCTGGGGGCAAGCCTTTCACTTCCTCGCGTAAAACCTTGTACCTTACAATCTCCCTGTCTTTCACTTCTCGAGTCAACCAGTCGGAGTACTCCGTCGATTGGCTAAAATCAGGATCATCTCCAAAGAAGATCGGCAACGTCCGCAGGGTCCATAACTCGAAATCTTTCGCCAAGTGTTGGAAGAGGCAGGCTCAGGAAGGAAAGCGCGGCCGATCTCATTTGGAATAACTTGCGGTAGCCTCATTTGCCTGCGGATACGAGAAGGATAGTAGAAAGAAGTCTTATAAAAGCCGGGGAGGCACACCACCTGATATCCCGGAGATCGAGTCACCCACTGATCAATCTTCCACCATGGGCAAGTCCAGGTGATTTTATCGCAAGAAAGATGCATGAAAAAGGCGATCCATTTGGCCTTTGAATCTTGAGTAAGAACGATCCGCCGATTCCTGAATCCAACCGCAGAATAATTGGGTGTCGTAGGGTCCTCGATCAATCTCAGTTTTTCCATGAGCCACATCTAAACAAATTGAAGGGGGTTAGTCAAAAAAAGGGGGGTCGTTCTATATCAAGAATAACTCTTCAGAAAATTACCTGTAAAAGGAGAGGACTCCCTCTCAGCGGCATGCGAGGGTCAAAAAAATGATCATCCAAGCCGTTCAGCGTTTCACCTAGAATCAGGGGTATGATGGTCTTCCCATCCTGCATGTCGCGCGCCAATGAAGCTGCAAATACATGACCGAATCCTTCCTGAAGGACAAGTAAGTATCGACTTACAAGGACAAAGGCGAAAATCTCTCGCCGGGAATTTGACCAGACTTCGGTGTTGGAAGAAAACACCAGTTGAAGGAGCTTTTGCAAGTCGACAGCATTGCCGTCAAGTATTGAGGAAAGCTGGGCTATAGGGATAGACACCATGTCAGAGAAGGATCGCAGGTTCCCATCTGGCACCGCGATATGCTTCGTCACGCTCGTACCCAGTAATGCCCCAAATTCCTCGGGAGTTGGGCATAACTCTTCATGATTGTTACCAAGACGGAAGACATGGTCATTAGGATCCCAGAACTTCACAGCTGCCTGAAGCAAATTCATGTCCACTTTCACGCCTCGCAGAGAGGAGAGCATCTAGCCCGAATCGACCAAAATGGCGGCGCTCTCCTTTGGCCATAGAACGCATCACCGAATGGATACTATCATCAAGAGAACACATGAGGATGGAAGAGAAGAAAAAAGAGGACGAATATTTTTGTAAAGAAAGAATACGAGGAGAGTTGGAAGGAATAAAAGTGATGAATTGTGGTGATTATGTTCCAATTGAGCTTTATTTATAGACCTCATGTAAAACCAAAACCATTTGTAAAAAGGATTCAAGGTCCCATTAGGAATAGGACTTGCTTTATTCTTTTCCTAATTGGAATTGGAATTTAAAAAAGAGAGAGAGGAAGTAAAACGAAAAAATCAAAAAACAAAAAAGAAAAAATGATGAAAAGAAAGAGGACAACTTTTTTACGAAAAGTTGTGTGAATTGGACTTAACATTGAAAAATTGGAAAAATTACAAAAAAATGTGTTGCTTTAGGGAGTTCGGGCAATTTGAGCTCAAATGTTGAGATAGTGTTCAAATTAGGCACTTAGGCTCATCTCTAGAAAAGTTAGGCGCTTTGGCCTACACCTTGACAATTTTTAGCACTTCGACTCTATACTTCGATGATTTTGGCACTTAGGCCTCCGAATTTTGATAATCTCGGCACCTTGGCCCTCGTATTTCGATGATCTTGACATTTTGTCTTAGACGACCCTGGGTAATTATAGGCCCCGATTTAGGCGATTAGACTGCCTGGGTAATTATAGGCCCCGATTTAGGCGATTAGACTGCCTGGGTATTTAGACCCCATATTAGGTGATTAGACTGCCTGGGCAATTATAGGCCCTGATTTAGGCGATTAGACTGCCTGGGTATTTAGACCCCATATTAGGCGATTAGACTGCCTGGGTATATAGGCCCTGATTTAGGCGATTAGACTGCCTGGGTAATTATAGGCCCCGATTTAGGCGATTAGACTGCCTGGGTAATTATAGGCCCCGATTTAGGCGATTAGACTGCCTGGGTAATTATAGGCCCCGATTTAGGCGATTAGACTGTCTGGGCGTTCAGGCCCACTGACACTCGGACATCAGCTAACTTTACTGCAAATAAAAGTAAGCTGATGGGGGGCAAACTGTTAACAATCTTTTTTTAACATACTCTTGTTAAACTAACTAACCTAGGAGCTTGTTTTGGTTAATTTACAAATTATAGGGACTAAATTAGACTTTATGGGAACTTAGGATGGTGGGGTGTCATTTTACCCTTTCTACTTTGCTTCTTCTCCAAGAACTCTTCCCGGATGAGTTCTTCATGAATCTACCTCCGCCTTCTTCGCCTCCCACCTTCACCCAACCTCCTCAAACCCTAGCCTCCACCCTAACCCTAGCCTCCCTCACATCTCTATAAATACTCTCCCGGTAGACTTGTCACCGCGCGCCACCCGAACCCGGTTGCGAAGGCGGGGGCGCCGGGACGTCGGAAGCGGAAGCCGGAATGATACAGAATGGCAGGTCCATCGAGACCTGCCGCGCGTAGCGGACCCGAAAAGCGAAGCGATTGTGGAAGCAACCTGAAAATTTCATACATCTACTAAAATAAAATCCATGGTGAGTCTCGTCCCTCGGGAACGGACGAGCACATCACCATTACCATACATACAGTTCATGCACTAGCAACAAAGTAAGCCCCGCCCTCCGTGGACGAGTACTTACGCACACAACAAAGATACATACAGAATTCCCCGAACCTAGGGTTTCTAGCAAGCGCCAAGCGCTCGTAACATGCAATGTAATGAATATATACACACATATACAATCATCACAACAAATCGGAAGGTATGCACATGCGGCTACAGAGCCGGCCCTAGGCCTAAACATCAAAATACCTCGCGCGGGATTCAGGCCTAGTAGACAAAATCCCAGCCCGCAAGGTACCTGCTGCTCAACACAACCAAGGCAGAAGCCTCACGGAAACCTACATCGCTGGCTGCTTACCAGACCTACCTGAAATCCAAAAACAGAACCCAAAAAGGGTGAGTCCTCGAAAGGACCCGTAAGGGATTTGGGGTAAGATAAGCATAAGTAACCCTGCAAAACAGAAAGATAGCAATATACAGAATATATTCAACAGAGTACAGAATATCGTGCATATAAAGGAAACAGATCAGAATCCCGAAGGATGTGCGATTCTAAATCTCCATAAACCCTTATAACAAATCGGAACGACAGCCTCCCTCTAAGGGAGTCAGAAGCCGAAGCTATTACAGAAGCATGGTGCACCAGTGGGTAGCGAACCCCAACCGTCGTAGGGTTAATGACAAAGTATGCCACAAGGCATACACCTACAAACGTAGGGTTAATGCACAGGTATGCTACAAAGCATACACCTACAGATCACGTAACGTACCTTAAGGCACAAATTTCACCTACAGACTACAGAAATGCCTAAGCAAAATGAAATACTTGCAGAACAGAAAGTGCAACAAAACATATACCTATCTTACCAAAATAACAGAACCAAACCCTTACCTCACAAATCCAGAGTATTTGACAGATTCTGGACGATTTCCAAACCACGACCCGAAACCCGAAAACCTCTCTTTTTCTAACTTCCGGACCTCAGAATCTGTCAATTCAAGTTAAATTAGCAACCTTGCCAACCACACTACCAAACTACACCCCGACCCCAAAACCGAAAATCCGGCAGAATTTCGGTAGAATTCCAGATTTCCACAGAAACGTCAGAATTCAGAACCAACTTAGACAATGCAAGATTATACATTAACAAACATAATCCAACAAGCGTAATCGATCAAATCCAACCTTAAAACCCTTCATTACCCGACATTTTCCGATAAATCCGCATAATAGTAACTTTTCCATTTCTTACCCGAAATCAATGTTTCAAACATCAAACCACACCTAAATCCAACCCCAATACCACTTTAGCATCCAATTCAACCAACATCAAACCCCAACATGGAAAAAGAACCATTACAATAATTCGGTTCTATGCCAACATTTCACCCAACTTCCAATTCAATCCAAACAAGCTACCAAACAACCATTCTAATCACCAATTACACTTCTAAACCAAGAATGCTATCCAATTGCATCCAAAACAATCAAATTCAACATTGAACATCAACAAACACATTCGGCCAAAGGGGGTTTCCAACCCAACTTGTTTTCCATCAAATTGAATCCATACATAAGCTTAGAATCATGCTAGGATTAACATACTTGAAGCATGAATCAAGGAAACAAACACAAATCAATCCACATAACACAACAAATTCAGCAGAAATTCACCAGAAATTCATTCAAGAATTCAGCCAAAATGAGATTGTTCACCCGGGTTGTGTTTCCGACGATCCAACGTTATTTCCCTAATCCTTACCTACCCAACATCAACATATATGAACCACACAACGATCCAACGGTTCAATTTCTTCAAAACTTAGATCACAACTTCAAAATCTACTTTTCCTAACTTGATAAATAACCAACAGAATTGAACCATACCTCAGGCAGACGTAGTACTCGAGCTACTGATCAACTTCCCAGATGAACTCCCGGGCAAAGGAGCAACCTAGACCATGGATTTGAAGCTTGAAAGAAAGCAATAATGGTGGCTAGAGAGAGAGGGACGCATCGGCCAAAGGAAGGAAGAAGAAGAACGCATCCTTTTGTTTCATTTCTTCCAAATATTACTTCTTAAGTAATATTAGGTCATGTGCCAAGCACATGACTTGTTTTTATGACATCATCTTGATGTCACAACACCATCACATAAAAGACAAAGCTTCAAATGCCTCACCAAAATTTCAGCCAAGCCTCCAAGTGACACGTGTCACCACTCGGTTCGTCCCGAGCCCGAAAACTGCCCGAAACGGAAATTCCCGACCCAGAACATTTTTCTTCGCAGAGAAATGTAAAATATTCCCACGACTCCAAAACTGCAAACGGCTTCTCAAACTGAGGTCTCGGGAGCGCTACCGAGCCCGCTGTACGTCCCGAGACGACCCCGACAACCCCCCGGCGCCAGAAAAATATTTTCGGCGGAAACGTCCGGGGGACCCACACGACCTCAAATACGGAAGGGTTCGCCAAAATGATACTCGGATAGGGCTCGGGAGCCGCCTGAACGCCGAAAAACGTGACCCGCAGGCCAAAACCGGAGCCCCGGGTCACCCGGTCGCAACCCGCTCGGGGTGACCGTAACATCCTCCCCCCCTTAGAACTCTTGGTCCTCCAAGAGTAGCCTGAACCAACCATACAGGTGTCGCTACCAACCAGAATATAAAAAGAAATATTCTCCTTACTAAGAACAATCGGACCACCGTACTGGTGCGACGGGAGTGGTAGTTTAGACTACCATACAGAGCCTCACGGCGTCCCACCCTCCGGGTGCATCTTATTGCACCCCGAGTCAGTTGCCGGTATTTCTACCAGACAACCCTGCAGCATCAACCTAAATCTAACTGATCCTCAACAGGTTATCCTGGAAGACAACACATAAAACAGAAATAGTTGGGGGGGAAAAGACCAACCTAACAACTTACTCTAGAAACTCATGAGAACCGATAAAATTCGGGGTAACTTGCCCGCCTACCAAATCTTACTGTCCCTCTGATCGGTGCTACCTCCAGTCAAATTCTGTCACCAAACTCAGATTCCAGAGCCCTACGGCGGCGGTTCGTACAAGCAGTGATGCAGTCGTTCGCGGTTTTGATCCGCGCCTGTAACAATCTGATCTTCGCCGTAGTCTCCTCAAAAAGCTCGGGTCCCAGCTCAACCCTATCAGACGCATCTGTCCAACAGTATGGTGTCATACACCTCCTCTCGTACAACGTCTCATACGGTGCCATGCCAATCGTAGTCTGGAAGCTGTTGTTGTACGAGAACTCTATCAAAGGTAACTGCTGGTCCCAAACTCCTCCAAAATCCAAAGTACAGATTCGCAAAGATATCTTCCAAGATCGAATCACCCGCTCCGACCGCCCGTCGATGCAGTGGGTGATAAGCTGTACTCAGATGGGGTCGCGTGCCCAGTGCTTCATGAAAAGCACTCCAGAACCGTGCTGTAAAACGCAGATCACGGTCAGATACAATGGAGTCTGGTACTCCATGTAATCGCACAATCTCCCTGATGTAAAGCCAGGCAAGCTTCTCCAGAGGGTCTGCGGACCCGAATAAGCGAAAGTGTGCGCACTTTGTCAGCCGATCCACAATAACCCGAGATAACATCATGGCGAGACCGTGTCGGGCAAAGGCAAAGTCAGAAAGTCCATAGTAACATTGCCCCACTCCCGAACCGGAATGGGCAAAGTCTGCAGTGTCCCCGCAGGTTTCTGATGCTCAAACTGTTTGAGTGTGCCTCCTCTAAAATCTCATTCCAGAACTCCTGATCCTCTGGTACATAAAGGCGATCTCGGAAGTATAGCAATCCTTGCCTATACTGAAACGTCGGTAACAAATAAACCCTTATCTTCCCCAGATAACTTCTTCAACACCAGATCTCTACCTTGCGCTTCGCGCATCCTGTCAAGCCACTCAGAATGTATGATAAGTGTATACCCCTGAGCACGCTCCCGGAGCTGCCACCTGTGCCAAAGGCAAGTCGAATCTCTCTCCTCGGATCGGTACCCAACACCTCCTCCCTTAACCAACCCGGTATACTTCCTGCTTAGTACATCGACAACCGTGTTGCTCGTGCCAGAGATGTACTCGATACAACAACCATAGTCCTTAATGTATTCGAGCCATCTGCGCTGCCTCATGTTAAGCTCCTTCTGTGTAAACAGATATTTCAGACTCTCATGGTCGGTAAGAATCTGAAATTTATTACCAAACAGATATTGCTTCCAATGTTTCAGCGCAAAAATTACTATAGCCAACTCCAGATCATGTGTCAGTCAGTTCAGCTCATGCGGTCGCAGCTGCCTCGACCCATAAGCTACCACATTACACTCCTACACCAACACACACCCCAAACCGGACGTGGAAGCATCCGTATAAATCACATACGGTAAGCTCGGATCTGAAAGAGTCAGAATCGGAGAGTTAGTCAACTGCCGCTTCAACTCCTGAAAATTCTGCTCACACCTATCAGACCAGATATACGGTTGACCCTTCTTGGTCAACTGCGTAAGCGGAGATGCCAGAATAGAAAATCTCAGTACAAACCTCCGATAAAATCCTGCTAACCCCAAGAAGCTCCTGATCTCCCGTACCGTGGTAAGTTGTTTCCAATCCCGAACTGCCCTCACCTTCTCTGGATCCACAGACAGACCATGCTCAGAAATAATGTGTCCCAAGAAAGTGACTTCCCGAATCCAGAACTCACACTTTGAGAATTTAGCATAAAGCTGATGTTCCCAAAGTGTCTGCAGAACTACCCTCAGATGCTCCCGATGCGAATCCTCATTCCTAGAATATATCAGAATATTATCAATAAAAACCACCGGAAATGAGTCCAAGTAGGATCGGAACACCCGATGCATCAGATCCATGAGTGCCGCCAGAGCATTGGTCAGCCCGAATGGCATGACCGTAAACTCAAAGTGTCCATATCGGGTGCGGAAAGCGGTCTTAGGTATGTTCTCATCGTTCACCCTAAGCTGAAAGTACCCAGATCGGAGATCAATTTTCGAGAAAACTCTCGAACCCCGAAGTTGATCAAACAGATCGTCAATCCTCGGTAACGGATACTTATTCTTCAAAGTAAGAGCATTCAACCGACTATAATCAATGCAAAGTCGGAGCGTCCCATCTTTTTTCTTAACAAACAGAACCAGTGCACCCCCACGGTGAAGTGCTCGGTCGGATGAAACCCTTCTGCTGTAACTCCTCCAACTGTTTCTTCAACCCCTGCATCTCAGAAATAGGTATCCGATAAGGAGGAATAGATATCGGAGCAGTACCCGACTGCAGGTAGATCTCAAACACAATTTCCCGCTCTGGTGGTAATCCGGGCAACTCCTCCGGAAATACCTGCGAAAAAACTCGAACCACTGGTAAACCATCCAACTTTAACCTAGTACCAGCCTCAAACAGATCATAGCATTCCCCTACACCAACTTTCAACAGCTGATCCAGTATCTACAACTCCTTACTGTGCTGTGCGATAGTCAAACCAGTCGGAGCCGTGAGAGGTAGTACCTCTCCAGAAACCATAATGGTTCGGGTTGCACAATCAATGTGCACAGAATTCTTGAATAGCCAGTCCATCCCAAGAATAATATCATAGTTCGGCGTGTCTAAAACCAACAAATCCGATACCATCTGATGTCCGCCTACGTACATCGTACAACCCCGAACCATCTCATTGTAAAACAGAACCTGACTCCCAGCAGTTTTTACTAAGTACATTTGAGGCAAGGTACTAACAGACAGATACAGAGATGTAACACATTTCTGTGTTACAATGGAAATAAATGTTCCTGTATCCAATACTGCATGAACCGGTATCTCATTCAGAAATAAAGTACCCTGCAGAACTCCCTGCTGACTCGAGCCTCCCTGCTGGCTGGTACCTGACTGCTGACTAGGTCCTCCCTGATAACTAGGGCCTTCCCCCTCAAAATGGAAAACTCGGCCCACTCTGGGCTGTTGTGGTGGAGGGGGTGGCTGAAGCTGCTGTCGCTACTGAGGTCTCGGGCCACCCTGCTGAAACCCACGCCCTCACGGCGCGTTGGGCTGTGCCCGAGACTGTGAACGCTGATAACTGCCAAAACCCTGCCTTACGAGATGCAGGGCAATCCCGTACCCAGTGAGTGTCAGACCCGCAACGTAAACATCGGCCCTCCTGCCGGTAACAAAATCGACCGGGGTGATACCTACTACAAATCGGACAAGATCGTGCCGGTGGTGCTCCCCCTCTGCCTCTACTAGACTGTCCAGGCCTGTTCGGCCGTCCAGAAATCTGCCGGGGTCCCTGCTGTGTGGAGCCCCTCGTACTCCCCTGACCTCGCTGCGAGGTGAGGCGACTCTCAACCTCCTCTTCCATACCATGGTACTGCGGTACGTAGTAAACCAGCCGGTCAAACTCTCACTCAAACTCTGCAACAGTCCTGTCTTCTTGATGAAACTCATCAAACTGTGCCTGACGCAGATTCATGGCTACATCCCCGCTGCACTGCTGGTGGAAAATGTAGCCTCCCCCAGGAGTTTGTCAACTCCTGCAAACCAAGTCTCTACTACCTCTAGCCCTTCTCGATCATTGAACTCGGGGGTTCAAACTCTGAAACCTTTCCAGAAGTCTGACCTCGTCAGACAAGTGCCTCAGATCTCCCCATCGTTAATAGGACCGACGGGAAGTCTAGGTGTCGTAGTGACCATCCTCCTCGGAGTCACTCACTTACCAATCCCAAAACTATGGCGAGCAGTGGCTTAAGTCTCGCTATCACCACCTGATCAAAATGCCCTTACTGTGGCATAATCAAATCTTCCCCTGCCTATTGCCGCCCCTGAACCCGCTAGGCTGGCGGGTAATACCAAATCAGAGAGGGGTCCCTACGACCGCTAAACCTCGGGGGCGGTGAGTGTGGTTGTTCAGACCCTGGGTTACACTGAACCCGTATCCTATTCCACGGAGGTGTGGGATCCCAGTCCCGCCCCTCCGGTACCAAATCACGCTATTCGCGTGTAGTACACAATTCCTCAAACCAAGTCCAACAAAAAAAACAACTTATCCCAAACCAAATTTCCAAACCATATACCAACTCAACCCATAACCAACAGTTCAAACCCTATCTCTCGGAGGCGTGGGATTACAGTCCCCTCCCTCCGGTCGCAAACACGCTGTCTACGCGTGTTAACCAAACCCGAGACATTTCAGACCAAACAGAGTCCAGACAAATCGGTCACTCCTAATCCCTACGAAGCTAGCAGCAGCTTCCTAAGGCTCAGAGTGCAATGCAAGACTTGACACAGAAATTATTTCTCAGAATGATAAAATCATGTATTTCACAGAATCACAGAAGCAGTTCATGCTTATCTCACCAAATCTTTTCCTAACACACAAGTTTACGTACCCGGATCTTTTCCACAGTCCCTCGATTGTAATACTCTTACCAGAATCCAGAAATCCCAAGTTCCGAAATCTGCAACTATCAGGATAACTTGAAGGATCAACTTTGTTCCACAATTTTATTTTAAAGTGGTTCAAGTAAGGAGGTGGCCAATCTCCGTACCAAACCATTCTAAAATAAAATGTACAACCATAGTTGTCACTACAAGTCACCACTGATGACCAATATGGTCACTTACCTGCTCTGATACCAACTTGTCACCGCGCGCCACCCGAACCCGGTTGCGAAGGCGGGGGCGCCGGGACGTCGGAAGCGGAAGCCGGAATGATACAGAATGGCAGGTCCATCGAGACCTGCCGCGCGTAGCGGACCCGAAAAGCGAAGCGATTGTGGAAGCAACCTGAAAATTTCATACATCTACTAAAATAAAATTCTTGGTGAGTCTCGTCCCTTGGGAACGGACGAGCACATCACCATTACCATACATACAGTTCATGCACTAGCAACAAAGTAAGCCCCGCCCTCCGTGGACGAGTACTTACGCACACAACAAAGATACATACAGAATTCCCCGAACCTAGGGTTTCTAGCAAGCGCCAGGCGCTCAGAACATGCAACAGAACAGAATATATACACACATATACAATCATCACAACAAATCAGAAGGTATGCACATGCAGCTACAGAGCCGGCCCTAGGCCTAAACATCAAAATACCTCGCGCGGGATTCAGGCCTAGTAGACAAAATCCCAGCCCGCAAGGTACTGCTGCTGCTCAACACAACCAAGGCAGAAGCCTCACGGAAACCTACATCGCTGGCTGCTTACCAGACCTACCTGAAATCCAAAAACAGAACCCAAAAAGGGTGAGTCCTCGAAAGGACCCGTAAGGGATTTGGGGTAAGATAAGCATAAGTAACCCTGCAAAACAGAAAGATAGCAATATACATAATATATTCAACAGAGTACAGAATATCGTGCATATAAAGGAAACAGATCAGAATCCCGAAGGATGTGCGATTCTAAATCTCCATAAACCCTTATAACAAATCAGAACGACAGCCTCCCTCTAAGGGAGTCAGAAGCCGAAGCTATTACAGAAGCATGGTGCACCAGCTGGGTAGCGAACCCCAACCGTCCGTAGGGTTAACAGACAAAGTATGCCACAAGGCATACACCTACAAACGTAGGGTTAACAGACAGGGTATGCTACAAAGCATACACCTACAGATCACAGAACGTACCTTAAGGCACAAATTTCTGAAATACCTGCAATACAGAAGTGCAATAAAACATTTACCTATCTTACCAAAATAATCTCGAACCAAATCCTTACCTCACAAATCCAAACCCTATTTCCAGAGTATTTGACCGACGATTTCCAAACCACGACCCGAAACCCGAAAACCTCTCTTTTTCTAACTTCCGAACCTCGAATCACAATTCAAGTTAAATTAGCAACCTTGCCAACCACACTACCAAACTACACCCCGACCCCAAAACCGAAAATCCGCAGAATTTGGTAGAATTCCAATTTCCACGTAAACGCCGTAATTCGTAACCAACTTAGACAATGCAAGATTATACATTAACAAACATAATCCAACAAGCGTAATCGATCAAATCCAACCTTAAAACCCTTCATTACCCGACATTTTCCGATAAATCCGCATAATAGTAACTTTTCCATTTCTTACCCGAAATCAATGTTTCAAACATCAAACCACACCTAAATCCAACCCCAATACCACTTTAGCATCCAATTCAACCAACATCAAACCCCAACATGGAAAAAGAACCATTACAATAATTCGGTTCTATGCCAACATTTCACCCAACTTCCAATTCAATCCAAACAAGCTACCAAACAACCATTCTAATCACCAATTACACTTCTAAACCAAGAATGCTATCCAATTGCATCCAAAACAATCAAATTCAACATTGAACATCAACAAACATAATCGGCCAAAAGGGGGTTTCCAACCCAACTTGTTTTCCATCAAATTGAATCCATACATAAGCTTAGAATCATGCTAGGATTAACATACTTGAAGCATGAATCAAGGAAACAAACACAAATCAATCCACATAACACAACAAATTCAGCAAATTCACCGTAAATTCATTCAAGAATTCAGCCAAAATGAGATTGTTCACCCGGGTTGTGTTTCCGACGATCCAACGTTATTTCCCTAATCCTTACCTACCCAACATCAACATATATGAACCACACAACGATCCAACGGTTCAATTTCTTCAAAACTTAGATCACAACTTCAAAATCTACTTTTCCTAACTTGATAAATAACCAACAGAATTGAACCATACCTCAGGCAGACGTAGTACTCGAGCTACTGATCAACTTCCTAGATGAACTCCCGGGCAAAGGAGCAACCTAGACCATGGATTTGAAGCTTGAAAGAAAGCAATAATGGTGGCTAGAGAGAGAGGGACGCATCGGCCAAAGGAAGGAAGAAGAAGAACGCATCCTTTTGTTTCATTTCTTCCAAATATTACTTCTTAAGTAATATTAGGTCATGTGCCAAGCACATGACTTGTTTTTATGACATCATCTTGATGTCACAACACCATCACATAAAAGACAAAGCTTCAAATGCCTCACCAAAATTTCAGCCAAGCCTCCAAGTGACACGTGTCACCACTCGGTTCGTCCCGAGCCCGAAACTGCCCGAAACGGAAATTCCCGACCCAGAACATTTTTCTTCGCAGAGAAATGTAAAATATTCCCACGACTCCAAAACTGCAAACGGCTTCTCAAACTGAGGTCTCAGGAGCGCTACCGAGCCCGCTGTACGCCCCGAGACGACCCGACAACCCCGGCGCCGGAAAAATATTTTCGGCGGAAACGTCCGGGGGACCCACACGACCTCAAATACGGAAGGGTTCGCCAAAATGATACTCGGATAGGGCTCGGGAGCCGCCTGAACGCCGAAAAACGTGACCCGCAGGCCAAAACCGGAGCCCCGAGTCATCCGGTCGCAACCCGCTCGGGGTGACCGTAACAATGGTACACTACCCAAGCAATCGCGCCCTCGCGTTGCATCGTAATCATACGAGGCCTTTGGAGAGGTCTCATCCTTGTGGTCTCCAAGACGCCTTCGCAAGGTCTCATCCTTGTGGTCTCCAGTACCGCCTTCGCAAGGTCTCATCCTTGTGGTCTCCAGTATCGCCTGCGCGAGGTCTCGCCCTCGCGGGCCCCAAGTCTCGCATGGGCGATGTCTCACACTCACCTTTGCGTCTCTGGGGCCTTCGCGGGCTACCCTCGCAGTCTCAGGTCTCGCCTTTGTGATCTCACTCGCCTCCAAGGGTCTTACTCCCAGTCTCAGCTCGCCTTCGCGAGGACTCTCCTGCCTATGCTGGCCCCGCCCAGATAGGACTCTTACACCCAGGTTCGTGCAAACCTCACTCCTTATTTGGCTATATTCTATCTGGGCCTTCGCCCTTACAGGCCTTCGCCCGCCACTTGCTCCACTTGAGATTGACCACTTGGTCGTCTGACATCAACCGGCCAATAAGGAGGGCAGCACGAGCCCGGGAGATCTTCACTGATTTATACGCCGACATTCTCTCGACAAGTGAATCACCTAAGGCGGTTTGCTGAGATCTTCATCATCACAGCCGCCTTATCTCCAATCACCGACACGAGACTTATCTCAACACTGTCTAAAGGGCTTCAACCTGGGAGGCTCTTCTCCGGCATCACTCTATAAATAGGGTGATGTCCACCCTAAATCGGGTAAGCTACTACACGCCCCCCCCACTCCCCTCTTGCTACTTCTGAGCATTCTTCCTATCTTTTACAGATTACTCTGAATAGCAAGCTTGGAGTCTCAAGAACATCATCTTCTTCACCACATCAACTGAGAGTCCGGGCCTTCTTTAGGAACGAGACTATCAGTTTGGCGCCGTCTGTGGGAACGAAAGTTCTTACTATAAACCCATATTACAAACCACAAGCAATAAGTCATGCCAACCACCCGGAGTGCCAACAGAATGCGCCAAGGGAGGAGGAATCCTCCCGGGACGAGTACGAACAATGACCCACCATCGGAGCCATCCCCAAACCACGTTCCCCCACAACAGGGAGAACTCTCTATTCACTCAACGGAGGAGAGCTCCTCCCGCGCTAACCGTAACATGCCTCGTGAGCATAACACTCCACCTCCAAACACCCTCCAACGGGCTTGATCCGGCCGCCCTACAAACGATCACCGAGGCGGTTGCTTTCAACTTACGTGAAACTCTCGCCACCACTCTTCGGGCGTTTCGGATAGCGTTGAACGCTGCGAACTAATCAGCCAACGCCCAGCCTACTCCTCCTCGGCAAGTAAGTAACCCCGATCCTTCTTCGTCATTACTTATCGCGCTTACTAGACGATTAGAGGAAGTGGAAAAAGAGATGAAAGGGCCAGTGTCCATAATATCTCCAGGATGGGTCCGGACCACCTCTCGACTCCAACCTTTACTCGAGGGTTTTAGAAACCCCTCTTCCGGACTGGGCCACAGCCTAAGCCGGATGCTTATGATGGCCTGTCGCACTCGATATTCATCTCCAGCCACATGCTTCCGCAATGGCAATAGCAAGGGCCGACGACAACACGCTCGTAGAGCTTTCAGCTCCACACTTACCGGGGCCGCCGCCAACCGGTACACCACTCTCCGGGACAAACGGTTTGATTCCTTCGAGGAGCTATCCCGCAATTTCTCCAACCATTTTGTGGTATCCAAACCACCTCCTAAAACGGCAGGGCACCTTCTTAAGATACGGCGTAAAAGGATGAGCCCTCGAGAATATATTCAACGCCTGTGCCGAGTCTATCCAGTGTCCCTAACTGGGAGAAGAAGCTCGCCTGCTTGCGGCTATCCAAGGCCTCCGCTGGGAGTCCCTTTTCTTTGTGGATGTCCACACTAACCCGCCCACCAACATGGAACAATTCTTAAGTACAGCGTCGCGGTTCATGAATACGGAAGAGGTCACTCGACCACTCGCCAGAGCCGCCACGGCGGACGCCAAGGGACAACCCTCGCGACCGGACCCTAGGTCTCAAAGGCAGTACCCCACACCCCCCAGTAGGGAAAGGGCATACATTTCTCTTCCCCCGCTGAGGGAATCTCGTACCAACATCCTCCATGCCTTGGAACAAAAGAGGGCGGTCCCCACTTGGCCCCGCCCCCTCTCCCAGGAAATAACAAGGCAAAGCAACAAGTTTTGCCGCTACCACCGTGACAAAGGTCACGACACTGAGGACTGTTTGGAGCTCAAGCGTATGATTGGAGAAATGCTGGCTCAAGGCAAGCTCAGGGAGTACTTGCTCCAAACTGAGGAGGGCCGTAGAAGAGAAGGTGACCGTGAAGGGCGCCGACCAGAGGACCGCCGGCGGGGGCGCTCCCAACAAAACCCAGGTCAGGAGAATCTGGTTCAGGTCCCCCCGGCAAGGGGACATATCGGCGTAATCACACAGGGTGAAGGCGCTTCGGCAAGACGCCGTCATATGAGGCAGATCTACCAGATAGACCACTCCTCTACTCGCTTTTGCATCGCAGCGATGGCACCTCTCGTGGCAATACCGCACGCTGACCCCTTGGTTATCACCGCCCGTATTGCGGGATGGGACGTCGATAGAATCTACATGGATACGGGGGCGAATGCCAACGTGATCTACAAGCACACTGGTTGAGGCAAAGGTGCCTTTGTCACAAATTCAGCCCGCGAAGGGGGCCACCTTTGGAATAGGACGGGATGAAATCCCAACCTTGGGGTCGATCACCCTGCCCTACATGATGATGGGAACCACCAAGGAGAAAAAGCAGGTATGTCATTCGAGCTATGTGGACTTTATTGTCCTGGATCTCCTACGCCATATAACGCCATCATCGGGCGACATACTCAAACCGAGTTCCATGTCCGCCGTGATGTGCGAACTCGACCCTAGTTTTTCACATCGCGGCCGGGATGCCTATGTCTTTGTCAACTAGAATGTGGCCAGAGGCAATTATGTCTCGCCTCGCCGGCCCCCGCAGCCTTCCCGCCATCCGAGCCTAAGAGGAAGGCACCCGCAGAGGAAGCTAGTCCTGTGGGCGAAACTGCCCCTGACTTGTCCGGAACCTTTGAAGAAGTTGAGATCTCTCCCGGGAAGAAGTTCCGGGTGGGAAAGGACCTCGAGGAAAAAGATCAGCAGGCGCTCATCCATCTCCTCCATGCCAACAGTGATGTCTTCGCATGGAGCCCTGAGGACCTACCAGGAGTTGATCCCGCTGTTATTTCTCACAAGTTAAGTGTACTCCCCGGCTTTAGCCCGGTTAGACAGAAAACAAGGGGCATGGCCCTTGACCGTAAGTGACTTTGTACGCACTGAAGTGCAGAAATTGCTTAAGGCAAATATAATCAAGGAAGTTCACTACTCTGAATGGGTTGCGAATATTGTCCTCGCCGATAAAGAGGGCGGTCAGTGGCGACTTTGCGTGGACTACAAGGGGGTTAATAGGGCTTGCCCAAGGGACCCCTATCCTTTACCATCCATTGACCAATGGTTGACTCAACCGCTCATCACTCGGTTTTTTCTTTTCTCGATGCTTATAGCGGGTACCACCAAGTCTTTATGGACCCAGAGGACGCGGTAAAACCGCCTTTACTATCAAGCGAGGCCGTATATCATTATATCGTAATGCCCTTCGCTTAAAGAATGCGGGGCTACCTTCCAAAGGCTTGTAAATCAAGTCTTCGCAGGCCGATTGGCCGAAATCTTGAAGCTTATGTGGATGACATTGTAGTCAAAAGCAAGGCCGTCTCAACCCATCTCACAGACTTGAAGGAAACATTCGACAACTTCCGCAAATACAATATGCGATTAAATCCAAAGAAGTGTATCTTCGGCGTGGGCGAAGGGAAGTTCCTGGGATACCAAATCTCCAAAGGAGGAATCCATGCAAATCCCAAAAAGATTGAGGCAATCACCACCTTGCGCACCCCTGTGGGGCTCAAGGAAGTCCAACAGGGCAGAAAGCTAGTGGCCTTGGGACGATTCGCCTCTAAACTAAGTGATCGCTGCAAACCTTTCTTCGATCAGATTCGCAAGAAAAAGCTTGCAAATGGACGGAGGAGTGTCGGGAGGCATATGCCTCCATCAAACGACACCTGCAAGAACTACCGGCACTCAAGTGCCCTAGGCCAGCGATGACCTGGTCCTTTACCTCGCCACCTCGTAAAGAAGTGTCGCTCTGTCCTTATTAAGGAAGAAGCCGCCAAGCAATGGCCGGTCTATTACACCAGCCACACTCTCCAAGATACGTAAACAAGGTATCCTCCTCCAAAAGGCTATATTGTCCCTTGTATATGCAGCAAGGAAGCTCAAGCCCTATTTCCAAGGGCACACCATTATAGTCCGAACGGACTTGCCAATTCAGACATCCTAAGGCGCCCGAACACTCAGGGCGCCGCCAAGTGGTGCATCGAACTTGGCGGCTTTAACATCAATTATGAGCCCAGAAGGCAATTAAGGGCCAGGCCCTCGCCGACTTTATTGCGGAATTCTCAAATGCTGATGTACTCTCGGCCCTCGAGCAGGCTCCCACACTTCGTCCCACTCCGCCCGAATGGGACTTATTTGTGGATGGCTCATCCAAACTTGAATCCCCCGCAGGGGGTGTGTATCTACGTGGACCCCTAGGTATGGAAGTATTCCTTCGTGTCTCTTTTCAATTTCAAGTAACTAACAATGTTGCGTAATATGAGGCCCTCGTCGCCGGGCTGAAACTCGCCACAAGGGCAGGCATTCGCCGCCTCCATGTCCACAATGACTCGCACTGGTGATTCACTGTGTTCAAGGGTGCGCCGAGTGCAAGGACGCCACCCTGATCAAATACCTTAAGTTGGTAAACACCCTACGAACCGACTTTGAAGAAGTCATCTTTATACATATTCCTCGTTCTGAGAACACTACAGCAGACATGCTATCAAAGGGAAAGACTCCTCTACCACAACCACTCGACTAGTCCTTCCATCACGGAAGGTATTGATATTGCCTCTCTAGCAACGCATGATCCACCACAGATCGGAGAAACTCCTATCATTGCCGCGCTAAAAGCCAGCACCACAGATCCCCAGTGTTCGCAAGCAAGCCCTCCGCTTCGTCCTCATTGATGACCAATTATGGCATCGCGGGTTTGCGGCGCCTACAACGGTGCCTTAGCACCCTTGAAGGGCGCTCTGTCTTGGACACTCTCCACCAAGGCAATTGTGGCGCTCACATCGCTGCGGAGGCGCTTGCCCACAAAGCCCTTCGTCAAGGGTACTACTGGCCTACCTTGAAAAAGGACGCCGCTGCACTGGTCAAAACGTGCCACCAAGCAAATCAATTCTCGCGTCCAGCGGCTACCATCTACGGATTCTCCAAAGATCGACAAATCCAAAGGTTTTCGCCTGTGGGGCCTCGACCTCATTGGTCCAATGCCGAACGCTCCAGGTCAGTACCGCTTCTGTGTTGTAGCAGTTGATTATTTTTCTAAATGGGTCGAGGTAGAACCCCTGGTCTCCATCACTTCCGCCAAGATTATCAAGTTTCTTTGGAAGAATCTTGTCTGCCGGTATGGCAGCCCTCGTGCTATTATTACGTATAATGGCACTCAGTTCGCCACCACAAAGTGTCCAACAATGGGCACAGGACAATAATGTCCGCATGCTTTTGCCCCGGTGGCGCACCCCGCCTAATGGGCAGGTTGAGGTCACCAACCGAACCTCAAGGAAGGCCTCAAGAAACGCCCGGAAGGGGCCAAGGGCCGCTGGGTAGATGAACTCCCAAGTGTCTTATGGGACTATCGCACCACAACACGAACCCCCACAGAGAGACGCCTTTCTCTCTAGTATACGGCATGATGCGCTCCTGCCTATTGAGGTAGACCTCCCTACAATCCGTATGATCAACTTCACCGACGAAGCCAATGCTCAAGGGCTCCGTGCTAAACTCGACTTAATCGAAGAATTGCGCCAAGGTGCTCGCCGCATGACCGCCCTCAAACAGAGGCTCGGTCTTCACCATAATTCCCGGTAAAACCCAAGGCACCGCAACAAGGAGGCCTTGCCTTACTTAAATCGGCCCTCACCGCCGCGACCCCAAGCTGTGGTGTCCTGCGACCCAACCGGGACGGGCCTTATATTGTTCATAAACAAGTCCGCCTGTGAGTCTATGAACTACAAGACCATGATGGTCGCCTGCTCCCCGCAACTTTCATGCGGATGACTTGCGCCCATATTACGTGTAAGTCCTTAGTCTCACAAATTCAATAAAATACATATGTATTTCCTCCTGTCTTACAGCTTACATGGCATTTCGAAGGCCCTCTTCATCGCCCTCTGTACCCGGCCGGTCGATCAAGGCTACTGCCTGAGTTATGGCATCGACCTTGTCGTCTCACTTCTCCACACAGTGGTTGCGGGTCTCATTCCCCAACCGACCTTCAACTCGCCCGCCCCAAGGGTAATCCCCTTGCGCTGCGGAAGGGTAACCCCCTTTTGGCTCCTTCAGGAAGGTCTATGTGTAAGTCGTCCTCGCACGCCACAGCAGACCTTCTGCCCGGACTTCTCCACACAGGTGGTTGCGGGTCTCATTCCCCACCCGACCTTCAACTCGCCCCGCCCCAAGGGTAATCCCCTTGCGCTGCGGAAGGTTAACCCCTTTTTTTTGGCTCCTTGAGGAATGTCTATGTGTAATTCGTCCTCGCACGCCACAGACCTTCCGCCCGGACTTCTCCACACAGTGGTTGCGGGTCTCATTCCCAACCGACCTTCAACTCGCCCGCCCCAAGGGTAATCCTTGCGCTGCGGAAGGGTAACCCCTTTTGGCTCCCTCAGGAAGGTCTATGTGTAAGTCGTCAGCGCACGCCACAGCAGACCGTCTGCCCGGACTCCTCCACACAGGCGGTTGCGGTTCTCATTCCCCAACCGCCCTTCATCTCGCCCCGCCCCAAGGGTAATCCCCTTGCGCTGCGGAAGGGTAACCCCCTTTTGGCTCCTTCAGGAAGGTCTATGTGTAAGTCGTCCTCGCACGCCACAGCAGACCTTCCGCTCGGACTGCTCCACACAGGTGGTTGCGGGTCCCATTCCCCAACTGACCTTCAACTCGCCCCGCCCCAAGGGTAATCCCCTTGCGCTGCGGAAGGGTAACCCCCTTTTGGCTCCTTCAGGAAGGTCTATGTGTAAGTCGTCCTCGCACGCCACAGCAGACCTTCCGCTCGGACTTCTCCACACAGTGGTTGCGGGTCTCATTCCCAACCGACCTTCAACTCGCCCGCCCCAAGGGTAATCCTTGCGCCGCGGAAGGGTAACCCCTTTTTTGGCTCCTTCAGAAGGTCTATGTGTAAGTCGCCCTCGCACGCCACAGCAGACCTTCCGCCGGACTTCTCCACACAGTGGTTGCGGGTCTCATTCCCCAACCGACCTTCAACTCGCCCCGCCCCAAGGGTAATCCCCTTGCGCCGCGGAAGGGTAACCCCCTTTTGGCTCCTTCAGGAAGGTCTATGTGTAAGTCGTCCTCGCACGCCACAGCAGACCTTCCACAAGGGCTCCCAAACACAGCAGTGGGTCTTACCCCCGTAACCTCGATGGTTCTCCACTTGTCTCAACAAGCGTCCCATCGCCTTTGCCAAACACGCGACTTCGTGCTCCGTAAGCCGAGCCTTTTTTACCGCATGCTTATCGTATAAATGATGGGCAACCACAGGGGTCTTCTACTTGGTACACCGTCCACTACCCAAGGGCTTACTCCTAAACAGCCCCCGAACTTATCTCAAAAAGTGGTCTCCATCACAGTGGCTCAACAAGTAAACCCACAAGTCATTTGGAATGACTCATGTGGCTCCGCCATTACGGATCTTGAGTGCCTCGTCACTATAAACTTAAAACTGAGTCTCCAGCTCCTTGATAAGTAGTCCCTGTGGCTTCGCCTTCGCGACCCCGAAGGACATCTCTCCATAAGACAGGACTTAGCCTATGGTTATTAAACTAAGCTAACGTACCCTACAGGGCTATCGCGAGTTAAAGCGAATCTACAAAACAGTGAAGGTAAAAGGAAGTTTTACTTCATCTATTGTTCCCAAAAAGTGGGTGAATGCAGGTTTTTATACAAAATAGGGGGGGCATCCACATGTTGGAGCCTCCACCCTAGTCCAGAAGGGCATACTGTGCATCGCCCATCTTCCTTCCCCGCTCCCCATCAAGGCGCGCCTACCGTTGGCTCATTGGTGTTGGCAGCATCCAGGATCCCAAGATCTAGAGATGGAAACGCCTTCTCCACTTGGAAGCGGCATCGCAGCCAGCCCTCCTCATAGGCCTGCGCCCCGCTTCGCCTGTGGCTTGATCTCGCCAAGTTTCTCCACCGCCGAGGCATCCGCTCGTGGATGGGCACCTTGATGGAGGAAGAGGACTCAGGATCCTCACCTTCAAAGGAGGGAAGGCCCAAAGCCTTCTCCATCTCCCACACTGAGGCCATTGCCTTCTCCAGGTCAGTGGCGACCTCCAGGCGTGCCTTCAGGGCAACCTCAGCAGCAAGCCTGCCCTCCTCCACCTTCTTCTCCGCCAGTTGAGCCTGGACAATAGCTTGGCGCCGCGCCTCCTCCTGCGGCCTCGCCGCTCAACTTTGGCCTTCGCCTCTGCAAGTGCAGTTTTGGTTTCTGCCTCCAATGAAAGGAGGGACTCCTTCAAGACAGCATTTTAAAGCTGCTTGTCTTCCAGCATTGCTACCTTCTGAAGGAAGCGTTGCTTCTCAACATCAAGCAAGCAGGCCTGCTCCCACCGGTATCGCATGCCGTGCGCCGCTCTTGGTTGCCATAATCGCACCAACTCTCTAGTTGGGCCACACGCTTGGCATGCTCCTCTTTGAGCTCCTCCTACCTCTTTTTTGAGGACTCCAGCTCTCTCCGGAGAGAAGGAATCTCTGTTATCTGGGAGTCGTCCCGCTTATTGGCATTCTTCAGGACGTCATGCCATTGCTCAGCAGCAGCATGACCTTTGACACCGCCGCATCCCAATGCTATTAAAGCGAAATGTAAAAGGCTAGACTAAACTTATACATAAAGACCAAGCTGTCTTACTCGCAGACTTTGTTGAGCTGCCTCCCTCATGAATTCAGCAGGGAGTCCAGTTCTCCGCTCGGTCACCTCCTGTCATAGGGGGTGCGCAGCCCTCCAGCAGGATTGGAGGGTTTGCTCCTCCCCGCAGCAGTGAACTGCTATTCCTCGTGAGGAAGACCGGATCCCATGCATCTTTCAGAGCCTCCCTTGCTCCTCGTACACCCCGAGTCCGGTCTCGGTGCCTCTGACTCTCGTGAGGTCTGGCTCTCGACCACTTGGGACCGACTTGGCAGCAACGCGCCTCCGCTCCAAATAGTGAGACCAGACTCCGGTTTTCTCAAGGACCTCGCTCCTGGTCCCCAAATCGGCAGGGATCTCTGTAGGGACCCCTTGGTCCACAAGAGCCTCACAGGACCGGCCCTTGGCCTCAAGGGCCCGCGCCTACAAAGAACGGGCATCAAGCAACTAGGAAGCAGAAGTATGAACTCAAAAACAAAGAAAATACTCTCAAAGTCAAAAAGACTTACCGGCAGAAGGACGCCCCCATCCACTGACTTCCAGCTGGCTGCTGGAAGGTTGGGCAATCTCCCAACCACTTGTCCTCGCAGAGGACCGTGTTACCAGACCCCCTTCCTCCGGGGCCTCACTATTAGAAGAGGAAGAAGTCTCCTCAACCACCAGGATCCTCTTCCCCTGTGTTGCAGGGGCCCCCTCCCGAAGGGGCCTCTACAGGATCCTCCCCGGAAGGGATGGCTGCAGTGATCTCCCCCCCTACATTAGTGGTCACCGCCTCCTCCATGGGAATGACTGGTACCTCCCGCTGGCCAGGACTCCCAATGGCCTTTGCAGCCTGGTTGCCCCTCCTTCTCATAGAGATCAGGATGTTGGCCGCTGACATCTTACCCTTGGGAGGAGGCACTCTTCCTCTGGTAATGATCTCTGCCGCGACCACATGACCGGGCAAGTCTTCACCTTGAATTGGTGAAGGGCTCGCGAAGAGCCCAGATACAAAGGCCTCAGCAGCGGCCTCCTCAGAAGAAATAGGCTGCACCACTGAGATGGGCACAGCCTCTATGGGAGCAGCGCTATCTGCTCGCGCTCCTTCTGGGCCCTCTGCAGAAGGCACGACCTCTTCAACAGTGAGAGGCACTTCAAACTCCACCCTTCTGGCTTCTTCAGCCAGGGGCTCCCCACTGGAAACTTCTTCCCCAAAGAGCTCCCCTGGCCTCTTCAGCTGAAATGGCTGGAGTAGGACCCTCTTCCCCAGCAGGCTCCCTGGCCTCTTCAGTTAAAATAACTGGAGTAGGCCCCTCTGCTCCAGCAGGATTCTCAGCCTCCCCAGCCGGCCCTTCAGCCAGGGTCCCCTCAGTACCGGCAGGGGCTCTCTCTTCTTCAGGCTGCGTGGCAGCCACTTTCCTCTTTTTCTTCTCCGGCTGAGAAGCCATCGAAGGCTTGATACCAGCCCTCTTTTTGGACAGTTTGGGGACAATGGGTCCCAACACCTTGACCGCCATGACAGGGGCATCTTCCTCAAGTGCACATGCCGGAGTGCACTCGTTGGGCGATGCGCATGGATGCTTTCTTACCCTGGGCTTCGCCAGACTCTGCAACGGCATCTGCAGACAAAGAGGGACTTCAGACCAGGTTCTACCAGACCTCTTACAAATTTACAGTATATTAGTATGTATGCGCAGCGTACCTTTGGGCGCCGCTAGGGCAGCGAAGAAAGAATCTATCATTGTCCCACGGTGGACGGGAGCCCATCCCTCGTATGGCGGGGGCATCCGGGGGTCCAGCACGAAACCCGTGCTAATCCCAGCCCACCTTAGGGTGGTCTCGTCCAGTTGGGCAGCCGAGAAGGGGAAGAACGCCTCGCACGCGCTCCTCGAAAGGACATCGTCTAACCACCCCAGTAGTTGAACGTATGCCTGCCACCGCACTCCCCGTAAGTCAGCACAGGCCTCCGCGCAATGCTTTGCACGGATTGTCGCGTCCTCGCCACGGGAAAGTCCCATGTGCCTTCGCGGCAAGAATAAAAAGGATCCGTGCCAGTTGTGGTAGGATCGGGTCTCAGCGGTGAAGGAGATGGAGTGGTTACCTCGAACATTTATGGGAGTGACGTGAAGAACGCACCCCCACTCCTCGGCTCCAACCGATAGAAACGGTTGAACACATCGGCGAATGGCTTCACGCCGGCCATGTGGCGGCGACAATAAAGCCCGCAATACTCGGGAAAGTATTGGGCGCCAAGCGAGTTGAGGCATTCCCCAATCAGCACAAAGATCTTGCACCAGTTGCGGAAAGGGGTACCGTAATCCCGCCGCAAGGTGCGCCGTGTACAGGCACAGCACCCGGTTCTCCTTGTTATCCTCGGTAACGGGCCAACCCATCGCCCGACAAACACCCGCACGGGACGCATATACCGGCGTTTTCTCCACGGGCCGAAGGCCCCCACCATTTCTGGTGAATTCTCTCGAACTTCACCGTGGTCTTCTCGAGAGGAGCGACCACCGGGCGAACAGCTTCCTTGGAATCCATCTCTACAAAAAGAAGAACAGACAGGCATATAAATCAAACAGCCCAGCAAAGGCATTTCGTCAAGCGCTCAGTGCGCTCAGAGAACTTGAAGCACTCAGTGTGCGGGAAGAAAAAACTTACCTGATTTGTTAAACAGTGAGCAAGAACGGACGGAGCGGTTGGCAAATGAACAGTTGACCGGCGGAATCTCAAATGAAAAGGAGGAACCACCGCAAATCACCTCTCAACTGCCGATGAAATAGCCAAGAAACGCAAGAATACGAAAGGGTTACTCAGAACAGAGCGAACAAATGCAAGAGTAGAGAAGAAAGGTTTCAATCTTCTCGGGTACGCTTTTATAAGCCCGCCAAAATGAAAAAGCGCTTTTTAAGCGTGAATGACTCCTGAGGCGCCACGTGCCAGCATCCAGCGGTTATCAAACCTCTCCCCTGCCGTACAAAAAGAAGAAACGCTTTTACAAAGCGTAATCGACCCCTACGGCGCCACGTGTTGCGTCCCATAACGGTCAGTAAACCTCTCCTCTTCCTTTATCTCTCCTGCATTAAATGTTGAAGGGACTCTTCGCTGCCTTCACAATCAAACGGTCCGCAAACGGCCCAAGCGCCTTCGCCAACTCCAAAGACTTGGAATTTGAGCAGTACGGGACCCCGCCCATACTCGCCCTCGGGAGGAGGCATCTTGGTACACTACCCAAGCAAATGCCCCCTCCTCAAAACTCACAAGGATCATGAAGGATCCAACACGAAATATCAGACCATAAAAGGTCATCACGCTCCACACAAACTCAGTTACGTGATCTCACGCCTCAACATGGTATCTTCAAACAAGATCTTCAACACGAGTAAAGGGTCGTGAAGGATCCAACACAAACTATCAGATTATAAAAGATCTTCACTTATGACTACTACATCGGTCCTCGGCAAAGTACTTTCAAAAACGGAGTACGGGACCCCGCCCATACTCCGCTCTCGGGAGGAGGCATCTTGGTACACTACCCAAGCAATCGCGCCCTCGCGTTGCATCGAATCATACGAGGCCTTTGGAGAGGTCTCATCCTTGTGGTCTCCAGATCGCCTTCGCAAGGTCTCATCCTTGTGGTCTCGATGTCGCCTTCGCAAGGTCTCATCCTTGTGGTCTCCAAGATGCGCTGCGCGAGGTCTCGCCTCGCGGGCCCCAAGTCTCGCATGGGCGATGTCTCACACTCACCTTTGCGTCTCTGGGGCCTTCGCGGGCTACCCTCGCGATCTCGAGTCTCGCCTTTGTGATCTCACTCGCCTCCAAGGGTCTTACTCCCGGTCTCGGCTCGCCTTCGCGAGACTCTCTGCCTATGCTGGCCCCGCCTGAATAGGACTCTTACACCAGTTCGTGCAAACCTCACTCCTTATTTGGCTATATTCTATCTGGGCCTTCGCCCTTACAGCCTTCGCCCGCCACTTGCTCCACTTGGAGATTGACCACTTGGTCGTCGACATCAACCGGCCAATAAGGAGGGCAGCACGAGCACAGGAGATCTTCACCAGATTTATACGCCGGACATTCTCGACAAGTGAATCACCTAAGGCGGTTTGCTGAGATCTTCATCATCACAGCCGCCTTATCTCCAATCGATCGACACGAGACTTATCTCAACAGCTGTCTAAAGGGCTTCAACTAGGGGAGGCTCTTCTCCTGGCATAACTCTATAAATAGGGTGATGTCCACCCTAAATCGGGTAAGCTACTACACGCCCCCCCCACTCACCTCTTGCTACTTCTGAGCATTCTTCCTATCTTTTACAGATTACTCAAAGAAGCTTGGAGTCTCAAGAACATCATCTTCTTCACCACATCAACCGAGAGTCCGGGCCTTCTTTAGGAGAGACTATCGCTTAATAAAGTCCCTAACTTCACTTTTGCGTTTTTACAAGTTTAACAAGTTTTAACTTTGTTTTCTTACGAAAGGTCACGGACGAGTTGTTTGTTTTGTTTTCTTCATGATTCCTAATTCTCTTTTTCCAATTTTGTTCATAATCTATTTGTTTGTTATAATAATTAATTCTAACCATTTTTTTAATTTAACTATTATCCTTTTCTTAAATATTCATGAAAAATTTCCTAAAAATATATTGATTGTGGTTTTATTTATTTATTTGACATTGATCATTCTTCATTATTTTTGCTAACATTCTCATCTCTCATTATTTTCATTTACATCATCATAATAATTATAAGTTTTTGTTATTATAATTGAACTAATTCTAGAATTTTCATTTTGGTTCTTTCAGAGTTTGACTCGGTTTTTTTTGAACTCCTCGGAAAAGGCAACAAAAAATACCAAGGCATCGAGGCAAGTGGACCGCCGCCAACATCCAAGCAATTCGACCGCTATCTTCAACAACAGATCGAGGCAACTTGACCGTCTCCAACATCCAGGCAATTCGACCGCCGCTTCACCGATTTGACAGGTACGCTTTCTAACCCCGAGTTCTCCCGGTCCAACGGGAGCGAACTACGTGGGCTTTGATCCCGATTCATACGGTACGAGGCGCTTTGGAAGCCCATAATCCGTGTCCAAGTCCAATTAACTAAAATTAACCCATTGTTTGAAATAAAAAAATAATCATTTTGCATTAATTAATTTATGGGAATCGGCTTTTATTTTGTTTTAAAAATTATTTTCAGACAAATTGGGTGCCTAACACCTTCCCAATTTGTACCCAATCCCCGGACTTAAAATCTCTGGTTTTCGCAGAATTGCCTTTTCTAAATTTCGGAGTCAAAAATTGGGTTTTTTCCTTAATTTCCCATTTTCTAAAAAATAAAGGTGGCGACTCCCTCGTTTTCCCCAAAATTGGCGGAAAAGCCCCCGACGAGCGGCCCTCCCGCTCACAGGAGCTCCTCATTCTAGAAAATGGTTCTTATATGGAGGTTTTAGTAACCATTCTTACACTTATTAAGACTATATTCAAGGTCCAAAAGTGTCCATGTAAAATTGAAGGTCCAAAAGTGTGCCCATGTAAAATTGAAGGTCCAAAAGTGTGCCTATGTCTATATCAAGGTATGTTCGGGAACGTTTGGGACTTAAAACAAAATATGATTTGCCGAAGACACATTTTAGGCTCTACCAATGTCTCTAAGACCAAATGGAGGACCCAAAGCATGACTATGTAAAAGTCAAGACCCAAATGTTTCCATTGTCATAGTTGGGAACTCAAAGTGTGACTATGTAAAAGTCAAGGGCCCAAAATGTTTTCATTGTTAAAGTTTGAAGACCCAAAATGTGACTATGTAAAAGTCAAGGCCCAAAATGTGACATTGATGCACACAGAGATCCCAAAATGTGACATTGTAAAATAAAAATAAAAGTCACTAGTGCACCAATGTGTTATCACCAAAATACCTACAAAAGCCATCGATGTGTTCTTGATGCAGTTTAGGGTCTTCTCATGCATCATTGACGTAGTTTACGGTTTCCATATGTGTCATTGACGTAATTTAGGGGTGGTGGCAGATCTGTGTGGCAGCCATCACCGTCCTCCTGTGCTATCGTGTTCTGATGTTATCGGGCGCCATTGCAATCCGTGTAAAGTATGACGGACTTGGAAACCAAATGGGGAAATAAAGGGGGCCCTCTGTCTGGTATTAGTGGATATTGGGAACGTGAGATGACAAAGCACAATGAGAATTTTAGTCAATAGTTACCTTGAAAGGTCTGAATGATTAGTGCTTTTATAGTCCATGGTCATAGAGTGGTAATATTGTAATATCCCAATATAGAATGACGGCGTGTTAGAGGACACGTGCCCTTAATAGGTTCGGGTATGTACGGTCTGACAATGTCTTTAATATGGTCGGATGAGCAAACAGAATTTGCTCTTTTCTAAATCAAAAGTCGACTAAATTTGTTAATACCTGAAATTCAAACACCGTAAAGCACCGTAGATCTACTCCTCGGGCTTCTTATCAGATGAGCCTGAAAAGGTGAACAGACTAAGGGTGAGTACTCGATGAGAACTCAGTAAGGGTTAGGCATAGGGTAGGGTTTCTGAAGTTTGAAGCATACTGAACTAACAATACCTGCACCAAAAATACAGATACAAACAGATAATAATAATAACAATATCAGTGGTCAGACAGATTCGGTAGACCTCTGAGGCTCTTAGCCTTACGAAGAGGTTTTGAATATCGAGGCTTGGTACCAACCCGGGTCCGGAATTCCCACTGCCGAATGTAATGCATTCGGATAACAGATACAGAAGGAAACTTGTCAAGCAAGTTATCCTGAAGCAGATAACAAAATCCATACATATACCTAACCTATGCCATAAGCTAAGTTCAGAAATGTCGAGGCTAGAGGGAGCTGAAGGTCGCATCGCAATACTAAAAGTGTGAGGGTGTGGAAAACCCTTGGTGAAAGCGAAGCTTTTCCTGGCGAAGGCGAAACCTCTCAGAACAAATGCGAGGACTCCCATATTGAATGCAGAGCCTCTCGGAGCGAACGCGAAGCCTCCCAGAGCTAATGCGAGGCCCGGGTGAAGGCGAAGTCCTCTCGGGACGAAACCTCCAGGCGAATGCGAAGACTCCAGGGTGAAGCTGCCCATGGAATCCTCCAAAGATGAAACGCCAATAGAAGGCCTCGATTCATGCAAAGTCTCTTCTCATATTCATGTGAAGTCTCTAATCAGATTCGTGCGAAGCTCCTTCTCAGATTCATGCGAAGCTCCTTTCCCAGATCGGCGATGGCCCTCAGACACACCCTTTAGCCAAATTTAGCCCCAATTTACCCTGATATGCATATTATAGGAATCCCATAATGCAAAATCACGAAAAACACTGAACCCTTACCTTATTCACTGAAGATTTCCACGCAACCCATTCATTCCACTCAAAAGGAGGCAACGTAATTCATGAAACCGCGGCAGAGAGAAGTATCCGCGATACCGATTCCTGCAAACTTTCAATCCTTTCTCTCTTCACAACTGATCAATAGAGCATGCAATACGAATTCTGATCCGTACGAAGCGTATAATTCTACACTGTGAACAACATATATCATTACCTCAGAGTATGTACCAATATTGTCGAAGATCACTTGAGCTTCAAATCTTGAGTTTTCACGGAGAGGTAGACGAGAGAAAGAGGAAGATGTTGAAATGAAAAACGTTTGCTCCTTTCATTTCTCTCTCTCCTTTTATCCCAAGTGATAGACCTCTCTTACCTTAAGGAAGAGAAAACCTCTCAAATTTTCCACATTTACAATTTGGTCCTCCAAACTTTGCAAAGTTACAATTTAGTCCAACCGCAATTTGCATAACTTCCCAACGGAATTTCCAACTGAACTGAAACTCTAATACTAACTTCGGGACTTCATGACATACAAAAAACATGTTCAAATTTAAGTCCCGCTATATGCGTAAATCAGAAAACATATCGTAAATCGTACGGAAACTACCTCGAAAGTCGTCCGACACATAGCGTCAGAACACAACCAAAGTCGTTATATTGCTTTTAATAAGAATTGGAACAAACCACTCAAAGAACTTTATGTTGGTTTTAGTCTGTCTAATTGTTTTATACCGGTGTCATTGTATTTTTCCTCTTTGTTCCTTGGTATAATTATCAGAAACCATTTTCTTTTGATCGTATTTTCTTACGATCCAAAATCCTTTCTTAGACCATCATAGTTTAGAAGTAGATTTTACAAAATTCTTAAAAATTCTAGCCATTGAAGAACAATCTTAAATTCAGAGTTTTAATGTTATCTCAACGAACCTTTTACTCCTTCTTATTGCCTATCTCAAACGTGACTTGGGTGATAATCACTAAAACCTTTGAAAGTAATTTTGAAACTTCAAAAGCAATAAAGTTGAGGAAATTGAGCAAATTCTAACTACTTGAGCTGAAGAACAAATCTAAAGTTTTGAGTAAAAATGAAAAAATCTTAAAGTTTAGGGAAGACAGGATGAGGGGTAGAACTGTCTTTACTAGCTATGGGTTTTCGCAATTAGTTGGTAATTAGACATGCTCAGGAATGTGTAGTTGTTTGACTGATGATGTGCATCAATTGGTAGGCCATTCTAATTTGTGACACTCGAGTTATTGGGACACTTGCTACCCTTTCTTTTTCCTTTTCTTTTTTTCCGTCTCATAACCAAAACGATATCGTTTTAACATATGTTTATTGAAAAACCATTTGAATAAATGAAAAGGTGTTTGAACAATTGAAAAATGTTACAATTTGAAAGAGCGTTGGAATGTTAATGGTATGAAATTTTAAAGTGCGAACAAAAGTGGGACAATGATCCATATGAAGATCCTAAATTGAGCCAATGACGCACTATATGGACCATGTATTGAACAAGGACGTATTTGAAGACCCTTAATGCGCCAATGACGGAGTGTGGGTATCCAGAATGTTACATTGATGTATTAGTGGCTTTTGTAGGTATTTTGCAATGGTGCATTTTGGGAGTCTCATGTGTGCCATTGGAGCATAGAATTTAAATGATTTTCCATCAGCTAATTGTGGGTCTCTAACTTTTACAATGACAACATTTGGGCCCTTACTGTGTGTTTTGGATGCATAGAAGACCTATGTAATACATCGAATAAGATGTTTGGGTCCTCCAACTTTGACAGAGAACATTTGGGACCTTGATGCTACATAGTCACAATTTTAATATTTTAACTTTCTCGCGTCACTTGTTTTAAAGAAATAGTGCTTTTCAAATGATTAAATCATTTTTAGGTTCAACCACCACACCATCTCTCAACTCAAGGTGGTTCATGGTAATCGATGCAGCCCGATTACGGCGACTGACTTTTAGGAGCGCGTTGATCGATTCTTGAAGGGATGAACGAAATAAGGAGATGTTTTGGCCGCTTGTACCCTTAGTCACAAGACTAACATTCCAAGTGATACGCCTGGGAATGTATAATAGATCCAAAGCCACAGGCCTAGAGAGATGGCTTCCTTGGATATATCAAACTTGAATCACTCAAAGAGTGCTCAAGAATTGGAGATGGAAATCAAGTGAGAACCCAAGTTGAAGAATACCTCTCAAAAGTGTATTATCAATAACATATGAATTCAGCCCTTCAAAGGATTCGGGTTACATATTTAAAGGGGAGGGAAGGCGGTTCCTAAAAGCCGACATTACAAAAGGTCTCTTACTTTTCATGCATGCAAAAGTCTCACAAAGGCATAAAGCACTTTGCATGCATGCAATTCCTAAAAGCTTCCAAAACTATGTCTATAAAGCCTTCTCATGTCTTATTCCCGTAAAGCCATCATTTGTCTTCCATCGATAGCCTACAGGCCAGATTGCGTAGGAAGTGGACTAATATGTTGGCCAAAAAGTGTTGCGGAACTCCAGGTAGGAGATCGCGAGGACTGGCCGTCAGCATTGGTCAGCACCTCGCGATGGCATGGGTTCCCCAGCGTCCAGTCTTCGCAAGGCAGTCGTTCGCGCTTGCGAAGTCCCATTTATGAAGGATATTGAGAAGCACGAAACCTCCATTGTATCTTCTACTGGAGAAAGGGGGAGTCCGGCCAAATGCAGAAGCTCGACCCTTCGCTCTCCATGTTCCGCTAAGTTAGCGTGCACTCGCATGGTAGATTCCAAGGCTTCTTTAGCCTTCTTGGCCTTCGCGCGTCATTGGTCCTCCAAGTCCCTCAAGCTGGTGCTCCTTCTCAGAGGCCCTTGCTTCGCGATAGTTAAGAGTTGCGCTCGCAGGAGCCTGGGTTCCGCGAAGGCCAGGTATCGCAGGCGTTACCTTCGCTGTAGTCCCTGCTCCGCGCGAGTTAGGTATCGCCTGTGAGTAGCGGCCTTCATCATCCTCCCCCTTTTGAAAGGAATCCGACCTCGGATTCAACCCTTCAGGACCTTCAAAAGGAGAAAGATCACAAGCATTAAAAGTTGCATTGACACCATGTTGATCTTGTGGAATATTAAGGACGTAAGCGTTCTCCCCATTTTCTTCACGGTTTGAAAGGGGCCGTCACGTGAGGGCTAACTTGTTGTTTTGAGCTTGCGGGAATCTCTCCTTCCGCAAGTGCAACCACACCCATTCTCCTGGTTCAAAGGAGATTGCCCTGCGGCCCTTATTTGCATTGTGTGCGTAGGACTCGTTTCGCTTTTTGATTTGTTCCCTGATCTCTGCGTGAAAGTCCTTCATCATTTGTGCCTTCTCCATACCACCTGCATGCCACAATATCCTTTAAAGGGAGAGGCACCATATCCAAAGGGGTTAGGGGATTAAAACCATAAAAATCTCAAAAGGATTATGGTTGGTGGCTATGTGGAAAGTTCGACTAGCATCGCAATCAATTTCGAAGGTCTTTGCGAAGCTTGGCAACGCGAGAGGAGGTGCCCCGACTAACTTCCCTTTAATTCCTTCAAGGCTGCTTGTTGAGCCTCTTCCCAAATGAAAGGCTTGTTCTTTATAACAAGCTCGTTCAGTGGAGCGGCCAAGAAGGAGAAGTTTGGGATGAATCTCCGATAGAAGCTCGTGAGCCCGTGGAATGACCTAACTTCCGACGCGTTCTTCAGAACTGGCCAGTCGGCTATGGCTTGTACCTTGCTCTCATCCACCTTGAGTCCATGAGCACCCACTACATAGCCTGAAAAATTAACTTCAGTTGTGTTGTAAGATGCACTTCTTCATGTTGGCGAAGAGCTAGTTGCGTCAGATTGTGTCAAAGACTTCTCTCAGATGTTGAAGATGTCCTTCCAAGGTAGTGCTATAGACGAGAATATCGTCAAAGTACACAACTACAACTTTCCTAGGAAGTCCTTCAAAACTTGATTCATTAGTCGCATAAAGGTACTAGGTGCATTCGATAGACCGAAAGACATGACTAACCATTCGTATAAACCATACTTGGTTTTAAAAGTTGTTTTACACTCATCGTCGTCTTGGATACGGATTTGGTGGTAGCCACTCTTAAGGTCTATTTTTGAAAATAACTTGGCACCACTCAGTTCATCAAGTAAATCATCAAGGCAAGGGATAGGATACTTATATTTGTTAGTGATCTTGTTGATTAGGCGATAGTCCATGCACATGCGCATGTGCCGTCTGTCTTTGGCACGAGAAGTATAGGCACCGCGCATGGCGATAGGCTTTCCCGGATGTATCCCTTTTGCGGGAGTTCATCCACCTATCTTTGGATCTCCTTGGACTTCTCTGGGTTGTTGCGATAGAATAGCCTTGCGATCATATTGCAGAACATAAGTTGCTTGCATCTTCACGACATCGCAGAGGACTTCATCCTCATAATTACCGATCTTGAGTAGAATCCGTACTTGTTTTGTGACCTTGACATTGGCGAAGACGTCCATCCAATACAGGTTGTGGGGATGCGGATGCTTAGTAGTAGGAAGAGAAAGTTTGTCGACAAGGGTGGAACTCGCGACATTGGTACAGCTTCCACTATCGACAATTACACTACATACTTTGTCCTGGACTTTGGCGTGAGAGTAGAATAAGTTCTCCCGTTGATTGGCGTATTCGGGACAGGTGTTTGCACTGAGGACTTGGCGGGAGACCAGTAGTGGTCCGTCGCAAGGGAGCTCTCCTTGTTCCCCTTCAACCTCTACGTCTCCCTCCTCTTCTTCCTCCGCGCTGGAGTAACTTCCGTCGGTCCTAAGTATCATCACTTTAAGGTTTGGACATTGGAAAGAGTAGTGCCCCTTTCCGAGACACTTGAAGCATTGGAGGTCTCTGGTTCGTGTGGGAGGAGTAGTAGTTGTTGGTTCCTTTTGCTTTGAATATGATCGATCTTGGCGGGGTTGAGAGTTCGAGTGAGGGAAAGGTGATTTGGGTGGGGGTTTCGCCAATGAGGATTTGGCGAAGGGGGCATTCGCCGAATGCGTGTGGTGAGGAGTTTGGTGACGAAGTTGTTGTTCTATTTTGATGGCCTTGTGTAGCATTTCTTCGAAGGTGACGTAATCGCTTAAATCCAACACTTTCACAATTTCTGGGCGAAGGCCATACATAAACCTTGCCATCTGGGCTTCTGTCTCTTCAAACACATTAGCTCGAATAAGCGACGTCTCCATCTCCTTGTAATAGTCTTCAACCGATTTGCTTCCTTGTACCAAGTGTTGGAGTTTCTGACAGGATTCTCTACCATAATATGAGGGTACGAAGCGAGCCCTCATGAGATCCTTCAGCTCTTCCCAATACTCAACTGGCCGTACCTTCCTACGAATTCTGTCATGGACCAACTGTTCCCACCAAAGTAGGGCATAACCAGAAAATTCAACCATGGGAAGCTTGATCTTGAGGTCGTCAGGATAATTGTAACAATTGAAGACAAGTTCGGCCTTGCGAACCCATTCCAGGTATTCTTCGGGGTCACTCTTTCCGAAGAAAGGAGGAACCCGGAGTCTGATGTTATTGAAGGCCTGTTGCGGTGGGCGTCTCCTTGAATTCGCATACCAAGGGGGTGCGGGTTCGTCTAAATCTGTGTCGTCATCGCCAGCTGGGGAAATAGGGCGGTGGTAGAACTTTGGATCGTGGACTGGCTGCAGTCAGTTTCCAGACTGTGTAGGAGCCCCACATTGCTGTTGGCGGACGTCTTGAGAGGGGGTGGTTTGGTGGCTCTTGGATAGGGGATCCTTCCCAACTCTGGAGTCATCCTCAACTTGCTTCTTACCTCTTTCGATTCGCACAAGTCTTTCTTCTTGCGCGGTTTGCTGAAAACCCAAGCTTTCTATTGCCTTGGTCAAGGCCTCCAACTTCGCGAGGACTGGCAGTTGAGATGGATGCGGTGGAGAACTGTTTCCACACATCTCGCAGTTTCACTCATGTTTTCACTCAAACTGGCTTTTATCAGACGTGCTCTCTTGCCTTTTTCCACTCGTTTCTACAAACTTAAGTCCTCAAACAAATTTCTCTCAATCCAGATTCAAAAGCAGTTTTGGAAAACTCTTTGCGAAGTTCAAATCCAATAATCTCAAGAAATTCGTATTCTTTCCTCAAAACGTGTAACCCTAGTAACCTTTTGGGTAAGGTTGAAATTAAAGGTGTTGGGGACTGGAAGAAACATGGTGTGGAAAACAAAGTTATGGGTTCGAAGATGGATGTACCTTTGAGATTTTGTGTTTTTCTCAGAACATTCAAACTGTTTATAGCCACTCTCTCCTTTAAGCTCAAACAAATTTCTGATAAATCTTGGGAGGAGTACTTTTGAATTGTTGCTCTCCCCCGACGAAACAGACATTTTTTTTTCTTTTTTTGAAATAGTTTTGGGGTTAAATAAAATCCCGTTCAAGATCCGAGCTGTGATACCACTTGATGCAGCCCGAGGTACCGGGGACTGACTTTTAGGAGCGTGTTGATCGATTCTTGAAGGGATGAACGCAATAAGGAGATGTTTCGACCGCTTGAACCCTTAGTCACAAGACTAACGTTCCAAGTGATACGTCGGGGAATGTATGATGGATCCAAAGCCACACGCCTAAAGAGACGGCTTCCTTGGATATATCAGACTTGAATCACTCAAAGAGTGCTCAAGAATTGGAGATGCAAATCGATTGAGAACACAAGTTGAAGAATACCTCTCAAAAGTGTTTTTTCAATAATATATGAATTCTGCCTTCAAGGGATCCGGGTTACATATTTAAAGGAGAGAGGCATTTCCTAAAAGCTGACTTTACAAAAAGGTCTCTTACTTTTCATGCATGCAGAAAGTCTGCCAAAAGCATAAAGCACTTTGCATGCATGCAATTCCTAAAAGCTTCCAAAAGTAAGTCTATAAAGCCTTCCCATGTCTTTTTCCTGTAAAGCCATCATTTTTCTTCCATCGATAGCCTACAGGTCAGATTGCGTGGGGAGTGGGCTAATATGTTGGCCAAAAAGTGTTGCAGAACCCCAGGTATGAGATCGCGAGGACTGGCCATCAGCATTGGTCCGTGCCTCGCGATGGAATGGGTTCGCCAGCGTCCTGTCTTTGCAAGGCAGCAGTTCGCTCTTGCGAAGTCCCGTTGATGAAGAATAATGAGAAGCACGGAACCTCCGTTGTATCTTCTACTAGAGAAACAGTGAGTCCGGCCAAATGCAGAAGCTTGACCCATCGCTCTCCATGTTCCGCTAAGTTAGCGTACACTCGCATGGTAGATTCCAAGGCTTCTCTAGCCTTCTTGGCCTTCGCGCGAGTCATTGGTCCTCCAAGTCCCTCAAGTGGGTGTTGCTTCTCAGAGGCCCTCGCTTCGCGATAGTCCTGAGTTGTGCTCGCGGGAGCCTGGGTTCCGCGAAGGCCAGGTATCGCGGGCGATACCTTCGCTATAGTCCCTGCTTCGCGCGAGTCAGGTATCGCCTGTGTGTGGCGGCCTTCATCAGTATTTCTGTTTTGAGGAAGAAGATTCAAATTTGGAGTATCCTCGGGGTTGGCCAAATCAATAATGTAGTTTTTTATCTTGTCGAGGAAGATGGCTTTGTCGCCAGCCATTAGTGCCATTGCCCTTTCGATTGTCACCGGATTCTGGGTTTTGTCCCTTGAATTGAAGTTGATGCTTGTTGCACCTTGGTGAAATATGAGATTCGGAAAACGGTTGCGACGAGACTAGGTCCTTTGATCACCAAATCTAGCATTCCCAAACACTTTTCTGGGCTTCCCAAACATTTTTATGTCCCAAACACTTTTCTTGGCTCCCCAAACTCCTTTTATGTCTCTAACGTCTTATCGGCTCCAAATGTTTAAATCACAGCTCTTTGCCCATGAAAGAATGTGATCCTGCACTGTGATTAAACATCATTTTCGAACATAAGAAACGGTTTTCTTGGCCACTTGAACATTGTTTTGAACTAAACTTTAATATTGAACCCTCCAATGCAAGATAAAAGCATTTAGCTTCCAATGAATAGTGTTAGGAGAGGTTAGAAAAGCGTTTAGTGTCCTCAATAATGTTTCGATTTGAATAAAAGCATTAGAATGAAAAAGCGTTCAACCTTTTTCTTCCATGAATAAAACAACACCAAAAAGGTTTGATTTCACCATTATTTTGTCAAATTAAATATACAGCTTAACATTTAATTAACATTATAACCTAGAAGAATCACCACTAATGTCTATCTTCAACTTTGCTTACTCCAACTTAAGGTTAATACAACTCTTTAGTTTTTCGACAAGTAACATTATGCTCTCCCCGAGCATACTCCAAATCAATTTAATACTTTATTTGATCATCATTACCGAATAAATAGTAGAATTAATTGCTTAATTTCTCTATTACATATGCTAACATATGCTGTCAAATTTAATTAACAACTTAATAACATTCTAAAAATTAACGACAAAAATAAACAAATAGGGTAAAAACGTACATACTTTAAAAGAAAGAGGTTTGTTTGGTAGTTAATCCCTCGTGGTGTTGCAGGTGTCGCTCGAAGATTGGGGTCTCAAATTACAATTTCTTGTTCGTGTGATCTGTGTGCATTTAATGTGGGTTTATTCCTAATAGAATTTAAGTCCTCTAAATATAAACTTGTAAATTTGTTTTTTTCATTATTTATTTTTTTGTTGATTTTATTGGTTTTGGTATATCGGGCCCAACTCGCAAAACCGGCCCCCCATCCAAGCTTAAAAATGACGGGCCCAATGTACTTGATAGATTTGACCAGGCCATGAACAACCACTAGGGGTGTCACCTGCGAAGTCATCCCCTCGCCACAAGCTCTCCGCAAAAGCCTTCGCCCGCGACCCCTCGCAGCCGCGAGACCTCCGCACTTGAATGCATCCTCAAAGACTTTGCGCGCGAGACCAGCCACGATTTCGTGGAGCGTCTCCCACCATCCATAACGGCTTCCACGTTCTCGGGGAGCGTCCTCCACCTTCCATTGGGCGCCCACGCCCTGTTGCGGAGGCGGGGCCGCCCCGCGACGGCGGAAGCGGAAGCTGCGTAAACGGAAGCGGTCGGTCCAACCGAGACCCGCTGCGTGTGGTGGTCCCATGACCCGGCCCGCAAAGTCTCATTCTCGAAGGCCCGGTGCCTGAGAACGCTTTGCTCTCGGAGTATGCAGACAGAGTTATACGCTTATATTTTTCGGTCGTTTTTCGACCCGCAACCTGCAAATCTCATACATGGCAAGTATACAGTATAAACCCTAACTATCCATGGCGAGCCCCGCCCCACTGAAATGGGCGAGCACTCCACCATCACCAAACATGCAGTTCATGGATAATATCGAGACGAGCCCCGCCCCCACTGAAATGGGCGAGTACTCAGTCATCATCATACATATGCATAACAGAATCATACCGATACAGAATATGTCTGGCACATCAAAATGTGATCACATCACGGGCCCCGCCCCCACTGCTATGGGCGAGTCCCCGGTCATACAGAATATCCAGGATATGTATACAGAAGCAGAATGTATCTAGGATACATAGCATGATCAGACAAATGACATGCATGCATATACATCTACAGAGCCGACAAAGGAAAACCCCAGAATACCTAAGTGCGGGATCTAGGAGAAACTCCGAGATCAGAAGATTCCCGCAAGTACCGTTGCTGCTGCTGCTAACACACAAACAGAAGAGAGAGACAAGTTAACTGTGAGAAAACCCATATGCTATACTTAGCATAAATCCAGAAATCAGAAAGTAGACTATAACCTCTACCAAGACTTCCCCTATAACTTAACAAAAGTTCCAGGTCGGAACTGCAGATATACTGATCAAAACACAAAAGCACCGCGGAACTCTAGTCATCTTCCTATTTATAAGCCACAGCTTACTTCGACGTTTCCAATTTCCCATAGAATCTCCGGGGCTTTCCTAGCCACTATAGTTTTGTTTTTTTATCTTCTTTGTCTGAAAATGGGTTTTATTTTCTTCACCTATGAGAATTTCTACCAATTATTCTTTTATTCATCAAAGCTTATCCTAATCTCCGTCGAGATGACTGCCTTAGCCCTGTCCTATCATATGTATAATGGGGTTCGTCATTTATTGACGGATTTTTCGGGATTTCTCTTTCTTAGAATTGGAAGAAAAAGATTGAAATAACTGTTCACCTATACCCTTGATAAAAAAAATGCTTATGAAATGGTGATTCTTATTAGCGTTAGCCTTGATAGCTCTCTTCTTTAAAGCTTATGCCGTAGAAGCTGACAGGCTATTGGCCTTTTATCGATAAAGAAGGATGCGGTTAGAACCGCCAGAGACCCATGAAAGCATACAGACAGAACGAAAATCCTCTCTAGGAGGTCAGAAGCCGAAGCTGACAGAGGCATGGTACCAGTCGGGGTCGCGATCCGCAACTGTCGTAGGGTCACAGAAAAAGTATACCGCAGGGTATACACGAATATCGTAACTAAGTGCATAAATAGAATGCCGAAGAACCCGAGGTCTCCGAGACCATCCTGATAATTGCACATTATTCATATGTTTTTACCTCCATTGACGTGCTATTATTTGAGTTTTGTTAGTACTTAGTGTGGGTGCAAGTCTATTTTTCGGGTATTTGGTGTCGAGGTCAAAATGAGTAAATTCAGACGTAAAAGGGCCTGGAAAAATCTGGAAAAGTCCAAGGGATGGTGAAGAGAATGGTCCAGGCGAGCCTCAGGCGGCCCAAGCCTTTGGGCCAGGCGGTCTGCCGAACCTGGAGAAAATCCACGGAAGTCCCTGGAGTCAGGCGAAAGTCAGGCGACCCCTGTTCGAAAATCAGGCGGTCGCCTGAGCACACTCCAAAAATGAAGCAGCGGGCCGGGCGAAAGTCAGGCGACCCAAGCCCTTGAATCAGGCGGTCACCTGACCCTTGTTGTCAAGAAAGCATCAAGCCAGGTGAAGGCTCAGGCGGCCCGAATCTTGGATCAGGCGGTCGCCTGACCTTAAATTCCTGGATTTCTCTCTCTCGATAATTAGACTTCTAAACTCGTTTTGTTTCATTTCTCTTCACCAACTCCCCCGAATTTTCACCATTTCTGACCAGAAATCTGTAAGGAATCCCCTACAAGCCATCTTCTCATGCCTCACAATGATTTGACATGATGATGGGAGGATTGAGCAAGCTTGTAAGCCCTCCTTTTGTATACTCTCTCATATTCTCTAGTTTTCAGTTTTAGCTAGGTTTTTGAAGCTCTCAACTCATATCTCACTCTCTAATTCGGATTTGGCTTGTGTTATGGAAGATTGAAGGATCCTACACCATTTTCTAAGCTTCTTTCTATCCCTTTTACT
The DNA here is from genome assembly GCA_024586325.1 of Stellera chamaejasme. Lineage (NCBI taxonomy): Eukaryota > Viridiplantae > Streptophyta > Magnoliopsida > Malvales > Thymelaeaceae > Stellera > Stellera chamaejasme. The sequence continues at coordinate 21,940,887 of CM044984.1, read as the reverse complement.
TCCATTTAGCATTTGTGTTCATAACAATTGTGAAAAACGTGAATAGTATGAATAGAGAGTAGTCATCCATCTTCTTGGTTGTTTAGGTAGTTGCATGATTGTTGGATGATGTAAATATGTTGGGGATGTTCATGCATTATGAGTGAACATTTCTTGAGCTTGAAGAAGGTTTGAGAGGAGGTGGAAGCTTACTCCTCCTTAACACCTACCAAGTGTTTGATGAAATGCTTGAGAGAGCATTTCATTGAATTTACCATGGGAAATGGTTAGGTATTCTAGGATTAGTAAGGTAATCTTGAGTAAGGCTTGCTTAGGGCTTCCATAAGTGGTGCAAATGAAGAGATTTCATTTGGTTATTTATGGTAAGGATAACTCTAGCTTAGTAAGTTAGAGTTTGAACTTCATCCAATCTCTTCCATCATTGCATTAATCTCGACCTAGCATGTCATCCAATGTCATCAATCCTAGGCAACCAAAGGAGCCTTTAGTAATCGAATTTCATCACAAACTCATCTCCATTGCATGCTAGTATAGCTCCACCACAAATTCTCACTCTAGTTAATTGTCACCATTTAGATTAATTTCACTTGCCATTGCGCTTGAACGGATCACTTGACTTATAACTTTACTCAATTCTCCCATATTAAAAATACCAAAAATAGTGCATTTAGCTAAATTCCATCGATTCTCACCACAATCTCTAGGGTTCGACCCCACTCTCCCTATTAGAATTGCAAACCGGTGGACAGTTTTCAAAACAAAACCTCGACGATTTAAGGACGACAGTGTTGATAATGTAAGTGCCACTGTAATCAATGCAGACCCAGACGAGATTGGTACGGAACATCCTTTACAAGAATCGACGACACTTGGTGAAACCATACGACCGGCCCCTGATGCAAGTATGTCATTATTAGATCATCGTGCCCATTTTGATATAGTTGAAGTGGATAACGACGTGGAAAATCAATTGCTGTATGACAATGAAGATGATGTTCCGGTGGATTTGTAGTAGAATATCTCATATTTTAATTTGTAACTTCGAAAGATATTTGTACTAAATTTGAAATTCTAAACAATGTTAGTGCTAAATTGTACATTTAAAAGATGTTTGGGCTAAATTACAAATTTGAAAGATGTTTGGGCTAAATTGCAAGTTTTTTCTGAATTACAGTGGGCCCCACAATATCCAAACACATAATAAATACGGGGGAAACGAAAAGTTTGAAATTGGAAGTTTATGGGCTTCACTGCGGCCTCACCACGGAGTAGCCCATGAGCCTCACTGGCTCTGTAGTTCGGCTCGGCCCAAGCCCATGAGGCCACTTAAACTCTCCTCAATCGTCTACTTCCTCCCATTTGCACTCCGGTTTCGTCTCGGACTCCCTCCCTCTCCGTCAAGACAAAGAACCGCCGCGTCCCTCCCTCTCCATCGTCGCCACCGCAACCGCCTCGACCCTAACTTTCCCCCGGTGAGTTTTCTTTCCGATTTCCGCGGTTTGTTTTTGAGTTTTTAGGGTGTTTATGATTTTTAGGATGTTTTTGAGTTTTTAGGATGTTTATAGACTGGTGGATGTTTATTGATTTGTTGGAATTAGTTGAAATGTGTTGTGGATTTGTTGTGGAAATTTTAGAATATTTGATGAATTTTAAAGAAATTTGTTGTGAATATATTTGATGAAATTTGATGAAATGTGTTTGTAATTTTATGGAAGTTGTTGTGAATATGTGTGAATATGTGTTGTGAATATGTTTGTGGCTTTTTCGTAATTTTCGAAGATTTTGGGGTTGAAATGGAAGATTTGAAAACGTTTTGGGTAACTTTGCAAGATTTTTCAAAATTTTGTGGTTTTTTCGTAATTTTTGAAAACTTTGGGGTTGAAATGGAAGATTTAAAGAAGTTTTGGGTCACTTTGCAAGATTTTCAAAACTTTGTGGTTTTTTCGTAATTTTTGAAGACTTTGGGGTTGAAATGGAAGATTTGAACAAGTTTTGGATCACTTTGCATGATTTTCAAAACTTTGTGGTTTTTTCATAATTTTCGAAGACTTTGGGGTTGTAATGGAAGATTTGAAGAAGTTTTTGGTCTCTTCGCAAGATTTTCAAAACTTTGTGGTTTTTTCATAATTTTCGAAGACTTTGGGCTTGAAATGGAGGATTTGAAGAAGTTTTGGGTCACTTTGCAAAATTTTCAAACTTTGTGGCTTTTCCATAATTTTCAAGACTTTGGGGTTGAAATGCAAGATTTGAAGAAGTTTTAGGTCACTTTGCAAGATTTTCAAAACTTTGTGGCTTTTCCGTAATTTTCGAAGACTTTGGGGTTGAAATGCAAAGTTGAAAATCTTTTTGGATTAGCTGACATTTTTTGAATGCTTCGAGGTATGGCGGACACACCATCCAGTAGTGGTGAGCGCCAGGATGCGTCAGGCTCGGGTTCACGTGGGAGATCATTCTCTCGCGGGAGGCGTGGTGGGGCTCTCACACATCGAGCTGCCGCGCAACGCCGTCCTCGGACACCGGAGCCTACCGACTCGGTGGAGCAGAAGATCCCTCCTCATCGATCGATGCTCCACCTACCCAGCGCCGACGTACAACAATTTGTTACACCCACCCCGACGTCTTGGAATGTAATCAATTAATGGAATTCAGTATTTGGGAGTTAATTTGGTGATAATTGTAAGTGTTTTACGTGTTGGACAAAATTTATCGAGTTAGGACGTTTTGCCAAAATTTGGTTTCGGAGGGCAACCGGTCACCGATGGAAAACAAAATTGGAAAATCACAAGTTGGGCCATTTCACATTTTGGGGCGCCACATTTGGGTTAATGTTATGTATATTTTTTTTTTTTTGTAATTAGTGGATAATGGTAGAGGTTAAAGGGAGACAAACCCTTACAAGCTTGTCCCCTCTTACACACTCACCCTAACCAAGATTAACCTTTATAAGAACCCTTGTCCCCTTCCCTTTCCCTTTTTAACAGGCTCTCTCTCTCCTCTCTCTACCATTTCATTTCTTTTCATCTCATTTCTTTCAACACTTGCAAGAAAAGAAAAGCAAGAGAGCACCCTTCTCCTCCTTACTGCCCAGAAATTTCGTCTGACTTCCACACCTTTTCTGCCCTAGCAAATAGCAAACGACCGAATCAGATCTTGGTGTCTTCAGAGAAAACCTTCATATACGTCTTGAATACAACTTTTCAAGGACGCAAGAGCCAAATGTGAGAGGAACATCGGGTAAACTCCAAGTTTAGTCCCTTACCTTTCAACTTTGTCCTATTTGAGTCCTATTTTAAGAATTTGCATCATCCAAGTCCCTTAGCTTTAATTTTTGTCCCACTCAAGTCCTCCCATCATGATTTTCCGTTAAATTTTCTGTTTTCTTTGTTATTTTACGTAAATACCCAACAATTATAATCTAATTACATATTTACTAGAAGTATGGTCATTAAACTTTTAACAAATATACATATAAGTCCCTACATTTTTTTCCTCTCTTTTTCTTCTTCTGCTCTTCCCTACCCGACATTGACCTCAACCACGATGGATCTCAGCAACAAGTTAAGGATGAAGATGATGCGACGGAGGGTGACGATGGGGCTCCCGGTGGTGTCACTGGCCGGGAGAAGGGCTCCCTCCACCATTTTCTTCTTCTCTGAGTCAAAGCGCCGCCGCTGCCGCGCGATGGACATCACTCTGCAGCCGTCCCCTTCGTCCTCATCCTCCATCTCCTCCTCTCCTCTCCCACAGCCGGCTCCGATCCCCTCTGCCACTGGCTCTACGACACCTTCCTTTCATCAGATCCCCACCTCCACCTCCACCTCCTCGTCCTCTCCTTCCTTCCCCTCCTCTCCGGCGTCTACCTCTCACGCCTCCATTCATCTGCTTCCTCTCCCTCTCTCCCTCCCTCTCCGGCTTGAGGCCGTCCTCTCGCCGTCTACTCCTCCGAATTCAAGTCCCGCGCCGGCAAACCGCTAACCGTCCATGTCCCCGATCTTTCACGGCCTTCTCTCTATCACACGCCTCGAATTAGGCCGGCCGGTGACAGATCTAGCCCTTCTCTCTATCACACGCCTTGAATCGACGACGGTGAAGTTGCCACCGAGCCGCGCACCAGCCCCGACTAGACCCACCACCGGAGACAACTATTGTAACCGTAGAACTTCGTCGGACACAAGCCACCACTGCAAATCGCGATCCGATTGCTTCGATTTTGGGTTCGATTTTGGGTTCGATTTGTTAAAGTTTATGGGAAAGTTAAAGTGTTTGGGTAAAATTGTTAAAATTTTATAAAAATAGGGTTAGTTGAAAATTAAGAAAAGGGTAATTAAGACTTTGACACGCATAAACGTTCAACATACAGTGGACTATAACTGAAGGACTACAATTGTGTCGATTTATGGAGCTACGGGACTGAAATAGGACGATTTCTTAAAATAGGACTCAAATAGGACAAAGTTGAAAGGTAAGGGCCTAAACTTGGAGTTTACCCGAGGAACATCCTCAAAACTCTGGTGCAAGCCTTCAGGTGCAGCAAGTAACTTCTAGTCTCCAAAGTTCATTTCTTGAAGTTTTGAGCTTGGATCTTCAACAAGCCAAGCTCTACTACTTCCTAGGCTCTCTGTAACTTCAAGGTATGGTTGAGTTCTTTTTGGTAGGATCTTCATGTTTTTGAAGTTTAAACATGGAAGAAAAACTCATCCATCTTTGTTGTTCTTCATGGCCGATTTTGTTGAAGGATTTTGGTGATGGATTTGTCTCAACAACAGCTCATCCTAGGTTGATCTACAAGTTTTAGCAAGGTGAGGAACATCCTTGGTAATTTTTATGAAGTTTGGTTGTTGGATGATTCTGATCTTCAACTATGTTGAAGTTGGTTGCATGATGAACATGTGTTGTTCTTTGAAGTATATGAAATATACATGGTTGTATTTTCTTGGAGTGGCCGAATTGTTGAATGATTTTGGGTGGGTTTTTGTTGTAGGAAGTTGTTGAAAAACATGTTATAATTATATTTAACATGTTTTTAAGTTGTTGGAAAAAGTTGGAATTTATTTGGTAAATTTTGGGAAGAAACCGAATTGTTGATGATGGTTTGATGATGTGTTTGTGTAGTTAAAGTGTTGTGGAAGTTGTTTAATGGTGTTTGGGTGAAGAAAGTTTGATTTGTGTGGTTAAAATTCAAGTTTATTAAGTTTATGGTGAAAAAGGAAGTTGGGCCGAAACTTTGGGCCTTGGGCTGAAAAGTTATTTGTGTGGAAAAGTTGACAAAATTGAATATTTTAGAACTTTGTAAAAGTTAAGTGCTAAAATACACTTTATGGAAAAGTTTGGGTAAAAAGTGTATTTATGGAAAAGTTAAAGGAAAGCTAGCCACTTTAAGTTATGGAAGTAACTTTGGACACTTTAAGTATAAAGTTGTCACTTTTTGCAACTTTGTGAAGTTTTGGGCAAGTTTGCAAATTTCTGAAAAGTTGGGGGACTTAAGTGGTAATTTTGGATAAATTCCCACAATAAGGAACTTTAGTTAATTAACTAGAGCATTCTGTGTTTCTGATTCTGGCAGATTAAATCTGCAATTCTAGGATACTGCTTGTGAGCTTCAGGGGGCCACAGTAGATATCCGTTTATGTCGAGGTAAGGGGTTTAGCTTTCTTAATACGCAATGCATGTGTATTAGGTTAGTTAAGGGCTAGTACTCGGGTCGAGGTGGGGCCTAGTGACTCCCGGGACTAGTCACATGGTACATAGCGGTTTGCAGGTTTTATTATTTTTCTGGACTTATGCTATATCGGATCTGCTTATCTGGGGTCGACAATGGACCCGTTTTCTGTTCTGCGTTGGCTTTATGCCGCATTTTTATTCTGACAGTTAGGGGCAGATCACCCCTCGCTGGTACCATGCGTTCTGATCCCGATAATCGGCGTGAGCTTAACAAGCCGCCGTAGGGTGCTGTCAGTGGTCGGGGACCACCTGTATGGGAAAGTACCACCAGTCCGACGGGACTACTAGGCATCACAACATTTGCATATCATATTCCGTTATACTTAGGATTGTATTATATGCTAGTTCATGGCACGCTAATCTTTTATGCAGGGAAAAATGTTTAAAAAAGTTTTTCCCGTTACTGTACCTGCCCCCTTACTGGGTTATTTCGAGAACTCACCTCCCACATACTAAGTATTTTTAGGGAATCCGAGCAAACGACCTGCGGAGTAGACCTCCTATGGTGTTCGTTCTGTAATCTGTATCTTCTGAGGTATAATTCTGTTTATGTCTGGGGGTATTCTCGTTAGATCCTTCCTGTAATCTGTCGGTAAAATTTATCTGGTTAGTCTGACGTTATTTCTCCTGTTTATGTTTAGCAGCAGCAGCAGCTTTTGTTTAGCGAGGTATAATTCCGCTTTTTGGCTCGGCTCTGTAGGTGTAGACTGCATATTAGACACTTTTAATATTCGAACCTAAACTGTATATTATTCGTGGGGAGTTTCCGACCCTACGAAGAGGGCGGAACTCCTTCTGCCTGTATGACTTATTATCTGCTTAAGTTTTCTGCGCACGCGATATTCTGTAAACCACTAACGTGTCTCGGGTGCAGGTTTAGGACTAGTAAGACGTCTTAAAATCTGCAAGCACGTAATAACCTTAAAACTTGAAGGAAAATGTTTTAAGGGACGGGTTTCGGGTCCACACCCCTTTTTAGAGGAAATTCCGTATTCACCGAGCGCCGATACCTCCAACCTCCGCAAGTAAGACACTTCCGCCAGTTTCCGGGGGCGGTGGGGTGACAATTTGGTATCAGAGCCTATGGTTAGAGTTAGGAATGGTTAGACTTTTCCGACCAAAACTACACTACTAGTTCTGGGGTAATTTAACTAAAATAGTATCTAACTTTTACTAAAATTATTCAAGAACTTTAGGTAGATTTAGGGTTGGTTAGTTGACACCAAAACCTAGCATAATCTGGAAACTCAAGTAAGTGGTTAAAACAGATATCGCGCCAGGATAATCCACGAAGGATATGGATTATCTGGGTCTTTTCAAAGTAAGCAAGCAAAGGAATTGCTGCATATCATCTACACTACAGAGCCATTAGGAAACTGTTGTTTGCTAACATGGAGATTAATTGTCTCTTCTGTTTGTTTCGTTGGGAATTTCAGATGGTCAACACGAGGCGCGACCGCGCTACTCGTACTGACATTTCAGACCCCTCTATTCGTAGTGACCCTGAGAGGAGGGTACACCCTCAGGCTTGACAGTCCTCACCATGACCCTCACCTCAACCCCGACCTAGATCTGCTCGATGCCAGGAGTGCGTTAACCTTGTGGAGGTTTTGGGACAGATACGCACTGCTCGAATGGTGTCTTTGATTCTGGGGATCTGTTGTCTGATCGGGAGAGCGACACCGATCACTCCGCACAGACTGGTACACCCTTTGACACCGAGTCACAGGGTTGTTCTCACTCCAGGAGGTCCCGGGCAGCAGCCAGCACCGCCCGCACTACTCGTCTTGCCGCGAGGATCTGTGAGAGCGATCTCCGATTCGTCGTCACCAACCTAGGGACGACTCGATTCTTATTCCGGGGATATTCGTGGGACTCCGAGGCCGCGTAGCGAGAGAGTCGTAGGGTACGAAGAGGTCAGGATGATGGAGGTCCTGCAACGCTTCAACCCGCCCAAGTTTTTGGGGAGATCAGGGCCAGATGCAGCTGAGAGCTGGCTGTCAGACATTGAGCGACTCTTGCTGAGACTCCACCTACCATCCAAGCAGATGGTTTCTCTTGCAACTTTCTACCTACGTGACGCCGCACACAACTGGTGGCGAGGAGTCGCTAGAGACAGGGTGACACAAAGACAGGAGATGAGGCTCACCGACACAGGGATGACTTGGGAAGAGTTCTCCCGTTTGTTTCACGAGAGGTGGATGGGGTACCCCATTCAGGAGCGCCGATAGGCAGAGTTTGATGCGCTCACTCAGGGCAGCCGGACGGTTACTGAGTATGAGCTGGAGTTCAGCCAGCTCATCCGTTACTCCTCCCATTTCGATTCCTCCGAGCGGGAGAAGACGAGGAAGTTTATCAGGGGCCTGTGCCCGCAGATCAGAGAGCACCTGATTGCGCTCAGCATCTCTGTCTATCATGAGGCCATTCAGAAGGCCCTTCTGCTAGAGACAGAGATGACCGGATCAGCAGCCACATCTTCCCGACCCCAGAGTGTTGGGAGGTCAGTAGGGCCAAAGACAGCATTAGGGACCGAGCAGGTCAGGCATGTTTGACCGTGGCAAGGGCAAGACCCCCACTATAGAGGTGCTAGTTTTCCGGCAGTGTGGCAGGCGCCACGAGGGTCGGACTTGCTACAGAACATCAGGACAGTGCCTGAGATGCGGGGCGTCAGATCATTGGATCAAGGATTGCCCACAGACTCAGACACAGGCATTTGGATTCAGCCGGTGGGACATCAGTGGGACAGACCAGGGCTATTCTGTGGTCGTGGCATAGCACAGGGGGCTTGAGAGCTCTACCACGAGACTACCGATTGCACCACCACCAGTTCAGCGGACCACCTAGCCAGCTCGGGTTTTCCAGATCGAGCAGGCGGCACGCCACGCGAGGAGCGTTGGCAGGTATCATCCTTTTAAATAATGTACCTGTTAATGCATTATTCGTTACTGGCGCTTCCATTTCTGCTATTTCTGCAAGATATGCGACATCTCAAGTTTTGCCTATCGCCTACACTGCGAATGTAGTCATGGTACGCACCGTTGGTGGGATGCGGTTGTATTCGAATGAGATTGCTCAGGAGTGCATTTTGAGTATCGGGCGCCATCAGATTGAATCTGAGTTGCTAATCTTGGATACGTCCAAGTACGATATCATTCTGGGAATGGACTGGTTGTCGCAGCATGATGTGGGGATCGACTGTGCCAGGCGACAGATTCTATTTTCCGGGAAAGTCGTATCGATTGGCTATCCAGAAGAACCAGTGGAGTAGAGTATGGAGCTGAGCATTCTGGAGCACCTTCCGGTGGTAGTGAGGAGTATTTTGGCCTTAACGCTACAAGTACGCGCATAGAGTTAGACAAGATTCCTGTAGTTCGTTACTTTCCTCATGTTTTTCCGGAGGAGTTACCGGGGATGCCACAAGAGCGGGAGATTACCTTTGAGATTTAGTTACAGCCAGGATCAGCTTGCGGATGTCGATCGTGGAGCTAGCTGAACTGAAGAAGCAGCTCGAGGAGCTTTTAGAGAAGGGATTTATCCACCAGAGCACTTCACCTTGGGAGCGCCAGTTTTGTTCGTTAGGAAGAAGGACGGGACTCTCCGACTCTGTATCGACTTCAGGCAGCTGAATGCCATCACCATTACGAACAAGTATCCAATACCTAGGATTGATGATTTGTTTGACCAACCTAAGGGAGCTAAGGTATTCTCGAAGATCGACCTACGGTCGGGCTACTTTCAACTCCGCATCAGGGAAGATGAACACATCATGTAGCAAAGGCATACACAAATTCGGATTCAACATGATCTTTCTCCTATAAATCATGCTCCCAACATAATAATTCATGAAGCACACAAGCTTACCTCAAAATTAGCACCAAGATCAAACCTTCCCTAAGCCCTTGCAAGATGAACACTTGAGAGGTAAGGGAGAAGAAGTTGGCGGATGGTTACATGAAGGAAGAAATGAGCCAAAATGGCTTTTCTTCTTACTTTCACCTTATATACTTCCTTTATTATGACACACACACCTTAGTCACCACCTTAGTCACCTAGCACACACACCTTAGTCACTTAGGTGACCCACACACCAAGCCAAAATCCGAAAATGCTAAGTGTTGGGGTGTAATCCCGCGCCAACTTCACCCGAGTAACTCCCGACGTGTGTGCTTGCTTGCCCGAGCCAAAAATCCCGTCGTGTGTGCTTGCTCGGTTATCACCACATTACTCATCCCTGAGCATCCACCCCGGAGGTGAGAAAATGTACCATGACTTTCGATCTCACTTCTGGTGGCCAGGGATACGGAGACATATAGCTGCCTACGTGGTGAGATGTACGACTTGTCAGCGTGTCAAGGTAGAGCATCAGAAGGCAGCTGGTACACTGCAGACTCTACCTATTCCTGTCAGGAAGTGGGGTAATATTACGATGGATTTCCTAACTGGTCTACTTTCGACCAGAGCACATCATGATGCTATCTGGGTTGTAGTCGACCGATTGACCAAGTGCGCACACTTTCTACTGATGCAAGTGACGGACTCACTGGAGAAGCTTGCCCAGTTGTATATTCGGGAGATCGTGCGTTTACATGGAGTACCAGACTCCATTGTATCCGACAGGGACCCACGATTTACCGTGAGGTTCTGGGGTGCCTTTCACAAGGCTCTGGGCACACGACTTCACCTGAGCACAGCATACCATCCTCAGACAGACGGGCAGTCAGAGAGAGTTATTAAGATGGTTGAGGATATGCTCAGGAGTTGTGTTTTGGACTTCGGGGGACATTGGGATCAGCACTTGCTGTTAGTAGAGTTCTCCTACAACAACAACTATCAGACTACTATCAGCATGACACCTTTTGAGGCACTGTATGGTCGAAGATGCATGACACCGCATTGTTGGAATTCGCCTCAGACAGGATGACTATCGGTCCCGAGCTTTTATAGGAGACGACGGAGAAGATCCGTCTGATTCAGATGCGGATGAAGGCCGCAAACGACAGGACCACCTCATACGTCAACAAGAGACGATGAGATCTGGAGTTTGAGGTGGGAGACAGAGTTTGGTTGAAAGTTGAACCGACTCGTGGTACAGTTCGATTTGGCAGGCGGGACAAGTTAGCCCCGAGATATATTGGTCCTTACGAGATTCTGGAGCGTATAGGCAGGGTTGCATACAGATTGGCCTTACCCCCGAGCATGTCAGCTGTGCATAATGTTTTCCACGTCAGCATGCTCAAGAAGTGCATCTTGGATGTCAGTCAGACCATTCTGGTGGAGGAAATTGAACTAGAGCCGGATCTATCATACCGTGAGGTACCGATAGCTTTTCTGGCCAGAGACATTTGAAGGCTCCGCAACAAGTCGATTCCGATGATCAAGGTTCAGTGGTCACATCATTCTGATCGGGAGGCGACTTGGGAGACGGAGCAGGACTTGATGAGTAAGTATCCAGATGAGTACGGGTTTTTGAGACCACTCTTGGAGGACCAAGAGTCCTAGGGGGGAGGTTGTTACACCCACCCCCGACGTTCTGTAATTTTTCTGTTGAATTTCGGCCGCAAGTTCAAATTCTGTAATTATCGGATCACAAATGGCTTGTGATTAATTAATGGAATTCAGTGTTTGGGAGTTAATTTGGAGTTATTTACAAGTGTTTTATATGTTGGATAACATTTTTTGAGTTCCGGGATATTTTGCCAAAAATCGATTTCGGGGGGCAAAATGGTCATTGAGGAAGAGAAATTGGAAAATCACATGTTGGATAAATTTCTTTTTGGGCCGGCGCATTTTGTGTGAGGGAGTTTATGTATTTATTTATTGATTTTTGTTTTGTTTTAGTTAGTGGGATGAGATATTTTGGTTTTAGGAAAACAATTTCTTTTTTCTCTTACACTCTTCCTTTAGCCCATGCCCTTCTTTTCATACCCATCCCCTTCCATTCTTATCCATTTAATCAGACATCACCTTTTATTTCCTGACCATTCACTCTCTTCTTTACCTTTCACTCATCACTCATCTCCATTATTGAGCAAAAGAGAAAGAACACCTCTCTCCCTTTGCTGCCCATAAATATTCATCCTCTTTCACAGCCTTTCTGTCCTAGTAAACGTCCTAATCTATTCTTAAGGTCTTTAAATAAATTCTTCATCAAGGTCTTGGCTACAGCTTTCCTGAAGGAAGCAAGAGCTAAAACTGAAAGGAAGGTCCCCAAAACCCTTGTGCAATCCGACGGGTCCAGCCGCACTTTTGGTTCCAAAAATCATTTCTTGAAGTTGAGCTTGGATCTTCAACAAGCAAAGTTCTACCACTTCCTAGGCTTCCTAAATCATTAGTATTCAAGGTATGGTTGAGTTATTTTGGTTGAATCTTCATGTTCTTGGAATTAAAACATGAAGAAAACTCATCCATCTTCTTGTTCTTCTTTGGCCGAAACTTACAAGGATTTTTGGTGGTGGATTTGTCTCAACAACAACTCATCCAAAGCTTTGAGTACAAGTATTATCAAGGTGAGGATCCTTCTTGGAAAATTTTATGAATTTGGTTAAAGAATGGGTATGATCTTCAAGTATGTTGTTGTGTGAAGCATGTAGAGCATATGTTGTTCTTGGAAGTATGTGAAAAAGCATGTTGGTTGAATTTTCTTGGCGAGGCCGAAATTTTGATGAATTATTTGGGTGGATTTTTGTTGAAGAAATGTTTAACATGATTTTAAGTTGCTGGAAAAGGTTGGAATTTATTTGGTGAAATTTTAGGTGAAGGCCGAAATGATGATGTTGTTTTGATGATTTTGGGAAGTTAAAGTGTTGGAAAAAGTGATTAAATGATGTTTTGGTGAAGAGAGTATGGTTTCAGTGGCTAAAGTGTAAGTTTATAAAGTTTAGGGTCAAAATGAATTTTGGCCGAAAGTTTGGACCATTGCCGAATTATTGGGGATTTTGGAAAAAAATTACTTGTATGGAAAAGTTAAGGGCTAACTTGAAAGTTCTTAAAAAGTTCTTAAAAAGTTTAAGGACTAACTTTGTGGAACTTAAGGGCTAACTTGAAAGTTCTTAAAAAGTTTAAGGACTAAAAGTGTTATTATGGAAAAGCTAAAGGAAAGTTAGCCACTTTAAGTTATAGAATAAATTTTGGACACTTTAAATATAACGTTGTCACTTTTTGCAACTTTGTGAAGTTTTGGGCAAGATTTCAAATTTCTGAAAAGTTGGAGGACTTGAGTGGTAATTTTGGATAAATTCCCAAAGTAAGGAACTTTAGTTAATGAACTAGAGTTATTTTGTGTTTCTGATTCTGGCAGATTAAATCTGCATTTCTGTGGATACTGCTGTGGAGCGTCTGGGGGCCACAGTAGATTATCCGTTTCTGCTAAGGTAAGGGGTTTAGCTTTCTTAATATGCAATGCAGTTCAACTCATGTGTATTAGGCATGTTAAGGGCTAGTACTTGGGTTGAGGGTGGGGCCCAGTGACTCTCGGGGCTAGTCACATGGTACCCCTCGCTAGTACCATGCGTTCTGATCCCGATAATCCGCATGAGCTTAACAAGCCGCCGGGTGCTGTCTGTGGGCGAGGACCATCTGTATGGGAAAGCACCACCAGTCCGACGGAACTTCTGAGCATCATGACATTTGCATACCATATTCTTGTTTATACTTAGGGTTGTATTATTTGCTAGTTCATTGCATACTAACTTTTTATGCAGGGAAAAACGTTTTTAAAAAGTTTTCCCGGTATCGTACCCACCCCCTTACTGGTTCTTTCGAGTACTCACCCCCACATATTAATCATTTTCAGTGGATCCTGGCAAACGACCTGCAGAGTAGACCTCCCGCGGAACTCCTTACACTGTATGACTTATTATCTGCTTAAGTTTTCTGCGCACACAATATTCTGTAAACCACTAACGTGTCGCGGGTGCAGGTTTAGGACTAGTAAGAAGTCTTAAAATCTGCAAACACATATCCTTATAACTTTATGAAAAAAAATGTTTTAAGGGACGGGTTTCAGTCCACAATCATCTTAAGAAGAAATTCGTATTCACCCGCCGCCGATACCTCCAACCTCCGCAAGTAAGGCGCTCTTGCCGATTCCCGGGGCGGTGGGGTGACAACAATGGCCGGTTTACTATGTGAGCAACTCATTACATGGTGCTGAACTTAACTACCCAATGATTGAGAAAGTAGTTTACGCTTTGGTCCTCTCAGCCCGAAGGTTAAAGCCATATTTCTTCGGATTCTCCATAGTGGTCCGAAGTAAGGTCCTTATTAAGGACATCCTGAAGCGGGTAGACCATTCCGGAAGACTATCAAAATGGTGTATCGAACTAAGCGAATATGAAGTAAATTCAAACCAAGAAGAACGATCAAGGCGTAGGCTCGCAGATTTTATTTCCGAATTACCACGGGGATCCGAAGACGATCAAGCGAAGTCGAAGACAGACTGTATGGACACTTTATGTTGGCAAGTGCTTCAGAGTAGAAAGACAAGGAGCGAGACTTGTGTTTGAGGGACCCGAAGGCATGAGAGCTACCCGATCATTTAAATTTACCTTTCCCGTGACAAATAACGTGGCCGAATACGAAGCCTTAATCGCCGGATTGGAGTTAGCTCAGAAAGCAGGGATTCGGTCTCTACGGACATGCAGTAATTCGAATCTCCTAGTTCAGCAGATGAACGGAGAGTACGAAGTCAAAGAACCCAGTCTTAAAAAATATACCGACGTTGCCAAGAAATTAGCCACACGGTTTGAAAGACTGTGCATCGAGAAGATTTCACGGGCCCTTAACTCCGAAGCTGACCAGCTCTCGAAGTCCGACTCCTACGATGAAGAGAGGGTTTTGGAGAGATAAGTCTGTGTCAGACTGATTGGAGATAAGGCGGCTGTGATGATGAAGATCTCAGCAAACCGCCTTAGAAGATTCACCTGTAAGGGAATGTTTGGCGTACAAATCTGGTGAAGATCACTCAGGCTCGTGCTGGCCTCCTTATTGGCTGATTGATGTCAGATGACCAAGTGGTCTATCTCCAAGTGGAGCAAGTGGCAGGCGAAGGCCTGCAAGGGGCGAAGGCCCAGATAGAATATAGCCAAATAAGGAGTGAGGGTCGCACGAACCTGAGTATAAGGGCCTTATCTGGGCGAGGCCAGTATAGGCAAGAGAGTCCTCGCGAAGGCGAGTTGAGGCTGTGGGAGTAAGACCCGCGAAGGCGAGTGAGATCGCACGGGCGATACCTGAGACCGCGAGGGCAACCTGCGCAGGCCTAAGGGACGCAAAGGCGAGTGTGAGACATCGCCTAGGCGAGGCTTAAAGCCTGCGAGGGTAAGGCCTCGCGCGGGTGAGACTGGAGACCTCGCGAAGGCGAGACTGGAGACCGCAAGGGTGAGACCTATGGGTCTTTGTATAGTTCTGATGCGACGTGAGGACGCATTTGCTTGGGTAGTGTACCAATGATGCCTCCTCCTGAGAGCGGAGTATGGGCAGGGTCCTGTACTCCGTTTTGGAGGTATTGTGTTGAGGACAATAGTAGTCATAAGTCTGGACTTGTGTGGAGTGTGAAGACCGTTTTCGATCTGATTAAAAATGTCGGATTCTTCACGATCCTTGTGGCGGGAGAGGGGCATCGCTTGGGTAGTGTACCAAGATGCCTCCTCCTGAAGGCAGAGTATGGGTAGGGTCCCGTACTCTGTTAAAATCCCAAGTCTTGGAGCTGGCGAAGGCGCTACGCTGCTGGTGGGCCGTTTGGAGTGCAGCGGCAGTGAAGGGTCCTTTCAGCATTTAAAGCAGGAGAGATGACAGGAAGTGAAAGGTTTACTAACCGTTATGGGATGTGGCACGTGGCGCCCCAGGAGTTGATTACGCTTTTAAAAAGCGTTTCTCTGATTTTGCACGGAAGGTAAAAGGTCTTCTAACCGCTAGATGTCAGCACGTGGCGCCTTGGGAGCCAATTCCGCTAAAAGGTGCTTTCCATTTTGGCGGGCTTATAAAAGCGTATTGGAGAAGTTTGAAGCCTTTCACCTTCATTCTCGTATTTCCTCACTTTTGCTCTGAGTAATCTTTTCGCATTTCTTGCGTTTTTCGAACCGTTCAACAACTGTTGGGAGCTTTTCTGTGGTGGTTCTCTACTTTTCGTTCGAGTTTTCACCGTTCATCCGTGCATTCGTCGACTGTCCCTTCCGCTTCACAACGAATCAGGTAAGATCTCGTTTTTTGGCACAGTTAGTGCTTCCAACTCTCTGAGCACACTGAGTGCTTGATGAAATGCCCCTGTTTGGGCTGTTCCGATTTATATGCTTGTTGCTCTACCTTTTGCAGAAATGGAGTCCAAAGAGGCTGTTCGTCCAGTGCTCGCCACCGTGGAAGACCATGGTGAAATTTGACAAGATCCACCAGGATATGGTGGAGGCTTTCTGGCCCGTGGAGAAGGTGCCGGTATACTCGTCCCGTTCGGGCGTCTGTCGGGCGATGGGTTGGCCCGTTACTGCAGAGAATATGGAGAATTTGCGGCGGGGTTGCGGTTTCCCCTTCCGCCGTTGGTGCAAGATTTGTGCGCCGAGTGGGGGATGCCACCAACACAGTTGGCGCCCAACACTTTTCTGACCATAGCGGGCTTCATTGTTGCCTGCCATATGGCCGGTGTGAAGCCTTTTGCTGACGTCTTCAACCGTTTCTACCGGCTGGAGCTGAGGAGTGGGAGTGCGTTTTTCTACGTCACTCCCATAAACGTCGGAGGCAACCATTCCATTTCCTTCACTGCCTCGCCCAAGTCCTACCACAACTGGCACGGGTCGGACTTTCCCTGCGCGAGGACGCAGCTACCCGTGCACAGCATCGCGCGGAGGCCTGAATTGTCCTCTGAAGGAGTGCGGTGGCGGGCATACATCCAACTACTGGGGTGGTTGGACGACGTTTTTTCAAGGAGCGCTTGTGACGAGCTCTTCCCCTTCTCGGCTGCCCAACTGGATGAGACCACTCTGAGGTGGGCTGGGATCAGCACGGGCTTCGTACTGGACACTGAGGTGCCTCCGCCATACGAGGGATGGCCCCCGCCCACCGTGGGACGGCGGTAGACTCTCTTTACGCGGCGCTGGCAGGGCCCAAAGGTATGCTTTGTATTTTACAAGTGTATTGCATAAGTGTAAGAGGCTTTAGTAAAACCTGGTTTGAAGCTTTTCTTTTGCTTGTAGATGTCTCTGTGGAGTCTGGCGAAGGCCGGGGCAAGAGAGCGTCCATGCGCATTGCCCAACAAGTGCACCTGGCATGTGCATTTGGGAAGGATGCCCCTGCTGGGGCTGTCAAGGCGTTGGGGCGCATTACCCCAAAGCCGTCCAAGAAGAGGGCTGGCATCAAGTCGTCAGCGTTCCCTCAAGGAAAAAAGAGGAGGGTGGCTGCCAGTGCAGCGCAGCCTGGAGAGGGGAGTGCCCCTACTGCTGTTGAGGAGGCCAGGGGGCCTGTTGAGGCAAGGGGATCTGCAGCGGTCCCCCTACTGAAGATGCGGCGAGGCCGGCTGGAGAGGCCAAGGGGCCTGTTGAAGCAGAGGGGTCTGCAGCAGTCCCTTCTACTGAGGAGGCTGCAGAGCCTGTTGGGGGGGAGGTCCCCAGTGTTGTGGAGGAGGCCGAGGAGCCTGCTGCTGAGATGGCCGAGGGAGTAGAGGTGGGGGTCCCTCCCAGTGTTGAAGAGGCCATGCCCTCTGCAGAGGGCTCAGAGGGAGTGCAGGCAGGCAACGCTGCTCCCATAGAGGCTGTGCCCATATCAGTGGTGCAGCCAATCTCCCTTGAGGAGGCTGCTGCTGAAGACTTTGTGTCTGGGCTCTTTGCGAGCCCCTCCCCAGTCCAAGGCGAAGACGTGCCTGGGCACGTGGTCGTGGCAGAAATCCTTGCCACAGGCAGAATGCCTCCTCCAAAGGGCAAGATGTCAGCGGGGGAAATCCTGCTGTCTATGAGGAGGAGGAGCCAACAGGCCGCTAAGGCCATTGATAGTTCTGGCCAGCAGGAGGCCATGGTCACTCCTGTGGAGGAGGAGGTGTTGATCACACCTGCAGGAGAGGGGGTGGAGGCCACCATTGCAAGGGAGGAGGCCCCTGCAGCAATCCCTTCGAGAGAGGAGGTCCCTGAAGCGTCTCCTTCTAGGGAGAAGGCCCTTGCGGCAAAGGGGAAGAGGATCCTGAGGATTGAGGAGACTTCTTCCTCTTCTGATGACGAAGTCCCTGAGGAGGGGGCACTGGTGGCGCAGTCCTCTGTGAGGGCCAGTGGTTGGGAAGTAGCCCAACCTTCCAGTAGTCAGCCAGAGGCTATTGGATGGGGACAACCTTCTGCTGGTAAGTTCCTTGACTTTGCAAGTTTGTTTCTCTTGTTTTGAGATTATGTCTCAGTTTTCTCAGTTGTACTGTCTTTAACTGTTGTAGGTGCGGGGCCTTCTGGGCAAGAGCCCGTCCCTCGCGAGGTCCCAGTGGACCAAGGGACAATGACCGAGGTCCCTGCAGACCTGGGGACCAGAACCGAGGTCCTTGAGGAGGCTGGGGTGTGGTCCCACTTCTTGGAGCGAAGGCGAGTCGCTGCCAAGTCAGTCCCTAAGTGGTCTGAAGAGCCGGACACCCTGAGGCTCAAGAGGCATGAGGCCAGGGCCAGAGTGTACAGGAGGGAAGGGAAGCTCTTGCGCGATGCGTGGGACCCAGTCTTCCTTCTCAGGAATAGCAGTTCACTGCTAAGGGGAGGGGAGCAAACCCTCCTGTCCTGCCTGGAGGGGCTGCGCACCCCCTATGACAGGGAGGTGACTGAGCGGAGTTTGGACTCCCCTGCTGAGTTCATGAGGGAGGCAGCTCAACAGAGCCTGCAGGTAAGACAACTCCTGGTCTTTATATGTAAGTCTGGCTTGTCTTCTTTCTGCCCTTGTTTAAATAAACTTGAATGTAGGGTGCCGTCAAAGGATACGCTGCCATGGAGCAGTGGCATGACTTTCTGAAGTATGCCAACAAACGGGACGACGTCCAAGTAGCAGAGATTGCAGCCCTCAGGAGGGAGCTGGAGGCCTCCAAGAAAAGGGAAGAGGAGCTCCAAGAGAGGCAGGCCAAACGTGTGGCCCAACTGGAGAGTTGGTGTGACTACGTCAACCAGGAACGGACGGCCAGCAGGCTGTACCGGTGGGAGCAGGCCTGCCTAATTAATGCGTTTCAGCAACGCTTCCTCCAGCAGGCAGCAGGTTTGGAAGCCAAGCAGCTCGAGAATGTTGTCCTGAAGGAGTCCCTCCTTTCTTTGGAGGCAGAAACCAAGGCTGCCCTCGAAGTGGCAAAGGCTGAAGTTGAGCAGCAGAGGCTGCAGCTGAGGAGGCGAGGCGCCAGGCTACTGCCCAGGTTCAAATGGCTAAGGAGGAAGCCGAGGCGAGCAGGCTTGCTGCTGAGGGTGCCCTGAAGGCACAGACTGAGGTCACTGCTACTTTTGAAAAGGCGGTGGCCTCAGTGTGGGAGATGGAAAAGGCCCTCAGCCTTCCTCTTTTTGCAGGTGAGGACCCTGAGTCCTTTTCTTCCATCAAGGTGTCCATTCCTCAGAGGATGCCTCGACTGATGGCGAAGCTTGGTGAGATCCAAGCTCAAGGTGAGGCAGGGGCGCAAGCCTACGAGGAAGGCTGGCTGCGATGCCGCTTCCAAGTGGAGAAGGCGTTCCCAGAGCTGAGTCTTGGGATTCTGGATGCTGCTAACACCGGCGATCCAACGGTGGAGGCCCTGCTCGACTGGGGGAGCAAGGAAAGAAGATGGGGAAGCCTGGTATGCCTGTTGGGCTAGGGTGGAGGCTCCAGCATGTGGACGCCCCTCTTTTTTGTGCATAAAGGACACCTGCAGTCATGCATTATTTTGACAGAAGTAAAATTTTATTTTACCTTCATTGTTTTGTAGCCTTGTTTTGCCTTGCGATAGTGGTGTAGGGTACGTTAGCTAGGTTATCAACCGTAGGCTAAGTCCCGTCCGTGGCGAGGGGTCTGCTGGGGTTCGCAACGGCGAAGCCACAGAGATCACTTGTCAAGATGCTGGAGACTCACTTGAGTTTATAGTGATGAGGCACTTGAAGTCCGCAACGGCGGAGCCACACATATCTTTCCAGATAACTTTGTGGGTTCGCTTGTTGAGACAAGCTGAGATAGAGACCCCTTGTTGGGACAAGTTAAGGCCCCTTTTAGGGCTTGCAGAGGCGATGCCTTTGAAGACCATGGATGAGATTCCTCCATGTGAAGGTCTGCTGGGGCTCGCGAAGGCGGCTCACACAGAGACCTTCTTGGTGATTTTTCAGGGAGTAAGCCCTTGGGTAGTGTACAGTGTACCAAGTAGAAGATACCTGCAGAATGCTCATCTGAGCTTCCTTGCCGCATATACAAGAGATAAGATAGCTTTTTGGAGAGGAGGATACCTTGTTTCGTATCCCGGAGGGTGTGACCGGTGTAGTAGACTGGCCATTGTTTGGCAGCCTCTTCCTTGATAAGGACAGAGGCGACGCTCCTGTCAGAGGTGGCGAGGTAGAGGACCAGGTCATCGCCTGGTCTAGGGCACTTGAGTGTAGGCAACTCTTGACACCCTTTAAGGTACCGTAGAACCCTCTTGACACTCTTCCGGTCTGCATTCCAGTGGTTTGAAGAATATCAAGCCAATAAGCCAACTGCTTGGCTAATGTCAGACCTTGTACACAACATGGCATACATTAAGGAACCTATAACACTCAGATATGGTATGTTTGTCATCTCTTCCTTCTCTGCTGGAGTCGTGGGACACATGTCCCCTCCAATCTTGCATCCATATGCAAGTGTGGTATTCATGTGTTTGGTGTTGGTTAAATTAAACCTTTCTAGGATCAAATCAATATAATGTTCCTCTTACAGGCCAAACAAGCGATCCTTTCTATTCAGGTGTATCTTGACACCTAAAACAAAGGAAGCTTCTCCCATGTCGAAAGTGACCATCCTATGATGGATGTCATTAACACAACTCCACTACTTGCAATTAGTATGTCATCTACATACAAGGTAATTATAGCATAATTGGATCCAGTCAAGTACAAGTATACACAATGATCTTCATGCATCATTACAAAGCCATAGCTTGTAATTGCATGATGGAACTTCAAGTACCATTGTCTTGAAGCTTGCTTAAGACCATAAATAGACTTTTTAAGTCTACATACCTTGTCCTCAAGACCTTCTTGGACAAACCCTTCTGGTTGTCTCATATAGATCTCTTCACTCAAATCACCATTGAGGAAGGTTGTTTTAACATCCATTTGATGTAATTCTACATCCAAGTATGTCACAATGGCAAGTAGTAATCTGATGGAATTGAATTTCACTACAGGTGAGAATGTATCTTTGAAATCAATACCTTTCTTTTGTGTGAAACCCTTAGCCACCAAACGGGCTTTGTACCTTTCGATACTTCCATCGGAATTCTTCTTTATCTTTAATACCCACTTATTACCAATGGCCTTACGGCCAATAGAAAGATCTGACAATTCTCACACACCATTCACTTCCATAGAATGAAGTTCTTCATTTATGGCATTTAGTCATTCTTCTCTTTGTGCACTATTAAGAACTTCTTTAATATGACAACAAAAAAGTCTCACCCTCCGAGAGACCCCACCTTTTGGGTTATCTCGATTCCCTAATTGATCTTCTCAACATGGGTGGAGGTGATTCTAGCTCTTGTTGATCCTCAACTCCCTCTTGAACAAGTGTATCCTCTACGGGATCTTGTTCCATGTGATCCAACACATTGGAATCATCATTAGGATTCACAACTCCCTCTTGTTGAGGTACTCCTTATGGAGTAGGTGAACCTTGTGCAACTGGTACTTCTGAAGTATTCGGTTGATCCTATTCAAGGATTGGTCCAAAAGAATCAATATCATTACATTCACCAACTTTAGGAAACTCACTTTCCATGAAGTTGGCATTTCGCCATCAAATACCAATCCTTCTTTGTGACTGATAACTAAGAACACATAACCTTTCGAATCAATGCAATATCCAAGGAAAGCACATTTCTTTCCCTGAGGACCCAATTTTCCCAAAGGATGGTCCGGGATATGCACATAAGCAAGGCAACCCCAAGGGTGCATGTAGCTTAGGTTAGGCGACCTCTTCTTCCACAACTCATATGGAGAAGAGTCGATGTTCTTAGTTGGTACTCTATTGAGGATGTGAACTGCACAAAGCAGTGCATCACTCCAATAGATGATGTCCAAGTTAGCCTTAGCCATTATGGACCTTACCATATCCATTAGACTTATGTTCTCTCTTTCGGACACTCCATTTTGTTGGGGTGTCCAAGAAAGAGTGAACTCCCTCTGAATTCCTTTCATGTCACAAAAGGCTTTCAAGGCATTTGAATTATACTCTCCACCTCTATCCATTCTCAAAGATTTTATTTTCTTACCCAATTGGTTCTCAACCAAATGTACATACTTTCAAAGTATGATAAAGCCTCTGCTTTGTTCTTGAGTAAGAAAACATGTGTGAATCGAGTATAATCATCAGTAAATGTAATGAAATATCTATAGCCATTTCTAGATGTCACTCTCATAGGTCCACACAAGTCAGAATGAACTAAATCTAATGTTACTTCTCTTCTAGTTCAACACCCAAAAGGCTTTCACGATGCCTTTCCTTCAAGGCATGTTTGGCAACTTGGGTCAAAGATCCAAGCAAGCCATTTTTGGCTAACTTATTCATCCTATCTTGACCCACATGTCCAAGCCTTTCATGCCAAGTCATTTCACTTGTGACCTTGGTCACATGACAACTAGATGAAGCATTAGTGTGGCTACTCGGTCTAAGTTCATGCAAACCATTATTTACTAAACATTCACAGAAAACTGGATTATCTTTAAAGATAGTAACACTATCATCCGAAAAAGATAATCTATATTTATACTTCAATAAACTACTTATAGAAATCAAATTTCTACAAATATCTGGTACATATAATGTATCAATAAGATATAAAGATCCATTACATACTGGGACTTTACATGTCCCTACTCCTACTACATCAATTACAGAATTATTTCCCACCGAGACACACTTTGCACCTCTTGGAAGTTTCCTGTAAGCCACGAACCAAGACTTGTCTCAGACTATGTGGTATGTTGCTCTTGAGTCTACAATCCACAGAGAATTGCTTTCAATTAGCAAAGAACAAGATTTAACATATACATCAGAAGAAGTAGGGATATGTAACTTAGAAGGACTTTTGCAATCTTTTGTAAAGTGCATATTCTTTCCACAGTTGAAGCATTTGAGCTTAGAAACGTCCCTTTTCTTTTGAACTTATTCAAATTGGGACCGTTTCCACCTCCTTTACCTTTGTCATTGCCACCCTTGTTCTTTCCACCTTTACCAAACCATTTCCCTTTTCCTTTGCTTCCTCCTTTTGTTGCAGGAAGTAGAAGCAACATATGCTTTGGAATGGTTTTGGGGTCATTACTTGACCTCAAGTAAAGATGGCGGGCTATGTCATAAAACGTTTTGATCTGAGGATTGTGGCGCAAGTTGACCTTCATCAACTGCCAATCCTAATCTGGCAAAGATCGGATTATAGCTTGGACCTTTTGTTCATCTGTGAGGTCGTGCCCGGCTTGCTTCAACTGGTGGATCATCCGAGACATCTCTCGAAGGTGAGAACTCATTGTGTGATTAGCTCGTTTCTGATAGTTCTCAAACTTGAATCATTGATCTCTGTTTCTCAATACAACATCACCATATTTGGTCTTGACGGTGTCCCAAATTTCTTTGGCACTGCAAGAGTTGAGAACTCAACCATGATCTCATCCACCATGGTCGAAAGAAGGGTTACTCGGCAAAGACGATTCTTTTTCAAATAAGCCACATAGGCTGTCTGGTCTTGCCCTTCTTCCTGATGAGCAACCTGACCTCCATTAGATAAAACCTCAAGTGTGTCCTGCTCAATAAGAAAGAACTTGACCTTTTGCTGCCAAATTGAATAGTTCTCACCATCCAATTTGAGGTACTTGTTCAGTTCAGCTACAATATTCTTACATGCCATCTACATGATGCAAATCACATGTATCAATGTTCAATCAATCACAACAAGACTCAACAAAGCAACAAATACATACAACTACTTCAAACATGTCCATATATGGCAAAAGGAGTGCATATAGCATCCAATTAGAAACACACAAACATGTTTCTAGTTTCACATACATGTACTAATTGAGACTTCAAGAAGGTTCAAATATCTTACTTTATGGTTTCATGTACACATACATGAATAGTTTATGTAACATTACATATGGTATTTCTCCAAACCTTAGTCTCATCACCCATAAGTCCCTTTGATACAATTCCTAGGAAAGGTGGAGGGGTCACATTGGTCCCGCTTAAAACACATCTCCTTAGACAGAATTATAATCAATTTGACAGGTCCCTAGAAACTTTAGCTTATAGAAATATCATATCCTCCTTAAACCAAGTCTCATTCCCTCAAGTCCATCATAGTGGTGAACTAATCACCAGTACTAAGACTCTCTTAGGGTTGAGGTTCTTAGTCTAAGTCGAGGTACAATGTCACATATATGCAACTTATGCATACTAGTAAGAACATGTAGAAAATACACAAAGAACACATCTTGGTTTATTCCTCGTTTAATTAAGTCTCTCATCCCTCAAGTCACCATAGTGGTAATTCCCAGGAAGGAGTGAAACAATGGTACATCTTAAGTTCTTTCATAGACAGATTTACCATCTAATTAAGACTATCTCTGGGTAAAGCCAATAACTAAAGTGAAGAATTACACCAAGAAATTATCTTGTGCATTTCATGCCATAATCACAATTATATCATGTTCTAACTTACATATAGATATACATGTGAATCACAAAGAAGCAACAAACATGCTTTCATTTAATCATACTTATGAACATATACATAATCATACAATGATTCACATTCATTTACAACCCCTTGAATAACCCAATCGGGGTCTCGGTGGGGGTTCGGGGCAACGCCCAAACCTATGAGACATGCAAGTTTACATTCAGATTCATGCGAAGCCATTCCGCCAAGGCACGGACCCATGCGAACACATGCCTATCCCGGAACACATGCCTCTGCATCGCGAGCGCGAATCTGCTCCTCGCAGAACATGGCTTACGATCCCAGCCTTCGCGGAATGGGGACTGGCGAACCCAATCCCGCGAACACGGATCGGCGAACGCTGTCAAGCGAAGCCACGACCGGTGAAACCCTCTTGCCGCAAACGCCGGACAACGCGAACGCTGTCGGCGAAAACTTTGACATCGGCGAACGCGCTGTGGAAGCTGGACACCGGCGAACGCGCTGTCGAGAGGACCGCTAAACGTCATACAAGGTTCTCATACAAGATACTTTTATCTTGACCGAATTCACACATACATGTAATTTTCATGATTTTAATCATCTTCAAAACATACAAGCATGCATACGGTTCATACTTTTCATAACCGATCATAACAATTGCATGCAATACTTATTCAACCCGAAATGCATATTTTCATGGAACATGCATATGAGTTCAAGCAACACAGGCTCTGATACCATTTGTAGATTTAGAGATTCATAGCATGATGTGTTTTCCATAATCATGTCTCTCCACTTTCACAAGGAAGAAAGAGGAGAAGGAGGAGGAAGAAGTAGAGATAAAAGGCATACCTTGCACCCTTGAAAAACAACGTAAGGATCTTTGTCCTTGCTCCAAACGTTTGCTCCAAGTCTTCTTCGAGAACGCATGAAATGCTCCAAGTAAGAGAACCGATTGAATGTGTGATGGTATAGGCGATTTGTGTTGAATAGACACAAAATAGTTCCACCCGATATGCTCTAGGAATGCTTGAATATTTCGGCCAAGAACTAGAGAGAAAAGAGAAGAGTTTCGGATTCTTGAGTGTGTGATGTGTTGTGGCCAAATCATCTATTTATAGATGATGCAATGAGTTACTAGGAAGGGTTACAACTCCTCATGGCCGAAAGTACACATACTTTCGGCCTAAGGAGTGGTTACTTCCTCCTTGTACACTCCCTTGTACAAATATTAAATAACTACTCTTTTAGGCGAAGGGGTGCCTTCCCTTGAGGTGCCTCTTCGCCAATTTTAGACTCTCATGGCCGAAAATCTCTTGGTAACTTCCAAGAGATGTGCACACATGCACTAGGGTGCATACACCATGCACCTCGATTACCAAAATACCCTTATTTTGTATAAAATGATGCTAGTAAGTAGTTATTACTCATGAAACATCACAAATGTTTCATATAGCATAATTCACAAAGTTGAATTCCATAGAACTCATTTCAGCTGAAATCACTTCTCCGTTTGAGATGAGCTCAAAAGGACTTGGTGCGCTAAGAATTCCAACACTTTTGTAGCCCACTGCTCAGCACTACTCAGGCATCGTCCATCTTCGGACGACCTGGGAAGCCCACCAAAGAAGACACGTCATCTACAAAGCAAAAAAGGGGAGTCGGGATAGAAATAGATTAATGGTAAGGACCAAAGGAAAACAAGATGAAGGATTAACTGGCAGCTCAGGGGCGTTCATCCTTGCCATTGTCACAGCGAGGTCCGGGAACTGATACTCAAGGCAATCCATGGTCCGGGCAGTTGACATCCCTTTCTAGAGCTTCGGGGTCATCTCCATGGCATCTTCGTCTTCCATGAGGTTTTGATCCTCATGGATAAGCCACTCGGTTCCCGGGGATCAAACTGATCCGTCCGAGCAAGCTCAGCATCCCGTTCATGCGAGTCTTCTCTTGGGCCTCCTTCCAGCCTGGACCTAAACAGCAGAAATGCGTCCGGGTGACGTCATGGACAGGATCATCTCCGAACATTCGGGAAAGGTTCCCGAAGATGTTCTGTAGACACTTATTCTCTAAGGATAGGTGATGATTACCTAAATCAAAATAAGAGGGCAGAACTCCCGAGTCTGTTCTTTTGCGATTGCGGTTGCCTTATACTTCCCCTAGAAATGCCTCTTCTTGTTAGGGGAAGGACCTGCCCGATAAATGCGCATCGAACAAGTCCTCAAAGTAGTATCCGTCTCCTCAGAGACGGACGGAGATCGGACCTCGGATGAACCAGATAGAGCAGCCTTTGGGACATCTGCTCCATCCCTCTTGGGCTCGATCACCGGAGGTTGGGAGGGACCTGCCTTGGAAGACTCCTTGGCAAGTTTGCCCTTCTTCTGGGCACCCTCCAACAGGTCCTGAAGATCAATCTCCGGGGCCATTTCTACAAAGGAAGTCACAATAAGTAAATACAAAAGGGAATGCAAATGAATCAAAGAAAGGGTATGAACCTTGAACAAAGGCCACATACGGGATTTCGCCCCACAGATGTCGAATCAATGCCAGATCCGTAAATGGGACTCCTTGGGTAATGAGGGTCCAGTTGATCGGAATAGGGAATGGTTCGGGATGCTCATCCTCGAACTGTGATGTGAGCATGGCCAAGACCAAACCAAATGATGTGGATCTGTAATCATCCAAAGCTGGAGCAATGGACTTCCTATTGAAGCTCTTTTCAAGAGGAGAAAAATGGCTTTTGAATCACCTCAATCGGAGTTCCGGAGCTCAAGATATTCAGAAAACAATGAAGATCCGAGAACCGGGCAACAGAACCAGGCGACCCAAACATGAAGTCAGGCGGTCGCCCGGTCCAGGCGAGAGAACCAGGCGACCCCTTTCTCCAGCCAGGCGGTCGCCTGGCTTGTCTGATGACGGGCAGGGGACCAGGCGAGATCCAGGCGACCCAATCCCAGGATCAGGCGGTCGCCTGGCTCTCCGAAAACAGCCTTCCCTCCACTTTTTGAAACCTAGCCATTTTTGTTGACTTTCACTATTTGTAATTCTAATTCCTAATTTTAGCCACTTTTGTAATTTCTTTGGTTTCTATAAACCATATAACTTCATAAATATGAGTTATATGATTTATGGAAATTAGAGAAAAGGGTTTTCAACCCTTCCCATCATCTCTCACACCCCTCACCTCACCCACCTTAATCTTAGGAGGCTTGTCTCCAAGCCACCTCTCTCCTCCCTTCTCCTCCCCATTTTAGCTAGGATGCAAGCTCATTCCACACTTAGAACTCATTTGTAAAGAACCTATTTTGCCGAAAATACAAGGTCAATTTGTTCTTCATTTGTTCTCAAATCTTGCTTCATCAATCCATTAGTGATCCATGCAAGAGGGTCCAATTAAATACCTAGCATTGTTTGATCAAGTAGTCAAAAGGTTCTAGGTTCCATTCTCATTCCCCTTTGCCGAAATTGTTGCTCCATTCTTGGAAGTTCTCCTCACTCAAGCTAGATCATCAAGCTCTTGATCATACAACCCTTGTGTGATCATATCGTAACGATCGACCAACCGCCGCAACTTGCTCTGGAAGGTTTTGTAGTTTTCTCGAGCACCTTCCAACTCCAACAAGTGGGAAGGGTCCTTCACATCCACGAGCTCTCCAACCTTCTAAACAATTTGGAGGTTCTAGGACCTTTCGGGCTTCATGAAGAGGAATTCACCATGCCATCCTTTCCTACTTGAAGGCAGATAAAAAATATGGTTGAAACTCTTTGAAGGGTTCCCTCTAGCCCCGAAGTAGTAGAAGCAGTTCCTCGACTTTGGTACAATTTTGTAAAATTGCAAAAAGGTGGAAATTTTAGGTCCACCGAACACCGACATAACATGAGGAACGCATTTATGTGGCAATAGGTGTTCGGGCTTAGCTGGTTGTGGCCGACCATGGGATTACCTTTAATTCTGGAAAAAGGGTGCGGGGAAACCGGAGCCCGCACTCCAATTGACACCTAAAAATTACAAGGCAACCGACGCCTGGTTCGTATACACGACACTCGGGTGTTGGTACTCTAGCGGCTACAGTACAGGGAAGGAAGAAGTCGCGTTGCCAATGCTTTATAAGTTCGGGAGTGGCCCTGCTCCGGAAGTGCTCGACTTCCGACCACCATTCTTCGAGTACAGGGCCACTTGTTTCTAAGAGATTTCCCGAAGGACAAGCAGAGGAAGGAATTGGAAAAGGATGGGCCATTTATAAATACATCGACAAATAGGACGGAGGAAGCGGCGGCGGATTGGCGATCTAAGGATTACCGGCGAAATACTAGCAGCCGCGTCGATAACGGTGTGGTGTTGACAGTAAAACTTCGCAACGCGGAAGTACCCTCTTGACTACCGGAAGAGACGGTTGCCTGACCGAGGAAAGGTGCTAGATATTCTTCTTGGGCAACTTTCTCGACAGTCCTCCACTTCTGAAAAAAGCTGATCGCTTCCTTGAGCGATGGGTTGTCCGTCGTGAAAAAATGAGGGAGATTGAGAGCAAAGAAAGCGAGTCTGTCACGGGTGCCCGCGCCCGATTGCGGAGGCGGTGCCGCCTCGCGGCATCGGAAGCGGAAGCTGCGTGAGCCGCGGAAACGGAAGCGGTCGGTCCAACCGAGACCCGCTGAGTGTGGTGGCCCTGTGACCCGGCCCACAAAGTCTCGTTCTCGAAGGCCCGGTGCCTGAGAACACTTTGCTCACGGAGTATGCAGACAGAGTTATGCGCTCATAATGTTCGGTCGTTTATCGACCCGCAACCTGCAATTCTCATACATGGAAAGTGTACAATATAAACCCTAGCTATCCATGGCGAGCCCCACCCCACTGAAATAGGCGAGCACTCCACCATCACCAAACATACAGTTCATGGATAACATCATACATAAGTTCAACAGAACCATACTGATACAGAGTATGTCTCAACCATCAGAATATGATCACATCTCGGGTCCCGCCTTCCACTGTCATGGGCGAGTCCCCGGTCCTACAGAGTATCTATAACATATATACAGAAATATAATGTATCTAGGATACATAGCATGATCAGACAGATGACATGCATGCATATACACCTACAAACCGACCGAGAAAGACCTCGGAATACCTACGTGCGGGATCTAGGAGAAACTCCGAGATCAGAAGATCCCCGCAAGTACCGCTGCTGCTGCTAACACACCAACAGAAGAGAGAAGTGAGTTAACTGTGAGAAAACCCATATGCTATACTTAGCATAATCCTGAAATCAGAAAGCAGACTGAAACCTCTACCGAGACTACCCCTATAACATAACAAAAGTTCCATGTCAGAACTGCAGATATCTGATCACAGAACAGAAAGCACCACGGAACTTGGTACACTTCACATCATCGCCCCTCGCGCCATCATCAGCAATAACCAAGGACACGGACCAATAACCAATAACCAAGGACACGGACCACGATGCCATCGCATCTCGTGAAGGCATTATCAGGAGAGCTTCACCAGGACCTCGCGGGTTCGCACCTACTGGCTTCAAGCACCACATCAATCCTTCAAGCATCTGGAAGCCCGTAAAAACAAAATAAACAGAACGACAACCCTCTCCAAGAGGTCAGAAGCCGAAGCTAACAGAGACATGGTATCAGCCGGGGTCACGATCCCCATAACTGTCATGGGTCACAGAATATACCACAAGGTATATAGCAGATAGAGTATACTGCAGGGTATACAACAGAATAGACCGCAAGGTATATACAGAATATCAGCACCCAGTGCAGATATAGAGTACCGATACGGAACCCGAGGTCTCCGAGACCATCCCGGGCCTTGTACCTGCATACCTGTACCTTACCATATAACTGGCCCCGGGATCACCGGACCACTGTCCTCAACCCGGAACCCGCTTCAACTAACCCCGATATACATGATATCCCTCCCAGAATGTATAATGAGAGAAGTTGAACCCTTACCGCACTATTACCGATCCGTAAAAGAATCCCGGCAAAATCCCGACGCTCCCCGAAAAGTGGTAGTGTGACTTCCGGAGTCCCGCACTACTCCACAAATGTTGATTCAAACTGAACAACCACACACAAATCAGAAATCACCAATCCAGACCCCTGGGAACTACTCCCGCACATTCCCGCACTTTCTCGCAAAATTCCACAGAAAGCTCGGATTCCCAAACCGAGCTAGAACATTGATATTTACACCCAAACATAAACAACCAAGGATTTAAATCATACTTTCCCAAATCTACGTAAGCAAGCAAGTAGGTCGATTACATTAACAATTTCAGAGAACGATGTTCCGAACATCGTTTATTACCTACTTCAATTCCCAATATCATTTCACTACCAACACACCCCCGAAACACACCATAATTATCAACACACCCTTCCCTTAATTTCGGCCTTAACATGCTTCTTATACAACTATCCATTTCAAACCAATTAGGGTTCCATTCTCATGCTTTATTCAACAATTAAACATTCTAATCATGCTAACTAACATACATCACCATAATCACCCAAAATCATACAAATCTTCACATGAACAATTCGGCCATTTGGGCACTTTTCACCCAACATGCTCACCTTCAAATTGAACCCTAATATCAACTCCTAATCATGCTATGAACAACATATGCAAAGCATGAACCAATATGATATCAATTCGGCATACTTAAGATTTAGCCAATAATTCGCCAAATTAGGGTTTCTTAACCCAAGGCGTTCTTTCATAATCCAAACCTTGATTCCTACACCAAATCATTCCAAGAACAACATATCCAAAGCTTGAAGCAACAAGATGAACAAATCATCTAGCTAAGACTTGTCATGATTTCGGATTCAACATGTATATCAACCACAAATCATGTTCCAACACACCAAACTCATGAAGAGAACAAGCTTACCTTAAGCTTAGCACCGAGATCAATCCTTCCTTACCCTTGCAAGATGAAGAACACAAGTGAGGTAGAGAAGAGAAGCCGGCGGTTTGAGAGAAGAAATGAAGCCAAAAAATGTATTTCTTTCTAACTCTCACCTTATATATTTCTTGCTTTATGACACACACACCTTAGTCACTTGCCAAGCACACACACACCTTACTCACTTTCCAAGCACACACACACACCATACTCACCAAGGTGACTCACTACACCAAATCTAAAATTTGCCTAAGTGTTGAAGTATCGCCCCGCGCCAACTTAACCCGAGCAAATCCCGACGTGTGCGCTTGCTATCCCGACCAAATAATCCAGTCATGTGTGCTTGCTCGATTATCACCACATTACTCATCCCGAGTCATAAAATGTCATATACCCTTGGCGCCATCAAATTTTCCATCCCAACCCCGAGTTTCGCCGAGAACGAATGTCCCAACCCCGAAAAATAGTTTCCGCGGAAAGGTGCGTGGGACTCGTGTGAGCTCAAATATATAAGCATTCTCGAGAATGTTACCTAGAAAAGATCTAGGAGCTATTTGACCAACAGAAAACATGCCTGCATGTTTGGAACGAAGCCCACTGGATACACGAAAACACCACCCGCTCGGGTGACTGTAACATGTCCGGGAAGGCGAACCGTTACAAAATGATGCATATCCACCGTTGATCAAAAAGCAGCATTAATACGAGCCAGACAGAACTGCACTGTAAACCACCTTAAAAGTCCCAGGACTATCATGGTCCGAGAAAATTCAAAGGAGGATGGATAATTATCCTCAATTCAAGAGTCTCGGACCATGATGGTCCGAGAAAGTCAAAAGGAGGGATAAATATCCTCAATTCAAGAGTCTCGAACCATGATGGTCCGAGAAATTCAAATGGAGGATGGACAGAAATCCTTAGTTCAAAAGACCCTGGTCCGAGAAATTCAAAAGGAAGATGGATAAATATCCTCAATTCAAAAGTCCCTAACCACAAACAATCGACCAAATATCTTGGACCTTGACTGTCCGGGAAATTCCACGAACTGTCGTTACACTTAGAAAAATTCGGACTCCTTATAGTCGGCCAAATTGCTAAAGGGGACTTGATGGCCGGTAGGCCCAATCAACTAAAAAGGCCTAGCAAAAGGCCCAACCAGTAGCCCAAAATAAGGGCCTCATTAGAAACCCAAATAATCGCTAAAGCATGCGGGACAATGACATTCTGGACCTAACAAGAATTGACCAACATACCACAAGGATATTCCCGGACAACACTCCCGAAGGTATTAAAGACACGTGTCCTCCGATACTATATTGAAATATTACGACTCTGCCACTACAGCGGTGGACTATATAAAACATTTATAGCGGGAGTTAAGGTATCCTTTTTGACAACTTTCATTCAAAGGAACATCAACAGAAAACACTTATCCTCATTCTCGAATTCCAAATTAAACGCACATTGCACATTCCCATGGCGTTCGATGCGTCAAAACATGTCAATACGAGAAAAGTAGAAAAGTCGTGGCGGCAGCCCACACGGATCCGCCACAAGTTCCATTAACAGTTCTTATTGTAATGAAGCATGGAAAACACAATGGTTCTAATATATTAATTTTTATAAGAATATAAAGTTTTTTATTCCATTTAGATGTGTCAGTCCCATCAAATTTTGTTTATTTACAAAATTTTAATTGTAGAACACAAATAATTCTAGTTGAATTTCAGAAAAGAAGTAGACAAGAATTGGAAAGATAATTTTCCAAATTTGACTCATTCCCCAATTCATCTATACCATCCAAAGCTACTAACAATGCTAAAGAGATTGATTGTAACAGAATCATGAGCAAATTAAGTTTATGTCAACTGCACCACATATGAGTTCACTTCACTTCATCATCAATGGATTATTAAAGCACAGTCAGGAAAGAAGGCATCAACAATCAGAGGCAAAAAAACTAAACTCTCAAACAACTAACGACAACACAGACATTACAACAAACAGTTGTCGTGCATGAATAAAACTACAAAACACACAGATTTTCAGTGGTGGGGAGAGCAGCGGAGGGATCAATAATGAAGCCAACAGGGCGCATTGAACAAAGGAAAAACTTACCGAAATGACAACAACTTGGGCTGCTTCTTCCTTCTCGTTTTGTTGCAGAATCTTGAAGGTTTGTTGCGAGTAGTCATGGCGGTGTGTTTGCTATACATGAGTAGAATATAAGAGAGACCGATGAGAAATTTTCAACGAGTCTCAGTTCCAAGCTCCCCAAGTTGGTGGATTCTTCAACTGCAGAAGAAATTCCACGCAGCTGGCTCATAGAGGTCTTAGTACCCTATAGCGGCGACGTGGGCACTACCACTAACACAGCTATTATCGCCTCACCCCATACCAGCCCGTTACCATAATTTTTGTTTACAATTAATTTTTTTATTATGCAACATTTAATAAATAGTAAATAATATTATAATTAATAATATTTATAAATTGCAATTAAAAGCATAAATAAAAATGATTATAAATTAATCAAATGTAGCATTTACAATAAAAAACATCTAAAATCAAATTGATTTTACAACGGTGTCCTACGGGAGGTAAACGTCACGGATCTCAAGTGGCGGCAAGCTGCTGCTCGGGTGGCCGGACGGCGTTACTGCTGAACCCGAAATTGAATGGCTCAAACGTGTTATTGCTCCAGATGAACTTGTTCAGGTCGGACACGAAGTTTGGCGGCTGATGTTGTTACTATGACATCGGCATCTGCGGGTGTAGTAATTAACACCGCGGATGTTGGCGTCTAAAACCTCGTAGTCGTGCGTTAGGACTACGAGGTTGTTGCGCCGGCGGGATCGGGTATGTGGAGAAGTTCAGCAGGCGGACGGGTCCCGCGGTCATTGGGAGGATCCCCGCAACCAAGTCTCGGACACCTAGTACCGCTGTATGACGCCCGGTCTAGAAGCGCCAACTAGATGACGCTAAAGAGTGTGTTGCATGTCATCGCCCCGACACCGCTACGGTGAAGAGTACCGCTCATATAAATCGAGGTGATCCTCCTCCGTCTTATGGCGTGCCTCCTCGGCGTTAAGTTCGCTCTAAAAGCATATGAATAAAAAGGTACATTAGATAAAGTTGCATAAAAGTTTTCAAGTTTACAATTATTCCATCTATTTTAGAAAATTTGCAATTAAGTCCTAAATATTTTTACAATTATGTCCAACAATTTAAAAAAGCTTACAATGAGGTCCTTAACTTTTAAACTTGTCCTAAAATTTAAGAAAAAGTAAAATTCAACCCTCAAACTTTTAAAAGTTTCAAATTAGGTACACGAGATGGACGAGGTGATTGGAACTGCTCGGGATGGACTAACTACGGGGGTGCCAACCCAACGCCCTTTATAAGGCCCGCCTATAAGCACTCAAGATTGCCTCATCAACAGGGGGCCCGTCATTCTCCGGGTACTTCTCCATCACCATCCTCATGTACTCCTAGTTAATAAATAACGCATTGGTTAGGATAAATAAATGTAAATGTTAAAAAGACAAGGGCGACAACTTTGAAACTTTTACCTCGAACTGATTGTTGTCCGCACAATCCCAAAGACGCTAGAAGTTGGTGAAGGTGATGAGCCGACGCTCTTTGACCACCATCTCCTCGTAGACGCTATGCGTCGTCTTCAAGTTGTGCTTCTTCCGTAGCTTCTTAGCTGCCTCAATGGTCGAATTATGTTAGGCCCTCTTCAAAATCTTCTTGAACTCCTCGGTGTTAATGCCATCAATCGGCATATCCCGGTTGGCATGAGGGACCCCTTGTGGCCTCTTTGATCGTCAATGATCGTAAGTGAGATTCTCCTCATTAAGGGGTTTTTGCTCCGGTAGTCGAAATGTTCATTTGACCCAAAACTTTCAAAAAAAAAAAGAATTTAGTTTCACCCAAAACTTTTGAAAACCTTCAAAGATGTACATTTTGACACAAAAATAACCAAAAATCACCAAAACCACAAATTCACAAACAAACAATAAATCAACAAAAATAACAAAACTTTCACAAGATATTAAGAATCCACAAATATACCAAAATAAAAATCACCAATGAAATTAGAAATTTCTAAAACCTTAAAAATAATGAAATAATGAAAATCGAAAATAATCGAAAAACACATAAAATAACACATAAATTATTAATTCCTAAAAAGATTAACACATATATTCCTAATCTCAAAAAAACTGAAAATAGAAAGCAAATTGTTCCTACATCTAAATTCATCATAATTGTTCACCCAAATTATAAGAGGAGTTTGGGGTTGAGGGTTATTCCGGCAATGGTGGTGGATGTGTTGACGGCGGCGGTTGTGGTGGATGGGCTTAAAAAAACAAAACATTGTGTTAGAATCAAGAGAAAATGAGGGAAAATACAAAAAAGTAAATGATGCATATCTGTTGTTGTCACCGGAGAATCAAGTAGGTAGAAGGATGGTGGGCAGCGGAACACGTCGGGCTCGTCGGAGCAAATGGAAGGACGAGGAAGGAGAAGGAAAGAGAAGAAGGTCGAGTGTTAGATCTAGAAATGGGTGAGCAGTTTCAGGTTTTGCAAGGTAAAGAGGATGGTAGAGGCTTGCTGCTACCATTCTCAAAGTTGTGAGCAACTTTGTTAACATGCCCGATACCTTTGTCACCGAGTTTCGAGGGGCTTTTCAAATTAACACACATCGCCCAATTAATTAGGATGGTAGCGGGGTGGGCGTTACCAAGCCTGCTACCATCTTAATTTTTTTAAATGCATTTACTTGAACAATGTATATATTGGTACACTACCCAAGCAAATGCCCCCTCAAAAGCTCACTAGGATCATGAGGAATCCAACACATGGAGTATCAGACCATAAAAGGTCATCACACCCCACACAAACTCGGTTCTGCAGCTACTACTGCCCTTAACACGATATTTTTCAAACAGTATTTGCAACACGGAGTACAGGACCCTGCCCATACTCCGCTCTCAGGAGGAGGCATCTTGGTACACTACCCAAGCAAATGCGTCCTCGCATCGCATCAGAATCACACAAGGCCCCGCAGATTTCGCCCTCGCGGTCTCCTAGCTCGCCTGCGCGAGGTCTTACTCCTCACGATCACAACTCGCTTGCACGAGGTCTTACTCTTTGCGGTCTCCCAGATCGCCTTCGCGGGGTCTCACCCTCGCGGTCTCTAGTACCGCCTGCGCGAGGTCTTACTCCTCTCGGTCTCCCTGCCCGCCTTCGCGGGTCTCTTATGCCTTCGCGGGTCTCACCCTCGCGGTCCCCAGTCTCGCCTGTGCAAGATCTCCAGTCTCGCCTTCGCGAGGTCTCCAGTCTCGCCTTCGCGAGGTCTCGCCCTCGCGGGTCTCAAGTCTCGCCTTCGCGAGTCTTTTAGGCCTTCGCGGGTCACCCTCGCGGTCTCAGGTCTCGCCCTTGCGATCTCACTCGCCTTCACGAGTCTCACTCCCGCGTTCTCAACTCGCCTTCGCGAGGGCTCTCACGCCTATACTGGCCCCGCCCAGATAAGGCCCCTGCACTCAGGTTCCTGCGACCCTTACACCTTTATTGGCTATGCTTTATCTGGGCCTTCGCCCTTTGCAGGCCTTCGCCCTTTGCAGGCCTTCGCCTGCTACTTGCTCCACTAGGAGATAGGCCACTTGGTCATCTGACATTAAGCAACCAATGAGGAGGTCAGCACGAGCCTGAGTGATCTTCACCAGATTTGCACGCCAAACATTCCCTGACAAGTGAATCTTCTAAGGCGGTTTGCTGAGATCTTCATCATCACAGCCGCCTTATCTCCTTAAGTCTGACAGACTTGTCAGACTTGTCTCACAGCCTGTCCAAGGCTTCAACTGGGGGAGGCTCCTCCTGGCATCTCCCTATAAATAGGGGGATGTCCACCTTAAACTGGGTAAGCTACTACACGCCCCCCACTCCTCTCTTGCTACTTCTGAGTATTCTCTTTGTCTTCCACAGATTACTCTGAACAGCAAGCTTGGAGCTCTCAAGAACACAACACCATCCATCACTCAACTGAGAGTTCGCCTCCTGCCTCAGGAACGCGGCTATCATATATATATAATCATAATATATAAACATAAATACATATATACATATATACTTATATACTTCTATACATAAATACACAAATCATATATACATAAATACTTATATACATAAATATATATATATATATATATATATACATAAATACATAAACATATATTTATAACATGCATAAACATAAACATAAATACATAAACATACATAATTATGCATTTAATTATGCATATAATTATCGCGAACTTGTACTTATCCTCATCTAACACTCATTGTGAAATTCGAGCCTTTCCAGCTTGGCGTGACTATCAACTAGTGAAATACTCACATCATTATCTACCACAACTATAGTTTCTTGAATTTGTGGCTCTTGTAGGGATCGACAACTTTCCTCGGGTCATTGTTAACTCCCGATAAGCTTGACGTGAACCATTGACGACCTTCACCTTCTAAATGTCGGGCTTCATCTTGAAGACGTTTCATTGTTTTTTTAGATCCCGGTGTTTTGAGGGGTACTCGTTATAAACAACTTGTTGCACATGACTTGCAAGTACGAAAGGGCCGTACACCTTCAATTGAGATGTGTGTTCAACATTGGTGATACCATAGTGCTTATCCATACTTACACTGTTATATGGGTCAAACCACATCCCCTTGAACACCGTCAGCTTCGATTCGTTGCAGCGAAGCACAAGAATTTCGTTAATCCGACCAAAAATCCCCAAAGACACAAACGCCTCAATTAGCGGTTGTCTTTTTCCGTCCATTTTCCTTCGTATGAAACCTAAACCCGTTTAAAAATGAGTCGCCCCATGATTTGACCGTCGTTCACGGCTAACATGCCAAGTCATAGAAAACAGGGAACAACCACCGATTTCTCTCACCAAGTTCTTCAACCACGTAGAAAAATGTGAAAATTTGTACTTATCCAAACCATTAGTGGCCAATGTCGGGTAACGAGAGCATGCAATGTCGTTGAATTACTTGCACAAATGAAAAACATTAATTTTAAATGCAACTTAATGATATAAAATTTACGCGATCGGACACTCACCTAACATATAGTTCAACTTCGGGACAATTCATGAGAATATATGTTTGCAAATGTCGCAATTCCTTGTCCATCAGTTATCTATTCTTAAGTTCCTCAAAGTGTGATAATCTTGGATAGTTAAAAACCGAGACCATTCTCATCAAACGTTATGTTGTTCATTTCATTGCATATATGAGGGTTGACATGCGTCGAGATTGTCATCCATGTAATGCTAGCGAAATGTGCTACCTCTTGTATCAAATACTTCTCAATAATCAAGCCTTCCGTAAGTTGTTTATTGGTACATTTTTGTTTCAGCGTCTTTATGCACCACTCGAACCCATACATCCACCAAAATTGGACAGAAACAAAAATTTTAAGTTGCCATGGTAGATGCACAATTAGGTGTTCCATGGAGTCAAAGAATGATGGAGGAAAGATCTTCTCGAACTTACGCAACGTCAGATAATAAATTCATCAAAATTCTCGATGTCTTCCAACCGAAATTCCTTAGCACGGGCTATTCAAGAATTTGTTAAATTCCGCTATTGGGATCCAAATATCATCCGGAACATTGCCACGTAATACAATTGGAAGCAATTTTTACATAAAATTGTGACAATCATTTGTCTCCATGTCGTAAAATGAATTATTGGATGTGTTTACACAACTTCCAATGTTAGACGCATATCCATCGGAAGTTTAAGAGTGTTCTTTAACCAAGTGCAAACATTCCCAATCTGATCTCGATTCAAAGTGTAAATTGACTTAGTTTTACATGGTCTTCTGTAATGTCCGTGAAACAAATGCAACTCACTTGGATTTCCATCGCAAGATCACGTCTTGAGGTTTCGTTGTCTCTACTCTTCCATTTTTTTATTCATAACCATGTAGAAGACATTGTCGAAGCAATTTTTCTCTATATGTATCACATCGAGGTTATGTCGATCAAAAATGATGCCGACGGCAAATCCTGAAAGATCGATTATTTGATCCAATTGTGAGACACAACAAAGCTATAAGATCGTTGTCTGTCCCAATGTGAACCGAAAGGTGGGAACTCAGTCTTGTTAATCACTACTAGAATTTCTAACCAAGATTTATACATAATTTCTTCACGCGACTCTCTAGAACCCCATGTGACACTTTGTTATTACAATATCTATGTCAACGGGTAAAAATCTTCGATGAAAATCCCACCAACAAGCTTTACCCCATTGAGTTAGCTGGAAACAAGAAACATCTTCCATACAATATGGATAGACAAGTTTTCCATGCATGCTCCAACCAGATAGCATCTTTGTACAACAGAAGTCACTAATTGTCCAAAGCAAACAAGCTAATATTGTAAAGTTCGTTCTTGGCACATCCCATGTTTGAACACTGTCATCCATAGAACATTTAACTCATCGATTAACATATGCAAAAAGACATCAATGTTACGTCACGGTGATCAAGGTCCCGAGATTAGCATGACCAAGTAAATTTACGGCTGCTTCATGCATAAATCAAGAGGCAGATTATAAATTGTGATGAATATCGGCCACATCGAATAAGTGCTACCGGTATCAGAAAATGGATTAAATCCATCAGTGAGTAACCCTAATCGAACATTTCCAACCTCTCTGACGAAATCAAGATAAAGCTCATCAACATGTTTCCATGCCCGTGATTGGCTGGGATGTCCAATCATACTATTTGTGTTTGCATTCGCCCTTACATAATAATTCATAAATTCAGCTGTTTTGGATGACCGGTAAAGCCGCTTAATCTGCTCGGTGATTGGAAGATAACGTAGGATCTTCTTCGGCTTAAGATTTGAATTTCCAAGATGATCCTAACACCATTGAATATGCATTTCCACATCGTACACTCCACAATGCATTAAATGACCGAATCTACCATGAAACAATATGCAAATGTTCTCGCATGCATGAATCTTGACCTATGGTAACCCTAAGTCTCGATCATTTTCTTCGCCTTCGTAGTGCCGTGGCAATGCATTTTCTCCAAGTAATATTTCATCGACAACTTTCATCATATCGGACCACACCGTTTCCGATATGTTGCTCGACATTTCACGCTCGAAAACTTTGTCAACACATCTAACCACTTATGCTAAATACGACACCCATCATATAGAGGTTATGAATCAGCTTCAATTAACTTATAAATATTTTATGCCTCTTCATTAGGAGTTTCAGTTTCCATTTCATTTTCAACCTCATTTCCTTCAACATCATCTTGCATTTCAAGATTATCAAGATAATTTTCATCATTGTCATCGTTTTCAAGATTTTCCACATTTTCAAGTGAAGTGTTGTATTGCAATCCTAAACCTTCATGAACCATTTGTTGGACATCCTATCCTTGATAGTTATTATTCGATTTCGTTTCAAGACTTACACGTGCATTACTAGATGACGGTACTTCATAATTCATTCGATTAGAACCTCATAGATAAAAGGATTGAACTGTATAGCTTCACCAAGTCACATGTCAATCCCAACTATAGTAATCATTTTAAATCATAATCACATACATGAGTTCCAACTGTAACTTTATACTAAAAGTATCGATTTTTGCACTTTACACGGACATTTCACCACGCCCCACCCTTTCGACTCGCATCAATGAATGCAACGCTTCAAAAAATGCTTAAGACCCTCCCAAAATCGCGGACTCAATTCGCAAGTACCTTATGTAACCACCGATACATCCACTCGCATCCTTCAGCCATTTTCGTACTCTTTCATAAGAATATATATGAAAACAAAACATAATAATTAACAAACCATAAAGTCACTTACTACATACATAATTTCATGTTCTTTAAGTTAATTTGTTCTAATTAAGTGTACAAGGGTCTTATCCTATTCATAAAAGTACAATTAGTATATTGAAGCATAACTTGTACACCCTACATAAATTTCGTGATTCACCTCGCTTCTCATTTTACCATTTTTCCGGATCAATTACCAAATTTGGTATAACAAGGAACGAGACTGAAAAAGAGCCGAAATTAATGTCTGTACTGATGTGATCACGAAAATGATCAACACTTGAAAGATCTAGCTTGGAAGATGAACACCAAACACTTGATAATTTTCGGCTTGAACAAAGAACGTCTTCAATACAAGGTGAAGCAATGCTTTGAATGCCAAGGGGAGGAGATGGATCTAGCACCTCTCAACTACTTGATTGAGCAATACTAGATATAAATCTTGAACCACAAATTATGGAACAAGGGAATGA
The DNA here is from genome assembly GCA_024586325.1 of Stellera chamaejasme. Classification (NCBI taxonomy): domain Eukaryota; kingdom Viridiplantae; phylum Streptophyta; class Magnoliopsida; order Malvales; family Thymelaeaceae; genus Stellera; species Stellera chamaejasme. The sequence goes on along the minus strand of CM044984.1, from coordinate 21,899,033 downwards.
ATTGATAGAAATGAGAATTCAAATCGAAATTGCTCTCCAAGAGTTCTAATTTTTGGATTTATGAATGCTAAGTTGTTCCATACATGTTGCTAGCTTAAATAGGAGAGATGGTAAGTGGAGGGTATTACCCAAAGTGTGGTAGACACTTTTGGTAACTCCCTCTTGTGTCTTCTTACCATTTTCATGTAAGAAAGAGAGGTATGATGGCACTTCCATAAATGGGAAAAGAGGATGGAAGGATTCCCCTAGTTTAGGTAAGGTGGTTAAGGACCAACCATTACTCTAACCTAGTGGATAAAGACCTCCACTATCCCACTTTCCCTCCCTTTACCTAAATATCCTAAACAACATTTAAATTCAAATGAACAAGTTCAATTTCCAGATTGTGGGCTGAAAATTGGGCCCGCCCAACCTTGGAGGCGCGTGGGCTAGCCGGCAGCGCGTGTGGAGATGAAGGCGGCGCGTGGGCGCGCGTGGGGGAGATGTCCGGCGCGTGGTCTTCACCTCCCAGCATCCCTAAGGCATGGGAAGGTGGTGCAACATTCCAAAGGTGGTGGTACTTCGGCCGGAAGTTGAGGGTGGCGCATGTGACAGGGGGTCGGGCGATCGCCTGGGTCAAGAATTCGGGTCGCCTGGAGTGCTTCCTGGCCAGGCGATCACCTGGAATGGAGGTGGGGGTCTCCTGGGTCTCGCCCGACTCATCAGTATCTCGCCAGCCGCCGCCTGGTTTGAGGTTTGGGCCGCTGGTTGGTCGCCCGGCCTTCGAACCTCTCCGGGCACCCGCCTGAATTGTGGTGTTGGATTGCCTAGCTCTTCTCATGGTGGAGTTGGGTTGATGTCCACATCGGTACCAGTCTTGCATATTCAACTATCATAAAAGTTCAATATACTGATTATACTTTTACAAACTGTCTAACTTAGATAATCCATGAATATTCAATAGAATATTATATTTCTTAACATTATATAAAAATGGAATATAATGTTATTCACATAATATTCTACGTAATATCCACAAATAGGAACTATGGCTCAAATATAGATCATCAAATTTCTACTTTTTTGAACAAATATTTATTTTACTAAACTACCTAGCTTAGTATATTTTCTTCGTTGCTTCATATACGGTGGAGATCCACCGGAGAAACTCGAGGTACCTAGAAATGAACCACGAAGTAGGTGACAGGGGAGCACAAGTCCAAGAGCTTACAAGTCTTCCTCCAAGCCCATTGCAAAACATTGGAGCTTCCATGACAAGTATTAAAAACATCTTGAAGAAGTTTTATTGTTCTCAGTTTCTACTTCTATTCCAGCTCATGAGGCTTGATTCCATGCTCAAGGTTCATAGTTAGTGTTGCCTTTTCCATCAGGAGAAGGAGGTGCTAAATCCACATCACTCTATTGGCCATCAAATCTACTTGTTGCTACTACAAATCGAAGAGGTTAGAGGTGAGTAGATGCCAACTTTCACCTCTTATGTTTTCTTTTGTGTTCTTGAGCTAGATCCAACAACTAACAATCCTAGTTTGCCTAGGAGAGGTCCACATCCAGCTGTTGGATGTTACTTTTGGGACCTCGGTAACGGGCTCCTCATTACAGAGGCCCGCTACCGAGGTCCCGGCATGTACGTAGTGACCCCCTTTATAAAAATCTTGGATCCGTCATTGACTTTAGCAAGACATTTTTTTCTTTTATTCTCACCGATAAGTACATAAACCATACAATTTGCTCACTTTTATGAAAATTTGGACTTTTTTGTGTAAGCCCCGATTTATGTGTTCATCATCAAGTTTAATTTTGTAGGTATACTACTCATGTGAAATGAAAACTTTGAGACATGACGTGAAATTTTTGTTCAATAATTATTACTCTCTCTATCCTCCATTAATTGATACATTTGACTTTCGTCTTTCAATTTTTAATGTTTGACTCAAATTTTAATAGAGATAAATAGGAGAAAATCACAAAAATATATATTTAGAAAATTTGTACCTAAAATTATGATATGCATATGAATTATTTAATTTTAAATGTCTAAAAATTTTTGAAATAAAATCATAAATTAAATATTATGAAACAAGAAACATAAATTTATCAACTAATAATTCCCTACGCCGAGAAAACGGGCTCATCATGGCCCACCACGCAGAATCACTGCGGATGGGCCGTAATAGACGCCGCAGAAAAATGGGCGCAGCTAGGCCCCTCACCGCGGGTATGGCTGTCACGACCACCCCCTCACCGGAACTCGCCTCAACTAAACCCGATATACATGCAAATACTCCTGCAAATGCATAACGAGAGAAGTTGAACCCGTACCACAGAAAAGCTGCCTCGTAGTACAAATCCCGGGAAATCTCGGCTCCCGGCCCGAAAAGTGAAACTTGACATTTATGGTCCCACACCACTCCACCAATGCTGAAACAAGCTGAACAACCACAAACCAATCAGAACTCACCAAATTAGACCCCCAGAACCAAACCCGCACATTCCCGCACTTTCCCGCAAAAATCCACAGAAAGCTCGGTTTTACGAACCGAGCTAGAACATCGTTATTCATACACCCACAAACATATTCCCACCTTTAAACCCCACTTTCCAGACACTTTACCCGTAATCCCGCATAAAGGTGAATTTTGCTCCTAACACCCGAAAACGACGTTTCAAACACCGTTACGCACCTAATTCCATCCCCGATACCAAATCACCATCCAAATCAACCAAAACACAACACCAACATAGATAAAGTTTCACTTAAAGTTTCGCCCTTCACCCATTTCTCACCAAACCTCCCATTCAATCCAAACAAGGTTCCAATTACTCACTTTAACCACCAATTTCACTTCTTAAGCAAGAATACTAACCAAATTCACCATAATCACCAAGAATCAAACATAAACCCTAGCCCATAATTTCGGCCATTTAGGGGTTTCTTCCCTAGCATGCTTTCCATTAAATTAAAACCATAGAAAGCCTTATAATCATGCAAGGAACAACATATCCAAAGCATGATTCAAGAACACAACTCTACACCATTTTAGAAAATCCACCAAGAATTCGGCAACTCTAGGGTTTTTCAACCATGGAGTTTTTCCAACTTCTAACCCTAGATTCTTACTCCTCTCCAACCCAAGAAGAACATACTAAAAGATGGAAGCAAGAAGATCAACCAAACTAGTAGCAAAGAACAAACCCTAGCTTGAAACTTCCTCTCTTTTTCCACCCAAATCATGCTTCCAAGTTGCAAAGAGATGAAGAGAAGAATCTTACCAATTGTTGGAGCCCAACCTTGATGATTTTCAGCCAAGAAATGAAGAACACCAAGCTTGAAGAAGATGAAGATGGTGGTGGCAAAGGGAGAAGGAAGAAGAAGAAGATGAACACTTAGCTTAATTTCATAAAAGCTTCCCTTTTATACCTCTTTCCTTTTCCATCTTTAACCACAATTGGACAAGTGTCCCTTATCACCTCTAAACACCTTAGTCACCCTTGTGACTCACCCCTTAGCCAAAATCTGAAATTGCAAAGTGTTGGTGCGCCAAACCCGCACCAACGCCAACCGCGCAATTCCCGACGTCCGCGCGTCTCGACCCGAACTAAAATCCCGCCATGCCAAAAATCCACAAATATCACCATAAAATCCATCTCATGATATAACATATCTCACACCAAAGCCGTCAGAAAATTTCCATCCCGAGCCCCTGGAGTCGCCCGGGACCGAACGTCCCGTCCCAAAAGGTATACTCCGTAAAACGATCCGGGACGTTTCCACGATTCCAAATATGCAAACGGTTTCTCATTCCGAGGTCCCGGGAACGCTACCGAGCTCGCCAGTACGCCCGAGACAAGTCCGAGCCCTGAAAATATTTTCGCCGAAAATGTCCGGGGGACCCACACGACCTCCAAACCCGAAGGATTCTCATTCCGAGGTCCCGGGAACGCTACCGAGCCCGCTGTACGCCCCGAGACAAGTCCCGGCCCCGGAAATATATTTTCGGCGAAAATGTCCGGGGGACCCACACGACCTCCAAAACCGAAGGATTCCCGAAATAATACTCGTATAAGTCCCGGGAGCCGTTTAACCGCCCAAAACGTGACCCGCAGTTAAAACACGAGCCCCGAGTCACCCGGTCACAACGAAAATAATGAGAGATAAGAATGTTAGAAAAAAATAATGTAAAATGATCAATGTCAAGAAAATAAATAAATAAATAAATAAAACCACAATCAATATATTTTTTAGGATATTTTTCATGAATATTTGAGAAAGGGAAAATAGTAACGATTAAATTAAAAGATGATTAGAATTAGAAATTTAACAAACAAATTGATTACGATCAAAATTGGAAAAAAGAAAACTAGGAGTCATGAAAAGAACAAAATAAACAACTCTGTCCAGTGGCCTTTTTGTAAGAAAACAAAGTTAAACTTGTTAAACCTGTAAAAACGCAAAAGAAAAGAAGTTAGTGACCTTATTAACATAAATAAAAACAAGCAAGGGAGAAGGGGGTTTTACCGTGTTCTTTTGAAACAAAAACACAACACGTGTCCCTGCAAGTCGCGAGCCGCGCCGGAGTCTGCAGGTCCGGTGGCTGGGCGGTCCGGTTTCACGGCGAGCGGCGGAAAACGGTGCTGGCTTGCGCTGCAGCGGGTGCTCCGGCGACTGGGGGGTGATCTGCAGTGGCTCAGCGGCTGAACGGAAGGAGTTCGCGACTCACCGGAAAGTTTGAGCGACGCCGTGACTTCGAACCAGCTGTTTCGGCCGCGTTTGGGCGGGACTAGTCGGAAGAGGTGCTCCGGCGGTTGAGGGAGGCAGAGGTGGCTTCAGTACCGCACTAGGATGGCTTGGGTGGGCTGGTGGAGCATCGAGCCGGCGACCTTGATCTTCTCGGAGCCGTTGCGATTCGGCGAGCAACCAGAGGTGGCCGTGCTTGCTGCTTCGACTGGGGTTGGAAGGTGGCTTGGAGGAGGCAATGGTGTGAGTTTTGAGGACTTCAAGCAAGAAGCTTGAGATGGTGGAGGTTGGCCGAGAGTTTCACGGCGCAACCGAAGAACAAGAAGAAAGGAGGCGATACGGTGCTGTTCTGGATCCCCTCCTTGATGGAAGAATGGTGCTACTTATAGGAAGGGATGAAGGCTAGGGCTAGGCTGGAGTTGAAGAATTTGGGTGAGGGTGGAAGATCGAGAATGGCGGAGGTAGAGATTGGTTCGGTTCATGATGCTTGCATGTTAAGCAAAAGGGGATAAATGACATCCTCACCATATTGAAAGTTCAAAATATTCAATTCAGCCCCTTTTCTTTTGATTGAGTTGGAATCAAAGCTAGATTAGTTAAATAAGTCCCCAAAAAAATTAGTGAATTGAAAAAAAAAGATTGTTAACGCTTTGGGAAAACGAGAGAGTCGCCACCTTTATTTTTAGAAAATGGGAAAATAAGGAAAAACCCAATTTTTACTCCGAAATTTAGAAAAGGCAATTCTACGAAAACCAGAGATTTTAAGTCTGGGATTACAATTGGGAAGGTGTTAGGCACCCAATTTGTCCGAAATAATTTTTAAAACAAAATAAAAGCCGATTCCCATAAATTAAATAATGCAATGATTATTTTTTTATTTTCAAACAATGGATTAATTTTAGTTAATTGACTTGGGCCTGGATCATGTGCTTCCAAACTGCCTACATACCCTTTTGAATCTGGATCAAAGCCCACGTAGTTCGCTCCCGTTGGACTGGGAGAGTCGGGGTTAGAATGCGTACCTATCGAGTCGGCGAAGTGGCGATCGAGTTGCCTGGATGATGCGGTCGAGTTGCTTGAGATGTGTCTCTTCCAAAAGTTACAATTTACAACCTTAATCCCCAACTCTTCCAAAAGTTACAATTTTGTGGCCTAATTACAACCTTAATCCCCAACTCTTCCAAAAGTTACAATTTTGGCCTAACCGCAACTATCGGACTCCAATTGGAACGAAACTTGGACACAATCCTCGGAATATCATAACATTCATAAAACATGTTTCAAATATTTATTTACAACTCCAGGGTGTCCTACCGAGCTCGCTGAACCCAACCGAATCCCGACGTACGTACACAGACCTGAACCACAATCCCGTCACGCCAAAATTCCACAAATATTACCATAAAATCCGTCTTAAAATATAACATAACTTGCCCTGGAGCCGTCGGAGAAATTCCATCCCGAGCCCCGGGAGTAGCCCGGGACCGAACGTCCCCACCCAAAAATTATACTCCGTAAAACGATCCGGGACGTTCCCACGATTCCAAATATGCAAACGGTTTCTCATTCCGAGGTCCCGGGAGCGCTACCAAGCCATTGTCGTCCGTGACAACCCCGCCCGAAAAATATTTCCGGCGGAAATGTCCGGGGAACCCACACGACCCCAAATCCCGAAGGATTCCTAAAAATAATGCTCAGATAAGTCTCGGGAGCCGTCTGACCGCCCAAAACCGTGACCCGCAGGCCAAAACCGGAGCCCCGGGTCACCTGGGTCACAACCCGCTCGGGGTGACCGTAACACACCGGATGATGAGGACGCCTACAGCAGGTGAATGGATGATAGAGGCCTCGCCTAGCAGACCGAGCTGGATCGGATGCAGCTCCTCCCGGTGGGTCTGGTTCGATTTTGGGCTGTTCTCCGGCGGTTTCTAACTGGGAAAGGAGTGCAGCTTCGTTAAGAGAGGCCTGGCGGTGACAATGATGTGGGATTTAAGTGCTAGAAGGCATAGAGTTAAGGTGGAAGAAGAATGGCCCAGAGTTTGCACGGCGGGATCAAAGAACAAGAAGAAAGGAGGCGCTACGGTGCTGTTTTAGATGCCCTCCTCTATGGAACAATGGTGCTACTTATAGGAAGGGATGGAGGCTAGAGTTAGGCTGGAGTTGAAGAGTTTGGGTGAAGGCGGAAGATCGACAATGGCGGAGATGAATATTCGTGGAAACAACTTACGTGTATGCTTGTGCGCTAAGGAAAAGGTGGGCAAATGACACCCTCACCATGCTTAAGGTTTAAAGTGTTCAATTCAATCCCCCTTCTTTTAATTGAGTCAATTAGGAGAAAAATGATTGTTAACACCCGAGATCGGCCCCTATAATAATAAAAACCTGCAAACCGCTATGCATATCGATGTGACTAGCCCAAGAGAGTCACCGTCATTGGGCCCCACCTCGACTCGAGTACTAGCCCTTAACTAACCTAATACACATGAGTTGAACTGCATTGCGTTTTAATAAAGCTAAACCCCTTACCTTAGCAGAAATGGATAATCTAAAGTTCCTTACTTTGGGAATTTATCTAAAATTACCACTTAAGTCCTCAAAATTTTCAGAAATTTGCAATCTTGCCCAAAACTTCGCAAAGTTGTAAAAAGTGAATTTTATACTTAAAGTGTCCAAAATTTATTCCATAACTTAAAGTGGTTAACTTTCCTTTAGCTTTTCCATAATTACACTTTTAGTCCTTAAACGTTTTAAGAACTTTCAAGTTAGCTCTTAAGTTTCACAAAGTTACAAAATACCCAATTTTGCCAACTTTTCAACACAAGTAATTTTTTTCCGAAATCCCCAATAATTCGGCAATGGTCCAAACTTTCGGCCAAAATTCATTTTGACCCTAAACTTTATAAACTTACACTTTAGCCACTTAAACCATACTTTTTTCACCAAAACATTATTTAATCACTTTCTGCAACACTTTAACTTCACAAAATCATCAAAACAACATCATTATCATCATTTTGGCCCCTTTCCAAAAATTCACCAAATAATTTCCAACTTTTTCCATCAACTTAAAAACATGTTAAACATACTTATAACATGCTTTCTACTAACTTTCTTCAACAAAAATCCACCCAAAAATACATCAACAATTCGACCTCACCATTAAAATTCAACCAACATGCTTTTTCACATACTTCCAAGAACAACATATGTTCTACATGCTTCACACAAATTTCATAAAAATTACCAAGGAGGATTAGGATGAGTAGGAGTTGAGACAAATCCACCACCAAAGATCCTTGTAAGTTTCGGCCAAAGAAGAACAAGAAGATGGATGAGTTTTCTTCATGTTTTAATTCCAAGAACATGAAGATTCAACCAAAATAACTCAACCATACCTTGAATGTTACTGATTTAGGAAGCTTGGGAAGTGGTAGAACTTTTCTTGTTGAAGATGCAAGCTCAAAACTTCAAGAAATGGTTTTTGAAACAAAAAGTGTTGTTGGACCCGTCGGATTGCACCAAGGTTTTGGGGACCTTCGTTTCACTTTTGGCTCTTGATTCCTTAAGAAAAAGTTGTAGCCAAGACCTTGATGAAGAGTTTCTCTGAAGACTCCAAGAGCATATTCGGAAGTTTACTAGGGCAGAAAGGCTGTGAAAGAGGACAAAAATTGCTGGGCAGCAAGAATGGTTAAGTGGTGAATCAGAAATAATAGAAGAGAATGGTGGAGAGGTGAAGGATGGGTGCAAAAAAGGAAGGGCATGGGTAGGAAAAGAAAGAGCATGGGCACAAACTATTTATGAATAGTAGTGTGCACTCACCGAACTTGGAAAATATATTCCCACCTCCAAATTCAAACCAAATGCATTCCAAATTCACCCAAATGCGTCGGCCATTGACCAATCCAATTTTTTTTCCATCGGTAACCATTTTGCCCTCCGAAACCGATTTTTGGCAAAACGTCTCGGAACTCACTAAATGTTATCCAACGTGTAAAACACTTATAAATAATTCCAAATTAACTCCCAAATACTGAATTCCATTAATTAATCACAAGCCGTTTGTGATCTGATAATTACAGAATTTGAACTTGCGGCCGAAATCCAACAGAAAAATTACAGAACGTCGGAGGTGGGTGTAACAACCTCCCCCCATAGGACACTTGGTCCTCCAAGTGTGGTCTAAAAAACCCGTACTCATTCGGATACTTACTCATCAAGTCTTGCTCAGTCTCCAAAGTCGCCTCCCGATCAGAATGATGTGACCACTGAACCTTGATCATCGGAATCGACTTGTTGCAGAGCCTTAGAATGTCTCTGGCCAGAAAAGCTATCGGTACCTCTTGGTAGGATAGATCTGGCTCTAGTTCAATTTACTCCACTCGAATGGTCTGACTGGCGTCCAAGCTGCACTTTTTGAGCATGCTGACGTGGAAAGCATTATGCACAGCTGACATGCTCGGGGGTAAGGACAATCTGTATGCAACCCTGCCTATACGCTTCAGAATCTCGTAAGGACCAATATATCTCGGGGCTAACTTGCCATGCCTGCCAAATCGGACGATCCCACGAGTCGGTGCAACTTTGAACCAAGCTCTGTCTCCCACCTCAAACTCAAGATCTCGTCGTCTCTTGTTGACGTATGAGGTGGTCCTGTCATTTGCGGCCTTCATTCGCATCTGAATCAGACGGATCTTCTCCGTCGTCTCCTCTAAATGCTCGGGACCGATAGTCATCCTGTCGGAGGCATCTGCCCAACAATGCGATGTAATGCATCTCCGACCATACAGTGCCTCAAAAGGTTCCATGCCAATAGTAGTCTGATAGCTGCTGTTGTAGGAGAACTCTACTAATGCCAAGTGCTGATCCCAATGTCCCCTGAAGTCTAAAACACAACTCTTGAGCATATCCTCGACAATCTGAATAACTCTCTCTGACTGCCCCGCACATCTTACCACATAGGCAGCTATATATCTCCGCATCCTGGCCACCAAGTGAGATTGAAGATCATGGTACATTTTATCACCTTTGGGGTTGATGCTCAAACTACTGGAGTGTGCCTCTCGAATCGACGATTCGTCCGGTACATAGGGCGACTCTGAAGTACAACAATCTCTTCTTATACTCAAGAATGGTCGCAAGGCTCCTTTGTTCTCACCCGAGAGTTTCTTCAACCCCGTGTCCCTCGGTCTGTGCTTCTCGGATCTCGGTCAACAAATCAGACTGAAATAGTCAAAGTGTTAACATGAGCTTGCTCCTACTGTTCCCACTGATGCCATAACATAATCAGATCTGATCCCTCAGACTTGTCCCCAGAATTTCCGCCACTGACAATGCCCGTATACTTCCTGCTCAAAGCATCTGCTACTGAGTTCCCTTTGCCGACGGTGTACTCGATGGTACAGTCGTAATGCTCTTCTGGTCGGTGAAAATCTAGAACCTATTGCCATGTAGGTAGTGCCTCCATTTCTTGAGAGCATATATGATCGTAGCCAATTCCAGGTCATGCGTTGGGTAGTTCTGCTTGTGCGGTCACATTTACCTCGATCCATATGCAACGACATTCTACCCCTGCATCAACACATAGCCAAGTCCCGTCCTCGACGCATCAGTGTAGATTACGTAAGGTAGTGTCGGGTCCGATTGGCTAAGGATCGGTGCGTGTGTCAACAACCGCTTGAGTTCCCAAAAATTGTCCTCGCAGGCTGAGGACCAAACAAATGGCTGACCCTTCTTGGTCAGCTGAGTGAGCGGCGATGCCAGTATGGAGAATCCTGGTATGAATCTGCTGTAGTACCCTGCCAAACCCAGGAAGCTCCGTATATCCTTGACTGTCCGTGGCTGCCCCCACTCCTCAATTGACTTAATTTTCTCTGGGTCCACTGAAATATCGTGCTCTCCAACAATGTGACGCAGAAAAGCTACTTCTCGCATCCAGTCGCATTTAGAGAACTTAGCGTACAATTTGTTGTTCGCAAGTATCTCAGATATAGTGCTCAAATGTTCTGATGGGATTCCTCATCGGGGGAGTAGACAAGAATGTCGTCGATGAAGACTATCACAAAGGAATCCTGATACGGGCAGAACACTCGGTGCTTCAAATACATAAATGCAGCTAGTGCATTCGTCAAACCAAACGGCATTACCGTACTCGTAATGTCCGCATCGAAAGCGAAAGGCTGTTTTGGGAATATCCTTTTCCCGACGCGGAGTTGGAAGTAACCTGACCATAGGTCGATCTTTGAAAATACTTTAGCTCCCATGAGCTGTTCAAACAGATCATCGATCCTGTGTATCGGATACTTGTTCTTAATAGTGATGGCATTCAGTTGCTGTAGTCGATCTGAGTCGAAGAGTCTCGTCCTTCTTTCGACGAACAAAACCGAGGCTCCCCAAGGTGAAGTACTGACGGATGAATCCCTTCTTTGAAAGCTCCTCGAGCCGCTTCTTGATTCGATCGGCTCCACGATCGTCATCCGGTAGGGAGGGATGGAGATCGGAGCCGATCCTGGCTATAATCGAATCTCAAAGGTGATCTCCGCTCCGGTGGCATCCCCGGCAATTCCTCCGGAAAAACATGCATAAAGTATTGAACTACAAGAATTTTATCTAACTCCGATCACAAACCTGTAGCGTTGAGGCCGAAATATTTCTCCTCATCAACAACTGGAAAGTACTCCAGTATGCACAGTTCCATACTCTGCTCCACTAACTCCATTGGATAGCCAATTGGTACAACTTTCCCAGAAAATAGAATCTGTCGCTTGGCATAGTCGATCTTCACATCGTGCTGCGACAACCAATCCATTCCCAGAATGATATCATACTTGGACGTATCCAAGATCAGCAACTGAGACTCGATCTGATGGCGCCCGATACTCAAAACGCATTCCTGAGCAACCTCATTCGAATACAAACACGTACTACCAGCGGTGCGTACCATGACTACATTCACCGTGTAGATGATAGGCAATACTAGAGATGTCGCACATCTCTTAGAAATAGCAGAAATGGAGGCGCCGGTATCAAATAATGCATTAACAAGTACGTTATTTAAAAGGATGGTACCTGCTAACGCTCCCTGTTGTGATGTGCCGGCCTGCTCGATCTGGAAAACCCGCGCTGGCTGGGTAGTCCGTTGAACTGGTGATGGTGCAATCAGTGGTCTCTGTGGTGGAGCTCTCAAACCTCCCTGTGTTATGCCTTGGCCCTAAATAGCCCTTGTATGACCTCGCTACTGTCCCCCGGCTGAAATCAAATGCCCCGTGTGCAGTCTCGTGGGCAATCCTTGATCCAATGATCTCGACGCCCGCATCTCGTGCACGGCCTGACGTCTTGTAGAAAGTCCAACCTCATGATGCCTACCACACTGCCAGAAACCGGCATGGACCCGTCGGATTGCACCAAGGGTTTGGGGACCTTCCTTTCATTTTTGGCTCTTGCTTTCTTCTGCAACGTTGTAGCCAAGACCTTGATCACGATTTTCTCTGAAGACCTCAAGAGCAGATTTGGACGTTTACTAGAGCAGAAAGGCTGTGAAAGAGGACATAAATTTTTGGGCAGCAAAGGGAGAGAGGTGCTTTTCTTTCTTTTTCTCAATAAATGAAGAATGGTTAAGTGGTGAATCAGAAATAATAAAAGGGAATGGGTGGAGAGGTGATGGATGGCTGCAAAAAAGGAAGGGAATGGGTAGGAAAAGAAAGGGCATGGGTACATACTATTTATGAATAGTAGTGTGCACTCACCAAGCTTGGAAAATATCTTTCCACCTCCAAATTCAAACCAAATGCATTCCAAATTCACCTAAAAGCGTCGGCCATTGACCAAAATACCCAACATGTGATTTTCCAATTTTTTTCCCATCGATGACCATTTTGCCCTCTGAAACCGAGTTTTGGAAAAATGTCCCAGAACTCAATGAATGTTATCCAACGTGTAAAACACTCATAAATAATTCCAAACGCAGATTAGGCTTGTATTCCCACGCAGTGATTGACGGAAGAAGTACTATAAATGTACGGTCTACGTAAGCAATAGTATTGGGGCGGTGGTGGAAGCTGGAATCGCTGATGGATTGACTTAACAAATACTTGTATAGGATAAACAACAATAACTAATAGGGGTTTCAAACTTAGAAATTGGGGATGAGTTTTTCACCTAATAACTAAGAGTTTGAGAGGTGAGTGAGAAAAATGAGTAATGGGGCCCAAGTTTGAGGAACCCGTGAAATTGAAGGGGCTGGGGTGTGAATTCGGCGCATGACTTGTTTAGATACTTGATTGATTAGCATAAAATGGTGATCAACATGATGAGTTGTTTAGATCGACGTCACTACCTAGTTAGATCGACATCACTACCTTGTTAGATCGACATACATACTTGATTGATCAGCATAAAATGGTGATCAACATGATGAGTTGTTTAGATCGACATCACTACCTAGTTAGATCGACATCACTACCTAGTTAGATCGACATCACTACCTAGTTAGATCAGTATAAAATGGAAGTGTGTCAATTATATTGTGCACTTATTTGTGTGCACATCGTGTGCCGTGCATAACTTTGTTAGATCAGCATGATGAGTTATTTAGATCAAAATCACTACCTAGTTAGATCGACATAAATAGCTTGTTAGATCGACATACATACTTGATTGATTAGCATAAAATGGTGATCAACGCGATGAGTTGTTTAGATCGACGTCACTACCTAGTTAGATTGACATCACTACCTTGTTAGATCGACATACATACTTGATTGATCAACATGATGAGTTGTTTAGATCGACATGACTACCTAGTTAGATCGACATCACTACCTTTTTAGATCGACATACATACTTGATTGATCAGCATAAAATGGTGATCAGTATGATGAGTTGTTTAGATCGACATCACTATCTTGTTAGATCAACATGACTACCTTGTTAGATCGACATACATACTTGATTGATCAGCATAAAATGGTGATCAACATGATGAGTTGTTTAGATCGACATCACTATCTTGTTAGATCGACATGACTACCTTGTTAGATCGACATGACTACCTAGTTAGATCAGCATAAAATGGAAGTGTGTCAATTATATTGTGCACTTATTTGTGCGCACATCTGTGTGCAGCGCACAACTTTGTGCGAAACTATGTGCGGATAGTCGTGTGCAGCGCACAACTTCAGGTGAATAACGAGGGGCTACTCACGTGAACAACTAAATTCACTTTGGTCCTATTCGCTTGAGGTCCGCATAGAAATCGTTAATCACGCGGTTCTACTCACGTGAAGGAGCGAAAAAGTCAATTGTTCACCCGAAAAAACTTAAGTTTGAAACCCCTAATAGTACTAAATTGGGGTAAATTTATTGTGACTAAGTTCTGTTCTTTTCACAACAAAGTAGCAAAAATAGCAACAATTTAAATGTAGGAGGGAGTTTCGTGAGAGAAATATTTTTGGGAATGGTTGAATTGTTGTTAGTTTTTGTTTTTTTGTTTTTGTGCGAAGAACACAACCAATGAGTGATGTATCGCAGCAGTGACCTAGAATGGATGGCTTCAATGGTGACAATATTTGTATAGTGATGGGCGCGTCAGTGTTGAGCAATGATGGCGATTGAAATGGGGAGACCAATGTTAGGCTATTAAACTCATACTCACAAATTAAAGTTTTCAAATATTCTAGGGACTTTAAGCGTTATTGTTCTAATAATAGTTGAGTAAACTGGAACATAACTACGTGGTGACTACGTGGAGCACGAGATAGGATGACAACTAGACTAGGTATCAACCTTCTATGGCATCCTAGCAAGATCCGGTTTGAAAGCATATAAATTGTTAGTATTATTAGATAATATATGTGTCCAAAACCAATAAGTTTATGGACTAATATGTAAGTTCTAATAAGATTAGGACTCCTTATAGTATTAGGAATTCTAATTGGATTAGAATTACTCATAGCCTATAAATACATCATATGTGGAATAGTTCCATACGATGTTACATGATATTCTCTACAGAAAACCCTAGCTCTCTAGGAAACATCCGGTCCAATTCCGCTAGCACGGAATCATCGGAGTGGTGCGTCGATCGTGTGGATCAACCTTAGAGGAGTCGCACTTGAGGCTCTACAATGTGAACCAGGTTTCATCATTCTGATTATATACTTTATGCTTCCGCTGCGTGCATGTGATGCTATGCAAATTGATCCGTATATTATCTTACAGTGGTATCAGAGCTTGGTTATTTTATGATTCTAATATGTTTATGTGATTTGGTGATTAAATATGTTTAAAAATTGAAAATTGCATGAACCCTAGATCATAATGTTGCATGTTCTTTGATTTAAAGCTTTACTTGATGATTATTATTGCTAGAAATCAGTAATAATTATTATGTTTGCCTAAAATCAAAGTTTTATGAATGATTTAAGAGTTAAATCATTAACCTGGATAATTTTAGGTTAATAATGAATTAATCCCAAATTAATTTCGAATTGGGATTTTTTGATCCGTTTATCAATTGAGAAATCCAATGATCGGGTTTTGTAGAGGAAGGGTTTCTCATCAAAAGCCCTCAATCAATTCGTTGAAATTGGTTCTCGAAATCATCCAATTTTGAGAATTGTTCTCGGAAAAATGAAGGTTTGGCTTATGAACCCTAACCAAAATTGGCTTATGAAAACGTAGAAAAAGTTTCAAGTTTAATATTAAGTTGAAAGCGATAAATCAAAGAGTTTGGTTAATCGTAGCTTTTCCATCATACACTACGTCGAGAAAACGGGCTCTATTGCGGCCCACCACGCAGTAGAGCCGCAGTAATCACTGCGGGATGGGCCGTAGTAGACGCTGCAGTTGAAATGGGCGCAGTTAGGCCCCTCACTGTGGGTATGGCCGCAATAGAAATATTTTTTATTTAAAAAAAAGTGGATGAATCCGGATGAATATATTCATCCACAATTTCAGAAAAACCCAGATTTCAGATGAATGGTGACCAAGTTGCGGCGGCATCGGCGGTGGAGCGGTGGTGGTGGAGTAGCGATGGTTGAGCAGCGGCGAAGAAGAAGAAGAAGAAACATATGAGAAGAAGAAAGAATAAACATAGAAGAAGAAGAAGAAGAAGAAGAAGAAGAAGAAGGAGAAGGAGAAGAAGAAAACATAGAAGAAGAAGAAGAAGAAGAGGAAGAACTGAGAAGGAAGGAGAAGAAGAAAGAAATTAGGATGAATTGAAGAAGAATGACGGAGATGAAGAGAAAGGGGAGTTTAAACCTTAAAAAAAGTTTACTGCGGCATTGGCCGCAGTAAATCCTACTGCGCCAGCAATTGTGCCATTTACTGCGTAAATGGGCTTACTGTGGCCCAAACCGCAGTTAGGCTTGTATTCCCACGCAGTGATACTTAATAGTATGAGATTTTTCTATGTTTAGTATGGATTGCCAATAAAATTTGGGACATGCTAGATGTGGCAAATTATATTGTTAAGATTTACATGACATGTGCCTATGGTGAAGAAAATTTAGTTATATCGCTAATAAAATATTGGGGCATTATCTTTTTGTCATACATGTGCAGATGATGGTTGACTTAACGGTATTTGCATAAGGACGATGATAAAATTTAGGTTTATGCAATATGAGGATAAAAAAATAAGGGTCACATGAGATGTGATTAACAAAATTAGTTTATCTTTCATGTCTATTTTAGGATCGCCAATAAAATTTGAGCGTATGATAGATAATGATGGAGCCTCATTCCTACTAATAAAGACTTTATTTGTTAAGGGTGTCAAATTCTATCTAAATTAGTGGGAGGATAACTTATGAATTTAAGACCTTATTCATAAATTTACATGTTGATTGAATGTTTTCTTATTGCTTATTGTTTGTATTATAGATTCGTGTAATCTAGTATGGTATGTTTATGATTTCTATAGCAATATTTTTGGATAAACATGTTTGTTGGTCTTG
Organism: Stellera chamaejasme; assembly: GCA_024586325.1. NCBI lineage: Eukaryota > Viridiplantae > Streptophyta > Magnoliopsida > Malvales > Thymelaeaceae > Stellera > Stellera chamaejasme. The sequence continues at coordinate 21,882,344 of CM044984.1, read as the reverse complement.
ATTATTCAACTTGGTTAGTGATTGTGAGAATGGTTCTAGAACTTGAGAAGATCACTTATGTGCTAACAAGTACATGCACCAGTGATTACTTTAAGGTATTTATACCTAGAAATGTCACTTTGTGAAAGTGGAATGGCTTGATAATCCTAAGACAGATTGTTATGTGATAACATACATGTCTAATGATCATCGAGAAGAAGCATGTGAGACATACTGGTTTGATCTATCTTCATTTGTAAATGTTGTGTGGTGAAGAAATCCAACATAAAGATATTGGATATCTAAAATATTTTCCATGACCCATATGACGAAAACTCTTTAGTTCATGAAAGTGGACTAAAGATGAATAGTCTAATTGGAAAACTTTCTAAGTTGGATGTGTAAATAGATCAAGAATTTTGCTTCATCTAATGGTTCTAAATCCAAAAGGTTGGAAAAGAATAGTTCTTGGGAGAACCAGTTGAAACAAATTGGTGGTGTAAATAAAAGGAAAAGATCAAACCAAACAGTTGAATGATTAAGGACCATGATTCCATTGTGGATTATAAGGGCATAGGAAGAAGGTTTGCAAGTTCTATCTTGCAAGATGGAAATAAAAACGTTCTATTTCAGACATGTTCTTTGTTGAGATTAATCTTTTGATTAACAGAACTTCTTAGGTATTAGATACCATACCATAATTGCAATAGTTTGCAATTGCTCACAAGAAGTATTACGCTAAATAAAAGAAGTTTTAAAAGCTATAAAATGGAGCAAATGTTGTTGCAAAAGCTTTGAGAAATATTTATTTAGTTTTGGAATCATAATTTCTTTAGTTTAGAGGATCGTTTTGTGCTTAATATTATCAAGAAAATCACTTTATCTTAATTGAAGATAAAAGGTTATGAACCTTCCATCAATTAATGGAATATGTTACATATTTAGAGTGATGTTTCTTATAATGATATACTTAACAATATTTGTACTCTTGAAAGTATGATTTCAACAAAGTAACAAAAAGGACACTTAAGAGTATGATCATGTGTACATGTAGCGTGTGAGATTATGTCATATTTTCAAGAAGGGGATAAATAAGTTGGTTAAAGGTAAATGAAAATTTGTCTTTAATATGACTCGTTGCCACTTATAAGTCTCGTTTTATGGGAAAGATGACCAAATCTCCATTTGTAGGACAAGTGAACCATGTTATAAACTTATTGGATTTGATCCAAATAAGGGCATAATAGTCACTAAGTGTTAGTGGAAAAGATGTTACTCATATTTCATCACTTTTAGTGATGATCTCTCACATTAAGGATGTTTATCTTACGATAACATAATTATGGACCTCTTGAAAAGTTCAAGTAGTTTCATGGTGAGTTTGAGAAACAAATAGGAAAGAGTATTAAAGTCTCTTGATTTGATCAATGACATGAGTACTTGAATACTATGATTATTGATCATCTCTAAGATATTGAGATTGTCTCATTAAAAACTCCTTGAAGTTTAAGACCTTATTAGATATGGTCCATTTCAATGTGAGTTTCACCATTCTTTCATCATTCCTTTTAAGGATATGCCCTAGAGACTGTTGCATGCATGACAAATTGGGTTCTTTCCAAGTGCACGTCTAAGTTACCATATGAGATATGTTTAGGCAAGAAATCTAGTCTCAAACATTTAAGGATATAGAGTGATGGCGGCGCAGTTTGGGCAGTTGCCGCCACGTGTTTACGCAATTGACGCGTGTTGACGTTGCTTGATGCCATTGGTGCGTGTGCGTTACGCGGTTCTCGGAATTCGAGGAATGGGGTCTGTTGATAGTGCGTTAACTGCTTGTCTTGTCAATGAAGTGACTAGAAAATGTGAGAGATTGACTTATGTCACCAGTGTTTGTTATATAGCAGGTATTAATGGTGGCAATGTCGTAATAAGTCAATGTACCATTATTTTCACGTGTTTTGTATTGTTTGGGAATATCCAAGGTCTTGTCCGGGTAATATTTTATTAAGTCCGAGAATAATACTTGGGTCCTTTGTAATTACTTGAGTTTTTTAAATGGGGCCCTTATGGTGGGCTATGAATTTGGGCCTTTTGGTAGGTCTGTTTGGATGATTGGGCCTAACGGCCATCAAGTCCCCCTTTGTCATGCGGCCGACTATAAGGATTCTGAATAACTTTGAGAGTTTCCTCGATGACTCAAGGTGCGGACGTCTTGAAAAATTCACAAGATTTTTATCCTAATCGCTTTTCCCGAACAACTAAGGTTCGGGATTTTCATCCTCCTTTGAAATATCCCGAACAACTAATGTTCGGGATTTGCATCCTCCTTTGAATTATCCCGAACAACTAAGGTTCTGGATTCAAGTAGGATTTGTATCCTCCTTTGAATTATCCCGAACACCTAAGGTTCGATTTGAAATAGGATTTGCATCCTCTTTTGAATTATCCTGAACAACTAAGGTTCGGGATTCAAGTAGGATTTGTATCCTCCTTTGAATTATCTCGAACAACTAAGGTTCGGGATTCGACGTAGGATTTGTATCCTCCTTTGAATTATCCCGAACACCTAAGATTCGGGATTTGAAATAGGATTTGCATCCTCTTTGAATTATCCCGAACAACTAAGGTTTGAGGTTTGAAATAGGATTTTGTATCCTCCTTTGAATTATCCCGAACACGTAAGGTTCGTGATTTGAAATAGGATTTGTATCCTCCTTTGAATTATCCCGAACACCTAAGGTTCGGGATTTGAAATAGGATTTGCATCCTCTATTGAATTATCCCGAACAACTAAGGTTCGGGATTCAAGTAGGATTTGAATCCTCCATTGAATTATCCCGAACAACAAAGGTTCTGGATATGAAATAGTATTTGTATACTACTCTGAATTATCACAAACAAATAAGATTCTGTATATGAAAAAGTATTTGCATCCTCTTTTGAATTATCCCGAACAACTAAGGTTCGGGATTCAAGTAGGATTTGTATCCTCCTTTAAATTATCCCGAACACCTAAGGTTCAGGATTTGAAATAGGATTTGCATACTCTTTTGAATTATCCCGAACATCTAAGGTTCGTGGTTTGAAGTAGGATTTTGTATCCTCCTTTGATATATCCCGTACAAATAAGTTTCGGGATTTGAAATAGGATTTTTTATCATCCTTTGAAATTTCCCGTACATCTAATGTTCGGGATTTGAAATAGGATTTTGTATCCTCCTTTGAAATATCCCGAATACCTAAGGTTCGGGATTTGAAATAGGATTTGCATCCTCTTTTGAATTATCCCGAACAACTTCGGTTCGGGGTTTGAAATAGGATTTTGTATCCTCTTTTGAATTTTCCCGAACAACGAGGTTTGGGGTTTGAAATAGGATTTGCATCCTCCTTTAAATTATCCCGAACACTAAGGTTCGGGATTTTTGGGATGTGTGTAACGGTTACTTTTTGATCAACGGTTGTGTTGGATCGCTTTTGTGACGGTTCACCTTCCCGGATATGCTTACATAAGGAGTAGTTCCAAAGTAGTTTTCCACATCTCATTCTTGCTCTCCATAGTTCACTTGCTCTCTTTGCTCTCTCTCTCTAGCTTTTGTCTCCTTTCACGACGGACAATCCATCGCTCAAAGAGGTGATCAGTTTTTTTCAACGGTGGAGAAACGTTGATCCGGTAGCTCCAGAGGAATACCTAGCGCCTTTTCTCAGCCAAGAGTCAGTTGTTTCAGGCAGCCTAGAGGGAGCTTCTGCCGTAGAGAAGTTCTACCGCCGGTACCATTCAGTTGTTGACGTAGCTGCGAGGGTCTCTCCCGTAGAACTTGGGTCGTCATTTCGTCGCTCCTTTATTCGTCCTTTTTTCCGAGGTACTTATAAATGGCCTCTTCCTTTTCGTTTCTTTCTGTTCGTCCTTCGGGGAGTCTACTAGAGACTAGTGAACCTGTTCCCGAATGATGGTGGTCCGAGGTTGACCATTTTCATAGTAAAGCCACTCCTGAACTAGTAAAGCGCTGACGACGCGATTTCTTCCTCCCGAAATGTAGTTGTCGGGGTTCCGACACCGGAGTGTCACGTATATGAACCGGGCGTTGGCAGCCTTGTCATTTTTAGATGCCAATCGAGTGCGGGCTTAGATTTCCCCGCACTTTTTATTCAGGAGCTGGCCGAATCACATGGTTTAGCCATCAATCAGTTGAGCCCGAACACCTTTTGCCACCTAAACGCGTTTCTCGTGTTGTGCGCTGTGTTCGGGATAGAACCAAGAACATCCACCTTTCTGCAATTTTACAAAATTATCCCGAACCCAAGAAACTGCTTTTACTACTTCGGGGCTAGGGGAATCCTGTAAAGAACTTTAAGTTCAATTTCATCTGGGGCTTGCCTTCGAGCAGAAAGGGGTGGCATGGGGAGTTTTTCTTTTTGACTCCCGAAGCGTCGTGGGACCTTCAGACTGTCCAGAAGGTAGGGGAACTTGTGGATGTGAAGGACCCCTCCCGTTTGTTGGAGTTGGAGGGCGCTCGGGAGAACTACGAGGCTTTCTGTGACAAGCTGGGGCATCTGGTGGACTGGTTCGGGAGTGAGCTTCCCGAACCATTCCCTGTTCCGATTAACTGGGTTCTTATTATCCAAGGGGTTCTATCCCACTTGAGGAACTTAGGATCCGGGAAAGTTCCCCCTCCCCTTAAGACTTGGCTCGTCCGGCGTCTTCGGGCGAGATCCCGCATGTGTTTTCGTAGAAGGTTCATATATTTTCTTTATATTCTTCTTGCATAGTTATTTGTTGCTAACTCCCTTTCTTTGCGAAATGGCCCCGAAGGTCAACCTTGATCGATGTTTAAGGGCATTCTGAAGCCCAAGCCCAAGGAGTCTTCCAAGGCTGGTCCTTCTCAACCTCCGACTGCTGAGCCGAAGAAGAGAAAGAGGGACGCCGCCAAAGTCCCGGAGGTCACTGTCCCTGAGCAGGACCAGGTCTCTTCTCCGGTCCATCTGGAGGACACGGAAACAACTTTTGAGGAACTATTCGATGCTTATGATCGAGCTGGTCCTTCCCCAGACAAAAGGAGGCGTCTTCGGGGAAAGTACAAGGCTACTCCGGTTGCGGAGGAGAGAGCTCAAGGAGTTTTGCCTACGGACTTCAACCTAGGTAACCAGCGGTTAAGTTTGAAAAATGAATGTTTCTGGAATATCTTCGGGAATCTAACCCGGATGTTTGGAGATGACCCAATTCACGAAGTTACTCGGGCACATTTCTGTATAGGTCCAAGTGGAAGAAGGCTCGGGAGAAGGCAAGGCAGAGCGGGATGCCGAACTTGCCCGATATGGAGAAGACCTGATCCCGCGGGATCCGAAATGGATCATCCATGAGGACCAGAACCTCTGGATGAAGAGGATGCCAAGGAAATGGCCCCGGAGATCCGGAAAGGCATCTCCACTACCCGGACCAAGGACCGCCCGAGCACCGGCTTTTGGACTGCTCGTGGCTCTGGTCCGGTCACATGTTATTACCACTCAGGTAACCCTTTGGAATGTTCTCTTTTTTTCTAAGTCATTACGACCCTGAGACTGACATTCTTTTGTGCATGTTGCAGGCTGCTTGCCTGACTGGTTGGGCCTCCCGAGTTGTCCAGAAGATGGACGAGGCCCGAAGTAGTGTCGAACAACGGGCTACTAAGGCGGTTGCTGTTGTGGCGAAACTCATCCAAAGAGTTTCCCACTATGAGCAGCTTCTGCGGGCGTCCCGGACTACTAGCTCTGGGGCCCTTGCTCTCCCGGACGACGTCCAAGGCGATCTCCCTGATCCTTCCACCGCGTCCCAACTCGCTGCAGTTGAGGCCTCTTTCCTGAGCACTGTAGCTGCTCAGAGGGATTCAGAGGAAGAACTTCGGAGGGAGAATGAAGCTCTTCGGAGGGAGAAGAATGATCTTGCAGTTGATCTTGAGAACCTCAAGAGTCACACCGAGCAAGACCTCAAAGATCTCCGGGAGAAGCTTCAGGCGTCCGAACAAAGGACGGCTACTGTCCAGGAGGAGAAGGAGGCGTGGGAACAAGCTGTGCAGGAAGCGGTTCAGATGGCTACTGACAAGTACAAGCTTGGTTTCTGCCTTGCCTGCAGACAAGTTCTGGACAGGAACCCTCACGTGGACCTCTCCGGGTTGGACTATACCGAAGAACGTGAGGAGGATCCTTTATGGTACGGGAGGAGTTCTTGAAAGCCCTGAGCTACCCACCGGACCAATTTTCTTTCTCGTAGTTTTTACTACTTTTTTGTGTCCCTTAGTGTGAGCGGGAGGGCCGCTCGTCGGGGCTTTTCCGCCGATTTTGGGGAAACGAGGAGTCGCCACCTTTATTTTTTAGAAAATGGGAAATTAAGGAAAACCCAATTTTTGACTCCGAATTTTAGAAAAACGATTCTCAAAACCATAGATTTTAAGTCCGGGATTGGGTACAAATTGGGAAGGTGTTAGGCACCCAATTTGTCTGAAAATAATTTTTAAAACAAAATAAAAGCCGATTCCCATAAATTAAATAATGCAAAATGATTAATTTTTTATTTTCAAACAATGGGTTAATTTTAGTTAATTGGACTTGGGCACGGAATATGGGCTTCCAAACCGCCTACGTACTGCCGTTTTAATCGGGATCAAAGCCCACGTAGTTCGCTCCCGTTGGACCGGGAGAACTCGGGGTTAGAAAGCGCACCTGTCAAATCGGTGAAGCGGCGGTCGAATTGCCTGGATGTTGGAGACGGTCAAGTTGCCTCGATTTGTTGTTGAAGATAGCGGTCGAATTGCTTGGAGTTGAGGACGGTCCACTTGCCTCGATGCCTTGTATGTTTTGTTGCTTTTTGTGATGGGTTCAAAAAACCCGAGTTAACTCTGTAACAATAAAAAGAAAATTCTAGAATTAGTTCAAAGATGATGGTGGGAAACACAAACTAATACAATAATCACAATGAGAGAAATAAATAAATAAGTGATGATAATTGATTTTTGTATTTTTTATAATGGTCAGAACTATGTAAAAACATGTTAATTGACATAAAATTAATCAAAGTAACAATTATGGAACCAAATAAACTCATGAGGAACAAATAATCAAAGAAACACAATGTCACAAGTGACCCATTTGTAACAAAATCAAACTTAAAACCTATGAACCTGAAATTCAAAAACAAAAGGGAGTTAGTGACTTAGTTGACAAAAATAAAAAGAAGCAAGGATCACAGAGGAGTTTTACCGGGTTTGTATGCGACACAAACGCGACACGTGTCGCTGGGAACTCTTCTTCGCGAATTCGCGCCGGAATTCTTCGCTAGCGGCTGCGCTGCGCGGTTTCACGGCGAACAGGGGCTCCGGCGACGACCACTCGAGCTGCAGCAGGTCCTCCGGCGGTGGTGATGGCTTGGGCTGGTGCTCCGGTGAATGGGGGTGCCGACGGCTCGCAAGCGGCGGCTGTATGTGGGAGCTCGCAAGTCACCGAGAAAGCTTCGAGCGCTGCCGGAACTTTCGAACCAGGGCGCTTCGGCGACGGGAATGGAGTGGGAAAACTCGGCAGAGGACGGGGAGAGCGCTTCTGGCGATGGGGCGGTGAGACGAGGAGGCAGCTTGCTGTGCCGGGGCGGCTTGGGCGCGGCCTCGTTGGCAGGCTTGCCTCAACAACGCTCGGCGAGCCGGCGGTGATTTAGGAGATCCCCGGCGGCTTCTGACGGAGGAAGGGCTTCAGGCTAGTTGAGGGATGGTTGGAGAAGGCTGTGGTGTGCGTTTCAAGGATTTGAAAGGAAGAGCTTGAGATGGAGGAAGTTAGCCGAGAGTTGATCGGAGAACAAGGAGGAAGGAGGTGCTGGTGCTTTTTCTTTTTTTTTCCTCTCTTAGGTTTGAAGCGTGAGAGCATGGCTCTATTTATAGGGTTCTAGGGTAGCTAGGGTTAGGTTGGAGTTGAAGAATTTGGATGAAACTAGATGATCGACAATGGCGGAGGAGATGAAATCGGTGGAATATTCGTGAGAGATAAACTCACGCACACTTGCAGGCTAAGCAAAAGTGGCTAAATAATATCCTCACCATGCCTAAGGTTTAAAACATTCAATTCAGCCCCTTTTCTTTTAATTGACTCAGAACCAAAACTAAAATAATCAAATATGTCCCTAAAAATTAGTTTAGTTAATTTGGGAAGAAAATAAAATAAAATAAATGATTGTTAACACTTAGGATATTCACTCCGGGAATGTAAACGAACTTTTGGGTTAATGCAAAGTTTTTGTTCAAGTTTTGATTGCCGAACTTCTTCCCGTATATATACATATAACTGTCTTCGGGTTTACACAAAGTACTTTCGCAAAGCTTCCGAATGAAAAGAGTTAGAAAATTCCCTTCAGAATCTGATAACTTGTAAACTCCTTTTCTTTCTTCGGCAGTTACCCGGAAGGGACCTTCCCAGTTCGGGGCAAAGGAACCACCTTGCGATCTTCGGGAACCCAGCTTTGTTTGCCGTAGAACTAGGTCTCCAACCTTGATACCTTTGATCTTCACTTTTGAATTGGCTGTGGTTGCAGTCCTTTGCTGGAAAGCCTTTCTCCTGATTTCCGCTTCTTCTCTTTTGCCTTTGAGAAAATCTAAATTTGCCCTGAGTCCTTCTTTGTTGGCACTTTCTTCGAAGACTGTAGCCCAAAGTGATGGGTTTGTAACTCCAATCGGGATAAGGGCTTCAGTTCCGTAGGCTAAGGAAAACGGGTTTCCCCGTTGATCTGGGGGAGTTGTCCGGTAACTCCATAATACGTGCGGGAGTTCCCGGGCCATTTTCCCTTAGTACTCCCAAGTCTTTTCTTCAGACTGCCTTTTACTATTCGGTTTGATACTTCAACTTGTCCATTGCTTTGGGGTGTGCGATCGAACGAAATGAAGCTTAATGTCGAATTCTTCGGCGAAATCTTGGAAACCTCCATCCGTAAATTGAGTCCCGTTGTTCACGACGAGCACCTTCGGGCATCCGAACTGCAGACACGTTCTTCCAAATGAACTCCGGATGTTATTTGCTGTGATTGAAGCCGTGGTTCGGCCGATCCACTTGGTAAAATAATCTACGGCGACAATGCAGCATTTTACCCCGGGGCCTTTGGTAATGCGCCAATCAAGTCTACTCCCAAATAGCGAAAGGAATCGGATAATCCGAAGATGATACGTACTCGAGAGGACCCTCTATATCCGAGCGTGTTCTGGCACTTTTGCACTTGTTGATTAACTTCTTCGCGTCGTCTTTAAGGTTCGGCCAGAAATAGCCTTACCGGAGTATAAGCTGCGAGAGCATCTGACTTGATTTGGGACCCGCAGGTTCCCTCATGGACTTCCCGCAGGACTCCTTCCTATTTCTTCTTCGCCGATGCACTTCGGAGGGTGAAGAAAACCTTTGCGGTAGAGATGACTTCCTACTATGACGAATTTGGCGGATTTTCTCTTCACCGCTTCGCCGTGACCAGATCCTCTGGAGAACTCCTTCGGAGATGAACTTCCAAGACGCGGGAGAGTTCATACGGGATTACTCTCAACCTCTGTAAACTCGTCTTCGGACTCTTGGGGTACTTCGGCAATGAAATCTGCCAGGGCCTGAGCTTTGATTGATCTCCTTGGTTCGTATCGTATCTCATATTCGCTGAGCTCGATACACCACTTTGATAGTCTTCCCGAATGGTCAACCCTTTTTAGGATATCTTTGACCGAGACGTTGCTTCGGACTATAATAGAAAATCCAAGAAAGTATGGTTTCAATCTCCGGGAAGAGAGGACCAAAGCGTAGACTAGTTTTTGAATCACCGGGTAGTTGAGTTCGGCTCCGTGCAAAGACTTGCTGACGTAGTAGGCTGGCCATTGTTTTCCCTGGTCATCGTCCTGAACAAGAACCGAACTCACGGCCTTCTCTCCCACTGCCAGGTATACGATCAGGGGCCTGTCTTCGGTCGGATGCCGTAGAGTAGGCATCTCCAAGATATAGGATTTAATCTCTTCCCATGCCTTTTGGCAGTCGAGGTTCCACTCGAATCTTGCTCGGTCAGCTGCCTTTTCTGCCTTCAACTTCTTGTCCCCCTTTACTCCTATACGTCTGGGTTCCGCACCTTCCTTGATTAGAAGCGTGAAGAACGGGCGACACTTATCCCCGTACCGAGATATGAAACGGCTAAGGGCCGTGATTATGCCGAGCAACCTTTGTACATCTTTGACTGAAGCGGGTGTCCTAGAATTGAGCAAGGCTTTGATCTTGGCCGGATTTGCATCAATTCCGCGTTCGGAAACCATGAACCCCAGAAACTTTCCCGCAGTTACCCCGAATACACACTTATCCGGATTCAGGCGTAGTCCGTACTCCTGAATCTGGCCGAAGACTTCTTTGACATCCCGAATAAAATCATCTTCATTTTTGCTTTTTATGATAATGTCATCATCGACGTACACTTCGAGAATCCTTCCGATCTGACCGGAGAAGATTTTGTCCATTAGCCTCTGATAAGTGGCTCCTGCATTCTTGAGGCCGAATGGCATCCTGATGTAGCAATGTGTGCCGGAGTCACTTATGAAGGAGGTTTTCTCCTCATCAGCCGGATTCATCCGGATCTGATGGTACCCACTGTAAGCATCGAGAAAACTTAGTCGGGCGTGTCCAGCAGTAGAATCCACCAACCTATCGATCGGAGGTGTAGGATATGAATCCTTCAGACAGGCGTCGTTGACATTTGTGAAGTCAATGCACATGCGTAGCTTGTCGCTATCTTCTCGGGAAGCAACTACGGGATTACTGAGCCATTTGGGATAAGATACCTCTCTTATTACTCCCGCATCGAGTAATTTTGAAATCTGCTCCCTCATGAAGGTTCTTATGAAGGGTGCGTTGTTTCTCTCTTTTTGTCTTATGGGTCTGACGTTCGGGTCGATTTGTAAGCTATGTTGAATCACCTTCGGGTCGATCCCGGGCATATCACTTGGAGACCAGGCAAAAAGATCTTTATTTGATTGAAGGAGATTTACAAGTCTTGCCTTACTACATTCGGGCATATCTCTTGCTATCCTTGTAGTTTGTTCTCCCTCCAGGGCAACTTTTTCAGTTGCCGTTGTCTCTTCGTCCTCCTCTATCGAGGACTTCGGTCCCGGAACCTTCTGGGCCAAAGCCATGACATCCTTGGCTTCCTTCTGGCTTATATAGACGGAAGCGTCGCCTTCATCGGTCTCGAAGGTGATAGTGAGGTACTTGACATCACTCCTCATGTGGATTGTACTCTGAGTCTCTCTTCCGATGATGGCGTTGTAAGCCGAAGGAACGTCTACAACCAGCCATTTTACCATGATGGTGGTATACCGAAATTGCCCTTCGGGCCCAATTCCGATGAAAATGGCAGGGAGCTCGATACATCCAAGTACTGGCAACTCGTCCGGACCGACTCCATATGTCGCGGTCCTGACTGGGACCAGCCTACTTGCTTTCAGCTTCAAACCTCGGTACGCCTCAGCGAACAGCACATCGGCATTCGAGCTATCGTCGCAGAGCACTCTCCTCACATCTATAGTCCCTATTCTTAGGGTGATGATGAGCGGGTCATAGTGCGGGAAACGTACCTCTGTCCCATTCGCTCGTTTAATCCTGGAGGCTGGATCCTTGTAGTTCAACGAGGCTATCTCCCTCGCTTTCCTCTTTCGTGAATTCGACCCGAGGGTTGTGGTTATGGTTTGTAAGGTTTCGGTCGCCTGAGGGGGAGACTTCCTCCCTTTGTTCTTCTCTTGCCCTGATATGTCCCCCTGGACCTTTGCTTTCCCTCGGGAGAGCCCTTCTTCTGAAGGCATCTTCAGATATTCTCTCAAGGAACCTTTCTTGCTGAGAGATTCAATGTACCTTTTCAACTGGTAGCATTGTTCAGTATCGTGGCCGACGTCCCGGTGGAACTGGCAGTACTTAGCTGTGTTGCATTTTGATTCCTCCGGCATGGCCCTTGGCCAACTGATCGTTCGGGTTCCTTGCCTTTGCAAGGCCGCAAGAAGGCCGCAAGAATGTTTGTTCGGGTGGAGTTGATGGGGGTGAAGTTCGGATTTCTTTCGAAGGGTTTCTTCTGCCCTCCCCAGCCTCCCTGTTCCCTAACAGGTGTCGGTTTGGAGTTGTCCCTTCTCTGTTCCTGGTTGTCCCGGTTATCAAGCATCCCTTCTCTTTGGGACAACATTTCATGAGCGATCATATGCTCCTCAGTTATTGCGTACATCTCTACTACGTCGGTGATGTTCTTTCGGGACAGCTCGTAGGCCAACCTGGATTTCTGGAGTAGGGCCTTTGTGAAGGCCATTATCCGGATATTATCCGTCAGGTCTGATGCATGTACGGCTTCCTTATTGAATCGTTCAACGAATTCCCGAATACCTTCATTCGGCCTCTGTTTGATATCGAACATTTAGATGGCCCTCTTTGTAGACCTCTTGCACCCTATGAAGTGAGTGGAGAATTTGATGGCCAAATCCCCGAAGGTATTTATGCACTCCGGGAGGAGGGAGTTGTACCAAGCAGATGTCGGACCTCCTAGGGCCACCTCGAAACATTTGCACAAGGCTGCTTCGTTGCCACCCTTCAGTTCCATCGCTCGTTTGTACTTTCGAATGAAGGCGTCCGGGTCTCCCACACCGTTGTAGATTTCCAATTGGTGTGGTAAGTTAAACGAGCGGGGCATCGGGCTTTCTCGGATTCAGACAGAGAATGGAGCGTTATCTGCTGATGACTCGTACTTGGTGTCGGGCCTGGTAGTACTTCTTTCGACTTGTTCCAGGCGATGCAACATTTGCCTGATAACTTCATCACGTGGATCCCTGATGGCCAGTCTTTCGGGCCTCGGGGACCGCACTCTTTGGCTGTATTGGGGAGACCGGGACCTCTGCCGGCCTCGCCGGTCTGTTACGTGAGTTTTTCGTAGATTGTTCTAAGTTCTCCGGGACTTCCCAGACTTGTGTCTGTTGCTGCGTTCTTCCCGAAGTACTGCCCCCACCGTTTGGACTAAGTCCGGGTTTAAATGACTGTCGTCCCAGCGCGAGCTGGAAGTTGGTCGTAAGGAAGTTGCTCTGTAGGATGTCTCTTTAGAAGAGCTCCGATAACTGGGATCAGCAGTTCGGCCGTCAGTAGAGCCACCTCCTTCCGGTATTGATGGGTGGGATTGTGAATGGTCTTTTGGTCATACTGAAAGGACCGGTCTTTTTGAACTCCCACAGTTCCCACAGACGGCGCCATTTGATGGCGGCGCAGTTTGGACAGCTGCCGCCATGTGTTTACGCAATTGACGCGTGTTGACGTTGCTTGATGCCATTGGTGCGTGTGCGTTACGCGGTTCTCGGAATTCGAGAAATGGGTCTGTTGATAGTGCATTAACTGCTTGTCTTGTCAATGAAGTGACTTGAAAATGCGAGAGGTTGACTTATGTCACCAGCGTTTGTTATATAGTAGGTATTAATGGTGGCAATGTCGTAATAAGTCAATGTACTGTTATTTGCACGTGTTCTGTATTGTCCGGGTAGTGCTTCTCCGAGAATATCCAAGGTCTTGTCCGGGTAATGTTTTATTAAGTCCGGGAATATTACTTAGGTCCTTGTAATTACTTGAGTTTTTAATGAGGCCCTTATGGTGGGCTATTAGTTTGGACCTTTTGGTAGGCCTGTTTGGATGATTGGGCCTAACGGCCATCAATAGAGATACCCTATTTTGTGAGACTAGTGAGAGAGAAACTTGACTAGTATGTCAATATCACTAGAAGGTTATGTGGATACTACTTTTATCACCTACCTTGAGAAGAAAAAGTTGTCTCCTTAATGAATGTCACTTTTCTAGAAAAACGTTTCTACTAGATGGGAAAGTTGGACATGCGGTAGATCTTGAAAGTTGTCAAGGATCACAAATACATAATCCACAAGATATTATAGTAGAGTAATTTAATGAACCCATTAGATATTCTAGTACACTAAAAATTCGTGGATCACAAAGGAGATTAAAGCCTCCTAAAAGGTTAAATCTCATGTTGAATATAATATGATTAGTCTTCACATGGATACAGATCCGAGAAGCTACGAAGAAGTGATGAAAGTCATCAATTCGAGAGAATGGCTAGGAGCCATGAAATCCCAAAATGGACTTCACTCAATTTAACAAAGTATAGACTTTGGTGGACCTAATAAATGTGTAAGACATGTTTATTGTGAAGCGTCTACAAGCGAAAGCTTGGAAAAGGGTGAGAAAGTTGAGAATTGTAAAGCATAATTGATTGTTAAATTTATTCTTAAAGACAAGAGTTGACTTTGAGGAAAATCTTTAACAATTATTATGCTTAAGTCCATTTGGATATTACTTGCTAATGTCACATAGTATGACTATGAGATAGAGAATGTGATGTGAAAACTATGTTTTGTATTTGATATCTTCAGAAGAAATCATTATGGAGACTGTAAGTTTTCACCTCAAGTGTGAGTAAACATATATGGTCTGTATACTTCAAAATTAAAGTGAGCCTCTCAAAGTTAGAACATTCATTTTTATGAAATAAACAAATTGTTTGACTTTTTTCATAATATGAATGAGATGTATGTACAAGAATTTTAGTAGGAGTTCATTGTTATTTCTAATGTATTTATGTTGATGACGTACTTCTCATTGGAAGTTAAGTACCGTGTAATCAACTAAAGAATGGTTATCCATTATTTTCTCCATATAAGATTTGGATGAAACATTTTATTCATAATCTATAGAGATAGATCTAATGAAATGTTTAACTCATCCTTTCACATGTACACAGATAAATTGTTGAAAGAGTTCAACATAGAAATATTCGAGAGTGGATATATTCATATGTGTGTAATGTATGCAATACTATGTACAAGGCTTGATATCATATGTTGTGAGCGTCACAATTAGATATTAACACATTCCATGTACATTGGAAGAGTATGAAATATATCTATGGTACTTGAGAAGCACTAAGGATAATTTCATAGGTTTTGGAGGAAATAATCTGAATTGAGAATGTTATAGAAATTTAGGTTATCACTCACATGTAGATCACCTGAAATTCTTGTTAGGGTACATCTCAACCCTAAGCAAGAAGAGTTGTGATGAAAGAGTTCCACAGTGACCACAGATATATACACCCGATAGTTGAGTATAACTAATGGATTCCATCCAAAAGTTGGGTGTAATTCCTAGCATCGTTAATCCAGTCATGATGAAGTATTATGACACTATTAACATGATACAAACAAAATTCATATGAAAAACTTCTTGAGAAGATGAAATTTGATGTAGCAAACTAAGGTAGATTTGTTACAAGCATGTAAGTGTTACATGATATTCAATCAATATTACTATAAAGGCATTACTTTTTTATCAGAATTGAGTTCAATTTTGGTAAAGCCCATAGATCAATAGGGCATATGGAGTATGGTCGTGCATAAGATGACGATCATGAAACATGCTCTTTGTGAGTCCTGATCTTAAATGTTCCCAGTCATAGAGTTACTATGAATGGGCAGTAGTAACTCGGATAGACTAGTACATATGATGCATGCTTTCAAGAAAAGAATGTCTCGTTTCATGAACATTGGTGTGTAGACACTAGTGCATATATGTAGGTGCTCATTACAGGAATGAGTTCACTGAAATGACCTGCTTGAAAAATTTTATATGGAAATATTTGATCACCGAATATGAATTTTCGTGTTACAATTGTGCTTAATAATCCTTTGACTTGAGACATCATGGTAGGTTTGTGTATGACATATTATATTTTGATCTTGTCCTGATTCTAAGGAATCACAAAAAGGCTAAGTATTGGGTATAATATTTGTCATATATGGAATCTTGTGAATGTCAACAAATGATCCATCACTTGTCACAAAGACAAGAGAATGTCCTATGTTTTGTTTTCCTTTGAATTATGACTTGGAAAATCATTGGCCAAGGTGAGATGATTAGAAAATAGTTTTCTAGTTCATCAAGTGAGTTATGATTTTGGAATGGATACATAATTAATGAGTGGTTAGGGATTTCGGTTATCAATACCCTAAGCTTATGTCACCACCTCCCCCGTCAGACTCCTTCCGGACCCGGCGGGTAGCGGTCGCCGGCCGGTGGGGCGGTGGTGTGAAAGGTGGGACCAGGATCACGCAGCTTATATGAGATTATTTCGCGGGCCTTTCACTAACCTGTGTGGTCCCTTTCTAAACAACAGATCAAATACAACAACTCATGCACATGTAAACAGATCATGATAGCGGGAACAATGGGCTCCGCCATAAACAGAATATCGAAGCGTAATATTGAAATCAGATTATCAAAAGGAAGTCTGTTCTTTCACTATCCGAATGAGGCTTCCGCACATATCAGCATACTCATTCAATCAGTTCAGAACAGAGCACATATATATATACATAACCATAATCAATCTCAGCTGAACAGACGGACCTACAAAAACATGCTATCGTAAAACTACATGCCAACAGTGTATCATGCTACAGAGCTAACTACAGGCATAAGGTGCAACCGTACAAAAGTCGGCGTCGGATAAAGAAACCGACGAGGAACCCGAAGTCTAAGTCCAGATGCTGCTAAACCCTCAAAATAGCTAACCAGACAGCCTTGCGGTATTCCTACTCCGCCGCCCGTAATCCTTATCTCTGAAAAATGTTAAGTAAGGGGTGTGAGTTTTTCGAAAGAAAAACCCGGTAAGAGCGTAGGCGAGTAACGATGTTTCTTCCGACAAACCTGCAAAACGGATAAGAGCAGATATACATACAGATAGCAAATATACAGATCGAACATATGCAGAAATAAATGATGTGTGCGCAACATCCGAATGTAACGGATCATGGCTAGATCTTCCCGACCATGGCTAGATCTTCCCGGTCGACCGGCATTCGCCATGCGTCGGCATTCGCCATGCACCCAGCAAACCCCGTATGTCACGGACCATGGCTAGGTCTTCCCCGACCATGGCTAGATCTTCCCCGGTCCAACCGGCATTCGCCATGCGTCGGCATTCGCCATGCATCCACTCACAGAACAGAACATACCGGAACAATGCGAACCATAGGCCGTACGGTCCTCAAGGGATTGTAACCCTATCTCGGACTGGTCCCCTATGCAAACGCCATCCGTTGTGTCGTATCCCAGATAGTTTGGGTCACACAGACGCACAAACCACGACACCGAAGCAAAGCTGTACCTACGCACCGTTACTCCTACCATGGGACTAGCCTTGGGGCTCCACTATCCCGATCTAAGACCAACGTCAAAGATCGAGGCCCAAGACTTGCCTCAACCATCCTACATTATATTAATATAGGTAGGTCGAACCCTTACCTCGAAACGAAAGCAGACGCAACCGTAGAGGGTAGCAGCCAAGCACCAACACACCAATCTTCTTCCTTATCCAACCTCAAACCTTGCTTCACAAACCACCTAAACATTTCACACACTTACCACATTACACTTTCATTGAACACATCAATATCCATTGACAATTGACCTCACTTCAAGACTTAAAGTTGCTCAAATTCATTGTATAAACATGCTTGAAACCTTAAACCACACAAAACACATGCTTCCACTTTCCACCAAAAATCCGGATGAACATTGCCTTAGGTATATAATCGGAGCATATTTGGACAATGTTCCAATTATCAATATTGCTCTAAACATACCCAATAACAACAATTTGAATTCAATTCAACAAAACATCACACTTCATTTCTCCACCCTAAACCCTATGAGTTTTCTCTTAGCTCATAGATTAAGCCATTGTTGGACCTTTTACCAAGTATTAATGTTGTTCTAAAACTACCCAACAACACTAATTTGAGGTCAATTTAACAAACCCCAAAATTCGCTCATCCCGGTGAAGAACCCTAAATTCGAATTTCTTCGATTCATGCTCAATTCGTGTTGTAAAGTGTGCTTCTATCTCTAATCCAACATAGAAACACTACTACTAACTCAAATGAATCAAGAGATCACGAAAATACCAACCTCACAATTTAGGCAATTTCCCAAATTCACACACAAAGTGTTGTTGGAGTGAAACCTTTGTTGATTCGTTGTTCTTGTAGTGATTCCCGCACGAATCCTCCGTTTCCACGCACCAAAGAGTCCAAAATCACTTGGATAGGAGCAAAACCGAGTTGGGAGAGAGTTGGGAGTATTTTCGGAGTTGAAAACGCGAAACTGAGGTTGAAAACGAGCTGCTCGACTTAAATAGCTGGTCCAGCGACGGTCAAAGCACCCGATTCCCCAATCAGCGATCGCCGACCCTGAAGAACACCGATACAGTGCCTGTGCGAAAACCAGGCGACCCGCTTGCTCAAGCGGCGATCGCCTGGTCCAAGAAAACTCCAATCGACAGCGCCAAAGCGAGACCCAGTGAAGCCATCCTCAGCTCAGCGATCGCTCGGCTCCAGAACACCCAAACTCGGCAGTGTCCAGTGAAACGCAGGCGAACCATTTCCTCGCTCGGGCGATCGCCTGGACCCAACTCACAAAATTCAACCTTAAAAAGAACTTAACCAAAACCATACCAAACTATTCCACTCCCACAACAACATCAACAACAAAACAACAAATATCAAACTCCACAAATTACAGATTTAAACATACCTTCAGAACTCTATTCACCGGAGATTGTTGCCGGAAAAGGTGGGGTGTAACATCCTCCCCCCCCTTAAGACTCTTGGCCCTCCAAGAGTTCCTTAAGGTGTTGGTACTCTTGAGGGTAGCGTTCAAACATATCCTTCTCTGTCTCCCGGGTTGCCTCTTTGTCGAATGGTGCGACCATTGCACCTTCACCATGGGTATTAGCCTGCTCCTCAATTTACGAGTATCCTCGCTAACAAAGCAATTGGCACTTCTTTATAAGACAAGTCAGGTTCCAATTGCACCTCCTCAACTGGAATCGCTTTGCGTCGGATCCATAATACACTTTTGAGCATGCTTACATGAAACACATTATGCACAGCTGACAAGCTCTCCGGCAGTGCCAAACGATAAGCCACCTTTCCAATTCTTTCTAAAATATCGAATGGGCCAATATACCTCGGAGCTAACTTCCTTTCCGACCAAATCTCATTATTCCCTTCATTGGTGCCACCTTCAACCATACTTTGTCACCGACTTCAAACTCCAAGTCGCGGCGCCTTCTGTTCACATAAGCTGTGGTTCTATCATTTGCCGCTTTCAATCTTGCCTGAATTGTTTTGATCTTTTCTCGTGGTCTCCTCAATCAACTCCGGACCAAGTTCAATCTTATCTCGACGGTTCAGACCAACGGTGAGGTGTCATACATCTCCGTCCATAAAGAGCCTCGTAAGGTGCCATCTTGATTGTACTGCAACTATTGTTATACGAGAACTCTATGAGCGGTAGATGTTGATCCCAATCACCTCCGAAATCAATCGCACAGCTCCTCAAAGATGTCCTCAAGTACTGTATCACCCTCTCGGATTGCCCATCAGTTTGTGGGTGATACGCGGTACTAAGGTGCAACCGGGTACCAAAAGCTCGATGGAAAGCATTCCAGAAATGGGCTGTAAACCTTGGATCCCGATCTGAAACTATAGAATCCGGTACACCGTGCAACCGCACGATCTCTTTGATGTAGAGTCGTGCTAACTTGTCCAACGGGTCGGTGACTTTAATGGGCAAGAAATGTGCACACTTAGTCAAACTGGTGGCAAATCAGTGCGCGTGATTGCCACGTTCCGGTTTGACTTGCGTGTCACGACATTGACAGAAGCCATTAGGTCGACTTTGCGTACTAGAGCGCGATTGTCGAGGAATAGAGAGATCCTCTGAGGTAGTGATTTGACGAGTCGCGTTGAGTAGTTGTAAAACGTTACCCCTTTAGGTATGAATAGTGAATGTATTTATAGTCCTGTGTCTTAGTGGCATTATCGTAATATCTCAATATAAGGTGATTATGTATTTTAGGCCATATATGCACTTCGGGAGGCATAGTTCGGGAAAGTTCTTTAAGCTTTATTCGGATTACTTACTAGTTTTTTAATGGGGCCCTTATTTCGGGCTTATGTATGGGCCTTTTGTTAGGCCTTTTATGCATATTGGGCCTGGCGGCCATCAAGTCCCCCCCAAGCCCTTTTGGCCGACTAACAGGAGTCCAAAGTTCTTTCCTTCAAGATCCATTTTAGAATGTCTGTGAGTCATGTTCGGGGTACTGCTTGGTTCGGGATACTTTTTGTTTGGGCATGTGATTTCTCTTCTGTTCGGGTAACTGAGTCTGTGTTTTGAAAACGTTGTTCGGGCATGTGATTCCTCTTGTGTTCGGGTAACTGAGTTGTTTCCCGTACTACTGTGTCCGGGAAACTGAGGATGTGGATTCCCCCTTTTCTCAAACAAAGTTCGGGCTTCCCGTATCGGGAAACCGAGGATGTTGATTCCTCCTTTTGTCTCGAACAATACTATTGTGTTCGGGAAACCGAGGATGTTGATTCCTCCTTTTGTCTCGAACAATGTTCGGCTTCAATCGCTTCCGTACTATTGTGTTCGGGAAACTGAGGATGTTGATTCCTCCTTTTGTCTCGAACAATGTTCGGGCTTCTGAATCGTTTCCCGTACTATTGTGTTCGGGAAACTGAGGATGTTGATTCCTCCTTTTGTCTCGAACAATGTTCGGCTTCTGAATCGTTTCCCGTACTATTGTGTTCGGGAAACTGAGGATGTTGATTCCTCCTTTTGTCTCGAACAATGTTCGGGCTTCTGAATCGTTTCCCGTACTATTGTGTTCGGGAAACTGAGGATGTTGATTCCTCCTTTTGTCTCGAACAATGTTCGGGGCTTCTGAATCGTTTCTGGGATTTTCTCATTCGGGATCTGCAACGGTTGGTATTCCCAACGGTTACTTTCTGAATCGACGGTGGAGATCAAATGTCATTTGGCGTTTCATCTGCCCGATCTTTTCTATAAATGTGAGTTGTGCATCACTTTCATTTGCATCTCTCAAGCTCTTCTCTCCTCGCAATAAAATCACGACGGACAATCCCACGCTCCAGGAGGCTGTTAGTATCTTCAAGAGGTGGAGGACTGTTGAAGAGTCTAATCCAGAAGACTTTTTCCCCCCTTTCCTCGGAGAAAACACCGTACCGGATGGTTACAGAGGTTCGTCCGCCGTCCATCAATTCTACCGACTCCACCGTCGAGTTGTTGACGCCGCTGCTGTCAGCTCGTCTTTTAGCCTTCTTCCAGCGAGCCGCCCCTGTCTCCTCCGGCCATTTACCCGAGGTACATGAGAATGGCTCCTACTTTTCCCACCCCTTCTACTGTTCGTCCTTCAGGTTGCCTTTTAGAGACCAAGGGCGAAATTCCCGAAGGTTGGTGGTCCGAGATAGAGAACTACCGGAGCAAGGCAACTCCGGAGTTAATAAAAGAGTGGCAATCCACTCATTTTGTCCCGATGACGGTTCGTACTCGGGTTCCTTCTCCGGAATGCCGGGCGTATGAGCCTGGGAAAGGCTGGTTGGTGATCTTTAAGGATCAACTACTGTGCGGGCTCCGCTTCCCCCCGCACCCATTCGTTCGGCAGCTGGCGGAATCCCACGGGCTAGCCGTTAACCAATTCAGCCCGAATACCTACTGCCACATAAACGCCTATCTCATTCTCTGTGCTCTGTTCGAGATAGAGCCAACCGTATCCACTTTCCTCCAGTACTACAAAGTGAATGTGATCCCGAGGAACTGTTTCTACTTCTTCAGTGCCCGGGGTCCTCCTACTGTAAAATTCAGCTTCGTTTGGAACTTGCCAACCAGCCGCAAGGGATGGCATCGGGAATTTTTCTTCATGAAGCCTGATGCGTCATGGGGCTTGCAAACTGCGCAGAAGGTAGGAGGACTGCCGGACGTGCAGAATCCTCGGCGATTGCTGAAGGGGGCTGCTGCCAAGGAGAATTATGACCAGTTCAACAATAAAATCCGGACCATTGCTCCTTGGTGCGGGGATGGACCGAAGGAAGTCCTCCCCTTTCCTTTGTACTGGAGGCTGATTACTCAAGGGGTCCTTTCTCACTTGGGTATTATCCAGGGGGACTTGGGGAGTTGGGCATCCGGGAATCTCCCCTTCGACCCGAGACTTGGCCTTGGTGCATCGTCTTCGGGCGAGACGCCCTTCGAGGATTTCAAGAAAGGTTTATATCGTTCTTCTGTTCATAGATGCATTCGTTTGGTATTAACTAATTCTTCCCCTTTTTGCAGAAATGGAGCCCGAGTTTGATCTCAGCGCCATCTTTCGGGACGCGAAGGAGAAGAAACCGAGCTCTAAAGCCGGAGGTTCTAAGCCCTCAGCAGCTGAAAAGAAAAGAAAGAGAGGTGCTTCGGTTGATGTTGAGGCTGCGGGCCAGCCTGCTGAGAAGTCGGCCGGGGAAGTGCCGTCTCCGGTCCATGTTGAAGGTGAGCCCACTCGGGATGACGTTTACGAGATGCTTCAGAACTCCCCCGAACGAGTCAGAAGGGCTAGGGGGAAGTTCACGGCTTCGAGGGTGACCGAGCAAAGGGCCCCGGAAGTCCCACCAATCGAGTTCCAATTAGGTAACCAGTTTGTGAAGTTACGTAATCTCTGCTTTTGGAACTTGTTCGGAAATCTTTCCCGAATGTTTGGTGAAGACCCGCTGCATGACGTGGTTCGATCTCATTTTTGTACACTAGGTCCGGACTAGAAAGAGTCCCAGGAAGAGAGGAGGCGGTTGCGGGACGAGAAGCTCTCGCACTTCGGGAGCAATCTCATTCCCCGAGAGTCGGGGTGGCTGATCCATGAGGATCAGAACATCCTTGATGATGAAGACGCTAAGGATATGGCTCCCGAGCTTTTTGAAGGGACCACCACTGCCCGAACCATGGAGTGCTTAGAACACTTCTACCCTGACTTGGACGTCGCCTCTTCAAAAATGGCCGTCCTCGGGTATCAGGTTAGAACTTGGTTTTTTATCTTCTAAGTCTGAGCTTCCGTGGTAATACCGCGGGAAGGTAATCCTTTTTTGATGGTGTGCAGATGGCCACAATGGGCGGGTGGGTTTCCCGAGTCATCCGAGCGTCAAGCCGGATACGGTCCGAAGCCGAGCAGCGGGCGACCAAGGCCATAGCTGTGGTGGCTAAGCTGATCCAACGAGTCCACCACTACGAGCAGCTGCGCGGCATTCCCGCATTCCTCCTCCAAACTCGAGCTTCCCGAAGGCTCACACATTCGGGAGAACCTCAGCCCGGCTGAAGCTGATGATTTTGCTTTGGCTGAGGTTGCTTTCCTAAGCGCGGTCAAAGAGCACCGCCATTCAGAGGACGCTCTTCGGGAAGAAGTCCGTTTGCTCAAGACTGAAAAAGAGAAGTTTCAGGTGGACCTTGCCAATCAGAAAGAGCACCACGAGCACGAGCTACGGGTCAAGGATGAGGAGAACCAGAGACTTCGGGATGAACTTGCTGCAGTTCAGGCCAAACTCCCGAAGTATCAGAAGGCGCTGAAGGATTCTGTGGATATGGCCGTTGACAAATATACCTTCGGGTTTTGTTTGGCCAGGAAGCAAATCGTTGAGCGCAACCCTCATGTTGACCTGTCCGGGCTTGACGGGAATGAGGAGCCCGAAGAGGATCCCAGTTGGTACGGGGATGAATTTATGCAACCACCCGAACCAGTAACCGTTGACGACTTTGCGGATCCTCAGTGATGTACTCTTTTCCTTTTTGCATCCATTTTTGTAATCCCGTCCTCGGGCGTTATTAATGAAAGATATTCAAGGATTGGGTCAACACTTGTTTCCGAATTCAGTAGTGCTTTATTATTCCCGGTCATACAAAATACTTCTTCAATGCTTCGGAATGAAAAGAGTTTGCCAATTCTCTTCCTTCGGGATCCGATAACTTGTACACTCCTTTCCTTTCTTCGGCGATGACCTCGAATGGGCCTTCCCGATTGGGCAACGCGCCCCTTTTGGTCTTCGGGATCCCAGTTTGGTTTGCCGTAAGACCAAATCACCCACTTTGATATTTTTTGCCTTCACCTTTGAATTTGTTGCAGATGCGGTTCTTTGTTGAAAAGCTTTCCTTCGCAGCTCTGCTTCGTCTCTTCTTCCTTCGAGTAAGTCTAAATTTGCCCGTAAACCTTGCTCATTTGCTACTTCCTCGAACACTTCGGTTCTGAGGGAGGAGTTCGCTACTTCAATCGGGATCAGTGCCTCGGTCCCGTATGCCAGAGAGAACGGGGTTTCTCCAGTTGACCTTCGGGGCGTGGTCCGGTAACTCCATAAAACATTGGGAAGTTCTCCGGGCCATTTCCCCTTTGCCTTTCCAAGTCCGCCTTTAAACCATCCTTCAACGTTCGATTGGATACTTCCACTTGGCCATTGCTCTGCGGGTGGGCGACCGGAGCAAAATGAATCTTGATTCCGAATTCCTCGGCGAAATTCTGGAATCCACTGTCAGTGAACTGAGCTCCGTTATCGGCAACCAGGACCTTCGGGCACCCGAACCTGCAGATGATGTTCTTCCAGACAAACTTTCGGACGTTTTCAGCCGTAATTGTAGCCAGTGGTTCGGCTTCTATCCACTTGGTGAAGTAGTCTACGGCGACTACACAAAACTTCAGTCCTCCGGGGGCGGTAGGCAAGGCCCCGATCAGGTCGATTCCCCATATGGCGAACGGTATGGGGTAATCCGAGGACGATACGTACTCCGAGGGAACTCTCTGTATTCGAGCGTGTTCCTGACACTTCTTGCACTTGTTCACGAGTCTCCTTGCGTCTTCCTTGAGGGTAGGCCAAAAGAACCCTTGTCTTAGTATGACCGCTGCTAACGCGTCCGACTTAATGTGCGACCCGCAGGTGCCTTCATGGGTTTCCCTCAGAATGTCCTCGGTGTCTCCCTCTCCGACGCATTTTTGCAACGGGGAAGAAAATCCCTTACGGTACATATTATCCCCAATTATGACAAACTTGCTGGCCTTTCTCCTGATATTGGCGGCTTCGGTTGGATTGTCCGGGAGTACCCCTTCATCGAGGTACTTCCAATAGGGGGTCCTCCATCCCGAGGTAATGCAGCCTATCCGGGAGTAGTCGACGCAAGGCTCACTCCTTATTTCGTCGTAAGAGGCTGACTTCGACAGCTGATCGGCCTCAGAATTGAGAGACCTCGGGATTTTCTCGATACACAGCTTCTCGAAATCCGCGGCCAATTTTCTAGCTACCTCGGCGTATTTCTTCAGACTTGGTTCTTTGACCTCGTACTCCCCATTCATCTGTTGAACGAGGAGGTTTGAGTCGCTACATGCTTTCAGTGATCGGATTCCCGCTTTTTTGGCTAATTCCAGACCAGCAATAAGGGCTTCATATTCGGCTGCGTTGTTTGTCACTGGAATATTGAACTTAATGGACTTGGTTGCCTTCATTCCTTCCGGGCCTTCGAGAACTAGTCCAGCACCCTGCTTGTCCGATCCCGAAGCTCCATCCACGTGTAGGGTCCAGACCGGACTATCCTCGTTCAAAGAATCCTCACTTTCGGATTCCTTGGGTAATTCCGCGATAAAATCCGCCAATGCCTGCGCTTTGATCGCTCTTCGAGGTTCGTATTTAATCTCGTACTCGCTTAGTTCTACGCACCATTTTGACAGCCTTCCGGAATGGTCTACCCGTTTTAAGATGTCCTTGATAGGGACATTACTCCGAACAATGATAGAAAACCCGAGGAAGTATGGCTTCAATCTCCTGGCTGATAGAACCAGAGAGTACACCGCTTTCTGGATCATCGGATAGTTGAGCTCGGCCCCATGCAATGATTTGCTTACGTAGTAGACCGGCCACTGCTTTCCTTGGTCATCTTCTTGAACGAGTACCGAACTAACGGCCTTTTCTCCTACTGCCAAGTATACAATGAGGGGTCTATCCTCGGTTGGTTGCCGAAGTGTAGGCATTTCCAAGATGTAGGCTCTGATTTCCTCCCAGGCTTTCTGACATTCGGGATTCCAACTGAACCTAGCTCGTTCCCGTGCGTTCTCCTCCTTAGATTTCTTCTCACCTTTTCGTACCCCAATTCTACCGGGCTCCGCTCCTTCTTTGATCAAGAGTTTGAAGAAAGGACGACACTTGTCTCCATATCGAGATATAAAACGACTGAGGGCCGTGATCTTCCCGAGGAGTCTCTGCACGTCCTTTATCGATGAAGGTGTTCTCACGTTTAAGAGAGCTTCGATCTTTGCGGGATTTGCATCGATGCCGCGCTCGCACCATAAATCCGAGAAATTTCCCGGATGTTACTCCGAAAACGCATTTATCCGGATTCAATCGTATTCCATACTTTCGGATCTGCCCGAACACTTCTTCAATATCGCGGATTAGGTTTTCTTCCTCCTTGCTTTTGATGATGATATCATCAACATAAACCTCGAGAATTCTTCCTATCTGCCCGGAGAATACCTTGTCCATCAATCTTTGGTAGGTTGCTCCGGCGTTCTTCAGTCCGAAGGGCATTCTCGTATAACAGTGCGTTCCGGCGTCGCTTATGAAGGACGTATTTGCTTCATCTGCCGGGTTCATCCTTATCTGATGATACCCACTGTAAGCATCAAGAAAAGAGAGTCTCGCGTGTCCGGCCATGGAATCCACAAGCCTGTCGATCGGAGAGGTTGGGTATGAATCCTTCGGGCAAGCATCATTTACGTTAGTAAAATCGATGCACATGCGCAACTTGTCGCTATCCTCTCGGGTTGCCACAACGGGATTGCTTAACCATTCGGGATACGATACTTCCCTTATGACCCCAGCATCGAGAAGCTTCGAGATCTGCTCTTTGATGAAGGCCCTTTTGAATGGAGCGTTATTTCTTTTCTTCTGCCTTATGGGTCTTGAATTCGGATTGATGTGCAGGCTGTGTTGTATTACCTTCGGGTCGATCCCGGGCATGTCACTCGGAGAGTAGGCGAACAAGTCTTTATTCATTCGAAGCAAGTTTACAAGAGTTTCCTTACTGCCCTTGGGCAAGTCTTTCGCAATTCTCGTTGTCCTATCTCCTTCTAAGACGATGTCTTCGGTATCCGCTTTCCCCTTGTCTTCCTTCGAGCAGCCCGGAGTAGGATCCTTCTGAGCTATTGCCATGACATCTTTGGCCTCTCTTTGGCTCACGTAGACCGAGGCGTCTCCCTCATCCGTGGCGAGCGTGATGGTTAGGTATTTCACGTCAGTCCTCATGTGAATAGCCACCTGGGTTTCTCTCCTGATGATATTATTGTACGCAGAGGGGACATCGAGGACAAGCCATTTGACCATCAACGTCGTGTATCGGGGTTGACCTTCGGGACCGACCCCGAGGAACATCGCAGGGAGCTCAATGGAGCCTAATACTGGTATTTCATCCGGGCCCACACCGTAGGTTGCTGTCTTGACGGGATTCAATCGGCTCGATTTAAGCTTGAGGCCTTCATAGGCTTTCCTGAACAATACGTCCGCATTTGAGCCGTCATCGCAGAGAACCCTCTTGACATCTATGGTTCCGATTCGGAGGGTGATGATGAGCGGGTCATAATGCGGGAGACGCACTTCGGACCCGTCCGCTCGTTTGACTCTCGAAGATGGATCTCCGTAGCTTAAAGAGGCTATCTCCCTTGCTTTCCTCTTCCTCGCGTTTGACCCTAGGGTGGTCGTTATGGTGTTCAGAATCCCGGTGGGTTGCGGCGGAGCCATCTTCTCTTTCCCCTTTTTGTTTGGTCCCGATGAATCTTCTTCAGCCTTCCCCTTGCCCCGGGAAATTTCTTCTCTCCGAGGCATTTTCAGATACTCCCCCAGAGAGCCTCTCTTGATGAGATGCTCTATGTACCTCTTCAGCTGATGGCACTGTTCAGTTTCATGCCCGGTGTCTCTATGAAACTGGCAATACTTGGACGAATCACGCTTCGCCCCTTCTGGCATGGCCCTGGGCCAGTTAATACTCCCGGCGCCTTGTCTCTGGAGGGCAGCGAGGATACTAGCCCGAGACGTATTAAGGGGGTGAAGATCGGATTTCTCTCGAAGGCTCTCTTCGGTCCTCCCCACCCCCCCGCCGCTTGACCGACGGGTTCCTCGGGTTCTCCTTCCTTGGTTCTCGATTATCTCGCTGTCCCGCTTCCTTCGCTGAGACAACATCTCTTGAGCAATCATATGCTCTTGGGTGACAGCATACATTTCTTCGACGCTGGTTAAATTCTTCCGAGATAATTCGTAAGCCAGGCGCGAATTGGGGATGAGCGCCTTCGTGAATGCCATGATGTGAATGTTGTCCGTCAGGTCAGACGCGTGAACGGCTTCTCGGTTGAACCTCTCGACGAATTCCCGAATACTCTCGTTCGGTCTTTGTTTGATGTCAAACATCTGGATGGCCCTTTTCGCTGACCTCTTGCATCCGATGAAGTGTGTCGTGAATTTGGTGGCTAGGTCCCCGAACGATGACACCGAGTTCGGGAGGAGCGAGTTGTACCAAACGGAGGCCGGACCTCCTAGAGCTACTTCAAAGCACTTGCACAAGGCCGCCTCGTTGGCTCCTTTCAGCTCCATCGCTCTCTTGTACTTGCGGACAAAAGCGTCAGGGTCTCCTGAACCTTGATACACTTCCAACGGATGCGGTAAGTTAAATATTCGGGGCATCTGGGCGTCCCGAATCCTGCTGGTGAATGGTCCATCATCTGGGATGTCCTCGCATTTGGGCTCGGGAATGCCCGAGTTTCTCTCGACTTGCTCCAGGTGATGCAGCATTTGCCTGATCACATCATCCCGTGGATCACCACGCACCAGTCTCTCCGGCCTTGGGGATCGGTCTCTCTTGTGCTCTCTCGGGGATCTCGAGCGCTGCCGGCTTTGACGGTCCGGAGAAGCAACTTGCTGCGAACCTGCCTGCTGGCTACCATAGCCTGATCGATTATGCCGTGATAACTGCCTGTCACGAGGTTGACAGGATTGACCAGTCTGGTCGTTCTGGTTTCTTCGCTGTTCCTGAAGGACCACCCGCATACCTTGGACAAGATCAGGGTCCAAATGCCGGATGTCGCATCGACGGTAGCTGGAAGTAGGACGTAGGGAGGTTGCTCCATTGGACGATTCCTCTGGGGAACCCCTATAGCTGGGATCGGCCGTGCGGCCGGTGGTGGAACCTTCTCCCTCCGGCCGGATGATCGGGAACGGGAATGGCCCCCACATTCAATCTTATTTTGGGGACCACCGCCATTGCCACAGACGGCGCCATTTGGTGGCAAATCAGTGCGCGTGATTGCCACGTTCCGGTTTGACTTGCGTGTCACGACATTGACAGAAGCCATTAGGTCGACTTTGCGTACTAGAGCGCGATTGTCGAGGAATAGAGAGATCCTCTGAGGTAGTGATTTGACGAGTCGCGTTGAGTAGTTGTAAAACGTTACCCCTTTAGGTATGAATAGTGAATGTATTTATAGTCCTGTATCTTAGTGGCATTATCGTAATATCTCAATATAAGGTGATTATGTATTTTAGGCCATATATGCACTTCGGGAGGCATAGTTCGGGAAAGTTCTTTAAGCTTTATTCGGATTACTTACTAGTTTTTTAATGGGGCCCTTATTTCGGGCTTATGTATGGGCCTTTGTTAGGCCTTTATGTATATTGGGCACGCGGCCATCACAAGCCTTGCGGAAATCCTACTCCGCCCCCCGTAATCCTTATCTCTGAAAAATGTTAAGTAAGGTGTGAGTTTTTCCAAAGAAAAACCCAGTAAGAGCTTAGGCAGAGTAACGATGTTTCTTCCGACAAACTGTAAAAACGGATAAGAGCAGATATACATACGTATAGCAAATATACAGATCAGAACATATGCGTAAATAAATGATGTGTGCACAACATCGAATGTAACGGATCATGGCTAGATCTTCCCGACCATGGCTAGATCTTCCCGGTCCGACCGGCATTCGCCATGCGTCGGCATTCGCCATGCACCCAAAGAAACCCCGTATGTCACGGACCATGGCTAGGTCTTCCCCGACCATGGCTAGATCTTCCCCGGTCCAACCGGCATTCGCCATGCGTCGGCATTCGCCATGCATCCACTCACAGAACAGAACATACCGGAACGATGCGAACCATAGGCCGTACGGTCCTCAAGGGATTGTAACCCTATCTCGGACTGGTCCCCTATGCGAACGCCATCCGTTGTGCCGTATCCCAGATAGTTCGGGTCACACAGACGCACGAACCACGACACCGAAGCAAAGCTGTACCTGCGCACCGTTACTCCTACCATGGGACTAGCCTTGGGGCTCCACTATCCCGATCTAAGACCAACGTCAAAGATCGAGGCCCAAGACTTGCCTCAACCATCCTACATTATATTAATATAGGTAGGTCGAACCCTTACCTCGAAACGAAAGCAGACGCAACCGTAGAGGGTAGCAGCCAAGCACCAACACACCAATCTTCTTCCTTATCCAACCTCAAACCTTGCTTCACAAACCACCTAAACATTTCACACACTTACCACATTACACTTTCATTGAACACATCAATATCCATTGACAATTGGACCTCACTTCAAGACTTAAAGTTGCTCAAATTCATTGTATAAACATGCTTGAAACCTTAAACCACACAAAACACATGCTTCCACTTTCCACCAAAAATCCGGATGAACATTGCCTTAGGTATATAATCGGAGCATATTTGGACAATGTTCCAATTATCAATATTGCTCTAAACATACCCAATAACAACAATTTGAATTCAATTCAACAAAACATCACACTTCATTTCTCCACCCTAAACCCTATGAGTTTTCTCTTAGCTCATAGATTAAGCCATTGTTGGACCTTTTACCAAGTATTAATGTTGTTCTAAAACTACCCAACAACACTAATTTGAGGTCAATTTAACAAACCCCCAAAATTCGCTCATCCCGGTGAAGAACCCTAAATTCGAATTTCTTCGATTCATGCTCAATTCGTGTTGTAAAGTGTGTTTCTATCTCTAATCCAACATAGAAACACTACTACTAACTCAAATGAATCAAGAGATCACGAAAATACCAACCTCACAATTTGGGCAATTTCCCAAATTCACCCACAAAGTGTTGTTGGAGTGAAACCTTTGTTGATTCGTTGTTCTTGTAGTGATTCCCGCACGAATCCTCCGTTTCCACGCACCAAAGAGTCCAAAATCACTTGGATAGGAGCAAAACCGAGTTGGGAGAGAGTTGGGAGTATTTTCGGAGTTGAAAACGCGAAACTGAGGTTGAAAACGAGCTGCTCGACTTAAATAGCTGGTCCAGCCGACGGTCAGGCGACCCGATTCCCAATCAGCGATCGCGACCTCAAGAACACCGATACAGTGCCTGTGCGAAAACCAGGCGACCCGTTTGCTCAATCGGGCGATCGCCTGGTCCAAGAAACTCCAATCGACAGCGCCGGGCGAGACCCAGCGAAGCCATCCCAGCTCGAGCGATCGCACGGCTCCAGGAAGACCTAAACTCGGCAGGTGTCCAGGCGAAATGCAGGCGAACCATTTCCTCGTTCGGGCGATCGCCTGGACCTAGAACTCACAAAATTCAACCTTAAAAAGAACTTAACCAAAACCATACCAAACAATCCCACTCCCACAACAACATCAACAACAAAACAACAAATATCAAACTCCACAAATTACAGATTTAAACATACCTTCAGAACTCTATACACTGGAGATTGTTGCCGGAAAAGGTGGGGTGTAATAACTTAGTTGGGACATTGTTTGATGGAAGGATCGTATTGCATGATAATTGTAATTGGAAAGGTTCGCTATACATTCACCTAACTGGGTCTTCATGGCATGTTGCTAGACGTCAACCATGATTTGTAGGATTTCTTGAATGTGACCATTTCAAGAAATATTAACTAAGTGTTAGTTAATGTATAATTAAAGAGTTTAATTATCAAAGGTTTAAGTACCTAATAAGACCACAAGGGTTGTGGCCCTACTACTGGCATTTGGTGAACCTAAGGGGTCACACACATAAGGTCGATTATATCCACATCCGTGAGAGAGTTTAATTGACTTTTGGGCAAGTGGAAGATTGTTAGTATTATTAGATATGTACCCAAAACCAATAAGTCTAGGGACTAATATGTAAGTTCTAATAAGATTAGGACTCCTTATAGTATTAGGAATTCTAATTGGATTAGAATTACTCATAGCCTATAAATATATCATATGTGGAATAGTTCCGTACGATGTTACATGATATTCTCTACATAAAACCCTAGCTCTCTAGGAAACATCCGGTCCAATTCCGCTAGCACGGAATCATCGGAGTGGTGCGTCGATCGTGTGGATCAACCTTAGAGGAGTCGCACTTGAGGCTCTACAATGTGAACCAGGTTTCATCATTCTGATTATATACTTTATGCTTCCGCTGCGTGCATGTGATGCTATGCAAATTGATCCGTATATTATCTTACACATATAAAGTTGTGGATGTAGGAAGCTCATCTCCTTCAAACCTTTCAATTGTTTCCTTCAGACTCGCATTGTACTTTGTAACCATTCTCCAACACTGGCTCCGTAGAGATGTCCTCTTCCAAATGATAACAAGACACAATCACTAAACAAACTATGTGTAATATGTTCATTTAGAAACTACTCCAAACATCCTGAAAAATTGAATGGTTTGATTTGCACTTTTTCCCACTTTAACACAATATTTTAGGGACAAATGTAGTATTGACTTACGCTCTAGAATGTAATAGAAGGCAACTTATTTAAGAGTGGGTGCCACATGGTTTTTTTACACCGAGCTACGGGTTTTTTTGCACCCGAGCTGGTCAACTTCTCGATATAACCGAATTAACCGTATTTTTTACGATTTCGGTTAATTCGGTTCGGGAATTTCAGTATTTCGGTTAGATTATCGGTTATATCAAACATTAAATTCGGTATGCGGTTCGGTTTTCGGTTATTGCTTTAACTAATTCGGTTAACCGAATTAACCGAAATATTCGGTATTTAATGTTAAATACTTATGAACCTATCAAAATTAAGCCCAACCCAATATACATAACATACCAAATGTTGAATGAACTACCCCAATCCCGAGCCCATATCTTAACACTAAGCTTAGCCCATCGAAATTTCTGTTAATTTGGACAAAAACCGAAATGAGTAACACCCAAGTGAAATAATCAAATATAACTTTTTAACTAAATTGGAGGGGGTGGCAAGTCCAGTAGAAGCCAAAATCCGACACAATCATCAGAATCCAAGTCTTCTTGGATGGCGAGGAAATGTAAGCCTCCACAGCTCTTCTTTGCTTCTTCCCAGGCTTCGGCTTCGCTTGTGCTCCTAGGAGTTTTCTGGTAAGTTGCATAGGTGTATCTGGTAGAGATACCAACAGATAGAATCAAGCAGGCCCGAGCTACATCAGCATCAACGGAACAGACTTCTAGTCCGTTCATCCAAGCTGCAGAGCATGTATGTGCAAATTTAAGCTCAATTATTGTCATGTGCATGTAGAGGCGGATTACCAGCTGAAATCAGATGTAAAGATATCTGCTGAACAGAAATAGGTGGCCTTTGCCAATTTCCATTCAGCATCATGCACACCAAGTTGGGCTGCTAGGTCAAGACCCTGGAAGCAGCAGAAAATGGATTGAAAGAGGAAAGAAACCTGCAAGAGGTTTTGCGCGTGAGGTCGCGACCGCAAGCCCAGGAATCA
Organism: Stellera chamaejasme; assembly: GCA_024586325.1. Taxonomy (NCBI): domain Eukaryota; kingdom Viridiplantae; phylum Streptophyta; class Magnoliopsida; order Malvales; family Thymelaeaceae; genus Stellera; species Stellera chamaejasme. The sequence goes on along the minus strand of CM044984.1, from coordinate 21,848,663 downwards.
AAGTCTTCTCACCCAATTCTATCCCCAATAAATCCAAATCAAGACCAGCACCAAACACAAATCTGCTCTCCAACGATGCGACCTCATCCCGCACAACTACAATGGAAACAACCACAAAAGAATAGAAATAAAAAATGAGCCCAACTTTTTATAACAAAGTAGCATGGCACCATCATGTGGATTTTTCAGAAACAAGTACCTGAATAAGGCAACTGGACAAACGCCCATTTCTCCCCGGACAGGTTCTCAGGAAGCTCCATCGGGAACGGGTTATCTAGAGCTAAAAGCGGCTTTGATCCCTTTTGGAAACCAGGATGCCGAGTGTATACTGTCTCATACCGCTCTTCCAACCAAAGAACCAGTGACACACACTGAACCAAGGCCATGAAAATATAAATTCAAACTCTCTAACCAAAAGTAACAATCTCCAACAAACGTAGGCCTTGCACATTGTTGATAGATCAGAATGCGATGTGAGAACAAAGGAAGTAACCGCTCACCCTTTTGCTGGGGACTGGCTTGATTCCAAGCTCTCGGCAGGCTCTGGTTATGATAGTTTGCATCTGCGACCTGTGCAGCAAGAATTGAGCCAGAAGCTGTCAGAATGGTTATAATAGCCTCTCCAAATTGCTAATGGTAAGACCCTATTTGGAAGCTTTTAAGATTAGCATTCTCTATAATGCTAGGATCAATTTGGAATTACCTTTAAACATTACCCAGCAGTTACTTTTAAGTGTTAAGAGGTTTTAAAAAGCTATCATGACAACTCAAAAAATTCCTCAATCCATCCTCTAGTGTCAATCTCAAAGCATTGTACATAAAAGTTATGCTAATCGCTAATTGTTAATTGCTAATCTACCAACTTACCTGAAAAAGCGGACCTTGTCCGGCAAAGGAACTCCCAATTGCTGGGAGACGGAGAGAAGAGCGTCTTTCAAAGTGAGGCTATTGATCACATTATTTGGGAAATATTTTGTAAATTGAAGCGAAAGGGAATCATCGCACACAAGAAGCTCCCATATCTTCTTCCCTCTGGCGTCCAAGATGGGCCTGGAGCAAAAATCAAGCTCCCACTCGGTAATGCTTCCCGGGTCCGTTTCCGGGTCGAGAAAGCTGAGCTCCGCCGTCGGATCGTCGACTTCAGCAGAAACGGAGCTTTCAGATGTGGAGTTGAGCCTCAGCCTCTTGGAGGAGATTTGGGGACTGATACTGAAAATTGCCTGCAAATTGATTGAGGAAGCCATGTCAATTTGATTACAGATACTTGGAATAATTCTCGGAATTGGCGGATCGCACCATTCGAGAAAAGGAGTGCGGAGATGATCCCGGAGAGCTTAGAGCGGCGAGATTACTCCGGCGGCGACCGACTGACTGGTGGTTAGATGGTAGGGAAACGGAGAGCGGAGCAGAAGTTGAGATTGCAGCCATTGGCGTGACTAGAGTGAGGAAGAGGGCGAGACGAGATGAGAGAAGACGCGCGCTGCCTGTGCTTCGGTCGGACAATTACGTACAATCCGACGCCACAGGATAACGTTTTTTTGGTTTTTCCTTAAACTAGCTTAATTAATACCCGCATAATTCGTTACCCGATAACTGTTTAAATAGTATTTATTTGAATATTTAAGTGAAAAAAATATCGTCGTATATAATGAAATAGCTTAAACGAGGGATGCGCGGGATGGCAACATGCATACATACAGTAATCTAAAGGATCATTAAATGAAATCAAAGAAACAAAAACCATCAGCAATACAGCGACAGGTACAACTGCGGGCTAAACCTCCAATAAACTGATAACAAATACTCCATTAATGAAACTTAGAACAGATAGACTATTTGGCATTTGGGGTAATTTTAGTGGTGACATTTGTTTTGTATAAACATCAGTTCAATTTCCTCCACCAGAATGGTCTGATTAGCGTCCGAAATGCACTTCGAATACGCCGACGAAAAACATTACGCATACCGATACGCCGGGTAAGCGCTAATCAGATGCAACCCTGCCTATACGCTACAGAATCTCGTAAGGACCAATATATCTCGGGGCTAACTTGCCCCGCCTGCCAAATCGGACGGTCCCACGAGTCAGTGTAATCTTCAACCAAACCCTGTCTCATAGTTACCAGATACGCAACACGTTTCGATACGCGTACCCACCCCGCCCGGTTGCGGAGGCGGAGCCGGCCGCGACGTCGGGAACAGGAATTACGGCGGAAAACACGGCAGCGGAGCATCGAGCTCAAACAGCATAATAATCGATGTAACGACTAGCAACCTACAACTTACACAAGGCAAGCATACATAAAAGTCTATCTTCTACCAAACATGCAGTTCATGGTGTGTCAACCATCAATCTTCACTACCAACACCGAAAACACCAAGTCTGAAATATAACAATTCCAGTATAGGCAAGTCGGGGCTCCGCCCACGACTCAGAAGACAAACAAAGCAGAATATACCTCAGCATATACAACATATACAGAACCATGATCTGATCTACATGCATGCAGCTACAGCTACAGAGCCATTAAACAAAAACCTATAAATACCTAAGCGCGGAATCAGAAGCCTCTCACACGAGGAAATCCGCACGTGGTACTGCTGCTGCAACCGAAACCCCCAAAAATGTAGGAAGCACCGCGGATCTCTACTCCGCTGGTTGCTTGTCAGGACGGCCTGAAAGTGGTAAACAAATAAAAGGGTGAGTCCTCGAAAGGACCCAGTAAGGGCTAAGGTAAAACGTAGTTTGCCCAAGTGGCAACAAGCTGAACCTACAAAATAGAATATCACAAGCGTATATATACACATATGAACATATAACATAAGGTAAACCGAAATCCCAATCATATGCGGTCCAACCGCCAGAACGACCCATAACGACAGCCCTCTCAAAGAGGTCAGAATATACAGAGCAGAACAGAACAGAAAGCACGGTACCGGCTGGGGTCGCGATCCCCAAACTGTCGTAGGGTCACGGAAGTATATCGGCACCCCAAGTGCGGATATACACGTAATGTCGGCACCCTCCAAAGGCATACACTACGTAACAGATCCAAGGAGTACCCGTGGCCTCTAAGACCATCCGGTCTCGCTGCGTAATGTAACCATACAACAATAATGCACAAATGTAAAATGTAAGTATCATCACCGATATACATATACGTAATGAATAGGAACCCGGGCCTCCATGGCCATCCGGCCTTGAGACAGAACAAACATACGTTTTACCATATGACGGGTCTCGGGATCACCGAACCACCGTCCTCACTCGAACCCGCCTCAACTAAACTCGATACACATCAAATAACTCCTTAATGTATAACGAGAGAAGTTGAGCCCTTACCTCGTAAACGCCGCCCGCAAAGACAAAACCCGGGAAATCCCGGCTCCCGGCCCGAAACGTAAAACTTGGCTCTTACGGTCCCACGCTACTCCACCAACGCAGAATCAAGCTGAACAACCATAATTAAGTCAGAACACACCCAAACAACCCCAGAAACCAATCCCGCACTTTCACGCAGAAATCCACAGAAAGCTCGGTTTTACGAACCGAGCCTGAACATTGTTATTCATACACCACCAAACCCATTCCAACCTTTAAACCCACATTCCAGACACTTTTCTTGGAAAACTCGCATAAACCTAACTTTTCCTATCATTGCCCGAAAATGATGTTTCATACACCATTACGAACCTACTTCCATCCACAATACCAATTTAGCATCCAATCCAACCAAAAACAAACCCCAACATGGAAAAAGAATCATTTCTAGTTTCGGTTCTACACCCAATTTTCACCCAACTTCCATTTCAATCCAAACAAAGTTCCATTTGCACTCTTTAATCACCAATTACATTTCTTAAGCAAGATTACTAACCAATTTCACCTAAACAACCAAAATCAACCAAGAACCCTAACATGAACAATTCGGCCATTTGGGGATTTCTTCCCTAGCATGCTTTCCATCAAATTAAAACCATAGATTGTCTTAGAATCATGCTAGGAACAACATACTTGAAGCATGATTCAAGAACACAAACACACACAATTTTGGAAAATCACCCATAAAATCGGCACCTCTAGGGTTCCTCCTTCCATGGAGTTTTTCCAACATCCAACCCTAGATTCCTACTCCCCTCAAGCCCAAGAACAACATACTAAAAGATGGGAGGGAGAGGATCACTCATTCATGTAGACAAGAACAAACCCTTAGCTTGAAATTTCTTCTCTTTAACCACCCAAACCATGCTCTCAACATGGAAAGAAGATGAAAGGGAGAAGCTTACCAATTTTGGAGCTTAAAACCTTGAAGTTTCAGCAAGGAAAGATGAAGAACATGGAGCTCAAGGTTGAAGATGAAGGCGGCAGGAAGAAGGAAGAAGGAGAAGAAGAAAAGAAAAGAAATGTTTTCTTTTCCATAAAATAATTATCTCTTATATATTATCCCTTCTTTACCATCTTAAATAACAAGTGGACAAGTGTCCACTCTCATAGCTGCAGCTGACTTAAAGCCCAATCTGCCCAAAATATTAATGATTTTTGGGTTAATAACAACTTAACCCCCAATTCTCCAAATCTTTGCAATTAAACCCCAAACACAAGTAACAAACTCCAAATGGAACCAAAACTGACGACAACCCTCAGAATATCATAAAATACCCAAATCTTCTTTCCAAAGTCCATTTGGAAAATCAGAGTGTCCTACCGGGTCCGCTGAACCCGAGTAAATCCCGACGTACACGTGTACTAACCCGAACAAAAAAAATCACACCACAACCAAAAATCCACAAATATTACCATAAATTCCGTCTTAAAATATAACATACCTCACACCGAAGCCGTCTGGAAAAATCCATCCCGAGCCCCGGGATTCCGCCTGAGCCCCGGAGTCGCCGGGACCGCACGCCCCGCTCCGTAAAATATACTCCGTAAAAAGATGCAGGAAGTTCTAACGATCCCAAATATGCGAACGGTTTCCCAATCTGAGGTCCTGGGAGCGCTACCGAGCCCGCCAGTACGTCCCCGACAACCCCCTACCCCGAAAATATTTTCGGCGAAAACGTCCGGGGGACCCACACAACCTCAAATCCCAAAGGATTTCCAGAAATAAAGCTCAGATAAGTCCCGGGAGCCAAATAACCGCCTGAATCGTGACTCCGCAGCCAAAACCGAGCCCCGGTCACCCGGCCGCAACCCGCTCGGGGTGACCGTAACATCCTCCCCCCCTTAGGACTCTTGGTCCTCCAAGAGGGGTATCAACCGCTGATACTGCTCAGGGTAACGCTCTCTGATATCCTGCTCGGTCTCCCAAGTCGCTTCCCGGTCCGTATGATGTGACCACTGAACCTTGACCATGGGAATTAACTTGTTGCGGAGTTTCCGAGTATCTCGCGCCAGCAAGGCTATCGGCACCTCTTGATATGACAAATCGGGTTCCAGCTGCACCTCCTCTACCGGAACCGTCTGCACCGGATCCAGGATGCACTTCTTCAACATGCTGACATGAAAAACGTTGTGCACCGCAGACATATTCGGAGGTAAGGCTAACCTGTAGGCCAATCTGCCAACCCGCTCCAAAATCTCGTAAGGTCCGATATACCTTGGGGCCAACTTACCCCGTTTGCCAAATCTGACTGTCCCTCGGATTGGCGCCACCTTCAACCAGACTGCCGCCCACCTCAAACTCTAAGTCCTCGCGCTGCCTGCTCGCATATGAGGTGGTGCGGTCGTCGCGGTCTTCAACCGCGCCCGAATCATCTTGATCTTTGCGGTGGTCTCCTCAATGAGCTCGGGACCCACTCAATCTCGCGATGCCTCCGTCCAACAAGGCGGTGTCATGCACCGTCGCCCATACAGTGCCTCAAACGGTGCCATGCCGATGGTACTCTGATAGCTGTTGTTATACGAAAACTCTACCAACGGCAACTGCTTATCCCAATCTCCTCCGAAATCCAAAGTACAGCTCCGCAACATATCCTCCAGAATCTGAATCACCCGCTCCGATTGCCCATCGGTTTGGGGATGGTAAGCTGTACTCAGATGGAGTCGCGTGCCCAAGGCCTTATGAAAGGCACCCCAGAACCGTGCGGTAAAACGCGGATCCCGATCTGACACAATGGAGTCTGGTACTCCATGTAACCGCACAATCTCTCTGATGTACAACTGGGCAAGCTTCTCCAGGGAGTCTGTCATCCGTATCGGCAGAAAGTGAGCGCACTTCGTCAAGCGGTCCACGATAACCCAGATGGCATCGTGGTGAGACCGGGTCAGGGGTAGTGCGGTCAGAAAATCCATCGTAATGTTGCCCCACTTCCTGACCGGAATGGGCAAGGTCTGCAACGTCCCTGCCGGTTTCTGATGCTCCACCTTCACTCACGACAAGTGGCACACTTAGACACATGTGAGGCAATGTGTCTCCGCATACCACGCCACCATAAGTGTGTGCGCAGATCCAGATACATCTTCTCATTACCGGGTGTATACTCAACCGACTCGAGTGCGCCTCGCCAAAATCTCATCCCGCAGTTGTCTCGATCCTCGGCACATACAACCGATCCCAAAATATAGCAAACCCCGCCTCATATCAAACGCCGGTAGTAGTGCCCCTTTGTCCTCCCCGGACAGCTTCTTCAACTCGATCCCTCTCCCGTGCCTCTCGCACTGGCCCAACCATTCCGAGTGAATGGTCAAAGTATACACCTGAGCCTGCTCCCAGCGCTCCCACCTGTGCCAAAGGCACGTCAAGTCATTCTCCTCAGTCCGATCCCCAACGCTGCCTCCCTTGACTACCCCAGTGTACTTCCTACTCAGAGCATCAGCAACTGTATTACCTTTGCCCTCGGTGTACTCGATACTGCAGTTGTAGTCCTTGATGTACTCGAGCCACCTGCGCTGCCTCATGTTCAACTCCTTCTGAGTGAACAGATACTTCACTCTTATGATCTGTGAAAATCTGGAATTTGCTGCCAAGTAGGTAGTGCCTCCACTGCGTCAGCGCATAAATCACCGCAGCCAACTCAAGATCATGCGTAGGATAGTTCTGCTCATGCGGCCGGAGCTGTCGCGACCCATAAGCTATCACATTCCGCCCCTGCATCAAAACACATCCTAACCCGGACCTAGATGCATATGTGTAGATCACATAAGGTAGGCTCGGGTCGGGTAGAATCAAGATCGGCGCGTTGGTCACCGCCGCTTCAACTCCCGAAAGTTCTCCTCACACTTCTCGACCACACAAATGGCTGCCCTTCTTAGTCAATCGCGTAAGTGGGGAAGCCAAAACGGAAAACCCCGGCACAAACCGCCGGTAGTAGCCTGCTAACCCCAGAAAACTCCTGATCTCCCGTACCGAGGTTGGCTGCTTCCACTCCCGCACCGCTTTAACTTTCTCGGGGTCCACTGACAAACCGTGCTCACCGATGATATGCCCCAGAAAAGACACCTCTCGGATCCAGAAGTCACACTTTGAGAACTTAGCGTAAAGCTGGTGTTCCCAAAGTGTCTGCAGAACAATCCTCAAATGCTCCCGGTGTGAGTCCTCATCCCGAGAGTAGATCAGAATATCATCGATGAACACTACCACGAAAGAGTCCAGATACGGCCGGAACACCCGGTTCATCATATCCATGAACGCTGCCGGTGCGTTGGTCAAACCGAACGGCATCACCGTATACTCATAGTGCCCATACCGTGTACGGAAAGCAGTCTTCGGAATGTCCTCCTCCTTCACTCGCAGCTGAAAGTACCCCGATCGCAGATCGATCTTCGAAAAGATCTTCGCACCTCTCAGCTGATCAAAGAGATCGTCGATCCTCGGCAATGGGTACTTGTTCTTAATGGTGATGGCGTTCAACCGTCTGTAATCGATGCACAATCTGAGTGACCCATCCTTCTTCTTAACAAACAGAACTGGAGCACCCCATGGTGAAGTGCTCGGACGGATGAAGCCCTTCTCCTGCAGCTCCTCCAACTGCTTCTTCAGCTCCACCATTTCCACTATCGGCATCCGATAAGGTGGAATGGAAATGGGAGTGGAACCGGGTTGCAAATGGATCTCAAACACGATCTCCCGCTCTGGTGGCATCCCGGGCAAATCCTACGAAAATACCTGCGGAAAATCCCGGACAACTGGAATTTTATCCAGCTCCAACCGAGTATCTGACGTGTTCAGACCATAGTACTCCTCCGAATCCACTACCGGGACCTGATCCAGAACCTGCAGCTCCATGCTGGTCCTGACCACCTTCGTCCCATCTGAACCTGAGAGGGGTAACACCTCTCCAGAAACCGTAACACTACGGTTGGCACAGTCAATGTGCACGGAATTCTTGGACAGCCAATCCATCCCAAGAATAACGTCATACTTCGGTGTGTTCAACACCAGCAGATCTGACACAATTCGGTGACTGCCAATGGATAGCACGCAGTCCCGTACCATCTCATTGGGAAGCGTAAATCGACTCCCACCGCCTTCACCATGAAGACGCTTCTAAGCCCACCGGTAACCAAGTGGAGAGACTCGACACACTTCGTGCCACAATCAAACAGATGCCCCAAGATCAAACAAGACACGACAGGAGTATCGCTCGAAGTAAAGTACCTTGGAGTGCCCCACGCTGCGAAGTCTCTCCACGCTCAATCTGAAACACCCGTCCCGCTGCGGGCTGCTGTGGTGAAGGCCCTCGCTGCGACGTCTCACCCCGCTCGACCTGGAATACACGTCCTACCCCAGGCTGCTGCGGCGGAGGGGGTGGCTGGAACGGTCGTCTCTGCTGCTGTGGTGGCCTCGGTCCACCCCGCTGTGAACCGCGCCCCCGGGGTGCGTTGGGCTGAAACCGAGGCTGCGGACGTGTGGCACCGCTGATCCTCGCCCTAGTGTCAGAGGGCAGTCACGAATCCAATGATCACTGTCCCCGCAACGCAGGCACTGCCCTGCCTGCCTGTAGCATGGCCGGCCGGGGTGCTGCCCGCCACAACTCGCACAAGTCGGTATGACTGGCGTAGTCCTGCTGCCCCTGCGCTCTGTCTGCACTCGCCTGACCTCCCCGTAGACCTCGCTGAACTCGCCGTGCAGAGCCCTCCTCTCGTCACCGGGTCGGTGTGGTAGGTACCGACTCTCAACCTCCTCCCGCCGAGGAGTTGGGCCTTCTGCATAGCCTCATGATACGAAATGATATCCAGGGGCCTCAAAGCCCACCTGTACTCCGGGCGTAGGCGGCGAATGAACCGCTTGGCCTTCTCCTGCTCCATACCGTAATACTGCGGTACGTAGCGGACCAACCGGTCGAATTCCCGCTCATACTCTGCTACAGTCCGAGTCCCCTGCTCCAGATCATCAAACTGTGCCTGTCGGAGGTCCCTGACGGCATCCCCAATATACTGCTGGTGGAAGTAGTATGCAAACTGCTCCCAAGTAAGGTCCGGATCCTGCCCTCCATCCCGTGCTGCCTCAGCTCTCAGACGGCCCTGGAGGCTCCTCCACCAGTGGTCTGCACTGTCCTGCAGATTAAACGTCGCCAGTGAGACTTTAACCTCTGATGGAAGGTGTAGTCTCCCAAGGAGCTTGTCAACTCCCGCAAACCATGCCTCGCCCGCCTCAGTCCTCCACGGCCGTTGAACCTCGGGGTTCAAACGCTGAAATCTCTCTAAGAGTCTCGATCTCGTCGGATCGATGTCTCGCTCCTCCCGTCGTTTGTGGGACCGACGAGAAGAACCGGTATCATGCCGACCACCCACCACAGAATCACTATCCAGCTGATCCTGAACACTGAGGTGGCTGCTACTCACCACCCTATCCGGCTGCCTCTGCTGTGGTCTGGCCCGACCTCCGCGTGCTCGCCGCCGCCCCGTACTCCGCTGGGCTGGCGTAATAGTACTCAAGAATCGCCGCACTCGACCCAAAACTCGTATCACATCGGCATGGGTCCCTCTAACCGCTGGGAATGCGGGGAGTGAATGTGACTGCTGCACTGGGTCCCCTTGAACCCGTCTCCGAAATCTCGGAGGTGTGGGATCCCGGTCCCGACCCTCCAGTTCTTGCTCACGCTGACGGCGTGTTCTAACCATACCTGAAAACAAACCAACCCAAAACCACATAATTCAGCAGTTAACTCCCTCTTTCTAAAGCTAGCAGCAACATTCTATGGCTCTGTAGTGTAATGCAATGCATGATGCAAGGATTCCTTTCGTAATCCCACAACCAAATAATAAACCTTAAACATAGAATCAGATCATGCTTGTAAATACGTCAATCACTTCATATAATACCCCACACCTTCCAAAATGCTCCAAAGAACCGCCCGCTGCTCCACACGCATTCCGAAACGGTTCAAATAAGGAGTTGATCAGGCTCCGTACCGAACCGCCCCAGAATGAAGTGTAAACCAGTAGCTCGCCCTTCGAAGTCATTACTTGTAGAACTTACCCATGAACTAGCATGACTTACTCCAAAAGTCCACCCTTGGACTTGCATGCTTGCCTTCCACCACTCATATTGAACTGACCATACTTTACCTCTTGGGTCACTTTGACCCGACCTGCTCTGATACCAACTTGTCACAGCCACCCCGCCCGGTTGCGGAGGCGGAGCCGGCCGCGACGTCGGAAACAGGAATTACGGTGGAAAACGCGGCAGCGGAGCATCGAGCTCAAACAGCATAATAATCGATGTAACGACTAGCAACCTACAACTTACACAAGGCAAGCATACATAAAAGTCTAACTTCTACCAAACATGCAGTTCATGGTGTGTCAACCATCAATCATCACTACCAACACCGAAAACACCAAGTCTGAAATATAACAATTCCAATATAGGCAAGTCGGGGCTCCGCCCACGACTCAGAAGACAAACAAAGCAGAATATATCTCAGTATATACAACATATACAAAACCATGATCTGATCTACATGCATGCAAAACACAGCTACAGAGCCAATAAACAAAATCCTATAAATACCTAAGCGCGGAGTCAGAAGCCTCTCACTCGAGGATCTCCGCACGTGGAACTGCTGCTGCAACCGATACCCCAAAAACGTAGGAAGCACCGCGGATCTCTACTCCGCTGGTTGCTTGTCAGGACGGCCTGAAAGTGGTAAACAAATAAAAGGGTGAGTCCTCGAAAGGACCCAGTAAGGGCTAAGGTAAAACGTAGTTTGTCCAAGTGGCAACAAGCTGAACCTACAAAACAGAATATCACAAGCATATATATACACATATGAACATATAACATAAGGTAAACCGGAATCCCAATCATATGCGGTCCAACAGCCAGAACGACCCATAACGACAGCTCTCTCTCAGAGGTCGAATATACGTAATGTAATGTAATGTAAAGCACGGTACCGGCTGGGGTCGCGATCCCCAAACTGTCGTAGGGTCACGAAGTATATCGGCACCCCAAGTGCGGATATACACGTAATGTCGGCACCCTCCAAAGGCGCATACACGTAACAGATCCAAGGAGTACCCGTGGCCTCTAAGACCATCCGGGACTCGTCACGTAATGTAACCATACAATAATAATAACGCATAAGTATAAACAAGTATCATCACCGATGTACATATACGTAATGTAATAGGAACCCGGGCCTCCATGGCCATCCGGCCTTGAGACAGTAACAAACATACGTTTTACCATATGACGGGTCTCGGATCACCGAACCACCGTCCTCACCGGAACCCGCCTCAACTAAACCCGATACACATCAAATAACTCCCGAAATGTATAACGAGAGAAGTTGAGCCCTTACCTCGTAAACGCCGCCTGCAAAGACAAAACTCGGGAAATCCCGATTCCCGGCCCGAAACGTAAAACTTGGCTCTTACGGTCCCACGCTACTCCAACCACGCAGAATCAAGCTGTACAACCATAATTAAGTCAGAACACACCCAAACAAACCCCAGAAACCAATCCCCGCACAAACCCGCACTTTCATGCAGAAATCCACAGAAAGCTCGGTTTTACAAACCGAGCCTGAACATTGTTATTCATACACCACCAAACCCATTCCAACCCTTAAACCCACATTCCAGACACTTTTCCTGGAAAACCCGCATAAACCTAACTTTTCCTATCATTGTCCGAAAATGATGTTTCAAACACCATTACGATCCTACTTCCATCCACAATACCAATTTAGCATCCAAACCAACCAAAAACAAACCCCAATATGGAAAAAGAATCATTCAAAGTTTCGGTTCTTAACCAACACTTTACCCAACTTCCAATTCAATCCATTCAAGGTTCCATTTTCCCTCTTTAATCACCAATTACATAACTTAAGTAAGATTACCAACCAATTTCACCTTAACAACCAAAATTCATCACAAACCCTAACATGATAAATTCTGCCAAAAAGGGGGTTTTTCACCCAACTTGTTTTCCATCAAATTGAAACCATAGATTGTCTTAGAATCATGCTAGGAACAACATACTTGAAGCATGATCCAAGAACACAAACATACAAGATTTTGGAAAATCACCCATAAAATCGGCACCCCTAGGGTTCCTCCTTCCATGGAGTTTTTCCAACATCCAACCCTAGATTCCTACTCCCCTCAAGCCCAAGAACAACATACTAAAAGATGGGAGGGAGAAGATCACTCATTCATGTAGACAAGAACAAACCCTTAGCTTGAATTTTCTTCTCTTTAACCACCCAAACCATGCTCTCAACATGGAAAGAAGATGAAAGGGAGAAGCTTACCAATTTTGGAGCTTAAAACCTTGAAGTTTCAGCAAGGAAAGATGAAGAACATGGAGCTCAAGGTTGAAGATGAAGGCGGCAGGAAGAAGGAAGAAGGAGAAGAAGAAAAGAAATGAAATGTTTCCTTTTTCATGTAATAATTATCCTATATATATTATCCCTTCTTTACCATCTTAAATAACAAGTGGACAAGTGTCCACTCTCATGGCTGCAGCCGACTTAAAGCCCAATCTGCCCAAAAATATTATTGCCTTTTGGGTTAATAACAACTTAACCCCCCAATTCTCCAAATCTTTGCAATTAAAACCCCAAACACAAGTAACAAACTCCAAATGGAACCAAAACTGACCACAACCCCCGGAATATCATAAAATATCCAAAACATGTTTCCAAAGTCCATTTGGAAAATCAGAGTGTCCTACCGGGCCCGCTGAACCCGAGTAAGTCCCGACGTGCACGTGTGCTAACCCAAATCAAAAATCACACCACAACCAAAAATCCACAAATATTACCATAAATTCCGTCTTAAAATATAACATACCTCACACCGAAGTTGTCTGGAAAAATCCATCCCGAGCCCCGGGATTCCGCCCAGAGCCCCGGGAGTCGCCCGGGACCGCACGTCCCGCTCCAGAAAATATACTCCGTAAAAAGATGCAGGACGTTCTCACGATCCCAAATATGCGAACGGTTTCCCAATCTGAGGTCCTGGGAGTGCTACCGAGCCCGCTGTACGTCCCGAGACAACCCCCCGGCCCCGAAAAATATTTTCGGCGAAAACGTCCGGGGGACCCACACAACCTCAAATCCCGAAGGATTTCCAGAAATAAAGCTCAGATAAGTCCCGGGAGCCAAATAACCGCCCAGAATCGTGACCCGCAGGCCAAAACCGGAGCCCCGGGTCACCCGGTCGCAACCCGCCTCTTCGACCATACAGTGCCTCAAAAGGTGTCATGCCGATAGTAGTCTGATAGCTGTTATTGTAGGAGAACTGTAACTTTGTGGAACTTGAGGGCTAACTTGAAAGTTCTTAAAAAGTTTAAGGACTAAAGGTGTAATTATGGAGAAGTTAAAGGAAAGATATCCATTTTAAGTTATGGAATTAATTATGGACACTAATAAAGTTGTCAATTTCTGCAACTTTGTGAAATTTCGGGCAAGATTGCAAACTTCTGAAAAGTTGGAAGACTTAAGTGGTAATTTTGGATAAATTCCTAGAATAAGGAACTTTAGTTAATTAACTAGAGTTATGTTGTGTTTCTGACTCTGACAGATTAAATCTGCATTTCTGTATTTCTGTGGATACTGTTGTGGAGCGTCTGGGGGCCACAGTAGATTATCCGTTTCTGCTAAGGTATGGGGTTTAGCTTTCTTAATATGTAATGCAGTTCAACTCATGTGTATTAGGTTAGTTAAGGGCTAGTACTCGGGTCAAAGGTGGGGCCCAGTGACTCCCGAGGCTAGTCACATGGTACATAGCGGTTTGCGGGTTTTTATTATTATTCTGGACTTCATGCTTATCGGGAGTCGATGACGGACCCACTCTCTGTTGTGGTTTTCTGGACTTATGCTATATCGGATATGCTTATCGGGGGTCGATGACGGACCCATTTTCTGTTCTGTGTCGGCTTTATGCCGCTTCCTGTTCTGACAGTTAGGGGCAGATCACCCATCGTTGATACCATGCATTCTGATCCCGATAATCGGTGTGAGCTTAACAAGCCGCCGTAGGGTGCTGTATGAGGTATGGGACCACTTGTATGGGAAAGTACCACCAGTCCGACAAGACTTCTGAGCATCATGACATTTGCATATCGTATTCCCGTTTATACTTCGGGTTGTATTATCTGCTAGTTCATTGCATACTAACCTTTTATGTAGGGAAAAACGTTTTTAAAAAGTTTTCCCGGTATCGTACCTGCCCCCTTACGGGTTCTTTCGAGAACTCACACCCACATATTAAACATTTTCAAGGGACCCTGGCAAACGACCTGCGGAGTAGATCTCCCGTAGTGATTGTTCAGCATTTTGTATTTTAAGAGGTATATTTCTGATTAAGTTTGGGGGTTATTCTCGTTAGATCCTTTCTGTGATATGTCGGTTAAATTTACACGTTTAGTCTGACGTTAATTTCTCCTGTTTATGTTTAGCAACAACAGCAGCGGTAGTTAGCGAGGTATAATCCACTTTATGGCTCGGCTCTGTAGGTGTAGTATGCATATTAGATACATTTAGTATTCTGATATCCTGGACTGTATATTATTTGTGAGGAGTTTCCGACCCTACCAAGAGGGCGGAACTCTTTCTGCATGTATTACTTATTATCTGTTTTTCGCGCGCTCGATATTTTGTAATACCACTAATGTGTTTCGGGTGCAGGCTTAGGACTAGTAAGACATCTTAAAAACTGCAAACACGTATTAACCTTAAACTTAAGGAAAACGTTTAAGGGACGGGTTTCGGATCCACAACCCTTTTAAGAGAAATTCCGTATTCACTCGCCATCTATACTTCCAGCTTCCGCAACAAAGACGCTTCCGCCAGCTTACGGGGCGATGGGGTGACATTGTGTGTGACCAAATGTAAATAGACAAAATCTTCAACTGATACGCTTTTACTGTTGTTGTTTGTAGTTTGAATAATTCCCTCAACTTTTACTCCTGGTTGGTGAATCAATCCGGTAGTTGCGGTGATTTTTATAATCTGTCATGTCATGTTTGTCAATCCCTTTGTAAGTTAAAAAACTGGAATTGTACATCTTCTAAATGAAAAGATGCAAATAGAGTTATTATCGTTTTCATTTGGTGTATGAAAGATTTGCCAACACACCAATGGGTCACACACCGTCATACCATGGCAAGTCCAAGTTTGTATATGGAGGCACAGAACTACTTCCATTCATGCAACTTTGTGTCGTATCAGCTTCATAAGTAAAGTAGAGAGACTGGGATCGGACTATTTTCAAAATGTATAATTTGTAGAGCTTTATTTGTCAAAGAGCAAACATGTTTGCACTCATATTACAAACAAATTTGAGTGCCTAAGTAAGAAAACTAATCTACTATAATAAAGCGGAAACATACATCAAGAGGTGATGACACGTGTCCAGTTCGCTAAAAAAATGAATCCGTTTTTTATTTTAAAACAGTTTGACCAACCCCACTAATTCCGTTTTTAATTTTAAAACAGTTTAATCGACCCGCATAAATTTCGAATCTCATGGAGTTTTCATTTTCACTTCCCAGAATTTTTTTATTAAAATGAAATTCGAGTTTTGGATAATGTCTGCCAAAAAATGAATTCCCTTTTTATTTTCAAACATTTCCACCAATCCGCACAATTGTTTTTTTAAATTTTAATACAATTTAATCTATTCACATAAATTTCGAATTTGATGGAGTTTTCACTCTTCACTTCCCTCTTTTTTTTTATTAAAACGAAATTCGAATTTTGGATGAAAAATTCCTTTTGAAATTCATTTTACGCCAATTCTATTAAGTGCCCCACTCAATATTCAGTTCCTAGGCTGCTAGATAAAGCTACTTGAACACAAGTGGTGGTAGTGATAAAGCCCCTCCTCTCACCTACAAACACCCAATTGTGTTGACAACAAGAGGATTTCATGGAGAAATGGTAGAAATGGCCCTAGCACCTTCTCCTACGGTGGGGGAACACTAATAGGGTTTATCCTTGAGGCTTGGGTCAAGCCCTAAGAGCTGGAGATGGGAGATAGAGTTGAGAGCTCAAGCTTTCCACAAGAATGTTCTTCGAAAGCATCAAATGAGTTCTAAGGAAGAAAGGAGTGCATGGCTGCATTTTTTTACCCTATCTCAGCCTACACATGCCTCAATCCAAGGGTCAAGATTTTATATAACATGACCTAGGAAGCTCGAGGACTAATCCTAAATCCGGCCCCATTAGGTTACAAACCTCCAAAATGCATTAATAAAAGTCTAATGGGATCCTAAAAGCCTCCAAATATTGCTGAATGGTTTAGAAGGCAAGAGACCTCAATTGGTGGCCAAACCGAGCTCATGCGTCCATGTGGAAATGTACTTGATGGATGACATCATCATGAATCAGCTTGGACACTCTAAATTGTAATTCCTCTCCAGAACACTGTAGAACCCCAAATGGGCTGTAACTCATCGTGTTAGAAAGATCTCTTCCGGGGATACAAAATGGCATCTTGAAGTGACCGTTTTGGAGTCCAGACAAGAGTGATATGACCTTGTGAATTTGCTGCCTCTGGAATGGCATGTTGTCTATTTTCCCAGCCATCACCCCTCCCTTGCAAGGCTTCACAACAATGTTGTAGAAGTCCATTTGATCTGTGGTTGGTGGCATAGGAAAGCTAACGCAAAGGGCTATAAAATGGCCTATTGTATGGCACCATTTGGGTCCTTGAGTTGAAAGTTACAGCCTCGCCAATTTGGGGTTGCTGCTGCTTAGGTTTGATGGTTTGATGGTATGACATCTCTTTGTGCTCAAAGTCTCCTCCAACCTCCTACATGCTAGCCTTCCATGCTTTTCCTTCAAGTCATCCTTTCATGCTCCTAGGTTGATATCAAATTCATATACCGAAACTTAAAAATAACCTAGCTCTTGTACTTTAAATACAACAATACGAAATTGATAGATCAATAACAATCAAATAGAACAACTAGAGCAATGGCAAGATCTCCCTCTTGAGAAACTCTGGATCAACAGATGAGGGAGCTTCTACAACATGGTAGGCTACATCAGAAAATGGAAATACTGAAATAAATGGTATTAATTTATATTGATGCATATTAAATTGATAATTGTTTTAGTGAAATGTACAAATCTTTTGCAGGTAGCCGGAGTTCGATATAAATAAGTTCAAATGTTGATCATTGAGCAAGAGAGACAACTGAACTTTGAATTCAGATTACTTAATGGCTACATTGAGTTTCTAAAAAGAGAAGTGCTGATTTTGGTGCATATTCTCTGATAAGCAAAAACAAACATTTCAGTTAAAATGTGCTTTATCCTGTTTCTAAAAAAATGTACTTTATCATTTCAGATCCATGATCTACAATTAAGGAGGGCTACCATAATAAGGGATGGAAGTGAACAATGGCGGAACTAGGATTTCCAGAAAAGGTGTTCAGAAAGTATTTTTTTTTTATACATGGTCCACCTCATGTCCTATGAGCTTAGCGACTAGGCTACATGCTCATGACAAGTCACTCTTCTTGGGAAAAAAGAGGCAGACGAACAACTTTCTTCCCCAAATACCCGTCACGCACAGTGGAAACAAGGAATCTCGAACAGAACACACGCACACTATTTAACATGGTTTGGCTCTTAACTAGCCTACATCCACGGATGAGAGAAATCCACTAAAAATCAACTAGAACATCTCGGCTCCCGGACCTCTCTTCTCTTTTTTTCACACTCACATCTTCTCTCTCCACCACATTGGTTTTTCTCTCATACCCAAAACCCTAACATAACATGCCTTTATATAGGCTACAATCAAACCTAATCACATTCTAATTAGGAAACACAATCCCACTTAAACTTGGATTCCTAAACTTACTCACCAAAAAAACAATCCTACACCAAAATAATTAATAATCCTATTCTTACTGAAACTCCTAAACAAACTAAAACAAGCTTTAGAAAAACACCACATAAACAATTTAGACTTCCACCGAAACTTGGCTACGTACGCCACTTTAATCAACAACACAACTTCTTTCTTGTTAACCAAGCAAGGAGATTCAATCCTTTCACAACTAGATGTCTTGGACATAACTTCAAATCACTAACATATGGAGATGGCCGCTAGGCCCAATCACCCAAACAGGCATACCAAAAGGCCCAATTAATAAGCCCAGTATAAGAGTCCCATTAAAAACTCAAGCGATAACTAGAATCTAATTAAATATTTACCCGGACAAGACATTGGACATTCCCGGAGAAGCATTCCCGGACATATAGAACACGTGTACAATAACGTTATATTGACATATTACGATTTTGCCACCATTAATACCAACTATATATAAGACATTTATGGCATAAGTCAAAGGATCGATCTTTTTAGTAATTTCGTTGACAACAAAAATACTACAAACCCAACCCCCACTCCTCGAATTCCGAGAATTACTCAACGCACAAATCCCAATGACATCCAGTAATGTCAATATGCGTCAACTGCGTAGACACGTGGCGGATGCCCAGACAGATCCGCCACTAAATGGTGCCGTTTGTGAGAACCGTGGAGGTCCAAATAGACGAGTCCCTTCTACAGGGCTTGAGGGCCATTCACAGTCCCAACCATCTACACCAGAAGGAGGTGGCTCCATTGACGGTCGAACGGCCGATCCCAGTTATCGGAGCTCTTCTGAAGAGACGTCCTACGGAGCGACTTCCTTGCTACCTACTTCCAGCTCTCGCCGGAGCAACAGTCAGTTAGACCCGGACCTAGTCTAAACGGTACGGGCGGTACTTCGGGAAGAACGCAGCAACAGACACAAATCTAAAAGATCCCGGAGGGCACGAGACGAGCAACAATCACAGAAAATGAACACCCTGGACCGACAAAGTAGGCAGAGGTCCAGGTCCCCCAGACATAGCCAAAGGGGGCGGTCCCCAAGACCAGAAAGGTTAGCAATCGGGGACCCACGAGACGAGATTATCAGGCAAATGCTCCATCGCCTGGAGCAAGTTGAACGAAGCGCGATCAGGCCGGAAGCTAAGTACGAAGCGGTCGCGGAGGACGGACCGTTCACTAGGCGAATACGGGATAGCCCGATGTCTCGCTCGTTCAATTTACCACACCCACTGGAGATCTACAATGGTGTGGGGGATCCCGACGCTTTCATTCGAAAGTATAAACGAGCAATGGAGCTGAAGGGTGCCAACGAAGTAGCACTATGCAAATGTTTTGAAGTGGCCCTAGGAGGTCCGGCCTCCGCCTAGTACAATTCCCTCCTCCCGGAGTGTGTAAACACTTTTGGGGATTTGGCTACCAAATTCTCCACCCACTTAATCGGATGCAAAAGATCCACGAAGAGGGCCATCCAGATGTTTGACATCAAGCAGAAGCCGAATGAGGGCATTCGGCAATTTGTCGAACGATTCTACAGGGAAGCAGTGCATGCGTCTGATCTGACAGATAATATCCGGATAATGGCGTTCACAAAGGCACTACTCCCGAACTCCAGGTTGGCCCACGAGCTGTCCCGGAAGAACATCACCAATGTGGAAGATATGTATGCGATCACTGAGGAGCACATGATCGCCTATGAAATGTTATCCCAAAGAGAAGGAAAGCCTGAGAACCGGAACAACCAGGAACAGAGGAGGGAAAACTCCAAGCCAACGGGTATCAGGGAACAAGGAAGCTTTGGGGGACAGAAAAAGCCCTTCGAGAGGAGTCCGAACTTCACACCACTCAACTCTACTCGAACCAGCATCCTTGCGGCTCTACAAAGGCAAGAAAGCCGAACGATCAGTTGGCCAAGGGCCATGCCTAAGGAAGCAAAATGCACTACATCCAAGTACTGTCAATTCCACAGGGATACCAGACATGATACAGAGCAATGCTACCAATTAAAAAGGTACATAGAGTCTCTTATCAAGAAGGGTTCCTTAAGGGAATACCTGAAGATGCCTTCAGAAGAAGGACCTTCCCGTGGGAAGGCGAAGGTTCAGGGGGACGCATCCGGTCAGGAGAAGAACAAAGGGAGGAAGTCCCCTCCTCAGGCAACCAGAACTTTGCATACCATAACTGCTACCCTCGGGTCAAATGCGAGGAAGAGGAATGCGAGACAGATAGCATCAATGAGCTACAGGGATCCAGCCTCCAGAATTAAACGAGCAGATGGGACAGAGGTACGTTTCCCGCACTATGACCCACTCATCATCACCCTCAGGATAGGGACTATTGATGTCAGAAGGGTGCTCTGCGACGACGGCTCGAACGCCGACGTACTGTTTGCCGAGGCGTACCGAGGTTTGAAGTTAAAAGCAAGCAGGATGATCCCAGTAAGGACCGCAACATATGGAGTTGGTCCGGATGAACTACCGGTGCTCGGGTGTATCGAGCTCCCCGCTATGTTCATTGGGACCGGGCCCAAAGGGTAATCCCGATATACTACCATCATGGTAAAATGGCTGGTTGTGAACGTTCCTTCGGCTTACAACGCAATCATCGGGAGAGAAACTCAGGGTGCAATCCACATGAGGAGTGACGTCAAGTACCTCACTATCACCTTTGAGACCGATGAAGGCGATGCTTCGATCTATGTAAGCCAGAAGGAGGCCAAGGATGTCATGGCCTTAGCCCAGAAAGGTCAGGGGCCGAAATGCTCGAAGGAGGAAAGTGAAGAGATGACAGTAACCGAAGATGTTGCCCTGGAAGGAGAACGGACTACAAGGATAGCCAAAGATATACCTGAGGGTATGATACGATCACGGGGACGCTTGACGCGAAGCCACGCGATCGTCGGAAGTGCCGGATCTAGCTTGGAGGAGTCACAAGAACAGTGAGGGATAAATTCGGCCTCAGACACCTCCCAACTACGAGGTTGGGCAATATCTGAGATAATGCCTGGGGAAGATGGAAGATCTAGCACCTCTTAACTACGAGATTAAGCAATACTAGATATTAAACTTGATGATAAACAACAAGGGGGATGGCGGAAAATAGCAAGGGGGTGAGAACCGAAGCCTAAGGAATTTTCCTTCTCAAGCTTTAAACATGTTCTAACTATTCTAGGAGTCTGTTGTTCCTTTTATAGGGAAGGAGGAAACATACTCTTACATATGCGCATGCATGCCAAAAACATAAAGTGCTTTATCATGCATGTCATCCTAAAAGGTAAAAAGGTAAAAGCTAAAGTAAATAATTGTACTCCCAAGTGTCGTATGAAAGGAGGGAGTGTTCCGGATGGGATGGGAGTGGTTGGGAGTGGTTGGCCGAATTGTTGAGCATAGGTGGCTTCGCTTTCCTCCTTCGAGCATTTCCTCCTTCCTGGTCAGGTGATCGCCCGAACCATGGATTAGGCCGCCTGGGCCTCTGAACTTCCTCACCAAGGGGGTGCTCCGAGCTTCATTCGCCTTCCTCTTCGATCTGAGACACTTTGTTGTTGCTTGGGGATCCCATGATCACATCATTCCCTCCCTCTTAAAAAGATTCGTCCTCGAATCTAAAGGGGAGAAAATTCCTACAAACGAAACAAGCACAACAAACTTTGCAGAACATTAGGGGTTAGTGAATGAAAGCTCATCAATGGAGACTAGGGGGGTTCGCAGTGGCGATGCACATCAATGGGGGAGCATAATAACTCCAATATGCATCGTGAACATGAACAAAAGTTGATAAAAATTCATGACATGCTTCCTAGAGTATTGTATGCAATTAACAAGGAATTTATACTCAAGGAAGACACGCGGTCTAAAAATTGTAGGCCTTTGTTCATGGAGGGGGGGTGAGTCAAAGGAAGCATTGCCTTCGTAATCCACATGCACATGTGCTTCCCAAGACAAAGAAGGAAAAACTAAGCTAGTCATAAAATAAACATCAAAGTGTGGAACATAGAGACTAGCATTAGCACAAACAAGAGATTCAGAGATGGACAAGCCGCCCTTTCTCTTCACCTCAACCATAAACATGGTTTCAGCCTTAATCTTTCTAAGATGCTCATGTTTACTAAAGAAAGGCATGGATGTCTCGCATGGGGTAAAATATTCTTTCTTAAGCCCATGCACGTTAAGCATACTAAACATGGCATCTTCCTTCAAAACGCAACAAACAGGCGTGGATGCATTCGCATGTTTCCCCGGATCAAAATTAAGCCTAGGCCATTCATTCTCATCATCTAATTGTAAGGAATCAGAATCATGCATTGAAGAGAATGCGTGACTAGGGGTGGGGGACATGGGGTATGCATCATGCTCATACATCTCATCATGATAATGATTATACTCAACATCCGAAGAATAATTCTCATTGGGTTCGGACACTTCAAATGATGAATGAGATGCATGTTCATGGCTATCGCATTCAAGAGTTTCATCATATAAAGAAGAGAAGTCATCAAATGATATGGAGTTAGACTCATCAATCACTTCACATCCTATCTCATGCTCTTGAATGGCATACCAATTGTCATCGCATGGAAAAGTGCAAGTGTCATCGCATGGAAATGGATAATGTTTAAATTCATTCATGCACTTGTCACTTTCAACATGCTCATTGTTATCATGGGAGGTTCCATATATATATATATATATATATATATATATTCGAACAATGGGTGTGGGGGATGTATGCTTTCAGATTCATCACCCGTGTTGGTAGCATGCAAACTTAAGGAAGACATGGCTTCGCACTCAGGCGCATACCCCTCACTACTAGGAGAAAGAGACAAGTTACCTTCTCCCAAGTTAGGGAGGTGTAGGTCCTCTTCACATATTCTATTCTGTTCCGGCAATGATGTGGCCTCTTCCTCAAGTGTGGGCTCGATTGGAACTCCCAAGTGAGCTCTTCCTTCTCCCAAAGCCATGGCGCCTTCGCCATCTTCAAGTCTTCGCGCATCCGCGACCTCTTCATTTTTCTGCACAAAGAAAGAAGAACTACAGGGTTGAGAAGATGAAATTGTTAGTTCTTCTTGGAGTTTGGTTGAAGGCCCGGGTGCGTCATTTTTTTCACTCATTTGGCTTTGGAAAGCTCTCTCCTTTCTTCTCTCTTTTCTTTTCTTTCTCTCTCTCTCTCTCATATTCTAAGTACTCATTTTTTAGCCTTTCAATCTCTTGAGAGAGAGTTTCTTCCTTTGGATTTTGGTGAGGGTTTGGATTTGGGGTGTGGGTTTGGGCTGCGCAAGCATTGGGCGGTGGGGTGTGCAGCGCGGCCAAGGGGGTCTGTGGCGATGGGGGTCCTCGCCTCCTATCATGGGAGGAAGTTGGTTCGCTTTGGGGCGAAGACCCTTCGAGTGGAGTTTGGTGGCGGGGACGAGCGGGGACACTAGGTGTAGGGCGCATGGGGGATCTCGCTTGAGAGTGGTATGGAGAGGGCGGCTCTTCTTGGCGGAGTCCATATCTTCGCCAAACCAATCTCTTCAACTCACTCCAAGTCTGGATGGGGGCTTCATCATATCTCTCTCTTTCAGCGAACTCTCGGCGACACCAATCTTTGGCTTCTCCTTTCAAGCACCTTATGGCAAGGCCTAACTTTTCTTCTTTGTGGAATTGGTAATACAAATAATGGTACTCCAATTCCTCCATCCAATGCCATAAGTCTTCTCCAAGTTGATATCGCCCGATTGATGGATGAACCCCGAAGAAATATTTATCCACCATGGGTTCGCCTACACACTTAAACAATAAAGTTAGTTCCGCGCAATCTCCTCACGTGTTTTGGGGGTCTCTCCTTTCGCGAAGGGATCTGTCCTTTCGCGGAGGGTCACACTCGGCTTTCCCTCTTTCCTCTTGCTTATAGCTCTCAAAGCTTGCTTTTTAGTGCCAAACCCGAAATGAATATCACAAGATAACCTCTAGCATGCAAAAATCATTTGAGTAATGAAGTACTAGTTACTTGAAGCAAGCTAGGTTAAAATGGAGGGGGGGTTCTTTGGCAGCAAATATACAAGAGGGTCTGAAATGAGGTTTTGGCGCACAAACACCTTTTTGGCTCAATTTGAAATCAAATTTAGATCAAGGTCACTATTCATATGAGTTTTGGTATGAACTTTGTATGAACACCATATGAACACCAAGAACAATAAGAACACAGATTTGATTTCTTAAATGCTTTAAACAACAAATCTTTGGTACACCACTTCCTTTCACTTTTCAACTACAACCTCACTCTTTTAAGCATATAAACCTTCGCACATTGCGGTTTTGAATAAAAACTGAGATTTGTGATTTTGGGCAAAAACCGCAACTGCGTTTCTTTTCTTTTTCTTCTTCTTCTCTGTTTCTCTTCTTCTTTCTTTTTTTTGACTTTTTGGCTTTATGAAGTTGCTAACAACTCCTAACACAGAAACTACACAACAGATAAACCGAATTGGTGGCAAATCGGTGCGCGCATGATTGCCTTCGCGAGGAAGCCCAGCCTTAGCGCCCGAACCCTTCGCCTGCAGGCTTCGCCTTCGCTAGGAAGCTTCACCTGGAGGTCTTGCCTTCACCTTGAAGACTTCACGACTTGCGAGGGCTGTCACGATATTGACTTGCGTGTCACGATGCCATTAGGCCGACTTTGCGTTAGAGCGCGATTGTCGAGGAATAGAGAAATTCTCTGATGTCGTGATTTGACGAATTGCGTTGAGTAGTTGTTAAACGTTACCCCTTTTGGTATGAATAGTGAATGCATTTATAGTTCCATGTCTCAGTGGCATTATTGTAATATCTCAATCTAAAGTGATTATGTACTTTAAGTTATATACCCTTCGGGAGGCATAGTTCGGGAAAGTTCTTAAGGCTTGTTCGGGTTTATTTACTAGTTTTTTAATGGGGCCCTTATTTCGGGCTTATGTATGGGCCTTTTGTTAGGCCTTTTATGCATATTGGGCCTGGCGGCCATCAAGTCCCCACCCCAAGCCTCTTTGGCCGACTGGAAGGAGTCCAAAGTTCTTTTTTCCAAGATCCATTTTAGAATGTATGTGAGTCATGTTCGGGTAACTGAGTCTGTGTTTTGAAAACATTGTTCGGGCATGTGATTTCATCCGTGTTCGGGTAATAGCTTTGAATCGTTGTTCGGGCATGTGGTTCTTCCGATGTTCGGTAATGCTTCCCGTAATTGTGTTTGGGAAACCGAGGATGTGAATTTCCCTTCGTCTGTGATACTATGTTCGGGAATCTTGTTTCCCGTACTATTGAATTCCCCTTCTGTCTCGAACAATGTTCGGGCTTCTGAGACGTTTCCCGTACTATTGTATTCGGGAAACTGAGGATGTAAATTCCCCCTTCTATCTCGAACAATGTTCGGGCTTCTGAAACGTTTCCCGTACTATTGTATTCGGGAAACTGAGGATGTAAATTCCCCCTTCTGTCTCGAACAATGTTCGGGCTTCTGGAACGTTTCCCGTACTATTGTGTTCGGGAAACTGAGGATGTGAATTCCTCCTTCTGTCTCGAACAATGTTCGGGCTTCTGAAACGTTTCCCGTACTATTGTATTCGGGAAACTGAGGATGTGAATTCCCCCTTCTGTCTCGAACAATGTTCGGGCTTCTGAAACGTTTCCCGTACTATTGTATTCGGGAAACTGAGGATGTAAATTCCCCCTTCTGTCTCGAACAATGTTCGGGCTTCTGAAACGTTTCCCGTACTATTGTATTCGGGAAACTGAGGATGTAAATTCCCCCTTCTGTCTCGAACAATGTTCGGGCTTCTGAAACGTTTTTGGGTTTTTCTCATTCGGGACTTGCAGCGGTTGATATTCCCAACGGTATTTTTT
Source organism: Stellera chamaejasme (assembly GCA_024586325.1). NCBI lineage: Eukaryota > Viridiplantae > Streptophyta > Magnoliopsida > Malvales > Thymelaeaceae > Stellera > Stellera chamaejasme. The sequence continues at coordinate 21,822,518 of CM044984.1, read as the reverse complement.
GAATCGACGGTGGAGATCAAATGTCACTCGGCGTTTCATCTGCCCGATCTTTTCTATAAATGTGAGTTGAGTGTCACTTTCATTTGCATCTCTCAAACTCTTCTCTCCTCATAATAAAATCACGACGGACAATCCCACGCTCCAGGAGGCTGTTAGTATCTTCAAGAGGTGGAGGACTGTTGAAGAATCCAATCCAGAAGACTTCTTCCCCCCTTTCCTCGGAGAAACCACCGTACCGGACGGTTACAGAGGTTCGTCCGCCGTCCATCAATTCTACCGGCTCCACCGTCGAGTAGTTGACGCTGCTGCCGTCACTCCGCCTTTTAGTCTTCTTCCAGCGAGTCGTCCTTGTCTCCTCCGGCCATTTACCCGAGGTACATGAGAATGGCTCCTACTTTTCCCATCCCTTCTACTGCTCGTCCTTCCGGTTGCCTTTTAGAAACCAAGGGCGAGGTTCCCGAAGGTTGGTGGTCCGAGATAGAGAACTACCGGAGCAAGGCAACTCCGGAGTTAATAAAGGAGTGGCAGTCCACTCATTTTTTCCCGATGACCGTTCATACTCAGGTCCCTTCCTGCAGTGCAGGGCGATGAGCCTCGGGAAAGGGTGGTTGGTGATCTTCAAGGATCAGCTGCTGCGGGGCTGCGCTTTCCCCGCACCCATTCGTCCGGCACTGGCGGAATCCCACGGGCTAGCGGTTAACCAATTCAGCCCGAACACCTACCGCCATATAAACGCCTATCTCATTCTTTGTGCTCGCTCGAGACAGAGCCAACCATATCCACCTTCCTCCACTACTATAAGGTCAACGTGATCCCGAGGAACTGTTTTTACTTCTTCAGTGCCCGGGGTCCTCCTACTGTGAAGTTCAATTTCGTTTGGAACTTGCCATCCAGCCGCAAGGGATGGCATCGGGAATTTTTCTTCATGAAGCCTGATGCGTCATGGGGCCTGCAAACCGCGCAGAAGGTAGGAGGACTCCCAGACGTGCGTAATCCTCGGCGACATCGAAGGGGGCTGCCGCCAAGGAGAATTATGAACGGTTCGATAGTAAAATCCGAACCATTGCTCCTTGGTGCGGGATGGGCCAAGGAAATCCTCCCTTTTCCTTTGTACCGAAGCTGATTACTCAAGGGCTCCTTTCTCACTTGGGTATTATCCAGGGGGACTTGGGGAGTTGGGCATCCGGGCTTCTCCCCTTCGACCCGAGATATGGCCTTGGTGCACCGCCGGGCGAAACGTCCTTCGAGGACTTCAAGAAAGGTTTATATCGTTCTTCTGTTCCCTTATGCATTCGTTTGATATTAACTAATTCTTTTCCTTTTTGCAGAGATGGAGCCTGAATTTGACCTCGGCGCTATCTTCCGGACGCGAAAGAGAAGAAACCGGGCTCTAAAGCCGGAGGCTCTAAGCCCGCAGCAGCCGAGAAGAAGCGGAAGAGGGCTGCTTCGGTTGATGCTGAGGCTGCGGTCCAGCCTGCTGAGAAACCAGCCGGGGAAGTTCCATCCCCGGTTCATATGGAAGGTCATCCTACTCGGGATGACGTCTATGACATGCTGCGGAACTCCCCCGAACAAATCAGAAGGACAAGGGGGAAGTTCACGGCTTCTGGGGTGACCGGGCAAAGTGCCCCCGAGGTCGAACCTATCGAGTTTCAGTTAGGTAATCAATTTGTGAAGTTACGCAATCTCTGCTTTTGGAACCTATTCGGGAATCTTTCCCGAATGTTTGGTGAAGACCCCCTGCATGACGGGGTTCGCTCTCATTTTTGTACATTAGGTCCGGACTGGAAGGAGGCCCAGAAGAGAGGCGGCGGCTGCGGGATGAAAAGTCGCCTCAGTTCGGGAATAATCTTATTCCCGGGAGCCTCGGGTGGCTGATTCATGAGGATCAAAATGTCCTCGCGATGAAGACGCCAAAGACATGGCTCCCGAGCTTTTCGACGGGACCACCACCGCCCGAACAATGGAGTGCTCGAGCACTTCTACCCCGACTTGACGTCGCCGCTTCAAAAGTGGCCGCCCTCGGGTACCAGTGTTAGTATCTGTTTGTTTATTTCTTAAGTCTGGGCTTTTCATGCTCGTGCCGCGGAAAATAATCTGTTTTGATGATGTGCAGTGGCCACAATGGGCGGGTGGATTTCCCGAATCACCCGAGCATCCAACCGGATCCGGTCCGAGGCCGAGCAACGGGCGACTAAAGCCATAGCCGTGGTGGCTAAGCTGATCCAAATGAGTCCATCACTACGAGCAGTTGCTGCGGCATTCCCGTACCACCTCCAAGCTCGAGCTTCCCGAAGGCTCACATATCCGGGAGAACCTCAGCCCGGCCGAAGCCGATGATTTTGCTTTGGCTGAGGTTGCTTTCCTAACTGCTGTGAAAGAGCACCGCCATTCGAGGAAGCTCTTCGGGAAGAAGTTCGGTCGCTCAAGAGTGAAAAGAGAAGTTCCAAGTGGACTTCACAATCGAAAGAGCACCACGAGCACGAGCTTCGGGTCAAGGATGAGGAGAATCGAGACTTCGGGATGAACTTGCCGCAGTTCGTGCCAAAATCCCGAAGTATCGAAGGCGCCAAGGATTCTCGTGGATATGACCGTTGACAAATATACCTTCGGGTTTTGTTTGGCCAGGAAGCAAATCGTTGAGCGCAACCCTGATGTTGACCTGTCCGGGCTCGACGGGAATGAGGAGCCCGAAGAGGATCCCAGCTGGTACGGGGACGAATTTATGCACCCACCCGAACCAGTAACCGTTGATGATTTTGCGGATCCTCAGTGACGTACCTTACCTCTTTTTCTTTTGTCCATTTTTGTAATACCAGCCTCGGGCATTATTAATGAAAATATTCAAGGTTTGGTTCAACACTTGTCTCTGAATTCAGTAGTGCTTTATTTTTTCCCGGTCATACAAAATACTTCTTCAAAGCTTCGGAATGAAAAGAGTTTGCCAATTCCCTTCCTTCGGGATCCGATAGCTTGAAAACTCCTTTCCGTTCTTCGGCGATGACCTCGAATGGGCCTTCCCAGCCGGGGCGAACGCGCCCTTTTGGTCTTCGGGATCCCAGTTTGGTTTGCCGTAAAACCAAATCACCCACCTTGATATTTTTTGCCTTCACTTTTGAGTTTGCTGCAGACGCGGTTCTTTGTTGAAAAGCCTTCCTTCGCAGTTCTGCTTCATCTCTTCTTCCTTCGAGTGAGTCTAGATTTGCCCGCAGACCTTGTTCATTCGCTACTTCTTCGAACACTTCGGTTCTGAGGGAGGAGTTCGCTACTTCGATTGGGATTAACGCCTCGGTCCCGTATGTCAGAGAGAACGGGGTTTCTCCAGCTTGACCTTCGGGCGTGGTCCGGTAACTCCATAAAACATGAGGGAGTTCTCCGGCCACTTCCCTTTGCCTTCCCAAGTCTTGCCTTTAACCCATCCTTCAACGCTCGGTTGGATACTTCGACTTGGCCATTGCTCGCGGGTGGGCGACCGGAGCAAAATGAATCTTGATCCCGAATTCCTCGGCGAAATCCTCGAATCCACCGCCGCTGAACCGAGCTCCGTTATCGGCAACCAGTGACCTTCGGGCACCCGAACTCGCAGATGATGTTCTTCCGCATAAACTTTCGGATGTTTTCAGCCGTAATTGTAGCCAGTGGTTCGGCTTCTATCCACTTGGTGAAGTAGTCCACGGCGACTACACAATACTTCAGTCCTCCGGGGGCGGTAGGCAAGGCCCCAATCAGATCGATTCCCCATACGGCGAACGGTATGGGATAGTCCGAGGACGATACGTACTCCGAGGGAACTCTCTGTATTCGAGCGTGTTCTTGACACCTCTTGCACTTGTTCACTAGTCTCCTTGCGTCTTCCTTGAGAGTAGGCCAAAAGAACCCTTGTCTTAGTATGACCGCAGCTAACGCGTCCGATTTAATGTGCGATCCGCAGGTGCCTTCATGGGTTTCTCTCAGAATGTCCTCGGTGTCTCCTTCTCCGACGCATTTTTGCAGCGGGGAAGAGAATCCTTTACGGTACATATTATCCCCAATTATGACGAACTTGCTGGCCTTTCTTCTGATGTTGGCGGCTTCGGTTGGATTGTCCGGGAGCACCCCTTCATCGAGGTACTTCCAGTAGGGTGCCCTCCATCCCAAGTAACGCAGCATATCCGGGAGTAGTCGACGCAAGGTTCACTTCTTACTTCGTCGTAAGAAGCTGACTTCAAAGTTGGTCGGCCTCCGAATTGAGCGATCTCGGGATCTTCTCGATACACAACTTTTCAAATCCGCGCCAACCTTCTAGCTACCTCGGCGTATTTCTTAAGACTTGGTTCTTTGACCTCATACTCCCCATTCATCTGCTGAACGAGGAGGTTTGAGTTGCTGCATGCTTTCAGTGATCGGATTCCCGCTTTCTTGGCTAATTCCAGACCAGCAATGAGGGCTTCATATTCGGCTGCGTTGTTCGTTACCGGGAAATTGAACTTAATTGACTTAGTAGCCTTCATTCCTTCTGGGCCTTCGAGTACTAGTCCGGCACCTTGCTTGTCCGATCCCAAGCTCCATCCACGCAGGTGGTCCAGACCGACTATCCTCGTTCAAAGAATCCTCACTGTCGGACTCCTTGGGTAATTCCGCGATAAAATCCGCTAATGCCTGTGCTTTGATCGCTCTTCGGGGTTCATACTTGATCTCGTACTCGCTTAGCTCGACGCACCATTTTGACAGCCTTCCGGAGTGGTCTACCCGTTTTAAGATGTCCTTGATAGGGACATTACTTCGAACAATGATGGAAAACCCGAGGAAGTATGGCTTCAACCTTCGGCTGATAAGACTAGAGAGTACACCGCTCGGATCATCGGGTAGTTGAGTTCGCCCGCGCAGGATTTGCTTACGTAATAGACCGCCACCGCTTTCCTTGGTCGCCTTCTTGAACAAGTACCGAACTTACAGCCTTTTCACCTACGGCCAAGTATACAATGAGGGGTCTGTCTTCGGTTGGTTGTCGAAGCGTAGGCATCTCCAGGAGGTAGGCTCTGATTTCCTCCCATGCTTTCTGACATTCGGGATTCCAACTGAACCTAGCTCTTTCCCTTGGATTCTCTTCCTTGGATTTCTTCTCACCTTTCGCACTCTATTCGGCCGGGCTCCGAACCTTCTTTGATCAAGAGTTTGAAGAACGGACGGCACTTGTCTCCATATCGAGATATAAAGCGACTGAGGGCCGTAATCTTCCCGAGAAGTCTCTCGCACGCCCTTTATCGATGAAGGTGTTCTCACGATTAAGAGTGCTTCGATCTTTGCGGGATTCGCATCGATGCCGCGCTCGGACACCATAAATCCGAGGAATTTCCCGGATGTTACTCCGAAAACGCACTTATCCGGATTCAACCGTATTCCATACCTTCGGATTTGCCCGAACACTTCCTCAATATCGCGGATGAGGTTCTCTTCCTCCTTGCTTTTGATGATGATATCGTCAACATAAACTTCGAGAATTCTTCCTATCTGCCCGGAGAATACCTTATCCATCAATCTTTGGTAGGTTGCTCCGGCATTCTTCAATCCAAGGGCATTCTTGTATAACAATGCGTTCCGCCGCTTATGAAAGACGCTCTTTTCTTCATCTGCCGGGTTCATCCTGATCTGATGATACCCACTGTAAGCATCAAGGAAAGAGAGCCTCGCGTGTCCGGCCGTGGAATCCACAAGCCTATCGATCGGAGGGGTTGGATATGAATCCTTCGGGCAAGCATCATTTACGTTAGTGAAATCGATGCACATGCGCAACTTGTCGCTATCCTCTCGGGTTGCCACAACGGGATTGCTCAGCCATTCGGGATACGATACTTCCCTTATCACCCCCGCATCGAGAAGCTTCGAAATTTGCTCTTTGATGAAGGCTCTTTTGAACGGGGCGTTATTTCTTTTCTTCTGCCTTATGGGTCTTGAATTCGGATTGATGTGCAGGCTGTGTTGTATTACCTTCGGGTCGATCCCGGGCATGTCACTCGGAGAGTAAGCGAACAAGTCTTTATTCATTCGAAGCAAGTTTACAAGATTTTCCTTACTGCCCTCGGGCAAGTCTTTCGCAATTCTCGTTGTCCTATCTCCTTCCAGAACAACGTCTTCTGTTTCCGCTTTCCCATCGTCCTCCTTCGAGCAACCCGGAGTGGGGTCCTTCTGAGCTATTGCCATGACATCCTTGGCCTCTCTTTGGCTCACGTAGATCGAGGCGTCTCCTCATCCGTAGCGAACGTGATGGTCAAGTATTTCACGTCAGTCCTCATGTGAATCGCCACCTGGGTTTCTCTCCCAATGATAGCATTGTATGCCGAAGGGACATCGAGGACGAGCCATTTGACCATCAACGTTGTGTACCGAGGTTGGCCTTCGGTGCCGACCCAGATGAACATCGCAGGAAGCTCGATGGAGCCTAAAACTGGTATCTCGTCCGGCCCACGCCGTAGGTTGTCAGTCTTGACGGGGTTCAGCCGGCTTGACTTAAGCTTGAGGCCTTCATATGCTTTTCTCGAACAACACATCCGCATTTGAGCCGCCATCGCACGTAACCCTCTTGACGCCTATGGTCCCGATTCGGAGGGTGATGATGAGTGGGTCATAATGCGGGAGACGACTGACCCGTCCCGCTCGTTTGACTCTCGAGGACGGATCTCCGTAGCTTAATGAGGCTATCTCCCTCGCTTTCCTCTTCCTTGCATTCGACCCTAGCGTGGTCGTTATGGTGTTCAGGATCCCGGTGGGTTGAGGCGGAACCATCTTCTCCTTGCCCTTCTTGTTCGGTCCCGATGAATCTTCTTCAGCCTTCCCTTTGCCTCGGGAAACTTCTTCGCTCCGAGGCATCTTCAGATACTCTCCCAGAGAGCCTTTCTTGATGAGGTGCTCTATGTACCTCTTCAGCTGATGGCACTGCCGCCATGCCCGGTGTCTCGTGGAATCGGCAATACTTGGACGAATCACGCCGCCTTTCCGGCATGGCCCTGGGCCAGTTAATACTTCCGGCACCTTGTCTCTGGAGAGCCGCGAGGATACTAGCCCGGGACGTATTAAGGGGGGTGAAGCTCGAACTTCTCTCGAAAGTTCTCTTCTGTCCTCCCCAACTTCCCGGCTGCTTGACTGGCTGGCTCCTCGGGTTCTCCTTCCTTGGTTCTCGATTATCTCTGTTGTCCTGCTTTCCTTCGCGCTGAGACAACATTTCCCGAGCAATCATATGCTCTGCGTGACAGCAGACATTTCCTCGACGCTGGTGAAGTTCTTCCGGATAATTCGTAAGCCAGGCGCGAGTTAGGGATGAGGGCCTTCGTGAATGCCATGATTCGGATGTTGTCCGTTAGATCAGACGCGTGAACGGCTTCTCGGTTGAACCTTTCGACGAACTCCCGGATACTCTCGTTCGGTCTTTGCTTGATGTCAAACATTTGAATGGCCCTTTTGGCCGATCTCTTGCACCCGATGAAGTGTGTTGTAAATTTAGTGGCCAGGTCCCCGAATGACGACACCGAGTTCGGGAGTAGCGAGTTGTACCAAGCCGAGGCCGGACCCCCAGAGCCACTTCAAAGCACTTGCACAGGGCTGCCTCGTTAGCTCCTTTCAGCTCCATCGCTCTCTTGTACTTGCGGACAAAAGCGTCAGGATCTCCTGAACCCTGGTACACTTCCAACGGATGAGGTAGGTTAAATATTCGAGGCATCTGGGCATCTCGAATCCTGCCGGTGAACGGACCATCATCCGGGATGTCCTCGCATTTGGGCTCGGGAACACCCGAGTTTCTCTCGATTTGCTCCAGACGATGCAACATCTGCCTGATCACGTCGTCCCGGGGATCGCCTCGCACTGTCTCTCCGGTCTTGGGGATCGGTCTCTCCTTTGCTCCCTCGGGGATCTTGACCGCTGCCGGCTTTGACGGTTCGGAGAAGCAACTTGCTGCGAGCCTGCCTGCTGGCTATCACAGCCTGATCGCTTCTGCCGTGATAACTGCCTGTCACGAAGTTGACAGGATTGACCAATCTGGTCGTCCTGGTTCCTTCGCTCTTCCTGAAGGACCACCCGCACAGCTTGGACAAGATCAGGGTCCAAGTGCCGGATGACGTAGGGAGGTGGCTCCATTGGACGATTCCTCTGAGGAACCCCTGTAGCTGGGATCGGCCGTGCGGCCGTTGGTGGAACCTTCTCCCTCCGGCCTGGATGATCGGGAACGGGAATGGTCCCCACGCTCTGTCTGATTTTGGGGACCACCGCCTTTCCCACAGACGGCGCCATTTGGTGGCAAATCGGTGCGCGTGATTGCCACGTTCCGGTTCGACTTGCGTGTCACGATATTGACAGAAGCCATTAGGTCGACTTTGCGTATCAGAGCGCGATTGTCGAGGAATAGAGAGATTCTCTGATGTCGTGATTTGACGAGTTGCGTTGAGTCGTTGTTAAACGTTACCCCTTTTGGTATGAATAGTGAATGCATTTATAGTTCCATGTCTCAGTGGCATTCTTGTAATATCTCACTCTAAAGTGATTATGTACTTTAAGTTATATACCCTTCGGGAGGCATAGTTCGGGAAAGTTCTTAAGGCTTGTTCGGGTTTATTTACTTGTTTTTTAATGGGGCCCTTATTTCGGCTTATGTATGGGCCTTTGTTAGGCCTTTTATGCATATTGGTTATTTATGGTAGAGAAGTATGGGTTAAAAAGGTGAAGGGATATATACATATTTGGAGTAATATTTCATAAAATGAGTTATTACTCATTTCTTTTCATTTCTTCTCTTCTTCTTCTTCTTCTTCTTCAAGTCTGCCGACGCCATGGTTGGAGCTCACCTCAAGCTTGAAATTCTTCTTCTTAGTTGGAATCAAAGAGGAGTTGGGTGCTTTGAGTGATTCTGAGGTTCGGAGGTTAGGAAAAGAGGAGTTCTAAGTTTCGGGGCACGGTGTAGAAGTTATCCAGAATCGGTCTAATACTCTGGATTTGAGAGGTATTTCGGAAATTTCTGCTTTAAGGTACGTTCTGTAATTTGTAGGAGTATGCCTTATGACATACTCTGTCTGTTAACCCTACGACAGTTGAGGGTTCGCTACCCCAGCTGGTGCACCATGCTTCGTAATAGCTTCGGCTTCTAACTCCTTAGAGGAGGTCGTTGCTCGATTGGTTATAAGGGTTTATGGCGATTTAGTATCGCACATCCTTCGGTATTCTGATCTGTTTTTATTACATGCATGATATTCTGTATTATGTTGCATATATTCTGTATATTGCTATCTTTCTGTTTTGCAGGGTTACATATGCTTATCTTACCCCAAATCCCTTACGGGTCCTTTTAGGACTCACCCTTCTTTTGGGTTCTGTTTTTGGATTTCAGGTAGGTCTGGTAAGCAGCCAGCGGAGTAGGTCCGTGGGGCTTCTGCCTTGGTTGTGTTGAGCAGCAGCAGTACCTTGCGGGCTGGGATTTTGTCTACTTGGTCTGAATCCCGCGCGAGGTATTTTGACGTTTAGGCCTAGGGTCGGCTCTGTAGTTGCATGTGCATATTTTCTCGGATGATTGCGATGATTGTATAAGTATGTATATATTCTGTTCTGTTGCATGTTCTGAGCGCTTGGCGCTTGCTAGATACCCTAGGTTCTGTGAACTCTGTATATATCTATGTTTTGTGTGTAAGCACTCGTCCACGGAGGGCGGGGCTTACTCTGTTGCCAATGCATGAATTGTATGTTTGGATTTTATTTTCAGTTATAAGCACGAAATTTTTGTTAGGTTGCTTTCACAATCGTTTCGCTCTTTGGGTCCGCTACACGCGGCGGGTCTCGATGGACCTGTCATCTTATGTTTTCCGGCTTCCGCTTCCGACGTCCCGGCGCCCCCGCCTCCGCAACCGGGCTCGGGCGGCGTGCGGTGACATTGGGCCTGGCGGTCATCAAGGGCTTCGCCTTGAGGCTTCGCAGGAATGGCTTCGCCTGAGGGCTTCGCCATCGCCGGTACGCCTTCGCATGAGAAGCCTAGCCCTCGCCTTGAGGCTTCGTGGGGACGGGTTCGCCCGAGGGCTTCACCATCGCCTAGACGCCTTCGCGTGATGAAGTCCAGCCTTTGCCTTGAGGCTTCGCAGGAATGACTTCGCCTGAGGGCTTCGCCATCGCCTGGATGCCTTCGCACGATGAAGCCTTGCCTTCGCCTTAAGGCCTCGCGTGGAGTCCTCGCGTGGAGGCGTTGCTTTCTCCTGGTCAGGTGATCGCCCGAACCATGGATTAGGCCGTTGGGCCTCTGAACTTCCTCGCCAAGGGGGTGCTCCGAGCTTCATTCGCCTTTCGATCTGAGACACTTTGTTTTTGCTTGGGGATCCCATGATCACATCAGGGTAGTAAGGCAAAACTTGTAAATCTCCTTCAAACGAATAAAGATCTTTTCGCCTACTCTCCAAGTGATATGCCCGGGATCGACCTGAAAGTAATCCAACATAGTCTGCATGTCGACCCAAACGCCAGGCCCGTAAGGCAGAAGAAGAGGAACAACGCGCCCTTCAAAAGAACTTTCATCAGGAAACAGATCTCAAAGTTACTCGATGCGGGAGTCATAAGAGAGGTATCTTATCCCGAATGGCTGAGTAATCCCGTAGTAGCCTCTCGGGAAGATAGCGACAAACTACGCATGTGTATTGACTTCACCAATGTGTACGACGCCTGCCCGAAGGATTCATATCCCACACCTCCGGTCGATAGGCTTGTAGATTCTACAGCCGGACATGCGCGACTTAGTTTCCTTGATGCTTACAGTGGATACCACCAGATCCGGATGAACCCGGTAGATGAGGAGAAGACCTCCTTTATAAGTGACTCCGGCACACATTGCTACATTAGAATGCCTTTTGGCCTCAAAAATGCCGGAGCTACTTTCCAGAGGCTACTGCATAAAGTCTTCTCCGAACAAATTTGAAGAATTCTCGAAGTATACGTCGATGACATCATCATAAAGAGCAAAGAGGAGGATGATCTTATCCGGGATATCGAAGAGGTCTTCGGACAGATCCGGAAGTACGGACTCCGCCTGAACCCGGATAAGTGTGTATTCGGAGTAACTGCGGGGAAATTTCTGGGGTTCATGGTGTCCGAACGTGGAATCGATGCAAACCCGGCCAAGATCAAAGCCTTGCTCGACTCCAAGACACCCGCTTCCATCAAAGATGTACAAAGGTTGCTCGGTAAAATCACGGCCCTCAGTCGTTTCATATCTCGGTACGGGGATAAGTTCCGCCCATTCTTCAAACTTCTAATCAAAGAGGTTGCGGAACTTGGACGTATAGGAGTGAAGAAGGGGGAGAAAAAATCGAAGGAAGAAAACGCAGCTGACCTAGCAAGAATCGAGTGGAATCCCGATTGCCAGAAGGCGTGGGAGGAGATCAAAGCTTATCTATTGGAGATGCCCACCCTACGACAACCTACCGAAGACAGGCCCCTGATTGTATACTTGACTGTAGGAGAGAAAGCCTTCAGTTCGGTTCTTGTCCAGGAAGACGACCCAGGGAAGCAGTGGCCGGTTTATTATGTCAGCAAGTACCTGCATGGAGCCGAACTCAATTACCCGTTAATCCAAAAGGCAGTGTACGCCTTGGTCCTCTCTACCCGGAGATTAAAGCCCTATTTCCTTGGATTTTCTATAGTGGTCCGAAGCAACGTCCCGGTAAAGGATATCCTGAAGCGAGTTGATCATTCGGGAAGACTGTCGAAATGGTGTATCGAGCTCAGCGAATATGAAATATGGTACGAACCAAGGAGATCAATCAAGGCGCAGGCCCTGGCAGATTTCATTTCCGAACTACCTCAGGAATCCGAAGGTGACCTTACAGAGGTTGAGAATAATCCCGTATGGACTCTTCATGTCGACGGTGCTTCGGGAACAGAGAGACAAGGAGCGGGATTAGTGCTCGAAGGACCCGAAGGTATGAAAGCAACCCGGTCCATCAAATTTACTTTCCCAGTGACAAATAATGCGGCCGAATACGAAGCCTTGATCGCCGGACTGGAATTGGCTCAGAAAGCCGGAATTCGATCTTCGCGGGCATGCAGCGATTCGAACCTTCTCGTTCAACAGTCGAACAGGGAATACGAGGTCAAGGAGGCAAGCCTCAAGAAGTATGCTTTTAATTCCGAAGCTTTTAATTCCGAACCTTACAGATTATCAGCGCAGTTCAAAAAATTGACTATCGAAAAGGTTCCACGAGCTTTTAATTCCGAAGCTGACTTACTCTCCAAGTCATCATCCTATGACGAAGAAAGAGAAAGCCCATGCATCAGTTACCTCCGGGTATTAAGCATTACTTCGGGATGGAGATCACCATACTGGAAGTTCATCACCGAAGGGATACTCCCGGAGGACCCTGTCATGGCCAAGCAAGTCAAAAGAAAATCTAGCAAGTTCGTGATAGTTGGAAGTCAGCTATACCGAAAAGGCTTTTCTTCGCCCCTCCAGAAATGCATCGGCGAAGAAGAAACAGAGGAAGTCTTGCGGGAAGTCCATGAAGGCACCTGCGGGTCCCATATCAAGTCAGATGCTTTAGCAGCTGTTATACTCCGGCAAGGCTATTTCTGGCCAAACCTCAAAGAAGATGCAAAAAAGTTAGTCAATAAGTGTAAGAAGTGCCAAGAACACGCCCGGATCCAAAGGGTTCCTTCGGAGTATGTGTCCTCTTCAGACTACCCTATACCGTTTGCCGTTTGGAGAATAGACTTGATTGGAGCCTTACCAAAAGCATCCGGAGGAGTGAAGTACTTCGTGGTCGCTGTAGATTACTTCACCAAGTGGATAGAAGCTGAACCATTGGCCTCAATCACTGTGGACAACATCCGGGAATTCGTCTGGAAGAACATCATTTGCAGGTTCGGGTGCCCGAAAGTACTTATCACAGATAACGGTACCCAATTCACCGATGGAGGATTCCAAGATTTCACCGAAGAGTTCGGCATTAAACTTCACTTTGCTCCGGTCGCACACCCACAAAGCAATGGACAAGTAGAAGTGTCAAATTAAACGTTGAAAGATGGTCTAAAGAAGAGACTTGGAAGTGCTAAAGGAAAGTGGCCCGGAGAACTACCGCATGTCTTATGGAGTTACCGGACTACTCCCCGCAGATCAACAGGAGAGACTCCATTTTCCTTAGCCTATGGGTCCGAAGCTCTCATCTCAATCGAAGTAACGAACCCGTCGCTCCGGGCTGCAATTTTTGAAGAGAATGCCAACGAAGAAGGGTTGAGGACAAACTTGGATTTCCACGAAGGCAAACGAGTGGAAGCAGAAATCTGGAGGAAGGCATTCCAGCAAAGAACTGCGGCTTCAGCCAATTCAAGGGTAAAAACAAAAAATATTAAGGTTGGAGACCTAGTTCTACGGCAAACCAAACTGGGTTCCCGAAGACCACAAGGTGGTTTATTCGCCCCAAACTGGGAAGGCCCGTTGAGAGTAGTCGCCGAAGAAAGGGAAGGAGTTTTCAAGCTTTCAGATTCCGAAGGAAGAGAGTTTTCCAACTCATTTCATTCGGAAGCATTGCGAAAATACTATGTGTAGCCCAGAGTTAGTTATTTTTGTACGTTAAAAAAAAATAGATAATTTTTGCAACCAAGTGTTCAGAATATTCCGGAGGTTTCATTGATAAAACCCGAAGGATGCGTTACACTACCCGGAATACACTCCAGAAGCAGAAAAAAAAAGAGGAAAAAGTGCTAGGGAAAGCTAAAATCTTTGGGGTGGACTGGCTCCGGAGCTTTCAGAAACTCCTCCTCGCACCATGAAGAATCCCTCGGGCGCTCATCATTGCTGTCCAACCCGGAGAGGTCAGCATGCTGGTTCCTCTCCACAATTTGCCTCCGGGGGAGGCAGAAGCCTTCATCAAATTTTTCAGATGCCATTTGAAGTGCATCATTCACAGCTCCTTCCCAGGCCTCTTTCTCCTCCCGGACGACTGTCCGGACTTTTTCCCGGAGGTCCTTGATGTCTTGGTCAGTATGGTTCTTCAAGTTCTCAAGGTTGACCGCAAGGTCCCTCCTCTCCTTCTCAACAGCTTCCACCTTCCTCCGGAGCTCTTCCTCAGAATCCCTCTGAGCAGCTACAGTGCTCAAGAAGGAAGCCTCGATAGCGGCAAGTTGAGACGCAGTGGAAGGATCGAGGAGATCACCCTAGACATTCTCTGGGAGAGTCAGGACAGAAGAGCTTGACGTCCGGGACGCTCGTAGCTGTTGCTTGTTGTGGGAAACTCTTTGGATGAGTTTCGCAACAACGGCCACTGCCTTAGTAGCCCGTTGTTCGGCAGTACTCCGGACGTCGTCCATTTTCTGGACAACTTGAGACACCCAGCCAGAGAGGCACATCATCTGCGCAAAATACTTAGTCAAAAAAAGAAATTTTTTACTCAGAGGAAACCAACATAAGGAAACGATACCTGGGTGCCAAGGTGATAGTCGCGTTCCTAAGGCAGGTGCAGACTCTCAGTTAAATTGTTGATGGTGTTGTGTTCTTTAGGACTCCAAGCTTGCTGTTCAGAGTAATCTGTAGAAGATAAAGAGAGTACTCAGAAGTAGCAAGAGAGGAGTGGGGGGCGTGAAGTAGCTTACCCAGTTTAAGGTGGACATCACCCTATTTATAGTGTGATGCCAGGAGAAGCCTCCCCCAGTTGAAGCCTTAGCCAGGCTGTTGGAGATAAGGCGGCTGTGATGATGAATATCTCAGCAAACCGCCTTAGTCGATTCGTTTGTCAGAAGATAGAAGATGTCTGGTGTGTGGATCTAGTGAAGATCACTCAGGCTCTTGCTGAGTTCCTTATTGGTCGCTTTATCGTCAGATGACCAAGTGGCCTATCCTTAGTTGAGTATGCAGCGGCGAAGGCCAGCAAGGGGCGAAGGCCCAGATGAAGTCAATAAAGGCAAGAGCAAGGGTTGCACGAACCGTGAGTGCAAGGGTCCAATCTGGCGGGGCCAATAAAGGTATGAGAGACCTCGCGAAGGCGAGTTGAGACCGTAAGGGCGAGACTTGCGAAGGCGAGTGAGACCGCGAGGGCGAGACCCGCGAAGGCGAGTGAGACCGCGAGGGCGAGACTCGCGAAGGCGAGTGAGACCATGAAGGCGAGACTTGAGACCTGCGAGGGCGAGACCTCGCGCAGGCGATATTTGAGACCGTGAGGGTGAGACCTCGTGTAGGCGAAACTTGAGACCTGCGAGGGCGAGACCTCGCGCAGGCGATACTTGAGACCGTGAGGGTTAGACCTCGTGAAGGCGAGACTTGAGACCTGCGAGGGCGAGACCTCGCGCAGGCGATATTTGAGACCGTGAGGGTGAGACCTCGCGAAGGCGAAACTTGAGACCTGCGAGGGCGAGACCTCGCGCAGGCGATACTTGAGACCGTGAGGGTTAGACCTCACGAAGGCGAGATGTCACGACCACCCCGCCCGGTTGCGGAGGCGGAGCCGGCTGCGACGTTCGGAAGCGGAAGCTACGGCAGAAAGCGCGGTAACGGTACTACCGAAACCCGCTACGTGTAGTGGTCCCACGACCCGGCCCGTAATAACGGAATGATCGTACTACGACCTGCAACCTACAAATCTCATACATGGCAAGTATACAAAGCAACTTAACAACAAACATGCAGTTCATGGAATTCCATTCATTACTCATGTTTACCAAACCACAGAAACCATCTCATACATATAACCAATATAAGCAAGTCGGGGCTCCGCCCTCGACTCAGAAGACAGATACAGAATCAGAACATATTCCATAACATTCACCATATACAAATTCCATGATCTGATCTACATGCATGCAACTACAACTACAGAGCCATTAAGTACAACCCTAGAATTCCTAAGTGCGGAATCAGGAAACCTCTCGCTTAGAAGATCCCCGCACGTAGTACTGCTGCTGCTGAAACCAAAACCAAAAGCACCGCGGATCTCTAGTCCGCCGGCTGCTTGTCAGTCCAACCTGAAAGGTGGTAAACAAATAAGGGGTGAGTCCTCGGGAGGACCCAGTAAGGGCTGAGGTAAGATACAGTTTGCAGATGTGCTGCTGAACCGAACCTGCAAAACAGAACAAACACAAGCACAAGTATATACATATGCATGTATGCAAAGTCAGAGGTGAGCTGGAATCCATCATACGCGGTCCAACCGCCAGAACGACCCAAAACGACAGCCCTCTCTAAGAGGTCAGAATATACTGAATGCAATGCAGATGCAAAGCACGGTGCAGGGGTCGCGATCCCCAAACTGTCGTAGGTCACGAGTATACCTGCACTCCCGGTGCGTGTATACATAAAGTGTCAGCACCCTCCAGTGCGGACACACAGAACAGAAGTACCTGCACTCCTGGTGCGTGTACAAACAGAATGTCGGCACCCCTCCAGTGCAGACACCGCAGAACAAAACCACATGATAATAATGCATATGCAAAACAGAATATAATATATCAAACATATAAACCTAAATATCAGCGCCTAGCGCGAAATACGCAGAACAGCATATAAACCCGTGGCCTCTAAGACCATCCGGGCCTTGAAACAGAACAAGTACAAACATGTACCCTACCATATGACAGGTCCCGGAATCACCGAACCACCGTCCTCAACCCGGGAACCCGCCTCAACTAAACCCGTATATATAACGAGAGAAGTTGAACCCTTACCTCGAAAAACCGCTCCGCAGTACAAATCTCGGGAAATCCCGGCTCCCGGCCCGACATGTGACAACGCGCCTTTTAAGGTCCCGCACTAATCCACCACTGCAGAAACAAGCTGAACAACCACACACAAGTCAGAACTCACCAAAACAAACCCCCAGAAACCAAATCCGCACAATCCCGTACTTTCCCGTAAAAATCCACAGAAAGCTCGGTTTCACGAACCGAGCCAGAACATCCTTATTCATACACCCACAAACACATCCAAGCCATTAAATCTCAGATTCCAGACATTTTCCCGGTAAACCCGCATAAAGGTAACTTTTCCATTTCTTACCCGAAACCAATGTTTCAAACACCATACCGCACCTAAATTCAATCCCGATACCAATTTACCATCCAAAACAATCAACATACAACCCCAACATAGAGAAAGTTCCATCTTAGTAATTCGGCCCTTAACCACTTTTCCACCAAATTCCCAATTCAATCCATTCAAGCTTCCAATTACTCACTTTAATCACCAATTATACTTCTTAACCTTGATTACTAACCAATTACACTTAAATCAACCAAAATTCAACATAAACCCTAATTCACTATTCACTCAAATTGGGGCTTTTCTACTCAACCAATTTTCCACCAAATTGAAACCATAGAATGCTTTAGAATCATGCTAGGAACAACATACTAAGAGCATGATTCAAGCACACAAACATACACCATTTTAGAATTAACCCTAATTTTCGCCACATTAGGTTTCTTCCTTCCATGATGTTTTTCCAAAATCCAACCATAGATTCTTACTCCTCTCCTTCCCAATAACAACATACTTACATTTGGAAGCAAGAGAATCATTAAATCCCATAGCTAAGAACAAACCCTAAATCCATTTTCTCCCTCTTTTCCTAGCCAAAACCAACTTCCAACTTGAAAAGAGAGAAAGGGAGGAAGCTTACCACTTAAAGAATCCAATTCCTTGTTGATTTCTTGCCAAAGGTTGAAGTGCACAAGGAGCTTGGGAGAGGGATGACAATGGCGGATGAGAAGGAGAGAAGAAGAAGAAGAAGCGTGAAAAAGAAATGAAGAAAAGACAAGTTTTCTTCCTTTTATACTTTCCATTTCTTTTCTTCTTTTCTTTCCACATTTAAACACATAAGGACAAGTGTCCTTATCCCCATTTTGAACCGACTTCAGCCCTTCTCCTTTCCAAAAGAGTTAATGACTTTAGGGTTAATTGCAACTTAGTCCTCTAACTCTCCAAATCTTTGCAATTTAGCCCCAAATGCAAGTAACAAACTCCAAATGAAACCAAAACTGAACACAACCCTCAGAATATCATAAAACACCCAAATCCTGTTTCCAAAGTCCATTTGGAAATCCAGTGTCCTACGGCACGCCGAACCCGCGCAAATCCCGACGTGCGAGTGTCTCGACTCAGAACCAAAATCTCGTCACGCCAAAAATCCCCAAATATCACCATAAAATCCGTCTTCAAATATAACATACCTTCCACTGGAGCCGTCGGCAAAATTCCTTCCCGAGCCCCGGGATTCCCGGCCCGGGCCCCGGGAGTCGCCCGGGACCGAACGTCCCCACCCAAAAATTATACTCCGTAAAAAGATCCGGGACGTTCCCACGATTCCAAATATGCAAACGGTTTCTCATTCCGAGGTCCCGGGAGCGCTACCGAGCCCGCTGTACGTCCCGAGACAACCCCCCGGCCCCGAAAAATATTTTCGACGAAAACGTCCGGGGGACCCACACGACCTCAAAACCCGAAGGATTCCCAGAAATAATACTCAGATTAGTCTCGGGAGCCATTTAACCGACCAAAAACATGACCCGCAGGCCAAAACCGGAGCCCCGGGTCACCCGAGTCACAACCCGCTCGGGGTGACCGTAACACGAGACTTGAGACCTGCCAGGGCGAGACCTCGCGCAGGCGATACTTGAGACCGTGAGGGTTAGACCTCGTGAAGGCGAGACTTGAGACCTATGAGGGCGAGACCTCGCGCAGGCGATACTTGAGGAGCTTTGTCTGATTCTGATGTGATGCGAGGACGCATTTTCTTGGGTAGTGTACCAAGATGCCTCCTCCTGAGAGCGGAGTATGGGTAGGGTCCTGTACTCCGCGTGTAGCCAGAGGACTGAGTTTGCACGGAGCACGATGACCTTTTTATGATCATGGCTGAGGGTTTGCTAGGGTTCGTGATGGCGAAACCGCAGCGATCACTTGTTAAGACAAGCTAAAGAGTCGGAGTTCTGAGAGATGAGACCCGCCACCGTGTTGAGGAGTCTGCGCGGAAGGTCTGTTGCGGCGCACGAGGGCGACTTATACATAGACCTCCCTGAAGAAGCCAAAAGGGGATTACCCTTTCGCACCGCAAGGGGATTACCCTTGGGGCGAGGTGAGTTGAAGGTCAGCTGGGGTTTGTAGAGACAAGACCCACAACTACCTGTGGAGGAGTCCGCGCGGAAGGTCCGGTGAGGCGCGCGGGGGCGGCTTATACAGGGACCTTCCTGAAGGAGCCAAAAGGGGATTACCCTTTCGCACCGCAAGGGGATTACCCTTGGGGCGATGAGTTGAAGGTCAGTTGGGATTCGTAGAGACGAGACCCGCAAAGACCATTGGCGCGACCGAGTTGAAGGTCAGTTGGGGTTCGTAGAGACGAGACCCTCAAAGACCATTGGAGTGACCGAGTTGAAGCTCAGTTGGGGTTCGTAGAGATGAGACCCTCAAAGACCATTGGCGCGACCGAGTTGAAGGTCAGTTGGGGTTCGTAGAGACGAGACCCGCAAAGACCTTTGGCGATGAGTGGCCAGTCTGACCGTTTTAGGTACAGAGGGCGATTGAGAGGGCAATTGTGTTGCCGTGTCACGCTGTAAGAGAAGAGCAGATACACCAGTATTATATTGGAACTATAATATGGAGCTTGGGACTTACTTGGTCCATGAAGTTGATCATGCGGATCGTGGGGAGATCTGCCTCAATAGGCAGAGGCGCGTTTGCGCCGTAGATAAAGGAGAAAGGTGTCTTCTGAGGCCCTCCTTGAGGGTTTGGTTGGTGACCAAGTAGAGGTCCCTGGACTGGGGGTGCGCCACTGGGGCGAAAAGCATGCGGATACTGTTTATCCACAGGCCCACCATTGGACGCCATGGTTGGCGAATCGAGTGCTATAAATGCCTTAACGATGGCGAGGGGGCTGCCGTACCGGCAAGCGAAGTCCTTCCAGGGAGTGATGATTTTTGGCGGAGGCGATGGGGACCAAGGGTTCCACCTTGAGCCATCTAGAGAAGTAATCAACCGTGATGATACGCAAATGGTACTGACCTGGTGTGGTCGGTACTAGGCCAGTGAGATCAAGGCCCCATAGGGTGAAGGGCACTGGACTCGTCAGTGCAGGAGATTCCATAGATGGCAGCCATTTGAATGCAAGAGTTGGTCTGGCATTGGTGGCACGTCCCCTGGCGGGGGGCCAGTAGTATCCTTGGCGGGGGGAGTGTCCAGGACGACGTATCCCTCAAGAGTGCTAAGGCATCGCTGGAGGGGTGATTCAAATCCGCGATACCATAGTTGCTTGAGAACAACTTATATGACATGTTTGCCCTAGGCAACATCACTAGTCTCCGCGATTGAGGAGTTGGCGAGGGCGGTCAAGTGACCTCTTCTACGTTCATGAACCGGGATGCCGTGTTCAGGAACTGCTCCATGTTGCAGGGGGGTTGGTGTGTACCTCCACAAAGAAAAGAGAGTCCCAACGGAGACCCTGAATGGCTGTGAGCAGACGGGCCTCCTCCCCTAGATTTGGGACTTGGATGGATTCCGCCTGAAACCGCTGAATATATTCCTTGAGGGATTCTTCTTTCTTCTGTCGTATCTGAAGGAGGTGTCTTGCCGTTTTGGGAGGAGGCTTGGATATCATAAAGTGATTGGAGAAATAGCGGGAGAGTTCCTCAAAGGAATCAAACCGCTTCTCACGAAGGGTGGCATACCAGTTCGCCACGGCCCCTATGAGTGTGGAGCTGAAAGCCCTACAAAGGGTGTTGTCATCTGCCCTCGCGATGGCCATCGCGGAGACATAACGTTGCAAATGAATATCTGGGTATGATAGACCATCGTAAGCGTCTAGCTTGGGCTGACGAAACTGATCCGGAAGAGGGGTATTCAAGACCCGTTGAGTGAAGGGCTGGGTCCAGAGGTGACCCAAACCCATCCTGGCGATGTTATGGACACTAGACCTCTCCTCCCTTTTCTCCATTTCTTCTATCCGCCTAGTAAGTGCTATAAGCACATACGGAGGAGGGTTAGAATGACTTACTTGTTACGGCGGGGTGACAGGCCGCTCAGTTTGACTGGTTCGTAGTGTTCCCACACTATCCAAAACTCCTCTCAGAGTACCAGCGAGTGTTTCGCGCAAGTTATGAGCAACCGCCTCCGT
This sequence comes from Stellera chamaejasme, assembly GCA_024586325.1. NCBI lineage: Eukaryota > Viridiplantae > Streptophyta > Magnoliopsida > Malvales > Thymelaeaceae > Stellera > Stellera chamaejasme. Next base: position 21,801,432 of record CM044984.1, on the reverse strand, counting down.
GATTGATTGCAGAACGGCTGGATCAAGGCTTGTTGGTGGAGGATTTGCTGGTGGGGTGGTGCGCCCCTGAAGCACGTTGCGGTTAACGTGGGAGGAGCTCTCCACCGTTGAATGAACCGAGAGTTCCCCTGGTTGTGCGCGGACGCTGTCCGGGGAGGTTTCCGTTGGTGGATCGTTGTTGGCGACCGTAACGGGTGGATTCCTCCTTCCCTGGCGATTGTGCCTACTTGCGCTTCGAGTAGTTGGCATGGCTTGTTTCTTGTGGTTTTTGATACGGGTTTTTGATGAGAACTTTCGTTTCCCACAGACGGCACCAAACTGATAGTCGCGTTCCTGAGGCAGGTGCGGATCAGTTGAATTGTTGATGGTGTTGTGTTCTTGAGGACTCCAAGCTTGCTGTTCAGAGTAATCTGTAGAAGATAAAGAGAGTACTCAGAAGTAGCAAGAGAGGAGTGGGGGGCGTGAAGTAGCTTACCCAGTTTAAGGTGGACATCACCCTATTTATAGGGTGATGCCAGGAGAAGCCTCCCCCAGTTGAAGCCTTAGTCAGGCTGTTGGAGATAAGGCGGCTGTGATGATGAATATCTCAGCAAACCGCCTTAGTCGATTCGTTTGTCAGAAGATAGAAGATGCCTGACGTGTGGATCTAGTGAAGATCACTCAGGCTCGTGCTGAATTCCTTATTGGTCGCTTTATCGTCAGATGACCAAGTGTGGATCTAGCGAAGGCTTGTGAGACCGTGAAGGCGAGACTTGAGACCTGGGAGGGCGAGACCTCGCGCAGGCGATATTTGAGACCGTGAGGGTGAGACCTCGCGAAGGCGAGACTTGAGACCTGCGAGGGCGAGACCTCGCGCAGGCGATACTTGAGGAGCTTTGTCTGGTTCTGATGTGATGCGAGGACGCATTTGCTTGGGTAGTGTACCGCAAGGACATTCATCCTAGAAGTGGCCACAGCGAGGTCCGGGAACTGATGCTCGAGGCAGTCTATGGTCCGGGCGGTTGAGACCCCTTTCCAAATCTCCGGGGCCATTTCATTGGCATCTTCATCATCCATGAGGTTTTGGTCCTCATGAATGAGCCACTTCGGCTCCCGAGGAATCAAGTCTGTCCCGTACCGAGCCAGCTCGGCGTCCCACTCCTGCCAAGTCTTCTCCTGGGCTTCCCTCCAGCCTAGACCTGTACAGCAGAAATGCGTCTGGGTAACTTCATGGATAGGATCGTCTCCGAACATCCGGGAACGATTCCCGAAAATGTTCCAGAAGCACTTATTCTCCAAAGACAAGTGATGTTTACCTAGTTCAAAATCCGAGGTCAAGACTCTTGGAGCTCGCTCCTCCGCGACTGGAGTAGCCTTTAATTTTCCCCGGAGGCGTCTCCTCTTGTCCGGACAAGGACCAGCCCGGTCATATGCATCCAGGAGCTCCTCAAAAGTGGTGTCCGTGTCTTCAAGACGAACTGGAGAACAAACTTCGGGATGCCCCGATTCGATTCTCTCCGGGACCTCTGCAGCGTCCCTCTTCCCTTCTTCGGCTCTGCCGGAGGCTGGGAAGGACCAACCTTAGAAGATTCTTTGGCTGGCTTGGGCTTGCGAACGCCCTTGTACAGGTTCTGGAGGTTTATCTTCGAGGCCATTTCTACAAGAAAAAGAAGGGAGTTAGTTAATAAAAAAGAGTACAAAGAAGTGAAGGAAATGGATATGAACCTTCCACAAAGACCCTGTGCGGGATTTCTCCCCGCAAGCGCCGGACCAAAGCCAAGTCTTGAGGGGAGGGGGGACAGTCCCGGATCCCAAGTGCCTTGAGGTCACCCTGAATTATCCCCAAGTGAGACAAGACTCCTTGGGTGATAAGGACCCAGTTGATTGGTACAGGGAATGGTTCGGGATGCTCATCCCCGAACCAGTCAACCAAATGCCCCAGCTTGCTACGAAAGGCCTCATAATTCTCCTGAGCCCCCTCCAACTCCAACAAGCGGGAAGGGTCCTTCACGTCCACAAGTTCCCTAACCTTCTGGACGGTTTGAAGGCCCCACGACGCTTCGTGCTTCAAGAAGGAAAACTCCCCATGCCATCCTTTTCTGTTGGAAGGCAGGTCCGAGATAAGGTTAAACTGCTTTATGGTATTCCCCCTAGCCCTGAAGTAGTAAAAGCAATTTCTTGGGTTTGGGACAATTTTGTAAAACTGTAGAAAGGTCGAAGTTTTTGGTTCTATCCCGAATACCTTACACAGCACAAGGAATGCGTTTAGATGGCAGAAAGTGTTCGGGCTAAGTTGGTTGATGGCCATCCCATGGGATTCGGCCAACTCCTGAACAAAAGGGTGCGGGGGAAACCTAAGCCCGCACTCCAGTTGACCCTTAAAAATAGCAAGGCTTCCAATGCCCGGTTCGTATACACGACACTCCGGCGTTGGTACTCTAATGGCTACGGTTCGGGGGAGGAAGAAATCGCGTTGCCAGCGCTTTACAAGTTCGGGAGTGGCTTTGCTCCGGAAATGGTCAACCTCAGACCACCATCCTTTTGGTATAGGGCCACTCGTTTCTAACAAGCTTCCCGAAGGACGAACAGAAGAAGGAATTGGAAAAGAAGTGGCCATTTGTAAATACCTCGGGAAATAGGACGGAGAAAAGAGCAACAGTTTGACGACCTAAGGGGTACCGGCGAGACTCTTGCGGCTGCGTCGACGGCTGAATGGTATCAGCGGTAGAATTTCTCTACAGTGGAAGCTCCCTCTTTGCTGCCTGAAGCAACTGATTCTTGGCTAAGGAAAGGGGCTAGGTATTCCTCTGGGGCAACTTTCTCAACGCTTCTCCACTTCTGGAAAAAGCTGATCGCCTCTTTGAGCGATGGGTTGTCCGTCGTGAAAAGAGAGAACAACTAGAGAGCAGAAAAGAGAGCAAAGGAGAGAGAGAGCAAGAATGCAAGAATGAGAAGTGGATAGAAACTCTGGAACTGTTCCTTACTTAAGGACGTTCGGGAAGGCGAACCGTCACACATCCACTAATGGTAAAAAAGTAGCAGTTACAACTATTTCAAAATCCCGAACCATGATGGTTCAAGGAATTCCAAGGGATGGAAACCCCTATTTCAAAATCTTGAACCATGATGGTTCGGGAAATTCAAAGGAAGGATGAAAATCCTATTTCAAAATCTCGAACCATGATGGTTCGGGAAATTCAAAGGAAGGATGAAAATCCTATTTCAAAATCCCGAACCATTATAGTTCGAGGAATTCCAGGGGATGGAAATCCCTATTTCAAAATCTTGAACCATGATGGTTCGGAAAATTCAAAGGAATGATGAAAATCCTATTTCAAAATCCCGAACCATGATGGTTCGAGGAATTCCAAGGGATGGAAATCTTTATTTCAAAATCTCGAACCCTGATGGTTCGGAAAATTCAAAGGAAGGATGAAAATCCTATTTCAAAACCCCGAACCATGATGGTTTGAGGAATTCAAAGGAAGGATGAGTTCTATTTCAAATATCCGAACCATGATGGTTCGGAAAATTCAATTGGGGGATACAAAATCTTTAAATTCCCGGATCATTGAAGTCCGAGAAACTCCACTGACAGTCGTTCCACTTATCTCGGACCATTCGCACCTTGGACAATCTGGGAAAACACTCGAGTTATTCGGACTCCTTCCAGTAGGCCAAAAAGTAAAGGGGGACTTGATGGCTGCTAGGCCCAATCACCCAAACAGGCCTACCAAAAGGCCCAATTAATAAGCCTAGTATAAGGGTCCCATTAAAAAATCAAGCGGTAACTAGAATCTAATTAAACATTTACCCGGACAAGACATTGGACATTCCCAGAGAAGCATACCCGGACATGTAGAACACGTGTACAATAACGTTATATTGACATATTACGATTTTGCCACCATTAATACCAACTATATATAAGACATTTATGGCATAAGTCAAAGGATCGATCTTTTCAGTCATTTCGTTGACAACAAAAATACTACAAACCCAACCCCCACTCCTCGAATTCCAAGTTTCTTCTGGTCAAAGTTCGGCATAAGTTCAGGTTTCTTCTGGTCAAAGTTCGGGATTCTACGTGTTCAAATTCGAGTTTTGTAGATCCAAATTCGAGTAGCTGAATATTTTAAACGAAACTTTTATTCTTTATATTTATATTCTTTATAAATAATATTACGTATTTTATATTCATTTATACAACAATGATATACTAAGAAAATTATTCACACATTTTCCTCTCCCCTTTTCGTTGGAGTTTAAAATAAATCTATTTCATGGAGTCGTTCTAACAAAATTGAAGAGAAATTAGGCATTATTCGAACAAAATTGAAAATTAAATATTTCTTCAACAATTTGAAAATTGGACATTCCTCCAATAAAATTGTAGATTAGTTCCTCCAACAAAATTGAAAATTGGACATTGCTCCACCAATATTGGAGATTAGACATTGTTCCAAAAGATTAGAAATATCGGTATTATTTACTACCATTTTCTTGCTTTAGAATATAGATAATGAATGATAGTATTTTATTTTGTTATGATGATAGTAACTCTATAATGCATTAGATGATTATGTTTTGTTATGATGATAGTTTATTTCGAGTTCCTAAGGGTTCGCATTCGGGTTAATCGGGTTCGGGATTCAGGTCAGGTCGGGTTCGGATTCGGGTTAATCGGGTTTGGGATTCAGGTCAGGTCGGGTTCGGGTCATTTAGGGTTGAGCTGGTTTCGGGTCAGGTTCGGGTTCAGGTCATTCGGGTTACGGGTTAGGTCGGATTCAGGTTCAGGTCAGGTTTAGGGTCGTTGACTTTTTTGGTCAGCTCGGGTCAGCTCAGGTCAGGTCGGGTTCGGGCGGGTTAATCAGGTCAGGTAAGCTTTTGACACCCGTACTCCTTGGTAAACTTCAGAAATTTTCTGAGTTTAAGCACCTCTTCTAATCTTCAAAATATCCAGGTTTCCTTCAAGTTATACATAAGGGACAATAATAATGATATTGACAAATATAAATTAAATATATGAAACTTAAATCTCAGAAAAGAGGAGAAAGGTTAGAAGTTACTTACAGGGGTGGTTGCACCCCGGTTGATGCAATCTTGATTCTACGTTTCAGTTTATCACTTGGAGTTTCTTTTCTTTATTGCATAAATTATGTTGTTTAATTTATGAATTTATGTTTCAGTTGCAACTAGTAAGTTAAGTTAAATTTTGTTTACCTATAAATTGGTACTTGTAATATGAAGTTATACATCAAGGACATATACCATCTTTTATCCTCCAATTCTCTCATTCTGTATCTTTTGATTATCAGTGGTATCAGAGCTATAGCTATGAACAGCTCGAGACAAGTTTCAATTCCTATATGGTACACTACCCAAGCAAACGCGTCCTCGCGTCGCATCAGCATCACACAAGGCCCCGCTGGTCTCGCCCTCGCGGTCTCGCAAGATTGCGCCTTCGCAAGGTCTCACCCTTGTGGTCTCCTCGCCCTCGCCTGAGCAAGGTCTCACCCTTGCGGTCTCCAGTCTCGCCTTCGCGAGATCTCCAGTCTCACCTGCGCGAGGTCTTGCTCTCGCGGGCCTTAAGTCTCGCCTTGGCGATGTCTCACACTCGCCTTTGCGTCTCTTAGGCCTTCGCGGGTTGCCCTCGCGGTCTCAGGTCTCGCCCTTGCGATCTCACTCGCCTTCGCGGATCTTGCTCCCGCGGTCTCAACTCGCCTTCGCGAGGACTCTCATGCCTATACTGGTCCCACCCAGATAAGGCCCTTACACTCAGGTTCGTGCGACCCTCACTCCTTATTTGGCTGTATTCTATCTCGGGCCTTCGCCCCTTGCAGCCTTCGCCGCCACTTGCTCCACTAGGAGATAGACCACTTGGTCATCGACATCAAGCAGCCAATAAGGAGGTCAGCACGAGCCTCGAGTGATCTTCACCAGATTCATACGCCAGACATTCTCTGACAAGCGAATCACTTAAAGCGGTTTGCTAAGATCTTCATCATCATAGCCGCCTTATCTCCAATCAGTCTGACACAGACTTATCTCTCTAAGTCTGACAGACTTGTCTCATAGCCTGTCCAAGGCTTCAACTGGGGGAGGCTCCTCCTGGCATCTCTCTATAAATAGAGAGATGTCCACCTTAAACCGGGTAAGCTACTACACGCCCCCTACTCCTCTCTTGCTACTTCTGAGTATTCTCTTTATCTTTCCACAGATTACTCTGAACAGCAAGCTTGGAGCTCTCAAGAACACCACCATCATCAACCACTCAACTGAGATTCCGCTCCTGTTCTGGGAACGCGAATATCAGTTTGGCGCCGTCTGTGGGAACGAAAGAAACGAAAAGTTCTTATCGTAAACCCATATCACAAACCACAAGTAGCAAGTCATGCCAACTACCCGGAGTGCAAGTAGGCACAGCCGTCAGGGAAGGAGGAATCCTCCCGCGACTAACACAAACAATGATCCACGATCGAACCATCTCCAAACAACGTTCCCCACAACGGGGAGAACTCTCTGTTCATTCAACGGAGGAAAGCTCCTCCCACGTTAACCGTAACGTGCCCCAGGAGCGCAACACTCCACCACCAAACACTCCACCAACGGGCCTTGATCCGGCCGTTCTGCAAACAATCACTGAGGCGGTTGCTCACAACTTGCGTGAAACACTCGCCACCACTCTCAGGGGCGTTCTGGATAGCGTTGGAACGCTACGGACTAGTCAGCCTGAACGCCCTGCTACTCCCCCTCAACAAGTAAGTCACCCTGACCCTCCTTCGTCTATACTTATCGCGCTTACTAGACGATTAGAGGAAGTAGAAAAGAGGAAGGAAAGGGCCAGTGTTCATAATATAGCCAGGATGGGTTTGGACCACCTCTGACCCAACCTTTCACTCGGCGGGTTTTGGAGACCCTCTTCCGTATCAGTTTCGAAAGCCTAAGCTGGATGCATATGACGGTCTCTCAGACCCGGATATTCATCTCCAGCGTTACGTTTCCGCGATGGCCATCGCGAGGGCGGACGACACTACGCTCTGTAGAGCTTTCAGCTCCACGCTCACAGGTATACCACCCTCCGCGATAAGAGTTTTGACTCCTTTGAGGAGCTCTCTCGCAACTTCTCCAACCACTTTGTGGTGTCCAAACCTCCCCCCAAGACGGCGGGACATCTCCTCAAGATACGTCAAAAGAAAGATGAGCCCCTCAGGGAGTATATCCAGCGTTTTCAGGCGGAATCTATCCAAGTCCCTAATTTGGGAGAGGAAGCCCGCCTGCTCACGGCCATTCAGGGTCTTCGCTGGGAGTCCCTCTTCTTTGTGGATGTGCACACCAACCCCCCCACCAACATGGAACAGTTCTTGAGCACGGCGTCGCGGTTCATGAACACGGAGGAGGTCACTCGACCACTTGCGAGGGCCACAGCGGCAGATGCGAAGGGACAGCCCTCGCGAACGGACTCCAGGTCCCAGAGGCAGTACCCTACGCCATCCAACAGGGAGGGAACGTATTTTACTCTCCCCCCATTAAGGGAATCTCGCACCAACATTCTCCATGCTCTGGAACAAAAGAGAGAGGTCCCCAAATGGCCTCGCCCACTCTCCCAAGAAGTAACTAGGCAGAGCAGTAAGTACTGCCGCTATCATCGTGACAAGGGTCACGACACTGAGGACTGTTTTGAGCTCAAGCGCATGATTGGAGAAATGCTTGCTCAGGGCAAACTTAGGGAGTTCTTGCTCCATGATGATGGGGGTCGCAAGCGAGAAAATAATCAGGAGGATCGCCGGCAGGGGGACCGCAGGCGGGGTCGCTCCCAGCAAAATCCAGATCGGGAAGATCTAGTCCAAATTCCCCCAGCAAGGGGGCATATCAGCGTAATCACGCAGTGCGAAGGCGCAGCGGCAAGACGCCGTCACATGAGGCAGATCTACCAGATCGATCACTCCTCTACTCACTTACTGCATCGCCGCGATGGAACCTCTGTTGCAGTACCTCACGCGGACCCTTTGGTTATCACTGCCCGTATTGCGGGATGGGACATTGACAGAGTCTACATGGACACGGGGGCAAATGCCAATGTGATCTACAAGCACACTCTTGTTGAAGCCAAGGTGCCTTTGTCGCAAATCCAGCCCGCGAAGGGGGCCACCTTTGGAGTGGGACGGGATGAAATCCCAACTTTGGGGTCAATCACGCTCCCCTACATGATGATGGGGACCACCAAAGAGAAGAAGCAAGTGTGCCACTCCAGCTTTGTGGACTTTATTGTCCTGGATCTCCCTACACCATACAACGCCATCATTGGGCGTCACACTCAAACTGAGTTCCACGTCCGCTGTGATGTGCGGGCCCTGACTTTGGTTTTCCACACTGCGGCTGGGGATGCCTACATCTTTGTCAACCAAAACGTGGCCAGAGGCAATTATGTCTCTGCCCTTGCGGGACCTCCTCAGCTCCCCAAGCCATCAGAGCCTAAGAGAAAGGCACCCATGGAGGAAACTGGGCCCGCAGGCGAGGCCGCTCCTGACTTGTCTGGGGCCTTCGACGAAATTGAAATTTCTCCTGGCAAGAAGTTCCGGGTGGGAAAAGACCTTGAAGAGCAAGATCAACAAGCACTCATCCATCTCCTCCATGCAAACAGCGACGTCTTCGCATGGAGCCATGAAGACTTACCAGTTGTGGATCCTACTATTATTTCTCACAAGTTGAGTGTACTCCCTGGCTTTAGCCCGGTTAGACAGAAAACAAGGGGCATGACCCCTGACCGTAAGGACTTTGTACGCACTGAAGTGCAGAAATTGCTTAAGGCAAATATAATCAAGGAGGTTCACTACTCTGAGTGGGTTGCTAATATAGTCCTCGCCGATAAGGAGGGCGGTCAGTGGCGACTTTGCGTAGACTACAAAGGGGTTAATAGGGCCTGCCCAAGGGATCCCTATCCCCTACCCTCTATTGATCAACTGGTTGACTCAACCGTTCATCACTCTGTCTTCTCTTTCCTCGACGCATATAGCGGGTACCATCAAGTCTTTATGGACCCGGAGGACGCGGTAAAAACCGCCTTCACCATCGGGCGAAGCCGTCTACCATTATATCGAATGCCCTTTGGTTTAAAGAATGCGGGGGCTACTTTCCAAAGGCTTGTTAATCAGGTCTTCGCCAATCAAATTGGCCGAAATCTCGAAGCCTATGTGGATGACATAGTGGTTAAAAGCAAGGCCACCTCTACACACCTCGCAGACTTGGAGGAAACATTCTCCAACTTTCGCAAGTATAACATGTGGTTGAACACAAAGAAATGCATCTTTGGCATTGGTGAAAGGAGGGATTCATGCGAATCCCAAAAAGATTGAAGCCATCACCAATCTTCGCACCCCTAGGGGGCTGAAAGAAGTTTCTGGGTTGCCTTGGGATGATTCGTCTCTAAACTCAGCGACCGCTGCAGACCTTTCTTCGATCAAATCCGCAGAAAGAAGGCTTGCAGATGGACAGAGGAATGCCAGGATGCATATGACTCAATCAAGCAACACTTGCAAGATCTCCCCGCACTCAAGTGTCCAAGACCAGGCGATGACCTGGTCCTCTATCTCGCCACCTCAGACAAGAGCATCGCCTTCGTTCTTATTAAGGAAGAGGCTGCCAAGCAATGGCCAGTCTATTACACCAGCCACACTCTCCAGGATACAGAAACAAGGTATCCTCCTCTCCAAAAAGTTATCTTATCTCTGGTATATGCAGCTAGGAAGCTCAAGCCCTACTTTCAAGGGCACACAATTATAGTCCGGACGGACTTACCAATCCAGGAGATCCTCAGGCGACCCGAACACTCAGGGCGCCTCGCCAAATGGTGTATCGAGCTTGGTGGCTTTAACATCAACTATGAGCCCAGAAAGGCAATTAAGGGCCAGGCCCTCGCCGACTTCATTGCGGAGTTCTCAGATGTCGACACCATTCCAGCCCCTGAGCAGGGCCTCGCACCGCAGCCCATTCCTCCATAATGGGACATGTTTGTGGATGGCTCATCCAAGCTTGGCTCCCCCGCAGGGGGCGTATATCTGCGAGGACCATTAGGTATGGAAGCTTCTCTACGTGTCTCTTTCCAATTTCAAGTAACTAACAATGTTGCAGAGTATGAGGCCCTCGTCGCGGGGCTCAAGCTCGCCATAAAGGCAGGCATTCGCCGCCTCCATGTCCATAGCGACTCGCAACTGGTGATCCACCAGGTCCAAGGGTGCGCCGAATGCAAAGACGCCACCCTGATAAAGTACCTTAAGTTGGTGAACGCCTTGCGGACCAACTTTGAAGAGGCCATCTTCATCCATGTTCCTCGTTCTGAGAATACTACAGCAGACATGCTGTCCAAGGGAAAGACTCACTCCACCTTGGCTACCCTCGCCAACCCTTCCATTGCGGAAGCTATCGATATTGCCTCACTGGCAACGCAAAATCCGGTTGCAGACTGGAGAGACCCCATTATCACTGAGCTAAAGGCCAGCACCGCCGACCCCCAAGCTCACAAGCGGGCCATCCGTTTTGTTCTCATTGATGAACAATTGTGGCATCGCGGATTCTCAGAACCCCTCCAACGATGCCTCAGCACCCTTGAGGGACACTCAGTCTTGGACACTCTCCACCAAGGCAACTGTGGCGCACACATAGCTGCGGAAGCACTTGCCCACAAAGCCCTTCGCCAAGGGTACTACTGGCCCACCCTGAAAAGGGACGCCGCCGCACTGGTCAAAACATGCCACCAGTGCCAGATCAACTCTCGCATCCAGCGACTGCCATCTACGGAATCTCCAGCACTGACAAACCCAGTGCCCTTCGCCCTGTGGGGCCTTGATCTCATTGGTCCAATGCCGACCGCTCCAGGTCAGTACCGCTTCTGTGTGGTTGCAGTTGATTATTTTTCTAAATGGGTCGAAGTAGAACCCCTGGTATCCATCACCTCCGCCAAGATCATCAAGTTTCTCTGGAAGAATCTTGTCTGCCGGTACGGCAGCCCCCGCGCTATTATTACAGATAATGGCACTCAGTTTGCCAGCCACAGCGTCCAACAATGGGCCCAGGACAACAATGTCCGCATGCTTTTCGCCCCAGTGGCGCACCCCCAATCTAATGGCCAAGTTGAGGTCACTAACCGCACCCTCAAGGAAGGCCTCAAGAAGCGCCTTGAGGGGGCCAAAGGCCGCTGGGTAGATGAACTCCCAAGTGTCTTGTGGGACTACCGCACCACAACGCGGACCCCAACAGGCGAGACGCCTTTCTCCCTGGTGTATGGCGCAGACGCGCTTCTGCCTATTGAGGCAGACCTCCCAACAATCCGCATGATCAACTTCACTGACGAAGCCAATGCTCAAGGGCTTCGCGCCAAGCTCGACTTACTCGAAGAGTTACGCGAAGGCGCTCGCCTTCGTATGTTTGCCCTCAAAGAGAGGCTCAGCCTTCATCATAATGCCAGGGTGAGACCCAAGGCGCTACAACAAGGGGGCCTTGCCTTGCTCAAGTCTGCCCTCACCGCTCGCGACCCCAAACAGGGTGTCTTGCGACCCAACTGGGACGGACCTTATATTGTTCATAAACAAGTCCGCCCAGGAGTCTATGAACTGCAAGACCATGATGGTCGACTTCTTCCCCGCAACTTTCATGCGGATGACTTACGCCCATATTACGTGTAAGTCCTCAGTCTTATTCTTTCAATTCAATAAAATACAAGTGTATTTCCTCCTCTCTTACAGCATCACACGGCAACAAAACTGCCTTCTCAAATCGCCATCTGCACCCAACCGGTCAGACAAAGGGAAGCCCCTGCGGTAGCGCCAATGGTAGTTGCGGGTCTCATCCCCAACTGACCTTCAACTCGCCCCGCTCCAAGGGTAATCCTCTTGCGATGCGGAAGGGTAATCCCCTTTTGGCTCCTTCAGGGAGGTCCCTGTGTAAGTCGCCCTCGTGCGCATCACCGGACCTTCCGCGCGGACTCCTCCACACAGGTAGTTGCAAGTCCCAACCCCAACTGACCTTCAACTCGCCCCACTCCAAGGGTAATCCTCTTTCGATGCGGAAGGGTAATCCCTTTTTGGCTCCTTCAGGGAGGTCCCTGTGTAAGTCACCCTCGCGCGCATCACCGGACCTTCCGCGTGGACTCCTTCACACAGGTAGTTGCGGGTCTCAACCCCAACTGACCTTCAACTCGCCCCGCTCCAAGGGTAATCCTCTTGCGATGCGGAAGGGTAATCCCCTTTGGCTCCTTCAGGAGGTCCTGTGTAAGTCGCCTCGCGCGCATCACCGGACCTTCCGCGCGGACTCCTCCACACAGGTAGTTGCGGGTCTCATCCCCAACTGACCTTCAACTCACCCCGCTCCAAGGGTAATCCTCTTGCGATGCGGAAGGGTAATCCCGTTTTGGCTCCTTCAGGGAGGTCCCTATGTAAGTCGCCCTCGCGCGCCTCACCGGACCTTCCGCGCGGGCTCCCCAACACAGTTGCGGGTCTCATCTCCCAGAGCTCCAGCTGGCTCTTCACTTGTCTCAACAAGTGCTCCACTGCCTTCGCCATCGCGCGACTTCAGGCTCAAGGTAAACTGAGCTTTACTTCACTCTTATCATATAATTGATGAGAACTCTGCAGGTATCCTCTACTTGGTACACTGTACACTACCCAAGGGCTTACTCCCTGAAATATCGCCAGGAAGGTCTCTGTGTGAGCCGCCTTCACGAACCCCAACAGACCTTCCACATGGGAAAGTCTCATCCATGGTCTTCAAAGGCATCGCCTCTGCGAACCCTAAACGGGTCCTCAACTTGTCTCAACAAGTGGTCTCTGCCTCAACTTGTCTCAACAAGTGAACCCACAAGTTGTCTGGAAAGATATTTGTGGCTCCGCCGTTGGGATTTCAAGTGCATCACCACTATGACCGTAAGCTGAATCTCCAACTTCTCGATAACTGATCTCTGTGGCTTCGCCTTTGCGAACCCCAGCGGACCTCTCACCACAAACGGGACTTAGCCTACAGTTGATAACCTAGCTAGCGTACCCTATACTGCTATCGCAAGACAAAAGTGATGATACAAAACAATGAAGGTAAAATGAAATTTTACTTCATTTACTACTATCAAAATTATGCATGAGTGCAGGTGTTCTTTATACAAAAGAGGGGGGTCATCCACAGATTGGAGCCTCCACCCTAGTCCAGCAGGGCATACCATGCTTCTCCCATCTTCATCCCCTGCTCCCCCCAGGTGAGTAGGGCCTCTACTGCTGGATCGCTGGTGTTCGCAGCATCCAGAATCCCAAGACTTAACTCGGGGAACGCCCTTTCTACTTGAAAGCGGCATCGCAACCAGCCCTCCTCGTAGGCCTGCGCCCCTGCTTCGCCTTGAGCTTGGATCTCACCAAGCTTCGCCATCAGTCGAGGCATCCTCTGAGGAATGGATACCTTGATGGAAGAAGAGGACTCAGGGTCCTCATCTGCAAAAAGAGGGAGGCCCGGGGCTTTCTCCATCTCCCACACTGAGGCCACCGCTTTCTCAAAAGCAGTAGTGACCTCAACTTGTGCCTTCGCGGCATCCTCAGCAGCAAGCCTGCTCTCTTCGGTTTTCTCCTTAGCCAGCTGAGCCTGGGCAGTAGCCTGGCGCTCCACTTTCTCAGTTGCAGCCCTCGCCTGCTCAACTTCAGCCTTCGCCACTGCGAGGGCAGCCTTGGTGTTTGCCTCCAAAGAAAGGTGGGACTCCTTCAGGATAACAGCCTCAATCTGCTTGGCTTCCAACCCTGCTTCCTGTTGAAGGAAACGGTGCTGAAATGCATCAATCAGTCTGGCCTACTCCCACCGGCGCAGCCTGCAAGCGGTCCTCTCCTTGTTAATAAAGTCGCACCAAGTCTCCAGTTGGGCCACACGCTTGGCCTGCTCCTCTTGGCGCTCCTTTTCCCTTCTCTGGGAGGCTTCCAGCTCCCTCCTGAGGGACGCGATCTCTGCTACTTGGGTCTCGTCCCGCCTGTTGGCATACTTCAGAAAGTCATGCCATTGCTCCATGGCCGCATACCCTTGAACGGCGGCCTGCATCCAAATCCATTCAGCAAGACAGAAAGAAGAACAAAACTTATGAAACAGGGACCAAAAGTAGGTCTTACCCGCAGACTCTGTTGGGCTGCCTCCCTCATAAACTCAGCGGGGGAGTCCAGGCTTCGCTCTACCACCTCCCTGTCATAGGGGGTGCGCAGCCCCTCCAGGCACGATAAGAGGATCTTCTCCCCTTCCGACAACAATGAACTGCCATTGTTGAGAAGGAAGACTGGGTCCAACGCATCGTGTAGTAGCTTCCCATTTTCCTTGTACACCTTGGCCCTGAGGAATGGCCACCGCCTCCTGTTGCCCAGAACTGCTGATTGATTTAGCAGCCTGTTGGCCTTTTCTCCTCATGAACAGCAGGACTTCCCGCGCTGACATCCTACCTCTTTTAGGGAGCGCACAACCCTTGGAAGCAATCTCTGCCGCGACCACGTGCCCGGGCAGGTCTTCACCTAGAGCCGGAGAAGGGCTCGCAAAGAGCCCAGACACGAAGTCCTTAAGGACGGTAGCATCCTCAAGGGGGACTGGCTGCACCACTGATATTGGCACAGCCTCTATGGGAGCAGCGGTGTCCGCTCACACTCCCTCTGAGCCTTCTACAATGGGTGTGGCCTCTTAAACAGTGGAGGGGACCTCCACTTCCACTCCCCTTGCCTCCTCAGCAGGCTCTTCGGCCTCTTCTACAATGGCGGGGACCTCCTCCCCAGCAGGCCCCGCGGCCTCTCCAATTGGGGGACTGCTGCAGAGCCCTCTGCCTTTGCAGGCCCCTTGGCCTCTCCAACAGCAGCGGGGGCACTCCCCTCTCCAGGCTGCACTTCGCCAACAACCACTCTCCTCTTCTTCTCTTTTGGGGGGGACACCAGTGACTTGGTACCAGCCCTCTTCTTCTGCTTAGGGACAACGCGTCCCAACGCCTTGACAGCCCCAATAGGGGCATCCCTCCCAAATGCACAGGCCAGGTGCACCTGCTGGACAATGCGCATGGACGCTCTCTTACCCCTGCCTTCGCCAGACTCCATGGAGGCATCTGCAAACAGAAGAAAAACTTCAGACCAGGTTTTACTAAGTGATGGCCGCCAGGCCCAAATACGCATAAAAGGCCTAACAAAAGGCCCACGCATAAGCCCGAAATAAGGGCCCCATTAAAAAACTAGTATATAACCCGAATAAAGATTGAGGACGTTCCCGAACTATACTTCCCGAAGTGCATATAGGACCTAAAATGTATAATCACCTTACATTGAGATATTACAATAATGCCACTAAGACATGGGACTATAAATACATTCACTATTCATACCTAAAGGGGTAACGTTTAACTACTCAACGCGACTCGTCAAATCACAACCTCAGAGGATCTCTCTATTCCTCGACTATCGCGCTCTAATACGCAGAGTCGACCAAATGGCTTCCGTCAACGTCATGACACGCAAGTCAAACCGGGACGTGGCAATCACGCGCACCGATTTGCCACCAAATGGCGCCGTCTGTGGGAAACGCGGTGGCACCCAAAATCAGATTGAACGTGGGGCCATTCCCGTTCCCGATTATCCGGCCGAGGGAGAAGGTTCCACCAACGGCCGCACGGCCGATCCTAGTTATAGGGGTTCCCAGGAGGAATCATCGATGGAGCAACCTCCTACGTCCTACTTCCAGCTACCGTCGAAGCGACATCCGGCACTTGGACCCTGATCTTGTCCAAGCCGTGCGGGTGGTCCTTCAGGAAGAGCGAAGAAACCAGAACGACCAGACTGGTCAATCCTGTCAACCTCGTGACAGGCAGTTATCACGGCATAATCGATCGGGCTATGGTAGCCAGCAGGCAGGTTCGCAGCAAGTTCCTTCTCCGGACCGTCAGAGCCGGCAACGCTCGAGGTCCCCGAGGGAGTACAAGAGAGACCGATCCCCAAGGCCAGAGAGACTGGTGCAGGGTGATCCTCGCGACGATGTGATCAGGCAACTGCTGCATCGCCTGGAGCGAGTCGAGAGGAACTCAGGCATTCCCGAGCCCAAATGCGAAGACACCCCCGATGAAGGACCATTCACCAGCAGGATTCGGGACGCACAGATGCCCCGGATATTTAATTTACCGCATCCGTTGGAAGTGTACCAAGGTTCAGGAGACCCTGACGCCTTCGTCCGCAAGTATAAGAGAGCAATGGAGCTGAAAGGGGCTAACGAGGCGGCCTTGTGTAAATGCTTCGAAGTAGCTTTAGGAGGTCCGGCCTCCGCTTGGTACAACTCGCTCCTCCCGAACTCCGTGTCATCATTCGGGGACTCGCCACAAAATTCACGACGCACTTCATCGGATGCAAGAGGTCAGCGAAAAGGGCCATCCAGATGTTTGACATCAAACAAAGACCGAACGAGAGCATTCGGGAGTTCGTCGAGAGGTTCAACCGAGAAGCCGTTCACGCGTCTGATCTGACGGACAACATCCGCATTATGGCATTCACGAAGGCGCTCATCCCCAATTCACGCCTGGCTTACGAGTTATCTCGGAAGAACTTCACGAGCGTCGAAGAAATGTATGCTGTCACCCAGGAGCATATGATTGCTCAAGAGATGTTGTCTCAGCGCGAAGGAAAGCAGGACAGCAGAGATAATCGGGAACCGAGGAAGGAGAACCCGAGGAACCCGTCAGTCAAGCAGCCGGGGAATTGGGGAGGACCGAAGAGAGCTTTCGAGAGAAATCCGATCTTCACCCCCCTTAATACGTCTCGGGCTAGTATCCTCGCTGCCCTCCAGAGACAAGGTGCCGGGAATATTAACTGGCCCAGGGCCATGCCGGAAGGGGCGAAGCGTTGTCACCGCACGCCACCCGAGCCCGGTTGCGGAGGCGGGGGCGCCGGGACGTCGGAAGCGGAAGCTGGAAAATACAAGATGGCAGGTCCATTGAGACCCGCCGCGCGTAGCGGACCCAAAGAGCGAAATGAAAGTCGAAGCAACCTAACAAAAATTTCATACATATAACTAAAATAAAATCAAAACATACAATTCATGCATCAGCAACAGAGTAAGCCTCGCCCTCCGTGGACGAGTGCTTACGCACCAAAACATATATACATACAGAGTTCTCAGAACCTAAGGTGCCTAGCAAGCGCCAAGCGCTCAGAACATGCAACAGAACGGAATATATACAAACATATACAATCATCACAACAATAAAACAGAAAGTATGCACATGCAGCTACAGAGCCGACCCTAGGCCTAAACGTTAAAATACCTCGCGCGGGATTCAGACCAAGTAGACAAAATCCCAGCCCGCAAGGTACTTCTGCTGCTCAACACAACCAAGGCAGAAGCCTCGCGGAAACCTACCCCGCTGGCTGCTTACCAGACCTACCTGAAATCCAAAAACAGAACCCAAAGAAGGGTGAGTCCTAAAAGGACCCCGTAAGGGATTTGGGGTAAGATAAGTATATGCAACCCTGCAAAACAGAAAGATAGCAATATACGCAACAGAATACAGAATAACATACACGTACCAGAAACAAATCGGAATCCCGAAGGATGTGCGATTCCAAATCGCCATAAACCTTATAACAGATCGGAACGACAGCCTCCCACTAAGGGGAGTCAGAAGCCGAAGCTATTACAGAAGCATGGTGCACCAGCTGGGGTAGCGAACCCACAACTGTCGTAGGGTTAACAGACAAAGTATGCCACAAGGCATACACCTACAAACGTAGGGTTAACAGACAGGGTATGCTACAAGGCATTCACAGAACTTACCTTAAAGCAGAAATTTCCGAAATACCTGCAAAACAGAAGTGCTACAATACATACACCTACAGACTACATAATATGCTCTAGGCATATAATACTGAAATACCTGCAGAACAGAAAATGAAACTAAACATACACCTATCTTACCAAAAATAGCAGAGCCAAACCCTTACCTCACAATTCCAGAGTATTTGACCGATTCTGGACGACTTCCACACCACGACCCGAAACTCAGAAACCTCTCTTTTTCTAACTTCCGGACCTCGAATCTGTCAATTCAAGTTAAATTAGCAACCTTACCAACCATACTACCAAACTACACCCCGACCCCAAAACCGAAAATCCGCAATTCCGTAAAATTCCAGATTTCCACAGAAACTTCAGAATTCAGGACCAACGTAGACAATGCAAGCTTATACATTGTCAAACATAACCCAATAAGCAGAATTGATCAAATCCAACCTTAAAACCCTTAATTACCCAACATTTTCCGATAATCCCGCTTAAATGCAACTTTTCCATTTCTTAACCGAATTCAACGTTTCAAACTTCAAACCACTCCTAAATTCAACCCCAATACCATCTTAGCATCCAATCCAACCAAAATCAAACCCCAACATGGAAAAAGAATTATCCAAAATTCGGCTTCTTTGCCAATTTTTATCCAACTTCCAAATCAATCCATTCAAACTTCCAATTAATCATACTAATCACCAATTTCACTTATAAACCAAGAATGCTATCCAATTGCATCCAAAACAACAAAATCCAACAATGAACATCATCTCATAAATTCGGCCAAATGGGGGCTTCCAACCCAACATATTTTCCATCAAATTGAATCCATACATAAGCTTAGAATCATGCTAGGATTAACATACTTGAAGCATGAATCAAGGAGACAAACACACATCAACATAGAATTTTCCAACAAATTCGGCAATTTGGGGATTTTTACCCAAGGTGTGTTTTCCAAAATCCAACACTTGATTATCACTCCCATACAACCCAAGAACAACATACTAAAAGATGGGAGGAAGAGAATCATCCTAGCTCATAGCTAAGAACAAACCCATAACTCACAAATCCTTCTCTTTTTCCATCCGATTCTTGTTTCCAACAAGAAAAGAGAGCAAGGGAGGAAGCTTACCACTTTTTGGAGTCCACCCATGGTGAATTTCAGCCAAGAAAATGAAGAACCCAAAGCTTGAAGAAAATGGAGGCTATGGCGGCAACGAGTCGGAGAAATGAACGAAGCAGAAGGAGAAATGAAATGAAAATAGCTCCTGTACGCTTTCCACAATCCTTTAAAACTCTTTCCTTTCCATCTCTAATATGGGCATGACAAGTGTCCTCTTTCCTTTCCATCTTTAATATGGCCATGACAAGTGTCCTTTCCCCTTTGGTCAACACTTAAGAGTCAACCTTATCCACCAGAAATCTGAAATTGGCTAAGTCATGCCTTCTTCGGGAGAAGGCCCATGCCTTCTACGGGAGAGGGCCTCCGGAAGAGGGCACCTGCCTTCTACGGAAGAGGGCACTTTCTACGGAAGAGGGCACTCGGCCACTCGCCTTCTACGCCTTTCTACGGAGGGCACTCGAGGGCACTCGCCTTCTACGGAAGAGGGCACTCGCCTTCTACGGGAGAGGGCACTCGCCTTCTACGGAAGAGGGCACTCGCCTTCTACGGAAGAGGGCACTCGCCTTCTACGGAAGAGGGCCTATGCCTTCTACGGAAGAGGGCCTATGCCTTCTACGCCTCCCGCCTTCTACGGAAGAGGGCCTATGCCTTCTACGGAAGAGGGCCTATGCCTTCTACGGAAGATGGCAGATTCTACGGAAGAGGGCACATTCTACGCCTTCTACGGGAGAGGGCACATGCCTTCACAAATAACGTCCCGCCCCAAAAATATTTTATAGCGTAAAAAGCTCCGGACGTTCCCACGATTCCAAAACCGCAAACGGTTTTCCAAACCGAGGTCTCGAGAACGCTACCGAACCCGTTGACGTCCCGAGGCGACCCCGACAACCCCCCGGCGCCAGAAAAATATTTTCGGCGGAAACGTCCGGGGGACCCACACGACCTCAAATACGGAAGGGTTCGCCAAAATGATACTCGGATAGGGCTCGGGAGCCGCTTGAACGCCGAAAAACGTGACCCGCAGGCCAAAACCGGAGCCCCGGGTCACCCGGTCGCAACCCGCTCGGGGTGACCGTAACATTCTCCCCCCCTTAGAACTCTTGGTCCTCCAAGAGTAGCCTGAACCAACCAGACAGGTGTCGCTACCAACAAGAAAATATAACCATTCCTCTAACCCAGAACAATCGGACCACGGTGCTGGTGCGGCGGGAGTGGTAGTTTAGACTACCATACAGAGCCTCACGGCGTCCCACCCTCCGGGTGCATCTTATTGCACCCCGAGACAGTTGCCGGTATTTCTACCAGACAACCCCAGACAGTACCGAACCTAAATCTAACCGATCCACAACAGGCTATCCTGGAAGGTACCACATAAAACAGAAACAGTTGGGGGGGGGGAAACCAACCTACCAACTTACTCTGGAAACTCATGAGAACCGATAAGATTCGGGGTAACTTGCCCCGCCTACCAAATCTTACTGTCCCTCTGAACGGTGCTACCTCCAGTCAAATTCTATCACCAAACTCAGATTCAAGAGCCCTACGGCGGCGGTTCGTATAAGCAGTGGTGTAGTCGTTCGCGGTTTTAATCCGCGCCTGTAACAATCTGATCTTTGCCGTAGACTCCTCAAAAAGCTCGGGTCCCAGCTCAACCTTATCAGACGCATCTGTCCAACAATGTGGTGTCATACACCTCCTCCCGTACAACGCCTCATAAGGTGCTATGTCAAATGTAGTCTGAAAGCAATTGTTGTACGAGAACTCTATCAAAGTAATTGCTGGTCCCAAACTCCTCCAAAATCCAAAGTACAGATTCACAAAGATATCCTCCAAGATCGTAATCACCGGCTCCGACTCACCGTCCGTCTGGGTGATAAGTCTGTACTCGGATGGAGTCGCGTGCCCAGTGCTTATGAAAAGCACTCCAGAACCGTGCTGTAAAATGCAGATCACGGTCAGATACAATGGAGTCTGGTACTCCATGTAAACGCGTACAATCTCCCCGATGTAAAGCCGGGCAAGCTTCTCCAGAGGGTCTATGACCCGAATAAGCGAAAAGTGTGCGCACTTTGTCACCAATCCACAAAAACCCAGATAGCATCATGATGAGACCGTGTCGGGCAAAGCGGTCGAAAGTCCATCGTAACATTACCCCACTTCCAGACTGGAATGGGCAAAGTCTGCAGTGTCCCTGCCGGTTTCCGATGCTCAAACTGCTCGAGTGTGCCTCCTCGAAAATCTCATTCCAGAACTCCTGATCTTCCGGTACATAAAGGCGATCTCAGAAGTATAGCAATCCCTGCCTATACCGAAACGTCGGTAACAAATAAACCCTTATCTTTCCCAGATAACTTCTTCAACACCAGATCTCTACCTTGCGCTTCGCGCATCCTGACAAGCCACTCAGAATGTATGGTAAGTGTATACCCCTGAGCACACTCCCAGAGCTGCCACCTGTGCCAAAGGCAAGTCGAATCTCTCTCCTCGGATCAGTCACCAACATCTCCTCCCTTGACCAACCCGGTATACTTCCTGCTCAATGCATCGGCAACCGTGTTGCCCTTGCCAGAGATGTACTCGATACTACAATCGTAGTCCTTAATGTATTCGAGCCATCTGCGCTGCCTCATGTTAAGCTCCTTCTCCATTAATAGATATTTCAGACTCTTATGGTCAGTAAGAATCTGAAATTTATTACCAAACAGATATTGCTTCCAATGTTTCAGTGCATAAATCACTACAGTCAACTCCAGATCATATGTCGGTTAATTCAGCTCATGCGGTCGCAGCTGCCTCGACCCATAAGCTACCACAAAACGCTCCTGCACCAACACACATCCCAAACCAGACGTAGAAGCATCCGTATAATTCACATACGGTAAGATCGGATCTGAAAGAGTCAGAATCGGAGCGTTAGTCAACCGCCGCTTCAACTCCTGAAAATTCTGCTCACACCTGTCAGACCAGATATACGGTTGACCCTTCTTGGTCAACTGCGTAAGCGGAGATGCCAGGATAGAACACCCTGGTACAAACCTCTGATAAAATCCTACTAACCCCAGGAAGCTCCTAATCTCCCGTACCGTGGTAGGTTGTTTCCAATCCCAAATTGCCCTCACCTTCTCTGGATTCACAGACAGACCATGCTCAGAAATAATGTGTCCCAGAAAAGTGACTTCCCGAATTCAGAACTCACACTTTGAGAATTTAGCATAAAGCTGATGTTCCCAAGGTATCTGCAGAACTACCCTCAGATGATCCCGATGCGAATCCTCATCCCGAGAATATATCAGAATATCATCCATAAAACCACCAGAAATGAGTCCAAGTACGGTCGGAACACCCGATGCATCAGATCCATGAATGCCGCTGGAGCATTGGTCAGCCCAAATGGCATGACCGTAACCTCTAAGTGTCCAAATCGGGTACGGAAAGCAGTCTTAGGTATGTCCTCTTCCTTCACTCTAAGCTGAAAATACCCAGATCAGAGATCAATCTTTGAGAAAACCCTCAAACCCCGAAGTTGATCAAAAAGATCGTCAATCCTCGGTAACGGATACTTATTCTTCACAGTAAGAGTATTCCACCGCCTGGAATCAAAACAAAGTCAGAGTGTCCCATCTTTCTTCTTAACAAACAGAACTGGAGCACCCCACGCCGAAGTGCTCGGTCGGATGAAACTCTTTTCTTGTAATTCCTCCAGCTTGCTTCTTCTACTCCTGCATCTGAAATAGGCATCCGATAAGGAGGAATAGATATCGGAGCAGTACCCGACTGCAGGTGGATGTCAAACACAATTCCCCGCTCTTATGGTAATCCGGGCAACTCCTCCGGAAATACCTGCGGAAAATCTCGAACCAACGGTAAACCATCCAACTTCAACCTAATACCAGCTTCATTCAGATCATAGCATTCCCCTACACCAACTATCGACAGCTGATCCAGAATCTGTAGCTCCTTACTGTGCTGTGCGATAGTCAAACCAGTCGGAGTCGTGAGAGGTAGTACCTCTCCAGAAACCATAATGGTACGGGTTGCACAATCAACGTGCACAGAGTTCTTGGATAGCCAGTCCATCCCAAGAATAACATCATAGTCCGGCATGTCTAATACCAACAAATCCAATACTATCAGATGTCCGCCCACAAACATCGTACAATCCCGAACCATCTCATTGGAAAACAGAAACTGACTCCCAGCAGTTTTTTTTTTTTTTTACTAAAAACATTTGAGACAAAGTACTAACAGACAGATGCAGAGATGTAACACCTTTCTGTGTTACAATGGAAACAGATGCTCCCGTATCAAATAATGCATGAACCGACACCTCATTCAGAAATAAAGTACCCTGCCTTACAGTCAGAGGGCAATCCCGTACCCAGTGAGTGTCAGACCCGCAACGTAAACATCGGCCCTCCTGCCAGTAACCAATTCAACCGGGGTGATACCTACTACAAACCGGACAAGATCATGCCGGTAGTACTCCCTCTCTACCTCTATTAAACTGCCCAGACCTGTTCGGCCGTCCAGAAATCTGCCGGGGTCCCTGCTGTATGGAACCCCTCCGTACTCCCCTGACCTCATTGCAAGGTGAGACGACTCTCAACCTCCTCTTGCTCGAGGAGTTGAGCCCAATAACCGCTTCCCGAAACAAAGTAATGTCTAAAGGTCTCAAAGCCCACCTGAACTCGGGGCGCAGTCGGCGAATAAACCTCTTGGCCTTCTATTCTTCCATTCCATAGTACTACGGTACGTAGTAAACCAGCCGATCAAACTCTCACTCATACTCTCCGACAGTCCTGTCTCCCCGATGAAGCTCACCAAACTGTGCCTGACTCAGATTCCTGGCTACATCCCCACTGCACTGCTAGTGGAAAATGTAGCCTCCCCCAGGAGTTTATCAACTCCTGCAGACCAAATCTCTACTACTTCTGGCCCTTCTCGGTCATTGAACCTCGGGGGGGTTTCAAACCCTGAAACCTCTCTAGAAGTCTGACCTCGTCAGACTGGTGCCTCAGATCCCCCCCGTCGTTGATGGGACCGACGAGAAGTCTAGGTGTCGTAGTGACCATCCTCCTCGGAGTCACTCACTTACCAATCCCAAAGCTGTGGCGAGCAGTGGCTTAAGTCTCGCTATCACCACCTAATCAAAATGCCCTTACTGTGGCATAATCAGATCTTCCCCGCCTCTGCCGCCCTGAACCAGGCTAGGCTGGCGGGTAATACCAAATCGAGAGGGGTCCCTACGACCGCTAAACCTAGGGGCGGTGAGTGTGGTTGCTCGGACTCGGGTTACGCTGAACCCGTATCCTATTCCACGGAGGTGTGGGATCCCGATCCCGCCCCTCCGGTACCAAATCACGCTATTCGCGTGTAGTACACATTTCCTCAAACCAAGTCCAACCAGAAAAACAACTTATCCCAAACCAAATTTCCAAACCATACACCAACTCAACCCATAACCAACAGTTCAAACCCTATCTCTCGGAGGCATGGGATTACAATCCCCTCCCTCCGGTCACAAAACACACTGTCTACGCGTGTTAATCCAACCTGAGACATTCCAGACCAAACAGAGTCCAGACAACTCGGTCACTCCTAATCCCTACAGAAGCTAGCAGCAGTTTTCTAAGGCTCTGTAGTGCAATGCAGTACTTGACACAGAAGTTACTTCTCAGAATGATAAAATCATGCATTTCACAGAATCACAGAAGCAGTTCATGCTTATTTCACCAAATCTTTTCCTAACACACAATTTTACGTACCTGAAACTTTTCCACAATCCCTCGATCGTAATAATCTTACCAGAATCCAGAAATCCCAAGTTCCGAAATCTGTAACTATCAGGATAACTTGAAGGATCGACTTTGTTCCACAATTTTATTTTGAAGTGGTTCGAGTAAGGAGGTGGCCAATCTCCGTACCAAACCATTCTAAAATAAAATGTACAACAATAGTTGTCACTTCAAGTCACCACTGACGACCAATATGGTCACTTACCTGCTCTGATACCAACTTGTCACCGCACGCCACCCGAGCCCGGTTGCGGAGGCGGGGGCGCCGGGACGTCGGAAGCGGAAGCTGGAAAATACAAGATGGCAGGTCCATTGAGACCCGCCGCGCGTAGCGGACCCAAAGAGCGAAATGAAAGTCGAAGCAACCTAACAAAAATTTCATACATATAACTAAAATAAAATCAAAACATACAATTCATGCATCAGCAACAGAGTAAGCCTCGCCCTCCGTGGACGAGTGCTTACGCACCAAAACATATATACATACAGAGTTCTCAGAACCTAAGGTGCCTAGCAAGCGCCAAGCGCTCAGAACATGCAACAGAACGGAATATATACAAACATATACAATCATCACAACAATAAAACAGAAAGTATGCACATGCAGCTACAGAGCCGACCCTAGGCCTAAACGTTAAAATACCTCGCGGGATTCAGACCAAGTAGACAAAATCCCAGCCCGCAAGGTACTTCTGCTGCTCAACACAACCAAGGCAGAAGCCTCGCGGAAACCTACCCCGCTGGCTGCTTACCAGACCTACCTGAAATCCAAAAACAGAACCCAAAGAAGGGTGAGTCCTAAAAGGACCCCGTAAGGGATTTGGGGTAAGATAAGTATATGCAACCCTGCAAAACAGAAAGATAGCAATATACGCAACAGAATACAGAATAACATACACGTACCAGAAACAAATCGGAATCCCGAAGGATGTGCGATTCCAAATCGCCATAAACCTTATAACAAATCGGAACGACAGCCTCCCACTAAGGGGAGTCGAAGCGAAGCTATTACGAAGCATGGTGCACCAGTGGGTAGCGAACCCACAACCTGTCGTAGGGTTAATGCACAAAGTATGCCACAAGGCATACACCTACATTCGTAGGGTTAACAGACAGTGTATGCTACAAGGCATACACCTACAGATCACAGAACTTTCCTTAAAGCAGATATTTCCGAAATACCTGCATAACCGAAGTGCTACAATACATACACCTACAGACTACAGAATATGCTCTAGGCATATAATACTGAAATACCTGCAGAACAGAAAATGAAACTAAACATACACCTATCTTACCAAAAATAGCAGAGCCAAACCCTTACCTCACAATTCCAGAGTATTTGACCGATTCTGGACGACTTCCACACCACGACCCGAAACTCAGAAACCTCTCTTTTTCTAACTTCCGGACCTCAGAATCTGTCAATTCAAGTTAAATTAGCAACCTTACCAACCATACTACCAAACTACACCCCCGACCCCAAAACCGAAAATCTGGCAGAATTTCCGTAAAATTCCAGATTTCCACAGAAACTTCAGAATTCAGGACCAACGTAGACAATGCAAGCTTATACATTGTCAAACATAACCCAATAAGCAGAATTGATCAAATCCAACCTTAAAACCCTTAATTACCCAACATTTTCCGATAATCCCGCTTAAATGCAACTTTTCCATTTCTTAACCGAATTCAACGTTTCAAACTTCAAACCACTCCTAAATTCAACCCCAATACCATCTTAGCATCCAATCCAACCAAAATCAAACCCCAACATGGAAAAAGAATTATCCAAAAATTCGGCTTCTTTGCCAATTTTTATCCAACTTCCAAATCAATCCATTCAAACTTCCAATTAATCATACTAATCACCAATTTCACTTATAAACCAAGAATGCTATCCAATTGCATCCAAAACAACAAAATCCAACAATGAACATCATCTCATAAATTCGGCCAAATGGGGGTTTCCAACCCAACATATTTTCCATCAAATTGAATCCATACATAAGCTTAGAATCATGCTAGGATTAACATACTTGAAGCATGAATCAAGGAGACAAACACACATCAACATAGAATTTTCCAACAAATTCGGCAATTTGGGGATTTTTACCCAAGGTGTGTTTTCCAAAATCCAACACTTGATTATCACTCCCATACAACCCAAGAACAACATACTAAAAGATGGGAGGAAGAGAATCATCCTAGCTCATAGCTAAGAACAAACCCATAACTCACAAATCCTTCTCTTTTTCCATCCGATTCTTGTTTCCAACAAGAAAAGAGAGCAAGGGAGGAAGCTTACCACTTTTTGGAGTCCACCCATGGTGAATTTCAGCCAAGAAAATGAAGAACCCAAAGCTTGAAGAAAATGGAGGCTATGGCGGCAACGAGTCGGAGAAATGAACGAAGCGAAGGAGAAATGAAATGAAAATAGCTCTGTACGCTTTCCACAATCCTTTAAAACTCCTTCCTTTCCATCTCTAATATGGGCATGACAAGTGTCCTCTTTCCTTTCCATCTTTAATATGGCCATGACAAGTGTCCTTTCCCCTTTGGTCAACACTTAAGAGTCAACCTTATCCACCAGAAATCTGAAATTGGCTAAGTCATGCCTTCTTCGGGAGAAGGCCCATGCCTTCTACGGGAGAGGGCCTCCTGCCTTCTACGGGAGAGGCCACCTGCCTTCTACGGAAGAGGGCACTCTGCCTTCTACGGGAGAGGGCACCTGCCTTCTACAGGAGAGGGCACTCTGCCTTCTACGGAAGAGGGCACTCTGCCTTCTACGGAAGAGGGCCTATGCCTTCTACGGAAGAGGGCCTATGCCTTCTACGGAAGAGGGCGCCTCTACGGAAGAGGGCGCCTTCTACGGAAGAGGGCACTGCCTTCTACGGGAGAGGGCACTCTGCCTTCTACGGGAGAGGGCACCTGCCTTCTACGGAAGAGAGGGCAGATGGCACCGCCTTCTACGGGAGAGGGCACACGGGAGAGGGCACATGCCTTCTACGGAAGAGGGCACATGCCTTCACGGCGAACGTCCCGCCCCAAAAATATTTTATAGCGTAAAAAGCTCCGGGACGTTCCCACGATTCCAAAACCGCAAACGGTTTTCCAAACCGAGGTCTCGAGAACGCTACCGAACCCGCTGACGTCCCCGAGACGACCCCGACAACCCCTCGGCGCCAGAAAAATATTTTCGGCGGAAACGTCCGAGGGACCCACACGACCTCAAATACGGAAGGGTTCGCCAAAATGATACTCGGATAGGGCTCGGGAGCCGCCTGAACGCCGAAAAACGTGACCCGCAGGCCAAAACCGGAGCCCCGGGTCACCCGGTCGCAACCCGCTCGGGGTGACCGTAACATCAATGGCTTGTCCTCGATGTCCCCTCTGCGTACAATGCTATCATCGGGAGAGAAACCCAGGTAGCTATTCACATGAGGACTGACGTGAAGTACCTGACCATCACGTTCGCCACGGATGAGGGAGACGCCTCGATCTACGTAAGCCAAAGAGAGGCCAAGGACGTCATGGCAATAGCTCAGAAGGATCCTACTCCGAACTGCTCGAAGGAAGATAAGGGGAAAACGGAGACCGAAGACATTGTCTTGGAAGGAGATAGGACAACGAGAATTACGAAAGACTTGCCCGAGGGCAGTAAAGAAAATCTTGTAAACTTGCTTGAATGAATAAAGACTTGTTCGCCTACTCTCGAGTGACATGCCCGGATCGACCGAAAGTAATACAAAGACAGCCTGCACATCAATCCGAATTCAAGACCCATAAGGCAGAAGAAAAGAAATAACGCTCCATTCAAGAGGGCCTTCATCAATGAGCAAATTTCGAAACTCCTCGACGCGGGGGTTATATGGGAAGTATCATATCCCGAATGGTTAAGCAATCCCGTGGTAGCAACCCGAGAGGATAGCGACAAGTTGCGCATGTGCATCGATTTCACTAATGTGAATGATGCTTGCCCGAAGGATTCATACCCAACCCCTCCGATCGATAGGCTTGTGGATTCCACGGCCGGACACGCGAGGCTCTCTTTCCTTGATGCTTACAGCGGGTATCATCAGATAAGAATGAACCCGGCAGACGAAGAGAAGACGTCCTTCATAAGCGACGCCGGGACACACTGTTATACGAGAATGCCCTTCGGACTGAAGAACGCCGGAGCAACTTACCAAAGATTGATGGACAAGGTATTCTCCGAACAGATAGGGAGAATTCTCGAGGTTTATGTTGACGATATCATCATCAAAAGCAAGGAGGAAGAAAATCTAATCCGCGATATTGAAGAAGTGTTCGGGCAGATCCGAAAGTATGGAATACGATTGAACCCGGATAAGTGCGTTTTCGGAGTAACGTCCGGGAAATTCCTCGGTTTTATGGTGTCCGAGCGCGGCATCGATAAAAGACGTGCAGAGACTCCTCGGTAAGATCACGGCCCTCAGCCGTTTCATATCTCGATATGGAGACAAGTGCCGTCCCTTCTTCAAACTCTTGATCAAAGAAGGTGCCGAGCCCGGTAGAATTGGGGTACGAAAAGGTGAGAAGAAATCTAAGGACGAGAACGCAAGGGAACGAGCTAGGTTCAGTTGGAATCCCGAATGTCAGAAAGCCTGGGAGGAAATCAGAGCCTACCTCTTGGAAATGCCTACGCTACGGCAACCGACCGAGGACAGACCCCTCATTGTATACTTGGCAGTAGGAGAAAAGGCCGTTAGTTCGGTACTTGTTCAAGAAGATGACCAAGGAAAGCAGTGGCCGGTCTACTATGTAAGCAAATCATTGCACGGGGCCGAGCTCAACTATCCGATGATCCAAAAAGCGGTGTACGCTCGGGGTGACCGTAACATTCTCCCCCCCTTAGAACTCTTGGTCCTCCAAGAGTAGCCTGAACCAACCAAACAGGTGTCGCTACCAACCAGAAAATATAAACATTCCTCTAACCCAGAACAATCGGACCACCGTACTGGTGCGGCGGGAGTGGTAGTTTAGACTACCATACAGAGCCTCACGGCGTCCCACCCTCCGGGTGCATCTTATTGCACCCCGAGTCAGTTGCCGGTATTTCTACCAGACAACCCCAGACAGTACCGAACCTAAATCTAACCGACCCACAACAGGCTATCCTGGAAGATACCACATAAAATGAAGCTTGATTGGGGGGTAAAGCCAACCTAACAACTTACTCTGAAAACTCATAATAACCGATACAACTCGGGGTAACTCACACCCCGCCTATCACATCTTACTGTTTCTCTGAACGGTGCTACCTCCAGTCAAATTCTATTACCAAACTCAGATTCAAGAGCCCTACGGCGGCGGTTCGTATAAACAGTGGTGCAGTCGTTCGCGGTTTTAATCCGCGCCTATAACAATCTGATCTTTGCCGCAGACTCCTCAAAAAGCTCGGGTCCCAGCTTAACCCCATCAGACGCATCTGTCCAACAGTATGGTGTCATACACCTCCCGTACAACACCTCATATGGTGTCATGTCAAACGTAGTCTGAAAACAATTGTTGTATGAGAACTCTATCAAAGTAACTGCTGGTCTCAATCTCCTCCAAAATCCAAAGTACAGATTCGCAACATATCTTCCAATATCTGAATCACCCGCTCCGACTACCCATCCGTCTGTGGGTGATAAGCTGCACACAGATGGAGTCGCGTGCCCAGCGCTTCATGAAAAGCAATCCAGAACCGTGCTGTAAAACGCGGATCACGGTCAGATTCAATGGAGTCTGGTGCTCCATGTAAATATACAATCTTCCTGATGTAAAGCCGGCAAGCTTCTCCAGAGGGTCTATGACCCGAATAAGCAGAAAGTGTGTGCACTTTATCAGCCGATCCACAAAAACCCAGATAACATCATGGCGAGACCGTGTCAGGGGCAGTGCAGTCAGAAAGTCCATAGTAACATTACCCCATTTCCAGACTGGAATGGGCAAAGTCTGCAGTGTCCCTGCCGGTTCCTGATGCTCAAACTGCTCGAGTGTGCCTCCTCGAAAATCTCATTCCAGAACTCCTGATCCTCAGGTACATAAAGGCGATCTCAGAAGTATAGCAATCCCTGCTTATACTGAAACGTCGGTAACAAATAAACCATTATCTTCCCCAGATAACTTCTTCAATACCAGATCTCTACCTTGCGCTTCGCGCATCCAATCAAGCCACTCAGAATGTATGGTAAGTGTATACCCCGAAGTACGCTCCCAGAGCTGCCACCTGTACCAAAGGCAAGTCGAATCTCTCTCCTCAGATCAGTCCCCAACATTTCCTCCCTTAATTAAGCCGGTATACTTCCTGCTCAGAGCATCGGCAATCGTGTTGCCCTTGCCAGAGATGTACTCGATACTACAATCATGGTCCTTAATGTATTCGAGCCATCTGCAACACCTCAAACTAAGCTCCTTTTGCGTAACAGATATTTCAGACTCTTATGGTCGGTAAGAATCTGAAATTTACTACCAAGCAGATATTGCTTCCAATGTTTCAACGCATAAATTACTATAGCTAACTCCAGAGCATGTGCCAATCAGTTCAGCTCATGCGGTCGCAGCTGCCTCGACCCATAAGCTACCACAAAACGCTCCTGCACCAACACACATCCCGAACCAGATGTGGAAGCATCCGTATAAACCACACACGGTAAGATCGGATCTGAAAGAGTCAGAATCGGAGCGTTAGTCAACTACCGCCTCAATTTCTGAAAATTCTGCTCACACTTATCAGACCAGATATACAGTTGACCCTTCTTAGTCAACTGCATAAGCGGAGATGCCAGGATAGAACACCCTGGTACAAACCTCTGATAAAATCCTGCTAACCCCAGGAAGCTCCTGAACTCCCGTACCGTGGTAGGTTGTTTCAAATCCCGAACTGCCCTCACCTTCTCTGGGTCCCCAGACAGACCATGCTCAGAAATAATGTGTCCCAGAAAAGTGACTTCCCGAATCCAGAACTCACACTTTGAGAATTTAGCATAAAGCTGATGTTCCCAAAGTGTCTGCAGAACTATCCTCAGATGCTCCCGATGCGAGTTCTCATCCCGAGAATATATCAGATTATCATCAATACAACCACCAGAAATGAGTCCAAGTACGGTCGGAACACCCGATGCATCAGATCCATGAATGCCGCTGTAGCATTGGTCAGCCCGAATGGCATGACCGTAAACTCAAAGTGTCCGAATCGGGTGCGGAAAGCAGTCTTAGGTATGTCCTCTTCCTTCACCCTAAGCTGAAAATACCCAGATCAGAGATCAATCTTTGAGAAAACCCTCAAACCCCGAAGTTGATCAAAAAGATTGTTAATCCTCGGTAACGGATACTTATTCTTCCCAACAAGAGCATTCAACCGTCTGTAATCAATACCAAGTCAGAGTGTCCCATCATTCTTCTTAACAAACAAAACCAGAGCACCCCACGCTGAAGTGCTCGGTCGGACGAAACTCTTTTGCTGTAATTCCTCCAGTTGCTTCTTCTACTCCTGCATCTCAGAAATAGGCATCCGATAAGGAGGAATAGATATCGGAGCAGTACCCGACTGCAGGTGGATGTCAAACACAATTTCCCGCTCTTATGGTAATCCGGCAACTCCTCCGGAAATACCTGCGGAAAATCTCGAACCAACGGTAAACCATCCAACTTCAACCTAATACCAGCTTCATTCAGATCATAGCATTCCCCTACACCAACTATCGACAGCTGATCCTGAATCTGTAGCTCCTTACTGTGCTGTGCGATAGTCAAACCAAGAGTCGTGGGAGGTAGTACCTCTCCAGAAACCATAATAGTACAGGTTGCACAATCAACGTGCACAGAGTTCTTGGATGGCCAGTCCATTCCAAGAATAACATCATAGTCCGGCGTGTCTAAAACCAACAGATCCGATACTATCATGTCCGCCTACATATATCGTACAACCCCGAACCATCCCATTGGAAAACAGAAACTGACTTCCTGCAGTTTTTACTAAATGCGTTTGAGGCAAGGTACTAACAGACAGATATCTAAATGTAACACATTTCGGTGTTACAATGGGAACAAATGCTCTGTATCAAATAACGCATGAACCGGTATCTCGTTCGGAAATATAGTACCTTACGTAACTTCCTGTGACCCTCGCCCTACAATAAGAGGGCAATCCCGCACTCAAAGAGTGTCGGACCTGCAACGTAAACATCGCCCTCCCGCCGATAACAAATTCAACCGGAATGATACCTACCGCAAATCGGATAAGATCGTGCCGGTGGTGCTCCCCCGCTGCCTCTACCACACTTTGCCTGCACTGTTCGGCCATCCAGAAA
This sequence comes from Stellera chamaejasme, assembly GCA_024586325.1. Taxonomy (NCBI): domain Eukaryota; kingdom Viridiplantae; phylum Streptophyta; class Magnoliopsida; order Malvales; family Thymelaeaceae; genus Stellera; species Stellera chamaejasme. The sequence continues at coordinate 21,768,400 of CM044984.1, read as the reverse complement.
TCTGCCGGGGTCCTTGCTGTATGGAACCCCTCCGTACTCCCCTGACTTCATTGCAAGGTGAGACGACTCTCAACCTCCTCTTGCTCGAGGAGTTGAGCCCAACAACCGCTTCCCGAAACAAAGTAATGTCTAAAGGTCTCAAAACCGACCTGAACTCGGGTGCGATCAACGAATAAACCTCTTAGCCTTCTATTCTTCCATTCCATAGTACTACGGTACGTAGCAAACCAACCGATCAAACTCTCACTCATACTCTCCGACTGTCTGTCCCCTCGATGAAACTCATCAACTATGCACGACACATTGGCTACATCCCCACCGCACCGCTAGTGGAAAATGTAGCCTCCCCAGAGTTTATCAACTCCTGCAGACCAAATCTCTACTACCCTGCACCCTTCTCGGACATTGAACCTCGGGGGGGTTCAAACTCTAAAACCTCTCAAAGAGTCTGACCTCGCCAGACTGGTGCCCCAGATCTCCTCGTCGTTAATAGGACCGATGAGAAGTCTAGGTGTCGCAGTGACCACCCTTGTCAGAGTCACTCACTTACCGATCCCAAACTATGGCGAGCAGTGGCTTAAGTCTCGCTATCACCACCTAATCAAAATGCCCTTACCGTGGCATAACAGATCTTCCCCTGCCTACTGCCGCCTCCGAACCTGCTGTGCTGGCAGTAAAGTACCCAGCACAGCTGTACCTGGTCCAACACCAATACCAAACAGAAAGGGTTCCTGTGACTACTAGAACCCCGGGGGTGATGATTGTGATTGTTCAACCCCTGAGTTACGCTGAACCCGTATCCCATTCTTCGGAGGTGTGGGATTCCAGTCCCGCCCCTCCGATGCCAAAACACGCTATTCGCGTGTAGTAAACATTCCCTTAAACCAAGTCCAACCAAAGCCAACTTATCCCATATCCAAAAGTCCAAATCAACTAACTCTTCCCCATCTATCCAAAAGCCAGCAGCAGTATTCTAAGGCTCTGTAGTGTAATGCAATGCATGATGCAGAAATCATTTTAGGACCAGACAACCAAATATCAAATCCTCAAACACAGAATCAGTTCATGTTCATATCAGAATCACACCATATACCAAACAATGAATTAAAGTACCGGATCATACCGAAGTCCAACTTCTAAACCTTCAAAATGCTTCAAAGAACCGCCCGCTGCTCCACACCCATTCCAAGGTGGTTCAAATAAGGAGGTGTCCAGTCTCCGTACATAACCGCCCAGAATGAAACGTAGAACCAGTGGCTCGCATTTCGAAGTCATCTTCCACAGTTACTTACCCACGAACAGTCTTAACTTACTCCAAGGGTCCACCCTCGGACTTGTATACTTGCCTTTCACATTCCATACCCAAAACCAAACATACTTTACCTTTTGGGTCATTCCGACCTGACCTGCTCTGATACCAACTTGTCACAGCCACCCCGCCCGGTTGCGGAGGCGGAGCCGGCCGCGACGTCGGAAACAGGAATTACGGCGGAAAACGCGGCAGCGGAGCATCGAGCTCAAATACAGAATAAACGAGTATCGACTAGCAACCTACAGAACCCATACATGGCAAGTATACAAGATAACTCGACAAAATACCAACCAAGCAGTTCATGGTATACCAAACGTTGCTCATCGCAACAACCACAGAAACACTGAATTCATATCATAACAAATCCAATATAGGCAAGTCGGGGCTCCGCCCTCGACTCGAAGGCATCAAAGGCGAATATATTTCCGATCATATGGCATATACAAATTCATGATCGACCTACATGCATGCGGCTACAGCTACTGAGCCATTAAACAAAATCCTATATATATATACCTAAGTGCGGAATCGAAGCCTCTCGCTCAAGAATTCCCGCACGTGGTACTCTTCTTTCTGAGAACCCAAAATGTCGGGAAGCACCGCGGATCTCTATTCCGCCGGTTGCTTGTCGATCGCTGAAAGATGGTAAACAAATAAAAGGGTGAGTCCTCGAAAGGACCCGAAGGGCTTAAGGTAAAGTGCGGTTTGCCCACAGGGGCAACAATCAACTCGCAAAACAGATTATCACAAAGCATATGCATGTACATATGAACATAAAGCATAACGTAAATCAGAATCCAACATATGCGGTCCAACCGCCGAGCGACCATAACGATAGCCCTCGGCAGAGGTCGAATATACTGGTCGAGCAGAGCAGATAGCACGGTACCGGCCGGGGTCGCGATCCCCAAACTGTCGTAGGGTCACAGAAGTATATCGACACCCCAAGTGCGGATATACACAGAATGTCGGCACCCTCCAGTGCGGACACAGATCAGAAGTATCGGCACTCCCGGTGCGGATACACAGAACAGAATTAAGGAGCACCCGTGGCCTCTACGACCATTCGGGTCTCGTCACAGAACAGAACATATAATAATAAGAATACATAAACATAAACAGAAGTAACATTACCTGATAAACATATACAGAACAGAATAGGAACCCGGGCCTCTAAGGTCATCCGGGCCTTGAAACGGAACAAACATACATTTTACCAATTAAGCCCTTACCTCAGAAACGCTGCCCCGCAGCCCAACACTCGGAAGATCCCGACTCCCGACCCGAAATGCACAACTTGGCTCCTACGGGTCCGCGCTACTCCACCAACGCAGAATCAAGCTGTACAACCATAGTTGGATCCCAAACAAACCCCAGAAAACAATTTCCGCACAAACCCGCACTTTCCCGGAAAATTCCACAGAAAGCTCGGTTTTTCGAACCGAGCTAGAACCTTGTTATTCCAACTCCCACAAACGTATTCCAACCCTTAAACCCGCATTCCAGACACTTTTCCCGGTAAACTCGTATAAAACTAACTTTCTCATTTCTAACCCGAAAATGGTATTTCAAACACCATAACGCACCTACTTCCACCCACATTACCAATTTAGCATCCAATTCAATCAACACACACCACCAACATAGAAAAAGAATCACTTCAACAATTTGATCCTTAACCAATTTTTCACCACATTTCCAAATCAAACCATACAAGCTTCTAATTAATCACACTAATCACCAATTCCATTTCTTAACCAACATTACTAACCAATTGCATCAACATCAACAAAACCCCTTTCCTATACAATTCGGCCAAAAGGAGAACTTCTCACCCAACTTCCATTTCAATCCAAACAAAGTTCCATTAGCACTCTTTAATCACCAATTGCAATTATTAAGCAAGATCATTAACCAATTTCACCTAAACAACCAAGGCCTCTTCACTTAACAATTCGGCCAAAGAGGGGTGTTTAACCCAACTTGTTTTCCATCAAATTGAATCCACACATGAGCTTAGAATCATGCTAGGAACAACATATCTTAAGCATGAATCAAGAACACAAACATACACAATTTTGGAAAATACCCAATAATTTCGGCATCTCTAGGTTTTAGCATCCAAGGAGTTTTCCCAAAATCTAACCATAGATTCTTACTCCTCTCAAGCCCAAGAACAACATACTAAAATTTGGAAGCAAGAGAATCACTAAAATCCATCACCAAGAACAAACCCCAATTTGCAAAACCCTCTCTTTTTCTTACAAATTCTTGGTTCTAACTTGAAAAGAGGTGAGAGGAGAGAACTTACCACTTAAAGAATCCAATTTCTTGTTGATTTTAGCCAAGAATTGAAGAAGGAGAAGCTTGATGAACAGTAGCCATGGCTGCAACATTTCGGGAAGAAGAAGAGAAGGAAGAAGAAAGAAAAGAAAAGAAATGGGATTTTGATGAATTTTAATCAATTTCTAGCCTTTTATATTTTCATCCCTTTAACCCATACTTCTCTTCTTTTAATTAAAAATGGCCAAGTGTCCCTTCCTCCTTCCCAAAAATCTGCTGAATTAATCAGCTGCTGCAGCCCATACGTTCTATTATTAATTTTGCACCTATTTGCAAATTAACTCCCAATTTTTCCGAAAGTTCCAATTCGTTTTGCCCAAAAATAATTACGGATTCCAAAATTAACGAAACTTGGACACAACCCTCAGAATATTATAACATTCATAGAACATTTTTCAGAAGTTCATTTACCAGTCCAGAGTGTCCTACCGAGCTCGCTGAACCCGAACCAAAACCCGACGTGCGGCGTGTCAACCTTAACCGAAATTCCGTCACTCCAAAATTCTATAAAAATACTCATAAATTCCATCTTAAATTATAACACAACTTACCCAAAAGCCGTCAGAAAATTTCCATCCCGAGCCCCGGGATTCCCGACCCGAGCACCGGGAGTCGCCCGGAACCGAACGTCCCGCCCCAAATATTAAACTCCACAACCACCACCGGGACGTTTCCACGACTCCAAAACTACAAACGGCTTCTCAAACTGAGATCTCGAGAGCGCTACCGAGCCCGCTGTACGTCCCGAGGCGACCCCGACAACCCCCCGGCGCCAGAAAAATATTTTCGGCGGAAACGTCCGGGGGACCCACACGACCTCAAATACGGAAGGGTTCGCCAAAATGATACTCGGATAGGGCTCGGGAGCCGCCTGAACGCCGAAAAACGTGACCCGCAGGCCAAAACCGGAGCCCCGGGTCACCCGGTCGCAACCCGCTCGGGGTGACCGTAACACCCGGGGAATAAGATTATTCCCGAACTGAGCCAGCTTTTCATCCCGCAGCCGCCGCCTCTCTTCCTGGGCTTCCTTCCAGTCCGGACCTAATGTACAAAAATGAGATCGAACCACGTCATGCAGCGGGTCTTCACCAAACATTCGAGAAAGATTCCCGAATAGGTTCCAAAAGCACAGATTGCGTAACTTTACAAATTGATTACCTAACTGAAACTCGATAGGTTCGACCTCGGGGGCACTTTGCCCGGTCACCCTGGAAGCCGTGAACTTCCCCCTTGTCCTTCTGATTTGTTCGGGGGAGTTCCGCAGCATGTCATAAACGTCATCCCGAGTAGGATGACCTTCCATATGGACCGGGTAGCATGTCATAAACGTCATCCCGAGTAGGATGACCTTCCCGGCAGGTTTCTCAGCAGGCTGGCCCGCAGCCTCAGCATCTACCGAAGCAGCTCTCTTCCGTTTCTTCTCGGCTGCTGCGGGCCTCGAACTACCGGCTTTAGAGCTCGGTTTCTTCTCCTTCGCGTCCCGAAAGATGGCGCCAAGATCAAACTCGGGCTCCATTTCTGCAAAAAGGGGAAAAATTAGTTAATACCAAACGAATGCATCTATGAACAGAAGAACGATATAAACCTTTCTTGAAGTCCTCGAAGGACGTCTCGCCCCGAAGACGATGCACCAAGGCCAAGTCTCGGGTCGAAGGGGGAGACTCCCGGATGCCCAACTCCCCCAAGTCCCCCTGAATAATACCCAAGTGGGAAAGGACCCCTTGGGTAATCAGCCTCCAGTACAAAGGAAAGGGGAGGACTTCCTTCGGCCCATCCCCGCACCAAGGAGCAATGGTCCGGATTTTATTGTCGAACCGGTCATAATTCTCCTTGGCAGCAGCCCCCTTTAGCAATCGCCGAGGATTCTGTACATCCGGCAGCCCTCCTACCTTCTGCGCAGCTTGCAGGCCCCATGACGCATCAGGCTCCATGAAGAAAAATTCCCGATGCCATCCCTTGCGGCTGGTTGGCAAATTCCAAACGGTTGAATTTTACTGAGGAGGACCCCGGCGCGAAGAAGTAGAAACAGTTCCTCGGGATCACATTCACTTTATAGTCTTGGAGGAAAGTGGATATGGTTGGCTCTATCTCGAGCGAGCACGAGAGAATGAGATAGGCGTTTATGTGGCGGTAGGTATTCGGGCTGAATTGGTTAACGGCTAGCCCGTGGGATTCCACCAATTGCCGAACAAATGGGTGCGGGGAAGCGGAGCCCGCATGCAGCTTGATCCTTGAAGATCACCAACCAGCCTTTCCTGGCTCATCGCCCGGCATTCCGGAGAAGGAACCCGAGTACGAACCGTCATCGGGACAAAATGAGCGGACTGCCACTCTTTTATTAACTCCGGAGTTGCCTTACTCCGGTAGTTCTCGATCTCGGACCACCAACCTTGGGAATCTCGCCTTGGTCTCTAAAAGGCAACCTGAAGGACGAACAGTAGAAGAGGTGGGAAAAGTAGGGGCCATTCTCATGTACCTCGGGTAAATGGCCGGAGGAGACACGGGCGGCTCATTGGAAGAAGATTAAAAGACGGGCCGAGCGGCGGCGTCAACAACTCGACGGTGGAGTCGGTAGAATTGATGGACGGCGGACGAACCTTTGTAACCGTCCGAGACGGTGGTTTCTCCGAGGAAAAGGGGGAAGAAGTCTTCTGGATTAGATTCTTCAACAGTCCTCCACCTCTTGAAGATACTAACAGCCTCCTGAAGCGTGGGATTGTCCGTCGTGATTTTATTGTGAGGAGAGAAGAGTGAGAGATGCAAATGAAAGTGAGGTTCAAACTCACACTTATAGAAAAGATCGGGCAGATGAATCGCCAAACGGCATGTGATCTCCACCGTCGATTCAAAAATGACCGTTGGGAATGCCGAACGTGGCAGATCCTGAATGAGAAAACTTTAAAAACGATTCAGAAGCTCGAAAATGGTTCGAGACAAAAGGAGGACTCAACATCCTCAGTTTCCCGAACACAATAGTACGGGAAACGATTCAGAAGCTCGAACATGGTTCGAGACAAAAGGAGGACTCAACATCCTCAGTTTCCCGAACACAATAGTACGGGAAACGATTCAGAAGCTCGAACATGGTTCGAGACAAAAGGAGGACTCAACATCCTCAGTTTCCCGAACACGATAGTACGGGAAACGATTCAGAAGCTCGAACATTGTTCGAGCCAAAAGGAGGACCCAACATCCTCATTTTCCCGAACACTATAGTACGGGAAACGATTCAGAAGCCCGAACATTGTTCGAGACAAAAGGAGGACTCAACATCCTCAGTTTCCCGAACATGATAGTACGGGAAACGGTTCAGAAGCTCGAACATTGTTCGAGACAAAAGGAGGACCCAACATCCTCAGTTTCCCGAACACAATAAGTACGGGAAACGATTCAAAAGCCCGAACATTGTCAAAAGCCCGAACATTGTCCGAGAAAAGGGGAATCCACATCCTCATTTTTCCCGAATACAATGATAGGGGAGACTACTCGGAAGCCCGAACCATGTCCGAGAAAAGGAGAGTCCACATCTTCAGTTTCCCGAATACACTAGTACGGGAAATGACTCAGTTTCCCGAATAGACTAGTACGGGAAATGACTCAGTTACCCGAACACGCTAGTACGGGAAATGACTCAGTTACCCGAACACAAGAGGAGTCACATGCCCGAACAATGTTTCCAAAATGCACTCGCTTTCCCGAATGTAAGAGGAATCGAATGCCGAACAAAGAAAGTATCCCGAACCAAGCAGCTTCCCGAACATGACTGACAGACATTCTAAAATGGATCTTCAAGAAAAGAACTTTGGACTCCTTCTAGTCGGTCAAAAGGGCTTGGGGGGGGACTTGATGGCCGCCAGGCCCAAATACGCATAAAAGGCCTAACAAAAGGCCCACGCATAAGCCCGAAATAAGGGCCCCATTAAAAAACTAGTATATAACCCGAATAAAGATTGAGGACGTTCCCGAACTATACTTCCCGAAGTGCATATAGGACCTAAAATGTATAATCACCTTACATTGAGATATTACAATAATGCCACTAAGACATGGGACTATAAATACATTCACTATTCATACCTAAAGGGGTAACGTTTAACTACTCAACGCGACTCGTCAAATCACAACCTCAGAGGATCTCTCTATTCCTCGACTATCGCGCTCTAATACGCAGAGTCGACCAAATGGCTTCCGTCAACGTCGTGACACGCAAGTCAAACCGGGACGTGGCAATCACGCGCACCGATTTGCCACCACTAAGCCTCTTACATTTGTGCAATATGCTTATATATGCAAACACACCTTTTGGCCCTGCCAGCGCTGCGTAAAGGGCATCTACCACTGCCCCACGATGGGCTAGGGCCCATCCCTCGTATGGCGGGGGCACCTCAGGGTCCAGCACGAAGCCCGTGCTGATCCCAGCCCACCTCAAGGTTGTCTCATCAAGTTGGGTGGCTGAGAAGGGGAAGAGCTCATCACAGGCGCTCCTTGAATACACATCGTTCAACCATCCCAGCAGTTGGACGTATGCCTGCCACCGCAGTCCTTCGGAAGTCAGCTGCCTCCACGCGATGCTCTGCACGGGTCGCTGTGTCCTCGCCACGGGAAAGTTCCATGAACTGTCGCGGGACAGGAAGAAGAAAGACCCGTGCCAATTGTGGTAGGATTTGGCCGCAACAGTAAAGGAGATGGAATTGTTGCCCCCAACATTTATGGGGTGACGTAGAAAAACGCACTCCCACTCCGCAGTTCCAGCCGGTAGACCCGATGGAAGACGTCGGCAAGGGGCCTCACTGCGGCCATTCGACCGGCACCGATGAAGCCTGCAATGGTCAAGAATGTGTTGGGCGCCAACTGCGATGGTCGCAGCCCCCACCCTGTGCACAAGTCTTGCACCAGCTACGGAAAGGGAAACCGCAGCCCCGCCGCAAGTTGTGCCGTGTACAGACACAACACCTGATTCTCCAGGTTCTCTTCAGTCGTGGGCCAGCCCAACACCCGGCAAACGCCCGAGCGAGACGTATACGCCGGCACCTTCTCCACAGGCCAGAAGGCCTCCACCATTTCCTGGTGGATTTTGTCAATACTCACCGTGGTCTTCTCCATGGTGGCAATCACTGGACGTACAACTTCCTTGGACTCCATTTCTGCAAAAAATCGAGCAATAAGCATATAAATAGAAAGAGCCTAACAGAGGCATTGTTACGGTCACCCCGAGCGGGTTGCGACCGGGTGACCCGGGGCTCCGGTTTTGGCCCGCGGGTCACGTTTTTCGGTGTTCAGGCGGCTCCCGAGCCCTATCCGAGTATCATTTTGGCGAACCCTTCCGTATTTGAGGTCGTGTGGGTCCCCTGGACGTTTCCGCCGAAAATATTTTTCTGGCGCCGGGGGGTTGTCGGGGTCGTCTCGGGACGTACAGCGGGCTCGGTAGCACTCTCGAGATCTCAGTTTGGGAAGCCGTTTGCAGTTTTGGAGTCGTGGAAACGTCCCGGTGATGGTTGTGGAGTTTAATATTTGGGGCGGGACGTTCGGTTCCGGGCGACTCCCGGGGCTCGGGACGGGAATCCCGGGGCTCGGGATGGAAATTTTCTGACGGCTTTGGGGTAAGTTGTGTTATAATTTAAGATGGAATTTATGGGTATTTTTATAGAATTTTGGAGTGACGGAATTTCGGTTCAAGTTGATACGCTCGCACGTCGGGTTTTGGTTCGGGTTCAGCGAGCTCGGTAGGACACTCCGGAATGGTAAATGAACTTTTGAAAAATGTTCTGTGAATGTCATAATATTCTGAGGGTTGTGTCCAAGTTTCGTTAATTTTGGAAGTCGGTAATTATTTTTGGGCAAAAGAATTGGAACTTTCGGAAAAATTGGGAGTTAATTTGCAATTGGTTGCAAAATTATTAAAATGGGTATGGGCAACAATCTGTTTTTTCGGCAGCATGTGTGTGTGATAAGGGACACTTGGCCATTTTCTATTTAAGATGAGAGGCATGGGTTATAAAGTGAAGGGAAATTATATAAGACATATTATTTCCATAAAATGAGTTTACTCTCATTTTCTTTTCTTTTCTTCATCTTCTTCTTCTTCTTGTTCTTCTTGCCGCCTCCATTAGAGAGCTCCACCCAAGCTTGAAGTTCTTATTCTTGGTAGAAATCAAAGAGGAATTGGATGCTACTTGTGGTAAGCATCCTCCCTTCTCCTCTTTTCTTGTTAGAATTGGAGATTAGTGAAGAAATATGGATTTATGGTGAATGATGGGTTTGTTCTTAGCTATAAGCTAGGATGATTTTCTTCCTCCCATCTTTTAGTATGTTGTTCTTGGGTTGTAGGAGAGTGTTAATCAAGTGTTGGATTTTGGAAAACACAACTTGGATGGAAATCCCTATTATGGCCGAATTTTTGGGAAAATTCCAAAATGGTGTGTGTTTGTTATCTTGTTTCATGCTTCAAGTATGTTAGTCCTAGCATGATTCTAAGCTTATGTATGGATTCAATTTGATGGAAAACAAGTTGAGGTAAAAACCCCCTTTTGGCCGAATTTATGGGTTGATTTTCAATGTTGGGTTTTGTTGTTTTGGATGCAATTGGATAGCATTCATGGTTTAGAAGTGAAATTGGTGGTTAGAATGATTAATTGGAAGATTGAATGGTTTGAATTGGAAGTTGGATAAAAAGTTGGTTAAGAACCGAATTGTGGAATGATTCTTTTTCAATGTTGGAGTTTCATTTTGGTTAAATTGGATGTTAATATGGTGTTGGGGTTGAATTTAGGAGTGGATGGAAGTTTGAAACGTTGAATTCGGTTAAGAAATGGAAAAGTTGCAATTAAGCGGGATTATCGGAAAATATTGGGTAATGAAGGGTTTAAGGTTGGTTTGGTCGGTTCTGCTTGCTGTATGATGTTTGTCAATGTATAATCTTGCATTGTCTAGGTTGGTTCTGAATTCTGACATTTCTGTGGAAATCTGGAATTTTACGGGAATTCTGCCGGATTTTCGGTTTTGGGGTCGGGGGTGTAGTTTGGTAGTGTGGTTGATAAGGATTTTAATTCAACTTGGTTTGGCAGATTCGAGGTTCGGAGGTTAGGAAAAGAGAAGTTCTAAGTTTCGGGCACGGTGTGGAAGTTGTCCAGAATCGGTCTAATACTGGATTTTGAGGTAAGGGTTTGGTTCTGTTTTGGTAAGCTAAGTATATGTTTTGGTTTCATTTTCTGTTCTGCTAGTATTTCGGAATTTTATGCCTTTGGGCATATTCTGTAGTTTGTAGGAGTATGCCTTATGGCATACTCTGTCTGTTAACATTACGACAGTTGTGGGTTCGCTACCCCAGCTGGTGCACCATGCTTCTGTATTAGCTTCGGCTTCCGACTCCCTTAGTGGAGGCTGTCGTTCCGATTTGTTATAAGGGTTATGGCGATTTAGAATCGCACGTCCTTCGGGACTCCGATCTATTTTCTGTACATGCATGTTATTCCGTATTCTGTTGCATATATTGCTATCTTTCTGTTTTGCAGGGTTACATATACTTACCTTACCCCATATCCCTTACGGGTCCTTTTAGGACTCACCCTTTTCGGGTTCTGTTTTTGAGTTTCAGGTAGACCTGATAAACGGCCTGTGGAGTAGGTTTCCGTGAGGGTTCTACCTTGGTAGTGTTTTGCAGCAGTTGCACCTTGCGGGCCGGGATTTTATCTACTTGGTCGGAATCCCGCGCGAGGTATTTGATGCTTAGGTCTAGGCTTGGCTCTGTAGCTGCATGTGCATATTTTTCTGGTTTGCTGTGATGATTGTATGTCTGTATATATTTATATATTCTGTTCTGTATATGTTCTGAGCGCTTGGCGCTTGCTAGACACTTTAGGTTCTGTGAACTCTGTATGTATTTATGTTTTGGTGCGTAAGCACTCGTCCACGGAGGGCGGGGCTTACTCTGTTGCTAATGCATGAATTGTATGTTTGGATTTTATTTTCAGTTATATGCACGAAATATTTGTTAGGTTGCTTCCATAATCCTTTCGCTCTTAAGGTCCGCTACGCGCGGCGGGTCTCGATGGACCTGCCATTCCTTTCCATTCCGGCTTCCGCTTCCGGCGTCCCGGCGCCCCCGCCTCCGCAACCGGGCTCGGGTGGCGTGCGGTGACAAGTTGGTATCAGAGCAGGTAAGTGACCATATTGGTCGTCAGTGGTGACTTGAAGTGACAACTATTGTTGTACATTTTATTTTAGAATGGTTTGGTACGGAGATTGGCCACCTCCTTACTCGAACCACTTCAAAATAAAATTGTGGAGCAAAGTTTGGTCCTTCAAGTTATCCTGGTGGTTGCAGAGCACGGAATCCGCAACCGGGCCACCTCCTTACTCGAACCACTTCCGGCGTCCCGGCGCCCCCGCCTCGGCAACCGGGATCGGGTGGCGTGCGGTGACAGGCATTTCGTCAAGCACTCACTGAGCTCACAAAAATCGAAGCACTCACTGTGCTGGGAAACGAAATCTTACCTGATTCGTCACCGGTGAAAAAAGCGGAAGAACAGACGACAAACGAGCGGACGAACGGTGAAGTCTCGAACGGAAAGTAGAGAATCACCACAAGAAAACTCGCAACAACCGATGAACGGTTCAAATGCGTAAGAATGCGAAAAGGCTACTCAGCGCGAAAATGAGGAAATGCGAAAGTGAAGATGAACAGCTTCAATCTTCTCGGACATGCTTTTATAAGCCCGCGTAAATGAAAGGCTACTTTTTACGGACAACTCAGAGAGCGCCATGTGTCGCGCCCCATAACGGTTAGTAAACCTTTCACCTCCCGTTATCTCTCCTACTTTGAACGTTTAGGAACCCCCTCGCCTCCGTTATACTTAAAACTGACCGCAAGCGGCATGCCGCCCTCGCTAGCTCCAGGACTTTGAATTTTAACAGAGTACGGGACCCTGCCCATACTCTGCCTTCAGGAGGAGGCATCTTGGTACACTACCCAAGCAAATGCCCCCTCAAAAGACTCACAAGGATCATTAAGGATCCAACATGGAACACTAGATCATAAGAGATCTTCGCACTCCACACAGCTCAGTCTTTTGACTATTACTGTCCTCAACACGGTATTTTCAAAACGGAGTACAGAACCCTGCCCATACTCCGCGCTCAGGAGAAGGCATCTTGGTACACTACCCAAGCAAACGCGTCCTCGCGTCGCATCAGCATCACCGGTCTCCAGTCTCGCCTGAGCAAGGTCTCACCCTTGCGGTCTCCAGTCTCGCCTTCGCGAGGCCTCCAGCCTCGCCTGAGCAAGGTCTCACCCTTGCAGTCTTCAGTCTCGCCTTCGCGAGGTCTCCAATCTCACCTACGCGAGGTCTTGCCCTCGCAGGCCACAAGTCTCACCTTGGCGATGTCTCACACTCGTCTTTGCGTCTCTTAAGCCTTTGCGGGTCACCCTCGCGGTCTCAGGTGTCGCCCTTGCGGTCTCACTCGCCTTCGCGGGTCTTACTCCAACGGTCTCAACTCACTTTCGCGAGGACTCTCTTGCCTATACTGGCCCCGCCCAGATAAGGCCCTTACACTCAGGTTCGTGTGACCCTCATTCCTTATTTAGCTGTATTCTATCTGGGCCTTCGCCCCTTGCAGGCCTTCGCCTGCCACTTGCTCCACTAGGAGATGAACCACTTGGTCATCTGACATCAAGCAGCCAATGAGGTCAGCACGAGCCTGAGTGATCTTCACCAGATTTGTACACCAAACATTCCCTGACAAGTGAATCTTCTAAGGCGGTTTGCTAAGATCTTCATCATCACAGCCGCCCTATCTCCTTAAATCTGACAGACTTGTCAGACTTGTCTCACAGCCTGTCCAAGGCTTCAACTGGGGGAGGCCCCTCCTGGCATCTCTCTATAAATAGAGAGATGTCCACCTTAAACTGGGTAAGCTACTACACGCCCCCCACTCCTCTCTTGCTACTTCTGAGTATTGTCTTTCTCTTTCCACGGATTACTCTGAACAGCAAGCTTGGAGCTCTCAAGAACATCATCATCAACCACTCAACTGGGATTCCGCTCCTGTTCTGGAAACACGAATATCACTATACTCGATGGGAAAAATTTCAATCGATGGAGTGTACAAATGAGTGTTATTTGACTATCACAATTTACCAAGCATGTTGGAAAATGGTGTTGCTGATCTTGAAGATAATGCAAATGATTCACAGAGGACAGGCCACCCTGAGAACAAGAAGAAGGACAAGAAGGCGCTCTATTTTATTTATCAAGGAATAAATGATGAAATATTTGAGAAGATTGCAAGTGAAACTACATCAAAGCAAGCATTGGATACATTAGTGACAACGTACAAAGGTGCCGAAAGAGTAAAGAAAATAAGACTCCAAACCATGAGACGACAATACAAAATTGTTAGCACAAAGACAAGATGATTTTGGGGAGTATCAACTCTCACGCCAGACTCTTCATTATATACATACATGCATACACATATATATAAATATATATATATATATATATATATTTATATATATATTTATATATATATATATATATATATATATATATATATGCCTAGTTAACAAGGGGAGTCCTACTTGAATAGAAAGTAAGCTTACATGAAAGGAAAGGACTTCTACTACTAACAGATTACCTAGAGAATTTCGAAGTCTGAGAGATAATCGAAGGAGAAAAATGAAGCGGATTAAAACTCCTACCAAAACCTTAACTTGCACAACAAGTAACTTATTAAGACAACAAATCCTATATAGAATCCAACCCGGTGTGCGCATATGTGTGTGCTCATGTGCGCGCGCATGTGTGTGCTCATGTGTGCGCGGATGTACATCAAATTGCCTCCCCTTAAGTGGTTTTTTCATCAAATATGCCACATGTTCTTGACTGGTACAGTGAATTAGCTCAGTCTTTCCTTCTCTTGTAAGATCTCTGAGAAAATGGTACCTAAAGTCAATGTGTTTGCTCCTTCCATGAAGAATTGGATTCCTTGAAAACTTTATAGTTGAGCTCTTGTCACATCTCAAAATAATAAAACTTTCTTGCTTGCTTCCTAGCTCTTTCAAGATCCTTCTAACCAACAAAGCATGGCAACAAAAACTGTAACAGCAACAAACTCGGCTTTTGTGGTAGATAAGGTCACAATAGGCTGCTTCTTTGAACTCCAAGCCACTGCCCCGAGTTGAGTAGAAAGACAAAACCACTAGTGCTTTTGCGGTCCTCTGTGTCACCAGTATAATCACTATCTGTAAATACAAACAATTCTTCCTTCTCACTTCTAAGATATTGAATTCCATAGTCATAAGTACCCTTCAAGTACCTTAATGCTCTCCTGGCAGCTTGCATGTGTAAATCAGTAGGTCGTGACAAAAACCTGCTCAATAAACAGGTTATAAACATCATGTCAGGCCTATTGGCAGTTGAGATACATCAAACTCCCCACCAATTGTTTGTACACTCTGTCATCCACCTATTGTCCTTCATTATCTATATGCAATCGATAGCCTGGAACAATAGGGTTCTTAACCTCATTACATTCACTCATACCAACCCTCTTTAAAACTTCCTCCGCATACCTTTTTTGGCAGATTATGATCCCCTTGTCATGTTGCAAAATTTCAATTCATAAGAAAAAGTACAATTTTCCTAGATCTGACATGTCAAATTCTATCTTCATTGAGCTCTTGAATTGTTGAAGAAGAGATGGATCATTACCGGTGTATATTAAGTCATCAACATATACACTAACAACGATCAAGCCACCTGATCGGTTGTTTTTAGTGAACAATGTTTGTTCACTCTCACATCTTTTAAATTCTTCTTGAATAAAATAACCCTCCAACCTGTTGAACTAGGCTCTGGGGGCATGTTTAAGCCCATAAAGAGCCTAGTGAAGTCTAAAAATGAGATGTTCCTTCTTCTTCTTTTCATATCCTTCAGGTTGATTAACATACACCTCTTTTGTAAGATCTCCATGTAAGAAAGCAGACTTCACATCTAATTTCCAAATTATCCACCCATTTTATGCTGCCAGAGACCATCCTCACTGTATCTAAATGAGCCATTAGCGCATACGCCTCATTATAATAAATTCCAGCTTTCTAAGAGTATCATTTTGCTACTAACCTGGCTTTGTGTTTGTCAAATTTTCCATGCTCATTGTACTTGGTTTTAAAGACCCATTTAACTCCAATGGCCTTTGTTCTAGATGGTAGTGTTTTCAATGTCCAAGTATTGTTCCTTTCAATGGACCCAATCTCATTGTCTATGGCTTTTCTCCATTCATCATGTTTGACTGCATCATCATAAAAAACTGGATCGAAATTCACAGTTGTACCTGCCACAACAACCAAAGCCATTAAATCTTCATCATCTTCTGATGTTTCTGGATTTATAGTATATTCCTTCAACCAGGTTGGGGTTCTCCTCACTCTACTTACTCTTTTTATCTCTTGATCATTTTGACGACCTTCAACTTCTTCATTTACTTGCACTTGCTCTTTTTCTTCCTCTTCACTTTCTTCCTTATATGTTTCATTATCATTCCAGTACAAATTCACCATTATCTAAATTCTATAGGATTCATTCCAATTCCAGCTTTTCTCTTCTTCAAAAACAACCTCACGGCTGATCATGTGTCACGAACGCCACCCGAGCCCGGTTGCGGACACGGGGGCGCCGGGACGTCGGAAACGGAAGCCGAATGACATGGAATGGCAGGTCCATCGAGACATACCATGCGTAGCGGACCCGCAAGGTGATTATGCACGCAACCTGAAAATTTCATACATACAACTGAAATACCAAGGGTGAGTCCTGTCCCACGGGAAAATGGACAAGTACTACACCATCATCACACATATAGTTCAGGTAATAGCAACAAAGTAAGCCTCGCCCTCCGTGAACGAGTACTTACGCATATAACATAGATACACACAGTACCCCGAGAAATAGGGTAACTACCAAGCGCTAAGCGCTCTGAACACGTAACAGATCAGAGTATATATATATATATACAACATCACCAAGTATCAACATCATAATCCAAAAGTATGCACATGCAACACAGAGCCATCCTTAGCTAAGCCCGTCGATACCTCTCGTGGGATGTACACCAAAATCGCCACCGCACAAAATCCCAACCCGCAAGGCACCGCTGCTGCTCAAACACAACAAGATCAAATGTGAGATCTCTAACCACTGAAATCGAATACAAACCAAAAAGTCCATCAAGCTCACCCTTAAGCCCAAAGTACCAAATAAGCACAAAACCACGAAGCCTCACGGAATCTACTCACTGGCTGCTTATCAGTCTACTGAAAAATGAACCCAAATAGGGTGAGTCCTCAGAAGGACCCGTAAGGGTAGGGGTAAGATAAGCATATGCACCCCCTGCAAAACAGAAAGATAACAATATATATACAGAATATATGCAGCAGAATACAGAATATATAACATGCAACAGAAACAGATCAGAATCCCGAAGGATGTGCGATTCCAAATCGCCCTTGACCCTTATAGTGAATCAAAACGACAGCCTCCCTCCAAGGGAGTCAAAAGCCGAAGCTCAGACAAAAGCATGGTGCACCAGCTGGGGTAGCGAACCCCAACTGTCGTAGGGTCAACAGACAAAGTATGCCATAAGGCATACACCTACAGATCACAGAATGTGCCTTAAAGCACATATTTCCCAGAATACCTGCAAAACAGAAAATACCCCCCAAACATACACAAATCTTACCAAAGTAGCAAAACCAAACCCTTACCGCACAATTTCAGACCAGATGACCGATTCTGGACAACTTCCCGTCCGCGGCCCGAATTCCAGAAACCTTTCTTTTCTGACCTTCTGGAGCTCAGAATCTGTCAATCAAAGCTGAATTAACAATCTTTCCAATCCTACTACCATTCCACACCCCCAACCAAAATCTGAAAATCCGGCAGAATTCTGGCAATTTTCCAGATTTTCACCGATACTCAAATTCAGAACCGATTCAGAACAAGCTACTATACACTTCAACATACACAAATCAATCCACAGAACACAACAAATTCAACAGAAATTTATCCGAAATTCATCAAAGAATTCGGCCATATTAGGGTTTCTCACCCGGGTTGTGTTTCCAATGATCCAAAGTTATATCCCTAAACCTTACCACCCCGATATCAACATATATGAATCACACAACGATCCAACGGTTCAATACTTCCCAAAATCAGATCACAACCTCAAAACTCAACTTTTCAATCTTGCAAAATAACCAACAGAATTGAACCTAACCTCAGACAGATGTAGTACTCGTGTTCCTGATCAACTTTCCCGATGAGCTCTCGGGCAAAGGAACAACTGAACCACGGATTTGGAGCTTGGAAGAAGTGAAAATGGTGGATAGGAGAGTTCGTGAATTTCTCCTGGAGGTTGAAGACGAATAACATGTGTGTGTGTGTCTTATCTCTCATATATATATATATAATATGCCATAAATATGTATATATCACTTAAAGTAACTTTACATATATATATATATAAATATAACATAATTAAATTCTGAAATTTTGGCCCCCAAAATTTACCCGAGTTCTGACCGGCTTGTTGCGAGCCCTGAAATTTTCCAAATTCTGTCCTATCCTGGTACACTACCCAAGCAATCGCGCCCTCGCGTTGTATCAGAATCATACGAGGCCTTGGGAGAGGTCTCATCCTTGTGGTCTCCAGTATCGCCTTCGCAAGGTCTCATCCTTGTGGTCTCCAGTATCGCCTTCGCAAGGTCTCACCCTTGTGGTCTCCAGTATCGCCTTCGCGAGGTCACGCCTCGCGGGCCTCCAGACTCGCAGGGGCGACGTCTCATACTCACCCTTGCGTTTCTAAAGCCTGCGCGGGCCCCCCTCGCGGACTTAGGGCGAACCCTCGTGATCTCCCTCGCCTCCATGGGTCTTACTCCCAGTCTCCTGCCTATACTGGCCCCGCCCAGATAAGGCCTTGGCACCCAGGTTCGTGCAACCCTCACCCCTTATTTGGCTATATTCTATTTGGGGCCTTCGCCCCTATGGGCCTTCGCCCACCGCTTGCTCCACTTGGAAATAGACCACTTGGTCGTCGACATCAACCGGCCAATAAGGAGGGCAGCACGAGCACAGGAGATCTTCACCAGATTTATACGCCGGACATTCTCGACAAGTGAATCACCTAAGGCGGTTTCTTGAGATCTTCATCATCACAGCCGCCTTATCTCCAATCGATCGACACGAGACTTATCTCAAACAACTGTCTAAGGGCTTCAAGCTGGGAGGCTCTTCTCCGGCATCACTCTATAAATAGGGTGATGTCCACCCTAAATCGGGTAAGCTACTACACGCCCCCCCACTCCCCTCTTGCTACTTCTGAGTATTCTCCTTATCTTTTACAGATTACTCTGAACAGCAAGCTTGGAGTCTCAAGAACATCATCTGCTCCACCACATCAACCGAGAGTCCGGGCCTTCCTTAGGAACGAGACTATCAGTTTGGCGCCGTCTGTGGGAACGAAAGTTCTTGCTATAAACCCATATTACAAACCACAAGCAATAAGTCATGCCAACCACCCGGAGTGCCAACAGGAACAGTCGTCAAGGGAGGAGGAATCCTCCCGGGACAAGTACGAACAATGACCCACCATCGGAGCCATCCCCGAACCACGTTCCCCCACAACGGGGAGAACTCTCTATTCACTCAACAGAGGAAAGCTCCTCCCACGTGGCCCGTAACATGCCTCAGGAGCGAAACACTCCACCTCCAAACACCCCTCCAACGGGCCTGGATCCGGCCGTCCTGCAAACAATCACTGAGGCGGTTGCTTTCAACTTACGTGAAACTCTCGCCACCACTCTTCGGGGCGTTCTGGATAGCGTTGGAACGCTGCGGGCTAATCAGCCTGAACGCCCAGCTACTCCTCCTCAGCAAGTAAGTAACCCTGATCCTTCTTCGTCATTACTTATCGCGCTTACTAGACGATTAGAGGAAGTGGAAAAAAGAGATGAAAGGGCCAGTGTCCATAATATCTCAAGGATGGGTCTGGACCACCTCTGGACCCAACCTTTTACTCAGAGGGTTTTAGAAACCCCTCTGCCGGACCAGTTTCGCCAGCCTAAGCTGGACGCCTATGATGGCCTGTCAGACCCTGATATCCATCTCCAGCGTTACGTTTCCGCAATGGCAATAGCAAGGGCGGACGACAACACGCTCTGTAGAGCTTTCAGCTCCACACTTACTGGGGCCGCTGCCAACTGGTACACCACTCTCCGGGTCAAACGGTTTGATTCCTTCGAGGAGCTATCCCGCAATTTCTCAAACCATTTTGTGGTATCCAAACCAACTCCTATATCGGCAGGGAACCTTCTTAAGATACGGCAGTAAAAGGATGAACCCCTCGGAGAATATATTCAACGCTTCCAGGTCGAGTCTATCCAGGTCCCTAATCTGGGAGAAGAAGCTCGCCTGCTTGCAGCTATCCAAGGCCTCCGCTGGGAGTCCCTTTTCTTTGTGGATGTCCACACTAACCCGCCCACCAACATGGAACAATTCTTAAGTACAGCGTCGCGGTTCATGAATACGGAAGAGGTCACTCGACCACTCGCCAAAGCCGCCACGGCGGACGCCAAGGGACAACCCTCGCGACCGGATCCTAGATCTCAAAGGCAGTACCCCACGCCCCCCAGTAGGGAAAGGGCATACATTTCTCTTCCCCCGCTGAGGGAATCTCGTACCAACATTCTCCATGCCTTGGAACAAAAGAGGGCGGTCCCCTCTTGGCCTCGCCCCCTCTCCCGAGGAAATAACAAGGCAAAGCAACAAGTTTTGCCGCTACCACCGTGACAAAGGTCACGACACTGAGGACTGTTTTGAGCTCAAGCGCATGATTGGAGAAATGCTGGCTCAAGGCAAGCTCAGGGAATACTTGCTCCAAACTGAGGACCGTAGAAGAGAAGGTGACCGTGAAGGGCGCCGGCCGAGGACCGCCGGCGGGGCGCTCCCAGCAAAACCCAGTCGGGAGAATCTGGTTCAGTCCCCCGGCAAGGGGACATATCGGCGTAATCACACGGTGTGAAGGCGCTTGGCAAGACGCCGTCATATGAGGCAGATCTACCAGATAGACCACTCCTCTACTCAGTTTTTGCATCGCAGCGATGGCACCTCTGTTGCAATACCGCACGCTGACCCCTTGGTTATTACTGCCCGTATTGCGGGCTGGGACGTCGATAGAATCTACATGGATACGGGGGCGAATGCCAACGTGATCTACAAGCACACTTTGGTTGAGGCAAAGGTGCCTTTGTCACAAATTCAGCCCGCTAAGGCGCCACCTTTGGAATAGGACGGGATGAAATCCCAACCTTGGGGTCGATCACCCCGCCTACATGATGATGGGAACCACCAAGGAGAAAAAGCAGGTATGTCATTCAAGCTATGTGGACTTTATTGTCCTGGATCTCCTACGCCATATAACGCCATCATCGGGCGACATACTCAAACTGAGTTCCATGTCCGCTGTGATGTGCGAACTCTGACTCTAGTTTTTCACACTGCGGCTGGGGATGCCTATATCTTTGTCAACCAGAATGTGGCCAGAGGCAATTATGTCTCTGCCCTCGCCGGGCCCCCGCAGCTTCCCCGGCCATCCGAGCCTAAGAGGAAGACACCCGCAGAGGAAGCTGGTCCTGTGGCGAAACTGCCTGACTTGTCGGAACCTTTGAAGAAGTTGAGGTCTCTCCCGGGAAGAAGTTCCGGGTGGGAAAGGACCTCGAGGAAAAGATCAGCAGCGCTCATCCATCTCCTCCATGACAACGGTGATGTCTTCGCATGGAGCTCGAGGACCTACCGGGAGTTGATCCTGCTGTTATTTCTCACAAGTTAAGTGTACTCCCGGCTTTAGCCCGGTTAGGCAGAAAACAAGGGGCATGGCCCTTGACCGTAAGGACTTTATGCATGGCGAAGTGCGAGAAATTGCTTAAGGCAAATATAATCAAGGAAGTTCACTACTCTGAATGGGTTGCGAATATTGTCCTCGCCGATAAAGAGGGCGGTCAGTGGCGACTTTGCGTGGACTACAAGGGGGTTAATAGGGCCTGCCCAAGGGACCCCTATCCTTTACCATCCATTGACCAACTGGTTGACTCAACCGTTCATCACTCGGTTTTCTTTTCTCGATGCTTATAGCGGGTACCACCAAGTCTTTATGGACCGGAGGACGCGGTAAAAACCGCCTTTACTCTTTGGCGAAGCCGTATATCATTATATCAGGATGCCCTTCGGCTTAAAAATGCGGGGCTACCTTCCAAAGGCTTGTAAATCAAGTCTTCGCAGGCCGATTGGCCGAAATCTTGAAGCTTATGTGGATGACATTGTGGTCAAAAGCAAGGCCGTCTCAACCCATCTCACAGACTTGAAGGAAACTTTCGACAACTTCCGCAAATACAATATGCGATTAAACCCAAAGAAGTGTATCTTTGGCGTGGGCGAAGGAAAATTCCTGGGATACCAAATCTCCAAGGGAGGGATCCATGCAAATCCCAAAAAGATTGAGGCAATCACTACCTTGCGCACCCCCAGGGGGCTCAAGGAAGTCCAACAGCTGGCAGGAAAGCTAGTAGCCTTGGGACGATTCGTCTCTAAACTAAGTGATCGCTGCAAACCTTTCTTCGATCAGATTCGCAGGAAAAAAGCTTGCAAATGGACGGAGGAATGTCAGGAGGCATATGCCTCCATCAAACGACACCTGCAAGAACTACCGGCACTCAAGTGCCCTAGGCCGGCGATGACCTGGTCCTTTACCTCGCCACTTCGAGAAAGAAGTGTCGCCTGTCCTTATTAAGGAAGAAGCCGCCAAGCAATGGCCGGTCTATTACACCAGCCACACTCTCCAAGATACGAAACAAGGTATCCTCCCTCCAAAAGGCTATATTGTCCCTTGTATATGCAGCAAGGAAGCTCAAGCCCTATTTCCAAGGGCACACTATTATAGTCCGAACGGACTTGCCAATTCAGGACATCCTAAGGCGCCCCGAACATTCAGGGCGCCTCGCCAAGTGGTGCATCGAACTTGGCGGCTTTAACATCAATTATGAGCCCAGAAAGGCAATTAAGGGTCAGGCCCTCGCCGACTTTATTGCGGAATTCTCAAATGCTGATGTACTCTCGGCCCCTGAGCAGGGCCCCACACCTCGTCCCACTCCTCCCGAATGGGACTTATTTGTGGATGGCTCATCCAAACTTGAATCCCCGCGAAGTGTGTGTATCTACGTGGACCCCTAGGTATGGAAGTATTCCTTCGTGTCTCTTTTCAATTTCAAGTAACTAACAATGTTGCAGAATATGAGGCCCTCGTAGCCGGGCTGAAACTCGCCACAAGGGCAGGCATTCGCCGCCTCCATGTCCACAGTGACTCGCAGCTGGTGATCCACCAGGTTCAAGGGTGCGCCGAGTGCAAGGACGCCACCCTGATCAAATACCTTAAGTTGGTAAACACCCTACGGACCGACTTTGAAGAAGTCATCTTTATACATGTTCCTCGTTAAAGAACACTACAGCAGACATGCTATCAAAGGAAAGACTCCTCTACCACACCACTCGGCCGGTCCTTCCATCACGGAAGGTATTGATATTGCCTCTCTAGCAAGCGCAGATCCAGATCCGCAGGCGAGAAACCCTATCATTGCTGCGCTAAAAGCCAGCACCACAGATCCCCAGGTTCGCAAGCAAGCCCTCCGCTTCGTCCTCATTGATGACCAATTATGGCATCGCGGGTTTGCGGCGCCTCTACAACGGTGCCTTAGCACCCTTGAGGGACACTCCGTCTTGGACACTCTCCACCAAGGTAATTGTGGCGCTCACATCGCTGCGGAGGCACTCGCCCACAAAGCCCTTCGTCAAGGGTATTACTGGCCTACCTTGAAAAAGGACGCGCCGCCTTTGGTCAAAACGTGCCACCCGTGCCAAATCAATTCTCGCATCCAGCGGCTCCCATCCACGGAATCTCCAGCACTGACAAATCCAGTGCCTTTCGCCCTGTGGGGCCTCGACCTCATTGGTCCAATGCCGACCGCTCCAGTCGTACCGCTCGTGTTGTAGCGATTGATTATTTTTCTAAATGGGTCGAGGTAGAACCCCGGTCTCCATCACTTCCGCCAAGATTATCAAGTTTCTTTGGAAGAATCTTGTGCGCGATCTGGCAGCCCTCGTGCTATTATTACAGATAATGGCACTCAGTTCGCCAGTCACAGTGTCCAACAATGGGCACAGGACAATAATGTCCGCATGCTTTTTGCCCCGGTGGCACACCCCCAGTCTAATGGGCAGGTTGAGGTCACCAACCGAACCCTCAAGGAAGGCCTCAAGAAACGCCTGGCTGGGGCCAAGGGCCGCTGGGTAGACGAACTCCCAAGTGTCTTATGGGACTATCGCACCTCAACTCGATCACACACTGGAGAGACGCCTTTCTCTCTAGTATACGGCGCAGATGCGCTCCTACCTATTGAGGTAGACCTCCCTACAATCCGTATGATCAACTTCACTGACGAAGCCAATGCTCAAGGGCTCCGTGCCAAACTCGACTTAATTGAAGAATTGCGCGAAGGTGCTCGCCGCATGACTGCCCTCAAACAGAGGCTCAGTCTTCATCATAATTCCCGGGTCAAATCCAAGGTACTGCAACAAGGAGGCCTTGCCTTACTTAAATCGGCCCTCACCGCTCGCGACCCCAAGCAGGGTGTCCTGCGACCCAACTGGGACGGACCTTATATTGTTCATAAACAAGTCCGCCCAGGAGTCTATGAACTACAAGACCATGATGGTCGTCTGCTCCCCCGCAACTTTCATGCGGATGACTTGCGCCCATATTACGTGTAAGTCCTTAGTCTTGCAAAATTCAATAAAATACATATGTATTTCTTCCTGTCTTCTGACTTACATGGCATTTCAAATGCCCTCTTCATCGCCCTCTGTGCCGGCCGGTCAGGTGGCTACTGCACGAGTTATGGCATCAGACCTTGTCAGGTCTCACTTCTCCACACAGGTGGTTGCGGGTCCCATTCCCCAACTGACCTTCAACTCGCCCCGCCCCAAGGGTAATCCCCTTGCGCTGCGGAAGGGTAACCCCCTTTTTGGCTCCTTCAGGAAGGTCTATGTGTAAGTCGTCCTCACACGCCACAGCAGACCTTCCGCTCGGACTTCTCCACACAGGTGGTTGCGGGTCTCATTCCCCAACCGACCTTCAACTCGCCCCGCCCCAAGGGTAATCCCCTTGCGCTGCGGAAGGGTAACCCCCTAGTTGGCTCCGTCGGGAAGGTCTATGTGTAAGTCGTCCTCGCACGCAACAGCAGACCTGCCGCTCGGACGTCTGCCCACAGGGCGTTGCGGGTCTCATTCCCAACCGACCTTCAACTCGCCCGCCCCAAGGGTAATCCCCTTGCGCTGCGGAAGGGTAAACCCCTTTTGGCTCCTTCAGGAAGGTCTATGTGTAAGTCGTCCTCGCACGCCACAGCAGACCTTCCGCTCGGACTTCTCCACACAGGTGGTTGCGGGTCTCATTCCCCAACCGACCTTCAACTCGCCCCGCCCCAAGGGTAATCCCCTTGCGCTGCGGAAGGGTAACCCACGTTTTGATCCTTCAGGAAGGTCTATGTGTAAGTCGTCCTCGCACGCCACAGGAGACCTTCCGCTCGGACTTCTCCACACAGGTGGTTGCGGGTCTCATTCCCCAACCGACCTTCAACTCGCCCCGCCCCAAGGGTAATCCCCTTGCGCTGCGGAAGGGTAACCCCCTTTTTGGCTCCTTCAGGAAGGTCTATGTGTAAGTCGTCCTCGCACGCCACAGCAGACCTTCCGCTCGGACTTCTCCACACAGGTGGTTGCGGGTCCCATTCCCCAACCAACCTTCAACTCGCCCCGTCCCAAGGATAATCCCCTTGCGCTGCGGGTCTTACCCCCCAGAACCTCAGATGGTTCTCCACTTGTCTCAACAAGCGTCCTACTGCCTTCGCCAAACGCGCGACTCTGCACTCTGTAAACCGAACCTTTTACTGAATACTTATCGTATAAATGATGAGCAAACTACAGGAACTTCTACTTGGTACACCGTCCACTACCCAAGGGCTTACTCCTAAACAGCTTGCCCAAGAAAGGGGCTCAACAAGTAAACCCACAAGTCATTTGGAGCGACTCATGTGGCTCCGCCGTTGCGGATCTTGAAGTGCCTCGTCACTATAAACTTAAGACTAAGTCTCTAGCTCCTTGATAAATAGTCCCCGTGGCTTCGCCTTCGCGGACCCCGAGAAGGACATCTCTCCATGAGACAGACTTAGCCTATGGTTATTAAACTAAGCTAACATACCCTACAAGGCTATCGCGAGTTAAAGCGAATCTACAAAACAGTGAAGGAAAAAGGAAGTTTCACTTCATCTATTGTTCCCAAAAAGTATGTGAATGCAGGTCTTTATACAAAATAGGGGGGGCATCCACATGTTGGAGCCTCCACCCTAGTCCAGAGGGGCATACCAGGCATCGCCCATCTTCCTTCCTTGCTCCCCAGGCAAGCGCCGCCTACCGTTGGTTCATTGGTATTGGCAGCATCCAGGATCCCAAGACTTAGAGCTGGGAACGCCTTCTCCACTTGGAAGCGGCATCGCAGCCAGCCTTCCTCATAGGCCTGCGCCCCTGCTTCGCCCAGGGCTTGGATCTCACCAAGCTTCTCCACCAGTCGAGGCATCCGCTCAGGGATGGGCACCTTAGTGGAGGAAGGGGACTCAGGATCCTCACCTTCAAAGGGGGGAAGGCCCAGAGCCTTCTCCATCTCCCACACTGAGGCCATTGCCTTTTCCAGGTCAGTGGCGACCTCCAGGCGTGCCTTCAGGGCAACCTCAGCAGCAAGCCTGCCCTCCTCCACCTTCTTCTCCGCCGGTTGAGCACAGACAGAGCTTGGCTCCTCGCCTCCTCGGTGCGGCCTCTGCTGCTCAACTTGGGCCTTCGCCACCGTAAGGGCGGCTTTGGTTTCTGCCTCCAAGGAAAGGAGGGACTCCTTCAAGACAGCACTTTCAAGCCGCTTGGCTTCCAGCATTGCTTCCTGCTGAAGGAAGCGTTGCTTCGCAACATCAAGAAGGCAGGCCTGCTCCCACCGGTACCGCATGCTGTGCGCCCGCTCTTGGTTGCCATAATCGCACCAACTCTCTAGTTGGGCTACGCGCTTGGCATGCTCCTCCTTGAGCTCCTCCTCCCTCCTCTTTGAGGACTCCGGCTCCCTCACGAGAGAGGCAATCTCGATATCTGGCGTCGTCCCGCTTTGTTGGCATACTTCGTGAAGTCATGCCATTGCTCAGCAATGACATGACCTTTGTGACCGCCGCATCCCAATACTATTAAAGCGAAGCGGAAAAAGGCTAAACTAAGCTTATACATAAAGACCAGAGGCTGTCTTACTGCAGACTTTGTTGAGCTGCCTCCCTCATGAATTCGGCGGGGAGTCCAGGCTCCGCTCGGTCACCTCCTGTCATAGGGGGTGCGCAGCCCTCCGGCAGGGATTGGAGGGTTTGCTCCTCCCCGCAGCGGTGAACTGCTATTCCTCGGGAGGAAGACCGGATCCCATGCATCTTTCGAGCCTCCCTTGCTCCTGTACACCCCGAGTCCAGTGCGGTGCCTCTGGACTCTCAGGAGGTCTGGCTCCTCAGACCACTTGGGGGCCAACTTGGCAGCAACGCGCCTCCGCTCCAAATAGTGGGACCAGACTCCGGTCTTCTCAAGGACCTCGCTCCTGGTCCCCAAATCGGCAGGGATCTCTGTAAGGACCCCTTGGTCCACAAGAGCCTCACGAGGCCAGCCCCTTGGCACGAAGGGCCCTCGCCTACAAAGAACAGGCATCAAGCAACTAGGAAACAGGAGTATGAACTCAAAAACAAAGAAAATATCACAAAATCAAAAAGACTTACCAGCGTAAGGACGCCCCCATCCACCGACTTCCACTGGCTGCTGGAAGGTTGGGCAACCTCCCAACCACTTGTCCTCGCAGAGGACCGTGTCACTGAGACCCCCTTCCTCCAGGGCCTCACTATTAGAAGAGGAAGAAGTCTCCTCAACCACCAGGATCCTCTTCCCCTTCGTGGCGGGGGCCTTCTCCCCTGAAGGGGCCTCTTCAGGGATCTCCTCTCCAAGAGGGATGGCTGCAGGGATCTCTTCCCTTGCATTAGTGGTCTCCGCCTCCCCCGAAGGAATGACTGGTACCTCCCGTTGGCCGGTACTCCCAATGGCCTTTGCAGCTTGATGGCCCCTCCTTCTCATAGAGATCAGGACGTTAGCCGCTGACATCTTACCCTTGGGAGGAGGCACTCTGCCTCTGGTAATGATCTCTGCCGCGACCACATGACCGGGCAGGTCTTCACCTTGAATCGGTGAAGGGCTCGCGAAGAGCCCGGATACAAAGGCCTCGATGGCGGCCTCCTCGGAAGAAATGGGCTGCACCACCGAGATGGGCACGGCCTCGATGGGAACAGCGCTATCTGCTCGCGCCCCCTCTGCGCCCTCTGCGAAGGCACGACCTCTTCAGCAGTAGGGGCATTTCAAGCTCCACCCTTCGGCCTCTTCAGCCGAGGGCTCCCACTGGGAACTTCTTCCCAGCGAGGCTCCACGGCCTCTTCGGCTGAAATGGCTGGAGTAGGACCCTCTTCCCAGAGGCTCCCTGACCTCTTCAGTTAAAATAACTGGAGTAGGCCCCTCTGCTCCAGCAGGATTCTCAGCCTCCCCAGCCGGCCCTTCAGCCAGGGTCCCCTCAGTACCGGCAGGGGTTCTCTCTTCTTCAGGCTGCGTGGCAGCCACTTTCCTCTTTTTCTTCTCCGGCTGAGAAGCCATCGAAGGCTTGATACCAGCCCTCTTTTTTGATTTGGGGACAATGGGTCCCAACACCTTGACCGCCATGGCGGGCGTCTTCCTCAAGTGCACATGCCAGGTGCACTCATTGGGCGATGCGCATGGATGCTTTCTTACCGTGGGCTTCGCCAGACTCTGCTACGTCATCTGCAGAGCAAGAGGGACTTCAGACCAGGTTCTACCAGACCTCTTACAATATTACAGTCTATTAGTATGTATGCGCAGCGTACCTTTGGCGCCGCTAGAGCAGCGAAGAAAGAATCTATCATTATCCCACGGTGGGCGGAGCCCACCCTCGTATGGCGGGGGCATCCGGGGGTCGGACGAAACCCGTGCTAATCCCAGCCCACCTTAGGGTGGTCTCGTCGATTGGGCAGCAGAGAAGGGAAGAACGCCTCGCATGCGCTCCTCGAAAGGACATCGTCCAACCACCCCAGCAGTTGAACGTATGCCTGCCACCGCACTCCCCCGTGAGTCAGCACAGGCCTCCGCGCAATGCTTTGCACGGATTGTCGCGTCCTCGCCACGGGAAAGTCCCATGTGCCTTCGCGCGGCAAGAAGAAAAAGGATCCGTGCCAGTTGTGGTAGGATCTGGGCGCAGCGGTGAAGGAGATGGAGTGGTTACCTCCAACATTTATGGGAGTGACGTAGAAGAACGCACCCCCACTCCTCAGCTCCAACCGATAAAAACGGTTGAACACATCGGCGAATGGCTTCACGCCGGCCATGTGGCAGGCGACAATAAAGCCCGCAATACTCAGGAAAGTATTGGGCGCCAACTGAGTTGGGGGCATTCCCCAATCAGCACAAAGATCCTGCACCAGTTGCGGGAAGGGATACCGCAATCCCGCCGAAAGCTGCGCCGTGTACAGGCACAACACCCGGTTCTCCTTGTTCTCCTCCGTAACGGGCCAACCTTCGCCCGACAAACACCCGCACGGGATGCGTATACCGGCGTTTTCTCCACGGGCCGAAGGCCCCCACCATTTCCTGGTGAATTCTCTCAAACTTCACCGTGGTCTTCTCGAGAGGAGCGACCACTGGGCGAACAGCTTCCTTGGAATCCATCTCTGCAAAAGGAAGAACAGATAGGCATATAAATCGAAACAGCCCAGCAAAGGCATTTCGGCAAGCGCTCAGTGCGCTCAGAGAACTTGAAGCACTCAGTGTGCGGGAAGAAAAACTTACCTGAGTGGTTTAAAGCAGTAAGCAAGAACGAACGGAGCGGTTTGCAAATGAACAGTTGACCGGAGGAATCTCGAGCGAAAAGTAGGAACCACCACAAATCACCTCTCAACTGCCTATGAAAAAGCCAAGAAAGCATAAGAATATGAAAGGGTTACTCAAGCGGAGCGAACAAATGCAAGAGTGGAGAAGAAAGGTTTCAATCTTCTCGGAGTACGCTTTTATAAGCCCGCCAAAATGAAAAAGCGCTTTTAAGCGTGAATGACTCTGAGGCGCCACGTGCCGGCATCCAGCGGTTATTAAACCTCTCCCCGCCGTACAAAGAAGAAACGCTTTTACAAAGCGTAATCGACCCCTACGGCGCCACGTGTCGCGTCCCATAACGGTCAGTAAACCTCTCATCTTCTTTTATCTCTCCTGCATTAAATGTTGAAGAGACTCTTCGCTGCCTTCGCAATCAAACGGTCCGCAAACGGCCCAAGCGCCTTCGCCAACTCCAAAGACTTGGAATTTGAACAGAGTACAGGACCCTGCCCATACTCTGCCTTCAGGAGGAGGCATCTTGGTACACTACCCAAGCAAATGCCCCCCTCCTCAAAAACTCACAAGGATCATGAAGGATCCAACACAAACTATCAGATTATAAAAGATCTTCACTTGTGACTACTACATCGGTCCTCAGCAAAGTACTTTCAAAAAACGGAGTACGGGACCCCGCCCATACTCCGCTCTCGTGAGGAGGCATCTTGGTACACTACCCAAGCAATCGCGCCCTCGCGTTGTATCAGAATCATACGAGGCCTTGGGAGAGGTCTCATCCTTGTGGTCTCCAGTACGCCTTCGCAAGGTCTCATCCTTGTGGTCTCGATGACGCCTTCGCAAGGTCTCACCCTTGTGGTCTCCAATCGCCTTCGCGAGGTCCCGCCTCGCGGGCCTCCCGGACTCGCAGGGGCGACGTCTCATACTCACCCTTGCATTTCTAAAGCTGCGCGGGCCCCTCGCGGACTTAGGCGAACCTCGTGATCTCCCTCGCCTCCATGGGTCTTACTCCCGATCTCTCGCCTATCTTGGCCCCGCCAGAATAAGGCCTTGGCACCTGTGTTCGTGCAACCTCACCCCTGATTTGGCTATATTCTATTTGGGGCCTTCGCCCCTATGGGCCTTCGCCCACCGCTTGCTCCACTTGGAAATAGACCACTTGGTCGTCTGACATCAACCGGCCAATAAGGAGGGCAGCACGAGCCTGGGAGATCTTCACCAGATTTATACGCCAGACATTCTCTGACAAGTGAATCACCTAAGGCGGTTTGCTGAGATCTTCATAATCACAGCCGCCTTATCTCCAATCGATCGACACGAGACTTATCTCAAACAACTGTCTAAGGGCTTCAACCTGGGAGGCTCTTCTCCGGCATCACTCTATAAATAGGGTGATGTCCACCCTAAATCGGGTAAGCTACTACACGCCCCCCCACTCCCCTCTTGCTACTTCTGAGTATTCTCCTTATCTTTTACAGATTACTCTGAACAGCAAGCTTGGAGTCTCAAGAACATCATCTGCTCCACCACATCAACTGAGAGTCCGGGCCTTCCTTAGGAACGAGACTATCATATCCCCATAAAAATATACTGATATGACGGAAACGTGCAGAATATCTACCTGATTCCAAAACTTCAGACGGTTTTCAAATCAGAATCCTGTGTCACTCCCGGGAACCAACTGATCGTGCAAACAATACCCCGAAAACTGCCCGAAACAAATGTCTCAACTCAGATAGATAAACTTTACGGAAACATGCAGAATATACACACGATTCCAGAAATACCTTTACTTCCCAAATTGGACTCCCGAGTAAGCTCCGGGGTCCTGTCAAATACTCCCCGAGCCCCAAAAATCGCCCGTGACCAACCCCCCGAGTCCGAAAAATTATTTTCCGCGGAAATGTCCGGTACACCACCAGGACACCAAATATCAGATATCGGGTCAATCCGAACTCCGGTGTAGAATCTGGAAGCAATCTGACCGGAGTAGCAGTTGGCCCCGGTGGCCAACCGGCTCAGAATGGCCTCCCTCCAGGGCGGCCATAACATCATGACTTTTGTGTTTTTGGATTAAACAACCTTTAACCCCTTGATTTTTCACTAACTCCCACAAACACACATATTCAGCTCCTTTTGTCTAATTTTCCTCTCTGTGCAGCTAGTATATGAACATGTGCAAGTGCTCCAAATACCTTGAAGTGAATGATTGATGGCTTGATACCACCTCCAAGCATCCTGTGGTGTGACATCCTTTAAATCTGAAGTTCGAGATCTGTTCAAAATGTAGAAAGCCCAGTTTCCGCCTCTCCCCAAAAAGACTTTAGCATCCCTTTATCTGATAGCAAAGATCTCACCATATTCATAACTGTTCTATTTTCTCTCAACTACTCCATTATGCTGTAGGGTATAAGGAGTAATGAGCTATCGTTTTATACCATGATTTTTGCTAAAATCATTAAAATCTTTAGAGGTGAACTCCCCACCTCTATCTGTCCTTAAGCATTTGACAGATAAGTCTACTTCCTTTTCAACCATTATCTTAAACTTCTTGAAATGCTCAAGTGCTTCAGATTTTTCAGCTAACAGAAACAACCATGCATTCCTAGTAAAATCATCAATGAAGCATAGGATGTACCTCTTTCCACCACTTGAAGCTGGTATAATTGGTCCGCATATTTCAGCTTTGCTTCTGCTCTCCAAGTACTCCCTTTCGGTATGGGATCTCGATGTTGCTTTCCTTCTAAACAACTGGTGCAAGTTTCTATTTCATTTGCGATCATGGGAAGACTATGAACCATACCCTTTCTCTGAAGGGTTCTTAAACCAATATACGTGAGATGTCTAAGCCATCTATGCCAAAGTGAGACTGAGTCATGTGTATTTGTTTGAAGACATTTAGTTAACTCTTAGTTTACCACAAACATCCTGTTACTTGTCATGTGTACGCTCATAACCAGCCCTTTCTCGGAGTGAAATTTTTTGCCAAAGCACCTTGTATCAGAATACTCAAACCATTTTCTTGTAATTGTCCTGTACTTAATAAGTTACTCTTTAGGTAAGGAACAAAATATACATCAGTTAGGACATACCTTACACCATCACAGACCATCCTTACTACTCCTTTGCCTACAACCATGAGTTTGGTGTTGTTCCCGAGCCTAACATAGTGCACAAAGGATTTATCAATGCTTGTGAACACATCTCTACTGCCACTCATATGGTTTGAACATCCTAAATCTAGGAACCATTCTTCAATCTTTTCCTTGCTTTGTTTTTCTTCAAAAGCCATTAAAACCATCTCTTCTTTCTCTTCTTCTTCCACATAATAATTTGATTCTCTTCTACCTGGACATTCGTAATGAAAATGCCCCAGTTTGAGGCAATTGTAACACTCTATTATGGATTTATCAAAACTTTGGAAACATCTTCCACGCCCTCTTCCTCGAAAATTCTGAAATCTTCCTTGGCCTCTCCCACCACTTCTCTCATAAAGAAATTTAGGAGCATTCTTCTCATCTAGAGCCTTCAAGGCTTGTTCACCACTTTCATGCTTACTGAATTTTTGTTCATGGACCAACAGAGAACTTTGAATAGCCTTTATTAAAAGTTCCTCCACATCTTTTGATTCCTTTATAGAACAAACAATATAATTGTGCAAGCTTTCCAAGCTTAAGTTTCTATCAAAGGCGAACAAAGTAGTGACACAAAGAAATTTGGAGGTGCTCGTGGTCGAGGGAGAGGATGAGGTGGTGATTTCCATAATTTCAAAGGTCGTGGAAATCATACTAGTCAGTATCATCCAACAGAAAATGATTAGGAATGGAACCACCAATATAATACAAGAGGCCGAGGATGTTACAGTCACCCCCGAGTGGGTGGTGACTTCTATGTATCCCGGGGCTCCGTTACAAACATGCGGGGCATGTTTTCTGTTGGTCAGATGGCTCCCGGATCTTTTCTAGGTAACATTCTCATGAATGCTTGTATATTCGAGCTCGGGATGAATAATTTGATGGCGCCAATGGTGTGTGGTATGTTATGACTCGGGATGAGTAATGTGGTGATAACCAAGCAGGTACACATGACGGGATTACTTGGTCAAGCTAGCAAGCACCTACGTCGGGATTTTCTCGGGTTAAGTTGGCGCGGGATGACTAAGGTGCCTAGGTGTGTGCATGGGGGGTGACTAAGGTGTGTGCTTGCCATGGTGACTAAGGTGTGTGGGTGTGTGCTTGGCATGGTGAGTCATTAAGATAAGGAGTATATAAGGTGCAAAATGAGTGAGAGTTTCATTTTTGGTCACATAAACTCTCTAAAAAACGCCACCCTCTCTCTTTCCCTCTCATATGTTCTTCATTTTCCTAAGAACAAACACACACACTAGTAGCTCCCTTACAAGGCCGATTTTGCTCAAGGGTTTAAGAGAGGTTGTTCTTGGTGTTAATCTTGAGGTAAGCATGTCTCCTTCATGGTTTTGGGTATGTTTGAAGCATGGTTGTAGTTGAAGCATCATATGGCCGAATTTATGGCAAACCCTAGCTAGACGATTTGTTCATCTTCTTGCTTCAAGCTTGGGATATGTTGTTCTTGGTGTGATTTGGTGTAGGAATCAAGGTTTGAAATATTGAAGAACATCTTGGGTTGAAAACCCTACATTGGCCGAATACTTTAGTGGGGAAATTGATGGAATTATGGAGTGATATGTTGATATTCATGCTTAGAATTCTTAAGTGGTTGATTATGCATGAATTGGAAGCTTTAAATTGATTGGAAAGGATGTTGGTGCAAATTGGATGTTAAGGCCGAAATTAAGGGAAGGTTATGTTAATAGTTAATGGTGTGTTTCTGGGGTGTATTGGTGGTGAAATGATATCGGAAATTAAAGTAGGTAACAAACGATGTTTGGAACTTCGTTTTTCTGAATTGGTGAATGTAACCGTGAAACTCGAGATGCTAGCTTGCTTGTTTGAATTTGTAAAGTATGTTTTAAATGCTTAGTTGTGCATGTTTGAGTATAAACAACTATGTTCTAGCTCAGTTTGAAAATCTGAGCTTTCTGTGAAGTTTTGCGGGAAAGTGCGGGAATGTGCGGGATTGGTTTCCGGGGGTCTAGATTGGTGATTTCTAATTTGTAAATGGTTGTTCAGCTTGAATCAGCAGTTGTGGAGTAGTGCGGGACTTCGGAAGTCACACTACCTCGTTTCGGGCCGAGTGTCGGTATTTTCCCGGGATTCTTCTGCGGATCGGTTAGGGTTCAACTTCTCTCGTTATACATTTTGGGAGGGATATCATGTATATCGGGGTTAGTTGAAGCGGGTTCAGGGTTGTGAATGGGTGTTCGATGATCCCGGGGCCAGTTATATGGTAAGGTATATGTCTGCAGGTTCAAGGCCCGGGGAAGTCTCAGAAACCTCGAGTTCTTCTTCTGTATTCTATATCTGCACTGGGTGCTGATATTCTGTATATACCTTGCGGTATATTCTGTTTGTTGTATACCCTGCGGTATACTCTGTTTATGACCCTACGACAGTTAGGGGATCGCGACCTCGGCTGGTACCATGCCTCTGTTTGTTAGCGTTCAAGGGTCTCTGGTGGTTCTAATCGCGTCCTTCGAGACTCTGTCTAACTCTGTTTATTAATTATGTTTATATCTATTTGTATATATATATATATATATATATATATATATATATATTTGTGTTTTCTTTGTTTTGCAGGTACTTGCGCACTTAGCTTACTTATTACAACTGTACCTTACCTCAGCCCTTACTGGGTCCTCCAGAGGACTCACCACTTCTATTTACCACCTTTCAGGTCTACCTGACAAGCAGCCGGCGGACTAGAGTTCCGTGGTGCTTTCTGTACTGTGATCAGGTATCTGCAGTTTCGACGCGGAACTTCTGTTAAGTTATAGGGGTAGTCTCGGTAGAGGTTATATGCTGCTACCTGGTTTCTGGACTTATGCTACGTATAGCATATGAGTTTTCTCACAGTTAACTTACCTCTCTCTTCTGTTTGTGTGTTAGTAGCAGCAGTAGTGGTACGTGCGAGAATCTTCTGATCTCGGAGTTTCTCCTAGATTCCGCACTTAGGTATTCTGGGGTTTTCCCTTGTCGGCTATGTAGATGTATATGCATGCATGTCATTTGTTGGATCATGCTATGTATCTTGGATACATTCTGTTTATGTGTACATATCTTGGATATTTTGTATGACCGGGGACTCGCCCATTTCAGTGGAGGGCGGGACCCATGATGTGATCATGTTGTGATGGATCAAACATGTTCTGTATTGGTATGATTCTCTTGAGGTTATGTATGATGTTATCCGTGAACTGTATGTTTGGTGATGGTTGCTGTGACGTGTGTCAGGCAAACAAAACCTTACACACCCGCAAGTGTACGGGTCGAGTGTAGCATTCGATGAGTAAGGGTCGAATCCACAGGGACTAGATGCGCGAAATGCTAAATAGCTAGATTGCACTACTTTACCTACCTAAATAATTCTAATGCATAAAATTAAAAAGATAACCACCTCGAGTATCGGGTCAAATGCTTCATTAAAATCAAACAAGCATGATTTATATTTGTTCCTAGAGGAAATGGATTCAAAATTACCGACATCTCTCGAGTAGGTTACCTACACGATGATCGAGATCGATCTATCGTCCCGCACCAACGAGAGGGCTTTAAGTGCACGCCATAAATTCCTAAGTGGCTTGACAAACCATTTGAACTTGCTTTT
Source organism: Stellera chamaejasme (assembly GCA_024586325.1). NCBI lineage: Eukaryota > Viridiplantae > Streptophyta > Magnoliopsida > Malvales > Thymelaeaceae > Stellera > Stellera chamaejasme. The sequence goes on along the minus strand of CM044984.1, from coordinate 21,731,893 downwards.
TGGCCAAAGCTCGGGAAGATCACTTTCGTGCTTGTTCCCGAGCACCATGTGAGCATATGCACGTGAAATCTCTAACCCAAACATGCAACGGAATTAAGCATGAAACAAGCTCCTAGTAACAGATACGCATAAATAACAATGATGAGAAATTATAGATAAGTGAGGAGAGGATTCAAACAACGGTTCCGGCTTTCTCAAGTCACGAAACTTGTTCTTCTACCTCGACCAAGAACAATCTCTTGTCTTGCACCGAGGTGAAGACCATTATGGGCTAACCTTATTCTCCTAAGTAACCCCTCCAAATCTCTCGATTGGAGCGGGAAACTCGTGCTCAACCCATGGGCTACGTTCAACGAGTATCTCTCGAGTACTCGTCAAACACCAAATAAACATAAGCATGCGGTACCAATAAATTCATGCAAATGTGAAAATTAATTCTACTAATTGAGCAACCACACATAATCAATTTCTCATACGTAGCAAGTCCGAAACAATTCAATCCACAAAGACCCGAACCCGAGGCGGTCCGGGTTGTTCTACACTAACCCAACCAAGAATTTAAGCAATTAATCAAAACCCAACAATAATTAAGCAAGTAACAGTAGAGAATAATTAAATTAAACTAACAATTATCGGAAATTAAAGTTTAGAAACAACCAAATCCGAAACGAGCAAAACTAGTCGGAGAATGGCCGGAGAAGGAGCATCGAAGCTTGGGGCTGTCTCCGGTGATGAGGGGTGAGATGGTGGAGCTCTGGCGGCGTGGGGAAGCGAGCTGCAGTGGCTGTTGGCGGAGGAATGGGCAGCAGCGAGGATTTCTCACGAAATACAGCTGCTGCCGCGGTGGTGGAGCTGTAGCGGGCTGCAGGGAGGTCTGGCGGTGGTTGGAGGCCGGCGAGCAGCAGCGGTGGTGGCCGGGGGAGGGTTAGCGAGGCTGGGTTGGAGCCAGCCTCAGCTGGCGGCAAATCTGGTCCTCCTCTGGCCGCTGCAGCTCGTGGTACACTACCCAAGCAAATGCGTCCCCGCATCATATCAGAATCACACAAGGCTCCACCAGATAAGGCCCCTCCATACGAGGCCCCGCAGGTCTCGCCCTCGCGGTCTCAAGTCTCGCCTTCGCGAGGTCTCACCCTCGCGGTCTCAAGTATCGCCCCCGCAAGTCTCGCCTTCATGAAAGTTTCGCCCTCGCGGTCTCACAGCTCGCCTTCGCGAGGACTCCCCCTCACGGTCTCAAGTATCGCCCCCGCAAGTCTCGCCTTCGCGAAATTCTTGCCCTCGCGGTCTCACAGCTTGCCTTCGCGAGGTCTCACCCTCACGGTCTCAAGTATCACCCCCGCAAGTTTCGCCTTTGTGAGGTCTCACCCTCACGGTCTCAAGTCTCGCCTGCACGAGGTCTCGCCCTCGCCAGATCTCAGGTCTCTCCTTCGCGAGGTCTCACCCTTGCGGTCTAAAGTCTCGCCTGCGCGAGGTCTCGCCCCCGCCAGATCTCAGGTCTCGCCTTCGCGAGGTCTCACCCTCGCGGTCTCAAGTCTCGCCTGCGTGAGGTCTCACCCTCGCGGTCTCAACTCGCCTTCGTGAGGTCTTTCATACCTATACTGGCCCCGCCAGACAAGGCCCTTGCACTCACGATTCGTGCGACCCTTACCCTTATTGGCTTTGCTTTATCTAGGCCTTCGCCCCTTGATGGCCTTCGCCCCTTGCTGGCCTTCACCCCTTGCTGGCCTTCGCCGCTGCATACTCAACTAAGGAAAGACCAATTGGTCATCTGACATTAAGCAACCAATAAGGAGGCCAGCACGAGCCTGAGTGATCTTCACCAGATTCACATGCCATACATTCTCTAACAAACTAATCAACTAAGGCGGTTTGCTAAGATATTCATCATCACAGCCGCCTTATCTCAAACAGCCTGTCTAAGGGCTTCAACTGGGGGAGGCTGTTAAAGCATCCAACCCAAAACCAATTGGCAATGGGTGGAGAGGCCTCATCATATTATATAGCAATGGTTAGCCCCTTCTATTGACCATGTGGGATATAATCCACTTTAACACACCCCCTCACGTGTAGGCTAGATTTTCGCTCTACACGTGGCTATTTTGGGCTTTCTTTGTGCAATGGTCGGGGCCTTGATCAACCTAATCTGATACCATGTTAAAGCATCCAACCCAAAACCAATTGGCAATGGGTGGAGAGGCCTCATCATATTATATAGCAATGGTTAGCCCCTTCTATTGACCATGTGGGATATAATCCACTTTAACAGAGGCTTCTCCTGGCATCACCCTATAAATAGGGTGATGTCCACCTTAAACTGGATAAGCTACTTCACGCCCCCCCCATTCCTCTCTTGCTACTCCTGAGTGCTCTCTTTATCTTTTACAGATCACTCTGAACAGCAAGCTTGGAGTCCTCACGAACACAACACCATCAACAATTCATCTAAGAGTCCGCACCTGCAAAGGAACGCGACTATCAGCTCGCATCTGCGAGTTGAAGAAGAAGGGTTCAGCCCACTTTTGGGCTGAACCTTTAAATCATTCTTTAAGCTTTTATGTTTTGAAAAAATGACCCCATTTACATGTATTCTTCCACATCAAGCCCTTTAGCCTTTTCCCTCGTATCATTTCAGCCCCAAAATTTCTCAAGTTGCTACATTTTAATACATTTAGCTCCAAACTTGCCATTTGAGGTACCTACATGATTTTAGCACATAAAATGAATAAATATCAACATTTCATAAACATAATTAAGCACAAAAAGTGGGGTAAAAGTATATAAAATAGGCGTTCATCAATGGTAAAGTGCTCGCCTATTTCAGTGGGGCGGGGCTCGCCATGGATTGCTAGGGTTATACTGTATACTTACAAATTTGAGAATTGTAGGTTGTGGGTCAAAACAAGACCGAAAAATATAGGCGCATAACTCTGTATGCATACTCCGAGAGCAAAGCGTTCTCAGGAACTGGGTCTTTGAGAATGGGACTTTGTGGGCCAGGTCACGGGACCACCACACTCAGTGGGTCTCGGTCGGACCGACCGCTTCTATTTACGCAGCTTCCGCCTCCGACACCGCGGGGCGTGATACGAATCAACTCCCAGGAGATAGACCTTTCACCTTTGGAGGATCTAGCTTGTTGAAGATTATAGAATAGAACGAAACTAGGTCGGCTCCTAACCACCTCAATCCTCAAATGGAGAGCAATGGGAAGGTTAAGCACCTCACTTCTCAAATGAAGAGCAACACTAGATGTCAAGCTTGATTCCATTTCAATGGAAGTCAAGGGGATTATGGAGATAACTGGAAGAGTTCAAAGTTGAACCAATATTCTCACAATGAGAGATAAATTCACAAGTTATTCTCTAGTTACATTCTAAGTTACAATTTATATGAAAGGTAAGGGGAGATGGGTGAAAAGACTAGGAGCCAAAGTTCCTAAAATTAAGGTAGGTTGAAGTGAAAGGGAGAAGGTGGCGAATGACATTGTAGGTTACCTACTGCTGTCACAGAATTGGGAGGGAAAATCAAATTACGAAACCCCAGATTGGTTGAAGAATCAGTTATGGTAGATTACATTACTTGGGCTTCGCTTGGAGGCCTCGCGCGAGGGGGGAATCGCTAGGAGGCTTCGCGCAGGGGTTTCGCCAAAATTGGGCTTCGCCTTTGCCTGGGCGGCTTCGCACAGGGGCTTCGCCAAAGCTGGGCTTCGCCTTTGCTTAGGTGGCTTCGCACAGGGGCTTCGCGAAAGCAGGGGTTTCGCCTTGCCTGGGCTGTTTCGCACAGGGGCTTCGCCAAAGCAGGGGCTTCGCCACAATGAGCTTCCAAAAAGGTGATCCTCTTGGATCTTCGGGTATGATCCATAAGCAACGTGACACTAAGGCTCTCCATGGTGCTTGGCATGCTCTTTTCTAAGTGGATACCCATCTGTTATAGTTGGGAGACCCTCTCTTGGTCTTTCTCGAGCTCCCTTTCTTGAGCCATTAACCTCATAAAAGCTTGCAGTCTCTCTTGTGCCTTCTTGGCCCGAGACCTTGTCATTGGTCCGCCAAGGCCTTCAAGAGGATTGGGAGGCTTGTGAGCTTGAACTTGGGTACCTTCTTGTTCATTGTTTGGCCGGTTGGGTTGATCCATGGTGAAGTTGGTAAGGCTTTGGGTGGGGGGTGGATTTGAGCTTGAGCTTCTTAACCATGCTATGGTTGGCCACATTCACGCAACTACCGCTATACACGATGAGGCTACAAAGCTGCCCATTGACCAATGCTTGAGTCTGAAAAAGATTTTCCCTTTGCGAAGTGTCAATGACCCTAGGGGTAGTCTGCAATACTCTCTTTGAAACCATAAGCATCCCCTCAAGGGGTGCGTCCCCTTCTTCTTCCTCTTCCTTCGAGGGTATCGCCGAACCTTCGGTTCCTTCCTCTTCTTCCCTAGAAATATTTCCATTCGGGCTCACAACCATGGTCCTCTTGTTTGGACAATCCCTGGCATAATGTCCCTTGCCCAAACATTTGAAGCACTCAATACTCCTTGTTTGGCGTGAGGTGTTAAAAGGTTTGGAATAGACGGAGGTTCGCGGTTGAAGGTGGGATGGCCTCGCTTTTGACCCACTCGATGAATTCTTCCGGGTCTCTTTTACCGTAGAATTTAGGTACTTGTAATTTGACGCCTTGCATGACTTGTTGTTCAAGAGTTTGGGCCTTCGCCGAAAGTGATCTCCTTGCGGGGACCTATTTCTTCCTCTTGGCGGGGCAAATCCTCATACCTGGAATGTTGTCCCCTTGGTTTTCTCCTGGATCCTTCATAGTAATGATCCCTCCAAGGTTGGCTAGTTTCTCCTTGACCGATCCATTCCTCATCTCCTCCATCTTCATCAATAGGTTCATAAAATACTTCCTTTTGTGGTGTTTTATGAATATTGATATGATCTCTCTTGTTAAGAGGCGTGAGTGGCGGTAGTGTAGAGGCATGCTCTCTATTAGCATCCTCTTCTTCCTTTCTCTTGCCTTGCGTCTTGTTCTCCCTTTCTAACTTAGACACTCTCTCGCGGTCTGTGGAGGTCATGGCTTGTAGATTTTGTAACATAGCCATCATGGCTTCCATTTGCTTCTCATTTTTCTCCATGTATCTTTGAAACCCGAGAGTAGATGGGTGAGGGGCTGTGGAATCTGAAGTGCCTCCATCTTGTACCATTGCTTCACAACTTTTCTTATACTACCTCACGTGTTTACACTCGTGTTTGCACTCAAATGTGGTTTTTATCAAGATGTTCACTCAATGCCTTTTTCCTCTCAAGATTCAACCAAGTACTCTAACTTTTATTCCACTCTCAACCCAAAAACGTTTCGCGCATCAAAGTGAAAACGAGCTTGAAATGAAAAGCGTACTCCTTTGAAAAGAAGAAATTCTAGTTACTTGAAACTAGCTGTGTTTAGAAGGTAGATGGGGGATGAAAGAAATAAAGGGCGAGTTTTATGGTGAAAAGTTCAATCAACAGATTTCGGATTAATAGTATTGCTCACTTGAGTTTCGTCAAGAACACCTAAGAACACGTATGAACACACATGAACTTTTCAAGAACAAATGAACTTGTTCTTCATTCAGTCTTCTCCTCTTTTCGGTCTTGACAACAACCAACACTTTTCTTTTGATCCCTAATTCGAAAATACAAAATTTCTAACAAGAACTTTTGCACAAACAACTTTGAACATAAATGTTTCAAGGCTTTCAGTTTTCAACACAACATCAAAGAAAACATTTTCTCCAAGTTTGCATGAGATAAACAAATGGCTTACTTGAAGAAAACAACAAATAACAAATCTTTCAACAAGTGTCAAGGCTCTGATACCACTTGATACGAATCCACTCCCAGTAGATGGACCGTTCACCTTTGGCGGATCTAGCTTGTTGAAGATCTCAGAAAAAGAACGTAACCAAGTCAGCTCCTAACCACCTCAATCCTCAAATGGAGAGCAATGGAAAGGTTAATTGCCTAGGAGTGAGGGATCTAGCACCTCACTTCTCAAATGAAGAGCAACACTAGATGTCAAGCTTGAATCCACGTTAATGGAAATCAAGGGGATGATAGAGATATAAGGAAGAGTTCAAAGTTGAACCAATACTCTCACAATGGGAGATAATTTCTGAAATTCAAGTTATCTTTCAGTTACATTCCAAGTTACATTTTATATGAAAGGTAAGGGAAGATGGGTGAAAAGACTAGAAGACAATGATCCTAAAATTAAGGTGGGTGACGTGAAAGGGGAAGGTGGTGAATGACATTGTAGGCTACCTACTCTTGTCACAAGAATGGGAGGGAAAATCAAATTATGCAATCCCAATAGGTTGAAGAATCGGTTATGGTAGAATGCCTTATTTGGGGCTTAACCTGGGCATCACGTGAGGGGGCCTCGCCGGGAGGTATCGCGCAGGGGCTTCGCCAAATCAGGGGTCGCCTCTACTTGGCTGACTCTGCACTGGGGCTTCGCCAAAGCAGGCTTGTGAGCTTGAACTTGGGTACCTTCTTGTTCCTTGTTTGGCTGGTTGGGTTGATCCATGGTACTGCCCTCATCAGGGCGGCCCCACCTCCGCAACCGGGCGCTGGCGCGCCATGGTTGGTATCAGAGCAGGTCAGGTGACCGATGCCACCTGAGAAGGCGTAGTATGACCAGTCCTAGTGGGGACTTCTGAGGCAAGTATACTAGTCCAGGAGTGGACATTCTGACGCAGGAACAGTGAGTTCGGGGGTGAACTTCTACGGGAGATGACTTTGAGGGGTGAAGCTACTGTTCCGTGTTCTATTCCGGGGCGGTTCTATACGAAGTCTGGCCACCTCCTTATCTGAACCACTTTGGAATGTGCGGTGGAGCAGCAGACGGTCCTTCAAGGCATTCTGACAAGATCAAGCTTCAGTGCTGTGGTAGCACTTTTGGGATGTTCAAGGTACTCCAGGCAGATTTGGGAATTCTGGACATTGGGGCGCGTAGTGACGCTCAGGTCAGATTCAGCTCGGGTGCGGGCTTCCGACATAATCCGTGTACCTTTATGTTTTGCTTGGTTGATCATATGAGGAAGGTTACACCTTCCTTCTGCAGTAATGGTATCACTTGTGACGTTCAATCTGCAGGACAGTGCAGATCACTGGTGGAGGAGCCTATAGGGCCAGTTGAGAGCAGACTCAATGCGGGGAGGTGAGCAGGACCTAGACATCACCTGGCAGCAGTTCACACAATTATTCCACCGATAGTATATCAGGGATGCAGCCAGGGATCTCCGACAGTCACAGTTTGACGACTTGGAGTAGGGGAACTTGACCGTTGGGGAGTATGAGCAGGAGTTTGACCGGCTGGTTCGCTATGTACCGCAGTACTATGGTATGGAGCAAGAGAAGGCCATGAGGTTCATCCGTAGGTTACACCCCTACTACAGGTGGGCTCTGTGACAATTGGACATCACATTCTACTGTGAGGCCGTTCAGAAGACCCAACTCCTCGAGCAGGAGGAGGTGGAGAGTCGATACACCCCTTACAAATCCCGAGACAGAGGGAGAGGTGTTGCACATCAGGAACCATCGAGGGCCGCTGGGAAGGGAAGCAGGCCTGGACCAAATGACAAGGACAAAGGAGTGGCAACACCGTTACAGCCTTGTTCGAGTTATGGTAGATATCACCCTGGCCGGCCGTGTTACTGACAATCGGATCAGTGCTTGCGATGTGGATCAGATAGCCATTAGGTGCGTAATTGCCCTTTGACACTAGGACAGGGATCCGGCAGCGTTCCGCCACAGCCACGACTTTCACTTCAGCCACCCCTTCCGCCACAGCAGCCCAGAGCTAGGCGCGTTTTTTAGATCGAGCAGGGAGGCATCCGACAGGGTCGAGCTGGGTCCCGAACTCATCGAGGAGACAACAGTGAAGATCAGGACCATACAAGCACGGATGAAAACCACGAATGACCGCAACACCTCATATGTTAACAAACGTCGCAGAGATCTGGAGTTTGAGGTTGGTGGCAGAGTTTGGCTTAAAGTAGCACCTATCCGGGGAACCGTCAGATTCGGTAGACAGGGTAAGCTGGCCCCGAGGTATATCGGTCTCTACGAGATTTTGGAGCGAGTCAGCAGGGTAGCATACAGATTAGCTTTACCTCCGAGTATGTCTGCAGTGCATAATGTCTTCCATGTTAGCATGTTGAAGAAGTGCATTCTGGACCCGATTTAGACGATTCCGGTTGAGGAGGTTCAGTTAGAACCCGATCTGTCTTATTAGGAGGTACCGGTTGCCTTATTGGCGCGCGACACTCGGAAACTCCGTAGCAAGTTAATTCCCATGGTCAAGGTTCAATGGTCACATCAGTCTGACCGGGAAGTGAGTTGGGAGACCGAGGAGGACATCATGGATCGATACCCTGAGCAGTATCAGCGGTTGAGATCCCTCTTGGAGGACCAAGAGTTCTAAGGGGGGAGGATGTTACAGTCACCCTGAGCGGGTGGTGACTTTTGTGTATCCCGGGGCTCCGTTTAAAACATGTGGGGCATGTTTTCTGTTGGCCAGATGGCTCTCAGATCTTTTCTAGGTAACATTCTCAGGAATGCTTGTATATTCGAGGTCACACGAGTCCCCTGCACCTTTCTGCGGAAAATATTTTTCGGGGTCGGGACGTTCGTTCTCGGGCGATGTCACGACCACTCCGCCTGGTTACGGAGGCGGAGCCGCCCGCGACGTCGGAAGCGGAAGCTACGGCGGAAAGCGCGGAAACGGTACTACTGAAATCCGCTACGTGCAGTGGTCCCATGACCCGGCCCGCAAAGTCTTGTTCTCGAAGGCCCGACGCCTGAGAACACTTTGCTCACTTAACAACTTGGTCGTATTACGACCCGCAACCTACAAAACTCAAACACGGCAAGTATACAAAATAATCTTAACTATCCATGATGAGCCCCGCCCCACTGAAATAGGCGAGCACTCGACCATCACCAAACATACAGTTCATGGAAATATCATTCAATTTCAAAACAACATCCAAATACAGAAACCATCCGATTTATCCCATTATGAACACATTTTGGGTCCCGCCCTCAACTGACACGACGAACCCTCCAGTCAAACAGAAATACAGAAGCAGAATGTATGCATATACACCTATAGAGCCAACCAAGAAAACCTCAGAATACCTACAAGCGGGATCTAGATGAAACTCCAAGTTCAGAAGATCTCTGCAAGTACCGCTGCTGCTATCACACCAATAGAAGAGAGAAGTCAGTTAACCGTAAAACCCATAATCCTGAAAGCAGAAAGCAGACTAAAACCTCTACCGAGACTACCCCCATAACTTAACAGAAGTTCCATATTGGAACTGTCGATACCTGATTCCAAAACCAGAAAGCACCGTAGATCTCTAGTCCGTTGGCTGCTTGTCAGGTCGACCTGAAAGGTGGTAAACAGAAAGGGGGTGAGTCCTCGGGAGGACTCAGTAAGGGCTGAGGTAAGATACAATTTGCAAAAGGTGCTAGTATGTCGTACCTGCAAAACAGAAAAACACAAAACACATATATGTAAATAGTTATAAGTAATGATCAGAGTTAGTCAGAGTCCCGGAGGACGTTCCTGAAAGACGGGGTTAGACAGAATCCCAGAGGATGCGGTGCAGACCGCCAGAATGACCCTTAAAATAAAAATCATCAGACCGACAGCCCTCTCCAAGAGGTCAGAAACAGAAGCATGGTACCAGCTGGGGTCGCGATCCCCTTAACTGTCGTAGGGTTACAGAAGTATACCACAGGGTATACAAAGAATGTCAGCACCCAGTGCGGACACAACCAATCCAAGGAGCACCCGTGGTCTCCAAGACCATCCCGGGTCTCGTAACAGAACAGAATATACCACAAGGTATATACAGAATATCGGCACCCAATGTGGATATACAGAACAAATAAGGAACCCGTGGTCTCCAATACCATCCCGGGCCTTGAAGCAGAACAAACTATATCTTACCATGTGACTGGTCCCGGGATCACCGGACCACCGTCCTCAACCCGGAACCCGCCTCAACTAACCCCGATATACATGTAATCCCTCCCATAATGCATAACGAGAGAAGTTGAACCCTTACCTCACAAAAACCGCTCCGCAGCAAAATCCCGGGAAAATCCCGGCTCCCGGCCCGAAACGTGGTAGTGTGACTTTTGAGGTCCCGCACTACTCCACCACTGCAGAATCAAGCTGAACAACCACACACAAGTCAGAAATCACCAAAACAGACCCCCGAAAACCAATCCCGCACAATCCCGCACTCCTTCCTCCTCCTTCTCCTCTTTCTTCCTTGTGAAAGTGGAGAGGCATGATTATGGAAAACACATCATGCTATGAATCTTGAAATCTACAAATGGTATCAGAGCCTGTGTTGCTTGAATGTATATGCATGTTCGCATGTACTTATATGCATGTTCGCATGAACTCGTATGAATGTTGCATGCAAATATGCATTTCGGATTGACTGAATTTTACATGTATTTCGGCCTTAAGCATGCAATTGATATGATCGTTCATGAAGAGTATGAACCGTATGCATGCCTGTATGTTTGAAGATGATTAAAATCATGGAATTACATGTATGTATGAATTCGGTCAAGATAAAAGTATCTTGTATGAGAACCTTGTATGAGGCCTCGCGGTCCATTGACAGGCGTTCGCCAGTGTCCAGGCTTCTCCTGACAAGCGTTCACCAGTGTCAAGTTTTTCGCCTGATAGACGTTCGCCAGTGTCAAGGCTTCACCTAACAGTCGTTCGCTAGTGTCTAGGCGTTATGATCGAATATGTGAATATGTGAATCATTGTATGCTTATGTATGTGTTCATGAGTATGATTGAATGAAAGCATGTATATTGCTTCTTTGTGATTCACATGTATATCTATATGAATGTTAGAACATGATATAATTGTGATTATGGCATGAAATGCACAAGATAAGTTCTTGGTGTAATTCTTCACTTGAATTATTGGCTTTAGCCGGAGATAGTCTTAATTAGATGGTAATTCTGTCTAGGAAGGAACTTAAGCGGTACCATTGTGTCCCTCCTTCCTGGGAATTATCACTATGGTGACTTGAGGGATGAGAGACTTAATTCAAGGAGGAATAAACCAAGATGTGTTCTTGGTGTATTTTCTACATGTTCTTACTAGTATGCATAAGTTACATATATGTGACATTATACCTCGACTTAGACTAAGAACCTCAACCCTGAGAGAGTCTTAGTACTGGTGATTAGTTCACCACTATGATGGATTTGAGGGAAATGAGACTTGGTTTAAGGAGGATATGTTATTTCTAAAAGCTAATGTTTCTAGGGACCCTGTCAAATTAATTATACTTCTTTCTAAGGAGGTGGGTTTTAAGCGGGACTGTTGTGACCCCTCCACCTTTCCTGGGAATTGTATCAAGGAGACTTATGGGTGATGAGACTAAGGTTTTGGAGGAATACCATATGTAATGTTACATAAGCTATTCATGTATGTGTACATGAAACCTTAAAGTGAGATAGTTGAACCTTCTTGGAGGCTCAATTAGAACATGTATGTGAAACTATGGAAACATGTTTGTGTGTTTCTAATTGGATGCTATATGCACTCCTTTTGCCATATATGAACATGATTGAAGTAGTTGCATGTATTTGTTGCTTGTTTGAGTCTTGTTGTGATTGATTGAACTTTGATACATGTGATTTGCATCATGTAGATGGCATGTAAGAATATGGCAGGACACACTTGAGGTTTTATCTGATGGAGGTCAGGTTGCCCAACCGGAAAAAGGGCAAGACCAGACAGCCTATGTGGCTTATCTGAAAAAGAATCGTCTTTGCCGAGTGACCCTTCTTTCCACAATGGTGGATGAGATTATGGTTGAGTTCTCAGCCCTTGACAGTGCCAAAGAAATTTGGGACACTGTCAAGACTAAATATGGTGATGTTTCTGTGGAGAAACAAAGATCAATGATTCTGAGGTTTGAGAACTATCAGAAACGAGTTGATCACACCATGAGTTCTCACCTTCAAGAGATGTCTCGGATGATCCACCAGTTGAAGCAAGCCGGGCATGACCTCACAGATGAACAACAGGTCCAAGCTATAATCCGATCTTTACCAGATGAGGATTGGCAGTTGATGAAGGTCAACTTGCGCCACAATCCTCAGATCAAAAGGTTTGATGACATAGCCCGCCATCTTTTACTTGAGGCCGAAGTAATGGCCCTCAAAAACCATTCCAAAGCATATGTTGCTTCTACTTCCTCCAACAAAAAGGGAGGAAACAAAGGAAAAGGGAAATGGTTTGGTAAAGGTGGAAAGAACAAGGGTGGCAGTGGCAAAGGTAAAGGAGGTCGAAACGGTCCCAATTTGAATAAGTTCAAAAAGAAAAGGGACGTTTCTAAGCTCAAATGCTTCAACTGTGGAAAGAAGGGGCACTTTGCAAAAGATTGCAAAAGTCCTTCCAAGGTACATATACCTACTACTTTTTCTGATGTATATGTTGCATCTTGTTCTTTGCTAATTGAAAGCAATTCTTTGTGGATTGTAGACTTAGGAGCAACGAACCACATAGTCCGAGACAAGTCTTGGTTCGTGGTTTACAGAAAGCTTCTAAGAGGTGCAAAGTGTGTCTCGGTGGGAAACAACGCTGTAATAGAAGTAGTAGGGATTGGGACATGTAAAGTCCCCACTTGTAATGGATCATTATATCTAATTGATACATTATATGTACCGGATATTTGTAGAAATTTGATTTCTATAAGTAGTTTGTTGAAGTACAAATATAACTTGTCTTTTTCGAATGATAGTGTTACTATCTTCAAAGATAATCAAGTTGTGTGTGAATGTTTAGTAAATAATGGCTTTTATGAACTTAGACCGAGTAGCCATACTAATGCTTCATCTAGTTGCCATGTGACCGAGGTCACAAGTGAAATGACTTGGCATGAAAGGCTTGGACATGTGAGTCAAGATACGATGAATAAGTTAGCCAAAAATGGCTTGCTTGGATCCTTGACCAAAGTTGTCTTGCCAAGTTGCCAAGCATGCCTTGAAGGAAAGGCAACGAGAATGCCTTTCGGGCACGGAACTAGAAGAGAAGAAGCATTAGATTTAGTTCATTCTGACTTGTGTGGACCTATGAGAGTGACATCTAGAAATGGTTATAGATATTTCATTACATTTACTGATGATTATACTCGATTCACACATGTTTTCTTACTCAAGTACAAAGCTGAGGCTTTATCATACTTTGAGAAGTATGTACATTTGGTTGAGAACCAATTGGGTAAGAAAATAAAATCCTTGAGAACGGATAGAGGTGGAGAGTATAATTCAAATGCCTTTAAAGCCTTTTGTGACATGAAAGGAATCCAGAGGGAGTTCACTCTTCCTTGGACACCCCAAAATGGAGTATCTGAAAGGAAGAACAGAACTCTAATGGATATGGTAAGGTCCATGATGGCTAAGGCTAACTTGGGAATAGAGACAACCCAAAAGGTGGGGTCTCTCGAAGGGTGAGACTTATTTGGTGTCATCTGAAATAGATGAACCTAGTAATGTTAAAGAAGCTCTTAATAGTGCACAAAGAGAGGAATGGCTAAATGCCATAAATGAAGAACTTCATTCTATGGCAGTAAATGGTGTGTGGGAGTTGTCAGATCTTCCTATTGGTCGGATACAAATCCCGATTGGTGGCTAAGGGTTTCACACAAAAGGAAGAATTCTGATGGAAGTATCGAAAGATACAAAGCCCGATTGGTGCCTAAGGGTTTCACACAAAAGGAAGGTACTGATTTCAAAGATACCTTCTCACCTGTAGTGAAATTCAATTCCATCAGATTACTGCTTGCCATTGTGGCATACTTGGATCTGGAATTACATCAAATGGATGTTAAAACAGCCTTCCTCAATGGTGATTTGAGTGAAGAGATCTATATGAGACAACCAGAAGGGTTTGTCCAAAAAGGTCTTGAGGACAAGGTATGTAGACTTAAAAAGTCTATTTATGGTCTTAAGCAAGCTTCAAGACAATGGTACTTGAAGTTCCATCATGCAATTACAAGTTATGGCTTTGTAATAATGCATGAAGATCATTGTGTATACTCGTACTCGTCCGGATCCGATTATGCTATAATGACTTTGTATGTAGATGACATACTAATTGCAAGTAGTTGAGTTGAGTTAATGATAACCATCAAAGGATGGTTATCTTCCACTTTCGACATGAAAGACATGGGAGAAGCTTCCTTTATTTTAGGTGTCAAGATACACCGGAATAGAAAGGAACGCTTGTTAGGCCTCTCACATGAACCTTATATTGATAAGATCCTTGAAATGTTTAATTTAACCAACTCCAAACCCATGAATACCCCACTTGCATATGGATGCAAGATTGGAGGGGACATGTGTCCCATGACTCCAGTAGAAAAGGAAGAGATGACAAACATACCATACTTGACTGCTATAGGTTCCTTAATGTATGCCATGTTATGTACAAGGCCTGACATTAGCCAAGCAGTTGGCTTATTGGCTCGATATTCTTCAAACCCTGGAATGCAGCATTGGAGGAGTGTCAAGAGGGTTCTACGGTACCTTAAAGGTACTAAAGATTATTGGCTATGCTATCAAGGCAAGAAGCTTGATTTGCATGGTTACTCTGATGCTGATTGGGGTGGAGATTGTGACTCCAGTAAATCTACATCTGGTTATGTATTTCTGTTTAATGGTGGGGCTACTACATGGTTTAGTAAGAAACAAACTTGTACAGCATTATCAACCGTGGAGGCTGAGTTTATCTCATGTGCCTCGACTGTACAAGAAGCTCTTCGGCTTGGATTCTTTCTTAAGAACTTGGAATCTCGGATAATGGTGGAAAGGCCTATTACTATTTACAGTGATAGTATGGCGGCCATGGCTTACACCAAAGATCCCAAGTACCATGGAAAGACCAAGCACATTAGCATGAAATATCATTTCGTAAGGGATGCAATTGAAGATGGTGAAGTTAAAATTGAGTACATATCTACAGACCTGATGGTGGCAGATCCTCTTACTAAGCCATTGCCACCACTTGTATTTGCTAGACATGTCAAAGCAATGGGTCTTCGTAGATTGTAATTAAGTTTGATGTACTTCACCACTTTGGTGTCACACATGTATTCTATGATGAATGATTAATAAAGTTGTTTGTTTGTCATCATCTGATTTGTTCAATCTTTATGTTTTCACAACAAAATTTAGAACATGTCAAACATAGACATTAGAAAGGGTTTTCTCACACGAACCTTTCGCCCTTAATCTTGTGTAGACTTAAGGATGAGACTAGCTACGGACTAAATGTATGTTGTTTCTTAAATGAAGCATGTTACTTGGTAAAGTAATACTTGAGTGGGAGTCATGAACCAACACATGACACCGTAGCCTCTTGTCGCTTTGATTATGTAAATCAAGATGAGATGCTAAGTTTCATCGAGTTTGTATGACCACCATACATCCTAGTCTATGATTGGTGTAAGCAGTGGCTTACTTGATAACATTTCATGGGTTGTGACATGTCCTCCTTTTATTTGATAAGGGGAGTACACTTTTGTTATTTTAAGAGGGAGAAAAATGACACATCTCCCAACTTAAGTGGACATCATTCTGAGTGGGAGTGGTGTAAGTAAAACATCAAATAGTGATCATTTAGAACTTCAGTGTTCTATAACCATGAAATGCGACCAAAGAAGAATTTAAGTTGTCTTTGTTCTTACTTAGTGTGAGGTCTTCGATTCAGACTCTTAGTGACTTTTGACTTTCTATTAGGAAATTGTATCAATAAAACTACTTTGATTGGTTGTTGAAGGTCTTAGAAGAAAAGACTGGAATATCCTCCATTTGGGTAGTTGAGTTGGTACAATGACCTAAGTAGTTTAAGTTGATAGGAAAGACACTGTTTTATGATGATACACATGCTCCAAATTTAATCTTGGGCCCACATACTATGTGTAGTATGATTTAGATTGAATTATGAGCACTTGTGAATGAGATCTCAACTTCTTAATACAATCATGGGTTTCAAATGGTTGAAATTCAAGAAAAGGACTTATTGTGATTAAGTGAAGTGTATCATTGTGTCTGGGGTTTGTAAAGGCACCACTTGATGAGTTCAAGTGAGCTTGAAGAAGTTCAAGCATGTTTGATAAGTTCAAACAATACACCGTTGCTTGATTGGTTCAAGCATGTTATTTTGAAGAGGACAAGCTTTCATTGTGAGTCTAACAACCACAATGAAAGTGATTTTATGTGTATGCCTTGGGCTCGCACCCTTAACTCTACTTGTGTGAATGTAGTTGTTTATTTTGGCCTACATATATGTAAAAGAGATTTTATTTGAGTGGCAATTCACTATCAAAAGATAACTTAGTGCGAGTGGGAGTTTGCTGGAATTCTTAGCGCACCAAGTACTTTTGAGGTGTCTCAAATGGACAAGTGAGTTTCAGCTCAAAGTGAGCTGAAATGAGTTCTACGGAATTCAACTATGTGAATTGTGGCTATATGGAACATTTGTGATGTTTCATGAGTAGTAACTACTTACTAGCATCCTTTAATACAAAATAAGGGTATTTTGGTAAAAGGACATGGCTTTGGCAATCGAGTTGCATGGTGTATGTACCCTAGTGCATGTGTGCAGATCTCTTGGAAGCTACCAAGAGATTTCGGCCATGAGAGCCTAAATTGGCGAAGAGGCACCTCAAGGGAAGGCACCCCTTCGCCTAAATGAGGAGTTACTTAGCATTTGGACAAGGGAGTGTACAAGGGGGGGAGTAACCACTCCTTAGGCCGAAAGTATGTGTACTTTCGGACATAAGGAGTTGTGACTCTTCCTAGTAACTCCCTACATCATCTATAAATAGATGATTTGGCCACAACACAAGATAACACTTAAGAATCCGAAACTTCTCTCTTCACTTTGTTCTTGGCCGAAATATCAAGACTTCCTAGAGCATTTCGGGTGGAAAGTGTCACAGCCACCCCGCCCGGTTGCGGAGGCGGGGCTGACCGCGACGTTCGGAGACGGAAACTACGGCGGAAAGCGCGGTAACGGTACTACGATCCGCAACCTACAAGTCATATACATGGCAAGTATACAAAATATCTCAACCATTCATGGTGAGCCCCGCCCCACAAAAACGGGCGAGCACTCGACCACTACCAAACGCGCAGTTCATGGAATACCAATCATTACTCATGACAAGCAGAACACAGAACCCATTTTATACACAAATCCAATATAGGCAAGTCGGGGCTCCGCCCTCGACTCAGAAGACAAACAAAGTCAGAATATATCCCAGATTTTACATCAAATACAATCTCATGATCTGATATACATGCATGCATCTACAGCTACAGAGCCATCAAAACAAAAGCCTAGATATACCTAAGTGCGGAATCTGAAACCTCTCGCTCAAAAGATTCCTGCACGTGGTACTACTGCTGCTGCTAAACACACCAAAGAGAGAAGAAAGAGTTAGTCAACTGCTCAACCAATAAAACCGAAGTCTGATACAACACTCAAACCCTCTACCGAGACCACCCCTTGTAACCGAACAGAACAGAACCAAGGTTCCACAATGGAACGGTCATTACCTGAAAACCAAACAACAGAAAGCACCGCGGATCTATATTCCGCCGGTTGCTTGTCAGGCCGACCTAAAAGGTGGTAAACATATAAGGGGTGAGTCCTCGGGAGGACCCAATAAGGGCTGCGGTAAGATATAGTTTGCTTAAGAAGCAACGAGCTGAACCTGCAAAACAGAATAACACAAGCATATACATGTATATATAAACATAAAGCATAAGGTGAGCCTTAATCCCATCACATGCGGTCCAACCGCTGACCCACAGAACGACAGCCCTCTCCAAGAGGTCAGAATATATATACAGAACAGAAGCACAGTACCGGCTGGGGTCGCAATCCCCAAACTGTCGTAGGGTCACAGAAGTATATCGGCACCCCCAGTGCGGATATACACAGAATGTCGGCACCCTCCAGTGCGGACACAGAACAGAGCGTCGGCACTCTCAGTGCGGACATAGCCAAACCGAACCAAACCAAACCAAGGAGCACCCGTGGTCTCTAAGACCATCCCGGGTCTCGTCACAAAACATATATATATACATATCTAAGGATAAACAGAAATATCGGCACCTGGTGCGGATATACATAACAGAATATGAACCCGTGGCCTCCAAGACCATCCGGGCCTTGAAACAGAACAAACGTGCATCTTACCATATGACGGGTCTCGGGATCACCGAACCACCGCCCTCACCCAGAACCCGCCTCAACTAAACCCGATATACATACAATTATGCCCAGAATGCATAACGAGAGAAGTTGAGCCCTTACCTCAGGAAATTTGCTCCGCAGTACCAATCCCGGGAAATCCCGACTCCCGGCCCGAAATGTGACAACTCGCCTTTTAAGGTCCCACGCAATTCCACCAATGCAGAAACAAGCTGAACAACCACAAATGAGTCAGAACCCACCAAAACAAACCCCCAGAAACCAAACCCGCACAATCCCGCACTTTCCCGCAAAAATCCACAGAAAGCTCAGTTTCACAAACCGAGCTAGAACATCGTTATTCACACACCCACAAACACTTTCCAACCTTTAAACCCCACATTTCAGACACTTTACCCGCAACCAAACATAAAGGTGAATTTTGCTCCTAATACCCGAAAACGACGTTTCAAACACCATTACAAACCTACTTCCATCCACGATACCAAATTACTATCCAAAACATCCAAAACACAACCCAAACATAGATAAAGTTTCCCTTTAAGTTTCGGCCTCTCACCCATTTTTCACCAAACTTCCAAATCAAACGAAACTTCCAACATGAAATTTCATGGAGAAGAGAAGCTTACCAATTTATGGAGCCCAAATCCTTGATGTTTCCAGCCAAGATGAAGAACAAGAAGCTTGGAGGAAGATGGCAATGGTGGCGGATGGCAAGAGGAAGAAAAAGAAGAAAATGAACACTTGTCTTAATTCCATAAATCATCTCCTTTATATATTTTCCAAGGGGTGAGTCATGGGACACTTGTCCCAAGCCCCTTGGTCAAAACCATGACTCAACACTTAGCCAAAAATCTGAAATTGGCTAAGTGTTGGTGCGCTAACCAGCGCCAACTTCAACCGCGCAATTCCCGACGTGCGCGCGTGTCGGCCCAAACCAAAATCCCGCCATGCCAAAAAACCACAAATAATACCATAAAATCCGTCTCGTGAAATAACATCTCACACCAAAGCCGTCGGAGAATTCCCATCCCGAGCCCCGGGAGTCACCCGGGACCGAACGTCCCGACCCAAAATATATGCTCCATAAAATGATTCAGAACATTCTCACGATTCCAAATATGCAAACGGTTTCTCATTCCGAGGTCCCGGGAGCGCTATCGAGCCCGCTGTACGCCCCAAGACAAGTCCTGGCCCCGAAAAAATATTTTCGGCGGAAATATCCGGGGGACCCACACGACCTCAAAACCTGAAAGATTCCTAAAAATAATACTCAGATAAGTCTCGGGAGTCATTTAACCGCCCAAATACATAACCCGTAGGCCAAAACCGGAGTCCCGAGTCACCCGGGTCACAACCCGCTCGGGGTGACCGTAACATCCTCCCCCCTTAAGACTCTTGGTCCTCCAAGAGGGGTATCAACCGCTGGCACTGCTCGGTGTAACGCTCTTTGATATCCTTCTCGTTCTCCCAAGTCGCTTCCCGGTCAGAATGATGTGACCACTGAACTTTGACCATGGGAATCAACTTACTGCAGAGTTTCCGAGTATCTCGCGCGAACAAGGCTATCGGTACCTCCTGATACGACAAATCAGGTTCCAGCTGAACCTCCTCCACTAGAACCGTCTGCACCAGATCCAGGTTATGCACTTCTTCAACATGCTGACATGGAAGACGTTGTGCACCACAGACATACTCAGAGGTAAAGCTAACCTGTAAGCCAATCTGCCCACTCGCTCCAGAATCTCGTAAGGTCCGATATACCTTGGGGCCAACTTACCCCGTCTGCCAAACCTGACTGTCCCTCGGATCGTCGCTACCTTCAGCCAAACTCTGCGACGCTTGTTCGCATACGAGGTGGTGCGGTCGTTCGCGGCTTTCAACCGCGCCTGAATCATCCTGATCTTAGCGGTGGTCTCCTCAATAAGCTCAGGACCTAGCTCAATCCTGTCAGATGCCTCAGTCCAACAGTGCGGTGTCATACACCGTCGCCCATATAGTGCCTCAAACGGTGCCATGCCGATAGTACTCTGATAGCTGTTGTTATACGAAAACTCCACTAACGGCAGCTGCTTATCCCAATCTCCCCCGAAATCCAAAGCACAACTCCGCAACATGTCCTCAACAATCTGAATCACCCGCTCCGATTGTCCATCGGTTTGGGAATGGTAAGCTGTACTTAGATGGAGTCGCGCGTCCAAAGCCTTATGAAAGGCTCCCCAGAACTGTGCGGTAAAACGTGGATCTCGATCAGACACAATGGAGTCCGGCACTCTATGTAACCGCACAATCTCCCTGATATACAGATGGGCAAGCTTCTCCAGAGAGTCTGTCATAAGAATCGGCAGGAAGTGAGCGCACTTCGTCAAACGGTCCACGATAACCCAGATGGCATCGTGGTGAGACCGGGTCAGGGGTAGTGCAGTCAGAAAATCCATCGTAATGTTGCCCCACTTCCCGTAGGCAAAGTCTGCAACGTCCCTGCCGGTTTCTGATGCTCCACCTTCACCCGCTGACAAGTGGCACACTTAGACACATGTGAGGCAATGTGTCTCCGCATACCCGGCCACCAAAAGTGTGTACGCAAGTCCTGAAACATCTTCTCACTACCGGGGTGTATACTCAACCGGCTTGAATGTGCCTCTCCTCATCCCGCGTCGATTCTTATAACCGATCCCTAAAGTACAATAATGCTCGCCTGTACTGAATTGCCGGTAGTAGTGCTCCTTTGTCCTCTCCGGACAGTTTCTTCAGCTCCGAATCCTTCCCTTGTGCCTCACGCACCCTGTCCAACCATTCCGAGTGAATGGTCAAAGTGTATACCTGAGTGCGTTCCCAGCGCTCCCACTTGTGCCAAAGGCACGTCAAATCATTCTCCTCAGTTCGATCCTCCGTACTGCCTCCTCTGACCAAACCCGTATGCTTCCTACTCAGAGCATCGGCAACTGTATTGCCTTTACCCGCGGTGTACTCGATACTGCAATCGTAGTCCTTGATATACTCGAGCCACCTGCGCTGCCAACTCTAGATCGTGCGTCGGATAGTTCTGCTCATGCGGTCGAAGCTGTCTCGACCCATAAGCTATCACATTCCGCCCCTGCATCAAAACACATCCTAACCCGGACCTAGATGCATCTGTGTAGATCACATAAGGTAAGCTCGGGTCAGGTAGGATCAAGATCGGTGTGTTGGTCAGCTGCCTCTTCAATTCCTGGAAGTTCTCTTCACACTTCTCTGTCCACACAAATGGCTGCCCCTTCTTGGTCAACTGTGTAAGTGGGGAAGCCAAAATGGAAAATCCTGACACAAACCTCCGATAGTAGCCTGCTAATCCCAGAAAACTCCTGATCTCCCGTACCGAGGTTGGCCGCTTCCACTCCTGCACTGCCTTAATCTTCTCGGGGTCCACTGACAAGCCGTGCTCACCGATGATATGCCCCAGAAAAGACACCTCTCAAATCCAAAAGTCACACTTTGAGAACTTAGCATAAAGCTGGTGTTCCCAAAGTGTCTGCAGCACAATCCTCAGATGCTCCCGGTTTAAGTCCTCATCCCGAGAGTAGATCAGAATATCATTGATGAACACCACAACGAAAGAGTCCAAGTACGGTCGAAACACCCGGTTCATCATATCCATGAACGCTGCCGGTGCATTGGTCAAACCAAACGGCATCACCGTATACTCAAAATGCCCATACCGTGTCCGGAAAGCAGTCTTCGGTATGTCCTCCTCCTTCACTCGCAACTGAAAGTATCCTGACCGCAGGTCGATCTTTGAAAAGATCTTTGCACCTCTCAGCTGATCAAAGAGATCATCGATCCTCGGTAGTGGGTACTTGTTCTTAATGGTGATGGCGTTCAACCGTCTGTAATCAATGCACAATCTGAGTGACCCGTCCTTCTTCTTAACAAACAGAACCGGAGCACCCCACGGTGAAGTGCTCGGCCGGATGAAGCCCTTCTCCTGCAGCTCCTCCAACTGCTTCTTCAGCTCCACCATCTCCACTATCGGCATCCGATAAGGAGGAATAGAAATGGGAGTGGAACCTGGTTGCAAATGAATCTCAAACATGATCTCCCGCTCTGGTGGCATCCCGGGCAAATCCTCTAGAAATACCTGCGGAAAATCCCGGACAACTGGAATCTTATCCAGTTCTAACCGAGTATCTGCCGTGTTCAGATCATAGCACTCCTCCGAGTCCACTATCGGGACCTGATCCAAAACCTGCAGCTCCATGCTGCTCCTAACCACCTTCAACCCTTCAGAGCCTGAGAGGGGTAACACCTCTCCAGAAACCGTAATACTACGGTTGGCACAATCAATGTGCACGGAATTCTTGGACAGCCAATCCATCCCAAGGATAACGTCATACTTTGGTGTATTCAACACCAGCAGATTTGACACGATCCTCTGTCCACTAATGGATAGCACGTAGTCCCATGCCATCCCATTGGAAAACAAAAACTGACTCCCATCCGTCTGCACTAGGAAAACGTCCGGGAGCTCATTGATAACCAAGTGGAGAGACTCGGCACACTTCTGTGCCACAATCGAAACAGATGCTCCAGTATCAAACAGTACAGGTGTATCGTTCAGAAACAACATACCTTGGAGCGCCCCTCGCTGCGATGTCTCTCCCCACTCAATCTGGAAAACCCGTCCTGCTCCAGGCTGTTGTGGCGGAGGGGATGGCTGAAACGGACGTCTCTGCTGCGGTGGTCTCGGAAAGCCCCGCTGTGAACCGCGCCCCCGAGGTGCGTTGGGCTGGAACCGAGACTGCGGATGTAAAGCACTGCTGGATCCCTGTCCCAGCGTCAGAGGGCAATCTCAAATCCAATGATCACCTGCCCCGCATCGCAGGCACTGCCCCGCCTGCTTGAAGCATGGCCGGCCGGGGTGCTGCCGGCCACAACTCGCATAAGTCGGTGCTACCGGTGCCACCCTGCTGCCCCTGCTACTCTGCCCAGTCCTGCCTGATCTTCCCGTAGACCTCAATGAACCCTGCTGTGTAGGAACTCTCCCTCTGTCATGAGATCGATGTGGTAGGTACCGACTCTCAACCTCCTCCTACTCGAGGAGTTGGGCCTTCTGCACAACCTCATGATAGGAAGTGATATCCAGGGGCCTCAGAGCCCACCAGTAGTCAGGGCGTAACCGGCGGATGAACCTCTTGGCCTTCTCCTGCTTCATACCATAGTATTATGGTACGTAGCGAACCAGCCGGTCAAACTCCCGCTCATACTCTCCGACAGTCCTGGTGCCCTGCTCCAAGTCATCAAACTGTGACTGTCGGAGATCCCTGACTGCATCCCCTACATACTGTCGATGGAAGTAGTAGGCAAACTGCTCCCAGGTAAGGTCCAGATCCTGCCCACCTTCCCGTGCTGTATCAGCTCTCAGTCGGCCCTACATGCTCCTCCACCAGTGATCTGCACTATCCTGTAGATTAAACGTCGGCAAAGAGACCTTAACCTCTGATAGAAGATGCAGCCTCCCAAGGAGCTTATCAACTCCCGCAAACCAAGTCTCTGCCACCTCAGGCCCTACTCGGCCGTTGAACCTCGGGGGTTCAAACGCTGAAATCTCTCCAAGAGTCTGACCTCGTCAGACTGATGCCTCTGCTCCTCCCGTCTTTGGTGGGACCGACGAGAAGACCCAGTATCATACCGATCACCCTTCTCAGAATCACTCTCCTGCTGATCCTGAACACTGAGGTGGCTGCTGCCCACCTCCCGATCCGACTGCCTCTGCTGTGGCATGACCAGACATCCCCGTGCCTGCTGTTACCCACACCCGGTACGTAATTAAATTAATTACGCGTTTAAGTTTAATTACCGGGTTTTAGATAATCTTGTTTTGGGACTCGCTTTGCATGTTTGGTAATTATGGAATAGATTTGGTGAATTTTGGGGTAACCCGGGACGGATTTAGAATTTATTACGCGGCTGCGCGTAATTCTTGGGAATTGCAATTCTGAGTGACTTGGGACTTATAATTGGAGAAGAAAAATGTGTTTTATGGGTTTTATGATGTCCTGAGTATGTGGTTAAAGTTTTGTTCCAATCGGGGCAAGTTTGGTAAAAAGTTGCATTTTCGGGCTAAATGAAATTGCAATTTTGTGTATGTGTGTGTGATAATGGAAAATTGCACATTTTTGGTTAAAAAGAGGGGATGGGGCGGATGGGAGAAGGGACACTTGTCCCTTCTTGTTTGAAGGAGAAAAAGGAAGAAAAGAATAATAGAAGAAGTATGTGTATTTATGTAAATAATAGGGTGCTTCAAACTTACTCTAATTGGGGTGAGTTAAATTATTTTCACCTCCCTCACCAAGGTGACTCACTCCGACTTTTTCGGACCTAACAAACTCACCTTCGAAGTGAGCGGTCGAAAAGTCGGGTGAATCACGCTCCACGTCACCCCCCTCACCGGTCCGCCTCTGCGTGCGATCTGGCTCAGCTTGTACCTGCGGTATCTCCCGAACAACTTTCTCCGCAAATCCCTTCCGATGAAATTGCAGTAGCCTCCTCGGTTGCAGTTGTCGCAGACGTTGAGGCTTCGGCGATGATTGGGGGACCAGAGTAGAACCTGCCTTGGAGGGCCTGAAGCGCCGCTGCCTGGTCCTCCTCCTTGAACTGAACATATACGTTCCTGGATCTTCTTAGGGTCGATAGGCTGGCCCTGCGCGTCGACACCCGGCGTAATCATGTCGGGACGCTGGTACATGTTGGAGAGGACGAGAGTTGGCGAAATCGTCGGCCGATTGTCGCAGACGGGTTCAGATCGGCCGTCCAGTCCACGTGAAAATTTGGTAGTAGGTGTGAGGCCCTAAATGTGAGAGAGTGAAATTTTGAGATGAATAATTCTGAAATTGGGTGAAATTTTTTTCATCAAACCTCAAGGTTTGAAACCCCCTAATACATATATTTGTATAAGTAAAAAGAAAAGGGGATTATTTGGTCATCTCTCCCATTTCTTCTTCTTCCACAACCGTATCTCTCTCTCTCTCCCTCACTTGCGCCATTTTTAGAGCTTGAGCTCCACAACTGATCTTCGTCGTTTTGCGACTAAACTTCGAGGTAAGGTACTCAAATCGATCTTTGAGTTGTGTAAATCAATAATCTGAAGTCTGTATTGGAAGAATCAGTGTAGTTTGCAAGTTATGAGCATTTGAATTTTGGAGTGAATAGTGTAATGTGCTCCTTTGTGTGATTCTTTGATTCCTAAGCGTTCTCGGCACTTCCTTGTGCGTGTTTGATAACAGGAACATAGGAAGAAGCGCACCCGAGTTAGTGCCGATTCGCGTCTGAAAAATCGGGTGTAATTTTCAACGGAGGATTCAGTGAGAGGTAAGGATATTTTTGTGTTCAGAGTGGGATTCTGATTCTGTTAGTGTAATTGGTTCTGTTAGAAAAGGTTCGGTGTGAAAGCCGTTTTTCCCGGCCGGAGCCTCGGTTTTGGCGCTATTGATAATGGTTGTTTCTGTGAATTCTGAATGTGTTTTCTGTATCTGGGATTGTTTCTGAACAGGGAGTTGTTTGGAATTTGGGCTGAAACTCTGCCGAAATTTCTACCGGGACCGTCGATCGAGAATTCTGATTCGGACTACAACCCGAGGTAAGGGTTCAGTGTGTGTTAGGAGTATTGTCTTGCGTAGCAAGCATACTCGGATATATACTGAGGCTAGGTTTGGAAGAGGGGAGTGCCCCGATGACACCGACCTAGTTCCGTGGTATAGACATTGTTTGTGTAGAACCTATTGGGATTCCGATATACCTACGATGGTTATCGATGATGTAGGAAATCTGTGTTTACTTGGTAAAAGAATATTATGTTGTAGGGGCAGATACTAATCCCAAGTATCCTGGATAGATATGATTCTTAGGATCTGATTAGATTTGATTCTAGGATCTGGTAGGATTTCCCTGTATCTAGTTTCCTAGAATAGGCAGATCTACTCTGTATAAATTCAATCTCCATGTACAGAATAAAAATAATTCCAGAAATTATTTTCCACTTGGTATCAGAGCCACTGATAATCCTTCTTCTTCTCCTTCCAATTATCTTACCCATTACCTCTGCAAAAATGTCTAAAAATTCAGAAATCCCAACCACAATGACCCAGACCAGATTTGAACTCTCAAAACTTGGAGTGACTCTCATTCAATTCAGATCACTTCCATCCGACTAAATGGAGATAACTTTCTCCGTTGGTCAGAAGCTGTTCAAATGTATATTAGAGGTCTTGGCAAGATGGGATATTTGTCAGGAGCAACAAGTGCTTCAGAAAATACAGATCCAGCCTATGAAGTGTGGGATGCAGAGAATTCAATGGTAATAACCTGGTTGGTAAATTCAATGGAGGAAGGTATTAGCTCAAAGTACATGTGCTATTCAACTGCACATGCACTATGGGATAACATCAATCAGATGTACTCTGATCTGGGAAATCAGTCTCAGTTTTGTGAGTTAACATGCAAAGATAGAAATCTACGCCAAGGAGACAAGTCAGGCCAAGGGATTCCTAGTGCTAATGCAGTCAATACTAGCCTCTTCACCAAAGAGCAAATGGAGCATCTTCTTATGCTGTTGAAATATAGTTCTACATCATCTGAGCCACCTAGAGCATCTATGACTCATACAGGTATCGAATCTAAGGCCCTAGCCAATGTTCTTCTACTTAACTCCACTTCTACTCCATGGATCATAGATTCTGGAGCTTCAGATCATATGACAAACTCTTTTAGAATCTTGCATTCCTACACACCTTCTCCTGGAAATAAGAGGATTAAGGTTGCAGATGGTAATTTTTCCACTATGGCAGGGAATGGTTCTATAAAAATGTCAAAGAAAATCACTCTTGAATCTGTTCTCCATGTTCCAAAATTGGCTTGTAACCTTCTATCAGTTAGTAAACTTTCTAAGGATCTAGATTGATTGGTTATCTTTTATGAAACTCATTGTGTGTTTCAAGCCAGGGACTCGAGGATGACGATTGGCAGTGCTAAGATGATCAATGGCCTTTATTACTTTGAGGAGGATTCACCTAGTATCAGTCCTGCTGTAGGAGTGAGTGGTAATGTTTCTACATCTGATCATGAACAAATAATGGTTTGGCACTACAGATTGGGCCATCCTAGTTTCCCTTATTTAAAACATTTGTTCCCTGGTTTGTTCAAAAATCTGAGTTTATTAAATTTCAAATGTGAAAGTTGTTTACTTGCAAAAAGCCAACGAAAATCTTATGTTCCCCGACCATATCTACCCTCAAAACCCTCTTACTTGTTTCATAGTGATGTCTGGGGACCCTTAAAAGTTGCTACTGTTTCAGGAAAAAAGGTGGTTATAGATGATCACACACGTCTTTGTTGGGTTTACTTGATGTATAAGAAATCAGAAGTAGCAAGTATTTTTCAGAACTTCTACCATATGATCAGTTTCAGACCAAACCAAGCATTTTAAGGTGTGATAATGGGACAGAATAATTCAACAGTGTCCTTAAACAGTTTTTTGAAGAGAAAGGAATTGTGCAACAATCTTCCTGCATAAATACTCCTGAGCAAAATGGAGTATCTGAGAGGAAGAATAGACACCTCCTAGAGGTTGCTAGAGCAATGATGTTTCAAATAAAAATACGACATTATTTATGGGGTGATGCTGTGTTAACAGCAGCATACCTAATTAATAGGATGCCCTCTAAGGTGTTAGACTATAGCACACCTTTTGAATGTTTGAAAAATATTTTTCCTCATACTCGCATTCATGTAAACTTGCCCCTCAAGATCTTTGGTTGTCGCATATGTGCACATTCCAAAGAAATCTCGGTCCAAATTGGAACCTAGGGCAGAAAAATGTGTTTTTGTTGGTTATGCCCCTAATCAGAAGGGGTATAAATTTTTCAACCCTAAAACCCGCCAGTTTTATACAACCATGAATGCAGCCTTTACTGAAAATCTCTCATTTTTTACCCAAAAGTTTATTCAGGGGGAGAGTCGTAGTAATAATGAATCAAAATTTTTGGGGAACTGATGTTTTACCAAACATTTTTTTTGAAACAGCCAAGGAAACTAGGGAAACTAGCCCTACTCAATCTAGTAGCAGTGAAACTGATATTGGTTTAACCGATATGGAAATACTACGACAAGAAATGAATCGTGCCAATATAGAGCCAATAACCTATACTGGGAGAAATCCTCCTGAAACTGACAAAAGGCCCTTGATTCATCCAACATCTGCTCATGAGGAATCCTCAAATGAGACCTGTGATAAGGTACTAGGTAATTCTTCTCCCCTCGGTTCTTCCGATGTTCGGATTTAACTCCTAACCCCGATAGCCCTATTCTTGATTCTGATCTTGATTTACCCATTGCCATGAGAAAAGGAACCCGCACTTGTACTAAATATCCAATCTCTATTTATGTATCCTATGATAACCTGTCACCCAAGTACAGGGCCTTTGTTTCAGAAATTTTGAGCCTTATGATTCCTAGAAACATTCAGGAGGCTCTAGATGATCAAAACTAGAAATCTGCAGTATTGGAAGAAATGGAGGCATTGAGAAAAAATGGTACGTGGGATATAGTGCAACTACCTGAAGGAAAAAGACTGTTGGGTGCAAATGGGTGTTTACAGTCAAAAGTAAAGCTGATGGCACTATTGAGAGATGCAAGGCCAGGTTAGTTGCAAAGGGCTTTACACAAATACATGGAATAGACTACCAGGAAACATTTGCTCCTGTTGCTACTCCATTACGATTCTGTTATCTCTTGCTGTAAATGCAAATTAGCCCCTGTACCAGCTAGACATAAAGAATGCCTTTCTAAATGGGGCTTTGAAGGAGGAGGTATTTATGAATCTTTCCCCATGCTTTGAAGGGAAATTTGGAGCTGGAAAGGTCTGCAAACTAAAGAAATCCCTTTATGGGCTTAAACAGTCCCCAAGGGCTTGGTTTGAACGCTTTGGAAAAACTGTTACGAGGTTTGGTTTTGTGCAAAGTCAGGAAGATCATACTCTATTCTACAAGCACACCAAAGATGGTAAAATTGCAGTTTTAATTGTCTATGTTGATGACATCATTTTGACAGGAAATGATTATGGAGAATTAGAAAGATTAAAGAAATTTCTAGCCGGGGAATTTGAAGTTAAAGACTTAGGAAATTTGAATTATTTCCTTGGGATGGAGTTTGCAAGATCTAAGGAGGGAATTGTGGTAAGCCAGAGGAAGTATGTCCTTGATTTACTCAAGGAGACAAGAATGTTGGCATGTAAACCAGCCGAGACCCCCATGGAACCTAATTTAAAGCTTCAGCCAGCAAGCTCAGGAGCAATTACAGACCGAGAAAGGTTTCAGAAATTAGTTGGCAAACTGATTTACTTGTCACATACACGGCCTGATCTAGCATTCCCAGTAAGTGTTGTGAGTCAATTCATGCACTCACCAAGACCAGAACACTTTGAGGCAGTATATAGAATCCTAAGGTACCTAAAGGGAAACCCAGGAAAAGGCCTTTTCTTTCAAGCAAGGGGTAACCTGCAGGTGGAAGCATACACTGATGCTGATTGGGCTGGGTGCAAAATGGACAGAAGATCAACTTCAAGATACTGTACCTTCATTGGAGGTAACTTGGTAACTTGGAGGAGCAAGAAGCAAAATGGCAGATCTACTAACGAAAAGGCAGCTATCTCTATTGCTCATAATCCAGTTCTTCATGACCGGACCAAGCATGTAGAAGTGGACAAGGGGTTCATCAAAGAAAAAATTGAAGAAGGGATAATCTGTATGCCTTACATTCCATCCAAAGAACAAATGGCAGATCTACTAACAAAAAGTCTTCCAAAGAAGCAGTTTGATTTATTAATGAGCAAGCTGGACATGAAAAATATCTATAAGCCAGCTTGAGGGGGAGTGTAGGAAATCTGTGTTTACTTGGTAAAAGAATATTATGTTGTAGGGGCAGATACTAATCCCAAGTATCCTGGATAGATATGATTCTTAGGATCTGATTAGATTTGATTCTAGGATCTGGTAGGATTTCCCTGTATCTAGTTTCCTAGAATAGGCAGATCTACTCTGTATAAATTCAATCTCCATGTACAGAATAAAAATAATTCCAAAAATTATTTTCCACTGATGATTTGACTGGGTTCCGATATACCTACGATGGTAATCGATGATTCGTATTGATTGATTGATGGGGGTCGCTCCCCCGAGCTGGTACCATGCTCTACCGACCGTTTGTGACCGATATGCCTTGGCTGGGCCAAGGGCATTACCGTTTCGATTGTGTATTGATCGTGATTGTGATTGAACGATTGCATTGCATATGATTGGTTGCGTTGCATTGATTGAGCATATGTTTGGTTGGTTGCTTTGTGTATATTGTGTTCGTTCTGTTTTCGATTGCAGGTACATTGTATTGAATGATATTGAACTCTGCACCATGTCTATACCTGTACTCTTACTAAGTTCTTGCAAAAACTTACCCTTATATCTACCATTTCAGGAAAAGGAAAGGCAAAGCAAGCCGCCGAGTAGAGGCGGGTTTGCTAGTTTGAGGGTTTTGGACTTGAGGCAGCAGCAGCAGTTTCTTCTAGTAGCGCGGTTGGAAACCGCGAGACCGCCGCTTGGTTGGTTTCTTGTATTCCGAATCTGTTACTGGCTCTGTATAATGTTCATAACATGCATGTCTCTGTTTTCTAAGGTTTGGGGTTATGTGTTTGGTAAGAATTGCATAAGTGTTAAGTTCAGGTTCGAAACCGTTCGGTTTTGCGTTGGAACTTTAGGTTTTGGGTTCAGTCGGGAGGGTCAGACGACCCGTTTCTTGGAGCAGGCGGTCGCCTGGACCCCTTTCTTTGGTTACAGGTGGTTGGGCGAGATCTAGGCGACCCCTTTTCTGAAGCAGGCGGTCGCCTGGGCCCAGGAGGAAGTTTTGGTAAGTCCTTGGATCAGGCGGTCGCCTGGACCCCCTGGGTTGTAGGTATAGGCGGTCAGGCGAAGTGCCAGGCGACCCCTCCCTGGGAGCAGGCGGTCTCCTGGGCAGGCGAGGGACCAGACGACCCCTCTCCTCAGTCCAGGCAGTCGCCTGGCCTCCTCGGTTTTCTGGCCAGCGGATCGGGCGAAGGTTCAAGCGACCCGGGCGGTCACCTGGACCCTGAATTTGTGGTTTTTGGTTCTTTGAACCCCATTCGCTTAGGTAAGCATCTTGGGACTAGGTTGAGCATGAATGCTATGTTTTAAGGAAATTTTTTGGGTGATCTCAAGGGGCGGTTGCCTCGTTAGTATTGGTTTTGTGTTTGGATCGTGGGTGAACCGTCGCCCCCACTTTCCCCCTTTCCCCGGTTAGGTCCGTTCTCCGTGCGCTTCCGCGAGTGCGGGGTCTGAGGGGCGGGGGTGGGGTGACAAGTTGGTATCAGAGCAGGTTTATCTAGTTGTGAATGGGTTTTTGTGAAGGTAAGGTTGCATTTCATTGCATCATGCATGTACATATACAGAGCCAATTGGAATACTGTTGCTGCTAAGTTTGATTGTTACCGTAATATTGTGTTTGTAATGACTCTCAGAAATGGTAAACACCCGAAGAAGACCGGGAGCGAATGAGCAAGGGAGGCGGGATGAAGGTCCCGAACCTCATCAGATAGTACAAGCGGCAAGGGGACAGGCACCACAAGTTTCCCCTGAGTTAGTGCGGGTCTTAGAACAGATCTGGGATAGTTTGGCACAGATATTGCCGGCACCATCACAGAAAACACCGTCAGATTCAAGCACAGTGCAACAACTTCATGGTGCAAGTGGAAGTGGAACGGGGCGTCATGGACCCCATACTGTGACTGATAACAGCCCATCCTTATCTGAGAATGAGGAGGAGGCCAGTACAGATGAAGAACGGAGACACCGTAGAGGTAGGAGGGTGCATCGAGGGATTGATTCTGCTGGAAGACAAGATCATGTTGATCATGGCCCGTCTCAAGGAAGTGTTAGTGGTCGACGTCATCGTCGACAATCTGAAGAAGCCGAAGGGTCACATCGACCCAAGAGACAACGGGGAGAAAATGAGCGCCCTAGTAGGATGCTCGAGCGATTCCAACACCTGAATCCACCCCGTTTCAGTGGGAAGGGTGGACCTGAGGTGGCGGAAGTCTGGTTTCGACGGAACAGTTCCATGTTCGAAAGGTTGGAATTCTCACCCACTGCAATGGTATCTTTAGCTACGTACAACCTGGATGATAGAGCTTTGATATGGTGGGAAAGTGTGAGGAACAGGCGCCGAGCAGAGAGGTTCGCGCGGGGAGAGCCTGATACGGATATGGCGTGGGATGAATTTACTCGCTTGTTCCACGAGCACTATGTGAGTGATGCTGTCCGAGATCTGTGCCAGGCACAGTTTGATAACCTGACTCATGGTACTATGAGCGTGTTGGAGTACGAGCACGAGTTTGATCGATTGATTCGCTACGTTCCACAGTATCATGGGATGCAGGAGCAAAAGGCAAAGATTCTAGGGCTCTGTAGTGTAATGCAATGCATGATGCAAAGATTCTTTTCAGAATCACACAACCAAAAATCAAACCTTAAAACACAGAATCAGATCATGTTCATAACACAGAATCACATCATATAACACCCAACAATCATAAAGGTACGCGGATTATATCGGAAGCCCGCACTCGAGCTCTGTACCTCCAAGTCCAAGTCTGCTCGGAGTACCCCAAACCTTCTAGAGTGCTCCAAAGAACCGCCCGCTGCTCCACATCCATTCCAAGGTGGTTCAAATAAAGAGTTGATCACGCTCCGTACCGAACCGCCCCAGAATGAAACGTAGAACGGTGGCTTGTACCTCGGAGTCACTTCCGCAGATACCGGTCCATGAACTCGCATGACTGCTCCAAAAGTCCACTCCTGGACTTGTATACTTGCCTACCACATTCCATACTAAAACTGATCATACTTTACCTTTCGGGTCACTCCGACCCGACCTGCTCTGATACCAACTTGTCACAGCCACCCCGCCCGGTTGCGGAGGTGAGGTTGACCGCGACGTTCGGAGACGGAAACTACGGCGGAAAGCGTGGTAACGGTACTACGACCCACAACCTACAAGTCACATACATGGCAAGTATACAAAATATCTCAACAATTCATGGTGAGCCCCGCCCCACGAAAACGGGCGAGCACTCGACCACTACCAAACGCGCAGTTCATGGAATACCAATCATTACTCATGACAAGCAGAACACAGAACCCATTTTATACAAAAATCCAATATAGGCAAGTCGGGGCTCCGCCCTCGACTCAGAAGACAAACAAAGTCAGAATATATCCCAGATTTTACATCAAATACAATCTCATGATCTGATATACATGCATGCATCTTCAGCTACAGAGCCATCAAAACAAAAGCGGAATCTGAAACCTCTCGTTCAAAAGATTCCCGCACGTGGTACTGCTGCTACTGCTGCTAAACACACCAAAGAGAGAAGAAAGAGTTAGTCAACTGCTCAACCAATAAAACCGAAGTCTGATACAACACCCAAACCCTCTACCGAGACCACCCCTTGTAACCGAACAGAACAGAACCAAGGTTCCACAATGGAACGGTCATTACCTGAAAACCAAAACAACAGAAAGCACCGCGGATCTCTATTCCGCCGGTTGCTTGTCAGGACGACCTGAAAGGTGGTAAACATATAAGGGGTGAGTCCTCGGGAGGACCCAGGAAGGGCTGAGGTAAGATACAGTTTGCTTAAGAAGCAACGAGTTGAACCTGCAAAACAGAATAACACAAGCATATACATGTATATATAAACATAAAGCATAAGGTGAGCCGGAATCCCATCACATGCGGTCCAACCGCTAACCCACAGAACGACAGCCCTCTCCAAGAGGTCAGAATATATATACAGAACAGAAGCACGGTACCGGCTGGGGTCGCGATCCCCAAATTGTCGTAGGGTCACAGAAGTATATTGGCACCCCCAGTGCGAATATACACAGAATGTCGGCACCCTCCAGTGCGGACACAGAACAAAACGTCGGTACTCTCAGTGCGTTTTAAGGTTACGGTCACCCCAAATGAGCGGAAACCAAACCCGCACAATCCCGCACTTTCGGGCTGACCCGAGGTTATTCTCCAACCTTTAAACCCCACATTTCGGACACTTTACCCGGTTTTGCTCTAATACCCGAAAATGACGCGAACCTACTTCCATCCACGATCACGGTTTTGCGGCCGGGCGTTCAGACGGCTCTCGAGCCTTATCCGAGCATCATTCTGGTGAGTCCTTTCATGTTTGAGGTCGTGTGGGTCCCCCGGGCGTTTCCGCCGAAAATATTTTTTCCGGCGCCGGGGGGTTGTCGGGGTTGGCTCGGGACGTACAGCGGGCCCGGTAGCGCTCCCAGAACCTCAGATTGAGGAACCGTTTGCGGATTTGGAATCGTGGGAGCGACCCGGAGATTTTTACGGAGCATACTTTTCGGGACGTGACGTGCGGTCCCGGGCGACTCCCGGGGCTCTGGGCGGGATCCCGGGGCTCGGGATGGAATTTCTCCGACGGCTCCAGGGTAAGTTATGTTATATTTTAAGGTGGACTTTATGGTTATTTTTGTGGAATTTTGTCGTGACGGGTTGTGGCTCAGGTTATTATGCGGCCACGCCGGGATTTGTTCGGGATCAGCGAGCTCGGTAGGACGCTACGGAAGGGTAAATAAATATTTGAAAAATGTTTTATGTATGTTATGATATTCTGAGGATTCTGGTCGGTTTTGGGTTCGTTTGGAGTTCGTTACCTATAATTGGGATTTAATTGCAAAGATTTGGAGAATTAGGGGGTTAAATTGTAATTAACCCAAAAGCATTAATAATTTTGGGCCAGAATTTGGGCTGAAGTCGGCAGCAGCTAGTGGGCTGGACACTTGTCCAATTTTTATTAATTGTGGGAAAGGGAAGGAAAATATAAAAGGGAAGAATTAAAACATAAAATGAGATAACATTTCATTTCTTTTCTTCTTCTTCTTCCTTCCCTTCTCATCCGCCATGTTCTTCCTCTTTGAAGCTCCAAGTTCTTCATCTCTCCTTGCTGAAACTACAAGGATTTAAGCTCCAAATTTGGTAAGTTTCTCCCTCTCATCTTCTTTCTAAGTTGAAATCATGTCTAAGGTGGATAAAGAGAGAGTTTCAAGCTAAGGGGTTTGTTCTTCACTACATGCTAGAGTGATCCTCTCCCTCCCATCTTTTAGTATGT
This sequence comes from Stellera chamaejasme, assembly GCA_024586325.1. Lineage (NCBI taxonomy): Eukaryota > Viridiplantae > Streptophyta > Magnoliopsida > Malvales > Thymelaeaceae > Stellera > Stellera chamaejasme. The sequence continues at coordinate 21,696,355 of CM044984.1, read as the reverse complement.
TGTTCTTGGGCTTGAGGGGAGTAAGAATCTATGGTTAAATGTTGGAAGAACTACATGGAGGGTGGAACCCTAGGGATGCCGAAATTAAGCTTAAATTTCTAAAATTGTGTGTGTTTGTGTTCTTGAATCATGCTTGAGATATGTTGTTCCATGCATGATTCTAAGACAATCTATGGTTTCAATTTGAAGGAAAACAAGTTGGGTTAAAAACCCCTCTTTGGCCGAAATGTGGAGTGAAGAGGTTTTGGTTGTTTAGGTGAAATTGGTTAGTAATCTTGCTTAATAATTGCAATTGGTGATTAAAGAGTGCTAATGGAACTTTGTTTGGATTGAAATGGAAGTTGGGTGAGAAATCCCCATTAAGGCCGAAATGTACATGAAAGGGGTTTGTTGATTTTGATGCAATTGGTTAGTAATCTTGGTTAAGAAGTGTAATTGGTGGTTAGTAGGATTAATTGGAAGCTTGAATGGTTTGATTTGGAAGTGTGGTGAAAAATTGGGTTAGGGCCGAATTGTTGAGGGATTCTTTTTCCATGTGGATGTTGTGTTTTGATTAAATTGGATGCTAAATTGGTAATGTGGGTGGTAGTAGGTGCGTTATGGCGTTTGAAATACCATTTTCGGGTTAGAAATGAGAAAGTTAGTTTTATACGGGTTTACCGGGAAAAGTGTCTGGAATGCGGGTTTAAGGATTAGAATATGTTTGTGGGTGTTGGAATAACAAGGTTCTAGCTCGGTTCGTAAAACCGAGCTTTCTGTGGAATTTTGCGGGAAAGTGCGGGTTTGTGCAGAAATTTCTATCTGGGGTTTTTTGGATGTGTTCTGACCCAACTACGGTTATCCAGCTTGATTCTGCGTTGGTGGGGTAGCGTGGAACCGTAGGAGCCAAGTTGTGCATTTCGGATCGGGAGCTGGGGTTTCCCGAGCTTTGGTGTTGCGGGGCAGCGTTTCTGAGGTAAGGGCTTAATTTGGTAAAATGTACGTTTGTTCTGCTCCGTGTATGTTATCAGGTATGATATTTCTGTTGTATTTGTATATTTTATTATATGTTCTGATTCTGTGACGAGACCCGTATGGTTGGAGAGACCACGGGTACTCTTTGGTTACATTACGTATCCGCACCGGAGTGCCGATACTTACTCGTGACCCTACGACAGTTTGGGGATCGCGACCCCACCCGGTACCGTGCTATCTGTTCTGTTCTGATCTGTATATTCTGACCTCTGTTGAGGGCTGTCGTTACGGGTCGTTCTGGCGGTTGGACCGCATATGATGTGTTCCGATTTACTTTATACTTTATGTTCATAAGTGTATGTATATGTTGTGGTATTCTGTTTTGCAGGTTCGGATTGTTGCCCTATGGGCAAACCGCACTTTTACCTTAAGCCCTTACTGGGTCCTTTCGAGGACTCACCCTTTTGTTGTTTACCACTTTCAGGCCGTCCTGACAAGCAACCGGCGGAGTAGGGATTCCGCGGTGCTTCCTTCATTTTGAGGTTGGATTGCAGCAGCAGTACCACGTGCGGAGGTCGCTTCAGATTCCGCGCTAGGTATTTATAGGATTTTGTTTACTGGCTCTGTAGCTGTAACTGCATGCATATAGATCAGATCATGTATTTGTATTGTTGTAGAGTTTGAGATATATTCCGCACTTGCTTGTCTTCTGAGTCGTGGGCGGAGCCCCGACTTGCCTATATTGGAATTGTTGTCGTATTGTGGTTTTTTTGGTGATTCTGTGGTTGTGGCGAAGATAGATGTTTGACAAACCATGAACTGCATATTTGGTAAAGGTTGATAAGTTATGCATGCTTGCCTCGTACGAATATCTAGGCTGCTAGTTATCACTTGATTATTCTGCATTTGAGCTCGATGCTCCGCTGCCGCGTTTTCCGCCGTGATTCCTGTTTCCGACGTCGCGGCCGGCTCCGCCTTCGCAACCGGGCGGGGTGGCTGTGACAAGTTGGTATCAGAGCAGGTCGGGTCGAAGTGACCCAAGAGGTAAAGTATGGTCGGTTTAAGTATGAGTTGTGGAAGGCAAGCATACAAGTCCAAGGGTGGACTTTTGGAGCAAGTCAGGCTAGTTCATGAGTAAGTACTACGAGTAATGACTTCGAAGGGCGAGCTACTGGTTTACACTTCATTCTGGAGTGGTTCGGTACGGAGCCTGATCAACTCCTTATTTGAACCATTACGGAATGCGTGTGGAGCAGTGGCGGTTCTTTGGAGCATTATGGAAGGTGTGGGTGTTATATGAAGTGATTCCGTGATTATAAGCATGATCTGATTCTATGCTAAGGTTTATTATTTAGTTTCGGGATTCTGAAAAGAATCCTTGCATCATGCATTGCATTACACTACAGAGCCATAGAATGCTGCTGCTAGTTTTAGGAAGAGAAAGTTAATTGTGTGGTTATATGGTTTTGGGGTTTGAATTATTTTCAGGTATGGCTAGAACACGCCGTCAGCGTGAGCAAGAACCGGAGGGTCGGGACCGGGATCCCACACCTCCGAGGTTTAGAAGGCGGGTCCAGAGAAACCCGGGATCTGAGCAGTCACACACACCCCCCCGAGTGATCAGCAGTCTGAGGGACCCGCTCCTGATTGGACATCAGCCCCATTTTTGTGATAAGGGACACCCATTCAGCCGAGAGGGTCTAAAGGACCCTTGGCGAAGGCTCGAATGAGGAGGAGCCACATTCGGGCCCCGGCGAGGCCCCAAGGCAAGGCCGTGCTCGCAAGGTTCTGGGCGAACCCCCATGCCCCATCGGCGAACCCATGATCACGGGCGAGCCCATGGCTAGTGGCGAACTCTTGGCCTTTAGCGAAGCCATGGTCTTTGGCGAAGACCCTGTGCCTCATTTCCAGACGCAAGCACAGCCCAGGTGTTCGCCAAGCAGAAGAGGCCTCCATACGCAAGTCAGGCGAACCCTTCAACTTGTGCAGAGGACCTCTTCTTCCCTTTTCCCGCCCAATACAATTCCTGGGGAATTGGGAGCCGTAAAAGCAGGCGGCCTACAATGTCACATCACCTGCCACCTCTCATTTCGCCCACCATAGATCCAGGAAGCTGGTTCCCTTGTCAAGTCACACATTACTTCCTTTACCTTTTTCCCTTCTATATAAGGAGGCAGTAACTATTGTAAACCTTAGAACTCATTTTGTAAGAACACATATTTGCGGAAGTACGCATATTGTTCTTCGTGGGTCTCAAATCTTGCTCCACCAATCCATTAGTGATCCATTGCAAGAGGATCCAATATAATACCTAGCATTGTTTGATCTCGTAGTCAAAAGGTTCTAGGTCCCATTTTCCTTTCCCAGGCATTTTCAAGGGCATTGCCTCACCTCGTAGTGAGGAGGTTCCCTTGGCCGACTCTGTTTCCTTCGTGTTCTTCCTCTGTTTCGTTTCCATTCTTGCTGGAAACCGCCTCCAACGAGCTAGATCCGAGTTAGTGATCACGTACCCCCACCGTGATCACATCAGTTGGTATCAGAGCCAAAGCGCTTGTCGGAGGTATCATACCGTATCAGTTGTTTGTTTTCTTCAAGTAAAACCATTGCATTCTTTCTTACACTTGAAGAAAAACGTTTTGTTGTTGAAGAGAAACCGAAAATATTTGTGCGTGGTTCATGTGATTCGAGCAAAGCTCATATTTGGATGTTGTTTATTGAAGTTGAGTAAAGAAAGAAACATTTTCGGATTGGAAGTTGAAAAGAGAAGAAAAGTTGTTGTGGTTGTGCACAAAAAGAACATTTGAAGAAAGAAAAAGTTTGAGTGTTCTTGAGTGTTCTTGAGTGATCATATCAAAACACATCCGAACAGTGATTTGATCCGAAAATATTTGAGGAACTTGAACAAAAGTGTTTGTGTGGATAAAAGAGCCTTCTCTCATACATACCTTACTTCTTTCAACCCCCATCTCACCCTAAACTCTCAAAGTTAGTTTCAAGTAACTAGAACTTTGTGCTTTACTTGTTTCGGATATTGCTAAGATTTCATTGGATATTCTTTGCATGTTCGCATTTGATCTTAATCGAGATTGGTGGTAAGTTTTGAGGCTTGAAAGAACCGTTGTGTTCTAAACACGAGAGAGAAGTGGTACTGAGTGTGTCCCTAAACACAAACGAGAGGCCAACCATACACGTGAGGAAATGAGTGGAACTAATTTTATTGTCTAAGTGTGTAGGTGTGCCAAATGGAGGAAGAAAACCTGCATTTCATTGGTTTTCATCCCTTGAAAGGGAGGCGCAAACTTGAAGATGACTTATGGCAATGGATCGAGGAATTGGAATACCACTTTTGGTATTATCAATTTCATAAAGAAGAGAGGATAGACCTTGCCATAAGGTGTCTAAAGGGAGAAGCCAAAAGATGGTGGCGACAAGATTTCGCTCAAAGAGAGCACTACAATGAAGCCTCCATTCGAACTTGGAGTGGATTGAAGAGGCTGCTAGTGGAAAGATATGGATCACCTCGAGAAGGGCCACCCTCCCCGTTCCACTCCCAAACAAGAAGGTCCCCTCTCGGCCTACATCCTCCACCCACATTCAGAGCCATAGTCGGAGGAGACCGAGCCCCACACCTCCACAAACACTATCGGCCGAGCCATGTACTCCACCGCCCAACACTTGCACCACCCAAACTCCTTCCCCAAACCCAAGTCCTCGCCAAGATTCAAGTGAAGATCTTTCTCAAATGATTGAGAATCTGAAGAAGGAGTTTGAAGAATATGAGAGAGAGAAAAAGAAAAAGAAAGAGAGAAGAAAGGAAAGGGCTCTCCTTAGCCAAACAAGTGAAAAGGATCTTGCACCCGAGCCTTCAACCAATCTCCAAGAAGAATTAACCATTTCATCTTCTAAATCTTGTTATTCTTCTATATTTGTGCAAGAGTTTGAAGGAGAGACGGACACGGATGCGCCATGCCTTGAAGAAGAGAGATTTTCGGTTTCAGAGGAGGATCCTCCCTCCCCTAACTTGGGGAGAGGTAACATATCATTTCATCTTAGTGATGAAACTTTGCAATTTTGTGACCATGAAATGATTCGTGCTAAAACTGTCGTGTGCATGCCTACTTTAGCTAGGAAGCACTCATACATTTTTGATGTGAATATTGATGGAACCATGGTCATGCGCTGCGCTAAAATGGATGAACCCACCCGAGTCTATATGATGAACATGAAGGGGTTCTGCATGTTGCGAATGATAGGAAAACTTGCTAGGGTAAGGTTCATACATGACCCCGGCACACGAAGAAATAAATTGTTTGGAAAAGAGCATGCCATGAATTCTAGTTTTGGAAATCATGTCGAAATTGCATGCTATCTTGTTAAATTTACTTTCGGCCAACAAGAAAGCTTTAGGCATAGGGCACTTGTGTGCTTTCATGGCACAGAGCAAGAAAGAGCGGATTGTTCATCTTGCCCCAACTTGGTGCTTCCTTGTTTGCTATCCATGAGCTAGGTACCATATGTTCCGAGTATAAAAATGCCCATCACCTAGCCATGTATGTAGCCAGCCGAGGACACCCCCACATTGTGCCCCTTTTTCTAAATAGTTGGAATTATATTGTAAATACATTCAGGTTTTTGTCATTGAACATAATACATATTAGAGTCTTTACAATCCCATTTTTGATATGGGTACATCTGCATGACTTTGGTCCACTAACCCTTAACGCCTCTTCCAGGTTTGTTGTGGTGTCTTAAGATTTGTAGGGACAATTTCCTTATGAATCCGAGGACGGATTCTTCAAGAGGGAGGGTATGATGTGGACATCAGCCCCATTTTTGTGATAAGGGACACCCATTCAGCCGAGAGGGTCTAAAGGACCCTTGGCGAAGGCTCGAATGAGGAGGAGCCACATTCGGGCCCCGGCGAGGCCCCAAGGCAAGGCCGTGCTCGCAAGGTTCTGGGCGAACCCAAGCCCCATTGGCGAACCCTTGGCCTTTGGAAAACCCATGCCCCATCGGCGAACCCATGATCACGGGCGAGCCCATGGCTAGTGGCGAACTCTTGGCCTTTGGCGAAGCCATGGTCTTTGGCGAAGCCATGGACGTTGGCGAAGACCCTGTGCCTCATTTCCAGAAGCAAGCACAGCCCAGGTGTTCGCCAAGCAGAAGAGGCCTCCATACGCAAGTCAGGCGAACCCTTCAACTTGTGCAGAGGACCTCTTCTTCCCTTTTCCCGCCCAATACAATTCCTGGGGAATTGGGAGCCGTAAAAGCAGGCGGCCTACAATGTCACATCACCTGCCACCTCTCATTTCGCCCACCATAGATCCAGGAAGCTGGTTCCCTTGTCAAGTCACACATTACTTCCTTTACCTTTTTCCCTTCTATATAAGGAGGTTGTAACTATTGTAAACCTTAGAACTCATTTTGTAAGAACACATATTTGCGGAAGTACGCATATTGTTCTTCGTGGGTCTCAAATCTTGCTCCACCAATCCATTAGTGATCCATTGCAAGAGGATCCAATATAATACCTAGCATTGTTTGATCTCGTAGTCAAAAGGTTCTAGGTCCCATTTTCCTTTCCCCGGCATTTTCAAGGGCATTGCCTCACCTCGTAGTGAGGAGGTTCCCTTGGCCGACTCTGTTTCCTTCGTGTTCTTCCCCTGTTTCGTTTCCATTCTTGCTGGAAACCGCCTCCAACGAGCTAGATCAGAGTTAGTGATCACGTACCCCCCCCTGTGATCACATCGCGGGGAGGAGGTCGAGAGTCGGTACCTACCGCACCGACCCAGTGATAGAGGGAGGGCTTCTGCACAGCAGAGTTCAGCGAGGTCTTCAGGGAGGTCAGGCAGGTCTGGGCAGAGCAGCAGGGGCAGCAGGACTACACCAGTATCCCCGACTTGTGCGAGTTGTGGAGGGCAGCACCCCGGCCGGCCGTGTTACAGGCAGTCGGGGCAGTGTTTGCGATGCGGGTCTAGCGATCATTGGATTCGTGATTGTCCTCTGACACTGGGACAGGGGTCAGCGGTGCTACACGTCCGCAGCCTCGGTTTCAGCCCAACGCACCCCGGGGGCGCGGTTCGCAGCGGGGCGGGCCGAGGCCACCACAGCAGCAGAGGCGACCGTTTCAGCCACCCCCTCCGCCACCACAGACTGGAGTAGGACGTGTATTCCAGGTGGAGCGGGGTGAGACATCACAGCGTGAGCCTCCACCACAGCAGCCCGGAGCAGGACGGGTGTTCCAGATCGAGCGTGGAGAGACTTCGCAGCGTGGGGCGCTCCAAGGTACTTTACTTCTGAACGATACTCCTGTTCGTGCATTGTTTGATACTGGGGCGTCTGTTTCGATTGTGGCACAAAAGTGTGTCGAGTCTCTCCACCTGACTACCAGTGGGCTTCCGAGCGTCTTCATGGTGAAGACGGCTGGGAGTCAGTTTTTGCTCTCCAATGAGATGGTACGGGACTGCGTGCTATCTATTGGCAGTCACCGGATTATGTCAGATCTGCTGGTGTTGAACACACCGAAGTATGACGTTATTCTTGGGATGGATTGGTTGTCCAAGAATTCCGTGCATATTGACTGTGCCAACCGTAGTGTTACGGTTTCTGGAGAGGTGTTACCCCTCTCAGGGTCAGATGGGACGAAGGTGGTCAGGACCAGCATGGAGCTGCAGGTTCTGGATCAGGTCCCGATAGTGGATTCGGAGGAGTACTACGGTCTGAACGCGTCTGATACTCGGTTGGAGCTAGATAAGATTCCAGTTGTCCGAGATTTTCCGCAGGTATTTCCGGAGGATTTGCCCGGGATGCCACCAGAGCGGGAGATCGTGTTTGAGATCCAGTTGCAACCCGGTTCTACTCCCATTTCCATTCCACCTTATCGGATGCCGATAGTGGAAATGGTGGAGCTGAAGAAGCAGTTAGAGGAACTGCAGGAGAAGGGCTTCATCCGTCCGAGCACTTCACCATGGGGTGCTCCAGTTCTGTTTGTTAGGAAGAAGGATGGGTCACTCCGATTGTGTATTGATTACAGACGGCTGAACGCCATCACTATCAAGAACAAGTACCCTTTGCCGAGGATCGACGATCTCTTTGATCAGCTGAGAGGTGCGAAGATCTTTTCGAAGATCGATCTGCGATCGGGGTACTTTCAGCTGCGAGTGAAGGAGGAGGACATCCCGAAGACAGCTTTCCGTACGCGATATGGGCACTATGAGTATACGGTGATGCCGTTTGGTTTGACTAATGCACCGGCTGCGTTTATGGATATGATGAACAGGGTGTTCCGGCCGTATCTGGACTCATTTGTGGTAGTGTTCATCGATGACATTCTGATTTACTCTCGGGATGAGGACTCTCACCGGGAGCATTTGAGGATTGTTCTGCAGACACTCTGGGAGCATCGGCTTTATGCCAAGTTCTCAAAGTGTGATTTCTGGATCCGGGAGGTGTCGTTTCTGGGGCACATCATCGGTGAGCACGGTTTGTCTGTGGATCCTGCGAAGGTCAAAGCAGTACAGGATTGGAAGCAGCCTACCTCGGTACGTGAGATCAGGAGTTTCCTGGGTTTAGCAGGTTACTACCGGAGGTTTGTGCCGGGATTCTCCATCTTGGCTTCCCCGCTTACGCAGCTGACCAAGAAGGGGCAGCCGTTTGTATGGACAGAGAAGTGCGAGGAGAGTTTCCAGGAACTGAAGCGGCGGCTGACCAGTGCGCCGATCTTGACTCTACCCGACCCGAGCTTACCGTATGTGATCTATACTGATGCATCTAGGTCGGGGTTGGGTTGTGTGTTGATGCAGGAGCGGAATGTGATAGCTTATGGGTCGAGACAGCTGCGACCGCATGAGCAGAACTACCCGACACACGATCTAGAGTTGGCCGCAGTGATCTACGCGTTGAAACAGTGGAGGCACTACCTACTCGGCAGCAAATTTCAGATTTTCACAGATCATAAGAGTCTGAAGTATCTGTTCACTCAGAAGGAGCTGAACATGAGGCAGCGCAGGTGGCTCGAGTACATCAAGGACTATGATTGCACTATCGAGTACACCGAGGGCAAAGGCAATACAGTGGCCGATGCTCTGAGTAGGAAGTACACTGGCGTGGTCAGAGGGGGTAGCACTGAGGATCGGACTGAGGAGAATGACTTGACGTGCCTTTGGCACCGGTGGGAGCGCTGGGAGCAGGCTCAAGTGTACACTCTGACTATTCACTCGGAGTGGTTGGACAGAGTGCGGGAGGCACAGGAGAGGGATCCAGAGTTGAGGAAGTTGTCCGGGGAGGACAAAGGGGCACTTCTACCGACATTTCAGTACAGGCAGGGTTTGCTATACTTCGGGGATCGGTTATATGTGCCAGGGGATCAGATTCTGCGGGATGAAATTCTGACAGAGGCGCACTCGAGCCGTTTGAGCATACACCCCGGGAGTGAGAAGATGTATCAGGACTTGCGTACCCATTTCTGGTGGCCGGGTATGCGGAGACACATTGCCACACATGTGTCTAAGTGTGCCACTTGTCAGCGGGTGAAGGTGGAGCATCAGAAACCGGCAGGGACGTTACAGACTTTGCCCATTCCGGTCAGGAAGTGGGGCAACATCACGATGGACTTTCTGACCGCACTACCCCTGACCCGGTCTCACCACGATGCCATCTGGGTTATCGTGGACCGTTTGACGAAGTGTGCTCACTTTCTGCCAGTTCGGATGACGGACTCCCTGGAGAAGTTTGCCCAGTTGTACATCAGAGAGATTGTGCGGTTACATGGAGTGCCGGACTCCATTGTGTCAGATCGAGATCCGCGTTTCACCGCACGGTTCTGGGGTGCCTTTCACAAGGCCCTAGGCACGCGACTCCATCTGAGTACAGCTTACCATCCCCAAACCGACGGTCAGTCGGAGCGGGTGATTCAGATTCTGGAGGATATGTTGCGGAGCTGTATTTTGGATTTCGGAGGGGATTGGGACAGACAGTTGCCGTTGGTCGAGTTTTCATATAACAACAGCTATCAGAGTACCATCGGCATGGCACCGTTTGAGGCATTATATGGGCGACGGTGCATGACGCCACACTGTTGGACGGAGGCATCTGACAGGATTGAGCTGGGACCCGAGCTCATTGAGGAGACCACCGCAAAGATCAAGTTGATTCAGGCGCGGTTGAAGACCGCGAACGACCGCACCACCTCATATGCGAACAGGCGACGCAGGGACTTAGAGTTTAAGGTGGGTGACAGAGTCTGGTTGAAGGTGGCGCCAATCCGAGGTACAGTCAGATTTGGCAGACGGGGTAAGTTGGCCCCAAGGTATATCGGACCTTACGAGATTCTGGAGCGGATTGGCAGATTGGCCTACAGGTTAGCCCTACCTCCGAGCATGTCTGCGGTGCACAACGTTTTTCACGTCAGTATGTTGAAGAAGTGCATCCTGGATCACTGTGCGACGATTCCGGTGGAAGAGGTTCACTGGAGCGACTTGTCGTGCAGGAGGTACCGATTGCCTTTACGGGGACGCGATACTCTGAAACTCCGGAGCAGGTTGATTCCCATGGTCAAAGTTCAGTGGTCACATCATACTGACCGGGAAGCGACCTGGGAGACCGAGCAGGATATCAGGGAGCGATACCCCGAACAGTATCAGCGTTTGATTCCCCTCTTGGAGGACCAAGAGTCCTAAGGGGGGGAGGATGTTACGGTCACCCTGAGCGGGTTGCGACCGGGTGACCCGGGGCTCCGGTTTTGGCCTGCGGGTCACGGTTTTTGGCGTTCAGACGGCTCTCGAGCCTTATCCGAGCATCATTCTGGTGAGTCCTTTCATGTTTGAGGTCGTGTGGGTCCCCCGGGCGTTTCCGCCGAAAATATTTTTTCCAGCGCCGGGGGGTTGTCGGGGTTGGCTCGGGACGTACAGCGGGCCCGGTAGCGCTCCCAGAACCTCAGATTGAGGAACCGTTTGCGGATTTGGAATCATGGGAGCGAATCGGAGATTTTTACTTAGCATTCTTTTCGGGGCGTGGCGTGCGGTCCCGGGCGACTCCCGGGGCTCTGGGCGGGATCCCGGGGCTCGGGATGGAATTTCCCCGACGGCTCCAGGGTAAGTTATGTTATATTTTAAGGTGGATTTTATGGTTATTTTTGTGGAATTTTGTCGTGACGGGTTGTGGCTCGGGTTATTTTGCGGCCACGCCGGGATTCGTTCAGGTTCAGCGAGCTCAGCAGGACGCTACGGAAGGGTAAATAAATATTTGAAAAATGTTTTATGTATGTTATGATATTCTGAGGATTCTGGTCGGTTTTGGGTTCGTTTGGAGTTCGTTACCTATAATTGGGATTTAATTGCAAAGATTTGGAGAATTAGGGGGTTAAATTGTAATTAACCCAAAAGCATTAATAATTTTGGGCCAGAATTTGGGCTGAAGTCGGCAGCAGCTAGTGGGCTGGACACTTGTCCAATTTTTATTAATTGTGGGAAAGGGAAGGAAAATATAAAAGGGAAGAATTAAAACATAAAATGAGATAACATTTCATTTCTTTTCTTCTTCTTCTTCCTTCCCTTCTCATCCGCCATGTTCTTCCTCTTTGAAGCTCCAAGTTCTTCATCTCTCCTTGCTGAAACTACAAGGATTTAAGCTCCAAATTTGGTAAGTTTCTCCCTCTCATCTTCTTTCTAAGTTGAAATCATGTCTAAGGTGGATAAAGAGAGAGTTTCAAGCTAAGGGGTTTGTTCTTCACTACATGCTAGAGTGATCCTCTCCCTCCCATCTTTTAGTATGTTGTTCTTGGGCTTGAGGGGAGTAAGAATCTATGGTTAAATGTTGGAAGAACTACATGGAGGGTGGAACCCTAGGGATGCCGAAATTAAGCTTAAATTTCTAAAATTGTGTGTGTTTGTGTTCTTGAATCATGCTTGAGATATGTTGTTCCATGCATGATTCTAAGACAATCTATGGTTTCAATTTGAAGGAAAACAAGTTGGGTTAAAAACCCCTCTTTGGCTGAAATGTGGAGTGAAGAGGTTTTGGTTGTTTAGGTGAAATTGGTTAGTAATCTTGCTTAATAATTGCAATTGGTGATTAAAGAGTGCTAATGGAACTTTGTTTGGATTGAAATGGAAGTTGGGTGAGAAATCCCCATTAAGGCCGAAATGTACATGAAAGGGGTTTGTTGATTTTGATGCAATTGGTTAGTAATCTTGGTTAAGAAGTGTAATTGGTGGTTAGTAGGATTAATTGGAAGCTTGAATGGTTTGATTTGGAAGTGTGGTGAAAAATTGGGTTAGGGCCGAATTGTTGAGGGATTCTTTTTCCATGTGGATGTTGTGTTTTGATTAAATTGGATGCTAAATTGGTAATGTGGGTGGTAGTAGGTGCGTTATGGCGTTTGAAATACCATTTTCGGGTTAGAAATGAGAAAGTTAGTTTTATACGGGTTTACCGGGAAAAGTGTCTGGAATGCGGGTTTAAGGATTAGAATATGTTTGTGGGTGTTGGAATAACAAGGTTCTAGCTCGGTTCGTAAAACCGAGCTTTCTGTGGAATTTTGCGGGAAAGTGCGGGTTTGTGCAGAAATTTCTATCTGGGGTTTTTTGGATGTGTTCTGACCCAACTACGGTTATCCAGCTTGATTCTGCGTTGGTGGGGTAGCGTGGAACCGTAGGAGCCAAGTTGTGCATTTCGGATCGGGAGCTGGGGTTTCCCGAGCTTTGGTGTTGCGGGGCAGCGTTTCTGAGGTAAGGGCTTAATTTGGTAAAATGTACGTTTGTTCTACTCCGTGTATGTTATCAGGTATGATATTTCTGTTGTATTTGTATATTTTATTATATGTTCTGATTCTGTGACGAGACCCGTATGGTTGGAGAGACCACGGGTACTCTTTGGTTACATTACGTATCCGCACCGGAGTGCCGATACTTACGTTACGTGACCCTACGACAGTTTGGGGATCGCGACCCCACCGGTACCGTGCTATACATTACATTACGATCTGTATATTCTGACCTCTGTTGAGGGCTGTCGTTACGGGTCGTTCTGGCGGTTGGACCGCATATGATGGGTTCCGATTTACTTTATACTTTATGTTCATAAGTGTATGTATATGTTGTGGTATTCTGTTTTGCAGGTTCGGATTGTTGCCCTATGGGCAAACCGCACTTTTACCTTAAGCCCTTACTGGGTCCTTTCGAGGACTCACCCTTTTGTTGTTTACCACTTTCAGGCCGTCCTGACAAGCAACCGGCGGAGTAGGGATTCCGCGGTGCTTCCTTCATTTTGAGGTTGGATTGCAGCAGCAGTACCACGTGCGGAGGTCGCTTCAGATTCCGCGCTAGGTATTTATAGGATTTTGTTTACTGGCTCTGTAGCTGTAACTGCATGCATATAGATCAGATCATGTATTTGTATTGTTGTAGAGTTTGAGATATATTCTGCACTTGCTTGTCTTCTGAGTCGTGGGCGGAGCCCCGACTTGCCTATATTGGAATTGTTGTCGTATTGTGGTTTTTGAGTGATTCTGTGGTTGTGGCGAAGATAGATGTTTGACAAACCATGAACCGCATATTTGGTAAAGATTGATAAGTTATGCATGCTTGCCTTGTACGAATATCTAGGTTGCTAGTTACCACTTGATTATTCTGCATTTGAGCTCGATGCTCCGCTGCCGCGTTTTCCGCCGTGATTCCTGTTTCCGACGTCGCGGCCGGCTCCGCCTTCGCAACCGGGCGGGGTGGCTGTGACATTACTATCCAAAACATCCAAAACACAACCCAAACAAAGATAAAGTTTCCCTTTAAGTTTCGGCCTCTCACCCATTTTTCACCAAACTTCCAAATCAAACCATTCAAGGTTCCATTTACACACTTTAACCACCAATTTCATATCTTAAGATAGATTACCCACCAATTCCACCTTAAACACCAAAAATCATTCACAAACCCTAGCCTTAAGTTTCGGCCAAAGAGAGGTTTCTTACCCAAGATGCTTTCCATTAAATTGAAACCATAGAAAGTCTTAGAATCATGCTAGGAACAACATATCCAAAGCATGATTCAAGAACACAACTATACACCATTTTAGAAATTCAAGCTTAAATTCGGCACTTCTAGGGTTTTTCAACCATGATGTTTTTCCAACATCTAACCCTAGATTCTTACTCCTCTCCATCCCAAGAACAACATGCTAAAAGATGGAAGCAAGAAGATCATCAAAACCCATAGTAAGGAACAAACCCTAAATCGGTTTTCTATCTCTTTTTCCACCCAAATCATGCTTCCAACTTAAAATTTCATGGAGAAGAGAAGCTTACCAATTTATGGAGCCCAAATCCTTGATGTTTCCAGCCAAGATGAAGAACAAGAAGCTTGGAGGAAGATGGCAATGGTGGCGGATGGCAAGAGGAAGAAGAAGAAGAAAATGAACACTTGTCTTAATTCCATAAATCATCTCCTTTATATATTTTCCAAGGGGTGAGTCATGGGACACTTGTCCCAAGCCCCTTGGTCAAAACCATGACTCAACACTTAGCCAAAAATCTGAAATTGGCTAAGTGTAGGTGCGTCAACCCGCGCCAACTTCAACCGCGCAATTCCCGACGTGCGCGCGTGTCGGCCCGAACCAAAATCCCGTCATGCCAAAAATCCACAAATAATACCATAAAATCCGTCCCGTGAAATAACATATCTCACACCAAAGCCGTCAGAGAATTCCCATCCCGAGCCCCGAGAGTCACCCGAGACCGAACGTCCCGACCCAAAATATATGCTCCATAAAACGATTCGGGACGTTCTCACGATTCCAAATATACAAACGGTTTCCCATTCCAAGGTACCGGGAGCGCTACCGAGCCCGCTGTACGCCCCGAGACAAGTCCAAGCCCCGAAAAAATATTTTCGGCGGAAATGTCCGGGGGACCCACACGACCTCAAAACCCGAAGGATTCCCAAAAATAATGCTCAGATAAGTCTCGGGAGTCGTTTAACCGCCCAAATACATAACCCGTAGGCCAAAACCGGAGTCCCGAGTCACCCGGGTCACAACCCGCTCGGGGTGACCGTAACAGAACGTTTCTTATGTCTCTCTAACACAAAACAACCTCATTGCATCACATGCAATCTGCCCTCATCAAGGAATTCGAAGGCTTGAAGATTCAACCAGAAGAGTTGGAGCAAACGTTTGGAGCAAGAACAAAGATCCTTACGCTGTTTCAAGGGTGCAAGGTATGTTTTCTATCTATACTCCTTCCTCCTCCTTCTCCTCTTTCTTCCTTGTGAAAGTGGAGAGGCATGATTATGGAAAACACATCATGCTATGAATCTCTAAATCTACACAAAACTCAAACACGGCAAGTATACAAAATAATCTTAACTATCCATGGTGAGACTTGCCCCACTGAAATAGGCGAGCACTCGACCATCACCAAACATACAGTTCATGGAAATATCATTCAATTTCACAACAACATCCAGATACAGAAACCATCCGATTTATACCAATATGAACACATTCTCGGTCCTGCCCTCAACTGACACGGCGAACCCTCCACTCAAACAGAAATACATAAGCAGAATGTATCTAAGATACATTGCATGATCAGACAGATGACATGCATGCATATACACCTACAAAGCCGACCAAGAAAACCTCAGAATACCTACAAGCGGGATCTAGAAGAAACTCCAAGATCAGAAGATCTTCGCAAGTACCGCTGCTGCTATCACACCAATAGAAGAGAGAAGTCAGTTAACCGTAAAACCCATAATCCTGAAATCAGAAAGCAGACTAAAACCTCTACCGAGACTACCCCATAACTTAATAGAAGTTCCGTATTGGAACTGTCGATACCTGATTCCAAAACCAGACAACACTGCGGATCTCTAGTCCGCTGGCTGCTTGTCAGGTCGACCTGAAAGGTGGTAAACAGAAAGGGGGTGAGTCCTCGGGAGGACCCAGTAAGGGCTGAGGTAAGATACAGTTTGCAAAAGGTGCTAGTATGCCGTACCTGCAAAACAGAAAAACACAAAACACATATATACAAATAGTTATAAGTAATGATCAGAGTTAGTCAGAGTCCCGGAGGACGTTCCTGAAAGACGGGGTTAGACAGAATCCCGGAGGATGCGGTTCAGACCGCCAGAATGACCCTTAAAATAAAAATCATCAGAACGACAGCCCTCTCCAAGAGGTCAGAAACAGAAGCATGGTACCAGCTGGGGTCGTTATCCCATTAACTGTCGTAAGTTCACAGAAGTATACCACAGTATACACAGAATGTCGGCACCCAGTGTGGACACAACCAATCCAAGGAGCACCCGTGGTCTCCAAGACCATCCCGGGTCTCGTCACAGAACAGAATATACCATAAGGTATATACAGAATATTGGCACCCAGTGCGGATATACAAAACAGATAAGGAACCCGCGGTCTCCAAGACCTTCCCGGGCCTTGAAGCAGAACATGCTATATCTTACGATGTGACTGGTCCCGGGATCACCGGACCACCGTCCTCAACCCGGAACCCGCCTCAACTAACCCTGATATACATGTAATTCCTCCCATAATGCATAACGAGAGAAGTTGAACCCTTACCTCACAAAAACCGCTCTGCAGCAAAATCCCGGGAAAATCCCGGCTCCCGGCCCAAAACGTGGTAGTGTGACTTTTGAGGTCCCGCACTACTCCACCACTGCAGAATCAAGCTGAACAACCACACACAAGTCAGAAATCACCAAAACAGACCCCCGGAAACCAATCCCGCACAATCCCGCACTTTCCCGCAAAATTCCACAGAAAGCTCGGTTTCTCAAACCGAGCTAGAACATTGATATTCAAACACCCATAAGTACAACCAACCATTCAAATCACACTTCCCCAACTGCAAACAAGCAAGTAGGTCGGTATTGTCCACAATTCCAGAAAATGACGTTCCGAACATCGTTAGTTACCTACTTCCAATCCTGATACCAAATAATTATCAAACCAATACAAAACACAACACAAACATACCCAAACCCTTCCTTTCAATTCGGCCTATACCTCTCTTTTTCACTAAACTTTAATCCAAACCAATTAAGGTTCCAAACACATACTTAATTCACCAATTTCACAACTTAAGCATACTTACTAACACATCTCACCCTAATCACCCAAAATTAACCATAAACCCTAATGATCAATTCGGAAATTTGGGTACATTTTACCCAACATGTTTACTTTCAAATTGAATCCATACAACACCTTAGAATCATGCTAGGAACAACATATCTTAAGCATGATTCAAGAACACAACTATACACCAAGTTTAGAATTCAAGCTTAAATTCGGCCAACTTAGGGTTTCTTAATCCATGATGTTCTTCCACCAATTAAACCTTGATTCCTACCCTTCTCCATACCAAGAACAACATACTAGAAGATTGAAGCAAGAAGATCAACATAGCATGTAGCAAGGAGTAACATCAATTCGGATTCTAAACCCCTTTTCCAACCAAAATTCATGCTTCAAACTTGCAAAATTATGAAGAGAAGAAGCTTACCAACAATCTAAGCCCAACACCTTGATGATTCCTTGCCAAATGAAGAACACAAGAGAGGATGCTGATGATGAAGATGGCGGATGGAGAAGGAAGAAAGAAGAAAATGAGCCAAATACCAATTTTCATCAAAAAAGCCACCCTTTTATACTTTCCAAGGTGGTGAGTCCTGGGACACTTGTCCCTAAAGCACCTTAGTCACCAACATGACTCACCCCAAGCCAAAAAAATCTGAAATTTGGCTAAGTGTTGGCGCGCTCTCCCGTGTCAACTCCACCCGAGTATTTCTCGACGTACGTGCGTGTTAACCCGAACCAAAAATCCCACCGTGCATAATTCCTCGGTTATCACCATAATATTCGTCCCGAGCTATAACATAACTTACACCAAATGGTACACTACCCAAGCAAACGCGCCCTCGCGTCATATTATAATCGTACAAGGCCTTTGAGGAAGCCTCATCCTTGTGGTCTCCAGTATAGCCTTCGCGAGGTCTCATCCTTGTGGTCTCCAGCCTCACCTACGCGGGGTCAAGCCCTCGCGGGCCACAAGACTCGCATGGGCGACGTCTCATACTCACCCTTGCGTTTCGAGGCTGCGCGGGCCACCCTCGCGGTCTTAGGCGAGCCCTCGCGATCTCCTTCGCCTCCATGGGTCTTACTCCCAGTCTCCTGCCTATACTGGCCCCGCCCAAATAAGGCCCTGGTACCCAGGTTCGTGCAACCCTCACCCCTTATTTGGCTATATTCTATTTGGGCCTTCGCCCTTACAGGCCTTCGCCCGCCGCTTGCTCCACTTGGAGATAGACCACTTGGTCGTCTGACATCAACCGGCCAATAAGGAGGGCAGCACGAGCCTGGGAGATCTTCACCAGATTTATACGCCAGACATTCTCTGACAAGTGAATCACCTAAGGCGGTTTGCTGAGATCTTCATCATCACAGCCGCCTTATCTCCAATCAGTCTGACACAGACTTATCTCAACAGCCTGTCTAAAGGGCTTCGACCGGGAGGCTCTTCTCCCGGCATCACTCTATAAATAGGGTGATGTCCACCCTAAATCGGGTAAGCTACTACACGCCCCCCCACTCCTCTCTTGCTACTTCTGAGTATTCTCTCTATCTTTTACAGATTACTCATAACAAGCAAGCTTGGAGTCTCAAGAACATCATCTTCTCCACCACTTCAACTGAGAGTCCGGGCCTTCTTTAGGAACGAGACTATCGATTTGGCGCCGTCTGTGGGAGCGAAAGTTCTTACTATAAACCCATATCACAAACCACAAGTAATAAGTCATGCCAACCACCCGGAGTGCAAACAGAGGCAGTCGTCAAGGAAGGAGGAATCCTCCCGGGCGAATACGAACAATGATCCACCATCGGAGCCATCCCGAACCATGTTCCCCACAACGGGGAGACCTCTCTATTCACTCAACAGAGGAAAGTTCCTCCCACGTTAATCGTAACGTGCCTCAGGAGCGTAACACTCCACCTCCAAACACTCCTCCAACGAGCCTGGATCCGGCCGTTCTGCAAACGATCACTGAGGCAGTTGCTTTCAACTTACGCGAAACTCTCGCCACCACTCTTCGGGGCGTTCTGGATAGCGTGGGAACGCTGCGGACCAATCAGCCTGAACGCCCAGCTACTCCTCCTCAACAAGTAAGTAACCATGATCCTTCTTCGTCGTTACTTATCGCGCTTACTAGACGATTAGAGGAAGTGGAAAAAAGGGATGAAAGGGCTAGTGTCCATAATATCTCCAGGATGGGTCTGGACCACCTCTGGACCCAACCTTTTACTCAGCGGGTTTTAGAAACTCCCCTTCCCGTCCAGTTTCGTCAGCCTAAGCTGGATGCTTATGATGGTCTATCAGACCCTGATATTCACCTCCAGCGTTACGTCTCCGCAATGGCAATAGCAAGGGCAGACGACAACACGCTCTGTAGAGCTTTCAGCTCCACGCTTACTGGGACCGCTGCCAACTGGTATACCACTCTCCGGGATAAGCGGTTTGATTCCTTTGAGGAACTATCCCGCAACTTCTCCAACCATTTTGTGGTGTCTAAACCACCTCTTAAAACGGCGGGACACCTTCTTAAGATACGGCGAAAAAGGATGAACCCCTCGGAGAATATATTCAACGCTTCCGGGCCGAGTCTATCCGGGTCCCTAATGCGGGAGAAGAAGCTCGCTTTGCTTGCAGCTATCCAAGGCCTCCGCTTGGAGTCTCTTTTCTTTGTGGATGTCCACACTAACCCTCCCACCAATATGGAACAATTCTTAAGTACGGCGTCGCGGTTTATGAATACGGAAGAGGTCACTCGACCACTCGCGAGCCGCCACGGCGACGCTAAGGGACAACCTCGCGACCGGACCCTAGGTCTCAAAGGCGGTACCCTACGCCCCGGTAGGGAGAAGGCGTACATTTCTCTTCCCCGCTAAGGGAGTCTCGTACCAACATCCTTCATGCCTTGGAACAAAAGAGGTAGGTCCCCACTTGGCCTCGTCCCCTCTCCCAGGAAATAACAAGGCAAAGCAACAAGTTTTGCCGCTACCACCGTGACAAGGGTCACGACACTGAGGACTGTTTTGAGCTCAAGCGCATGATTGGGGAAATGCTGGCTCAAGGCAAACTCAGGGAGTACTTGCTCCAAACTGAGGAGGGCCGTAGGAGAGAAGGTGACCGTGAAGGGCGCCGACCGGAGGACCGCAGGCGGGGGCGCTCCCAAAGAAACCCAGTCGGGAGAATCTGGTTCGAGATCCCCGGCAAGGGGACATATCGGCGTAATCACACGGTGCGAAGGCGCTTCGGCAAGACGCCGACATATGAGGCAGATCTACCGAGATAGACCACCCTCTACTCGGTTTTTGCATCGTAGCGATGGCACCTCTGTAGCAATGCCGCACGCTGATCCCTTGGTTATCACCGCCCGTATTGCGGGATGGGACGTTGACAGAATCTACATGGATACGGGGGCAAATGCCAACGTGATCTACAAGCACACTCTGGTTGAGGCCAAGGTGCCTTTGTCACAAATTCAACCCGCAAAGGGGGCCACCTTTGGAATAGGACGGGATGAAATCCCAACCTTGGGGTCGATCACCCTGCCCTACATGATGATGGGAACCACCAAGGAAAAGAAGCAGGTATGTCACTCGAGCTTTGTGGACTTTATTGTCCTGGATCTCCCTACGCCATACAACGCCATCATCGGGCGACATACTCAAACTGAGTTCCATGTCCGCTGTGATGTACGAACCTTGACTTTAGTTTTTCACACTGCGGCCGGGATGCCTATATCTTTGTCAACGAGAATGTGGCCAGAGGCAATTATGTCTCTGCCCTCGCCGGGCCTCCACAGCTTCCCCGGCCATCCGAGCCTAAGAGGAAGGCACCCGCAGAGGAAGCTGGTCCTACGGGTGAAACTGCCCTTGACTTGTCTGGAGCCTTTGAAGAAATTGAGGTCTCCCCCGGGAAGAAGTTTCGGGTGGGAAAGGACCTCGAGGAAAAAGACCAGCAAGCGCTCATCCATCTCCTCCATGCCAACAGTGATGTCTTCGCATGGAGCCCTGAGGACCTGCCAGGAGTTGATCCTGCTGTTATTTCTCACAAGTTGAGTGTACTCCCGGCTTTAGCCCGGTTAGACAGAAAACAAGGGGCATGGCCCCGACCGTAAGGACTTTGTACGCACCGAAGTGCAGAAATTGCTTAAGGCAAATATAATCAAGGAGGTTCACTACTCTGAATGGGTTGCGAATATTGTCCTCGCCGATAAAGAGGGCGGTCAGTGGCGACTTTGTGTGGACTACAAGGGGGTTAATAGGGCCTGCCCAAGGGACCCCTATCCCTTACCATCTATTGACCAACTGGTTGACTCAACCGTTCATCACTCGGTCTTTTCTTTTCTCGATGCTTACAGCGGGTACCACCAAGTCTTTATGGACCCAGAGGACGCGGTAAAAACCGCCTTTACTACTGGCGAGGCCGTATATCATTATATCAGAATGCCCTTCGGCTTAAAGAATGCGGGGGCTACCTTCCAAAGGCTTGTAAATCAAGTCTTCGCGATTGGCCGAAATCTTGAAGCTTATGTGGATGACATTGTGGTCAAAAGCAAGGCCACCTCAACCCATCTCACAGACTTGAAGGAAACATTCGACAACTTCCGCAAATACAATATGCGATTAAACCCAAAGAAGTGTATCTTCGGCGTGGGTGAAGGGAAGTTTCTGGGATACCAAATCTCCAAAGGAGGAATCCATGCAAATCCCAAAAAGATTGAGGCAATCACTACCTTGCGCACCCCCAGGGGGCTCAAGGAAGTCCAACAGCTGGCAGGAAAGCTAGTGGCCTTGGGACGATTCGTCTCCAAACTAAGTGATCGCTGCAAACCTTTCTTCGATCAGATTCGCAAGAAAAAGGCTTGCAAATGGACGGAGGAATGTCAGGAGGCATATGCCTCCATCAAACGACACTTGCAAGAACTACCGGCACTCAAGTGCCCTAGGCCAGGCGATGACCTGGTCCTCTACCTCGCCACCTCAGAAAGAAGTGTCGCTGTCCTTATTAAGGAAGAGGCCGCCAAACAATGGCCGGTCTATTACACCAGCCATACTCTCCAAGATACGGAAACAAGGTATCCTCCCCTCCAAAAGGCTATATTGTCTCTTGTATATGCAGCAAGGAAGCTCAAGCCCTACTTCCAAGGGCACACTATTATAGTCCGAACGGACTTGCCAATTCAGGACATCCTAAGGCGGCCCGAACATTCAGGACGCCTCGCCAAGTGGTGTATCGAACTTGGCGGTTTTAACATCAATTATGAGCCCAGAAAGGCAATTAAGGGCCAGGCCCTCGCCGACTTTATTGCGGAATTCTCGGATGCTGATATACTCTCGGCCCCTGAGCAGGGCCCCGCACCTCGACCCACTCCTCCCGAATGGGACTTATTTGTGGATGGCTCATCCAAGCTTGAATCCCCCGCGGGGGGTGTGTATCTACGTGGACCCCTAGGTATGGAAGTATTCCTTCGTGTCTCTTTTCAATTTCAAGTAACTAACAATGTTTCAGAATATGAGGCCCTCGTCGCCGGGCTGAAACTCGCCACAAGGGCAGGCATTCGCCGCCTCCATGTCCACAACGACTCGCAGCTGGTGATTCACCAGGTCCAAGGGTGCGCCGAGTGCAAGGACGCCACCCTGATCAAATACCTTAAGTTGGTAAACACCTTACGAACCGACTTTGAAGAAGTCATCTTCATACATGTTCCTCGTTCTGAGAACACTACAGCAGACATGCTATCAAAGGGAAAGACTCCCTCCACCTCAGCCACTCTGGCCAGTCCTTCCATCACGGAAGATATTGATATTGCCTCTCTAGCAACGCATGATCCGATCCACAGATGGAGAAACCCTATTGTTGCTGCGCTAAAGGCCAGCACCACAGATCTCCAGGTTCGCAAGCAAGCCCTCCGCTTCGTCCTCATTGATGACCAATTATGGCATCGCGGGTTTGCGGCGCCTCTACAACGGTGCCTTAGCACCCTTGAGGGACACTCTGTCTTGGACACTCTCCACCAAGGCAATTGTGGCGCTCACATCGCTGCGGAGGCACTTGCCCACAAAGCCCTTCGTCAAGGGTATTTCTGGCCTACCTTGAAAAAGGACGCCGCCCTTTGGTCAAAACATGCCACCAGTGCCAAATCAATTCTCGCATTCAGCGGCTACCATCCGCGGAATCTCCAGCACTGACAAATCCAGTGCCCTTCGCCCTGTGGGGCCTCGACCTCATTGGTCCAATGCCGAACGCTCCAGTCGATGCACCGCTTCGTTTGTAGCGGTTGATTATTTTCTAAATGGGTCGAAGTAGAACCCCTGGTCTCCATCACTTCCGCCAAGATTATCAAGTTTCTTTGGAAGAATCTTGTCTGCCGATCGGCAGCCCTCGTGCTATTATTACAGACAATGGCACTCGGTTCGCGATCACAGTGTCCAACAATGGACTCGGGACAATAATGTCCGCATGCTTTTTGCCCCGGTGGCGCACCCCCAGTCTAATGGGCAGGTTGAGGTCACCAACCGAACCCTCAAGGAAGGCCTCAAGAAGCGCCTGGAGGGGGCCAAGGGCCGCTGGGTAGATGAACTCCCAAGTGTCTTATGGGACTATCGCACCACAACGCGAACCCCCACAGGCGAGACGCCTTTCTCTCTAGTATACGGCGCAGATGCGCTCCTGCCTATTGAGGTAGACCTCCCTACAATCCGTATGATCAACTTCACTGACGAAGCCAATGCTCAAGGGCTCCGTGCCAAACTCGACTTAATCGAAGAATTACGCGAGGGTGCTCGCCTTCGCATGTCTGCCCTCAAACAGAGGCTCAGTCTTCACCATAATTCCCGGGTAAAACCCAAGGCGCTGCAACAAGGAGGCCTTGCCTTGCTTAAGTCGACCCTCACCGCTCGCGACCCCAAACAGGGTGTCCTGCGACCCAACTGGGACGGGCCTTATATTGTTCATAAACAAGTTCGCCCGGGAGTCTATGAACTACAAGACCATGATGGTCGTCTTCTCCCCCGCAACTTTCATACGGATGACTTGCGCCCATATTACGTGTAAGTCTTTAGTCTTACAAATTCAATAAAATACATGTGTATTTTTTCCTACCTTGTAGATAACATGGCATTACAAATGCTCTCTCTATTGCCATCTGCACCCGACCGGTCAGATTGGCTACCTGCCTGAGTTATGGCATCAGACCTTGTCAGGTCTCACTTACGCACCCACAAGGGGAAGCTCCCTAAAGTCTCCACACAGGTGGTTGCAGGTCTCATTCCCCAACCGACCTTCAACTCGCCCCGCCCCAAGGGTAACCCCCTTGCGCTGCGGAAGGGTAACCCCCTTTTTGGCTCCTTCAGGGAGGTCTATGTGTAAGTCGTCCTCGCACGCCACAGCAGACCTTCCGCTCGGACTTCTCCACACAGGTGGTTGCGGGTCTCATTCCCCAACTGACCTTCAACTCGCCCCGCCCCAAGGGTAACCCCCTTGCGCTGCGGAAGGGTAACCCCCTTTTGGCTCCTTCAGGGAGGTCTATGTGTAAGTCGTCCTCGCACGCCACAGCAGACCTTCCGCTCGGACTTCTCCACACAGGTGGTTGCGGGTCTCATTCCCCAACCGACCTTCAACTCGCCCCGCCCCAAGGGTAACCCCCTTGCGCTGCGGAAGGGTAACCCCCTTTTTTTGGCTCCTTCAGGGAGGTCTATGTGTAAGTCGTCCTCGCACGCCACAGCAGACCTTCCGCTCGGACTTCTCCACACAGGTGGTTGCGGGTCTCATTCCCCAACCGACCTTCAACTCGCCCCGCCCCAAGGGTAACCCCCTTGCGCTGCGGAAGGGTAACCCCCTTTTGGCTCCTTCAGGGAGGTCTATGTGTAAGTCGTCCTCGCACGCCACAGCAGACCTTCCGCTCGGACTTCTCCACACAGGTGGTTGCGGGTCTCATTCCCCAACCGACCTTCAACTCGCCCCGCCCCAAGGGTAACCCCCTTGCGCTGCGGAAGGGTAACCCCCTTTTGGCTCCTTCAGGGAGGTCTATGTGTAAGTCGTCCTCGCACGCCACAGCGGACCTTCCGCTCGGACTTCTCCACACAGGTGGTTGCGGGTCTCATTCCCCAACCGACCTTCAACTCGCCCCGCCCCAAGGGTAATCCCCTTGCGCTGCGGAAGGGTAACCCCCTTTTGGCTCCTTGAGGGAGGTGTATGTGTATGTCGTGCTCGAGCGCCACTTCAGACCTTCCGCACTGGCTCCTCAACACTGCTTCGGGTCTCACTCCCCAAAACCTCAGATGATTCTTCGCTTCTCTCAAGGGTGCCCCTTCGCCAACGCGCGACTTCAGGCTTGAGGTAAACTGAGTTTTCGAGCTTCGTTCCTTTCATATATATGGTGAGCTTGCAGGGTCTTCTACTTGGTACACCCTGTACACTACCCAAGGGCTATCTGGTCTTCTATCTCGCAAGCCCTAAAAAGACCCTTATAACTTGTCCCAACAAGTGGTCTCCATCTCAGCTTGTCTCGGCAAGTGAACCCATAAGTTATCCGGAATGATATTTGGGGCCCCGCCGTTGCGGATTATAAGTGCCTCATCACTACAAACTCAAACCGAGTCTTCAGCTTCTGGACAAGGTAATCTCTGTGGCTTCATTGCGAGCCTCGGAAAAGGCTTCTCCCCACAAACAGGACTTAGCCTAGGGTTGTTAACTGGCTAACGTACCTACACTACTATCGCGAAATAAAAGCGAGGCTGCAAGACAAGGAAGGTAAAATGAAACTTTACTTCATCTACTATTTGCAAAAATATGCATGAATGCAGTGTTCCTTATGCAAAAAGAAAGGGGGCATCCACATGTTGGAACCTCCATCCTAATCCAAAAGGGCATACCGGGCTTCGCCCATTTTCTTTCCTGCTCTCCCGGTCGAGCGAGCCTCTCTTGTTGGGCTACTAGTATTAGCAGCATCCAGATCCCAAGACTCGGTTAGGGAACGCCTTCTCCACTTGGAAGCGGCATCGCAGCCAGCCCTCCTCGTAGGCTTGCGCCCCCGCTTCGCCTAGGGCTTGGATCTCGCCAAGCTTCTCCACCAGTCGAGGCATCCGCTCGGGGATGGACACCTTGATAGAGGAAGAGGACTCAGGATCCTCACCTTCAAAGGAGGGAAGGCCCAGAGCCTTCTCCATCTCCCGCACTGAGGCCATTGCCTTCTCCAGATCAGTGGCGACCTCCAGGCGTGCCTTCATGGCAGCCTCAGCGGCAAGCCTGCCCTCCTCCACCTTCTTCTCTGCCAATTGAGCACAGGCGTGGCTTGGCTCCTCGCCTCCTCGCCGCGGCCTCTGCTGCTCAACTTGGGCCTTCACCACCGCAAGGGCAGCTTTGGTTTCTGCCTCCAAAGAAAGGAGGGACTCCTTCAAAACAGCATTTTCAAGCCGCTTGGCTTCCAGCATTGCTACCTGCTGAAGGAAGCGTTGCTTCGCAACATCAAGTAAGCAGGCCTGCTCCCACCGGTACCGCATGCCGTGTGCCCGCTCTTTGTTGCCATAATCGCACCAACTCTCTAGTTGGGCCACACGCTTGGCATGCTCCTCTTTAAGCTCCTCCTCCCTCTTCTTTGAGGCCTCCAGCTCCCTCCTGAGAGAAGCAATCTCTGATATCTGGGCGTCGTCCCGCTTATTGGCATACTTCAGGAAGTGATGCCATTGCTCAGCAAGAAATATCCTTTGACACCCGCCTACATCCCAAAGCTATTAAAGCAGAGGCGTAAAGAGGTTAAATGAACTTATACATAAAGACCAAGCTGTCTTACTGCAGACTGGTTGAGCTGCCTCCCTCATGAATTCAGCAGGGAGTCCAGGCTCCGCTCGGTCACCTCCTGCCGTAGGGGGTGCGCAGCCCTCCAGCGGGATTGGAGGGTTTGCTCCTCCCCGCAGAAGTGAACTGCTGTTCCCGAGAAGGAAGACCGGATCCCATGCATCTTTCAGAGCCTCCTTGCTCCCCTCGTACACCCCGAGCCTCGGTCTCGTGCCTCCGGACTCTCGTGAGGTCTCGGCTCTCGACCACTTGGGGACAGACTTGGCAGCAACTCGCCTCCGCTCCAAATAGTGAGACCAGACTCCGGTTTTCTCAAGGACCTCGGTCCTGGTCCCCAAATCTACAGGCATCTCTGTCAGGACCCCTTGGTCCACGAGGGCCTCACAGGGACCAACCCTTTGGCCTGAAGGGCCCGCACCTACAAAGTACAGGCATCAACAATTGGATAGCAGAATTACAAACTCAAAGCAAGAAAACGCTTTCAAGTCAGAAAAACTCACCAGCAGGAGGACGCTCCATTCATTGATTTCCAGTGGCCTGGAAGGTTGGACAATCTCCCAACCACTAGCCCTCGTAGAGGACCGCTTACTGCACCCCCTCCCTGTGGGCCTCGCCGCCGAGGAAGAAGAAATCTCCTCAATCCGCAGAATCCCCTTCCCTTCGTGGCGGGGCCTCGCTCCCCGGGAGAACCACTTCGTGATCCCTCTCCGGAGGGGTTGCTGCAGGGACCACATCCTCGGCATTAGGGGTCTCCACCCTCCACAGAGTGACTGATACCTCCCGTAGGCCGTAACCCCCAATGGCCTTGGCGGCGTGGATGCCCCTCTTTCTCATAGAGATCGTGATGTCACCGCCGACATTTTGCCCTCACGAGGGGCACCTTTCCCCGAAAGGATCTCTCGCAGCCACCACGCACCCAGTGCAGATCCTCGCCTTGGGCTGGTGAGGGACTTGCAAAAGCCTGCACACGAAGGCTTCAGCAGCAGCCTCCTCGGGAGAAATAGGCTGCACCACTGAAAGGGGTACAACCTCTATGGGAACAGCGCTGTCCATTGGCGCTCCTTCTGGGCTCTCCGCGGAGGGCACGGCCTCTCCAACAGCGAGAGGCACTTCAACCTCCACTCTTCCGGCTTCTTCAGCCACAGGCTCCGCCGCTTCCTCCGCAGGATGGGGGACTGCCACGGGCTCTCCAGCCTCCTCCGTAACACTGGGAACTTCTTCCCCAGCAGGCTCCCTGGCCTCCGTAGTTAAAAGGGCTGCAGCGGACCCCTCTACCTCAGCAGGCCTCTCCGCCTCTCCAGTCGACTCCACGACCCTGGATCCCTCAGCAACGGCAAGGGCACTCCCTTCTCCAGGCTGCGCCGCAGCCACCTTTCTCTTCTTCTTCTCCGGCTGAGAAATCATCGAAGCCTTGATACCAGCCCTCTTTTTGGACAGTTTGGGGACAATGTGTTACCGACACCCGGTAAGTGATTACACTAATTACGCAATTAAGCATCAATATTGGAATTAGTGAATTATTTTTGCCTCGGGACTTATAATTAAGTATATGAAGTAAAATTGGTGTGAGTTATGAAGTCACGAGGATGTGGTACAGTTGTCGTTACTGTTATTGCCACCCAATGTGAATTCCAGTTAATTACGCGATTAAGCGTATTTACCGGGATTAGTGATTTTTGTGGGGCTCGGGACTCATAATTGGTCATGTGAAGCATGTTTTGTGTGTGATATGAGGTCCCGAGAATGTTTATCAGATTTCGTGCCATTTGGGATTACGGTTTGAAAGTTGCAATTTTTGAGTTGGACTAAATTGCAACTTTTGAAAATTTGGGAGCTAAAGTGAAAAAGAAAAACAAAAGAAAAAGAAAACGGCTGAAGAGGTGAAGAGGCGGTGAAAAAAAAAGGAAGAAACGTGTGTGTGAAAGTGTAGTAATATATATATATATATAATATAATATAATATTATATAATATTATATTATGTAATATTATATTATATATATATATATAGTTTTAGAAAAGAAGTATCAGGAAGCAAACAAGCAAAACGCATTCTTCTCCTTTCTTTCTTCTCTGCATCCATGGCCGACGCTTCAGTTGCAAAAGTGGATTTCTCAATTTCTCACCAAAATCTTGAAGGTCAGTTGGTTAAATCGATCATTAGGAGAAATAATTAACTCCTTATAAATCGGTTTTTGTGATTGTGGCTCCGGTTGGAAACCGTGAGCTTCTGAAAATTCCTCCACATTTATGGAAATTCTCCTATGGTTGATTTTATGGTTCCTAAGCGTTCCTTGCAACTTCTATTACGTCTTTTGTGTCAGGAGTGTGAGCTGAATCTTTGCAGAAGTGCTGCCAATATTGTTATGAAATTTTGAATAGAAATTCAACTTCAAGCTTGATTTGACGGAAGGTAAGGGTATATTATTGATCAGGGCGAAGAGTTATACATTTTGTACGGTTTAGATTTCGTTGAAAAAGCCATATGTGAAAAGCCGTTTTCCCCGCCCAGCTCCATTTTGGCGCCTTTGTTGTGGGTCAATTTTGTGAATTCTGAATGTGTATTCTGTATCTGTGGATCATATGTGAACAGGGGGTAGTCGGAAGTGCGGTCGAAACTCTGCCGAAATCCGTACCGGGACAGCTGATCGGAAAATTCCATTCGGTCTTCTACTTAAGGTAAGGGTTCAGTGTGTCTTCTGGTACTGCATTATTCAGCATGCGTAGCAGAATATATATTGAAGCTAGGTTTAGTCCGAGGGGTGGCCCTGTGACGCTAAACCTAGTCCAGTGGTATAAGCATTGGTTTGCAGGTTCTGGGAGCAGTAAGTGGGATGTGTATCTACACCTAAATGGTGTAAGTGTGATCTACGCCGAAATGGTGTAAGTGTGATCTACACCGAAATGGTGTAAGTGTGATCTACACCTAAATGGTGTAAGTGTGATATGACGGTGGGGATCGCGACCCCGAGCTGGCCATGCTCTTGTGTGTGATTATATGTGTACCTCGGCTAAGGCCGAGAAGACCGTCATTGTGTCTAACTACATCATAATCCATTGTTTGACTTGCATTGCATTTGGTTGAATTCTGCATTGGTTGAGCATGTGTATGTAATTACATGAGTATTTGTATTCTTGAATATCTGTGTTTTTCTTTGGTTGCAGGTTTCTTGTGCGACAAGTTACACCATGCTTATACCGCACTTACTAAGTTCTTTCGAGGACTTACCCTTATCTTATCTATTTCAGAGTACTGACCCCCACCGAGTATAGTCGGTGGTTGCTTTTGTGTTTGAAATTACAGGTACGTTTGTGTGTGTGTTATGATCAGCTTCTGATTCAGTTGTGTGGATAAAGGGGTAAGGTCTGTTGAGTGTGTGATTCAGTGTGATCGGTCATACCGATGTATGGCTGTGTGATCAGTTGTGTTCAGTATTTCTTTTGTGATATTCGTTGTGTGTGTGTGATCATGTGTGACTGAGACTACTGATATGTGTGTTCTGATTGGTGGCGGTTCAGTGTGTGGCATTCAGTTCTGGGTTTCAGATTATTTGATTGTGCACCATGATTTCTAACGGTTAAACTTTCGTATGTGTGTAGCAGCAGCAGTATCCGCACGTCGAGGGCTTTGGCTGGACCTGGTAGCGTCGCCACCTCGTGCGCCCGTATGTATTCCAAACATTTTTGTGGCTCAGATATTGTAGATGACATGCATGCATGTAGAATTAGGAAAATCCGAGTTTAGTCAAAAGTCGATTGTCTTTGGATTTTCTCGCTTGGAAGCATTTTGGGCAGATTTTGTGCATGTTTGTGATTCTGAGTGTGGAATGTATGTTTTTATCAGTTTTGGGACTGGTACGTCCGAAAAAGTGTAAACCACCCTGTGGGGCCCACGTCCCGGGTTTTGGGATTTTTGTCAGAAATCACATGTATGTGTATATGTGTAAGCATATGTGCGTGATACATGAATTGCGTTGAAACATTCTGAGTAAGAAGCTTAATATGAACTGCGGGGCCCACATACCCTGTGGTGCCCACAGGGCCCACTTGTCAACTCTGATGTGTGTGTGATCTGTTACCCCAACTGAGTGTGGCTACGGTGTTAATAAGCATCGTAATCGCTTGTGTTTTTCTCCTTCTGTCACCCCACGGCGGAAGCACACAAGCGATTACGATGCTTATTAACACCGTAGCCACACTCAGTTGGGGTAACAGATCACACACACATCAGACTTGACAAGTGGGCCCTGTGGGCACCACAGGGTATGTGGGCCCCGCAGTTCATATTAAGCTTCTTACTCAGAATGTTTCAACGCAATTCATGTATCACGCACATATGCTTACACATATACACATACATGTGATTTCTGACAAAAATCCCGAAACCCGGGACGTGGGCCCCACAGGGTGGTTTACACTTTTTCGGACGTACCAGTCCCAAAACTGATAAAAACATACATTCCACACTCAGAATCACAAACATGCACAAAATCTGCCCAAAATGCTTCCAAGCAGAAAATCCAGCACAAATCTGACTTTTGACGGAAACTCGGATTTTCCTAATTCTACATGCATGCATGTCATCTACAATATACAGAGCCACAAAAATGTTACTGAAATAAATACGGAACTTACGAGGTGGCTACGCTACAAGGTCTAGACATAGCCCTCGACGTGCGGATACTACTGCTGCTACACACATACGAAAGTTTAACCGTTAGAAATCATGGTGCACAATCAAATAATCAAACCCGTAATCGAATGCCACACACCGAACCGCCACCAATCGTAACACACATATCGCAGTCTCGCCACACATGATCACACACACACAACGAATATCACAAAAGAAATATCGAACACAATCGATCACACACCATACATCGGTATGACCGATCACATCAATCACACACTCAATGCACCTTACCCCTTTATCCACACAAACCGAATCACAAGCCGATCATAACACACACACAAACGCACTGTAATTTCAAACACAAAGCAACCACCGACTATACTGGTGTCAATCAATGTACTCGAAATAGATAAGATAAGGGGTAAGTCCTCGAAAGAACTTAGTAAGGGTGCAGTATAAGCATGGTGTAACTTGTCGCACAAGAAACCCGCAACCAAAGAAAAACACAGATATACAAGAATACAAATACTCATGTAATTACATACACATGCTCAACCAATGCAGAATTCAACCAAATGCAATGCAAGTCAAACAATGGATTATGATGTAGTTAGACACAATGACGGTCTTCTCGGCCTTAGCCGAGGTACACATATAATCACACACAAGAGCATGGCCAGCTCGGGTCGCGATCCCCACCGTCATATCACACTTACACCATTTAGGTGTAGATCACACTTACACCATTTCGGTGTAGATCACACTTACACCATTTCGGCGTAGATCACACTTACACCATTTAGGTGTAGATACACATCCCACTTACTGCTCCCGTAACTCCGCAAACCAATGCTTATACCACGGACTAGGTTTAGCGTCACAGGCCACCTCGGACTAAACCTAGCTTCAATATATATTCTGCTACGCATGCCGAATAATGCGCACTTAAGACACACTGAACCCTTACCTTAAGTAGAAGACCGAATGGAATTTTCTGATCAGCTGTCCCAGTACGGATTTCGGCAGAGTTTCGACCGCACTTCCGACTACCCCCTGTTCACATATGATCCACAGATACAGAATACACATTCAGAATTCACAAAATTGACCCACAACAAAGGCGCCAAAAATGGGGTTCGGGCAGAAAACGGCTTTTCACATACGGCTTTTTCAACGAAATCGAACTGCATAAAATGTATAACTCTTCGCTCGATCAATAATATACCCTTACCTTCCACAAATCAAGCTCAAGTTGAGTTTCTATTCAAAATTTCATAACAATATTGGCAAGACTTCGCAAAGATTCACCACACTCGACACAAAAGACGTAATAGAAGGTGCAAGGAACGCTTAGGAACCATAAAATCAACCATAGGAGAATTTCCATAAATGTGGAGGAATTTTCAGAAGCTCACGGTTTCCAACCGGAGCCACAATCACAAAAACCGATTTATAAGGAGTTAATTATTTCTCCTAATGATCGATTTAACCAAACTGACCTTCAAGATTTTGGTGAGAAATTGAGAAATCCACTTTTACATATTAAGATTCGGCCATGGATGCAGAGAAGAAAGAAAGGAGAAGAATGCGTTTTGCTTGTTTGCTTCCTGATACTTCTTTTCTAAAACTATATATATATATATAATATAATATTACATAATATAATATTATATAATATTATATTATATTATATATATATATATATTACTACACTTTCACACACACGTTTCTTCCTTATTTTTTTCACCGCCTCTTCAACTCTTCAGCAGTTTTATTTTTCTTTTGTTTTTCTTTTTCACTTTATCTCCCAAATTTTCAAAAGTTGCAATTTAGTCCAACTCAAAAATTGCAACTTTCAAACCGTAATCCCAAATGGCACGAAATCTGATAAACATTCTCGACCTCATATCACACACAAAACATGCTTCACATGACCAATTATGAGTCCCGAGCCCCACAAAAATCACTAATCCCAGTAAATACGCTTAATCGCGTAATTAATCGAATTCACATTGGGTGGCAATAATAAGAACTACAATCGTACACATCCTCGTGACTTCATAACTCACACCAATTTTACTTCATATACTTAATTATAAGTCCCGAGGCAAAAATAATTCACTAATTCCAATATTGATGCTTAATTGCGTAATTAGTGTAATCACTTACCGGTGTCGGTAACATTCCTCCCCCTTAAGACCCTTGGTCCTCCAAGGACGTCTTAAGTCTGATATTCATCTAGGTAGCGCTCCATCACATCCTCAACCTCCTAGGTTGCCTCACGCTCGGAATGATGGGACCACTTCACTCAAATCATCAAGGCAATCTTACTCAGAATTGCCCCCACATCTTATCCCTAATAGTCCTGGTGCCTCTCTCAGACGACAAATCTAGCTCTAGCCGTACAACCCCAACCGCAATTGTCTCGATTTGGATTCAAGATGTATTTCTTCAATATACTCACATGAAACCTATTTTGCACTTTGTTGACATACTCGGTGGCAAAACTAGCCTGTAGGCTACCTTGCCCACTCATTCTAGAATCTTATAAGGACCCAAATCAACTCTATCGGAAGCCTCTCGCCAAAGAATGCGGCGTCACACAATATCGGCCATATAAAGCCTTATAAGGTGTCATACTGATAGTGCTCTGAAAACTGTTATTATAAGAAAACCCTACCAGAGGCAAGTACTGATCCCACTCACCGACAAAATCTAGTGCACACTGCGTAGCACATACTTGGGAATTTAAATTACTCTCTCTGACTGCCCATCGATCTGAAGATTATATATCATATTCAAATGGAATCGTGTATCCAAAGTCCTACGAAAAGCACTTCAGAACCGCGTCGTAAATCGTAGATCTCGATCAGATACAATGGAGTTTAAAACTCCATGCAACCACACCGCCTCACGTATATTCAACTCGAGCTAACCTTTTCCAGGAATCGAAATTCTCATAGACAGAAAGTGAGCACACTTTGTTAGTCGATCCATAATAACCCAGATATTCTCACGATGTAATTGTATCATTGGCAATCTGGTCAGAAAGTCCACCATGTTGTTACCTCACTTCCTGGTCAGAATATGCAATGTCTGTAATGTCCCCGCTGATCTCTGATACTCAGTCTTCACTCTCTGACACATGGCACACCTAGAGAAATAGATACCAATGTCCCTTCACATGTTCGACACATCCTGGGTGCACACTCAGTTTGCCCGCGTGAGCCTCTTCAGAATCTCGTCTCGAAGTGTTGAGACATTCGGCACATCCAGTCGATCTCTGAAATACAAAAGACCCTGCTCGAACTGAAAAGATGAATGCAGTGATCTCTTTGTCTCTACAAATAGCTTCTTCAATTCAGCGTCACTCCTCTGCACATCCCGTACTCTCTTTAGTCACTCAGACTAGATAATCAAGATATATAGTTGCGCGTGCTCCACTGCTCCCACTTGTGCAATAGGCACATCAGATCCCTCTCCTCATCCACGGTCACATCCTCATGTCGGGTCTCTCCCTCAAATCCCTATATACCGGAGAGCTGTCATTTGTCACAAAGTGTGATTTATTACGCCTCACAATACTCATATCCAAATCCCGATCTAGAAGCATCTGTGTAAGTAACCTATGGCCTACTCGAATCTGGTAGTATCAGAATAGGTGAGTTAGTTAGCGTATTCTTCAACTCCTGAAACTGTGCTCACAATCCTCAGACCAAACGAATCTTCACCCCTTCTGAGTCGGCTGAGTAAGAGATAAAGCTGACACATAAAATCCCAGAACAAATTCCCGATCAAAGCCCGCTAATCCGATTAAGCTCCTGATCTCCCGCACATCCGTCGGTTGCCTTCGATCCTGCTCAATCTTAATCTTCTCCGGATGCACTAAAATACCGCTCTCACTGATGATGTGCCCAAGAAATGGCACCTCCCGAATCCAGGACTGACATATGGAGAACTTCACATACAGTTGAGGATCCAAAGAATGTCCGCAAAACAATCTGGAGATGATCTTGATGCCTACACTCATCCTTGGAATGTGCCAGGATATCGTCGATGAACACGATCACCATCTGATCCAGATATGGTCAAAAAGTCCGTCTCATCATATCCCTGAATGCTAGTGCGAAAAACTGTCTTCGGTATATCCTCGTCCTTCACAAGCATCGCATTCAGCTTTCGATAATCCATTCACAATCTCATCGTTCTTCTTCACAGATAACACTAGAGCATCACACAGGGAAGTGCTCGGTCAAACGAACCCCTTTCGCTAGCAACTCATCCAACTGCTTCTTGAATTCATTCACCTTTGAAATCGGCATACGGTAGGGGAAGAAACAAATGTAGGAACAGATCCTGGCTGAAGCAGAATCTCAAACAGAATCTCACGCTCTGGCGGCATACCCAAAGAATTCTTCGGGAAATGCTAATGAGAAAAATCTCGCAGCTTGATATCTAATCCCACTCACCTCGATATTAGCTAAATTCAGACCAAAATATTCATCCTTGTCACACAAATATCTTGTACAGACTTCCTCATTCTAAACCATGCATCCCGCACACACATCCGTAAAAGTGGTAATCAATTCGATCGGTACTAATGCACCGATCGCATCGTAACTCCGTAGTTAAGCGTGCTTGGGCGAGAATAGTATTGGTATCAGTGACCTATCGGGAAGTCCTCATGTTGCATCCCTCTGAAACGGTTAGCTTCATAACATACATAGATATGCATGTATCTTCATGCAATAACTTGACGAATCCTAAGAACTCCCAGAGAAATCTTTCAGAATATATACCTTATAAGAAGATAGCACGATATCACGCTTTTCACTATTACCACACAATTTCGGACTATCACATCCGAGAATAGACACCGATTTCCGATAGGTTCACATGAGAAAGACACTGCACCGATAACCCTGCATACGTATTCTCGAGATAGAATGTATCTCTATGCGGTCGATATCGATGCACTCACATCAATATCGATGCACTCACATCGATAAAACAACAACTGAAAATTATTCGCAATTAGTATTCTTTCCCATACCTTTTTCACATATCCTTTTAAGCAGAAGACTGCTCTTTTTCGCAATCCAGAACACTCAATTAGATTTTTTTTTACGGTTGACGCTGAGAAGGGGGACCTTACAATGCTTCACATCCCACACTTGTGTCATGCTCCACTCAAAGCCACTTACTGAATTTTTTTTCGGAATTTGAAAATAATTTCTGATTAAGTGATTCACAAATCCACCTCTCGGATACTTACCGATCCTCCCACATCGAGGTACTTCGGGGTGCAGTAACTCACAGCCAGATAGGCATCAAATGGTGGCACACACTCAGCCATCACATGATTTCTAATCCTCAGAATTTACCAAAGATTTGGCGATGGCCTTTACAATCCGACACCTCTCACACATTTTTTTGCACGGATCACATTGGTACACATTAGTCGCGTGTATACACATTCTTTCCTTACTCCACTAGCTGGGCTCTCTAAACGGCCTTGTGATGTATGGTGGTACTTAAGAGCCATAACACTTCTTGACATCGGGACTACGTCCGCACACAATCCTTCCTTGTGAAAGATTATCAAATAGAATATGCCTGTCGGAAATCCCGAATCACATTCTCATTATACTGATCACAGAACACCTGAGAGTATCTCTCCAGCCATATCTCAAACACTTCAGATCACACTTGTCACTTCACAAGACAAATAATTCCATAAGTAACAAAGAGCACACACATAATGGTTAAACACCCGTAACTAGCAAGCAAAGAAGATTCCAATTGGCTCTATATATGTAAATGCAAATGCATCATGTAATAGCGCCTAACCTTAGAAAAGATAATCCAGATTACATCACATATACAACTCTCGATGATGTTCCGAACACAAATCACATAAACAACCGAATAACGGAATTCTAGACCAAATACCAAATTAGATAACCACATTCAGAACACAAATTTGTCAGCCACTCAACCTAACAGAAATCCAGAACTGAACAATAAATATACTTCGCCACATGCACAACTCCAAACAATATTCCAGAATAGAGATCCCATATGTATTACCATGCCAGAATATCAGATCAGATAACAGTCCAGATACCAGATCAGCTACCCACATCCAGAAACCATAAGCATCAACCACTCAACAGAACAAAAGACCAGAACCCAAAATTAACCATGCTCTGATACCACCTTCTGTCACCCCACGGCGGAAGCACACAAGCGATTACGATGCTTATTAACACCGTAGCCACACTCAGTTGGGGTAACACAATGGGTCCCAACACCTTGACCGCCCCAGCAGGGGCATCTTCCCCAAGTGCACAGGCCAGGTGCACTCGTTGGGCAATACGCATGGATGCTTTCTTGCCCTGGGCTTCGCCAGACTCTGCGATGACATCTGCAGACAAAGAGGGACTTTAGACCAGGTTCTACCAGACCTCTTACAAATTTACAGTATATTTGTATGTGTGCGCAACGTACCTTTGGGCGCCGCCAGAGCAGCGTAGAAAGAGTCTATCGTTGTCCCACGATGGACGGGAGCCCATCCCTCGTATGGCGGGGGCACCTCGTGGTCCAAAGACGAAACTGTGCCGATCCCAGCCCACCTCGTGGTGGTCTCGCCCACTGGGCAGCCGAGAAGGGGAAGAACGCATCGCACGCGCTCCTTGAAAGACATCGTCCAACCACCCCAAGAGTTGAACATATGCCTGCCACCGCACTCCCCCGTGAGTCAGCTCAGGCCTCCGCACAATGCTTTGCAAGGATTGTCGCGTCCTCGCCACAGGAAAGTCCCATGGGCCCTCGTGGGGCAAGAAGAAAAAAGATCCATGCCAATTATGGTAGGATCTCGGGTGAGGCGATGAAGGAGATGGAGTGGTTACCTCCAACGCTTATGGGATCGACGTAGAAGAACGCGCCCCACTCCTCGGCTCCAACCGATAGAAATGGTTGAAGACGCCGGCGAATGGCTTCACGCCGGCCATGTGGCAGGCGACAATAAAGCCCACGATACTCGTGAAAGTATTGGGCGCCAATCGAGTTGGGGCATTCCCCAATCAGCGCAAAGATCTTGCACCAGTTGCGGAAAGGGATACCGTAATCCCGCCGCAAGCTGCGCCGTGTACAGGCATAGCACCCGGTTCTCCTTGTTCTCCTCGGTGACGGGCCAACCCATAGCCCGACAAACGCCCGCACGGGACGCGTATACCGGCGTTTTCCCCACGGGCCGAAGGCCCCCACCATTTCCTCGGTGAATTCTCTCGAACTTCACCGTGGTCTTCTCGAGAGGAGCGACCACCGGGCGAACAGCTTCCTTGGAATCCATCTCTACAAAAAGAAGAACAAACAGGCATATAAATCAAACAGCCCAAAGAAAGGCATTTCGTCAAACGCTCAGCGCTCGAGAGAACTTGAAGCACTCAAAAAGGGAAGTAAAAACTTACCTGATTTGTTAAACAATGAGCAAGAACGGACGGAGCGGCTGGCAAATGAACAGTTAACCGGCGGAATCTCGAACGAAAAGGAGGAACCACCGCAAAAAGACCCCTCAACTGCCGATGAAATATTCAAGAAATGCAAGAATACGAAAGGGTTACTCAGAGCAGAGCGAACAAATGCAAGAGTGGCGAAGAAAGGCTTCAATCTTCTCGCACGCTTTTATAAGCCCGCCAAAATGAAAAAGCGCTTTTAAAGCGTGATCGGCTCCTAAGGCGCCGCGTGTCAAGATCCAGCGGTTATTAAGCCTCTCCCCGCCGTGCGTAAAAGGCGAAACGCTTTTGCAAAGAGTAATCGACCCTACGACGCCACGTGTTGCGTCCCATAACGGTCAAGATACCTCCCATCTTCCTTTATCTCTCCTGCCTTAAATGCTGAAGGGACTCTTCGCTGCCTTCACAATCCAACGGTCCGCAAATGGCCCAAGCACCTTCGCCAACTCCAGAGACTTGGAATTTGAACAGAGTACGGGACCCTGCCCATACTCTGCCTTCAGGAGGAGGCATCTTGGTACACTACCCAAGCAAATGCCCCCCTCCTCAAAAACTCACAAGGATCACAAAAGATTTTCACTTATGGCTGCTACGTCGGTCCTCAGCAAAGTACTTTCGAAAAACGGAGTACGTGACCTCGCCCATACTCCGCTCTCGTGAGGAGGCATCTTGGTACACTACCCAAGCAAACGCGCCTCGCGTCATATTATAATCGTACAAGGCCTTTGAGGAAGCCTCATCCTTGTGGTCTCCAAGATAGCCTTCGCGAGGTCTCATCCTTGTGGTCTCCAGCCTCACCTACGCGGGGTCCCGCCTCGCGGCCTCAAGTCTCGCATGGGCGACGCCTCATACTCACCCTTGCGTTTCGAGGCCTCGCGCGGGCCACCCTCGCGGTCTTAGGGCGAGCCCTCGCGATCTCCTTCACCTCCATGGGTCTTACTCCCGCCTCCCGCCTATACCGGCCCCGCCTGCATAAGGCCCTCGTACCTGTGTTCGTGCAACCTCACCCCTTATTTGGCTATATTCTATTTGGGCCTTCGCCTTACAGCCTTCGCCCGCCGCTTGCTCCACTTGGAGATAGACCACTTGGTCGTCTGACATCAACCGGCCAATAAGGAGGGCAGCACGAGCCTGGGAGATCTTCACCAGATTTATACGCCAGACATTCTCTGACAAGTGAATCACCTAAGGCGGTTTGCCGAGATCTCCATCATCACAGCCGCCTTATCTCCAATCAGTCGACATGACTTATCTCAACAGCCTGCCTAAAGGGCTTCAACCTGGGAGGCTCTTCTCCTGGCATCACTCTATAAATAGGGTGATGTCCACCCTAAATCGGGTAAGCTACTACACGCCCCCCCCACTCCTCTCTTGCTACTTCTGAGTATTCTCTCTATCTTTTACAGATTACTCATAACAAGCAAGCTTGGAGTCTCAAGAACATCATCTTCTCCACCACTTCAACTGAGAGTCCGGGCCTTCTTTAGGAACGAGACTATCAATTGGGGGTGACTAAGGTGTGTGGGAGTGTGCTTGGCATGGTGACTAAGGTGTGTGGGTGTGTGCTTGACATGGTGTGTTATCGACACCCAGTAAGTGATTACGCTAATTACGCAATTAAGCATCGATATTGGGATATGAAGTCCTGAGGATGTGGTATAGTTGTCGTTACTGTTATCGCCACCCTGTGCGAATTTCAACTAATTACGCAATTAAGCGTATTTATCGGAATTAGCGATTTTTGTGGGGCTCGGGACTCATAATTAGTCATATGAAGCATGTTTTGTTTGTGATATGAGGTCCCGAGAATGTGTCTCAGATTTCGTTCCGTTCGGAGATACGGTTTGAAAGTTACAATTTTCGGATTGGACTAAATTGCAACTTTTGAAAGTTTTGGGGGCCAAACTGTAAAAAGGAAAAAATTTGCACAATAATAATAATTCTGGAATGGGACAAAAGTGTGGCGGGTTAGTGGAGATAAATTGGGACACATGTCCCAATTTTATGAAATAAGGAAAAAGGAAGGGAATATATATATATATATATATATATATATAAAGGGATGGGAAAAAATGCCAAATGGCATAAATTGGTCATCTTCTTCTTCCTCACCCTTGCTGCCGAAAACACATCAGCCATGAAAGCTCCTTGTGAGCACCAAAACTGATTTTCTCAGATACTTGCCCAAGCTTCGAGGAGTGGGAGGCTGAATCTTTGCAAAAGTGCTGCCGAAATTGTTCTGAATTTCTGAATAGAAACTCAACTTCAGGCTTGATTTGACGGAAGGTAAGGATATATTTGTAATCAGGGTGAGGAGTTATACATGTTGTGCTATTCAGTTTTTCCAGAAAAGGTCATATGTGAAAGCCATTTTTTCCTGCCTGAGCCTTAATTTTGGCGCCATTGATGTGGATTGATTCTGTGAATTCTGAATGTGTATTCTGCATCTGTGGATCATATGTGAACATGGGGTAGTCGGAAGTGCAGCCGAAACTCTGCCGAAATCCGTATCGGGACCGCTGATTGGGACATTCCATTCTGATTTATGTGAAAGGTAAGGGTTCAGCGTGTCTTCTAGTACTACATTATTTAGCATGCGTAGCAGAATATATATTGAAGCTAGGTTTAGTCCGAAGGGTGACCCGGTGACGCTAAACCTAGACCTGTGATATAAGCATTGGTTTGCAGGATTCGGGATCAGCATCGAGGATGTGCTGCTACACCCCAATGGTGTAGCATTCTGGAATGTGTTGCTACACCCAAATGGTGTAGCACTCTGATACACCTTTAAGGTGTTTCTGATATGACGGTGGGGATCGCGACCCCGAGCTGGCCATGCTCTTTTGTATCTGATTCTGTCTATACCTCGGCTAAGGCCTGGATTGCATTTGGTTGAAATTGCATTGTTTGAGCATGTGTTTGCATTTATATTTTGTTGTATATCGTACATTCTGCGTGTTCGCTTTGGATGCAGGTTTCTTGTGCGATAATTTACACCATGCTTATACCTGAACCCTTACTAAGTTCTTTCGAGGACTAACCCCTTATTTTCCCATTTTAGGAAAAAGTGTTGACAAGCAACTCGCCGAGTAAAAATCCGGGGGTTAGCTTTTGTGTTGTGCTATTTCAGGTACTAATTGTACATTCCGATCAGTGTGTTGTGTGATTGTGTGTGCGGGATAAGGGGTAAGATCCGTATTGTGTGTGATTCCGTATGATCAGATTTCTGTTGTGAATGTGTGTGAATTTGGTCCCGGGATTTCGGCTAGTGTGTGCAGTGTGTGTGATTCCATATGATCAGTTGTCAGTCATGTGTATGTGCTTTGTGTTCTGGGATTTCGGCTCAGTTTTCGTATTGTGTATGAATCAACATGATAAGGGTACTTTGGTAATTTGGCTCGGTATGTGTGAATATTCAGTTTCTGGAATTTCTGTGAAAATGTCTGTTGTGTGTGTAATTCAGTCTGATCGGTTTTTTCGATATATGGGTGTATGTTCAGTTCTGGAATTTGGGTTATGTATGTCAGTTGCGTGTGATCAGTTGTGTCTTGAGATTTCTGTTGTGTAAGTCTGTTGTGTGTGTGAAACGATAAGATCAGTGTGACAGAGGTTTCCTAATATGTTTATTCAGTTCCGGGGTTCCTTGTATGTGTGTGTTCTGTACTGGAAATTCTGAGAAGTATAATTCGTTTCTGAATTCAGTTATATATGAGCACTTTGGGGTTTCTCACGGTTAAACTTTCTTATGTGTGTAGCAGCAACAACATCTGTTACGTCGAGGATTGTGGTTGGACCTTGGAGCGTCGCCCCCTCGCACGTCACGTATGTATTCCAATTGAATATTTCTAGCTCTGTATATTGTAAATGGCATGCATATTTGTAGTAGTATCATATCTGAGGTTTATGCTGGAAATTCTGTGTGTATATATGTGCTGGAAGTTCTGTGAGTTTGTGCGGAAATATTGTGAGTATATGTGTTGATGGCACAAGATGTGTGCTGGTCTTCAGTTCTGGAATGTGAGAATGTGCAGTGATATGTTTGTGCAGGAAGTC
The DNA here is from genome assembly GCA_024586325.1 of Stellera chamaejasme. Lineage (NCBI taxonomy): Eukaryota > Viridiplantae > Streptophyta > Magnoliopsida > Malvales > Thymelaeaceae > Stellera > Stellera chamaejasme. Next base: position 21,653,317 of record CM044984.1, on the reverse strand, counting down.
ATAGTGTTGTGTAAATGTGTGCAAAAACTGTGTTGGGTAGGAGTTGGTGATTGATCTGCGTTGAAATTTTGTTGTGTGAATGAAATGTGTGAAATGTGAGGTTTTGTGCAGGAAATGTGAAATGGTGCGAGTATGCACCTTATTGTGACTTTGTGTTTGTTGCGCATAGTATCGTGATCCTGGGTCAGTTTTGAATTGTTATCATGCTCGATCATTGTTATGATCGAAAATTTTAAGTGGCCCTGGGGTTAGAGCGGCTCACTTAGTGATTGTGTGTTGTGTGTGCGTTGTTACCCCCGAGTAAAGTGTGTGATCGGGATGATTAGCGATAATCCTAATCACCCGTATGCTTCCGCGGTAAGGGGGGTAACATTTGGTGTAGGAATCAAGGTTTGAAACATTGAAGAACATCTTCGGTTGAAGAGCCCTAATTTGGCCGAAACATTGGTGATTGAATTGATGGGATTGTTGGGTGAATGTTCAGTAATATGTTGATATTCATGCTTAGAATGCTTAAGTGATTGATTATGCATGAATTGGAAGCTTTAAAATGATTGGAAAGGATGTTGGTGCAAATTGCATGTTAAGGCCGAAATTAAGGAAAGGTTATGTTAATAGTTAATGGTGTGTTTCGGGGGTGTATTGGTGGTGAAATGACATCGAGAATTGAAGTAGGTAACAAACGAAGTTTGGAACTTTGTTTTCTGAATTGGTGAATGTAACCGTGAAACTCGACATGCTAGCTTGCTTGCTTGAATTTCGAAAGTATGTTTTAAATGCTTAGTTGTGCATGTTTTAGTATAAACAACTATGTTCTAGCTCAGTTTGAAAATCCGAGCTTTCTGTGAAGTTTTGCGGGAAAGTACGGGATTGGTTTCCGGGGATCTAGATTGGTGATTTCTAATTTGTAAATGGTTGTTCAGCTTGAATCAGCAGTTGTGGAGTAGTGCGAGACTTCGGAAGTCACACTACCGCGTTTCGGGCCGAGCGTCAGGATTTTCCCGGGATTCTTCTGCGGATCGGTAAGGATTCAACTTCTCTCATTATACATTCTGGGAGGGATATCATGTATATCGGGGTTAGTTGAAGCGGGTTCAGGGTTGAGAACGGGTGTCCGATGATCCCGGGACCAGTTATATGGTAAGGTACATGTATGCAGGTTCAAGGCCCGGGATGGTCTCGGAGACCTCGGGTTCTTCTTCGGTATTCTATATCTGCACTGGGTACTAATATTCTGTATATACCTTGCGGTATATTCTGTTTGTTGTATACCCTGCGGTATACTCTGTTTATGACCCTACGACAGTTAGGGGATCGCGACCCCGGTTGGTACAATGCCTCTGTTAGCTTCGGCTTTTAACCTCTTGGAGAGGGCTGTCATTCTGTTTATTTGCGTTCAAGGGTCTCTGGTGGTTCTAACCGCGTCCTTCGGGACTCTGTCTAACTCTGTATATTAATTATGTTTATATCTATTTGTATATATATATATATATTTGTGTTTTTATGTTTTCTTTGTTTTGCAGGTACCCGCGCACTTAGCTTACTTATTGCAACTGTACCTTACCCCAGCCCTTACTGGGTCCTCCCGAGAACTCACCCCTTCTGTTTACCATCTTTCAGGTCTACCTGATAAGCAGCCAGCAGACTAGAGTTCTGTGGTGCTTTCTGTTTTGTGATTAGGTATCTGTAGTTCCGGCACGGAACTTCTGTTAAGATATAGGGGTAGTCTCGGTAGAGGTTATAGTCTGCTACCTGGTTTCTGGACTTATGCTACGTATAGCATATTGGTTATCTCACAGTTAACTTACCTCTCTCTTCTGTTTGTGTGTTAGCGGCAGCAGTGGTACGTGCGAGAATCTTCTGATCTCAGAGTTTCTCCTAGATTCCGCACTTAGGTATTCTAAGGTTTTCCTTGGTCGGCTCTGTAGATGTATATGCATGCATGTCATTTGTTGGATCATGCTATGTATCTTGGATACATTCTGTTTCTGTGTACATATCTTGGATATTCTGTATGACCGGGGACTCGCCCATGTCAGTGGAGGGCGGGACCCGTGATGTGATCATGTTGTGATGGATCAGACATGTTCTGTATTGGTATGATTCTCTTGAGCTTATGTATGATGTTATCCATGAACTGTATGTTTGGTGATGGTAGAGTGATCGACTATTTCAGTGGGGCGGGCTCGCCATGGATTGCTAGGGTTATACTGTATACTTGCCATGTTTGAGAATTGTAGGTTGCGGGTCGAAACACGACCAAAGAATATTGGCGCATAACTCTGTCTGCATACTCTGAGAGCAAAGCATTCTCAGGCACCGGGCCTTTGAGAATGGGACTTTGCGCGCCGGGTCATGGGACCACCACACTCAGCAGTTCTCGGTCGGACCGACCACTTCCGTTTACGCAGCTTCCGCTTTTGACACCGCGTGGCGGCCCCGCCTCCGCAACCGGGCCTGGGCGCCCCGTGGCAGAGGACGATGTAAAGGTCGTGGACGAGGTCATGATAGGTCAAGGTATGACAAATGAAATATGGAGTGTTTTTCTTGCCATAAATATGGTCATCATGCAAATGAATGTAGAAATGATGTAAGTGATCAAAATGCACACTGTTTGCGAGAGAATGTTGATGACGATAGTAATGATCACACTCTCTTAATGGTCACCACAACAATAGATTCACCAAATGATCAGACATGGTTCCTCGATACTGGTTGCACCAATCATATGTGTGGGAAACGAGAATTATTTACAGACCTTGATGAATCATTTCATACCAAAGTCACGTTTGCAGATGACATCATGATTCCCATAACAAGGAAGTGGGAGATTTTCATCAAATTGAAAAATGGATACCATAAATTCATTTCAGATGTATTTTATGTGCGAGGTATGAAGATAAATCTACTGAGTGTCGGTGAATTGAAAGAAAAGGGGTATGAAATGTCTCTTCGTGACTATCAGATTTCCATATTTGATCAGAAAGGTACGTTAATTCTTAAGGCTCCATTGACTAAAAATCATATGTTTCGAGTTGATATTTATGGAGGTATTTACAATTGTCTCAATGCAATTGTGAAAGAAGAATCTTGGTTGTGGGATTTTCTATTTGATAACTTAAATTTTTTACATTTTAAAGATGCTTACTCAAGGAAATATGGTAAAAGGATTGCCAAGTATACAACATCCTAATCAGTTATGTGAAGCCTGCACTATTAGGAAACATCATAGAACCTCAGTTGCAGTTGGACAACAACAACGGGCATCTCAACATCTGGAGCTCATTCATTCCGACGTATGTGGCCCAATGAGTACCTTGTCCAATAGTAATAATAGGTACTTCTTGGCCTTTATCGATAACTTCACTCGTAAAATATGGGTATATTTCTTACAATGAAAATCTGAAGTTTTTGACTGCTTTAAGAAGTTTAAAGTACATGTTGAGAAGCAAAGTCGTTGTGTTATCAAAATATTACGAACTAATGGTGGGGGTGAATATACCTCCAACGATTTTAAGGTATTTTGTCAAGAACAAGGAATCCAACATGAAGTTACATTTTCTTTTACTCCTCAACATAATGGGCTTGTTGAATAGAAAAATAGAACAATCATGGACATGCCAAGAAGTATGTTAAAGACCAAAGCAATGCCTAATTCATTTTGGGCAGAAGCTGTTTCCTGTTATGTTTATTTCTTGAATCGAGTTCAAGAAATAAGGGAGTTCCAAATATCACCCCTGTAAAAGCTTGGTGTGGCTTTAACTAAGTGTGAAACATCTCAAAGTGTGTAGCGGCCTAGCGTATGCGCATGTTCCTGCTGAGACAAGGAAAAAGCTTGATGATTGAGATAAAAAGTGTGTTCATAGGTACAAGCGAGGAGGATACAAGTTGGTCAATCCTGTGACAAAAAAGGTTGTTGTAGCCGAGATGTCACATTTGCTGAAGAAGAAGCTTCGGATTGGAACCAGAATAATCTTGCCAATCATGTTATTTTTGTCTTTAAAGAGAAGCAAAAAGAATGGAGAATGTTACTGTATTGTGTTTTTGATAATTTAATCCTTTTCTATACATGTCTATATATATAACAAAAGTGCATATCACTCATTCACGTGTAGGATCCTACTTTCTATACTTATGTGATTCCAATTGATACAAACAACAATCAAGGGATTCATTCTGAAATACTCCCCCTCAAGTTCAAGTGTTTGTTGATCACACCCAACTCGTCAAGTAATGTGCCGAATTATGGTGATGTTTCTGTGGAGAAACAAAGATCAATGATTCTGAGGTTTGAGAACTATCAGAAACGAGCTGATCACACCACGAGTTCTTGAAGTTTTAAGCTTGGAATCTCAGCAAGCATAGTCCTACCCTTTCCTAGGCTTCCTAAATCAGTAACATTAAAGGTATGGTTGAGTTATTTGGTTGAATCTTCATGTTCTTTGAAGTCAAAACATGAAAGAAAACTCATCCATCTTCTTTATTCTTCATGGCCGAAACTTCAAGAACTCTTTGGTGGTGGATTTGTCTCAACTCCTACACATCCTAAGCTAAGCTACAAGTATTATCAAGGTGAGGATCCTCCTTGGTAACTTTTATGAAGTTGTTTCATGGATGACTTTGATCTTCAAGTATGTTGTTGTTGGAAGTATGATGGACATACTTTGTTCTTGAGAAATCATGGAAAAACATGTTGTTGGAAGTTTTGGGTGAAGGCCGAATTATTGGATGTATATTTGATGAATGTTTTGTTGAAGAAAGTTGTTGGAAAGCATGTTATAAGTATGTTTAACATGATTTTAAGTAGTTGGAAAGAGTTGGGATTTATTTTGTGAGTTTTAGTGAAGAAGCCGAAATGTTGATGATGATTCTATGATGATTTTGTGAATTTGAAATGTTGAAGAAAGTAGTTAAATCATGTTTTGGTGAAGAAGATGTGGTTTAAGTGGTTAAAGTACAAGTTTGGAAAGTTTTGGAGTAAAAATGAAAGATGGCCGGAAGTTTAAGGGTGTGGCCGAAATGTTGGTAATTTTGGAAAAATTAATTGTGTGGAAAAGTTGACAAAATTGGGTATCTTGTAACTTTGTGGAACTTAAGGGCTAACTTGAAAGTTCTTAAAACGTTTAAGGACTAAAAGTGTAATTATGGAGAAGTTAAAGGAAAGATAGCCACTTTAAGTTATGGAATTAATTATGGACACTTTAAGTATAAAGTTGTCAATTTCTGCAACTTTGTGAAGTTTTGGGCAAGATTGCAAACTTCTGAAAAGTTGGAGGACTTAAGTGGTAATTTTGGATAAATTTCCAAAGTAAGGAACTTTAGTTAATTAACTAGAGTTATGTTGTGTTTCTGACTCTGGCAGATTATATCTGCATTTCTGTGGATACTACTGTGGAGCATCTGGGGGCCACAGTAGATTATCCGTTTCTGCTAAGGTAAGGGGTTTAGCTTTCTTAATACACAATGCAGTTCAACTCATGTGTATTAGGTAAGGGCTAGTACTCGGGTCGAGGGTAGGGCCCTGTGACTTCCGGGGCTAGTCACATGGTACATAGCGGTTTGCAGGTTTTTATTATTATTCTGGACTTCATGCTTATCGGGGGTCGATGACGGACCCACTCTCTGTTATGGTTTTCTGGACTTATTCTATATCGGATATGCTTATCGGGGGTCGACGACGGACCCATTTTTTGTTCTGTGTCAGCTTTATGCCGCTTCCTATTTTGACAGTTAGGGGCAGATCACCCTTCGCTGGTACCATGAGTTCTGATCCCGATAATCTGCGTGAGCTTAACAAGCCACCGTAGGGTGCTGTCTGAGGTCTGGGACCACTTGTATGGGAAAGTACCACCAGTCCGAGGGGACTTCTGAGCATCATGACATTTGCATATCATATTCCTGTTTATACTTAGGGTTGTATTGTCTGCTAGTTCATTGCATACTAACCTTTTATGCAGGGAAATAACGTTTTTAAAAGTTTTCTCGTTATCGTACCTGCCCCATTACGAGTTCTTTCGAGAACTCACCCCCACATATTAAACATTTTCAGGGGATCCCGGCAAACGACCTGCGGAGTAGATCTCCCGCAGTGATCGCTCTGCATTCTGTATTTTGAGAGGTATATTTCTGATTATGTTTGGGGTTATTCTCGTTAGATCCTTTACGTGATCTCGGTTAAATTTACACGTTTAGTCTGACGTTAATTTCTACTGTTTATGTTTAGTAGCAGCAGCGGTAGTTAGTGAGGTATAATCCGCTTTATGGCTCGGCTCTGTAGGCGTAGTATGCATATTAGATACATTTAGTATTCTGATATCCTGGACTGTATTTTTTTCGTGGGGAGTTTCCGACCCTACGAACAGGGCGGAACTCCTTCTGCCTGTATTACTTATTATCTGCTTTCCGCCCGCTTGATATTTTTTAAAACCACTAACGTGTTTCGGGTGCAGGCTTAGGACTAGTAAGACGTCTTAAAAACTGCAAACACGCATTAACCTTAAACTTGAAGGAAAATGTTTAAGGGACGGGTTTTGGGTCCACAACCCTTTTAAGAGAAATTCCGTATTCACCTGCCGCCGATACTTCAAGCTTCCGCAACAAAGTCGCTTCCGCCAGCTTCCAGGGGCGGTGGGGCGACAATTTGGTATCAGAGTTTAATGTTAGAGTTAGGAATGGTTAGATTTTCCGACTTAAACTTCGCTTCTAGTTCTGGGGTAATTTAAGTAAACGAGTAGCTAACTTTTACTAAAATTATTCAAGAACTTTAGGTTAGGTTTAGGGTTGGTTAGTTTACACCATAATCTGAAAACTCAAATAAAGTGGTTAAAACAGATGTCACGCCAGAATGATCCACGAAAGATGTGGATTATCTGAGTCCTTTCAAAGTAAGCAATCAAAGGAAATTGCTGCTGAAATTCTAAATTTTCTGTTTAAGTTAAATATGCATATCATCTACACTACAGAGCCATTAGGAAACTGTTGTTTGCTAACATGGAGATTAACTGTCTTTTATGTCTGTTTTCGTTGGGAGTTTCAAATGGTCAATACGAGACTCGACTGTGCTACTCGTACCGACATTTTGGATCCCTCTCTCGATAGTAACCCAGAGAGGAGGGCACACCGCCGGGCTCGACAGCCCACACCATGACCTTCACCTCAGCCCCGACCTAGATCTTCTCAACGCCAGGAGCTCGTCAACCTTGTGGAGGTATTGGGTCAGATACGCACCGTTCTGAACGGTGTCTTTGCTCACGGGGATCCGTTGTCTGATTAGGAGAGTGACAGCGACCACTCCGCACCGACTGGTACACCCTCTGACACTGAGACCACACGCATTGACTCCAGACTACGTAGTCCTACTCCTATTTCTGAGGAGGAGGAGGAGGAGGAGGACCAGTCTGAGTCACGAGGTCGTTCCCGCACCAGGAGGACCCGGGCAGTGGCTAGCACTGTTCGCACTAGACAGACTACCCATAGGGCTCAGAGGGAGCGATCACCAATCCGTCGTCGCCGACCTAGGGACGAATCAGATTCTAATTCCGGGGATACTCGAGGGACCCCGGGGCCGCGTAGGGGGAGCATTGTGGGTTACGATGAGGTCAGGATGATGGAGCGCCTGCAGCATTTCAACCCGCCCAAGTTTTCGGGCAAGTCAGGGCCAGATGCAGCCGAGAGCTGGCTGTCAGATATGGAGCGTCTCCTGCCGAGATTGGGACTTCCATCCGAGGCGATGATTTCTCTTGCTACCTTCTATCTGCGTGACGCTGCACACAACTGGTGGCAGAGGATAGTCAGGGACCGGGTGTCACAGTACCGGGATATGATGCGTACCGACCCGGGGATGACTTGGGAGTAGTTTTCCCACCTTTATCATGAGAGGTGGATGTGGTACGCCATTCGGGAGCGCCGACAGGCAAAATTTGATGCGCTCACTCAGGGTACCAGGACCGTCTATCACGAGGCCATTCAGAAGACCCTGATAACGTTCAGTATCTTTGTCTATCACGAGGCCATTCAGAAGACCCTTCCGCTGGAGACGAAGATGATCGGATCAGCAGCCATATCTTCCCGGCCCCAGAGTGGCGGGAAGTCATAAGGCCAGCAGGGCCAAGGACAGCATCGGGGACCGAGTAGGTCACGCAGGTTTGACAGGGACAAGGGCAAGGCCCCCACTACAGAGATGCTAGTTTTTCGACAGTGTGGCAGGCGCCACGAGGGTCGGACTTGCTACAGGACGTTAGGCCAGTGCCTGAGATGCGCGGCGTCAGATCATTGGATCAAGGATTGCCCGTAAATTCAGACACAGGACATTCGATTTCAGTCGGGGGGACAGCAGCAGGGTCAGACCAAGGCTATTCAAGGCCGAGGCATAGCACAGGGAGGTTTGAGAGCTCCACCATAGAGACCACCGATTGCACCACCACCAGTTCAGCGGACTTCCCAGCTAGCGCTGGTTTTCCAGATCGAGCAGGCCAGCACATCACAGCAAAGAGCATTAGCAGGTACCATCCTTTTAAATAACGTACATGTTAATGCATTATTTTATATCGGTGCCTCCATTTCTGCTATTTCTAAGAGATGTGCGACATCTCTAGTATTGCCTATCATCTGCATGGCGAATGTAGTCATGGTACGCACCGCTGGTAGTACGTGTTTGTATTCGATGAGGTTGCTCAGGAATGCATTTTGAGTATCGGGCTCCATCAGATCGAGTCTCAGTTGCTGATCTTGGATACGTCCAAGTATGATATCATTCTGGGAATGGATTGGTTGTCGCAGCACCATGTGAAGATCGACTGTGCCAAGCGATAGATTCTATTTTCCGGGCAAGTCGTACCAATTGGCTATCCACTGGAGCCAGTGGAGCAGAGTATAGAGTTGTGCATACTGGAGTACTTTCCAGTTGTAGATGAGGAGGAATATTTCGGCCTCAACGCTACAGGTACGTGCTCGGAGTTAGATAAAATTCCTATAGTTTGATACTTTCTACATGTTTTTCCAGACCAATTATCGGGGATGCCACTGGAGTGGGAGATAACCTTTGAGATTCAGTTACAGTCGGGATCGGCTCCAATCTCCATCCCTCCCTACCGGATGTCGATCGTGGAGCTGACCGAACTAAAGAAGCAGCTCAAGGAGCTTTTAGAGAAGGGATTCATCCGTCAGAGTACTTCACCTTGGGGAGCCTCGGTTTGTTCGTCAGAAAGAAGGACGGGACTCTCCGACTCTATATCGACTACAGGTAACTAAATGCCATCACTATTAAGAACAAGTATCCGATACCCAGGATCGAGGATTTGTTTGACCTGCTCAGGGGAGCTAAAGTATTTTCGAAGATCGACCTGCGGTATGGGCATTACGAGTACACAGTAATGCTGTTTGGTTTGACAAATGCACCAGCTGCATTTATGGATTTGATGCACCTAGTGTTCCGCCCGTATCTGGATTCCTTTGTGATAGTCTTCATCGACGACATTCTTGTCTACTCTCCTGATGAGGATTCACATCAGGAAGATTTGAAGATTGTACTGGAGGCACTTGCGAACAACCAATTGTACGCTAAGTTCTCTAAGTGCGACTTCTGGATGCGGGAAGTAGCTTTTCTGGGTCACATTGTTGGAGAGCACGGTATTTCAGTGGACCCAGAGAAAACCAAGTCAGTTGAGGAGTGGGGGCGGCCACAGACAGTCAAGGATATACGGAGCTTCTTGGGTTTGGCAGGGTGCTACCGTTGATTCATACCAGGATTCTCCATACTGGCATCGCCACTCAGTCAGCTGACCAAAAAGGGTCAGTCGTTTGTTTGATCCTCAGCTTGAGAGGACAGTTTTCGGGAACTCAAGCGGTTGTTGACACACGCACTGATTCTGAGCCAACCGGACCCGACACTACCTTACGTGATCTACACTGATGCGTCAAGGACGAGACTTGGCTGTGTGTTGATGCAAGGGCAGCACGTCATTGCGTATGGGTCGACGCAAATGCGACCGCACGAGCAGAACTACCCGACGCATGACCTGGAATTGGCTGCGATCATCTACGCCCTCAAACAGTGGAGGCACTCTGTTTACGCAGAAGGATCTGAACATGAGACACCGACGGTGGCTCCAGTACATGAAGGATTACAATTGTACTATCGAGTACACTACCGACAAGGGGAACTCTGTAGCAGATGCTTTGAGCAGTAAGTATACGAGTATTGTCAATGGTGGAGATTCTGGTAACAAGGCCGAAGGATTAAATCTGATGTTGTTATGGCATCAGTGGGAATAGTGGGAGCAAGCTTAGATTAACACTTTGACTATTCAGTCTGATTGGTTGACCGAGATCCAAGAGGCACAGACCAGGGATACAGGGTTAAAGAATCTCTCGCGTGAGAACAAAGGAGCCTTGAGACCATTCTCGAGTACAAGTAGGGATTGTTGTACTTCAGGAGTCGCCTCTATGTACCAGACAAATCGTCGATTCGAGACTGACTTCTGGGAGAGGCACACTCCAGTAGTTTGAGCATCCTCCCCAGAGGTGAGAAAATGTACCATGACCTTCGATCTCACTTATGGTGGCGAGATGTGCGACTTGTTAGCATGTCAAGGTAGATCATCAGAAGCCAGCTGGTACACTATAGACACTACCTATTCCTATCAGGAAGTGGGGTAATATTACGATGGATTTCCTAACTGGTCTGCCTCCGACCAGAGCGCATCATGATGCTATCTGGGTTATAGTCAACCGACTAAACAAGTGCGCACACTTTCTACCGATGCGAGTGACGGACTTGCTGGAGAAGCTTGCCCAGTTGTATATTCGGGAGATCGTGCGATTACATGGAGTACCAGACTCCATTGTATCCGACAGGGACCCACGATTTACCGCGAGGTTCTGGGATGCCTTTCACAAGGCTCTGAGCACGCGACTCCACCTGAGCACGGCATACCATCCTCAGACAGACGGGCAGTCAGAGAGAGTTATTCAGATTGTCGAGGATATGCTCAAGTGTTGTGTTTTGGACTTCGGGGGGACATTGGGATCAGCACTTACCGTTAGTAGAGTTCTCCTACAACAACAGCTACCAGACTACTATCGGCATGGCACCTTTTGAGGCACTGTATGGTCGAAGATGTATGACACCGCATTGTTGGACAGATGCCTCAGACAGGATTACTATCGGCCCCGAGCTTTTAGAGAAATTGACGGAGAAAATCTGTCTGATTTAGATGCGGATGAAGGCCGCAAACAACAAGACCACCTCATACGTCAACAAGAGACGACGAGATCTGGAGTTTGAGGTGGGAGACAGGGTTTGGTTGAAGGTTGCACCGACTCGTGGGACCGTCCGATTTGGCAGGCGGGGCAAATTAGCCCAGAGATATATTGGTCCTTACGAGATTCTGGGGCGTATAGGCAGGGTTACATACAAATTGGCCTTACCCCAAGCATGTCAGCTGTGCATAATGTTTTCCACGTCAGCATGCTAAAGAAGTGCATCTTGGACGCCAGTCAGACCATTTCGATGGAGGAAATTGAACTAGAGCCGGATCTATCCTACCGAGAGGTACCAATAGATTTTCTGGCCAGAGACATTTGAAGGCTCCGCAACAAGTCGATTCCAATGATCAAGGTTCAGTGGTCACATCATTCTGATCGAGAGGTGACTTCGGAGACGGGGCAGTACTTGATGAGTAAGTATCCGGATGAGTACGGGTTGTTGAGACCACTCTTGGAGGACCAAAGAGTCCTACGGGGGAGGTTGTTACACCCACCCCCGACGTTTTGTAATTTTTCTGTTGAATTTCGGCACAAGTTCAAATTCTGTAATTATCAGATCACAAACCGCTTGTCGTTAATTAATGGAATTAAGTATTTGAGAGTTAATTTGGAATTATTTATAAGTGTTTTACACGTTGGATAACATTTATTGAGTTCCGGGACGTTTTGCCAAAAATCGGTTACGGAGTGAAAAATGGTCACCGATGGGAAAGAAAATTGGAAAATAACATGTTGGGTATTTTGGTCAATTACCCCAAGTATGTTGTTGTTGGAAGTATGATGAACATACTTTGTTCTTGAGAAATCATGGAAAAATATGTTGTTGAAATTTTTGGGTGAATGCCGAATTATTGGATTTATATTTGATGAATGTTTTGTTGAAGAAAGTTGTTGGAAAGCATGTTATAAGTATGTTTAACATGATTTTAAGTTGTTGGAAAGAGTTGGGATTTATTTGGTGAGTTTTGGTGAAGAAGCCGAAATGTTGATGATGATTCTATGATGATTTTGTGAAGTTGAAATGTTGAAGAAAGTAGTTAAATCATGTTTTGGTGAAGAATATGTGCTTTAAGTGGTTAAAGTACAAGTTTGGAAAGTTTTGGGATAAAAATGAAAGATGGCCAGAAGTTTAAGGGTGTGGCCGAATTTTTGGTAATTTTGGAAAAATTAATTGTGTGGAAAAGTTGACAAAATTGGGTATCTTGTAACTTTGTGGAACTTAAGGGCTAACTTCAAAGTTCTTAAAACGTTTAAGGACTAAAAGTGTAATTATGGAGAAGTTAAAGGAAAGATAGCCACATAAAGTTGTCAATTTCTGGGATTTTGTGAAGTTTTAGGCAAGATTGCAAACTTCTGAAAAGTTGGAGGACTTAAGTGGTAATTTTGGATAAATTCTGAAAGTAAGGAGCTTTAATTAATTAACTAGAGTTATGTTGTGTTTCTGACACTGGCAGATTAAATCTGCATTTCTGTGGATACTGCTGTGGAACGTCTGGAGACCACAGTAGATTATCTGTTTCTGCTAAGGGGTTTAGCTTTTTTAATACGCAATGCAGTTCAACTCATGTGTATTAGGTTAGTTAAAGGTTAGTACTCGGGTCGAGGGTGGGGCCCAGTGACTCCCGGGGCTAGTCACATGGTACATAGCGGTTTGCAGGTTTTTATTATTATTCTGGACTTCATGCTTATCTGGGGTCGATGACGGACCCACTCTATGTTCTGGTTTTCTGGACTTATGATATATCGGATATGCTTATCGGGGGTCAACGACGGACCCATTTTCTATTCTATGTCGGCTTTATGCCGCTTCCTATTTTGACAGTTAGGGGCAGATCACCCTTCGCTGGTACCATGAGTTCTGATCCCGATAATCTGCGTGAGCTTAACAAGCCGCCGTAGGGTGCTGTATGAGGTCCGGCACCACTTGTATGGGAACGTACCACCAGTCCGATAGGACTTCTGAGCATCATGAAATTTGCATTTCATATTCCTATTTATACTTAGGGTTGTATTATCTGCTAGTTCATTGCATACTAACCTTTTATGCTGGGAAGAAAACGTTTTTAAAAGTTTTCCCGTTATCGTACCTACCCCCTTACGGGTTCTTTCGAGAACTCACCCCCACATATTAAACATTTTCAGGGGATCCTGGAAAACGACCTGCGGAGTAGATCTCCCGCAATGATCGTTCTGCATTCTGTATTTTGGGAGGTATATTTCTGATTAAGTTTGGAGGTTATTCTCGTTAGATCCTTTCTGTGATCTATCGGTTAAATTTACACGTTTAGTCTGACGTTAATTTCTCCTGTTTATGTTTAGCAGCAGCAGCAGTGGTAGTTAGTGAGGTATAATTTGTTTTATGGCTCGGCTCTGTAGGCGTAGTATGCATATTAGATACATTTAGTATTCTGATATCCTAGACTGTATTTTTTTCGTGGGGAGTTTCCGACCCTACGAAGAGGGCAGAACTTCTTCTGCCTGTATTACTTATTATCTGCTTTCCGCGCTCGTGATATGATGTAAAACCACTAACATGTTTTGGGTGCAGACTTAGGACTAGTAAGACGTCTTAAAAACCACAAACACTTATTAACCTTAAACATGAAGGAAAACGTTTAAGGGACGGGTTTCGGGTCCACAACCCTTTTAAGAGAAATTCCGTATTCACCAGCCGCCGATACTTCCAGCTTCCGCAACAAAGACACTTCCGCCAGCTTTCGGGGGTGGTGGGGTGACAAACCTCCTGTATTGAGAAGCGTCAGACAAAACTGGTCCATCACCCTTTATTAAAGCGATGTTGTGGTCTACTGGGAAACAAGATGGATTAGCACCCAAGAAGCCAGTGTCTTCGAGTATTTCGAGGGCATACTTTCTCTTATATAAAGAGATCCCTTGTTTTGATCTTGTCACTTCAATACCTAGAAAATACTTCAGTTACCCCATATCTTTTAGCTTAAATCGGTCCGATATGAAACGTTTGGTGTTCTAAATATCCTGTAGATTATTTCCAGCAATAATAACATCATCGACATATACCAATAGTGCCGTAAAAATACCTTGCGAGTTGCGAACAAACAGAGAATAATCGGACCATGATTGTCTGAAACAAACAGCCTTCAGTGCAGTAGAGAGTTTTAAAAACCACTATCTTGAAGCTTGTTTGAGTCCATACAAAGATTTGTGGAGTTTACACACCCTAATCTCCCTCTTTCATCCGAAACCGGGAGGTAAGTTCATGTAAACTTCCTCGAAGAGATCTCCATTCAAAAAGGCATTGTTAACGTCCAACTGATGGAGATGCCAACCCTTAAGTGTCGTAAGACTAAGAAGAAGCCGAACTATAGTAAGTTTGGCAATAGGGGCGAAAGTTTCACGATAATCATCTGATGTGAACCTGGAAACAACCAGAGATGCCTTGAGGAGCAAGTAAATGTTAGAGCAGCCAGCTTTGCCACCATTTTTCCACGTTGTGACTATTTCGGAGCTTCAACTTTCAAGTGTCACAAATTAAAACTTGTAGACTTAATTAATTCCCTTTTATGTTTTCAGCTTAAGGATATTAATTTTTGTGTTGTAATTAAATCCTTTGGGCTATGGTTTGTAATTGATAGTTTAGGGGATTGGGCTCACAAACCAGCCCATTAGTTTTAGGCCATTAGGGAGATGGTTGGGCTTGGCCCATATGTCTGTTTTAGGGTTAGGATTAAAATGTGGTAGCAGCTTCGTGAGCTGCCCCAGAACGAAATTGAATGTGATTTTCAGAGAGGTTTCTTCAACCTTATCGTTCTCAGCTTCTTCCTCCTCACCATTCCAGCCCCTGGGTTCATGCTCCCACACCTGGGATCAAAACCTAGTGTTGCTTGTCCACCGTAGCAAGAGGTACTAGGTCCGCCATCGCCGCCGGCCGCTACTGCTATGTTGCCTTGACGTCCGATCAAGGAGGTGGAGCAGGGCCACTTCATTCTCCGCCTTTCAACATCGTCGTCGCCTGAGCTGCTCCACAGCCGCCGACTACCATCGTCACCGATGCCAATACCGTCGTTCATCTTTAGCGAGCAACGGTCCAACAACAGTTCTCGATCGACGCCCACTGAGGTCGTATCATCACCCTTGATCATCACCCTTGTTGTGTGTAAAACCTTGATCTGTGTAAAACCTTTGGCAACAAGACGTGCTTTGTTGTGTTCAATGTTACCATCCAGGTTATATTTGATCTTGTAGACCCATCTGCATCCAATAGGTTTCTTGTTGGTAGGAAGGGGAACTAAACTCCATGTTCGGTTGGCTTGAAGAGCATCAATCTTGGATTTCATTGCAGCTTACTAGTGAGGAGATGAAATGGCATGTGAAAAAATGCTAGGTTCTCGCTCGATGGTAAATTTAGTGGTGAAAGCCTTATGGGAAGGAGAGAATTTATTTTAGGACAACGGTGCATGAATGAAGGGTTGCCTCAACATGAAAGTCCTACAATGTAGTAGGAACACGAGTTGCATGTCTAAAACAACGTGGAGGCTGCGGAACGGGTGAAGATGGTGTAGGCTGGGCACTGGGTGAAGATGGCATAGAAGAGGTAGGGTCGGGTTGTTCAGATTGGAAAGAAGAAGGTTGTACGATAGAGATGTCCATATTGGAGATTGGCTCGACAAGGGTTGATAGCATGGGGAAGGTTGGAAGTGTGTAGTTAGAGATAGGACTTGTGTTGATTTGAGCTTTGTAGGGGAATTCATTTTCAAAAATATATGACATCCCGGGAAACAATAACCTTTTTGGTTGTGAGGCGATATACGTTTTTGACCATAACGATATTCGAGGAATACGCACTCATTGGACCTTAATTCTTTTTATACATAAATTGTGTAGATTTTTGTTCTTCATGAGAGAATCTTGGATCACACTTAAACTAGAACTTGTGTGACTTGACCATTGAAAACTCACATTGTTGTGTGTGATTTATGATGATAATGGCATTTAGGTGTATCCACTTTCCCAGAGAGCCAACCCATCATAATTTTTCCAATAGTTCACCCCTTTGAGCCTTAATAGCCTTATTTATTGTGAACCCACATTATGAGCCTATCACTTTCTCTTATCTACTCTTGTCCGTGGAACTTATTAAGCATGATTGATTGGGCTTGGGAGATTGAATGTATATGTGAAGCAAGTTTAGGGGGACCTTTGTTTAGGAGATGTTGGGTGCTAAATTGAACATTTCAAGGGAAGTTGGTTTGTGAGCAAACATGAATGTGTTGTATAGGTGAGCTAACCGTGGAAAGTGTAAAGCTATTATCTCATTAAAAAACAAACAAACAAACAAAAAAAGCGAATGAATAAAGTGCAAATGCAAATGAAGAAAATTGAGATGTAGCACTCATGCTTGTATTGTAAATCCATGGTTAGAAAAATCATTGTTGAGTGTTGGTCGAGATTATCAAATTGGTGGATACTTGGGAACTTGGGTTGAAATTCAAGCATGTATTGGGATGGGTAGATCTTCATGTATTTAAGGTAAGCACCCATATTCCCTCGTGCTCAAAAGGATCCACATAGCTCCATCGTAATATGGCCTCCAACCGACGGCCACGCCTCACCAAGCCAAACCACATTACAACCTTGCAAAGACCATTATCACTAAAGTTGCATGCAACTCCCTTCAGGGAATTTGGTGAGGGAGTTACCGATTGTCTCACAAGCTTATGGTAAGAGTGTAGTTTCCAAGATCACATCACACAACGGCACACCCTACCTCTAGATTTGAGCGTAAACACTAAGAGAGTGACCCTCTGGTTGTAGCATCTTAAGCAAGGTTTCATGAACAATTGGATTCACCTTTTGAGTTATCAACACTTGATTTTGGCTTGTAAAACACTTGACGTGAGGTTGTTAGTGTGTTGTAGGTTTATTGCATTTGGTTAGAGTAGTGCATGTAGTCGATGTTTTGCATATAGGTAGTGTATTTGCTATTGACTAGCAAATATCCAAGTTTTGGGGTGTGATAATTGTGCATTATGGATATGTATTTGGCCCTCATACACATGCTTTATCGAAGTTTTTGCTAGTACTTATTGTGGATGCGAGAGTTTTCATAGGTTATCCATGTCAGGTGAGAAACGGGCATAAAATAAGACATTTTTCGAGTAAAAATGTAGCTCAGAACAAAGTTAGGGGCAATTGTGCAGAATCTGGAGAAGTTCAAGGACAACCAAGGAAGACGAAGGGAGTGACCCCGACGGCAACCCCTCATTTATGGGGTGCAGTATCTCCCCCTCGCCCAGGAGACCACCCAGACAACAGAATTGGGGGCGGCCCAGGGGGTGGCCTCTCACCTTAAGGGTGCGGTCGCTCCCTCGCATTTTTCAGAGTTGGTCCCCTCCTCTTTTCTCTCGACCAAGAGGCACAAGTGACGAATGTTCTGCATGTTTTGGCTATTCTCTCCTCCTTGAAGCTCCCTCATTGGCTCTACTTCATCTAGAACTCTGAAAGCATCAAAAGTCTCATTCTATCATTAGTTGATTTTGGATTCTAGGGCTAACAACATTGCTTTTGAGCAATTTCTGATGGATTTGTAAGCAACTCATACATTACACACTTGTTCATACTCTCTACTAGGGTTTTGGAACTCTTTTCTCCTCTCTCCTTCTATAGCACGAATTTGGGTGGATTTATGCAAGATTGAAACTTCCAATTCCAATTTCTAAGCTTTTCTTACACTCTTACACTTCCTATTTACTTTTATGTTCATATCAGTTGCTAGAAACATGAGTAGCATGAGTTGTGAGTAGTTTTCATCTCCTAGGGTTGTTTAGGTAGTTGTAGGTTGTTGAATGATGTAAATGTGTTAGATTAATGTTGATGCATGATTTGCAACCATTTCGTGGACTTAAAGAAAGCATAACTAGATTAGAAGGCCAACTACTCTATCATGCCTACCAAGTGTTTGATGAAATGTTTGAGAGAGCATTTTCTTGAATAAACTTAGGGAAATGGTTGGCTATTCTAGGGCTATTTGAGTAAGATGGTCTAGAATGTTAGGAGACTTTATTGGCCAATCTTAAAGCCTCCATGAGTGATATAAGTGGAGAGACTCCTTTGGTCATTTATGAAGAGAATAACTCAAACTTAGCAAGGTTGAGCTTGAGTTAGAACCAACATCTCTATCATAGCATTTTAATTAATTTGACATATCATTCGATAACCTCAACCCTGAGCAACCTAGGGAGGCTTTTAGTCACTTATTTTCATCCAAGTTATTGTCATTGCACACCCTTAGAATTCAATTCACCTAGTTCACTTTGCTACTTGTCATTTAGAATAGTTTCATCTAGCAACTTACTTGGATCATTTTACTTCACCTATCAATTGAATCCAAATCATTTAAATCAAAAAATACCAAAAATATTTCATCTAGCTAGATTCCATCAATTGCACTCCAATCTCTAGGGTTCGACCTCACTCACCCAACTACAAATTGCACACCTTGCACTTGGGGATGAATGGGTTTTATAATTGAGCATGTTTTGAATACGTGTAAAACACCCGTTAAGTTTTTGACACCGTTGTCGGGGATTGTTTTTGTGGCCATTGAGATATTGTAGGTTCAAAGGATGCAAGTTTAAACACTTGAATCCTATGGCTTGGGAGCCAAATGGGAAGTGCCTTGGTGCACAATAATAAGATGTTTCAAGTGCTTGAAAGACAAGTCCCCTTGAGCTTAATGGCTATCTTTGGTTGAGCCACAAAAACAAAAGGCTCAAGAGGACCAACAAGGGGAGTATTTCTTTTATTAACTCTTTCAAGGTTCTTTTGCATGGTCCTTCTATTGAAAATGTAGACATGCTACCTTATGATTCACCTTTCCCTTATGTAGGTATTTTGAGCTTCAAGAAGAAAACCAGTAGATTCGAGGATGAATCTTTTGAAAAGGGAGGGGATGATATGGCTTCAAGATCCACCTTGAAGAGAAGGGAAAAGAAGGAAGGAACCATGGACAAATGGAGAGAAGCTAGGTGCTGGAAATGGTGCTCTAGCAATCACCGAAAATCTCAGCCTCACCCCGAGCGGGTGGTGATTTTTGTGTATCCCGGGGCTCTGTTTCAAATATGCGGGGCATGTTTTCTGTTGGTCAGATAGCCTTCGGGTCTTTTCTAAGTAACGTTATCGGGAATCCTTTACATATTTGAAGTCGCACGAGTTCCTCGCACCTTTCCGTGGAAAATATTTTTCGGGTCGGGACATTTGATCTCGAGCGACACTCGAGGCTCGGGATGAACAATTTGATGGCACCAATGGTGTGTGGTATTTTATGACTCGGGATGATTATTGTGGTGATAACCAAGCAAGCACACATGACGGGATTACTTGGTTAAGCTAGCAAGCACACACGTCGGGATTTGCTCGGGTTAAGTTGGCGCGGGATGACACTTAAACACTTAGGAATATTTTTGTCTTGAACTTGGTGACTAAGGTGCCTAGGTGTGTGCATATGTGTTTGTCATGTGACTAAGGTGCCTAGGTGTGTGTTTGTCATGTGACTAAGGTGCCTAGGTGTGTGTTTGTCATGTGACTAAGGTGCCTAGGTGTGTGTTTGTCATGTGACTAAGGTGCCTAGGTGTAAGGTTGTGGTAAGGAGTATTTAAGGGTTAGAGTTAGTAAGAGTTTCACCATCTTCCTCTCAAATGTTCTTCATCTTCTCAAGAACAACCACACACACAAGTAGCTCTCCTTGATTCCTACACAAGGCCGATTTGTTCAAGGGCTTAAGGAAGGTTGTTCTTGGTGCTAATCTTGAGGTAAGCATATCTCCTTCATGATTTTGGTATGTTTGAAGCATGATTTGTGGTTGAAACACCTTAAGGCCGAATTTATGACAAACCTTAGCTAGCCGTTTTTTTCATCTTCTTGCTTCAAGCTTGGGATATGTTGTTAATGGAGTATTCGGGGGGTCTAGATTGGTGATTTCTGATCTGTAAGTGGTTGTTCAGTTTGAATCAGCAGTTATGGAGTAGTGCGGGACTTCGAAAGTCACACTACCGCGCTTCGGGCCGAGCGTCGGGATTTTCCCGGGATTCTTCTGCGGATCGGTAATAGTATGGTAAGGGTTCAACTTCTCTCGTTATACATTCTGGGAGGGATATCATGTATATCGGGGTTAGTTGAAGCGGGTTCCGGGTTGAGGACGGGTGTCCGGTGATCCCGGGGCCAGTTATATGGTAAGGTACAGGTGTGCAGGTTCAAGGCCCGGGATGGTCTCGGAGACCTCGGGTTCTTCGGTATTCTATATCTGCATTCAGTGCTGATATTTTGTGTATACCTTGCGGTATACTCTGTCTGTTGTATACCCTGCGGTATACTCTGTTTATGACCCTACGACAGTTAGGGGATCGCGACCCCGGCTGGTACCATGCCTCTGTTAGCTTCGGCTTCTGACCTCTTGGAGAGGGCTGTCGTTCTGTTTGTTTGCTTTCATGGGTCTCTGGCGGTTCTGACCGCGTCCTTCGGGACTCTGTTTATTATTTATGTCTATATCTGTTTGCATATATTCTTGTGTTTTTGTGTTTTCCTTGTTTTGCAGGTACCCGCGCACTTAGCTTACTTTATGCAACTGTACCTTACCTCAGCCCTTACTGGGTCCTCCCGAGGACTCACCCCTTCTGTTTACCACCTTTCAGGTCTACCTGACAAGCAGCCAGCGGACTAGAGTTCCGTGGTGCTTTCTGTATTTTGATCAGGTATCTGCAGTTCCGACACGGAACTTCTGTTAAGTTATAGGGGTAGTCTCGGTAGAGGTTATAGTCTACTTTCTGACTTCTGGATTTATGCTAAGTATAGCATATGGGTTTTCTCACAGTTAACTTGTCTCTCTCTTCTGTTTGTGTGTTAGCAGCAGTAGTAGCGGTACTTGCGGGAATCTTCTGATCTCGGGGTTTCTCCTAGATCCCGCACTTAGGTATTCTGGGGTTTTCCTTTGTCGGCTCTGTAGATGTATATGCATGCATGTCATTTGTTGGATCATGCTATGTATCTTAGATACATTCTGCTTCTGTATACATATCCTGGATATTCTGTATGACCGGGGACTCGCCCATGTCAGTGGAGGGCGGGACCCGTGATGTGATCACATTTTTATATGCCAGACATATTCTGTATCGGTATGATTCTGTTATGCATATGTATGATGATGACTGAGTACTCGCCCATTTCAGTGGGGGCGGGGCTCGTCTCGATGTTATCCATGAACTGCATGTTTGGTGATGGTAGAGTGCTCGCCTATTTCAGTGGGGCGGGGCTCGCCATGGATAGTTAGGGTTTATACTGTATACTTGCCATGTATGAGATTTGCAGGTTGCGGGTCGAAAAATGACCGAAAAATATAAGCGTATAACTCTGTCTGCATACTCTGAGAGCAAAGCGTTCTCAGGCACCGGGCCTTCAAGAACGAGACTTTGCGGGACGGGTCACGAGCCACCACACTCAACGGGTCTCGGTTGGACCGACCGCTTCCGTTTCTGCAGCTCACGTTCAGTTGTCACGCTCGCACGTCGGGTTTTGGTTCGGGTTCAGCGAGCTCGGTAGGACACTCCGGAAAGGCAAATGAATTTCTGAAAAATGTTCTGTGCATGTTATAATATTCTGAAGGTTGTGTCCAAGTTTCGTTAATTTTGGAATTCGGTAATTATTTTTGGGCAAAAAGAATTGGAACTTTCGGAAAATTGGGAGTTAATTTGCAATGGGGTGCAAATTAAATAAATATTCAGCATGGGCAGCAGCAGCCTTGAGTCGGCAGCAGCAGCAAGTGGGGAGGTTTGGGACACTTGTTCATTTGTCATTTAACTAGAAAAAGGAAGGAGATATAAAAGACAAAAATTACTTAATAATTCATATTAATTCATATCATTTCTTCTCTTCTTCTTCTTCATTCTTCTCTGCCGCCACCATTGAAGCTTCTCCCAAAGCTTCTTGTCCTTCAAATTTTGGCTCAAATCAAGGAGGAGATGGATCCTTTTTGTGGTAAGCATCCTCCCTACTCCTCTTTTCTTGTTAGTTTTGGAGATTAGTGGTAAAAAGAGAAGGATTTGTGAATTATGGTTTTGTTCTTAGCTACATGTTTGGATGATCCTCTCCCTCCCATCTTTTAGTATGTTGTTCTTGGGCTTGAGAGGAGTAAGAATCTATGGTTAGATTTTGGAAAACACACCTTGGATAAAAACCCCTAAATTGCCGAAATTCTTGGAATTTTCCAAAATTGTGTATGGTTGTGTTCTTGATTCATGCTTAAGATATGTTGTTCCTTGCATGATTCTAAGACAATCTATGGTTTCAATTTGAAGGAAAACATGTTGGGTAGAAAACCCCCAAGTTGGCCGAAATGTTCAAGAGAGGGGTTTGTTGATTTTGATGCAATTGGTTAGTAATCTTGGTTAAGAAGTGTAATTGGTAATTAAAGAGAGCTAATGGAACTTTGTTTGGATTGAAATGGAAGTTGGGTGAGAAATCCCTAACTTGGCGAAATTAGTAAGGAAGAGGTTTTGTGATTTTGGTGTAATTGGTTAGTAATATTGTTTGGGTAGTGTAATTGGTGATTAGTGTGATTAATTGGAAGCTTGAATGGTTTGTTTTGGAAGTGTGGTGAAAAATTGGTTAAGGACCAAATTGTTGAAGTGATTCTTTTTCTATGTTGGTGATGTGTGTTGATTGAATTGGATGCTAAATTGGTAATGTGAGTGGAAGTAGATGCGTTATGGTGTTTGAAATACCATTTTCGGGTTAGGAATGAAAAAGTTAGGTTTATGCGGGTTATCCGGGAAAAGTGTCTGGAATGCGGGTTTAAGGGTTGGAATATGTTTATGGGTGTTGGAATAACAATGTTCAGGCTCGGTTTGTGAAACCGAGCTTTCTGTGGAATTTTGCGGGAAAGTGCGGGTTGTACAGGAATTGTTTTCTGGGGTTTGTTTGGATATGTTCTGATCCAACTATGGTTGTACAGCTTGATTCTGCGTTGGTGGAGTAGCGCGGACCCGTAGGAGCCAAGTTGTGCATTTCGGGTCGGGAGTTGGGATTTTCCGAGTGTTGGGCTGCGGGGCAGCGTATCCGAGGTAAGGGCTTAATTTGGTAAAATGTACGTTTGTTCTGTTTCAAGGCCCGGATGACCTTAGAGGCCCGGGTTCCTATTCTGTTCTGTATATGGTTATCAGGTAATGTTATTTCTGTTTATGTTTATGTATTCTTATTATTATTATATGTTCTGTTCTGTGTCCGCACTGAAGGGGTGCCGACATTCTGCGTATCCGCACCAGGAGTGCCGATACTTACATTACGTGTCCGCACCAAAGGGTGCCGACATTCTGCGTATCCGCACCGGAGTGCCGATACTTCCGTTCGTGACCCTACGACAGTTTGGGGCTCGCGACCCCAGCCGGTACCGTGCTATCTGTTCTGTTCTGATCTGTATATTCTGACCTCTGTTGAGGGCTGTCGTTACGGGTCGTTCTGGCGGTTGGACCGCATGTGTTGGATTCTGATTTACGTTATGCTTTATGTTTATATGTACATGCATATGCTGTGATATTCTGTTTTGCAGGTTCAGATTGTCGCCCTATGGGCAAACTGCACTTTTACCTTAAGCCCTTACTGGGTCCTTTCGAGGACTCACCCTTTTATTTGTTTACCATCTTTCAGGCAGTCTGACAAGCAACCAGCGGAATAGAGATCCGCGGTGCTTCCGGACATTCTGGGTTCTGTAGCAGCAGCAGTACCACGTGCGGGAATTCTTGAGCGAGAGGCTTCTGATTCCGCACTTAGGTATATATATAGGATTTCGTTTAATGGCTCTGTAGCTGTAGATGCATGCATGTAGGTCAGAGCATGAATTTGTATATGCCATATGATCGGAAATATATTCTGCCTTTGATGCCTTCTGAGTCGAGGGCGGAGCCCCGACTTGCCTATATTGGATTTGTTATGATATGAATTCAGTGTTTCTGTGGTTGTTGCGATGAGCAATGTTTGGTATACCATGAACTGCTTGGTTGGTATTTTGTCGAGTTATCATGTATACTTGCCATGTATGGGTTCTGTAGGTTGCTAGTCGATACTCATTTGTTCTGTATTTGAGCTTGATGCTCCGCTGCCGCGTTTTCCGCCGTAGGTTCCGGTTCTCCGACGTCGCGGCCGGCTCCGCCTCCGCAACCGGGCGGGGTGGCTGTGACAAGTTGGTATCAGAGCAGGTTGGGTCGGATTGACCAAAAGGTAAAGTATGTTTGGTTTTGATATGAAATGTGGAAGGCAAGTATACAAGTCCGAGGGTGGACTTTTGGAGTAAGATAAGTCTGTTCATGGTTAAGTACCTGCGGAAGATGACTTCGAAGGGCAAGCTCTATGGTTTACACCACATTCGAGTGGTTCGCACGGAGCCTGATCAACTCCTTATTTGAACCATTTCGGAATGCGTGTGGAGCGGTGGCGGTTCTTTGGAGCATTATGGAAGGTGTGGGTGTTATATGAAGTGATTCCGTGATTATAAGCATGATCGATTCTATGTTATGGATTATTATTTAGTTTCGGGATTCTGAAAAGAATCCTTGCATCATGCATTGCATTACACTACTGAGCCTTAGAAAAGCTGCTAGCTTCGTAGAGATTAGGAGTGACCGACTTTTGTCCGGATTCTGTTTGGTCTGAAATTTTTGAGATATGGTTAACACGCGTTGATAGCGTGATTTGGTACCGGAGGCGGGACTGGGATCCCACACCTCCGTGGAATAGGATACGGGTTCGGCGTGACCCAGGGTCTGAACAACCACACTCACCACCCCCGAGGCTTAGCTGTCGTAGGGACCCCTCTCTGATTTGGTATTACCGCCAGCCTAGCTGGTTCAGGGGCGGCAGTAGGCAGGGGAAAATCTGTTTATGCCACGGTAAGGGCATTTTGATCAGTTGGTGATAGCGAGACTTTAGCCACCGCTCACTACAGACTTTGGAATTGGTAAGTGAATGACTCAGGAGCGTGGTCACTACGACACCTAGACTTCTCGTCGGTCCTATCAACGACGGGAGATCCGAGACACCCGATCAGCGAGGTTGGACTTTTGGAGAGGTTTCGAGTTTGAATCCCCCGAGGTTCGGCGGCCGAGGAGGGCCGGAGGTATTAGAGACTTGGTTTGCAGGAATTGACAAACTCACGGAGGAGGCTATTCGAGCCGGTTGGCCGGGAATAACGGCTACTCGGTCGATTGCTTCCAGTTCTCAACCGGAGTTCGGATTGACCCGATATCGATTTCTAGTGTCTGGCGAGTCTAGGACATTTCCGCGGAAAATATTTTTGGGGCCGGGGTTGCCGTCGACGATTTTCGGGATTACAGGCGGAGAAACGGCTCCCGGGAGTGACCCGGGACTCAGATTTGCGGTTTTGAGGAAGATCTGGAGTCGGGGATATAATTTACATTTTTCTGTGAAGAAAAATGTTCTGGGACGGAAATTACGGTTTCGGGCATTTTCGGGCTCGGGTCGAGACAAGCTGTGACACTTGGCGAAATGTGATTAGTGGAAAGTATTGGACTTGGTCTCTTGTTATTTCTAGTGATTATGATTCACTATGATGTCAAAAAGGATGTCATGTGCAAAGCACATGACTTATTATTACAAGACTTAAGTTTTGGCAAGTCTTGCAAAAATGCAAACGTATTCTTCTTCCTTCTTCACTGCCGAATTCTTCCTCTCTCTAAAGCCACCATTGTTGTGTTTTACAAGCTTCCAAAGCTTGCTCTAGATTGCTTCTTGGTCCGAGAGTTCAACTGGGAAGTTGATCAGCAACTCGAGTACTACGTCTGTCTGAGGTATGGTTCGATTCTGTTGAGTATTTGGCAATATTGGAAAGTTGATGTTCTTGGCTTAGATCTGAGTTTTGATGGAATTGAACCGTTGGATCGTTGTGTGGTTCATATATGTTGATGTTGGGTAGGTAAGGATTAGGAAAATAACGTTGGATCGTTGGAAACACAACACGGGTGAGAACTCACCTTTTGGCGAATTTTTGGTGATTATGTTGGGAATTTCTGTTGAATTTGATGTGTTACGTGGATTGATTTGTGATTATTGAAGTGAATTCTTGCATGTTCGAATCGGTTCTGAATTCTGATGTTTCTGCGGAAAAGCGGAATTTTACCGAAATTCTAGGATTTTCGATTTTGGGTCGGGGTGTAGTTTGGTAGTGTGGTTGGTAAAGTTGCTAATTCAGCTTGAATTGACAGATTCGAGGTCGAGAAGGTTGAAAAAGAAAGGTTTCCGGGTTTGGTCGCGGGAAATTGTGTTTGAGATCCACTGCGGTGGTCTTGCTCCGATATCTATTCCTCCTTATCGGATGCCTATTTCGAGATGCGGGAGTAGAAGAAGTAAGCTGGAGGAATTACAAAGCAAAAGAGTTTCGTCGACCGAGCACTTCAGCGTGGGGTGCTCTGGTATTATTTGTTAAGAAGAATGATGGGACACTCTGACTTTGTATTGATTACAGACGGTTGAATGCTCTTATTGGGAAGAATAAGTATCCGTTACCGAGGATTAACGATCTTTTTGATCAACTTCGGGGTTTGAGGGTTTTCTCAAAGATTGATCTCTGATCTGGGTATTTTCAGCTTAGGGTGAAGGTAGAGGACATACCTAAGACTGCTTTTCGCACCCGGTTTGGATACTTTGAGTTTACGGTCATGCCGTTCGGGCTGACCAATGTTCTGGTGGCATTCATGGATCGATGCATCGGGTGTTCCGACCGTACTTGGACTCATTTCGGTGGTTTTATTGATGATATTCTGATATATTCTCGGGATGAGGATTCGCATCGGGATCATCTGAGGGTAGTTCTGCAGACACTTTGGGAACATCAGCTTTATGCTAAATTCTCAAAGTGTGAGTTCTGGATTCGGGAAGTCACCTTTCTGGGACACATTATATCTGAGCATGGTCTGTCTGTGGATCCAGAGAAGGTGAGGGCGGTTCGGGATTGGAAACAACTTACCACGGCACGGGAGATCAAGAGCTCCCTGGGGTTAGCAGGATTTTATCGGAGGTTTGTACTGGGATTTTCTATTCTGGCATTCTCGTTTGCGCAGTTGACCAAGAAGGGTCAACCGTATTTCTGGTCTGATAAGTGTGAGCGGAATTTTCAGGAGTTGAAACGGCAGTTGACTAACGTTCCGATTCGACTCTTCCGAGATCCGATCTTACCGTATGTGATTTATACGGATGCTTCCACATCCGGTTTGGGGTGTGTTGATGCGGGAGCGTTTTGTGGTAGCTTGTGGGTCGAGGCAGCTGCGACCGCATGAGCTGAACTGACGGACACATGATCTGGAGTTGGCTATAGTAAATTATGCGCTGAAACATTGGAAGTAATATCTGTTTGGTAATAAATTTCAGATTCTTACCGACCATAAGTCTGAAATATCTGTTTGAACAGAAGGAGCTTAGCATGAGGCAGCGCAGATATCTCGAATAAATTAAGGACAATGATTGTAGTATCGGGTACATCTCGGCAAGGGCAACACGGTTGCCGATGCTCTGATAGGAAGTATACCTGCTTAATTAAGGGAGGAATTTTTGGTGACCGATCTGTGGAGAGTGTTCTGACGTGCCTTTGGCACAGGTGGCAGCTCTGGGAGCGTGCTCAGGTTATTACACTTATTATACATTCTGAGTGGCTTGATAGGATGCGCGAAGCGCAAGGTAGAGATTTGGTATTGAAGAAGTTATCTGGGGAAGATAAGGGTTTATGTGTTACCGACGTTTCAGTATAGGCAGGGATTGCTATACTTCTGAGATCGCCTTTATGTACCTGAGGATCAGGAGTTCTGGAATGAGATTTTAGAGGGGGCACACTCGAGCAGTGTGAGCATCAGAAACCGGCGGGGACACTGCAGACTTTGCCCATTCCAGATGCTGGAAGTGGGGTAATGTTACTATGGACTTTCTGACTGCACTGCCCCTGACACGGTCTCGCCATGATGTTATCTGGGTTATTGTGAATCGGCTGACAAAGTGCGCACAATTTCTGCTTATTCGGATCACGGACCCTCTGGAGAAGCTTGCCCGGCTTTACATCAGGGAGATTGTACGTTTACATGGAGTACCAGACTCCATTGAATCTGACCGTGATCCGCGTTTTACAGCACGATTCTGGATTGCTTTTCATGAAGCATTGGGCACGCGACTCCATCTGAATATAGCTTATCACCCACAGACGGACGGGCAGTCGGAGCGGGTGATTTAGATATTGGAGGATATGCTGCGAATCAGTACTTTGGATTTTGGAGGAGATTGAGACCAGCACTTACTTTGATAGAGATCTCGTACAACAATTGCTTTCAGACTACGTTTGACATGGCACCATTTGAGGCGTTGTACGGGAGGAGGTGTATGACACCATACTGTTGGACAGATGCGTCTGATGGGGTTGAGCTGGAACCCGAGCTTTTTGAGGAGTCTACGGCAAAGATCAGATTGTTATAGGCGCGGATTAAAACCGCGAACGACTGCACCACTGCTTATACGAACCGTCGCCGTAGGGCTCTGGAATCTGAGTTTGGTAATAGAATTTGGTGGAGGTAGCACCGATCGGAGGAACAGAAGATTTGATAGGCGGGGCGAGTTACCCCGAGTTATATCGGTTATCATGAGTTTCCAGAGTAAATTGTTAGGTTGGGTTTCCCCCCCAACTGTTTCTGTTTTACGTGGTACCTTCCAGGATAGCCTGTTGTGGATCGGTTAGACTTAGGTTCGATCTTATGCAGGGTTGTCTGGTAGAAATACCGGCAACTGACTCGGGGTGCAATAAGATGCACCCGGAGGGTGGGACGCCGTGAGGCTCTGTATGGTAGTCTAAACTACCACTCCCGCCGCACCAGTACGGTGGTCCGATTGTTCTGGGTTAGAGGAATGTTTATATTTTCTGATTTTCTGGTTGATAGCGACACCTGTCTGGTTGATTCAGGCTACCTTTGGAGGACCAAGAGTTCTAAGGGGGGGAGAATGTTACGATCACCCCGAGCGGGTTGCGACCGGGTGACCCGGGGCTCCGGTTTTGGCCTGCGGGTCACGTTTTTCGGCGTTCAGACGGCTCCCGAGCCCTATCCGAGTATCATTTTGGCGAACCCCTCCGTATTTGAGGTCGTGTGGGTCCCCCGGACGTTTCCGCCGAAAATATTTTTCTGGCGCCGGGGGGTTGTCGGGGTCGCCTCGGGACGTACAGCGGGCTCGGTAGCGCTCTCGAGATTTCAGTTTGGGATGCCGTTTGTAGTTTTGGAGTCGTGGAGACGTCCGGAGGTGGTTGTGGAGTTTAATATTTGGGGCGGGACGTTCGGTTCGGGCGACTCCGGGGCTCGGGACGGGAATCCCGGGGCTCGGGATGGAAATTTTCTGACGGCTTTGGGGTAAGTTGTGTTTGAATTTAAGATGGAATTTATGGGAATTTTTATAGAATTTTGGAATGACGGAATTTCGGTTCAGGTTGTCACGCTCGCGCGTCGGGTTTTGGTTCGGGTTCAGCGAGCTCGGTAGGACACTCCGGAAAGGCAAATGAATTTCTGAAAAATGTTCTGTGCATGTTATAATATTCTGAAGATTGTGTCCAAGTTTCGTTAATTTTGGAATTCGGTAATTATTTTTGGGCAAAAAGAATTGGAACTTTCGGAAAATTGGGAGTTAATTTGCAATGGGGTGCAAATTAAATAAATATTCAGCATGGGCAGCAGCAGCCTTGAGTCGGCAGCAGCAGCAAGTGTGTGATTTATATGACACTTGTCCTATTCTTATTTATGATGAAAAGAGATGATATATGTTATATATATATTTCTTATAAAAAGCTTATTAATTCATATTAATTCATATCATTTCTTCTCTTCTTCTTCTTCATTCTTCTCTGCCGCCACCATTGAAGCTTCTCCCAAAGCTTCTTGTCCTTCAAATTTTGGCTCAAATCAAGGAGGAGATGGATCCTTTTTGTGGTAAGCATCCTCCCTACTCCTCTTTTCTTGTTAGTTTTGGAGATTAGTGGTAAAAAGAGAAGGATTTGTGAATTATGGTTTTGTTCTTAGCTACATGTTTGGATGATCCTCTCCCTCCCATCTTTTAGTATGTTGTTCTTGGGCTTGAGAGGAGTAAGAATCTATGGTTAGATTTTGGAAAAACTCCATGGAAGAAACCTAAATTGCCGAAATTCTTGGAATTTTCCAAAATTGTGTATGGTTGTGTTCTTGATTCATGCTTAAGATATGTTGTTCCTTGCATGATTCTAAGACAATCTATGGTTTCAATTTGAAGGAAAACATGTTGGGTAGAAAACCCCCAAGTTGGCCGAAATGTTCAAGAGAGGGGTTTGTTGATTTTGATGCAATTGGTTAGTAATCTTGGTTAAGAAGTGTAATTGGTAATTAAAGAGAGCTAATGGAACTTTGTTTGGATTGAAATGGAAGTTGGGTGAGAAATCCCTAACTTGGCCGAAATTATTAAGGAAGAGGTTTTGTGATTTTGGTGTAATTGGTTAGTAATATTGTTTGGGTAGTGTAATTGGTGATTAGTGTGATTAATTGGAAGCTTGAATGGTTTGTTTTGGAAGTGTGGTGAAAAATTGGTTAAGGACCAAATTGTTGAAGTGATTCTTTTTCAATGTTGGTGGTGTGTGTTGATTGAATTGGATGCTAAATTGGTAATGTGGGTGAAAGTAGGTGCGTTATGGTGTTTGAAATACCATTTTCGGGTTAGAAATGAGAAAGTTAGTTTTATACGGGTTTACCGGGAAAAGTGTCTGGAATGCGGGTTTAAGGGTTGGAATATGTTTGTGGGAGTTGGAATAACAAGGTTCTAGCTCGGTTCGTAAAACCGAGCTTTCTGTGGAATTTTCCGGGAAAGTGCGGGTTTGTGCGGAAATTGTTTTCTGGGGTTTGTTTGGATATGTTATGATCCAACTATGGATGTACAGCTTGATTCTGCGTTGGTGGAGTAGCGCGGACCCGTAGGAGCCAAGTTGTGCATTTCGGGTCGGGAGTTGGGATTTTCCGAGTGTTGGGCTGCGGGGCAGCGTTTCTGAGGTAAGGGCTTAATTTGGTAAAATGTACGTTTGTTCTGTTTCAAGGCCCGGATGACCTTAGAGGCCCGGGTTCCTATTCTGTTCTGTATATGGTTATCAGGTAATGTTACTTCTGTTTATGTTTATGTATTCTTATTATTATTATATGTTCTGTTCTGTGTCCGCACTGAAGGGGTGCCGACATTCTGCGTATCCGCACCGGGAGTGCCGATACTTCTGTTCTGTGTCCGCACTGAAGGGGTGCCGACATTCTGCGTGTATCCGCACCGGGAGTGCCGATACTTCTGTTCTGTGACCCTACGACAGTTTGGGGCTCGCGACCCCAGCCGGTACCGTGCTATATGTTCTGTTCTGATCTGTATATTCTGACCTCTGTTGAGGGCTGTCGTTACGGGTCGTTCTGGCGGTTGGACCGCATGTGTTGGATTCTGATTTACGTTATGCTTTATGTTTATATGTACATGCATATGCTGTGATATTCTGTTTTGCAGGTTCAGATTGTCGCCCTATGGGCAAACTGCACTTTTACCTTAAGCCCTTACTGGGTCCTTTCGAGGACTCACCCTTTTATTTGTTTACCATCTTTCAGGCAGTCTGACAAGCAACCAGCGGAATAGAGATCCGCGGTGCTTCCGGACATTCTGGGTTCTGTAGCAGCAGCAGTACCACGTGCGGGAATTCTTGAGCGAGAGGCTTCTGATTCCGCACTTAGGTATATATATAGGATTTCGTTTAATGGCTCTGTAGTTGTAGCTGCATGCATGTAGGTCAGATCATGAATTTGTATATGCCATATGATCGGAAATATATTCTGCCTTTGATGCCTTCGAGTCGAGGCGGAGCCCGACCTGCCTATATTGGATTTGTTATGATATGAATTCAGTGTTTCTGTGGTTGTTGCGATGAGCAATGTTTGGTATACCATGAACTGTTTGGTTGGTATATTGTCAAGTTATCATGTATACTTGCCATGTATGGTTTTTGTAGGTTGCTAGTCGATAATCGTGTGTTCTGTATTTGAGCTCGATGCTCCGCTGCCGCGTTTTCCGCCGTAAGTTCCGGTTCTCCGGCGTCGCGGCCGGCTCCGCCTCCGCAACCGGGCGGGGTGGCTGTGACAGGCGCCCGTGACAGTTCTCACTCAACCTATCTCCATTCCAGTTCTTGGACATCACCATTAGTGCTCAAGATCTATCCCTAATGTTGCCTTCCACAACGTAGGAAGGAGGTGTTAGGGCCACTATCTTCCTAGACAACTACCAAGTGTTTCCAAGACAAGTTCATTGGAGGTGCTTGGTGTTTACTTCACTATCCACCAACCTATCCACCTCCTACAAGCTAGATCCAAGCTGTTCAAGGTCCCTCACTCCATTTGGGAGCCTTATCAGGTGTCCACAATCCGGAATTACAAGGGAACATCAAATCTATATCTTCTACATTGGTCTGTCCAAGAAGTCTCAAAAACATTTAAATGCCACATCCAGTGGTTGGTTTATGGATAAAGTCTTGCAAGAAGCTTGGGACTTGCTAGACCTTCTCGAGCGGAGTGAAGAACATCAAGGTGGGGATGACTCAAATCCCGCCAACCAAAAGAGGGGCCTTTATGAAGTTGACAAAGACACATCTGTTCAAGCTCAATTGTCGGCTTTAACTTCCACGATGGCTTATCAAGAACCAAGAAAGAGGCAATATTAAGCAAGCAATGGTCTCGGAGGAAGTTGGAGAGGACCTCGATAGTTGTAAATATGTGAATTATCGGAACAATAATTACCCACCAAGACAAGGGGGAGGTTACAACAACTATCAAAAGCCTAGGCATAAGGGCCTCAATTATGGAAATCCCAACGGTTCTTTACAACCAAATTCGGTCCCTTATCGACAAGGGGGTGAAGCCTCCCAATCTCAAGAGAAGAAGCGCAATTTGGAAGACACACTTGCTACCTTCAAAAAGCATCAAACCGAGTTCAACAAAACGCAAGAGATAGAAAATTTTTGAGCACAAATGATAAATCTAGAGCTTCAAGTGGGACAATTGGTAACAAATGTCAAATCTCTTCTAAAAAAGAATATTCCGAGTTACACAATTGATCCAAGAGCACAATGTAAGGCCATTACCTTGAGGAGCGGTAATGAGGTAGTTCTTCAACATAAAGAACCACCAAAGGAGGATGAGTACTATCCGCCGAATACAAAGAAGAGGAAGGACGTTGAATCAACTCGGATAGAATATGAAGAAGGGTTAGTTGAGGTGGTAGGAGATGTAAAAGAGGCATCAATTCCTATTTGTGAAGAAAATGTGCAAGTGCCCAATCCCCCCCCACCAACATGGAACAGTTCTTGAGCACTGCCTCACGGTTTATGAACATGGAAGAGGTCACTCGACCACTCGCTAGGGCCGCCACGGCAGATCCAAAGGGTCAGCCCTCACGACCGGACTCCAGGTCCCAGAGACAGTACCCTACGCCATCCAACAGAGAGGGGGCGTATTTTACTCTTCCCCCACTAAGGGATACTCGCACCAACATACTCCATGCCTTGGAACAAAAGAGGGAGGTTCCCAAGTGGCCCCGCCCCCTCTCCCAGGAAGTCGTCAGGTCTAGCACCAAGTATTGTCGTTACCATCGCGACAAGGGACACGACACTGAGGACTGTTTTGAGCTTAAACGCATGATTGGGGAAATGATCGCCCAAGGCAAACTCAGGGAGTTCTTGCTCCATGATGATGGGGATCGCAGGCGGGAAAATAACCAGGAGGACCGCCGTCAGGGGGACCGCAGACGGGGTCGCTCCCAACAGAACCCAGATCGAGAAGGTCTGGTCGAAATTCCCCCACCAAGGGGGCACATCAGCGTAATCACACAATGTGAAGGCGTATCGGCGAGAGGCCGTCATATGAGACAGATCTACCAGGTCAATCACTCTTCTACTCACTTACTGCATCGCCGCGATGGCACCTCGGTGGCGGTACCGCACGCGGACCCTTTGGTTATCACTGCCCGCATCGCAGGATGGGACATTGACAGAGTCTACATGGACACTGGGGCGAATGCCAACGTAATCTACAAACACACTCTGGTTGAGGCCAAGGTACCTTTGTCACAAATTCAACCTGCCAAGGGGGCCACCTTTGGAGTGGGGCGGGATGAAATCCCAACTTTGGGATCAATCACGCTCCCCTACATGATGATGGGGACCACCAAAGAAAAGAAGCAAGTGTGCCACTCCAGCTTTGTGGACTTTATCGTCCTGGATCTCCCTACACCATACAACGCCATCATTAGGCGCCACACTCATACTGAGTTTCACGTCCGCTGTGATGTGCGGGCTCTAACTTTGGTTTTCCACACTACGGCGGGGGATGCCTATATCTTTGTCAACCAAAATTTGGCCAGGGGCAATTATGTCTCTGCCCTAGCGGGACCTCCCCCGCTCCCCAAGCCGTCTGAGCCTAAAAGAAAGGCACTCATGGAAGAGACTGGACCCGCTGGCGAAGTCGCTCCTGACTTCTCTGGGGCCTTTGAGGAGGTTGAAATCTCCCATGGCAAGAAATTCCGGGTGGGAAAAGACCTTGAAAAGAAAGACCAGCAAGCACTCATCCATCTCCTCCAGGCCAATGGAGATGTCTTCGCATGGACTCCTGAGGATTTACCAGGTGTGGATCCTGCTATCATTTCTCACAAGTTAAGTGTACTCCCCGGCTTTAGCCCGGTTAGACAAAAAACAAGGGGCATGGCCCCTGACCGTAAGGACTTTGTACGCATAGAGGTGCAGAAATTGCTTAAGGTAAATATAATCAAGGAGATTCACTACTCTGAGTGGGTTGCAAATATAGTCCTCGCCGATAAAGAGGTTGGTCAGTGGCGACTTTGCGTAGACTACAAGGGGGTTAATAGGGCCTGCCCAAGGGATCCCTATCCCCTTCCTTCTATCGATCAACTGGTTGACTCAACCGTTCATCACTCTGTCTTCTCCTTCCTCGACGCATACAGCGGGTACCATCAAATTTTTATGGACCCAGAGGACGCGGTAAACACCGCCTTCACTACTGGCGAAGCCGTCTACCATTATATCAGAATGCTCTTTGGCTTGAAAAATGCAGGGGCTACTTTCCAAAGGCTTGTAAATCAGTTCTTCGCGGACCAAATCGGCCGAAATCTTGAAGCTTATGTCGATGACATTGTGGTCAAAAGCAAGGCCACCTCCACACACCTCGCAGACTTAGAGGAAACGTTCGCCAACTTCCGCAAGTACAATATGCGGTTGAACCCAAAGAAGTGTATCTTTGGCGTTGGCGAAGGCAAATTTATGGGTTACAAGATCTCAAAAGGAGGGATTCATGCAAATCCCAAAAAGATTGAAGCTATCACCACTTTGCGCACCCCTAGGGGGCTCAAAGGCGTTCGGCAACTAGCGGAAAGCTGGTTGCCTTGGGACGGTTTGTCTCTAAACTCAGCGATCGCTGCAGACCTTTCTTCAATCAAATCCGCAAGAAAAAAGCTTGCAAGTGGACAGAAGAATGCCAGGAGGCATACGATTCAATCAAGCAACACTTACAAGAGTTGCCTGCAATCAAGTGCCCTAAACCGGGCGATGACCTGGTCCTCTACCTTGCCACCTCTGATAGGAGCGTCGCCTCTGTCCTTATCAAAGAAGAGGCTGCCAAACAATGGCCAGTCTACTACACCAGTCACACCCTCCAGGATACGGAAACAAGGTATCCTCCTCTCCAAAAAGCTATCTTATCTCTTGTATATGCGGCAAGGAAGCTCAAGCCCTACTTCCAAGGGCACACAATTATAGTCCGAACGGACTTACCAATCCAGGATATTCTGAGGCGGCCCGAACACTCAGGGCGCCTTGCCAAATGGTGCATAGAGCTCGGTGGCTTTAACATCAACTATGAGCCTAGAAAGGCAATTAAGGGCCAGGCCCTCGCCGACTTCATTGCGGAATTTTCGGATGTTGACATCATCCCGGCCCCTGAGCAGGGTCCCGCACCACAACCCATTCCCCCAGAGTGGGACATGTTCGTGGATGGCTCATCCAAGCTTGGCGTATATCTGCGCGGACCCCTAGGTATGGAAGTATCCCTTCGTGTCTCTTTCCAATTCCAAGTAACTAATAATGTTGCAGAATATGAGGCCCTCATCGCGGGGCTCAAACTCGCCATAAGGGCAGGCATTCGCCGCCTTCATGTCCAGAGCGACTCGCAACTGGTGATCCACCAGGTCCAAGGGTGCGCTGAATGCAAAGACGCCACACTGACCAAATACCTCAAATTGGTGAACGCCTTACGGACCAACTTTGAGGAGTCTATTTTTCTCCACATTCCTCGTTCTGAGAACACCACAGCAGACATGCTATCCAAGGAAAAGACTCCCTCCACCATGGCCACCCTGGCCAGCCCTTCCATTTCGGAGGCTATTGATATTGCCTCACTGGCAACACAGGATCCGGTCGTAGACTGGAGAGACCCTATTATTGCTGAGCTGAAAGCCAGTACCACGGACCCCCAAGCTCGCACAAGGGCCATCCGTTTTGTTCTCATTGATGACCAATTATGGCATCGCGGGTTCGCAGCACCCCTCCAACGATGCCTCAGCACCCTTGAGGACACTCTGTCTTGGATACTCTCCACCAAGGCAATTGTGGTGCACACATTGCTGCGGAGGCACTTGCCCACAAAGCCCTTCGTCAAGGGTACTACTGGCCTACCTTGAAAAAGGACGCCGCTGCATTGGTCAAAACATGCCACCAGTGCCAGATCAATTCTCGCATCCAGCGACTGCCATCTACGGAATCTCCAGCACTGACAAACCCAGTGCCCTTTGCCCTGTGGGGCCTTGACCTCATTGGTCCTATGCCGACCGCTCCAGGTCAGTACCGCTTCTGTGTGGTTGCAGTTGATTATTTCTCTAAATGGGTCGAAGTAGAACCCCTGGTCTCCATCACTTCCGCCAAGATCATCAAATTCTGTGGAAAAATCTTGTCTGCCGATGCGGCAGCCCTCGTGCTATTATTACAGATAATGGCACACGGTTTGCCGATCCACGGCGTCCAACAATGGGCCCGGGACAACAATGTCCGCATGCTTTTCACCCAGTGGCGCACCCCGATCTAATGGGCAGGTTGAGGTCACCAACCGTACCCTCAAGAAGCGCCTTGAGGGGGCCAAAGGCCGCTGGGTAGATGAACTCCCAAGTGTCTTATGGGACTATCGCACCACAACGCGAACCCCAACGGGCGAAACGCCTTTCTCTCTGGTATATGGCGGAGATGCGCTCCTGCCTATTGAGGCGGACCTCCCTACGATCCGCATGATCAACTTCACCAGCGAAGCCAATGCTCAGGGGCTCCGTGCCAAACTCGACTTAATCGAAGAATTGCGCGAGGGCGCTCGCCTTCGCATGTTTGCCCTCAAACAGAGGCTCCGCCTTCACCATAATGCCAGGGTCAAGCCCAAGGCACTACAGCAAGGGCCTTGCCCTGCTTAAATCGGCCCTCACCGCTCGCGACCCCAAACAGGGTGTCTTGCGACCTAACTGGGACGGACCCTATATTGTTCATAAACAGGTCCGCCCAGGAGTCTATGAACTACAGGACCATGATGGTCGTCTTCTTCCCCGCAACTTTCATGCGGATGACTTACGTCCATATTACGTGTAAGTCCTCAGTCTTACGTCTTCAATTCAATAAAATACATGTGTATTTCTCCCTCTTTTGCAGCATCACATAGCATTACAAATGCCCTCCCAATCGCCCTCTACACCCGACCGGTCAGACTGGCCACTCGCCAAAATCACGGCATCAGACCTTGTCAGGTCTCACTTGCGCACCCACACAAAGGGAAGCCCCCTGCGGTCGCGCCAGGTAGTTGCGGGTCTCGTCCCCAACTGACCTTCAACTCGCCCCGCCCCAAGGGTAACCCCCTTGCGCTGCGGAAGGGTAACCCCCTTTTGGCTCCTTCAGGGAGGTCTATGTGTAAGTCGCCCTCGCGCGCCACAGCAGACCTTCCGCACGGACTCCTCCACACAGGTAGTTGTGGGTCTCGTCCCCAACTGACCTTCAACTCGCCCCGCCCCAAGGGTAACCCCCTTGCGCTGCGGAAGGGTAACCCCCTTTTGGCTCCTTCAGGGAGGTCTATGTGTAACTCGCCCTCGCGCGCCACGGCAGACCTTCCGCACGGACTCCTCCACACAGGTAGTTGCGGGTCTCGTCCCCAACTGACCT
This sequence comes from Stellera chamaejasme, assembly GCA_024586325.1. NCBI lineage: Eukaryota > Viridiplantae > Streptophyta > Magnoliopsida > Malvales > Thymelaeaceae > Stellera > Stellera chamaejasme. Next base: position 21,614,757 of record CM044984.1, on the reverse strand, counting down.
TCAACTCGCCCCGCCCCAAGGGTAACCTCCTTGCGCTGCGGAAGGGTAACCCCCTTTTGGCTCCTTCAGGGAGGTCTATGTGTAAGACGCCCTCGCACGCCACAGCAGACCTTCCGCACGGGCTCCTCAACACAACGGGTCTCACTCCCCAGAACTCCACTTGGCTCTCCACTTAGAACTCCATGGCCTTCGCCATCGTGCGACTTCAGGCTCGAGGTAACCGGAGTTTTTACTTCATTCTTATCATTTAAATGATGAGCATTCTGCAGGTATCTTCTACTTGGTACACTGTACACTACCCAAGGGCTTACTCCTTGAAAAATCACCAGGAAGGTCTCTGTGTGAGCCGCCTTCGCGAGCCCCAGCAGACCTTCACATGGAGGAATCTCATCCATGGTCTTCAAAGGCATCGCCTCTGCAAGCCCTAAAAGGGGCCTTAACTTGTCCCAACAAGGGTCTCTATCTCAGCTTGTGTCAACAAGCGAACCCACAAAGTTATCTGGAAAGATATGTGTGGCTCCGCCGTTGCGGATTTCAAGTGCCTCGTCACTATGAACTTAAGCTGAATCTTCAGCATCTTAACAAGTAATCTCTGTGGCTTCGCCGTTGCGAACCCCAGCAGACTTCTCGCCCCAAACAGGACTTAGCCTACGGTTGTTAACCTAGCTAGCTGCCCTATACTGCTATCGTGAAATAAAAGCAAGGCTACAAGACAATGAAGGTAAAATGAAATTTTACTTCATCTACTGTTATCAAAATAATGCATAACTGCAGGTGTCCTTTATGCACAAAAGAAGGGGCGTCCACATGCTGGAGCCTCCACCCTAGCCCAACAGGGCATACCAAGCTTCCCCCATCTTCTTTCCTTGCTCCCCCCAGTCGAGCAGGGCCTCCACTGTTGGATCGCTGGTGTTAGCAGCATCCAGAATCCCAAGACTCAGCTCTGGGAACGACTTCTGCACTTGGAAGCGGCATCGCTGGCAGCCCTCCTCTTTGGCTTGCGCCGCTTCTTCACCTTTAGCTTGGATCTCACCAAGCTTCTCCATCAGTCGAGGCATCCGCCCAGGGATGGGCACCTTGATGGAGGAAGAGGACTCATGATCCTCATCTTCGAAGGGAGGAAGGCCCAAAGCCTTCTCCATCTCCCAGACTGAGGCCACCACCTTCTCAAGGTCAGTGGCAACCTCCAGGCGTGCCTTCATGGCAGCCTCGACAGCAAGCCTGCCTGCTCTCCCTCTGAGCCCTCTGCAGAAGGCATGGTCTCTTCAACAGTGGAAGGGACTTCCACCTCCACTCCCCTGGCCTCCTCAGCAGCAGGCTCTTCGGCCTCTCCCGCAACACTGGGGACCTCCCCCCAACAGGCTCTGCAGCCTCCTCAGTAGAAGGGACTGCTGCAGACCCCTCTGCTTCAACAGGCCCCTTGGCCTCTCCAGCCGACCTCGCCGCATCTTCAGTAGAGGGGACCGCTGCAGATCCCCTCGCCTCAACAGGCCCCCTGGCCTCCTCAACAGTAATAGGGGCACTCCCCTCTCCAGACTGCGCTGCACTGGCAGCCACTCTCCTCTTTTTTCCTTGAGGGGGCACCGATGACTTAGTGCCAGCCCTCTTCTTTTGCGGCTTAGGGGTAATGCGCCCCAACACCTTGACAGCCCCAGCAGGGGCATCCTTCCCAAATGCACATGCCTGTGCACTTGTTGGGCAATGCGCATGGACGCTCTCTTGCCCGGCCTTCGCCGGACTCCATAGGAGCATCTACAAGCAAAAGAAAGCTTGGACCAGGTTTTACTAAAGCCTCTTACACTTATGCATTACACTTATATATGCAAAACATACCTTTGGGCCTGCCGGCGCGGCGCGAAAGAGAGTCTACCGCCGTCCCACGGTTGGCGGGGGCCATCCCTCGTATGGCGGAGGCACCTCAGGGTCCAGCACGAAGCCCGTGCTAATCCCAGCCCACCTCAGAGTGGTCTCATCCAGTTGGGCAGCCGAAAAGGGGAAGAGCTCATCACAAGCGCTCCTTGAGAAAACGTCGTCCAACCACCCCAGTAGTTGGATGTATGCCCGCCACCGCACTCCTTCAGAAGACAATTCAGGCCTCCGCGCGATGCTATGCACGGGTAGCTGCGTCCTCGCGCAGGGAAAGTCCCATGAGTTGTCACGGGGCAGGAAGAAGAATGACCCGTGCCAGTTGTGGTAGGATTTGGGCGAGGCGGTGAAGGAAATGGAATGGTTACCTCCGACGTTTATGGGAGTGACGTAGAAAAACGCACTCCCACTCCTCAGCTCCAGCCGGTAGAAACGGTTGAAGACGTCGGCGAAGGGCTTCACGCCGGCCATATGGCGAGCAACAATGAAACTGCTATGGTTAGAAAGGTGTTGGGTGCCAAGCTGTGTTGGTGGCATCCCCAATCGGCGCACAGATCTTGCACCAAGCTGCGGAAGGGGAAAACGCAGCCCGCCGCAAGGCGTGCCGTGAGCGAGCACGGCACCGGTTCTCCATGTTCTCCTCGGTGGCGGGCCAACCCATCGCCCGGCAGACGCCCGAGCGGGATGAGTACACCGGCACTTTCTTCACGGGACCAGAAGGCCTCCACCAAATCCTGATGGATTTTCTCAAACTTCACCGTGGTCTTCTCCACGGGGGCGAGCACTGGACGAACGGCCTCTTTGGATTCCATCTCTGCAAAAAAGAAACCGAGCAACAAGCATATAAATCGAAACGGCCTAAAAGAGGCATTTCGTCAAGCACTCAGTGTGCTCAGAAAAACTTGAAGCACTCACTGTGCTGGAGAGCGAGATCTTACCTGACTCGTTTCCGGTAGGAAAAGTGGAAAGGACAGTCAACAAGTGAACGGATGAATGGCAAAATCTCGGGCGAAAAGTAGAGAACCACCGCAAGAAAGCTCTCAACTGCCGATAAACGGTTCAAGAACGCAAGAATGCGGAATACGCTGCTCAGTGTGAAAGCAAGGAAATGCGAGAATGAAGATGAAAAGCTTCAAACTTCTCGAGTACGCTTTTATAAGCCCGCCAAAATGAAAAACGCTTTTAAGCGTAATTGGCTCCTGAGGCGCCACGTGCCAACATCTAGCGGTTAGTAAACCCCTCACCTTCCGTGTGGAAATGAAGAAACGCTTTTCAAAAGCGTAATCGACTCCTGAGGCGCCACGTGCCGCGCCCCGTAACGGTTAGTAAACCTCCCATCTCCCATTATCTCTCCTGCTTTAAATGCTGAAGGGACCCTTCACTGCCGATTGCACTCCAAAACGGCCCACTAGCAGCGTAGCACCTTCGCCAGCTTCAAGACTTGGGATTTTAACAGAGTACGGGACCCTACCCATACTCTGCCTTCAGGAGGAGGCATCTTGGTACACTACCCAAGCGAATGCCCCCTCAAAAACTCACAAGGATCATGAAGGATCCAACACGAACTATCGGATCATAAAAGGTCTTCACTTGTGGCTACTACATCAGTCCTCAGCAAAGTACTTTCAAAAAACGGAGTACAGGACCCTGCCCATACTCCGCTCTCAGGAGGAGGCATCTTGGTACACTACCCAAGCAAACGCGTCCTCGCGTCGCATCAGAATCATACAAGGCCTTTTGAAAAGGTCTCATCCTTGTGGTCTCCAGTATCGCCTTCGCAAGGTCTCGAGGTCTCCAATCTCACCTGCGCGAGGTCTTGCCCTCGCGGGCCTTAAGCCTCGCCTTGGCGATGTCTCACACTCGCCTTTGCGTCTCTTAGGCCTGCGCGGATTGCCCTCGCGGTCTCAGGTATCGCCCTTGCGATCTCACTCGCCTTCGCGGGTCTTACTCCCGCAGCCTCAACTCGCCTTCGCGAGGACTCTCTTGCCTATACTGGCCTCGCCCAGATAAGGCCCTTATACTCGGGTTCGTGCGACCCTCACTCCTTATTTGGCTATATTCTATCTGGGCCTTCGCCCCTTGCAGGCCTTCGCCTGCCACTTGCTCCACTTGGAAAGCAGACCACTTGGTCATCGACATCAATCGGCCAATAAGGAGGCCAGCACGAGCACGAGTGATCTTCACCAGATTTGTCGCCAAACATTCCCTTACAGGTGAATCTTCTAAGGCGGTTTGCTGAGATCTTCATCATCACAGCCGCCTTATCTCCAATCGATCGACACGAGACTTATCTCTCCAAATCTGCAGACTTGTCGATCTGTCTCACACTGTCCAAGGCTTCAAGCTGGGAGGCTCTTCTCTGGCATCTCCCTATAAATAGGGGATGTCCACCTTAAAGCTGGGTAAGCTACTACACGCCCCCACTCCTCTCTTGCTACTTCGAGTATTCTTCTTATCTTTTACAGATTACTCGAACAGCAAGCTTGGAGTCTCAAGAACACCATCTTCATCAACCACTCAACCGGGATTCCGCTCCTACTCACCCTGGACCTTCGGAAGCGAGAATATCAAACACTTGCACAAGGCTGCTTCATTGGCACCCTTTAGTTCTATCGCTCGTTTATACTTTCGAATGAAAGCGTCGGGATCTCCCACACCAATGTAGACCTCGAGTGGGTGTGGTAAATTGAACGAGCAGAGCATCGGGCTATCCCGGATTCGCTTAGTGAACGGTCTGTCCTCCGCCGCTGATTCATACTTCGCTTCAGGCCTGATTGCACTTCTTTCGACTTGCTCCAGGCGATGCAACATCTGCCTGATAATCTCATATCGTGGATCCCCGATGGTCAACCTTTCGGGCCTTGGGTACCGCTCCCTTTGGCTGTGTTGAGGGGACCTGGACCTCTGTCGGCCTCGCCGGTCCAGGTTGTTAGTTTGTTGTTGATCGTTCTGCAACCTCCGGGATCTTTCAGACTTGTGTCTGTTGCTGCGTTCTTTCCGGAGTATCTCTCGCACCGTTTGGACTAGGTCCGGATCTAATCGACTGTTGCTCCAGCGAGAGCTGGAAGTTGGTAGCATGGAAGTCGCTCCGTAGGACGTCTCTTCAGAAGAGCTCCGATGGCAGAATAGGTTCGTTAAAGGGTGCCCTTAGTGCGTTAGCATGATTCTGACATTTTAAAGGGGAAGTTTTGAGATGTAAGATGAAAGAAATGTAAAAGAAATTCAGGTCACAAACAAACAATAAAATAAGTGGAGAAGTGCTTAAGTAGCAATTAAATCGCATGTTTGGTTATGTATGCACTGTTTTTATGCATTTCAGGTTAGTCCATTTTGTCCATGTTCTATTCCTCATCTGTTTTTAAGCTTATGCTATGTTTTTATGCTTTTATGTTATGTTTTAAGTTTCCTTTTCGGCTAACGTAAAGTGAGAATTAAGTTATGTAATGTGCATGTTTGTGACATTATGCTTCCTTTCTCTCATGAAGTTATGCATTGCTTCCTTCCATATCGTGAATGAAGAAAGATAAAACATCCGGAGCTGAAAACGTCACTTTTTTTTCTCATCACTATATCATTTTATGTTACTGCGGGTGTGTTCATTTCAAATGGAAAAATAATTTTGGAAAATTTGGAGATGTGTTTATTATCAATGAATGAGATATATGTGAGTAGAGAAATATAAGGAAAATATTATTTTATAAATATTTGATTTTGAATTGATGGATTTAAGGTTGTTTTGTGCATTGTGAATTGAAAAAATGAGAAAAATAATTTCCCACTCTTTGCAACTCAACTAAGCCTAGAGGTGCATTATCGAGGACCATTTTATCAAGGATTGATGTTTAAAATAAAAGGAATAGTGTGTTTTGGGTATCATTTGTGATGCTCAGAATTGATGTTCACATGACTATTCGGATCAATGGAATTTTTATTTGCATAACAAAAACAATTTAAAATAGTTGTTCCCCATACGATATTTAACTTTTTTTTTTAATGTTTCAAACGATATTTTATCTATGAATTTCTTAGTAAATTAATATTTAAAATATATATCGGGCATGTAAGATAGTTGAACGAAAAGGAAAAAAAAAAAAACCAAGTTGCTTGAACATAACATATTTAGTTTAGGATTTCCACGGTGGAACTTGTTCATGTATGATTTAAGCTCTTCCTTGATGCTTGTATTCCACTACGTGCGTGAAACATGCTTTACCGCGACCCAACCCGCGGTAAGGCCGTGGTAATTACCGTGGGCATGGCCTCGGTAATTGCCGCGGTAAAATTGCCCGCGGTAGCCGATGTTACCGTGGCCAAAGCCGCGGCTCTTACTGCGGCCTTGCCGAGCTGACAGGCCGCGACAAGGCTGTGACGGCGGAGCCTCCCTCCACCGCGGCCTGGCTACGCCCATTGCCGCAGTAAACGTTTTTAGCAAACAATAAAACAATTGAATATAATAATTACATAATTGTTTTTACATTTATAATTTTAATTAAAAAATTATTTAAAAATTAATATCAAATACAAAAATATGTATATATATATATAATAAATTGTTAATTTATACCAAAATCTAAATAATGTTTACAAAAATCCTAAAAATTATCGTTTCGGTCTGCGTTTGGGTCCGCGTTTGGATCAGTGTAAAGATAATTAACAAAGTCGTCGTCCTGAACCCCCGTACGCCTCTCCATGAATGGTCGCCGGTGCGGCTGCGGGATCGGCATCTCCGGCCGATAATCCCCTTGGGGATGCGTGAAGCCCAGGCCCAAGTCGACATTGGGCTGCAGCTGGAAGGGCTGAAACGGCGCCTGTTGGTACCACGGCGGCTGTTGGAAGAACTGATACGGAGGTTGCTGGAAGGGAGGAGGCTAGGACGAAGATCCAGCTGACAAGTGCGGCGGCATCGCGTTAAATGGGATGTATCCCCCAGAACACATAGCCGACCAGATGTTGCTGACGGTTGAATCGAAGGATCGCAATGCATCCATCCTCCAACCCTCAAGCACCCTGGACCTCGAGCGCCGCAACCCGGCATCTGAGGTCACGGAAATCATCCGTATCTCTCCGATGATGGTCCTCAAGCTCAATCTCGCGCTGAAAGTTAAAATTTTTAAAACTTTAACAGCTGTAATATAAAAAAACAAGTCAAATTATAGAAGTTAATAAAATAATAATTTAATTACCTGAGATCGCTGAGGTGGCTCGAAGCGCTCCGGATGGCTTATCTGGGGCGGGACACCGACTCAGCGTCCTCGAGTAGGCTAGCCCACGACGGATCTGCAGATCTCGTCATCGATCGCTGGGAACGGCCCATTTGGCCCATACTTGTCAATGAGACGCGTCATATACGCCTCCTAAGTAATAATCCTAATAAACTTACGTTAAATAATATTAAAAGAAACAATATTATGAATTGAAGAAAATAAATGAATAATACCAGGACACCCGATTCCTTCCAAAGCCATGCCTCCCCGAACTCCTCCTGACGCAGCCGGCGCCCAGCTTCTTTGCACTGTCCAATAGTATTTATGAAGTAATTAATTTTTTATAAATTAAATAAATTAAACTTAGATATTTAAATGTTAAACTGGTTAAAGGAGATTATCATGTCTTCATAAACTCTATGTTTGGACTTGTTGCCAAACAACTTGATCGTCGGACGATTCTCGCTCTTCGCATTCTTCTTGTTCTTCTGGGATTCGCCCTTGAAGTCGTTGCTGTTGTAATACTCGAGCAGCAACCTCCACTTGTCCAGGTTGATTCGAGCCGGGATGAGCCGTAGCCAATCCATGTAGTTAGATTGTCTGGATCCAGCGGATGTTGTCGTCTGCACTTCTTCCGGATGTTGTTCTGCGTGTTCTGGTAGAACTCTGTAAATCGGGAGTGCGACTTCTCCAAGAAGCCCGGTTCATCCCACATATGTTGTTCCTGTTAATTATTAAAAATACATCATCATTATCATGCGTAATTTATATCAAGTATTAATTAATGTAACATATTAAATATTAATAAAATTTAAAATACCGCAAACTTATCTGTCCAGGTGGCAAGCTCGTCCGCCGTTTGCTGGAAGTATTTGGGAGGGAATCCAGAGAAGCGGTTCGCGCAGACATTCGAAGTCGCTTTCGTGATCTGCTCCGAATGCAAACTGCACAAAAACACAAACCGTAATAAGTATTGAAACATGTAAATAAAAATCATAGCAAAATTGTGTCCGTTAGAGACTTACTGTGCAATGCGAACTATGAGGCGTCCATCAGGGCCTGGGACCGGCGGCGGTAGTGGGGGCGGTGGCTGGACCACTATGCGTGGCCGCTGCGGTGGAGGTGGAGCGTCATCACCAGGTACATCCTGATGCACCGAATCGCTAGACCCCGCAGGAGAGTCCTCCGTACACGGTCGATGATCGACCACGGGAACTATGGGAGAATGTCCGTCCCCGGGAACCTGACCCCGACTCGTCCTGGCTTGAACAATCTCGGGGATCGGGAGTAGACGCCATAACTCGAAACATTTAAAAACGAGCATAAATACTAACATAAGTTTTTCAAATTTGCAATTCGACACTAAAATTTTTAAAAAATTTTAGATACATCCCCAAAGATTTTAAAATTTACATTTTAAGCCACAAAGTTTTGGAAAAGGTTCATTTTGACCCAAATGTTTTCAAAATTTTCAAATTCGCTCTAAAGTTTTTCAAATTTGCAGTTCAATCCAAAGTTTTTCAAAACTTTCATTTTCGCCCCAAAAGATTTTAGAATTTGCAATTCGCACTAAAATTTTTCAAAATTTTTAGATACATCCCCAAAGATTTTGAAATTTACATTTTAAGCCCCAAAATTTTGGAAAAGTTTCATTTTCACCCAAATGTTTTCAAAATTTTATAATTAATAAAAGTTTGTATAAGTTCAATAAAATACACACAATAACTTGATAAAAAGTATTACAAATTGCATAATTAATAGAATTTCTCAAACTATCAACTAATTAAATAAAACTAATTTGCCTTTTCATTTTCAAAAGCTTCATTTTAACCCCCAAACTTTTGCTAACTAACAACAACTACTTAAATACATCCAATTCACTAAACAAACTTGCAAAAATTCATAATCATGCCAAAAATAACAGAAAAATAAAAACTACACAAAAAGTATTTACCACAACCTAAATGCAACCCAATAAAAACTAAACAAATTAAATAAAATTAATTAATAAAATTAGAAAAAAATTAGGAAAAAATTCAAAATTTAGTTACCTTTTGTTTTGGTGACGGGGATGGAGTTGGAGATGCAAATGAGGATGGAGGAGCACCTGCAAAAAAATTCAAAGGTCAGGACAAAAAAATGGTGGAAATGAGAGGGAGGCCGAAAAACTCAAAAACAACAAAGAAAAAACGCATACCTGAAGTTTTTTGGTGGTAGGACGGCCCGGGAACGCTCTAATTCGGCCGGAATCGCCGGTGAGTGAGAGATGAGGCGGAGGGTCGCCGGTGGTTGTGAGAGGGAGAGGAGGCCGAAAGTGAGAGGAGGAAGAAGAAGAATGGTTTAGGTCGGTTTAAAGAGGCTCGCTGCGGCTTTACGGCGTGCGTGGCCGCGGCCTTACCGCACCCCAGGCTGCGGTAAGGCCCAGGCCCACGAGCTTACAGCGACCTGAGGCGCGGTAAGGCAAATGGTGCCAATTTGAACTTTTTTCGTTTCCCCCGTAATCCAAACGTGGGTGGATTTTGTGGGCCCCATGTGCCCATTTCAATGCGGCCCAGTGCATGGTACAAAATTATAATTTGATATAAATATTTTGAAAACTTGCAATTTCATCCTAGATTTGTAATTCCAAAGATTTGAAACTTAAAATTGTTGTTAGTCCAAAGATACATTCAACTTAATTTGAGATTGTTGTCGAATTACGTCATACATTTTACTATATTTCTACCGGATCATCGTCATCATCATCGTCATCTTCTTTCGGTCGATTGTCCAAATGATCTATGTGCTCGGGATGTGCATGATGATCTAATAATAATGGAGTCACATCTGGTCCTGGTCGTATGCTTTCATCAATTGTCGTTGACCCTTGCAACGGATTAGTCGTACCTATATCCGCCTCTTGCATCGGATCATCCTTAAAGCATCTCGGTTTAGTTTTGTGATAGCCTGGTTCCTTGACAGGATTGGGCTTACAGATACTTGAATGGTGAGGAAATGACCAGAACGACGGTGTTGAGCTCCGGAGTAATCTGCAGGATGTAAAACGGAATACTCAAGAGCAGAAAGAGGAGTGGAGGTGTGTAGATAGGGTGTACCTTTCTCAAGTCGTCCTTTTATAGGAGGCGTTGAGGTAGCGGTTGTCCCGTGATGCAGAGTGGTGGAGTGCTCCCCCACGTTCCAGAGTAGTGGAAGACTGGAGGTGTGATGGAGAACGTGGGTAAGTCGTGAGGATGACCGTTCCCAGCTTCCTTTCCCCAGTCCGTGATGCTGCTAAGTGATTGATGGCAAAGACCAGGGGATGCGAAGGCCTAGTCTGGCGAAACCAGGAGATGCGAACCCGCGAGGTCCTGGGGAAGCCAGCAGGTGCGAAGCTCCCTTGATAACGCATTCGCAAGGTGCGGTGGTATCGCGGTGTGTTTCCTTGGTTGCTGCTGATGATGACGCGAGTGGCGATGCGCAAGGGGCATTTACTTGGGTAGTGTACCATTTTGAAAATTGTCCACCAGTTTTTCAGATTTTGTCTCTTTGAAGGGTATTCGAGGTAAACCACTTGTTCCGCTTGGCTGGCAAGAATGAATGGATCTTCTGGATAAAGTCTGGAGGTGTAGTCAACATCGATGATTCCCAAAAGTTTATTGTAACGGACACATTTATTTGTACAGAACCACGTACCCTTGAACACCGTAATACTCAGGTTATTCCTGTACTGAAGGATAATGATTTCGTCAATCCAACCGTAGAAATCCATATAGTCTTCTACATTTGTTCCTCCGAGGACGCAAACGCCACAATTAGCAGACAACTTGCACTGGCCATAATGTTTTGTGTGAAACTTGTACCCGTTCAAATATACACCAGGAAAAGATTTAGCTCGCACTTTTGGTCCGCAGGCCAAGGCGTACAATGCTGGAGGCAAAGTCTGGTCATTTGTAGAGGCCTGCACATTAAAAATTTCAGTTTCAAATTAACATACATATTTTAGATATCTTTAAAACCATAAGCAATCAATTGCACGACTAACCATGTTCTTGAACCATCCAGGGAATTGTGCAAGCCTGAAATTGTCAATACCAACGTCATCCAAGTCTGGAAAATTTCGCCGGGCCAACTCGTTGAATCGATCTATAAATGGATCAACTTCCCGGAAATTTTTCAGAATATAAGTTTGTACATGTTCTCTTTCTGCAACCGTCAACTCCCGAAAGTGCGCTCTGCCCAGTTTTTTAGATGGATGATCAAATATTGATAGTCCGCTTGGATTGACAATAACAAGAAGAATTTCGTTACGTATGTTGGGGTTCACATGATTATCTTCCATGTAATGCTCGCAAAAAATCGCAACCTCCTGTATGAGAAACTTTTCAATGATGGAGCCCTCCAAAAATCTTTTGTTCATAGCTTTTCCTTTCAATATTTTCATGTTCCTTTCGAAACTATACATCCACCAGTATGACACAGACCCACAAGTTCGAAGATGTCAAGGCAGATGCATGGTGAGATGTTCCATCAAGTCAAAGAACGATGGAGGGAATATCTTCTCAAGTTTGCACAGTGTAACGACAATAAATTCATCCAACTTTTCGACATCTTCCAATGGAATATCCTTTGAACAAATTAGCCTGAAGAATTTGCTGAATTCAGATATTGTAGTCCAAATACCGTCATCGAGATAGCCCCGCAAAGCAATTGGAAGCAACTTTTGCATGAAGACATGACAATCATGGGTTTTCATATTGTAGAACGTGTTACTGGACGTATTAACACACCTCCCAATGTTAGAAGCGTAACCGTCTGGAAGTTTGACGGTATGCTTCAACCAATAGCAAATACTCGCAATCTGATCTGCATTTAAAGTATACGTCGCCTTTGGTTTGAACGGTTCTTTCCTATGAGGATCAGTCACCAAATGCAATTCAGGGCGCAGTCCTAGAGCCTCTAGATCACGTCTCGAATTTGCGTTGTCCTTAGTTTTCCCTTTCTAATTGACAACCGTGTAGAAAACATTGTCGAAACAATTTTTCTCAATATGCATCACATCGAGACAATGTCTAACTTTCAAATCTGCCCAATATAGTAATTGTCACCCCCTTACTTAGACCCCGCACATACGGAAGCGCACGGAGAACGGACCAAACCGGGGAAAAAGGGGGAGGGGGCGACGGTTCGCTCACAACCCTAACACAATAACAATACTAATAGGGCAACCGCCCCTTGGGATCACCCAAAGTTTCCTTAAACCATAGCATTATTACTCAACCAAGTCCCAAGATGCTTACCTATGCGAATGGGGTTCAAAAGAACTAAAAACCCCAAACTCAAGGTCCAGGCGATCGCCCGGCTCAAGCCCGGGTCGCCTGAACCTTCGCCCGACCTGCTGCCCAGAAAGTTGAGGAGCCTGGGTGACCGCCTGACCTGAGAAGAGGGGTCGCCTGGTCTCTTGCCTGCCCAGGCAACCGCCTGACCTGAGGAGAGGGGTCACCTGGTCTCTCGCCCGGACTGACCAATTTTTCCTCCTGGGCCCAGGGGACCGCCTGCTCCAGGAAAGGGGTTGCTTGGATCTCGCCCGACCATCTGTATCCTACGAAAGTGGTCCAGGCGACTGCCTGCTCCAAGAAATGGGTCGCCTGACCCTCCGACTGAGCCCAAAACCTGAAGTTTCAACGCGATAACGAACGTTTCCGAACTTGAACTTAACTTCTATGCAAAACATACCATATACACATATCTCAAGCCTTACAAATAGGAACATGCATGATATGAACACTATACAGAGCCAGAAACAGATTCGGAATACAAAAACCAACCAAGTGGCGGTCTCTCGGGATCCAACCGCGCTACTCGATGATACTGCTGCTGCAGTCTCTAGTCCAAAACCATTCAAACTAGCAACCCCGCCACTACTCGGCGGCTTGCTTTTCCTTTCCTTTTCTTGAAATGGTAGATATAAGGGTAAGTTCTCGCAAGAACTTAGTAAGAGTATAGGTATAGACATGGTGCAGTGATCAATATCATTCGATACAATGTGCCTGCAATTGAAAACAGAACGAACACAAGATACACAAAGCAAACAACCAATCATATGCTCAATCAATGCAACGTAACCATATGCAATGCAAATCGGTCAATCACAATCACGATCAATAACACAATCGGGGCACTCCCCTCTTCCAACCTAGCCTCAGTCTATATCCGAGTTTGCTTGCTACGCAGGGCAATACTCCTAACACACACTGAACCCTTAACTCGGGTTGAAGTCCGAATCAGAATTCTCGATCGACGGTCTCGGTAGAAATTTCGGCAGAGTTTCAGTCCAATTTCCAAACTACTCCCTGTTCACAAACAACCCCAGATACAGAAAACATATTTAGAATTCAAAGAAACAGCCATTAACAATGGCGCCAAAACCGAGGCTCGGGCCGGGAAGAACGGCTTTCACACCGAGCCTTTTCTAACAGAACCAATTACACTAGCAGAACCAGAACTTCACTCTGATCACAAAAATACCCTTACCTTTCACTGAATCCTTCATTGGATTTTACACCCGATTTTTTAGACGCGCTTCGGCACTACCTCGGCGTGATTCTCCCTACGTTCATGTTATAAAAAATGCACAAGGAAGTGCCGGGAATGCTTAGGAACTAATGAATCACACAAAGGAGCACATTTCACTATTTACTCCAAAATTCAAATGCTCATAACTTGCAAACTACACTGATTCTTCCAAAACAAACTGATTCTTCCAAAGAACGATTTGAGTACCTTACCTCGAAGTTTAATCGCAAAATGACGAAGATCAGTTATGGAGCTCAAGCTTCATCAACAATGGCGGCACAGAGAGAGAGAAACGGATGAAGAAGAAGGAGAAGTGGGAGAGCTGACCCAAAATGCTCTTTTCTTTTTACTTATGCATATATATATGTATTATTTACATAAATACATATACATCTTTTATTCTTTTCTTTCCTTTTTCTTCTTCTTCAACCAAGAAGGGACACTTGTCCCTTCTCTCCTCTCTCCAAGCCGCCCCATCCCTTCTTTTTTTTTTACCAAAAATGTGCAATTTCCTTTTATCACACACACACAAAATTGCAATTTCGTTCAGCCCGAAAATGTAACTTTTTACCAGACTTACTCCGATTGGAATAAAACCTATAAAACCTATAAAACATATAAAACATAAAACTATAAAACCACTTACTCAGGACATCATAAAACCTATAAAAAATATTTTTCTTCTCCAATTATAAGTCCCGAGCCACTCAGAATCGCAATTCCCAGGAATTACGCGCAGCCGCGTAATAAGTTCTAAATCCGTCCCGGGTTGCACCAAAATTCACCAAAATGATCTTGGTGCGTCAAATATACTAACAAACTCCCACTCGCACAACGATACATTTTGTGAATCAAAAATATATAATCTCAAACCCCGAATAAGCCGAAAAATACAAAGCACATTCAAAAGTAGAGTTAAGGGTGCGACCCCAAGGCATACACACTCAATTACCTCCATTGCGGTTGTTAGACTCACAATGAAAGCTTATCCTCTATAGAACAACATGCTAGAACTCATATAGCAACGGAGTGTTGTTTGAACTTCTTCAAACTCGCTTGAACTCATCAAGCTCATCGATCACATCAAATGAAGCCTTACAGGACCCAGGACACATGATACACGTTACTTAATCACAACCAGTCTCTTTTCCAACTTATTGAAAAACATGGTTGTATTAAGCCATTGAGTACTCAATTACAAATTCTCATAATTCAATCAATAATCATACTACGCATAGCATGTGGGCCCAAGATTGAATCAGAGTAGATGTATCATACAAAGCGTGTCTTTCCTATCAGTTTTAAACTACTTAACACATTACACAAACTCAACTACCCAAAAGGAAGATATTCCAGTCTTCAAACTAAGACCTTGACATCCAATCATAGTGTTGTAAGTGTAAAGTACTAATAGCAAACTAAAGTCACTAAGAGTCTGGATTAAAGAACCTCACATTAAACAAGAATAAAGACAACTTGTTTAAGTTCTTTATATAGTCGTATTTTCATGGATATGGAACTTGTAAGTTCTCAAATAACACTAGTGGGTGTTTTACATACACCACTCCCACTTGGAGTGATGTCCACTCGATTTGGGAGTGTGTCATTTCTCCCTCTTAAAACACCATAGTGTTCTCCACTTATCAAATAATAGGAGGACATGTCAAATCCATGAATTTGTTAACAAGTAAGCATCGCTTACTACTAAAAATATAGACTAGGATGTATGTAGATCATACAAACTCGATGAATCAATTCATCTTACCCTGATTTTAGGAAACCAAGAGCGACAAATAGTTAAGGTGACAGGTGTTGGACATGTCTCCCACTTAGAAATATGACAATAAGTCACAAGTTCTTTGGATAGAACTACATATTCTAAGTCCTTAACTTGTCTCATCCTCAAATCTACTCAAGACGAGAGGCGAGAGGCTCATGTGAGAAAGCCCTCTCTAATGTCTATACTTGACATGTTCTAATTTTCGTTGTGAACATAAGTAGATTTGAACCAAAAGAAATGAATGAAATAAGTTACATTAAACAATCATTCATATTACATGTGTGACACGAAGATGGTGAAATATATCATCCAACAAACTACAATCTCGTAGACCCATTGCCTTAACATGACGGGCAAATACGGTCGGTGGAAGTGGCTTAGTTAGAGGGTCAGCCACCATGAGGTCTGTAGATATGTACTCTATCTTAACTTCACCTTCTTCAATTGCATCCCGGACGAAATGATATTTCATGCTTATATGTTTGGTTTTCCCGTGATACTTGGGATCCTTGGTGTAAGCCATGGCCGCCATGCTATCACTGTAGATAGTAATAGGCCTATCCACCGTAATCCTAGATTCCAAGTTTTTAAGGAAATAACCAAGCCGAGAGGGCCTCTGCACAGTGAGGCACATGAGATAAACTCAGCCTCCATGGTTGATAATGCTTTATGCAGTCTGTTTTTGCTACACCATGTAGTTGCCCCTCCGTTAAGCATGAAAACATAACCAGAAGTAGATTTGCATGAATCTCGATCACCACCCCAATCAGCATCAGAATAGCCATGCAAATCAAGATTCTTTCCTTGATAGCATAGCCAATAATCCTTCGTACCTTAATTCCCGGGTTTGAAGAGTACCGTGCTAACAAGCCAACTGCTTGGCTAATATCAGGCCTAGTACACAACATTGCGTACATTATGGAACCAATCGCTCTTAATTATGGGATATGATCCATCTCTTCCTTTTGTTTTGGAGTTGTGGGACACATATCCTCAATCTTGCATCCATATGCAAGTGGCGTATTCATGGGTTTTGAGTTGGTTAGGTTAAACCTATCCAGAATCTTATCTACATAAGGTTCTTGAGATAAGCCTAACAAGCGTTCCTTTCTTTTTCGGTGGATTTTGACACCTAGAATAAAGGAAGCTTCCCCCATATCTTTCATGTCGAAAGTGGAGGATAACCATTCTTTAATGGTTGTCATCAAACCAACTCCATTCTTTGGCAATCAAAATGTCATCAACATAAAGAGTCATTATGGCATAATCGGATCCAGTGAGTACAAGTACACACAATGGTCTTCATGCATCATCACAAATCCATAGTTTGTGATCGCATGATGAAACTTCAAGTACCACCTGTCTTGAAGCTTGCTTAAGACCATAGATAGACTTCTTGAGTCTACAGACCTTGTCCTCAAGACCTTCCTGGGCCAGAACCCTTCAGGCTGTCTCATGTAGATCTCTTCACTTAAATCACCATTAAGGAAGGCTGTCTTGACGTCCATCGATGGAGTTCAAGATCCAAATGCGCCACAATGGCCAGCAAGTAACTTTGATGGAATTGAACTTGACAAGCTGGAGAGAATGTATCCTTAAAATCAATTCCCTCCTTCGTGTGAAGCCCTTGGCCACCAAACGGGCCTTGTACCTTTCGATACTTCCATCAGCGTTTTCTTTATCTTTAAAACCCATTTATTACCAATGGCCTTACGGCCAACGGGAAGATCGAGAAAGTTCCCAAACACCATTCACCGCCATTGAATGCAGCTCATCATTCATGGCATTCATCCATTCCTCCTTTTGTGCACTATTTAGAGCTTCTTTGATGTTACTTGGTTCATCTATCTCGGATGATACCAAATAAGTTTCACCCTCGAGAGACCCCATCTTTTGGGTTGTCTCGATTCCCTAGTTGATCTTCTCAGGCGAGGCGGAGGCGGCTCCGGCTCTTGTTGGTCCTCAACTCCCTCTTGAACAGATCGTCCTTCTTCAGGATCTTGTTCCGTAGGTTCTTCAACTCATTGGAGTTACCAGGAGTCACTACTTCCTCGTGTTGAGGTATTCCATCCAAGATGGGTGCATCTTGTGCAACCGGCACTTCTGTAATACTCGGTTGATCCTGTTCTAGGATTGGTACCAAAGAGTGTAAATCATCACATTGACCAACTTTTGGAAATTCATTTTCCAAGAAGTTAGCGTTTCTTGCATCAAATACAAGACCATTCTTGTGTGAGATCTAAGAACATCTAACCCCTAGATTACGTGCAGGTAACCAAGAAATGCACATTTCTTGCCTCGGGGACCTAATTTCCCCAAAGGTGGTCCGTTACATGCACATAAGCCAAGCAACCCCATGGGTGCATATAGCTAAAATTAGGCGTCTTCTTCTTCCATAACTCATATGGAGAAGAATTAATGCTCTTGGTTGGGATTCTATTGAGAATGTGAACTGCACAGCAAAGCGGTGCGTCACTCCAATAGATGGTGTCCAAATTGGCCTTCGCCATCATGGACCTAACCATGTCCATAAGAGTCCTATTCTTCCTTTCGACACACCATTTTGTTGAGATGTCCAAGCAAGAGTAAACTCTCTGGCAATCCCCTTCATGTCACAAAATGCCTTAAAGACATTTGAACTATACTCTCCACCACGGTCCGTTCTCAAGGACTTGATTTTCTTACCCATTTGGTTCTCAACCAAATGTACATACTGAAAGTAAGTGAAAGCCTCCGCTTTGTTCCGGAGTAAGAAAACGTGAGTGAATCGTGTATAGTCATCCGTAAATGTGATGAAGTATCTGAATCCATTTCTGGATTCAACTCTCAATGGTCCACACAAATCGGAATGGACCAATTCTAACGCTTCTTCCCTTCTAGCTCCACGCCCGAAGGGCTTTCTTGTCATATTGCCCTCAAGGCATGCTTGACAACTTGGTAGAACAACTTTGGTCAAGGATCCAAGTAGCCCTTGCTTGGCTAACTTTTTCAACCGATCCTGACCCACATGTCCCAACCTTTCATGCCAAGTTATTTCAGTTGTGACCTCGGTCACATGACAACTAGAAGATGCGTTAAAATCGCAATTCGGTCTAAGTTCATACAAACCATTGTTAACGAAGCATTCATGAACAAATAGGTCATCTTTATAAATAGTTACACTACTATTAGTAAAGTTCAAGCTATATCGATACTTCAACAAACTACTAATAGAAATTAAATTCCTACTAATATTAGGTACATATAAAGTGTCAATAAGATACAAATATCCATTACACACTTTGGGACTTTACAAGTCCCCATTCCTAATACTTCTATTACATCATTATTCCCAACTGCAACACACTTTGCGCCTTTGGGAAGTTTCCTGTATGCCACGAACCATGACTTATCACGGACTATGTGGTCCGTTGCCCCTGAGTCTACAATCCACAAAGAACTGCTCTCAGTTAGCATTGTACAAGATGTAACAAATACATCAGAAATAGAAGTAGGAAAATGTACCTTGGGAGGGTTCTTGCAATCCTTAGCAAAATGACCCTTAGTCCCGCAATTGAAGCACTTGAGTTTGGAAACGTCCCTTTTCTTCTTGAATTTCTTCAAGTTCGGGCCATTTCCACCACCCTTTCCTTGCCATTGCCGCCACCCTTCTTACCTCCTTTGTTAAACCATTTACCCTTCTTTTTGAATCCTCCCTTTTTGGAGGAAGAGGAAGATGCAACATATGCACGGGAATGGTTCTTGAGTGCCAACACCTCGGCCTCAAGTATTAGGTGACGCCAATATCATCAAATGTTTTGATTTGAGCATTGTGACGCAAGTTGACCTTCATCAACTGCCAATCCTCATCGGCAAGGATCTGATAATAGCTTTGGACACTGTTGTTCGTCCGTGAGCTCATGTCCAGCCTTCCTCAACTGGTAGATCATTCGGGACATCTCCCTTAGGTGAGCACTCATGGTATGGTCAGCACGCTTCTGGTAGTCCTCAAACCTCAGAATCATGGCTCTCTGTTTTTCAACCGAGACATCACCATACTTTGCCTTGACTCGGTCCCAAATCTCTTTGGCACTATCAAGGGTCGAGAACTCAACCATGATTTCATCTACCATAGTTGACAAAGAGTAACCCGGCAATGACTATTCTTTTTCAAGAGTGCCACAAAGGCAGTTTGATCTTGATCAGCCGGTGGTTGGACAATCTCATTAGTCAGGACATCTAATGTCTCCTGCTCCGTCAAGATGAACTTGACTTTCTGTTCCCAAATAGGATAGTTCTCACCATCCAATTTCAGGTCTTTGTTAAGTTCAGCAACAATACTTTTACATGCCATCTACATGATGCAAATCACATGTATCAAAGTTCAATCAATCACAACAAGACTCAAAACAAGCTACAAACACATGAAACCACACAAACATGTTCATATGTGGCAAAAGGAGTGCTTATAGCATCCAATTAGAAACACATAAACAAGTAATTAATTCCACAATGACCAAACATGCAAAGCGTGTCCCAAGACAAAATTATCAAAAACCCGGTAATTAAACTTAAACGCGTAATTAATTTAATTACGTACCGGGTGTGGGTAACAATCCTCCCCCCCTTAAGAACCTTGGTCCTCCAAGGCAGTCTTAAGGCGCTCATACTCTTGGGGGTACTGATCCTGTATATCCTGCTCGACCTCCCACGTTGCTTCTCGTTCGGTATGATGAGACCATTGCACCCTGATCATCGGAATTAGCTTACTACGAAGCTTCCGCACATCGTGCCCTAAAATGGCCACTGGCACCTCCCTATATGAAAGATCCGGTTCTATCTGTATATCTTCCACGGTTCTTTCGTGCGAACCGGATCCAGGATACACTTCTTCAGCATACTCACATGAAACACGTTATGTACTGCTGACATATGCGGGGTAAAGCCAATCGGTAGGCTACTTTACCAACCCGCTCCAGAATCTCATATGGTCCCACATAAAGCGGAGCCAACTTCCCTTTCTTACCAAATCCCGTCTCCTTTTATTTACATAGGAAGTGGTCCGATCATTAGCAGCCTTCAACTGATCCTGAATTTTCTTAACTTTTGCTGTCGTTCTCTCAATCAGTTGGGGACCCAATTCCACTCGATCTGAAACTTCTGCCTAGCAACGTGGTGTTACGCAACGCCGCCAATACAAAGCTTTATACGGTGCCATGCCAACGGTGGACTGATAACTGTTATTATACGAAAATTCCACCAATGGCAGGTGATAATCCCATTCACCACCAAAATCCAGTGCACAACTCCGTAACATATCTTCCAAAACTTGGATCACCCGCTCTGATTGTCCATCTGTCTGTGGGTGATCGCTGAACTCATATGCAACTGTGTACCCAAAGCTTTATGGAAAGCTTTCCAAAATCGTGCTGTAAACCACGGATCCCGATCAGACACTATGGAGTCTGCTACTCCATGTAACTGTACAATCTCCTTGATGTACAGTTGAGCTAACTTCTCCAAAGAATCTGTGATCCGCATTGGCAGCAAATGGGCACACTTCATCAATCGATCCACTATGACCCATATAGTGTCGTGGTGCGCTCGGGTCATAGGTAATCCTGTTAAAAAGTCCATAGTAATATTGCCCCATTTCCTGACCGGAATGGGCAATGTCTGTAAAGTACCCGCTGGTTTCTGATGCTCCGCCTTCACCCGTTGACACGTTGCACATTTAGAAACATAAGTAGCAACGTCTTTGCGCATTCCCGGCCACCAAAAATGAGATTTCAAATCGTGATACATTTTCTCACCTCCCGGTTGTACGCTCAATCGACTCGTATGTGCCTCCTCAAGATTTTCATTGCAAAGGGTCGGTTCCTTCGGCACATACAGTCGATCTCTGAAATATAACAATCTCTGCTTGTATTCAAATGACGGGTGAAGTGATCCTTTCACTTCACCCGATACCTTCTTCAGTGACGCATCTACACTCTGAGCGTCTCGTACCTTGTCCAGCCATTCTGACTGGATCCTTAATGTAAACAGTTGCTCTCGTTCTCGATGCTCCCACAAACTCCACAAACAAACCAAATCATTCTCTTCATCTTCACCATCCCGATCTCCACCTTTCACCAAGCCGGTGTACTTCCGACTCAGTGCGTCACCATCTTGAATTTCCTTTACCAGCGGTATATTCGATACTACAATCGTAATCCTTCATATACTCAAGCCACCTCCGTTGTCTTATATTCAAATCCTTCTGGGTAAACAAATATTTCAAACTCTTATGATCCGTAAGGATTTGAAATTTGCTACCCAGCAGGTAGTGTCGCCATTGCTTGAGTGCATACATAACCGCTGCCAATTCCAAATCGGGAGTCGGGTAGTTCTGCTCATGCGGTCGAAATTGTCTCGACCCATAAGCTATCACATTCATATCTTGCATGAGTACACAACCCAAACCTGACCTGGAAGCGTCCGTGTATATCGTATATATTGCACTCGGATCTGGCAATATCAGAATAGGTGCGTGAGTCAGCCTGTCCTTTAGTTCCTGGAAGCTGCGCTCACACGCCTCAGACCATACGAATGCTCGCCCCTTCTGTGTAAGTTGAGTAAGGGGTAGAGCCAGAGTCGAAAATCCAGATACGAACCTCCGATAATAACCTGCCAGTCCGAGGAAACTCCTGATCTCTCGTACTGTAGTCGGTTGCTTCCAGTCCATTACTGCCTTAATCTTTTCAGGATCCACAGATAAACCATTCTCCCCGATAACGTTCCCCCAAAAGGACACTTCCCTAATCCAGAACTGACATTTGGAGAGTTTGGCATACAATTGATGATCACTTAAAGTCTTCAATACAATTCGCAGATGATCCTGATGTTCACCTTCATCCTTAGAGTACACCAAGATATCATCAATAAATACTACTACAAACTGATCCAGGTATGGACGGAACACTCGGTTCATCATATCCATAAATGTTGCAGGCGCATTCGTCAAACCGAATGGCATGACGGTATACTCATAATGTCCATACCGGGTTCGGAAAGCCGTTTTGGGGATATCCTCTTCTTTTACTCGAAGCTGGAAATACCCCGATCTCAAATCAATCTTCGAAAATACCTTTGCCCCCTTCAGCTGATCAAACAAATCATCAATTCGAGGTAAGGGGTATTTATTCTTCACAGTTATCGCATTCAGTTTGCGATAATCGATACACAGTCGTAACGTTCCATCCTTCTTTTTCACAAACAGCACCGGAGCACCCCACGGGGACGTGCTCGGTCGAATAAATCCTTTAGCAAGCAACTCATCCAGTTGCTTCTTAAGCTCATTCATTTCAGGGATAGACATTCGGTAGGGGGGAACATATATGGGTGCTGATCCCGGCTGAAGCAAAATCTCGAAGACAATTTCTCGTTCTGAAGGCATCCCCGGTAAATCTTCAGGAAATACCTGCGAAAACTCCCTTACAACCAATATTCGATCTATCTCATCCCTGATATCCGAAGAGTTCAAACCGCAATAATCAGTCTCATTGATCACCTCAAACTCGTCTAGAATTTTCTATTCCAGAATCCTCATCTCCGATCCCTGCTCAGAAGAAGCGGAGGATAGAAGTACCTTCCCGGTAGATAGTGTCACCTCCCGCTTTGCACAATCAATATGTACTCCATTTTTTGCTAACCAATCCTTTCCCAAAATTACATCATACCCTGAAATATCCAGAACCAGTAAATCAGTTAGAATCTGATGTTTTCCCAAATCAATCATACAATCTCGAACCATATCATTAGAAAACAACCACTAACTCCCTACAGTCTTAACTAAAGCTATGCGAGGCATGGAACTCACAGATAGATGCTGAGTCATAACAAATCTCTGAGCCACTATGGACACAGAAGCACCCGTATCGAATAATACAGTAGCAGGAATGTTATTTAACAATATGGTACCTTTAAGGGCACCCTGTCGTGTCGTTTCACCTTCCTTTTGCTGAGT
Source organism: Stellera chamaejasme (assembly GCA_024586325.1). Classification (NCBI taxonomy): domain Eukaryota; kingdom Viridiplantae; phylum Streptophyta; class Magnoliopsida; order Malvales; family Thymelaeaceae; genus Stellera; species Stellera chamaejasme. The sequence goes on along the minus strand of CM044984.1, from coordinate 21,591,368 downwards.
TGCCTCCCCGCGTTCAATTTGGAATACTCTTCCCATTCTCGGTTGCGGTGGCGGAAGAGGTGGTTGCGGTTGCGGTCGCGAAAATTGCTGCCTGGCACCACCTCGTGGTGCCCCCTGTCGGTTTGGCGGTAACCCAAATGGAGGTCTCGGACATGGCCGACCTCCCTTCTCGGTGCAGCTTGAGGACAATCCCGGACCCAGTGGTCCGAAGAACCACATCCCAAACACTGACCTGTCTCCCGATAGCATGCTCTGCCTGGGTGAGAACGTCGATAGGTCGGACAAACAGTAGTGGAGGGTGAAGCTTCTACCTTCCCTCTAGCACTCGGGATAGGCTGGGGTGCCCTCCCGATGTTTCGAGAGAAGCTACGGAAACCAACACCCCTTCCACGTCCAACGGTCTGCTGAGGTATGAGTCTACTCTCAACATCCTCTTGCTCAAACAGTTGAGCCTTCTGTGTTGTCTCCTAATAAAATTTGATGTCCAACGATCGGAGTGCCAATCGAATATCAGGTCGCAACCCTCTGATAAACCTCTTTGCTTTTTGCTCCTCCATCCCATGATACTGTGGGACGTAGCGAACCAATCGATAAAACTCGTGCTCGTACTCCAGCACGCTCATAGTACCCTGAGTCAGATTATCAAACCATGCCTAACGCAGATCTCGGACAGCATCACTCACATAGTGCTCGTGGAACAAGCGAGTAAACTCATCCCACGCCATATCAGTATCGGGCTCTCCCCGCGTGGACTGCTCCGCTTGGCGCTTGTTCCTCACGCTTTCCCACCATATCAAAGCTCTATCATCCAGGTTGTACGTAGCTAAAGATACCATTGCAGTAGGTGAGAATTCCAACCTTTCGAACATGGAACTGATCCGTCGAAACCAAACTTCGGCCGCCTCAGGTCCACCCTTTCTGCTGAAACGGGGTGGATTCAGGCGTTGGAATCGCTCGAGCATCCTGCTAGGACGCTCATTTTCTCCCCATTGTCTCTTGGGTCAATGTGACCCTTCGGCTTCTTCACATTGTCGACGATGTCGTCGACCACTAACACTTCATTGAGACGAGCCATGATCATCATGATCCTGTCTTCCAGCAGAATCAGTCTCTCGACGCACCATCCTAGCTCTAGGATGTCGTCGCTCTTCATCTGTACTAGCCTCCTCCTTATTCTCAGATGAGGATGGGCTGTTATCAGTCACAGTATGGGGTCCGTGACGCCTCGTTCCACTTCCACTTGCATCTTGAAGTTGTTGCACTGTCCTTGAATCTGACGGTGTTTCCTGTGATGGTACTGGCAATATCTGTGCCAAACTATCCCGGATCTGTTCTAAGACCCGCACTAACTCAGGGGGAACTTGTGGTGCCTGTCCCCCTGCCGCTTGTACTATCTGACGAGGTTCGGGACCTCCGTCCCGCCTCCCTTGCTCATTCGCTCCCGGTCTTCCTCGGGTGTTTACCATTTTCTGAGAATCATTACAAACACAATATTACGGTAACAATCAAAACTTAGCAGCAGCAGTATTCCAATTGGCTCTGTATATGTACATGCATGATGCGATGATATGCAACCTTACTTTCATAAAAGCCCATTCGCAACTAAGTAATCCTGCTCTGATACCACCTTGTCACCCCCCCTTTACTTAGACCCCGCACACACGGAAGCGCAAGGAGAACGGACCAAACCGGGGAAAAGGGGGAGGGGGCGACGGTTCGCTCACAACCTTAACACAATAACAATACTAATAGGGCAACCGCCCCTTGGGATCACCCAAAGTTTCCTTAAACCATAGAATTATTACTCAACCAAGTCCCAAGATGCTTACCTACGCGAATGGGGTTCAAAAGAACCAAAAACTCAGGGTCCAGGCGACCGCCCAGCTCAAGCCCGGGTCGCCTGAACCTTCGCCCGACCTGCTGCCCAGAAAGTCGAGGAGCCCGAGCGACCGCCTGACCTGAGGAGAGGGGTCGCCTGGTCTCTCGCCAGCCCAGGTGATCGCCTAACCTGAGGAGAGGGGTCTCCTGGTCTCTCGCCCGGACTGACCAATTTTTCCGCCTGCTCCAGGAAAGGGGTCGCCTGGATCTCGCCCGACCATCTGTATCCTATGAAAGGGGTCCAGGCGACTGCCTTCTCCAAGAAATGGGTCGCCTGACCCTCCGACTGAGCCCAAAACCTGAAGTTTCAACGCGATAACGAACGGTTCCGAACTTGAACTTAACATCTATGCAAAACATACCATATACACATATCCCAAGACTTATAAAAAGGAACATGCATGTTATGAATACTATACAGAGCAAGAAATAGATTCGGAATACAAAAACCAACCAAGTGGCGGTCTCTCAGGATCCAACCGCGCTACTCGATGATACTGCTGCTGCTGCTGCTGTCTCTAGTCCAAAACCTTTCAAACTAGCAACCCCACCACTACTCAGCGGCTTGCTTTTCCTTTCCTTTTCCTGAAATGGTAGATATAAGGGTAAGTTCTCGCAAGAACTTAGTAAGAGTACAGGCATAGACATGGTGCAGTGATCAATATCATTCGATACAATGTGCCTGCAATTGAAAACAGAACGAACACAAGATACACAAAGCAAACAACCAATCATATGCTCAATCAATGCAACACAACCATATGCAATGCAAATCGGTCAATCACAATCACGATCAATAACACAATCGAAACGGTGATGCCCTTGGCCTAGCCAAGGCATATCGGTCACAATCGGTCGATAGAGCATGCTACCAGCTCGGGGGAGCGACCCCCATCAATCAATCAATACAAATCAACGATAACCATCGTAGGTATATCGGAATCCCGGTCAATTCATCGATAACCATCGTAGGTATATCGGAATCCCAATAGATTTCTGCACAAGCAATGTCTATACCACGGAACTAGGTTTGCGTCATCGGGGCACTCCCCTCTTCCAACCTAGCCTCAGTCTATATCTGAGTATGCTTGCTACGCAAGGCAATACTCCTAACACACACTGAACCCTTACCTCGGGTTGAAGTCCGAATCAGAATTCTCGATCGACGGTCCCTGTAGAAATTTTGGTAGAGTGTCTAATTTCCAAACTATTCCCTGTTCACAAACAACCCCAGATACAGAAAACATATTCAGAATTCACAGAAACAGCCATTAACAATGGCGCCAAAACCGAGGCTCGGGCCGGGAAAAACGGCTTTCACACCGAGCCTTTTCTAACAGAACCAATTACACTATCAAAACCAGAACTTCACTCTGATCACAAAAATACCCTTACCTTTCACTGAATCCTCCGTTGGATTTTACACCCGATTTTTCAGACGCGCTTCGGCACTACCTCGGGCGCGTTTCTTCCTACGTTCCTGTTATCAAACATGCACAAGGAAGTGCCGGGAATGCTTAGGAACCAATGAATCACACAAAGGAGCACATTTCACTGTTCACTCCAAAATTCAAATTCTCATAACTTGCAAACTACACTGATTCTTCCAAAATAGACTTCAGATTATTCATCTACACATCTCAAAGAATGATTTGAGTACCTTACCTCGAAGTTTAATCGCAAAACGACGAAGATCAGTTATGGAGCTCAAGCTTCATCAACAATGGCGGCACAGAGAGAGAGAAACGGATGAAGAAGAAGGAGAAGTGAGAGAGTTGACCCAAAATGCTCTTTTCTTTTTACTTATGTATATATATATATATATATATATATATATATATATGTATTATTTACATAAATACATATACATCTTTTATTCTTTTCTTTCCTTTTTCTTCTTCAACCAAGAAGGGACACTTGTCCCTTCTCTCCTCTCTCCTAGAGCCCCATCCCTTCTTTTTTTTTTTACAAAAATGTGCAATTTCCTTTTATCACACACACACACAAAATTGCAATTTTGTTCAGCCCGAAAATACAACTTTTTACCAGACTTACTCCGATTGGAACAAAACTTTAACCACTTACTCAGGACATCATAAAACCCATAAAACATATTTTTCTTCTCCAATTATAAGTCCCGAGCCACTCAGAATCGCAATTCCCAGGAATTAAACGCAGTCGCGTAATAAAATCTAAATCCGTCCCGGGTTGCCCCAAAATTCACCAAATTAATTCCACAATGACCAAACATGCAAAGCGAGTCCCAAGACAAAATTATCAAAAACTCGGTAATTAAACTTAAACGCGTAATTAATTTAATTACGTACTGGGTGTGGGTAACAGTAATTCCCATAAAATCAATTTCTTAATCCAATTATGCTCCTTCCCGAACGTCTCTGCTCTCATGTGATCCCACGGTGTCCCGAATGGTGGGAACACGATGTTCTGGACCTTGCTTAACATCTGGTGGCTTGATTTAAACTCACATCTTGGCCTACGATCTGTTTGTTTCCATGATTGCTTGTTGTTGCGGAGAGCATGCCGTTGCGGTAAAACTCTTCTAGGACAACCAAACCAACTCGTTTTCTTTCCGTGAGATAGCTGAAAATTATGAACATCTTCCATACAGTATGGACATGCAAGTCTTCCATGCGTGCCCCACCCTGATAACATTCCGTACACTGGGAAATCACTAATTGTCCATAGCAGACATGCCCGCATGTTAAAATTCTGATTACGATGTGCATCCCAGGTTTCCATGCCTGTATTCCATAGATGCTTCAACTCGTCGATCAACGGACGTAAAAACACATTTTTTATGGCCCGGTGACTTTGGGCCAGGGATTAGCAACGACATGAAAGTGTAGGCCTCATGCCTAAATCAGGAGGCAGGTTGTAAACCACGATGAATACAGGCCACATAGAATATGATTGTCCCGAGTCTGACAAAGGGTTGAAACCATCCGTACATAACCCCAATCAAACATTTCTATACTCACATGCAAAATCAGGATAACACTTATCAACGTGTTTCCATGCCTCGGCTTGGGATGGATGTCCAATAATACCCATCAAATTTTCACTAGATCTAAGATGATACATCATAAATTTAGCGGTTCTCGATGACTGGTAAAGCTGTTGGAGCCGCTCAGTGATTGGTAGATAACGTAAAATCTTTTTAGCTTTTGGTTTCTGATTCGCCTCACGTTCTTCGAACCGTTCCGCACCACATACTCTACAATTGTTTAACTTTTCATATCTACCATCAAACAACATGCAGTTGTTCTCGCATGCATGAATCTTTCTATACGGTAACCCCAACTCTTTCATCATATTTTTTGTACTACACATGCTCGTAGGCAAAGTTGCCTCTTCTCCGAGCATTATTTCACTGATAAATTCAATCAACTTCGAGAAAAAAGCGTCAGATACGTTATGTTGACTTTTCATGCTCAAGAACTTTGAAATAATGAGACAATTTCGTGTGCTTATCAGTACATCCCTCATATAAAGGCTGCGACGCATCACGTAATAAATCAAAAAACTTTTGAGCCCTTCGATTTGACATTTCAGGTGTGTCGTCGTCCTCATCCATCTAATGCATATCATCACCCTCAAAATTATTATTACGATCACGAATCCCAAATGCCTCGCGGACCATTTCATGGTAATCGCCCCTTCCTTCATTACCCTCAAATGAATTACTCGTACTTGCAATATTCGATGATGATGACGATGCCACATCAAATTGATAACCTTGATAAACACATGGATTTATTTGACGTCGTTCACCATGACAATCCCACACATGATAATTCGGTTGAAATCCATCTAATAGTAAATGATTGCCAATTGTTTCTCAATCATGATAATATCTATTTTTACATTTTCTACAAGGACAATTCACAAATTGTTCTCCCTTTCCCAATCAACAAGAAACACATAATTCAGGAATTCTAGAAGCCCGTTTCAAAATCTCTGACTAATATCGCGAGTCCCCTCCTGAAAACGCTGATACATCCAATCACATTATTCGGCCATTATACAATTCCTATAATAATGGTATCAATAAAACTATATGACAAATATTAAGCATAACAATTGATGGCCGATAGGCCCAATCACCTAAACAGGCCTACCAAAAGGCCCAAAACAATGGCCCACCATAAGGGCCCCATTAAAAAACTCAGTAATTACGAAAACCTGTGATATTCCCGAACTTAATAAAACTTATTACCCGGACAAGGCATGGGAGATTCCCGGATAACCACTTCCCGGACAACACAGGATACTTGTGTAAATAACGAAATATTGACTTATTACGATAATGCCCTTGACTTATTACAATAATACCACCATTAAAACCTACTATATAACAAACGTCGGCAAGATAAGTCAGCTCTCTTGCTTTCTTGATATAACTTCATTAACTAGAAAATCAGTGGACTCATCACCAAGGACCCCCCATTCCTCGAATCCCGAGAAACGCGTTACGTTCACGCGCCAATGGCATCAAGCAACGTCAACACTCGACGATTACGTAAACACGTGGCGGTGCCAGTCCAATCGGCGCCGCCATCAAATGGCGCCGTCTGTGGGAAACGTGGAGGTTCGAAAATACCGGTTCTTTCCGAAGGACCAACGGACCATTCACAGTCCCACCCATCGATACCGGAAGGAGGAGGCTCTACGGACGGCCGAACTGTTGATCACAGCTACCGGAGCTCTCCGGAAGAGTCGTCCTACGGAGCCACTTCCTTGCGACCAACTTCCAGTTTACGCCGGGACGACAGCCAGTTAGACCCGGACCTAGTCCAGACGATACGCGCAGTACTACGGGAAGAACGTAGCCAGAGGCAGAGATCTGGGAACTCCCGCAGAACTCGCGTGGGAGACCGGCAAGGCCGTCAGAGGTCCCGGTCTCCACAGAAAAGTCAAAGAGTGCGCTCCCGAGACTGAAAGACTCACAACCGGGATCCACGGGATGAGGTTATCCGGCAAATGCCGCACCGCCCGGAACAAGTAGAAAGAAGTGCTACTGTGCCCGACGCCAAGTACGAATTAGCAACGGATGACGGTCCATTCACAGCCCGAATCCGAGAAAGCCCGATGCCACGATCGTTTAACTTACCACATCCCTTGGAAATCTACAACGGTGTGGGAGACCCGGATGCCTTCATCCGAAAATACAAACGGGCAATGGAACTGAAGGGCGCCAACGGCAGCCCTGTGCAAATGCTTCGAGGTGGCCCTTGGAGGACCGGCGTCGGCGTGGTACAACTCCCTTCTCCCGGAGTGTGTAAACACTTTCGGAGATTTGGCTACCAAATTCTCCACTCACTTTATAGGATGCAAAAGGTCCACAAAGAGGGCCATCCAAATGTTCGACATCAAACAGAAGCAGAATGAAGGCATTCGGGAATTCGTCGAACGTTTCAATAGGGAGGCCGTACACGCTGCACTGACGGATAATATCCGGATCATGGCCTTCACAAAAGCCCTGATCCCGAATTCCAGGTTGGCTTACGAGCTATCCCGAAAGAACATCACAGACGTAGAGGAGATGTATGCGATAACTGAGGAGCATATGATCGCGCATGAAATGTTGTCCCAGAGAGAAGGAAAGCTTGATAACCGGGACAACCGGGAACCAAGAAGGGACAACCCCAAACCGACGCCTGTTAGGGAACAAGGAGGATGGGGAGGGCAGAAGAAACCCTTCGAGAGAAATCCGAATTTCACTCCCCTCTACTCCACTCGAACAAATATTCTTGCGGCCTTGCAAAGGCAAGGCACCGAACCATAAGTTGGCCAAGAGCCATGCCGGAAGAATCAAAATGCACACGCTGGCATCGCCAATTCCACCGGGACGTCGGACACGACACCGAACAATGCTACCAGCTGAAAAGGTACATTGAATCTCTCATCAAGAAAGGCTCCCTGAGAGAATACCTGAAGATGCCTCCAGAGGAAGGGCTCTCCCGGGGAAAAGCAAAGGTCCAGGAGGACACATCGGGACAGGAGAAGAACAAAGGGAGGAAATCTCCACCTCCGGCAACCGGGACCCTGCAAACCATAACCACAACCCTTGGGTCGAATGCCCGAAAGAGGAAGGCGAGGGAAATAGCCTCGCTAAGCTACGGGAACCCAACCTCCAAAATCAAACGAGCAGATGGAACAGAGGTACGTTTCCCGCACTATGACCCGCTCATCATCACCCTGAGAGTAGGTACTGTAGATGTGAGGAGAGTGCTTTGCGATGACGGCTCAAACGCCGATGTCCTGTTCGCTGAGGCATACCAAGGTCTGAAGCTGAAAGCAAGTAGGCTGATCCCGGTCAGAACCGCAACATATGGAGTCGGTCCGGACGAACTGCCGGTACTCGGCTGTATCGAGCTCCCGGCAATGTTCTTCGGAACTGGGCCCGAAGGACAGATCCGGTATACCACCATCATGATAAAATGGCTAGTGGTGGATGTTCCTTCGGCCTACAACGCCATCATCGGAAGAGAGACTCAGAGTGCGATCCACATGAGAGGCGACGTCAAGTACCTCACAATTATCTTCGAGACCGATGAAGGCGACGCCTCCATCTATATAAATCAGAAGGAAGCCAAGAGTGTTATGGCCTTGGCCCAGAAGGTCCCGGGACCGAAGCCCCCGACGGAAGAAGACGAAGAGACAATGGCGACTGAAGAAGTGGCCCTAGAGGGAGAACGAACCACGAGAATAGCAAGAGATATGCCTGAATGTAGTAAGGCAAAACTTGTAAATCTCCTTCAGTCAAATAAAGATCTTTTCGCCTACTCGCCAAGTGATATGCCCGGGATCGACCCAAAAGTAATTCAACATACCTTACAAGTCGATCCGAACGTCAGACCCGTAAGGCAAAAAAAGAGAAACAATGCACCGTTCAAGAGAACCTTCATCCGAGAGCAGATCTCAAAACTGCTCAACGCGGGAGTAATAAGAGAAGTATCTTATCCCGAATGGCTCAGTAATCCCGTAGTAGCTTCCCGAGAAGATAGTGACAAGTTGCGCATGTGCATTGACTTCACCAATGTAAACGATGCCTGTCCGAAGGATTCATATCCTACACCTCTGATCGACAGATTAGTGGATTCTATGGCAGGGCACGCCCGACTAAGTTTTCTTGATGCCTACAGTGGGTATCATCAGATCCGGATGAACCCAGCTGATGAGGAAAAAACTTCCTTCATAAGTGACTCCGACACACATTGCTACATCAGGATGCCTTTTGGCCTCAAAAACGCGGGAGCCACTTACCAGAGGCTAATGGACAAAATCTTCTCCGGCCAAATCGGCAGGATCCTCGAAGTATACGTCGATGACATCATCATAAAAAGTAAAGAGGAGGATGATCTTATTCGGGATATCAAAGAAGTCTTCGGTCAAATATGGAACTACGGGCTACGACTAAACCCGGACAAATGTGTGTTCGGGGTAACCGTGGGAAAATTTCTAGGGTTCATGGTGTCCGAACGTGGAATTGATGCAAATCCGGCCAAGATCAAAGCCTTGCTCAATTCTTGGACTCCCGCCTACCAAAGATGTGCAGAGGTTGCTCGGTAAAATCACATCCCTTAGCCGTTTCATATCTCGGTACGGGATAAGTGTCGCCTTTCTGCAAGCTTCTAATCAAAGAGGGTGCGGAACCCGGACGTATAGGAGCAAAGGGGGACAAGAAGTCAAAGGCAGAGAACGCGGCTGACCGAGCACGATTCGAGTGGAACCTCGATTGCCAGAAGGCATGGGAAGAGATTAAGTCCTATCTCTTGGAAATGCCAACTCTACGGCATCCAACCGAAGATAGGCCCCTGATCGTATATCTTGCAGTAGGAGAAAAGGCCGTTAGTTCGGTCCTCGTGCAGGAGGACGACCAGGGAAAACAGTGGCCCGTCTACTACGTCAGTAAATCCTTGCATGGAGCCGAACTCAATTACCCGGTGATCCAAAAGTTGGTCTACGCTTTGGTCCTCTCCGCTCGGAGATTAAAACCGTACTTCCTCGGTTTTTCTATCATAGTCCGGAGCAACGTCCCAGTCAAAGATATCTTAAAGAGGGTAGACCATTCGGGACGACTATCTAAATGGTGTATCGAACTCAGCGAATATGAGATTCGGTACGAACCGAGGAAGTCAATTAAAGCTCAGGCCCTGGCAGATTTTATTGCCGAATTACCCCAGGAGTCCGAAGACGACTTTACAGAGGTTGAGAGTAATCCCGTATGGACTCTGCACGTAGACGGAGCGCCGGGATCGGAAAAACAAGGGGCAGGATTGGTGCTCACAGCCCCGAAGGTATGAAAGCAACCCGGTCCATCAAGTTCACCTTCCCGAACGAATAATGCGGCAGAATACGAAGCTCTGATCGCCGGACTAGAACTAGCTCAGAAGGCCGGAATTAGGTCTCTCCGGGCATGCAGTGACTCGAACCTTCTTGTTCAACAAACAAATGGGGAATACGAGGTCAAGGAACCAAGCCTCAAAAAGTACGCTGATATTGTCAAAAATTTAGCAACACAGTTCGAGAAACTATCTATTGAAAAGGTTCCTCGGGCTCTTAATTCCGAAGCAGACTTGCTATCAAAATCATCATCTTACGACGAAGAAAGAGACAGTCCGAGCATCTGTTATCTCCGAATATTGAGCATCACTTCGGGATGGAGAGCGCCATATTGGAAGTTCATTTCCGAAGGAGTGCTCCCGGAGGATCTTGTCCTAGCAAGACAGGTGAAGAGAAAATCAGCCAAGTTCATCATAGTGGGAAGTCATCTTTACCGCAAAGGATTTTCTTCACCACTCCAGAAATGCATTGGCGAAGAAGAAACGGAGGAAGTCTTGCGGGAAGTTCATGAGGGAACCTGCGGGTCCCACATCAAATCGGACGCTCTCGCAGCAGTAGTACTCCGGCAAGGCTATTTCTGGCCGAACCTTAAAGAAGACGCGAAACAGTTGGTCAACAGGTGCAAAAAATGCCAGGAACACGCCCGGATACAAAGGGTTCCCTGAGTACGTGTCGCCTTCGGATTATCCAATTCCCTTTGCCATTTGGGGGGGTAGACATGATCGGCGCCTTACCAAAAGCCCCGGGAGGAGTAAAATACTGCATTGTTGCCGTAGATTATTTTACCAAGTGGATCAGAGCCGAACCACTGGCTTCAATCACGACAAAAAATATTCAGGAGTTCATCCGAAAAACATAATATGCAGTTCGGTGCCCAAGGTACTAGTCGAGACAACGGGACTCAATTTACGGACGGAGGTTTCCATGACTTCGCCAAGAGTTCGGCATCAAGCTCCATTTTGCTCCGCCGCACACCCCAAAGCAACGGACAGGTCGAAGTGTCAAATCGAACGATAAAAGACGGTCTGAAGAAACGACTTGGGAGTACTAAGGGTAAATGGCCCGTGGTACTCCCACACGTATTATGGAGTTACCGGACTACTCCCCGCAAATCAACAGGAGAAACCCCTTTTTCCTTGACTTACGGAACTGAAGCCCTTATCCCAATCGAAGTTACAAACCCTTCACTCCGGGCTACAGTTTTCGAAGAAAGTACCAACGAGGAAGGACTCCGGGTAAACTTAGATTTTCTCGAAGGTAAAAGAGAAGAAGCTGAAATCAGGAGGAAGGCCTTCCAGCAAAGGACCGCAACCACAGCTAATTCAAAAGTCAAGATCAAAGGTATCAAGATTGGAGACCTAGTTCTACGGCAAACGAAGCTGGGTTCTCGAAGACCACAAGGTGGTTCCTTCGCCCCGAATTGGGAAGGTCCCTTCCGGTAATCGCCGAAGAGAGGAAAGGAGTTTACAAGTTATCGATTCAAGGAAGAGAATTTTCTAACTCTTTTCATTCGGAAGCATTACGAAAATACTTTGTGTAAATTCTAAAGTTATATGCATGAAAAAGAAGCAGTTTGGTCAAAAAAGACGAACAAAACACTTGGCAGTTTCATTCACAAAAATATCTATGTACATTCCCCGGAGTAATTATCCTAAGGGACAACAAAAGAAAAACGAAAAGCTAAGGATAAGAAAACTGGTCCGGGTGGACAGGCTCCGGAGCTTTCAGAAATTCATCCCCGTACCAGGAAGGATCCTCCTCACGTTCTTCGGCACAATCCAACGCGGACAGATCAGCGTGAGGGTTCCGGTCCAGGACTTGTCTGCGGGCAAGGCAGAAGCCAAGTTTGTACTTGTCCCTGGCCATCTGGACTGCCTCCTGAACAGCGCTCTCCCAAGCTTCCTTCTCCTCCTGGGCATTAGCAGCCCTCTGCTCGGACGCCTGGAGCTTCTCCCGGAGGTCTCTGAGATCTTGTTCGGTGTGACTCTTAAAATTCTTGAAGTCAACAGCCAGATCACTTTCCCTCTTCCGGAGAGCCTCATTCTCCCTCCGAAGTTCTTCCTCTGAATCTCTCTGAGCAGCAACAGTGCTCAGGAAAGAGGCCTCAACTTCGGCAAGTTGGGATGCGGTGGAAGGATCAGGGAGATCACTCTGGATGACGTCCGGGAGAGCGAGGGCACTAGAGCTAGTGGTCCGGGACGCCCGCAGCAGCTGCTCGTAGTGGGAAACTCTTTGAATGAGCTTCGCCACAACAGAAACAGCCTTCGTTGCCCGCTGTTCAGCACTACTCCGGGCTTCGTCCATCTTCTGGACAACTTGAGAAGCCCAGCCAGTCAGGCAAGCAGTCTGTAAAAAATAAATATCAGTCTAAGGGTCACAATGACTTTTCAAAAATGAGCACAATCCAGAGGGTTACCTGAGTGGCCATAACGTGTGACCGGGCCAGGGTCACTGCGAGGTCCGGGAACTGATGTTCCAGACAGCCCATGGTCCGGGCAGTGGAGATGCCCTTCCAGATCTCCGGGGCCATTTCCTTGGCATCCTCTTCATCCATGAGGTTCTGGTCCTCATGGATGAGCCATTTGGGCTCCCGGGGGATCAGGTCAGCTCCATACCGAGCAAGCTCGGCATCTCTTTCTTGCCTTGCCTTCTCCTGAGCCTCCTTCCAGCCTGGACCTGTACAGCAGAAATGCGCCCGAGTAACTTCGTGAATTGGGTCATCTCCAAACATCCGGGAAAGATTCCCGAAGATATTCCAGAAACATTCGTTTTTTAAACTTAACCGCTGGTTACCTAAGTTGAAGTCCATAGGCAGTACTCCCGGAACCCTCTCCTCCGCAACCGGAGTGGCCTTGTATTTTCCCCGAAGACGCCTCTTCTTGTCTGGGGAAGGGCCAGCTCGGTCATACGCCTCAAACAGCTCCTCAAAAGTTGTCTCCGTGTCCTCCAGATGGACCGGAGAAGGAACTTCTGAGTGCTCAGGGATGGAGACTTCCGGGACTTTGGCGGAGTCCCTCTTTCTCTTCTTCGGCTCAGCAGCCGAAGGCTGCGAAGGACCCGCCTTGGAGGACTCCTTGGGTTTGGGCTTCAAACCGCTCTTGAATAGTGACTGAAGATCGATCTTCGGGGCCATTTCTGCAAAGGAAGAGAGTTAGCAATGAACAAATATGGGAAAGAAACACAAGGAAAAAGTATAAACCTTCTACAAAAACACTGTGCGGGATCTCGCCCCGAAGACGCCGGATCAGAGCCAAGTCTTGAGGGGAGGGGGAACTTTCCTGATCCCAAGTTCCTTGAGGTTACCCTGAACTATCCCCAATCGGGATAAAACCCCTTGGGTGATGAGAACCCAGTTGATCGGAACCGGGAATGGTTCGGGAACCTCACTCCCGAACCAATCCACTACACGCCCCAGTTTCTCACAAAAAGTCTCGTAATTCTCTCGAGCGCCCTCCAACTCCAACAAACGGGAGGGGTCCTTCACATCCACAATGTCCCCAACCTTCTGGACGGTCTGAAGGCCCCACGACGCTTCAGGAGTCAAAAAGAAAAACTCCCCGTGCCACCCTTTCGCTCAAGGCAACCCCAGATAAAATTGAACTTAACGTTCTTTGTAGGGTTCCGGGCCCGAAGTAGTAAAAGCAGTTCCTCGGGCTTGGGATGATTTTGTAAAACTGCAAAAAGGTGGACGTTTTGGGTTCTATCCCGAACACAGCACACAACACGAGAAACGCGTTTAGGTGGCAAAAGGTGTTCGGGCTTAACTGATTGACGGCCAAACCATGCGATTCGGCCAGCTCCTGAATAAAAGGGTGCGGGGGAAATCTGAGCCCGCACTCCAGTTGACACCTAAAAACGGCAAGACTGCCAACACCCGGTTCATAAACATGGCACTCCGGGGTTGGAACCCTAACAACTATATTTTTGGGGAGAAAGAAATGGCGTCGCCAGCGCTTTACTAACTCAGGAGTGGCTTTGCTACGAAAACGGTCAACATCGGCCCACCATCCTTCGGGAACAGGTTCACTAGTCTCTAAAAGACTCCCCGAAGGACGAATAGAAGGAAACGAAAAAGAAGAGGCCATTTATAAGTACCTCGAGAGACAGGACGAATAAAGGAGCGACGGTTTGATGACCCAAGTTCTACGGGAGAGACTCTCGCAGCTACGTCGACGACTGAACGATACCGGCGGTAGAACTTCTCAACGGCAGAAGCTCCTTCTAGGCTGCCTGACGCGACTGACTCTTGGTTGAGGAAAGGCGCTAGGTATTCCTCTGGGGCTACTTGTTCAACGCTCCTCCACCGTTGAAAGAAACTGATCGCCTCTTTGAGCGATGGGTTGTCCGTCGTGAAAAGAGAGAGAAGCTAGAGAGGGAAAGCAAGTAAGCTATTGAGAGCAAGAATGAGGTGTGGAGTACCACTCTAAAACAACTCCTTATGTAAGGTATTCGGGAAGGTGAACCGTCGACACGCTCCAATACAAACGACTGTTCAAAAAGTAACCGTTAAATCCTATTTCAAAAGAAATCTCGGACCTCAGTTGTCCGGGATATTTCAAAAGAGGATGCAAATCCTATTTCAGAAGGTCCGGGATATTTCAAAAGAGGATACAATTCCTATTTCAAAAGAAATCCCGGACCTCAGTTCTCCGGGATATTTCAAAAGAGGATGCAAATCCTATTTCAAAAGAAATCCCGGACCTCAGTTCTCCGGGATATTTCAAAAGAGGATGCAAATCCTATTTCAAAAGAAATCCCGGACCTCGCCTTGTCGGGATATTTCAAAAGAGGATGCAAATCTGTTTGAAGAAATCCTGACCTCGCTTGTCCGGGATATTTCAAAAGAGGATACAATTCCTATTTCAAAAGAAATCCCGGACCTCAGTTCTCCGGGATATTTCAAAAGAGGATGCAAATCCTATTTCAAAAGAAATCCCGGACCTCAGTTCTCCGGGATATTTCAAAAGAGGATGCAAATCCTATTTCAGAAGAAATCCCGGACCTCAGTTGTCCGGGATATTTCAAAAAGATACAATTCCCATTTCAGAAGAAATCCCGGACCTCAGTTCTCCGGGATATTTCAAAAGAGGATGCAAATCCTATTTCAGAAGAAATCCCGGACCTCAGTTGTCCGGGATATTTCAAAAGATGCAAATCCTATTTCAAAAGAAATTCCGGACCTCAGTTCTCCGGGATATTTCAAAAGAGGATGCAAATCCTATTTCAGAAGAAATCCCGGACCTCAGTTGTCCGGGATATTTCAAAAGATACAATTCCTATTTCAGAAGAAATCCCGGACCGCAGTTGTCCGGGATATTTCAAAAGAGGATACAAATCCCGGACCATGGTTGTTCGGGAAAACAGTCGGAATTCTTCCAGCACTACTCAGAAAGCAGCCGAAAGATATGCGGACTCCTTCCAATCGGCCGCATGACAAAGGGGGGACTTGATGGCCGATAGGCCCAATCACCTAAACAGGCCTACCAAAAGGCCCAAAACAATGGCCCACCATAAGGGCCCCATTAAAAAACTCAGTAATTACGAAAACCTGTGATATTCCCGAACTTAATAAAACTTATTACCCGGACAAGGCATGGGAGATTCCCGGATAACCACTTCCCGGACTACACAGGATACTTGTGTAAATAACGAAATATTGACTTATTACGATAATGCCCTTGACTTATTACAATAATACCACCATTAAAACCTACTATATAACAAACGTCGGCAAGATAAGTCAGCTCTCTTGCTTTCTTGATATAACTTCATTAACTAGAAAATCAGTGGACTCATCACCAAGGACCCCCCATTCCTCGAATCCCGAGAAACGCGTTACGTTCACGCGCCAATGGCATCAAGCAACGTCAACACTCGACGATTACGTAAACACGTGGCGGTGCCAGTCCAATCGGCGCCGCCATCAACAATTATATAATATATATTCAACACATAACTTAATTCCAAATTTTTCATTACCGTTTTTTCTCCTAATTCAAGGTTCATGGGTCCTATCCTATTCATAAAAGTACTATTAGTTAATCAAACTTTTATCTTGTGTAAGTAGAAACTGATATAATTACGTAAACTTCGGCAACATTTTGTCTAATTTCCCCGTTATACCATTTCTTTGGCGTAACGCCGAGAGCAGGTATAAAGAGGAACAAGACGAAATATTGCATCCGAAATTTACGTAATTCTCATCATTTCTCCATACACAATCATAAAAGATTAATTAACCGATACTATACTTTTACAAACTGTCCAATGGGACAATCCATGAAAACTTTGTAGAATATATAATTTTACACCGTTATTTCAATATTTTGAAATAAACTGTAAAATAATATATTACTACAATTTTTCATAGACAGGTACTATGGCTCATGAACTACTTTAGTTTAATTACATAAGTAAGCAACTGAAATACATATAAATAAAACAAATTTGAAGAACTCATAAAAATATATATAAATAAATCTAAAAAATAATATTTGTTACCTAAAAGAGACACAATAACTGTCGATGGTTGATCTTCAACTGAAATCACCGGATGATATATACTTTCTTCAATTAGTAAACAATTAAATGTTAAAAATTGAAAGGAGATGAAGGTAAATATTAAGTGTTTTGTGTGAAACCGGAGAGGAGGTGCTGCTTATATAGGGAACAATTACTGCAGCCCTCTCTGCAATAGACGGCCGCAGTAAGCGGGGCTCGTGGACCACGAGCCTTTACCGCGGCCTTACCGCGCCGTTGGCTGCGGTAAACGTGGCTCACTGCCACTTTACCGTGTCCAACGTTTTATAGCGGCCTTAGGCGCGGTAAAGGTCGCGGTTGTTGTGGACGCTATCTTAATCTCGGTCATTAGACCGTACAATCCTCTCATTTAATCTTAATGAGACATGTGCCATGATCGCTAGCTCAAAAATTGTATTCAAGCGTCGGTTGCAAGTGGGTACAATACTTGTAATGCATTAAAACATTCGTGCTCTGTAGTATTTAACTTAGCAATGCAATGTATGCATGGCATAAGGAAACTATTATGTTTTCTTCTTAAACATTTAAAACTTGGCATGCCATATAAATTTCTTAACATTTCCTTAGCCAAGAAAGCCAAATTTATTTATTTACCTCTAAGTACTGCCTATGTGCCCGACCTAGCTTTGGCACATCCAAAAGCAACCATAACTAGTCGACAATTCGCATAGCTTAGAATATTTACATATTCAACTGAAACTGTATCTGCTAGAGGCAACTAGACTATATACATAGGGCCATGTTCCAAAACTTCTCAAACAACCAACCTACAGATGGAGTTGAGATGATCCTAGTACCTCCGTGCCGACACTACCCGCTACCTTTAATCTCGAGAAGGTCCCTTACCCTTTATATCTCGCACAAAAAATAGACTAAAGGGGTGAGTATTCGAAAATAGTCAGTAAGAGGTTAAACCTGCAAAACGGATCTCACCACAATATATAGCAATAATATCAAGCATGAATATGATGAGAATGATAATGATGCAATTTCAAATGCATATGCAAAGTTACTATGCATGTAGGAGTTTTCTCAGCATTGATATTTTATCACATGCTGTCTCGTGTACTAAGCTTCTCATACACGTCGGCCCTTAATAGTGACCGCTAGCCTGGTAATTAATCATATACTAACTTGTGTACTGAGCTATTCATACACGTCGGCCCTTAATTGGGACCGTTATACCGGTATCATTCAATGATTGTCCTACTATCATCAAAGATTACTTTCCTTGTCTCAACAACCATTGGTCATTGCTCCTTGCTTTAGCAAGTCTTATCTCACCTTTTACTCTTAATTTTTTGTGCAGGAGTTGTTAAAGTACTTTGGTTGACCTCAATTGTCACAGCCACCCCGCCCGGTTGCGGAGGCGGGGCCGACCGCGACGTTCAGAACCGGAACCTACGGCGGATAGCGCGGTGGCGGAACATTTTACCCATTAAACAAAATAATCGATACTAACATGCAACCTACCAAAAATCCATACATGGCAAGCATACAAGTAGCTCAGCAATTACCAAACACGCAGTTCATGGAATATCGTTCATTTCACAGGACAAGCAGAACACAGAATCCCATTTCATAAACAAATCCAATATAGGCAAGTCGGGGCTCCGCCCTCGACTCAGAAGACAACAAGGTCAAATATACATATATACCAGAATTTCCATCATATACAATCTCATGATCCGATAAACATGCATGCAACTACAGCTACAGAGCCATCAAACTAAAACCTAGATATACCTATGTGCGGAAATGGAAACCTTCTCGCTCAGGAGATTTTCCGCACGTGGTACTGCTGCTGCTGCTGAAACCCAAGATAATGAAAGCACCGCGGATCTCTACTCCGCCAGCTTGCTGTCAGACGACTCCGAAAGGTGTAAACAAATAAGGGGTGAGTCCTCGGGGACCCAAGAAGGGCTGAGATAAGGTATAGCTTGCTTTGGAAGCAACGGCTGAACCTGCAAAACAGAACAGTACAAGCATATACATATATATATAAACATCAAACATAAAGTAAGCCGGAAATCCATCTCATGCGGTCCAACCGCCAGAATGACCCTTATAACAAATCACGTAACGCAGCCTCTCCAAGAGGTCGAATATACGTAAGCACGGTATCGGCTGGGGTCACGATCCCCAAACTGTCGTAGGGTCACAGAAGTATACCTGCACTCCCGGTGCGTGTATACACAGAGTGTCGGCACCCTCCAGTGCGAACACACAGAACAGAATATCAACACCCCAGGTGCGGATACTAACAAAACAGGATCATATAGTAACACATAAGCCAAATATCAGAACATACCAGAAAAGTAAAGAAGAGCATGAAACCCGTGGCCTCTAAGACCATCTCGGCCCTGAACAGAAAGCAACCGATTCCTTACCATGTGACAGGTCTCGGGATCACCGAACCACCGCCCTCACCCGGAACCCGCCCCAACTAAACCCGTTATACATGCAATTACTCCCAGAATGCATAGCGAGAGAAGTTGAGCCCTTACCTCAGATACACCGCCGCAAAGACAAAACCCGGGAAATCCCGGCTCCCGGCCCGAAAAGTTGCAACTTGTCTTTTACGGTCCCACACTACTCCACCCACGCAGAATCAAGCTGAACAACCATAATTAAGTCAGAACACATCCAAACAAACCCCGGAAACCAATTCCACACAATCCCGCACTTTCCCGCAAAAATCCACAGAAAGCTCGGTTTCACGAACCGAGCCAGAACATTGTTATTCACACACCCACAAACACATTCCAACCTTTAAACCCACATTCCAGACACTTTCACCCGCAATTAAGCATAAAGGTGAATTTTGCTACCAACGCCCGAAACCGACGTTTCAAACACCAATATAAACCTACTTCCATCTACAAAACCAAATTACCAACCAACACAACCAAAACACAACCCTTACATGGAAAAAGATTCATTCAAGGTTTCGGTTCTTCACCCATTTTCCACCAAGCTTCCAAACCAAACCATTCAAGGTTCCATTTGCACCCTTTAATCACCAATTACATAACTTAAGCAAGAAAGCTAACCAATTGCACCTAAATCAACCAAATTCAACCATGAACCCTAATCCACTATTCACTCAAATTGGGGCTTTCCTACTCAACCAATTTTCCACCAAATTGAAACCATAGAATGCCTTAGAATCATGCTAGGAACAACATACTAAGAGCATGATTCAAGAATACAAACATACACCATTTTTAGAATCAACCCTAATTTTCGCCAAAATATGTTTCTTCCTTCCATAATATTTTTCCAAAATCTAACCATAGATTCTTACTCCTCTCCCACCGAAGAACAACATACTAAAAGATGGGAGGGAGAAGATCAACCAATCTAATGGCAAGGAGTAAACCCTAGCTTGAAATTTCTTCTCTTTATCCACCCAAATCATTCTTTCAACATGGAAAGGAGATGAAAGGGAGAAGCTTACCAATTTTGGAGCTTAAATCCTTGTAGTTTCCAGCCAAGAAAATGAAGAACAAAGAGCTTGAGAGAGGATGACAATGGCGGCAAAGGGAGGAGATGAAGAAGAAGAAGAAGAAGAAGAGAAGTGATAAAAATGACTTATCTTTCCTTTATATATTTTCCATCATTTCTTTTCTTTTTCCCATCTCTCACCACCACTTGACAAGTGTCCTCCCTTATCCCTTGCAGCCGACCTTCTCCCAATTCTGACAAAAAAATGTTATTGACTTTAGGGTTAATAACAACTTAGCCCCCCAACTCTCCAAATCTTTGCAATTTAACCCCAAACGCAAGTAGCGAACCCCAAATGAAACCAAAACTGACCACAACCCTCAGAATATCATAAAATACCCAAATCCTGTTTCCAGAGTCCATTTGGAAAATCAGAGTGTCCCACCGGGCCCGCTGAACCCGAGTAAATCCCGACGTGCGCGTG
This sequence comes from Stellera chamaejasme, assembly GCA_024586325.1. NCBI lineage: Eukaryota > Viridiplantae > Streptophyta > Magnoliopsida > Malvales > Thymelaeaceae > Stellera > Stellera chamaejasme. The sequence goes on along the minus strand of CM044984.1, from coordinate 21,570,652 downwards.
TGTCGACACTGAACCAAAATCCCGTCATGCCAAAATTCCACAAATATTACCATAAAATCCGTCTTAAAATATAACATACTTTACACCAAAGCCGTCGGAGAATTTCCATCCCGAGCCCCGGGATTCCCGTCTAGAGCCCCAGAAGTCGCCCGGGACCGCACGTCCCGCTCTAGAAAATATGCTCCGTACAAAGATGCAGGACGTTCTCACGATCCCAAATATGCCAACGGTTCCCCATTCTGAGGTCCCGGGAGCGTTACCGAGCCCGCTGTACGTCCCGAGACAACCCCCCGGCCTCGAAAAATATTTTCGGCGAAAATGTCCGGGGAATCCACATGACCTCAAATCCCGAAGGATTACCAGAAATAAAGCCCAGATAAGTCTCGGGAGCCATTTAACCACCCAAAAACGTGACCCGCAGGTCAAAACCGGAGCCCCGGGTCACCCGGGTCACAACCCGTTCAGGGTAACTGTAACATCAACTCATTAGGGCTGCCATGGTTATATAAACATTCTCAAGTAAGTTATCTAATTAAAGGCCTGATTTGGTTCCACTCGAGTTTAAGTTTACTTCTAATTACATCTTCTTTCCTAGCTTCCCAGCAATCGCTGGAGATCACTAGAGATCGCTAGTGATCGCTGGAGATCGCCTGGACCCAAAAAGGGGCATCAGCTCCTTCCCAGCGATCGCTGGAGATCTCTAGCGGTCGCTGGAATACACTGGCACCAAGATTATCCCCCTCACAGCTTCGGCCTGTTTTGGAGTTCCAACTTTGAGTAACCATAACTCACTCAATACAACTCCAAATCATGAACCGGTTCCATTTGTTCCTCATCTTCTCTAGAACATCTCAGACCGAACCTTAGGATTTTTAAGCAAGCCAAATGACCCAGATCACCCCTACAACCTGACATACACAGATTGTGTTCATTTGGTGCATACCTCCACCAAACTTTCATTTTTCTCAACCAAAGCTTAACAACTCATTCATATCTCATCCTCAACATCTCAATACACACATAAGGCATAGAGAAATTGAGTACATCAAGTTAGAAACCCCTTACCTTGGAGCAAAACCTTGCAAAAGCACAATTATAGCTCAACACTCCTAGCTTGTGTGCAACCTTACTTCCTTGTGCCTAAATGATCATCAAGGCACATAATTAAGCAATCTAGCATCAAGATTAAACAATTGTTTAACCTTGGGAAACTTACAAATTCGGATTTACACCCTAGGAAAAACCTAAAAGTTCAAATAAGCTAACCCATACTCTCTTATGTCCCTATGATGTTCCATAACATCATTAAGCACCAAAAATACACTCAAAAAGCCATAAATTCGAAGAAACTCGGTTAGGGCAGTAGGTTCATCCTCTCTAAACGCAATCACAAAAAGAACTAATTACCTCAATCAAAGGTGAGATTAAGCTTCACCATAGTTGATTGCTCATAAACCACCATTTTCCTTGAAGAAATTGGTGAGATTTGGCTTGAGAAGGGTTAAGCTTTGAGTTTTTTTTGAAGAAGAAGCTGCTGGAAATGGCTGATACGTATGGAATGAGGAAGAAGAGAGGATGATGAGGTATAAAAACTTGTGTGGGTCCCACAAGCAAATTTGGGCTACTTAGCCCAAACACTCTTTTATGCTATAAACTCACCCTCTTCACCTCTTAAGCCCAACAACATCCTCCAGCAATAATGAGGCCCACATCTATCCTTTAATGGTCAACTTTGACCATTAATGTTAGGCCAATAAGGTGCTTAAACTTTTCAAAGTTACAACTAAGCCACTAAACACTAAAATAACCCTTTCTCTCAAACGGTACATAGTTTGGTTCCAAAACTTGTCATGTTATTTTATAACATGATTGAGACTTCTCAAATTGAAATTTGGTACTTCCTAATTGTATTTTGTTCAATGACCAAAAATCCCTTGATGTCATTCTTAAACCGATTTTGTCCAAAATAACCTCTATTTGCACACAAGTCTAGTTTACTTTCAAATGACATACAATATGCATTTAAAACATAATAATTAAATTATGAATACTAACCTCAACCATTACCCTTAACTTTTTGAGGGTCCTTACATTCTCCCCTCCTTAAGAAATTTGGTCCTCCAAATTCCTTCGCAGCTCTTCAAATTCTCTAGGGTATTGGCTGATCATATCTTGTTTTGTCTCCCAAGTGGCCTCATCTTCACTATGGTTAGACCATAGAATCTTTACCATAGGAATCCACTTGGTCCTTAGCTTCCTTACCTACCGGTCCAGTATTTTATTAGGTACTTCCTCATAAGAGAGATCCTCTCTTATGGTCACTGATTCAGGATTTATTACCTGTCTTGGATACATGAGACACTTTCTCAACAAGCTCACATGGAAAACATCATGTACTTGTGATAAACTCAGTGGTAATGCTAGCCGATAGGCCACTCTTCCTATTTTCTCCAAGATTTCAAAACGGCCTATGTACCTCGGAGCTAACTTACCCCGTTGACCAAATCTGGTCACTCCCTTCATAGGTGAAATCTTTAACAGCACTTTATCCCCTACTTCAAAATTCAAATCTCGTCTCCGCCGATTGGCGTATTGCTCTTGCCGATCATTGGAAATCTTGATTCTCTTTTGAATCAATTTAATCTTGGCCATGGTATCCATTATAACATCAGGTCCAATATGAATCCGGTCCTCTGAATCCGCCCAACAGTGAGGAGTCATACATCTCCTTCCATACAATGCTTCATATGGAGCCATCTGAATCACCGCTTGAAAACTATTATTATAAGCGAATTCAACCAAAGGTAAATGTTCATCCCAATTACCTTTGAAATCCACAGCACACATCCTGAGCATATCCTCCAAGGTCTGAATTACTCTCTCAGACTGACCATCTGTCTGAGGATGGTACGTTGTACTCAAGCTTACATTGCTACCCATAGCTTTCTGGAAGGCTGTCCAGAATCTTGATACAAACCTTGGATCTCGATCAGAAATAATCTGATCAGGTATGCCATGCAACCTTACCACCTCCCTGATATACAGGTTTGCCAATCTCTCAAGTGTATCGGTGATCTTGATAGGGATGAAATGTGCAGATTTAGTCAACCTATCAACAACCACCCATACTGCATCATGTTGACTACGGGTTTTCGGTAGTCCTACCAAGAAATCCATTGTAATAGAACCCCATTTCCTCTCTGGAATGGGTAAGCTCTGCAATGTCCCTGCCGGTTTCTGATGCTCTGCTTTCACCACCTGACATGTAAGACACTTGCTAACATGTTCAGCGATATTCTTCTTAAATCCCGGTCACCAGAAATGGGTCCGTAAATCATGATACATCTTATTCACTCCAGGGTGAATATTCAACCTGCTACTATGTGCCTCCTCTAGAATTTGTCTCCTGAGATTATCAACATCAGGTACATAAAGCCTTCCTTGGTAATACAACATTCCTTCTCTATACTGGAACTCGTTCAGTATAGTACCATGTTTCTCCTCCCCTGAAACCTTTTTCAGATCAGGGTCTCTATCTTGCGCCTCCCTCACTTTATTCAACCAAAGTGAGTAAATCTCCAATGTATATATTTGCTCTCTTTCCCAAATTTTCCAATACTCATGCAATGCTAAGAAAGTCTCATGATCATTACCTTGTGAGGTACTACTCACCTGATCCTTGGAAAGGATCACACCGGTATATTTTCGACTGAATGCATCAGCCACTACATTACCTTTCCCTGCAGAATACTCGATCACACAATCATAATCCTTGATGTACTCTATCCACCTCCTTTGCCTCATGTTCAACTCTTTTTGTGTAAACAAGTACTTTAAACTCTTGTGATCTGTGAAGATTTTGAATGATCTTCCCAAGAGATAATGTCTCCACAATTTTAATGCGAAGACTACTGCAACCAATTCTAAGTCATGTACTGGATAATTCAACTCATTAGGTCGTAATTGTCTCGACCCATATGCAATCACCTGTTTTTCTTGCATCAGTACACAACCAAGTCCTGTTCCAGAAGCATCCGTATAAATTTCAAATGTCCTATTCGGCTCCGGTAAAACTAGAACAGGTGCTGATGTAAGTCTCTTCTTCAGTTCTTGAAAACTGGTTTCACACTTAGCGGACCATTCAAACTTCTGAGCTTTCCTCGTTAGAGTTGTCAGTGGCAAGGCTATTAGTGAGAATTTTTCAATGAACCTTCTATAATAGCCTGCTAATCCAAGAAAACTCCTGACTTCTCTAACAGTAGTCGGCCTCTTCCAATCAAGTACCGCTTTTACCTTTTCTGGGTCAACTGCTAACCCACGAGCATTAATGATATGCCCTAGGAAAGGTATCTCATCTGCCCAAAATTGGCACTTGGAAAGCTTAGCGTAAAATTGATGATTCTTCAACACTTGAAGTACCGTTTCCAAGTGTGTTGCATGCTCAACAGTATTCGAAGAGTATATCAAAATGTCATCAATAAATACTTCAACAAACTGATCGAGATATGGCTTGAAGATTCTGTTCATGGTGTCCATGAATACTACCGGCGCATTAGTCACACCAAATGGCATGACTTTATATTCATAATGCCCATATATCGTCCTGAAGGCTGTTTTAGGTATATCTTCCTCCTTCACTCTAATATGGAAATAACCAGATCGTAGATCTATCTTGGAAAAGACTTTAGCTCCTCTCAACCTATATTGGAACACTATCGAGAATTTTCAATTGCATACTCCTGGCACTACCTGCCAGTCCTCCTGTACATACAACTTTCTCCCCTGTAGGACTAACCAGGGTAACTTTACGATCCATATAGTCAATATTAGCCCTGTTTTGACAAGGAAGAAAGAGGAGAAGGAGGAGGAAGGAGTATAGATAGGAAACATACCTTGCACCCTTGAGATAACAGCGTAAGGATCTTTGTCCTTGCTACAAACGTTTGCTCCAACTCTTCCGGTTGAATCTTCAAGCCTTCGAATTCCTTGATGAGGGCAGATTGCATGTGATGCAATGAGGTTGTTTTGTGTTAGAGAGACACAAGAAACGTTCCACCCGAAATGCTCTAGGAAGCCTTGATATTTCGGCCAAGAACAAAGAGAAGAGAGAAGTTTCAGATTCTTAAGTGTTATCTTGTGTTGTGGCCAAATCATCTATTTATAGATGATGTAGGGAGTTACTAGGAAGAGTCACAACTCCTTATGTCCGAAAGTACACATACTTTCGGCCTAAGGAGTGGTTACTCCCCCCTTGTACACTCCCTTGTCCAAATGTTAAGTAACTCTTCATTTAGGCAAAGGGGTGCCTCCCTTGAGGTGCCTCTTCGCCAATTTAGGCTCTCATGGCCGAAATCTCTTGGTAGCTTCCAAGAGATGTGTACACATGCACTAGGGTGCATACACCATGCACCTCGATTACCAAAGATATGTCCTTTTACCAAAATATCTTTATTTTGTATAAAAGGATGCTAGTAAGTAGTTACTACTCATGAAACATCACAAATGTTCCATATAGCCACAATTCACATAGTTGAATTCCATAGAACTCATTTCAGCTTACTTTGAGCTGAAACTCACTTCTCCATTTGAGATGAGCTCAAACATCACCTCAAAAGTACTTGGTGCACTAAAAATTCCAAAAAACTCCCACTCGCACTAAGTTATCTTTTGATTGTGAACTCCCACTCAAATAAAATCTCTTTAACACATATGTAGGCCAAAATAAACAAGTACATTCACACAAGTAGAGTTAAGGGTGCGACCCCAAGGCATACACATAAAATCACTTTCATTGTGGTTGTTAGACTCACAATAAAAGCTTGTCCTCTTCAAAATAACATGCTTAAACCTAGGGATGTAAAAAAATGACCCGACCCGAGGAACCCGCCCGAGCCCGACCCGTCCGAACCCGAATTGACCTAAAAAGTCAATGGCCCGAACCCGACCTGGCCCGATCCCGAACCCGACCTGACCCGAAATAAGCTCAACCCGATGGCAACCCGTACCCGAAATGGCCCGAACCCGAGCAACCCGAACCTGAAGAGACCCGAACCCGATATGACCCGGTACCCGAAATGACCCGAACCCGAGACCCGAACCCGAAGAACCCGAACTTGAACCCGATTAACCCGAATTCAAACCCGAAAAAATCCGACATACCCGTAATGACCCGAATATAAAAATAATCAGAACGATTGTCTAAACTCTAAAACAAGAAAATAGTAGTACATAAAGTCAATTGTGCACAAGTGATCACGACCAATTGTAACTTCCAAAATATAATAATCTATGCATCAAATACACAATTCCAAGAACTGCAAGAGGTCCTTCTAAAACAAACTTTAAGACTTCATAATCATAAACAACCGAAATAATGATAATGCAATTCTACTGGAGCAATGTTTAATTTCAAAAATTGTTTTGACAAATTGAAAATATTGTGAGATCAATGTCTTATGTTAATTTTGTTAAGAGTAATGTATAAATATCTGGTATCTACAACTACAATTTTGTTGGAGCAATGTCCAATTTCTAATTTTGTTAAAGAAATGTCTAATCTCAAATTTTATTGAAGGAATGTCCAATTTCCAATTTCTTTGAACAAATTTCAATTTCCCATTTTGTTGGAGCAATGTCAAATTTTCAATTTTGTTAGAGGAATGTCTATGTCTAATCTTCAATTTTATTGATCAAATGTCCAATTTTCAGAATTGTTGGAACAATGTTCAATTTTCAATTTTATTGAAATAATGGCTAAATTATCTTTAATTTTTGTTAGAATAACTCTCAAAATAGATTTACTTTGAATTTTAATGGAAATGGGACATGAACTTGGATCCGAAGAAACCCGAACTTGGCGCTAAAGAAACCCGATCCTAGACCCGAAGAAAACCGACCTGGACCCGGCCTGAACCCAAAACCGGAACAACCCGAACCCCGAGTGACCTGAACCCGAACCCGACCTGACCCAAAATAAGCTCGGTCCGAAGCAACCCGAAACCCGAATAGCCCGAACCCGACCTGACCCGAAATCAGCTCAACCCGAAGGCACCCGAAACCCGAATGACCCGAACCCGACCCGAAAGCACCTCAACCCGAAACAACCCGTAACCCGAATGACCCGGCCCGAACCCGACCTGACCCGCCCGATTGACATCCCTACTTAAACCAATCAAGCAACGGTGTATTGTTTGAACTTATCAAACATGCTTGAACTTCTTCAAGCTCACTTGAACTCATCAAGTGGTGCCTTTACAAACCCCAGACACAATGATACACTTCACTTAATCACAATCAGTCCTTTTCTTGAATTTCAACCATTTGAAATCCATGATTGTATTAAGAAGCTGAGATCTCATTCACAAGTGCTCACAATTCAATCTAAATCATACTACACATAGTATGTGGGCCCAAGATTAAATTTAGAGCATGTGTATCATCATAAAACGGTGTCTTTCATATCAACTTAAACTACTTAGGTCATTGTACCAACTCAACTATCCAAATGGAGGATATTCCAGTCTTTTCTTCTAAGACCTTCAACAACCAATCAAAGTAGTTTTATTGATACAATTTCCTAATAGCAAGTCAAAGTCACTAAGAGTCTGAATCGAAGAACCTCGCACTATGTAAGAGCAAAGACAACTTACTTAAATTCTTCTTTGGTCGCATTTCATGGTTATAGAACACTGAAGTTCTAAATGATCACTATTTGATGTTTTACTTACACCACTTCCACTCGGAATGATGTCCACACAAATTGGGAGATGTGTGATTTTTTCTCCCTCTTAAAACACCAAAAGTGTACTCCCCTTATCAAATAAAAGGAGGACATGTCACAATCCATGAAATGTTATCAAGTAAGCCACTGCTTACACCAATCATAGACTAGGATGTATGGTGGTCATACATGTCACCGCACGCCGCCCGAGCCCGGTTGCGGAGGCGGGGGCGCCGGGACGCCGGAAGCGGAAGCCGGAAAACAAGAGATGGCAGGTCCATCGAGACCCGCCGCGCGTAGCGGACCCGAAAACGGAAGGATTGTGGAAGCAAACGAACGGAAATTTCACGCGTATAACCAAAACAAAATGCAACCATACAATTCATGCATTAGCAACAGAGTAAGCCCCTCCCTCCGTGGACGAGTGCTTACGCACCAAAACATAAACGCATACAGAGTTCACAGAACCTAAAGTATCTAGCAAGCGCCAAGCGCTGAGAACAGTCTGAGCGAATATATGAATATATACGAAATACAATCATCACAAGAAACCGAAAATATGCACATGCGGCTACGAGCCAAGCCTAGGACTAAGCATCAAATACCTCGCGGGATTCAGATCCAAAAGACAATCCCGGCCCACAAGGTACTGCTGCTGCTCAACACAACCAAGGCGAAGCCTCGCGAAACCTACCCCGGCTGCTTACTGGACCTACGAAATCCAAAAGCAACCCAAAAAGGGTGAGTCCTAAAAGGACCCGTAAGGGATTTGGGGTAAGATAAGTATATGCAACCCGCAAAGCAGAAAGATAGCAATATACGCAATGAATACGAATAACATACATGTACCGAAACAAATCGGAATCCCGAAGGATGTGCGACTCCACACCGCCATAAACCTTATAACAGATCGGAGCGAGCCTCCCACTAAGGGGAGTCGAAGTCAAGCTATTACGAAGCATGGTGCACCAGGGGGTAGCGAACCCACAAGCTGTCGTAGTGTTAGCAGACAGTATACCATAAGGCATACTCCTACAAACGTAGGATTAGCATGCAGTATGCTACAAGGCATACACCTACGAGATCACAGAACTTACCTTAAAGCGAAATTTCAAATACCTGCAAAAGCGAAGTGCTACAATACATACACCTACGGACTACGAATATGCTCTAGGCATATAATACTGAAATACCTGCAGAACAGAAAATGAAACTAAACATACACCTATCTTACCAAAAATAGCAGAACCAAACCCTTACCTCAAAATCCAGAGTATTGGACCGATTCTGGATAACACCTACTCCGTGCCCCGAAACTTAGAACTCCTCTTTTCCTAACCACCGAAACTCGAATCCGCAAACCAAGTTGAATTAGCATCCTCATCAACCACACTACCAAACTACAACCCCGACCCCAAAACCGAAAATCCGGCTGAATTTCCGTAAAATTCCGATTTTCACGTAAACGTCGAATCGAACCAACCTAGACAATGCGAGATTATACATTGACAAACATCATACAATAAGCAGAACTGATCAAATCCAACCTTAAACCCTTCATTACCCGCCATTTTCCGACAATCCCGATTAATTGTAACTTTTTCATTCCTTAACCGAATTCAACATTTCAAACTTCCATCCACTCCTAAATTCAAGCCCAACACCATATTAACCTCCAATTTAACCAAAACGAACCTCCAACATTGAAAAAGAATCATTCCAAGATTTCGGTTCTTAATCAACTTTTCATCCAACTTTCAATTCAATCCATTCAAGCTTCCAAATAATCATATTAATCACCAATTCCACTTCCTAAGCATGCTTACTAACCAATTACACCAAAATCAATAAAACCCCTACACTTATCAATTCGGCCAAAGAGGGGTTTTCTCACCCAACCTCCATTTCAATCCAAACAAAGTTCCATTTGCACTCTTTAATCACCAATTACATTTCTAAACCATGAATGCTATCCAATTGCACCCAAACAACAAAATCCAACATTGAACCACAACTCATAATTTCGCCAAAAGGGGTTTTTACCTCAACTTGTTTTCCATCAAATTGAATCCATACATAAGCTTAGAATCATGCTAGAACTAACATACTTGAAGCATGAAACAAGATAACAACCACACACAATTTTGGAATTTCTTCCATAATTTCGCCAAACCTTAGTTTCCACCCAAGTTGTGTTTTCCAAAATCCAACACTTGATTAACACTCTCCTACCACCCAAGAACAACATACTAAAACATGGGAGGAAGAGAATCATCCTAGCTTATAGCTAAGAACAAACCCATCAAATGCAAAAACTCCTCTTTTCACCACTAATCTTCCAAATTAATGAGAAAAGAGGAGTTAGGGAGGTACTTACCACATGGAGAACCCAATTCCTCTTTGATTTGAGCCAAGATGAAGAACCTCAAGCTTGGAGGAGGAGCTCATCAATGGCGGCAGCAGACTCCAAGGAAGAAGAAGAAGAAATGAAATCTATTTTCATTTATGCAATACTAGCCTAAATATATATATATATATATATATATATATATATATATATATATATTTATATCTCTTCCACTTTAAACCCATACTTCTCATCTCAAACATAAAGAGGCCATGTGTCCCTCATCACACACACACCCACATGCTGCCGAAAATAGGCTGCTGCTGCCCATGCTGATTTCTTTTAAATTTGCACCCCATTGCAAATTAACTCCCAATTTTTCCGAAAGTTCCAATACTTTTTGCCCAAAAATAATTATCGGATTCCAAAATTAACGAAACTCGGACACAATCTTCAGAATATTATAACATTCACAGAACATTTTTCAGAAATTCATTTACAATTCCAGAGTGTCCTACCGAGCTCATTTGAACCCGAACCAAATCCCGACTTGCAGCGTGACAACCCGAACCAAATTCCGTCACTCCAAAATTCTATAAAAATACCCATAAATTCCATCTTAAATTAAAACACAACTCACCCCAAAGCCGTCAGAAGATTTCCAGCGCTACCGAGCCCGCTGTGACGTCTCGATGAAACTTAGTCATCTCATCTTGATTTACATAATAAAAGACGACAAGAGGCTACGGTGTCATGTGTTGGTTCATGACTCCCACTCAAGTATTACTTTACCAAGTAACATGCTTCATTTAAGAAACAACATACATTGAGTCCGTAGCTAGTCGAATCCTTAAGTCTACACAAGATTAAGGGCGAAAGATTCGTGTGAGAAAACCCTTTCTAATGTCTATGTTTGACATGTTCTAATTTTCGTTGTGAAAACATAAAGATTGAACAAATTAGATGATGACAAACAAACAACTTTATTGATCATTCATCATAAAATACATGTGTGACACCAAAGTGGTGAAGTACATCCAACTTAATTACAATCTACGAAGACCCATTGCTTTGACATGTCTAGCAAATACAATTGGTGGGTGTAAGCCATGGCCGCCATACTATCACTGTAAATAGTAATAGGCCTTTCCACCATTATCCGAGATTCCAAGTTCTTAAGAAAGAATCCAAGCCAAAGGGCTTCTTGTACAGCCGAGGCACATGAGATAAACTCAGCCTCCATGGTTGACAATGTTGTACAAGTTTGTTTCTTACTACACCATGTAGTAGCCCCACCATTAAACAGAAATACATAACCAGATGTAGATTTACTGGAGTCACGATCTCCACCCCAATCAGCATCAGAGTAACCATGCAAATCAAGCTTCTTGCCTTGATAGCATAGCCAATAATCTTTAGTACCTTTAAGGTACCGTAGAACCCTCTTGACACTCTTCCAATGCTGCATTCCAGGGTTTGAAGAATATCGAGCCAATAAGCCAACCGCTTGGTTAATGTCAGGCCTTGTACACAACATGGCATACATTAAGGAACCTATAGCACTCAAGTATGGTATGTTTGTCATCTCTTCCTTTTCTGCTGGAGTCGTGGGACACATGTCCCCTCCAATCTTGCATCCATATGCAAGTGGGGTATTCATGGGTTTGGAGTTGGTTAAATTAAACCTTTCAAGGATCTTATCAATATAAGGTTCCTGTGAGAGGCCTAACAAGCGTTCCTTTCTATTCCGGTGTATCTTGACACCTAAAATAAAGGAAGCTTCTCCCATGTCTTTCATGTCGAAAGTGGAAGATAACCATCCTTTGATGGTTGTCATTAACTCAACTCCACTACTTGCAATTAGTATGTCATCTACATACAAAGTCATTATAGCATAATCGGATCCGGACGAGTACAAGTATACACAATGATCTTCATGCATCATTACAAAGCCATAACTTGTAATTGCATGATGGAACTTCAAGTACCATTGTCTTGAAGCTTGCTTAAGACCATAAATAGACTTTTTAAGTCTACATACCTTGTCCTCAAGACCTTCTTGGACAAACCCTTCTGGTTGTCTCATATAGATCTCTTCACTCAAATCACCATTGAGGAAGGCTGTTTTAACATCCATTTGATGTAATTCCAGATCCAAGTATGCCACAATGGCAAGTAGTAATCTGATGGAATTGAATTTCACTACAGGTGAGAAGGTATCTTTGAAATCAATACCTTCCTTTTGTGTGAAACCCTTAGCCACCAATCGGGCTTTGTATCTTTCGATACTTCCATCAAAATTCTTCTTTATCTTTAATACCCACTTATTACCAATGACCTTCATGACACCAAATAAGTCTCACCCTCCGAGAGACCCCACCTTTTGGGTTGTCTCGATTCCCTAGTTGATCTTCTCAACATGGGCGGAGGTGATTCTAGCTCTTTTTTATCCTCAACTCCCTCTTGAACAAGTGTATCCTCTACAGGATCTTGTTCCATGCGATCCAACACATTGGATTCATCATTAGGAGTCACAACTCCCTCTTGTTGAGGTACTCCTTGTGGAGTAGGTGCACCTTGTGCAACTGGTACTTCTGAAGTACTAGGTTGATCCTCTTCAAGGATTGGACCGAAAGAATTAAGATCATTACATTCACCAACTTTAGGAAACTCACTTTCCATGAAGTTGGCGTTTCTGCCATCAAATACCAATCCTTCTTTGTGACTGATATCTAAGAACACATAACCTTTCGAATCAATGCAATATCCAAGGAAAGCACATTTCTTTCCCCGAGGACCCATCTTTCCCAAAGGATGGTCCGGGACATGCACATAAGCAAGGCAACCCCAAGGGTGCATGTAGCTTAGGTTAGGCGACCTCTTCTTCCACAACTCATATGGAGAAGTGTCGATGTTCTTAGTTAGTACTCTATTGAGGATGTGAACCGCACAAAGCAATGCATCACTCCAATAGATGATGTCCAAGTTAGCCTTAGCCATCATGGACCTTACCATATACATTAGAGTTCTGTTCTTCCTTTCAGACACTCCATTTTGTTGGGGTGTCCAAGAAAGAGTGAACTCCCTCTGGATTCCTTTCATGTCACAAAAGGCTTTAAAGGCATTTGAATTATACTCTCCACCTCTATCCGTTCTCAAGGATTTTATTTTCTTACCCAATTGGTTCTCAACCAAATGTACATACTTCTCAAAGTATGATAAAGCCTCAGCTTTGTACTTGAGTAAGAAAACATGTGTGAATCGAGTATAATCATCAGTAAATGTAATGAAATATCTATAACCATTTCAAGATGTCACTCTCATAGGTCCAAACAAGTCAGAATGAACTAAATCTAATGCTTATTCTCTTCTAGTTCCGTGCCCAAAAGGCTTTTTCGTTGCCTTTCCTTCAAGGTATGCTTGGCAACTTGGCAATACAACTTTAGTCAAGGATCCAAGCAAGCCATTTTTGGCTAACTTATTCATCCTATCTTGACCCACATGTCCAAGCCTTTCATGCCAAGTCATTTCATTTGTGACCTCGGTCACATGGCAACTAGATGAAACATTAGTGTGGCTACTCGGTCTAAGTTCATACAAGCCATTATTTACTAAACATTCACACACAACTTGATTATCTTTGAAGATAGTAACACTATCATTCGAAAAAGACAAGCTATATTTGTACTTCAACAAACTACTTATAGAAATCAAATTTCTACAAATATCTGGTACATATTATGTATCAATTAAATATAATGATTCATTACAAGTGGGGACTTTACATGTCCCAATTCCTACTACTTCTATTACAGCGTTGTTTCCCACCAAGACACACTTTGCACCTCTTGCAAGCTTTCTGTAAGCCACGAACCAAGACTTGTCTCGGACTATGTGGTCCGTTGCTCCTGAGTCTACAATCCACAAAGAATTGCTTTCAGTTAGCAAAGAACAATATGCAACATATACATCAGAAGAAGTAGTAGGTATATGTACCTTGGAAGGATTTTTGCAATCTTTTGCAAAGTGCCCCTTCTTTCCACAGTTGAAGCATTTGAGCTTAGAAACGTCCCTTTTCTTTTTGAACTTATTCAAATTGGAACCGTTTCCACCTCCTTTACCTTTGCCATTGCCGCCCTTGTTCTTTCCACCTTTACTAAACCATTTCCCTTTTCCTTTATTTCCTCCCTTTTTGTTGGAGGAGGTAGAAGCAACATATGCTTTGGAATGGTTTTTGAGGGCCATTACTTCGGACTAAAGTAAAAGATGGCGGGCTATGTCATCAAACGTTTTGATCTGAGGATTGTGGCGCAAGTTGACCTTCATCAACTGCCAATCCTTATATGGCAAAGATCAGATTATAGCTTGGACCTGTTGTTCATCTGTGAGGTCGTGCCCGGCTTGCTTCAACTGGTGGATCACCCAAGACATCTCTCGAAGGTGAGAACTCATGGTGTTATCAGCTCGTTTCTGATAGTTCTCAAACCTCAGAATCATTGATCTTTGTTTCTCGACAGAAACATCACCATATTTGGTCTTGACAATGTCCAAAATTTCTTTGGCACTGTCAAGGGTTGAGAACTCAACCATTATCTCATCCACCATTGTCGAAAGAAGGGTCACTCGGCAAAGACGATTCTTTTTCAGATAAGTCACATAGGCTGTCTGGTCTTGCCCTTCTTCCGGTTGGGCAACCTGAACTCCATCAGATAAAACCTCAAGTGTGTCCTGCTCAGTAAGAATGAACTTGACCTTTTGCTGCCAAATCGGATAGTTGTCACCATCCAATTTGAGGTCCTTGTTCAGTTCAGCAACAATATTCTTAAATGCCATCTACATGATACAAATCACATGTATCAAAGTTCAATCAATCACAACAAGACTCAAACAAGCAACAAATACATGCAACTACTTCAAACATGTTCATATATGGCAAAAGGAGTGCATATAGCATCCAATTAGAAACACATAAACATGTTTCCATAGTTTCACATACATGTTCTAATTGAGCCTCCAAGAAGGTTCAACTATCTTACTTTAAGGTTTCATGTACACATACATGAATAGCTTATGTAACATTACATATGGTATTTCTCCAAAACCTTAGTCTCATCACTCATAAGTCTCCTTGATACAATTCCCAGGAAAGGTGAAGGGGTCACATCGGTCCCTCTTAAAACCCACCTCCTTAGACAGAATTATAATCAATTTGACAGGGTCCCTAGAAACTTTAGCTTTTAGAAATAACATATCCTCCTTAAACCAAGTCTCATTTCCCTCAAGTCCATCATAGTGGTGAACTAATCACCAGTACTAAGACTCTCTCGGGTTGAGGTTCTTAGTCTAAGTCGAGGTATAATGTCACATATATGCAACTTATGCATACTAGTAAGAACATGTAGAAAATACACCAATAACACATCCTGGTTTATTCTTCCTTGAATTAAGTCTCTCATCCCTCAAGTTACCATAGTGATAATTCCCAGGAAGGAGGGACACAATGGTACCGTTTAAGTTCCTTCCTAGACAGAATTACCATCCAATTAAGACTATCTCCGGGTAAAGCCAATAACTCAAGTGAAGAATTACACCAAGAACTTATCTTGTGCATTTCATGCCATAATCACATTTATATCATGTTCTAATATTCATATAGATATACATGTGAATCACAAAGAAGCAACATACATGCTTTCATTCAATCATACTCATGAACACATACATAAGCATACAATGATTCACATATTCAATTTATAACCCCTTCGAACATGACTGGCGAACGCCTGTCAGGCGATGACTTGACACTAGCGAACCCTTTATGTCGCGAACGCCTGGACACTGGCGAACGCCTGTCAAGCAAAGCCTTGACACTGGAGAGCGTCTATCAGGCGAGAAACTTGACACTAGCGAACGCCTGTCAGGAGATGCCTGGACACTGGTGAACGCTTGTCAAGGGACCGTGAGGCCTCATACAAGATACTTCTATCTTGAACGAATTCATACATACATGTAATTTCGAGATCTTAATCATTTTCCAACATACAGGCATGCATACGGTTCATACTCTTCATGAACGATCATATCAATTGCATGCTTAAGGACGAAATACATGTAAAATTCAGTCAATCCGAAATGCATATTTGCATGCAACATTCATACGGGTTCATGCGAACATGCATATAAGTACATGCGAACATGCATATACATTCAAGCAACACAGGCTCTAATACCATTTGTAGATTTAGAGATTCATAGCATGATGTGTTTTCCATAATCATGCCTCTCCACTTTCACAAGGAAGAAAGAGGAGAAGGAGGAGGAAGGAGTATAGATAGGAAACATACCTTGCACCCTTGAGATAACAACGTAAGGATCTTTGTCCTTGCTCCAAACGTTTGCTCCAACTCTTCCGGTTGAATCTTCAAGCCTTCGAATTCCTTGATGAGGGCAGATTGCATGTGATGTAATGAGGTTGTTTTGTGTTAGAGAGACACAAAAAACGTTCCACCTGAAATGCTTTAGGAAGCCTTGATATTTCGGCCAAGAACAAAGAGAAGAGAGAAGTTTCGGATTCTTAAGTGTTATCTTGTGTTGTGTCCAAATGCTAAGTAACTCCTCATTTAGGCGAAGGGGTGTCTCCCTTGAGGTGCCTCTTCGCCAATTTAGGCTCTCATGGCCGAAATATCTTGGTAGCTTCCAAGAGATGTGTACACATGCACTAGGGTGCATACACCATGCACCTTGATTGCCAAAGCCATGTCCTTTTACCAAAATACCCTTATTTTGTATAAAAGGATGCTAGTAAGTAGTTACTACTCATGAAACATCACAAATGTTCCATATAGCCACAATTCACATAGTTGAATTCCGTAGAACTCATTTCAGCTCACTTTGAGCTGAAACTCACTTGTCCATTTGAGATGAGCTCAAACATCACCTCAAAAGTACTTGGTGGCTAAGAATTCCAACACAGGCGACCCGAATTCTTGACCCAGGCGATCGCCCGACCCCCTGTCACATGCGCCACCCTCAACTTCCGGCCGAAGTACCACCACCTTTGGAATGTTGCACCACCTTCCCATGCCTTAGGGATGCCGGGAGGTGAAGACCACACACCGGACATCACCCCCACGCGCGCCCACGCGCCGCCTTCATCTCCACACGCACTGCCGGCTAGCCCACGCGCCTCCAAGGTTGGGCCGGCCCAATTTTCAGCCCACAATCTGAAATTGAACTTGTTCATTTGAATTTAAATGTTGTTTAGGATATTTAGGTAAAGGGAGGGAAAGTGGGATAGTGGAGGTCTTTATCCACTAGATTAGAGTAATGGTTGGTCCTTAACCACCTTACCTAAACTAGGGGAATCCTTCCATCCTCTTTTCCCATTTATGGAAGTGTCATCATACCTCCCTTTCTTACATTAAAATAATAAGAAGACACAAATGTGGCACCTGTCAGTGCCGACATTGCACGGTCTATCACCATGAAACTTGTAACATTTTTGACACATTCTATCCAACCCTTTCTTCCTCTTAGGTTGGTCTTGACCACTCTGAGAAACAGACCTTTTAACTGAAAGTTTCTCGTGTCCCGATGCTGTAGAACGGGCGGCCTGTTCTGTTTCTTTAGTCTTCATCTCTTTAAACTCTCTTTCAAGAGCTAAAGCTTTCTCCAATACCTCATTATAAGTCTGATTACTCACTGGTAGGATGTGTCGCCTTGATGAAGATCAAAGTCCATCAATAAACTTCTTCACTCTCAACTCCTCCTGAGACTCCATATATGTAGCATATTGTATCAAAGTGTTGAATTCATGCTCATATTCTTGCACTGTCTTCAAGCCCTGCTCAAGTTTATCAAATTCCTTCCTCTTTATGTCTTTAACAACCTCACTGATAAACTGTCATCGAAACTTTTCCTGAAAATCTATCCATTCCAACTTAGGCCTACGATGCTCCGATTGGTTCGCATTATCTCTCTCTCGAAGCCTAACAATGGTTTTCCACCATGTCACGACCACCCCGCCCGGTTGCGGAGGCGGAGCCAGCCGCGACGTCAGAAGTGGAAGCTACGGCGGAAAGCGCGGAAACGGTACTACCGTAACCCGCTGCGTGCAGTGGTCCCATGACCCGGCCCGCAAAGTCTCGCTCTCGAAGGCCCAGTGCCTGAGAGCACTTTACTGACTAAACAGAATGGTCGTATCACGACCCGCAACCTACAAAACTCAAACACGGCAAGTATATACAATAACCTTAACTATCCATGGTGAGCCCCGCCCCACTAAAATAGGCGAGCACTCGACCATCACCAAACATGCAGTTCTTGGAATAACATTCATTACCCAAGATAAACAGAACACGGAACCCATTTCAGATACATATCCAATATACGCAAGTCGGGGCTCCGCCCTCGACTCAGAAGGAGATACAGGATAAGAATATATCCCAGAGTATACAGAAACCATAACTTGATATGTGTACTAACATGCATGCCACTACACCTACAGAGCCATCAAAGTAGAAACCCTAGAATACCAAGGTGCGGAATCTGGAAACCTCTCGCTCAGAAGATTCCTGCACGTAGTACTGCTGCTGCTGCTAAACCACAACCAAAGAGAGAGAAAAGAGTTAGTCAACCGTATACCAATAGAACAGAACTCAGATATACCAACCAAAAGCCTCTACCGAGACTACCCCATAAACATAACAGAACATAACAGAACAGAGGTTCCACCATGGAACTGTCAATACCTGAAACCAAAAACCAAAAGCACCGCAGATCTCTAGTCCGCCGGCTGCTTGTCAGATCGACCTGAAAGGTGGTAAACAGAAAGGGGTGAGTCCTCGGTAGGACCCTGTATGGGCTGAGGTAAGATACAGTTTGTACAACTGCTACTGAGCCGAACCTGCAAAACAGAACAAACACAAGCAAATATATATATATATATATATATATATATATATATATATATGCATGTATGCAGAGTCAGAGGTGAGACGGAACCCATCATACGCGGTCCAATCGCCAGAATGACCCTTAAAATAACAGAACGACAGCCTTCTCTAAGAGGTCAGAATATACATAACAGAAGCACGGTACCGGCTGGGGTCGCAATCCCAAACTGTCGTAGGGTCATAGAAGTATACCTGCACTCCCGGTGCGGATATACATAAAGTGTCGGCACCCTCCAGTGCGGACACACAGAACAGAAGTACCTGCACTCTCGGTGCGGATACACAGAACAGAATGTCGGCACCCTCAGTGCGGACACAATCAAACCAAACCAAACCAAGGAGCACCCGTGGTCTCCAAGACCATCCCGGGTCTCGTCACAGAACAGAAACATATCATAATGCATATGCAAAACAGAACAGAATATACCAAAAGGTATAAGCAGAATATCGGCACCTAGTGCGGATATAAAGAACAGATAAGGAACCCGTGGCCTCCAAGACCACCCAGGCCTTGAAGCAGAACAAACTACAAACTATATCTTACCATATGACAGGTCCCGGGATCACCGAACCACCGTCCTCAACCCGGAACCCGCCTCAACTAAACCCGATATACATAAAGTCCCATTCCAGAATGCATAACGAGAGAAGTTGAACCCTTACTCAGAGAAACCGCTCCGCAGCAAAAGTCCCGGGAAATCCCGGCTCCCGGCCCGAAATGTGATAATGTGCCCTTTATGGTCTCGCACGACTCCACCAATGCAAAAACAAGCTGAACAACCACACACAAGTCAGAACTCACCAAAATAGACCCCCAGAAACCAAACCCGCACAATCCCGCACTTTCCCGCAAAAATCCACAGAAAGCTCGGTTTCACGAACCGAGCTAGAACATTGTTACTTATACATCCATAAACACAACCAAGCATTCAAATCATACATTCTTCCCAAATCGTTCACACAAGTCCGAATCGAAATTCTTGTTCAGCTGTCCCGGTACAAGTTTCGGCACAGTTTCAACTGCGTTTCCGACTACCCCCTGTTCACAAATGATCCACATATACAAAATATATGTTCAGAATTCACAGAATCAACCAATATCATTGGTGCCAAAACCGAGGCTCGGGCCGGAAAAAATGGCTTTCACACCGAGCCTTTTCTGACAAAACCAATTACACCATCAGAATCAGAACTTCGCTATGATCAAAAATATATCCTTACCTTTCGCTGAATCCACCGTTGGATTTTACACCAAATTTTTCAGACGCACTACGGCACCACCTCAGGCGCGTTTCTTCCTACGCTCCTGTTATCAAACATGCACAAGAAGGTGCAAGGAACGTTTAGAAACCAAGAAATCAAGTAGAGAAGGTGGTTCCATAACCACTTCTAAACTTCAGCAGCTCACGGTTTACAAACCGGGCTGAATCTTCACAAACCGACCTCAGATTATTCACTTACATAACACAATGATCGTTTTGGTACCCTTACCTCAAAGCTCGGACCAATATTCATGGAGATCAGTTGAAGCTTCATCCACGGAAGCTCTTAGCCATGGAGACGTGAGAGGAAGAAGAAGATGAAGAAAAAAGAAATGCCATTTTGGCATTTTCCCAACCCTTTATACTTTTTTTTTCTTTTTCTTTTCTTTTCTTTTCCATCTCCTTTAACACTAGGACAAGTATCCCTTATCCCTTCTTAACTAGCCGACTTCAACCTCTTCCCTTACAAAATAATTGCTGATTTTTGGGCCAATTACAATTTAGCCGCCCAATTTGTCAAAAGTTGCAATTTAGCCCAACCCGAAAATTGCAACTTTCAAACAGTGACTCCGAACGGAACGAAATCTGAGACACATTCTCGGAACCTCATATCACACCCAACCCATGCTTCACATGTTTAATTATAAGTTCCGAGTGTCATACCGTGCCAGCTTAACCAGAGCAAATCCTGACGTGTGCGCGTGCTAACCCGAACCAAAAATCCCGCCATGCCAAAAATCCTCGAATATTACCATAAAATCCGTCTCGTGACATGACATACCTCACACCAAAGCCGTCACAAAAATTTCATCCCGAGCCCCGGGTTTCCCGTCCCGAACCCCGGGAGTCGCCCGGGACCGAACGTCCCGTCCCAGAAAACATACTCCGTAAAAAGATGCGGAACCTTCCCACAATTCCAAATATGCAAACGGTTTCCTTTTCCGAGGTCTCGGGAGCGCTACCAAACCCGCTGTACGTCCCGAGACAAGTCCCGGCCCCGGAAAAATATTTTTCGCGAAAATGTCCGGGGAACCCATACGACCTCAAAACCCGAAGGATTCCAAAAAATAATACCCGGATAAGCCTCGGGAGCTGTCTAACCGCCCAAAACCATGACCCGCAGGCCAAAACCAGAGCCCCGGGTCACCCGGGTCACAACCCGCTCGGGGTGATCGTAACACACCATCTTGCGGCATGACCCTTCAGAAAGAATATCACTAACTCCACCCTACTTTGAGAAGGGATTTTTGCATAATTGAAGTTCCCCTCAATCTCATTCAGCTAATCAACTGCTATTTCAGTATCTCCATGACCATCAAAGATAGATTGTTTTGTCTTCCGGAATGATTCCAGAAGTTCTAGCGGATCTTTCGGTTCATCCGTCGGCCTCCGGCGTCTACGAGGATTAATATCCTCGCTGATCTCATCCTCAGGGTCCTGCTCATACCCCTGTGGATGCTCCCTTTCAGGTATATCAGCCTCCCCACTCTCAGTAGTGAGTTGTTGATTTTCCTCTTGATGCACCTGATAATTATGCCTCAAACCTGCCAAGGTTTGATCCATTCTATCCATTTTAGAACTCAAGTCTTGTAGAACCTATGGTAAAACACTCAAGTTTTGCATAACTTGTGGTAACATGCTCATATTCTGCATGAAACTAGAAATTTCTCTTAGCAAACCCAACACTGGGTCGCTAGCACCCTCGCCCGAATGGGCATTATCTATCGGTTGAGTATTCTCCATATCACCTGCAATGACAACAACAACAACATGCCACAACAATTATATAATAAAATCAGTAAAAACCCATCCTAATCGGCACAGTACTTTCTATCCTAGACTCCTATGCCTCTAGTTCAAGCTATGCTCACGGACGCTATCTTAATCTCGGTCATTAGACCGTATAATCCTCTCATTTAATCTTAATGAGACACGTGCCAGGATCGCTCGCGTAAAAATTGTATTCAAGCGTCGGTAGCAAGTGGGTACAATACTTGTAATACATTAAAACATTTGTGCTCTCTAGTATTTAACTTAGCAATGCAATGTATGTATAATTGGCATAAGGAAACTATTAAGTTTTCTTCTTAAACATTTAAAACTTGGCATGCCATATAAAATTTCTTAACATTTCCATAGCCAAGAAAGCCACATTTATTTATTTACCTCCAAGTACTGCCTATGTGCCCGACCCAACTTTGGCACATCCAAAAGCAACCATAACTAATCGACAATTCGCATAGCTTAGAATATTTACATATTCAACTGAAACTGTATCTGCTAGAGGCAACTAGACTATATACATAGGGCCATGTTCCAAAACTTCTCAAACAACCAACTTACAGATGGAGTTGAGATGATCCTAGTACCTCCGTGCCGACACTACCCGGTACCTTTAATATCGAGAAGGACCCTTACCATTTATATCTGCACAAAAAACAAACTAAAGGGGTGAGTATTTGAAAATACTCAGTAAGAGGTTAAACCTGCAAAACGGATCTCACCACAATATATAGCAATAATATCAAGCATGAATATGATGAGAATGATAATGATGCAATTGCAAATGCATTAGCAAAGTTATTATGCATGTAGGACTTTTCTCAGCATTGATATTTTATCACATGCTATCTCGTGTACAAAGCTTCTCATACACGTCGGCCCTTAATAGTGACCGCTATCCCGGTAATTAATCATATGTTAACTCGTGTACTGAGCTACTCATACACGTCGGCCCTTAATTGGGACCGTTATACCGGTATCATTCAATGATTGTCCTACTATCATCAATGATTACTTTCCTTGTCTCAACAACCATTGGTCATTGCTCCTTGCTTTAGCAAGTCTTATCTCACCTCTTACTCTTAATTTTTTGTGCAGGAGTTGTTAAACTACTTTGGTTGACCTCAACTCATTAGGGCTGCCATGGTTATATAAACATTCTCAAGTAAGTTATCTGATTAAAGGCCTGATTTGGTTCCACTCGAGTTTAAGTTTACTTCTAATTACATCTTCTTTCCTAGCTTCCCAGCAATCGCTTGCGATCGCTAGAGATCGCTTGCGATCGCTGGAGATCGCCTGGACCCAACAAGGGGCATCAGCTCCTTCCCAGCGATCGCTGGAGATCTCTAGCGGTCGCTGGAATACGCTGGCTCCAAGATTTTTCCCCCTCACAGCTTCGGCCTGATTTGGAGTTCCAACTTTGAGTAACCATAACTCACTCAATACAACTCCAAATCATGAACCGTAAAGTTCCATTTGTTCCTCATCTTCTCTAGAACATCTCAGACCGAAAGTTAGAATTTTTAAGCAAGCCAAATGACCCAGATCACCCCTACAACCTGACATACACAGATTGTGTTCATTTGGTGCATACCTCCACCAAACTTTCATTTTTCTCAACCAAAGCTTAACAACTCATTCATATCTCATCCTCAACATCTCAATACACGGAAGCTCACGTGATTACCTTGCAAAGAACGCCTCACGTGATGCGTGGCGTAAAGCGGGAACCGGACTTGGGTAACAGTAAACGGAGTCCCCTTGGTGTGGTGGTCCAACCCCATTTGTTTGAAGATTTGTTGATTTGAGAGGGGTGTGTCAGAACGTAGTAGGAAGGTCGGAATGGTCTGATCCTGAGTTTGACGGAGAAACTGAGAAATTCCAAACCTGAAACGACTTCAACCAAATACACTTCTACAACATGGATAGTGCAAAATTTACTCACATCCATCACCAGAACATATGCATCAAACTTAATCACATAATTCATGCTTTTCTATCTACTAATGTTACTAACTTTCCGCGGAAGCGAAAAAGATCATCTGAACACAACCACACATATATACATATGTAACAAGACGTGCCTTGCTCCCACTGAAATGGGCAAGCTCACGCCCCTGCTCCGCAGGCTCCAAAATACAACAGAACACGAGCAATCCTTATATATACATATGTGATGCAACAAATATACACACATGCATGCGTTTACATGTACAGAGCCCAAAACCTAGTTTTTAGAGTGCAAACACACGTGGAGGGATCTGGTGCAACAAGATCCTTAAAACAAAACTCCACATAGGACACCCGCTGCTGCTAGACAGATAACAGAAAACAAAATCGTCAGTAAACTCATAATGTGCTCAATAAGGGTCGGACTGTGCAACTGAGCAGAAATCTCAATCGAGACCACCCTTACAAACTCAGAAGACAAACTCAAACATAGTAATACCTAAAACCAAAACACAAGTAAACACCGGAGAGATCTACTCTTCGGGTTTCTTATCAGATAAACCTGAAAAGGTAAACATATATAAGGGTAAGTTCTCGATGAGAACTCAGTAAGGGTCAGACATAGGATAAGGTTTTCAGAAATTCTGAATAATCCCGAGCTTATACACCTGCACAAGAAAACACAAAAATACCAAATGCAAAACAAATATGAAAGTAATAATAATAGCAACTCTGAACAGAACGACAGACCTCTGAGGCTTTTAGCCTTACAGAAGAGGATTTTTCATAACGAACCGAATTAACCGATAACATATATTTCCTGAGGCATGGTACCAGCCCGGGGTCCGGATTCCCCGCTGTCGTCAGAGCAGAACAACATAACAAAATTAACAGAAAACTTACCAGATAGGGTATCCTATACCCTATACTTGCACACCTAAACCTATGCCATAAACTGAGTTCGGTATCACCGGGCCCCACCCTCAACTCGAACTCAGCCCCAATTAACCCTGACAAGCATATTATAATTATCCCAGAATGCCGAGTCAAGGAAAACTAAACCCTTACCAACTTTACCCGGAGGCAGGAACCTTTCCACTTTTTCAAACGGTTCAGACATGAATTCGGCAGTTCTCCGTCAGTTTTCTCGTACTCCTCCTTAAGATAAAATGGCAGCTTCAAAATTTTGATGAGAAATTGAGATATCCCAAATTGCTCCCTTGAGCGTTGGCCATGCGCAGAGAAGAAAGAAAGAAATACGTGAAGGCTCTTATACTTCTTTCTCTTCTTTCTTCTAATACTATATATATATACACGTACTTACATATATATATATATATATATATAATATAATAATACCACGTGTCTCACTAACACACACCTCACTTTCGTTTCTTTTCATTCACCGCCTCACTTCTGCCGCTTTTACAATTCTTTCTTTTCGTTTCTTTCTTCTTTTTTACTTTTCAACTTTTCCCGCAAAATGTCCATTTTGCTCCTGAAAATGAAAATTCACAAAATGACCCGTAACACACGAATGACCTCAAAAGTGCTCAAAACTCCCAGAAATGAGGTCTAGATAAAATTCCGAGACGCGCTAATCCATAGAAAACATGACCCGCATGTTTAAAATTGAGCCCCGGTCTTCAAGGCACATAATTCGACATGAAGAACAGAAGACCTCTCTTCTTTCTTCCAATTCGACATGAAGAATGATGGATGGTGGAGCTCTCTCTCTTCGCTGAAATCAAGCCTTGGCTCTATTCATTCTTCTCCTACCTTGCTCGCAGTCCATCGAACAAAATGACCAGCCTCCCCTGTTGTGAACCCCTCCCCTCGTTTGTTTTTTTTCTTTTTATCAGAATCAAAACCCAGCCTTGAAGCAATCCATCCCCACTCTTCCCCGTGTCTGCAACTTAGATAGGATTAGTGTAGATTTCTAGGTAATTATAAGTCTAGTCCTAGATTACTCTAACATTTACAACTAACCCCACTTCAATTAATAAGTTTCATTCTAGTCCCTTTTCTAACTAAAATTTCAATTTAGTCCTTTTAAATTTTACCCACAATTTTTCTATTTCTCCAATTCAGTCCTTATTCTTTTTATTCCTTCCAGTTATGACACGTCTGGTTAGGACGGGTCATAACAGCATGTGTGTCTTTTTCATGACAACACTCTCTCATACGAACTCTGCACTTGGAACTGGTTTATCTACAGGAACATCAACCCTTCTCAGCAAGAGTCCATGATCCGTCCACCCCAGCTTCTGTTACTTCGCAAAATAGTTGCTAAGGCGTATATCGATGCTCCTAGTTGCATCTACAAGGCTATCTGTGAGGCCACGCAGATTCCCTCCAAGAACCGAATCTTTCCACAGTTCTTCACCTATCTATGATTGATAGTGGCATAGCCGTCCGGGATACCGAATTGGTTACAGTTTCCAACAAGCCCATCACCATCACAGGTATCCGCACTTTAGGTTGTGATCGGAGACCGAAAGCTCAATAAGAGCAGCAGCCAGGGCTAGAGCCCCAGATTGGATTTGACATTGAGGACCTAGCTAGCATGACGGACGAGTAGGAGGAGGCTTTCCTAAGGGAGCCCGATGCTCGGGAGAAATCCAATAAAATCAACAAGCTGCTGCGAGTTATGACTTCCTTGGCACGCAGGATGTCGTGTCGGTTGAAAGAGGATGTGATAGACCGCCAACTTCTACATGATCGACTGGATGTAGATGCCTAGGCGCGGTAAGCCTTAGAGGCTCGCCTTGATGCAGATGCGGAGGACCGACAGTATTCAAAGACATTATGACCCGCATCGAGGCTCGATTGGCTGGAGCTTCTTCATCTTCTCAACCTGCCACTAGTACTGAGACAGGTGGCACTAACATGGATTTATGAGGGGGCCTAACTTGGCCCCCAGGTATGACCCACTTTTACTCCTATTTTTATTCATTTCCCCATTGAGGACAATGTGTGCTATAAGTTTGGGGGGTTTTGAGCTTTGCATAGTTTATTGATGTATGGATGTAATTGTGAGGATGATTACCTTGAGTTGATGGTTATGCTTGTGTCTTGCATGTTTAGTAGCATATTGCATGTTTAGTACACGTTTTGGTTATTCTTTTCCATTTTCTTTAGATTAGTTGCATGTGCATTTGTTAGTTGCATGTTTGCATGGATAGCTAGGTGCATTGTAGCTTTATCTTATAAGCGTGCTTAGGAACCCAACCTTTAGTTCAAATTAATTTTCAAGCTGGGATATTGTTGATTGCTTGGTTTTGAATCCAATTGAGTGTGAAAAAATTGCTTTGGATGTTATAATTGGAGATTATAGTTTATGTGACTAATTGGGCCTTAATTCTTTCTACACATGAATTGTGTAGATTTTTGTTCTTCATGATAAAATCTTGGATCACACTTAAACTAGAACTTGCGTGACTTGACCATTGCAAACTCACATTGTTGTGTGCGATTTATGATGATAATGGCATGTAGGTGTAGCCAACCCATCATAATTTTTCCAATAGTTCATCCCTTTGAGCCTTAATAGCCTTATTTATTGTGAACCCACATTATGAGCCTATCACTTTTTGTAACCCCACGGCGGAAGCACACAGGTGATTAGGATGTTCATCAGACACCCTAACCATACTCACTTAGGGTAACAGTACACACACAAACACATATCTGTCAGAAGGGCCACGTGGGCCCCACAGGCCATTTTAGACTTTTTATCCACAAAAATGTCCATACATGAAAATCACTATCACATAATCACATACTGCACATATCTGAACACAAAAGATCACAAAGTGTACAAAGTAGTGCACACTTAAACAATTTCACAGATCCTCCACAAAATGCTTCACAACCACATCCACATACTCACAACAGATATTCAACACATATCTAGTACCACAAACACATATACACATATGATTTCTAGTAGAAAACCTTGAATACGATACTACTACATGATGCATGCCATCCACAATATACAAAGCCAAAAGACATCCACTGGAATACATACAAAATGTGCGAGGTGGTGACACTTCAAGGTCCAACCGAAGTCCTTGATGTGGCAGATTCTGCTGCTGCTACACACATAAGAAACCATAGTGCTCATATATTGTTACCCCCTTCGGCGGAAGCGCACGTTGTAGATTTAGAGATTCATAGCATGATGTGTTTTCCATAATCATGCCTCTCCACTTTCACGAAGAAGAAAGAGGAGAAGGAGGAGGGCGAAGTATAGATAGGAAACATACCTTGCACCCTTGAGATAACAGCGTAAGGATCTTTGTCCTTGCTCCAAATGTTTGCTCCAACTCTTCCGGTTGAATCTTCAAGTCTTCGAATTCCTTGATGAGGGCAGATTGCATGTGATGCAATGAGGTTGTTCTGTGTTAGAGAGACACAAAAAACGTTCCACCTGAAATACTCTAGGAAGCCTTGATATTTCGGCCAAGAACAAAGAGAAGAGAGAAGTTTCGGATTCTTAAGTGCTATCTTGTGTTGTGGTCAAATCATCTATTTATAAATGATGTAGGGAGTTACTAGGAAGAGTCACAACTCCTTATGTCCGAAAGTACACATACTTTCGGCCTAAGGAGTGGTTACTCCCCCCTTGTACACTCCCTTGTCCAAATGCTAAGTAACTCCTCATTTAGGCGAAGGGGTGCCTCCCTTGAGGTGCCTCTTCGCCAATTTAGGCTCTCATGGCCGAAATCTCTTGGTAGCTTCCAAGAGATGTGCACACATACACTAGGGTGCATACACCATGCACCTCGATTGCCAAAGTCATGTCCTTTTACCAAAATACCCTTATTTTGTACAAAAGGATGCTAGTAAGTAGTTACTACTAATGAAATATCACAAATGTTCCATATAGCCACAATTCACATAGTTGAATTCCATAGAACTCATTTCAGCTCACTTTGAGCTGAAAACTCACTTCTCCATTTGAGATGAGCTAAAACATCACCTCAAAAGTACTAGGTGCACTAAGAATTCCAACACACGTGATGCGGAACGCTCGGCAGCCTGAGTGGGAACCGGAATCGGGGTAACAGTAAACAGAGTTCCCTCAGTGTGGTGGCCCAGACCCATCCTGATTGAAATTTTTTTCTTTACCCAGAAAATACTATTACTTGTAGTGCAAGTAACGAGGATCGTCTGAACACAAAAACACATATGTACATACATACATTCACAATCACCCAAGCATTACCTCACAACTCCAGAATGCAGCAGACTATAGAAATGCTCATTCATATACACATATGATGTGACATAAATTACATGCATGCGTTTATGATGAGGACATCACCATGGATCAACACAACCGGCCAAGCAAGGAAGAAGAAGGGACCCAATTTCAAGGTCACAAGCCTCCCAACCCTCTTGAAGGCCTCGGAGGACCAATGACAAGGTCCCGGACCAAGAAGGCACAAGAGAGCCTTCTAGCCTTCATGAGGCATATGGCTCAAGGAAGAGAGCGAGAAGAAGACCAAGAGAGGACCTCCCAACTTCAATAAATGGGAATCCGCTTAGAAGAGAGCATGCCAAACACCATGGAGAGCCTTAGTGTCACTTTGCTCAGGGATGAGGGTCCCCGCACGTGCCCCACGCACCTCGCCAAATCACCCCGGATGCACGCTTGAAGATCAAAAGTGGTGGATCACCTTTTGAAGCTCATTTTGTTTCGGCGAAGCCTCCTGTGCGAAGCTACCCAGGCAAAGGCGAAGCCCCCTGTTTTGGCAAAGCCCATAGTGAAGCCGCTCACGCGAAGCCTCTAGGCGAGGCCCCCGCGAAACCTCCAGGTGAGGCCCATGTGCGAAGCCTCTAGGGGCCGGCAAACCCCCTGAATCCTCCAGTCGAGGCTCTGTGCGAAGCCTCTAGGCGCAGCGAGGCCCACGTGAGGCCTCCAGGCGAAGCCCCAAGTATTGCAGTCTACCATAACTCACTTTTCAACCTATTGGAATCACGCATTTTGTATTTCCCTCCCATTTCCATAAGATACATTTTTATGAGGAATGGGGTAGGAAGTTGGTAGCCTACAATTGCCATTCCATCACCTTTCCATCTATTCACGATCCCTTAAACTTAGGATCATGGTCTCCTAGTCTTTTCACCCATCTTTCCTTACCATTCATATAAAATGTAACTTGGAATGTAATTGGCGGACAGACAACAATTTTCAGAATATTGAGAAGCTCTCATTGTGAGACTTGGTTCACCTTTGAACTCTTCCTTGTATCTCCATCATCCCCTTGAATTCATTGAACTGGATTCAAGTTTGACATCTAGTGTTGCTCTTCATTTGAGAAGTGAGGTGGTAGATCCCTCACTCCCTTGGCCATTAACCTTTCCATTGCTCTCCATTTGAGGATTGAGGTGGTTAGGAGCCGCCTTTTTATGAACTTTGTTGCCTTCTTCATACAAGCTAGATCTATCATAGGCGAACGGTCCATCTCTTTGGAGTGGATCCAGAGCTAGAATCCTATACTCAGAATACCTACGTGCGTGGAGGGATCTGGTGTACCAAGATCCTCAGAACATAACTCCACGTAGGTCACTGCTGCTGCTAAGCAAAGAACATAAGACAACCGTCAGTAAACTCAGAATGTGCTCAAATCAGAATCGGATCTTGCAGAGTAGCAGAAAGTCTCAAATGGGACTACCCTTTTTTCCAAATCAGAAGTCAGGCTCAGAATTAACAATACCTAAAAATCAAACACTAGAAAGAACCGAGAGACTCTACTCCTCGGGCTTCTTACCAGACGAGCCTGAAAAAGTGAACATATATAAGGGTGAGTCCTCGTTGAGAACTCAGTAAGGGTCAAGCATAAGATAGTGTTTTAGAGGTCTGGGGTATGCCAAACCATTATACCTGCACAGAAAAACATAGATACAAACGAACAACAGATATACAGATAATAATAATAACATTGGAAATGTTAGTAGTCAGACAGAATCGGCAGACCTCTGAGGCTCTTAGCCTTATAGAAGAGGTTTTTCTGAAAAATCAGAGGCATGGTACCAGCCCGGGGTCCGGAATCTCCGCTGCCGATAGAACAGATCCAAATAGCAAAATACAGAAGGAAACTTGCCAGACAAGTTACCTGAACCACTCCCAGAAGGAAACTTGTCGGACAAGTTATCCGGAAGCAGATTGCAGAACTCCCAAAAGGTGACTTCTTGGACAAGTTACCCCGAGCAATGATGGAAGGTAACTTATCGAACAAGTTATCCTGAGCAGAACAGATATATATGCCAGAATACCGAAGGTAACTTGCCGAACAAGTTACCCTGAGCAGAAGGTCCAGATGCCGAAATGCAGAAGGAAACTTGTCGGACAAGTTATCTCGGAGCGTCCACCCGCATACCCGAGCCTATGCCATAAACTGAGTTCAGTGTCACTGGGACCCACCCTCAACTCGAACTCAGCCCCAGTTTACCCCAACATGCATATATAAGCATCCCAGAATGCAGAGTCAGGGAAAACTGAACCCTTACCTTATACACCGAAAATTCCCGAATCGGGCTTTCGCGCAGATTCCCAGAAACTGATTTCGGTAGAGTTTGGACTTAGTTTATGCCCAACTCCCTATTGACAAATCACCAAAAGATCACGAAATAAACGTTCAGGAACTATATAATCACTGATCTGAGTGGCTCCGCCATTCACCAGAAATTTAGACGTTAGCGGTTTTTCACACAGAAGCTCATTTACAAAAAATGATCCATAGAAAATGCATAACTCTTCACCGTGAACAACATATATCATTACCTCTTACAAATCTGAAGTTGGGTTCTCGTGCAAAAAATCAGAAATCGATTTCGGCAATACTCCAAAATCGTTTCAGCTCAACCTCCTTTTCAGAACTGATCCAGAAACACGTAAACAATGTTTAAAAACCAAGAAAATTACCCCACATGTGTGGCGCCTCAACATGTACCAAATTTCAGAAAAAATGGCTTTCAAACGGAGGCGTTTCAGAAAAACTCTGATCCAGAAATAACTTCTCCCGAGGATCAGTGTAATATATTTACCTTGAAGCTCGGGCCAAGATTTGGGAAGATCAATTGAAGCTCACAAGGAAGCTTTCATGGAGGTGAGAGGCGAAGGAAGAAGAAGATGAAGAAGAAGTAGAAAAGTGACAAAATGTCACTTCCATTTTTTTCCATCTATTTTTATCTCTTTCCTTCTTTTCTTTTCTTTTATTTTTCCTCTCTTTTCTTTTCTTTTCTTTTTCCCTTCTTTCCTTTCTTCTTTTCTCTCACATTTCTTCTCTCTTTCTTTTTTCTTTCTTCTTTTCTGTCTTTTTCTTCCTTTTCTTTTTCTTTCTTTTCAACCTTTCTTATTTTTCTTTCTTTTGCACCAAAATTGGGCCACATCTCTCTCTCCTCAATCATATATGTTTTAACTTTTCCACTTTAGCCACCAAACTTTTCAAAGTTGCAATTTAGTCCAACCGCAACTTGCATATTTTTCAAACGAGAACACCTATGGAACTGAAATTCCAACTCAAACTCCGGGACTTCATAACACATAGAAAACATGTTTAACATGTTTAAATAGAAATCCCGGTATTCACAGAAATCAGAAAACGGATCGTCAATCGTACAGAAATTACCCCGGAAGTCGCCCGACGCGTGGCGGCTGTAACATATATAACTGGAACTCAGAACTGAATACTCGGTCATACTAGATCACACAGAACGGACGTTACCCCTTAATTCACACACACTGAAACACAACTGACCAGAACACACACACACATGTACCTGAAAATTCACAACACAAAATCCAACCCCTGAACCCTAATCAGCGGGCTGCTTGTCAGGTACTCCAAACACTAATATTATAAGGGGTACGTCCTCTTTGAGAACTTTGTAAGGGGTTAGGTATAAAGCGTAGTGGTTTTCTTGATGCACAAGAAACCTGCAACCAAAGATAAAAGCAGATATACAAGAACATATATATATATATATATACACATCCTCAACCAATGCAAGTTCAACCAAATGCAATGCAAGTCAAACAACAGATTATAATAAAGTTAGACGGAACACAATGACGGTCTTCCCGACAGTAGCCGAGGAACACACACATAATCACACACAAGAGCATGGCCAGCTCGGGGTCATGATCCCCACCGTCATATCACAAACACCTTATAGGTGGATCACAACACAACACCATTTAGGTGTAGTAACACATCCAGAATGCCGATCCCGAAACCTACACACCAATGCTTATACCATTTGACTAAGTTTTTCATCATCGAGCCACCCCTCAAAACAAACTTTGCCTAATATACTTTGATATGCATTTTATAAAATACTCCAAAATGTCATATCAAGAGACACACTGAACCCTTACCTTATACACAAATTCTGAAATTAGCTTCCGTTCCGATTTCTAAAACACGATTTCGGCAGAGCTTCGGCAGAGTTTTTGCCCTACCCCCTCTTCACAACTGAGCACTAGCAAAGCTCCGATGAAGAATGTGTATGAGGGCCAAATACATATCCATATAGCAAACATCTAAGTTTTGGGGTGTGATAATTGTGCATTATGGATATGTATTTGGCCCTCATACACATGGCTAATACTGTTACTTGCTAGTTTATGGGTGTTTAACCGTTTTGTACGTGTTCTTTGGTTTTCTTGTGAAATGCTCAGGAATATGGTGGATACTTGTGGGAGCCAAGAACAGAATCAAGAGAGGTAGGACAGAGATCCTGAACCTCAACAGGTTGTGCCACAGGTGATGTCACGACCACCCCGCCCGGTTGCGGAGGCGGAGCCGGCCGCGACGTTCGGAAGCGGAAGCTACGGCGGAAGGCGCGGTAACGGTACTACCGAAACCCGCTACGTGTAGTGGTCCCACGACCCGGCCCGCAATAACAGAATGGTCGTACTACGACCTGCAACCTACAGAACTCATACATGGCAAGTATACAAAGCAACTTAACAAACAAACATGTAGTTCATGGAATACTTTCCATTACTCATGATAACCAAATCACCAGAACCATTTCATACATATAACCAATGTAAGCAAGTCGGGGCTCCGCCCTCGACTCAGAAGACAGATACAGAACCAACACATACTCCAGAATATACGTCATATACAACAACATGATCTGATTATGCATGCATGCAACTACAGCTACAGAGCCCTCAATGCAATCCTTAGAATACCTAGGTGCGGAATCCAGAAACCCCTCGCTCAGGAGATTCCCGCACGAGGTACTGCTGCTGCTGCTGAAACCAAAACCAAAAGCACCGCGGATCTCTAGTCCGCCGGCTGCTTGTCAGACCAACCTGAAAGGTGGTAAACAATAAGGGGTGAGTCCTCGGGAGGACCCAGTAAGGGCTAAGGTAAGATACAGTTTCTACAAGTGCTGCTGAACCGAACCTGCAAAACAGAACAGATACAAGCACAAATATACATATATATGAATGTATGCAAAGTCAGAGGTGAGCCGGAACCCATCGTACGCGGTCCAACCGCCAGAACAACCCAAAACGACAGCCCTCTCTAAGAGGTCAGAATATACAGAACAGAACAGAACAGAAGCACGTACCGGCTGGGGTCACGATCCCCAAACTGTCGTAGGGTCACAGAAGTATACCTGCACTCCGGTGCGTGTATACGTAAAGTGTCGGCACCCTCAGGTCTGAGACACACGTAATGCGAATATCGGCACTCCCGGTGCGGATACAAATAGAATGTCGGCACCCTCAGTGCAGACACTGCTGAACAGAACCAAGGAGCACTCGTGGCCTCTAAGACCATCCGGGTCTCGTCACAGAACAGAACATATCATAATAATAATGCATATGCAAAACAGAATAGAATATATACCAAAATGGCATAAGTATAAATATCGGCGCCTAGCGCGGATATACTTAACATAATACCAACCCGTGGCCTCCAAGACCATCCGGGCCTTGAAACAGAACAAATACAAACATGCATCTTACCATATGACAGGTCCCGGGATCATCGAACCACCGTCCTCAACCCGGGAACCCGCCTCAACTAAACCCGTATACATAAAGTCTCATACCAGTATGTATAACGAGAGAAGTTGAACCCTTACCTCGAAAATCAGCTCCGCAGCACAAACCTCGGAAAATCCCGGCTCTCGGCCCGAAAGTGCAAACTCAACTCTGATGGTCCCACACTGCTCCACCAATGCAGAATCAAGCTGAACAACCACAAACCAATCAAAACACGTCACAATACACCCCCAGAAACCAAACCCGCAAAATCCCGCACTTTCCCGCAAAAATCCACGGAAAGCTCGGTTTTACGAACCAAGCTAGAACCTTGTTATTCCAACACCCACAAACAAATTCCAACCTTTAAACCCGTCATTCCTGACATTTTCCCGGTAAACCCGCATAAAGGTAACTTTTCCATTTATTACCCGAAAACGACATTTCAAACACCATACCGCACCTGAATCCAACCCCGATATCAATTTACCATTCAAAACAATCAAAATCAAACCCCAACATAGAGAAAGTTCCTTCTCATAAATTCGGTCCTTTACCAAATTTCACCCAAACTTCCAATTCAATCCATTCAAGGTTCCAATTACTCACTTTAATCACCAATTACACTTCTTAGGCTTGATTACTATCCAATTTCACCTAAATCACCACAATTCAACATGAACCCAAATTGCACTATTCACTCAATTTGGGGCTTTTCCACACAACCTACTTTCCACCAAATTGAAACCATGGAAAGCCTTAGAATCATGCTAGGAACAACATATCCAAAGCATGATTCAAGAATCCAACAAAACATCAACTTTAGAAAACATCCAAGATTTCGCCATTTTAGGGTTTCATCATCCATGATGTTTTTCCATCAATTAAACCCTAATTCCTACTCTTCTCCATCCCACCAACAACATACTCCAAATGGAAGCAAGAAGATCATCACAACTCATAGCCAAGATTAAACACAAAATGGTTTCTAAACCCATTTTCCAACCATTTTTCATGCTTCCAACTTGCAAAATCTTGAAGAGGAGAAGCTTACCAACAAATTGAACCCAAAACCATGATGATTCCTTGCAAAAAATTGAAGAACACTTGAAGCTCCATGAATAGTGTCCATGGCGTTTTTGAAAGAGAGGAGGAAGACGAAGAAGAAGAAAAATGAAGAAAATAACTATTTTCTTCCTTTTATATTTTTCTCCCTTTTCTTTTCTTTTCTTTTTTTCCATAATTAACATATAAGGACAAGTGTCCTTATCCTCCCTCATTCCAGCCGACTTACTTTCTTCCTCTCACTATTGCTGACTTTTGGGCTAATTGCAATTTAGTCCTCCAACTCTCCAAATCTTTGCAATTTAAACCCAAACGCAACTTCCTAACACCAATTGAAACCAAAACTGAACACAACCCTCAGAATATCATGAAACTCCCACATCCTGTTTCCAAAATCCATTTGGAAATACAGAGTGTCTCATCGGGCCCGCTGAACCCGCGCAAATCCCGACGTGCGCGTGTGTCGACCTGAACCAGAATCTCGTCATGCTAAAATTTCACAAATATTACCATAATATCCGTCTTAAAATATAACATACTTTACCCCAAAGCCGTCGGAGAATTTGCATCCCGAGCCCCGAGAGTCGCCCGGGACCGAACGTCCCCACCCAAAAAATATACTCCGTAAAAAGATGCAGGACGGTCCCAGGATTCCAAATATGCAAACGGTTTCTCATTCTGAGGTCCCGGGAGCGCTACCGAGCCCGCTGTACGTCCCGAGACAACCCCCCCGGCCCCGAAAAATATTTCCGTGAAAATACCTGGGACCCACACGACCTGAAAACCCGAAGGATTCCCAGAAATAATGCTCAGATAAGCCTCCAGAGCTGACTGACCGCCCAAAACCGTGACCCGCAAGCCAAAACCGGAATCCCGGGTCACCCGGGTCACAACCCGCTCGGGGTGACCGTAACAGGTGATAGGTTCAGAACCACAGGTTCCTCCGGCTTTGATACAGGTCCTTGAGCAGATCAGAGATAGTTTGGCATTGCTGCTACCGGGTGCGTCACAGGAAGGGCAATCAACACAGGGACGTCAAGCTGAGCAACAACAGCATGTGGATGTTAGTGGCGTGGAACGTAATGAACCATACACTGTAACAGATAATAGCCCATCTGTGCGCGAGGATGTGAAGGGAGAGACAAGACATGAGGATGTAGAACAGATGGGGAGAGGCGGCACCCTCAAGCTCAGAGTGTACGTTCTGAGGTTGGCCATGTTACCCAACATGATCATACTATTCATGACCACTCGTGAGATAGTGTGCATGGCCGACATCGTAGGCGACATCGGGATGAGGATCAGGATCAAGATGAGCAGTCACACTGATCCAGGAGGCGTAGAGTGGGACATGAATGCCCGAGCAAGCTGCTTGAGAGATTTCAGCGCCTAACTCTCCCAAAGTTTAATGGAATAGGTGGTCCCGAGGCAGCTGAGATTTGGTATAACTGGATCAACTCATTGTTCGAGAGGTTGGAGTTCCGTCCTACCACGATGGTATCTCTGGCCACTTATAATCTGGAGGGCCAAGTTGTCATCTGGTGGGAGAGCATCAGGAGCAAGCACAGGGCCGAGCTAGCTGCAAGAGGAGAGCCCGACACCAATATGACTTGGGATGTGTTTAGCTGACTGTTCCAGGAGCAGTATATTGGAGACACGATCCAAGACTGCGGCAGGCTCAGTTTGACAATCTAGCACTTGGTAGCATGAGTGTGTTGAAGTATGAACACGAGTTTGATCGACTGGAGCAAAAGGCTAAGAGGTTCATGCGAGGGTTGCGACCTGACATCCGAGTAGCATTGCTACCTTTGGGCATTACGTCCTACCACGAAGTGACACAGAAGGCCCAGCTTGTGGAACAGGAGGAGACCGAGAGCAGGTATGCACCATACCGACCCCCAGAGAGCAGTAGAGGTACAAGTCCACGAAGGTTTTCCTGGAACACCGAGAAGGCTCCTAAGGCTAGCACGGGTGTGAAGGGAAAATGAGTGGCATCTTCATCTGATGTGTGCTCGACCTATGGAGTATCTCATTCTGGTAGACCATGTTATTAGGAGACAGGCATATGTCTGAAGTGTGGGTCCACTAACCATTAGATCAAGGATTGTCCACAGGTAGTGCCGAGGAGAGATTTCGGCAACTGGCCGAGACCTTTGTATAGTGCACCGGCGGGACGAGGAGCGCTACGGGAAGGTGCTAGACAGCAGGCACAGCAACCACGATTTCTCCATCCTCTGCCACAGCAACCGAGGGCTGGAAGAGTATTCCAGATCAAGAGAGGCGAGCCTACACAACAGGGAGCACTGAAAAGTACCCTACTTCTGAATGATATGGCTGTGAATGTTCTTTTTGATATAGGTGCTTCAATATCTATTAGCGCACATAAATATGTTATGTCTCAACATCTGTCTATCTGTTCTATGCCGTACATATCATTGAATCAAACTACTGGGAGTCAGTGTTTGTTTTCAAATTAAATAGCCAAGGATTGTGTGATTACATTGGGAAAATATTAGATTCCCACTGATTTGCTTGTGTTGGATAGTCCAAGGTATTATGTGGTTTTGGGTATGGATTGGTTATCTCAAAATTGTGTTGGAGAGTCCAACAGCGTTCATGGATATGATGAACCGGATTTTCTGACCATATCTAGATTTGTTTGTGATTATGTTCATTGATAGCATCTTGGTATATTCCAAGGATGAGTGTGAGCATCAAGATCACCTACGGATTGTTCTACAGACATTGTGGGATCATCAGCTATATGCTAAGATCTCCAAATGTCAATTCTGGATTCGGGAGGTTTCATTTCTTGGACACATCATCGGTGAGAGTGGTATTTTGGTGGATCCTGAGAAGATCAAGGTTGTGCAGGACTGGAAGCAGCCGACGAATGTGTTGGGGATCAGAAGTTTCCTTGGATTAGCAGGATATTATCAGAGATTTGTACCTAGATTTTCTGGTTTAGTTTTACCCCTTACTCAGCTGACTTAGAAGGGGGAGGATTTGTCTGGTCCGAGGCTTGTGAGCACAGTTTTCAGGAATTGAAGAATAGGCTGACTATCGCACCTATTATGATACTGCCAGATCCGAGTGTGCCATATTGGATTTACACATATGCTTCCAGATCCGGGCTTGGATGTGTGCTTATGTAGGGCAGGAATGTGATTGCTTATGGTTCAAGACAGCTTCGACCACATGAGCAAAACTATCCGACTCATGACTTGGAATTAGCAGCGGTGATTTACGCGCTCAAGCAGTGGCGACATTACTTGCTGGGTAACAAGTTTCAGATATTCACTGACCATAAGAGTCTGAATAACTTGTTTACTCAAAAGGATTTAAATATGAGACAGCGCAGATGGTTGGAGAGTATGAAAGATTATGACTACAATATTGAATATACTGCAGGAAAAGGGAATTCTGTAGTAGATGCATTAAGTCGGAAGTACACCGGTTTAGTGAAGGGCGGAGACAATGATGACAGAGTCGAAGAGAGTGATTTGATGTGCTTATGGCACAAGTGGGAGCGTACACAGTTATACACTTTAACTATCTAGTCCAAGTGGTTAAATAGAGTGCGGGTTGTGCAGAGAAGTGACCTAGAACTGAAGAAGATATCTGGAGAGGCAAAGGGATCAATGTACCCATCTTTTGAGTATAAGCAAGGTCAGTTGTACTTTAGAGATCGATTGTATGTGCCAAACGTCCCGACACTTTGAGATGAGCTTCTTGAGGAGGCTCACGTGAGCAGATTGAGTGTGCATTCAAGAAGTGATAAGATGGATCATGACTTGAGATCTCATTTCTGGTGGCCAGGCATGCGAAGGGATATTGCTACCTATGTCTCTAAGTGTGCTACGTGTCAGAGAGTGAAGGTCGAGCATCAGAGACCAGCGGGGACGTTACACATTGCCTATTCCAGTCAGGAAGTCGGGTAACATCACGACAGACTTCCTAACAGGATTACCTTTGACACGGTTACATCACGACACTATCTGGGTCATTGTGGATCGGTTGACGAAGTGTGCTCATTTTTTGCCTATGAGGATTTCAGATTCCCTGGAGAAGCTAGCTCAGCTGCATATTCGTGAGATAGTGCGGTTAAATGGAATTCTAGACTCCATTGTATCTGATCGAGAGCCGCGGTTCACGGCGTGATTCTGGAGTGCTTTTCACAGGGCTTTGGGCACACAACTCCATTTGAGTATGGCATATCATCCTCAGACCGATGGACAGTCAGAGCGAGTGATTTAGGTTCTCGAGGGTATGCTACGCAGTTTTGCACTGGATTTTGGCGGTAAGTGGGACCAGCATTTGCCTCTGGTAGAGTTTTCCTATTACAACGGCTATTAGAGTACTATTGGCATGGCACCTTATGAGGCTTTATATGGCCGACATTGTGTAACACACCACTGTTGGGCAGAGGCTTCTGATAAGGTCGAGCTAGGTCCTGAATTGATTGAAGAAACGATAAATAAGATCAGGAAGATTCAGGAACGTATGAAGACCGCCAATGAAAGGACTGCTTCTTATGTGAATAAACGGAGACGAGATCTGGAGTTCGAGGTTGGAGACAAGGTGTTGCTGAAGGTAGCACCAACAAGAGGGACTATCAGATTCGGAAAAAGAGGGAAGTTAGCTCCACGATATGTGGGTCCTTATGAGAATTTGGATCGGATTGGAAAGGTAGCCTACAGGTTAGCTTTGCCACCGAGTATGTCTGCAGTGCACAATGTTTTCCATGTGAGTATGCTGAAGAAGTGCATCTTGGATCCGATTCAGACGTTTGTGGTAGAGGATGTGCAGCTAGAACAGGATTTGTCGTACCAAGAGGTACACGTGGCTATTTTGGGACAGGATATGCGAAAGCTTTGGAGAAAGCTTATTCCTATGATTCGAGTGCAATAGTCCCATCATTCCAAGCGTGAGGCGACATGGGAGGTAGAGCAGGATGTGAGGGAGAGATATCCCGACAAGTATGAGAGACTTAAGACCCCCTTGGTCTCTCCGACGAGTATGAGAGACTTAAGACCGCCTTGGAGGCCTAAGAGTCTTAAGTGGGGAGAAATGTCACCTACTCTCGACGTGTGTATCTGTGTGCTCGAGAAATTTTGTGCAAAAACCGGGATTTGTGGATTTTTGTGAAGCTCAGAAATGTTACCTACTCCTGACATGTGTGTGTGTGTGTGTGTGTGCTCGGGTGATTAAGAGCTAATGTCGGGATTAGTGAATTTTGTGAAGTTTGGGGCATAATTCTAAATATGTTAAACATGTTTTATGTGTGTTATGAAGTCCCGGGGATGGTATTTAGATTTCATTTTCGTTGGTGGAGCGATTTAAAAGATAGGCAAGTTGCGGTTGGACTAAATTGCAACTTTAAAAAGTTTGGGGTCAAAGTGTAAAACAAGAAAATTGAAACAATATCTTTGAAAAAGAGAGACAAAGTGGCGGCAATAAAGGAAGATAAAGTAGAAAAAAGAAGGGAAAAACACAAGGTGAAAAAGAAAAAAAGAAAAGA
This sequence comes from Stellera chamaejasme, assembly GCA_024586325.1. NCBI lineage: Eukaryota > Viridiplantae > Streptophyta > Magnoliopsida > Malvales > Thymelaeaceae > Stellera > Stellera chamaejasme. The sequence continues at coordinate 21,529,031 of CM044984.1, read as the reverse complement.
AAAGAAAGCAAGGATAAAAAGAAGAAAAGAGAGGGACTAATCATATTTTGGCCCATCTTCTTCTTCTTCTTCTTCCCTTCAACGTGACCACCATGAAAGAAAGCTCCATGGATGTGCTCCATGAGATCTTAAAGAAAACTTGGTGAAACTTCGAGGTAAATATAATATGTTAAATTGACCCTTGTGAAAGAAGTTATGAACATCCTACGGATCAGATTTTTCAAATACGGCTCCGTTTGAAAGCTGTAAATTTCTGAATTTTGAGATATGGATGGCGCCTCATGTATCTTTGAATTTACGGTTTCTAAGAGGTGTTTACATGCTCCGTGATCAGTTGTGAAAAGGGATTTGAGCTGAAACACTTCCAGAGTGCTGCCGAAATCAGTTTCTGGTTTCCAGTACGGCAACCAAAGTTCTATTGTGTAAAGTGGTAATGATATATGTTATTCACAGTGAAGAGCTATACACTTTTTACGGATCAGATTTTGTAAATGAGATTCTGTGTGAAAAACCGTTGATGTCTGATTTTCTGGTGTGTGGAGGTGCCACATGGATCTGTGTTTTAATGGTTCCTAAGTGTGTATTTTGTGTTCTATTGCTCAGTTGTGAACAGGGGGTAGGGCAAAAACTCTGCCGAAGCTCTGCCGAAATCGTGTTTTAGAAATCGGAACGGAAGCTAATTTCAGAATTTGTGTATAAGGTAAGGGTTCAGTGTGTCTCTCGATATGGCATTTTGGTGTATTTTATAAAATGCATATCGGAGTATATTGAGGCTAAGTTTGTTTTGAGGGGTGGCCCGGTGATGCCAAACTTAGTTAAATGGTATAAGCATTGGTGTGCAGGTTTCGGGATCAGCATTCATGTTGTGTTACTACACCTAAATGGTGTTATGTTGTGATGCACGTATAAGGTGTTTGTGATATGACGGTGGGGATCATGACCCCGAGCTGGCCATGCTCTTGTGTGTGATTATGTGTGTGTGCCTCGCCTACAACCGGGAAGACCTTCAATGTGTTCCGTCTAACGTTATCATAATCTATTGTTTGACTTGCATTGCATTTGATTGAACTTGCATTGGTTGAGCATGTGTGTGTGTTTATATATTCTTGTATATCTGCTTTTATCTTTGGTTACAGGTTTCTTGTGCATCAAGAAAACCACTATGTTTTATACCTCAGCCCTTACTAAGTTCTCATCGAGGACTTACCCTTTATATTATTATTTTCAGGAGTACTTAACAAGTAGCCCACTGATTAGAGTTCAAGGGTTGGATTTTGTGTTGTGAATTTTCAGGTACATGTTTGTATGTTCTAGTTAGTTGTGTTTCAGTGTGTGTGAATTAAGGGATAACGTTCGTTGTGTGTGATCAAGTGTGACCGAAAATTTTGTTGTGTGTGGTATTCAGTTCTGAGTTCCAATTCTATATGAGCACTATGGTTTTCTCACGGTTAAATTTTCTTATGTGTGTAACAGCAGCAGCAGCAGTATCTGCCACGTCGAGGACTTTGGTTGGACCTTGGAGTGTCACCACCTCGCACGTTCTGTATGTATTCCAGTGGTTGTCTTTTGGCTCTGTATATTGCGGATGGCATGCATATATGTAGTAGTATCATATTCAGGATTTCTGCTAGAAACCATATGTGTTATGTGGTTGTGGTATCAGACATGTGTTGAATTTCAGTTGTGAGCATGTAGATGTGTTTGTGAAGCATTTTGTGCAAGATGTGTGAAAATGTGTAACTGTGCATTACTTGTGCACTTTGTGAAATTTGGTGTAATCATGTGCAAGTACGTGATTATGTGTGTGAAATGGAAGTGTTTGTCATGTATGGACATTTTTGTGGACGAAAATTCTAAAACTGCGTTTGTATGTGTACTGTTACCCCAAGTGAGTATGGTTAGGGTGTCTGATGAACATCCTAATCACCTGTGTGCTTCCGCTGTGAGGTGACAGAGCGACTCCGGCTGCGACCCCTCATTTATGGGGTGCGGTCGCTCAACCTCACCTAGGAGACCACCGAAGCCAACAGAATGGGGGTGACCTAGGAGGCGGCCCCTCACCTTAAGGGCGTGGTCGCTCCCTCGTATTTTTCAAAATTAGTCCCCTCCTCTTTTCTCTCAACCAAGAGGCATAAGTGACGAATGTTCTGCATTGTTTTAATTGTTCTCCCCTCCTTGAAGCTCCCTCATTGGCTCTACTTCAGCTAGAACTTCAAAAGCATCAAAAGTCTCCTTCTCTCATTAATTGATTTTGGATTCTAGGGCTAGCAACATTGCTTTTGAGCAATTTTTGGAGGATTTGTAAGCAACTCATACAATACACACTTGTTCATACAATCTACTTGGGTTTGGAACTCTTTTCTCCTCTCTCATTCTCTAGCATGAATTTGGGTAGATTTATGCAAGATTGAAGCTTCCAATTCCAATTTCTAAGCTTTTCTTACATTCTTACACTCTCTATTTACTTTTCTGTTCATATCAATTGCTAGAAACGTGAGTAGCATGAGTTGTGAGTAGTTTCATGATGTGGACATCAACCCAACTCCACCCCAAGAAACTCCTAGTCCCTTCCAAGGTCTCAACGGACCCTTGACTAGGGCTCGGTTGAAGAAAAGCTCCAAGCGTTCATGAAGGTCATGGAACAAGGAGATGAACGGGAAGAGGATCAAGGCCGAGCTCACCAACTTCAAAGCTTGGGCATTCAAGTGGTAAAGCACCCAAGCACCAAGGACAACATCTCCATCACCATCCTGGCAGGCGAAGGTCCAGGCAACCCCACCCCTAGCTCAGGCGGTTGCCCGGAGAGGAACAACCGATCAGGCGGGAACCCAGGCGACCCAAACTCCCTTCCAGGCGATCGCTCGGCCTGCTGCACGCGCCACCCTCAACTTCTGGCAGGAGCACCACCACCTTTGGAGTGTTGCACCACCTTCCCATGCCTTAGGGACGCCGGGGGGTGAAGACCACGCGCTGGACATTGCCCCCACCCGCACACACGCGCCACCTTTATCTCCACACGCGCCACCGGCTAGCCCACGCACCTCCAAAGGTTGGGCCGGCCCAATTTCAAGTCCACAATCTGAAATTTGAAATTGTTGAATTAAACTTAAATGTTATTTGTGTTATTTAGGAAATGAGAGGGAAAGTGAGTTAGTAGAGGTCCTTACTCACTAGTTTGAAGTAATGGTTGGTCCTTACCCTCTATTACCAAAAATGGTGCAATCCTCCCACTCTCCCTCACCATTTTAAGTAGTGTCATCATCCCTTTTGCTTTATGCATGAGAATGGTAGGAAGACTTAAGGGGTTGTTACCAAAAGTGTTATCCACACTTTCGGTAATAACCTCCACTACCACCATTCATGTATTTAGGTTAAGGCTTCACCATTTCAGCCATTAGAACTCATTATAGCATAATTGTAGTCTCCATTTTGAGATCATTTTGGCTTTGGTTTCTCACTTCTTCAATCCATTCCCTTGTTCCATAATTTTTGTTCAAGAATCATATCTAGTATTGCTCAATCAAGTAGTTGAGAGGTGCTAGATCCATCTTCTTACCTTGGCACCTAAAGTATTGCTTCACCTTGTAGTGAAGAGGTGCTTTTGTTGGCCGAAATTATCAAGAGAATTGTTGTTCATCTTCCAAGCTAGATCCTTTCAAGAGTTGATCATTTTCATGATCACATCATTTCATCTCCTAGGGTTGTTTTGGTAGTTGTAGGTTGTTGAATGATGTAAATGTGTAAGATTAATGTTGATGCATGATTTGCAACCATTTCTTGGACTTAAAGAAAGCATAACTAGAGTAGAATTCCAACTACTCTATCATGCCTACCACGTGTTTGATGAAATGCTTGAGAGAACATTTTGTTGAATAAACTTAGGGAAATGGTTGGATATTCTAGGGCTATTTGAGTAAGATAGTCTAGAATGTTAGGAGACTTTATTGGAAAATCTTAAACCCTCCATGAGTGATGCAAGTGGAGAGACTCATTTGGTCATTTATGGTGAGAATAGCTCAAACTTAGCAAGGTTGAGCTTGAGTTAGAACCAACTCCTCTATCATAGCATTTTCATTAATTTGACATATCATTCGATAACCTCAACCCTAAGCAACCTAGGGAGGCTTTTAGTCACTTATTTTCATCCAAGTTATTGTCATTCCACCCCTTTAGAGTTCAATTTACCTAGTTCACTTTGCTACTTGTCATTTAGAATAGTTTCATCTAGCATCTTACTTGGATCATTTTACTTCACCTATCAATTGAATCCAAATCACTTAAACCCAAAAATACCAAAAATATTGCATCTAGCTAGATTCCATCAATTGCACTACAATCTCTAGGGTCCGACCCACTCACTTAACTACAAATTGCACACCTTGCACTTGGGGATGAATGGGTTTTATAACTTGAATTGAGCATGTTTTGAATACGTGTAAAACACCCGTCAATCACCCCAATAACATTTGGTAGATTGGCTTGAAATAGCAAGGCTCATGCAACATTCAAAAGGTGTCTATGTTTACGTTCAACAACGTCATTTTGTTGTGGTGTGTGAACACAGTTGGTTTGATGAACAATACCTTTGGAAGAATAAAATTGGGTGCACTTGAACTCTATCCCATTATCACTTTTAATAATTTTAACTCTTTTCTCAAATTGGTTTTCAACCAAGTAAACAAAATGCATGAGCAAGTTTCGTGTTTCAGACTTGTGTTTCATGAGATAGATCCAAGTGCAATGTGAATAGTCATCAACAATTGACAAAAAAAATATTGTGCTCCGGAAATAGAAAGAACATGATAGCCTCCCCAAATGTCAACATGAACTAAATCAAAAGAAGCCTTGCTGAAAGAATTGCATAAGGGAAAAGGCTGTCTAGTATGTTTAGCTAATGTGGAAATTGAGCATTGATCAAAACCAGGAGATTTAATGTCAGAAATAGGAAATAACCAAAGAATTTTGGTGGATGGATGTCCCATCCGTTGATGCCACACATCCTATGTCAGTGTTCAAACTACATTACATGTTCCTTTTTAAAACAGGTTGAGGTAGTAGAGTCCCTCGCTTTCAGTTCCCGTCCCAATCATCATCCATGATCATAGGTCCTGTATAAAATAAAATCTCTTGAGAAATATGGTCGCATAAAATGAGTCAAGAGCAAGTTTACTTATGGAGATGAGATTAAGGTAAAATGATGGGAATAATAAGGTATCATGGAGTACGAGGTTTCGGGTAAAGGCCACATTTCCAACATGAGATACTTGTAACGAACTTTCATTAGGTAACTTGACAAATCTGTTATGTACGGGTGTGTATGAGGTAAAATAAGTAGAGTCATAAACAATGTGATCACTGGCTCCACTGTTCAAAATCCAAACAACCTTCTTACCATGTTTCGAGAGTCTAGAAGAGTTACCTGAAAATTCTCCATAGTCAGGAAGATTACCAGGAAGGTTGACGGAGGCTTCGTTTCCCGTATTGAGCATTGATAGTAGCTGGTTACATCTATCCTGAAAACTAGTTGTTCTCTTGAGCCTATTTCAAAGATCAAGCATCTGCTGGCATTCGCTGGATGACAAGGCAAAGTTACGTTCTTCTCCACTTGAGGATGTTGTGTGGTTTATCTTAGCTGAATTTTGACCACTCGTTATATCACTTTTCCTTTTACGACAAAAATCATAGGTGTTCACCTTTAACCCACAGTAGGTGCACTGTAAATGAGATCTGCAACTCTTAGTGTTATGATAGTCAAGCCACACTTCTCACATTTCGTATCACTCCCACCTTTGCTAGCTATTTTTCTGATCCTTTTTACGACAAAAGCTAAAGCTTCTGTTGCTGGAGGTGGCTTACTACTTGGGCCTCCTGCCTGCTTTTCATGGCATAAGGCTCTAGCGTAAGCCTTGTTCATGGATGGTAGTGGATCAAGGCCGATGACATTGCTGCGGACAATGGCATAATCCTCATTGAGTCCCATTAGAAACTTCATTGTTTTCTGTGTTTCAGCGAAGGTTTTCACTGCAGCTGCAACATCGCAAGTGCAAGGAGGAATACCACAAAGTGAGTCACGCTCATCCCACAATGCCTTCATTTTTGTGAAGAATGAGGTGACTGATGTACTCCCCTGCTCACAATCATGTATGGCACTCTCTATGTGGAACGGTTGAACTGTGTTGGTGTGAGAGAATCTTTCCTGCAATTCGAGCCACATAGATCTCGCATCCTGACAATGAGCAATGCTGGCGGAGATCTCCTTCGACATGGCTCCCAGTAGCCAAGTCTTGACAAGTGTATTGCATCGATACCATTGGTGATATTGGGCAAAGCCAACATCTGGTTCTTGAATGTTCCATCAACGAAAGAAATTTTGTTCTTGACGTTCAGCGCCATGCTCATGGATTGAACCCATGTGGTGTAGTTGTCTTCCACCAATGGCTGCGACACGAGTAATGCCCTAGGTTGATCTGAATGGTGGAGGAAGAGTGGGTGTAGTCCCTTAGCTTTGATGCATGTCCTATTTTAGTCCCCTTTTAAGAATTCGTCCTATTATAGTGTCTTACCTTTGATTTTCGTCCTATTTTGGTCCTTTCATTAGTTTATCTGTTAAAATTACCGTTACCTAAATGAAATGTCAAAAATACCCATATTCAAAATTACAACTTGTTCTATGAACTTTTGTGGAAAGTGCAACATTGTCCTATTTTCAGCCACCACCCAGATCCATCCTCAAAAACCAAATCTTCTCCTCCGCCAATCTCCTCCACCAATCTCCTCCACCCTCCACCACCGAATCTCCTCGACACCCACCGCCTCTGCCATCTTCACCCAGTTCAGATTCTCTTTCTCCCACTCCAGCTCCTTTAATTCATCCGGCTCCTCCAAAGTATGATCATGTTCATCATCATTTTTCTGAGCTTCAAAATGCTTGAACAATTCTTTGGCTATTGTTTCCTCCACAAATTTCTTCAAAAGTTCGATCTCATTTATGATCAGTGCCCCCTGGAAACGTTTTCACCTGCTGCTAATTTCAATTCCTCCAACATCTCTGAAACCTTCGCATGAGTTTCCTCTAATAATTGCTTCGAATTCTCATCTATTTCCGACTTTAAAATCTTTTCCTATAATAATTGATCAGATTTATCAATGTCCTCTTCTAATTTTCCGACTTTATTTGTTGTCATTGCCTGCCTCAGTGATGTGATCACGGGGGGGGGTAAGTGATCACGCGCTCGGATCTAGCTCGAAGGAGGCGGTTTCCAGCAAGAATGGGAAACGAAACAAAGGAAGAACACGAAGGAAACAGAGTCGGCCAAGGGAACCTCCTCACTACGAGGTGAGGCAATGCCCTTGAAAATGCCTGGGAAAGGAAAATGGGACCTAGAACCTTTTGACTACGAGATCAAACAATGCTAGGTATTATATTGGATCCTCTTGCAATGGATCACTAATGGATTGGTGGAGCAAGATTTGAGACCCACGAAGAACAATATGCGTACTTCCGCAAATATGTGTTCTTACAAAATGAGTTCCCCTAATACTTAGGTTACAACCTCCTTTTATAGAAGGAGAAAGAAAGAAGTAAATAATAAAGGACGTCTTGACAAGGGAACAGCTTCCTGGATCTATGGTAGGCGAAATGAGAGGTGGCAGCGGATGTGACATTGTAGGCTACCTGCTTTTGCGGCTCCCATTTCCCCATGAATTGCTTTCGGCGGGACAAGGAAAGAAGAGGGCCTCTGCACAAGTTGAAGGGTTCGCCTGACTTGTATATGGACGCCTCTTCTGTTTGGCGAACACCTGGGCTTCGCTTGTTTCTGGAAATGAGGCACAGGGTCTTCGCCTACGACCATGGGGGTCGCAAAGAGCCATGGCTTCGCAAATGGCCTTGAGTTCACCCAAAGGCCAAGGGTTCGCCAATGGGGCATGGGTGCGCCAAGAACATAGCGACCACGGACTTGCCTTGGGGCCTCGCCGGTGCCTGGAATGCTGCTTCTTCTTCGCCCGTGCCTTCGCCAAGGGCCTTTTGGACCCTCGGGATGAAGGGTTCACCTTTATCACAAAAATGGGGCTGATGTCCACATCATACCCTCCCTCTTCAGAAGAATCCGTCCTCGGATTCATAAGGAAATTGTCCCTACAAATCTTAAGACACCACAACAAACTTGAAGAAGCATCAAGGGTTAGTGAACTAAAAGCGGTAGACATCAAAGTTCCCCTAAAAATAGACTGAAGGAATGAGATGGACAATCCGCCCTTTCTCTTCGCTTCACTCTTATACTTAGCCTTAAGACAAGCCCACGTAGTTATTCCGGGATCAAATATGAGCCTCGGCCATTCATGGGCATGGCCCCAATGTACCGGGCCTAAGTCATGTCCCATAACAGACATGGGATCGCCAACTATGTCACCCAATTCATGCTTAATGTTAAGAGATGAGAGATTAGAAGCACAGTTACCCATGTTCGCTCTCTCCCTCTTGCTCTTTTCTTCCTTTCCGAGAGGGGGTGACACTTCCTTCCCGGACTGTTGAAGGCTTCCTTCAGCCTTACTTTCCACAAATGATCTGTACATTCAAAGAAGATAAACAAGGGGTTGCAAGACAGAAATTTAGTGGAAAAGTTGGGTCGGTTGAAGGCATGTTTTCCTCACTTCCACTATTTTGGCTCATGGAGCTTCCCTCTTGTTTTCTCTCTGCCTTCTTCTCAATCTCTTCTCTCGGATCGCTCTCTTTCTCGCTCAAGGTCTCTTGGACCGCCTCGCTTTCTCTCTTTCTTCTTTTTCTTTCCCTCGTAATTTCTCCTTTCCTCTCAGTTATTTTCCTCTCAACCTTACCACTGGTTGCAGCTTCCTCCATGTGTCCTTGTAACATCTGGTCCTGGACCATAAGTACAAGTTGTTTTAGCTCATCAATGATAGTGGAGGAGTTGGGTCTTTGAGGCACTTCGTGTCGCTTCGCCTGTTGGTCGAAGGCGATTGGGGCGACGAAGCAAACTTGTGAGTGGGGGCCCTCGTTGGCTTTCGGTTGGTGGATGGGGAACCGCGAATGAGAGGGGGCTCACAGCTGGGCGTCGTACAGCTAGGATACGACGGAATGGGGAAATAATACGAGGATGAAGGGTAAGTCCTCCGGTGCTTGAGGTAGCGATAGCGAGGGGGGTTATCTTGGCGATGGCAAGGGATCGCCACCACCCGTCCAGTGCTAGGACACGAGTAATACTCATATGCAGCATGGTATGGAGGATCAAATTCGAGGATGGGGTCGGTTCGGGCCAGGTTTCTTGGCCAAGGGGGTACTCGAATAGTTCCACAGTATGTATGGTCGAGGGTTCCCTCCGCCCATAAATCAGATTCTTGATACCAAGGATCCGATCCCGGGTAGTAGTCCTCTTCCACATACTCCATGAGACTCAAGTTCTGCACATGGGAACAGTTTTGTGAAGCCTCGCTACACTCCCTTAGTGTTTACACTCTTCTCTCGTGTTTTAGAACACAACGGTTCTTTCAAGCTTCAAAACTTACCACCAATCTGCGATTAAGATCAAATGCAAACATGCAAAGAATATCCAAAGAAATCTTAGCAATGTCCGAAACAAGTAAAGCACAAAGTTCTAGTTACTCGAAACTAGCTTTTGAAGTTGGTTGGTGGTCGACAGAAGTTGGAAGAGAGATAGAAAAGCCTTTCACAAACACAAAGTTCAGGTTTTGAAATTATTTTCGATCTGTGAGTACTGTTTACTCCGAGTTTCGGATGAACTCTTCAAGAACACTTAGAACTTTTCCCAGAAATTATGAACTGATTTGAATATTTCTTTTTCTGTAAACTCTTGTTCCTTTGCGCACAGGGAATCTCTTTTTCTTTTTCAAATCCGAAATAACTCACAGATTTATGAACCTTTAAGAACTTTAAACAAAGGTAACAAATATTCGGTTTCTCTCAAGAGATCATTAACCGATAACTTTTCTTCAAGTTTTCTAAATAACAACAAAGGTTTTGACTTGAAGAAATTAAACAACTGATACGGTAAGATACCTCCGACAAGCGCTTTGGCTCTGATACCAACTGATGTGATCACGGGGGGGTAAGTGATCACGCGCTCGGATCTAGCTCGAAGGAGGCGGTTTCCAGAAAGAATGGGAAACGAAACAGAGGAAGAACACGAAGGAAACAGAGTCGGCCAAGGGAACCTCCTCACTACGAGGTGAGGCAATGCCCTTGAAAATGCAGGGAAAGGAAAATGGGACCTAGAACCTTTTGACTACGAGATCAAACAATGCTAGGTATTATATTGGATCCTCTTGCAATGGATCACTAATGGATTGGTGGAGCAAGATTTGAGACCCACGAAGAACAATATGCGTACTTCCGCAAATATGTGTTCTTACAAAATGAGTTCTCCCTAATACTTAGGTTACAACCTCCTTTTATAGAAGGAGAAAGAAAGAAGTAAATAATAAAGGACGTCTTGACAAGGGAACAGCTTCCTGGATCTATGGTGGGCGAAATGAGAGGTGGCAGCGGATGTGACATTGTAGGCTACATGCTTTTGCCGCTCCCATTTCCCCATGAATTGCTTTCGGCGGGACAAGGAAAGAAGAGGTCCTCTGCACAAGTTGAAGGGTTCGCCTGACTTGTATATGGACGCCTCTTCGCTTGGCGAACACTGGCTTCGCTTGTTTCGGAAATGAGGCACGTGGTCTTCGCCTACGACCATGGGGGTCGCAAAGAGCCATGGCTTCGCAAATGGCCTTGAGTTCACCCAAAGGCCAAGGGTTCGCCAATGGGGCATGGGTGCGCCAAGAACATAGCGACCACGGACTTGCCTTGGGGCCTCGCCGGTGCCTGGAATGCTGCTTCTTCTTCGCCCGTGCCTTCGCCAAGGGCCTTTTAGACCCTCTGGATGAAGGGTTCACCTTTATCACAAAAATGGGTGTCACAGCCACCCCGCCCGGTTGCAGAGGCGGAGCCGGCCGCGACGTCGGAAACAGGAATTACGGCGGAAAACGCGGCAGCGAGCATCGAGCTCAAATACGTAACAAACGAGTATCGACTAGCAACCTACGTAACCCATACATGGCAAGTATACATGATAACTCGACAAAATACCAACCAAGCGTTCATGGTATACCAAACATTGCTCATCGCAACAACCACGTAAACACTGAATTCATATCATAACAAATCCAATATAGGCAAGTCGGGCTCCGCCCTCGACTCAGAAGGCATCAAAGGCAGAATATATTTCCGATCATATGGCATATACAAATTCATGATCTGACCTACATGCATGCAGCTACAGCTACAGAGCCATTAAACAAAATCCTATAAATATATACCTAAGTGCGGAATCAGAAGCCTCTCGCTCAAGAATTCCCGCACGTGGTACTGCCGCTCACAGTAACCCAAAATGTCCGTAAGCACCGCGGATCTCTATTCCGCTGGTTGCTTGTCAGACTGCCTGAAAGATGGTAAACAAATAAAAGGGTGAGTCCTCGAAAGGACCCAGAAAGGGCTTAAGGTAAAAGTGCAGTTTGCCCATAGGGCGACAATCAACTCGCAAAATGTAATATCACAAAGATATGCATGTACATATAAACATAAAGCATAACGTAAATCGAATCCAACATATGCGGTCCAACCGCCGTAACGACCAGAACGACAGCCCTCAACAGAGGTCAGAATATACAGATCGTAATGTAATGTATAGCACGGTACCGGCCGGGTCGCGAGCCCCAAACCGCCGTAGGGTCACGTAACGTGTATCGGCACTCCCGGTGCGGATACACGCAGAATGTCGGCACCCCTTCAAAGGCGGACACGTAATGTATATCGGCACTCCCGGTGCGGATACGCAGTAATGTCGGCACCCCTTCCTCTTCGCGGACACGTAATGTAACATATAATAATAATAAGAATACATAAACATAAACAAGTAACATTACTCGATAACCATATACGTAATGCAATAGGAACCCGGGCCTCTAAGGTCAACCGGGCCTTGAAACGGAACAAACATACATTTTACCCAAATTAAGCCCTTACCTCGGAAACGCCGCCCCGCAGCCCAACACTCGGAAAATCCCAACTCCCGACCCGAAATGCACAACTTGGCTCCTACGGGTCCGCGCTACTCCACCAACGCAGAATCAAGTCAGTACAACCATAGTTGGATCGAACACATCCAAACAACCCCCAAAAACAATTTCCGCACAAACCCGCACTTCCCGGAAAATTCCACGTAAAGCTCGGTTTTACAAATCGGGCCAGAACATTGGTATGCCAACACCCACAAACATATTCCAACCCTTAAACCCGCATCCCAGACACTTTTCCCGATAAACACGTATAAAACTAACTTTCTCATTTCTAACCCGAAAATGGTATTTCAAACACCATAACGCACCTACTTCCACCCACATTACCAATTTAGTATCCAATTCAATCAACACACACCACCAACATTGAAAAAGAATCACTTCAACAATTTGATCCTTAACCAATTGTTCACCACACTTCCAATTCAAACCGTTCAAGCTTCCAATTAATCCCACTAATCATCAATTTCATTTCTTAACCCACATTACTAACCAATTGCATCAAAATCCACAAAACCCCAATTTGAATGATTCTGCCTTAATGGGGTTTTGTCACCCAACCTCCATTTCAATCCAAACAAAGTTCCATTTGTACTCTTTAATCACCAATTGCAATTATTAAGCAAGATTACTAACCAATTTCACCTAAATAACCAAAACCACTTCACTACCAATTGCCAAAAGGGGTTTTCAACCCAACTTATTTTCCATCAAATTGAATCCACACATAAGCTTAGAATCATGCTAGGATTAACATACTTGAAGCATGAAGCAAGATAACAAACACACATTATTTTGGAATTTTCCCAAAAATTCGCCAAAGAGGGTTTCTCATCCAAGGAGTTTTTCCCAAAATCTAACACTTGATTATCACTCCCTCAAGCCCAAGAACAACATACTAAAAGATGGGAGAGAGAGGATCACTCTAGCTTATAGTGAAGAACAACCATGAATTCTCAAATTTGCTCTCTTTTCTTCACCATATCATGTTATCAACTTGAAAAGAGAAGAAGGATGGAAGCTTACCATTGTTTGGAGCCAATTCCTTGTTGAATTCCAGCAAGAAATGATGAAGCACTTGGAGCTTGGAGAAGCTCAACCATGGCGGCAGAGAAGGAAGAAAGAAGAAGAAGGAAGAAGAAATGAAATGGTAATAATTTTTTTCATGTAATAATAATAATAATAACCCTTATATATCATCCTTCTTTTCCATCTTAAATCATAAAGGGACAAGTGTCCCAACCCAAAGGTTGCTGCCGCCTCAAGCCCATGCCCTCTATTATTAATTTTGCACCCATTTGCAAATTAACTCCCAATTTTTCCGAAAGTTCCAATTCTTTTTGCCCAAAAATAATTACCGAATTCCAAAATTAACGAAACTTGGACACAACCTTCAGAATATTATAACATGCACAGAACATTTTTCAGAAATTCATTTGCCTTTCCGGAGTGTCCTACCGAGCTCGCTGAACCCGAACCAAAACCCGACGTGCGAGCGTGACAACCTGAACCGAAATTCCGTCACTCCAAAATTCTATAAAAATTCCCATAAATTCCATCTTAAATTCAAACACAACTTACCCCAAAGCCGTCAGAAAATTTCCATCCCGAGCCCCGGGATTCCCGTCCCGAGCCCCAGGAGTCGCCCGGAACCGAACGTCCCGCCCCAAATATTAAACTCCACAACCACCTCCGGGACATTTCCACGACTCCAAAACTACAAACGGCTTCCCAAACTGAGATCTCGAGAGCGCTACCGAGCCCGCTGTACGCCCCGAGGCGACCCCGACAACCCCGGCGCCAAAAATATTTTCGGCGGAAACGTCCGGGGACCCACACGACCTCAAATACGGAAGGGTTCGCCAAAATGATACTCGGATAGGGCTCGGGAGCCGTCTGAACGCCGAAAACGTGACCCGCAGCTAAAACCGAGCCCCGGTCACCCGGCCGCAACCCGCTCGGGGTGACCGTAACATTCTCCCCTTAGAACTCTTGGTCCTCCAAGAGTAGCTCGAACCAACCAGACAGTGTCGCTACCAACCGTAAAATATAACCATTCCTCTAACCTGAACAATCGGACCACCGTATCGGTGCGGCGGGAGTGGTAGTTTAGACTACCATACAGAGCCTCACGGCGTCCCACCCTCCGGTGCATCTTATTGCACCCGAGTCAGCTTGCCGGTATTTCTACCAGACAACCCTGCATAAAGATCGAACCTAAATCTAACCGATCCACAACAGGCTATCCCGGAAGGTACCACATAAAATGTAAATAGTTGGGGGAAAGACCAACCTAACAACTTACTCGAAACTCATGAAAACCGATAAAATTCGGGGTAACTCGCCCCGCCTATCAAATCTTATCGTCCCTCCGATCGGTGCTACCTCCACCAAATTCTATCAAATTCTATCACCAAACTCCGATTCCAGAGCCCTACGGCGACGGTTCGTATAAACAGCAGGTGCAGTCATTCGCGGTTTTAATCCGCGCCTATAATAATCTGATCTTCGCCGTAGACTCCTCAAAAGCTCGGGTCCCAGCTTAACCCCATCGACGCATCTGTCCAACAAGATGGTGTCATACACCTCCGTACAACACCTCATATGGTGCCATGTCAAACGTAGTCCGAAAGCAATTGTTGTACGAGAACTCTATCAAAGTAATCGCTAGTCCCAAACTCCTCCAAAATCCAAAGTACAGATTCGCAACATATCCTCCAATATCATAATCACCCGCTCCGACTGCCCGTCCGTCTGGGGGTGATAAGCTGTATTCAGATGGAGTCGCGTGCCCAATGCTTCATGAAAAGCAATCCAGAACCGTGCCGTGAAACGCGGATCACGGTCAGACACAATGGAGTCTGGTACTCCATGTAATCGCATAATCTCCCGATGTAAAGCCGGGCAAGCTTCTCCAGAGGGTCTGTGACCGAATAAGCGTAAAGTGTGCGCACTTTATCACCGATCCACAATAACCCAGATAACATCATGGCGAGACCGTGTCGTGGCAAGGCAGAAAGTCCATCATAACATTACCCCACTTCCAGCATCGGAATGGGCAAAGTCTGCAGTGTCCCCGCCGGTTCCAGATGCTCAAACCGCTCGAGTGTGCCTCCTCGAAAATCTCATTCCGTAACTCCCGATCCTCGTACATAAAGGCGATCTCGAAGTATAGCGATCCTCGCCTATACCGAAACGTCGGTAACACATAAACCCTTATCTTCCCGGATAACTTCTTCAATACCAAATTCTACCTTGCGCTTCGCGCATCCTATCAAGCCACTCGTAATGTATAATAAGTGTAATAACCTCGAGCACGCTCCCGTAGCCGCCACCGTGCCAAAGGCACGCGATCACTCTCCTCGATCGGTCACCAACATTTCCTCTCTTAATTAAGCCGGTATACTTCCCGCCAGAGCATCGGCAACCGTGTTGCCCTTGCCAGAGATGTACCCGATACAACAATCATAGTCCTTAATGTATTCGAGATATCTATGCTGCCTCATGCCAAGCTCCTTCATGTAAACAGATATTTCAGACTCTTATGGTCGGTAAGAATCTGAAATTTACTACCAAACAGATATTGCTTCCAATGTTTCAGCGCATAAACTATTATAGCCAACTCCAGAGCATGTGCCAATCAGTTCAGCTCATGCGGTCGCAGCTGCCTCGACCCATAAGCTACCACAAAACACTCCTGCGCCAACACACACCAAACCGGATGTGGAAGCATCCGTATAATTCACATACGGTAAGATCGGATCTGAAAGAGTCAGAATCGGAGCGTTAGTCAACTACCGCCTCAACTTCTGAAAATTCTGCTCACACTTATCAGACCAGATATACAGTTGACCCTTCTTAGTCAACTGCATAAGCGGAGATGCCGTAATAGAAAATCCCAAGACAAACCTCCGATAAAATCCTACTAACCCTGTGGAGCTCTTGATCTCCCGTGCCGTGGTAAGTTGTTTCCAATCCCGAACCGCCCTCACCTTCTCTCGGATCCACAGCATGCCCCATGCTCGATATAATGTGTCCTTAAAGGTGACTTCCCGAATCCGTAACTCACACTTTGAGAATTTAGCATAAAGCTGATATTCCCAAAGTGTCTGCAGATCTACCCTCGATGCTCCCGATGCGAGTCCTCATCCCGAGAATATATCGAATATCATCAATAAAACCACCGAAAATGAGTCCAAGTACGGTCGGAACACCCGATGCATCGATCCATGAATGCCACCGAACATTGGTCAGCCCGAACGGCATGACCGTAAACTCAAAGTATCCAAACCGGGTGCGAAAAGCAGTCTTAGGTATGTCCTCTACCTTCACCCTAAGCTGAAAATACCCAGATCAGAGATCAATCTTTGAGAAAACCCTCAAACCCCGAAGTTGATCAAAAAGATCGTTAATCCTCGGTAACGGATACTTATTCTTCCCAATAAGAGCATTCAACCGTCTCGTAATCAATACAAAGTTCGAGTGTCCCATCATTCTTCTTAACAAACAATACCAGAGCACCCCACGCTGAAGTGCTCGGTCGGACGAAACTCTTTTGCTGTAATTCCTCCAGTTACTTCTTCTACTCCTGCATCTCAGAAATAGGCATCCGATAAGGAGGAATAGATATCGGAGCAGTACCCGACTGCAGGTGGATCTCAAACACAATTTCCCGCGACCCGAAACCCGGAAACCTTTCTTTTCCAACCTTCTGGACCTCAGAATCTGTCAATTCAAGCTGAATTAGCAACTTTACCAACCACACTACCAAACTACACCCCCGACCCAAAATCGAAAATCCGGCAGAATTTCGGTAAAATTCCAGTTTTCCGCAGAAACATCAGAATTCAGAACCGATTCATAACATTCAAGAATTCACTTCAATAATCACAAATCAATCCACATAACACATCAAATTCAACAGAAATTCCCAACATAATCAGTCAAAAATTCGCCAAAAGGTGAGTTCTCACCCGTGTTGTGTTTCCAACGATCCAACGTTATTTCCTAATCCTTACCTACCCAACATCAACATATATGAACCACACAACGATCCAACGGTTCAATTCCATCAAAACTCAGATCTAAGCCAAGAACATCAACTTTCCAATATTGCCAAATACTCAACAGAATCGAACCATACCTCGACAGACGTAGTACTCGAGTTGCTGATCAACTTCCCAGTTGAACTCTCGGACCAAGAAGCAATCTAGAGCAAGCTTTGGAAGCTTGTAAAACACAACAATGGTGGCTTTAGAGAGAGGAAGAATTCGGCAATGAAGAAGGAAGAAGAATACGTTTGCATTTTTGCAAGACTTGCCAAAACTTAAGTCTTGTAATAATAAGTCATGTGCTTTGCACATGACATCCTTTTTGTCATCATAGTGAATCATAATCACTAGAAATAACAAGAGACCAAGTCCAATACTTTCCACTAATCACATTTCGCCAAGTGTCACAAACTTGGCTCGCCCGAGCCCGAAAACCGCCCGAAACCGTAATTTCGACCGTAACATTTTTCTTCACGTAAAAATGTAAATTATATCCCGACTCCAGATCTTCCTCAAAACCGCAAATCTGAGTCCCGGTCACTCCCGAGCCGCTTCTCCGCCTGTAATCCCGAAAATCGTCCGACGGCAACCCCCGGCCCCAAAAATATTTTCCGCGGAAATGTCCTAGACACCGCCAGACACTAGAAATCGATATCGGGTCAATCCGAACTCCGGTTCAGAACTGAAGCACCGACCGAGTAGCCGCCCCGGCGCCAACCGCCTGAATAGCCTCCTCCAGGAGTTTGTCAATTCCTGCAAACCAAGTCTCTACTACCTCCGGCCCTCCTCGGCCGCCGAACCTCGGGGATTCAAACTCAAACCTCTCCAAAAGTCCAACCTCGCGACCGGTGTCTCGATCTCCCGTCGTTGATAGGACCGACGAGAAGTCTAGGTGTCGAGTGACCACGCTCCTGAGTCACTCACTTACCAATTCCAAAGTCAGAGCGAGCAAGGTGGCTAAAGTCTCGCTATCACCACCTGATCAAAATGCCCTTACCGTGGCATAAACAGATCTTCCCCTGCCTACTGCCGCCTCTGAACCAGCTAGGCTGGCGGTAATACCAAATCAGAGAGGGGTCCCTACGACAGCTAAGCCTCGGGGGTGGTGAGTGTGGTTGTTCAGACCCTGGGTCACGCTGAACCCGTATCCTATTCCACGGAGGTGTGGGATCCCAGTCCCGCCCCTCCGGTACCAAATCACGCTATCAACGCGTGGTAACCATATCTCAAAAATTTCAGACCAAACAGAATCCAGACAAAAGTCGGTCACTCCTCATCTCTACAGAAGCTAGCAGCAGTTTTCTAAGGCTCTGTAGTGTAATGCAATGCATGAGGCAAGGAGTCTTTTCGTAATCCCGAAACTAAATAATAAACCTTAACATAGAATCGATCATGCTTATAATCACTAATCACTTCATATAACACCCACACCTTCCATAATGCTCCAAAGAACCGCCACCGCTCCACACGCATTCTGAAATGGTTCAAATAAGGAGTTGATCAGGCTCCGCATCGAACACCAACTTGTCACAGCCACCCCGCCCGGTTGCGGAGGCGGAGCCGGCCGCGACGTCGGAAACAGGAATTACGGCGGAAAACGCTGCAGCGGAGCATCGAGCTCACATACAGAACAAACGATAATCGACTAGCAACCTACATAACCCATACATGGCAAGTATACATGATAACTCGACAAAATACCAACCAAGCAGTTCATGGTATACCAAACATTGCTCATCGCAACAACCACAGAAACACTGAATTCATATCATAACAAATCCAATATAGGCAAGTCGGGGCTCCGCCCTCGACTCAGAAGGCATCAAAGGCAGAATATATTTCCGATCATATGGCATATACAAATTCATGATCTGACCTACATGCATGCAGCTACAACTACAGAGCCATTAAACAAAATCCTATAAATATATACCTAAGTGCGGAATCAGAAGCCTCTCGCTCAAGAATTCCCGCACGTGGTACTGCTGCTGCTACAGAACCCAAAATGTCCGGAAGCACCGCGGATCTCTATTCCGCTGGTTGCTTGTCAGACTGCCTGAAAGATGGTAAACAAATAAAAGGGTGAGTCCTCGAAAGGACCCAGTAAGGGCTTAAGGTAAAAGTGCAGTTTGCCCATAGGGCGACAATCTGAACCTGCAAAACAGAATATCACAGCATATGCATGTACATATAAACATAAAGCATAACGTAAATCAGAATCCAACATATGCGGTCCAACCGCCAGAACGACCCGTAACGACAGCCCTCAGCAGAGGTCAGAATATACAGATCAGAACAGAACAGATAGCACGGTACCGGCTGGGGTCGCGATCCCCAAACTGTCGTAGGGTCACAGAACAGAAGTATCGGCACTCCCGGTGCGGATACACGCAGAATGTCGGCACCCCTTCAGTGCGGACACGAGGCAATGTCGGCACTCCTGGTGCGGATACGCGAGAATGTCGGCACCCCTTTCGACCATGCGGACACGTACGAGCAGAACATATAATAATAATAAGAATACATAAACATAAACAGAAGTAACATTACCTGATAACCATATACAGAACAGAATAGGAACCCGGGCCTCTAAGGTCATCCGGGCCTTGAAACGGAACAAACATACATTTTACCAAATTAAGCCCTTACCTCAGAAACGCTGCCCCGCAGCCCAACACTCGGAAGATCCCAACTCCCGACCCGAAATGCACAACTTGGCTCCTACGGGTCCGCGCTACTCCACCAACGCAGAATCAAGCTGTACAACCATAGTTGGATCAGAACACATCCAAACAAACCCCAGAAAACAATTTCCGCACAAACCCGCACTTTCCCGGAAAATTCCACAGAAAGCTCGGTTTTACAAACCGAGCTAGAACATTGTTATTCCAACTCCCACAAACATATTCCAACCCTTAAACCCGCATTCCAGACACTTTTCCCGGTAAACTCGTATAAAACTAACTTTCTCATTTCTAACCCGAAAATGGTATTTCAAACACCATAACGCACCTACTTTCACCCACATTACCAATTTAGCATCCAATTCAATCAACACACACCACCAACATTGAAAAAGAATCACTTCAACAATTTGATCCTTAACCAATTTTTCACCACACTTCCAAATCAAACCGTTCAAGCTTCCAATTAATCCCACTAATCATCAATTTCATTTCTTAACCCACATTACTAACCAATTGCATCAAAATCCACAAAACCCCAATTTGAATGATTCGGCCTTAATGGGGGTTTTTCACCCAACCTCCATTTCAATCCAAACAAAGTTCCATTTGTACTCTTTAATCACCAATTGCAATTATTAAGCAAGATTACTAACCAATTTCACCTAAATAACCAAAACCACTTCACTAACAATTCGGCCAAAAGGGGTTTTCAACCCAACTTATTTTCCATCAAATTGAATCCACACATAAGCTTAGAATCATGCTAGGATTAACATACTTGAAGCATGAAGCAAGATAACAAACACACATTATTTTGGAATTTTCCCAAAAATTCGGCCAAAGAGGGTTTCTCATCCAAGGAGTTTTTCCCAAAATCTAACACTTGATTATCACTCCCCTCAAGCCCAAGAACAACATACTAAAAGATGGGAGAGAGAGGATCACTCTAGCTTATAGTGAAGAACAACCATGAATTCTCAAATTTGCTCTCTTTTCTTCACCATATCATGTTATCAACTTGAAAAGAGAAGAAGGATGGAAGCTTACCATTGTTTGGAGCCAATTCCTTGTTGAATTCCAGCAAGAAATGATGAAGCACTTGGAGCTTGGAGAAGCTCAACCATGGCGGCAGAGAAGGAAGAAAGAAGAAGAAGGAAGAAGAAATGAAATGGTAATAATTTTTTCATGTAATAATAATAATAATAACCCTTATATATCATCCTTCTTTTCCATCTTAAATCATAAAGGGACAAGTGTCCCAACCCAAAGGTTGCTGCCGCCTCAAGCCCATGCCCTCTATTATTAATTTTGCACCCATTTGCAAATTAACTCCCAATTTTTCCGAAAGTTCCAATTCTTTTTGCCCAAAAATAATTACCGAATTCCAAAATTAACGAAACTTGGACACAACCTTCAGAATATTATAACATGCACAGAACATTTTTCAGAAATTCATTTGCCTTTCCGGAGTGTCCTACCGAGCTCGCTGAACCCGAACCAAAACCCGACGTGCGAGCGTGACAACTGAACCGAAATTCCGTCACTCCAAAATTCTATAAAAATTCCCATAAATTCCATCTTAAATTCAAACACAACTTACCCCAAAGCCGTCAGAAAATTTCCATCCCGAGCCCCGGGATTCCCGTCCCGAGCCCCGGGAGTCGCCCGGAACCGAACGTCCCGCCCCAAATATTAAACTCCACAACCACCTCCGGGACGTCACCACGACTCCAAAACTACAAACGGCTTCTCAAACTGAGATCTCGAGAGCGCTACCGAGCCCGCTGTACGTCCCGAGGCGACCCCGACAACCCCCCGGCGCCAGAAAAATATTTTCGGCGGAAACGTCCGGGGGACCCACACGACCTCAAATACGGAAGGGTTCGCCAAAATGATACTCGGATAGGGCTCGGGAGCCGTCTGAACGCCGAAAAACGTGACCCGCAGGCCAAAACCGGAGCCCCGGGTCACCCGGTCGCAACCCGCTCGGGGTGACCGTAACATTCTCCCCCCCTTAGAACTCTTGGTCCTCTAAGAGTAGCCTGAACCAACCAGACAGGTGTCGCTACCAACCAGAAAATATAACCATTCCTCTAATCCGGAACAATCGGACCACCGTACTGGTGCGGCGGGAGTGGTAGTTTAGACTACCATACTGAGCCTCACGGCGTCCCACCCTCCGGGTGCATCTTATTGCAACCGAGTCGATTGCAGGTATTTCTACCGAGACAACCCCAGACAGTGCGAACCTAAATCTAACCGATCCACAACAGGCTATCACGGAAGACACCACATAAAACGAAAATTGATTGGGGGTAAGGCCAACCTAACAACTTACTCGAAACTCATAAAAACCGATATAACTCGGGGTAACTCGCCCCGCCTATCAAATCTTCTTGTCTCTCGATCGGTGCTACCTCCGATCAAATTCTATCACCAAACTCCAAACGATTCAAGAGCCTACGGCGGCGGTTCGTACAAGCAGTGGTGCGATCATTCGCGGTTTTAATCCGCGCTGTAACAATCTGATCTTTGCCGTAGACTCCTCAAAAGCTCGGGTCCCAGGCTTAACCCCATCGACGCATCTGTCCAACGGCATGGTGTCATACACCTCCGTACAACACCTCATATGGTGCCATGTCAAACGTAGTCTGAAAGCAATTGTTGTATGAGAACTCTATCATCGCAACTTCTAGTCCCAAACTCCTCCAAAATCCAAAGTACAGATTCTCAACATATCCTCCAATATCAGAATCACCCGCTCCGACTGCCCGTGAGTCTGTGGGTGATAAGCTGTGCTCAGATGGAGTCGCGTGCCCAATGCTTCATGAAAAGCAATCGAGAACCGTCTTTGTGAAACGCGGATCACGGTCGATTCAATGGAGTCTGGTACTCCATGTAATCGTACAATCTCACGATGTAAAGCCGGGCAAGCTTCTCCGGAGGGTGCAGCGTGACCCGAATAGGCGAAAGTGTGCGCACTTTGTCACCGATCCACAAAAACCCGAGATAGCATCATGATGAAACCGTGTCGGGCGGTGCGGTCGAGAAAGTCCATCATAACATTACCCCACTTCCAGTGGAATGGGCAAAGTCTGCATGTCCCTGCCGGTTCCTGATGCTCACACTGCTCGAGTGTGCCCCCTCTAAAATATCATTCCAGAACTCCTGATCCTCAGGTACATAAAGGCGATCTCAGAAGTATAGCAATCCTTGCCTATACTGAAACGTCGGTAACACATAAACCCTTATTTTCCCCGGATAACTTCTTCAATACCAAATCTCTACCTTGCGCTTCGCGCATCCTATCAAGCCACTCAGAATGTATAATAAGTGTAATAACCTGAGCACGCTCCCAGAGCTGCCACCTGTGCCAAAGGCACGTCAGATCACTCTCCTCAGATCAGTCCCCAACATTTCCTGCTCAGTGCATCGGCAACCGTGTTGCCCTTGCCAGAGATGTACTCGACACAACAATCATAGTCCTTAATGTATTCGAGCCATCTGCGCTGCCTCAAATTAAGCTCCTTTTGCGTAAACAGATATTTCAGACTCTTATGGTCGGTAAGAATCTGAAATTTACTACCAAACAGATATTGCTTCCAATGTTTCAGCGCATAAATTACTATAGCCAACTCCAGATCGTGTGACAGTCAGTTCAGCTCATGCGGTCGCAGCTGCTTCGACCCATAAGCTACCACAAAACGCTCCTACACCAACACACATCCCAAAACAGATGTGGAAGCATCCGAATAAATCACATACGGTAAGTTCGGATCTGGAAGAGTCAGAATCGGAGCGTTAGTCAACTACCGCCT
The DNA here is from genome assembly GCA_024586325.1 of Stellera chamaejasme. Classification (NCBI taxonomy): domain Eukaryota; kingdom Viridiplantae; phylum Streptophyta; class Magnoliopsida; order Malvales; family Thymelaeaceae; genus Stellera; species Stellera chamaejasme. Next base: position 21,505,379 of record CM044984.1, on the reverse strand, counting down.
CAACTTCTGAAAATCCTGCTCACACTTATCAGACCAGATATACAGTTGACCCTTCTTAGTCAACTGCATAAGCGGAGATGCCAGAATAGAAAATCCCAGTACAAACCTCCGATAAAAATCCTGCTAACCCCAGGGAGCTCTTGATCTCCCGTGCCGTGGTAAGTTGTTTCCAATCCCGAACCGCCCTCACCTTCTCTGGATCCACAGACAGACCATGCTCAGATATAATGTGTCCCGGAAAGGTGACTTCCCGAATACAGAACTCACACTTTGAGAATTTAGCATAAAGCTGATATTCCCAAAGTGTCTGCAGATCTACCCTCGGATGCTCCCGATGCGAGTCCTCATCCCGAGAATATATCGAATATCATCAATAAAACCACCGAAATGAGTCCAAATACGGTCGGAACACCCGATGCATCGATCCATGAATGCCACCGGAACATTGGTCAGCCCGAACGGCATGACCGTAAACTCAAAGTATCCAAACCGGGTGCGCAGTCTTAGGTATGTCCTCTACCTTCACCCTAAGCTGAAAATACCCAGATCAGAGATCAATCTTTGAGAAAACCCTCAAACCCCGAAGTTGATCAAAAAAAAATCGTTAATCCTCGATAACGGATACTTATTCTTCCCATCATGAGCATTCAACCGTCTATAATCAATACAAAGTCAGAATGTCCCATCATTCTTCTTAACAAACAATACCAGAGCACCCCACGCTGAAGTGCTCGGTCGGACGAAACTCTTTTCTTTGTAATTCCTCCGATTACTTCTTCTACTCCTGCATCTCGAAATAGGCATCCGATAAGGAGGAATAGATATCGGAGCGATGCCATTGCGGTGGATCTCAAACACAATTTCCCGCGACCCGAAACCCGGAAACCTTTCTTTTTCAACCTTGGACCTCGAGAATCTGTCAATTCAAGCTGAATTAGCAACTTTACCAACCACACTACCAAACTACACCCCGACCCAAAATCGAAAATCCGTGAGAATTTCGGTAAAATTCCGATTTTCATGAAACATCGAATTCAGAACCGATTCGAACATGCAAGAATTCACTTCAATAATCACAAATCAATCCACAGAACACATCAAATTCAACGAAATTCCCAACATAATCGGTCAAAAATTCGGCCAAAAGGTGAGTTCTCACCGTGTTGTGTTTCCAACGATCCAACGTTATTTCCTAATCCTTACCTACCCAACATCAACATATATGAACCACACAACGATCCAACGGTTCAATTCCATCAAAACTCAGATCTAAGCCAAGAACATCAACTTTCCAATATTGCCAAATACTCAACAGAATCGAACCATACCTCGGACAGGACGTAGTACTCGAGTTCTTGATCAACTTCCCGGTTGAACTCTCGGACCAAGAAGCAATCTAGAGCAAGCTTTGGAAGCTTGTAAAACACAACAATGGTGGCTTTAGAGAGAGGAAGAATTCGGCAGTGAAGAAGGAAGAAGAATACGTTTGCATTTTTGCAAGACTTGCCAAAACTTAAGTCTTGTAATAATAAGTCATGTATAATCACTGGAAATAACAAGAGACCAAGTCCAATACTTCACACTAATCACATTTCGCCAAGTGTCACAGCTTGGCTCGCCCGAAAAAAGCGCCCGAAACCGTAATTTCCGACCGAACATTTTCTTCACGAAAAAATTAAATTATATCCCCGACTCAAGATCTTCCTCAAAACTGCAAATCAGACACCCGGGTCACTCCCGGCAGCCGTTTCTCCGCCCAGAATCCCCGAAAATCGTCCGACGGCAACCCCCCGGCCCCGAAAAATATTTTCCGCGGAAATGTCCGGTACACTGCCAGGACACTAGAAATCAGATATCGGGTCAATCCGAACTCCGGTTCGGAATCTGGAAGCAATCTGGCCGGAGTAGCCGTTAACCCGGCGGCCAACCGGCTCGAATAGCCTCCCTCCAGGAGTTTGTCAATTCCTGCAAACCAAGTCTCTACTACCTCCGGCCCTCCTCGGCCGCCGAACCTCGGGGGATTCAAACTCGAAACCTCTCCAAAAGTCCAACCTCGTCAGACTGGTGTATCAGATCTCCCAGACGTAGATAGGACCGACGAGAAGTCTAGGTGTCGTAGTGGCCACGCTCCTCGGAGTCACTCACTTACCAATTCCAAAGCTGTAGCGAGCAGTGGCTAAAGTCTCGCTATCACCACCAGATCAAAATGCCCTTACCGTGGCATAAACAGATTTTCCCCTGCCTACTGCCGCCCCTGAACCAGCTAGGCTGGCGGTAATACCAAATCAGAGAGGGGTCCCTACGACAGCTAAGCCTCGGGGGTGGTGAGTGTGGTTGTTCAGACCCTGGGTCACGCTGAACCCGTATCCTATTCCACGGAGGTGTGGGATCCCAGTCCCGCCCCTCCGGTACCAAATCACGCTATCAACGCGTGTTAACCATATCTCAAAAATTTCAGACCAAACAGAATCCAGACAAAAGTCGGTCACTCCTAATCTCTACAGAAGCTAGCAGCAGTTTTCTATGGCTATGTAGTGTTATTCAATGCTTGATGCAAGTATTCTTTTGAGAATCCCGAAACTAAATATTAAACCTTAACATAGAATCAGATCATGCTTATAATCACGGAATCACTTCATATAACACCCACACCTTCCATAATGCTCCAAAGAACCGCCACCGCTCCACACGCATTCCGAAATGGTTCAAATAAGGAGTTGATCAGGCTCCGTACCGAACCACTCCAGAATGTGGTGTAAACCAGTAGCTTGCCCTTCGAAGTCATCTTCCGCAGGTACTTAACCATGAACAGACTTATCTTACTCCAAAAGTCCACCCTCGGACTTGTATACTTGCCTTCCACATTTCATATCAAAACCAAACATACTTTACCTTTTGGTCAATCCGACCCAACCTGCTCTGATACCAACTTGTCACAGCCACCCCGCCCGGTTGCGGAGGCGGAGCCGGCCGCGACGTCGGAAACAGGAATTACGGCGGAAAACGCGGCAGCGGAGCATCGAGCTCAAATACGTAACAAGCGAGTATCGACTAGCAACCTACAGAACACATACATGGCAAGTATACATGATAACTCGACAAAATACCAACCAAGCAGTTCATGGTATACCAAACATTGCTCATCGCAACAACCACAGAAACACTGAATTCATATCATAACAAATCCAATATAGGCAAGTCGGGGCTCCGCCCTCGACTCAGAAGGCATCAAAGGCGAATATATTTCCGATCATATGGCATATACAAATTCATGATCTGACCTACATGCATGCGGCTACAGCTACTGAGCCATTAAACAAAATCCTATATATATACCTAAGTGCGGAATCGAAGCCTCTCGCTCAAGAATTCCCGCACGTGGTACTCTTCTTCTGAGAACCCAAAATGTCCGGAAGCACCGCGGATCTCTATTCCGCTGGTTGCTTGTCGATCTACTGAAAGATGGTAAACAAATAAAAGGGTGAGTCCTCGAAAGGACCCAGTAAGGGCTTAAGGTAAANGTGCANTTTGNCCNTAGGGNNNCAATCTGNACNTGCAAAACANAATATCACAGNATATGCATGTACATATAAACATAAAGCATAACGTAAATCAGAATCCAACATATGCGGTCCAACCGCGAGCGACCATGCGACCCCTCAGCGAGAGGTCGAATATACTGGTCGAGCAGAGCAGATAGCACGGTACCGGTGGGGTCGCGAGCCCCAAACTGTCGTAGGGTCACGAGCAAGTATCGGCACTCCGGTGCGGATACGCAGAATGTCGGCACCCCTTCAGTGCGGACACAGAACAGAAGTATCGGCACTCCCGGTGCGGATACGCAGAATGTCGGCACCCCTTCAGTGCGGACACAGAACAGAACATATAATAATAATAAGAATACATAAACATAAACGAAGTAACATTACACGATAACCATATACGAGCAGAATAGGAACCCGGGCCTCTAAGGTCATCCGGGCCTTGAAAGCGGAACAAACATACATTTTACCAAATTAAGCCCTTACCTCGGAAACGCGCCCGCAGCCCAACACTCGGAAGATCCCAACTCCCGACCCGAAATGCACAACTTGGCTCCTACGGGTCCGCGCTACTCCACCAACGCAGAATCAAGGTACAAACCATAGTTGGATCGAACATATCCCAACAAACCCCAGAAAACAATTTCCGCACAAACCCGCACTTTCCCGGAAAATTCCACAGAAAGCTCGGTTTTACAAACCGAGCCTGAACATTGTTATTCCAACTCCCACAAACATATTCCAACCCTTAAACCCGCATTCCAGACACTTTTCCCGGTAAACTCGTATAAAACTAACTTTCTCATTTCTAACCCGAAAATGGTATTTCAAACACCATAACGCACCTACTTTCACCCACATTACCAATTTAGCATCCAATTCAATCAACACACACCACCAACATTGAAAAAGAATCACTTCAACAATTTGGTCCTTAACCAATTTTTCACCACACTTCCAAAACAAACCATTCAAGCTTCCAATTAATCACACTAATCATCAATTTCATTTCTTAACCCACATTACTAACCAATTGCATCAAAATCCACAAAACCCCAATTTGAATGATTCGGCCTTAATGGGGGTTTTTCACCCAACCTCCATTTCAATCCAAACAAAGTTCCATTTGTACTCTTTAATCACCAATTGCAATTATTAAGCAAGATTACTAACCAATTTCACCTAAATAACCAAAACCACTTCACTAACAATTCGGCCAAAGAGGGGTTTTCAACCCAACTTATTTTCCATCAAATTGAATCCACACATAAGCTTAGAATCATGCTAGGATTAACATACTTGAAGCATGAAGCAAGATAACAAACACACATTATTTTGGAATTTTCCCAAAAATTCGGCCAAAGAGGGTTTCTCATCCAAGGAGTTTTTCCCAAAATCTAACACTTGATTATCACTCCCCTCAAGCCCAAGAACAACATACTAAAAGATGGGAGAGAGAGGATCACTCTAGCTTATAGTGAAGAACAACCATGAATTCTCAAATTTGCTCTCTTTTCTTCACCATATCATGTTATCAACTTGAAAAGAGAAGAAGGATGGAAGCTTACCATTGTTTGGAGCCAATTCCTTGTTGAATTCCAGCAAGAAATGATGAAGCACTTGGAGCTTGGAGAAGCTCAACCATGGCGGCAGAGAAGGAAGAAAGAAGAAGAAGGAAGAAGAAATGAAATGGTAATAATTTTTTCATGTAATAATAATAATAATAACCCTTATATATCATCCTTCTTTTCCATCTTAAATCATAAAGGGACAAGTGTCCCAACCCAAAGGTTGCTGCCGCCTCAAGCCCATGCCCTCTATTATTAATTTTGCACCCATTTGCAAATTAACTCCCAATTTTTCCGAAAGTTCCAATTCTTTTTGCCCAAAAATAATTACCGAATTCCAAAATTAACGAAACTTGGACACAACCTTCAGAATATTATAACATGCACAGAACATTTTTCAGAAATTCATTTGCCTTTCCGGAGTGTCCTACCGAGCTCGCTGAACCCGAACCAAAACCCGACGTGCGGGCGTGACAACCTGAACCGAAATTCCGTCACTCCAAAATTCTATAAAAATTCCCATAAATTCCATCTTAAATTCAAACACAACTTACCCCAAAGCCGTCAGAAAATTTCCATCCCGAGCCCCGGGATTCCCGTCCCGAGCCCCGGGAGTCGCCCGGAACCGAACGTCCCGCCCCAAATATTAAACTCCACAACCACCTCCGGACGTTTCCACGACTCCAAAACTACAAACGGCTTCTCAAACTGAGATCTCGAGAGCGCTACCGAGCCCGCTGTACGTCCCGAGGCGACCCGACAACCCCGGCGCCGGAAAAATATTTTCGGCGGAAACGTCAGGGGACCCACACGACCTCAAATACGGAAGGGTTCGCCAAAATGATACTCGGATAGGGCTCGGGAGCCGTCTGAACGCCGAAAACGTGACCGCGAGGCTAAAACCGAGCCCCGGGTCACCGGTCGCAACCCGCTCGGGGTAATCCTTCTCTATACAAGTTTATATATATAACAAAAGCACAAATCACCTATTTATGTGTAGGATCCTACTTTCTATACTTATGTGATTCTAATAGATACAAACAGCAATCAAGTGATTCATTCTATACAAACGTTATCGAATCTTAACTGACCGGAACATCAACCAGAGCCTAAAAGGCCTCGACGACAACGACAATGACCAATACATTTGCAAGACTATCAGGTATATGATGACAATGAAATTGATGATGATGATGATGGAGAATTGGTGCACTAATTTGTTTTCCTCGCATATGTTGAACCTGTGACAGTGGATGAAGCAATTAAAAATCCAAAATGGTTGGAGGTAATGCGTGAAGAAATTAGTGCAATTGAGCAACGACTGTGTTATGATTACCAAGAAGTTTTTCTCGGGTTGCTCGTATGGAAATCATCAGACTTTTGATCGCTGTAGCAGCCCAAAATCATTGGAAAATTCATCAAATGGTTGTGAAGTCAGTTTTCCTCAATGGTCCAATTGAAGAAGTTGTATTCGTCAAGCAATAACCTGGTTTTATTAAGTGAGGAAGTGAGTAGAAAGTTTACAGCCTTAACAAAGCTTTATATGGCCTTAAACAAGCTCCATGAGCTTGGAATAGGCGCATTGATTCGCTTTTCCTTGAGAACGATTTTGTTAAGTGTCTAGTTGATCATGCTCTACATGTGAAGATTAGCAAGGCTGGTGATGTTCTACAAGTGTGCTTTTATGATGATGACTTAATATTTGCAGGGAATAATTCCAGCATGTGAAGATTTCAAGAGATCTATTATGCAGGAGTTTGAGATGACTGATTTTGGCCTAATGTCATATGTTCTTGGTATTGAAGTTTAACAAAGGGATGATGGAATTTTTCTCTATCAAAAGAGATATATTGTTGAACTCTTGAAGAAATATCAAACGTCAGATTCCAATTCAGCAAGAACACATGTGGAAGTTTGTACAACATTGACAAAAAGGAGAAGGGCCGCTAGTCGATCCTACATATTTCAAGCAACTTGCTAGAAGTTTACGCTATCTAACTTGTACAAGACCTGATATTTCTTATGGAGTTGGTCTTGTTAGCAGATTCATGGAGTCACCACATCAATCTCACGTGCAAGTGGCTAAACGTATCTTGCAATATTTAAAGGGTACTCATGACTTTGGGTTATTTTATTCTGATTCCGATGAAGGCACACTTGTTGGTTATTCTGACAGCAATTGGGGCGGAGATCTAGGTGACTGTAAAAGCACCACTGGCTATTGTTTTAGCTATGGTAAAACAACGTGCTCATGGTCATCAAAGAAACAAAGTTTTGTTGAACTTTCAACCTATGAAGCAGAGTATATTGCTACAGCTTCCAGCTTGCCAAGCAGTTTTGTTAGGTAATTTATTAAGTCAGATTCATCTACCGGTTGAAAAAGGTTTGGTGATATTTGTTGACAATATTTCTACAATTAATCTAGCCAAGAATCCAGTTCCCACAGAAGGAGCAATCATATTGAAATTCGTTTCCATTACTTAAGAAACTTGGTTCAGAAGACTGGAAATTGAGTTGCTGCATTGCGAGTCTGAGAACCAGGTTGCTGATATTTTGATCAAGCCCTTGAAGTTTGACACTTTTGTGAAGTTGAGAAATATGCTTGGTCTGAGGAGATAATCGAATCAATATTAAGGGAAGGAATGTTGGTGTAATCTTGATTCTACGTTTCAGTTTATCACTTGGAGTTTCTTTTCTTTAGTGCTTAAGTTATGTTGTTGTTTAGTTTATGTATTTAAGTTTCAGTTTCAACTAGTGAATTAAGTTACATTTTGTTTACCTATAAATTGGTACTTGTAATACGAAGTTATACATCAAGGACATACCATCTTTGGTCCTCTAATTCTCTTGTTCTCTATCTTTTGATTATCAACCCCTGCTAGGAAATAGAGTCTTCTCCCAGAGGTTTCGTAGCATCAATTCATATTCAAGACCATGGTTTCCTAGCATCCATTCATATTCGAGAATCTCATGAAAACTCAACTATACTTTACTAAAATCAGCTTTAATAGAATTAACAATACTAGTGACTTAAGTCAGTTTTTACCACAATATTTAGATTGATCTCAGAAGAAAAGCTAGAATTAATTAAGATAAAAAAAGAGGGAAGAAAAAGTGTAACATGCAAGGGAATTAACAAAAAAAAGTCATGATCACAACCAAAAATACTAACAACAATGACTAGCTAAACAAGAGGCCAAGGAGTGAATTGAGATTACTGGTTTAAAAGAAACTAATCAAGTTATATTCCTAGCATAATTGAGACCGTCAAGTCTAAATAACAACCCTTAACAAGATTTATGTTTCAAATATAAGTAAACAAACAAATATTACATGAACCCATATATAATTCGACAAGCATAGCCCCTTTAGTTTAAGTAATTAAATCAAGAAGTTGGGTTAAGATTAGTAGAATAACATTTGACTAGAAATAAAAACTAAACCAAAACAAGCTTGATGAAGGTTAACAATTTTCATTCAAGTAATTATCCACAGCAACCACCCTGCTTACTTGGATAATTACTTGATCGATAGGCACCAATTGGCCTAACACAAACGTCGGCAGGGAGATGAAGCACCCATCAACCATGGAGAGTTGGCGGCGGTGGGGCTCCTAGGGTAAAAAGTGAGAACGTCGAGAGGAGCTTTTCTCCCGGTTTAATATGAACTTTGTTAAAGCTTATTCGGATTTAATTAAAAGAGACCTAATTCAAATAGAATACGAAGTACCATTCCCTAACTACGTGCATCAATCAGTTCTTCAATTTAATCCTGAAGAACTTCGATTCAATTAAGAAATACTCTCTCGATCATGATGATGACTACTATTTCATTCAAGGGAGTTCTTCTTGATGTGTTGAAAAAGATGAGTTTCGGGAAACCGATCTACACTTCCTCCAGATGGAAAATGGATTTGAGTCAGGCGTCTTGATACATTTTAATGAGAAAGAGATTCCAATTTCGATTTCATCATACACAAGCTTTCCAACAAGAATTGAAGCAAACGATAATGCTGCAAAAACAGCTTTAGATTGGCTGGAGTTGGAACGTAAAGTGGGAATAAGAGACCTCACTATGATGCCCTTCAAGGTAGGGATTACAAAGCAGAAGATTCATTGAACACGATAGTTAAGATAGGAGAAGAGGAGGAGCTAGATTTGGAAGTCAAGAGATTGATTAAATTGAACAACAAACACATAATGGTTTTGAAGTTCTAACATCCATTCCTTAAGAATAAGTCTGGTGGCGTATCAGTGCGCGTGATCGCCACGTTCCGATTTGACTTGCGTGTCACGACGTTGACAGAAGCCATTAAGTCGACTTTGCGTACTAGAGCGCGATTGTCGAGAAATAGAGAGATCCTCTGAGATGGTGATTTGACGAGTCGCGTTGAGTAGTTGTTAAACGTTACCCCTTTAGGTATGAATAGTGAATGTATTTATAGTTCTATGTCTCAGTGGTATTATTGTAATATCTCAATATAAGGTGATTATGTATTTTAGGTCATATATGCACTTCGGGAAGCATGGTTCGGGAACGTCCTTAAGCTTTATTCGGGTTACTTACTAGTTTTTTAATGGGGTCCTTATTTCGGGCTTATATGTGGGCCTTTTGTTAGGCCTTTTATGCATATTGGGCCTGGCGGCCATCAAAGTCAGATTACAAGACATTTTGACACTTATTGCTTGGCATTATTCTAGCTCACACCTTTTTATGATAAAACCCTAAAACATTTTACACAACACTCACTGGTCATGCACAATATTTACAGATGCAATATAAAAATCATACTCCATCAGATAATAAATTACAAAGTAAAAGCCAATGCCGATTTACTTGATGGAGAAAAACAAAGCCCGAAATCGGTTTCAGTCATTTAGTAACTTGTTAAAATTCAACAATGTTTGCAGATTAGTTCACGAATTTCCTATCTCATGAACTTAAACCACACAACAAGACATTTTGAAAACTAGTTCTAAAATGCAGAACAAGAAAGCTTACCTGTGACGTGATTTTCTCTGACTAGATGGGTAGACTTGTTTCGCAGGACAAACTAGAAGAAATCGGCTCAAAATTTGAAAATCATAAAAGCAATCAAATTAGCCCTAAATTTGAAATCAATATTGAGATCCCTGGATCTTTTTGAAGATGCAAGAGAAGATCAGAGGACAATAAAAAGTTGTTTTCAAAACTCTTTACAAAAGATATTTTCATTTCATATAAAAATTAAAATTAAAATTACAACTAAACACATTTTCAACTCACTTCTTATATTTTCACATAATCTACAGAAATTTCTACAAATTATACAAACCGTAAGGGGATGTTTTGTTGAGAGATTCTAAGAAGAGTAACTATACAGTGAGCCTATGGCATACGTTAAGTGCCTCTAGATAGAATAAAAAAGGAAGAAACACGGCTCCACCAACACGCCGTGTTTCTCAGCGACGACTCCGAAATCAAACGATCTACCAAGATCTGTCATTCCTTCAGCGCGCAAAACAAAAATTAGAGAGGAATCAAGTCGATCGACCTTCATTCGTTGCAAATGCACCAAACCATCAACAAAATCAACAGCCAGCATTCCTCCGGCGAAAAAAATCACTAGCCCTGCATTTTTTCAACCGCCCAAAGTGATGTTCTTCGTCAACAATATGATGCGTTCCCGAAGCACTATTATGCGCTTATGTAGATTTATGATGCGCTCGTTCTGATGACTGTTGCAAACATTTAGTTCTACAAAACATAGTGTTACGCTTGTTGACAAAGTATGATGTCTTGGTTTAAAATGATGCGCTTGGTGTCACGAATGATGTGCTTCTATAAAATTATGATGGTCTTCGTTATTGGACAAAGTATGATCTCTAAGTTCCAAATGATGCGCTTGGTGTAACGAATGATGCTCTCTATTTCAAGTATGATGCCCTACCTCACAAAAATGATACACTCGCTCTGAGGACTTATTGGTGTCTTTGGGGTCCACAACAATGCACTCTTATTGCATTATTAAGCTCTACCTTATAAACATGATGCACCCGTTCTAATGACTTAATGATGCACTTTTTTTCTTCAATTTTTCAAATTGATGTGTTAGGTGACGAGGCTGATGCTCTCCCTTTCCACTATGATGTTCTATGTTACAAACATGATATACTTTTTCCCACTAATGATGCATTTTAGCTCACACATGATGCATTTCCTCTCCCAAATGTTGAACTCAGATGATACACTTCATCCTCTAAAATGATGCCTTACGTGCATCAAATGATGCTTCTACGCGAAATGATGCTATTGTGGTGCAATGTGATGATTGTTTTGCTAAAAATTTATCTTCTTTCATCTATCTGAGCTGATGTTCTTCCAAATCATTATTAATTGACATTATTAACTTCATTATGATAGTTTTGAGCATTATTTGTATGCAGCTCGTGGTTAAATCATTTTTATAAAAAAGAGCATCATAATGAGTCGATACCACATCATTTCGAGTTGCTAGCGGTCCATCGGTCCTTTAGGGAGGAGCTACATTGGTCGGAGGCTGCAGGTGTGATATGATCACGGCGAAGGGGAACGTGATCAAGCCAATCGCGGATCTAGCTTGGCGGAGGCGGACACGAACATCCAACACTATTTCGGCCAAGTGAACCTCCTCAGTACTAGGTGAGGCAATGCACTTGAAAATGCCTAGGAAAGGAGATGGGATCTAGCACCTCTTGATTACAAGATCAAGCAATACTAGATATTATGTTTGGATCCTCTTGCATGGATCACAAGGGAGATGGAAATGCAAGAAAAGAGAACACAAAAGCCAATTCTCACTTGGGAGAGTTTCGGCCGAATTCTTTGATTCAAAATTATGTTCTACGTTACAAATGTGTTGGAAGCTAGCTTAAATGGTGGGTGGTGTGAAATAAAAGGCAAAAAGGTTCTTACACCTTTGCATGCATGCCAAAAGCATAAAGTGCTTTTGCATGCATGTCATCCTAAAAGCTTCCAAAAAGGTAAAAAGGTAAAGGCTAACCTAAAAAGTATTCATATGTCCTTTTGAACATAAAGTAAATTTTTGTCTTCCCAAGTATCTTCATAAAAAGGGCATTTCGGGTTGGCTTGGGATGGTTGGCCAGATTGTGGAGTATGGTGGCTTTGCAGGGGCGGCTTCGCCTGAGCCTGGAGGCTTCGCACGGGGCCTCGCCTGGAGGCTTTGCGTGGGTGGCTTCGCCTTGGGGGTTCACCTGTGTCTGGAAATCTCGCACGGGGGCCTCGCCTGGAGGCTTCGCATGGATGGCATCGCCTTGGGGCATCGCCTGAGTTTGGAAGTCTCGCCCAGGGGCCTCGCCGCCACCTCCTTCCTCAAGCGTACTTATGTTCAAGACTCCAAAGGGCTTCGTATGCTCTTCCTCCAATAGGATGCCGAGATGGCGAAGTTGTAAGGTCCTTTCTTGAACTTCCTCTTGTTCTTCTCCTAGCGCCATGAGTCTCATGAAAGCATTGAGACTCGCTTGGACTTGTTTGAACCGGGACCTTGTCATAGGTCCCCCTATACCTTGGAACGGATTTGGAGATGCGGGCGCTTAAGGTTGAGCAACACCTTGAGCTTGGGGAGTCCTTGGAGCGATTTCCACATCAGCTTGGGAAAACCGATCCTTAAGTGCAACCACTCCCAATCCCCAACTTGAAAGCTTTTAAACTTCCTACCTTTATTGACCCTTTTTGCATAACATTCATTAATTTTCTCAAGTCGATTGTGAACCTTAGCATGCAAGTCTTTCATGTGTTGAGCTTTCTTTTTTCCATCTACATCCATTTGTTCAACATGATTCAATGCAACCAAGTCCAAAGGGGCTAAAGGATTGAAACCATATACAATCTCAAATGGACTATGAGTTGTGGATGAATGATATGCGCGGTTATAAGCCAATTCAACATGTGGTAAGCACTTCTCCCATTCTTTTAAGTTCTTCCTAAGGAGGGTTCTTAAGATAGTGGTTAAAGTTCTGTTGGTCACTTCAGTTTGGCCATCGGTTTGAGGATGGCTTGATGTAGAGTACATCAAACAAGTGCCTAGCCTAGACCAAACGGTCCTCCAGAAAGGACTTAGGAACCTAGAATCCCTATCACTAACAATAGACCGAGGAAGACCATGGTATTTCACAATATCTCTAAAGAACAAGTCGGCCACATGCGATGCATCATCAGTTTTATGGCATGGAATGAAATGTGTCATCTTTGAAAATCTATCTACTACAACAAATATAGCATCATGACCATGGGACGTTCTAGGTAAACCACTTATGAAATCCATGCTTATATCAACCCAAGGAAGCAAAGGCGTAGAGAGAGGAGTGCATTTCTGTCACCACCTCCCCCGTTGGACACCTTCCGGACCCGGCGGAAACGGTCGACGGCCGGTGGGGCGGTGGTGAACAAGATGGGACCCCAGAGTCACGCAGCTAATATAAGATCTCGTGGGCCTTTAACTAACCCATTAGGTCCCTCTCTAACACCAGATCAATCATAACTACAGATGCACAGAAAACAGATCACAACAGCAGAATAAATGGGCTCTGCCCATAACTAGATCATCAAAAGGAAGTCTGTTCTTTCACTACCGAACAGAGGCTTCCGCACAGTTAAACGTACTTATACAATCAATCCAACACATAACATACATACATAATCATATCTAGAATATTCAGATAAACAGACAAACCAAGATAATATGCTACCTCAGAACTACATGCCAAATGAGTATCATGCTACAGAGCTGTCTACAGGCAAAAAGGCAGAACCGTACAAAAGTCGGGCGTCGGAGATGTGACCGACAAGAATCCCGAACTCTAGTTGCTGCTACTGCTAAACCCTCAAAATATCAAACCAGATAGCCCCACGGGAATCCTACTCCGCTGGCTTAGAATCCTTATTTCCTGAAAATGATAAGTAAGGGAGGGTGAGTTTTTCTTAAAGAAAAACCCAGTAAGAGCTTTGGCAGTAATAACTGTGTTTCTTCCAACAAACCTGCAAAAACAAGTCAGTACATATATATACAGATAACAGATATATAGATCAGAACATAAACAGAATATATGATGTGTGCACAACATCCAGAACCTCTGTATGAAACGGACCAAGACGAGACAGGTCATGCATCCGTTGGTCCATAACGAGACAGGTTATGCGACCTTAGTCCATAACGAGACAGGTTATGCGACTAGACATACAGAGCAGAGCAGAACAGAATATGACGGATCAAGACGAGACAGGTCATGCATCCGTTGGTCCATAACGAGACAGGTTATGCGACCCTAGTCCATAACGAGACAGGTTATGTGACTAGACATACAGAGCAGAGCAGAGCAGACCGGAATTATGCGAACCATAGGCCGTACGGTCCTCAAGGGATTGTAACCCTATCTCGGACTGGTCCCTATGCGAACGCCATTCGTTGTGCCGTATCCCAGTTAGTTCGGGTCACACAGACACACAAACCTCGGCACCCGAGCAGAGCATTTCCTGTGCACCGTTACTCCTACCTTGGGACTCCACTATCCCGATCTAAGACCGAAGTCAGAGATTGAAGCCCAAGACTTGCCTCAACCATCGTATATTATATAAGAGTCATATAGGTAGGTTGAACACTTACCTCGAATCAGAAGCAGATAACAGCTGTAGAGGGTAGCAGCAAAGCATAAAGTATAGAATCTCCTTCCTTATCCAACTTTAATCCTCGCTTCAATTAATACCTATACATATCACACACTTGCCACATTACTTTTCCATCTAACAAAACATTATCCTTTGACAATTGAACCTCACTTCAAAACTTAATGTTACTCAAATTCATTGTCTAAACATGCTTGAAACCTTAAACCAATCAAAACACATGCTTTCCTTTTCCACCATTTAACCCGGATGAACATTTCCTAACGTCTATAATCGGAGCATAATTGGACAACGTTCCAGTTATCAACATTGCTCTAAACATGCCCACTTGCAGTAATTTGGGTTAAATTCATCAAAATAACACACTTCATTTCTCCACCAAAAACCTATGGGTTTTCTCTTAGCTCGTAGACCAAGCCATCATTGGACCTTTTACCAAGTATTAATGTTGTTCCAAAACTACCCAACAATACTAATTTGAGGTAAATTTAACATTCCCCCAAAAATCGTTCATCCCGGGTGATGAATCCTAACTTCGAATTTCTTCAATTCATACTTAATTCGTGATATAAAGTGTGTTTCTAGCTCTAATCCAACATAGAAACACTACTACCAGCTCAATTGGACCAAGAAATCATGAAATTACCAACCTCAAAATTTTTGGCAATTTTCAAAATCCATCCTCTTTGATGTTGTTGGAGCTGAAATCTTGTTGGGTTGTTGTTCTTGTAGTGAATCCCGCACGAATCCCTCGTTTCCACACAATTTGGAGCTCAAATTTGGTTGGAATGGTGAAGGTTCAAGTAGAGAGGGCAGAGGAGGGAAGAGGTGCTGCAAATGACAAAAGTGAAGTTGAAGACGAGTTGGGTCGGCTTAAATACGGGTCAGAACTTCCAGCTGACCACCATTCACTAAAAAAATTATTAAAAATTGTACAGAAGTCCAAATGAAGATCCGAAAAATTCTGGTTAAACTAGACACTTGGGGCTACGCTCACAAAAATATTCATGTTCAAACTCATAGCCAATTAGTACCAGTCTTTTTTACAAAAAGACCTAAAATTACTATCTTCTCCAATTCACTCTTTTTTCTTCCGTCCTTGATCAACCTTGTAGTGAACCTTTACCAAAATATGATATACCACTCCACACTAAAATATGAATTTGAATTGAATTAATAAACTCATACTTAGTAATTATGCATACCATCATAGTCTCTTTCCGATCCCAAATGGTGAATTGTCGATCACCGGTTGATTTTCACCGGAAATTGTTATCAGGAAAAAGATGGGGTGTAACAACTTCCCTTTCGATTGGAGAGTGGATTTGGCTTGGTGGCATGTCACACATCTTGCGCAAACATTGGTAGCATATTTCTTCATGTCTGGCCAAAAGAAGTTCTCTTTCACGGCCTCAAGTGTCTTTTGGACACCAAAATGTCCCATGAGGCCGCCACCGTGTGGCTCTTTGATGATGATTTCTCTCATTGAGCCCCTTGGGACGTACAACCTTTTGAACTTAAACAAAAAGCCATCAAACACATAGTAGCTATTTTGGCTTCCTTTAGCACAATTAGCAAATATTTCACCAAAATTCACATCATGCTCATATATGTTTTTCAAACACTCAAAGGCAACAATTTTTGCATCAAGAGTCATGAGTAAAACATATCTCCTAGAAAGTGCATCAGCAACAACGTTCTCTTTGCCCTTTTTATACTTAATTACATAGGAGAAAGACTCAATGAACTCTATCCACCTAACATATCTCTTGCTCAAATTTTCTTGCCCTTGAAGGTACTTCAAAGACAAGTGGTCCGTGTGAATGACAAATTCTCTAGGCAAAAAGTAATGACTCTATGTTTGCAATGATCTCACAAGAGCGTATAGCTCCTTGTCATATGTAGAGTAATTCAAAGTTGCTCCACCTAGCTTCTCACTAAAGAAGGTGATGGGGCGGCCTTCTTGGTGCAAAACGGCACCAATGCATATCCCACTTGCATCGCACTCCACTTCAAATACTTGGTCAAAGTTTGGTAAAGTAAGCAAAAGTGCATTTGTCAAACGAGATTTTAATTCATTAAAAGACTCCTCTTGTGATTTACCCCATTCAAAGGCTACATTCTTTTTAGCCAATTCATGCAAAGGGGCGGCGATGGAAGAGAAATCCCTAACAAATCTCCTATAAAAGCTAGCAAGTCCTAAAAAGGATCTCACTTCTGTTAATGAATTTGGGGTAGGCCAATCTAGGATTGCACTTACTTTACTTTCATCCACTTTGACACCATTTGCACCAACTACATACCCAAGAAAGTTAACTTCATTTGATGCAAAGACACACTTCTCAAATTTAGCATACAATTTCTCTAACCTAAGTGTATCAAGGACTTGCCTCAAATGCTTAACATGCTCATCATGATTCTTAGAATACACAAGTATATCATCAAAGTATACTACCACAGATTTTCCAATCAATCGCCTCAAGACATGATTCATTAGGCGCATGAAGGTACTAGGCGCATTAGATATTCCAAAGGGTATGACATTCCATTCGTATAAACCAATTTTAGTTTTGAATGTCGTTTTCCACTCATTACCCTTTTTCATTCTAATTTAGTTATAGCCACTTCTAAGATCAATTTTTGAAAACACACAGGCACCAGTCAACTCATCCAACATGTCATCAAGTCTAGGTATAAGGTGGCGATACTTTACAGTGATAGAGTTGATGGGGCGGTAGTCCATGCACATTCGCCAAGTGCCATTGCTCTTGGGCACGAGTATGATTGGCACCGCACAAGGTGAGAGGCTCTCGCGGATGAATCCCTTGTCAAGCAACTCTTGCACTTGAGATTGGATCTCTTTGGACTCCTGGGGGTTGGTTCGGTATGCGGCCCTGTTCAAGTAAGTCTATTTGATGCTCTATGCCGCGGTAAGGTGGGAGGCTTCGTGGTTCATCAAATACTTCATCAAATTCCTTCAACACTTCCTACACATACAAAGGGAGAGAAGATACATGGTCAAGTGTTTCCAATGAGTGGGAATCATGAGAAAACAAATTTTGTTTCCAAAAAGTGCTCTTTTGAAATCCTTTTCTTTGGTCATGGGAAGGATGCACTCTTGTTTTCTCGTTTGCTCACTCACGGTGTTTCCCATCAATGCACACTCTTTCTTTTCACTCAAGGTTCCTTGAACCTTCTCACCATTTTCTCTCTTCTCTCTGCCCTTGCTCTTTCTCTTCTTCTCGGCCTTGCTTGCCAGGTGCACTTGGTCTTGGAGGGCTTGGGTTGGCGTGAGGGGGAACAAGGTGTAGGGTCAGCCGACATATGTGAGGGTGTATTTGTTGACCTTGCCATAATGTATGGCCTCCTTGTCATATTGCCAAAGTCTTCCCAAGAGAATGTGTGTAGCTTGCATTCGCACCACTTCGCAAGTGATTAAATCTTCGTACTTGCCAATTTTATTGGCACCTCCACTTGTTTCACAACCTTCACAAAGGTTCTATTATCAACCCACTGAAGTTGGTAAGGCTTTGGATGTGTGATGGTGCGAAGACCAAATTTGGCAGCCATGTCTTCGCTTGCCGAGTTTACACAACTTCCGCTATCAATTATGAGACTACAAAGAATCCCATTGACCAAAGTTCTTGATTGAAACAAGTTTTCCCATTGAGTGCTTTCGGTAACACTTGGGGAGCTTTGCAAAACTCTCTTGGTGACCAGAATCATGCCTTCCAAAGGCAACTCTCCTTCTTCCTCTTCACTCTCTGGAACTTGAGACTCGAGAAAAGCCTCTTCTTCATCTTCGCTAGAGATGTCCCCATTTGGCCGGATGACCATGGCCCTTTTGTTAGGACAATCACTTGCATAATGTCCCTTGCTCGTTTAAGTTCTTCCCAAGTGGCGATGGGACGGTCGCGGTCCCTTACCCTCACGTAATGCTCTTACTCCCACCAAGTGAGAGCATAGTGTCACGACCCGCTTGTGACGGAGTGCGCGAAGCATGTGTTGGGGCGCGCAATGTAGCTTTTAAGGCACGTGGACGGCACATGGCTAAGGATCCGGGATGCGGGACGGCACACTTGAGAGTGTGCAAGGCGGATTTAAGAGGAGCCAAGGTGAGGAAGACACCTTGGGAAGACTCTAGAACCATGGAGGACATTCTAGCTCTAGAATATTCTAGAATGCTCCAGGGTGTTCTAGGCTTGTCTAGACTGGACCGGAAGATGTCGGATGAGTCTAGAAGGGACCAGAAGAGGCTATGGTGGACTAGAGAGTTCTAGAAGGCCCTAGGGCACGCTAGAAGGATCCAGAAGGCGTAGAGAGTGCTAGGAGGTGCTGGAAGGTTCTGGAAGCTCATGGAACCCTCCAGAGCACTCTGGGAGTCTCTAGCTTGGTCTAGAGAGTTCTAGGCTGAGCTAGAACTATATGGAGAAGTCTAGTAGGTGCTAGACATGTGTAGATAGTTGTAGAGAGATCCAGGCTAGCCTAGAAGGTTCTAGAAGAGTAATGCTATCCCTTGGATCAAGTAGATCTCCAACGTCCATTGAGGAGGTGGTCTGCCTATAAATAGAGACCTTAGGCATTCATTTGTATCCAACTCCAAGCAAGCCAAATCAAGAGTTGTATAGCTTTCATTCTCTCCTTCTAACTTTCGTTGCTCTCTTCTCAAGCATTCTCAAGCAAGACTTAGGCACATTGGGGCGAGCTAGGCTGACTTAGCCACGAGGGTGTGTGACTAAGTGCCGCACGGGCAAAGCGAGAAAATCAGTCTATGACAGTTGGTATCAGAGCCAAGGTCGTGCGTGGGAGAACCATCGGTGGTGCAAGAATGGCAGCCAAGGTGGTGCATGAAGAGGAGCGAGTCTTTGAGCCGGAGGAGAGCTCGAAGAGGGGCAGGTCAGTGCGTCAAGAGAACGCTTGGAGACCTGGAAGATTGGCTCACGATGGTTGAGGCGCAGCAAGAAGAGCTCGATGCTAGGGTCGATACAATCGAGGATGGTTTGCTGGGTGCCGTCAACAAAGTGGCCGCGGAGGAGGAGGCTCGTCGCAAGGAGGCGAATGATGCTCTCACCGTTAGAATCCTTGCCCTTGAGAAGGAGAACCAAGCTCTTAGAGTAGAGCTTGTCGGGACATTGGCACGATTGGATGAAGAAGTGGCGTTGTTGAAGATGGCAGTGACACGAGGTGAGTCATTTGGTCCTTCTACTTCTTCTTCTACCCCTACTCCACTCAGGTTGGATGTGCCAAGACCCAAGCCGTATAAGGGTGCTCGCAATGCCAAAGAAGTGGATAATTTCTTCTGGAGCTTGGAGCAGTACTTTGGCGCTTCAGGCATTGTGGAGGATAAGCTGAAGGTCAACCATGCTACGCTCTACTTAGAGGACACTGCGATGCTCTGGTGGAGGCGTAAGCATGACGAGATCGAGAATGGGACTTGCTCGATCCGTACGTGGGCTGAATTCAAGGGGGAACTCAAGCGCCAGTTCTACCCGGGGAATGCCGAGGAGGCCAGGTGATGAGGACATCGCCCCAAAGGACCCTCAGGTTCCAGAAGACCCACAACCTCAAGCGCACGCGACCCCTGGTCCGTTCCAAGGCCTTGGCGGACCCATGACCAGGTCCCGGCTGAAACAAGTCCAAGCGAACCTTAATGCTTTCATGAGGCTCATGGCGCAGGACGATCGAGAGGAGTCTCGGGAGAAGGCCTTACAACTTCGCCAACTCGGTATCGCTACTGACGAAGAGTGTGCGAAGCCCCTTGGAGTCTTAAGCATAAGCGTTCTTGAAGAAGGGAGCAGCCCAGTCTTAAGCGCGCGAACACTTGGCGAAGGAGAAGGCCTCAGCCAAGGGCAACTCCGCGAAGGCGCCCGGCGGAGGCATTCTAGCGAAGGCTCCTAGCGAAGGCCTTCCGCGTAACCTCCAGGCTTCGCCAGTTGACCGACCAAACCTGACACAAGGTGTCCTTTCTCCGCCGATACTTGGAAAGACAAACAACCACTTTACACAAAAGACATCTGGACACTTTTAGGCTAGCCTTACCTTTTTACCTTTTTGGAAGCTTTTCACTCTGTAAGCGTGCAAAAGTACTTTATACTTTCTGCACGCATGCACATTCGAAATACTCCTTTTACTTCTTCCATTTCACTTCACTATATAAGCTAAGTGGCAGTCACCATTGTAACCTAGAACATATTATTGAATTTAAACAATTCGGCTGAAACACTCCCGGGGAGTCATCGGCTTTTGTGTTCTCCACTCTTGCATTTCCATTTCCCTAGTGATCCAGGCAAGAGGATCCAAGCATAATATCTAGTATTGCTTGACCTTGTAGTCAAGAGGTGCTAGATCCCATCTCACTTCCCAGGCATTTTCAAGGGCATTGCCTCACCTCGTAGTGAGGAGGTTCCCTTGGCCGACTTTGTTTCCTTCGTGTTCTTCCTCTGTTTCGTTTCCATTCTTGTTGGAAACCGCCTCCATCGAGCTAGATCCGAGCGCGTGATCACTTACCCCCCTCCGTGATCACATCAAGTGGTATCAGAGCCAAAGTGCTTGCTGGAGGTACCGTATCAGTTGTTGAGTTTTCTTCAAGCAAAACCTTTTGTTACCTTTTCTTACGCTTGAAGGAATATCGGTTGATGATCTCATTGAGACCGAAAAAGTTGTTTAAAAGTGTGCTTGTTTAAGCCAAGTATTTTCGAGATAAGCCAAAAGAGTTGTCCTGAGCGACAAGTGTGTAAAGAAAAACGTTTGAAGAAAGAAAAGTATTGAGCAAGTTTCTGCGTTCTGGAAAAGTTCTTGAATGTTCTTACGTGTTCTTCCCAAAACACAAGTGAACAGTAAGTTTGATCCGACAAATAGTTTCCGAACTTAAACAAGAAGTGTTTGTGACTGCAAAAGCCTTCTATAATCTTCCGAACCCGATATCCCACAAAACCGGTTTCAAGTAACTAGTCATTTTCTTGAATTTCAAGTTGCGGTTTTACTAGAGTTTTGTTTGTGTTTTCTTGCGTGTTCATCTTTGATCTAAGGTTGAAAACGGTATCAAGTTTAGAGAACTTGTAAAAGCCGTCGGTGAACAGCCGAAGTGACAAAGTTGTTGAGAGAAACACGAGAGTGAGAGTAAACACTCAGGGAGTGGTGAGATTCTTTTCTGATTACATATCTTTAACGATCTTGTGTCACGAGATGGTTTCAACAGACTCATCCCCCCCTCATCCATCCCAGCTAAC
Organism: Stellera chamaejasme; assembly: GCA_024586325.1. Lineage (NCBI taxonomy): Eukaryota > Viridiplantae > Streptophyta > Magnoliopsida > Malvales > Thymelaeaceae > Stellera > Stellera chamaejasme. The sequence goes on along the minus strand of CM044984.1, from coordinate 21,483,380 downwards.
CGTGCACAGCACGCTAGCGAAGATCTTACAGAGGTTGGATGAACTGGGAGCTCAAGTCGCCATGACGAATGAGCGACTAACGAAAGTAGAAGTAGCTCAAGGAAAGCAACCGGAAAGCTCGCAAGCCCACGATGACGCCCATGCGTCGCGGGCTCAAGACGGAGTCACCCATACCACTTTCGATCCTGCATCAACGAAGCCACAGGCCACCCTCACAGTCGTCCGACCACTTCCACAAGAATAGATCGTGGTGTTGACATCCTGGACAGTGATGACCAGGAATATTACGCGGAGCCACCACCAAAGCCTATTAAAAGAAGGGTCTTTCCCGATAGAGCTCAAGCCAGAGCCTATCTCCACAGAGACCTCGAAGAAGAGGAAGAAGCAGAGCGAGGCCATGTTCATCGAGGTTTCAACAGAGACCCGGGAGGTAGGGCGCAAGCCCAAGACCAGCAAGCCCTCGCCAACATTAAGCTTCAAATACCACCCTTCTACGGGTCCAGTGATCCGGAAGAGTACTTTACATGGGTGGCTAAAACTGAGCGGATCATTGATATGATGGGGTACACTGACGCTATAGCCTTGAAACTTGTGGTCATTGAGTTCCATGAATATGCTCTCACCTGGTGGGAGCAAGAGCATCACGAAAGAGCCAGGATCCGATGTCGTCCTATCACCACGTGGGAGGATCTTAAACGGACCATGAAGAATCGATTCGTACCCAGCTACTATGACCGAGATTGTGCTCAGAGGCTGCAGCGCCTTATCCAAGGTCATCGCAGTGTCGAGGAATACCGAAGGACCTTGAGAGGGCCTTGATGAGGGCCAACGTCAAGGAGGACGAAGAGGCTAAGTTGGCCAGATTCTTATATGGCCTACGGGAGGACGTCGCCAAGACGGTTGAACTATGCGATTACCGGGATTACCAAGACCTGGTGCATAAGGCCATCCGGGTGGAGAAGCAACTGAAGAAGGGAAACTCCTACTATCCTGCTCATACCCCCAGTAGGGCCCCAAGCAGCAAGACCCCCCCTTCACCAAACCGCTCCCGCCAAAGCCATACACATCTTCTGCGGCGATGCCACCCCCTCGCCAAAATTACCCCAACACAAGACCCTCCTCGCAACCTCAGCCGAAACCCAACGCCAGCACTTACGATGCCCCTCGGCAGTCAAGGAGCATCGAATGCTTTAAGTGTCTGGGCAAGGGACACTATGCGAGGGATTGCCCCAACCGAAGAGCCATGGTCATGCGGCCCAATGGGGAACTGTCTAGCGAGGAGGAAGGAGAGGTCCTTCCCGAACAAGAGCAACATGAGAGTGAAGCAGAAGAGGGAGAACTGCCTATGGACGGTCTCATATTAGTCACCAAGAGGGTTCTGCAAAGCTCCCCAAGTGTCACCGAAAGTATTCAGCGGGAAAATTTATTCCAATCAAGAGCCATGGTGAATGGGACTCTGTGCAGTCTCATTATTGACAGCGGAAGTTGTGTCAACGCTGCCAGCGAAGACATGGTCGCTGAATTAGGCCTCCATACCATCGTACATCCTAAACCGTACCAACTGCAGTGGGTCGACGACAGAACCTTTGTGAAGGTTGTCAAACAAGTCGAAGTCCCAATCAAGATCGGCAAGTATGAGGATTCCATCACTTGTGATGTGGTGCGAATGCAGGCTACCCACATCCTCTTGGGCAGACCACAGCGGTATGACAAGGAGGCCATACATTATGGCAAAGCCAACAAATATGCCCTCACTCACCTCGAAACCATACACCCTGCTTCCCCTCACCCCAACTCAAGCCCATCAGGATCAAATTCACCTAGCTAGTAAGGCCGAGAGAAAAAGAAAGGGCGAGGGCAGAGAGCGGAGAGAAAATGGTGAGAAGGTTCAAGGAACCTTGAGTGAAAGAAAAGAGTGTGCATTGATGGGAAGCACCCCGAGAGAGCCCACGAGAAAACAAGAGTGCCTTCCTCCCATAGCCAAAGAGAGGGATTTTAAAAGAGCGTTCCTTGGAAACAGGATCTGCTTTCTCCTAATTCCCACTCATTGCATGCTAACACTTGACAATGTGTCTTCTCTTCCTTTCTATGTGCAGAAGGTCCTGAAAGAATTCGGCGAAGTATTTGATGAACCGCGAACCCTTCCTCCCTATCGCGGCATAGAGCATCAAATCGACTTGCTTCCAGGGGCGCCTTTACCCAACAAGGCCGCCTATCGGACCAACCCTCAAGAATCCAAAGAGATCCAATCGCAAGTGCAAGAGCTGCTGGACAAGGGGTTCATCCGCGAAAGTCTGTCGCCATGCGCGGTACCGGTCATACTCGTGCCAAAGAGCGATGGCACTTGGCGCATGTGCATGGACTGCCGCCCCATCAACTCTATCACTGTAAAGTATCGCCACCCTATACCTAGACTTGATGACATGTTAGACGAATTGAGTGGTGCTTGTGTGTTTTCAAAAATTGACCTTAGAAGTGGTTATCACCAAATTCGGATGAAGGAAGGTGATGAATGGAAAACTGCTTTCAAAACCAAAATTGGTTTGTATGAGTGGAATGTTATGCCCTTCGGGTTATCTAACGCACCAAGTACTTTCATGCGTCTAATGAATCATGTTTTGAGGCATTTCATTGGGAGGTTTGTGGTAGTATACTTTGATGACATACTAGTTTATTCTAAGAACCATGAGGAGCATGTTGAGCACTTGAGGCAGGTCCTCGACACGCTTAGGTTAGAAAAACTGTATGCCAAATTTGAAAAGTGTGTATTCGCATCCCAGGAAGTTAACTTTCTTGGATATGTAGTGGGTGCGAAGGGAGTCAAGGTAGACGAGAGTAAGATCAGTGCCATTCGGGACTGGCCTACTCCTAACTCCTTAACTGAGGTCAGGTCCTTCCTAGGACTTGCTAGTTTTTACAGGAGATTTGTTAAATATTTCTCTTCCATTGCTGCCCCTTTGCATGAACTGGCTAAGAAGAATGTCGTCTTTGAATGGGGTCAGTCGCAAGAGAAATCTTTTCACGAATTGAAATCTCGTCTGACAAATGCCCCTCTACTCACTTTGCCAAACTTCGACAAAGTGTTCGAGGTAGAGTGCGATGCCGGTGGCATAGGCATCGGCGCTGTCTTGCACCAAGAAGGCCGTCCCATCGCCTTTTTTAGTGAAAAGTTGAGTGGAGCCACCCTGAATTACTCCACATATGATAAAGAGCTATACGCTCTTGTGAGATCCTTACAAACGTGGAGCCATTATCTTCTGCCTAGAGAATTCGTAATCCATACGGATCACTTGTCTTTGAAGTATCTTCAAGGACAAGGAAATTTGAGCAAAAGGCATGTTAGGTGGGTAGAGTTCATTGAGTCTTTCTCCTATGTTATTAAGTATAAAAAAGGCAAAGAAAATGTTGTTGCTGATGCCCTATCCAGGAGATATGCATTACTCATGACTCTCGACACGAGGATTGTTGGTTTTGAAGGTTTAAAAGGGATGTATGAACATGACGTGGATTTTGGTGAAATATTTGCCAACTGTGTTAAAGGTAGCCAAAAAGGCTACTATGTTTTTGATGGTTTTCTGTTTAAGTTGAAAAGGTTGTGCGTTCCCAGAGGGTCAATGCGCGAAGTGATCATCAAAGAGGCACATGGAGGCGGTCTCATGGGGCACTTCGGTGTCCAAAAGACGCTTGAGGCCGTTAAGGAGAACTTCTTCTGGCCCGGCATGAAGAAGGACGTCACCAAAGCCTGCGCCAGATGTGTCACATGCCACCAAGCCAAGTCAACTCTCCAACCGAAAGGGAAGTACACCCCTCTTCCTACGCCTTCTATTCCTTGGGTTGAAATAAGCATGGACTTTATAAGTGGATTACCTAGGACATCGCATGGTCATGATGCTATATTTGTGGTAGTCGATAGGTTCTCCAAAATGGCCCATTTCATCCCATGTCATAAAACTGAAGATGCATCTCATGTGGCTGAATTGTTCTTTAGTAACATTGTTAAATATCATGGCCTCCGCGATCCATTGTTAGCGATAGAGATTCGAGATTCCTAAGCCATTTTTGGCGAACCCTTTGGTCTAGGCTGGGCACAAGTCTGTTGTACTCCACATCCAGTCACCCTCAAACAGACGGCCAGACCGAAGTGACTAATAGAACCCTCACCACTATCCTGCGTACCCTCCTTAGGAAAAATCTGAAAGAATGGGAAAAATGCTTGCCTCATGTAGAGTTTGCATATAACCGAGCCTACCATTCCTCTACATACCATAGTCCTTTTGAGATCGTATATGGCTTCAACCCTTTAACCCCTTTGGACTTAGTCGCATTAGACTACACTGAGCAGGTGGACGTAGATGGGAAAGAAAAAGCCCGACGCATGAAGGACTTGCATGCTAAGATTCACAAACAACTTGAGAGAATTAATGAGTCTTACGCAAGCGAGTTAATAAGGGCAGAAAATTTAGGAGTTTTCAAGTCGGGATTGGGTATGGTTACATTTAAGAAAAGACCGATTTCCCAGGCTAGGAAAAACAAAGGGCGCCAAGAGGCGATGGTCCCTTTCAAATCACTAAAACAAATAGGAGAAAATGCTTATGTACTTGACTTACCTTGCGATGGCTCTTATAATGTACATGCAACTTTTAACGTTTGTGATTTAGCTCCCTTTGAAGGACAAGCAGATTTTAAGAATCCGCGGACGGATTCTTTCGAAGAGGGAGAGTATGATGAGGACATCGCCCCAAAGGACCCTCAGGTTCCAGAAGACCCACAACCTCAAGCGCACGCGACCCCTGGTCCGTTCCAAGGCCTTGGCGGACCCATGACCAGGTCCCGGCTGAAACAAGTCCAAGCGAACCTTAATGCTTTCATGAGGCTCATGGCGCAGGACGATCGAGAGGAGTCTCGGGAGAAGGCCTTACAACTTCGCCAACTCGGTATCGCTGGGACGAAGAGTGTGCGAAGCCCCTTGGAGTCTTAAGCATAAGCGTTCTGGAAGAAGGGAGCAGCCCAGTCTTAAGCGCGCGAACACTTGTCTAAGGAGAAGGCCTCGGCCAAGGGCAACTCCGCGGCGCCCGGCGGAGGCATTCTAGCGAAGGCTCCTAGCGAAGGCCTTCCGCGTAACCTCCGAGCTTCGCCAGTTGACCGACCAAACCTGACACAAGGTGTCCTTTCTCCGCCGATACTTGGAAAGACAAACAACCACTTTACACAAAAGACATCTGGACACTTTTAGGCTAGCCTTACCTTTTTACCTTTTTGGAAGCTTTTCACTCTGTAAGCGTGCAAAAGTACTTTATACTTTCTGCACGCATGCACATTCGAAATACTCCTTTTACTTCTTCCATTTCACTTCACTATATAAGCTAAGTGGCAGTCACCATTGTAACCTAGAACATATTATTGAATTTAAACAATTCGGCTGAAACACTCCCGGGGAGTCATCGGCTTTTGTGTTCTCCACTCTTGCATTTCCATTTCCCTAGTGATCCAGGCAAGAGGATCCAAGCATAATATCTAGTATTGCTTGACCTTGTAGTCAAGAGGTGCTAGATCCCATCTCATTTCCCAGGCATTTTCAAGGGCATTGCCTCACCTCGTAGTGAGGAGGTTCCCTTGGCCGACTTTGTTTCCTTCGTGTTCTTCCTCTGTTTCGTTTCCATTCTTGTTGGAAACTGCCTCCATCGAGCTAGGTCCGAGCGCGTGATCACTTACCCCCTCCGTGATCACATCACTGGACCGGAAGATGTCGGATGAGTCTAGAATGGACCAGAAGAGGCTAGGGTGGACTAGAGAGTGCTAGAAGGCCCTAGGCCATGCTAGAAGGATCCAGAAGGCGTAGAGAGTGCTAGGAGGTGCTGGAAGGTTCTGGAAGCTCATGGAACCCTCCAGAGCACTCTGGGAGTCTCTAGCTTGGTCTAGAGAGTTCTAGGCTGAGCTTGAACTATATGGAGAAGTCTAGTAGGTGCTAGACATGTGTAGATAGTTGTAGAGAGATCCAGGCTAGCCTAGAAGGTTCTAGAAGAGTAATGCTAGCCCTTGGATCAAGTAGATCTCCACCGTCCATTGAGGAGGTGGCCTGCCTATAAATAGAGACCTTAGGCATTCATTTGTATCCAACTCCAAGCAAGCCAAATCAAGAGTTGTATAGCTTTCATTCTCTCCTTCTAACTTTCGTTGCTCTCTTCTCAAGCATTCTCAAGCAAGACTTAGGCACATTGGGGCGAGCTAGGCTGACTTAGCCACGAGGGTGTGTGACTAAGTGCCGCACGGGCAAAGCGAGAAAATCAGTCCGTGACAATAGTCATGGAACTCAATGACAACGAGCTTTAATGCGGTCACATCATTGTATCCCTCTGGTAGAAGCAAGATATTCCTCTGGTAGAAGCAAACTGGTCCTAATACCCGACTTCGTCACGGGTTTACTTTTTCAATAGAAATCAATCGTGTTAATATTAACATGTTAATATAAAATAATAACATTATGTTCGGTGAGAACGATACTTTGTTTATCATCCAAAAAATAAATTTAAAAATATAATAAAGGATGAAAAGTACATGAAATGATAAAGAAATGTCTTAATCTAAATTGGTTTAACCTATGCTTAGCTATAATACACTTGATTTCTAAGATCCACAATTAGATTGTTTTAAATTGTAGGCCTGACATATAATAAAAATAAAATGTTTCAATAGAATAAATTAAAAACAACACAATAAAACTACTACATAATGATCTTTATGTAGTTATGTAGATGATGCTCTTGAATCTTTTTCAAGTTAAGGCGGATGAGTTCTTTTCTTTCATTTTTTGGGGGTTTAATTGCCTTTACCAAGTAACTTTCACATCCAAACTACCGTCACACTGTCCACACCCAGACTTCAAACCCAAACCTGTTTTCTACATTGTCTCTCTCCTTCTCCAACTAATCATGATTGTCTCTAATCTAAGCTCAGCTTACAAACATTTATGAAACTTTTTACGGCAGTATTTGTCATCTGCCAATAATGTATTTCCCTATTATACAACAACAAGGAAAGACAATGGGACAATTACTAATATACCACACCATTACTTAATTATTTCCCAGTTTACAAAGTTTGGTGTAACAGATGCATAGTCCAATCACAAACCATTAGGTTCTAAACCGCATCAAAAAAAGCCGAAAAAATGCATAAAACCAAAATGTAGATGGTTGATTTAAAAAGAGAGACATAAGTGCAAAAGCAAAGGCGCAATTAGAAAAGTGGATAAGAAAACATGAATTTGTCTAGAAAAACAATTTCAGAAAAAAAAAAAGATTTTGCAAAATTCATTTAGGTATTCCAAGAGTAAAAATAATAGAGCAGCTCAGCAAAATAGATAGAGCCCACTAAAAGCAAACCAAATAGAATAAACAAACTCACTATGGAAAAAGATGCCCCTACTGAAAATCATCAAAGCAAAATCTGGTAACAACCATAAAAAACAATATAGGATAATCGACTAAGCACCAAACAAAAGTAAAACAAACTAAACACATATGCATCGGTTTTTCCTTTCTTCAACTTTGAGTACTCTTTTCACAACCTCTTCTAATATCTTGATGGTTAGAATGAATGCATGGTGTAGAAAAGAAATAGTATCAATATTCTCACAAAGCTATAAAATGAAATACAATAAGGAAGACATCAAGAGAATATGTAAAAAAGAGAGAAAATTAGAATACTCTAGCTAAAATGGTATTCAAAGTACCATCTTCTGATTCTAGACATCTTCCACAGATAGAATGTAACTATAGAGCATAATAACATTAAAGAAATTCTAAAAGAAAATAGTTGTAAAGCACACAGGGCATGATGGTGTAAACCTCTAGCATTTACTTAATTAAGCTAATATTCATTGCGTTGGGCTATAGCTATTGGTACTAACAATATATGAAAATCATGATGTTTTATCATTTAATTTTCTAACTAGTTTTTAGATTGAGCCTTGCACTCAAACCGAGCAACCGCTCCATCTGCAAAATTTCAAATGGCTCCTGATGAATATATCGTTTTAGATTCCTCACCATTTCTAAAAGAACATGGTAAAGCATGCTTCCATTTCAAATGGCTCTACAAGTACCTAAAATCTAATACTTACGTCTAAATTATAGAATAATCAGTAAACCATACTTCCTTCAAACAGAAACCTAACTCACCAAAAAGCCTATTGTTTCTACTAGTGAAGTAGCATCATGGCCTCGTTTGCTTCTCATTACATATATGGGCAAAAACTCGTTCTCAATTACTATACAATGATGGCCAGAAACATCTGTTTCAATTGAAATTATCAACCAACCAATTGACAGTGCAGATAATAATAATAATAATAATAATAATAATAATAATAATAAAATAAACATAATCATAGAAGAGGATATTACTTCCCCTCATCCGCCTATTCGCCGCCTTCCTACGTCAATACCCGCTCATCCTGCGCCGAAATGACACTTTAGATCTGGAGAAGTTAGTGATGGTCAATGGTAAAATCTCCACATCTGGAGAGTAGAGGTGGAGGATTAAGGAAATGAAAATAAGTGATAAAAAAAGGAATGAGAGAGAAGAAAAGATGAATTAATTGTGATTAACTGGGTTTCCAAAGGAAAATCAGAGAATGAAGATGTTTGAAATGGAAGAAAGAGAAGCGAGAAAGGCACAACAAAGAAAGTAAAGAGAGAAAAAGACACGATGAAAGAGAAGAAATAGAACGAAAAAAGAAACGGATAGCAAAATGAAATCGGAAATTGTGTAAATAGGAAGATATAATTGTAATTTATGATAATTGATCAATTTACTCTTCTTTGTAAAAGTATTTTAACGTAAAATTGGAAATATTAAATACATTAATTAAGAACCAAAAAAGAAGATGATTGATTGTAATTAATTACATTGATATAAATAATTGCATTGATTGTGGAAAAAAATCCAAATCTGATGTGGCGCTGATGTGGAGATGAGGTGGCTCTACCAAATCTCTCCATTCAGTTTCTTTCTGCCTATCTAGTACTCCCTCCATCCCCAAAAGATTGAAGGATTTGTTTGGGTACAAAGATTAAGGTGAATGTAAGATGTTTGTATATGTTTACATAATTACCCCTTAGTTGAGAGTGCACAAAAAACGAGGTAGAAAAAGTAAATATAAAGTGAAGATAGTTTAGTAACTTTGAGAGAGAAGTTTTCTTTTAAGGAAAGTGATCAATTTTTCTGGGACAGCCCAAAAAGGAAATGTGTTCAATTATACGGGGGTAGGATAGGAGTATTTTTCCGCCTATCTAGTACTCCCTCTGTCCCAAAATTATTGAAACACTTTCCTTATTGGGCTGTCCCTAAATTATTGAAACACTTTCCCTTTTTAGTAAACTTTTGTACATGAATTTACTCAATTATCCCTCATCACTCCCTTCCATCTACCAAGTCAACTCAAAATCAGCTCCACCTAAAACAGCGTGCCCAGTCAAAACGTTTAAAAAATAATGGAATAGAGGTTGTAGTATATAATAGTAGAGTGAAAAAAGCGGAAATTCAGCTGTGGCGCCGAACTAAAGGCGGCGGCGGCGGCGGCGGCGTCGAGAAGGAGGACAATAAGATGGGCATAAGCCCTCGCTAAACCCTATAGATACCGGCATGCTGCGCCACCTCCAAACCACCGTCCACCGCCGCCGTTGGAGCGTGGCTCTCTGCCGCAACCGCTTAGCTCACTACAAAGCTCCTAGGCCGGTGAAACCACCCTCACCGCCGAAACCTCCTAATCCCCCGAAAAAGCCCCAAACTTTTACCTTCCATGATCACACTTGGGAAGACCCCTACTCGTGGATGTCGGAGCTTCACGACAAAGTGGCAATGAGGCATATGGACATGTACATGGAACAAGAAGAGAAGTATACCGAGGCTGTCCTGTCTGACACCGACCGGCTCCAATCCAAGCTTCAATCTGAAATGGCCTCTCGCCTCAACTTCGACCTCTCCACTCCTCCCCTCAAATGGGGCCCCTGGTATTGCCAAAAAGAAATAAAAAAAAAAACATTTCTTCTGTATTCATTTGTTTATGATTTTGAACCTGATTCACAAATTCTTGGATTTGATCTCTTTGGTCTTTAATGAATATAGAGCCCCTCTATGAAGATTCAATAATGTTAGGTATCTGAGTCAGCTTATTTGGTTTGGGTTTGGTAAGTAATTGGTTTCTTTGTTTCTGGTTGAGTTGGCAGGTTGTATTACAGAAGGGTTGAGGAGGGGAAGCCATACCCGGTCTTGTGTAGGAGATTGGTAAGTTTGAATCAGCAGTTTATTTCATACAAGTCCCCAAGTGCTGGATTTGATTTTACTTCTGGCAAGAGAATTGAACAAAAGCTGCTTGATTATAATCAGGAAGCTGAGAGGTTTGGAGGTATGCAATATTATTTTCCTTGTATTCATATTTGTTTTCTTCTGAATTACCAGTATTAGCCGTAGGACAAGAAGAAAAAATTATTGACCCTCTGCTTGCTCAGTTAATTCAAAACAGTGAACATTGGCTCATACCAGTTTTCAGAAGGATAAGGAGTAAAAATAACTTAAAGAAGTTAGCTGAATTTAATGAAAAGTGACATCTTTGAAATGGTTTTTCTTGCTGTTCATGTTGCTCTAATTTTATCAGGTTTATTAACCGGATTGACAAATCAATTGGTTTTTCATATATAGAAGTGTCCGATTATTAATTTCTGATGTTTGTTCTGAAGGCTATTCGTATGAGGAACTATCTGAGATATCTCCCGACCATCGGTTTCTCGCGTATACAATGTATGATAAGGACTCAGATTGCTTCAAACTATCTGTAAGGAACTTGAATTCTGGTGCATTGTGTAGCAAGCCTCAAGCTGACCGTGTTTCAAGTTTGGTGTGGGCAAAAGATGGACAGGCACTTGTTTATGCTGTTACCAATGATTATAAGAGGCCTTACAGGTGAATATTCAGAAATTTTATTGATGGATTCATTTCGTTTCTCTTTTTTCATCAGTTTATTTTTTTGTGTATTTTATATATTATTTTCTTATAAAACAATTTCTTCTAGGATATACTGTAGCATTATTGGTTCTACTGAAGATGATGTTCTGCTTTTAGAAGAATCTGATGAAACTATATATCTCAACCTAAGAAACACAAAGGATTTCTACTTTGTAGCATTGCATGCCTTTTCGCCAACATCTTCAAAGGTATGAGCACAGGAGTGCCCAGTAGTTTAAACATGTTTAGATTAATGTAATTCAGTTAAAATACAAGGATGACCATTGTTCAGGTCTTTTTAATGAATGCAGCTGACCCATTATCAGGCATGACATTAGTTTGGGAGTGTGAAGGAATTGCTCACTGTGTAGTTGAGCATCACCAAGGGTCTCTCTATTTGTTCACAAATGCTGACAGAAAAGGGCACTTAGTTGATAGCCATTATCTTCTTCGGAGTCCTGTTGCTGCATCTTCCACTCCAAGGATATGGGAGGTGTGCAGATTCTTGTCCTTTCTGAATTTTATAGACCCTTTTTATTAGATAAATCTCTGAAGATCTTTGTACAGTGAAAATTTTTAGAATAGCAATTATTTTACAAGTTTCTTTTTCTTTAAATAGTTTAAGGGCCATAATCCTTTTGCTCATCTTTTGCACAACTACAATCTAGGAACTGATATTAACATTGCTGTCCAGTAATTTCCCTGTGAATGTGGGAGGAACTTTAAGATCCCTCTTAATCTTCATTACCCCATTTTTTTTCCTGATCTTGTCAATGATGAAGGCTCCTAGGGAAGAAGTGTATTTTTTACTTAATGGAGTCGATTTCTTCTCCAACAAGTAGCTTTGTATATGGAAAGAAAACCAAATATTCAGTTAAATGGGATTCGTATATATTATAAGTAAACAAGTTACTTTATATATGGAAAAAAGCCAAATATGTAGTATTCAGTACAATGGATTTGTATATATAATAAGTAACTTCATATATGGACTTGCTAGTAAGTAAGTAACTTCATATATAATAAGTATTCAATAAGTGTGATTCGTATAATTACAAGTAAAATAATCTGTGGAAGCTAGGAATGGACTTGCTAATTTTGTTTATGTGATTTCATCGTACTCAAGTTTTGCTCTCTTTTGATTTCAATTTTTGACGTGGTTGCTGATTTGGTTGTCCTCAATTTTCTTGATGCAGAATGTATTCTTTCATACTGATGAGTTGATATCTTGATGCAGAATGTATTTCTTGATGATGATGAGTTGAAAATAGAGGATGCAGATTTTTGCAACACCCACTTAGCTCTAATTACACGGCAGGACGATAAATTTGGTATTTGCGCAGTTGCTTTACCCTTGCCATCTGAAAAGGCAAGAGAATGATTGTTTATATTTTTTGACTGCTTTTTCATTAAACTGATCTTGCATCTTCCTCTGCTTCTGTGTCTTGTATGCTTGCAGTTCTGACTGGTTACCTTTTTCCCTTTCCTTTTCAGCAGAAAGCTTTTCGTTTGAGAGAGCTTCAGCCGCACTTTCTTCCTCTTCCAAAGTATATAAGTAAAATCTCACCTGGGCCAAATTATGACTTCTACTCTTCAACAATAAGGTTTACCTTATCATCACCTGTGGTATGTGATGGATCCTCGTAGAACATCGTTTGCCTTAAGATTCTTACTTTTCTATCTTGGACCTTCACATTGTATGTAATCTTAATCGCAAGTAGCTTCAGAGACTAGTTCGACCGGGAAATTGTAGTTTAAGTTGAGACCTGCGGGAATTAAGCATTGCCTGTGTATTAGCTGAAAATGGTAGCTTGTGAGACTTATTATTTTTTTAAAGGTAAAATACTCTTACCAGTTTCCACTTTGAACTACAGTGGAAATTATGTTTACTGTTTCAGCTTTGGAAATATACACTTGCCCCCCTTTTGCTTCACACGCTATTAAAAAGTCTATTCATAATTTAAAATATTTAGTAGCTATCTTCCAATAACTTAGTGCAGTGATAATTTTTTAATCGTTGATTGACAGTTTAAAATATGGATTTGCAGCTATTGAGACTAATAGCTGATAATCTTAATGTCAATTAAATGATTAAAATAGCACACAATTGTAATATACCTGATATCTGGATTGTAAAAGAACAGTCTAGAATTAAGATTTTTCTGGACTGGGTATAAAGCACCAAATTTGTTGGTGTATATTTCCAAGCCTAAGGCTGGTAAGTATTATGGTTACTATTGTTCAAGTAGTAAGTGTAATCAACTATATGTTTCGTAAGTTTCTGTATTTTTGTTTCTCTATACGGCGTCAAAGTGCTAGTTCCAGTCTACTGAGCTATTTGCAAAACTTCTACAGATGCCTGATGCTGTTGTTGATTACAATTTGTCTGATGGAAAGTGGAATATCATTCAGCAGCAGAATATGCTTTATGAAAGAACTCGGATTTTGTATGGAACATCATTGGCTTTAGATGGAATAAAAACATCTGGTTCCCCGAAAACCTCCAATTCCTTGGATGTTAATTGTCAGGATGATAACTCATGGAATGACCTCTCTGATTTTTATGCTTGTGATCATCATTATGTGACGTCCCATGATGGTGTTCGGATTCCTTTAACTGTTGTATACTCGCGAAAAAATGACCAAAATGATAAAGGCCCTGCCTTGCTTCACGGTCATGGGGCCTATGGTGAAATACTTGATAAATCTTGGCGTAGTGAGCTGAAAAGCCTTCTAGATCGTGGTTGGACCATTTGTTATGCCGATGTCAGGTTTGCTCTTCATTACTGTTCAACTTATTTGTTTGTCATTTCATTAATGTTTTTATTTAGAGCCTGTTTGGTTGGACTTAAACCAGTAGCTTAAGTTGGTGGCTCAAGTCTAACTTAATCAAGTATTCCCTCTGACCCTTTTTTTATTGATACACTGTCCTTTTTGGGCTGTCCTCTTAATAATTGAAAGGTTCCCATTTATAGTAACTTTTACTTTTTAACTTTACTATTTTTCCCCTTTTGGGGTCTCTAGCTTTTGGTTTCACTCTTTCACTTTTTGTGGGGTAGGGGTATATATATGTCAAAATTCATCAATTCTACACTCACTTGATCTCCTTGCCAAAACCATTTGTTTCAATAAAAAAGGGACAGAGGGAGTATATGATATTTTCTTTTGCAATTTACTCTAGACTTGATACATATATGCGTTCAAAATTAATAAAGTTACTTAATTTGAATGACTTAATTCATTGATCAAGTCGAAAATGGCTTAAGCAGAATAGCCCATTGGATTAAGTCATTTATATGTCTAAAATTTCAGATCTCATTCTTGATTTTAGTAATTTTACTGTTTTGAAACATACAGTATATTTATCCAGTTTTAGGGTAAATTGCAAAGTAAATATCTTATACTCCGTCCGTTTAAAGTTTTGACTTGCACGTGGATTAAGAATGTGTGTTAACTTGAGGGTAAAAATGTAAAATATGCATATAAGATAAAAGTAACTTTTTTTAGGGGGGAGAGAAAGTGAGGGTAATAAAGTAAAATTGGTGTAGAAGGTTTTCCATAAAAGGAAGTGTATCAATTTTTTTGGGACAGCCCGTAAAGGAAATTGTAGCTTCTTTTATGGGATGGAGGGAGTATCTGATTAAGTTAGACTTGAGCCATTGACGTAAGCTAATGAATGGTTTAAGCCCAATGAAATGGTGCATTGGTTTATTCCTTGAGAGATTATTAACTTTATGATGCTAACTCTTCAGAGGTGGTGGTGGTTGTGGCATAAAATGGCATCATGATGGCAGACGTGTAAACAAGCAGAATTCCATCCGCGATTTTATCTCCTGTGCCAAGTACCTGATACACAATGAGCTTGCACATGACAACAAGCTTGCTGGTTGGGGATACAGTGCTGGTGGGCTACTTGTTGCTTCAGCAATCAACTGTTGTCCTGACCTATTTCGTGCTGCAGTATTGAAGGTATGATTGACATATGTGTTGATCTAGTTTCTTCTATAGAGATTTGCATTTATGGTTACTGCTCTGCTAGAGCATGTAGCGGTTTAGTCCTTGCACAAAGAAGAAGCTAGGTGATTACTTCTCACGTTTCTTAGTGTGGTCATAATTACCTCCGTCCCATAAAATTTGACACATTTGACTAGGCACGGAGATTAAGGAGTGTTGAAGACTTGAGAGTAATAAAATAAAATTGTCATATAAGATAAAAGTAACATTTTTTATGGAGAAGTGAAATTGAGGGTAATAAGGTAAAAGTACTATTAAAAAGTTCCCTTAATAGGAAACGTGGCAGGTTTTCAGGGACAACCCAAAAGGAATATAGGCCAGTTTTTTGGGATGAAGGATGTATTAGCTAATTTCATTCCATTAACTAAGAAAAATCCTCAAATTGATAAACCCTAGTATGCTGGACTTTTCGTCTATGGATAATGGCTTCTTTTATTTTATCCCTTTTAGTAAAAGTGGAGGTTTATTTTTTTTGACTTGTGAATACATGACAAGTTGGTAAACTTGAAGGAGAAAAGGGCAACTTTGGGTTTGTGGGTTTAGTACACGATGATTTTAGATGTGTATGTATTCACCTATTTGGTTCAACTATATGGTAGTTTCTTTGCAATTTACCTTAAAACTGGATAAACATATGTTTGAGAAGAGTAAATAAACTTAAATTGATAATGAAAATTAAAATTTTAATCACAGTGATGACTTAATCCAATGAATTATTATGCTTAATCCATTTTTGGCTTAATCCAATGGATTAAGTCATTTGTGTGATTAAAATTTTGAAATTTATTCTCTAATTAAGTACGTTTATTGTTTTTGAACATGTATTTGTCAAGTTTTAGAGTAAAATTTAAGAAAGTAATCCCTCCGTCGTGCAAAGATTAATACGTAAGTTCGACTCAAAGTTTTATAAGGAAGAAACTAGACACATCCATATAACATATGCTTATAAATTATTTGACTTATATGTTAACATGTTGAAGGGGGGAAAATCATAGATTAAATGTTGGAAAACAAACGTATCAATCTTCATGCGACAGAGGGTATACTTGATTAAGTTGGACTTAAGCCGGTAGCTTAAGGCTACCAAATTAGGCATAAGATTTAGATGCGCTCGAATGACTCATCACATAATGAGAATGCATATAACCCTATTCCGGTCTGGCCCTTCAGGCTAAGACTTGGTGGCTACTTACCATTCTGCTTACAGAACTGAACAATTGTCCTAGTTGATTATTGATAATTTTCATATTTTTTTCCCTGTTTAATTAGGTTCCTTTTCTTGATGCTACCAATACTCTGCTTCATCCAATTCTGCCCCTCACAGCCCAGGATTATGAAGAGTTTGGGTATCCCGAGGATATTGAAGAATTTCATGCAATAAGAAAATATTCTCCATATGACAATATTCAGAGTGATGCTCTTTATCCTGCCGTGCTCCTCACCTCATCTTTCAATACTAGGTGATTTCCCTCTTTTGTTGACACGTTTGATCATTTAAATATCTACTGTTGATAGTGATACTCCCTATGTCCTAGAACTAGTGAAGCATTTTTATGTCACATTTAGGTGATAAATTTTGATACCTCATCTACCAGAAAATGTTACTCCGTCCCTGAAAAATTGCATACATTTCTTTTTTGAATTATCTCAGAAAATTGTTCACTTTCCTTAAAAGGAAACTTTTTACTTTCAAAGTTACTAAACTATCTTAACTTTTAACTTATTCTCGTATTTTGTGTTGCTTCCACTTGACGGCATGTGGCTCAGAGTATAAAAAGTCTTATATCCACTTAATCTCCATGCCTAATCAAACCCTTCAATTAATTGGGGATGGAGGAGTACATTTCTATGAGCATATGTCGATCTTACTTCCCATTCTGGTTCTTCATTTTCTTCTTTTAATTTTCTTGTTTTCTCAACATCAAGGTTTCTGATAAGTGTCCTGGTTTGCAACTTACACAGTTGAAATCATACCTCTCTCTCTCCGTGTGTGTGTGTGTGTATCTCCAAATAGAAGCTATGCGTCTCTTTAGCTGATTAGTTTTACTCTAGTTGCTTTATACATGTTTTTTTTAGTAAAAAAGGAAAATAACAAAAAACAAACTGACAGTTTGAACTTCACTGTAAATCCTGGCATTCCTTTGACCTTCAAACAAAGTTCCAATGCAGTATATTTATGTCTTATTTGTTATCCTTTTTTTCTGTTGATGTTCACAGATTCGGAGTGTGGGAAGCTGCAAAATGGATAGCGAGAGTCCGCGAAAGATCTATCTACGATCCGAAGCGTCCAATTTTGCTAAATTTGACTGCAGATTTGGTTGAGGAGAACAGATATTTACAGTGCAAAGAGTCGGCTTTAGAGATGGCCTTTCTCTTGAAGATGATGGAGTCATAACCCAAAAGGCCTGCTCTTATAATGCCATGAATCTTCTGTCTCATTTTCTCTGTACTTTGTGTCCCTTATTATAATTTTCTAACACCGTTAAACATTCTAAGTCTATTGTTAAATATTCTAAGTCTATTGTTGTACCTTTTAACAAAATATTTAAGTGTTGGTGAAATATACTAGGGGACACAAGGGGAACAGAGGATCCTCATTCCAGAACTTCATCTTCATCTACTTACTGGAAATTTTGTTCTTTTCTACCGTCTGTGGTGACTTTATCTAGAGGTGCAAATAAATGTTTTCCATTTTTACGGTCTCGAATGTAGATAGGGTTATAAAATTCAGTTAATTTTGTTTGAGCAAGCGGAGAGGTTTCTGGAATAGAAGAAGTAATAAGGTTACTTGTTAGCCTTATGTCTAAAAGTCAATTGTTGGTGGTTGTGTTTTGAATGTTGATCCATGATTTTTTACACTAAATCAAGGTATTGTCTGAAAATTGTGTTTGTTTTATAGTTCTGCTAGTTAGGAAATACTAAAAATTAACTATGGAATTGTAAGATTGTTTAATGTCCATTCCTCTCCCATATACTGAGTCTCAAATGTATTCAATACCTAAACTTAGCTAATGACCAATCATAAAAATAGACTCTATTCAATACCTTCTAGATTATGATATTACCATTACTTGTTAAAAATAGTTTCCCCCCAAAACTGAATTTCAACAATCTTTCAGAGGTCATTGCAAACTCTTCAATTCTTTTATTTGAAAGGCTCCCTAGTTAGATAAGCTATATACTCTACCTAGCAGAGGTTAAGAGCCATAAGGATAAGGGAAGGATGGATCCAGAAGCAGGTAGGTAAGAAAGGAGGTTGGGGTGAGCTGCAAATTTATCCGTTGTGAAATCCAGATCCGTTAGAAGATCATCTGCCTTCCTCGTGATGAAACTTAAATTGGCAACAAAATCCACCGATTTCCCTTCCTTCCTCACAACGGCGCCCAAACCGCCGATCCCCCTTCCTTTCGGCGATAGAAGCTCTGATCCTGATGCATTAGACGTTCTTTCATTTATGATGCATCAATAGTACAAAGACAAATATGATACTCTACAGAGACAAAAAGATGCTACTAAGCCCACAACTCCCCTGTTAGAGAGCATGGAGACGGTTTTTCAGTACCTATCGAAGCCAACAGTTGTTGGGGTTGAGTGGTAGGAAGTTCATTTTTGCTTAAGTAAGATTTCATGTACGAGTCTTGTATATGTAGAAAATACTGATGGGAGAGTTATTCTCGAAGAGACCCAATAATGCTCGATCCACGTAAAATTGAAAAAAAAAATTGTTATTAAAAAAAAGTTGGTGAAAGAGAGGACGATAGTGTAAATGTAGGTAGTAGAGATATAAGGCGTAATTCGAAAAGTTAGGGACAATTTATAAATTTTGCTCTAACAGTTCATAATGGATAATGTGATGGATTTTTTGGATAAAAGTTTGGTATAGGTTAGGATGCACCATTTCAAAATGGTGCTTAGGATGTGCACTAGTTTTCATGTAATTTACACAAATGCCATTAAGTACAAGTATCATTTTTTTTATTACGTATCATTAATTTCTTACACTGTATCACTGAGTTTTCATTAGTGCATCAATGCATCATAAATTTCGTACATCGCGTCATTGACTTTTGTACAAGTATCATGTTTTTTTCAATACCGTATCATTAATTTCCTATATTGCATCACGCCACTTATACTATTATATCATTAATTTTTACTATATCATGTACAATTTTCTCTCTTCAACTACATGTATGCCTCTTCTCAAATCTGCAAGCGACCAAGCGTGGCATGGCAGCCGGTGAGAGTTATAGGAGATTTTTGACTTGTTGCGGAGATGCTTGGTGTGAATAAGTAGCGCACCCTAAAGTCGCTCTAAAAGTTTTGTCCAATGGCCAAATCAGGTGTAAAACGAACCTCAATTGTTTTCTCTTTGTGCTTTTTGTCAAAAAAAAAATCTAATATTCAAAGGTATTGGGGGCATTTTCGGGATTCATGAAGACGATACTATCAAAGAAAGGGAGTTCCTCTTGTGTGGTATATCTGCTTCTTGTTTCAATAGTACACAGCGAAATATCACCGGCTGCCATTTCTCTCCGTCAGACACTGCCTCGACTCTCACTAAATCTCTCTAATGGCGTCCAGCTTTGCTCCTGCTTCGATTGCAGGTACCATCTCCTCCACCTAACTATCTTTGTCGCTATTCCTCGATTTCGTGATCCTATATCGTGCTGCCATTGGTATTGCTAATTTATCAGAATTTCGTTTCTGCCATTTGGTATTGCTAAGATGAAATGGTCGTTCTCTTTGCGATGTCGCAAGTATTTTATTGGACAACTGTTTGATACCTTTCTTTGTTTAGTGCTCATTGTTTTAGTTTCATGATCTTTGGTACTTGGAAAGACTTGTATGACTTGGAATCACAGAGCGCATGTTTCGTATAATTATAGCTGAGAAGTCAACTGCCAAGAATTGAAAGCTTAAGCCTAGCTAGTACACCTGTGAGTTTTACTGCGTCATGGGAGTGAAATCTAGAACGATATGCATTATATGATATACTGTTCTCGATTGGGTCATTTTCAAAAGAGATCGTTGTTTCTGTAATGAGATGGAAAGCATTTTTATGAATGGTCAATCGATTGCTTTCGATGTTGACCAGACATTGTTTTAGCTTTATAATCTTAGGCAATCAGAAGAAGTCATTTTATGCTTAGTATCAGAGAGGGCGTTCTCATTATACTTATTGGTAGAGAATAAACTCCTAAGCTGCACATAATTGCAAGTTACTAGACCTCCTAAGCTATACTACTTATAGGAATTAAATTTCTTCTAATGAGCATTCCATGATGTACAGTTCTGGATTTGATATTTCTATAAAACATGAATAGTTGTGCATAAAATCCTAAGTGCCTCCTTAAGGAGCTCAGTTATATTAATTTCTGTTAAGGGTGGTACTGATGTTCATATTTTGTCCAATGGAGTAAGAAAAGACTAACGACTGCCTACTTATACATTATCTCTTACCTTTAACCTTATTTTTGTTCAGGTGGTTGTCAAATCAAAACACATGACCTCCAGTCCACAAGGGTTATTGCTTTTGGGAATGCTCCTAGTCTTAGAGTTCAAAGGAAGCTGAAGAATGCATCCTCTCTACCCAAGTTTCCTGTTTGTGCAGCTTACCGGTATGTCATGTATGATTGTTGATGTATGTTTAATAGTCATAGAACAATCCGTAAGTTCATAGCAGGGGTCATAACAGGGGGTAAGTCTAACATGACTATAGTAACTACAACTCCCATTAGCTTAGGATGTTCCTTCTTGGTTTTAGCACGGGCAACATAAAAGTGATTCTAACAGTTAATTGATAAGATATATTTCATGAAACTAAATGATTTCGAATAAGAAACTTTGCTTCACATATTGTTACCGTTAAACTTCAGAACATCCTGAGACTTTCAACTATTAATTTTACTGAAGCCTGTTTCTCTAATCTAGAATTTAATTATTAATATCTTGATATATATATATATATATATATATTTATATGAATTTAAGAATTATATATAGATGATGTGACATGGGTGAGAGTATGTGATGTAGATAAGAGAGAAAATTATTTGTAATGAAGTAAGTTTACCTTAAAAACTTGCTAAGATTTTGGGGTGAGTCTCATATTGTAACTCTTGCATCAGATTTGGATGAAGGGCATATATTATGTTTCTAGGAAATACTCATGATATAAGCAAATCTAAGTCAAACTTTAGTGAATAGTTAACTGCTTTAACAAGGAATCCATTTCACACAATGCTTGATCAAAGCTTGTAAAAACCTTCTTCAGTATATAGTTGTAAGTGCCATTGGGCAAATTCATTAATGAAAATACAGGAGGTGATCCCCCTCTTTATGTTTTTTCAAAAAAGAAAATTTCAGTAAATTTGTAACAATTGCAGTGACAGGGAAAAAACCATTTTGGCGTTATTAATACGTTCTTTTGTGGCAGATCAGGTTTTTTGGCTGTTCATGGTAAAAGTTACTTCCAAGGCCTCCTTTTTCTGTTCCCTTTTTTTAGTTGAAAGCGTAAACTAGTTAATGCACTTCATTTGAACTAGTAATAAAATCTAAAGTACTCCAGTTGGTTTCAACACTGGAATCTAGTGGTTTTAGCAAAACGCTTCTTTAGCTGATAGAGTTATCTTCTGTCACATGTGTTCTGTTCTTTCATAATGCAGTGATGGCAGTAGGGGTGGAGGAAATGATTTTGTTGCAGGTTTTCTTCTAGGAGGTGCTGTTTTTGGAACTTTGGGATACGTCTTCGCTCCTCAGGTTCTTAATTTTTCTTTTGATTGCTTTAGTGTTTATTAGAATTCCAAGACTATCTATGGAAGAAGGTTAATCTATTGGCATTTTAGAGTATATTTGGTTGCAATTCACTAAGCCGTGCTAACTGCACTTTTCCTTTTTGTCACTCAAATGAATATGATGTTCTTGCCGTTCCAAGGTTTTCCCTCTAGTTAGGTTTAAGTCGTTTGATCCTGGAATATAGAGTCGTCTTATTCGGTGCAGATGAGGAGAGTTTTGCTTAATGAAGATGAATATGGATTCCGTAAGGCAAGGCGACCGATGTATTACTATGACGATGGCTTGGAGGTAAGCTGTTATTATTATACCATCTTCGTCCCATGAAAATTAATCCGTTTGTTTTTTCAACATTTAATCTATGATTTGGTTTCTTTAACATTTTGACATAAAATCAAATAATTTATATGCATATGACATATCGATGTGTCTAGTTTCAAAATACGGAGTATATTTTAAAGATTTTTTCAACAAATTATTCCCCAAGTCAAATATAAGTTCGAAAGTTCAAACGTATCAATTTTTCATTGGACGAAGGAAGTGCATAATTATCATCTGCCGATCTTCTTGTATATGTTAATTTGACCTAAATATCATCTTTTTTTTGATGAAGCAGAGGACTAGAGAGACCCTGAATGCCAAAATCCACCAACTTAACTCTGCCATCGACAAAGTATCTTCACGTCTGAGGGGCGTGAATAATTCCCCGACTGTGCCTCAGAAGATTGATCCTGAAGTAGAAGCAGCCATGTGAGCTGCTGCTTTCTCATCATCTGTCCATCTCTGAACTTGGTCCTCAAAATTGTAATTTGATGACCAACTGAAGAATCACTGAAACAACATGGAAGAGACAAGTTTTCCTTTTCCTTTTTTTTTTGTTGTTGAATCACTTGCACTTCTCTTGATATTCCCTTGCTAATATTTAGTGTATCTCTTTTTTTCTTCTTTCTCTCTATCCCTATTTTTTCGTCGCCAGATGAGTCAGGATGGGTTTTGTGCTTTAGAAGACTTTTGTGAAGAATTTGAAATTTTATGTGAGAAGAAGAATTGAAGAGAATGATCTTTGACAGATTTTCAATGTTTTTTTTTTGCTAGAGAAGAGAGTACACGTGAGGCGTGCTATTTTGCATCAAATGTCCCATTTCTTTAGAATTTTATTAAAACTGTTTTTCATTACTTTCTTTTCAAATATTCGAAATCAACAATATTTAAATCTTGGGATCCAAAAGAAAATTGTACCATTTGTCTTTTGTTAGTTGTGTACGAACTAAATTTCTGATATTAAAAATTTATCAAAACATTTTAAGAATAATATTTTTAGAAGTTATAAATATTCATCCATCATTTACATATCAAGTACGTGTTTTTTACATCAAAATTACATATCAAGTACGTGTTTTTTACATCAAAATGTTGAAGAAAATAAATAATATGCTCCATCTTCCTTGCATATAGATTAACTTGAGTAGAAAGAATGGAAGTTTAGCAAAAATTACTTTTAAGAAAAAGAGAGTTAGTGAGGCAAGTAACTTGAGATAGTGGAGTAAATTAGATAATAATAAAAAATGATAACAATCGAGTGGGTGGAGTGAGGGTAATTAGTGAGGTTAAATCAAACAATACAAAAATAAGATAGGAGGTTAATAAGAGCAATTAGTGAGGTCAATTTAATTTAGAGAATACAAATTAAGATAGTTGTAACGATAAATTTGTAAATTTACTTGAAAAAAATTACTCTATCCCAAATAGATTCAAATGTCTCATTTTCAGTATCCAATCTATAATCTTTTTTCTTCAAAATTTTGATGTAAAACACTAGTCCCTTCTCCGTCTATCAAAAATTGGCTCATTTGTTTTGAGAGTTTCATATTATTATGATTTTTTTCATGACTATTTGGACATTAAAAATTGACGGGTGTTTTATACGTATTCAAAACATGCTCAATTCAAGTTATAAAACTCATTCATCTCCAAGTGCAAGGTGTGCAATTTGTAGTAGGGTGAGTGAGGTCGAATCCTAGAGATTTAGTGCAACTGTTGGAATCTTGCTAGATACAATAATTTTTGGTATTTTTGGTATTAAATGATTTGGATTGAATTGATAGGTGAAGTAAAATGATCGAAGTAAGATGCTAGATGAAACTATTCTAAATGACAAGTAGCAAAGTGAACTAGGTGAATCTATTATTCTATACTAATACAGGATCCTATCCCTAGATAGTATAAAAAAAACACAACGGTGCAATTTCGTTGCGCCACCTATGCTCCACGTCAATGACATGTCAGCTTCGTCATTTTTTTCCATCATTAATATCTCCACAATTCACGGACACACATTTGGTTATGGTGAATTCACCATAAATACGAAATATTAATGTATACCATTGATTGACATCTTATAGTCTAAAATCACGATAAAGTCATACAAAATTACTGATTGAGAGCATGTATAAGGAAATTTCCTGTTTTTTTAAAATTCCACTTATTTTTTGAATGGTAGGGATCCGAAATTGGACTAAAATCATGAAGATTGTCATTAAAAGTTGAAAATTTCTTAAAACGTGCCTCCCACTAAAGGGCTTTATCAAATCCCTAATTTTCTACTCATTTCAGAGGCACTATTACTTTCTCTGCATATATGACTTCCTCATTATCGTGGAACAAGACACCCAATTATCAGTCGACAAATGATCCAAAATTGAGTTGTCTACCCATAAAAAGATACGAAGTAGGTTATCCAATCATACTGCAGTTGATTTGCCAACTATCGCTGTTAATTTCCTAGATTTTTTGTTGGGTTGCAAGAGAACGGCTATCGAACAGTTTAACGCTCGTTGAATTTCCTAACAATTCACAAAAGTACGCGTGTTTGCACTCATGCACTATCCTGTGTGTATCTCATTTGACCAAGGTATGTTTTTATATATTTTAAATTGCATTTCACACAAAATTTGCATATAGTCATTTCACAAACATATAACCAATGTAAATTATTGTTATATGGTCAGTCTGCTTACGGATTAGTTGATTTAAGTGATTTCATAGCACAAATGTTGCAAGATAATTATATGAAATTCTTATATAATTTTTAAATTGTAAATATGGTGGAATATATTCTATATGTCCCTCCATGTGCATCGAATGTATTGTACAAATCTAATATTTAGATGAATAAAAATTACCTTTCTTTGTTACTCTCCTGTTGGTTGCCCATATGACACATACAATCAACCGGCCCAAATTTAATGTTCCATGCAAAAAATTAAAACAACATGGCTATTAGGTTGTACACACACAAGACACGGGGAATGTACGGTGTATCTGTTAAATTCACATAAGAGGGCATACACTTAGTAATTAATTATGAATTATAAGTAGTAGAATCAACAACAAAACAAATAATAAAGTACCTTTAAAAAAAATTTACCTTTAAAAGTGGTTATAAAAAATAGTAGATTTGTAGAGCAAACAAATAAACTCAAACACAGTATCATAAAACACGGTATTAAAAAAAACGTGCCACTTTAGTTACGGTCCAATTTTTTTATACTACGGTTTTAATGTTTTTATCGTTCATAAAATTTATAAAATTTACGTGTAATTCATGTTTTCATTCACATTCATTCTTAGTAATTGCAATGGAAAATTAAATTTCATTTTATTCAATTATATAAACGTGTGCATTTATGTGAAATGCCCAACATAAACTCAATTTATGTTGTAAGTAAAATTTAATAGTCACAAAAATCTATGTATATTATAAATTTAGAAAATTTGAGGCGTGTCAAAAAACATTTCAATTATCCCGAGAAAATTACCGCAAACATGTATAAGTCATAAATCATTTTCCCTCCGTCTGTGAAAGATTACAACATTTATTTTGATAGTTTCACATGACTTATTTTCATTAATGTATAGACATTGAAAATCAAAATTTTCATATTTGTATCATAATTTGAAATCTAAATTTTCTAAATATATTTTTTTCAGGATTTTTTTTCAATGTTTATCTTTGTTAAAATTTGAGTCAAACACTGAATTTTGAAATAGTAAAGTCAAACACTACAATATTTGGCCGACAGAGTGAGTATTAAATAACCACAAATAACCCAGCGCACTCAATTTTTGTGCTGCATGAACATTTTACTTGCTTAGTTTTTTGCTTATTTGTTGTACTTATATATATAGTATTTATAAATAGTATACACACTATTTAGGGTGGTATATTACAATTAGCCCTTATGGACCCGAGAGAATTAAGAGCTCGACGATCTGAGATCCTACGTTCCCATAGATCTGAGCCCTTTTTGTAAGACATCATGTTGGTGGCCGATACCAACACAGTGAGTAATTAGACATAAAGGAACCCGTGACGTCGTTGAGTATTCAAACTAGTTGAATTCTAAAGGGGATGCAATGACAATAACTTGGAAGAAAGTAAGTGACTAAAAGGCTCCCTAGGTTGCTTAGCGTTGAGATTATCGAATGATATGTCAAATAAATGAAAATGCTATGATAGAGGAGTTGTTGGTTCTAACTCAATCTCAACCTTGCTAAGTTTGAGTTATTCTCACCATAAATGACCAAAGGAGTCTCTCCACTTACATCACTCATGGAGGTTTTAAGTTTGACCAATAAAGTCTCCTAACATTGTAGACTATCTTACTCAAATAGCCCTAGAATATCCAACCATTTCCCTAAGTTTATTCAACAAAATGCTCCCTCAAGTATTTCATCAAACATTTGGTAGGCATAATAGAGTAGTTGGCATTCTACTCTAGTTATGCTTTCTTTAAGTCCAAGAATTGGTTGCAAATCATGCATCGACATTAATTAACACATTTACATCATTCAACAACCTACAACTACCTAAATAACCCTAGGAGATGAAAACTACTCACAACTCATGCAACACACGTTTCTAGCAATTGATATGAACATAAAAGTAAATTGAGAGTGTAAGAGTGTAGGAAAAGCTTAGAAATTGGAATTGAAAGCTTCAATCTTGCATAAATCTACCCAAATTCGTGCTAGAGAAGGAGTGATGTGATCACGGGTAATGTGAGTGTGATCAACGCTTCGGATCTAGCTTGGCGGAGGCGGATACGAACAAACGAAGAACAGATTTCGGCCACGCGAACCTCCTCACTACGAGGTGAGGCAATGCGCGTGATAATGCCTGGGAATGAAGATGGGATCTAGCACCTCTTGACTACAAGGTCAAGCAATACTAGATATTATGTTTGGATCCTCTTGCATGGATCACTAGGGAAATGGAAATGCAAGAAAAGAGAACACAAAAGCCAATGTCTCACTTGGAGAGTTTCGGCCGAATTGATTAATTCAAAGTTATGTTCTAGGTTACAATGGTGTTTGTGACTAGCTTAAATAGTGAGGAGAGATGTGAAAAACAAAGCGGCTCTTCAGCCGTGCATGCGTGCAGAAAGCATAAAGTGCTTTTGCATGCATGCAGCGTGAAAAGCTTCCAAAAAGGTGAAAAGGTAAAGCTAGCCTAAAAGTGTTCAGATGCCTTTTGCATGTAAAGTGGATATTTGTCTTCCCAAGCGTTTCCAGAGAAAGGACGCCTTGTGTTGGATTTGGTCGGTCAGTTGGCTAGGTATGGAGGCTTCGCGGGATGCCTTCACCAGGGGCCTCCGCGGGAATGCCTTCGCCTGGCGCCTTCGCGGGAATGCCTTCGCTTGGCGTCTTCGCGGGAATGCCTGGGCCTGGGGCCTTCGCGGGCATGTCTTCACTTGTGGTCTTCGCAGGGGCGCCTTCGCCTGGGGCCTTCGCGAGGGCGCCTTTGCCTGGGGCCTTCGCCTGTGTCAAGTGTCCGCGCACCAAAGCCTCGCTGATCCCTTCCTCAAGGATGCTTATGCTCAAGGCTCCAAAGGGCTTCGCATATTCTTCGTCCAATGCGATGCCGAGGTGGCGAAGCTGTAAGGCCTTCGCTCGAGACTCCTCTTGATCGTCCTGCGCCATGAGCCTCATGAAAGCGTTGAGACTCACTTGAAATTGTTTCAGCCGGGACCTGGTCATGGATCCGCCAAGACCTTGGAGTGGATTTGGGGGTGCGCGCGCCTGAGGTTGCGGGCCATCTTGAGCTTGGGGATCTTTTGGGGCGATGTCCACATCATACTCTCCCTCTTCGAAAGAATCCGTCCGCGGATTCTCAAAATCTTCTTGTCCTTCAAAAGGAACCAAATCACATACGTTAAATGTTGCATGTATATTATAAGAGCCATCGCAAGGTAAGTCAAGTACATATGCATTTTCAGCAATTTTCTTAGTGATTTGGAAAGGGCCATCGCCTCTTGGCGCAAGTTTGTTTTTCCTGGCTTGGGAAAACGGTCCTTCCTTAAGTGTAACCACACCCAGTCCCAACTTGAAAACTCCTAAATTTCCTACCCTTATTAACCCTTCTAGCATAAGACTCATTAACTTTCTCAAGTTGCTTGTGAACCTTAGCATGTAAATCTTTCATGTGTTGGGCTTTCTTTTTCCCATCTACATCCATCTGTTCAGTGTAATCCAATGCTACTAAGTCCAAAGGAGTTAAAGGGTTTAAGCCGTATACGATCTCAAAGGGACTGTAGGATGTAGAGGAATGGTAGGCACGGTTATAAGCAAATTCCACATGGGGTAAGCAGTTCTCCCATTCTTTCAAAATCTTCCTAAGGAGGGTGCGCAAGATAGTGGTGAGAGTTCTATTTGTTACTTCGGTTTGGCCATCTGTTTGAGGGTGACTTGATGTCGAGAACATCAAACTTGTGCCTAACCTAGACCAAAGGGTTCGCCAGAAATGACTTAAGAACCTCGAATCCCTATCGCTAACAATGGATTGCGGGAGGCCATGGTATTTCACAATTTCCTTAAAGAACAAATCAGCCACAGGCGATGCATCTTCAGTTTTATGACATCGGGATGAAATGTGCCATTTTTGAAAACCTATCCACTACCACAAATATAGCATCATGACCATGTGATGTCCTAGGCAGACCACTTATAAAATCCATGCTTATGTCAACCCAAGGAAGAGAAGGTGAAGGGAGAGGGGTGTACTTCCCTTTCGGTTGGAGAGTAGACTTGGCTTGGTGACATGTGATGCATCTGGCGCAGACCTTGGTGACATCCTTCTTCATGCCTGGCCAAAAGAAGTTCTCCTTTACGGCCTCAAGTGTCTTTTGGACACCGAAATGCCCCATGAGACCACCACCATGTGTCTCTTTGATGATGACTTCGCGCATTGATCCTCTTGGAACGCACAACCTCTTGAACTTAAACAGGAAGCCATCAAACACATAGTAGCCATTTTGGCTACCTTTAGCACAATCAGCAAATATATCACCAAAATCCGCATCATGCTCATACATGCTTTTTAAGCCATCAAAGCCAACAATCTTTGTATCAAGAGTCATGAGTAATGCATATCTCCTAGAAAGCGCATCAACAACAACATTTTCTTTGCCCTTTTTATATTTAATGACATAGGAGAAAGACTCGATGAACTCTACCCACCTAACATGCCTTTTGCTCAAATTTCCTTGCCCTTGAAGATACTTCAAGGACAAGTGGTCCGTGTGGATTACAAATTCTCTAGGCAGTAAATAATGACTCCAGGTTTGCAATGATCTCACAAGAGCGTACAGCTCTTTGTCATATGTGGAGTAATTCAAAGTTGCTCCACTTAATTTTTCACTAAAGAAGGCGATGGGGCGGCCTTCTTGGTGCAAGACAGCACCAATGTCTATTCCACTGGCATCACACTCAACTTCGAACACTTTGTCAAAGTTTGGCAAAGTAAGCAAAGGTGCATTTGTCAATCGAGATTTTAATTCATTAAAAGACTCCTCTTGTGATCTACCCCACTCGAATACTACATTCTTCTTAGCTAGCTTATGCAAGGGGGCGGCGATGGAAGAGAAATCCTTAACAAATCTCCTATAAAAACTAGCAAGTCCTAAAAAGGATCTTACTTCAGTTAAGGAGTTGGGAGTAGGCCAATCTCGAATTGCACTGATCTTATTTTCATCTACTTTGACACCATTCGCACCCACTACATACCCTAGAAAGTTAACTTCATGGGATGCGAAGACACACTTTTCAAATTTGGCATACAATTTTTCTAATTTAAGTGTGTCGAGGACTTGCCTCAAATGCTCACATGCTCCTCATGATTCTTAGAATAAACAAGTATGTCATCAAAGTATACTACCACAAATTTACCAATTAACCGCCTCAAGACATGATTCATTAGACGCATGAAAGTACTAGGTGCGTTTGATAACCCGAAGGGCATAACATTCCATTCATATAAACCAATTTTGGTTTTGAAAGCAATTTTCCACTCATCACCTTTCTTCATTCGAATCTGGTGATAGCCACTTCTAAGGTCAATTTTCGAAAACACGCAAGCACCACTTAATTCATCTAACATGTCATCAAGTCTAGGTATAGGGTGGCGATACTTTACAGTGATAGAGTTGATGGGGTGGCAGTCCATGCACATGCGCCAAGTGGCATCGCTCTTTGGCACAAGTATGGCCCGGCACCGCGCAGGGCGAAAGGCTTTCGCGGATGAATCCCTTGTCCAGCAGCTCTTGCACTTGCGATTGGATTTCTTTGGATTCTTGAGGGTTGGTCCGGTAGGCGGCCTTGTTGGGTAAAGGCGCACCCGGAAGCAAGTCGATTTGATGCTCTATGCCGCGATAGGGGGAAGGGTTCGTGGCTCATCGAATACTTCATCGAATTCCTTCAGGACTTCCTGCACATAAAAAGGGAGAGAAGATACATGGTCAAGTGTTAGCATGCAATGAGTTGGAATAATGAGAAAACAAGTTTTGTTTCCAAGAAATGCCCTTTTGAAATCTCTTTCTTTGGCCATGGGAGGGATGCACTCTTGTTTTCTTGCTTGCTCACTCTTGGTGTTTCCTATCAATGCACACTCTTTTTTCTCACTCAAGGTTCCTTGACCCTTCTCACCATTTTCTCTCTTCTCCCTACCCTCGCTCTTTCTTTTTCTCTCGGCCTTATTTGCCAGGTGAACTTGGTCTTGGTGGGCTTGGGTTGGCGTGAGGGGAAGCAAGGTATAAGGTTTGCTGCGATGGGTGAGGGCATATTTGTTGGTCTTGCCATAGTGTATGGCCTCCTTGTCGTACTGCCAGGGCCTTCCCAAGAGAATGTGTGTGGCCTGCATTCACACCACATCGCAAGTGATAGAATCTTCATACTTGCCGATTTTTATCGGTACTTCCACTTGCTTTACGACCTTCACAAAGGTCCTATCATCAACCCACTGAAGTTGGTACGGTTTGGGATGCGCAATGGTGCGAAGACCCAGTTCAGCGACCATGTCTTCGCTGGCTGCGTTGACACAGCTTCCGCTATCGATAATGAGACTACACAGGGTCCTATTCACCATAGCCCTTGACTTGAACAAGTTTTCCCGTTGAGTGCTTTCAATGACACTTGGGGAGCTTTGCAGGACCCTCTTGGTAACTAAGATTAGACCGTCCATAGGCAGCTCTCTCTCTTCTGCTTCACTCTCCTGCTCTTGCGATTCAGGAGGGATCTCGTCCTCATCTTCACTAGATAACTCTCCATTAGGCCGAATTACCATGGCCCTTCTGTTGGGGCAGTCCCTTGCATAGTGTCCCTTGCCCAAACACTTAAAACATTCGATGCTCCTTGTCTGGCGAGGGGCATCATAAGGGCGTGTGTTCGGTTTTGGTTGGGGGTGTGATGGGGGCCTCGCGTTAGGGTAGTTGTGGCGAGGGGGTGGCATCACCGTGGGAGATTGGTAAGGCTTCGGCGGGGGCGGTTTGGCGAAGGGGGTGGTCTTGCTTCCTGAGCCCCTGATGAATGTATGGACGGGATGATAGGAGTTCCCCTTCTTCAGTTGCTTTTCCACTCGAATAGCCTTGTGCACCAGATCTTGGTAATCCCGATAATCACACAGCTCAACGGTTTTGGCGATGTCCTCTCTTAAACCATATAAAAATCTGGCCAACTTGGCTTCTTCGTCCTCCTTGACATTGGCCCTCATCAACGCTCTCTCAAGGTCTTTTTGATATTCTTCCACACTGCGATGACCTTGATAAGGCGTTGCAACCTCTGGGCACAATCCCTGTCGTAGTAGCTTGGCACAAACCGACTCTTCATGGCCCGCTTAAGATCTTCCCAAGTGGCGATGGGGCGACCGTGGGCCCTTGCCCTCTCATAATGCTCTTGCTCCCACCAGGTGAGGGCATAGTCGTGAAACTCAATGATGACGAGTTTTAATGCCGTCGCATCATTGTATCCCATCATATCGATGATTCGCTCGTTTTTGGCCATCCAAGTGAAATATTCTTCTGGATCACTAGAGCCGTAGAATGGCGGTATCTGAAGCTTTAAATTGGTGAGGGCTTGTTGATCTTGAGCTTGCGCTCTCCCTCCAAGGTTTCGGTTGAAACCTCGATGAACACGTCCTCGCTCGGCTTCTTCTTCTTCTTCTTCAAGGTCTCTCTCGAGATAAGCTCGGGCTTGAGCTCTATCGGGAAAGACCCTTCTTTTTGTTGGTTTTGGTTGTGGCTCTGCATAGTATTCCTGGTCATCACTATCCAGAACATCCACAGCATGGTCTACTCTCATAGAGGGAGTTGGGCAGCTGTGAGGAGTGGTGTGTGGCTTCGCCGATGTTGGATCGAACGTAGTATGGGTGACCCCGCCTTGAGCCCGCGATGCATGGGCATCATCGTGGGCTTGCGAGCTCTCCGGTTGCTTTCCTTGCACGGTCTCTACCCTTGTCAGTCGCTCATTTGTAGTGGCGACTTGAGCTCCCAAGTCATCCAACCTTTGTAATATTTTTGCTAGCGTGTCATGCATTGCTAGCTGGGATGGATAAGGAGTCGTAGAATCTGACGAAACCATCTGTAATAAAAGTGCAGTTGAAAATATGCAGTTAGTAAAGAATCCTCACCACTCCCTGAGTATTTGCACTCGCTCTCGTGTTTCTCACAATGGTTTTAGTGATGTTATCACTTCGGCTGTTCCTCCTAAGGCTTTCACAAGTCCTCTAAACCTGATACCGATTTCAACCTTAGATCAAAGATGAACACGCAAAGAGACACAAACAATAACTCTAGTAAAACCGCAACTTGAAACCCAAGAAAATGTCTAGTTACTTGAAACTAGTTTTGTTTGAGATGTTAGGGTTGAGTTGGGGGCTGAAATAAGCAGGTTGGGATATTAGAAAAGGCTTTTCACAATCACAAACACCTTTGGCTTAAGTTCAGAAATGATTTTCGGATTAAAAGCACTGTTCACTTGTGTTTTGACAAGAACACGCAAGAACACTCAAGAACTCTTTCCAGAACACCTAACTTGCTCAACACTTTTTCTTTCTTCAAAAACTTTTCTCTGGGCTTTTGTACCACTAAACTTTTCTGTTTAACTCGAAAACACTGGACTTTAATAAACACACTTTTAAACAACTCTTTCGGTTTCAACTGGGATCATCAACCGAGATTTCTTCAAGCGCAAGAAAGATAACAAAAGGTTTTTCTTGAAGAAAATTCAAACAAATAATACGATACCTCCAGCAAGCGCTTTGGCTCTGATACCACTTGATGTGATCACGGGTAATGTGAGTGTGATCAATGCTTCGGATCTAGCTTGGCGAAGGCGGATACGAACAAAGGAAGAACAGATTTCGACCACGCGAACCTCCTCACTACGAGGTGAGGCAATGCGCGTGATAATGCCTGGGAATGAAGATGGGATCTAGCACCTCTTGACTACAAGGTCAAGCAATACTAGATATTATGTTTGGATCCTCTTGCATGGATCACTAGGGAAATGGAAATGCAAGAAAAGAGAACACAAAAGCCAATGTCTCACTTGGAGAGTTTCGGCCAAATTTGATTAATTCAAAGTTATGTTCTAGGTTACAATGGTGTTTGTGACTAGCTTAAATAGTGAGGAGAGATGTGAAAAACAAAGCAGCTCTTCAGCCGTGCATGCGTGCAGAAAGCATAAAGTGCTTTTGCATGCATGCAGCGCGAAAAGCTTCCAAAAAGGTGAAAAGGTAAAGCTAGCCTAAAAGTGTTCAGATGCCTTTTGCATGTAAAGTGGATATTTGTCTTCCCAAGTGTTTCCAGAGAAAGGACGCCTTGTGTTGGATTTGGTCGGTTAGATGGCTAAGTATGGAGGCTTCGCGGGATGCCTTCGCCAGGGGCCTTCGCGGGAATGCCTTCGCCTGGCGCCTTCGCGGGAATGACTTCGCTTGGCGCCTTCGCGGGAATGCCTGGGCCTGGGGCCTTCGCGGGCATGTCTTCACTTGGGGTCTTCGCATGGGCGCCTTCGCCTGGGGCCTTCGCGGGGGCGCCTTTGCCTGGGGCCTTCGCCTGTGTCAAGTGTCCGCCCACCAAAGCCTCGCTGATCCCTTCCTCAAGGATGCTTATGCTCAAGGCTCCAAAGGGCTTCGCATATTCTTCGTCCAATGCGATGCCGAGGTGACGAAGCTGTAAGGCCTTCGCTCGAGACTCCTCTTGATCATCCTGCGCCATGAGCCTCATGAAAGCGTTGAGACTCGCTTGAACTTGTTTCAGCCGGGACCTGGTCATGGGTCCGCCAAGGCCTTGGAGTGGATTTGGGGGTGCGCGCGCCTGAGGTTGCGGGCCATCTTGAGCTTGGGGATCTTTTGGGGCGATGTCCACATCAAGGAGAGAGGAGAAAAGAGTTCCAAAACCCTAGTAGAGTGTATCAACAAGTGTGTAATGTATGAGTTGCTTGCAAATAGTCCAAAAATTGCTCAAAAGAATTTGGTACACTACCCAAGCGTTTACGCCCTCGCAAGGTCTCACCCTCGCAGGCTTAAGTCTCGCCTTCGCGAGGTCTCCAGGTCTCGCCTGCGCAAGGCCCTCACAAACTTAAGTATCACCTACACGAGGTCTTACTCCTCGCGGTCTCCTTTCCCGCCTTCGCGGGCCTCTTATGCCTTTGCGGGTCTCACCCCCGCGGTCTTACTCGCCTTCGCGAGGGCTCTCGTACCTATACTTGGCCTCGCCCACCCTCGAGATAAGGCCCCTGCACTCAGGGTTCGTGCGACCCTTACACCCTCATTGGCTTTGCTTTATCTCGGGCCTTCGCCCCTTGTAGCTTCGCCTTCGCCCCTTGCAGCCACTTGGCCATCGGCTTCAAGCAACCAATGGGGAGGTCAGCACGAGCCCGAGTGATCTTACCTTGGCTCACACGCCAAAGATCTTCTATCTTCGACAAGTGAATCTCCTAAGGCGGTTTGCTGAGATCTTCATCATCACAGCCGCCTTATCTCCAAATCGACAGACTTGTCGACTTGTCTCACACTGTCCCAAGGCTTCAACCGGGAGGCTCTTCTCCCGGCATCACTCTATAAATAGGGTGATGTCCACCTTAAACCGGGTAAGCTACTACACGCCCCCACTCCCCTCTTGCTACGTCTGAGTATTCTTCCTATCTTTTACAGATTACTCTGAACAGCAAGCTTGGAGTCTCAAGAACACCATCTTCTCCACCACATCAACTGAGAGTCCGGGCCTTCTTTAGGAACGAGACTATCAGTTTGGCGCCGTCTGTGGGAAACGAAAGTTCTTACTATAAACCCATATTACAAACCACAAGTGGCAAGTCATGTCAACTACTCAAAGTACGAGTAGGCGTAGCCGCCGGGGAAGGAGGAATCCACCCGCCACGGCTTCCCCACAACTGGGAACTCTCGGTTCGTTCGACGGAGGAAAGCTCCTCTCACGTTAACCAAAATGTGCCCAGAGCAAAACACTCCACCACCGAATACTCCACCGGTAGGCCTTGATCCGGCCGTTCTTGAACAATCACCGAGGCGGTTACTCACAACTTGCGCGAAACACTCGCCAAGACTCTCTAAGAGGCGTTACGGATGGCGTTGGGCGCTGCGGACTAATCAGCCTGAACGCCTGCTACGCCGCCTCATCAAGTAAGTCGTCCCGACTCTCCCTCATCTGTACTTATGGCACTTACTAAACGGATAGAAGAACTGGAAAGAAGAGAGGAGGGGGCTAGTGTCCATAACGCCGCCAGAGTGGGTTTGGGTCACCTCTGGACCCAGCCCTTCACCCAACGGGTTTTGGAGACCTCTATTCCGGATCAGTTTCACCAACCCAAGCTAGACGCTTACAACGGTTTATCAGATCCAGATATTCATTTACAACGTTACGTCTCCGCAATGGCCATTGCGAGGGCGGACGACAACACGCTCTGCAGAGCCTTCAGTTCCACGCTCGTAGGGGCTGCGGCGAATTGGTTTACCACCCTTCGCGGGAAGCGGTTTGACTCCTTTGAGGAGCTCTCCCGCAGCTTTTCCAATCACTTTATGGTATCCAAGCCTCCTCCCAAAATGGCAGGACACCTCCTGCAGATACGCCAGAAAAGGGAAGAATCCCTCAGGGAATACGTTCAACGGTTCCAAGCGGAATCTCTCCAAGTCCCAAATCTGGGAGAGGAGGCCCGCCTGCTCACGGTCATTCAGGGTCTCCGTTGGGGGTCTCTTTTCTTTGTGGAGGTACACACCAACCCCCCGGGCAACATAGAGCAGTTTCTCCATAGGGCATCCCGGTTCATGAACGTAGAGGAAGTCACTTGACCACTCTCGCCAACCCTTCAATTGCGAAGGCTAGCAATATTGTCTCACTGGCAAAACATGTCAAATGACATGCTCTCATTAAACAAAGCAATTATGGCTTCACGGGTTTTTCATCATCCCTCCAACAATGCTTCAACACTCTTAAGGGACTCCGCCCGGATACCCCGAAAAGGGACATCGCCGCGATGGTCAAAATATGACACCAGACCATACCAACTCTTGTGTTAAAATGGCTGCCATTTACGAAGTCTCCAAAGATCGACGAATCCAGGTGCCATTCGCCTATGGGGCCTTGATCTCATTGGCCCAGAGCCGACCGCACCGGGCGCCTCCGCGAGTCCGGTCCTCACGGCCTTGTTGCTCGCCTCCGCGAAATCTTTTATCTCTACTTGGTCGCCAACCATACCCTCAAAGAGGGCCTCAAGAGACATCCTTCTCCTTTATCTACGGCGCAGACACGCCTTTGCCTATTAAGGCAGATCTCTCCACGATCCACATGATCAAAAAACTTCACGGACCAAGTAAGTCCTAAAGCTATGCTTTGTTGATCCAATATAAATTGGTATACCTGCATTTCTCTTACAAACATCCCATGGCAAAACAATTGCCCTCTCAATCGCCCTCTGCACTGACCGGTCGACGGGCTCCTCGACACGGTAGTTGCGGGTCTCATCCCCAACTGACCTTCAACTCGCCCGCCCGAGGGTAATCCCGTTGCGGTGCGGAAGGGTAATCCCCTTTTGGCTCCTTCCGGGAGGTCTATGTGTAAGTCGTCCTCGCACGCCACAGCAGACCTTCCGCTCGGACTTCTCCACACAGGTAGTTGCGGGTCTCATCCCCAACTGACCTTCAACTC
Organism: Stellera chamaejasme; assembly: GCA_024586325.1. Taxonomy (NCBI): domain Eukaryota; kingdom Viridiplantae; phylum Streptophyta; class Magnoliopsida; order Malvales; family Thymelaeaceae; genus Stellera; species Stellera chamaejasme. Next base: position 21,446,073 of record CM044984.1, on the reverse strand, counting down.
GCCCCGCCCCAAGGGTAATCCCCTTGCGGTGCGGAAGGGTAATCCCCTTTTGGCTCCTTCAGGGGGGTCCTTGTATAAGTCGCCCTCGCGCGCGTCACCGGACCTTCCGCACGGGCTCCTCGACACAGGTAGTTGCGGGTCTCATCCCCAACTGACCTTCAACTCGCCCCGCCCCAAGGGTAATCCCCTTGCGGTGCGGAAGGGTAATCCCCTTTTGGCTCCTTCAGGGAGGTCTATGTGTAAGTCGTCCTCGCACGCCACAGCAGACCTTCCGCTCGGACTCCTCGACACAGGTAGTTGCGGGTCTCATCCCCAACTGACCTTCAACTCGCCCCGCCCCAAGGGTAATCCCTTTGCGGTGCGGAAGGGTAATCCCCTTTTGGCTCCTTCAGGGGGGTCCTTGTATAAGTCGCCCTCGCGCGCGTCACCGGACCTTCCGCACGGGCTCCTCGACACAGGTAGTTGCGGGTCTCATCCCCAACTGACCTTCAACTCGCCCCGCCCCAAGGGTAATCCCTTTGCGGTGCGGAAGGGTAATCCCCTTTTGGCTCCTTCAGGGGGGTCCTTGTATAAGTCGCCCTCGCGCGCGTCACCGGACCTTCCGCACGGGCTCCTCAACACAGGTAGTTGCGGGTCTCATCCCCAACTGACCTTCAACTCGCCCCGCCCCAAGGGTAATCCCTTTGCGGTGCGGAAGGGTAATCCCCTTTTGGCTCCTTCAGGGGGGTCCTTGTATAAGTCGCCCTCGCGCGCGTCACCGGACCTTCCGCACGGGCTCCTCGACACAGGTAGTTGCGGGTCTCATCCCCAACTGACCTTCAACTCGCCCCGCCCCAAGGGTAATCCCTTTGCGGTGCGGAAGGGTAATCCCCTGTTGGCTCCTTCAGGGGGGTCCTTGTATAAGTCGCCCTCGCGCGCGTCACCGGACCTTCCGCACGGGCTCCTCAACACACGTGGCTGCGGGTCTCATCCCCAACTGACCTTCTACTCACCCCGCCCCAAGGGTAATCCCTTTGCGGCACGGGAGGGCCACAACTACAGGCTTAAGGTAAACTGAACTTTATTTCACTCCTATCATATGGCTTGTGAGTACTTTGCAGGTATCCTCTTCTTGGTACACTGCACACTACCCAAGGGCTTACCCTTGCGGTATCTTCAGAAGGTCTCTGCGAGAGCCGCCTTCGCGTGCCCAGCAGACCTTCCAAGTGGGAAAATCCCATCCATGGTCTTCAACGGTCATCGCTCTTCGAGCAAAAAACCCTTACTTTGGCTACATACGGAGTACAGGACCCTCCCCATACTCCGCTATCAGGGGGAGGCATCTTGGTACACTACCCAAGCGTTTACGCCCTCGCAAGGTCTCACCCTCGCAGGCTTAAGTCTCGCCTTCGCGAGGTCTCCAGGTCTCGCCTGCGCAAGGCCCTCACAAACTTAAGTATCACCTACACGAGGTCTTACTCCTCGCGGTCTCCTTTCCCGCCTTCGCGGGCCTCTTATGCCTTTGCGGGTCTCACCCCCGCGGTCTTACTCGCCTTCGCGAGGGCTCCCGTACCTATACTGGCCTCGCCCAGATAAGGCCCCTGCACTCAGGTTCGTGCGTCCCTTACTACCTCATTGGCTTTGCTTTATCTAGGCCTTCGCCCCTTGCCTTCGCCCGCCTTCGCCCCTTGCAGCCACTTGGCCATCGGCTTCAAGCAACCAATGGGGAGGTCAGCACGAGCCCGAGTGATCTTACCTTGGCTCACACGCCAAAGATCTTCTATCTTCGACAAGTGAATCTCCTAAGGCGGTTTGCTGAGATCTTCATCATCACAGCCGCCTTATCTCCTGAAATCGGCTGACTTGTCGACTTGTCTCACACTGTCCAAGGCTTCAACCTGGGAGACTCTTCTCCTGGCATCACTCTATAAATAGGGTGATGTCCACCTTAAACTGGGTAAGCTACTACACGCCCCCCCACTCCCCTCTTGCTACTTCTGAGTATTCTTCCTATCTTTTACAGATTACTCTGAACAGCAAGCTTGGAGCTCAAGAACATCATCTTCTCCACCACATCAACTGAGAGTCTGGGCCTTCTTTAGGAACGAGACTATCAGGACCAATTCTGAAAAATATGAGGGAGCAACCACACCCTTAAGGTGAGGGGCCGCCCCTAGGTCACCCCCATTCTGTTGGCTTGGGTGGTCTCCTGGGCGAGGGGGAGCGACCGCACCCCATAAATGAGGGGTCGCTGTCGGGGTTGCTCCCTACATCTTCCTTGATTGTCCTTGAGCGTTTCCAGACTGTGCACAATTGGCCCAACTTTGTTCTAAGCTGTCTTTTTACTCGAAAATGTCTTGTTTTATGCTAGTTTCTCACCTGACATGGATACCTACAAAAATGCTCGCATCCACACTAAGTACTAGCAAAAACTCCGATAAAGCATGTGTATGAGGGCCAAATACATATCCATAATACACAATTATCAAAAATTAAATATTTCATATGTGTATCATAATTTGAAATCTAAATTTTCTAAATTTACTCCATTCGTTTGCCAAAAGTTAACCCATTTGTTTTGACAGTTTCACAGTATTTAATATAAGATTTTTTCATGAATATTTAAACATTAAAAATTTAAAATTTCATATGTGCATCATAATTTGAAATCTTAATTTTCTAAATATATTTTTTATGATATTTTAACTATTTATCGTTTTTAAAATTTTAGTCAAACATTGAACCTTAAAAGAGTAAAGTAAAAAGGTCCACCTTTGGCAGATGGAGTATTTTTCATGAATTTTTTAAAAGTTGTTTATCATGTGTTAAAATTTTGGCAAAAGGTTTGATTTTGCCATTAATGTTGGGGTGGCTTGATTTGCCACTCAACTATTTTTGAACTCGAATTTGCCACTAACATTTCTAATTGGGAGAGCGTTTTCCACTATCCATTATAATGTACACGGTGGCGTTAATTAACTAGTTACATGTACAAAATCTTGGTGATATGGCATCCAACGTCTCAATTTGCCAAGAACCAATCTACTATTAAATCTTATTACAGGATACATTCGCTGGCAGGCTTCCTAGAATACTGAAATATTAGAGCGCCACATCAGACTCAAAATACCGCCACATCAGCTTAATACGTTTTCTCAGTGACACGTAGGCAAACAGCTATAAACCTAAATTTCGGAATAATAACTGATTACAAACTTCCATTTCGGACTAATCAGTGATCATATTTCCATTTAAAACATATTCCGGAAAAAGGAAAACTGTGACCTAAATTTCGGACTAACCAGTGATTAGAAACTTCCATTTTGAATACAGAAAATGCTATATTTAAAGTACATTACAGATCCTAGAGCGACGGAAAATGATTCCTGGACCGGCAGTGGGCACACATGGATTCAAAGACTATGATGGACGAAGAACTCCAGGACGCTTTGACAGAAGACCAGTTTGACTATCTTGTGGAGCTCGATTTCAGGGAGATTCACCAAAGGTACGAGTACGAGGATGAGATAAAGAGGCTGCGAGATCGAGTTTCATTCCTGGAAAGTGCCAATCGACAGATGAAGAACACAGTCTTCATGCTAAGGACTCATGTAAGAAAGTTATTCTAAAGTAAATTGATTTAGCAACTGTATATAATTTAGCAACTGTTAATTTGTACTCTGTAATATAACCAGATGCATGAGATGAACTACCTGATCGGCAACGAGCAGCAATTTCCATGGACTACGTGTGTGGGATCCAGGCGGATGAAGAGAGTCAGAGCAACACTTGACAAGGAGGTTCACAATTGTGAAATTGGTCCAGCAGCCTATGAAGTTTTCAAGAAATGGGCAACTCAGAATGGAATGGAAATATAGACGAGGAATTATAAAATATGATATTTCAATAACAGTATCTTAGAATATCTTAAAATAAAGTTGTGGTGTCATAAACGATTTTGGACATTCATTCGGAATATTAAGATTTCCCTTAATGTAGCGATCTTATTTTTTATTTGTTTCCTATTTGGTAATTTTCCAATTCTATTCCTGTTATTTTCCAATTTTAACATGATACTCTGCACTATAAATATTCGTCAAACTAGAACATCAGTGGAAGCAGCAAAGCAGTGGAGCAAGAGTTTTCCAGAGGGAATAAAGATGACGGAAGACAAGTCAGGTAAATAAGAGAAGTTATAAAATAAATGCAATTAGCTTTTGACCAACTATAGTCATTTTGCTTGTAGGAGAGGGGAGCATCCGAATCAAGATGACAGAGTTACTATTGGATATACAGAGGAGCAAGAAGAATGGAGATCCAAAGTACTTGATAACCGAGAAGGACGGTGGATATGTTGCCGAGGTGTGCATATTCATTGACTCTGTCACCTTTATTGAATTCACATCAGACGTGAGGGAAACTATTCGAGAGGCTACCGAGAATGCCGCCAAGAAAGCGATTGATTCATGCATATCAACATACGGCCTCAACATTATAGATTACAGCAGCGAGGCACTAGAGAAACTGGCAGTCAAGTATATGCTTCTGGAGGTAAGGAATACTCAGTTGGACCTCTCGAATAAAACTCTGTTAGATACATTGGCAAAGACTCAGAAGGAGAACAGGAAGCTTAAAGAAGTGAATAAGAAGCTAAGAGTTGAGAAGTCGAAGGCCTTAAATGACACTGAGTGTCAGAAGGACAAGGTGATGGAACTTTTGAAGGTTAAGGATGAGCTTAATGAGTTGTTGGCTTACGACAACGAATACAGACAAGTAGAGAGCATGGAATCAGTGAGAAAGGACGGCGGTGTCAAGAGAAAACGTAACAAGTGTTCTACTAGCGTGAGCCGTAAGATTGATTTTAAAAATTAGAAAGGGTATGTACTCCTAGGATTCGTGCTTTCTTGCTTCTAAGAATAATAATAAGTGCAAATCAACTTCTAGATTTTTGCTATATATAATTTGTTTTCCCTACAATTTATAATGAAAAGGATGAGTGCTCTACTTCGTTTGGTGGCTTAAACTTTATGAGTTCCTAGACAAATTAAAACTTAAAAAAAGTTGGATTTCAAAATAGTGGAGCAAAATACTTTTAAAAAAACGGCAAGGTCATTATTTGTTAAGAGATATCTACCTATCTACCGTTGTCAATTTAACCTAACGGCGAGGTGTCGCATTCATCAAACCGTACCCTAAGTTTGATTTCTAGCGAAAACGTGCCCTAATTGTTTGCCTACCGAGATCAGGAATAGAGGTAAAGTAAATTTACAGAAATTCCTAACCCCACATACTCACTGCTGAGATGGGGGCGAACATTTATCTACTAATGGAAATTTAATTGATTGAAAGTATCGAAAAGGAATTTACCTTGAATTGATTGATATTGAATTGTCCAAAAATCTCGCTTTTTTGAATAATCTGCATAATTAAAAATAAAAATTGTTAGTGTGATTGAAATTAAACATTAAATTATTGTTTTACCCCACGTTCTGCTAAAATGTGGCCGAACATCTCTACAGTAATGGCAATTTAATCTACTATTAATATATCTTAAAGGAATTTACCTAATGTCCGCTTGAATTGTCCTGTATTCCCGCTAATTGGAATAGTATGCAAAATAAAAAAGGGAAATTGTTAATGTGATTGAAATCAAGCATTAAATTGTTGATTCTATAGGAAAGCCATTCCATCTAAAAAAAGACAGAGATAACCAATTTCCATCTAAAAAAACCCTAAAATTGTTCTTATACGAATATATATACACCAGAAGGGGCTAAACACTGTTTTAGTTCTCTTTAAGCTCTAAACAATTGTTCCATCTAAAAAAACCCTAAAATTGTTTTCATTCTCTTTATGCTCTAAACACTATTTCTGGCGGCTACTGAACTCTCTGGAGCTGTTCTGTTTAGTAAGTAGAAATTATTATTGAGGTCTGCACACTATGCTAAGTTTGATTTACTAAACTAAATATGCATATAATGTAAACCCATTTTGCAGTTACTGGAATATCACAAGCAAGTTTCATCCATCTCAGTTAAAGGTATGTTTTTCTACTAACAGTTATTCGATTACAAACATGGGTGATTATATTTTGTCAGTTTTAAAAACATGGAGTCAGAGCATGTATCTAGGCAAAACCAATTTAACAAGAATAAAAACATTACATCATGTCTGTGTTTACAATTACTAACCATGCATATACTGTTAACCCATTTGGCAGTTACTGGAATATCACAAGCAAGATTCTCCCATATCAGTTCTAGGTTTCTGATATAAGCAGAGAAGATATGTTTTTATACTGACAGTTATTCAATTACAAACACGGCTGATAATGAATTTTTCACTCTAAACACATGGAATCATAGAATTTTGTCAGTTTTAAACACATGGAATGGAATCAGAGCATGTAACTAGGTAGAACCAATTCAACAAGAATAAAAACTATACCTCATGTCAGTGTTACGATTACCAACTATGCATATAATGTTAACCCATTTGCAGTTACTGGAATATCACAAACAAATTTATGAAAATATCAGTTCTAGGTTTCTTGTATAAGCAGACAAGGAACAGTTTTCTCCTGACAGTTATTCAATTACAAACATGGCTGATTATAGTTTATTCACTCTAAACACATGGAATTAGAGAAAGTTTACAGGCAGAAACAATTTAACAAGAATAAAAACATTACCATGAGTGTAGAGTTCATGTTTTGCGAGTCTGTCCAGGTAATCAATCTATCTAGGCAGAACCAATTTAACAAGAATAAAAACATTACATCATGTCTGTGTTTACAATTACTAACTATGCATATATTGTTAACCCATTTTGCAGTTACTGGAATATCACAAGCAAGTTTCTCCCATATCATTTCTAGGTTTCTTATAGAAGCAGACAAGGTATGTTTTCTACTGACAGTTATTCAATTACAAACATGGCTGATTATAGTTTATTCACTCTAAAAACATGGAATCAGAGAATTTTATCAGTTTTAAAGACATGGAATCAGAGCAAGTATCTAGGCAGAACCAATTGAATAAGAAAAACTATACCTAATGTCTGTGTTTACGATTACTAACTATACATATAATGTTAACCCATTTTGCAGTTACTGGAATATCACAAACAAATTTCTGAAATATCAGTTCTAGGTTTCTTGTATAAGCAGACAAGGTATGTTTTTCTACTGACAGTTATTCAATTACAAAAGCATGTCTGATTATAGTTTATTCACTCTAAACACATGGAATCAGAGAAAGTTTACAGGCAGAAACAATTTAACAATAATAAAAACATTACCTTTAGTGTAGAGTTCATGTTTTGCGAGTCTGTCCAGGTAATCAATCATTAGTCTCGGGTATGGAGATGATTTCCCAGGATTACAGAGCGGATAAAAACTGACAAAGGCTCAAAACTATATCAACAGAGGCAACATCTATAAAAACTTACTGGCTACTTAGGAAATAAATTTAACGATAAGAAATCCTGGCTTTTTAAAAATAGTATTTCAAGAAACATGTCAACAGAGGCATCATCACAAGATTGAAGATCGGAAACACACTTAACGTTGAATACGTTTTTTTAAAATAATATTTTAAATGAAATACCCACAGAGGCAACATCCGAGGATTACAAATCGGTAACTTAGGAGTCCCATGATTAATGAACAAAAATAAACTTTACAATCACAGAGTTTTTAAAAAAATATTTCAAGAAATATTTCAACATCGGCAGTATACCAAAATTACAGATCGGTAACTTAGGAGTCCGATCTACAGAGAAATCAGGGGTAAGAGGTAAAAACAATTAAAGATAAATATGATAACAGAAGAACGTATCGATCAAATAACCATGAAAAAATAAAAACGCAAAACTGAAGAATGTATGGACAAATGTTAAGAACGTATTTAACGAGAGAGGAACAAAATAAAATTAACAAATGTTGGCCACAAAGGGCCGTGAATGTACCGGTGAAATAAACCGGCGAGTACCGAAACAGATCTGATGTTTCGTATCTGTCGGATCGTATCGGTCGTGTGGGGCGGCAACAGAAGATTTACAGGGGGAAAAAAGGGAGAGAAATAAAATTAACAAATGTTGGCCACAGTTGGCCGTGTGTTACATCCCACATGGAAGGTTTAAAGGGAGATTATGGTGTATATAATGTACATCACCCTCCTTCCCTTCAAGAGGCCTTTTAACGAATGTTGGATTGAGGGGGAAAAGGCTGGGCCGTAACCCCAAGACCATCCATTCCGTTAGAAACAAAACCGTGAGGGGGAAATGGCTGGGCCGTAACCCCAAAGCGGACAATATCTTGGCACTGTACACGGTCTGTTACACCGTGACTGTACCGGTCAAATAACCCGGCGAGTACCGAAAGAGATCGGAGATTTCGATCCGACAGATCATATCGGTCGTGTGGGTATTCAACAAATCTGGATAGCGGGGGAGAAACACACGAACAAATGATAGATCAACGATGAAAATAGTGTAAGGATCGAAATAAGGGACTGTATGAAGAGGGGAAGAAGATTTGTAACGGAGTGCTAGCGCAGACGGCCATGGGAGTTGAGAGGATTTAGGTGGCTAGGGTTTGGAGGTCGGGAGAAATGAAGCTGAGAAAGGAAAGTCGATGCTTTTATTTGGTGAATGGGGCATTTTCGTAATTTCAATAGGAAAGTACGAAAATGCCCTCACTTTTCCGCGTCCAAGGCCGGTCGTTCGGTAATTTCGTAGTCAGGTATATTATTGCGCCGAAATATACTTCGAATAGTCCCCTAACTTTTTCAGATGTTCACAAAATGCCTCAAATTGTTTTCTTGACGTTTTAATCTTATACTTAGATCAAAGTGCATAATAAATTAAAATAAAATGTAAAAAAGGAGTTATCCATTTAAGAAATAAAATCAGTAAATACATGAGTGAACACTTTTAACCTTTTCCTAGAACACCATATAAAATCTTAATTTAGTATTCTTTAATGTATAAATTGTTATATATATATATACACATATATATATATATATAATTAGCATTTGAAATTATATAAAATTACAAATAATTACAAATAATTGGGCCAAAGTGCAAAAGAAATGAAAATAAAATATAAGAAAGTACTTATCAATTTAAGAAACAAAATCAGTAAATACTTTGTATTCACTTTTAACCTACACATAGAAAACCATATAAAATCTCGGTTAACTATAATCGCTATCTAAATTGTTGTATATACATACAATTAGCTTTTAAAAGTATAGTTTCAATTTCAATTAGTTTTAAAACCATGATAAAATAATGAGAAAATTCTAAGAAAGATGATAATTATGATGATGGATTTTTTTGTATTTTTTAACAATAAAATAAAACAATGATAAAAATGTTAATTGTCTCATAATTGATTGGAATTACTTATTAGGACAAACAAAATGAGTATCAATAAAATTGACAAAAAAATTAGAAAACATGAAAAGGACAAAGCTATGGGTGGTCTATCTGCAACAAAATAGTCTTGTAAACCTATGAACCTGCGAAAATGGACAAAAGATAAGAGTTAGTGACTCGAGTGAAACAAATAAATAATGACAAAAGCATAGTTTCAATTAGTTTTAAATGTATAGCTAATTAATTAATTAATTAGATAATTAGATAAAGTTACACCAAGTCTATCTTACACCATGATAGTTTCAAATGTGTACAAAACGCCTAAAATTCTTTTCTTGACGTGCAAAAGAATAAAATACTTATCAATTTAAGAACTGAAAATAAAATATAAGAAAGTACTTATCAATTTAAGAAACAAAATCAGTAAATACTTTGTATTAACTTTTAACCTACACATTGAGGTCTTTAATTTTATTTGATTTGATTACGCTAAATGTACATTCCTGAACATGAAATCAATTTTTTTTAATGTTGACGTATTTAATGTTGTGTATGTTTTTTTATACGTTAATTGCTTTTAGATATAGGGACATACAATCAGGATTTTGTGAACAATTTGTGCTTGCTTTCATTGTCAGTAGGCAGACAACTATGAGTGAGAATAGGCAGAGAACAACGAGTGAGAATAGGGCAGTCCGTGCGCAGATTCTACGTTCACGTAGGTCTGCGTCACGGTTATCAAATCAACCCAGCTCTCGTAATCGGCGTTCCAGGAATACGGATGAGAACTCCGTTGGATTGGTTAATAGTGTATGTGACATTAATAGTACACACCGCAATATAAATTTCTCTTTTGGCCAACACTTGCACATTGGCCGTACGCCCTTGGCTGACGTGACAAACAACCATAATATTTATCGGCCCACCCAGATGTCGCAACATTTCACACAAACCCCTTTGTCTTGTGTTACTCAATTGAGTGGGCAACCCTCGGGTCACAATATTCATTTTGAACGTGGCGAGTCATCAACATCACGACGTTGTAATAAAAAAAGGAGCCGTGTTACCGATAATGAAGATACTGGTGGTCGCGGTCTTCATTGTGGGCTTACTGACATCAACTTTCAAGGTGTTGCGGAGGTTGGACGGCGTGGCAATCGACATCAAAGTACGTCCAATATTTCTGTATGAATTATTGACAACTTTTATTGAATGGTGCTCATCTGTTGAATTGTGTACCCGTACAGGGAATGTACAAGCCAAAGAGGATTTTGGTCCACCAGATCATGTTTGTCCGAATCCTTATTGTAGAGCAATTGTGTGGGGATTAGAACGGAGTGTTCGTTCCCAGCCACTAAGGAACCCTGCATTCGTCGTATGTTGTATGAATGGGAAAGTCCAACTACCTATGGAGGTTAACCCGCCACACTATTTGAAAGAGCTAATGGATTATAATGGTGGTGGACTGTCAACTTATTTCCGTCGCAACATACGAGAATTCAATTGCAGATTTTCTTTCACATCCACCGGGGGTGTGATTGATCATCGCATAAATGATGGTGGTGGTCCATATGTGTTTCGTGTAAAGGGAGAAAATCATCATCGAATTGGATCATTGGTCCCTCCACAGGGTCAACGCCCCAGATTTGCTCAGTTGTACATTTTTATACAAGTAACGAGATTCATAATCGGTTAACCAGTTTTGGGGATGGGAACCATACGTCGAATGATGTGAAGATCGTTGAAGGACTGACAAGCATGTTCAATGATCACAACCAGCTGGTACAACGGTTCAGAGTTGCTAGGGACATGCACAGTCAGTCAGATGTTGTGCCGGTTAGGTTACGATTACTTTCATCTCGCTCGGGGGATGGACGCAGATACAATCTCCCAACATCAAGCGAGATAGCTGCACTTACGGTTGGCCTGGATGAGGAAGAGGGATGCAAGAGAGATATTGTTGTCTTCAGCATAGATCATGGTCCGCAAAGAATTCAAGTGGACCACCCGAAACTTATGGCCCTCCATTTCCCCATTCTTATTCCCAGTGGAGCCGATGGATATAGACAACGTATAGAGCAACGTGAAGGTCGGTCAAACGCTGTAAGAAAGTATGTCACAATGCGTGAATATTATGCATTTCAATTGCATAACCGAGCTGACACATACTCTACTATATTACGTGGTGGAAGGTTGTTCCAACAGTATGTTGTATATGCATATTGCTGCATTTTGGAAGAACGGTTCAGCTACCTACGTATGAACCAAGATAAATTCCGCTGTGAGGTGTTGTATGGCTTGCAAGATGTTGTACAACGAGGAGATTCTGATGCAAGACGGTATGGTCGACCGTGTATACTGCCTTCGTCATTCACTGGTGGTCCTCGGTATATGATTCAAGCATACCAAGATGCAATGGCAATTTTTCGTTGGTTGGGACATCCCGAATTGTTCATAACAATGACATGCAACCCTAAATGGAATGAGATAACAAAATTTTTGGAACTGATCCCCGGACAGACACCTGAGGATAGGCCCGACGTAATAACACGAGTATTTGAAATGAAACTTCATTCTCTGATCACTGATGTCACAAAGAAAGGACGAGGTATGTTACACGCATACATGATATTATGTAGTACACATTGGTTGTGTAAGATGTGCATACTTAATCTGTGTGTCATATTGCAGTTGTAGTGACCATCGAGTTTCAGAAACGCGGCCTCCCGCATGCGCATATTGCTGTGTTCCTACACCCAGATGACAAATTGAAGGATTCTATCCGCATCGACCAATACATATCAGCCGAGTTACCCGATCTAGAGATTGACCCAATTGCATTCAATGCTGTTTCAACCCACATGATGCACGGACCATGCGGTAATGCAAATCCACGATGTCCATGTATGGTAGACAAGAAATGTTCAAAGCGTTATCCACGAAAACTACAAATTGAGACATCGGTTGGTGAGGATGGGTACCCTATTTACCGTCGACGACCGACTGCCCATACTGTGGTTAGAAATGGAACAATCCTTGACAATGGATGGGTAGTTCCACATAACGTTGATCTGGTTGTTAAGCATGATTGTCATGTTTGTGTGGAGAAGACCAATCGTGATATGTGCGTCAAGTATCTATGCAAATACATGCACAAAGGGTCTGACCGGTCAACGGTTATAATTGAATCTGATACTACTGCATCACGATCAAATAGACAGTCAACAACACAGCAGGTTGATGAGTTAAAGCAATATCTTGATTGTAGATATATATCTGCTTCTGAGGCATGTTGGCGAATATTTGGCTACTTTATACACAAGCATGATCCTCCAGTAGACAGATTGACGTTCCATCTCCCGAACGAACAGAGCATTGTTTTTCAAGCATCATCGACCTTAATGATGTTGTCCAACGACATACCGAGAGTGTCACGAAATTCCTCGCTTGGATGGAGTGTAACCGTACCGATCAGGAAGCACGCCAACTAACATATGTGCAGTTCCCAAGTAGATATGTTTGGAACAGGCCGGGAAAAAGTGGTCGTTACGTAAAAAAGGTCTAAGTGTTGGACGCCTTATGTTTGTGCACCCAACAGCCGGTGAGCGTTACTATCTCAGGCTATTACTTAATGTCGTGCGTGGACCGACATGCTTCGAAGACATTCGAACTGTCAATGGGGAGTTGTACCCTACGTACAGAGACGCGTGCATGGCATTAGGATTGCTGGAAGGTGATAGTGAGTGGCACCAGGCAATACACGAGGCATCACAGTGGGCAATGCCTGGTAGCATACGTGAGCTTTTCGTCACAATAATTACCTTATGCCAAGTATCTGATCCGATTGAGTTGTGGATGAAGAATAGAGATATGTTGTGTGACGATGTTTTATATAATCAGAGGATCCGTAGGGGCAATCCCGAGCTGGTGTTAACGGATGTTGATATTTTCAATTACGGACTATATGAGATTGAGAAGGCCTTGAATAGGCTGGGACGATCCTTAAAGGATTATGAAGGTATGCCCTTTCCCGATCTTAGTTCAGTTCTTCTTGAGAATAACTCATTGGTTTTTGAGGAGCTAAATTACGATAGAGCTGCATTGAGAGACGAGCATCATACTCTATACAATGGGTTAAATGCAGAGCAGAACAATGTATATAACTCTATAGTTGACTCGGCACTAAGTGGTAACGGTGGATTCTTTTTCGTATATGGCAGTGGTGGGACTGGCAAGACATATGTCTGGCGTACTATACTAGCACGTATTAGACATGAAGGGAAAATTGCACTTGATGTTGCCTCATATGGTATAACTGCTCTGCTCTTACCCGGTGGTAAAATAGCGCATTCTTGATTTAAGATACCGATTGAGATCAACAAAGATTCGTTATTGAATGTTAGCAAATCAACTCCAATTGTTGATCTCATATGTAAAGCGTCGTTGATTATATGGGATGAGGCGCCCATGGCTCATCGATATACATTTGAGGCATTGGATCGCTCGCTCCATGATCTGATGCGTACGGACGTCTCTGGATCAGATGCTCCCATTTTTGATGGTAAGACTATTGTCCTTGGTGGTGATTTTAGACAGATTCTTCCGGTCATACCACGTGGAAGTCGTGGTGATGTGGTCGCTGCGACGATCTGTTCATCGCACCTTTGGTCACATTGTCAGATACATGTGTTGCGCCAGAACATGCGAGTTCGTAACTCATCATCGGGTAATGCAGCGTTGTTCAGTGACTGGTTACTTAAATTGGGTGAGGGAAAGCTCGCGTTGCGTAAGTTTTCGGATGATGAGGAGGATGAAAAATGGATTAAGATCCCAGAGTCATACTTGGTCGATACAAATGGAAAAGGTTTGGACACCGTCATAGACGTTACCCAGATCTGCATAATAGGATATCTGATATGGAATATCTTAGGGAAAGAGCTATCCTAAATCCACAGAATGAAACTGTTGACATCATTAACCAGCACATCATGTCACGTATCGATGGAGAAAGTGTGACATATCTAAGTGCTGATCGAGTTTCCCCAACATCTGAGAACGTTGATGCACAAGTGGAGCTATATCCCGTTGAGTATCTGAACACATTGAAGTTTTCCGGATTACCCAATCATGAGCTGATATTGAAGGTTGGTGTACCGATTATATTGATGAGGAATATGAACCATGCTAACGGTCTGTGCAATGGGACTCGACTGGTTGTCACAAAGTTGTCGCAAAGGGTTATCGAAGCAGAGATTCTTTCTGGTAGTTTCGTTGGGCGACGATGTTTGATACCTCGCGTTGAGATGCTCCCTTCTGATACGAAGTTACCGTTTAAACTTTCCCGTCGTCAGTTCCCGATTAAAGTCTGTTTTGCAATGACCATTAACAAGAGCCAAGGTCAGACATTTAACCGGGTTGGATTGTATTTGCATCAGCCTGTTTTTAGTCACGGTCAATTGTACGTCGCCGCATCACGCGTAACGTCACCTGAAGGCTTGAAAGTTATCATTGAATCTGATGATCCGTCTAAAAAGGGATTCACTAAAAATGTTGTATACACTGAGATATTTGACAGATTGTTCAGGTAGTTATATTTTTCCTGATTTTGCGATGTTTGAATGCATTGGTGAATTAATCCGGAGTTGATATTTGGTCATTACCAGTATTATTGCTAATGTACATTTATATTTTTGTGTTTGATAGATGAGCAATGCAAAGGGTACAACTCAGATGATATCTGGTCTTACACGAACTGGTTACAACTGGTCGATCCATGTCCGTGTCACCCGTTTGTGGGAAGCGGTCAACACAACAACCGGATGTTTCATCGGTTTAGAGATGGTCCTGCTCGATGCAAATGTCAGTAAATGATCACCATTTTAATAATTGTTTGTTCCAATTTCAATATGTTCAATATATTACGTAAGTATAGATGTAGTTGTTGTTCAACGTTACATATACTTTGATGCATGTTTTCCAGAACGACCACATATCAGCTCGGATTGGACCTGTGTTATGTGACAAATTTCGACCAATACTGGATGAAGGGTCGGTATATAACATTAGTAACTTCGTTGTTGGAGGTGCACCGTCAGATCGGAAGATCACGTCTGCCTTTAAGATTTTCTTCACTAGCCACACGAAGGTAGCATTGCTTAATGATTCTGCAAATATACCAAGGCATAAGTTTGAGTTAGTCAATTTTGGTGAGGTTGGTGCACGTTTCCCTCATAATGTCATTTGCACAGGTTAGTCGTTGTCATTTTTACTGCGTGTGAATATTGTCAGACCAGCGTACCTGCACTGATTATGTTATATGAATGTGTCATAGATGTGATTGGTCGGTTATATCAAATTGGTCCACCCAGAGATCAGTCGCTTAAGAAAGGCGGGATGACAAAGGTTCAATCACTTTGGCTTATAAATGAAAGGTTAGGAATATAAACGATGTTCGTTAAAATGATTTCAAATGTTAAGTGCTGACCGTCTTTTAAATCGTTTCTATGTAGTGGTTCTCGACTTGAGATTTCTATGTGGGGAGATAAGGTTGATATGGTCAAGAATACTCTACAGTTGGATCAGAATGCCTCACAGATCGTCGTTTGCACTAGCACGTATGTTAAACGCTTCCAAGGTACGTTTGTTCTTTTAATATAACTTACTTCACTGCTTTTGGACTATTAGGTGTGGAAATGTATTTTTTATTGTATGTCGTTTCAACAGCTACATATAGTCTTTCATCAACTTGCGCGGCAAAGTTATATTTGAATCCTGATATGCCAGAGGCAACTATGCTAGGAAGCAGGTTTGTCTGTCATATGCAATACACGTAAATATGTTGTGTATCCTCATGTTCAACGTAAGTATATCAAATTTCTAATCGGGTACTTTAATCAATTAAATAGTTCAAATGAAGCCGGCATTAGTAGTGTTCAATCGTTGGCAACCACACCGGCAGTGATGAGGTATACAAGACAGATCACATTGGCCATGCTAGAGGATATACGTCACACAAAATCAACCGAGGTATAATGAGATTACTTTAAACATTATGTCTTTATTGATTTATACCGAAGTTGTCATGTGTTTGTGTAGGAGAGGAATTTTAGGATATGCGCTGTCATACTTGGTGTGAACACGCAGTACCCAATGTGGTATTTAGCATGTCATATATGTATGCACAAAGTGGTTGCGATGGGGCCCCAATACCACTGTGGAAGTTGTAAGACTGATATCTGTGCCCCAACAACCAGGTATCCAAGATACCGGTTTCCCAAACTGTATTACTCAGAATGCAGTTCCACCATTAACACATGTGTATACTTAATCAAGTTGTATTTGTCTATGATTTTTTATAGGTACAAACTTGAGATTAAAGTTCATGATAATACCGGCGATGGCACACTGGTGTTGTTCGATAAGGCAGCAACTGAACTTTTAAAGTGTGACGCGCTCACATTATCCGGGACTGAGTCAAATGTATGATCGATCATCTTGATTATTGAACGTGTGCGTGTGTTTATATATATATATATGTTTAAGTATACACATATGTCATATGCAATTTATATACTATAAGTATATCTATACAATTGGTATTGTGCTCATGTAGGTTCAAGTTAATCGCACGGTTAACAGGATTGTGGGGTTACGTCTTATGTGGGACATCCAGATTACCGAATATAATTTCGGGAACAAGTACCCAGGGTTCACTATGAAAAAGTTTACTGAAATAGATTTTGCGTCAGAAAGTAAACGGATACTACGTTCAATTAGACAAAGTAGGATGGCTTCTAACTTATTACTATTACTACATAGTGTTTGTTTGTTGTTTTATTATTATAGTGGTGTAATGTTTTTTTGTTGATATTTTCATAAACTTAGTTGCGGTACGGAACACCGGTTGGGGTAGTTGGTAAAAGAAAAGTACCACTTGATAATGATTCAAGTGGACCCTCATCGAAACGGTATGTATTACGAAGAATTAGTCTCATTATGCACCTTAGCTATATTAAATTGATCAAACTGATCAAATATCGTTTCTCCTATTAACACTTGCAGCCAATCACAATGTGATTCATCGGAGATATTATCGGCGAACATCTGTGAGACTGGACACCCCGAAAATGAAGATGAACAACATGACAGGTATTTCAATTGTATAAGTTGAACATGGTCCATGCTTATTAATTAGTATGCTTTATTCTAACGATGACTACATTTTATAACATTTTGAACAGTGTTGTTATTAAGCATCATCCGATTTCGGAGCTTCAGCAGTAATCGACGAACGGAAGTATATAATCCATTTTCAGACATTAGGTCATTATGCACTAATAAATGTATCTGAAACCTTTTACCACCGTGTTCGATATATTATTACAACTATAACAAATTACCTGTTTCTATTATCGCTGTCACGTACCGTATGTCGGTGTTCATACGACATTTCGTTTGATTTCTTAATAACTTAAAATTTAAAAGTATTATCCCGTGCCATCGGCGGGTATTTAAGCTAGTTTCTTCTTAAGCCGGAAGAAGAAACAACTTGTGTCTGAGAACCAAAACCCTTAGCTCCAAATCGTTGTTCTTTATGCGAGATAGAAGTAAAAATATTCCAACTTCCGCATGAGATGGGAGTAAAGCACGGTGCAAGGCGTTCTCGAAGAGTTTTGTAAGTTGTCATACTTGGGTTTTTTTCCTTGGGTTAAATGGAAGGGTATGATTTTCATGTCTAGGGTGCCTTTTCGTTTGTGATCCTAAATTAATTACTGCAATGGGGTTCGTTTAAGATTTCTTTGCTTGTTTGTAGCAAATGTCTAGGGTTTAGGGTTGATTATGGTTACTATTAGTCTAGGGTTGCTTTTCGGGGGGGATTGTGGTTTGTATCATAATTGCCAATCCATTTTTTGGTTTTTGAATGGTTGGATAACAACATTATGGTTACAGTTAAGGTTTGGTTTAAGGAGGAAGGCGAATGTGTATGGTTATGTGAAACTTGTACTGTTTTGGTCAGTAGGCCGAGTTCGTATGGTGTTGCATGTTCTTGAAGCAAGGCTTGAGTCGTGAGGTAGAGAACCTTCCCTTTTTGCCACCTCTACTATCTTTTCTCGCTTTGAGACTGGTTGACTAGGTAGAGAACCTTCTCTTTTTACCACTTAGGTTTACGTTGAGGTAGGGAACCTTCCCTTTTTTTGCCACCTCAGCTATCCTTTCTTACCTTGAGTCTAATTTACTAGGCAGAGAACCTTCTCTTTTTAACCACCTAGATTTGAGTTGTGAGGTAGAGAACTTTCCCTTTTTACCACCCCAGTTATCCTTTCTTACCTTGAGTCTGATTTACTTGGTAGAGAACTTTCTCTTACCTTGACAATATCTTGGACGATACCGTAGAATGCTGAGAATAGTAAGAACCTTCTTTCTAATCTAAGTGATAGTCTCGTTCCTAAGGAAGGCCCGGACTCTCAGTTGAAGTGGTGGAGAAGATGAGATTCTTGAGGCTCCAAGCTTGCTGTTTAGAGTAATCTGCGGAAGATAAAGAGAATACTCAGAAGTAGCAAGAGAGGAGTGGGGGGGCGTGAAGTAGCTTACCCGATTTAGGGTGGACATCACCCTATTTATAGAGTGATAACAGGAGATGAGCCTCCCCCAGTTGAAGCCCTTAGACAGGCTGTTGAGATAAGTCTGTGTCAGACTGTTTGAAGATAAGGCGGCTGTGATGATGAAGATCTCAGCAAACCGCCTTAGGTGATTCGCTTGTCAGAGAATGTCTGGCGTATGAATCTGGTGAAGATCTCCCAGGCTCGTGCTGCCCTCCTTATTGGCCGGTTGATGTCAGACGACCAAGTGGTCTGTTTCCAAGTGGGGCAAGTGGCGGGCGAAGGCCCAGATAGAATATGGCCAAATAAGGAGTGAGGGTTGCACGAACCTGGGTACAAGGGCCTTATCTGGGCGGGGCCAGTATAGGCAGGAGACTGGGAGTAAGACCCATGGGGGCGAAAGAGATCCCGAAGGCTCGCCCTAAGACCGCGAGGGTGGCCCGCGAAGGCCTTAGAAACGCAAGGGTGAGTATGAGACGTCGCCCATGCGAGACTTGAGACCCGCGAGGGCAGGACCCCGCGCAGGTGAGGCTGGAGATCACAAGGGTGAGATTTCTTCAAAGGCCTTGTACGATTATAATATGGCGCGAGGGCGCGTTCGCTTGGGTAGTGTACCAAGATGCCTCCTCCTGAGAGCGGAGTATGGGCAGGGTCCTGTACTCTGCTTTTCCGAGAGTACTTTGCTGAGGACCGATGTAGCAGCCATAAGTGAAGATCTTTTGTGATCCTTGTGAGTTTTGAGAGAGGGAGAGGGAGGGCATTCGCTTGGGTAGTGTAACAAGATGCCTCCTCCTGAGGGCAGAGTATGGGCAGGGTCCCGTACTCTGTTTATATTCCATGGTTCTGGAGCTGGCGAAGGCGCTTAGGCCGTTTGCGGACCGTTTGAGTGTAGCGGCAGCGAAGAGTCCCTTCAGCATTTAATGCAGGAGAGATAAAGGAAGATGGGAGGTTTATCGATCACATGGGACGCGACACGTGGCGCTGTAGGGGTCGATTACGCTTTGCAAAAGCGTTTCTTCTTTTCGTATGGCAGGGGAGAGGTTTAATAACCGCTGGATGCTGGCACGTGGCGCCTCATGAGGCAATCACGCTTAAATAGCGTCTTTTCACTTTGGCGGGCTTATAAAAGCGTATCCGAGAAGATTGAAGCCTTTCTTCTTCACTTTCGTATTTCCTCGCACTGCTCTGCGTAACCTTTTCGCATTCTTGCGTTTCTTGACATTTATCGGTAGTTGAGAGGTTTTCTGCGGTAATTCCTTCTTTTTGCTCGAGACTCCGTCGGTTACCCGTTCGTCTGCCAATTGCTCTGTCCACCTTTCCTACCGGCAACAAAACGAGTAAGATTCCGTTCTCCGGCATACTGAGTGTTTCTAGTTCTCTGAGCGCACTGAGTGCTTGACAAAATGCCTTAGCTAGGCCGCTCCGATTTACATGTCTGTTGTTCCCCTTTTTTTGCAGAGATGAGTTCCAAGGAAGCTGTTCGCCCAGTGGTCGCCCCCCTAGAGAAAACCACGGTGAAGTTCGAGAAGATTCACCAAGATATGGTGGAGGCCTTCTGGCCTGTGGAAAAAGCGCCGGCATATACGTCCCGTGCGGGCGTTTGTCGGGCGATGGGTTGGCCCGTCACCGAGGAGAACAAGGAGAACCGGGTGCTGTGCCTGTACACGGCGCAGCTTGCGGCGGGATTGCGGTATCCCCTCCCTCGTTTGGTGCAAGATTTATGCGCAGAGTGGGGGATGCCGCCAACTCAGCTGGCTCCCAATACTTTTCTGTCTATAGCGGGCTTCATCGTCGCTTGTCACATGGCCGGTGTGCAGCCATTCGCCGATGTCTTCAACCGTTTTTACCGGCTGGAGCTGAGAAGCGGGAGCGCGTTCTTCTACGTCACTCCCATAAACGTTGGAGGTAACCACTCCATCTCTTTCACCGCCTCACCAAGATCCTACCACGACCGGCATGGGTCTTTTTCTTCTTGCCCCGTGAAGGCTCATGGGATTTTCCCGTGGCGAGGACGCTGCAATCCGTGCAAAGCATTGTGCGGAGGCCTGAACCGACTCATGGGGAGTGCGGTGGCAGGCGTATGTCCAACTGCTGGGGTGGTTGGACGATGTTTTGTCAAGGAGTGCATGCGACGAGTTTTTCCCTTTCTCGCCTGCCCAATCGATGAAACCACCTACGGTGGGCTGGGATCAAAGACGGGCTTCGTGTTGGACCCCAGTGCCCCCGCCGTACGAGGGATGGGCGCCTGTCCACCGCGGGACGCCGATAGATTCTTTCTACGCCGCACTGGCGAGGCCCAAAGGTACGCTTTTGCATACACATAATCATACTGTAAAACTTGAAAGAGGTCTGGTAGAACCTGGTCTGAAGACTTTTTTATGTTTTGTAGATGTTGTCGCAGAATCTGGCGAAACCCAGGGCAAGAAAGCGTCCATGCGCATTGCCCAGCGGGTGCACCTGGCTTGTGCATTCGGGAGGGATGCCCCAGCAGTAAAGGTGTTGGGACGAATCATTCCCAAGCCGCCCAAGAAGAGGGCTGCTACCAAGTCCTTGGCGTCTTCTCAGCCAGAGAAGAAAAAGAAGAAGGTGGCTGCTGCGCAGCCCGGAGATGAGAGTGCCCCCGCTGTTGCTGAGGGGACCAGGGCTGAAGAGCCAACTGGGGAGGCTGAGAGGCCTACTGAAGTGGAGGGGCCTACCGCAGTTCTTTCAACTGCGGAGGCTAGGGAGCCCGTTGGGGAAGAAGTTCCCTGTACCGTGGAGAAGGCTGGAGAGCCTGTGGCTGAGGAAGCCAGGAGAGTGGAGGTCGAGGTGTCTCTCGCTGTTGAAGAGGTCGTGCCCTCTGCGGAGGGCCCAGAGGGGGCGCAGATAGACAGCGCTGCTCCCATAGAGGCTGTACCCATCTCAGTGGTGCAGCCTATTTCTCTTGAGGAGGCCGCTGCTGAAGCCTTCGTGTCCGGGCTTTTGCAAGCCCTCACCAGCCTCAAGGCGAGGATTTGCCCGGGCACGTGGTGGCTGCAAAATCCTTTCTGGGGAAAGGTGCCCCTCCCAAGGGCAAAATGTCAGCGGTTGACATCCCGATCTCTATGAGGAGGAGGGGCATCCAAGCTGCCAAGGCCATTGGAGGTTCCGCCAACAGAGGTATCACCACTCCTGTGGAGGAGGTGGAGACCCCTAATGCCAGGGATGTGATCCCTGCAGCAACCCCTCCTGGAGAGGGGATCCCTGAAGTGGTTCTCTTAGGGGAGCAGGCCCCCGCAACAAAGGGGAAAGGGATTCTGAGGATTGAGGAGACCTCTTCTTTCTCTGACAGTGAGGCCCCTGGGGAGGGGTGTCTGGTAACGCGGTCCTCAACAAGGACTAGTGGTTGGGAGATTGCCCATCCTTCCAGCAGCCAGCTGGAAATTAATGAATGGGGGCGTCCTCCTGCTGGTGAGTTTCCCTGACTTGGAAGTGCTTTCTTTGTTTTGAGTTCGCATTTCTGTTATTCACTTGCTGATGCCTGTACTTTGTAGGTGCGGGCCCTTCAGGCCAAAGGGTTGGTCCCCGTGAGGCCCCCGTGGACCAAGGGGTCCTAACAGAGATCCCTGCAGACTTGGGGACCAGAACTGAGGTCCTTGAGGAAACAGGGGTCTGGTCCCATTATTTGGAGCGGAGGCGCGTTGCCGCCCAGTCGACCCCTAAGTGGTCTGAGGTGCCGGACCTTCTGAGGGCCCAAAGGCACCAGGCCAGGCTTGGGGTGTACAAGGAGCAAGGGAGGCTCCTGAAAGATGCGTGGGATCCAGTCTTCCTTCTCAGGAATAGCAGCTCTCTGCTGATGGGAGGGGAGCAGACTCTCCTATCTTGCCTGGAGGGGCTGCGTACCCCTTTTGACCGAGAGGTGACGGAGCGGAGTTTAGACTCCCCTGCCAAGTTTATGCAGGACGCAGCCCAACAGAGTCTTCAGGTGAGACCTACTTTTGATCTCTCATGTATGAGTTCAGTCTGGCCTCTTTTGCCTTTGTTAAAATTAAACTGGGGTGCAGGCGGCCGTGAAAGGATACGCTGCCTTGGAGCAATGGCATGACTTCCTGAAGTATGCCAACAAGCGGGACGATGCCCAAATAACAGAGGTTGCTTCTCTCAGGAGGGAGCTGGAGGCCTCAAAAAAGAGAGAGGAGGAGCTCAAAGAGGGGCATGCCAAGCGTGTGGCCCAACTGGAGAGTTGGTGTGACTATGGTAACAAAGAGCGGGCACTCGGCATGCGGTACCGGTGGGAGCAGGCCTGCCTACTTGATGTTGCGAAGCAACGCTTCCTTCAACAGGTAGCAGTCTTAGAAACCCAGCAGGGGGAGATTGCCGCTCTGAAGGAGTCTCTTCAATCAGGGAAGACTGAAGCTGAACAGGCGAAGGCTGCAACCAAGGAAGTGGAGCGCCAGGCCATCGCCCAAGCTCACCTGGCAGACCAGAAGATAAGAGAAAGCAAGCTCGCTGCTGAGGCTGCCGCGAAGGCAAGCCTGGAGGTTGCCACTAACCTTGAGAAGGCGGTGGCCTCAGTAAAGGAGATGGAGAAGGCTTTGGGCCTTTCCCCCTTTCCCTCTTCTTCCATCCAGATGCCCATCCCTGAGCGGATGCCAAGACTGATGGAGAAGTTTGGTGAGATTCAAGCCTTAGGCGAAGCGGGGGCGCAGGCCTACGAGGAGGGTTGGCTGCGATGCCGCTTCCAAGTGGAGAAGGCATTCCCAGAGCTAAGTCAAGGAATCCTGGATGCTGCCAATACCAACGAGCCAACAGTAGAGGCGCTGCTCCATTGGGGGGAGCAGGGGAGGAAGATGGGCGATGCCTGGTATGCTCTTTTGGACTAGGGTGGAGGCTCCAACATGTGGATGCCCCCTATTTCTGTGTAAAGACATGTATTCATGCATACTCTTGGGAACAGTAGATGAAGTAAGATTTCCTTTCATCTTCACTGTCTTGTAGTCTCGCTTTATTTTGCGATAGTAATGTAGGGCACGTTAGCTAGGTTGACAACCATAGGCTAAGTCCCATTTGTGGAAAGAGAAACCCTTCTGGGGTTCGCAACGGCGAAGCCACAGAGATCACTTGTTGAGGAGCTGGAGACTTGGTTTGAGTTCCTTGAGTCCGAAGCCGCTTGTTGGCGAAGGTACTTGTTGAGACAAGTGGAGAACCATCTGAGGTTCTGGGGAGTGAGACCCGTTGCTGTGTTTGAGGAGCCCGTGCGGAAGGTCTGCTATGGCGAAGGTAGTAGACCTTCCTGAAGGAGCCAAAAAAGGGGGTTACCCTTCCGCAGCGCAAGGGGATTACCCTTGGGGCGGGGCGAGTTGAAGGTCAGTTGGGGAATGAGACCCGCAACCACCTGTGTGGAGAAAGTCCGAGCGGAAGGTCTGCTGTGGCGTGCGAGGACGTCTTACACATAGACCTTCCTGAAGGAGCCAAAAGGGGGTTACCCTTCCGCAGCGCAAGGGGATTACCCTTGGGGCGGGGCGAGTTGAAGGTCAGTTGGGGAATGAGACCCGCAACCACCTGTGTGGAGGAAGTCCGAGCGGAAGGTCTGCTGTGGCGTGCGAGGACGACTTACACATAGACCTTCCTGAAGGAGCCAAAAGGGGGTTACCCTTCCGCAGCGCAAGGGGATTACCCTTGGGGCAGGGCGAGTTGAAGGTCAGTTGGGGAATGAGACCCGCAACCACCTGTGTGGAGAAAGTCCGAGCGGAAGGTCTCGTGGCGTGCGAGGACGTCTTACACATAGACCTTCCCGAAGGAGCCAAAAAGTGGGTTACCGTTCCGCAACGCAAGGGGATTACCCTTGGGGCGGGGCGAGTTGAAGGTCAGTTGGGGAATGAGACCCGCAACCACCTGTGTGGAGAAGTCCGAGCGGAAGGTCTGCTGTGGCGTGCGAGGACGTCTTACACAGAGACCTTCCTGAAGGAGCCAAAAGGGGGTTACCCTTCCGCAGCGCAAGGGGATTACCCTTGGGGCGGGGCGAGTTGAAGGTCAGTTGGGGAATGAGACCCGCAACCACCTGTGTGGAGAAGTCCGAGCGGAAGGTCTGCTGTGGCGTGCGAGGACGTCTTACACATAGACCTTCCTGAAGGAGCCAAAAGGGGGTTACCCTTCCGCAGCGCAAGGGGATTACCCTTGGGGTGGGGCGAGTTGAAGGTCAGTTGGGTAATGGGACCCGCAACCACCTGTGTGGAGAAAGTCCGAGCGGAAGGTCTGCTGTGGCGTGCGAGGACGTCTTACACATAGACCTTCCTGAAGGAGCCAAAAGGGGGTTACCCTTCCGCAGCGCAAGGGGATTACCCTTGGGGCGGGGCGAGTTGAAGGTCAGTTGGGGAATGAGACCCGCAACCACCTGTGTGGAGAAAGTCCGAGCGGAAGGTCTGCTGTGGCGTGCGAGGACGTCTTACACATAGACCTTCCTGAAGGAGCCAAAAGGGGGTTACCCTTCCGCAGCGCAAGGGGATTACCCTTGGGGCGGGGCGAGTTGACCTCCGGGGGCTTCCCCTTGTGTGGGTGCGCAAGGGAGACCTAACAAGGTCTGACGCCATAGTTCAGGCAAGTAGCCAGTCTGACCGGTTGGGTGCAGAAGGCGATGGAAAGGGTACTTGTTGTGCCATGTACAGCTGTAAGACAAGAAGGAAATACACCCGTATTTTTATTGAATTTGAAGACGTAAGACTTAGGGACTTACACGTAATATGGTCGTAAGTCATCCAGATGAAAGTTGCGGGGAAGAATGCGACCATCATGGTCTTGTAGTTCATAGACTCCTGGGCGAACTTGTTTATGAACAATATAAGGCCCGTCCCCATTGGGTCGCAAGACACCCTGTTTGGGGTCGCGAGCCGTGAGGGCTGATTTGAGCAAGGCAAGGCCCCTTGTTACAGTGCCTTGGGTTTTACCCGGCATTATGGTGAAGACCGAGCCTCTGCTTTGAGGGCAGTCATGCGGAGGCGAGCGCCTCGCGCAATTCTTCGATTAAGTCAAGTTTGGCGCGGAGCCCTTGAGCATTGGCCTCATCAGTGAAATTGATCATACGGATCGTGGGAAGGTCTCGCCTCAATAGGCGGAGCGCATCTCGCGCCATATACCAAGGAGAAAGGCGTCTCGCCCGTTGGGGTTCGCGTTGTGGTGCGATAGTCTCATAAGACACTTGGGAGTTCATCTACCCAGCTGCCTTTGGCCCCTCAAGGCGCTTCGAGGCCTTCCTTGAGGGTGCGGTTGGTGACTTCCACCTGCCCGTTAGACTGGGGGTGCGCCACTGGGGCGAAAAGCATGCGGACATTATTGTCCTGAGCCCACTGTTGGACACTGTGACTGGCAAACTGTGTGCCATTGTCTGTAATAATGGCACGAGGGCTGCCGTACCGGCAGACAAGGTTCTTCCAAAGAAATTTGATAATTTTCGCGGAAGTGATGGAGACCAGGGGTTCTACCTCGACCCATTTAGAAAAATAATCAACTGCAACAACACAAAAGCGGTACTGACCTGGAGCGGTCGGCATTGGACCAATGAGGTCAAGGCCCCACAGGGCGAAGGGCACTGGGTTTGTCAGTGCTGGAGATTCCGTAGAAGGCAGTCGCTGGATGCGAGAATTGATTTGGCACTGGTGGCACGCTTTTGACCAAAGGCGGCGCGTCCTTTTTCAAGGTAGGCCAAGAGTACCCTTGACGAAGGGCCTTGTGGGCAAGTGCCTCCGCAGCAATGTGTGCGCCACGCTTGCCTTGGTGAAGAGTATCCAAGACAGAGTGTCCCCTCGAGGGTGCTGAGACACCGTTGTAAAGGCGCCGCAAACCCGCGATGCCATAATTGGTCATCAATGAGGACGAAGCGGATGGCCCATTTGCGAGTCTCGAAGATCTCAGTAGTGCTGGCCTTTAGCTCAGCAATAATAGGGTCTCTCCACCGTGACCGGATCACGTGTTGCCAGAGAAGCAATATCAATATCTTTGCGATGGAAGGGCTGGCCGAGTGGCCGAGGTGGAGGGAGTCTTCCCTTTGACAAAGATGTTCCGCTGTAGTGTTCTCGAGCGAGGAACATGTATGAAGATGATCTCTTCAAGTTGGTCCGCAAGGTGTTTACCAACTTAAGGTATTTGATCGTGGTGGTGTCCTTGCATTCGCGCACTGACTCCGGTGAATCACCAGTTGCGAGTCGCTATGGACATGGAGGCGGCGAATGCCTGCCCTTTTGGTGAGTTTTAGCCCCGCGACTAGGGCCTCATATTCTGCAACATTGTTAGTTACTTGAAATTGAAAAGAGACACGAAGGAATACTTCCATACCTAGGGGTCTGTGTAGATACACGCTCGCGGGGACTCCAGCTTGGATGAGCCATCCACAAATAAGTCCCACTCGGGAGGAATGGGTGGAGGTGCAGGGCCTGCTCAGGCCGAGAGGATATCAGCATCTGAGAACTCCGCAATGAAGTCGGCGAGGGCCTGGCCCTTGATTGCCTTCCTGGGCTCATAGTTGATGTTAAAACCGTCAAGTTCGATACACCACTTGGCGAGGCGCCCTGAATGTTCGGGCCGCCTCAGGATATCCTGTATTGGTAAGTCCGTTCGGACTATAATAGTGTGCCCTTGGAAGTAGGGCTTGAGCTTCCTTGCTGCATATACAAGAGACAATATAGCCTTTTGGAGAGGAGGATACCTTGTCTCTGTATCCTGGAGAGTATGGCTGGTGTAATATACTGGCCATTGTTTAGCAGCCTCTTCCTTAATAAGGACAGAAGCAACACTCTTTTCTGAGGTGGCGAGGTAGAGGACCAAGTCATCGCCCGGCCTGGGGCACTTGAGGCCGGGCAGCCTCAGAATGTTGTTTGATGGAGGCATATGCCTCCGGGCACTCCTCCGTCCACTTGCAAGCTTTTTTCTTGCGTATTTGATCGAAGAAAGGTCTGCAGCGATCGCTTAGTTTAGAGACGAATCGTCCCAAGGCAACTAGCTTTCCTGCCAGCTGTTGAACTTCCTTGAGTCCTCTAGGGGTGCGTAGGGTAGTGATTGCCTCAATCTTTTTGGGATTTGCGTGGATTCCTCCTTTGGAGATTTGGTACCCAGAAACTTCCTTCCCTACGCCAAAGATACACTTCTTTGGGTTTAACCGCATATTGTATCTGCAGAAGTTGGTGAATGTTTCCTCCAAGTCTGTAAGATGTGTTGAAGTGGCCTTGCTTTTGACTACAATGTCATCGACATAAGCCTCAAGATTTCGGCCAATTTGGCCTGCGAAGACTTGATTTACAAGTCTTTGGAAGGTTGCCCCCGCATTTTTCAAGCCAAAGGGCATTCTGATATAATGATAGACAGCTTCACCAGTAGTGAAGGCGGTTTTTACCGCGTCTTCTGGGTCCATAAAGACTTGATGGTACCCGCTGTACGCGTCGAGAAAGGAGAAGACAGAATGATGAACGGTTGAGTCAACCAGTTGGTCAATGGAAGGTAGGGGATAGGGGTCCCTTGGACAGGCCCTATTAACCCCTTTGTAGTCCACGCAAAGTCGCCACTGGCCGCCCTCTTTATCGGCGAGGACAATATTCGCAACCCACTCAGAGTAGTGAACCTCCTTGATTATATTTGCCTTAAGCAATTTCTGCACTTCAGTGCGTACAAAGTCCTTACGGTCAGGGGCCATGCCCCTTGTTTTTTGCCTAACCGGGCTAAAGCCGGGGAGTACACTCAACTTGTGAGAGATAATAGTAGGGTCAACCCCTGGCAGGTCCTCAGGGCTCCATGCGAAGACGTCGCTATTGGTATGGAGGAGATGGATGAGTGCTTGCTGGTCTTTTTCCTCGAGGTCCTTTCCCACCCGGAATTTCTTCCCGGGGGAGATCTCAACCTCTTCGAAGGCTCCAGATAAGTCGGGAGCGGCCTCGCTTGCAGGCCCGGCTTCTTCCAAGGGTGCCTTTCTCTTAGGCTCAGATGGTCGAGGAAGCTGAGGAGGTCCAGCAAGGGCGGAGACATAATTGCCTCTGGCCACATTCTGGTTGACGAAGATATAGGCATCACCAGCCACCGTGTGAAAGATCAAAGTCAGGGTCCGCACATCACAGCGGATGTGGAACTCAGTCTGAGTATGCCGTCCAATGATGGCGTTGTATGGCGTAGGAAGATCCAGGACAATAAAGTCCACAAAGCTTGAGTGGCATACCGCTTCTTTTCCTTGGTGGTTCCCATCATCATGTAGGGTAGGGTGATCGACCCTAGGGTTGGGATTTCATCCCGTCCTACTCCAAAAGTGGCCCTCATGGGTTGAATTTTTGACAAGGGCACTTTGGCTTCAACCAAAGTGTGCTTGTAGATCACGTTGGCGTTTGCCCCGTATCCATGTAGATCCTGTCAACGCCCCATCCCGCACACGGGCGGTGATAACCAAGGGATCCGCGTGCGGCACGCCACGCAGGTGCCATCGCTGCGATGCAAAAACTGGGTGGCGGAGTGGTTGATCTGGTAGATCTGCCTCATGTGGTGGCGTCTTGCCGAAGCGCCTTCACACTGTGTGATTACGCCGATATGCCCCCTTGCCGGAGGGATCTGAACCAGATTTTCTTGACCTGGGTTTTGTTGGGAGCGCCCCCGCCGGCGTTCCTCCGGTCGGCGATCCCCCCGGTCACCTTCTCTACCACGGCCCCCCTCATTATGGAGCAAGTATTCCCTGAGCTTGCCTTGAGCCAGCATTTCCCCGATCATGCGCTTGAGCTCAAAACAGTCCTCAGTGTCGTGACCTTTGTCACGATGATAACGACAGAACTTGTTGCTTTGCCTTGTTATTTCCTGGGAGAGAGGACGAGGCCAAGTAGGGACCTCCCTCTTTTGTTCCAAGGCGTGGAGGATGTTGGTGCGAGATTCCCTCAGTGGAGGAAGGGAAAAGTACGCCTTCTCCCTACTGGGGGGCGTAGGGTACTGCCTCTGAGACCTGGGGTCTGGTCGCGAGGGTTGTCCCTTAGCGTCCGTCGTGGCGACTCTGGCAAGTGGCCGAGTGACCTCTTCCGTATTCATAAATCGAGACGCCGTGCTCAAGAACTGTTCCATATTTGTGGGGGGGTTGGTGTGGACATCCACAAAGAAAAGAGACTCCCAACGGAGGCCCTGGATAGCTGCAGCGACGAGCTTCCTCTCCCGCATTAGGGACCGGATAGACTCACTGAAGCGTTGAATATACTCCCGAGCGGCTCATCCTTTTTCTGCCGTATTTTAAGAAGATGTCCCGCCGTTTTAGGGGGAGGTTTTGACACCACAAAGTGATTGGAGAAGTTGCGGGAGAGTTCCTCAAAGGAATCAAACCGTTTATCCCGAAGGGTGGTATACCAGTTGGCAGCAGCCCCAGTAAGTGTGGAGCTGAAAGCTCGACAGAGCGTGTTGTCGTCCGCACTCGCGATTGCCATCGCGGAAACGTAACGCTGAAGATGAATATCAGGGTCTGAAAGACCATCATAAGCGCCCACTTAGGCTGGCGAAACTGATCTGGGAAGAGGGGTTTCTAGAACCCGCCGAGTGAAGGGTTGGGCCCGCAGGTGGTCCGCACTCCATCCTGGCAAATTATGAACACTAGCCCTTTCATCCCTTTTTCCACTTCCTCTAATCGTCTAGTAAGTGCGATAAGTAACGGCGAAGAAGGGTCGGGATTACTTACTTGTTGAGGAGGAGGAGTAGCCGGGCGTTCAGGCTGATTAGTCCGTAGCGTTCCCACGCTATCCAGAACGCCCCGAAGAGTTGTGGCGAGTGTTTCACGTAAGTTGAAAGCAACCGCCTCAGTGATTGTTTGCAGAACGGCCGGATCAAGGCTCGCTGGAGGGGTGTTCGGAGGTGGAATGTTACGCTCTTGGGGCACGTTACGGTTAACGTGGGAGGAGCTTTCCTCCGTCGAGTGGACAGAGAGTTCTCCTCGTTGTGGGGGAACATTGTTCGGAGATGGCTCCGATGGCGGATCATTGTTCGTGTTCGTCTCGGTGGGATTCCTCCTTCCCTGACGACTGCTCATGTTTGCACTCCGGTGGTTGGCATGACTTGCTACTTGTGGTTTGTAATATGGGTTAAAGGTAAGAACTTTTCGTTCCCACAGACGGCGCCAAACTGATAGTCTCGTTCCTAAGGAAGGCCCGGACTCTCAGTTGAAGTGGTGGAGAAGATGAGATTCTTGAGGCTCCAAGCTTGCTGTTTAGAGTAATCTGCGGAAGATAAAGAGAATACTCAGAAGTAGCAAGAGAGGAGTGGGGGGGCGTGAAGTAGCTTACCCGATTTAGGGTGGACATCACCCTATTTATAGAGTGATGCCAGGAGATGAGCCTCCCCCAGTTGAAGCCCTTAGACAGGCTGTTGAGATAAGTCTGTGTCGATCATGTTTAAAGATAAGGCGGCTGTGATGATGAAGATCTCAAAGAAACCGCCTTAGGTGATTCGCTTGTCAGAGAATGTCTGGCGTATGAATCTGGTGAAGATCTCCCAGGCTCGTGCTGCCCTCCTTATTGGTCGGTTGATGTCAGACGACCAAGTGGTCTGTTTCCAAGTAGGGCAAGCGGCGGGCGAAGGCCTGTAAGGGCGAAGGCCCAGATAGAATATGGCCAAATAAGGAGTGAGGGTTGCACGAACCTGGGTACAAGGGCCTTATCTTGGCGGGGCCAGTATAGGCAGGAGACTGGGAGTAAGACCCCTGAGGGTGAAAGAGATCCCGAAGGCTCGCCCTAAGACCGCGAGGGTGGCCCGCGAAGGCCTTAGAAACGCAAGGGTGAGTATGAGACGTCGCCCATGCGAGACTTGAGACCCGCGAGGGCAGGACCCCGCGCAGGTGAGGCTGGAGATCACAAGGGTGAGATTTCTTCAAAGGCCTTGTACGATTATAATATGGCGCGAGGGCGCGTTCGCTTGGGTAGTGTACCACTAAGAGAGAAACCTTTCTCTTTTGGGTAAGGCTAAAGAACTTTCCTTGCGATCTTTGTTTGAGAACTTGATCGATCTTTTTTTTTGAAATGTGCGTAATGGTAAGAACTTTTGTACCATTCCGTGAGTGAAATCTTTTGAGTGAAAGCGCTTGATTGATTTTGAAGTATGAAGAGTGATAAGAACTTTCTTACTATTTGGGAGAAAAACCTTTCACTCCGGGCTGAGGTAAAGGAACCTTCCTCACCTTTTTTGGATTGACTTTGAAATGTCGCGAATAGAAGAACTTTCTTACCATTCAATGAGAGAAACTTTCCTCTCATGGCATGGGCAAAGGAACCTTTCCTCGCCTTTAGTGAAAAGTGTTTTTTTGTTGATATTCTGACATGAGAAGAATGGTAAGAACCTTCTTACCGTTGAGGAAGAAAAACCTTTCTCTTCGGACTAAGGTTACGGAATTTCCTTTACCTTTGGTGAAAATTGGCTTATGGAATAGTACGAACCTCTTATCTGACTTTTGATGAAGCTAAGGAGTCATCCTCACATGTCTTGGTGAAAATCATACTTGACGTTTGGAAGACTTTCTAGTCCTTTTATGAGAGAAATGTTTCTTTCCTGAAAGGGATTAAGGAACCTTCCTTGATTTTCTTGACAAATTGAGTGTTGGTTGACTTTCTTGATTCCAAAAGAAGTACTTGAATAGTACTTATTCCAGTCCTTGCTCGATGTGCCCCTTGAAAACCTGCCAATGTGCGTGATACATGATTTCCATGATGCATGACTTTGAAAATGGTTGGTGTTTGGAGTTGTTGCCAAAACCTTTCGAAAAATCAGAATGATCTTCAATTAAAACCAATGAAGCATGGCGGAACCTTTACCCAGCTTACCTCATGAATCCCTTCCATCTAAGCTTACCTTACCTTCAAAAGATTTTTTATGCCTTGATTTCTTTAGCCTCGAGAACAATTATATGAGAGAATGATCATGTTTGCCCCCCAAATGTGATCATAAAAGTGCAAATTCTCTACAAGAGTTTTTAAACCATATCTGATGTCTAACCCACACTCATCAATGCTTAATGGTTGATCCTTAAATAAACTCTTATCGATTTGCAGAGCTTGACAAAATATATGATAATCATTGTGTAATCATTAAAATCTGTAATCATTAAAATCGGGTGTTAACACAGCCCCAGATTAGAAATCAAGCCCAAATTTGATTGTAGAGGCAACAATCGATAGATCAGAGAGAGCGAGAGTAAACGGGGAGAAAGAGAGCGAGCAAGAGGGAGAGATAGAGGTTACCAGCGGCGAGAGGCTGGAGGAGAAGTCGGCGATGGAGTAACAAGAAATCGAGTCGAGAGAGAGAGAGAGAGAGAGAGAGAGAGAGATGACTTACCAGTGACGATGAGAGGAGATCGACGGCGAGATCGAGTTGAGACTTCAGCGAGATCGACGGGACTACATTGAGAGGTTTCAAAATGGGGTGAGTTTCTGAATCAGAAACTCGGGGAAACTATTTCTAGGTTTAGTTGAAAAAGGAACGTGTGGAAAAATAATTTCCCAAAAAATAAGAAACAAAAAAAAAGCAAATGAACGCATTTTCTTTTTTATTTTCTATTTTTCTGATTTAATGCGGAAAAATGGAAAAAAAATCCCTATCTAAACGCAGCCTAAACGGCCCCGTATTTTGGCTACCCTGCTTTAAGTTAAAGATTCCCCTGGATGGGGGACGTTTGCCTCACGGTGTTTGAAAGAAGAGGCTGATCTCGTATGCGAGCCAAAAGAACGGAGACCTGTTCAGTAGCAATATCTAATCTTTCCTTGGACTTAACAGATTCAGCAACCAACGTCGTCATCATACTCTGTAGTAGCTGAATCTTGTCCGTATGATCACCTGAGGAACCGTGGACTAGCTTCGGGGAAGCCAAGCTGATTCGATGCCATCGGATTGGAAGATATCTGTCCGGTATCTGAAAGCAATTTCCCGATGAGAGAACCCGGAGGGCATGCCTGCAAAGAATTCCCGAAAACTCAAACTGATGGCAACTGCAAGTTATCACGCCTTCTTGAGGAAGCCAATACACTTTCCTACCACCCTCAAGTTTTGTGTGATGTCTCACAATGAATAATCCATCTTCCATCTGAAATGACGCGTAATGGGCGGCTAAAACAAGTTGCTCCTGGAGCTTCGAGAAAGCGTATGGAGTAAGGATTGAGGCAGCATGTGCTTCCATAGGTGCCCCAGTCTTGAGGGATATGTTTTGAATATTCTGCTGCATCATTTGTTGTTCGGCAGCCTGATCTTTGAAATCAACTACAACGGCTACCTGTTTTCAAGGTCAAAAGACAAGCGAATTAAGTCCTGCATTTTTTCTTCTACAGAAAGATGGCATGGAAAAACATAAAAACACACGAGTGTGTTGCAATTTATTTAAACAATTTTGTCACTGAAAATGACAGCTCAACCTAAGGAAATCTCTTATGATTGTATGAACTCTCACATTAGAAAACTTGTTGGGTTCATTCTCCCAAATCATATAGCTAGCTGATCAATACTATAACGAATGTATGACAATCCTCACATTTACCTATTTGTTCTCATATAGCCAACATACTCTATTACCTAATACTCCCTCGCACCGTAAAAGATTTTTGTGTTTCATTTTCAGCATTAAATCTACTATTTTGTTCAACTTTTTTATATATAAAGTCGAACAATTTATATGCAAATGATAAATCAATATTTATAGTTTTATCGAGTAATGTATATGTATGTATGTATGTATGTATGTATGTATATATATATATATATATATATATATATATTTATAAAAAACAAATTCTTTATAGTAAAACTTAGAGTCAAACAAAATATCAAAAGTTACACACCGATCTTTTGGGGATGGAGGGAGTACCAAATTTTTATACCGCATATGGAAAATTAATGAAAATAGACCAGTAACTAACAGTTATTCAATGGTCTTGATGAAGTAATGGCAGGCAAACTAGTAGAATTTCAAGAGGCCAGAAAAGGAGTTGCCTCAAATTTAGAATCAAATAATGTTGGTGTTGTAATAATGGGTGACCATTTGATGATCCAGGATTGAATTTCTGTAAAAGCAACAAAAACATTGCTCAGATACCAGCGAGGGTGCATTCTTTAGGTCATGTACAAAGCAGCTAATAGAAAACTTACTGTGTCTAAGAGAAGTATAGAAAATTAGGAGGCTCGTTACATTTGCAGCAAGTGTTTATACAAATATTTATATTTCCTTAAAGATGATATAAACGCAGAACACTTGCTGCAAAATCAATAAAACGCTCAGTTCTAGAATCCAAACATTAGGACTCAAAAGAGTAGTTATCAGGTGTTAGTATAAGTATAGCCTTTATTCACTATGATCCTAAGAAAATGGAGTGGATGATAATCAAGGTGTAGTAATCTTTACACTCACCCTGTGATTGTGAACTATGCAAACAAAAACGGCAAGTTGTCCAATTTAAAGAAAATGAAAATATATGAAAACAGAAATCTTCTCCAATGAGCCTTCAAAATCAAATAGTTACTTTTGACGAGCCCTAGAATTGTAGGTTCTCTCCGATGATTTCTAATAAATCCCACATCAGATTCCTTACAAGTTACAACTGCATCCATGACCACAGTATTGGTTAAATCAGCACCTATGTAACAAGCCATTGAATGGTTTGTTGGCTAGGACTCCACAGCAACATTAACTGAATACTTGTAAGAACCTTAGGCTTGAAGTTTTTCTTTTATCCCCCGACATGAAATAAAAAAGGACCTCAACCCTCTCAGATCAGCAGTTAGATAATCATGTCAGTTGTGCTGTTTGCCCTATATTTGAGATTACTGCCTAAATGACTGAACCATGAGCAGAAAAGGTTAGCCATCTGTTTTCTTCTTTTTTTTTTTCAACATAATCAACAGTTGACTTTTCAGCAAATCTCAAGCATATAGGATTTTGTTTTCCAATAATGCTTCCAACTTTCCCTATTAAAGCCACATTTGGAACAGGAATGTGCATTTAGTTGTTTCTCGACATCATAAAGCAACAATAAGAAAAACATTAAAGTCGTTAGCTGTTACATTCCTGGATCTAGTTATAGAATTTTATGATTTGTATAGAGATCATCTAAGAGAACTTTACGATCTCAAAGGCTCATCAAGAGAAACCTTTCAATCTCTTAAACTAACCTTCCTCCGTTGTTTTTGAATTTGTTAACCTTTTGTCCATTCTATTTTATTCATTCAATAAAAAAACGGACAAAAACAAATCCCTCCATGTTAATATTGAATACAGTTAACGTGCTCAGTCCTAGTAAGAAGTGAAAAACATAACTTTGAAAATAATTCTCATCATTGATAAGAAAACCACTAAAATAGTAACATGCCTTAAAACATGTGCACTACTACTATTATCTCTTTACAGACATAAGATGCTCAGTCGCTGCCAGCAAATAGTATGTAAATATAAGTAGCCACAAATAACTAGTGCTATCTAATATGGAACTTTTAGCTTATGTCTGAAATCTACAATCACAATTCCCCAGGTACTGCATAGCCCAGCTAACCATGCTCAACCCTGGTCCATCCCAAGAATCACAATACACCAAGTTCAAGAGAAATGTTAATTGGACAGACTAAATTTTCACGGAAGCCTGTATGTCCTATAAAAAGTTATACTTGAAAAGCATAAACTAAAGAAGTAAGTTGCTCATTGTGGTGTTTGTGCAGTATTTTAGTGCAAATGCATCATAGCTTCCATGCAAGACCTCAACAAAAAGAATGAAAGAAATATTTTATTGAAGAGAAAGTGAGATCATACTTGTTCCAGGAAGTGTGCAAGTCGTGTTTGGGCACTCAAAAACCTTTGGATGAAGGCATTGATTGATTTTGAGTGAGCAGTTGTAGTCATTCCAGCAAAGAAATTGCTCCTCAGGTAAGGTAAAGCCCAGAGAGAACGCAATGCAAACAAGTTGCCTACATGCCTGTTAGCCTGCAGCCCAAAAGAGTTGACCATATCCCTCCACCCCAGTTCAAAGTCCTCAATTGACTCCAGATTGTAAAGCCGATAAAACTCAGCCTTCCACTCATTATATCGCTCCCCCAAAACAGCATTAAACCAGGATGGGAATTTTGCTAGAATCATCCATATGCAAAGTGCATGTTTAGTTGTTGGCATCTCCTTGGCAATGGCTTCTTTTAGGCACATATGCTGGTCGCTCAATATTGTTTGTGGGGCCTTCCCATTCATGAATCCCAGAAAAGCCTTTTCAACAAATAGAAAAATGAAACGGCAGGAAATGACTGATCAGAAGGTCTGGACCATAGGACTCATCATTA
The DNA here is from genome assembly GCA_024586325.1 of Stellera chamaejasme. NCBI lineage: Eukaryota > Viridiplantae > Streptophyta > Magnoliopsida > Malvales > Thymelaeaceae > Stellera > Stellera chamaejasme. Next base: position 21,408,865 of record CM044984.1, on the reverse strand, counting down.
ATATGAAACATCCAACTATTTTCAAAAGATCAAGGCTGAGCAACCTACAGTAGTCCATTCATATTATGTCTATATATCCTGGAACCCGAAATTTCAGAGATGGCATACAATTTCGTCTAAAATAGTACTGGTATTATACTAACTAAAACCATAGACAAGGCTTTACCAAAAATCCTTCTGGCTTGTAAATAATCTACACAACTTTAATGACACTATAATAAGTATAATTTATCCATTAGAAGATGATCAAAAGGTTACATTGATCAAGCCCCCAGTAAAACATCGGACCAGTAACTAAAACTAGAATTACCCATGAGACCAATGCTACTGCTTAGTTACCTTCAGTGCCCAGCAAAAGGAGCTCAAATTATCTTCCCGCAAAAGCACACATCCAAAAAAGCAAGGCATGCAATAATTGTTCACTCCAACCCAAATTCCTACCGGCATATCAAAAGCTGCCAAGCGGTGAGTGGTATCGAAGACCACAGCATCACCGAAGATCTCATAAGAATGAACTGATGATGCATATGACCAGGCAATGTTCTCTAGCCTACTACTAGAATCTAGCGTGTATTCAAACTTGAAGCTGGGATCTTTCTCTTTAATATTCCTGCACATTTTTAACAAATCAATGTTCTCCTCCTCTTGATCAAACTTCCTAGAAGATTGAAGCAGATTCCTCACATCCTTCTCAGTGAAAGGCAAATACCCTGGCTCGACACACTTCTCAAGCTCCATCAACTTCATCATCTGCTGAACGGAAATTCCGGTTTTAGCAAACATGAGAATCCTACTCTTGTCAGTCTCCGAAATGGTCCTATAAGCAGGAAGAAAACGAACTTGATTCGGCTCCAATAGCTCGTGATTGTGATGGTTTACGAAACCTGTTACACGCCACTCATTGACTCCCACCTCCATTGATTTGCTAATCCTCAAGTAAGCTTGGCAGCCACACCGCGAGGACTTCCTATTCCTCTGGGGCTTGTTCTCGTTCACGGCCTTGACCGGGGTGTTTCCAGCTCTGTGGCAAACGAAATAACGCCTGGTCAGGCCTTTCCCGACACCATCTTTACCTTCAGTCCGGTGCCGGCGGATGGAGAAGCCACAACGCTTAGCGAATTCGCTGTAGAAGTCGTAAGCAGCGTCGTGAGTGGCGAACCTCTGGCCAATGTAAGGGATCGAATCGGTGGCGGTTTCCAGGGAAAGCCTGGTCTCTTCCGGTGACTCCTCCGCGCTGCTGCCGTCGTCGAAGGACAACGAACGTTGATCGGAAGGGTCGTCGTAAACCGCCAACATCGGCCCCGAATGCTCCCCCATCATTCCTGTTTTTCTCTCATCGGGAAAACGATGAATTTATTGGTCAATCTGAGACAGAACGAGAACACCACAACAATTGAATCCTATGACAGCGTAAATCAAAGGTCTGGAATGAGAAAACTGGACTTCTCTGGGAAGAATGTTGGGGCTCCGGCAGGAGAGAGGTAAGTGAAAATGGTTGATTGGAGAAGAAATATAGTAGGAATGCTAGGAAAGCTATCTATGCTTATGGGGTTGCGTTGCGTCTGGTGAATGTACTTCAACCTTTCAACTTTGATTAACCACCCAATTTGGTTTGTTTTGGTTTAAATCCAACATATATTCCCTGAATTAATTCATTCGACATAGTAATTTATGTTCCTGCTAAAATTCCAAGACATTTTCTTTTCATATGTACTTAAAAAATTGAACAAAATTTCTCTGAGAAAAAGAAAAGAAAGTTTATTCTCTGGAATTACCAAATTGTCACCACTTTTTGTTATTATCAAAGTTTTCTTGTATTTTTTTCTTGCAAACACTTTTTCAAGTTTATAACCAGGATTTTGCAAGGGGTGTTTTTATATGTATTCAAAACATACTCGATTCCAGTAATAAAACTCATCCAACCCCAAGTGTAAGGTGTGCAAGTTGTAGTTGGGTAAGAGATTGTAGTGTAATTTATGAAATCAAGATAGATGCAATATTTTTGGTATTTTTGGTTTAAATGTGATAATCTCGTTCCTAAATGGACTGAGTTCTCAGATACTTGAGAGAGTAATCTGGTGTGGTTGACGTAGCTCGTGAACTGGAGACGATGGACTGCTGCCGAAGTAGTTATCTGTAGAGAGGAAAACATAGTACTCAGGAGCAGAAAGATGAGTGAGGGTGTGTAGATAGGGTGTACCTTTTTAAAAGTCTCCTTTTTAAAGGAGAAGGAGGAGGACAACGATTGCCTCCTGGGTGCGGTTGATCGTGGGCGTGATCGTGGGGCACGAAAATGGAAGTGGAGGATGCTCTCTGTAATCGTGGGAGCGATTATGGAAGGTGGGAGACGCTCCCTGGAATGGTGGCTGATTTGGCAGGATCGCATGCAGGGCCTTCGTGACCAGCTCTAATTCACCAAGTGTGGAGGCTGCCCTCGCCCAAGGCCCTCCAGGCGAGCTGGGGTGAGGGGTGTCCTCGCGGTTGTCCGTGCCTTGGCCGAAACTCTGCGTCAAGTGCGTTGGGCCTTGTTATTAGGCCTGGATCAAGGGGGGCCCGCTTCGCGGGTTGGGCCCCGATATACCAAGGAGCCCCTCCTTAGGAGTCGGAATATGGGAAGGGCCCTGTCTTCCAAGTGTGTTGGAGCCATGTCGTTTAGGCTTCCTGTCGTTTAGTGAATAGTAACAACTATTTTGAAACCGCAACAGTTGAGGTGTCGCTCCCGCTCTATAAAAGGTGGAGGGCTGGCGAAGTTGAGAGCACCTTGCTTTCTTTGCTTTTGGAGTTCTGTTGTTTTTCCAGATATTGGCTATTTTGCGCTGGTGCTCATTTTTCGAGACTCTCGAGGCTTTTGAGACCAGACACCCCTTCCGTCAAAGAGGTAATGTTGGTGTAGTGAAGGTGTTTGATAAATTTCCGAGTGAAGGACTGGTTAATAATGGTATTTTCGCTATTGTCGTTTTTGCATATGACACCTAAAGTGATTAGAGTTGGGCCGACCCTGTTGACCCTGGAGAAGAACACGATTGATTGGGACAAGGCTGCTGAGGAACTGGTTTCAAAATACTCTTGGCCTGGGAATCGAGTGGACACCCGGAAGACACAGAAGGGGGCACTGAACTTCATAAAGATAGTGGTAACTCCATAGAACATGGAGAAGCATGTGATGGTGCTGTTTCCTATAGAAGTCGTGGCAGGGGTGAGGATGCCTCTGCCACAAATAATGGACTAGGTGAATTGGTGGGTGAAGTGAGATGGTTCAAGTTAGGCAAGTAACAAAATGAACTAGATGAATTGAGTTCTAAGATGGTATGCAATGACAATAACTTGGATTAAAATTAATGACTAAAGGTCACCCTAGGTTGCTTAGGGTTGAGGTTATTGAATGATATGTCAAATTGATAGTACCCAACGGTAAAGAGGTTGTTACAGTCACCCCGAGTGGGTGGTGACTTCTGTATATCCCGGGGCTCCATTCCAAGCATGCGGGGCATGCTTACCTTTCCGCGGAAAATATTTTTCGGGGTTGGGACGTTCGTTCTCGGGCGACACTCGGGGCTCGGGATGGAAAATTTGATGGCACCAAGGGTATCTGGTATTTTACGACTCGGGATGAATATTGTGGAGGTAATCGAGCAAGCACACATGACGGGATTATTTGATCGGGATAGCAAGCACACACATCGGGATTTACTCGGGTTAAGTTGGCGCGGGACGATACTTCAACACTTAGACAAATTTTGGATTTGGTGTAGTGAGTCACCATGGTGAGTAAGGTGTGTGTGTGCTTGGCAAGTGACTAAGGTTTGTGTGTGTTTGTCAAGTTAAGAAGCATAAAAGGTGAGAGTTAGAAAGAAATACATTTTTGGCTTCATTCTTCTCTCACAAAACCACCGGCCTCTCTTCTCCCTCACCTCTCATGTGTTCTTCATCTTGCAAGGGTTTAAAGAAGGATTGATCTTGGTGTAAGCTTGAGGTAAGCTTGTTTCCTTCATGAGTTTGGTGTGTTGGAGTATGATTTGTGGTTGATATACATATTGAATCCGAAATCATGACAAGCCTTAGCTAGATGATTTGTTCATCTTCTTGCTTCAAGCTTTGGGTATGTTGTTCTTGGTATGATTTGGTGTAGGAATCAAGGTTTGGATTATGGAAGAACACCTTGGGTTAAGAAACCTTAATTTGGCCGAATTATTGGCTAAATCTTAAGTATGTTGAATTGATGTCATCTTGGTTCATGTTTTGGATATGTTGTTCCTAGTATGATTAGGAGTTGCTATTACAGTTCAATTTGAAAGTGAGCATGTTGGATGAAAAGTGCCCAAATGGCCGAATTGTTCATGTGAAGATTTGTATGATTTTGGGAAATTATGGTGAAGTATGTTAGTAAGCATGCTTAGAATGTTTAATTGTTGAATTAAGCATGAGAATGGAACCCTAATTGGATTGAAAAGGATGTTGGTATAAGAATTAGGTTAAGTCCGAAAATGAGGAAATGGTATGTTTATGGTTGTGGTGTGTTTCAGGGATGTATTGATAATGGAATGATATTAGGAATTGAAGTAGGTAACAAACGGTGTTTGGAACATCGTTTTCTGAAATTGTGAACGTAACCGACCTACTCGCTTGCTTGCGTAAATTTGGGAAAGTATGATTTGAATGCTTAGTCGTGCATGTGTAATTCCCGGGGGTCTGTGTAATTCCGAGCTTTCTGTGGAATTTTGCGAGAAAGTGCGGAAATGTGCGGGATTAGTTCCCTGGGCTCTGGATTGGTGATTTCTGATTTGTATGTGGTTGTTCAGCTTGAATCAGTAGTTGTGAAGTAGTGCGGGACTTCGGAAGTCACACTACCGCATTTCGGGCCGAGCGTCTGGATTTTCGCGGGATTCTTCTGCGGATCGGTAATAGTACAGTAAGGGTTCAACTTCTCTCGTTATACATTCTGGGAGGGATATCATGTATATCGGGGTTAGTTGAAGCGGGTTCCGAGTTGAGGACAGTGGTCCGGTGATCCCGGGGTCAGTTATATGGTAAGGTACAGGTATGAGGTACAAGGCCCGGGATGGTCTCGGAGACCTCAGGTTCCTTATTGGTACTCTATATCTGCACTAGGTGCTGATATTCTGTATATACCTTGCGGTATATTCTGTTGTATATCCTGCGGTATTCTCTGTCTGCTATATACCCTGCGGTATATTTTGTGACCCACGACAGTTATGGGGATTGCGATCCCGGCTAGTACCATGCCTCTGTTAGCTTCGGTTTCTGACCTCTTGGAGAGGGCAGCCGTTCTATTAAGTTTGCTTTTATGGGTCTCTGGCGGTCTGCACCGCGTCCTTTGGGACTCTGTTTATTATTTATGTTTATATCTGTTGCATATATATATATATATATATATATTCTTGTGTTCTTGTGTTTTCTTTGTTTTGCAGGTACCCGCGCACGTAGCTTGCTTATTACAAACTGTATCTTACCTCAGCCCTTACTGGGTCCTCCCAAGGACTCACCCCTTCTGTTTACCACCTTTCAGGGGTATCTGACAAGCAGCCAACGGACTAGAGTTCCGTGGTGCTTTCTGTTCTGTGATCAGGTAACTACAGTTCCGACACGGAACTTCTGTTATGTTATAGGGGTAGTCTCGGTAGAGGTTTCAGTCTGCTTTCTGATTTCAGGATTATGCTAAGTATAGCATATGGGTTTTCTTACAGTTAACTTACTTCTCTCTTCTGTTAGTGTGTTAACAGCAGCAGCGGTACTTGCGGGGATCTTCTAATCTCGGAGTTTCTCCTAGATCCCGCACGTAGGTATTTTGAGGTCTTTCTCGGTCAGCTCTATAGGTGTATATGCATGCATGTCATCTATCTGATTGTTACAGTCACCTCGAGCGGGTGGTGACTTTGGTGTTCCGGGGCTCCGTTTTAAACATGCGGGGCATGTTTTCTGTTTGTCAGACAGCTCCCGGATCTTTTCTAGGTAATATTCTTGGGAATGCTTTCATATTTGAGGTCACACGGGTCCCCCGCACCTTTCTGCGGAAAATATTTTTTTGGGGAGCGAGACATGTTTCCAGTCGATCAGTAAGCTCGGTAGAGTTATCGGGATCTCGTAAAAGTGAACTCTCAGCATATTTGGGATCGTACGAGCATTCCGCACCTTTCTGCGGAGTATATTTTTCAGGGTCGGGATGTTCGTTCCCGGGCGACGCTCGGGGCTCGGGATGAAAAACTCGGGGCTCGGGAAGAAAGATTTGGGACGACAAAGGTGTGAGGTGTGTTATGACTCGGGACGAGTAATGTGGAGATAACCGAGCAAGCACACACGACGGGATTATTGGCTCGGGAAAGCAAGCACACACGTCGGGATTTGCTCGGTGAAATTGGCGCGAGATGATGTTTCAACACTTATGAACTTTTCGGATTTGGCTTGGTGTGTGAGTCACCATGGTGACTAGGGTGGTGACTAAGGTGCTAAGGGACACTTGTCCTACCATGAAAAGAGATGGAAAAGAAAGGAGAAAGAAGAAAAGAAATGAAAAATATATAAAGGAAAGAAATGAAATTTTCTTCATTTTCTTCTTCTTCTTCTTCTTCCTCTTGAAACCGTGAAGCTTTCATGGAAGAACACCATTAATGGCCAAAGGTGAATTTGGTGGAAACTTGAAGAAGCTTTGAGGTAAGGTTACCAAAACGATCCTTGTGTTGGGTAAGTGAATCATCTGAGGTCGGTTTGTGAAGATTCAGCCCGGTTTGTAAACCGTGAGCTGCTGAAGTTTGAAAGGGATTATGGAACCACAAGATTTACTTGATTTCTTGGTTTCTAAACGTTCCTTGCGCCTTCTTGGGCATGTTTTGCAATAGGGGTGTAAGCCGAAACCTTCCAGAAACGCTGCCGAAATTCATTTCTGATTTCCTGCACGGAAACCCATCTTCAGTTTCAGTGGAAGGTAAGGGTATATTTGTAATCAGGGTGAAGAGATGAGTCTGTTGTGTTATTTGATTTTGTCAGAAAAGGTTCGGTGTGAAAGCCGTTTTTCCCGACCCGAGCCTCGGTTTTTGACGCCATTGATGTGGGTTGATTCTGTGAATTCTGAACGTATATTCTGTATCTGTGGATCAATTGTGTACAAGGAGTGGGTAGAAACGTAGCTGAAACTCTGCTGAAACTTGTACCGGGACGGCTGAATGAGAATTTCAATTCGGACTTGTGTGAACAGTAAGGGTATGTTAATAGTTATGGTGTGTTGTGGGGGTGTATTGGTGGTGAAATGGTTTCGGGAATGGAAGTAGATAACAAACGATGTTTAGAACTTCGTTTTCTGAATTTGTGAACATAACCGACCTACTTGCTTGTTTGCGTATATTTGGGAAGAAAGTATGATTTGAATGCTTGTGTCACCGTACGCCACCCGAGCCCGGTTGCGGAGGCGGGGGCGCCGGGACGTCGGAAGCGGAAGCCGGAATGATACAGAATGACAGGTCCATCGAGACCTGCCGCGCGTAGCGGACCTGAAAAAGAAATGATTGTGGAAGCAACCTGAAAAATTCATACGTATACTAAATCAAATCCATGGTGAGTCTCGTCCCCCGGAAACGGACAAGCACATCACCATTACCATACATACAGTTCATGCATTAACAAGAAAGTAAGCCCCGCCCTCCGTGGACGAGTTCTTACGCACACAACATAGATACATACAGAATTCCCCGAAACTACGGTATCTAGCAAGCGCCCAGCGCCGTAACATGCAATGTAATGTAATATATACATTATACAATCATCACAACAATCCAGAAAGTATGCACATGCAACTACAGAGCCAACCCTAGGCCTAAACGTCAGATACCTCGCGCGGGATTCAGACCAAGTCTGCTACCCCTAACAAAATCCCGGCCCGCAAGGTAAAGATGCTGCTTAACAGTTCTACCCGAAACCCAAAGACAGAACCCAAAAAGGGTGAGTCCTCGAAAGGACCCGTAAGGGATTTGGGGTAAGATAAGCATATGCAACCCTGCAAAATAGAAAGATAGCAATATACAGAATATATGCAACAGAGTACAGAATAACGTGCATGTAATAAAAACAGATCAGAATCCCGTAGGATGTGCGATTCTAAATCGCCATAAACCCTTATAACAAATCGGAACGACAGCCTCCCTCTAAGGGAGTCAAGCCGGCTATTATAGAAGTATGGTGCACCACTGGGTAGCGAACCCACAACTGTCGTAGGGTTAATGCATGCAGTATGCCACAAGGCATACACCTACAGATTACGTAATATGCCTTAAGGCATATAATCCCGAAATACTTGCGTAACATAAAGTGAAACAAAACATATACCTATCTTACCAAAATAATGTAACCAAACCCTTACCTCACAAATCCAGAGTAGTTGACCGATTCTGGACGACTTTCACACCGCGACCCGAAACCCGAAAACCTCTCTTTTTCTAACTTCCGAACCACATAATCTGTCAATTCAAGCTGAATTAGCAACCTTACTAACCACACTACCAAACTACACCCCCGACCCAAAATCGAAAATCCGGCAGAATTTCAGTAAAATTCCAAATTTCCACAGAAGCATTTGAATTCAGAACCAACTTAGACAATGCAAGATTATACATTGACAAACTCAATCCAACCTTTAAACCCTTCACCCCCGGCATTTTTCCAACAAACCCGGATAATAGTAACCTTTCCATTTTTTACCCGAAACCAACGTTTCAAACACCAAACCACACCTAAATTCAACCCCAATACCAATTCAACATCCAATTCAACCAAAATCAAACCCCAACATAGGAAAAGTTTCACTTAACCAATTCGGTTCCAAAGCAACATTTCACCCAACTTCCAATTCAATCCAATCAAGCCACCAAACAACCATTCTAATCACCAATTACACTTCTAAACCAAGAATGCTAACCAATTGCATCCAAAACAACCAAATTCAACATTGACCACCAACATTCAAATTCGGCCAAAAGGGGGTTTCTAACCCAACTTGTTTTCCATCAAATTGAATCCATACAAAGGCTTAGAATCATGCTAGGAACAACATACTTGAAGCATGATTCAAGAAGACAAACACACACCATTTTAGAATTTCCCAAAAATTCGGCCAAAATGGGGTTTGTATAACCAAGGAGTTTTTCCAAAATCTAACACTTGATTATCACTCCCCTACAACCCAAGAACATCATACTAAAAGATGGGAGGAAGAGAATCATCCTAGCTAGTAGCTAAGAACAAACTCATAATTCTCAAAACCATCTCTTTATCCATCCAAACTTGATTCCAAGAAGAAAAGAGAGCTTAGGAAGGAAACTTACCCAAGATTGAAGCTAAGCTCTTGATGATTTCAGCCAAGGAGAAGAACTTCAAAGCTTGAGAGGAGCTCCCATGGTGGCGGATTGCAAGGAGGAAGAAGAAGAAGAAATGAAATATTAAGCCATTTATGAAATAAGCCTTACATATAATTTCTTTTCTTTTTCCCATACCATTTCATCTTAAAATGAAAATAGGACAAGTGTCCCTCATTCCTTCCCATTTCTGCCGAAACATGCTGCTGCCCATGCTCCATTATTTTTGTTTTGTAGCCAAATACAAATTAATCTCCAAACTTTTCCAAAAGTTCCAATTTTGGCCCAAACACAACTACCGAACTCCAAATTAAACGAAACTTGGACACAATCCTCAGGATATTATAACATTCATAAAACATGTTCCAAATGTTTATTTACCATTCCAGAGTGTCCTACCGAGCTTGCTGAACCCGAACGAATCCCGACATGCGAGCGTGTCAACCTGAACCAAAATTCCGTCACACCAAAATTCCACAAAAATACTCATAAAATCCATCTTAAATTATAACATAACCTACCATGGAGCCATCGGAGAAATTCCATCCCGAGCCCCGGGATTCCCGTCCCGAGCCCCGGGAGTCGCCCGGAACCGAACGTCCCGCCCCAAATATTATTCTCTATAGAAACCTCCGCGACATTCCCACGACTCCAAATCTGCAAACGGCTTCTCAAACTGAGGTCTCGGGAGCGCTACCGAGCCTGGCCAGACGTCCCGAGACGACCCCGACAACCCCCCGACGCCGGAAAAATATTTTCGGCGGAAACGTCCGGGGGACCCACACGACCTCAAATACGAAAGGGTTCGCCAAAATGATACTCGGATAAGGCTCGGGGTGACCGTAACATTCTCCCCCCCTTAGAACTCTTGGTCCTCCAAGAGTAGCCTGAACCATCCATACAGGTGTCGCTACCAACCAGAATATATAAATATCCTCCTTACTAAGAACAATCGGACCACCGTACTAGTGTGGCGGGAGTGGTAGTTTAAACTATCATACAGAGCCTCTCAACGGCGTCCCACCCTCCGGGTGCATCTTATTGCACCCCGAGTCAGTTGCCGTATTTCTACCGACAACCCTGCATAGCATCAATCTAAATCTAACTGATCCTCAACAGGCTATCCTGGAAGACATCACGTAAAACAGAAATAGTCGGGGGGGGGTAAAGCCAACCTAACAACTCACTCTAGAAACTCATGAGAACCGATAAAACTCGGGGTAACTTGCCCCGCCTACCAAATCTTACTGTCCCTCTGATCGGTGCTACCTCCAGTCAAACTCTGTCACCAATCTCAAATTCCAAGTCCCTGTGACATCTGTTCACACATAAGGTGGTGCGGTCATTCGCGGTTTTGATCCGTGCCTGTAACAATCTGATCTTTGCCGTAGTCTCCTCAAAAGCTCGGGTCCCAGCTCAACCCTATCAGACGCATCTATCCAACAATGTGGTGTCGTACACCTCCTCCCGTACAACGCTTCATATGGTGCCATGCCAATCGTAGTATGGAAGTTGTTGTTGTACAAGAACTCTATCAAAGGCAACTGCTGGTCCCAATCTCCTCCAAAATCCAAAGTACAACTTCGCAGCACATACCCCAGTATCAGAATCACCCGCTCCGACTGCTTGTCCGTCTGTGGGTGATAAGTCACTCGGATGGAGTCGCGTGCCCGGTGCTTCATGAAAAACTCTCGAGAATCGTCTTTGTAAAACGCGGATCACGGTCGAGATACAATGGAGTCCGGTACTCCATGTAATCGTACAATCTCCCCGATGTAAAGCCGGGCAAGCTTCTCAGAGGGTCTGTGACCGAATAGGCAGAAGGTGTGCGCACTTTGTCAGCCGATCCACAATAACCCAGACAGCATCATGAAGAGACCGTGTCAGGGGCAGTGAAGTCAGAAAGTCCAAAGTAACATTGCCCCACTTCCCGACTGGAATGGGCAAAGTCTGCAGTGTCCCTACCGGTTTCTGGTACTCAATCTTCCCCTGCTGACAAACGGCACACCTGGACACATGTGTGGCAGTGTGTCTCCTCATACTAGACCACCAGAAGTGAGTGCACAGATCCTGATACATCTTTTCACTCCCGGGATGAATACTCAATCTGCTCGAGTGTGCCTCCTCTAAAAACTCATTCCGGAGCTCTTGATCCTCTGGTACATAAAGGCGGTCTCGGAAGTATAGCAATCCTTGCCTATACTGAAACGTCGGTAACAAAGACCCCTTATCTTCCCCAGATAATTTCTTCAACCCCGGATCTCTACCTTGCGCCCCGCGCACCCTGTCAAACCACTCAGAATGTATGGTAAGTGTGTATACCTGAGCACGCTCCCAGAGCTGCCACCAGTGCCAAAGGCATGTCAAATCTCTCTCCTCGGATCGGTCCCCAAAGATCTCCTCCCTTGACCAACCCGGTAAACTTCCCTTTCGAGCATCGGCAACTGTGTTGCCCTTGCCAGAGATGTACTCGATACAACAATCATAATCCTTAATGTATTCGAGCCATCTGCGCTGCTTCATGTTAAGCTCCTTCTGCGTAAACAGATATTTCAGACTCTTATGGTCGGTAAGAATTTGAAATTTCTTACCAAGCAGATAATGCCTCCATTGATTCAGCGCATAAATCACTGCAGCCAACTCCAGATCATGCGTCGGTTAGTTCAGCTTATGCGGTCGCAGCTGCCTCGACCCATAAGCTACCACATTACGCTCTTGCATCAACACACACCCCAAATCGGACGTGGAAGCATTCGTATAAATCACATACGGTAAGCTCGGATCTAGAAGAATCAGAATTGGAGCGTTAGTCAACTGCCGCTTCAACTCCTGAAAATTCTGCTCACACCTATCAGACCAGATAAACTGTTGACCCTTCCTGGTCAACTGCGTAAGTGGAGATGCCAGAATAGAAAATCACTGTACAAACCTCCGATAATATCCTGCTAACCCCAGAAAGCTCCTGATCTACCGTACCGTGGTAGGTTGTTTCCAATCCCGAACTACCCTCACCTTCTCTGGATCCACAGACAGACTATGCTCAGATATAATATATCCCAGAAAAGTGACTTCCCGAATCCAGAACTCACACTTTAAGAATTTAGCATAAAGCTGATGTTCCCAAAGTGTCTGCAGAACTACCCTCAGATGCTCTCGATGCGAGTCCTCATCCCTAGAATATATCAGAATATCATCTATAATCACCACCAGAAAAGAGTCCAAGTAGGGTCGGAACACCCGATGCATCAGATCCATGAATGCCGCCGGAGCATTGGTCAGCCCGAATGGCATGACCGTAAACTCAAAGTGTCCATAACGGGTGCGGAAAGCAGTCTTAGGTATATCCTCATCCTTCACCCTAAGCTGAAAGTACCCAGATCGGAGATCAATCTTCGAGAAAACTCTCGAACCCCGAAGTTGATTAAAAAGGATCATCAATCCTCGGCAACGGATACTTATTCTTCAAAGTAAGAGCATTCAACCGTCTGTAATCAATGCAAAGTCAAAGCGCCCCATCTTTCTTCTTAACAAAATGTAACCGGAGCACCCCACGGTGAAGTGCTCGGTCGGATGAAGCCCTTCTGCTGTAATTCCTCCAACCGTTTCTTTAACTCCTGCATCTCAGAAATAGGCATCCGATAAGGAGGAATAGATATCGGAGCAGTACCCGACTGCAGGTGGATGTCAAACACAATTTCTCGCTCTGGTGGTAATCCGGGCAACTCCTCCGGAAATACCTGCGGAAAATCTCGAACCAATGGTAAACCATCCAACTTCAACCTAATACCAGCTTCATTCAGATCATAGCATTCCCCTACACCAACTATCGACAGCTGATCCAGAATCTGTAACTCTTTACTGTGCTGTGCGATAGTCAAACCAGTCGGAGCCGTGAGAGGTAGTACCTCTCCAGAAACCATAATGGTACGGTTTGCACAATAATGTGCACAAAATTCTTGGATAACCAGTCCAACCCAAGAATAAAATCATAGTTCGGCGTGTCTAAAATCAACAAATCCAATACTATCAGATGTCCGCCTACAGATGTCGTACAATCCCGAACCATCTCATTGGAAAACAGAAACTGACTCCCAGCAGTTTTTACTAAAAACATTTGAGGCAAAGTACTAACAGACAGATGCAGAGATGTAACACATCATAGAAATAGATGCTCCTATATCAAATAACGCATGAACCGATATCTCATTCGGAAATATAGTACCTTACAGAACTTCCTGCTAACTCAAGCCTCCCTGCTGGCTAGTGCCTGCCTGCTGACTAGGTCCTCCCTGATAACTAGGGCCTCCCCCCTCAATATGAAAAACTTGTCCTGCTCTGAGCTGCTGTGGTTGAGGGGGTGGCTGAAACTGCTGTCGCTGCTGAGGTCTCGGGCCACCCTGCTAAAACCCGCGCCCTCACGGCGCGTTGGGCTGTGCCCGAGACTGTGAACGCTGATAACTGCCAAAACCCTGCCTTACAGTCAGAGGGCAATCCCGTACCCAGTGAGTGTCAGACCCACAACGTAAACATCGGCCCTACTGCCGGTAACAAAATCAACCGGGGTGATACCTACTGCAAATCGGACAAGATCATGCCGGTGGTGCTCCCCCTCTACCTCTACTAGACTACCCAGGCCTGTTCGGCCATCCAGAAATCTGCCGGGGTCCCTGCTGTGTGGAGCCCCTCGTACTCCCCTGACCTCGCTGCGAGGTGAGGCGACTCTCAACCTCCTCTTCCATACCATGGTACTGCGGTACGTAGTGAATAAGCCTGTCAAACTCTCGCTCATACTCTCCGACAATCCTGTCTCCCTGAAGAAGCTCATCAAACTGTGCCTGACGCAGATCCCTGGCTACATCCCCGCTGCACTGCTGGTGGAAAATGTAGCCTCCCCTAGGAGTTTGTCAACTCCTGCAAACCAAGTCTCTACTACCTCTGACCCTTCTCAGTCATTGAACCTCGGGGGGTTCAAACTCTGAAACCTCTCCGTAAGTCGACCTCGTCGACCGGTGCCTCGATCTCCCGTCGTTGATAGGACCGACGAGAAGTCCAGATGTCATAGTGACCATCCTCCTCAGAGTCACTCACTTACCAAACCCAAAGTTGTGGCGAGCGGTGGCTTAAGTCTCGCTATCACCACCTAATCGAATGCCTTTACCGTGGCATGAACAGATTTTCCCCGCCATCGCCGTCCCCGAACCAGCTAGGTGGCGGTAATACCAAATCGAGAGGGGTCCCTACGACCGCTAAACCTCGGGGCGGTGAGTGTGGTTGTTCGGACCACGGGTTACGCTGAACCCGTATCCTATTCCACGGAGGTGTGGGATCCCATCCCGCCTCCGGTACCAAATCACGCTATTCGCGTGTAGTACACATTTCCTTAAACCAAATCCAACCAGAAAAACAATTTATCCCAAACCAAATTTCCAAACCAAATACCAACTCAACCCAAAACCAACAGTCCAAACCCTATCTTTCGGAGGCGTGGGATTACGGTCCCCTCCCTCCGGTCGCAAATCACGCTGTCTACGCGTGTTAACCATACCTCAAACATTTCAGACCAGAGCGTGAGTCTGAGGAGGACGTGGAGCGCAGGAATCCGCGATCACGGAGGATACGACCAGAGCGTAGCTCCGCAGCTCGCTCCGATCGTTCTGACCAGGAGACTTATCAGCCCCCTCGACAGCGACGGAGGGTTATTGAGCTGGATTCTGATACCACCCGTCGGACCCACCGATGACGGGGAGGTTCAGGGCATCATTCTGACTCTGATGATGTCCGTTTGTTGGAGAGGTTCCAGCGGTTGAACCCTAGGAAGTTTGATGGCAAGGGAGGTCCCGAGGCAGCGGAGACCTGGTTTATGGAGATTGACAAGCTCCTTGGGAGGTTACACCTACCTTCTACAGTGATGGTATCCCTTGCCACGTTCAATCTGCAGGAGGGAGCAGATCATTGGTGGAGGAGCCTTCAGGGTAACCTGAGGGCAAATGCGGGGCTAGCACCCGATCAGGAGGTGGATGTTACCTGGGAGCAGTTTACACAGCTGTTCCATCGGAGGTTTATCGGGGCTGCAGCTAGAGATCTGCGACAGGCACAGTTTGATGAGCTTCATCAGGGAGATAGGACTGTCGCAGAGTATGAGCGTGAGTTTGACAGGCTTATCCACTACGTACCGCAGTACCACGGTATGGAGGAGAAGAAGGCAAAGAGGTTTATCCGTCGACTGCGCCCCGAGTACAGATCGGCTCTGAGGCCGTTGGACATTACTACTTACGGGGAGGCAGTTCACAAGGCTCAAATCCTCGAGCAGGAGGACGTTGAGAGTCGCCTCACCTCGCAGAGAGGTCAGGGGACTTCGAGGGGTTCCACACAGCAGGGACCCCGGCAGAGTTCGACGGCAATGCACTGGCGCCTAGCGGAGGCAGGGGGGAGCACCACCCTCACGACCTTGTCCGACTTGTGGTGGGTATCACCCCGGTCGACCTTGTTACCGGCAGGAGGGCCGGTGTTTACGATGCGGGTCTGATACTCACTGGGTACGGGACTGCCCCCAGACGGTAGGGCAGGGCTTTGGTAGTCTTCAGCGTCCGCAGTCTCGGGCACCGCCCAACGCGCCGCGAGGGCGTGGGTTTCAGCGGGGTGGCCCGAGACCTCAGCAGCGACCACAGCTTCAGCCACCCCCTCCACCGCAGCAGCCTAGAGCAGGGCGAGTTTTTCAGATAGAGCAGGGAGGTCCTAGTCAGCGAGGAGGCCCTAGTCATCAGGGAGGACCTAGTCAGCAGGCAGGCACCAGCCAGCAGGGAGGCTCGACTCAGCAGGGAGTTTTGCAAGGTACTGTATTCCTGAATGATACACCTGTTCATGCGTTGTTTGATACTGGAGCATCCATTTCTATTGTAGCACAGAAATGTGTTACATCTCTGCACCTGTCTGTTAGTACTTTGCCGCAGATGTATTTAGTAAAAACTGCTGGGAGTCGGGCCGTTTTCCAAGGGGATGGTTCGGGGTTGTACGATATCTATAGGCGGGCATCAGATAGTATCGGACTTGTTGGTTTTGGACACGCCGAACTATGATATTATTCTTGGGATGGATTGGCTATCCAAGAATTCTGTGCACATTGATTGTGCAGCCCGTACCATTATGGTTTCTGGAGAGGTACTACCTCTCACGACTCCGACTGGTTTGACTATCGCATGCATAGTACGAGTTGCGGTTCTGGACCAGCTGTCGATAGTTGGTGTAGGGGAATGTTTTGATCTGAATGAGGCTGATACTAGGGTGAAGCTAGATAGTATACCAGTGGTTCGAGATTTTCCGCAGGTATTTCCGGAGGAGTTGCCCGGATTACCACCAGAGCGGGAAATTGTGTTTGAGATCTACCTGCAGTCGGGCACTGCTCCGATATCTATTCCTCCTTATCGGATGCCCATTTCTGAGATGCAGGAGTTAAAGAAGCAGTTGGAGGAATTACAGCAGAAGGGCTTCATCCGACCGAGCACTTCGCCGTGGGGTGCTCGGCTCGCTTTGTAAAGAAGAAAGATGGGACGCTCCGACTTTGTATATACTACAGACGGTTGAATGCCCTTACTGTGAAGAATAAGTATCCGTTACCGAGGATTGACGATCTTTTTGATCAACTTCGGGATTCGAGAGTTTTCTCGAAGATTGATCTACGATCTGGGTACTTTCAGCTTAGGGTGAAGGAGGAGGACATACCTAAGACTGCTTTCCGCACCCGATATGGACACTTTGAGTTTACGGTCATGCCATTCGGGCTGACCAATGCTCCGGCAGCATTCATGGATCTGATGCATCGGGTGTTCCGGCCGTACTTGGACTCATTTGTGGTGGTCTTTATTGATGATATTCTGATATATTCTCGGGATGCGGACTCGCATCGGGAGCATCTGAGGGTAGTTCTGCAGACACTTTGGGAACATCAGCTTTATGCTAAGTTCTCAAAGTGTGAGTTCTGGATCCGGGAGGTCACCTTTCTGGGACACGTTATTTCTGAGCATGGTCTGTCTGTGGACCCAGAGAAGGTGAGGGCAGTTCAGGACTGGAAACAACCTACCACGGTACGGGAGATCAGGAGCTTCCTGGGGTTAGCAGGATATTATCGGAGGTTCGTACCGGGGTTTTCTATTCTGGCATCTCCGCTCACGCAGTTGACCAAGAGGGGTCAACCGTTTATCTGGTCTGATAGGTGTGAGCAGAATTTTCAGGAGTTGAATCGGCAGTTGACTAACGCTCCGATTCTGACTCTTCCAGATCTGAGCTTACCGTATGTGATATATACGGATGCTTCCACATCCGGTTTAGGGTGTGTGCTGATGCAGGATCGTAATGTGATAGCTTATGGGTCGAGGCAGCTGCGACCGCATGAGCTGAACTATCCGACACACGATCTGGAGTTGGCTGCAGTGATCTATGCGCTGAAACAATGGAGTCATTATCTGCTTGGTAACAAATTTCAGATTCTTACCGACCATAAGAGTCTGAAATATCTGTTTACGTAGAAAGAGCTTAACATGAGGCAGCGCAGATGGCTCGAATACATTAAGGACTATGATTGTAGTATCGAGTACATCTCTGGCAAGGGCAACACGGTTGCCGATGCACTGAGTAGGAAGTATACTGGGTTGGTCAAGGGAGGAGATGTTGGTGACCGATCCGAGGAGAGTGATTTGTCATGCCTTTGGCACAGGTGGCAGCTCTGGGAGCGTGCTCAGGCGTACACGCTTTGTCACAGACCGTGTACAGTGCCAAGATATTGTCCGCTTTGGGGTTACGGCCCAGCCTTTTCCCCCTCACGGTTTTGTTTCTAACGGAATGGATGGTCTTGGGGTTACGGCCCAGCCTTTTCCCCCTCAATCCAACATCCGTTAAAAGGCCTCTTGAAGGGAAGGGGGGTGATGTGCATTATATACACCATAATCCCCCTTTAAACCTTCCATGTGGGATGTAACATGTCACGGACCATGGCTAGATCTTCCCCGACCATGGCTAGATCTTCCCCGGTCCAACCGGCATCGCCATGCGTCGGCATCGCCATGCATCCGGACTCATCCACCCCCCCAGGGAGCCCAGCGTCCTCGCTGGCACATGTGCACTGTACTACCTGGGCTCTGATACCAATTGTCACAGACCGTGTACAGTGCCAAGATATTGTCCGCTTTGGGGTTACGGCCCAGCCTTTTCCCCCTCACGGTTTTGTTTCTAACGGAATGGATGGTCTTGGGGTTACGGCCCAGCCTTTTTCCCCCTCAATCCAACATCCGTTAAAAGGCCTCTTGAAGGAAGGGGGTGATGTGCATTATATACACCATAATCCCCCTTTAAACCTTCCATGTGGGATGTAACATGTCACGGACCATGGCTAGATCTTCCCCGACCATGGCTAGATCTTCCCCGGTCCAACCGGCATCGCCATGCGTCGGCATCGCCATGCATCCGGACTCATAATGTTACGGTCACCCCGAGCGGGTTGTGACCCGGGTGACCCGGGACTCCGGTTTTGGCCTGCGGGTCACGTTTTGGGCGGTCAAACGGCTTCTGGGACTTATCTGAACATTATTTCTGGGAATTCTTCGGGTTTTGAGGTCGTGTGGGTCCCCCGGACGTTTTCGCCGAAAATATTTTTCAGGGCCGGGGGGTTGCCTCGGGACGTACAACGGGCTCGGTAGCGCTCCCAGGACCTCAGAATGGGAAACCGTTTGCGGATTTGGAATCGTGGGAACGTCCCGGATCGTTTTACGGCTTATATTTTTTGGGTGGGGACGTTCGGTCCCGGGCGACTCTCGGGGCCCGGGACGGGAATCCCGGGGCTCGAGATAGAAATTCTCCGACGGCTTTGGTGTAAAGTATGTTATATTTTAAGGCGGATTTTATGGTTTTATTTGTGGAATTCTGGCGTAACATGATTTTGGTTCAGGTCGTCACACGCGCATGTTGGGGATTTGCGCGTGTTCACTGGGCCCGGTAGGACACTCTGGATTTCGAAATGGACTTTAGAAACATGTTTTATGAATGTTATGATATTCTGAGGGTTCGGTTCAGTTTTGGTTTCATTTGGGGTTAGGAAGTTACGTTTGGGGCTAAAATTGCAACTTTTGAGAAAGTTAAAGGACTAAGTTGCAATTAACCCAAAAGTTGGCAATATATGGACAAAGAAGAAGGCTGAGGCGGTTATATGGGATGAGATAAGGGACACTTGTCCTTATTAGGTTAAAGATGGAAGGAAAAAGAAAGAAAAAGAAAAGAAAAAGGAAGAAAATATAAAAGGAGAAAGAAATACCTTTTCTTCTTCACGTTTCTTCTTCTTCTTCCTTCCCTCTCCCATCCACCATTGTCACTATTCATCCAAGCTTCATGTTCTTCAATTCTTGGCTGAAATCAACAAGGAATTGGATCCTTTAAGTGGTAAGTCTCCTCCCTTTCTCTCTTTTCAAGTTGGAAATAAGGATTGGTGTGAAAAAGAGATGGATTTTCGAATTTAGGGTTTGTTCATGACTACTAGTTGTGATGATCCTCTTGCTTCCAAATTTAAGTATGTTGATCTTGGGAAGGAGAGGAGTAAGAATCTATGGTTAGATTTTGGAAAAACATCTTGGATGAAGGAAACATATTTTGGCGAAAATTAGGGTTGTTTCTAAAGTTGGCCATTTGTTGTGTTTTTGAATCATGCTTTGGATATGTTGTTCCTAGCATGATTCTAAGGCTTTCTATGGTTTCAATTTGATGGAAAGTATGTTGTGTGGAAAAGCCCCAGATTGAGTGAATAGTGGAAGCTAGGGTTTATGGATGAATTTTGGTGATTTGGGTGAAATTGGATAGTAATCAAGCTTAAGAAGTGTAATTGGTGATTAAGTGAGTAATTGGAAGCTTAAATTGATTGAATTGGAAATTTGGTGGAAAAGTGGTTAAGGGCCGAATTACTAAGATGGAACTTTCTCTATGTTGGGGTTGTATGTTGATTGATTTGGATGGTAAATTGGTATCGGGGTTGGATTTAGGTGCGGTATGGTATTTGAAACGTTGGTTTCGGGTAAGAAATGGGAAAGTTACCTTTATGCAGGTTTTTCGGTAAAATGTCGGAAATGAAGGGTTTAAAGGTTGGAAAACGTTTGTGGGTGTAGGAATAAGGATGTTCTGGCTCGGTTCGTGAAACCGAGCTTTCTGTGGATTTTTGTGGAAAAGTGCGAGATTGTGCGGGTTTGGTTTCTGGGGTTGTATTCTGACGTGTTTTGATTGGTTTATGGTTGTTCAGCTTAATTCTGCGTTGGTGGAGCAGTGTGGGACCATAAGAGTTCAGTTTGCACTTTTCGAGCCGGGAGCCGGAATTTCCCGGGGTTGGTATTGCGGAGCACATTTGCTGAGGTAAGGGTTCAACTTCTCTCGTTATGCATTCTGGAATGAGACATTATGTATATCGGGTTTAGTTGAGGCGGGTTCCCGGGTTGAGGACGGTGGTTCGGTGATCCCGGGACCTGTCATATGGTAGGGTACATGTTTGTACTTGTTCTGTTTCAAGGCCCGGGTGGTCTTGGAGGCCACGGGTTTAAATGCTGTTCTGCATATCCGCGCTAGGCGCTGATATTTCTGTTTATACGTTTTGATATATTATATTCGGTTTTGCATATGCATTATTATTATGTGGTTCTGTTCTGAGACGAGACCCGGATGGTCTTAGAGGCCACGGGTGCTCCTTGGTTCTGTTCTGCAGTGTCTGCACTGAGGGTGCCGACATTCTGTTTGTACACGCACCGGGAGTGCAGGTACTTCTGTTCTGTGTGTCTGCACTGGAGGGTGCTGACACTTTACGTATACACGCACCGGGAGTGCAGGTATATTCGTGACCCTACGACAGTTTGGGGATCGCGACCCCTGCCCGGTACCGTGCTTCGTTGCATTGCATTACTTACAGTATATTCTGACCTCTTAGAGAGGGCTGTCGTTTTGGGTCATTCTGGCGGTTGGACCGCGTATGATGGGTTCCGGCTCACCTCTGACTTTGCATACATGCATATGTATATACTTGTGCTTGTGTTTGTTCTGTTTTGCAGGTTCGGTTCAGCAGCACATCTGCAAACTGTATCTTACCTCAGCCCTTACTGGGTCCTCCCGAGGACTCACCCCTTTCTGTTTACCACCTTTCAGGTCTACCTGACAAGCAGCCTGCGGACTAGGGATCCGCGGTGCTTTTGGGTTGTTTTGGTTTTCAGCAGCAGCAGCAGTACTACGTGCGGGAATCTTCTAAGCGAAAGGTTTCCAGATTCCGCACCTAGGTATTTTAGGGTGTACTTTGATGGCTCTGTAGTTGTAGCTGCATGCATGTAAATCAGATCTTGAAGTTTGTATATGGTGAATGTTATGGAATATGTTCTGATTCTGTATCTGTCTTCTGAGTCGAGGGCGGAGCCCCGACTTGCTTACATTGGTTATATGTATGAAATGGTTTCGGTGATCTGGTTATTGTGAGTAATGAAAGGTATTCTATGAACTGCATGTTTGTTTGTTAAGTTGTTTTGTATACTTGCCATATTTGTGTTCTGTAGGTTGCAGGTCGTAGTACGACCATTCTGTTATTGCGGGCCGGGTCATGGGACCACTGCACGTAGCGGGTTTCGGTAGTACCGTTACCGCGCTTTCAGCCGTAGCTTCCGCTTCTGAACGTCGCGGCCGGCTCCGCCTCCGCAACCGGGCGGGGTGGTCGTGACAAGTTGGTATCAGAGCCAGGTTTGGTCGATATGGCCCAAGAGACAAGGTATGATCAGTTTAGTATGGGTTCTGGGAGGCAAGTATACTAGTCCAGTAGTGGACTTTTGGAGCAGACATGCCAGTTCATGGAGAAGTTTCTGCGGGAGATGACTTCGAAGTGCAGCTGCTGTTCTGCGTTCTATTCTGGGGTGGTTCTGTACGGAGTCTAGCTACCTCCTTATTTGAACCACTTCGGAATGGGTGTGGAGCACTCTGGAAGGTCCGTGGAACTTCGTGCAGATTTTGGGATTTTAGACTTCGGGGCGCATAGTGAAGCGCAAAGCTCGAGTGCAGACTTCTGACATAATCCGGGTACTTCTATGGTTGTTAATTGGTTATGATGTGATTCTGTGATTCTGTGATATGAACATGATCTGATTCTGTGTTTAAGGTTTTGGGTATGTGGTTTGGTGATTCTGAAATAAATCTCTGCATCATGCATTGCATTACACTACAGAGCCTTAGAGTACTGCTGCTAGCTTTTGGTAGAGAGAGAGAGAGTTAACTGTTCTGGACTTTGTTGGTTATGGGTTAAGTTGAGATTTGGTTGGATTGGTTTAAGGAACTGGTTACCACACGCAGATAGCGTGATTGGGTACCGGAGGGTCGGGACTGGGATCCCACACCTCCGAGGTTCAGGAGATGGGTTCAGTGTAACTCAGGATCTGAACAACCACACTCACCACCCCCGAGGTTTTCAGCAGCCATAGGGACCCCCTCCCAATTTGGTATAGGCATTGGGATGGGTTGGCTGTTGAAGAATTCTGTGCACATCGGTTGTGCTAACCGTAGCCTTACGGTTTCTGGAGAGATGTTATCTCTCACGGGTTCTGATGAGATGGAAGCGGTAAGGAGCGGCATGGAGCTGCGAGGTTGCGGAATGTGTTCCGATCGTGGACTTGGAGGAGGATCGAGTGCGCGAGCAAGCGTAGTGGGCTAAAGGATATCGGTCTTTATGAGATTCTGGAGCGAGTGGACAGGTTGGCTTTACCCCCCTGAGTATGTCGGTAACATACGATGCCTTCCAGAATGGCCTGTTGAAGATCAGTTAGGTATAGATTCGGTACTGTCTGGGGTTGTCTGGTAGAAATACCGGCAACTGACTCGGGGTGCAACAAGATGCACCCGGAGGGTGGGACGCCGAGAGGCTCTGGATGGTAGTCTAAACTACCACTCCCGCCGCACCAGTGACGGTGGTTCGATTATGCTGAGTAAAGGGAAAAGTATAAATATTCTGGTTGGTAGCGATACCTGTATGGTGCAGGTGACTCTTGGAGGACCAAGAGTCTTAAGGGGGGGAGAATGTTACGGTCACCCCGAACGGGTTGTGACCCGGGTGACCCGGGGCTCCGGTTTTGGCCTGCGGGTCACGTTTTGGGCGGTCAAACGGCTTCTGGGACTTATCTGAACATTATTTCTGGGAATTCTTCGGGTTTTGAGGTCGTGTGGGTCCCCCGGACGTTTTCGCCGAAAATATTTTTCAGGGCCGGGGGGTTGCCTCGGGACGTACAGCGGGCTCGGTAGCGCTCCCGGGACCTCAGAATGGGAAACCGTTTGCATATTTGGAATCGTGGGAACGTCCCGGATCGTTTTACGGAGTATATTTTTTAGGTGGGGACGTTCGGTCCCGGGCGACTCTCGGGGCCCGGGACGGGAATCCCGGGGCTCGGGATGGAAATTCTCCGACGGCTTTGGTGTAAAGTATGTTATATTTTAAGGCGGATTTTATGGTATTATTTGTGGAATTCTGGCGTAACATGATTTTGGTTCAGGTCGTCACACGCGCATGTTGGGGATTTGCGCGTGTTCACTGGGCCCGGTAGGACACTCTGGATTTCGAAATGGACTTTAGAAACATGTTTTATGAATGTTATGATATTCTGAGGGTTCGGTTCAGTTTTGGTTTCATTTGGGGTTAGGAAGTTACGTTTGGGGCTAAAATTGCAACTTTTGAGAAAGTTAAAGGACTAAGTTGCAATTAACCCAAAAGTTGGCAATATATGGACAAAGAAGAAGGCTGAGGCGGTTATATGGGATGAGATAAGGGACACTTGTCCTTATTAGGTTAAAGATGGAAGGAAAAAGAAAGAAAAAGAAAAGAAAAAGGAAGAAAATATAAAAGGAGAAAGAAATACCTTTTCTTCTTCACGTTTCTTCTTCTTCTTCCTTCCTCTCCCATCCACCATTGTCACTATTCATCCAAGCTTCATGTTCTTCAATTCTTGGCTGAAATCAACAAGGAATTGGATCCTTTAAGTGGTAAGTCTCCTCCCTTTCTCTCTTTTCAAGTTGGAAATAAGGATTGGTGTGAAAAAGAGATGGATTTTCGAATTTAGGGTTTGTTCATGACTACTAGTTGTGATGATCCTCTTGCTTCCAAATTTAAGTATGTTGATCTTGGGAAGGAGAGGAGTAAGAATCTATGGTTAGATTTTGGAAAAACATCTTGGATGAAGGAAACATATTTTGGCGAAAATTAGGGTTGTTTCTAAAGTTGGCCATTTGTTGTGTTTTTGAATCATGCTTTGGATATGTTGTTCCTAGCATGATTCTAAGGCTTTCTATGGTTTCAATTTGATGGAAAGTATGTTGTGTGGAAAAGCCCCAAATTGAGTGAATAGTGGAAGCTAGGGTTTATGGATGAATTTTGGTGATTTGGGTGAAATTGGATAGTAATCAAGCTTAAGAAGTGTAATTGGTGATTAAGTGAGTAATTGGAAGCTTAAATTGATTGAATTGGAAATTTGGTGGAAAAGTGGTTAAGGGCCGAATTACTAAGATGGAACTTTCTCTATGTTGGGGTTGTATGTTGATTGATTTGGATGGTAAATTGGTATCGGGGTTGGATTTAGGTGCGGTATGGTATTTGAAACGTTGGTTTCGGGTAAGAAATGGAAAAGTTACCTTTATGCGGGTTTACGGGAAAAGTGTCTGGGAAGCGGGATTTAAAGGTTGGAAAACGTTTGTGGGTGTATGAATAAGGATGTTCTGGCTCGGTTCGTGAAACCGAGCTTTCTGTGGATTTTTGTGGAAAAGTGCGGGATTGTGCGGGTTTGGTTTCCGGGTTGTATTCGACGTGTTTTGATTGGTTTATGGTTGTTCACTTAATTACTGCGTTGGTGGAGCGGTGTGGGACCATAAGAGTTCAGTTTGCACTTTTCGAGCAGGAGCCGGAATTTCCGGGGTTGGTATTGCGGAGCACATTTGCTTGAGGTAAGGGTTCAACTTCTCTCGTTATGCATTACGGAATGAGACATTATGTATATCGGGTTTAGTTGAGACAGGATTCCGGGTTGAGGACGTTGGTCCGATGATCCCGGGACCTGTCATATGGTAGGGTACATGTTTGTACTTGTTCTGTTTCAAGGCCCGGGTGGTCTTGGAGGCCACGGGTTTAAATGCTGTTCTGCATATCCGCGCTAGGCGCTGATATTTCTGTTTATACGTTTTGATATATTATATTCGGTTTTGCATATGCATTATTATTATGTGGTTCTGTTCTGAGACGAGACCCGGATGGTCTTAGAGGCCACGGGTGCTCCTTGGTTACGTTTCGGTGTCTGCACTGAGGGTGCCGACATTCTGTTTGTACACGCACCAGGAGTGCAGGTACTTCTGTTCTGTGTGTCCGCACTGGAGGGTGCCGACACTTTACGTATACACGCACCGGGAGTGCAGGTATACTTCTGTGACCCTACGACAGTTTGGGGATCGCGACCCCTGCCGGTACCGTGCTTCTGTTCTGTTCTGTATATTCTGACCTCTTAGAGAGGGCTGTCGTTTTGGGTCATTCTGGCGGTTGGACCGCGTATGATGGGTTCCGGCTCACCTCTGACTTTGCATACATGCATATGTATATACTTGTGCTTGTGTTTGTTCTGTTTTGCAGGTTCGGTTCAGCAGCACATCTGCAAACTGTATCTTACCTCAGCCCTTACTGGGTCCTCCCGAGGACTCACCCCTTTCTGTTTACCACCTTTCAGGTCTACCTGACAAGCAGCCTGCGGACTAGGGATCCGCGGTGCTTTTGGGTTGTTTTGGTTTTCAGCAGTAGCAGCAGTACTACGTGCGGGAATCTTCTGAGCGAAAGGTTTCCAGATTCCGCACCTAGGTATTCTAGGGTGTACTTTGATGGCTCTGTAGTTGTAGCTGCATGCATGTAAATCAGATCTTGAAGTTTGTATATGGTGAATGTTATGGAATATGTTACGATTCTCAGACTGTCTTGAGTCGAGGCGGAGCCCGACTTGCTTACATTGGTTATATGTATGAAATGGTTTCGGTGATCTGGTTATTGTGAGTAATGAAAGGTATTCTATGAACTGCATGTTTGTTTGTTAAGTTGTTTTGTATACTTGCCATATTTGTGTTCTGTAGGTTGCAGGTCGTAGTACGACCATTCTGTTATTGCGGGCCGGGTCATGGGACCACTGCACGTAGCGGGTTTCGGTAGTACCGTTACCGCGCTTTCAGCCGTAGCTTCCGCTTCTGAACGTCGCGGCCGGCTCCGCCTCCGCAACCGGGCGGGGTGGTCGTGACACGCTTACCATACATTCTGAGTGGCTTGACAGGGTGCGCGAGGCGCAAGGTAGAGATCCGGGGTTGAAGAAGTTGTCTGGGGAAGACAAGGGGTCTTTGTTACCGACGTTTCAGTATAGGCAGGGATTGCTATACTTCCGAGACCGCCTTTATGTACCGTAGGATCAGGAGCTCCGGAATGAGATTTTAGAGGAGGCACACTCGAGCAGATTGAGTATTCATCCCGGAAGTGAGAAGATGTATCAGGATCTGCGTACTCACTTCTGGTGGCCTAGTATGAGGAGGCACATTGCCACACATGTGTCTAGGTGTGCCGTTTGTCAGCAGGTGAAGATTGAGCACCAGAAACCGGCAGGGACACTGCAGACTTTGCCCATTCCAGTTCGGAAGTGGGGCAATGTTACTATGGACTTTCTGACTGCACTGCCCCTGACACGGTCTCGCCATGATGCTATCTGGGTTATTGTGGATCGGCTGACAAAGTGCGCACACTTTCTGCCTATTCGGGTCACGGACCCTCTGGAGAAGCTTGCCCGGCTTTACATCAGGGAGATCGTACGATTACATGGAGTACCAGACTCCATTGTATCTGACCGTGATCCGCGTTTTACGGCACGGTTCTGGAGGGCTTTTCATGAAGCGCTGGGCACGCGACTCCATCGGAGCGGGTGATTCAGATATTGGAGGATATGCTGCGAAGCTGTACTATGGATTTTGGAGGAGATTGGGACCAGCGATTGCCTTTGATTGAGTTCTCGTACAACAACAGCTTCCGGACTACGATTGGTATGGCACCATATGAGGCGTTATGCGGGAGGAGGTGTATGACACCACACTTTTTGGACCGATGCGTCGATAGGGTTGAGTTGGGACCCGAGCTTATTGAGGAGACTACGGCGAAGATCAGATTGATTCAGGCGCGGATAAAAGCCGCGAACGACCGGACCACTACTTATGCGAACCGCCGCCCTATGGCTCTGGAGTTTGAGTTTGGGGATAGGGTTTGGCTCAAGGTAGCACCTATCCGAGGGACAGTCGATTCGGGAAGAAGGGCAAGTTGGCCCCACGGTATATCGGTCCATATGAGATTACGGAGCGGAGTCGGTAGGGTGGCATACCGGTTGGCATTACCTCTAGTCTGCTGCTGTGCACAATGTCTTCCATGTTAGCATCTTTGAAGAAGTGCATTACGGATCCGACTCGACGATTCCGGTGGAGGAGGTGCAGTGGAACCCGATCTTTCTTATCGGGAGGTGCGGTAGCCTTTACGGATAGAGATGTCGGGAGACTCGTAGCAAGTTGATTCCCATGGTCAAGGTTCGGTGGTCACATCATACCGACCGGGAAGCGACTTGGGAGACAGAGAAGGACATTCGGGACCGATACCCGAGCGAGATCAGCGGTTGATACAACTCTTGGAGGACCAAGAGTCCTAAGGGGGAGGATGTTACGGTTACCCGGCGGGTTGCGGCCGGGTGACCCGGGGCTCCGGTTTTGGCCTGCGGGTCACGTTTTTCGGCGTTCAGGCGGCTCCCGAGCCCTATCCGAGTATCATTTTGGCGAACCCTTCCGTATTTGAGGTCGTGTGGGTCCCCCGGACGTTTTCGCCGAAAATATTTTTCTGGCACCGGGGGGTTGTCGGGGTCGTCTCGGGACGTCCAGCGGGCTCGGTAGCACTCTCGAGATCTCAGTTTGGGAAGCCGTTTGCAGTTTTGAGGTCGTGGAAACGTCCCGGAGGTGGTTGTGGAGTTTAATATTTGGGGCGGGACGTTCGGTTCGGGCGACTCCGAGGCTCGGGGCGGGAATCCCGGGGCTCGGGATGGAAATTTTCTGACGGCTTTGGGGTAAGTTGTGTTATAATTTAAGATGGAATTTATGGGTATTTTTATAGAGTTTTGGAGTGACGGAATTTCGGTTCAGGTTGACACGCTCGCACGTCGGGTTTTGGTTCGGGTTCAGCGAGCTCGGTAGCACACTCTGGAATGGTAAATGAACTTTTGAAATATGTTTTGTGAATGTTATAATATTCTGAGGGTTGTGTCCATGTTTCGTTAATTTTGGAATCCGGTAATTATTTTTGGGCAAAAAGAATTGGAACTTTCGGAAAAGTCGGGAGATTAATTGGAAATTGGTTGCAAAATTAATAAAAATCAGTATGGGCAGCTGGGATTTTCGGCAGAATTGGGAGATTTAATAGGACACTTGTCCTATTTTAATTTAAAGATGAGAAGTATGGGTTAAAGAGAGAAAGAAAAGATATGTTTTAGTTATATTGATTTAAGTGAATTAAAATTCACTTTCATCTCATTTCTTTTCTTTTCTTCTTCTTCTTCCTCTTGCTGCTACTGCCGACGCCACCATTGAAGCTCCACTCAAGCTTGAAGTTCTTCTCCTTAATTGGAATCAAAGAGGAATTAGGTGCTTTGAGTGGTAAGCATCCTTCCTTCTTCTCTTTTCTTGTTGGAATTGAAGATTAGTGAAGAAATATGGATTTTTGGAGAATGATGGGTTTGTTCTTAGCTATAAGCTAGGATGATTTTCTTCCTCCCATCTTTTAGTATGTTGTTCTTGGGTAGTAGGGGAGTGTTAATCAAGTGTTGGATTTTGGAAAACACATCTTGGATGAAAACCCTATGTTGGCCGAATTTTTGGGAAAAATTCCAAAATGATGTGTGTTTGTTATCTTGGTTCATGCTTCAAGTATGTTAATTCTAGCATGATTCTAAGCTTATGTATGGATTCAATTTGATGGAAAACAAGTTGAGTTAAAAACCCCCATTTGGCCGAAAGTTTAGGTTGATGTTCATTGTGAATTTTATTGTTTTGGATGCAATTGGATAGCATTCTTGGTTTAGAAGTGAAATTGGTGATTAGATTGGTTGTTTGGTAGCTTGAATGGATTGAATTGGAAGTTGGGTGAAATGTTGGTTAGGAACCGAAATGTTGGAATGATTCTTTTTCAATGTTGGAGTTTCATTTTGGTTGAATTGGATGTTAATATGGTGTTGGGGTTGAATTTAGGAGTGGTTTGAAGTTTGAAACGTTGAATTCGGTTAAGAAAGGGAAAAGTTGCAATTAAGCGGGATTATCGGAAAATGTTGGGTAATGAAGGGTTTTAAGGTTGGTTTTGGTCGGTTCTGCTTGTTGGATGATGTTTGTCAATGTATAATCTGGCATTGTCTAGGTTGGTTCTGAATTCTGACATTTCTGTGGAAATCTGGAATTTTACGGAAGTCTGCCGGATTTTCGGTTTTGGGGTCGGGGTGTAGTTTGGTAGTGTGGTCGATAAGGATTCTAATTCAACTTGGTTTGACAGATTCTGAGGTTCGGAGGTGAGAAAAAGAGGGGTTTCTGAGTTTCGGGTCGTAGTGCGGAAGTTGTCCAGAAGCGGTCTAATACTCTGGACTTGAGAGGTAAGGGTTTGGTTCTGTTCTTTTGGTAAGATAAGTATATGTTTTGGTTTCATTTTTTGTTCTGCTAGTATTTCGGAATTTTATGCCTTAGGGCATATTTTGTAGTCTGTAGGAGTATGCCTTATGGCATACTCTGTCTGTTAACTCTACGGCAGTTGTGTTAATTTTAGGATTGTCTTTAACATGCTTCTCATGTTCGCATTCATCAATACCGAAGAAAGGATTAAGAGTATGTACCTTTCTTCTGGACGCAGCTTAAGAATCTTAGAGATTCTTGCTCCTTGTTGATGAAGAAGACTCGGCTCGGGGAACACCTTAAGGGCGGCTTGAAGATGATTTGTCTCCAAGGTGAGTTCCACTCACAATGCTCCTAGAATGCCTTCTAGTTTGGAAGAGGAAGTATGAGGAGAGAAGAGAGAACCAATGCTGGTTGTGGGATATCATTAATGGCGCCACACTCCCTCTATTTATAGAGGAGGATGGGCTGCCAATGAGGGGCACAATGCCTCTTCATTTGCGAAGTAGCATGTCTCTAGGGCCAAGGGCTGCAACCAATGCCCCTTGGTCCATGAGACATGTCTCATGCCTTTTGCCTTTTCAATTAACTAATTAATTAGAAAAGGAATAAATAAATAATTGTGTCTAATAGGAAATTAATTAACTAATTAATTAATTATCCAAATATGGTGAAGAGGCAAGGGAGGTGACCCATGCCCCTTGCCCATTCGGCCATGGGACATGAGACATGTCCCTTTGGCCGAATGGTGCAAGGCATGGGGTGCACCCCCTGCCTAGAGGCACCTAGGGCGAAGGGGCACTCACACCCCTAGGCCCATGGCCGAATGGGTGTAAGGCCACCTTAGGGTGCCCTTTCGGCACCCAAGGGTGCTACGCACCCTTCGGCCTAAGCCTAAGGTGTGCTTGGCCCTCTTCGACACCTTTCCGCCAAGAGACACGTCTCTTCGCCAAAAGGTGCCTAGACACATTTATACCAAGCTCACATAGAGCTATTCCAAGACATATTAAATCATCCATTGAGCTCCTTGAGCTCATATCAGCTCACTAAGAGCAGATATACATCTCTCTAGCTCAAACACTCAGTTGAGCTGAGTTGAGTGTGCTTAGCTACTTTAGCTAGCCCAGTCATCTTGGTGCGCAAGAATTCCAACAAACTCCCACTCGCACTAATGATGACCTTCGAGCACAAGCTCCCACTCGAATAAAACACTTCATCATACAAAACCAAACACTTTGACAAACTATATAAAAGGAGTTGTGAGTGCGACCTTAAGGCATTCACACCGTACCTCTTCCATTGAGGTTGTTAGACTCTCAAATGGAAGATTGTCCTCTCAAACTCACTTGAACACTTCAAGTGTTTGTGTGTTATTCAAATTTTCTTGAACTTAACAAGACATGCTTGAACATCTTCAAGCTTTACTTGAACTACTTCAAGTAGTGCCTTTAGAACCCCAAGACATATGGTACGTATTCTTAACCACAGTCAGTCTCTTTCATTTTAATGATGACTGTATTAAGTGTCGAGTACTCTTTAATTCGTATTATCCCCAATTCAGACCTTATCACGTTGCACCAATGCAACATGTGAGCTCAAAGGTTGAATTTAGGACTCACGTACCAAGTTTCACTTGTCTTTCCTTTACACTCTACCTGCTTAATGATCCATATAGACTTAGTTACCCAAAAGGAGGATACTCCAGCCGCATTCATCTGCGACCTTCGACAACCAATCAAAGTAACTTTGTCAATGTGAATCATTAACAGCGAGTTAAAGTGATTAAGGGTCCAATCGAAGAATTCTCACACTACGCAAGGTTAGAGACAACTTGCTTAAATTCTTCTTTTGGTCGAATTTCATGGTCGTAGGATCTTTGCAACATACTCACAAAGATTCTATTAACACTTCTTAGGGTGTTTTACAAACACCACTCCCACTTGGAGTGATATCACTTAGAATGAGGGGTGTGTCATTTCTCCCTCTTAAAACACCTCAGAGTGTGCTCCTTCTAACATATAAAAGGAGGACATGTCACAAGCCATGAAATTTCTGTGCAAGCCCGAGCTTACACTCACACATAGGCTAGAATGTATCAGTGTCATACAAAATCAGTGTAGAGCACCTCATCTTGATTATTCAAATCAAGGCGACATAAAAGTATACCAAAGTGTCATGTGTTGTAACATGACTCCCACTCAATAGAGTAACTTTGCATGTCACATGTTTCTTGAAGAAACAACACACTATTGAGCCTTTGGTAGTCTCATCCTTGGTCTACTTAAGATCAAGGGCGAATGACTTGGTGTGAGAAAGTCATTCTCGATGCCTATGGTGGACATGTTCATTTGTTCATTGTGTGTTATTAATGGAACTAAGTAAATGACATCAAATAATTACTTTATTGATCATCATTATACATATATACATGTGTGACACCAAAGTGGTGAAAGTCATACAACAATTAGCATATTTACAATCTCCTAAGACCCATTGCTCGGACATGACGAGCAAACACAATGGGTGGCAATGGCTTAGTGAGAGGATCTGCCACCATAAGGTCTGTTGAGATGTATTCAATTTTGACTTCACCTCCTTCAACTGCATCTCGAACGAAATTATATTTCATGCTAATGTGTTTGGTTTTTCCATGATACTTGGGGTCCTTGGTGTAGGCCATAGCTGCCATACTATCACTGTAGATAGTAATGGGCTTACTTATTTTGACCATTGACTCCAAGTTTTTAAGGAAATAACCAAGCCACAGGGCTTCCTGGACAGCCGAGGCACAAGAAACGAATTCTGCCTCCATGGTTGATAAGGCATGCAGGTTTGTTTCTTACTACACCAAGTAGTAGCGCCCCCATTTAGCAAGAAAATATAACCACTTGTAGATTTGCTAGAATCTCTATCTCCTCCCACTCGGCATCGGATAGCCGTGTAAATCAAGGGTTTTTCCTTGATAACATAGCCAATAATCCTTAGTACCTTTAAGGTATCTAAGGATCCTTTTGACATTCTTCCAATGCTCCATGCCAGGGTTTGAAGAATATCTAGCAAGTAAACCGACCGCTTGACTTATGTCTGGCCGTGTACAAATCATGGCGTACATAAGGCTACCAATGGCACTAAGGTAAGGTATCTTAGTCATTTCTTCCTTCTCTTTTGGAGTCTTAGGACATAAGTCCTCTCCAATTTTGCAACCATATGCAAGTGGGGTGTTCATTGGCTTAGAGTTGGTCAAGTTAAACCTCTCAAGAACTTTATCGATATAAAGCTCTTGTGAAAGGCCTAACATATGCTTCTTTCTGTCCCGATGTATCTTAACACCTAGGATATAAGAAGCTTCCCCCAGGTCCTTCATTTTGAAGGTGGAGAACAACCATCCTTTGATAGCGAGCAGCAACTCCAAGCTACTACTTGCAATTAAAATGTCATCGACATATAATGTCATAATGGCAAAACTGGACTCTTTGAAGAACAAGTACACACAGTGGTCCTCATGCATCATCACAAAGCCATAGCTTGTGACTGCATGATGAAACTTCAAGTACCATTGTCTTGAAGCTTGTTTAAGACCATATATAGACTTCTTTAGTCTACATACCTTGTCTTCTTGACCTACTTGTACAAACCCTTCGGGTTGCTTCATGTAGATCTCTTCACTCAACTCACCGTTGAGGAAGGCTGTGGTCACATCCATCTGATGCAACTCAAGGTCCAAGTTTGCCACTATCGCAAGTAGCAATCTGATGGAATTGAACTTTA
Organism: Stellera chamaejasme; assembly: GCA_024586325.1. Taxonomy (NCBI): domain Eukaryota; kingdom Viridiplantae; phylum Streptophyta; class Magnoliopsida; order Malvales; family Thymelaeaceae; genus Stellera; species Stellera chamaejasme. The sequence goes on along the minus strand of CM044984.1, from coordinate 21,375,008 downwards.
CCACAGGAGAGAAAGTGTCTTTGAAATCAACACCTTCCTTCTGTGTAAAGCCTTTGGCCACCAACCGGTCCTTGTACCTTTCGATACTTCCATCAGAGTTCTTCTTTATTTTAAGAACCCACTTATTGCCGATCGCTTTTCGGTCACGAGGAAGATCAGACAATTCCCATACCTCATTTTCATGCATTGAATGCAACTCATCATTCATTGCCTTTAGCCACTCTTCTTTCTGTGCCCCTTCAAGAGCTTCTTTGACATTACTTGGCTCATCGATCTCGCACGAGACCAAGTATGTCTCACCTTCCGATAGTCCCCACCTTTTAGGTGCTTTGGACTCCCGAGTTGATCTTCTCAACTGGGGTGGAGGTGTTGGCTCATGAAGTACCTCAACTCCCTCTTGAACTGATCCCTCAGTTTCAGGATCCTGTTCATTTGAGTCCATGTTTATGGGCTCATTCTGGAAAGCCTCAGCTTGTTCCAGTTGAGGTACTCCATCTGGAGTAGGTATAGTCCTTGTAACCGGCACTTGTGAAGTGCCCGGTTGACCTTCTTCTAAGATCGGGCCTATTGAGGCTAAATCATCACTTTCGCCAACTTTTGGAAACTCCGTTTCCACAAACTTGGCGTTTCTTGCATCAAACACCAAACCCTTTTTTAAACTGAGATCCCAGAACACATAGCCCTTGGATTCCGTACAATACCCAAGAAAAGCACACTTCTTTCCTCTTGGTCCCAATTTTCCCAACGGATGGTCGGGAACATGTACGTAAGCTAAGCAACCCCAAGGCCGCAAGTAGCTTAAGTTCGGGGTCCTCTTCATCCATAACTCATATGGAGAGGAGTCGATGTCCTTGGTAGGTACCCTATTGAGAATGTGCACCGCACATAGCAGCGCATCACTCCAATAGGTCACATCCATGATGGCTTTAGCCATCATGGAACGTACCATGTCCATCAAAGTTCGGTTCTTTCTTTCGGACACACCATATTGCTGGGGTGTCCAAGAAAGGGTGAACTCTCTAGCAATGCCTTTTGACTCACAAAAGGCCTTGAATGCAAGTGAACTGTACTCACCACCTCTGTCAGTCCTTAAGGACTTCACCTTCTTATCTACTTGGTTCTCAACCAAGTGTACATATTTCTGAAAATATGCTAAGGCCTCTGCCTTGTTTTTGAGTAAGAAGACGTGGGTGAATCGTGGTGCAGTCATCAGTAAAAGTAATGAAGTACTTGAACCCATTTCTGGATTCAATTCTCATAGGTCCACAAAGATCAGAATGGACTAAACTTAGTGCCTCGGTTCTCCTAGTTGCCCTCCCAAAGGGCTTTCTTGTTGCCTTGCCTTCTAAGCAAGGTTGACAAGTTGGTAGGACAACCTTGGTCAAGGATTCAAGCAACCCATTTTTGGCTAACTTATTCATCCTATCTTGTCCTATATGTCCCAACCGTTCATGCCACAGATTTTGATCTATGACTTTAGTCACGTGGCAACTAGGAGTTGCAACAGAATGGCCATCGGGCCTTAACTCATACTGATCCATTATTAATGAAGCATTTTGTGAGAACTTGATTATCCTTTAATATAGTTACACTATCATTAAAGAATTGAAAGCAATAATTGTACTTCAACATGGCGAAATAGAAATTAAATTTCTACAAATATCGGTACATATAATGTGTCCACAAGATACAAATATCTATTACACAAGGGAACCTTACAGTTCCTATTCCAACTACTTCTAATTTTGCATCATTCCCCACCGAGACGTGCTTCACACCTCTTGGGAGCTTGCGGTGCGCCACAAACCAGGACTTGTCCCGAGCTATGTGGTCTGTTGCTCCTGAATCAACAATCCACAGAGAATTGCTTTCAGTTAGCATAGTACATGACGTCACATGTGCTATTGAAGTAGAGGGTTCAAAATGTACCTTAGGTGCACTTTTGCAATCTTTTGCAAAGTGTCCTTTCTTGCCACAGTTGAAGCACTTGAGCTTCGAAACGTCCCTTTTCCTTTTCCCGGACCCGTTTCCTTTGCCTTTTCCCTTACCCTTGCCTTTGAAGCCGCCCTAATTCCCACCCTTGAACCACTTCTTCTTTTTACACCCGTTGTTATCGGAGGTATTGGCAACATATGCCTTGGAGTGGTCCTTGAGAGCCATTACTTCAGCCTCAAGTAAAAGGTGATGGGCGATGTCATCAAAGGTCTTAATCTGAGGGTTGTGGCGTAAGTTGACCTTCATCAACTGCCACTCCTCATCAGGTAAGGACCTTATTATTGCTTGCACCTGCTGCTCGTCGGTGAGGTCGTGCCCAACTTGTTTAAGCTGATGAATCATTCGTGACATCTCACGAAGGTGGGCACTCATGGTGTGATCTGCTCATTTACCATAGTTCTCAAACCTTAGTATCATTGAGCGTTGTTTCTCCACGGAAACATCTCCATACTTGGCCTTCACAAAGATCCCAGATGCCTTTGGCCGAGGGGAGCATGGAGAACTCCACCATGATCTCATCCACCATTGTGGATAAGAGTGTGACTCTACACATAGAGTTCTTTTTAAGGTAGGCTTCATAAGCCACCATACTTCCCCCTTCTTCCGGGGGGTTGACCTCAGCGTCGAGCACCTCAAGTGTCTCTTGCTCAGTTAAGATGAACTTGACCTTCTGCTGCCAAATTAGATAGTTTTCACCATCCAATTTGAGGTCACGGTTCAACTCGCTACTATGTTCTTAGTAGCCATCTACAAATATGCAATTCACATGTTTTAGATTCCAATTCACACAATTAGACTTATTCAAGCAATATGTTCATGAAATAACTTAGTTTATACCCAGACGTAGCAAAAGGTATGCATATAGCATCCGATCAGAAACGCCTAAGCATAACTTTGCCATTTTATGAACATACCCTTAACATGCCTATACATTCAATCAATCAAGGGCAACCAAGCATACATCAGTTTATAACCTCACTTGACCCTCCAAGAAGGCCTGAATCACGCACTCATGCGTGATCGTAACAACCATAGCACTTCATTTAAACCTTAGTCTCATCACCCTTAAGTCTCCTTAATACAATGCCCAGGTTGTTGGTGGAGTCACAAACGGTCTCACTTAAGTACCACTTCCTTAGACAACATTATATTAGCTTGACAGGGTCCCTAGAGATCTTAGTTTAATGAAGTGTCTCATCAATTGAATCAAGTTTCAAGTCCTTCAAGTTCACCGTACAAGTACTTGAACTATCTTAAGGTAGAATCTCTTGTTTCAATAGACGTATGTTCCCTCACTTAATTTAAGCTTCAATTCCCTCAAGTCCATCATAGTGGTACAAAACCAGTATTAAGACTATCAAGGGGCAGAAATTCTTAAATTAGGTAAAGAATAAATGTCACATGCATGCCAAGTCTTTGTCACACATGGACCTTAGTAACCACGAGAGGAGCGCTCCCAGGAAAGATGGAGGGGTCACAGACGGTCCCACTTAAAACCCACCTCCTAGACAGAGCACATTCCGGCAATTACCTCAAGGTATAATGTGATATAGAACTTTGGCACACATTTTCTTTAGGTTCATTTAATCATTCATGGAACAAATAGGCAAGTCACCATGCTATACATCCATTTTCATCATACAACATTCAAGCATGATTCAAAACACATATAACATTCATGCTTCCTTTTCCATTTAAACGACTATAACCCCTTCGAATAACCTTACCGGGGTACATTCAATGTTTCATTTAAACTTGCATGTTTAGGCCGAATTTTACATGTATTCATGTTTAGTCCGATCACATACAATCATACATTCAAAACATGTCATACATTCAAAACATGTCATACACTCATACGAACATTTAAGCATGTATCACAAAGAGAACCGAAAGCTCTGATACCATTTGTTAATTTTAGGATTGTCTTTAACATGCTTCTCATGTTTGCATTCATCAATACCGAAGAAAGGATTAAGAGTATGTACCTTTCTTCTGGACGCAGCTTAAGAATCTTAGAGATTCTAGCTCATTGTTGATGAAGAAGACTCTGCTCTGGGAACACCTTAAGGGCGGCTTGAAGATGATTTGTCTCCAAGGCGAGTTCCACTCACAATGCTCCTAGAATGCCTTCTAGTTTGGAAGAGGAAGTATGAGGAGAGAAGAGAGAACCAATGCTGGTTGTGGGATATCATTAATGGCGCCACACTCCCTCTATTTATAGAGGAGGATGGGCTGCCAATGAGGGGGCACAATGCCTCTTCATTTGCGAAGTAGCATGTCTCTAGGGCCAAGGGCTGCAACCAATGCCCCTTGGTCCATGAGACATGTCTCATGCCTTTTGCCTTTTCAATTAACTAATTAATTAGAAAAGGAATAAATAAATAATTGTGTCTAATAGGAAATTAATTAACTAATTAATTAATTATCCAAATATGGTGAAGAGGCAAGGGAGGTGACCCATGCCCCTTGCCCATTCGGCCATGGGACATGAGACATGTCCCTTTGGCCGAATGGTGCAAGGCATGGGGTGCACCCCCTTGCCTAGAGGCACCTAGGGCAAAGGGGCACTCACACCCCTAGGCCCATGGCCGAATGGGTGTAAGGCCACCTTAGGGTGCCCTTTCGGCACCCAAGGGTGCTACGCATCCTTCGGCCGAAGCCGAAGGTGTGCTTGGCCCTCTTCGACACCTTTCCGCCAAGAGACACGTCTCTTCGCCAAAAGGTGCCTAGACACATTTATACCAAGCTCACATAGAGCTATTCCAAGACATATTAAATCATCCATTGAGCTCCTTGAGCTCATATCAGCTCACTAAGAGCAGATATACATCTCTCTAGCTCAAACACTCAGATTGAGCTGAGTTGAGCTGTGCTTAGCTACTTTAGCTAGCCCAGGTCATCTTGGTGCGCAAGAATTCCAACAAGTTGTGGGTTCGCTACCCCAGCTGGTGCACCATGCTTCTGTATTAGCTTCGGCTTCCGACTCCCTTAGTGGGAGGCTGTCGTTCCGATTTGTTATAAGGGTTATGGCGATTTAGAATCGCACGTCCTTCGGGATTCCGATCTATTTTCTGTACGTGCATGATATTCTGTATTCTGTTGCATATATTGCTATCTTTCTGTTTTGCAGGGTTACATATACTTACCTTACCCCATATCCCTTACGGGTCCTTTTAGGACTCACCCTTTTCGGGTTCTGTTTTTGGGTTTGTAGACTGATGGCGACCTACGGAGTAGGTTTCCGTGAGGTTTCTACCTTGGGTGTGTTTTTGCAGCAATGCACCTTGCGGTCCGGGATTTTTCTTTTGGATCTGAATCCCGCGAGGTATTTTGACACTTAGATCTAAGGCTGGCTCTGTAGTTGCATATGCACACTTTCTGTATTGCTGTGGTGATTGTATATTTGTATATATACTTATATATTCTGTTCTGTACATGTTCTGAGCGCTTGGCGCTTGCTAGACACCTTAGGTTCTGTGAACTCTGTATGTATCTATGTTTTGGTGCGTAAGCACTCGTCCACGGAGGGCGGGGCTTACTCTGTTGCTAATGCATGAATTGTATGTTTGGATTTTATTTTCAGTTATATGCACGAAATTTTTGTTAGGTTGCTTCCACAATCGTTTCGCTCTTTGGGTCCGCTACGCGCGGCGGGTCTTGATGGACCTGCCATTCCTATCATTCCGGCTTCCGCTTCCGACGTCCCGGCGCCCCCGCCTCCGCAACCGGGCTCGGGCGGCGTGTGGTGACAATGTCCCTCAAGAGTGCTGAGGCAGTGTTTGGAGGGGTGATGCAAATCCGCGATGCCATAGTTGCTGATTAATGAGAACAAATCGTATGGCATGCTTGCGAGTTTGGGGGTTCGCGTCGGTGGCCTGAAGCTCGGCAATGACGGGGTCTCGCCAATCCTTAACTTGGTCTTGTGTTGCCAGTGATAGTCTCCGTGGTTGAAGGTTTGGCGAGTGGTCAAGTGGCTTCTTCTGTGTTCATGAACCGGGATGCCGTGTTCAGGAACTGCTCCATGTTGCAGGGAGGGTTGGTGTGTACATCCACAAAGAAAAGAGAGTCCCACCGGAGACCCTGAATGGCTGCGAGCAGATGGGCCTCCTCCCCCAGATTTGGGACTTGGATGGATTCCATCTGAAATCGTTGAATGTATTCCCTGAGGGATTCTTCTTTCTTCTGTCGTATCTGCAGGAGGTGTCCTGCCGTTTTGGGGGGCGGCTTGGATACCACGAAGTGATTGGAGAAATTACGGGAGAGTTCCTCAAAGGAATCAAATCGCTTCTCACGAAGGGTGGTATACCAGTTTGCCGCGGCCCCTGTGAGTGTGGAGCTGAAAGCCCTACAAAGGGTGTTGTCATCTGCCCTTGCGATGGCCATCGTGGAGATGTAACGTTGCAAATGAATATCTGGGTCTGACAGACCGTCGTAAGAGTCTAGCTTGGGCTGGCGAAACTGATTCGTAGTGAAGGGCTGGGTCCAGAGGTGATCCAAACCCATCCTGGTGATGTTATGGACACTAGCCCTGTCCTCCCTTTTCTCCATTTCTTCTAACCGTCTAGTAAGTGCTATAAGTACAGACGAAGGAGGAGGGTCACGATGGCTTACTTGTTGAGGCGGGGTGACAGGGCGTTCGGGTTGACTGGTTCGTAGTGTTCCCAGACTATCCAAAACACCTCTGAGAGTACCAGCGAGTGTTTCGCGCAGGTTTTGAGCAACTACCTCCGTGATTGATTGCAGGACGGCCGGATCAAGGCCTGTTGGTGGAGGATTTGCTGGTGGGGTGGTGCGCTCCTGAGGCACGTTACGGTTAACGTGGGAGGAGCTCTCCTCCGTCGAATGAACCGAGAGTTCCCCTGGTTGTGGGCAGATGTTGTTCGGGGAGGCTTTCGTTGGTGGGTCATTGTTGGTTACCGTGACAGGTGGTTTCCTCCTTCCCTGGCTGCTATGCCTACTTGCGCTTCGGGTAGTTGGAATGGCTTGTTTCTTGTGGTTTTCTTTATGGGTTTTGATGAGAACTTTCGTTCCCATAGACGGCGCCAATCTGATAGTCTCGTTCCTTTGCAGGTCTGGACTCTCAGATATTCTGTTGATGGTGTTGTGTTCGTGAGGACTCCAAGCTTGCTGTTCAAAGTGGTCTGCAAGAGATAAAGAGAACACTTAGGAGTAGCAAGAGAGGAGTGGGGGGGCGTGTAGTGTCTTACCCAGTTTAAGGTGGACATCACCCTATTTATAGGGTGATGTCAGAGCCTCCCCCAGTTGAAGCCTTTCAATAAAGTGTGTCAGGATGTTTGAGATAAGTGTGTAAGGCGGCTGATGATAAGTGTGTCAGTAAACCGCCTTTGTCAATTTTTTTGTCAGAGGATATCTGTCGTGCGAATCTGGTGAAGATCACTCAGGCTTGTGCTGACCGTCTTCCTTATTGGTCGCTTGATGTCAGATGACCAAGTGGTCTTCCCTAGTTGAGCATGAAATGGCGAAGGCCAGCATGGGGCGAAGCCAATAAAGGTAAGAGTAAGGGTTGCACAAACCGTGAGTGCAAGGGCCTTGTCTGGAGGGGCCGGAATAGGCATAAGGGACCTCGCGAAGGCGAGCTGTGAGACCGCGAGGGCGAGACCCGCGAAGGCGAGATTTGAGACCGCGAGGGCGAGGGCCCTGTCTGGCGGGGGCAAGACTTGAGGTCTGGCGAGGGCGAGACCTGTGGAGGCGAGATCTGGCGAGGGCCCTGTCTAGCGGGGCCTTGTCTGGCGGGGCCAGTGTAGGCATCAGAGACTCGTGAATGCGAGCTGTGAGACCGCGAGGGCGAGACCTGCAGATACGAGACTTGAGAATGCCAATGTGGGGAGGGGGCGATGGTAATGTTGATCCTTGTCCAATTCTGATGTGATGTGAGGACGCCTTTGCTTGGGTAGTGTACCAGTTAGTGTAATTGGTTATGTTAGAAAAGGCTCGGTCTGAAAGCCGTTTTTCCCGGCCCGAGCCTCGGTTTTGGCGTCATTGTTAATGGCTATTTATGTGAATTCTGAATATGTTTTCCGTATCTGGGATTGTTTGTGAACAAGGAGTGGTTTGAAAATTGGACTGAAACTCTGCCGAAATTTCTACCGGGACCGTCGATCGAGAATTCTGATTCGGAGTACAACCTGAGGTAAGGGTTCAGTGTGTGTTAGGAGTATTGCCTTGCGTAGCAAGCATACTCGGATATAGACTGAGGCTAGGTTGGAAGAGGGGAGTGCCCCGATGATGCCAACCTAGTTCCGTGGTATAGACATTGTTTGTGCAGAAATCTATTGGGATTCCGATGTACCTACGATGGTTATCGATGAATTGACTGGGATTCCGATGTACCTACGATGGTTATCAATGATTCGTATTGATTGATTGATGGGGGTCGCTCCCCCGAGCTGGTACCATGCTCTACCGACCGATTGTGACCGATATGCCTTGGTTGGGCCAAGGGCATCACCGTTTCGATTGTGTTATTGATTGTGATTGTGATTGACCGATTTGCATTGCATATGGTTGCGTTGCATTAATTGAGCATATGATTGGTTGTTTGCTTTGTGTATCTTATGTTCGTTCTGTTTTCAATTGCAGGTACATTGTATCGAATGATATTGAACACTGTACCATGTCTATACCTGTACTCTTACTAAGTTCTTGCGAGAACTTACCCTTATATCTACGATTTCAGGAAAAGGAAAGGAAAAGCAAGCCACCGAGTAGAGGCGGGGTTGCTAGTTTGAGGGTTTTGGACTAGAGATAGCAGCAACAACAGTATCATCGAGTAGCGTGGTTGGATCCCGAGAGACCGCCGCTTGGTTAGTTCTTGTATTCCGAATCTGTTTCTGGCTCTGTATAATGTTCATAACATGCATGTTCCTTTTTGTAAGGCTTGGGATATGTGTATATGGTATGTTTTGAATAGGTGTTAAGTTCGAGTTCGGAACCGTTCGTTATTGCGTTGGAACTTTAGGTTTTGGGCTCAGTCGGAGGGTTAGGCGACCCATTTCTCGGATCAGGCGGTCGCCTGGACCCCTTTCATAGGTTACAGGTGGTCGGACGAGATCTAGGCGACCCCCTTCCTGAAGCAGGCGGTCGCCTGGGCCCTGGAGGAAAGTTTGGTAAGTCCGGGCGGTAGGCCAGGCAACCCCTCCCTTGGAGCAGGCGGTCGCCTGGACCCCCTTTTGGGTAGGATACAGGCGGTCAGGCGAGTGCCAGGCGACCCCTTCCTGGGAGCAGGCGGTCGCCTGGGCAGGCGAGGGATCAGGCGACCCCTCTCCTCAGGTCAGGCGGTCGCCCGGGCTCCTCGAGTTTCTGGGCAGCAGGTCGGGCGAAGGTTCAGGCGACCCTAGCTTGAGCCGGGCAGTCGCCTGGACCCCGAGTTTGGGGTTTTTGGTTCTTTGAACCCCATTCGCGTAGGTAAGCGTCTTGGGACTTGGTTGAGCATTAATGCTATGGTTTAAGGAAATTTTTGGGTGATCCCAAGGGGCGGTTGCCTTATTAATATTGTTATCGTGTTAGGATTGTGAGCGAATCGTCGCCCCCACTTCCCCCTTTTCCCCGATTTGGTCCGTTCTCCGTGCGCTTCCGTTCGTGCGGGGTCTAAGGGGCGGGGGTGGGGGTGGGGTGACAACTTCTAGCTTACTTTGAGCTCACATTTAGCCTCATAAGCTCAAGTACTACCTCAAAAGAACTTGGTGCGCTAAGAATTCCAACAAACACCCACTCACACTAAGTTATCTTTTGATTGTCAACTCCCACTCAAATAAAATCTCTCTAACACTTATATAAGCCAAAACAAACAAACACATTCACACAAGTAGAGTTAAGGGTGCGACCCCAAGGCATATACACAAAATCACTTTTATTGTGGTTTTTACAATCACAATGAAAGCTTGTCATCTTAAAAACAACATGCTTGAACCCATCAAGTAACAGTGTGTCGTTTGAACTTCTCAAACATGCTTCAACTTCATCAAGCTCCTTAAACTCATCAAGTAGTGCCTTTACAAACCCCATACACAATGATACACTTTACTTAATCACAATCAGTCTTTTTCTTGAATTTCAACCATTTGAAATCCATGATTGTATTAATAAGGTGAAATCTCATTCACAAGTGCTCATAATTCAATCTAAATCATACTACACATAATATGTGGGCCCAAGATTAAATTTAGAGCATGTATATCATCAAAACAGTGTCTTTCCTATTAACTTAAACTACTTAGGTCATAATACCAACTCAACTACCCAAATGGAGGATATTTGATGTCGACATCGCTCCAATGACCACTCAAGCTCAAGGTGGTGCTCAATATCAAGCGCGTGCGTCCCCAAATTCGCTCCAAGGTATAGGAGGAGCTATGACAAGGTCCCGGCTCAAACAAGTCCAAGCGAACCTCAACTCTTTCATGAGACTCATGGCGCAATGAGAGGAACAAGGGGAAGATCAAGAAAGGACCTTACAACTTCGCCATCTCGGCATCCTATTGAAGAAAGAACATGCGAGGCCTTTCGGAGTCTTGAGCGTAAGCACACTGGAGGAAAGAGCCGGTGGCGAGGCCCCCGTGCGAGACTCCCAGACACAGGTGAAGCCCCCAAGCTTGGAAGATGAACAACAAGCTCTTGATAATTTTGGCCAACAAAAGCACCTTTCAACTACAAGGTTGAACAATACTTTTAGATGCCAAGGGAAGAAGATGGATCTAGCACCTCTCAACTACTTGATTGAGCAATACTAGATATGATTCTTGAACCAAAATTATGGAACAAGGGAATGGATTGAAGAAGTGAGAAACCAAAGCCAAAATGCTCTCAAAATGGAGTCTATAATTTCGGCCAAATGAGTTCTAAGTGCTGAAAATGGTGAGTGCTAACCTAAATACATGGAATGGTGGTAGTGGAGGTTATTACCCAAAGTGTGGCTAACACTTTTGGTAACAACCCCTTAAGTCTTCCTACCATTCTCATGCATAAAGCAAAAGGTATTATGACACTACCTAAAATGGTGAGGGAGAGTGGAAGGATTCCACCATTTTTGGTAATGGAAGGTAAGGACCAACCATTACTTCAAACTAGTGGGTAAGGACCTCCACTTTCTCACTTTCCCTCCCATTTCCTAAATAGCATAAATACAATTCAAATATAAGTCCTTGAAGCTGAAAATCTGATGGAAATGTGTAAAGTCCGAATTGTCGTTGGTGGAGCGTGAGTTTCACGCGCTTGAGGAGGGCGACGCATGAGGGTGCGTGGCGAGTGGAGGTGGCGCGTTCAAGCTACCTTCTGGCTTCTTCAAGGCTCAGGAACATGGTGCAACATTCCAAGGGTGGCAGGCCAGCTTCCGGGATTTGGTGGAGGCGCGTGGAGCGCGTGGGTGAAGTGAGGTGGCGCGTGGGGCGCGTGGCTTTCTCCTCGGCCTCAAGGAAGGTATAGGTGATGCTTCCCAAAGGGTTTGGGGTCTTCTCCACTTGAATCCCCATGTGTTGAAGCTTGAGGTCTTGATCTTGATCTTCGTTCCGCTCCTCTCCTTGTGCCATGATCTTCATAAATGCTTGGAGCTTCTCTTGCACCTTCTTTAACCTAGACCGAGTCGTGGGTCCATTGAGGCATTGGAAGGGGCTTGGAGCCTCTTGTGTGTGAGTTGAGTGGATGTCCACATCATTCCCTCCCTCTTGAAAAGAATCCTACCTCAGATTTAGTTCTCCCATATCACCTTCAAAAGGAAGCAAATCACAAACATTAAAACTTGCATGAACATTATATGAACCATCACATGGCAAGTCAAGAACATATGCATTATCATTGATATTATTTGTGATTTGAAAAGGTTCATCTCCTCTAGGTGAAAGTTTGCTCTTCCTAGCTTGTGGAAACCTTTCTTTCCTAAGGTGCAACCAAACCCAATCCCCTACCTCAAAAGTCCGAAACTTCTTGCCTTTATTTACCCTCTTTGCATACGTTTCATTGATCTTGTTAAGTTGTTCATGAATCTTAGCATGCAAGTCTTTCATTTGTTGAGCTTTCTTTTGACCACTTACATCAATTTGATCATCATGATTTAAAGCAACCAAGTCCAAAGGGGTTAAAGGATTAAAACCATACACAACTTCAAATGGACTAAATGAGGTGGAAGAATGGTATGCACGGTTATAAGCAAACTCAACATGTGGCAAACATTTCTCCCATTCTTTCAAATTCTTCCTAAGTATGGTTCTCAAGATAGTGATTATGGTTCTATTAGTAACCTCGGTTTGACCATCGGTTTGTGGATGATTAGATGTAGAAAACATTAAGCTAGTTCCTAACCGAGACCACAAGGTCCTCCAAAAATGTCCAAGAAACCTAGAATACCTATCACTCACAATTGACCTAGAAAGTCCATGATATATAACAACATGCTTGCAAAACAATTCGGCCACTTTAGATGCATCATCACTCTTATGACATGGGATGAAATGTGCCATTTTAGAGAATCTATCAACAACCACAAAAATAGCGTCATGTCCATGTGAGGTGGTAGGCAAACCACTAACAAAGTCCATGCTAATATCAACCCAAGGGAGAGTAGGAGAAGGAAGAGGACTGTACTTCCCTTTCAGTTGGAGAGTGACCTCTGCCTTGTGACAAGTGATGCATCTTGCACACATCCTTGTGACATCTTTCTTCATGCCCGGCCAATAGAATTTTTCCTTCAAAGTCTCTAGTGTCTTTTGGACACCAAAATGGCCCATTAGGCCGCCATCATGTGCTTCCTTGGTGATGACTTCTCTCATCGAACTCCTTGGTACATAAAGCCTTTTAAACTTAAACAAGAAGCCATCAAATATGTAGTAGCCATTTCGGCCACCCTTAGCACATGAAGCATAGATATCACCAAATTCAAGGTCATGCTCATACATATCTCTTAAGCACTCAAATCCAACAATCTTAGCATCATGAGAAGAAAGAAGTACATATCTCCTAGACAAAGCATCGGCTACAACATTTTCTTTCCCTTTCTTGTATTTAATCACATAAGAGAATGATTCAATGAATTCTATCCATCTAACATGTCTTTTGTTCAAGTTGCCTTGACCTTGAAGGTACTTCAATGAGAGGTGGTCCGTGTGTATCAAAAACTCTCTTGGCAACAAATAATGACTCCACACTTGTAGTGACCTCACAAGAGCATAAAGCTCTTTGTCATAAGTGGAGTAGTTCAATGTAGCACCACTCAATTGTTTACTAAAGAAAGCAATGGGCCGGCCTTCTTGGTGCAAACGGCACCAATGCCAATCCCACTTGCATCACATTCAACCTCAAATACTTTCTCAAAGTTAGGCAAAGCAAGCAAGAGAGCATTCATCAATTTAGACATTAAAGCAAGAAAAGACTCCTCTTGGGCTTTACCCCATGAAAACACAACATTCTTTTTAGTCAACTCATGTAAGGGGGCGGCAATAGAGGAAAAGTCCTTGATAAACCTCCTATAAAAACTAGCAAGACCAAGGAATGATCTTATTTCGGTTATGGACTTAGGAGTGAGCCATTCCCTTATTGCTACCACTTTATTTCATCAACTCTAACTCCATGCTTTCCCACAATAAATCCAAGAAAGTTAACTTCACTTGTAGAAAAAACACACTTTTCAAACTTAGCATACAACTTCTCAAGCTTAAGTGTATCTAAAACATGCTTCAAGTGATCAATATGCTCAACATGATTCTTGGAATACACCAAAATGTCATCAAAGTAGACAACCACAAACTTTCCAATGAAATGCCTCAAAACATGGTTCATTAATCTCATGAAAGTACTAGGTGCATTGGTTAATCCAAAGGGCATAACATTCCATTCATACAAGCCAATTTTAGTCTTAACGCCATTTTCCATTCATCACCCTCTTTCATTCGAATTTGATGATATCCACTTTTCAAGTCAATCTTAGAGAAAACACATGAACCACTCAATTCATCAAGCATATCATCAAGTCTAGGGATAGGATGTCTATACTTTACAGTGATGGTGTTGATGGGTCGACAATCCATACACATCCGCCAAGTGCCATCACTTTTTGGCACTAAGATGACCGGCACGGCACATGGGGAAATACTCTCTTTGATGAAACCCTTTTGGAGCAACTCTTGCACTTGTGCTTGAATCTCCTTGGACTCTTGAGGGTTTGTCCGGTAGGCGGCCTTGTTGGGAAGTGGGGCACCCAGAATCAAGTCAATTTGGTGCTCAATCCCTCTATATGGAGGGAGGCCGCAAGGGTCCTCAAACACATCCTCATATGCCTTCAAAAGATCCTGCACATCCAAAGAAAGAGAAGATACTTGCTCAAGTGTTAGCATGCATGAAGTTGGAACCATGAGAAAACAAGTTTTGTTTTGCAAAAGTGCTCTTTTGAAATCTCTCTCTTTGGCCAAGTGGGGTATGCACTCTTGTTTTCTCTCTTGCTCACTTGAGGTGTTTCCCACATATGCACACTCATTCTTTTCTCTCAAGGATCTTTGATCCTTCTCACTCTTTTCTCTCTTCTCTCTTCCCATTTCCCTCCTTTTACTCTCGGCCTTATTCGCCAAATGGACTTGATCTTGTAGAGCTGGAGTGGGTGTGAGTGGAAGTTATTATGGTCACCCTGAGCGGGTTGTGACCCGGGTGACTCGGGGCTCCGGTTTTGGCCTGCGGGTCACGGTTTTGGGCGGTCAGACGGCTCCCGGGACTTATCTGAGTTTTATTTTTGGGAATCCTTCGGGTTTTGAGGTCGTGTGGGTCCCCCGGACATTGTCTCGGGACTTGTCTCGGGACATACAGCGGGCTCGGTAGCGCTCCCAGAACCTCGGAATGGAAACCCGTTTGCATATTTGGGATCGTGAGAATGTCCCAGATCTTTTTACGGAGTATATTATTTTGGGCGGGACGTTCGGTCCCGGGCGACTCCCGGGGCTCGGGATGAAAATTTTCCGACTGCTTCGGTGTGAGATGTGTTATATCATGAGACGGATTTTATGGTAAATTTTGTGAAATTTTGGAATGGCGGGATTTGGATTTGGGTTAACACGCGCGCATGTCGGGAATTGCGTTGTTGGCGTTGGCGCGGGTTTGGCGCACCAACACTTGGTAATTTCAGATTTTTGGATTGGGGTGAGTCACAAGGTTGACTAAGGTGTTGATATGAGATAAGGGACACTTGTCATTAAATGGTTAAAGATGGAAGGAAATGAAGGAAAGAATTGGAAAAATATAAAAGGAATAAAAATGGTATTTTTCTTTCATTTTCTTCTTCTTCTTCTTCTTCCTCCTTCATGTCCGCCATTTTCTTCTCTCTTCCAAGCTCCTTGTTCTTCAATTCCTTGGCTGAAAATCATCAAGGTTGGACTCCAACAATTGGTAAGCTTCTTCTCTTCATCTCTTTACAACTTGGAAGCTTGAAATGGGTGGAAAAAGAGAGGAAATTGCAAACTAGGGTTTACTCTTTGCTATGAGTTTGGTTGATCTTCTTCCTCCCATCTTTTAGTATGTTCTTCTTGGGTTGGAGAGGAGTAAGAATCATGGTTTAGATTTTGGAAAAAACATCTTGGATGAAAAGCCCTAAATTGCCGAATTATTGATGAATTTTCTAAAATGGTGTAGAGTTGTGTTCTTGAATCATACTTTGGATATGTTGTTCCTAGCATGATTCTAAGGCTTTCTATGGTTTCAATTTGGTGGAAAACATGTTGGTAAGAAACCCCCATTTTGCCGAAATTGTGAGTTAGGGTTTATGTTGATTTTTGGTGTTTAAGGTGAAATTGGTTAGTAATCTTGCTTAAGAAGTGAAATTGGTGGTTAAAGTGAGTAATTGGAACCTTGAATGGATTGATTTGGAAGTTTGGTGAAAAATGGGTGAAGGGCCGAAACTTGAAGTGGAACTTTATCTATGTTTGGGTTATGTTTTGGATGAATTGGATGGTAAATTGGTATCGGGGATGGATTTAGGTGCGTATTGGTGTTTGAAACGACGTTTTCGGGTGTTGGGTGCAACAGTTACCTTTATGTGGGATTACGGGTAAAATGTCTGGAAAGTGGGGTTTAAAGGTTGGAATGTGTTTGTGGGTGTATGAATAACAATGTTCTAGCTCGGTTCGTAAAACCGAGCTTTCTGTGGATTTTTTGCGGGAAAGTGCGGGAATGTGCGGGTTCGGTTTTGGGGGTCTATTTTGGTGAGTTCTGATTGGTTTGTCGTTGTTCAGCTTGTTTCAGCATTGGTGGAGTGGTTTGGGACCATAAAAGTCAAGTTTCACTTTTCAAGCCGGGAGGCGGGATTTCCCGGGATTTGTGCTGCGGGGCAGCTTTTCTGAGGTAAGGGCTCAACTTCTCTCGTTATGCATTCTGGGAGTATTTGCATGTTTATCGGGTTTAGTTGAGGCGGGTTACGGGTGAGGGCGGTGGTTCGGTGATCCCGAGACCCGTCATATGGTAAGATGCAAGTTTGTTCTGTTCAAGGCCCGGATGGTCTTGGAGGCCACGGGTTTTTGATCTGCTCTGTATGTACGCACTAGGTGCCGATATTCTGTGTATACCTTTTGGTATACTTCTGTTTATATTCTGTTCTGTTTTGCATGTGCATTATTATATGTTCTATTCTGTGACGAGAAACTCGGATGGTCTTAGAGGCCACGGGTGCTCCTTGGTTCTGTTCTGCGTATCCGCACTGAGGTGCCGACGTTCTGTTCTGTGTCCGCACTGGAGGGTGCCGACATTCTGTGTATATCCGCACTGGGGGTGCCGATATACTTCTGTGACCCTATGACAGTTTGGGGATCGCGACCCCGGCCGGTACCGTGCTTCTGTTTTGTATATTCTGACCTCTTGGAGAGGGCTGTCGTTCTGAGGGTCAGCGGTTGGACCGCATGTGATGGGTTCCGGCTAACCTCTGACTTTGCATACATGCACATGTATATGTATTGTTTGTGTTTGTTCTGTTTTGCAGGTTCGGCTCGGCAGCACTTGTACAAACTGTACCTTACCTCAGCCCTTACTGGGTCCTCCCGAGGACTCACCCTTTATATGTTTACCACCTTTCAGGCCGTCCTGACAAGCAACCGGCGGAGTAGAGATCCGCGGTGCTTTCTGTCATTTTGGGTTTCGGTAGCAGCAGCAGTACCACGTGCGAGAATCCTTTGAGCGAGAGGCTTCTGATTCCGCACTTAGGTATATCTAGGATTTTGTTTAATGGCTCTGTAGCTGTAGTTGCATGCATGTATGTCGAACCATGAGTTTGTATATGATATATGATCGGAAATATATTCTGCCTTTGTTTGTCTTCTGAGTCGAGGGCGGAGCCCCGACTTGCCTTTATTGGATTTGTTATGGAATGAATTCAATGTTTCTGTGTTTGTTGCGATGGGCACTGTTTGGTATTCCATGAACTGCTTGGTTGGTAAAATGTTGAGTTATCTTGTATACTTGCCATGTATGAGTTATGTAGGTTGCTAGTCGTTGATCGACTATTCCGTCTTTTGAGCAAAACGCTCCGTTGCCGCCCGGTCCGCCGTAGTTTCCGTTTCCGCCGTCGCGGCCGGCTCCGCCTCCACAACCGGGCGCGGTGGTCGTGACAGAAGTAGGGTGAGGTTTCGGTTTTGGTGGGTGATGATGTACTTGTTGGCATTTCCATGATGAATGGCAAGTTTGTCGAATTGCCATGGCCTCCCAAGTAAGATGTGAGTGGCTTGCATCCTCACAACATCACAAGTGATGGTGTCTTCATACTTGCCAATTCGGATTGGCACCTCCACTTACTTCACCAAATTGACAAATGATCTATCATCCACCCATTGGAGTTGATAAGGTTTCGGATGGAGCTTGGTGGGAAGATGTAACTCATTTCCCATATCTTCACTTGCGGCATTCACACAACTACCGTTATCAACAATGAGACTACATAGTGTGCCATTCACCAAAGCCCTTGTTTGGAAGAGGTTCTCCCTTTGTGTAGTTTCGGTTATCTTGGGAGAACTTTGGAGAACCGTTTTGGTAACCAAGATATGCCCTTCAAGAGGCAACTCTCCCTTCCCCCGGACGTTTTCACCGAAAATATTTTTCGGGGCCGGGTGGTTGTCTCGGGACGTACAGCGGACTCGGTAGCACTCCCGGGACCTCAGATTGGGAAACCGTTCGCATATTTAGGATCGTGAGAACGTCCTACATCTTTCTGCGGAGTATATTTTCTGGAGCGGGACGTGCGGTCCCGGGCGACTCCCGGGGCTCTGGGCGGAATCCCGGGGCTCGGGATGGATTTTTCCAGATGGCTTCGGTGTGAGGTATGTGATATTTTAAGACGGATTTTATGGTAATATTTGTGAATTTTTGGTTGTGGTGTGATTTTTGATTCGGGTTAGCACACGTGCACGTCGGGACTTACTCGGGTTCAGCAGGCCCGGTAGGACACTCTGATTTTCCAAATGGACTTTGGAAAGAAGATTTGGGTATTTTATGATATTCTAAGGGTTGTGGTCAGTTCTGGTTCCATTTGGAGTTTGTTACTTGTGTTTGGGGTTTAATTGTAAAGATTTGGAGAATTGGGGGGTTAAGTTGTTATTAACCCTAAAGTTATAAATATTTTTTGCCAGAATTGGTTTGAAGTCGGCTGCAGCAATTGGGGAGGACACTTGTTCATTTATTATTTAAGATGGTAAAGAAGGGATAAATATAAAAGGGGTAATTATTTCATAAAATGAGTTAACATTTCATTTCCTTCTTCTTCTTCCTTCTTCTTCTTCTTGCCGCCATTGTTCTTCCTCTTCAAGCTCCATGTTCTTCATCTTTCCTTGCTGAAACTTCAAGGTTTTAAGCTCCAAAATTGGTAAGCTTCTCCCTTTCATCTTCTTTCCATGTTGAAAACATGATTTGGGTGGATAAAGAGAGTTTTCAAGCTAAGGGTTTGTTCTTGTCTACATGAATGAGTGATCTTCTCCCTCCCATCTTTTAGTATGTTCTTCTTGGGTAGGAGAGGGGTAAGAATCATGGTTTAAACTTTGGAAAAACTCCATGGATGATGGAACCCTAGGGGTGCCGAATTTGAGTGGAATTTTCCAAAATTGTGTGTGTTTGTGTTCTTGAATCATGCTTCAAGTATGTTGTTCCTAGCATGATTCTATGACTATCTATGGTTTCAATTTGATGGAAAACTTGTTGGGTGAAAAACCCCCTTTTGGCCGAAACTAAGGTTAGGGTTTTTGTTGGATTTTTGGTTGTTTAGGTGAAATTGGTTAGTAATCTTGCTTAAGTTATGTAATTGGTGGTTAAAGAGTGCAAATGGAACCTTGTTTGAATTGAAATGGAAGTTGGGTAAAATTTGGTAAAGGGGCCGAATTGTTGGATGATTCTTTTTCCATGTTAGGGTTGTGTTTTGGTTGTGTTGGTTGGTAATTCGGTATTGTGGATGGAAGTAGGTTCGTATTGATGTTTGAAACGTCGTTTTCGGACAATGGTAGAAAAATTTACCTTTATGCCTAATAGCGGGTGAAAGTGTCTGGATTGTGGGTTTAAAGGTTGGAAGGTGTTTGTGGGTGTATGAATAACAATGTTCAGGCTCGGTTCGTGAAACCGAGCTTTCTAGGGTTTGTGCGGGGATTGGTTTCTAGGGTTTGTCTGGGTGTGTTCTGATTTAATTGTGATTGTTCAGCTTGATTCTGCGTTGGTGGAACAGCGTGGGACCGTAAAAGGCAAGTTGCGACTTTTTCGGGCCGGGAGTCGGGATTTCATGGGTTTTGTGCTGCGGGGCAGTATATCTGAGGTAAGGGCTCAACTTCTCTCGTTATATATTCTGGGAGTTATTTGATGTGTATCGGGTTTAGTTGAGGCGGGTCCCGGGGGAGGGCGGTGGTTCGGTGATCCCGAGACCCGTCACATGGTAAGACGTATGTTTGTTCTGTCTCAAGGCCCGGGTGGCCTTGGAGGCCCCGGGTACCTATTCTGTTCTGTATATCTGTACCTAGTGATGATCCTCCTGTTTATATTTACATGCATATGTGTTCTGTTCTGTGTGTCCGCACTGGAGGGTGCCGACATTCTGTGCATATCCGCACTTGGGGTGCCGATATAGTTCTGTGACCCTACGACAGTTTGGGGATCGCGACCCCAGCCGTGCTTTGCATTACTCGTATGCTCGATCTCTTGGAGAGGGATGTCGTGCCGTGGATCAGCGGTTGGACCGCATGTGTTGGAATTCTGATTCATTTTACGCTTTATGTTTATATATGTACTTGTATACTCTTGTGCTATTCTGTTTTGCAGGTTCAGTTTGTTGCCACTTGGGCAAACTACGTTTTACCTCAGCCCTTACTGGGTCCTTTCGAGGACTCGCCTTTTTATTTGTTTACCACTTTCAGGCCGTCTTGACAAGCAATCGACGGAGTAGAGATCCGCGGTGCTTCCTTCGTTTTGGGGTTTCGGTTGCAGCAGCAGTACCACGTGCGGAAATCCTCGAGTGAGAGGCTTCTGATTCCGCGCTTAGGTATTTATAGGATTTTGTTTTAATGGCTCTGTAGCTGTAGCTGCATGCATGTAGATCAGATCATGGTTTTGTATATGTTGTATATACTGAGATATATTCTGCTTTGTTTGTCTTCTGAGTCGTGGGCGGAGCCCCGACTTGCCTATATTGGAATTGTTATATTTCAGACTTGGTGTTTCGGTGTTGGTAGCGATGATTGATGGTTGACACATCATGAACTGCATGTTTGGTAAATGTCGGGTTGTTATGTATGCTTGCCATGTGTAAGTCGTAGGTTGCTAGTCGTTACTCGATTATTTAGTTATTTGAGCTCGATGCTCCGCTGCCGCGTTTTCCACCGTAATTCCTGTTTCCGACGTCGCGGCCGTCTCCACCTCCGCAACCGAGCGGGGTGGCTGTGACAGGTTCTTTCTTAAGGTGGCGGGTTTGTGGGTTTGAAGGGTAGGTTGGTTTCGGTTGTGGGTTAGAATAGGGAGTGGGGTGAGATGGTGGTTTTGGTTGTGAGTGGGAGTGATAAGAAGGCTTGGAGGTGGCGGTTTGGAGGTGGAGGGCATGCTTGTGGAGGTCGGTTTGGTCCATGTGTTTCGGTTGGAGGTGTGGTAGGAAGTGTAGGAACTTCCTCTCTTCAATTGTTTCTCCACTCTTATGGCCTTGTGCACTAACTCTTGATAACTTCCATAGTCACAAAGCTCCACCGCTCAAGAGATGTCATCTCTCAAACCATACAAAAACCGAGCCATCTTTGCCTCATGGTTCTCCTTGACATTAGCTCTCATCAAGGCGCTTTCAAGCTCCTTTTGGTAGTCTTCAACACTTCGGTTGCCTTGGGTGAGGTGTTGCAACCTTTGAGCACATTCTCTTTCGTAGTAGCATGGGATGAACCGAGCTCTCATGGCGTGCTTGAGCTCCTCCCAAGTGTCAATGGGAGCTTGGCGGTCTCTAGCTCTTGCTTGGTGTTCTTGCTCCTACCAAATGATGACATAGTCATGAAGTTCAATGATAGCTAGTTTGAGTTTGGTAGCATCATTGTACCCCATGACATCAAAGACCCTCTCGGTTTTGTTCACCCAAGTGAGATACTCCTCCGGATCACTTGAGCCATAGAAAGGTGGAACTTGAAGCTTCACGTTGTTGAGAGCGTGTTGATCTTGAACTTGGCCTCTCTCTCCTAGGTTTCGGTTAAACCCTCGATGGAAGTGGCTTCTTGCATACTCTTCTTCTTCATCTAGGTTTCTTTCAAGATAGGCCTTTGCTTGCACCCTATCTTGAAAGATTCTTCTTCTAGGGTTTCGGTTGGGTGGTGGTACTTCATGGTGTTCTTCATCACTACTCTCCGAAACCCCCTTAACCATTCGGCCCCTCCTTGGTGGAACAAGAGGCCGAATGCTAGGAGCATTTTGTGGTGTCTTTTGGGGCGGTCCTCTCCTTGTAGCGTCGGTTACACCTTGGGCATGAGAGCTCTCCGGTTGTTTGCCTTGTGCAATTTCAAGTCTTGTAACATTGTCACTAGTGGTGACAATTTGAACATTGATCTCCTTAAGTTCTTGCACAAGGTTGGCAAGGATTTCTTCCAAACTTGGCTTGGGGAGGTGATGAAGAAGAGTCGGTTGACATACCTACAACAAAGATTCCTCTCTTTTGCAATTGAAAATATGAAGTTAGTAGTATACAGCGCTCTCTTTATGTTGTATTCTGATGTGATCACACCGGGGTCGTATGATCACGAGCTCGGATCTAGCTCGATGGAGGCGGTTTCCAGCGAAGTAGAAACGAAAACAGAGGAGGAAACGAAGAACACAAAGTCGGCCAAGGGAACCTCCTCACTACGAGGTGAGGCAATGCTCTTGATAATGCCTGGGGAAGGAAGCGGGATCTAGCACCTTTTGAATACAAGTTCAAACAATACTAGATATTATGTTGGATCCTCTTGCGTGGATCACTTAAGGAGATGGAATGCAAAAAATGAGAACAAGAAACCCAAAACCTCACTTGGAGAATTTTTGATTTCTTATAAATATGTTCTTCCTATTACAATGGTTACATGCTTCCTTATATAGAAGGAAAAATGGTGAAAGGAAAGAGTTTGACTTTGACTAGGGAACCACCTTCCTTGATTTATGGTGGGCGAAGTGAAAGGAGGCAGATGATGGGTGACATTGTAGGCTAACTGCTCCTGTCGCTTCCATTTCGCCCAGAATTCATAGTTGGCGGGAAATGGAAGAAAAGGCCTCTTCATAAATCAAATGGGTCACCTGACTTGCGTATGAGGCTTACTCAGGTTGGCGAACACCTGGGGCTTCGCTTGCATCTGGAAGTTTGACGCAGGGTCTTTGCCAAGGGTCATGGGTTCACCAATGGGTCATGGGCTCGCCAAGGACCATGGGTTCGCCAATGGGGCCTTGGGCTCGCCAAAGGTCAGGGGTTCGTCATAAGGCCATGGGCTCGCCAAGGTCAGGGGTTCGCCATAAGGCCAGGGGCTCGCCAAAGGTCATGGGTTCGCCAATGGGGCACGGGCTCGCCAAGGGCCATGGGTTCACCAATGGGGCTTTGCGAGCACGGCTTTGTCTTTGAACTCTGCCTTGACTTGGAGGATGCGTACAGGGTCCTCTCCTGGAGTCCTTGCAGGTGTGGCTTCGCTTTGCCGGCGCCCAGAGTGCGGCATCCTCTTCAATCGAGCCTCCGCCAAGGGTCCTTTAGACCCTTTGGAGGAATGGTTGCCCTTTACCGACGAAATGGGTCTTATGTCCACATCATATTTTCTCTTGTGTTTCACTCAAGGAGGATTCTCTTATGGTGTATCAAGCCCACAACCTCTTTTAACCTTGTTCAAGGAAGACACAATAATGGACACAAGAACAAACTAGTAAAACCGAAAGCAAGTAGAAAAAGAAAGCACTAGTTACTTGAAACTAGGTTTTGGAAAAGTTTGAGGTAGATGGGGGTTGAAAGAAGTAAGGTGTGGTATGAAAAAGGTCTTTTGCAAACAACAAATACCTTTTGATGCAAGATGTTTAGAACTTTTGGATCAAATGTACTTTTTGCGATGAACTTTGTATGAACACAAGATGAACTTGATGAACTTGCAAGAACACTTGATGAACACAACTTTTCTCTTTCTTCAAAAGTTGCACTTTTCTTGATCCTTTTTCACCAACAACAAACTTTTTCACTTCATAACATCATAGCATCATACAAACAACTTTTGCAGTTTCACTTTGTAAGAAATGGCATGAAATTTTCGGCCACTCTTAAGAAAGGTAGAAAGTAGTTTCTTCAAATTTTGCAAATCAAAACAAAGGTTCTTTGAAGAAACTTACAACATAAACATCAACCAAGCAACAAAGCTCTGATACCACTTGATGTGATCACTAAAATGATCAACTCTTGAAAGGATCTAGCTTGGAAGATGAACAATAACAAGATGATAATTTTGGCCAAACAAAAGCATCTCTTCACTACAAGGTGAAGCAATACTTTAGATGCCAAGGTAAGAAGATGGATCTAGCACCTCTCAACTACTTGATTGAGCAATACTAGATAAGATTCTTGAACCA
This sequence comes from Stellera chamaejasme, assembly GCA_024586325.1. Classification (NCBI taxonomy): domain Eukaryota; kingdom Viridiplantae; phylum Streptophyta; class Magnoliopsida; order Malvales; family Thymelaeaceae; genus Stellera; species Stellera chamaejasme. Next base: position 21,350,969 of record CM044984.1, on the reverse strand, counting down.
AAATTATGGAACAAGGGAATGGATTGAAGAAGTGAGAAACCAAAGCCAAAATGCTCTCAAAATGGAGTCAATATTTTCGGCAATATGAGTTCTAAGTGCTGAAAATGGTGAGTGCTAACCTAAATACATGGAATGGTGGTAGTGGAGGTTATTACCCAAAGTGTGGCTAACACTTTTGGTAACAACCCCTTAAGTCTTCCTACCATTCTCATGCATAAAGCAAAAGGTATTATGACACTACTTAAAATGGTGAGGGAGAGTGGAAGGATTCCACCATTTTTGGTAATGGAGGGTAAGGACCAACCATTACTTCAAACTAGTGGCTAAGGACCTCCACTAACTCACTTTCCCTCCCATTTCCTAAATAGCACAAATACAATTCAAATACAAGTCCTTGAAGCTGAAAATCTGATGGAAATGTGAAATTTCTGAATTGCCCTTGGTGGAGCGTGAGTTTCACGCGCTTGAGGGAGGGCGGCGCATGAGGGCGCGTGGCGGGGGAGGTGGCACGTTCAAGCTACCTTCCTGCTTCTTCAAGGCTTGGGAACATGGTGCAACATTCCAAGGATGGCGGGGCGTCTTCCAGGATTTGGTGGAGGCGCGTGGAGCGCGTGGGTGAAGTGAGGTGGCGCGTGGCTTTCTCCTCGGCCTCAAGGAAGGTTTAGGTGATGCTTCCCAAAGGGTTTGGGGTCTTCTCCACTTGAATCCCCATGTGTTGAAGCTTGATGTCACGACCACCCCGCCCGGTTGCGGAGGCGGAGTCGGCCGCGACGTACGGAAGCGGAAGCTACGGCTGAAAGCGCGGAATCGGTACTACCGAAACCCGCTACGTGCAGTGGACCCGTGACCCGGCCCGTAAACAACAGAATGGTCGTACGATGACCCGCAACCTACGGAACACATATATGGCAAGTATACAAAGCAACTTAACAAACAAACATGCAGTTCATGGAATACCATTCATTACTCATGATAACCAAACCATCAAAATCATTTCATACAAATAGCCAATATACGCAAGTCGGGGCTTCGTCCTCGACTCAGAAGACAAATACAGAATCATCCAATATTCCAGAATATGCGTCATAAACCAAATCATGATCCGATTTACATGCATGCAACTACACCTACAGAGCCACCAAAGACAACCCTAGAATACCTAAGTGTGGAATCAAGAAAACCTCTCACCCAGAAAATTCTCGCACGGGGTACTGCTGCTGCTGAAAACCCAAACAACCAAAAGCACCGCGGATCCCTAGTCCGCAGGCTGCTTGTCAGATCAACCTGAAAGGTGGTAAACAATAAGGGGTGAGTCCTCGGGAGGACTCAGTAAGGGCTGAGGTAAGATACAGTTTGCAGGTGTGCTGCTGAACCAAACCTGCAAAACAGAACAAATACAAGCACATATATGTATACGTATGCATGTATGCAAAGTCAGAGGTGAGCCGGAACCCATCATACGCGGTCCAACCGCCAGAATGACCCAAAATGATAGCCCTCTCTTAGAGGTCAGAATATACAGAACAGAACAGAAGCACGGTACCCTCTGGGGTCGCGATCCCCAAACTGTCGTAGGGTCACAGAAGTATACCTGCACTCCCGGTGCGTGTATACGTAAAGTGTCGGCACCCTCCAGTGCGGACACACAGAACAGAATATCAGCACTCCCGGTGCGGATACAAACAGAATGTCGGCACCCTCAGTGCAGACACAACAGAACAGAACCAAGGAGCACCCGTGGCCTCCAAGACCATCCGGGTCTCGTCACAGAACAGAGCATATAATAATGCATTTGCAAAACAGAACAGAATATATTAAAACGTATAAGCAGAAATATCGGCGCCTAGCGCGGATATACAGAACAGAATATAAACCCTTGGCCTTCAAGACCATCCGGACCTTGAAACAGAACAAATACAAACATGTACCCTACCATATGACAGGTCCCGGGATCACCGGACCACCGTCCTCAACCCGGAATCCTGCCTCAACTAGACCCGATATACATAAAGTCCCATTCCAGAATGTATAACGAGAGAAGTTGAACCCTTACCTCGAAACACTGCCCTGCAGCATAACTCCCGGGAAATCCCGGCTCCCGGCCCGAAAAGCGAAACCTTGACTTTTATGGTCCCACACTGCTCCACCAACGCAGAAACACACTGAACAACCACAAACAAGTCAGAACTCACCAAAATAACCCCTTGAAGCCAAACCCGCACAATCCCGCACAATCCCGCACTTTCCCGCAAAAATCCACAGAAAGCTCGGTTTTACGAACCGAGCTAGAACATCCTTATTCATACACCCACAAACACATCCATGCCATTAAATCCCAGATTCCAGACATTTTACCGATAAACCCGCATAAAGGTAACTTTTCAATTTTTAGCCCGAAAACAACATTTCAAACACCATACCGCACCTAAATCCAACCCCGATACCAATTTACTATCCAAATCACCCAAAACACAACCTCAACATGAATAAAGATCCATCTTAAGTTTCGGCCTTAACCCCATTTTCCACCAAGCTTCCAAATTAAACCATTCAAGGTTCCATTTATACACTTTAACCACCAATTACAATTCTTAATCTTGATTACTAACCAATTCCACCCAAATCACCAAAATCCAACATAAACCCTAATTACACTATTCACCCAATTTGGGGCTTTTCCACACAACATGTTTTCCATCAAATTGAATCCACACAATGCCTTAGAATCATGCTAGGAACAACATATCCAAAGCATGATTCAAGATTCCAACAAAACATCAACTTTAGAAAACAACCTTAAATTCGCCAAATTAGGGTTTCTTAATCCAACATGTTTTTCCAAAATCCAAACCTAGATTCTTACTCCTCTCCATCCCAAGAACAACATACCAAAAGATGGAAGCAAGAGGATCATCAAAACTCATAGCAAAGAACAAACACAAATCTTCTCTAAACCCCACTTTCTCCACCAATTCATGCTTCAAACTTGTAAAGAGAAGAAGAGAAGAAGCTTACCAATGATTTAAGCCCAAATCCTTATCAAATCCTTGCCAAAAATTTAAGAACACTTGGAGCTTGAAAGAAGAAGAATGGCGGCACAAGTAGAGGAAGAAGAAGAAGAAGAAAATGAAAGAAAATGCCATTCTTTCTTCCTTTTATATTTTCCTTTTCTTTTCTTCTTTTCTTTCCACATTTAACCATGTAAGGACAAGTGTCCTTATCCTCCCCTTTAGTAACCGACTTCAGCCCTTCCTCTTTTCCAAATATTGCCGACTTTAGGATTAATTGCAACTTAGTCCTCCAACTCTACAAATCTTTGCAATTTAGCCCCAAACGCAACTTCCTAACCCCAATTGAAACCAAAACTGACCACAATCCTCAGAATATCATAACACACCCAAAACTTGTTTCCAAAGTCCATTTGCAAATCCAAAGTGTCCTACCGTGCCCGCTGAACCCGCGCAAATCCCAACGTGCGCGTGTGTCAACCTGAACCAGAATCCCGTCATGCCAAAATTCCACAAATATTACGATAAAATCCATCTTAAAATATAACAGACTTGCGTATGAGGCTTACTCAGGTTGGCGAACACCTGGGGCTTCGCTTGCATCTGGAAGTTTGACGCAGGGTCTTTGCCAAGGGTCATTGGTTCACCAATGGGTCATGGGCTCGCCAAGGACCATGGGTTCGCCAATGGGGCCTTGGGCTCGCCAAAGGTCAGGGGTTCGTCATAAGGCCATGGGCTCGCCAAGGTCAGGGGTTCGCCATAAGGCCATGGGCTCGCCAAAGGTCATGGGTTCGCCAATGGGGCACGGGCTCGCCAAGGGCCATGGGTTCGCCAATGGGGCTTTGCGAGCACGGCTTTGTCTTTTAACTCTGCCTTGACTTGGAGGATGCGTACAGGGTCCTCTCCTGGAGTCCTTGCAGGTGTGGCTTCGCTTCGCCGGCGCCCAGAGTGCGGCATCCTCTTCAATCGAGCCTCCGCCAAGGGTCCTTTAGACCCTTTGGAGGAATGGTTGCCCTTTACCGACGAAATGGGTCTGATGTCCACATCATATTCTCTCTTGTGTTTCACTCAAGGAGGATTCTCTTATGGTGTATCACTCTTGATTGGCTTCAACCTCTCAAGTCCACAACCTCTTTCAACCTTGTTCAAGGAAGACACAATAATGGACACAAGAACAAACTAGTAAAACCGAAAACAAGTAGAAAAAGAGAGCACTAGTTACTTGGAACTATGTTTTGAAAAGTTTAAAGGTAGATGGGGGTTGAAAGAAGTAAGGTGTGGTATAAGAAAGGTCTTTTGCAAACAACAAATACCTTTTGATGCAAGATGTTTAGAACTTTTGGATCAAATGTACTTTTTGTGATGAACTTTGTATGAACACAAGAAGAACTTGATGAACTTGCAAGAACACTTGATGAACACAACTTTTCGCTTTCTTCAAAAGTTGCACTTTTCTTGATCCTTTTTCAATATCAACAAACTTTTTCACTTCACAACATCATAGCATCATACAAACAACTTTTTGCACTTTCACTTTGCAAGAAGATGGCATGAATTTCGGCCACACTTTAGAAAGGTAGAAAGTAGTTTATTCAAATTTTGCAAATCAAAACAAAGGGCTCTTTGAAGAAACTTACAACACAAACATCAACCAAACAACAAAGCTCTGATACCACTTGATGTGATCACTAAAATGATCAACTCTTGAAAGGATCTAGCTTGGAAGATGAACAAAAAGCTCTTGATAATTTTGGCCAACAAAAGCACCTTTCAACTACAAGGTTGAACAATACTTTAGATGCCAAGGGAAGAGGATGGATCTAACACCTCTCAACTACTTGATTGAGCAATACTAGATATGATTCTTGAACCAAAATTATGGAACAAGGGAATGGATTGAAGAAGTGAGAAACCAAAGCCAAAATGCTCTCAAAATGGAGTCTATAATTTCGGCCAAATGAGTTCTAAGTGCTGAAAATGGTGAGTGCTAACCTAAATACATGGAATGGTGGTAGTGGAGGTTATTACCCAAAGTGTGGCTAACACTTTTGGTAACAACCCCTTAAGTCTTCCTACCATTCTCATGCATAAAGCAAAAGGTATTATGACACTACCTAAAATGGTGAGGGAGAGTGGAAGGATTCCACCATTTTTGGTAATGGAAGGTAAGGACCAACCATTACTTCAAACTAGTGGGTAAGGACCTCCACTTTCTCACTTTCCCTCCCATTTCCTAAATAGCATAAATACAATTCAAATATAAGTCCTTGAAGCTGAAAATCTGATGGAAATGTGTAAAGTCCGAATTGTCGTTGGTGGAGCGTGAGTTTCACGCGCTTGAGGAGGGCGGCGCGTGAGGGCGCGTGGCGATGGGAGGTGGCACGTTCAAGCTACCTTCTGTCTTCTTCAAGGCTCGGGAACATGGTGCAACATTCGAAGGATGGCGGGGAAGCTTCCAGGATTTGGTGGAGGCGCGTGGAGCGCGTGGGTGAAGTGAGGTGGCGCGTGGCTTTCTCCTCGGCCTCAAGGAAGGTATAGGTGATGCTTCCCAAAGGGTTTGGGGTCTTCTCCACTTGAATCCCCATGTGTTGAAGCTTGATGTCACGACCACCCCGCCCGGTTACAGAGGCGGAGTCGGCTGCTACGTATGGAAGCGGAAGCTACAGCTGAAAGCGCGGAATCGGTACTACCGAAACCCGCTACGTGCAGTGGACCCGTGACCCGGCCCGTAAACAACAGAATGGTCGTACGATGACCCGCAACCTACGGAACACATATATGGCAAGTATACAAAGCAACTTAACAAACAAACATGCAGTTCATGGAATACCATTCATTACTCATGATAACCAAACCATCAAAATCATTTCATACAAATAGCCAATATACGGAAGTCGGGGCTTCGTCCTCGACTCAGAAGACAAATACAGAATCATCCTATATTCCAGAATATGCGTCATAAACCAAATCATGATCCGATTTACATGCATGCAACTACACCTACAGAGCCACCAAAGACAACCCTAGAATACCTAAGTGTGGAATCAAGAAAACCTCTCGCCCAGAAAATTCTCGCACGGGGTACTGCTGCTGCTGAAAACCCAAACAACCAAAAGCACCGCGGATCCCTAGTCCGCAGGCTGCTTGTCAGATCAACCTGAAAGGTGGTAAACAATAAGGGGTGAGTCCTCGGGAGGACTCAGTAAGGGCTGAGGTAAGATACAGTTTGCAGGTGTGTCTCTTTGAACCAAACTCGCAAAACAGAACAAACACAAGCACATATATGTATACGTATGCATGTATGCAAAGTCAGAGGTGAGCCGGAACCCATCATACGCGGTCCAACCGCCAGAATGACCCAAAATGACAGCCCTCTCTAAGAGGTCAGAATATACAGAACGATGCAATGTAAGCACGGTACCCTCGGGGTCGCGATCCCCAAACTGTCGTAGGGTCACGTAGTATACCCGCACTCCGGTGCGTGTATACGTAAAGTGTCGGCACCCTCCAAAGGCGCACACACGAGCAGAATATCAGCACTCCCGGTGCGGATACAAACAGAATGTCGGCACCCTCAGTGCAGACACAACAGAACAGAATCAAGGAGCACCCGTGGCCTCCAAGACCATCCGGGTCTCGTCACAGAACAGAGCATATAATAATGCATTTGCAAAACAGAACAGAATATATTAAAAACGTATAAGCAGAAATATCGGCGCCTAGCGTGGATATACAAAACAGAATATAAACCCGTGGCCTTCAAGACCATCCGGACCTTGAAACAGAACAAATACAAACATGTACCCTACCATATGACAGGTCCCGGGATCACCGGACCACCGTCCTCAACCCGGAATCCTGCCTCAACTAGACCCGATATACATAAAGTCCCATTCCAGAATGTATAACGAGAGAAGTTGAACCCTTACCTCGAAACACTGCCCTGCAGAATAACTCACGGTAAATCCCGGCTCCCGGCCCGAAAAGCGAAACCTTGACTTTTATGGTCCCACACTGCTCCACCAACGCAGAAACACACTGAACAACCACAAACAAGTCAGAACTCACCAAAATAACCCCCAGAAGCCAAACCCGCACAATCCCGCACTTTCCCGCAAAAATCCACAGAAAGCTCGGTTTTACGAACCGAGCTAGAACATCCTTATTCATACACCCACAAACACATCCATGCCATTAAATCCCAGATTCCAGACATTTTACCGATAAACCCGCATAAAGGTAACTTTTCAATTTATAGCCCGAAAACAACATTTCAAACACCATACCGCACCTAAATCCAATCCCGATACCAATTTATTATCCAAATCACCCAAAACACAACCTCAACATGAATAAAGATCCATCTTAAGTTTCGGCCTTAACCCCATTTCCCACCAAGCTTCCAAATTAAACCATTCAAGGTTCCATTTATACACTTTAACCACCAATTACAATTCTTAATCTTGATTACTAATCAATTCCACCCAAATCACCAAAATCCAACATAAACCCTAATTACACTATTCACCCAATTTGGGGCTTTTCCACACAACATGTTTTCCATCAAATTGAATCCACACAATGCCTTAGAATCATGCTAGGTACAACATATCCAAAGCATGATTCAAGAATCCAACAAAACATCAACTTTAGAAAACAACCTTAAATTCGCCAAATTAGGGTTTCTTAATCCAACATGTTTTTCCAAAATCCAAACCTAGATTCTTACTCCTCTCCATCCCAAGAACAACATACCAAAAGATGGAAGCAAGAGGATCATCAAAACTCATAGCAAAGAACAAACACAAATCTTCTCTAAACCCCACTTTCTCCACCAATTCATGCTTCAAACTTGTAAAGAGAAGAAGAGAAGAAGCTTACCAATGATTTAAGCCAAAATCCTTATCAAATCCTTGCCAAAAAGTTAAGAACACTTGGAGCTTGAAAGAAGAAGAATGGCGGCACAAGTAGAGGAAGAAGAAGAAGAAGAAGAAGAAAATGAAAGAAAATGCCATTCTTTCTTCCTTTTATATTTTCCTTTTCTTTTCTTCTTTTCTTTCCACATTTAACCATGTAAGGACAAGTGTCCTTATCCTCCCCTTTAGTAACCGACTTCAGCCCTTCCTCTTTTCCAAATATTGCTGACTTTAGGGTTAATTGCAACTTAGTCCTCCAACTCTCCAAATCTTTGCAATTTAGCCCCAAACGCAACTTCCTAACCCCAATTGAAACCAAAACTGACCACAATCCTCAGAATATCATAACACACCCAAAACTTGTTTCCAAAGTCCATTTGCAAATCCAGAGTGTCCTACCGTGCCCGCTGAACCCGCGCAAATCCCAACGTGCGCGTGTGTCAACCTGAACCAGAATCCCGTCATGCCAAAATTCCACAAATATTACCATAAAATCCATCTTAAAATATAACATACTTTACACCAAAGCTGTCGGAGAATTTCCATCCCGAGCCCTGGGATTCTCGTCCCGAGCCCCGAGAGTCGCCCTGGACCGAACGTCCCCGCCCAAAAATTATACTTCGTAAAAAGATGCGGGACGTTCCCACGATTCCAAATCTGCAAACGGTTTCTCAATCTGAGGTCCCGGGAGCTCTACCGAGCCCGCTGTACGTCCCGAGACAACCCCCCGGCCCCGAAAAATATTTCCGGCGAAAATGTCCGGGGGACCCACACGACCTCAAAACCCGAAGGATTCCCAGAAATACTACTCAGATAAGTCTCGGGAGCCGTCTGACCGCCCAAAACCGTGACCCGCAGGCCAAAACCGGAGCCCTGGGCCATCCGGGTCACAACCCGCTCGGGGTGACCGTAACACTTGAGGTTCATAAAGGCTCCTCTCCTTGTGCCATGATCTTCATAAAGACTTGGAGCTTCTCTTGCACCTTCTTTAACCTAGACCGAGTCATGGGTCCATTGAGGCCTTGGAAGGGGTTTGGAGCCTCTTGTGTGTGAGTTGAGTGGATGTCCACATCAGTAAGTCATGGCCACCATACTGTCACTATAGATAGTAATAGGCCTTTCCACCTTAATCCATGATTCCAAGTTCTTAAGGAAGAATCTAAGCCAAAGGACTTCTTGTACAACCGTGGCACATGAGATAAACTCATCCTCCATGGATGATAAAGCTGTACAAGATTGCTTCTTACTACACCATGTAGTAGCCCCACCATTAAGCATAAAGACATAACCTAACGTAGATTTGCTAGAGTCACGGTCTCCATCCCAGTCAGCATCAGAGTAGCCATGCAAATCAAGCTTTCTGCCTTGATAGCATAGCCAATAATTCTTGGTACCTTTAAGGTACCTTCGAACCTCTTCACGCTTTTCCAATACTGCATTTCAAAGTTTGAAGAATATCTAGCCAAAAGTCAACTGATTGGCTAAAATCGGGCCTTGTACATGACATGACATACATTAAGGAACCTATAGCACTTAGTGATAATCACACATTATGCATATGTTTTTCCCTCCATTCACATGCTTTTATTTGAGTTTTGTTAGTACTTAGTGTGGGCGCAAGTCTATTTTGCAGGTATTTGGCGTCAGAGGTCAAAATCGATGAATTCGGTTGTAAAAGCGCCTTGGAAGGAAAGCTGAGAACCAAATTGAAGAATCTGGAAAGGTTCAAGAAAGGGTGAAGGAAAGGGTCTGGGCGAGATCCAGGCGACCCAATCCCTTGAGTCAGGCGGTCGCCTGAAACTGAAGAAATCCACGGAAGTCCCTAGAGCCAGGCGAAAGTCAGGCGACCCCTGTTAAAAAAACAGGCGGTTGCCTGAGCACACAACAAAGTGAGGCAGCGGCCCGGGCGAGAATCAGGCGGACCAAGCCCTTGGATCAGGCGGTCGCCTAACCCCTGTTGCCAAGAAAACGTTAAGCCAGGCGAAGGGTCAAGCGACCCGAATCTTGGATCAGGCGATCGCCTGACCCTAAATTCCTGAAATTCTCCACCTCGATAATTAGACTTCCAAACTCATTTTATTTCATTTCTCTTTACCAACTCCCCCGAATTTTCGCCGATTCTGACCAGAAATCTCTGAGAAAACCTATACAAGCCATCTTTCCATGCTTCTCAATGATTTGACATGTTGATGGGAGGTTTGAGCAAGCTTGTAAGCCCTCTTTTGTATACTCTCTCATATTATTCTCAGTTTTTAGTTTTGGCTAGGGTTTTTGAAGCTCTCAACTCATACCTCACTCTAACTCGGATTTGGCTTGTATTTTGGAAGATTGAAGGATCCTACACCATTTTCTAAGCTTCCTTCTATCCTTATTACTTCTATTTTACATTTGTGTTCATATTGATTATGAAAAATGTGTTGAGCATGAGTAGGGAGTAGTTTTCCATCTCCTTGGTTGTTTAGGTAGTTGCATGATTGTTGGATGATGTAGATATGTTGGGTAGATGTTCATGCATGATGTGTGAGCATTTCTTGAGCTTTAAGAAGGTGTAAAGGGCGGTGGAAGCTTACACATTCCTTAACACCTACCGAGTGTTGATGAAATGCTTGAGAGAGCAAATCATTGAATTTACCATGAGAAATGTTTAGGTATTCTAGGATTACTTGAGTAAGGTAATTTAGATTATTAGGAGATTATAGTTGGGCTTGCTTAAGGCTTCCATAGATGATGCAAATGAAGAGATTTCATTTGGTCATTTATGATGAATGACTCTAGCTTAGTAAGTTAGAGTTTGAGAATCACCCAACCTCCTCCATCATCGCATTAATCTCTACCTAGCATGTCATCCAATGTCATCAATCCTAGGCAACCAAAGGAGGCTTTAGTAATCGAATTTCATCAAAAACTCATCTCCATTGCATGCTAGTATAGCTCCACCACAATTCTCACTTTAGTTAATTGCCTCCATTTAGATTAATTTCACTTGGCTTAATTCTCCCTTATTAAAAACACCAAAAACATTGCATTTAGCCAGATTCTACGACTCACACTACAATCTCTTTGGTTCGACCCCACTCTCCCAATTACAATTGCAAACCTTGCACTTGAGGTAGAATGGGTTTTATTTCTTGAAATGTGCGTAATTTATAGACATGTAAAACACCCGTCAAGTTTTTGGCGCCGTTGCCGGGGATTATTTGTGTAATCATTGGTGATTTAGCGATTTGCATCTTATTGAATAAGTGGATATTGATTGTTGTTCTTGCTCTTCACTTGTAGGTAAGTTTTCCGGTTTATGACCCGAAGCTCACAAGTTCATCTTGTTGGTTTGGATCCGAAAATTGAGAAGACTTTGCGGAATTTGAGAAACAAGGGCAAGCACACGCAAGAAATTTCAAGAGATTCTAGTTCTTCAAGCCAATCCATCAACATGGAAAGAGGCAATATTCCCGTCGATGAAAATATAGAAGAAGTTCACGATAATGGGATACAAAACAATCAAGGTCATGGAAGAAACCAATATGAACAAGAACCACCAATCGGGGATTTATTGAGAGGTGCCCGGTGGGACGATGGTCGCCGGTTAATTCGCCCACAAAGAGCTTCGGGGCAAAAATTCAAGGTCCCAACTCACATGTTCAATCTCATTGGACAAAGGCCTTTTTGTGGAAAGTCTCATGAAAATCCACATGATCATATCGACAACTTCATTGAGATTTGTGAGACTTGTGACGTGGAAGAAGGGTCGGTGGATGGGGTGAGAATGAGGCTTTTCCCACTCTCACTATTGGGAGAAGCCAAGCTATGGTATAAGAGCCTCGAACCACAACGAATTCGATCTTGGCAAGATCTCCACAGTGCTTTCATGGATAAATTTTTCCCACCGGAAAAGGCACTTGAAATTCAAAATGAAATCTCCATGTTCCACCAACGACCAAATGAAAGTTTGGATGAAGCTTGGAACCGTTTCCGGAGTTTGCTCAAGAAACTCCCGGGTCGAGCTTTTACACCGGGCCACCAAGTGAACATCTTTTATGAAGGTCTAAATTCTACGGAGAAGGGCTTGCTTAATGCCACCGCCGGTGGTCGGTTCCGAGACAAAGGCACAACCGAATGCCTTGACCTTCTAAACAAGCTAGCCAAGGAAACGGAACCGATGAGTACAAGAGGGGCAAACTCAAGTGCTAGAGTACAAGGAAGAGGGTTGTATGAGGTCGATATTGAAGTGAGCAATAGTGCAAAGATTGATGCTCTCACCAACGCCTTCTCCAAGTTAGCCAAGACGGTTGAGACCGCGGTTGCCAAGCCTAAGCACACTATGAGAATTGAAGAAGAAGAAGATTGTGTGGTGTTTGAAGATGTGAACTTTGCCAATTATAGGAGCAACAACTACCCACTGAGGCAAGGAGGCGGTTATAACAATTATCAAAGGCCTTGGCATGAAGGCTTTAATTATGGCAATCCTAGTGGTGCATTGCAACCGAATCCGGGTTCTTACCGGCAAGGAGGGGAAACCTCTCAATCTCAAGAGAGGAAGAGCAATTTGGAGGAGACACTTGCAACCTTTATGAAACATCAAACCGAGTTTAACAAGACTCAAGAAGGTCAAGTGGCAAATCTTGGAGCTCAAATGAGAAATATAGAGCTTCAAGTGGGGCAATTGGCAAGGAATGTGAAAAATCTCCAAAAGGAGAAGAACATTCCAAGTGACACAATAGATCCGAGGGCACATTGCAAGGCCGTCACCCTTAGAAGCGGGAAGGAAGTGGTGCTTCAACCGAAGGAACCACCAAAGAAAGATGAGTACTACCCCCCAAATGCAACCAAGAGGAAGAAGGTTGAATCGACTCAAGATGATATCGAAGAAGAGCCGGCTAAGGTAATCAGAGAGGAAAAGGGAGCATAAATACCTATTGTGGAAGACAATGGGCAATTGTCAAGGCCAACTCTCCCATATCATCAAAGGCTACAAAAGAAGAAGTTGGATGCACAATTCTCCAAGTTGTTCAAGGTCTTCAAGAAGTTGGAGATTAATATTCCATTCTTGGATGCGATCACAAGCATGCCACCTTATGCGAAATTCTTGAAGGAGCTTCTTTCCAAAAGGAAGAAATTGCAAGCAAATGAGGTGGTGCACATGAGGGAAGAAGCAAGTGCCATTATCCAAAAGAAGCTCCCACAAAAAGCAAATGACCCGGGGAGTTTCACTATTCCTCTTGATATTGGCTCTCTTCATTTCAACAAAGCTTTATGTGATTTGGGTGCTAGTATTAACCTAATGCCATTGTCCATTTGTAGGAAACTCGGTCTTGGGAGCATCAAGCCTTCTAACGTATGCTTACAATTGGCGGATCGTTCTCTCACATATCTGCGGGGTATCCTTGAAGATGTGTCACAGCCACCCCGCCCGGTTGCGGAGGCGAGGCCAACCGTGACGTTCAAAAACCAGTAGCTACGGCGGAAAGCGCGGAAACGGTACTGCAACTCGCAACCTACAACATCCATATATGGCAAGTATACGAACACGCAGTTCATGGAAAAACATGCATAGAACATGGCAACAAAACTCAGAGTCACAAAATCCATTCCATATCATATATCCAGTATACACTATAGGCAAGTCGGGGCCGCCCACGACTCAGAAGACAAAACAGAAACAACAGATATCCAGAATATACAACATATACAAGCTCATGATCTGATATACATGCATGCAACTACAACTACAGAGCCAACAAAACTAAATCCTAAAAATACCTAAGTGCGGTGTCGGAAAACTTCTCACTTAGGAGATTTCCGCACCCGATACTGCTACTGCTGCTGCTACTGCTAACCAAAACCAAAGAGAGAGAAGAGAGTTAGTCAACTGTGAACCATCCAAACCAAAGTATGAAACACCGACCCAAGCCTCAACCGAGACTACCCCTTAACCAGAACGGAACAGAGGTTCCAGAAATGGAACAGTTAATACCTGCAAAACCCAAACAACCAAAAGCACCGCTGAGCTCTATTCCGCCGGCTGCTTATCAGGTCGGCCTGAAAGGTGGTAAACAAATAAGGGGTGAGTCCTCGGGAGGACCCAGTAAGGGCTGAGGTAAGATACAGTTCGTATACAGATGCTAACCAACCGAACCTGCAAAACAGAGCAACACATGCATATACATATACACCAATATAAATACAATGTCCCGTAGGACAAGGTGAGCCAAAAATCCCATACGCGGTACAACCGCCCATACCTCGAAAACACTGTCCCGCAGCACAACTCCCGGGAAATCCTGGCTCCCGGCCCGAAAAGTGTAAACTGTACTTATATGGTCCCACACTGCTCCACCAACGCAGAATCAAGCTGAACAACCACAAACCAATCAGAACACATCAAAATACACCCCCAGAAACCAAACCCGCACAATCCCACACTTTCCCGCAAAAATCCATAGAAAGCTCTGTTTTAGGAACCGAGCTAGAACATCCTTACTCATACACCCACAAACGTTTTCCAACCTTTAAATCCCTCATTCCCGACACTTTACCGGTAAACCCACATAAAGGTAACTTTTTCATCCATTGCCCGAAAACATCATTTTAACCACCATAACGCACCTAAATCCAACCCCGAAACCAATTTACCATCCAAATCAATCAATACACAACACCAACTTAACTAAAGTTTCACTTCAAGTTTCGGCCATTTTGCAACTTTTCACCACACTTCCAAATCAATCCATTCAAGCTACCAATTACTCACTTAAACCACCAATTACACTTCTTAAGCATGCTTACTAACCAATTACACCTAAATCAACCAAAATCAACATAAACCCTAACCATATCAATTCGGCCAAAAGGGGATTTCTTCCCTAGCATGCTTTCCATCAAATTGAATCCATAGAAAGTCTTAGAATCATGCAAGGAACAACATATCCAAAGCATGATCCAAGAACACAAACATACATCATTTTGGAAAATTAGGCATAATTTCGGCAATTAGGGCTTTTTGCCTCCAAAATGTTTTTCCAAAATCTAACCCCAAATTCTTACACCCCTCCATGCCAAGAACATCATACTAGAAACTTGAAGCAAGAGGATCATCCAAACACATAGCCATGAACAAATTCAAATTGGTTTCAAGCACTCTTTTCCCACCCTAAACATGCTTCCAACTTGAAAGGAGATGAAGAAAGGAAGCTTACCAATTTTGGAACCCAATTCCTTGTTGATTTCAGCCAAGAATTGAAGAACACAATGAGCTTGGAGGAGCTTGAAGATGGCGGCAATGGAAGGAGAGAAGAAAGAAGAAGATGAACAAGTATGAACATTTTGTCCTTTCTTTCCATAAAAGCTCCCTTTATACTTATGAGATAATGAGTCATGGGACACTTGTCCCATGACCATTAACCCATAGTTATGACTCATAACCAAGCCAAAATTCTGAAATTTTGGCTAAGTGTTGGCGCACCACCCGCGCCAACTCCTCCCGCGTAATTCCCGACGTGCGTGCGTGCCGGCCTGAATCAAAACCCGTCATGACAAAATTCCACAAAATTACCATAAAATCCGTCTCAAAATATAACATACCTTCCACTGAAGTCGTCGGAAAAATTCCATCCCGGGCCCCGGGATTCCCGTTCCGAGCCCCGGGAGTCGCCCGGGACCGAACGTCCCGTCCCAAAAACTATGCTCCGCAAAAAGATCCAGGACGTTCCCACGATTCCAAATATGCAAGCGGTTTCCCAATCCGAGGTCCCAGGAGCTCTACCGAGCCCGTTGTACGTCACGAGACAAGTCCCGGCCCCGGAAAAATATTTTCGGCGGAAATGTCCAGGGACCCACACGACCTCAAATATGCAAGGGTTTCCCAAAATGATGCTCGGATAAGGCTTGGGAACTGTCTGAACGCCCAACACCGTGACCCGCAGGCCAAAATCAGAGCCCCAGGTCACCCGGTCACAACCCGCTCGGGGTGACCGTAACAAGATGTATTGGTCAAGGTTGACAAATTCTATTTCTCGGCCGACTTCGTGATTCTAGATATGGAAGAAGACAAGGATGTGCCGATTATTCTTGGGCGGCCATTTCTAGCAACCGCTAAGGCACTCATTGATGTGGAGGGAGGCCGACTCACGCTAAGGGCGGATAAGGAGGAAATATCTTTCAACCTCCACAAAGCTATGAAGGTACAATCGGATTATGGGACATGCCTTAGTATTGATGTGGTTGAGCTTTGTGTTGACGAATATATGGAGAAATTGAATATGAATGATCCATTTTTGAGAGCAATATTGAATATTGAAGATGAGCTCATGGATTTGTGTGATTCCGTCAACGCACTTAAAACTCTTGAGAATCATAGAAGGTTGAAGAAAGAAAATTGGGGTTTTGAACCTCTAACCGAAGTGGGAGATGTTCCAACAACCTCTCCGAAGCATGAGTTGAAGCCGCTCCCGGTAGAATTGAAGTACATGTTTTTAGATGACAAAGAAGGCTATCCGGTGATTATCTCCGCTTCACTTTCTAGGGTTGAAGAAGAAAGGTTGATGCGAATACTCTGAGAGCACAAGGGGGCCATTGCTTGGTCTATTTCCGATCTCAAGGGAGTTAGCCCGGATGTTTGCATGCACAAGATCATTCTCGAAGAAGATGCGGTTCCCAAGATGGAATTCCAACGACGGCTCAATCCGGATATGAAGAAGGTTGTCAAGGAAGAAATTATCAAGCTATTGAGAGCCGGAATCATTTACCCAATTTCGGATAGCAAGTGGGTTAGTGCGACTCATGCGGTTCCCAAAAAGAGTGGAGTCACGGTGTCTCCCGAGGATGGAAAAGCTTTAGAACTCATCAAACCACCGACAAAGTGGCGAGTTGTGCATGATTATCGCCCGGTAAACAAGGCAACAAAGAAGGATCATTTCCCTCTACCTTTCATTGATCAAATGTTGGATCGGTTGGCCGGACAAAAATTTTATTGCTTCTTAGATGGCTACACTAGATATTGTCAAATTGCTATCGCATCGGAAAATCAAGCAAAGACTACTTTTATTTGTCCGTGGGGGATCTATGTTTTCCGGAGAATGCCTTTCGGATTATGCAATGCACCGGCAACCTTTCAACGGTGTATCATGTCTATTTTTGAAGACATGGTTAAATAAGGTATGGAGATATTTATGGATGATTTCTCGGTGTATGGTTCTAGCTTTGATGATTGCCTCGAGAATTTGACTCGAGTATTGAAAAGGTGTGAAGAGGCCAATCTCTCTCTTAATTGGGAGAAATGTCATTTTATGGTCACGTCTGGAATTGTGTTGGGGCATCGGATTTCTGAACAGGGGATTGAGGTGGATAATGCAAAAATCTCAGTAATCGAGAAATTGCCGCCTCTGAAAAATGTGAAGGGTGTGAGAAGCTTTCTGGGTCACGCCGGTTTTTATTGCCGATTTATGAAGGATTTCTCCAAGATTGTCAAGCCCATGAGCGCACTCCTCGCGAAAGATGCCTCATTTGACTTCGATGAAGCGTGTTTAGAGGCTTTTGACATGATCAAGGCACGGCTAGTATCGGCACCTATTGTTGTCACACCGGATTGGGATTCCCCATTTGAGATCATGTGTGATGCTAGCGATTATGCCGTAGGGGCGGTGTTGGGACAAAAGAGAGAAAAGCTCTTTCGAGCTATATATTATGCAAGCCGGACCCTCGACGCCACCCAACAAAATTACACAACAACAGAGAAGGAAATGTTGGCGGTTATCTTCGCATTGGACAAGTTTCGATCATACCTCCTAGCTTCCAAGGTGGTAGTTCACACCGATCATGCCGCTATTCGTTGGATTTTACTAATGCAAGAATTCGACCTTGAGATTAAGGACCGGAAAGGTTGTGAGAATGTGTTGGCGGATCACCGTTCACGCCTTGTGATGCACGAAGAGGCCGACAAGGAGATACCGATCAAGGAGACATTCCCTGATGAGCATCTAATGAAAGTGGAGGTAAACACACCATGGTTTGCGGACTTCATCAATTATCTATCATGCGGTGTAACCCCTCCGAACTTTTCTTACGCACAAAAGAAGAAGTTCGTATCGGATGCCAAGCATTACCTTTGGGATGAGCCATTTCTATTTAAGAGATGCCCCGATCAAATTATCCGGGGTTGCATTCCAAGAGATGAAACCATGGAGGTTATCTAGCATTGTCATGATTCTCCTTGTGGGGGACATTTTGGAGCAACGAGAACGGCATCTAAGGTACTTCAATCCAGGTTTTATTGGTCAACCTTATTCAAGGATTGTTATACCTTTGTGAAAACTTGTGTTCGGTGTTAAATGATGGGTAATTTGGGGAAGTAGGATGAAATGCCCCAATATGGTATTCTTGAAGTGGAGATATTTGATGTGGGGGGATAGACTTCATGGGACCTTTCCCCCCTTCAAGCGGATATGAATATATTCTTGTTGCGGTAGACTATGTCTCCAAGTGGGTTGAAGCAATCCCAACAGCTAAGAGTGATGCACAAACGGTGATCAAATTCTTGAAGAAGAATGTGTTACAAGATTTGGTGTTCCGAGGGCCATTATTAGTGATGAAGGTTCCCACTTCATCAACAAATCCATGGAACAACTCTTAGTCAAGTATGGAGTTACGCACAAAATGTCTACCCCGTATCACCCTCAAACAAATGGGTTGACGGAAGTCTCAAATCAGGAAATTAAATCCATCCTTGAGAAGACGGTGAGTTTTGACAGGAAGGATTGGTCATCGAAGCTTGATGATGCCTTGTGGGCATATAGGACCGCCTTCAAGACTCCGATCGGTATGTCTCCATATAGGTTGGTGTTTGGGAACGCCATCTACCCTGCATGATGTAAAAAAGGCGCCTTGCTTGGGGCGAAAACTCAAGCGGTTTTCGAGACCAGTCCCGTTGGTTTCACAGATTTAAATTTTTATTTGATTTTCAGGATGTTTAGATTTTGTATCTTGCGGATTGTTTTCTTGACAAAGAATATGTATCCTTGATGTAGGTGTTTAGGAGATAGGAAAGCTGCTCTACGTGAAGGCAAGGCACCCCTCCGGGCGACACTCAGGCGGCCCAATCTCTCAAGTCAGGCGATCGCCCAACTACAGGGAATTGTTTTCGAAAAATCTTGGAGCCAGGCGACCCATCAGGTGGCCCAAATCCTAAACCAGGCGGTCGCCCGAGCTCAGAGACTCGAGGAGGCAGCCACGCAGGCGACCAGCCAGGCGAGCCCATGAGAAATATAGGCGGTCGCCCAGGTCCAACAAGGGCCTGGGCGATGCATCAGCCGACCACAGGCCCAATCCAGGCGGTCGACTTCTCATGAGGTACAGGCACCCGGGCGAGACTCAGGCGGCCCAATATATCAAGTCAAGCGATCACCCAACTCCAGAGATTTTTTTTTCGAAAAATCCTGGAGCCAGGCGACCATCAGGCGGCCCAAATCCTAAACCACGCGGTCGCCCGGGCCTTGAGATTCGAGTAGGCAGCCACGCAGGCGACCCGCCAGGCGGGCCCAAGCCCAATCCAGGCAACCGCCCAAGCCGACTTCACAAGAGGTACAGGCGGTCGGGCGATGAATCAGGCGGACCGCACCCCCAATGTAGGCGGTCGCCCGAACCAGGCGACACGCCAGGCGACCCAGATCCAGGGCCCAGGTGGTCGCCCGCGTGTTGGGCCAGCTCAACTTCTTCCTTCCTCCAGGTTCGTTCACACACACACACACACACACACTCTTTTCTTCCCATTTTTCATTTCTTCCGCCCTGCTCGCTGATTTCCGGTGAATCTCCGGCCGACACCATCTTCTCCTCTCATCTCTCCCTTTCTCCAAGTATCAGGTACCAATTTTCTCCCTTTTCTCTCTCATTTTCGCGAACAAGAGCAGCAAACCCTAGGTTCGATTTTTGCTCAAAAAAACTCTCTTAAATTGTGTTCTAAATGCTTGATTCTTGCTAGGGTTATGTTAATTAGCATAGAAGGAGTATGATTTTCGGCCTAGAATAGCAAGGAAATGCTGTGTTTTTAAGATTTTGGAAAATGTTGTTCATGGAGGCCGAAATTCTAGGCAATTGTTTTGGTGTTTCATGCTTAACTCTTGCTTGTTGATGGTTATAGAACTTCTTGAGAAGTGAATTTCAGCTTCATTGTGCAATGTAATTGAAGATTCATGAATTTTTGAACACTCACTTGTCTAAATCCGAATTTCATTGGGGGTTTAAGGTTGGAATCAGTTTTTACTTTATCCTTGGTGACGGAATGATTTCTTCAAGCATGTTAGGAGTGGGTTTAAATTTTCAAGTTAATTGGTTGAGTAGATTGCTAAATTTTGGTCGTCGATCCTATTTAGTTTTCTATGTTCTTTTTGTATACCATGGTTGTTCTGTATCTCGGGTTGTTGTTGATGGGTATGGAATGTTTGGTTTCTAAATGATCATACACACCTTGGACACTTGGAATTGCAAGTTTAGAATTGTAAATTGTTGCATGACATAAACCTTTGTATCCTTACTGTTAATTTGCTTGATCTCACCACGTAGGAACTTGTTCATGCAGTCAAACACCTTGCTTGCTAATGCACTTGTGGTCATAATTTTGTCGGATTATTCACGCGTCACGTTTTCATTGTAGGATGGTACGCACAAAGGAAAAGCGTAAAGCCCAAGAGTCCGAATCACCTCCGGACCCACCGAGGAGACCGGGGAAGCAACCGGCCAAGACATCCAACAAGGAAAAAAGGGGAAGAATAAGAAAAAGGGGCAGCAATCAAATTCCTCTCTCCCCTCTTGTATGCCCGCACCGCTATGCCGGATAAACAAAGATTCGAACACCCCAACGTGGAAACATTTCACAAGTGCAACGACTAGCATCACAGTTCAGCGGGGGTTTGATTTCACGGATGCTGTCACCGCCAAACTTCTCCCCAAGGTCACCGCCCGAGGTTGGACCAAGTTAGCGGTCCATGAGACTCGCTATGCCCCTGAGCTGGTCTGTGAGTTTTATGCGAACCTCCGATGGCGGCTATTGAAATTAAAGAAGAATTCCGGTGACACATCAACTGTCACGGCGGTCAAGGTGCGGGGAGTGGAAATCCCTTTCACCCCAGCGAGGATACAAGAATTTTTTGCCCTACCTCCTGCTCCCGAAGACATTCCATACCTTCCCGACGCTGACGGATTGGACAACCTCAGGGAACTGGGCATCACAGCACACATGGAGGACGCATGGGCCAAAAAAATGGGGTGCGTGTTCTGATCGCCAACACTCTACCACCGAAGATTCACGCCTGGAATTGGTTCACCCACAGGAGCATCTTACCATCCACCCAGGAATCAAAGATCCAACCTGACCGGTTGGAAGTGTTGCGTGGAATAGTCCACAACGCTTACATTGATGTGCCACAGTTAATCTTCTCATCCATCTGCACTATCGCCGAGATCACCAACCGCAACCGCATCTTCCCACAGTTCCTCTCTCAGTTGATGGTCGAAGCGGGGGTTCCAGTGAGTGAGGCTGAGTATGTCTCAGTGACTGAGAAACCCATCACTGTTCAGCGCCTCATTTCTTTGGGTAGTGCCCGAAATCTTCGCCGCCCTGCCATGCCGGAGCCACCCGCACCAGAACCCGAGCCTCAGCCGGAGGATATGGCCACGATGACTATTGAGCAGGCGGAGGAGTTCTTGCTTCGCCCTAACCGTAAGGGCCAGACTCGGTCAGGCGCTACTTTGCTCGGGGTAATCACCAACTGGGTGCGAAAGATTTCCTGTCGTCTCGACACCGATGCAGAGGAGCGCGCCATTGATAGAGAGGACCGTCGACGCCTTCATGCTCGGCTCGATGCAGAGGCAGTTGAGCGCCAACGGACAAATGACCTCCTCGCCTGCATCGAGTCTCGGTTGAGTGGAGCTTCTTCTTCCGCCACTGGTCCCGAGACTAGTGGCCCTACCATGGATGTCTCAAAGGGGGGGCTAACTTGGCCCCCAGGTATGACTCACTTCTACTCGTACCTTGTTTTGCCCCTATTGAGGACAATGCAGATTTTAAGTTTAGGGGTGTTGTACCTTGATCATTATTTTGATGTATTTTGATGTATGGATGTATAGCGGGATTGATTACCTTGCGATGGTTTGCGTACTTGCGCCTTGTTAGTTTTAGTTGCATTTTACATCTTTAGGTGTTGTTACACGTTTTGGGTACCTTTTGAACCTTTATGTTTAGAATAGTTCCATGATGTCTAGTTTGGTGTCAAGTTCAAGTGTCTTATGAGTTAAAATGCGATGTTGATCACTCGGTGTGAATCTTATGGAGTATGAAAGGTTGCTTTGGATGTTATAATCAGTTTTTTTAACCATGTGAGTTTTTGAGCCTTGATTCTTCATTTATATGGTTTGTGTGAGAAGTTGTTCTTCATGAGAGAATGTCGGGTTGTACTTAAACTAGAACTTGCGTGACTTGACCACTACAAACACACAATCGTTGTATGCAATTTATGATGACAATGGCACCTAGGTATAACTACTTTCCAAAGAGCCAACCCGTTACAATTTTTCCAATAGTTCACCCCGTTGAGCCTAATAGACTTATTCTTTGTGAACCCACATTATGAGCCAACCACTTTAATTATCCCACTCTTGTCCATGAAACTTAGCAAGCATGACTTAAGTTGGGTTTAGGTGCAAATTGTGGGTCGGAATGAGAAACAAGTTTGGGGGGATTATGTACATTCTTGTTGGAAGCAAATGAGAAAAAAAATATTTTTGGCAAACATGGAAAATGCGTGTGTTGTATTCGTGAGCTAACCATGGAAATAGTGATGCTATTCTCTTAAATTTTTGCACCATCTCGAAAAAAAAGAGATGAAGAAAAAAAATGAAAAAAATGGGAGCTCAATAAAACCATTGCGGAGAGTTGAGATGTAGCACCTATGCTTGTTTTGTAATTCCTTGGTTAGTGAATCCTTGTTGAGAGCGAAGTCGGATTTTCGATATTGTGGTTGCTTTTGAACTCGCACATGATAGTTATAGTTCAAGCGAGCGTTGGATGGGTTGTGTCCTCCTTTGTATCTTGAGTACCCATAAGTCTTTCATGTTTGCTATGTTTTATTTATCTCCACTAAAAATGGCCTTCTACCGACTTCCACATCTAACCAAGCCAAGCCACATTACAACCTTGCAAGACCATTGCCGCTTAGGTTGTATACAACTCCCTTAGGGAAATTTACTGAGGGCGTTATGGGTCGTCTCTCAAGCTTATGGTGCAAGTAGTAATCTCGAGATCACTTCACACAATGACACGACCTTTCTCTAAATTAGTGAGTAAACACTAAGGGAGTGACCCTCCGGTTGTAGCTTTTTAAGCAAGGTTTCATAAACCCCGAGATTTGCACCTTGAGTTATTAACTAGAATTTTGTGCTCATAAAACACTTGATGTAGAGTTGTAGTTGTATATACAAGGTCTCTCCTGCATTTCCTTAGTTGCATATAGGTAGTGCTTTTGCTAGGGACTAACAAACATTTAAGTTTGGGGGTGTGATAATTGCACATTATGCATATGTTTTTTTCCCTCCATTCACGTGCTTTTATTTGAGTTTGTTAGTACTTAGTGTGGGCGCAAGTCTATTTTGCAGGTATTTGGCGTCAGAGGTCAAAATCGATGAATTCGGTTGTAAAAGCGCCTTGGAAGGAAAGCTGAGAACCAAATTGAAGAATCTGGAAAGGTTCAAGAAAGGGTGAAGGAAAGGGTCTGGGCGAGATCCAGGCGACCCAAGCCCTTGGGTCAGGCGGTCGCCCGGACCTAAAGAAATCCATCGAAAGTTCCTGGGGCCAGGCGGACTCCAGGTGAGCCCTGCTTCAAAATGCAGCGGTCGCCTGAGCACACAACAAAGTGAGGCAGCGGCCCGGGCGAGAATCAGGCAGACCAAGCCCTTGGATCAGGCAGTCCCCTGACCCCTGTTGCCAAGAAAATGTTAAGCCAGGCGAAGGGTCAGGCGACCCGAATCTTGGATCAGGCGGTCGCCTGACCCTAACTTCCTGAAATTCTCCACCTCGATAATTAGACTTCCAAACTCGTTTTGTTTCATTTCTCTTCACCAACTCCCCCGAATTTTCGTCGGTTCTGACCAGAAATCTCTGAGGAAACCCATACAAGCCATCTTTCCATGCTTCTCATGATTTGACATGTTGATGGTAGGTTTGAGAAATCTTGTAAGCCCTCTTTTGTATATTATTATTCACGGTTTTGGCTAGGGTTTTGAAGCTCTCAACCCAGACCTCCCTCTCTAATTCGGATTTGACTTGTATTTTGGAAGATTGAAGGATCCTACACCATTTTCTAAGCTTCTTTCTATCCCTTTTACTTCCATTTTACATTTGTGTTCGTATTGATTATGCAAAACGTGTTGAGCATGAGTAGGGAGTAGTTTTCCATCTCCTTGGTTGTTTAGGTAGTTGCATGATTGTTGGATGATGTAGATATGTTGGGTGGATGTTCATGCATGATGTGTGAGCATTTCTTGAGCTTTAAGAAGGTGTAAAGGGAGGTGGAAGCTTACACATTCCTTAACACCTACCAAGTATTTGATGAAATGCTTGAGAGAGCAAATCATTGAATTTACCATGAGAAATGTTTATGTATTCTAGGATTACCAAGTAGTTGGGCTTGCTTAAGGCTTCCATAGATGATGCAAATGAAGAGATTTCATTTGGTCATTTATGGTGAATGACTCTAGCTTAGTAAGTTAGAGTTTGAGAATCACCCAACCTCCTCCATCATCGCATTAATCTCTACCTAGCATGTCATCCAATGTCATCAATCCTAGGCAACCAAAGGAGCCTTTAGTAATCGAATTTCATCACAAACTCATCTCCATTGCATGCTAGTATAGCTCCACCACAATTCTCACTTTAGTTAATTGCCTCCATTTAGATTAATTTCACTTGCCATTGCGCTTGAACGAATCACTGGACATATCACTTGGCTTAATTCTCCCTTATTAAAAACACCAAAAACATTGCATTTAGCTAGATTCTACGACTTACACTACAATCTCTTGGGTTCGACCCCACTCTCCCAATTACAATTGCAAACCTTGCGCTTGAGGTAGAATGAGTTTTATTACTTGAAATGTGCGTAATTTATAGACATGTAAAACACCCGTCACTTAGGTATGGTATGTTTGTCATCTCTTCCTTCTCTTTTGGAGTTTTTGGACACATGTCACCTCCAATCTTGCATCCATATGCAAGTGGGGTGTTCATTGGTATTGAGTTGGTTAAGTTAAACCTTTCTAGAATCTTATCAACATAAGGCTCTTGTGAGATGCATAACGACTTCTCCTTTCTACTATGCTTAACACCTAGAATGAAAGAAGCTTCTCCCATGTCTTTCACATCAAACATGGAAGATGTTAACAATCATTTTTTCCCCTAATTGACTAATTTAATTTTTAGGACTTATTCGATTAATTTAGTTTTGACTCTGACTCAATTAAAAGAAGGGGGATTGAATTGAACACTTTAAACCTTAAGCATGGTGGGGGTGTCATTTGCCCACCTTTTCCTTAGCTCACAAGCATACGTGATTTGTTTCTGCACGAATATTCATCTCCGACATTGTCGATCTTCTAGCTTCACCCAAACTCTTCAACTCCAGCCTAACACTAGCCTCCATCCCTTCCTATAAATAGTACCATTGTTCCATTGAGGAGATCATCCAGAGAAGATCCCCAGCTCCTCTTTTCTTCTTGTTCTTCAATCATGCCATGAAACTCTCGGCCAAGCTCCTCCTTCTCAAACTTCTTGCTTCCAGCCCTTAAAAATCGCACCATAGCCCCCACCAAGCTTTCCTCAACCCGATT
Source organism: Stellera chamaejasme (assembly GCA_024586325.1). NCBI lineage: Eukaryota > Viridiplantae > Streptophyta > Magnoliopsida > Malvales > Thymelaeaceae > Stellera > Stellera chamaejasme. The sequence continues at coordinate 21,325,178 of CM044984.1, read as the reverse complement.
GAAGCCCTCGCTCCACCAGAAGCCACCGGGAATCTCCTAAATCGCCACCGGCCCGTCAAGCAACATTGAACCAGAACTGCAGCGTCTCTCCTTAACCGGTCACACCCAAAGCGTCCCAGCATCACCATATGCCTCCTCGGCCTCCGGTGAGTTCCCATGCCGTTTCCACAGTGAAACACCGCCGGAACAGCCTGGTTCGAAGTCACCAGCGTCGCTCGAGCTTTCCAGCGAGTCGCAAACTCCTTCCGTTCAGCCGCTTAGCCACCGTAGATTTCCCCGCCGTCCACTCAAGAACCTCCCTCTTGAGTCTCGTAGCCAACCGTTGTCGGAGCACCGCCCACGAGCTTGCCAGAGTCGCTGGTGTACCATCGTCGCAACCTGCAGGAGTTCTACTCTTTTTTTTCTTTCTTCTATGTTTAACCTGGTAAACCTCCCCTTTAGACCTTACTTGTTTTTATTTTTGTTGATAAGGTCACTAACTTTTGTTCCTTTGTATTTTTACAGGTTTCAAGAAACTTGACTTTTGTTGTTTTACAAATAGGCCACTGCTTTGCATAATACTTTGTTTGCGTCTATTCTTTCTTTTTTGTGATTTTATAGTAGAATAGGATTTGGCCAATCTGGTTATCATTTTTACTTTTCGCATCGTTACTAATTTATAATTTGTCATAGTCTGGCTTTAACAAAAGAAACTGCTCATGCTATTAATTATTAATTAGTCATTTTGCCCATTATCATCAACACAAAAAATTGATTTTTTTCCCTTCTTACAGATTTAACTCAGGTTTTTGGAATCTCCAAGAAAAAGGTAATTCGACCGCCACTCCACCGATTTGACAAGTATGTATTCTATCCCAAAAAATAGTCCTCCAGTCAAACGGGAGCGAACTACGTGGGCTTTGATCCTGATTCAAATGGGTACGTAGGTAGCTTGGAAGCCCATAATCCAGGCCCAAGTCCAATTAACTAAAATTAATCCATTGTTTGAAAATAAAAAAATTAATCATTTTGCATTATTTAATTTATAGGAATCGGCTTTTATTTTGTTTTAAGAATTATTTTCAGACAAATTGGGTGCCTAACACCTTCCCAATTTGTACCCAATCCCCGGACTTAAAATCTCTGGTTTTCGTGGAAATTGCCCTTTCCAAAATTCGGAGTAAAAAATTGTGTTTTTCCTTAATTTCCCATTTTCTAAAAAATAAAGGGGGCGACTCCATCGTTTTCCCCAAAATTGGCAGAAAAGTCCCCGATGAGCGGCCCTCCCGCTCACAGTGGCGACTCCGCTGGGGACCGTTTCAAACTTTTGTGAAAATTAGAGGATTGAATGCTGAAAATAATTTTTAAAACAAAATGTAAGCCGATTATGTCTGATTTACCTGTTGATTGCAAAGCATGCTGATTGATAACACAGTGATTGACATTTGTGTACTCTGCATCACTGATATACTGTCCATTTGTGTGTGCATTAACCTAGGTAGTGAGCCCCGGAGACCATGTTGCATAAGAAAGTTGGTCCTCCCAACATGACAATGCACTGGTCCCAACTCCACAGCGCTTGAAGGTCGCAAAGTACCGTTTGACCAATGGGTGCTCCTCGCACCTAGAGGGAGGAATATGCACATCTAGTTGTTGGAGAACCTTTGACCAACCCATTCCCACCCTCATGTACATAATGGTGTACTGCATATCTCGGTGTTTGTTCAACATGTTGTTTGCTTCACACGATGTTTGCCCATGTGCATATGTGATATTCTCGTTCCCGGAGTAGGAGCGGAATCCCAGTTGAGTGGTTGATGAAGATGGTGTTCTTGAGACTCCAAGCTTGCTGTTCAGAGTAATCTGTAAAAGATAAGAAGAATACTCAGAAGTAGCAAGAGAGGAGTGGGGGGGCGTGTAGTAGCTTACCCAGTTTAAGGTGGACATCCCCCTATTTATAGGGAGATGCCAGGAGAAGAGCCTCCCCCAGTTGAAGCTTTGGACAGGCTGTGAGACAGGACTGACAAGTCTGTCAGATTTGGAGAGATAAGTCTGTGTCAGACTGATTGGAGATAAGGAGGCTGTGATGATGAAGATCCCAGCAAACCGCCTTAGAAGATTCACCTGTAAGGGAATGTTTGGCGTACAAATCTGGTGAAGATCACTCAGGCTCGTGCTGGCCTCCTTATTGGCTGATTGATGTCAGATGACCAAGTGGTCTATCTCCAAGTGGAGCAAGTGGCAGGCGAAGGCCCAGATAGAACATAGCCAAATAAGGAGTGATAGTCTCGTTCCTAAGGAAGGCCCGGACTCTCAGTTGAGTGGTTGATGGTGATGGTGTTCTTGAGGCTCCAAGCTTGCTTGTTATGAGTAATCTGTAAAAGATAGAGAGAATACTCAGAAGTAGCAAGAGAGGAGTGGGGGGCGTGTAGTAGCTTACCCAGTTTAAGGTGGACATCCCCCTATTTATAGGGAGATGCCAGGAGAAGAGCCTCCCCCAATTGAAGCCTTGGACAGGCTGTGAGACAGGACTGAGAAATCTGTCAGATTTGGAGAGTTAAGTCTGTGTCAAACTGATTGGAGAGAAGGCGGTTGTGATGATGAAGATCTCAGCAAACCGCCTTAGAAGATTCACCTGTAAGGGAATGTTTGGCGTGCAAATCTGGTGAAGATCACTTAGGCTCGTGCTGGCCTCCTTATTGGCTGATTGATGTCAGATTACCAAGTGGTCTATTTCCGTGTGGAGCAACCGGCGGCGAAGGCCTGCAAGGGGCGAAGGCCCAGATAGAACATAGCCAAGTAAGGAGTGAGGGTCGCACGAACCTGAGTGAAAGGGCCTTATCTGGGCGAGGCCAGTATAGGCAAGAGAGTCCTCGCGAAGGCGAGCTGAGGCTGCGGGAGTAAGACCCGCGAAGGCGAATGAGATCCAAGGGAGAGACCTGAGACCGCGAGGGTGACCCGCGAAGGCCTAGGAGACGCAAAGGTGAGTGTGAGACATCGCCCATGCGAGACTTGAGGCCCGCGAGGGCAAGACCTCGCGCAGGTGAGACTGGAGACCTCGCGAAGGCGAGACTGGAGACCGCAAGGATGAGACCTTGCGAGGGCGATACTGGAGACCACAAGGATGAGACCTCTTCAAAGGCCTTGTATGTTTCTGATGTGACGCGAGGGCGCGTTTGCTTGGGTAGTGTACCAAGATGCCTCCTCCTGAGAGCGGAGTATGGGTAGGGTCCTGCACTCCGTTTTTTGAAAGTACTTTGCTGAGGACCAATGTAGTAGTCATAAGTGAAGATCTTTCATGATCTGATAGTTTGTGTTGGATCCTTCATGATCCTTGTAAGTTTTTTGAGGGGGCATTTGCTTGGGTAGTGTACCAAGATGCCTCCTCCTGAGGGCAGAGTATGGGCAGGGTCCTGTACTCTGTTTATATTCCAAGTCTCAGGCCTTTTGCTTGGAACCGGTGAAGGCGCTCAGGCCTTTTGCGAGCCGTTTGAGTGCAACAGCAGTGAAGGGTCTCCTCAGCATTTAAAGCAGGAGAGATTATGGATGATGGGAGTTTTACTAACCGTTGTGGGGTGCGGCACGTGGCGCCTTAGGAGCCGATTTCACTTTTAAAAAGCGTTTCTTCATTTCCACACGGAAGGTGAGGGGTTTACTAACCGCTGGATGTTGGCACGTGGCGCCTCAGGAGCCAATTACGCTTAAAAGCGCTTTTCATTTTGGCGGGCTTATAAAAGCGTATCCGAGAAGATTGAAGCTTTTCATCTTCATTTTCGTATTTCCTTGTGTTCGCACTGAGCATCTGATTTCGCATTCTTGCGTTTTTGAGCCGTTCATCGGTAGTTGAGAGTTTCCTTGCGGTGGTCCCCCATTTTTTGTTTGAGATTTCGCCGGTCACTTGTTCGTTTGCCGACTGCCTCATCCGTCTTACTCACCGGTAACGAATCAGGTAAGATTTCGTTTTCCGGCACACTGAGTGCTTCAAGTTTTCTGAGCGCACTGAGTGCTTGATGAAATGCCTTTGTTAGGCCGTTTCGATTTATACGTTTGTTGCTCCACTTTTGCAGAGATGGAATCCAAAGAAGTCGTGGAGGAGGCCGAGGAGCCTGTGGCTAAGGAGGCTAGAAGCGTGGAGGTAGAAGTGCCTTCGACTGCCGTAGAGGCCATGCCCTCTGCAGAGGGCTCAGAGGGAGCGCAGGCAGACAACGCTGCTCCCATAGAGGCTGTGCCCATCTCAGTGGTGCAGCCTATCTCTTCTGAGGAGGCTGCTGCTGAAGCCTTTGTGTCTGGGCTCTTTGCGAGCCCTTCCCCAGCCCAAGGTGAAGACTTACCCGGGCATGTGGTCATGGCAGAGATCCTCACCAGAGGAAAGGTGCCCCCTCCCAAGGGCAAGATGTTAGCAGGTAATATCCTGATCTCCATGAGAAGGAGGGGTAGCCAGGCTGCCAAGGCCATTGGCAGTTCTTGCCAACAGGAGGCAATGGTTACTCCTGTGGAGGAGGAGGTGGAGGCCCCCATTGCAAGGGAGGAGGCCCCTGCAGCAACCCCTTCTGGAGAGGGGACCCCTGAAGTGACTCCTTCGAGGGAGAAGGCCCCTGCAACAAAGGGGAAGAGGATCCTGAGGATTGAGGAGATTTCCTCTTCTTCTGATGATGAGGCCCCAGAGGAGGGGGGTCTGGTAGCACGGTTCTCTGCGAGGACGAGTGGTTGGGAGATAGCCCAGCCCTCCAGCAGCCAGCTGGAGGTCAGTGGGTGGGGGCGTCCTTCTGTTGGTAAGTCTTTTGACTTGATAGAATGCTTTCCTTGTTTTGAGTCTTGTACTTCAGTTTCCTCAGTTGCTGATACATGCAACTTTTGCAGGCGCGGGCCCTTCTGGGCAAGAGCTTGGCCCTTGCGAGGTCCCAGCGGACCAAGAGACCATGATCGAGGTCCCTGCCGATCTGGGGACCAGGACCGAGATCCTTGAGGAGAGTGGGGTTTGGTCCCATTTCTTGGAGCGAAGGCGAGTTGCTGCCAAGTCAGTCCCCAAGTGGTCTGAGGAGCCAGACACCCTGAGGGTCAAGAGGCAAGAGACCAGGGCTAGGGTGTACAGGGAGCAAGGGAGGCTCCTGAGCATGCATGGGATCCGGTCTTCCTCCTCAGGAACAGCAACTCATTGCTAAGGGGAGGGGAGCAAACCCTCCTATCCTGCCTGGAGGGGCTGCGCACCCTTTATGACAGGAGGTGACAGAGCGGAGTTTGGACTCCCCGCTGAGTTCATGAGGGAGGTAGCTCAAAGAAAGTCTGCAGTAAGACAACTTCCGGTCTCTATGTGTAAGTTCAGCTTGGCCTCTTTCTCGCCTTTGTTTAAATAGAACCGTGGTGCAAAGGCGGCCGTCAAAGGATATGCTGCTATGGAGCAATGGCATGACTTCCTGAAGTATGCCAACAAATGGGATGACGCCCAGATAACAGAGATTGCCTCTCTCAGGAGGGAGCTGGAAGCCTCCAAAAGAAGGGAGAAGGAGCTCCAAGAGGAGCACGCCAAGCGTGTGGCCCAACTGGAGAGTTGGTGTGATTATGGCAACAAGGAGCGGGCACTCGGCATGCGATACCGGTGGGAGCAGGCCTGCCTACTTGATGTTGCGAAGCAACGCTTCCTTCAGCAGGTAGCAACGCTGGAAGCCAAGCAGCTTGAAAATGCTGTTTTGAAGGAGTCCCTCCTTTCTTTGGAGGCAGAAACCAAAGCTGCCCTTGAAGTGGCGAAGGCCCAAGTTGAGCAGGCAGAGGCCGCAGCTGAGGAGGCGAGGCGCCAAGCTACTGCCCAGGCCCAATTGGCAGAGAACAAGGTGGAGGAGGGCAGTCTTGCTGCTGAGGCTGCCATGAAGGCACGCCTGGAGGTCGCCACTGACCTGGAGAAAGCAATGGCCTCAGTGCGGGAGATGGAGAAGGCTTTGGGCCTTCCTCCCTTGGAAGGTGAGGATCCTGACTCCTCTTCCTCCATCAAGGTGCCCATCCCTGAGCGGATGCCTCGACTGATGGAGAAGCTTGGCGAGATCCAAGCTCTAGGCGAAGCAGGGGCGCAAGCCTACGAGGAGGGCTGGCTGCGATGCCGCTTCCAAGTGGAGAAGGCATTCCCAGAGCTGAGTCTTGGGATTCTGGATGCTGCTAATACTAGCAGTCCAACAAGAGAGGCTCGCCGACCGGGAGAGCAAGGAAAGAATAAGGGCGAAGCCTGGTATGCCCTTTTGGATTAGGGTGGAGGTTCCAACATGTGGATGCCGCCCCCCCTCTTTTTTGTATAAGGAACACCTGCATTCATGCATATTTTTGAAAATAGTAGATGAAGTAAAATTTCATTTTACCTTCATTGTCTTGTAGCCTCGCTTTTATTTCGCGATAGCAGTGTAGGGCACGTTAGCTAGGTTAACAACCATAGGCTAAGTCCTGTTTGTGGAGAGAAGTCTTTCTGGGGCTCGCAACAGCGAAGCCACAGAGATCACTTTGTCCAGAAGCTGGAGACTCGGTTTGAGTTTATAGTGACGAGGCACTTATAATCTGCAACGGCAGAGCCACGTATATCTTTCCAGATAATTTGTGGGTTCACTTGTTGAGACAAGCTGAGATGAAGATCCCTTGTTGAGACAAGTGAAGGGCCCTTTTAGGGCTTGCAGAGGAGGTGCCCTTGAAGACCATGGGCAATTTTCCAGGGAGTAAGCCCTTGGGTAGTGTACAGTGTACCAAGTAGACGATACCTGCAGAACGCTCATCATTTGTATGATAAAGAGGAAAACTCAGTTTACCTTGAGCCTGAAGTCGCGCGATGGCGACGGCAGTGGAGTACTTGTTTGAGATAAGTGGAGAGCCAAGTAGAGCTCTGGGGAGTGAGACCCATAGTTGTGTGGAGGAATCGGAGGAGTCCAGGCGGAAGGTCTGCTGTGGCACACGAGGGTGTCTTACAAATAGACCTCCCTGAAGGAGCCAAAAGGGGGTTACCCTTCCGCAGCGCAAGGGGGTTACCCTTGGGGCGGGGCGAGTTGAAGGTTAGTTGGGGATGAGACCCGCAACTACCTGTGTGGATGAGTCCGTGCGGAAGGTCTGCTGTGGTGCGCGAGGGCGACTTACACATAGACCTCCCTGAAGGAGCCAAAAGGGGGTTACCCTTCCGCAGCGTAAGGGGGTTACCCTTGGGGCGGGGCGAGTTGAAGGTCAGTTGGGGATGAGACCCGCAACTACCTGTGTGGAGGAGTTCGTGCGGAAGGTCTGCTGTGGCGCACGAGGGCGACTTACACATAGACCTCCCTGAAGGAGCCAAAAGGGGGTTACCCTTCCGCAGCGCAAGGGGGTTACCCTTGGGGCGGGGCGAGTTGAAGGTCAGTTGGGGATGAGACCCGCAACTACCTGATGCGACCGCAGGGGGCTTCCCTTTGTGTGGGTGCATAAGTGAGACCTGACAAGGTCTGATGCCGCGATTTTGGCAAGTGGCCCGTCTGACCGGTTGAGTGCAGAGGGCGATTGGGAGGGCATTTTGTAATGCCATATGATGCTGCAAAAAAGGGAGAAATGCACATGCATTTTATTGAATTGAAGACGTAAGACGGAGGACTTACACGTAATATGGACGTAAGTCATTCGCATGAAAATTGCGGGGAAGAAGATGACCATCATGGTCCTGTAGTTCATAGACTCCTGGGCGGACCTGTTTATGAATAATATAGGGTCCGTCCCAGTTAGGTCGCAAGACACCCTGCTTGGGGTCGCGAGCGGTGAGGGCCGATTTAAGCAGGACAAGGCCCCCTTGTTGTAGTGCCTTGGGCTTAACCCTGGCATTGTGGTGAAGACGGAGCCTCTGTTTGAGGGCAGACATGCGAAGACGAGCGCCCTTGTGTAATTCCTCGATTAAGTCAAGTTTGGCATGGAGCCCTTGAGCATTGGCCTCGCTGGTAAAGTTGATCATGCGGATCGTAGGGAGGTCCACCTCAATAGGCAGGAGCGCATCTGCGCCATATACCAGGGAGAAAGGCGTTTCGCCCGTTGGGTTTCGAGTTGTTGTGCGTTAGTCCCACATGACACTTGGGAGTTCATCTACCCAGCGGCCTTTGGCCCCCTCAAGGCGCTTCTTGAGGCCCTCGTTGAGGGTACGGTTGGTGACCTCAACCTGCCCATTAGACTGGGGGTGCGCCACTGGGGCGAAAAGCATGCGGACATTGTTGTCCTGGGCCCATTGTTGGACGCTGTGGCTGGCAAAGTGAGTGCCATTATCTGTAATAATAGCACGAGGGCTGCCGTACCGGCAGACAAGATTTTTCACAAGAATTCGATGATCTTGGCGGAAGTGATGGAGACCAGGGGTTCTACTTCGACCCATTTAAAGAAATAATCAACTGCAACCACACAGAAGTGGTACTGACCTGGAGCGGTTGGCATCGGACCAATGAGGTCAAGGCCCCAAAGGGCAAAGGGCACGGTGTCACCGTACGCCACCCGAGCCCGGTTGCGGAGGCGGGGGCGCCGGGACGCCGGAAGCGGAAGCCGGAAAGAATACGGAATGGCAGGTCCATCGAGACCCGCCGCGCGTAGCGGACCCAAAGAGCGAAACGATTGTGTTAGCAACCTAACAAAAATTTCGTACATATAACCAAAAATAAAATCCAAACATACAATTCATGCATTAGCAACAGAGTAAGCGCCGCCCTCTGTGCACGAGTGCTTACGCACCAAAACATAGATACATACAGAGTTCACAGAACCTAAGGTGTCTAGCAAGCGCTAAGCGCTCAGAACATGCACAAAATAGAGTATATAAATATATACAAATATACAATCATCACAGCAATACAGAAAGTGTGCATATGCAACTACAGAGCCAGCCCTAGATCTAAGTGTCAAAATACCTCGCGCGGGATTCAGACTTAAAAGACAAATCCCGGACAGCAAGGTGCAGCTGCTGCAAAACATAACCAAGGTAGAAACCTCACGGAAACCTACTCCGCAGGCCGCTTATCAAGTCTACCTGAAACCCAAAAACAGAACCCGAAAAAGGGTGAGTCCTAAAAGGACCCGTAAGGGATTTGGGGTAAGGTAAGTATATGTAACCCTGCAAAACAGAAAGATAGCAATATATGCAATGTAATACGAATATCATGCATGTACAGAAATAGATCGTAATCCCGAAGGACGTGCGATTCTAAATCACCATAACCCTTATAACAAATCGAACGACAGCCTCCCACTAAGGGAGTCAGAAGCCGAAGCTAATACAGAAGCATGGTGCACCAGCTGGGGTAGCGAACCCACAACTGTCGTAGGGTTAACAGACAGAGTATGCCATAAGGCATACTCCTACAGACTACAGAATATGCCCTAAGGCATAAAATTCCGAAATACTAGCAGAACAGAAAATGAAACCAAAACATATACTTATCTTACCAAAATAACATACCCAAACCCTTTCCTCACAAATCCCGAGTATTAGACCGATTCTGGACAACTTCCACACCGTGACCCGAAACTCAGAAACTTCTCTTTTCCTAACCTCCGAACCTCAGAATCTGTCAAACCAAGTTGAATTAGCATCCTTATAGACCACACTACCAAACTACACCCCCGTCCCCAAAACCGAAAATCCGGCAGAATTTCCGTAAAATTCCAAATTTCCACAGAAATGTCAGAATTCAGAACCAACCTAGACAATGCAAGGTTATACATTGACAAACATCATCCAACAAGCAGAACCGACCAAAACCAACCTTAAAACCCTTCATTACCCGACATTTTCCGATAAACCCGCATAATTGCAACTTTTCCATTTCTTACTCGAATTCAACGTTTCAAACTTCCAACCACTCCTAAATTCAACCCCAACACCATATTAACATCCAATTCAACCAAAATGAAACTCCAACATGGAAAAAGAATCATTCCAATAATTCGGTTCTTAACCAACATTTTACCCAACTTCCAATTCAATCCATTCAAGCTACCAAACAACCATTCTAACCACCAATTTCACTTCTAAACCAAGAATGCTATCCAATTGCATCCAAAACAACAAAATTCAACAATGAACATCAACCTAAAAATTCGGCCATTTGGGGGTTTTTGACTCAACTTGTTTTCCATCAAATTGAATCCATACATAAGCTTAGAATCATGCTAGGATTAACATACTTGAAGCATGAACCAAGATAACAAACACACATCAACTTTGAATTTTCTTCAAAAATTCGGCCAAATAGGGATTTTCATCCAAGGTGTGTTTTCCAAAATCCAACACTTGATTAACACTCCCCTACTACCCAAGAACAACATACTAAAAGATGGGAGGAAGAAAATCATCCTAGCTTATAGCTAAGAACAAACCCATCATTTGCAAAAACTCCTCTTTTCTTCACTAATCCTTAATTCCAACAAGTAAAGAGAAGAAGGAAGGATGCTTACCACATAAAGCACCCAATTCCTCTTTGATTCCATGCAAGGAGAAGAACTTCAAGCTTGGAGGTTGAGCTTCAATGGCGTCGGCAGCAAGAGGAAGAAGAAGAAGAGAAGTGAAAATGAGATATATCTCATTTTAGGAAAATATAAGTCAACATATATATTTTCCTACTCTTTAACCCATACTTCCCAACTTAAATTAAAACAAGACAAGTGTCCCTTAAGTCTCACACACATGCTGCCGAAAATCCCAGCTGCAGCCCATACCCATTTTTATTTATTTTGTAACCAAATACAAATTAACCTCCAAACTTTTCCAAAAGTTCCAACTTTTTGGCCCAAAAATAATTACCGAATTCCAAAATAAACGAAACTTGGACACAACCCTCAGAATATTATGACATTCGTAAAACATATTTCAAAAGTTCATTTACCATTCCGGAGTGTCCTACCGAGCTCGCTGAACCCGAACCAAAACCCGACGTGCGAGCGTGTCAACCTGAACCAAAATTCCGTCACTCCAAAATTCTACAAAAATACCCATAAATTCCATCTTAAATTATAACACAACTTACCCCAAAGCCGTCAGAAAATTTCCATCCCGAGCCCCGGGATTCCCGTCCCGAGCCCCGGGAGTCGCCCGGAACCGAACGTCCCGCCCCAAATATTAAACTCCGCAAAAACCTCCGGGACGTTTCCACGACTCCAAAACTGCAAACGGCTTCCCAAACTGAGGTCTCGAGAGTGCTACCGAGCCCGCTGTACGTCCCGAGACGACCCCGACAACCCCCCGGCGCCAAAAAAATATTTTCGGCGGAAACGTCCGGGGGACCCACACGACCTCAAATACGGAAGGGTTCGCCAAAATGATACTCGGATAGGGCTCGGGAGCCGCCTGAACGCCGAAAAACGTGACCCGCAGGCCAAAACCGGAGCCCCGGGTCACCCGGTCGCAACCCGCTCGGGGTGACCGTAACACACGGGGTTTGTCAGTGCTGGAGACTCCGTAGATGGCAGTCGCTGGATGCGAGAATTGATCTGGCACTGGTGGCATGTTCTGACTAGTGCAGCGGCGTCCTTTTTCAAGGTAGGCCAGTAGTACCCTTGACGAAGGGCTTTGTGGGCAAGTGCCTCCGCAGCGATGTGTGCGCCACAGTTGCCTTGGTGGAGAGTATCCAATACAGAGTGTCCCTCGAGGGTGTTGAGGCAGCGTTGGAGGGGTGCCGAAAACCCGCGATGCCACAATTGGTCATCAATGAGAACAAAACGGATGGCCCGTTTGCGAGCCTGAGAGTCCGTGGTGCCGGCTTTCAACTCAGCAATAATCGGGTCTCTCCAGTCCACGACCGGATCCTGTGTTGCCAGTGAGGCAATATCAATAGCCTCCGAAATGGAAGGGCTGGCCAGGGTGGCCATGGTGGAGGGAGTCTTTCCCTTGGATAGCATGTCTGCCGTGGTGTTCTCGGAACGAGGAATGTGGAGAAAAATAACTTCCTCAAAGTTGGTCCGCAAGGCGTTCACCAATTTGAGGTATTTGGTCAGGTAGCGTCTTTGCATTCAGCGCATTCCCGGACACAGTGAATCACCGATTGCGAGTCGCTGTGGACATGAAGGCGGCGAATGCCTGCCCTTATGGCGAGTTTGAGCCCCGCGATGAGGGCCTCATATTCTGCAACATTATTAGTTACTTGGAATTGGAAAGAGACTCGAAGAGATACCTCCATACCTAGAGGTCCGCGGAGATATACGCCCCCCGCGGGGGATCCAAGCTTGGATGAACCATCCACGAACATGTCCCACTCCGGGGAAATGGGTTGTGGTGCGGGACCCTGTTCAGGGGCCGAGATGACGTCGACACCCGAAAATTCCGCAATGAAGTCGGCGAGGGCCTGGCCCTTGATTGCCTTTCTAGGCTCATAGTTGATGTTAAAGCCACCGAGCTCTATACACCATTTGGCAAAGCGCCCTGAGTGTTCGGGCCGCCTCAGAATATCTTGGATTGGTAAGTCCGTTCGGACTATAATCGTGTGCCCTTGGAAGTAGGGCTTGAGCTTCCTTGCTGCATATACAAGAGATAATATAGCTTTTTTGGAGAGGAGGATACCTTGTTTCCGTATCCTGGGGGGTGTGACTGGTGTAGTAGACTGGCCATTGTTTGGCAGCCTCTTCTTTGATAAGGACAGAGGCGACGCTCCTATCGGAGGTGGCAAGGTAGAGGACCAGGTCGTCGCCTGGTTTAGGGCACTTGAGTGCAGGCAACTCTTGTAAGTGTTGCTTGATTGAATCGTATGCCTCCTGGCATTCTTCTGTCCATTTGCAAGCTTTTTTCTTGCGGATTTGATTGAAGAAAGGTCTGCAGCGATCGCTGAGTTTGGAGACAAACCGTCCCAAGGCAACCAGCTTTCCTGCCAGTTGCTGAACGTCTTTGAGCCCCCTAGGGGTGCGCAAAGTGGTGATGGCTTCAATTTTTTAGGATTCGCATGAATCCCTCCTTTGGAAATCTGGTAACCCAGAAACTTGCCTTCGCCAACGCCAAAGATACACTTCTTTGGGTTCAACCGCATATTATACTTACGAAAGTTGGCAAATGTTTCCTCTAAGTCTGTGAGGTGTGTGGAGGTGGCCTTGCTTTTGACCACAATGTCATCGACATAAGCTTCAAGATTTCGGCCGATCTGGCCGGCGAAGACCTGATTTACAAGCCTTTGGAAAGTAGCCCCTGCATTTTTTAAGCCGAAGGGCATTCTGATATAATGGTAGACGGCTTCGCCGGTAGTGAAGGCGGTTTTTACCGCGTCCTCTGGGTCCATAAAAACTTGATGGTACCCGCTGTATGCGTCGAGGAAGGAGAAGACAGAGTGGTGAACGGTTGAGTCAACCAGTTGATCGATAGAAGGCAGGGGATAGGGATCCCTTGGGCAGGCCCTGTTTACCCCCTTGTAGTCCACGCAAAGTCGCCACTGACCGCCCTCTTTGTCGGCGAGGACAATATTAGCAACCCACTCAGAGTAGTGAACCTCCTTGATTATATTTGCCTTAAGCAATTTCTGCACTTCCGTGCGTACAAAGTCCTTTACGTCAGGGGCCATGCCCCTTGTTTTTTGTCTAACCGGGCTAAAGCCGGGGAGTACACTTAACTTGTGAGAAATGATAGCAGGATCCACACCTGGTAAGTCCTCGTGGAGCCCATGCGAAGACATCCCCATTGGCACGGAGGAGATGGATGAGTGCTTGCTGGTCTTTTTCTTCAAGGTCTTTTCCCACCCGGAATTTCTTGCCGGGGAGATTTCAACCTCTCAAAGGCCCTGCACAAGTCGGGAGCGACTTCGCCCGCGGGCCCAGTTTCTTCCATTGGCGCCTTTCTTTTAGGCTCGAGATGGTTTGGGAGCGGAGGAGGTTCCGCTAGGCAGAGACATAATTGCCCCTGGCCACATTTTGGTTGATGAAGATATAGGCATCCCCCGCCGCAGTGTGGAAAACCAAAGTCAGAGCCCGCACATCACAGCGGACGTGAAACTCAGTATGAGTATGGCGCCCTATGATGGCGCCCTATCATATAGGGGAGTGTGATTGACCCCAAAGTTGGGATTTCATCCCGTCCTACTCCAAAGGTAGCCCCCTTGGCAGGTTGAATTTGCGACAAAGGCACCTTGGCCCCAACCAAAGTGTGCTTGTAGATGACGTTGGCATTCGCCCCCGTGTCCATGTAGACTCTGTCAATATCCCATCCTGCGATGCGGGCAGTGATAACCAAAGGGTCCGCGTGTGGTACCGCCATCGAGGTGCCATCGCGGCGGTGCAGTAAGTGAGTAGAAGAGTGATTGACCTGGTAGATCTGTCTCATATGACGGCGTCTCGCCGATGCGCCTTCAGATTGTGTGATTATGCTGATGTGCCCCCTTGGAGGAGGAATCTCAACCAGACCTTCTCGATCTGGGTTCTGCTGGGAGCGACCCCGTCTGCGGTCCCCCTGGCGGCGGTCCTATTGGTTATTTTCTCGCCTGCGATCCCCATCATCGTGGAGTAAGAACTCCCTGAGTTTACCTTGAGCAAGCATTTCCCCAATCATGCGTTTAAGCTCAAAACAGTCCTCAGTGTCATGTCCCTTGTCGCGATAGTAGCGACAATACTTGGTGCTAGACCTGACGACCTCCTGGGAGAGGAGGCGGGGCCATTTGGGAACCTCCCTCTTCTGCTCCAAGGCATGGAGTATGTTGGTGCGAGATTCCCTTAGTGGGGGAAGAGTAAAATACGCCCCCTCTCTGTTGGGTGGCGTAGGGTACTGTCTCTGGGACCTGAAATCCGGTCGTGAGGGTTGTCCCTTTGCATCTGTCGTGGCGGCCCTGGCGAGTGGTCGAGTGACCTCTTTCGTATTCATAAATCGTGAGGCAGTGCTCAAGAACTGTTCCATATTGGTGGGAGGGTTGGTGTGCACATCTACAAAGAAAAGGGATTCCCAGCGGAGGCCCTGGATGGCCACGAGTAGGCGGGCTTCCTCCCCCAGATTAGGGACTTGGATGGATTCAGCCTGGAAACGCTGGATATACTCCCGAGAGGCTCATCTTTCTTTTCCGTATTTTGAGGAGGTGCCCCGCCGCTTTAGGGGAGGTTTAGATACCACGAAGTGGTTGGAGAAGTTGCGGGAGAGTTCCTCAAAGGAGTTTAACCGTTTATCACAGAGGGTGGTATACCAGTTGGCGGCGGCTCCCGTGAGCGTGGAGCTGAAGGCTCTACAGAGCGTGTTATCGTCCGCTCTTGTGATGGGCATCGCAGAAACGTAACGCTGGAGATGAATATCAGGGTCTGAGAGACCGTCATAAGCGTCCAGCTTAGGCTGGCGAAACTGTTCTGGAAGAGGTGTCTCCAAAACCCGTTGGGTGAAAGGTTGGGTCCAGAGGTGATCCAGACCCATTCTGGAGACATTATGAACACTGGCTCTTTCGTCCGTCTTTCCCACTTCTTCCAATCGTCTAGTAAGTGCTATAAGTAACGACGAAGAAGGGTCAGGGTTACTTACTTGTTGAGGAGGAGTAGCTGGGCGTTCGGGATGATTAGTTCGTAGCGTTCCAACGCTATCCAGAACGCCCCTTAAAGTGGTGGCGAGTGTTTCGGCGAAGTTGAGAGCAACCGCATCAGTGATTGTTTGCAGAACGGCCGGATCAAGGCTCGTCGATGGAGTGTTTGGTGGTGGAGTGTTTCGCTCCTGAGGTACGTTACGGTTCATGTGAGAGGAGCTTTCCTCCGTTGAGTGAACAGAGAGTTCTCCCCGTTGTGGGGGAACGTTACTTGGAGACGGTTCCGATCGTGGATCATTGTTTGTGTTTGTCGTGGGAGGATTCCTCCGTCCCTGCCGACTGTGCCTGCTTGCACTCCGGGTGTCACCGCACGCCGCCCGAGCCCGGTTGCGGAGGCGGGGGCGCCGGGACGTCGGAAGCGGAAGCCGGAATGAATACAGAATGGCAGGTCCATCGAGACCTGCCGCGCGTAGCGGACCCGAAAAGCGAAGCGATTGTGGAAGCAACCTGCAAATTCATACATATACTCGAATAACCATGCAAACAGTTCATGTAATAACAACAAAGTAAGCACCGCCCTCCGAGGACGAGTACTTACGCATATAACATAGATACGTACAGAATTCACCGAACCTAGGGTATCTAGCAAGCGCCAAGCGCTCAAAACATGCACAGAACAGAATATATAAGTATATACAAATATACAATCATCACAATCATCCAGAAAGTATGCACATGCAACTACACAGCCAACCCTAGACCTAAACATCAAAAATACCTCGCGTGGGATTCAGACCAAGTAAACAAAATCCCAGCTCGCAAGGTACCGCGCTGCTCAACACAACCAAGGCGAAGCCTCGCGGAAACCTACCCACTGGCCGCTTACTGCACCTACCGAAATCCAAAAACAAACCCAAAAAGGGTGAGTCCTAAAAGGACCCCGTAAGGGATTTGGGGTAAGATAAGCATATGTAACCTGCAAAACAGAAGATAGCAATATACGAATATATGAAATGTAATACGTAATATCGTGCATGTAAAGATAACAGATCATAATCCCGAAGGATGTGCGATTCTAAATCGCCATAAACCCTTATAACAAATCGAACGACAGCCTCCTCTAAGGGAGTCAAGCCGAAGCTATTACGGAAGCATGGTGCACCAGCTGGGGTAGCGAACCCACAACTGTCGTAGGGTGAACAGACAAAGTATGCCACAAGGCATACACCTACAAACGTAGGGTTAACAGACATGGTATGCTACAAGGCATACACCTACAGATCACAGAATGTACCTTCAGGCACAAATTTCCAAATACCTGCAAAATGTAAGTGCAACAAAACATACACCTATAGACTACAGAATATGCCCTAGGCATATAATACCGAAATACTTGCGTAATGTAAAGTGAAACTAAACATACACCTATCTTACCAAAAATAGCGTAACCAAACCCTTACCTCACAATTCCAGAGTATTTGACCGGTTCTGGACGATTTCCAAACCACGACCCGAAACCCGAAAACCTCTCTTTTTCTAACCTCCAGACCTCAGAATCTGTCAATTCAAGCTGAATTAGCATCCTTACTGACTACACTTCCAAACTACACCCCCGACCCCAAAACCGAAAATCCGGCAGAATTTCCGTAAAATTCCAGATTTCCACAGAAACTTCAGAATTCAGAACCAACGTAGACAATGCAAGCTTATACATTGTCAAACATAATCCAATAAGCAGAATTGATCAAATCCAACCTTAAAAATCCTTCATTACCCGACATTTTCCGATAAACCCGCTTAATAGTGACTTTTCCATTTCTTATCCGAATTCAACGTTTCAAACTTCAAACCACTCCTAAATTCAACCCCAATACCATCTTAGCATCCAATCCAACCAAAATCAAACCCCAACATGGAAAAAGAATTATCCAAAATTCGGCTTCTTTGCCAATTTCTATCCAACTTCCAAATCAATCCATTCAAACTTCCAATTAATCATACTAATCACCAATTTCACTTATAAACCAAGAATGCTATCCAATTGCATCCAAAACAACAAAATCCAACAATGAACATCATCTCATAAATTGCCAAATGGGGTTTCCAACCCAACATATTTTCCATCAAATTGAATCCATACATAAGCTTAGAATCATGCCAGGATTAACATACTTGAAGCATGAATCAAGGAGACAAACACACATCAACATAGAATTTTCCAACAAATTCGGCAATTTGGGGATTTTTACCCAAGGTGTGTTTTCCAAAATCCAACACTTGATTATCACTCCCATACAACCCAAGAACAACATACTAAAAGATGGGAGGAAGAAAATCATCCTAGATGGTAGTCATGAACAAACCCATATTTCACAAATCTCTTTTTCCATCCAAATCTTACTTCCAACAAGAAAAGAGAGCAAGGGAGGAAGCTTACCACTTTTTGGAGTCCACACTTGGTGAAAATCAGCCAAGAAAATGAAGAACCCAAAGCTTGAAGAAAATGGAGGCTATGGCGGCAACGAGTCGGAGAAATGAACGAAACAGAAGGAGAAATGAAATGAAAATAGGTCCTGTACGCTTTCCACAATCCTTTAAAACTCTTTCCTTTCCATCTCTAATATGGGCATGACAAGTGTCCTCTTTCCTTTACATCATTAATATGGGCATGACAAGTGTCCTTTCCCCTTGGTCAACACTTAAGAGTTATCCTTATCCACCGTAAATCTGAAATTTGTCTAAGTCATGCCTTCTTCGGGAGAAGGCCCATGCCTTCTTTGGGAGAGGGCCCCGCCTTCTACGGGAGAGGCCACCTGCCTTCTACGAAGAGGCCACCTGCCTTATACAGAAGAGGGCAACTGCCTTCTAAGGAAGAGGGCACCGGCCTTCTACGGAAGAGGGCAATCTGCCTTCTACGGGAGAGGGCACTCTTCCTTCTACGGGAGAGGGCACCTGGCCTCTTCAGCGAACGTCCCACCCCAAAATATTTTATAGCGTAAAATGCTCCGGGACGTTCCCACGATTCCAAATCCGCAAACGATTTCCCAATCCGAGGTCCCGGAGCGCTACCGAGCTGCTGTACACCCCGAGACAAGTCCCGCCTTCTACGGGAGAGGGCCATGTCACCCATGGGAGAGGGCCATGTCCCCTATGGGAGAGGACCATGTCCCCTATGGGAGAGGACCCATGGCCTCTTCAGAGGACACTTAGTACCGCAAATACGCAAGGGCTTGCCAAAAGTCACTCGAACAAGGCTCAGAAGACATCGGACCGCCAAAAGCCCGATCCCCGCCGACCAAAATCGAAGCCTCCGGTCACCCGGTCTCAACCCGCTCGGGCTGACCGTAACATTCTCCCCCCCTTAGAACTCTTGGTCCTCCAAGAGTAGCCTGAACCAACCAGACAGGTGTCGCTACCAACCAGAAAATATAAACATTCCTCTAACCCAGAACAATCGGACCACCGTACTGGTGCGGCGGGAGTGGTAGTTTAGACTACCATACAGAGCCTCACGGCGTCCCACCCTCCGGGTGCATCTTATTGCACCCCGAGTCAGTCGCCGGTATTTCTACCAGACAACCCCAGACAGTACTAAACCTAAATCTAACCGATCCACAACAGGCTATCCTGGAAGATATCACATAAAACAGAAACAGTTGGGGGGGAAAAACAACCTAACAACTTACTCGAAACTCATAAGAACCGATATAACTGGGTAACTCGCCCCGCCTATCAAATCTTACTGTCTCTCGAATGGTGCTACCTCCACCAAATTCTATCACCAAACTCCGATTCAAGAGCCCTACGGCGGCGGTTCGTATAAGCAGTGGTGCAGTCGTTCGCGGTTTTGATCCGCGCCTGTAATAATCTGATCTTCGCCGTAGTCTCCTCAAAAAGCTCGGGTCCCAGCTCAACCCTATCAGACGCATCTGTCCAACAAAGGTGGTGTCATACACCTCCTCCCGCATAACGCCTCATAAGGTGCTATGTCAAATGTAGTCTCAAAGCAATTGTTGTACGAGAACTCTATCAAAGTAATCGCTGGTCCCAAACTCCTCCAAAATCCAAAGTACAGATTCACAAAGATATCCTCCAAGATCGTAATCACTGCCCGACTCACCGTCCGTCTATGGGTGATAAGTCTGTACTCGATGGAGTCGCGTGCCCAATGCTTCATGAAAAGCACTCCAGAACCGTGCTGTAAAATGCAGATCACGGTCAGATACAATGGAGTCTGGTACTCCATGTAAACGTACAATCTCCCTGATGTAAAGCCGGGCAAGCTTCTCCAGAGGGTCTATGACCCGAATAAGCAGAAAGTGTGCGCACTTTGTCAGCCAATCCACAAAAACCCAGATAGCATCATGATGAGACCGTGTCGGGCAAAGTCAGAAAAGTCCATCGTAACATTACCCCACTTCCAGACTGGAATGGGCAAAGTCTGCAGTGTCCTCGCCCGCTTCGATGCTCAAACCGCTCGGTGTACCTCCTCTAAAATCTCATTCCGTAACTCCCCGATCCTCTAGTACATAAAGGCGGTCTCAAGTATAGCAATCCTCGCCTATACCGAAACGTCGGTAATAAAGATCCCTTGTCTTCTCGGACAACTTCTTCAACCCCGGATCTCTACCCGCGCACGCCACCCGAGCCCGGTTGCGGAGGCGGGGGCGCCGGGACGCCGGAAGCGGAAGCCGGAATGATACAGAAAGGCAGGTCCATCGAGACCTGCCGCGCGTAGCGGAACCGAAAGGTAAAACGATTGTGGAAGCAACCTAACAAAAATTTCATACATATAACTAAAATAAAATCAAAACATACGATTCATGCATCAGCAACAGAGTAAGCCTCGCCCTCCGTGGACGAGTGCTTACGCACCAAACATAGATACATGCAGAGTTCACAGAACCTAAGGTGTCTAGCAAGCGCCAAGCGCTCAGAATATGCAACAGAACAGAATATATATACAAACATATACAATCATCACAACAATAAAACAGAAAGTATGCACATGCAGCTACAGAGCCGACCCTAGGCCTAAACGTCAAAATACCTCGCGCACCCTATCAAGCCACTCGTAATGTATGGTAAGTGTGTACACCGAGCACGTTCCCGAGTTGCCACCGTGCCAAAGGCACGCCAAATCACTCTCCTCGGATCGGTCACCAACATCTCCTCCTTGACCAACCCGGTATACTTCCTGCCAGGGCATCGGCAACCGTGTTGCCCTTGCCGAGATGTACTGATACTACAATCGTAGTCCTTAATGTATTCGAGCCATCTGCGCTGCCTCATGTTAAGCTCCTTCTCCATTAATAGATATTTCAGACTCTTATGGTCAGTAAGAATCTGAAATTTATTACCAAACAGATATTGCTTCCAATGTTTCAGTGCATAAATCACTACAGCCAACTCCAGATCATATGTCGGTTAATTCAGCTCATGCGGTCGCAGCTGCCTCGACCCATAAGCTACCACATTATGCTCCTGCATCAACACACATCCCAAACTAGACATGGAAGCATCCGTATAAATCACATACGGTAAGATCGGATCTCGAAAGAGTCGAATCGGAGCGTTAGTCAACCGCCGCTTTCAACTCCCGAAAATTCTGCTCACACCTATCGGACCAGATATACGGTTGACCCTTCTTGGTCAATCTGCGTAAGCGGAGATGCCGTAACAGAAAACCCCAGTACAAACCTCCGACAATATCCTCGCTAACCCTAAGAAGCCCCCGATCTCCCGCACCGTGATGGGTTGTTTCCAATCCCGAACTGCCCTCACCTTCTCTCGGATCCACGCATGCACCATGCTCGATATAATGTGTCCCAGAAAAGTGACTTCCCGAATTCAGAACTCACACTTTGAGAATTTAGCATAAAGCTGATGTTCCCAAAGTGTCCGCAGAACTACCCTCAGATGATCCCGATGCGAATCCTCATCCCGAGAATATATCAAATATTATCAATAAAAACCACCAGAATAAGTCCAAGTAGGGTCGGAACACCCGATGCATCGATCCATGAATGCCGCTGGGTATTGGTCAGCCCAAATGACATGACCGTAAACTCAAAGTGTCCATATCGGGTGCGGAAAGTAGTCTTAGGTATGTCCTCTTCCTTCACCTAAGCTGAAAGTATCCAGATCGGAGATCAATCTTCGAGAAAACTCTCGAACCCCAAGTTGATCAAAAAGATCGTCAATCCTCGTAACGAATACTTATTCTTCCCAATAAGAGCATTCAACCGTCTGTAATCAATACAAGGTCGGAGCGTCCCATCTTTCTTCTTAGCAAATGTAACCGAGCACCCCACGGTGAAGTGCTCGGTCGGATGAAGCCCTTCGCTGTAATTCCTCCAATCGCCTCTTTAACTCCTGCATCTCAGAAATGGGCATCCGATAAGGAGGAATAGATATCGGAGCAGTACCCGACTGCAGGTAAATCTCAAACACAATTTCCCGCTCTGGTGGTAATCCGGGCAACTCCTCTGAAAATACCTGCGGAAAATCTCGAACCAACGGTAAACCATCCAACTTCAACCTAATACCAGCTTCATTCAGATCATAGCATTCCCCTACACCCACTATCGATACTGATCTCAATCTTTAACTCCTCACCGTGTCAGTGCGATAGTCAAACCAGTCGGAGTCGTGAGAGGTAGTACCTCTCCAGAAACCATAGTGGTACGGGTTGCACAATCAACGTGCACAGAGTTCTTGGATAGCCAGTCCATCCCAAGAATAACATCATAGTTCGGCGTGTCTAATACCAACAAATCCAATACTATCAGATGTCCACCCACAAACATCGTACAATCCCGAACCATCTCATTGAAAAACAGAAACTGACTCCCAGCAGTTTTTTTACTAAATACGTTTGAGACAAAGTACTAACAGACAGATGCAGAGATGTAACACCTTTCTGTGTTACAATGGAAACAGATGCTCCCGTATCAAATAATGCATGAACCGACACCTCATTCAGAAATAAAGTACCCTGCCTTACAGTCAGAGGGCAATCCCGTACCCAGTGAGTGTCAGACCCGCAACGTAAACATCAGCCCTCCCGCCGTAACTAATTCAACCGGGTGATACCTACTACAAATCGGACAAGATCATGCCGGTGGTACTCCTCTCTACCTCTATTAAACTGCCTGCACTGCTCGGCCGTCCAGAAATCTGCCGGGGTCCCCGCTGTATGGAACCCTCCGCACTCCCCTGACCTCATTGCAATGTGAGACAACTCTCAACCTCCTCTTGCTCGAGGAGTTGAGCCCTAATAACCGCTTCCCGAAACAAAGTAATGTCTAAAGGTCCCAAAGCCCGCCTATACTCGGGGCGCAGTCGACGAATAAACCTCTTGGCCTAATATTCTTCCATTCCATAGTACTACGGTACGTAGTAAACCAGCCGATCAATCTCTCACTCGTACTCTCCGACAGTCCTGTCTCCCTGATGAAACTCATCAAACTGTGCCTAACGCAGATTCCTAGCTACATCCCCACTGCACTGCTGGTGGAAAATGTAGCCTCCCCCAGGAGTTTGCCAACTCCTGCAAACCAAGTCTCTACTACCTCTGGCCCTTCTCGGTCATTGAACCTCGGGGGGGTTTCAAACCCTGAAACCTCTCCAGAAGTCGGACCTCGTCAGACTGGTGCCTCAGATCTCCCCGTCGTTGATAGGACCGACGAGAAGTCTAGGTGTCGTAGTGACCATCCTCCTCGGAGTCACTCACTTACCAATCCCTAAGCTGTGGCGAGCAATGGCTAAAGTCTCGCTATCACCACCTGATCAAAATGCCCTTACTGTGGCATAATCAGACCTTCCCCTGCCTACTGCCGCCCCTGAACCAGCTAGGCTGGCGGTAATACCAAATCAGAGAGGGGTCCTTACGACCGCTAAACCTAGGGGGCGGTGAGTGTGGTTGCTCAGACCCTGGGTTACGCTGAACCCGTATCCTATTCCACGGAGGTGTGGGATCCCAGTCCCGCCCCTCCGGTACCAAATCACGCTATTCGCGTGTAGTACACATTTCCTTAAACCAAGTCCGACCAGAAAAACCAATTTATCCCAAACCAAATTTCCAAACCAAATACCAACTCAACCCATAACCAACAGTTCAAACCCTATCTCTCGGAGGCGTGGGATTACAATCCCCTCCCTCCGGTCACAAAACACACTGTCTACGCGTGTTAATCCAACCTGAGACATTTCAGACCAAACAGAGTCCAGACAAATCGGTCACTCCTAATCCCTACAGAAGCTAGCAGCAGTTTTCTAAGGCTCAGAGTGCAATGCAAGACTTGACATGTGGTTACTTCTCGTAATGATAAAATCATGTATTACACCAAATCACAGAAGCAGTTCATGCTTATTTCACCAAATCTTTTCCTAACACACAATTTTACGTACCTGAAACTTTTCCACAATCCCTCGATCGTAATAATCTTACCAGAATCCAGAAATCCCAAGTTCCGAAATCTGTAACTATCAGGATAACTTGAAGGATCAACTTTGTTCCACAATTTTATTTTGAAGTGGTTCGAGTAAGGAGGTGGCCAATCTCCGTACCAAACCATTCTAAAATAAAATGTACAACAATAGTTGTCACTTCAAGTCACCACTGACGACCAATATGGTCACTTACCTGCTCTGATACCAACTTGTCACCGCACGCCGCCCGAGCCCGGTTGCGGAGGCGGGGGCGCCGGGACGTCGGAAGCGGAAGCCGGAATGAATACAGAATGGCAGGTCCATCGAGACCTGCCGCGCGTAGCGGACCCGAAAAGCGAAGCGATTGTGGAAGCAACCTGCAAATTCATACATATACTCGAATAACCATGCAAACAGTTCATGTAATAACAACAAAGTAAGCACCGCCCTCCGAGGACGAGTACTTACGCATATAACATAGATACGTACAGAATTCACCGAACCTAGGGTATCTAGCAAGCGCCAAGCGCCAAAACATGCACGTAATGAATATATAAGTATATACAAATATACAATCATCACAATCATCCGTAAAGTATGCACTTGCAACTACATTGCCAACCCTAGGCCTAAACTTCAGATACCTCGCGTGGGATTCAGACCAAGTAAACAAAATCCCAGCTCGCAAGGTACCGCTGCTCAACACAACCAAGGCGAAGCCTCGCGGAAACCTACCCGCTGGCCGCTTACTGCACCTACCAAATCCAAAAACAGAACCCAAAAAGGGTGAGTCCTAAAAGGACCCCGTAAGGGATTTGGGGTAAGATAAGCATATGTAACCCCGCAAAATGTAAAGATAGCAATATACGTAATATATGAAATGTAATACGTAATATCGTGCATGTAAAGATAACAGATCATAATCCCGAAGGATGTGCGATTCTAAATCGCCATAAACCCTTATAACAAATCGAACGACAGCCTCCCTCTAAGGGAGTCGAAGCCGGGCTATTACGGAAGCATGGTGCACCACTGGGGTAGCGAACCCACAACCGCCGTAGGTTACTGCAGACAAAGTATGCCACAAGGCATACACCTACAAACGTAGGGTTACTGCAGAGGGTATGCTACAAGGCATACACCTACAGATCACAGAACGTACCTTAAGGCACAAATGTCCGAACGACCTACAAAACAGAAGTGCAGCAAAACATACACCTACAGACGACAGAATATGCCCTAGGCATATAATACCGAAATCCTTGCAGAACAGAAAGTGAAACTAAACATACACCTATCTTACCAAAAATAGCAGAACCAAACCCTTACCTCACAATTCCAGTATTTGACCGGTTCGACGATTTCCAAACCACGACCCGAAACCCGAAAACCTCTCTTTTCTAACCTCCAGGACCTCGAGAATCTGTCAATTCAAGCTGAATTAGTGATGTGATCACGGTGGGGGGAACGTGATCACGAGCTCGGATCTAGCTCGTTGGAGGCGGTTTCCGGCAAGAATGGGAAACGAAACAGAGGAAGAACACGAAGGAAACAAAGTCGGCCAAGGGAACCTCCTCACTACGAGGTGAGGCAATGCCCTTGAAAATGCCTGGGAAAGGAAAATGGAACCTAGAACCTTTTGACTACGAGATCAAACAATGCTAGGTATTATATTGGATCCTCTTGCAATGGATCACTAATGGATTGGTGGAGCAAGATTTGAGACCCACGAAGAACAATATGCGTACTTCCGCAAATATGTGTTCTTACAAAATGAGTTCTGCCTAATACTTAGGTTACAACCTCCTTTTATAGAAGGAGAAAGAAAGAAGGAAATAATAAAAGATGTCTTGACAAGGGGACAACTTCTGGATCTATGGTAGGCGAAATGAGAGGTGGCAGTGGATGTGACATTGTAGGCTACCTGCTATGGGCTCCCATTTCCCCATGAATTGCTTTCGGCGGGAAAAGGGAAGAAGAGGGCCTCTGCACAAGTTGAAGGGTTCGCCTGACTTGCGTATGGAGCCCCTTTCTGTTTGGCGAACACCTGGGCTTCGCTTGTCTTCTGGAAATGAGGCACAGGGTCTTCGCCAACGACCATGGGGGTCGCAAAGAGCCATGGCTTTGCAAATGGCCTTGACTTCGCCAAAGGCCAAGGGTTCGCCAATAGGGTAGGGGTGCGCCAAGGACATTGCGACCACGGACTTCCCTTGGGGCCTCGCCGGTGCCTAGAATGCTGCTTCTTCTTCGCCCGTGCCTTCGCCAAGGGCCCTTTAGACCTTCTGGATGAAGGGTCGCGCCTTGTCTCAAAAATGGGGCTGATGTCCACATCATACCCTCCCTCTTCAGAAGAATCCGTCCTCGGATTCATAAGGAAATTGTCCCTACAAATCTTAAGACACCACAACAAACTTGAAGAAGCATCAAGGGTTAGTGAACTAAAGTCAAGTGGATGTGCCCATATCAAAAATGGGATTGTAAAGATCCTAATATGTATTATGTGCAGCGACAAAAGTCTAAATGAATTTATGATATACTTCCAATCATTTAGACAAAGGGGCATAATGTGGGGATGCCCGCGACTTACTTTATACATGGCTAGGTGATGGGCATTCTTATACTCGAAACATATGGTACCTAGCTCATGGGTAGCAAACAAGGAAGCACCAAGTTGGGGCAAGATGAACAATCCGTTCTTTCTTGCTCCCGTGCCTTGAAAGCACACAAGGGCCTTATGTCCAAAGTCTTCCTTATGGCCGAAAATAAATTTAACAAAATAGCATGCACTTTCAACACGATTTTCAAAACTAGGATTCATGGCATGCTCATTTCCAAACAAATTATTTTTACATGTGCCGGGTCATGTATGAACCTTACCCTGGCAAGTTTCCTATCATTCGCAACATGCATAACCTATTCATTTGCATCGCATATACTCGGGTGGGTTCATCCATTTTAGCGCAGCGCATGACCATGGTTCCATCAATATTCACATCAAAAATGTAGGAGTGCTTCCTAGCTAAAGTAGGCATGCACATGACAGCTTCAGCATAAATCATTTCATGGTCACAAGATTGCAAAGTCTCATCACTAGTAGGAAATGGTATGTTACCTCTCCCCAATCTATGGGAGGGAGGCTCCTGCTCCGACACCGAGGCGTCTTCTTCCTCTTGTAAACAACCCAAAGTTTCTTTCTCATCGATTCCTGGAATAATCAAAGAAGAACAACATTCATTAAAAGATTTAGGCGTTAGCCCTCCATTGATCTCGGTCGAAAGCTTGGGTGTTTCACTCTCTGGGTTTTGAAGAGCCTTTTTCTTTCTTTTCTCTTTCTCTCTTTTTCTCTCACTCTCACACCATTCCTTCATAAGATCTCCCACTTGTGAGACTTCCTTTCTTATCTCCTTTAAATCTTTTCCCATCTCCTCGAAATCTGCTCTAATTTCTTGAGTGAGATTTCTCAAAGAGATTGGTTCACAAGGAGGGTTCGGGTACGCTTTTGAAGAAGGGGGTGAGCAGGCTCTTGAAGGTGTGGCAGTCCCTTCGGGTGTGATAGTGGGATCGGATGTGGGACACCGAAATGAGCTATGAGTGGTGGGGGGTCGCGATCTGTGGGTAGGGGCTGGGGCCAAGTGGGCGATGGGGGTTTGGGTGTCATACCGCCGCCTCATCACGCTTTTCAAGCGGTCCCAAGAGGGTATGAACTCTAACCCTCGATCACTTCGCTTTGTGGCGTATTCACACCACCAATACCAGGCTTCGCCTCTTAGCAGCTCGAGCGCTATGTCAAGCTTTTCAAGTTCGTGAACACCTCTCTTAGCAAAGAATGCCTCAAGATGGTGTTCCCATGATTCAAACCCGAAAAGGTCATCATCCCCTCGAAACTTAAGGGTTCGCGCCATTGTATACCTACACACTTAGACAATAGTGTCAGTACCACTCATTTCCTCACGTGTATGGTTGGCCTCTCGTTTGTGTTTAGGGACACACTCGCACCTCTTCTCTCTCGTGTTTAGAACGCAACGGTTCTTTCAAGCCTCAAAACTTACCACCAATCTCGATTAAGATCAAATGCGAACATGCAAAGAATATCCAATGAAATCTTAGCAATATCCGAAACAAGTAAAGCACAAAGTTCTAGTTACTTGAAACTAACTTTGAGAGTTTAGGGTGAGATGGGGGTTGAAAGAAGTAAGGTATGTATGAGAGAAGGCTCTTTTATCCACACAAACACTTTTGTTCAAGTTCCTTAAATATTTTTGGATCAAATCACTGTTCGGATGCGTTTTGATATGAACACTCAAGAACACTCAAGAACACTCAAACTTTTTCTTTCTTCAAATGTTCTTTTTGTGCACAACCACAACAACTTTTCTTCTCTTTTCAACTTCCAATCCGAAAATGTTTCTTTCTTTACTCAACTTCAATAAACAACATCCCAAATATGAGCTTTGCTCGAATCACATGAACCACGCACAAATATTTTCGGTTTCTCTTCAACAACAAAACGTTTTTCTTCAAGTGTAAGAAAGAATGCAATGGTTTTACTTGAAGAAAACAAACAACTGATACGGTATGATATGATACCTCCGACAAGCGCTTTGGCTCTGATACCAACTGATGTGATCACGGTGGGGGTACGTGATCACGAGCTCGGATCTAGCTCGTTGGAGGCGGTTTCCAGCAAGAATGGGAAACGAAACAGAGGAAGAACACGAAGGAAACAGAGTCGGCCAAGGGAACCTCCTCACTACGAGGTGAGGCAATGCCCTTGAAAATGCCTGGGAAAGGAAAATGGAACCTAGAACCTTTTGACTACGAGATCAAACAATGCTAGGTATTATATTGGATCCTCTTGCAATGGATCACTAATGGATTGGTGGAGCAAGATTTGAGACCCACGAAGAACAATATGCGTACTTCCGCAAATATGTGTTCTTACAAAATGAGTTCTGCCTAATACTTAGGTTACAACCTCCTTTTATAGAAGGAGAAAGAAAGAAGGAAATAATAAAAGATGTCTTGACAAGGGGACAGCTTCCTGGATCTATGGTAGGCGAAATGAGAGGTGGCAGCGGATGTGACATTGTAGGCTACCTGCTTTTGCGGCTCCCATTTCCCCATGAATTGCTTTCGGCGGGAAAAGGGAAGAAGAGGGCCTCTGCACAAGTTGAAGGGTTCGCCTGACTTGCGTATGGAGCCCCTTTCTGTTTGGCGAACACCTGGGCTTCGCTTGTCTTCTGGAAATGAGGCACAGGGTCTTCGCCAACGACCATGGGGGTCGCAAAGAGCCATGGCTTTGCAAATGGCCTTGACTTCGCCAAAGGCCAAGGGTTCGCCAATAGGGTAGGGGTGCGCCAAGAACATTGCGACCACGGACTTCCCTTGGGGCCTCGCCGGTGCCTAGAATGCCGCTTCTTCTTCGCCCGTGCCTTCGCCGAGGGCCCTTTAGACCTTCTCGGATGAAGGGTCGCGCCTTGTCTCAAAAATGGGGCTGATGTCCACATCAATTAGCATCCTTATCGACCACACTACCAAACTACACCCCGACCCCAAAACCGAAAATCCGGCGAAGCCGAAGCTATTACTGAAGCATGGTGCACCACTGGGTAGCGAACCCACAACTGCCGTAGGTTACTGACAAAGTATGCCACAAGGCATACACCTACAAACGTAGGGTTAATGCATGGTATGCTACAAGGCATACACCTACAGATCACGTAACGTACCTTAAGGCACAAATTTCCGAAATACCCGCAAAATGTATGCAACAAAACATACACCTATAGACTACAGAATATGCCCTAGGCATATAATACCAAAATACTTGCAGAACAGAAAGTGAAACTAAACATACACCTATCTTACCAAAAATAGCATAACCAAACCCTTACCTCACAATTCCAGAGTATTTGACCGGTTCTGGACGATTTCCAAACCACGACCCGAAACCCGAAAACCTCTATTTTTCTAACCTCCAGACCTCAGAATCTGTCAATTCAAGCTGAATTAGCATCCTTATCGACCACACTACCAATCTACACCCCCGACCCCAAAACCGAAAATCCGGCACTTCCGTAAAATTCCGATTTCCACGAAACTTCAGAATTCAGAACCAACGTAGACAATGCAAGCTTATACATTGTCAAACATAATCCAATAAGCAGAATTGATCAAATCCAACCTTAAAAATCCTTCATTACCCGACATTTTCCGATAAACCCGCTTAATAGTGACTTTTCCATTTCTTATCCGAATTCAACGTTTCAAACTTCAAACCACTCCTAAATTCAACTCCAATACCATCTTAGCATTCAATCCAACCAAAATCAAACCCCAACATGGAAAAAGAATTATCCAAAAATTCGGCTTCTTTGCCAATTTTTATCCAACTTCCAAATCAATCCATTCAAACTTCTAATTAATCATACTAATCACCAATTTCACTTATAAACCAAGAATGCTATCCAATTGCATCCAAAACAACAAAATCCAACAATGAACATCATCTCATAAATTGCCAAATGGGGGTTTCCAACCCAACATATTTTCCGTCAAATTGAATCCATACATAAGCTTAGAATCATGCCAGGATTAACATACTTGAAGCATGAATCAAGGAGACAAACACACATCAACATAGAATTTTCCAACAAATTCGGCAATTTGGGGATTTTTACCCAAGGTGTGTTTTCCAAAATCCAACACTTGATTATCACTCCCATACAACCCAAGAACAACATACTAAAAGATGGGAGGAAGAAAATCATCCTAGATGGTAGTCATGAACAAACCCATATTTCACAAATCTCTCTTTTCCATCCAAATCTTACTTCCAACAAGAAAAGAGAGCAAGGGAGGAAGCTTACCACTTTTTGGAGTCCACACTTGGTGAAAATCAGCCAAGAAAATGAAGAACCCAAAGCTTGAAGAAAATGGAGGCTATGGCGGCAACGAGTCGGAGAAATGAACGAAGCAGAAGGAGAAATGAAATGAAAATAGGTCCTGTACGCTTTCCACAATCCTTTAAAACTCTTTCCTTTCCATCTCTAATATGGGCATGACAAGTGTCCTCTTTCCTTTACATCATTAATATGGGCATGACAAGTGTCCTTTCCCCTTTGGTCAACACTTAAGAGTTATCCTTATCCACCGTAAATCTGAAATTTGTCTAAGTCATGCCTTCTTCGGGAGAAGGCCCATGCCTTCTTTGGGAGAGGGCCCCGCCTTCTACGGGAGAGGCCACCTGCCTTCTACGTAAGAGGGCACCTGCCTTCTACGGAAGATGTCACTCTGCCTTCTACGGAAGAGGGCACTCGCCTTCTACTGGATAGGGCACTCTGCCTTCTAAGGGAGAGGGCCACTGGCCTCTTCAGCGAACGTCCCACCCCAAAATATTTTATAGCGTAAAATGCTCCGGGACGTTCCCACGATTCCAAATCCGCAAACGATTTCCCAATCCGAGGTCCCGGGAGCGCTACCGAGCCTGCTGTACACCCCGAGACAAGTCCCGGCCCCCCTTCGGGAGAGGGCCATGTCACCCATGGGAGAGGGCCATGTCCCCTATGGGAGAGGACCATGTCCCCTATGGGAGAGGACCCATGGCCTCTTCAGGAGGACACTTAGTACCGCAAATACGCAAGGGCTTGCCAAAAAGTCACTCGAACAAGGCTCAGAAGCCATCTGACCGCCAAAAGCCCGATCCCTGCAGACCAAAATCGAAGCCTCCGGTCACCCGGTCTCAACCCGCTCGGGCTGACCGTAACAGATTTGGCATGGCTTACTTCTTGTGGTTTGTAATATGGGTAAACGAGAAGAACTTTTTTGTTTCCTTCGTTCCCACAGACGGCGCCAAACTGATAGTCTCGTTCCTAAGGATGGCCCGGACTCTCAGTTGAGTGGTTGATGGTGATGGTGTTCTTGAGGCTCCAAGCTTGCTTGTTATGAGTAATCTGTAAAAGATAGAGAGAATACTCAGAAGTAGCAAGAGAGGAGTGGGGGGGCGTGTAGTAGCTTACCCAGTTTAAGGTGGACATCCCCCTATTTATAGGGAGATGCCAGGAGAAGAGCCTCCCCCAGTTGAAGCCTTGGACAGGCTGTGAGACAGGACTGACAAATCTGTCAGATTTGGAGAGGTAAGTCTGTGTAAGACTGATTGGAAAGAAGGCGGCTGTGATGATGAAGATCTCAGCAAACCGCCTTAGAAGATTCACCTGTAAGGGAATGTTTGGCGTGCAAATCTGGTGAAGATCACTTAGGCTCGTGCTGGCCTCCTTATTGGCTGATTGATGTCAGATGACCAAGTGGTCTATTTCCAGGTGGAGCAAGTGGCAGGCGAAGGCCTGCAAGGGGCGAAGGCCCAGATAGAACATAGCCAAGTAAGGAGTGAGGGTCGCACGAACCTGAGTATAAGGGCCTTATCTGGGCGAGGCCAGTATAGGCAAGAGAGTCCTCGCGAAGGCGAGCTGAGGCTGCGGGAGTAAGACCCGCGAAGGCGAATGAGATCCAAGGGAGAGACCTGAGACCACGAGGGTGACCCGCGAAGGCCTAGGAGACGCAAAGGTGAGTGTGAGACATCGCCCATGCGAGACTTGAGGCCCGCGAGGGCAAGACCTCGCGCAGGTGAGACTGGAGACCTCGCGAAGGTGAGACTGGAGACCGCAAGGATGAGACCTTGCGAGGGCGATACTGGAGACCACAAGGATGAGACCTCTTCAAAGGCCTTGTATGTTTCTGATGCGACGCGAGGGCGCGTTTGCTTGGGTAGTGTACCAAGATGCCTCCTCCTGAGAGCGGAGTATGGGTAGGGTCCTGCACTCCATTTTTCGAAAGTACTTTGCTGAGGACCGATGTAGTAGTCATAAGTGAAGATCTTTCATGATCTGATAGTTTGTGTTGGATCCTTCATGATCCTTGTAAGTTTTTTGAGGGGGCATTTGCTTGGGTAGTGTACCAAGGAGTGAGGGTCGCATGAACTTGAGTATAAGAGCCTTATCTGGGCGAGGCCAATATAGGCAAGAGAGTCCTCGCGAAGGCGAGTTGAGGCTGTGGGAGTAAGACCCGCGAAGGCGAGTGAGACCGCACGGGCGATACCTGAGACCGCGAGGGCAATCCGCGCAGGCCTAAGAGACGCAAAGGCGAGTGTGAGACATCGCCAAGGCGAGGCTTAAAGCCCGCGAGGGCAAGACCTCGCGCAGGTGAGACTGGAGACCTCGCGAAGGCGAGACTGGAGGCCGCAAGGGTGAGACCTTGCGAAGGCGAGACTGGAGACCTCGCGAAGGCGAGACTGGAGGCCGCAAGGGTGAGACCTACGGGTCCTTGTATAGTTCTGATGCGACGCGAGGACGCGTTTGCTTGGGTAGTGTACCAAGATGCCTCCTCCTGAGAGCGGAGTATGGGCAGGGTCCTGTACTCCGTTTTGGAGGTATTGTGTTGAGGACAATAGTAGTCATAAGTCTGGACTTGTGTGGAGTGTGAAGACCTTTTACGATCTGATTAAAAATGTCGGATTCTTCACGATCCTTGTGGCGGGAGAGGGGGCATCGCTTGGGTAGTGTACCAAGATGCCTCCTCCTGAAGGCAGAGTATGGGTAGGGTCCCGTACTCTGTTAAAATCCCAAGTCTTGGAGCTGGCGAAGGCGCTATGCTGCTTGTGGACCGTTTGGAGTGCAGCGGCAGTGAAGGGTCCTTTCAGCATTTAAAGCAGGAGAGATGACAGGAAGTGAAAGGTTTACTAACCGTTATGGGACGCGGCACGTGGCGCCCCAGGAGTCGATTACGCTTTTAGAAAGTGCTTCTCGATTTTGCACGGAAGGTAAACGATTTCCTAACCGCTAGATGTCAGCACGTGGCGCCTTGGGAGTCAATTCCGCTCAAAAGTGCTTTTCATTTTGGCGGGCTTATAAAAGCGTATTGGAGAAGGTTGAAGCCTTTACCTTCATTCTCGCATTTCCTCACTTTTGCTCGAGTAATCTTTTCACATTCCTTGCGTTTTTCGAACCGTTCATCGGATGTTGGGAGCTTTTTTTTGTGGTGGTTCTCTACCTTTCGTTTGAGATTTCACCATTCATCCGTTCATTCGTCGACTGTCCCTTCCGCTTCACAACGAATCAGGTAAGATCTCATTTTCTGGCACAGTTAGTGCTTCCAACTTTCTGAGCACACTGAGTGCTTGATGAAATGCCCCTGTTTGGGCTGTTCCGATTTATATGCCTGTTGCTCTACTTTTTGCAGAAATGGAGTCCAAAGAGGCTGTTCGTCCAGTGCTCGCCACCGTGGAGAAGACCATGGTGAAATTTGACAAGATCCACCAGGATATGGTGGAGGCTTTCTGGCCCGTGGAGAAAGTGCCGGTATACTCGTCCCGCTCGGGCGTCTGCCGGGCGATGGGTTGGCCCGTTACCGCAGAGAATATGGAGAACCGGGTGTTGTGTCTGTACACAGCACAGCTTGCGACAGGGTTGCGGTTTCCCCTTCCGCCGTTGGTGCAAGACTTGTGCGCCGAGTGGGGGATGCCACCAACACGCTTGGCGCCCAACACTTTTCGACCATAGCGGGCTTCATTGTTGCCTGCCATATGGCCGGCGTGAAGCCCTTTGCTGACGTCTTCAACCGTTTCTACTTGCTGGAGCCTAGGAGTGGAAGTGCGTTTTTCTACATCACTCCCATAAATGTCGGGGGTAACCACTCCATTTCCTTCACTGCCTCGCCCAAATCCTACCACAACTGGCACGGGTCCTACTTCTTCCTGCCCCGTGATAACTCATGGGACTTTCCCTGCGCGAGGACGCAGCTACCCGTGCACAGCATTGCGCGGAGGCCTGAACTGTCTTCTGAAGGAGTGCGGTGGCGGGCATACATCCAACTACTGGGGTGGTTGGACGATGTTTTTTCAAGGAGCGCTTGTGATGAGCTGTTTCCCTTTTCGGCTGCCCAACTAGATGAGACCACTCGAAGTGCGCTGGGATCAGCACGGGCTTCGTGCTGGACCCTGAGGTGCCTCCGCCATATGAGGGATGGGCCCCCGCCTACCGTGGGACGGCGGTAGACTCTCTTTACGCGGCGCTGGCAGGGCCCAAAGGTATGTTTTGCATATATAAGTGTAATGCATAAGTGTAAGAGGCTTTAGTAAAACCTGGTCTGAAGCTTTCCTTTTGCTTGTAGATGTCTCTATGGAGTCTGACGAAGGCCGGGGCAAGAGAGCGTCTATGCGCATTGCCCAACAAGTGCACCTGGCATGTGCATTTGGGAAGGATGCCCCTACTGGGGCTGTCAAGGCGTTGGGGCGCATTACCCCAAAGTCGTCAAAGAAGAGGGCTGGCATCAAGTCGTCAGCGTTCCCTCAATGGAAAAAGAGGAGGGTGGCTGCCAGTGCAGCGCAGCCTGGACAGGGGAGTGCCCCTATTGCTGTTGAGGGGGCCAAGAGGCCTGTTGAGGTGAGGGGATCTGCAGTGGTCCCCTCTACTGAAGATGCGGCGAGGCCGGCTGGAGAGGCCAAGGGGCCTGTTGAAGTAGAGGGGTCTGCAGCGGTCCCTTCTACTGAGGAGGCTGCAGAGCCTGTTGGGGGGGAGGTCCCCAGTGTTGTGGAGGAGGCCGAGGAGCCTGCTGCTGAGATGGCCGAGGGAGTAGAGGTGGGGGTCCCTCCCAGTGTTGAAGAGGCCATGCCCTCTGCAGAGGGCTCAGAGGGAGTGCAGGCAGGCAGCGGTTCTCCCATAGAGGTTGTGCCCATATCAGTGGTGCAGCCAATCTCCCTTGAGGAGGCTGCTGCTGAAGACTTTGTGTCTGGGCTCTTTGCGAGCCCCTCCTTAGTCCAAGGTGAAGACGTGCCTGGGCACGTGGTTGTGGCAGAAATCCTTGCCACAAGCAGAATTCCTCCTTCAAAGGGCAAGATGTCAGCGGGGAAAATCCTGCTGTCTATGAGGAGGAGGAGCCAACAGGCTGCCAAGGCCATTGATTCTGGCCAGCGGGAGGCCATGGTCACTCCCGTGGAGGAGGAGGTGTTGATCACACTGCTCCAGAGGAGGTGGAGGCCACCATTGCAAGGGAGGAGGCTCCTGTAGCAATCCCTTTGAGGGAGTAGGTTCCTGAAGTGACTCCTTCAAGGGAGAAGGCCTTTGCGGAAAAGGGGAAGAGGATCCTGAGGATTGAGGAGACTTCTTCCTCTTCTGATGGCGAAGTCCCTGAGGAGGGAGCATTGGTGGCGCAGCCCTCTGCGAGGGCTAGTGGTTGGGAAGTAGTCCAACCCTCCAGTAGTCAGCCAGAGGCTATTGGTTGGGGACAACCTTCTGCTGGTACGTTCCTTGACTCTTGCAAGTTTGTTTCTCTTGTTTTGAGATTATGTCTCAGTTTTCTCAGTTGTATTGCCCTTAACCGTTGTAGGTGCGGGGCCTTCTGGGCAAGAGCCCGTCCCTCGTGAGGTCCCAGTGGACCAAGGGACAATGACCGAGGTCCCTGCAGACCTGGGGACCATAACCGAGGTCCTTGAGGTGGATGGGGTGTGGTCCCACTTCTTGGAGCGAAGGCGAGTCGCTGCCAAGTCAGTCCCTAAGTGGTCTGAGGAGCCGGACACCCTGAGGCTTAAGAGGCATGAGGCCAGGGCCAGCGTGTATAGGAGGGAAGGGAAGCTCCTGCGCGATGCATGGGACCCAGTCTTCCTTCTCAGGAATAGCAGTTCACTGCTAAGGGGAGGAGAGCAAACCCTCCTATCCTGCCTGGAGGGGCTGTGCACCCCCTATGACAGGGAGGTGACGGAGCGGAGTTTGGACTCCCCTGCTGAGTTCATGAGGGAGGCAGCTCAACAGAGCCTGCAGGTAAGACAACTCCTGGTCTTTATATATAAGTCTGGCTTGCCTTCTTTCTGCCCTTGTTTAAATAAACTTGAATGCAGGGTGCCGTCAAAGGATATGCTGCCATGGAGCAGTGGCATGACTTTCTGAAGTATGCCAACAAACGGGACGACGCCCAGGTGGCAGAGATTGCAGCCCTCAGGAAGGAGCTGGAGGCCTCCAAGAAAAGGGAAGAGGAGCTCCAAGAGAGGCATGCCAAACATGTGGCCCAACTGGAGAGTTGGTGGGACTACGTTAACCAGGAACGGACGGCCAGCAGGCTGTACCGGTGGGAGCAGGCCTGCCTAATTAATGCGTTCCAGCAACGCTTCCTTCAGCAGGCAGCAGGTTTGGAAGCCAAGCAGCTCGAGAATGCTGTCCTGAAGGAGTCCCTCCTATCCTTGGAGGCAGGAACCAAGGCTGCCCTCGAAGTGGCGAAGGCTGAAGTTGAGCAGGCAAGGGCTGCAACTGAGGAGGCGGAGCGCCGGGCCACTGCCCAGGCTCAACTGGCTAAGGAGGAAGCCGAAGCGAGCAGGCTTGCTACTAAGGATGCCCTGAAGGCACAGACTGAGGTTACTGCTACCTTTGAAAAGGCGGTGGCCTCAGTGTGGGAGATGGAGAAGGCCCTCAGCCTTCCTCTTTTTGCAAGTGAGGACCCTGAGTCCTTTTCTTCCATCAAGGTGTCCATTCCTCAGAGGATGCCTCGACTGATGGCAAAGCTTGGTGAGATCCAAGCTCAAGGTGAAGCAGGGCGCAAGCCTACGAGGAAGGCTGGCTGCGATGCCTCTTCCAAGTGGAGAAGGTGTTCCCAGAGCTGAGTCTTGGGATTCTGGATGCCGCTAACACCAGCGATCCGACAGTAGAGGCCCTGCTCGACTGGGGGGAGCAAGGAAAGAAGATGGGGGAAGCCTGGTATGCCCTGTTGGGCTAGGGTGGAGGCTCCAACGTGTGGACGCCCCCCTTTTTGTGCATAAAGGACACCTGCATTCATGCATAATTTTGATAACAGTAGATGAAGTAAAATTTCATTTTACCTTCATTGTTTTGTAGCCTTGTTTTCGTCTTGCGATAGCGGTGTAGGGTACGTTAGCTAGGTTAACAACCATAAGCTAAGTCCTGCTTGTGGAGAGAAGTCCCCTGGGGTTCGTAACAGCGAATCCACAAAGATCACATGTCAAGAAACTGGAAACTCATCTTGAGTTCATAGTGGCAAGGCACTTTAAAATCCGCAACGGCGGAGCCACATATATCCTTCCAGATAATTTGTGGGTTCACTTGCTGAGACAAGTTTGAGGACCCGTTTAGGGTTCGCAGAGGGGATTCCTTTAAAGACCATGGATGAGATTTCTCCATGTTGGAAAGTCTGCTGGGGCACGCGAAGGCGGCTCACTCAGAGACTTTCCTGCCGTTTTTCCAGGGAGTAAGCCCTTGGGTAGTGTACAGTGAACCAAGTAGAGGATACCTGCAAAGTGCTTATCACTTATATGATAAGAATGAAGTAAAACTTAATTTACCTCGAGCCTGAAGCCGCACAATGGCAAGGGCAGTGGAGCACTTGTTGAGACAAGTGAAAAGCCAGGTGGAGTTCTGGGAGATGAGACCCGTAGTTGTGTTGAGGAGTCCGTGCGGAAGGTCTTGTGTGGCGTGCGAGGGCGACTGACACAGGGACCTTCCTGAAGGAGCCAAAAAAGGGGGTTACCCTTCCGCAGCGCAAGGGGTTACCCTTGGGGCGGGGCGATTTGAAGGTCGGTTGGGGAATGAGACCCGCAACTACCTGTGTGGAGAAGTCCGTGCGGTAGGTCTGCTGTGGCGCGCGAGGGCGACTTACACATAGACCTCCCTGAAGGAGCCAAAAAGGGGGTTACCCTTCCGCAGCGCAAGGGGGTTACCCTTGGGGCGGGGCGAGTTGAAGGTCAGTTGGGGATGAGACCCGCAACTACCTATGTGGAGGAGTCCGTGCGGGAGGTCTGTTGTGGCGCGCGAGGATGACTTACACATAGACCTCCCTGAAGGAGCCAAAAGGGGGTTACCCTTCCGCAGCGCAAGGGGGTTACCCTTGGGGCGGGGCGAGTTGAAGGTCAGTTGGGGACGAGACCCACAACTACCTGGCGCGACCGCAGGGGCTTCCCTTTGTGTGGGTGCGCAAGTGAGACCTGACAAGGTCTGATGCCGTGATTTTGGCGAGTGGCCAGTGTGACCGGTCGGGTGCAAAGGGCGATTGGGAGGGCATTTGTAATGCCACGTGATGCTGCAAAAGCGGAGAAATACACATGTATTTTATTGAGATGAAGACGTAAGACCGAGGACTTACACATAGTATGGACGTAAGTCATCCGCATGAAAGTTGCGGGGAAGAAGACGACCATCATGGTCTTGTAGTTCATAGACTCCTGGGCGGACTTGTTTATGAACAATGTATGGTCCATCCCAGTTGGGTCGCAAGACACCCTGTTTGGGGTCGCGAGCGGTGAAGGCAGATTTGAGCAAGGCAAGGCCCCCTTGTTGTAGTGCCTTGGGCTTGACCACGGCTTTATGGTGAAGACCGAGCTTCGTTTGAGGGCAAACATGCGAAGGCGAGCACCTTCGCGCAATTCTTCAATTAAGTCGAGTTTGGCACGGAGCCCTTGAGCATTGGCTTCGTCAGTGAAGTTGATCATACGGTGTCACAGCCACCCCGCCCGGTTGCGGAGGCGGAGCCGGCCGCGACGTCGGAAACAGGAATTACGGCGGAAAACGCGGCAGCGGAGCATCGAGCTCAAACACAGAACAAACGAGTATCGACTAGCAACCTAAAACTCGTACAAGGCAAGCATGCGCAACCACCCAACCTCTACCAAACATGCAGTTCATGGTTTATCCAACATCTATCATTGCCACAAACACGTAATCACTAGGCACCACAATTAAACAGCATTACCAATATAGGCAAGTCGGGGCTCCGCCCTCGACTCAGAAGACAACGGAACAGAATATATCTCAAATAAATATATACATATCCAAAACATGATCTGACCTATATGCATGCGATTCATACTACAGAGCCGTAATGAAAATCCTATAAATACCTAGCGCGAATCAAGTGACCTCCGCACGGGTATTGCCGCTGCAACCCAACCTCAAATGAAGGAAGCACCGCGAACCTCTACTCCGCCGGTTGCTTGTCGTGACGGCCTGAAAGTGGTAAACAGATAAAAGGGTGAGTCCTCGAAAGGACCCGATAAGGGCTTAAGGTAAAGTGCGGTTGCCCACGTGGCAACAAATCAACTCCGCAAAACAGATTATCACAACATATACATATACATACGAACATAAAACATAAAGCAAATCAGAATCCACCATATGCGGTCCAACCGCCGAACGACCAGAACGACACCTCACAGAGGTCGAATATGCGGATCGTAATGCAATGTATAGCACGGTACCGGCTGGGGTCGCGAGCCCCAAACTGTCGTAGGGTCACAGAACAGAAGTATCGGCACTCCCGGTGCGGATACGCAGAATGTCGGCACCCCTTCTGTGCGGACACAGAACAGAAGTATCGGCACTCCCGGTGCGGATACGCAGAATGTCGGCACCCCTTCAAGGCGGACACGTAATGTAACATACAATAATAACAATAATACATAAATATAGACAAGTATCATTACTCGTTAAACATAAAGAACAAAATAGGAACCCGGCCTCTAAGGTCATCCGGCCTTGAAACGGAACAAACATACATTTTACCAAATTAAGCCCTTACCTCGTAAACGCCGCCCGCAGCCCAACACTGGAAAATCCCAATTCCCGACCGAAAATGCACAACTTGGCTCCTACGGGTCCGCGCTACTCCACCAACGCAGAATCAGCTGTACAACCATAGTTGGACTGTAACATACCCAAACAAACCCCAGAAAACAATTTCCGCACAAACCCGCACTTTCCTAAAATTCCACGTAAAGCTTCGGTTTACGAACCGAGCTAGAACCTTGTCATTCCAACTCCCACAAATGTATTCCAACCCCTTAACCCGCATTCCGTACACTCCTCCCAGAAACCCGCATAAAACTAACTTTCTCATTTCTAACCCGAAAATGACGTTTCAAATACCACACCGCACCTAAATCCAACCACATTACCAATTTAGCATCCAATTTAATCAAAACACAACACCATCATAGATAAAGATTCACTTTAAATTTCGGCCCTTTGCCAACTTTTTACCCAACTTCCAATTCAAACCATTCAAGGTCCCAAGCATTCACTTTAACCACCAATTACACTTCCTAAGCAAGAATGCTAACCAATTGCACCTAAATCAACCAAAATCTACTTAACCACTTCCTTGAAGAATTCGCCAATTGGGGGTTTTTCACCCAACTTGTTTTCCATCAAATTGAATCCATAGAAAGTCTTAGAATCATGCAAGGAACAACATACTTGAAGCATGATCCAAGAACACAAACACACACAATTTTAGAAATTTCCCATAATTTCGCAAATTGGGGTTTTTCCATCCAAGGAGTTTTTCCAAAATTTAACACTTGATTCTCACTCCCTACAACCCAAGAACAACATACTAAAAGATGGAAGCAAGAGAATCATCCTAGATGGTAGTCATGAACAAACCCGTCATTAACAAATAACTCTCTTTTTCCATTCAAAACTTGTTTTCAACAAGGAAAGAGATGAAGAGAGGGAGCTTACCACTTAAAGGATCCGATTTCTTGTTGATTTCAGCCAAGAGATGAAGAATCCAAAGCTTGGAGAAGATGGAGGCTATGGCGGCGACGAAGCGGAGAAATGTACGAAGAAGAAGAATAAGTGAAATGAAAACAGCTCTCCGTACTCTTTCCTCAATCCTTTTAAACCTCTTCCCTTTCCATCTTTAATATGGGCTTGACAAGTGTCCTCTTTCCTTTCCATCTTTAATATGGCCATGACAAGTGTCCCTCCCTTTGGTCAACACTTAAGAGTCAACCTTATCCACCGTAAATCTGAAATTGGCTAAGTGATGCCTTCTTCGGGAGAAGGCCCATGCCTTCTACGGGAGAGGGCCTCCTGCCCTTTACGGGAGAGGGCCTCCTGCCTTCTACGGAAGAGGGCCTATGCCTTCTACGGAAGATGGCATATGCCTTCTACGGAAGAGGGCCTATGCCTTCTACGGGAGAGGGCACTCGCTGCTACGGGAGAGGGCACTCGCCTGCACGGAGAGGGCACTCTGCCTGCTACGGGAGAGGGCACTCTGCCTGCTACGGGAGAGGGCACTATGCCTGCTACGGGAGAGGGCACTATGCCTGCTACGGAAGAGGGCACTATGCCTGCTACGGGAGAGGGCACTATGCCTGCTACGGGAGAGGGCACCTGCCTT
Source organism: Stellera chamaejasme (assembly GCA_024586325.1). Classification (NCBI taxonomy): domain Eukaryota; kingdom Viridiplantae; phylum Streptophyta; class Magnoliopsida; order Malvales; family Thymelaeaceae; genus Stellera; species Stellera chamaejasme. The sequence continues at coordinate 21,283,164 of CM044984.1, read as the reverse complement.
CTTTGGCGAACGTCCCACCCCAAAAATTATTCTCCATAAAAACCTCCGAGACGTTCCCACGACTCCAAATCCGCAAACGGCTTCTCAATCTGAGGTCTCGGGAGTGCTACCGAGCCCGCTGTACGTCCTGAGGCGGCCCCGACAACCCCCCGGCGCCAGAAAAATATTTTCGGCGGAAACGTCCGGGGGACCCACACGACCTCAAATACGGAGGGGTTCGCCAAAATGATACTCGGATAGGCTCGGGAGCCGTCTGAATGCCGAAAACGTGACCCGCAGCTAAAACCGAGCCCCGGTCACCCGGCCGCAACCCGCCTGGGGTGACCGTAACATCCTCCCCCCCTTAGGACTCTTGGTCCTCCAAGAGGGGCATCAAACGCTGATACTGCTCGGGATATCGCTCTCTGATGTCCTGCTCGGTTTCCCAAGTCGCTTCCCGGTCCGTATGATGTGACCACTGAACCTTGACCATGGGAATCAATCTGCCCGGAGTTTCCGAGTATCGCGGCCCGTAAAGGCAATCGGTACCTCTCGATATGACAAATCAGGCTCCACCGAACCTCCTCCACCGGTATCGCCTCGCACGGAATCCAAGATGCACTACTTCAACATACCGACGTGAAAACGCCAGTGCACCGCAGACATGCTCGGAGGTAGAGCCAACTCGTAGGCCAACCCGCCTATCCGCTCCGTAATCTCGTGACGGTCCGATATACCTTGGGGCTAACTTACCCCGTCTGCCCGAATCCGTCCCCCGAATCGGCGCCACCTTCAGCCAAACTCGCCGCCCACCTCAAACTCCAAGTCTCGCGCCGCCTGCTCGCATATGAGGTGGTGCGGTCGTCGCGGTCTTCAACCGCGCCTGAATTAACTTGATTTTTGCGGTGGTCTCCTCAATGAGCTCGGGACCTACCTCAATCTCGCGACGCCTCGGTCCAACAAAGGCGGTGTCATGCACCGTCGTCCATACAGCGCCTCAAATGGTGCCATGCCGATGGTACTGATAATCAAGTATTATATGAAAATTCTACCAACGGCAATCGCTTGTCCCAATCCTCCGAAATCCAAAGTACAGCTCCGCAAAGATATCCTCCAGACCGAATTACCCGCCCGACCGACCGTCGGTTTGGGGATGGTAAGTCTGTACTCGGATGGAGTCGCGTGCCCAAGGCCTTATGAAAGGCGCCCCGAAATGTGCGGTAAATCGCGATCCCGATCTCGACACAATGGAGTCTCGGTACTCCATGTAACCGCACAATCTCTCTGATATACAGATGGGCAAGCTTCTCCAGAGGATCTGTCACCCGTATCGGCAAAAAGTGAGCAGACTTCGTCAAGCGGTCCACGATAACCCAGATGGCATCGTGGTGAGACCGGGTCAGGGGTAGTGTAGTCAGAAAATCCATCGTAATGTTTCCCCACTTCCTAACCAGAATGGGCAAAGTCTGCAACGCCCTCGCCGGTTTCGATGCTCCACCTTCACCCGCCGACAAGTGGCACACTTAGACACATGTGTGGCAATGTGTCTCCGCATACCCGCCACCGAAATGGGTACGCAAGTCCCGATACATCTTCTCGCTACCGGGATGAATGCTCAATCGACTCGAATGTGCCTCCGCTGTAATTTCATCCCGTAGTGCTCGATCCCCGGCACATACAACCGATCTCTCAAGTACAGAGCCCTCGTCAGCTCAAACGCCGGTAGCAAGTGCCCCTTTGTCCTCTCCGGACAGCCTCTTCAGCTCTGATCCTCTCCCGTGCCTCTCGCACTGTCCAACCACTCCGAACGAATGGTCAAAGTGTATACCTGAGCCTGCTCCCAGTGCTCCCACCGGTGCCACAGGCACACTAGATCATTCTCCTCAGTCCGATCCTCAGTACTACCCCCTCTGACCACGCCAGTGTACTTCCTACTCATAGCATCGGCCATCAGATTACCTTTGCCCTCGGTGTACTCGATGGTGCAATCGTAGTCCTTGATGTACTCGAGCCACCTGCGCTGCCTCATGTTCAACTCCTTCTGAGTGAACAGATATTTCAGACTCTTATGATCTGTGAAAATCTGAAATTTGCTGCCGAGTAGGTAGTGCCTCCATTGCTTCAGCGCATAGATCACTGCAGCCAACTCAAGATCATGCGTAGGATAGTTCTCGCTCATGCGGTCGAAGCCGCCGCGACCTATAAGCTATCACGTTCCGCCCGCATCAAAACACATCCCAACCCAGACCTAGATGCATCCGTGTAGATCACATAAGGTAGACTCGGGTCGGGTAGAACCAAGATCGGTGCGTTGGTCAGGTGTCGCTCAGCTCCCGAAAGTTCCGCTCACACTTCTCGACCACACAAATGGCTGCCCTTCTTGGTTAGCTGCGTAAGCGGGAAGCCAAAACGGAAAACTCGCACAAACCGTCGGTAGTAGCCTCGCTAACCCCGAAAACTCCCCGATCTCCCGTCCGAGGTTGGCTGCCTCCACTCTGCATCGCCTTAACTTTCTCGGGATCCACCGCCAAACCGTGCTCACCGATGATATGCCCTTAAAAGACACCTCTCGGATTCAAAGTCACACTTTGAGAACTTAGCGTAAAGCTGGTGTTCCCAAAGTGTCTGCAGAACAATCCTCAGATGCTCCCGGTGTAAATCCTCATCCCGAGAGTAAATCAGAATGTCATCGATGAACACTACCACAAATGAGTCCAGATACGGCCGGAACACTCTGCTCATCATATCCATAAACGCATGGGTGCATTAGTCAAACCAAACGGCATCACCGTATACTCATAATGCCCATACCGCTGCACGGAAAGCTGTCTTCGGAATGTCCTCCTCCTTCACCCGCAACTGAAAGTACCCCGATCGCAGATCGATCTTCGAAAAGATCTTCGCACCTCTCAGCTGATCAAAGAGATCGTCGATCCTCGGCAATGGGTACTTGTTCTTAATGGTGATGGCGTTCAACCGTCTGTAATCTATACACAACCTGAGTGACCCATCCTTCTTCTTCACGAACAGAATCGAGCACCCCATGGTGAAGTGCTCGGACGGATGAAGCCCTTCTCGGCCAGTTCCTCTAATCGCTTCTTCAGCTCCACCATTTCCACTATCGTCATCCGATAAGGTGGAATGGATATGGGAGTAGAACCAGGCTGCTACTGGATCTCAAACGTGATCTCCCGCTCTGGTGGCATCCCGGGCAAGTCCTCCGGAAATACCTGCGGAAAATCTCGGATGACTGGAATCTTATCCAGCTCCAACCGTGTATCAGACGGGTTCAGACCGTAATACTCCTCCGAATCCACTATCGGGACCTGATCCGTAACTCGCAGCTCCATGCCGGTCCCGACCGCCTTCGCCCCATCTCGAACCTCGAGAGGGCAACACCTCTCCGTAAACCGTAACACTACGGTTGGCACATCAATATGCACGGAATTCTTGGACAGCCAATCCATCCCAAGAATAACGCCATACTTCGTGTGTTCAACACCAGCAGATCGACATAATCCGGTGATCGCCAATGGATAGCACGCAGTCCGTACCATCTCATTGGAAAGCGTAAATCGACTCTCGCCGCCTTCACCATGAAGACGCTCGGAAGTCCACCGGTAGTCGTGGAGTGACTCGACACACTTCGTGCCACAATCAAACGGACGCCCCAAGATCAAACAAAGGTACGAATAGGTGTATCGTTCGAAGTAATGTACCTTGGAGTGCCCGCCGCGAAGTCTCTCCACGCTCAATCAAACACTCGACCTGCTCCGGCCTCGTGGTGGAGGCTCACGCCGTGATGTCTCACCCCGCTCCACCTGGAATACACGTCCTACTCCAGTGCCGTGGCGGAGGGTGGCTGGTACGGCTCGTCTCTGCGGCCGTGATGGCCTCGGTCCGCCTTCGTGAACCGCGCCCCGGGTGCGTTGGGCTGAAACCGAGGCTGCGGACGTGTAGCACCGCTGACCTCGTCCCCGGCCGAGGACAATCACGAATCCAATGATCGCTAGACCCACATCGCAGACATCGCCCCATCGCTGTAACATGGCCGGCCGGGTGCTGCCTCCACAACTCGCGCAGTCGGAACGGCCGGCGTAGTCCTCGCTTGCCGCTGCCTGCACTCGCCCGATCTACTCAAGACCTCGCTGAACTCGCCGTGCAGAGCCCTCCCTCCGCCACCGGGTCGGTGTGGTAGGTACCGACTCTCAACCTCCTCTGCCGAGGAGCCGGGCCTTCGCACAGCCTCGTGGTAAGAAGTGATATCCAGAGGCCTCGAGCCCACCTGTACTCCGGGCGTAGGCGGCGAATGAACCGCTTGGCCTTCTCCCGCTCCATGCCGTAATACCGTGGCACGTAGCGGACCAATCGGTCAAACTCCCACTCATACTCTGCTACAGTCCGAGTCCCCAGCTCCAGATCATCGAACTGTGCCTGACGGAGGTCCCTGACGGCATCCCCACTGTACTGATGATGGAAGAAGTAAGCAAACTGCTCCCGTGTCGAGTCCGAATCATGCCCCCATCACGTGCCGCCTCGGCTCTCGACGGCCCCCGAGGCCCCTCCACCAATGATCTCGCACCGGCCCGGCAGATTGAACGTGGCCAAAGAAACTCTAACCTCGGATGGAAGGTGTAGCCTCCCAAGGAGCTTGTCAACCCCGCAAACCATGCCTCACCCGCCTCGGGTCCTCCACGGCCGTTGAACCTCGGGCGGTTCAAACGCTGAAACCGCTCCAGTAGTCTGATCTCATCAGACTGGCGTCTCAGCTCTTCCCGTCGGTGGTGGGACCGACGAGAACTATCAGCACTGCGCAGATCTCCCTCCTCAGAATCACTATCCTGCTGATCTCGCGCACCGAGGTGGCCGCTGCCCACCTCCTGTACCGCTGCCTCCGCCGTGGCCTGTCCGGCCCTCCCCGTGCCCGCCGCCCCTCGAATCTACTGGGCTGGTACTACGGTACTCAGAATCGCTGAACCTGACCCAACACTCGTAGTATATCAGAGCGGGTCCTCGACCGCTGATCACTCGGGGTGTGTGTGATCGCTCGATCCCGGGTTTCTCCGATCCCGCCTTCTAACCCTCGGAGGTGTGGGATCCCGGTCCCGACCCTCCTGCTTCTTGCTCACGCCGGCGGCGTGTTCTAGCCATACCTAAAAATGGATCAACCCAAAACCATATAACCCAATAATAAACTTTCTCTTCCTAAAGCTAGCAGCAGCATTTTATGGCTCTGTAGTGTAATGCAATGCATGATGCAAGGATTCTTTTCAGAATCCCGAAACTAAATAATAAACCTTAACATAAAATCAGATCATGCTTATAATCACGAAATCACTTTATGTATCACCCACACCTTCCATAATGCTCCAAAGAACCGCCACCGCTCCACACGCTGCTACCGACACTCCGGTAAGTGATTGCGCTAATTACGCAATTAAGCATCAATATTGGGATTAGTGAATTTTCTGTGCTTTGGGACTCATAATTAGTCATGTGAAGCATGTTTTGTGCGTGTTATGAGGTCCCAGAATGTGTCTAAGATTTCGTGCCGTTTGGAGTTACGGTTTGGAAGTTGCAATTTTGGGGCTGGACTATATTGCAACTTTTGAAAGTTTGAGGGCTAAAGTGAAAAGAAAACAAAAAAGAAGAAAAAAACGGCAGGAGAGGCGGTGAGAATTAATCGTAAGATAGTGTGTGTGTGTGCGTTTTAGTAATATTATATATATATATGTATGTATCATGTATGTATGTATGTATATATATATATATATATAGTATTAGTTAAGTTAGAAACATACAGAAGCCAAAAACGCAAACCTTCTTCTTTCTTCTTCTCTGTACCTCGCCGAGCTTAAGGAGCCAAAGTGAGATTTCTCTATTTCTCACCAAAATCTTGAAGGTCAGTTGGGTAAATCGATCCTTAGGAGAAATAATTAACTCCTTATAAATCGGTTTTTGTGATTGTGGCTCCGGTTGGAAACCGTGAGCTTCAAAATTGCTCCACATTTATGGAAATTCTCCTATTGTTGATTTTATGGTTCCTAAGCGTTCCTTGCACCTTCTATTACGTCTTTTGTATCAGGAGTGTGAGCTGAATCTTTGTAGAAGTGCTGCCAATATTTTTCTGAAATTTGAATAGAAACTCAACTTCAGGCCTGATTTGACGGAAGGTAAGGATATATTATTGATCAGAGCTGAGAGTTATACATTTTGTACGGTTCAGATTTCGTTCAAAAAGCCGTATGTGAAAAGCCGTTTTTCCCTGTCTGGGCCCCATTTTTGGCGCTTTTGTTGTGGGTTAATTTTGTGAATTCTGAATGTGTATTCTGTATCTGTGGATCATATGTGGACAGGGGGTAGTTGGAAGTGCAGCTGAAACTCTGCGAAATGCGTCGGGACCGCTGATCGGAAAATTCCATTCTGACTTCTGTGAAAGGTAAGGGTTCAGTGTGTCTCTGGGTACTGCATTTTGGAGTACTTTATAAAATGCGTATCGGAGTATATTGAGGCTAAGTTGGTTTGAGGGGTTGGCCCGGTGATGCCAAACTTGGTCAAATGGTATAAGCATTGGTGTGCAGGTCGCGGGATCAACATTGAGGATGTGTATCTACACCTAAATGGTGTAAGTTTGTGTGATACACCTTTAAGGTGTTTGTGATAAGACGGTGGGGATCATGACCCCGAGCTGGCCATGCTCTTGTGTGTAATTATATGTGTGCCTCGGCTAAGGCCGGGAAGACCGTCATTGTGTCTAACTACATCATAATCCATTGTTTGACTTGCATTGCATTTGGCTGAATTCTGCATTGGTTGAGCATGTGTATTCTTGTATATCTGTGTTTTCCTTTGGTTGCAGGTTTCTTGTGCTCCAAGAAAATCTTTGCTTATACCTCAGCCCTTACTAAGTTCTTTCGAGAACTTACCCCTTATTTCTTCATTTCAGGAGGATCTGACCCGCAGCCCGCTGAGTAGAGTCGGGGGTTGCTTTTGTGTGTGATATTTCAGGTACCATTTTGTGTGTTCCGGTCTATTGTGTTTTGTATTGAGAAAATAAGGGGTAATGTCTGATGTGTATTCATATCGTTCCGGGATTTCCGGTATCTGTGTGATCAACTTTTTCGGATGTGTTGGGTGGTATTCGGCCTGGAGTTCGATTATGTTATCGAGCACTTGTGGTTTTCTAACGGTTAAACTTTCTTACATATGTAGTAGCAAAGAAGATTTTGCACGCCGAGGACGTTGGTTGGACCCCTGAGTGTCACCACCTCGCACGCTCGTATGTATTCCAAAGAGCATTTTGTGGCTCAGTATATTGTAGATGACATGTATGCATGTAGATTAGTAAATTTGGGTTTTCGTCAAAAGTCGGATTTGTGCTGGATTTTCTGCTGGGAAGCGTTCTGGGCAGATTATGTAGATGTTTGTGATTCTGAGTGTGGAATACTTGTTTTTATCAGTTTTGGGACTTGTACGTCCGAAAAGGTGTAAACCGCCCCGTGGGGCCTACGCCCCGGGTTTCGGGATTTTTGTCAGAAATCACCTATATGTGTTTATGTGTAAGCATATGTGCGTAATACATGATTTGTGTGAAAGAATTCTGAGCAGGAAGCTGAAAATGAACTGCGGGGCCCACATACCCTGTGGGGCCCACATGGCCCACTTGTCAATTTCGATATGTGTGTGATCTGTTACCCCAACTGAGTGTGGTTACGGTGTTAATAAGCATCGTAATCGCTTGTGTGCTTCCGCCATGGGGTGACAGAAGGTGGTATCAGAGCATGGTTATCGTTCAGTCCTGGATTTCTGTTATGTTGAGTGATTAGTGTATATGTGTCCTGCATGTGATTATCTGATCTGGTATCTGGTCTGGAATTTAGGCTTTCTGGTTGTTCATGTGATCTGGATTATCTTTTCTGTCATTGGATGTTGTTACATGATGCATTTGCATTTACATATACAGAGCCAATTGGAATACTGCTGCTTGCTAGTTCTGGGTGTTTAACCGTTATATATGTGCTATTTGGTTTTCTTTTGAATTATTCAGAAATATGGTGAATACACGCAGAAGAAGAGAGCAGGATCAGGAGAGGCAGGACAGAGATCCTGAGCCTCAGCAGATTGTGCAGCAGGTAACGGGTCCAGCACCACAGATTTCTCCGGCACAGGTTCCTCCGGATTTGATGCAGGTCCTTGAGCAGATCAGGGATACTTTGGCGATCTTTGCTGCCAGGCACATCACAGGTTGGGCCGTCAGCTCCGGGACGTTTGGCTGAGCAACAACAGCCCGTGGATGTGAGTAGTGTGAGGCCTAATGATCCTCACTCTGTGATAGATGCCAGTTCTTCTGGGCATGAGGATGTGAGGGAAGAGCCCCGACAAGAGGATGTGAACACAGACGAAGAGAGACGACACCCTAGGGCTAGGAGGGTGCGTCCTGAGGTTGGCCAAGTCGCCCGACATGTTCATGTAGGTCCTGATCACTCCCGGGACAGTGTGCAGGGCCGTCACCGCAGACGATACCGGGAGGAGGATCAGGCTGAGGATGAGTCATCACGCCGGTCTAGGAGGCGCAGGGAGGTAGATGAGCGGCCAAGTAAGATACTAGAGAGGTTTCAGCGCTAAGCCCCTCCGAGTTTCAATGGGAGAGGTGGTCCCGAGGCTGCAGAGATCCGGTATAACCGGATCAATGCAATGTTTGAGCGGTTGGAGTTTCCTCCTACCACGATGGTGTCTCTGGCCACTTATAATCTAGAGGGCCGGGCCGTTATCTCGGTGGGAGTGTCGAACAGCATCGGGCTGAGCGAGCTGCGAGAGGAGAGCCTGACACTGATATGACATGGGATGAGTTCAACCGACTGTTCCAAGACCAGTATGTGGGAGATGCGGTCCGAGATTTGCGGCAGGCTCAGTTCGACAACCTCGTGCAGGGTGACATGAGTGTATTGGAGTATGAGCACGAGTTTGATCGATTAGTTCGGTATGTTCCGCAGTATCACGGAATGGAGGAGCAGAAGGCCAAGAGGTTTATACGTGGACTACGATCCGATATCCGTATGGCATTGAGACCGCTGGGCATTACTACTTTTCATGAGGCGACACAGAAGGCCCACTTATCGAGCAGAGGAGACCGAGAGCAGGCGGACAACATACCGACCTCCGGAGGGTAGGAGAGGTACGGGTCCACGGAGGTTTTCCCGCAACACCGGAAGGCTCCTATTGGTAGTACGAAAGTGCGAGAGGGAGAGGAGTAGCATCTCCATCTGCCGTGTGTCGACTTGTGGGACGCCTCATCGTGGTAGGCCGTGCTACAGAGAGACGAATGATGCTTGAAGTGTGGATCCGCCGACCACTGGATTCGTGACTGTCCCGCAGTTGTGCCAAGGAGAGATTCTGGCAACTGGCCGAGAGCCCATTATAGAGCGCCTGTAGGACGAGGAGCACCGCAGAGTGGTGCTAGACAGCAGCCACAACAGGCACGACATCCACCCTCTCCGCCACCGCCACGAAGGGGTGGAAGGTTATTCCAGATCGAGAGAGGTGAGCCGGCACAACAGGGAGCGCTGAGAGGTACCTTACTTCTGAGTGATATGCTGGTGAATGTTCTATTTGATACGGGTGCTTTTATATCTATTATTGCACAAGTATGTTGTGTCCCGCCATTTATCTGTTTGTTGTATGTCTCATATATCATTGATTAAAACTGCTGGGAGTCAGTGTTTGTTTTCAAATGAGATAGCCAGGGATTGTGTGATTACATTGGGAAAGCATCAGATTCCCACGAAATTGCCGGTGCTGGATATTTCACGATATGATGTGGTTTTAGGCATGGATTGGTTATCTCGACATTGTGTACAGATAGATTGTGCGAAGAGAGAGATTGTGTTATCTTCTGGTAAGACACTTTCGTTGTCCACTTCTTCTGGGTGTGTCCGAGATGTGTAGTCTGGAATTAGATATTCGGACGAGATACCAAAGTGATTGATGAGAATGAGTATTTCGATCTAAACTCGGCTGATATCGGGATGTGTTGGATCAGATATCTCATTGTGCGAGATTTTCCACAGGTATTTCGAAGATTTACCGGGCATGCCACCAGAGCGAGAGATTGTGTTTGAGATTCTGCTTCAGCCAGGATCTGTTCCCATATCAGTTCCCCCCTACCGCATGCCGATTTCAGAAATGAATGAACTCAAGAAGCAGCTTGACGAGTTGCTGGCAAAGGGGTTTATTCGACCGAGCATTTCTCCGTGGGGTGCTCCGGTATTGTTTGTGAAGAAGAAGGATGGGACCTTGCGATTGTGTATTGATTATCGGAAGCTGAATGCAATAACTATGAAGAACAGGTATCCTTTACCCGAGGATCGATGATCTATTTGATCGATTGAAGGGAGCGAAGATTTTCTCCAAGATAGACCTGAGATCGGGATACTTTCAGCTCCGGGTAAAGGAAGAGGATATTCCAAAGACAGCTTTCCGAACTGGTATGGACACTACGAGTATACGGTTATGCCATTTGGCTTGACTAATGCTCCAAAGCATTCATGGATATGATGAACCGGGTGTTCCGACCATATCCGGATCAATTTGTGATTGTGTTTATTGATGACATCCTGGTATATTCCAAGGATGAGGATGAGCATCGAGATCATCTCCGGATGGTTCTACGAGATTGTGGGATCAGCGGTTATATGCGAAATTCTCCAAGTGTCATTCTGGATTCGGGAGGTGCCATTTCTTGGGCACATCATCAGCGAGAGTGGTATTTCAGTAGATCCCGAGAAGGTTACAGCAAGGCAGATCGAAGCAACCGACTAATGTGCGAGAGATCAGGAGCTTCCTCGGATTAGCTGGATATTATCGGAGATTTGTTTCAGGATTTTCTGCACTAGTTTCACCCCTTACTCAGTTGACTCGGAAGGGGCGAGGATTTGTTTGGTCCGAGGATTGTGAGCACAGTTTTCAAGAGTTGAAGAATAGGTTGACTAATGCGCCTATTCTGATACTACCAGATCCGGTTGTGCCATATGTGATCTACACAGATGCTTCCAGATCCGGACTTGGATGTGTGCTTATGCAGGGCCGGAATGTGATTGCTTATGGATCGAGACAGCTTCGACCACATGAGCAGAACTATCCGACCCACGACTTGGAGTTAGCAGCGGTGATCTACGCGCTCAAGCAGTGGCGACATTACCTGCTGGGTAACAAGTTTCAGATATTCACTGATCATAAGAGTCTGAAATATTTGTTTACTCAGAAGGATTTGAATATGAGACAGCGTAGATGGTTGGAATACATGAAGGATTATGATTGCAGTATTGAGTACACCGCAGGCAAAGGTAATTATGTGGCAGATGCACTGAGTCGGAAATACACCGGCTTAGTAAAGGGCGGAGATAGTGATGACAGAATGAAGGAGAATGACATGATGTGTTTGTGGCGTACGTGGGAGCGATGGGAGCATGCTCAGCTGTGCACTTTGACTATTCAATCGAGTTGGCTAGATAAAGTGCGGGATGTGCAGAAAAGTGATCCAACATTGAAGAAGGTATCCGGAGAAGCAAAGGGAGCAATACACCCATCTTTTGAGTACAAGCAAGGTATGTTGTATTTCAGAGATCGGCTGTATGTGCCGAACAACTCGACACTTCGAGATGAGATTCTTGAGGAGGCTCATGCGGCAGACTAAGTGTGCATCCCGGTAGTGAGAAGATGTACCATGATCTAAGATCCCATTTCTGGTGGCCGGGCATGCGAAGGGACATTGCGACATATGTCTCTAAGTGTGCCACATGTCAGAGAGTGAAGGCTGAACATCAGAGCCATGCGGGGACGTTGCAGACACTACCTATTCCGGTTCGAAAATGGGGCAATATCACCATGGATTTTCTCGACAGATTGCCTATGACACGATCACGTCATGACACTATTTGGGTTATTGTGGATCGACTGACAAAGTGTGCTCATTTTCTGCCTACGAGGATTACAGATTCCCTGGAGAAACTAGCTCAGCTATATATTCGTGAGATAGTGCGGTTACATGGAGTTCCAGACTCCATTGTATCTGATCGAGATCCGCGGTTCACGGCGCGATTCTGGAGGGCTTTTCATAAGGCTTTGGGCACACGACTTCATTTGAGTACGGCTTATCATCCTCAGACTGATGGGCAATCGGAGCGAGTGATTCAGGTGCTCGAGGATATGCTTCGCAGTTGTGCACTGGATTTTGGTGGTGAGTGGGATCAACATTTACCTCTCGGTAGAGTTCTCCTATAATAACAGCTTGCAGTACTATCGGTATGGCACCTTACGAGGCTTTATATGGCCGACGTTGTATGACGCCCACCGTTGGGCGAGGCTTCCGATAGAGTTGATCCGGGTCCTGAATTAATTGAGGAAACGACAAATAAGATCAAAAGGATTCAGAACGCATGAAAACCGCCAACGATGTGACTACTTCTTATGTTAATAAGCGGAGACGGGATCTGAAGTTTGAGGTTGGAGATAAGGTATGGCTTAAGGTAGCACCGACCCGAGGAACTATCAGATTTGGAAAGAGAGGGAAGTTGGCTCCGCGTTTTGTGGGTCCTTACGAGATTTTACAGAGAGTGGGCAATGTAGCCTACAGCTAGCTTTGCCACCGAGTATGGCAGCAAAGCACAATGTATTTCATGTGAGTATGTTGAAGAAGTGTATCTTGGATCCGATTCAGACGATTGCGATTGAGGGTGTGCAACTGGAGCCGGATTTGTCGTACCAAGAGGTACCTGTGGCTATTCTAGGACAGGATGTGCGGAAGCTTCGGAATAAGCTTATCCCGATGATCCGGGTTCAGTGGTCCCATCATTCCGAGCGTGAGGCAACCTGGGAGGTTGAGCAGGATGTGATGGAGCGCTACCCAGATGAATATCAGAGACTTAAGACGGCCTTGGAGGACCAAGGGTCTTAAGGGGAAGGAATGTTACCGACACCGGTAAGTGATTGCGCTAATTACGCAATTAAGCATCAATATTGGGATTAGTGAATTTTCTGTGCTTTGGGACTCATAATTAGTCATGTGAAGCATGTTTTGTGCGTGTTATGAGGTCCCGAGAATGTGTCTAAGATTTCGTGTCGTTTGGAGTTACGGTTTGGAAGTTGCAATTTTGGGCTGGACTATATTGCAACTTTTGAAAGTTTGAGGGCTAAAGTGAAAAAGAAAACAAAAAAAAGAAAAATAAACGGCAGGAGAGGCGGTGAGAATTAATCGTAAGATAGTGTGTGTGTGTGCGCTTTAGTAATATTATATATATATATGTATGTATCATGTATGTATGTATGTATATATATATATATATAGTATTAGTTAAGTTAGAAACATACAGAAGCCAAAAAAAAACGCAAACCTTCTTCTTTCTTCTTCTCTGTACCTCGCCGAGCTTAAGGAGCCAAAGTGAGATTTCTCCATTTCTCACCAAAATCTTGAAGGTCAGTTGGGTAAATCGATCCTTAGGAGAAATAATTAACTCCTTATAAATCGGTTTTTGTGATTGTACCTCCGGTTGGAAACCGTGAGCTTCTGAAAATTGCTCCACATTTATGGAAATTCTCCTATTGTTGATTTTATGGTTCCTAAGCTTAGTGCACCTTCTATTACGTCTTTTGTATCGGGAGTGTGAGCTGAATCTTTGTAGAAGTCTTTGCCAATATTTTTCTGAAATTTGAATAGAAACTCAACTTCAGGCCTGATTTGTGGAAGGTAAGGATATATTATTGATCGAGCTGAGAGTTATACATTTTGTACGGTTCAGATTTCGTTCAAAAGCCGTATGTGAAAAGCCGTTTTCCCTGTCCGAGCCCCATTTTTGGCGCTTTTGTTGTGGGTCAATTTTGTGAATTCTGAATGTGTATTCTGATCATGGATCATATGTGGACAGGGGGTAGTCGGAAGTGCGGCCGAAACTCTGCCGAAATCCGTACCAGGACCGCTGATCGGAAAATTCCATTCTGACTTCTGTGAAAGGTAAGGGTTCAGTGTGTCTCTGGGTACTGCATTTTGGAGTACTTTATAAAATGCGTATCGGAGTATATTGAGGCTAAGTTGGTTTGAGGGTTGGCCCGGTGATGCCAAACTTGGTCAAATGGTATAAGCATTGGTGTGCAGTCGCGGGATCGGCATTGAGGATGTGTATCTACACCTAAATGGTGTAAGTTTGTGTGATACACCTTTAAGGTGTTTGTGATAAGACGGTGGGGATCATGACCCCGAGCTGGCCATGCTCTTGTGTGTAATTATATGTGTGCCTCGGCTAAGGCCGGGAAGACCGTCATTGTGTCTAACTACATCATAATCCATTGTTTGACTTGCATTGCATTTGGCTGAATTCTGCATTGGTTGAGCATGTGTATTCTTGTATATCTGTGTTTTCCTTTGGTTGCAGGTTTCTTGTGCTCCAAGAAAATCTTTGCTTATACCTCAGCCCTTACTAAGTTCTTTCGAGAACTTACCCCTTATTTCTTCATTTCAGGAGGATCTGACCCGCAGCCCGCTGAGTAGAGTCGGGGTTGCTTTTGTGTGTGATATTTCGGTACCATTTTGTGTGTTCCGGTCTATTGTGTTTTGTATTGAGAAAATAAGGGGTAATGTCTGATGTGTATGTATATCGCTCCGGATTTCCGGTATACGTGTGACCAACTTTTTCGGGATGTGTTGGGTGGTATTCAGTTCTGGAGTTCAGATTATGTTATTGAGCACTGTGGTTTTCTAACGGTTAAACTTTCTTACATATGTAGTAGTAGCAGTATTTTGCACGTCGAGGACGTTGGTTGGACCCCGGAGTGTCACCACCTCGCACGTTACGTATGTATTCCAGTAGCATTTTGTGGCTCAGTATATTGTAGATGACATGTATGCATGTAGAATTAGTAAAACTGGGTTTTTGTCAAAAGTCGGATTTGTCTTTGGATTTTCTGGGAAGCGTTGCAGGCGATTATGTAGATGTTTGTGATTCGAGTGTGGAATACTTGTTTTTATCGGTTTGGGACTTGTATGTCTGAAAAGGTGTAAACCGCCCCGTGGGGCCTACGCCCCGGGTTTCGGGATTTTTGTCAGAAATCACCTATATGTGTTTATGTGTAAGCATATGTGCGTAATACATGATTTGTGTGAAAGAATTCTGAGCAAGAAGCTTAAAATGAACTACGGGGCCCACATACCCTGTGGGGCCCACATGGCCCACTTGTCAATTTCGATATGTGTGTGATCTGTTACCCCAACTGAGTGTGGTTACGGTGTTAATAAGCATCGTAATCGCTTGTGTGCTTCCGCCATGGGGTGACACACGCATTCCGAAATGGTTCAAATAAGGAGTTGATCGGGCTCGTGCATCAACCACTCTGCAATGAGGTGTAAACCAGTAGCTTGCCCTTCGAAGTCATTACTTGTAAAGCTTACCCATGAACTAGCATGACTTGCCTTTCACAACCCATACTTTAACCAACCATGCTTTACCTCTTGGGTCACTTCGACCCGACCCGCTCTGATACCAACTTGTCACAGCCACCCCGCCCGGTTGCGGAGGCGGAGCCGGCCGCGACGTCGGAAACAGGAATTACGGCGGAAAACGCGGTAGCGGAGCATCGAGCTCAAATACAGAACAAACGAGTATCGACTAGCAACCTAAAACTCGTACAAGGCAAGCATGCGCAACCACCCAACCTCTACCAAACATGCAGTTCATGGTTTATCCAACATCTATCATTGCCACAAACACAGAATCACTAGGCACCACAATTAAACAGCTTTACCAATATAGGCAAGTCGGGTCTACGCCCTCGACTAAGAAGACAACAGAACAGAATATATCTCAAATAAATATATACATATCCAAAACATGATCTGACCTATATGCATGCGATTCAGCACAGAGCCGAATCAAAATCCTATAAATACCTAGCGCGAATCAAGTGACCTCCGCACGGGTATTGCTGCTGCAACCCAACCTTAAAATGAAGGAAGCACCGCGGAACCTCTACTCCGCCGGTTGCTTGTCAGGACGGCCTGAAAGTGGTAAACAGATAAAAGGGTGAGTCCTCGAAAGGACCCGATGAGGGCTTAAGGTAAAAGTGCAGTTTGCCCAGGGCAACAGTCTGAACCTGCAAAACAGATTATCACAACATATACATATACATACGAACATAAAACATAAAGCAAATCAGAATCCACCATATGCGGTCCAACCGCCAGAACGACCCGTAACGACAGCCCTCAGCAGAGGTCAGAATATGCAGATCGTAATGCAGATAGCACGGTACCGGCTGGGGTCGCGATCCCCAAACTGTCGTAGGGTCACAGAACAGAAGTATCGGCACTCCCGGTGCGGATACGCAGAATGTCGGCACCCCTTCAGTGCGGACACAGAACAGAAGTATCGGCACTCCCGGTGCGGATACGCAGAATGTCGGCACCCCTTCAGTGCGGACACAGAACAGAACATACAATAATAACAATAATACATAAATATAAACAGAAGTATCATTACCTGTTAAACATAAAGAACAAAATAGGAACCCGGGCCTCTAAGGTCATCCGGGCCTTGAAACGGAACAAACATACATTTTACCAAATTAAGCCCTTACCTCAGAAACGCTGCCCGCAGCCCAACACTCGGAAAATCCCAATTCTGACCGAAAATGCACAACTTGGCTCCTACGGGTCCGCGCTACTCCACCAACGCAGAATCAGGCTGTACAACCATAGTTGGATCAGAACATACCCAAACAAACCCCAGAAAACAATTTCCGCACAAACCCGCACTTTCCGGAAAATTCCACAGAAAGCTCGGTTTTACGAACCGAGCTAGAACCTTGTCATTCCAACTCCCACAAATGTATTCCAACCCCTTAACCCGCATTCCAGACACTCCTCCGGTAAACCCGCATAAAACTAACTTTCTCATTTCTAACCCGAAAATGACGTTTCAAATACCACACCGCACCTAAATCCAACCACATTACCAATTTAGCATCCAATTTAATCAAAACACAACACCATCATAGATAAAGATTCACTTTAAATTTCGGCCCTTTGCCAACTTTTTACCCAACTTCCAATTCAAACCATTCAAGGTCCCAAGCATTCACTTTAACCACCAATTACACTTCCTAAGCAAGAATGCTAACCAATTGCACCTAAATCAACCAAAATCAACTTAACCACTTCCTTGAAGAATTCGGCCAATTGGGGGTTTTCACCCAACTTGTTTTCCATCAAATTGAATCCATAGAAACTCTTAGAATCATGCAAGGAACAACATACTTGAAGCATGATCCAAGAACACAAACACACACAATTTTAGAAATTTCCCATAATTTGGCAAATTGGGGTTTTTCCATCCAAGGAGTTTTTCCAAAATTTAACACTTGATTCTCACTCCCCTACAACCCAAGAACAACATACTAAAAGATGGAAGCAAGAGAATCATCCTAGATGGTAGTCATGAACAAACCCGTCATTCACAAATCTCTCTCTTTTTCCATTCAAAACTTGTTTTCAACAAGGAAAGAGATGAAGAGAGGAGCTTACCACTTAAAGGATCCGATTTCTTGTTGATTTCAGCCAAGAGATGAAGAATCCAAAGCTTGGAGAAGATGGAGGCTATGGCGGCGGCAAGCGGAGAAATGTACGAAGAAGAAGAATAAGTGAAATGAAAACAGCTCTGTACTCTTTCCTCAATCCTTTTAAACCTCTTCCCTTTCCATCTTTAATATGGGCTTGACAAGTGTCCTCTTTCCTTTCCATCTTTAATATGGCCATGACAAGTGTCCCTCCCCTTTGGTCAACACTTAAGAGTCAACCTTATCCACCGAAATCTGAAATTGGCTAAGTGATGCCTTCTTCGGGAGAAGGCCCATGCCTTCTACGGGAGAGGGCCTCCGCCTTTACGGGAGAGGGCCTCACGCCTTCTACGGAAGAGGGCCTATGCCTTCTACGGAAGATGGCATATGCCTTCTACGGAAGAGGGCCTATGCCTTCTACGGGAGAGGGCACTGCACTGCTACGGAGAGGGCACTCGCTGCTACGGGAGAGGGCACTATGCACTTTCGGGAGAGGGCACTATGCCTCGCTACGGGAGAGGGCACTCTGCCTGCTACGGGAGAGGGCACTATGCCTGCTACGGAAAAGGGCACTATGCCTGCTACGGGAGAGGGCACTATGCCTGCTACGGGAGAGGGCACCTGCCTTCTTTGGCGAACGTCCCACCCCAAAAATTATTCTCCATAAAAACCTCCGAGACGTTCCCACGACTCCAAATCCAAAAACGGCTTCTCAATCTGAGGTCTCGGGAGTGCTACCGAGCCCAGCTGTAAGTCCCGAGACGACCCCGACAACCCACCTGCTCCAGAAAAATATTTTCGGCGGAAACGTCCGGGGGACCCACACGACCTCAAATACGGAGGGGTTCGCCAAAATGATACTCGGATAGGGCTCGGGAGCCGTCTGAATGCCGAAAAACGTGACCCGCAGGCTAAAACCGGAGCCCCGGGTCACCCGGTCGCAACCCGCTCGGGGTGACCGCAACATCCACCTCAATAGGCAGAAGCGCATCTGCGCCATATACCAGAGGGAAGGGCGTTTCGCCCGTTAGGGTTCGTGTTGTGGTGCGATAGTCCCACAAGACACTTGGGAGTTCATCTACCCAGCGGCCTTTGGCTCCCTCAAGGCGCTTCTTGAGGCCCTCCTTGAGGGTACGGTTGGTGACCTCAACCTGCCCATTAGACTGGGGGTGCGCCACTGGGGCGAAAAGCATGCGGACATTGTTGTCCTGGGCCCATTGTTGGACGTTGTGACTGGCAAACTGAGTGCCATTATCTGTAATAATAGCACGAGGGCTGCCGTTCCGGCAGACCAGATTTTTCCACAGGAACTTGATGATCTTGGCGGAAGTGATAGAGACCGGGGTTCTACTTGACCCATTTAGAAAAATAATCAACAAAGAACCACATAGAAGCGGTACTAACACGGAGCGGTCGGCATTGGACCAATGAGGTCAAGGCCCCACAGGCAAAGGGCACCGGGTTCGTCTGGCCTTTGGAGATTACGTAGATGGCGATCCTTGGATGCGAGAATTGATCCGCACCGGTGGCATGTTTTGACCAGTGCGGCGACGTCCTTTTCAAGGTAGGCCAAGTAGTACCCTTGACGAAGGGCTTTGTGGGCAAGTGCCTCCGCAGCA
This sequence comes from Stellera chamaejasme, assembly GCA_024586325.1. Taxonomy (NCBI): domain Eukaryota; kingdom Viridiplantae; phylum Streptophyta; class Magnoliopsida; order Malvales; family Thymelaeaceae; genus Stellera; species Stellera chamaejasme. The sequence goes on along the minus strand of CM044984.1, from coordinate 21,263,968 downwards.
ATGTGTGCGCCACAATTGCCTTGGTGGAGAGTATCCAAGACAGAGTGTCCCTCGAGGGTGCAGAGGCATCGTTGGAGTGGTGCTGCAAACCCGCGATGCCACAATTGGTCATCAATTAGAACAAAACGGATGGCCCTTTTGCGAGCTTGGGTGTCCGTGGCACTGGCTTTTAGCTCAGCGATAATAGGGTCTCTCCAGTCTACGACCGGATCCTGTGTCGCCAGTGAGGCAATATCAATAGCCTCCGTAATGGAAGGGCTGGCCAGGGTGGCCATGGTGGAGGGAGTCTTTCCCTTGGATAGCATGTCTGCTGTGGTGTTCTCAGAACGAGGAACGTGGATGAAGATAACCTCCTCAAAGTTGGTCTGCAAGGCGTTCACCAATCTGAGGTATTTGGTCAGGGTGGCGTCTTTGCACTCAGCGCACCCCCGGACTCCGTGAATCACCGATTGCGAGTCGTGTGGACATGAAGGCGGCGAATGCCTGCCCTTATGGCGAGCTTGAGCCCCGCGATGAGGGCCTCATATTCTGCAACATTATTAGTTACTTGGAATTGGAAAGAGACACGAAGGGATACTTCCATACCTAGGGGTCCGCGCAGATATACGCCCCCTGTGGGGGATCCAAGTTTGGATGAACCGTCCACGAACATGTCCCACTCTGGGGAATGGGTTGTGGCGCGGGGCCTTGCTCAGGGGCCGGGATGATGTCAACATCCGAAAATTCCGCAATGAAGTCGGCGAGGGCCTGGCCCTTAATTGCCTTTCTAGGCTCATAGTTGATGTTAAAGCCACCAAGCTCGATACACCATTTGGCAAGGCGCCCTGAATGTTCGGGCCGCCTCAGAATATCCTGGATTGGTAAGTCCGTTCGGACTATAATTGTGTGCCCTTGGAAGTAGGGCTTGAGCTTCCTTGCCGCATATACAAGAGATAAGATAGCTTTTTGGAGAGGAGGATACCTTGTTTCTGTATCCTGGAGAGTGTGACTGGTGTAGTAGACTGGCCATTGTTTGGCAGCCTCTTCCTTGATAAGGACAGAGGCGACGCTCCTGTCAGAGGTGGCGAGGTAGAGGACCAGGTCATCACCTGGTCTAGGGCACTTGAGTGCAGGCAACTCTTGTAAGTGTTGCTTGATTGAATCGTATGCCTCCTGGCATTCTTCTATCCATTTGCAAGCTTTTTTCTTGCGGATTTGGTTGAAGAAAGGTCTGCAGCGATCGCTGAGTTTAGAGACAAACCGCCCCAAGGCAACCAGCTTTCCCGCCGATTCTTTGAACGTCTTTGAGCCCCCTAGGGGTGCGCAAAGTGGTGATAGCTTCAATCTTTTAGGATTCGCATGAATCCCTCCTTTGGAGATCTGGTAACCCGAAACTTGCCTCGCCCACGCCAAAGGTACATTTCTTTGGGTTCAACCGCATATTATACTTGCGAAAGTTGGCAAACGTTTCCTCTAAGTCTGCGAGGTGTGTGGAGGTGGCCTTTCTTTTGACCACAATGTCGTCGACATAAGCTTCAAGATTTCGGCCTATTTGGTCAGTGAAGACCTGATTTACAAGCCTTTGGAAAGTAGCCCCTGCATTTTTAAGCGAAGGGCATTCGATATAATGGTAGACGGCTTCGCCGTAGTGAAGGCGGTTTTTACCGCGTCCTGGGTCCATAAAAACTTGATGGTACCCGTATGCGTCGAGGAAGGAGAAGACAGTTGATTGGTCACCAGATCGATGGAAGGCCAAGATAGGGATGTCCGATGCGTTCGAGGAAGTTTCTGGAGAAGATGGATGGTCTTGAGACTCCAAGTTACGGAACTGGTTGAGTCAACCAGTTGATCGATGAGAAAGGCCTCCCAGGGTGATGGATAGGGATCATGTCATGGACCATGGCTAGATCTTCCCAAACCATGGCTAGATCTTCCCTTGTCCAACCGGCATCGCCATGCGTCGGCATCGCCATGCGAAGATCTCCCATGCATCGTGACTCATCCTTATGAGTCCGGTTGATGTCGATGACGAAGTGGTCTATCCCTTGGGCAGGCCCTGTTAACCCCCTTGTAGTCTACGCAAAGTCGCCACTGACCACCCTCTTTATCGGCGAGGACTATATTTGCGACCCACTCAGAGTAGTGAACCTCCTTGATTATATTTGCCTTAAGCAATTTCTGCACCTCTGTGCGTACAAAGTCCTTACGGTCAGGGGCCATGCCCTTGTTTTTTGTCTAACCGGGCTAAAGCCGGGGAGTACACTCAACTTGTGAGAAATGATAGCAGGATCCACACCTGGTAAGTCCTCAGGGGTCCATGCGAAGACATCGCCGTTGGCATGGAGGAGATGGATGAGTGCTTGCTGGTCTTTTTCTTCAAGGTCTTTTCCCACCCGGAATTTCTTGCCAGGGGAGATTTCAACCTCCTCAAAGGCCCCAGACAAGTCAGGAGCGACCTCGCCCGCGGGTCCAGTCTCTTCCATGGGTGCCTTTCTTTTAGGCTCAGATGGCTTGGGGAGCGGGGGAGGTCCCGCTAGGGCAGAGACATAATTGCCCCTGGCGACGTTTTGGTTGACAAAGATATAGGCATCCCCTGCCGCGGTGTGGAAAACCAAAGTCGAGCCCGCACATCACAAATGGACGTGGAACTCAGTATGAGTGTGGCGCCCAATGATGGTGTTGTATGGTGTAGGGAGGTCCAGGACGATAAAGTCCACAAAGCTGGAGTGGCACACTTGCTTCTTTTCTTTGGTGGTCCCCATCATCATGTAGGGGAGCGTGATTGACCCTAAAGTTGGGATTTCATCCCGCCCCACTCCAAAGGTGGCCCCCTTGGCAGGTTGAATTTGTGACAAAGGCACCTTGGCCTCAACCAGAGTGTGCTTGTAGATTACGTTGGCATTTGCCCCAGTGTCCATGTAGACCCTGTCAATGTCCCATCCTGCGATGCGGGCAGTGATAACCAAAGGGTCCGCGTGTGGTACCGCCACCGAGGTGCCATCGCGGCGATGCAGTAAGTGAGTAGAAGAGTGATTGACCTGGTAGATCTGTCTCATATGACGGCGTCTCGCCGATGCGCCTTCACATTGTGTGATTACGCTGATGTGCCCCCTTGGTGGGGGAATTTCGACCAGACCTTCTCGATCTGGGTTCTGCTGGGAGCGACCCCGTCTGCGGTCCCCCTGACGGCGGTCCTCCTGGTTATTTTCCCGCCTGCGATCCCCATCGTCGTGGAGTAAGAACTCCCTGAGTTTGCCTTGAGCGAGCATTTCCCCAATCATGCGTTTAAGCTCAAAACAGTCCTCAGTGTCGTGTCCCTTGTCGCGATGGTAACGACAATACTTGGTACTAGACCTGACGACCTCCTGGGAGAGGGGGCGGGGCCACTTGGGAACCTCCCTCTTTTGTTCCAGGGCATGGAGTATGTTGGTGCGAGATTCCCTTAGTGGGGGAAGAGTAAAATACGCCCCCTCCCTGTTGGATGGCGTAGGGTACTGCCTCTGGGACCTGGAGTCCGGTCGTGAGGGCTGTCCCTTTGCATCTGCCGTGGCGGCCCTGGCGAGTGGTCGAGTGACCTCTTCCGTGTTCATAAACCGTGAGGCAGTGCTCAAGAACTGTTCCATATTGGTGGGGGGTTGGTGTGCACATCCACAAAGAAAAGGGATTCCCAGCGGAGGCCCTGAATGGCCGCAAGTAGGCGGGCTTCCTCCCCCAGATTAGGGACTTGGATGGATTCTGCCTGGAAACGCTGGATATACTCCCTGAGGGGCTCATCTTTCTTTTGCCGTATTTTGAGGAGGTGTCCCGCCGTTTTGGGGGGAGGTTTAGATACCACAAAGTGGTTGGAGAAGTTGCGGGAGAGTTCCTCAAAGGAGTTAAACCGTTTATCACGGAGGGTGGTATACCAGTTGGCGGCGGCTCCCGTGAGCGTGCATCTGAAGGATCTACAGAGCGTGTTATCGTCCGCTCGTGCGATCGCCATAGCAGTAACGTAACGCTGGAGATGAATATCGTGGTCCGAGAGACCGTCGTAAGCGTCCGGCTTAGGCTGGCGAAACTGCTCGGAAGAGGGTCTCCAAACCCGTTGGGTGAAAGGTTGGGTCCAGAGGTGGTCCGGACCCATTCGGAAACATTATGAACACCGGCTCTTTCGTCCCTCTTTTCCACTTCTTCTAATCGTCTAGTAAGTGCGATAAGTAACGACGAAGAAGGGTCGTGGTTACTTACTTGTTGAGGAGGAGTAGCAGGGCGTTCGGCTGATTAGTCCGTAGCGCCCAACGCTATCCGTAACGCCCCTAAGAGTGGTGGCGAGTGTTTCGCGCAAGTTGAGAGCAACCGCATCAGTGATTGTTTGCAGAACGGCCGGATCAAGGCTCGTTGGTGGAGTGTTTGGTGGTGGAGTGTTGCGCTCCTGAGGCACGTTACGGTTCACGTGGGAGGAGCTTTCCTCCGTTGAGTGAACAGAGAGTTCTCCCCGTTGTGGGGGAACGTTACTTGGAGATGGTTCCGATCGTGGATCGTTGTTTGTGTTTGTCGTGGGAGGATTCCTCCGTCCCTGACGACTGTGCCTACTTGCACTCCGGGTAGTTGGCATGGCTTACTACTTGTGGTTTGTAATATGGGTTTACGAGAAGAACTTTTTTGTTTCTTTCGTTCCCACAGACGGCGCCAAACTGATATTCTCGTTCCCGGAGTAGGAGCGGAATCCCAGTTGAGTGGTTGATGAAGATGGTGTTCTTGAGACTCCAAGCTTGCTGTTCAGAGTAATCTGTAAAAGATAAGAAGAATACTCAGAAGTAGCAAGAGAGGAGTGGGGGGGCGTGTAGTAGCTTACCCAGTTTAAGGTGGACATCCCCCTATTTATAGGGAGATGCCAGAGAAGAGCCTCCCCCAGTTGAAGCCTTGGACAGGCTGTGAGACAAGACTGACAAGTCTGTCACTGATTTGGAGAGATAAGTCTCCTTATTGTGTCGATGACCAAGTGATTGGAGATAAGGCGGCTGTGATGATGAAGATCTCAGCAAACCGCCTTAGAAGATTCACCTGTAAGGGAATGTTTGGCGTACAAATCTGGTGAAGATCACTCAGGCTCGTGCTGGCCTCCTTATTGGCTGATTGATGTCAGATGACCAAGTGGTCTATCTCCAAGTGGAGCAAGTGGCAGGCGAAGGCCCGCCAGGGGCGAAGGCCCAGATAGAACATAACCAAATAAGGAGTGAGGGTCGCACGAACCCGAGTATAAGGGCCTTATCTGGGCGAGGCCAAGATAGGCAAGAGAGTCCTCGCGAGGGCGAGTTGAGGCTGTGGGAGTAAGACCCGCGAAGGCGAGTGAGATCGCACGGGCGATACCTGAGACCGCGAGGGCAATCCGCGCAGGCCTAAGAGACGCAAAGGCGAGTGTGAGACATCGCCAAAGCGAGGCTTAAAACCCGCGAGGGCAAGACCTCGCGCAGGTGAGACTGGAGACCTCGCGAAGGCGAGACTGGAGCCCGCAAGGGTGAGACCTTGCGAAGGCGAGACTGGAGACCTCGCGAAGGCGAGATTGGAGGCCGCAAGGGTGAGACCTACGGGTCCTTGTATAGTTCTGATGAGACGCGAGGACGCGTTTGCTTGGGTAGTGTACCAATATGAGACCTATAATGAGCATTATTAGAACATAATCACCACAAAGAAAAAAATTAAAAAGATGTCAGGGCTAGAATGTCAAATAATCATGACTTATGGGGTGTCACGATAGGAATGGATCATGAGCTATCTAAGATGTTGAAGCAATTGCTCAAGAACCAAGAAGCTCAAGACCGATGAATGGACGAACTGGCTCAGCAAATGAAGACACTCAGTACCACTGCTAGTTCATCTCAGAAGAAGCTCCTCTTTGACAATGTTTTGTTTAAAACTGCAGTCCAGAATACTCGAGCAGACCATGAAACCCAAGGGTTTGAGTCTGCCTCAATCCTGCTCAATCAAATGACTCCAACTATGTTCAGTCAGGGGCCCTCAACCATGTTCAATCAAGGGGGTGAGACAAATAACCAGTTTGTTGAAAACACTCCAATCATGCAAGTAGAACAAAAGATGTAGGCCCTGGAAGGTGTTGTCAAGAAGATGAGGAGGGACGATGTGTGGGTAGATCCTGATAGTCTCTCACTGTTCCCACAAGCACGCATACCGAAAGAGTTCAAGATGCCAGAGTTGGACAAGTTTGACGGTAGTGGCTGTTCGAAGACTCATCTCAAAATGTACGCGAGAGCTATGACCCCACTTGGTGCCAATGCCATTCTTATGGCACAAATGTTCCAACAATCTCTCACTGGCCCAGCTCTCAAATGGTTCTTGAATCTCGAGCCATCCAAGTCAAGCGCATGGGAAGATTTTTGTATTGAGTTTCAAAGACATTATCAGTACAACTTAGAAGTCGACGTCACACATCGAGATCTTGAAACCACCAGGCAGACGCCGAGAGAAACATTTTCTACCGTTATAGCACGTTGGAGAGCAAAAGCTGCTAGAATGATGAGTCGGCCATCAGAAGATGAGCAGGTGGCAATGGTTGTAAAGAATCTCTTGCCTCTTTATCATCAGCATTTGTTCGCTCAGTATCTCCCCAATTTAAAAGCCTTGGTTTCCGCAGGGACTCTGATTGAAGATGTCATCAATACAGGATTGATCAAGGCCGATGAACCAAGATTCAAGAGACCGTTTGGGCACCTATGAATAAAGCCGCTGAAGTTAATACAATTTCTACCCAGCTTCACAGGCCTCCGCCCCAGTTCACAGAGTTGTATGCTCCCTTAAGCAAGGTGCTCCAAAGGTTTGAGAAGAAGGGATTATTGTAGCGTCGAAATCCACGCCCTGTTCCTGACCCACTCCCGAGGAATTATTGGCATGACCAATTCTGTGAGTTCCACCAAGAACCGGTCCATATCACAGATAATTGTCATGATTTGTGCCACATGATTCAGGATTTGTTAGATAATGGCATCGTAGCGCCTCCGGCTAAGCCAGACATCGTCAACAACCCACTCCCGAGGCATGAAAATGCAAGGTAAATGCTCTATTTATTGAAAATGCCGTGGACCCAACTATTTTCATTCAAGACCACGTAGCCGTCATAGCATGGGAGGAAGTCATGACGTCAGATGACGAACAGCCTGAGATGGAAAATCAGAATTCTCCATTCTGTCTTGCCACCTGGTCAAGACGAGAGTACCTACCTGCCCCGAACCAGAAATTGACCCGATTTTGCAACAATTGAGGAAGGCACAAGCAAATATCTCCTTGTGGGATCTGTTGGTACAGTCAAAGGCTCATCGCCAAGCCATGCTCAATGCTCTCAACAAAGTTGTGGTCCTTACAACAGTTGAGTCGGAATCTATTTAGAATATGTTAGCCGCTACCTTCGGATCCAAGTCTGGCCTCAGTTTTGATGATGAAAATCTCCCTAGTGATGGTGAAAGCCACAACAAGCCATTGGTTGTGTCTACCGTGGTCAGAAAAAAAGAAGTCCCGATGGTCCTAATCGATAATGGCTCCGCTCTGAACGTCCTACCACTAAGGACCGCCAGTGCACTAGGAGTTGGTGTAACAGAATTTACTCATTCTAATCAGAAAGTCCGTGACTATGACAATACCAAGAGAGAGGTGTTAGGTGTTATGACCCGTCCTCACCGGACGTGTCATAACTGGAAAGAATAAAAAAAATAAGGACTGATTTGGAAGAAATAGAAAAGTAGTGGGCTGAATTGAATGAATTGGGATAATTGGCGTCCTCACCGGACGTGTCATAACTTGTTAACTAAGACTTCCAAGTAGCTCTTTAAATCAATGGAAGTAACTTTAGTCTTGTGAACCTTCAGTTAGGCTTCTTTTCGCTTGAAGAAACATTGATTAAACTACCAAATTGTTTTGGATTTACAGCAGTTGTATCGTTAAGTATAATTGATACTAGCTTCCTTTTATTAAATATTTTTCTTTGAGAAGGCTGCCTTTCCTATTAGATTACTTGTTACTGCCACTTTTAAATTGATTTATAATTGCATTTATGCTTTGATGCTTGTTGCCTTCTATATCGTTTAATTAGGTGCTACCTTTATCATGCCTCCACTTATTTTGGTTGTTACCGAGTGCTCATTGGTTGGCTATAAGGGTGTTTCACATGCTTGTGACTGCTTGTGTTTATTCAAGAATAGAACTTGTAATTTATGTTTTAGTCTATATCTTGGCTAACCATTAAATCCTGGAAATCATTGTGTTGCATGTAAGTTAGCTTTGCTTATTTTTTCTACATGATTTGTTTAGCTTTCCCCGAGTTGAAACGTGCTGCTGCCCTTTCTTCTAGTCATTGGTTGCTTAGTCTCGCATAAGTCCTTCCTTAAGAAAGATTTACCTTGAGTCCATAAATTAAATCATGTTCTTGCTGCAGCCTTTTTCATTGTAGAATCTTATTTTCTGTTAAGCATGTTTCTTCTTTTATTTGTGTTGTTACTCTTGGTCACCTATGTTTCCTAACTTGCTTGCTGCCTATTTCCTTATAAACGTTCCATGAATCTTGTCTACTGCCTTTTAGGATTCAACCATGATAGCTTCTCTGAAGCATGTCTCCTTCAATGTTATTGCATGATTGTTTGACATCTTTCTTTACTGCCTGATTGCCAAGTGTTCTCTGATGCATGCCGGTGGTAGTCCCCGCTACCACCCCCAAATATCTTTACTGCTTTCTGCTTTAATCTTTCATATTTCCATTCTTTCTTCTCGAGCAAGATACTAACCAATCTTGTTGAGAACTACGTGATTCCTCTGATCCCTTTCTAAGTAGTTGGTGGCGGATCTGTTTGGGGAGTTGCCGCCACGTGTCTACGCAATTGACGCATGTTGACGTTGCTTGATGCCATTGGTGCGTGTGCGTTACGCGATTCTCGGAATTCGAGGAATGGGGGTCTGTTGATAGTACATTAGTTGTTTTTATTGTGAATGAAGTGATTGAAAGCGCGAGAGTTTGACTTATGCCATCAGTGTTTGTTATATAGCTGGTATTAATGGTGGCAATATCGTAATATGTCAATATACTGTTATTTGCACGTGATCTATATTGTTCGGGTAACGCTTCTCCGGGAATATCCAATGCCTTGTCCGGGTAAACGTTTTATTAAGTCCGGGAATATCACTTAGGTCCTTGTTGTCAATTGAGTTTTTAATGGGGCCCTTATGGTGGGCTATTAATTTGGGCCTTTTGGTAGGCCTGTTTGGATGATTGGGCCTAGCGGCCATCAAGTCCCCCCTTTGTCATGCGACCGACTGTAAGGAGTCCGAATAATTTTGAGTGTCTCCCCAGATGACTCAATGTGCGGATGATCTTTGGAATTTTTGAAACAACTTTACACCCCAACTGAATTTCCCGAACAACTAATGTTCGAGATTCTTTTTGAAATAAGATTTGCATCCTCTGATTTTCCCGAACAACTAAGGTTCAAGATTCTTTGAAATAGGATTTTCATCCTCTGATTTCCCGAACAACTAATGTTCGAGAATTCTTGAAATAGGATTTGCATCCTCTGATTTTCCCGAACAACTAATGTTCGAGAATTCTTTGAAATAGGATTTGCATCCTCTGATTTTCCCGAACAACTAATGGTCCAGAATTCTTGAAATAGGATTTGCATCCTTTGATTTTCCCGAACAACTAATGTTCGAGAATTCTTGAAATAGGATTTGCATCCTCTAATTTTCCCGAACAACTAATGTTCGAGAATTCTTGAAATAGGATTTGCATCCTCTAATTTTCCCGAACAACTAATGTTCGAGAATTCTTGAAATAGGATTTGCATCCTCTAATTTTCCCGAACAACTAATGTTCGAGAATTCTTGAAATAGGATTTGCATCCTCTGATTTCCCGAACAACTAATGTTCGAGAATTCTTTGAAATAGGATTTGCATCCTTTTTTGATTTCCCGAAAAAACTAAGGTTCGAGACTGAATGTGTAACGGCTACTTTTTGATCAACGGTTGATGTGGATCGTGTTGTGACGGTTCACCTTCCCGAATATCCTTACATAAGGAGCAATTCCAAAGTAGCTTTCCACATTTCATTCTTGCTCTCAATAGTTCACTCTTGCTCTCTTCGCTCTCTCTCTAGCTTCTCTCTCCTTTCACGACGGACAATCCATCCCTCAAAGTGGCGATCAGTTTTTTTCAACGGTGGAGAAGTGTTGAACGAGTCACTCCAGAGGAATACCTAGCAACATTTCTCAGCCAAGAGTCAGTTGCCTCAGGCAGCCAAGAGGGAGCGTCTGCCGTAGAGAAATTCTACCGCCGGTACCATTCCGTTGTTGACGCAGCCGTGAGAGCCTTGCCCGTAGAACTTGGGTCGTCCAACCGTCGCTCTTTTCTTCGTCCTGTTTCCCGAGGTACTTACAAATGGCCTCTTCCTTTCCACTTCTTTCTTCTGTCGTCCCTCGGGGAGTTTATTAGAAAGCAGTGAGCCTGTTCCCGAAGGCTGGTGGTCTGAGGTTGACCATTTCCGTAGCAAAGCCACTCCCGAACTAGTAAAGCGTTGGCAACGCGACTTCTTCCTCCCCCGAACCGTAGCTATTAGGGTTCCGACACCGGAGTGTCGTGTGTACAAACCGGGCATTGGAAGCCTTGTTATCTTTAGGAGTCAACTGGAGTGCGGGCTTAGGCTTCCCTCGCACCCTTTCGTTCAATAGCTGGCTAAATCACATGGGTTAGCCATCAACCAATTGAGCCCAAACACCTTTTGCCACTTAAACGCGTTCCTCGTTTTGTGCGCAGTGTTCGGGGTACAACCAAAAACTTCCACCTTTCTGCAATTTTACAAAATTGTCCCGAACCCAAGAAACTGCTTCTACTACTTCGGGGCTAGGGGGAACCCCATAAAGAAGTTTAAGTTCAATTTTATCTGGGACTTACCTTCGAGCAGAAAGGGATGGCACAGGGAGTTTTTCTTTCTGAAGCCCGAAGCGTCGTGGGACCTTCAGACTGTCCAGAAGGTTGGGGAACTTGTGGATGTGAAGGACCCCTCCCGTTTGTTGGAGTTGGAGGGCGCTCGGGAGAACTACGAAGCTTTTCGTAGCAAGCTGGGGCATCTGGTGGACTGGTTCGGGAGTGAAATTCCCGAACCATTCCCTGTCCCAATCAACTGGGTTCTTATCACCCAAGGGGTTTTATCCCACTTGGGGATAATTCAGGGTGACCTCGAGGCACTTAGGATCCGGAAAAGTTCCCCCTCCCCTCAAGACTTGGCTCTGGTCCGGCGTCTTCGGGGCGAGATCCCGCACAATATTTTTGTATAAGGTTCATATCCTTTCCTTGCATTCTTTTTGCACTCTTATTTGTCACTAACTCTCTTTCTTTTCAGAAATGGTCCCGAAGATAGATCTGGTGACTTTGTTCAAGGGCATTCAAAAGCCCAAGCCTGCCAAGGAGTCTTCCATGGCTGGCCCTTCCCAACTTCCGGCTGCAGAGCCGCAGAAGAGAAAGAGGGACTCTGCCAAAGTCCCGGAGGCGACTGAGTCCGGACTTCACGATGTTCCTTCTCCGTTTCATCTTGAAGACACGGATACCACTTTTGAGGACCTGTTCGATGCTTACGATCGGGCTGGTCCTTCTCCGGACAAGAAGAGACGTCTCCGGGGAAAGTACAAGTCTACTCCGGTTGCGGAGGAGAGTGCTCCGGGAGTCTTGCCTTTGGACTTCAACTTAGGTAATTGGCGGTTGAGTTTAAAGAATGAGTGTTTCTGGAACATCTTCGGGAATCTAACCCGGATGTTTGGAGATGACCCAATTCACGAAGTTACCCGGGCGCATTTCTGCTGTACAGGTCCAGGCTGGAGGGAGGCCCAGGAGAAGGCAAGGCAGGAGCGGGATGCCGAACTTGCCCGATATGGAGCGGACTTGATCCCGCGGGAGCCGAAATGGCTCATTCATGAGGACCAGAACCTCATGGATGAAGACGATGCCAAGGAAATGGCCCTGGAGATCTAGAAAGGCATCTCCACTACCCGGAGTATGGACTGCCTTGAGCACCAGTTCCCGGATCTGTCTGTGGCACTGGCCCGGTCACACGTTATTACTGTTGGAATTCTTGCGCACCAAGATGACCTGGGCTAGCTAAAGTAGCTAAGCACAGCTCAACTCAGCTCAATCTGAGTGTTTGAGCTAGAGAGATGTATATCTGCTCTTAGTGAGCTGATATGAGCTCAAGGAGCTCAATGGATGATTTAATATGTCTTGGAATAGCTCTATGTGAGCTTGGTACAAATGTGTCTAGGCACCTTTTGGCGAAGAGACGTGTCTCTTGGCGGAAAGGTGCGTAAATTGGTGAAAAGGTGTCGGGGAGGGCCAAGCACACCTTCGGCTTAGGCCGAAGGGTGCGTAGCACCCTTGGGTGCCGAAAGGGCACCCTAAGGTGGCCTTACACCCATTCGGCCATGGGCCTAGGGGTGTGAGTGCCCCTTCGCCCTTTGTGCCTCTAGGCAAGGGGGTGCACCCCATGCCTTGCACCATTCGGCCAAAGGGACATGTCTCATGTCCCATGGCCGAATGGGCAAGGGGCATGGGTCACCTCCCTTGCCTCTTCACCATATTTGGATAATTAATTAATTAGTTAATTAATTTCCTATTAGACACAATTATTTATTTATTCCTTTTCTAATTAATTACTTAATTGAAAAGGTAAAAGGCATGAGACATGTCTCATGGACCAAGGGGCATTAGTTGCAGCCCTTGGTCCTAGGGACATGTTACTTCTCAAATGAAAGGGCATTGTGCCCTCTCATTGGCAGCCCATCCTCCTCTATAAATAGAGGGAGGATGCGCCATTTCTATCATCCCACAACCAGCATTGGTTCTCTCTTCTCTCCTCATACTTCCTCTTCCAAACTAGAAGGCATTCTAGGAGCATTGTGAGTGGAACTCACCTTGGAGACAAATCATCTTCAAGCCGCCCTTAAGGTGTTCCCGAGCTGAGTCTTCTTCATCAACAAGGAGCAAGAATTTCTAAGATTCTTAAGCTGCGTCCAGAAGAAAGGTACATACTCTTAATCCTTTCTTCGGTATTGATGAATGCGAACATGAGAAGCATGTTAAAGACGATACTAAAATTAACAAATGGTATCAGAGCTTTCGGTTCTCTTTGTGATACATGCTTACTTGTTCGACATGTTTATATGTGTTGTATGAAGTATAGTCGTTTAAATGGAAAAGGAAGCATGAATGTTATATGTGTTTTGAATCATGCTTGAATGTTGTATGATGAAAATGGATGTATAGCATGGTGACTTGCCTATTTGTTCCATGAATTATTGAATGAACCTAAAGAAAATGTATGTCAAAGTTCTATATCACATTATACCTTGAGGTAATTGCCGGAATGTGCACTGTCTAGGAGGTGGGCTTTAAGTGGGACCGTCTGTGACCCCTCCATCTTTCCTGGGAGCGCTCCTCTCGTGGTTCCTAAGGTCCATGTGTGACATAGACTTGGCATGCATGTGACATTTATTCTTTACCTAATTTAAGAATTTCAGCCCCTTGATAGTCTTAATACTGGTTTTGTACCACTATGATGGACTTGAGGGAATTGAAGCTTAAATTAAGTGAGGGAACATACGTCTATTGAAACAAGAGATTCTACCTTAAGATAGTTCAAGTACTTGTACGGTGAACTTGAAGGACTTGAAACTTGATTCAATTGATGAGACACTTCATTAAACTAAGGTCTCTAGGGTGTCAAGCTAATATAATGTTGTCTAAGGAAGTGGTACTTAAGTGAGACCGTTTGTGACTCCACCAACAACCTGGGCATTGTATTAAGGAGACTTAAGGGTGATGAGACTAAGGTTTAAATGAAGTTCTATGGTTGTTACGATCACGCATGAGTACGTGATTCAGGCCTTCTTGGAGGGTCAAGTGAGGTTATAAACTGATGTATGCTTGGTTGCCCTTGATTGATTGAATGTATAGGCTTGTTAAGGGTATGTTCATAAAATGGCAAAGTTATGCTTAGGCGTTTCTGATCGGATGCTATATGCATACCTTTTGCTACGTCTGGGTATAAACTAAGTTATTTCATGAACATATTGCTTGAATAAGTCTAATTGTGTGAATTGGAATCTAAAACATGTGAATTGTATATTTGTAGATGGCTACTAAGAACATAGTAGCAGAGTTGAACCGTGACCTCAAATTGGATGGTGAAAACTATCTAATTTGGCAGCAAAGGTCAAGTTCATCTTAATCGAGCAAGAGACACTTGAGGTGCTCGACACTGAGGTCAACCCCCCGGAGGAAGGGGGAAGTAGGGTGGCTTATGAAGCCTACCTTAAAAATAACTCTATGTGTAGAGTCACACTCTTGTCCACAATGGTGGATGAGATCATGGTGGAGTTCTCCATGCTCCTCGGCCAAAGGCATCCGGGATCTTTGTGAAGGCCAAGTATGGAGATGTTTCCGTGGAGAAACAACGCTCAATGATACTAAGGTTTGAGAACTATGGTAAACGAGCAGATCACACCATGAGTGCCCACGTTCGTGAGATGTCACGAATGATTCATCCGCTTAAACAAGCTGGGCACGACCTCACCGACGAGCAGCAGGTGCAAGCAATAATAAGGTACTTACCTGATGAGGAGTGGCAGTTGATGAAGGTCAACTTACGCCACAACCCTCAGATTAAGACCTTTGATGACATCGCCCGTCACCTTTTACTTGAGGCTGAAGTAATGGCTCTCAAGGACCACTCCAAGGCATATGTTGCCAATACCTCCGATAACAACGGGGGTAAAAAGAAGAAGTGGTTCAAGGGTGGGAAAAAGGGCGGCTTCAAAGGCAAGGGTAAGGGAAAAGGCAAAGGAAACGGGCCCGGGAAGAAGAAAAGGGACGTTTCGAAGCTCAAGTGCTTCAACTGTGGCAAGAAAGGACACTTTGCAAAAGATTGCAAAAGTGCACCTAAGGTACATTTTGAACCTTCTACTTCAATAGCACATGTGACGTCATGTACTATGCTAACTGAAAGCAATTCTTTGTGGATTGTTGATTTAGGAGCAACAGACCACATAGCTCGGGACAAGTCCTGGTTTGTGGCGTACCGCAAGCTCCCAAGAGGTGTGAAGCACGTCTCGGTGGGGAATGATGCAAAATTAGAAGTAGTTGGAATAGGAACCTGTAAGGTTCCCTTGTGTAATAGATATTTGTATCTTGTAGACACATTATATGTACCTAATATTTGTAGAAATTTAATTTCTATTTCTGCCATGTTGAAGTACAATTATTTCTTTCAATTCTTTAATGATAGTGTAACTATATTAAAGGATAATCAAGTTCTCACAAAATGCTTAGTTAATAATGGACTGTATGAGTTAAGGCCCGATGGCCATTCTGTTGCAACTCCTAGTTGCCACGTGACTAAAGTCATAGATCAAAATCTGTGGCATGAACGGTTGGGACATATAGGATAAGATAGGATGACTAAGTTAGCCAAAAATGGCTTGCTTGAATCCTTGACCAAGGTTGTCCTACCAACTTGTCAACCTTGCTTAGAAGGCAAGGCAACAAGAAAGCCCTTTGGGAGGGCAACTAGGAGAACCGAGGCACTAAGTTTAGTCCATTCTGATCTTTGTGGACCTATGAGAATTGAATCCAGAAATGGGTTCAAGTACTTCATCACTTTTACTGATGACTGCACACGATTCACCCACGTCTTCTTACTAAAAAACAAGGCAGAGGCCTTAGCATATTTTCAGAAATATGTACACTTGGTTGAGAACCAAGTAGATAAGAAGGTGAAGTCCTTAAGGACTGATAGAGGTGGTGAGTACAGTTCGCTTGCATTCAAGGCCTTTTGTGAGTCAAAAGGCATTGCTAGAGAGTTCACCCTTTCTTGGACACCCCAGTAAAATGGTGTGTCCGAAAGAAAGAACCGAACTTTGATGGACATGGTACGTTCCATGATGGCTAAAGCCAACCTGGATGTGACCTATTGGAGTGATGCGCTGCTATGTGCGGTGCACATTCTCAATAGGGTACCTACCAAGGACATCGACTCTTCTCCATATGAGTTATGGATGAAGAGGACCCCAAACTTAAGCTACTTGCGACCTTGGGGTTGCTTAGCTTACGTACATGTTCCCGACCATCCGTTGGGAAAATTGGGACCAAGAGGAAAGAAGTGTGCTTTTCTCGGGTATTGTACGGAATCTAAGGGCTATGTGTTCTTGGATCTCAGTTTAAAGAAGGGTTTGGTGTTTGATGCAAGAAACGCCAAGTTTGTGGAAACGGAGCTTCCAAAAGTTGGCGAAAGTGATGATCTAGCCTCAATAGGCCCAATCCTAGAAGAAGATCAACCGGGCACTTCACAAGTGCCGGTTACAAGGATCTGACCTACCTGCAGGGAGTACCTCAACCTGAACAAGCCGAGGCTTCCCGAATGAGCCCATAAACATGGACTCAAATGAACAGGATCCTGAAACTGAGGGATCTGTTCAAGAGGGAGTTGAGGTACTTCAAGAGCCAACACCTCCACCCCAGTTGAGAAGATCAACTCGGGAATCCAAAGCACCTAAAAGGTGGGGACTATCGAAAGGTGAGACATACTTGGTCTCGTGCGAGATCGATGAGCCAAGTAATGTCAAAGAAGCTCTTGAAGGGGCACAGAAAGAAGAATGGCTAAAAGCAATGAATGATGAGTTGCATTCAATGCATGAAAATGAGGTATGGGAATTGTCTGATCTTCCTCGTGGCCGAAAGGCGATCGGAAATAAGTGGGTTCTTAAAATAAAGAACTCTGATGGAAGTATCGAAAGGTACAAGGCCCGGTTGGTGGCCAAAGGCTTTACACAGAAGGAAGGTGTTGATTTCAAAGACACTTTCTCTCCTGTTGTAAAGTTTAATTCCATCAGATTGCTACTTGCGATAGTGGCAAACTTGGACCTTGAGTTGCATCGATGGATGTGACCACAGCCTTCCTCAACGGTGAGTTGAGTGAAGAGATCTACATGAAACAACCCGAAGGGTTTGTACAAGTAGGTCAAGAAGACAAGGTATGTAGACTAAAGAAGTCTATATATGGTCTCAAACAAGCTTCAAGACAATGGTACTTGAAGTTTCATCATGCAGTCACAAGCTATGGCTTTGTGATGATACATGAGGACCACTGTGTGTACTTGTTCTTCAAAGAGTCCAGTTTTGCCATTATGACATTATATGTCGATGACATTTTAATTGCAAGTAGTAGCTTGGAGTTGCTGCTCGCCATCAAAGGATGGTTATCCTCCACCTTCAAAATGAAGGACCTGGGGGAAGCTTCTTATATCCTAGGTGTTAAGATACATCGGGACAGAAAGAAGCATATGTTAGGCCTTTCACAAGAGCTTTATATAGATAAAGTTCTTGAGAGGTTTAACTTGACCAACTCTAAGCCAATGAACACCCCACTTGCATATGGTTGCAAAATTGGAGAGGACTTATGTCCTAAGACTCCAAAAGAGAAGGAAGAAATGACTAAGATACCTTACCTTAGTGCCATTGGTAGCCTTATGTACGCCATGATTTGTACACGGCCAGACATAAGTCAAGCAGTCAGTTTACTTGCTAGATATTCTTCGAACCCTGGCATGGAGCATTGGAAGAATGTCAAAAGGATCCTTAGATACCTTAAAGGTACTAAGGATTATTGGCTATGTTATCAAGGAAAAACCCTTGGTTTACACGGCTATTCCGATGCCGATTGGGGAGGAGATAGAGATTCTAGCAAATCTACAAGTGGTTATATTTTCTTGCTAAATGGGGCGCCACTACTTGGTGTAGTAAGAAACAAACCTGCATGCCTTATCAACCATGGAGGCAGAATTCGTTTCTTGTGCCTCGGCTGTCCAGGAAGCCTTGTGGCTTGGTTATTTCCTTAAAAACTTGGAGTCAATGGTCAAAATAAGTAAGCCCATTACTATCTACAGTGATAGTATGGCAGCTATAGCCTACACCAAGGACCCCAAGTATCATGGAAAAACCAAACACATTAGCATGAAATATAATTTCGTTCGAGATGCAGTTGAAGGAGGTGAAGTCAAAATTGAATACATCTCAACAGACCTTATGGTGGCAGATCCTCTCACTAAGCCATTGTCACCCATTGTGTTTGCTCGTCATGTCCGAGCAATGGGTCTTAGGAGATTGTAAATATGCTAATTGTTGTATGACTTTCACCACTTTGGTGTCACACATGTATATATATGTATAATGATGATCAATAAAGTAATTATTTGATGTCATTTACTTAGTTCCATTAATAACACACAATGAACAAATGAACATGTCCACCATAGGCATTGAGAATGACTTTCTCACACCAAGTCATTCGCCCTTGATCTTAAGTAGACCAAGGATGAGACTACCAAAGACTTAAATAGTGTGTTGTTTCTTCAGGAAACATGTGACATGCAATGTTACCCTATTGAGTGGGAGTCATCTTACAACACATGACACTTTGGTATACTTTCATGTCACCTTGATTTGAATGATCAAGATGAGGTGCTCTGCACTGGTTTTGTATGACACTGATACATCCTAGCCTATGTGTGAGTGTAAGCTCGGGCTTGCACAGAAATTTCATGGCTTGTGACATGTCCTCCTTTTATATGTTAGAAGGAGCACATTCTGAGGTGTTTTAAGAGGGAGAAATGACACACCCCTCATTTAAAGTGATATCACTCCAAGTGGGAGTGGTGTTTGTAAAACACCCTAAGAAGTGTTAATAGAATCTTTGTAAGTATGTTGCAAAGATCCTATGACCATGAAATTCGACCAAAAGAAGAATTTAAGCAAGTTGTCTCTAACCTTGCGTAGTGTGAGAATTCTTCAATTGGACCCTTAATCACTTTAACTCGCTGTTAATGATTCACATTGACAAAGTTACTTTGATTGGTTGTCGAAGGTCGCAGATGAATGCGGCTGGAGTATCCTCCTTTTGGGTAACTAAGTCTATATGGATCATTAAGCAGGTAGAGTGTAAAGGAAAGACAAGTGAAACTTGGTACGTGAGTCCTAAATTCAACCTTTGAGCTCACATGTTGCATTGGTGCAACGTGATAAGGTCTGAATTGGGTATATTACGATTTAAAGTGTACTAGACACTTAATACAGTCATCTTTAAAATGAAAGAGACTGACTGTATTTAAGAATACGTACCATATGTCTTGGGATTCTAAAGGCACTACTTGAAGTAGTTCAAGTAAAGCTTGAAGATGTTCAAGCATGTCTTGTTAAGTTCAAGAAAATTTGAATAACACACAAACACTTGAAGTGTTCAAGTGAGTTTGAGAGGACAATCTTCCATTTGAGAGTCTAACAACCTCAATGGAAGAGGTACGGTGTGAATGCCTTAAGGTCGCACTCACAACTCCTTTTATATAGTTTGTCAAAGTGTTTGGTTTTGTATGACGAAGTGTTTTATTCGAGTAGGAGCTTGTGCTTGAAGGTCATCATTAGTGCGAGTGGGAGTTTGTTGGAATTCTTGCGCACCAAGATGACTGGGCTAGCTAAAGTAGCTAAGCACACTCAACTCACTCAATCTGAGTGTTTGAGCTATAGATATGTTTATCTTCTCTTAGTGAGCTGATATGATCTCAAGGAGCTCAATGTTTTATTTAATATGTATTGGACTAGCTCTATGTGTGCTTGGTACTAATGTGTCTAGGCACCTTTTGGCGAAGAGACTTGTCTATTGTCTGATAGGTGCGTAAATTGGTGAAAAGGTGTCGGGGAGGGCCAAGCACACCTTCGGCTTAGGCCGAAGGGTGCGTAGCACCCTTGGGTGCCGAAAGGGCACCCTAAGGTGGCCTTACACCCATTCGGCCATGGGCCTAGGGGTGTGAGTGCCCCTTCGCCCTTTGTGCCTCTAGGCAAGGTGCACCCCATGCCTTGCACCATTCGGCCAAAGGGACATGTCTCATGTCCCATGGCCGAATGGGCAAGGGGCATGGGTCACCTCCCTTGCCTCTTCACCATATTTGGATAATTAATTAATTAGTTAATTAATTTCCTATTAGACACAATTATATATTTATTCCTTTTCTAATTAATTACTTAATTGAAGAGGCAAAAGGCATGAGACATGTCTCATGGACCAAGGGGCATTGGTTGCAGCCCTTGGTCCTAGGGACATGTTACTTCGCAAATGAAAGGGCATTGTGCCCTCTCATTGGCAGCCCATCCTCCTCTATAAATAGAGGGAGGATGCGCCATTTCTTTCATCCCACAACCAGCATTGGTTCTCTCTTCTCTCCTCATACTTCCTCTTCCAAACTAGAAGGCATTCTAGGAGCATTGTGAGTGGAACTCACCTTGGAGACAAATCATCTTCAAGCCGCCCTTAAGGTGTTCCCCGAGCCGAGTCTTCTTCATCAACAAGGAGCAAGAATCTCTAAGATTCTTAAACTGCGTCCAGAAGAAAGGTACATACTCTTAATCCTTTCTTCGGTATTGATGAATGCGAACATGAGAAGCATGTTAAAGACGATCCTAAAATTAACAATTACCACTCAGGTAAATAACTTTGGAAATCTTCTCTTTTTTTTTACTAAGTCATTATGACCCTGACTCTAATATCCATTTGTACTTGTTGCAGGTTGCTTGCCTGACTGGTTGGGCTTCCCAAGTAGTCCAGAAAATGGACGAGGCCCGAAGTAGTGCCGAACAGCGGGCTACAAAGGCATTTGTTGTAGTGGCGAAACTCGTCCAGAGGGTTTCCCATTACGAACAACTTCTGCGGGCTTCCCGGACAGCGAGCTCTTCGGCTCTAGCTCTCCCGGATGACGTCCAAGGTGATCTCCCCGATCCTTCCATTGCGTCTCGGCTTGCTGCAGTTGAGGCTTCTTTTCTGAGCACCGTAGCTGCTTAGAGAGATTCTGAGGAAGAGCTCCGGAGGGAAGTGGAAGCTCTTCGGAGGGAGAAGAAGGATCTTGCGGTTGATCTTGAAAATCTCAAGAATCACACCGATCAAGACCTCAAAGATCTCCAGGAGAAGCTCCAGGCATCCGAAGAGAGGACGGCTACTGTCCAGGAGGAGAAGGATGCTTGGGAAGAAGCTGTCAAGGATGCGCTCCAGATGGCCTCTGATAAGTACAACGAAGGTTTCTGCCTTACCTGGAGACAAATTTTGGATAGGAACCCCCACGTGGACCTCTCCGGGCTAGACTACATGGACGAGCGTGAGAAGGATCCTTCGTGGTAAGGGGAAGAGTTTTTGAAAGCTCCGGAGCCAGTCCACCCGGACCAATTCAGCTTCCCGTAGTACTCTGTCTCTTTTTTTTTCTTTTGTCCCTTTGGATGTCTGTTTCGGGGAATGTAAATGAACCCTTTTGGGTTGTCAATGAAACTTCCAAGTTTTTTGTTAAGTTTTGATCGTCAAACTTCTTCCCGTATACATACATATAACTGTCTTCGGGTTTACACAAAGTACTTTCGCAATGCTTCCGAATGAAAAGAGTTGGAAAATTCTCTCCCTTCAGAATCTGATAACTTGTAAACTCCTTTTCTTTCCTCGGCAGTTACCCGGAAGGGACCTTCCCAGTTCGGGGCGAAGGAACCACCTTGCGGTCTTCGGGAACCCAACTTCGTTTGCCGTAGAACTAGGTCTCCAACCTTGATGCCTTTAGTCTTTACTTTTGAGTTGGTTGAGGTTGCGCCTTTCTTTGGTAGGCCTTCCTCCTGATTTCTGCTTCTTCTCTTTTACCTTCGAGAAAATCCAAATTTACCCTGAGTCCTTCTTCGTTGGCACTTTCTTCGAAAACTGTAGCCCGAAGTGAAGGGTTTGTTACTTCAATCGGGATAGGGCTTCAGTCCCGTAGGCTAAGGAAAATGGGTTTTCCCCTGTTGATCTGCTGGAGTCATTCGGTAACTCCACAACACGTGCGAGAGTTCCCCGGGCCATTTTCCCCTAGCATTCCCAAGTCTTTTCTTCAAACCGTCCTTCACCGTTCGGTTCGATACTTCAACTTGTCCATTGCTTTGGGGGTGTGCGACCGGAGCGAAGTGAAGCCTAATGCCGAATTCTTCGGCGAAATCTTGGAAGCCTCCATCTGTGAATTGTCTCCCGTTGTCTATAACGAGCACCTTCGGGCATCTGAACCTGTAGACGATGTTCTTCCAAATAAACTCCCGGATGTTTTCTGCTGTGATTGAAGCCAGTGGTTCAGCTTCGATCCATTTGGTAAAATAATCTACTGCGACAATGCAGTATTTTACCCCCCCGAGGGCTTTTGGCTATGCCCCGATCAAGTCTACTCCCCATACGGCGAAAGGAATTGGATAATCCGAAGATGATACATACTCCGAGGGAACCCTTTGTATCCGGGCATGCTCCTGGCATTTTTTGCACTTGTTGACTAACTTCTTCGCATCTTCTTTCAGGTTCAGCCAGAAGTAGCCTTGCCGGAGTATGACTGTTGCGAGAGCATCTGACTTGATGTGGGACCTGCAAGTACCCTCATGGACTTCCCGCAGGACTTCTTCAGTTTCTTCTTCGCCGATGCACTTCTGGAGGGGTGAAGAGAAGCCTCTGCGGTACAGATGACATCCTACTACAACAAACTTGGTGGATTTTCTCTTCACCCTTTTGGCCGTGATTAGATCCTCCGGAGTACTCCTTCGGTGATGAATTTCCAATATGGTGCTCTCTATCCCAAGTGATGCTCAATACCCGGAGATAATCGATACTTGGGCTTTCTCTTTCTTCGTCATAGGATGATGACTTGGAGAGTAAGTCAACTTCGAATTGAGAGCCCGTGGAATCTTTTCGATAGTTAGTTTCTCGAACTGAGCTGCTAATTTTTTAACAACGTCAGCATATTTCTTGAGGCTTGGCTCCTTGACCTCATATTCCCCGTTTGTTTGTTGGAAGAGAAGGTTCGAATCACTACATGCTCGCAGAGATCGAATTCTGGCCTTTTGAGCTAATTCTAGTTCTGCGATTAAGGCTTCGTATTCGGCTGCATTATTCGTCACCGAAAAAGTAAATTTGATGGACCGGGTTGCTTTCATACCTTCGGGTCACATGAGCACTAATCCTGCCCCTTTTCTTTCTCGCTCCCGAAGCTCCGTCTACATGTAGAGTCCATACGGGATTACTCTCAACCTCGTAAAGTCATCCTCGGATTCTCGGCCGCCTCGGCAATGAAATCTGCCGTGGCTCGAGCCTTGATTGATCTCCTTGGTTCGTATCGTATTTCATATTCGCCGAGCTCGATACACCACTTCGGCAGTCTTTCCGAATGGTCCACTCATTTTAGGATATCCTTGACCGGGACGTTGCTTCGGACTATAATAGAAAATCCAAGAAAGTAGGGTTTTAATCTCTGGGCAGAGAGGACCAAAGCGTAGACTAATTTTTGGATCACCGGGTAGTTGAGTTCGGCTCCGTGCAAAGACTTGCTGACGTAGTAGACTGGCCATTGTTTTCCCTGGTCATCTTCCTGAACAAGAACCGACCAGGGGCCTGTCTTCGGTCGGATGCCGTAGAGTGGGCATCTCCAAGAGATACGATTTAATCTCTTCCCATACCTTTTGGCAATCGAGGTTCCATTCGAATCTTGCTCGGTCAGCTGCGTTTTCTTCCTTTGACTTCTTGTCCCCCTTCACTCCTACACGTCCGGGTTCCACACCCTCTTTGATTAGAAGTTTGAAGAATGGACGACACTTATCCCCGTACCGAGATATGAAACGGCTAAGGGCCGTGATTTTGCCGAGCAACCTTTGTACATCTTTGATGGAAGCGGGTGTCCTAGAATCGAGCAAGGCTTTGATCTTGGCCGGATTTGCATCAATTCCACGTTCGGACACCATGAACCCCAGAAACTTTCCCGCAGTTACCCCGAACACACATTTATCCAGGTTCAGGCGTAGTCCGTACTTCCGAATCTGACCAAGACTTCTTCGATATTCCGAATAAGATCATCTTCCTCTTTGCTTTTTATGATGATGACATCGACGTATACTTCGAGAATCCTACCGATCTGACCAGAGAAGATTTTATCCATTAGCCTCTGGTAAGTGGCTCCAGCATTCTTGAGGCCGAACGACATCCTGATGTAGCAATACGTACCGGAGTCACTTATGAAGGAGGTCTTCTCTTCATCAGCCGGATTCATCCGGATTTGATGGTACCCACTGTAGGCATCAAGGAAACTAAGTCGTGCGTGCCCGGCCGTTGAATCTACCAACCTATCAACCGGAGGTGTAGGATATGAATCCTTCGGGCAGGCGTCGTTCACATTAGTGAAGTCAATGCACATGCGCAGTTTGTCGCTATCTTCTCGAGAAGCTACTACGGGATTACTCAGCCATTCGGGATAAGATACCTCTCTTATTACTCCCGCACCGAGTAACTTTGAAATCTGCTCCCTGATGAAAGTTCTTTTGAAAGGCGCGTTGTTTCTCTTTTTCTGTCTTACGGGTCTAACGTTCGGGTCAACTTGCAAGTTATGTTGGATTACCTTCGGATCGATCTCGGGCATATCACTTAGAGAGTAGGCGAAAAGATCTTTATTCGTTTGAAGGAAATTTACAAGTTTTGCCTTACTACCTTCAGACATATCTCTTACTATCCTTGTAGTTCGTTCTCCCTCTAGGGCAACTTCTTCAGTTGCTGTTGTCTCTTCGTCCTCCTCTATCGAGGACTTCAGTCCCGGACCCTTCTGGGCCAATGCCATGACATCCTTGGCTTCCTTCTGGCTTATATAGACAAAAGCATCACCTTCATCGGTCTCAAAGGTGATAGTGAGGTACTTGACGTCACTCCTCATGTGGATTGCACCCTGAGTTTCTCTTCCGACGATAGCGTTGTAAGCCGAAGGAACGTCTTGATATGACCTCTCCCAGATGTGTGGGGATCCTAGGTCAAGGATCTAGCTCCAATGGACTTGGAAGATGGGGCGGTTGGTCGATGCACTCCAACCCTCACCTCCGGTCACACCAAGGCGCCGGCAACAAGGGTTTTTGGTGGAGTAGGGCGTGATATGGCTCTAGCACCTTCACCTACGGTGGAGTGACAACACTAGAGATGAACCTTGAGGCTTGGATCAAGCCCCAAGAGCTGGAGATGGGAGGTAGAAGTTGAGAGCACAAGCTTTTGTCAAAGGTTCTTCTTTGAAAGCTTCAAATGTGATCTAAGGAGGCTGAGTCATTTTCGGCCCCTTTAGTCTAGGGTTCCCTACTTGCAGATTCATCCAAGGGTCTAGATTACTCCTAGGATGACCTGTAATGTTTAGGAACTAACCCTAGAACTAAAAACGCTTAAGAGGTCCAATTAGGGCAAAACCGGCCCACACCCTAGCTAACCTTAGTTACAATCCAAAATCAGCAATAAATGAAAGGTAAGTACACTTCTCAGAGTTCCATCAGATTGTATATGAGTTGGAGAGGTGACTTGGAGCTCCCCATGGTGGCCAAAACGGCTGAGAGGCGCCACTTGGAGGAGGAGGTGTCGAATCCGGTACAATGACATCACTTCCTTGGCTGCTTGTGTTCTGGTCTTGTAAAACCTCTCCAGAACGCTGTGGTGCTCCAAATGGAGTGAAACCACTTCCATTGGTTAGCTCTCTTCCTGAACTACAAAATGGTGTCTTGAAACGACCAATTTGGAGCTCGGACGAGGAAGTTAGAGCCATGGAAAGTTGCTGCCCTGTAGGCGCCAACTCGACGGTACGGCTGCCATGTAGGCTGGTTGGGCACTGAACTTGTTTCACTTGCACAGAAGGCTGTAGTTGTCCAAATGACTTGAGACTAGTGGAATTGGCTTCCTCTCTTCCTAAACTACAGAATGGACCCCTGATTGGCCTCATTTGGACTCCAGACGAGGAAGATATGGCTTGGTGAAGCTGCAGTCCGGTTGGCACCAATCCGTGGGTTTGGGTGCCAAGTGTGCTCGAACCATGGGCAACCTCTTCCCTTAGGTGTAGGGTGTATACACCCCAAGGCTTGCCTCCCAAGTCTTCTCCTTGCAGCACCCCTTTGAGCCCCAAATCTTCAAACCTCCTTGTAGCCATTTGCAACTCCTTCTCTTGCTCTTGAGTTTCGGCCATGGTACGCATGAACAAGGTGAGGGCCTCCTTCATCTTCTTTGTCTTGGACCTTGTCATGGGTGCTCCTATGTTGTGCAAAGGCCTTGGAACTTGGCTTGAATGGTCCTTGACTTGGATGCCCTCATCATCCTCTCCCTCTTCGGAAAAATTCGTCCTCGAATTCAACTCTTCATTACCTTCAAAAGGAGACAAATCCGAGACATTAAAAGTGGCATGAACATTATATTGGTCACTAGGTAAATCGAGTTTATAAGCATTCTCCCCTATTCTTTGGACCACTTTGAAAGGTCCATCCCCCCTTGGAGCAAGCTTATTCTTTCGAGCTTGTGGGAACCTCTCCTTCCTCAAATGCAACCATACCCACTCGCCGGGTTCAAAGATCACCATCCTTCTCCCTTGGTTAGCCCTCCTTGCATAAGCCTCATTGGATTTCACTATTTGAGCTTGGACTTGGGCGTGGAGCTTCTTCATTACCTTGGCTTTCTCTTCACCATCTATACTCACAACATCTTTCAAGGGTAAAGCAATCATATCAATGGGAGCAAGGGGCCTAAAGCCATATACAATTTCAAAAGGGCTCATGTGAGTAGAAACATGGAAAGAACTATTGTAAGCAAACTCTACATGAGGCAAACATTTTTCCCACTCCCTCAAGTTCTTTTTAAGCAATGTTCTAAGTATAGTGGTGAGGGTCCTATTAGTGACTTCAGTTTGGCCATCCGTTTGAGGGTGGTGTGAAGTGGAAAACAACAGTTTAGTGCCTAGCCTAGACCAAAGGACTCTCCAAAAATGACTCATGAATTTTGTGTCCCTATCACTAACAATGGTCTTTGGCAACCCATGGAACTTCACCACCTCCCTAAAGAACAAGTCGGCTACATGAGATGCATCATCAGTTTTATGGCATGGAATGAAATGAGCCATCTTAGAAAACCTATCCACTACCACAAACACAGAATCATGACCCTTACTAGTCCTAGGCAGTCCAGAGATGAAATCCATACTAATATCAGTCCAAGGTACACTAGGAGTAGGGAGTGGAGTATACAACCCATGTGGTAGCAGCCGAGACTTGGCCTTCTTGCAAGTGATGCACCTCTCACAGTGCCTCTCCACATCCCTCTTCATGTGAGGCCAAAAGAAGTTGTCCTTCAAGGATTCCAAGGTCTTTTGAACGCCAAAATGGCCCTTTAGGCCGCCTCCATGGGACTCTCCCACCAGCAAGTCCCTCATTGATCCTCTTGGAATGCATAACCTGTTACTCTTAAACAAGTAGCCATCAAATACATAATAGGAGTTGAGTCCATTTGGCACGCAAGATCTATAGATCTGGCCAAAGTCCTCATCCCCCGCATACAAGTCCTCAAACACTCAAAACCAACAATCTTAGCATCCAAGGCAGAAAACAAAGCATATCTCCTACTCAAGGCATCTGCCACTATGTTTTCCTTCCCCTTCTTGTACCTGATCACATAAGGGAAGGACTCAATGAACTCTACCCACTTTGCATGCCTCCTATTTAAATTACCCTGACCTTGCAAATATTTCAAAGAATAATGATCAGTGTGTATGACGAATTCTTTCGGCAGCAAATAGTGGGACCAATTCTCTAAAGACCTGATCAAGGCATACAGCTCCTTGTCATAGGTGGAGTAGTTGAGGGTGGCACCACTCAACTTCTCACTAAAGTAGGCCACTGGCCGTCCCTCCTGTTGCAAAACTGCCCCAATACCTACCCCACTAGCATCACATTCAATCTCAAACAATTTCTCAAAATCAGGCAAGGCAAGCAATGGTGCACTACTCAACCTAGACTTCAACTCATCAAAGGCCTTTTGTTGGGAATCACCCCACACAAAGACCACATTACGCTTCGTGAGCTCATGCAAAGGAGCTGCCACTGAAGAGAAGTCCTTAACAAACCTCCTGTAGAAGCTGGCAAGGCCATGGAAGGACCTAACCTCAGTGACACTCGAAGGTGTGGGCCAATCCCGGATAGCCCTCACCTTGGACTCATCAACCCTAAGACCATCTCTACTCACCACATAACCAAGAAAATTCACCTCAGGGGCACAGAACACGCATTTCTCAAGTTTAGCAAACAGACATTCCTTCCTAAGTGTGTGCAAGACATCTCTAAGGTGCACTGCATGCTCATCAAGTGTGGTGCTATAGACAAGTATATCATCAAAGTACACAACCACAGATCTACCAATATAATCCCTCAAAACATGGTTCATCAACCTCATAAAAGTGCTAGGGGCATTAGATAGACCAAATGGCATCACCCTCCATTCATACAAACCCAACTTTGTTTTAAAAGCAGTTTTCCATTCATCCCCCACCTTCATCCTAATCTGATGATACCCCGACCTCAAATCAATTTTAGAAAATAAACATGCACCAAAAAGCTCATCCAACATGTCATCAAGGCAAGGGATAGGAAACCTATACATTACAATGATTTTGTTGATCGGCCTGCAATCCATGCACATCCTCCATGTGCCATCACTCTTGGGCACCAACAACACAGGCACGGCACACGGGCTCATACTCTCCTTGATGTACCCCTTGGAGAGCAACTCATCAATTTGTGCCTGGATCTCCTTGGTCTCCTGGGGGTTGCATCTATATGCAGCTCGGTTGGGCAATGGGGCGCCAGGCACCAAGTCAATCTGGTGCTCTATGCCTCGGTATGGAGGCAACCCCTCGGGTGTACCAAACACATCATCATACTCCTGCAATATAGAAGACACACAAGAAGGAAGAGAAGAAGTAGGGTCAGATGTTAGCAAGCAATGCTTGGGTATGAAGAGGAGGCAAGGCCTTCGGTTTAGTAGAGCTTTCTTGATGTCCCTCTCTTTGGCTAGTGGAGGGAACCCCTCTAGTCTTCTCTCATCCTC
The DNA here is from genome assembly GCA_024586325.1 of Stellera chamaejasme. NCBI lineage: Eukaryota > Viridiplantae > Streptophyta > Magnoliopsida > Malvales > Thymelaeaceae > Stellera > Stellera chamaejasme. Next base: position 21,235,001 of record CM044984.1, on the reverse strand, counting down.
CCTCTTTTCTCTCGGGTCACTCTCCCTCTTGTCTTCTCTCCAAGGTCTTTGACCTTCCTTACCATCTTCTCTCTTCCTCACACCACTAGTTTCTTCACGTCTTTCCTCACCCTCACTTTGTAGATGGAGTTGGTCTCGTAGAGCTTGCAAAGGTGTCAATGGCAAAAGAGTGAATCTCTTCTCACCATGCAACAAGCTGTACTTGTTCTCCCTTCCATAATGTGTAGCCTCTCGGTCAAATTGCCAAGGCCGCCCTAGTAGCAAGTGGGTGGCTTTCATGTTCACTACATCACAAGTGACCGAGTCCTCATACTTCCCAATCTTGAAGGGAATCCTCACCCTTTGCTTCACCCTCACATTAGCATGATCATCCATCCATTGCAAGTTGTATGGTTGCGGATGCTTGAAAGTTTCAAGCCCAAGCTTGTCAACCATGTCTTGGCTAGCCACGTTGGTGCAACTTCCCCCATCAATGATCACACTACAAATCTTTCCCTTCACCAAAGCCCTCGTTTGAAACAAATTCTCCCTTTGGTCTTTCTCGGCCATTTGGGGCTTGGTTTGGAGAACCCTTCGAGTGACCATCAAATGCCCTTCAATTGGCATCTCACCCTCACTTTCTTCTTCCCCATGGATGGTCTCAACCTCTCCTTCACCATTGTCCTCTTCACTTGAAAACTCCCCATTCGGCCGAATCACCACTACTCTCTTGTTTGGGCAATCATAAGCATAGTGCCCCTTCCCAAGGCACTTGAAACACACAACTTCCCGAGAACGTTGCCTTGGTTGATTTGGGTTGGGGTTTGGGTTGTTGTGGGGTCTCGGGTTTGGTCTTGGTGGAGGGTTTTGGTCTCTAGGTGGTGGTGCTCTTGGTGGTGGTGGTTGGAGCCGGGTAGTAGGGTTAGGTCTAGGCCAAGGTGTTCGGGTAGGTGCACTTGGTTGGGTGGTATGAGAGGAGTGTGGTGTAACCTTCCTCAATTGCCTATCCAACTTGATAGCCTTGTGCAAGAGGTCATTGAAACCCCGGTACTCATGCAAATCCAAGGTCCTAGCCAATTCGGGTCTCAAGCCATACAAGAACCTCGCCATCTTGGCTTCTTCCCCTTCTCTCACATTGGCTCTCATTAGTGCTCCCTCTAGGTCCTTGTGATAGTCCTCAACCGACCTAGACCCTTGGGTGAGATGTTGGAGTCTTTGACAACACTCTCGGTCATAGTAGGGAGGCACAAACCTCTCCCTCATAACCAACTTCAATTGCTCCCAAGAATCAATAGGTTGGAGCCTTGTCCTTCTCCTTTCCATATTCACTTGGTCCCACCAAGTGAGGGCATAGCCACTAAACTCAACCACCGCTAGCTTGAGCCTCAAGTAGTCCGGATAGTCAAGACAATTAAACACCATTTCGGCCTTTTTGACCCACTCCAAGAATTCTTCCGGATCACTCTTGCCATAGAAGGGTGGTACTTGGAGCCTCAATTGACCCATGGCTTGTTGCTCAAGCAACCCTTCTCTTCTCCGTGGCTCTCGGCCTCTAGCTCTTTGTTCCCCTTCACCTTCTTCATTTGCTGGCCATTCCAACCTCCTAGGGTCCCTTACCCTTGGAGGGTTGTAGTAGGAACCATCTAGGAACCCACAATCCAACTCTCGGCCCCTAGGTGACTCATACCCGCCTCGGACCCTAGGTGAAGTTTGCACCCACTCACCCTCCTCATCTTCAATGATGGTCTCAATAGGCTTGTAGTAGGATGTGGTAGGTCTGGGCCTAAGTGTAGTGGTAGGATAGGGTGAGTCTTGGTAGGGTGGATAGTGTTTAGGTGGAGGAGGGACTCGGGTAGGTAGTGTTGTGGAAGGTGGTGTGTAGGCTTGGGTAGTGGGGGTGCTTTGTGGCTCTTGTGGTTTGAGAGGGTTGTCTTCAGGGTGCAACACCTTCTTGACCCTCCTTCCTCTTTCCCAAAGCCTTAACATCCTTCTCAATTCTGTCCATCCTCTCCCCATAGGAATCAACCTTAGCACTCAATGCCCGAATCTCCTTAACAAGCGCACCGAGTTCACTCTCTTCAAGACTATGCTCCATTGGTCTTCGGCCTGTTTTCAAACACAACGCACACACACAAAAATGGACCTTACTGACCTCTTTCTAGATGTATTCACTCGTGTTTTACTCAGGGTTTAAAGTGTACAAGGTCTCTCGGCCTATTTTCAGCTCACTCACACACAAAAGCTCGAAAAACTCAACAACACCTCTACCCTCTCAAAGTCCTTGGGTAGGGATGCACTTGACCCGCCACTCAAAGCTAACCTTAGTGCCAAGATTTAAACCAATAGATGAAGGCACTAGTTACTGAAAATAGGTTGAGCTTGGTGGTTGGGGGTTGAAAGAAAACCGAATGGATTTTGAAAAGGTTTGAAGAAAATCGGGTGAACCCTTCTTTCTTTCAAAGTGCCGAAAAAGGTACCACTTTGCTCTGGGATTTTGAAAGCTTTAAAGATCTTCCCCAGCTGAGATTTTTCAATATGTTGCAGTTCAATACCCTAACAAAGTATCCTCAAAAGGATCGGAGCAGATTCGCACCGTAACTTAACAAAGTTGCAATTTTTTTCTCGGGTCTTAATTGACTCGCCAGGATCGTCCAGTTTCAAAGAATCGGGGTTTTGAGCAACTTCCGATTCGATTTTGAAAAACTTTCTTCTACAAACTTGTAGATCACAGATTTTCCTAGAAGAACTAGCAAGCTTTTCAGCTCAGATATCACAGAATCAGTACAGAATCGAAACGAAACAGAGACAAAAAAATCTGCTCACTAGCCCGATAGCAAAGCAAAGGGGTTTTCGAGCTAGCAAGTTTACCTCAAGTCCAATGAGCAGCAAAGCTCTGATACCAAGTTGATATGACCTCTCCCAGATGTGTGGGGATCCTAGGTCAAGGATCTAGCTCCAATGGACTTGGAAGATGGGGCGGTTGGTCGATGCACTCCAACCCTCACCTCCGGTCACACCAAGGCGCCGGCAACAAGGGTTTTTGGTGGAGTAGGGCGTGATATGGCTCTAGCACCTTCACCTACGGTGGAGTGACAACACTAGAGATGAACCTTGAGGCTTGGATCAAGCCCCAAGAGCTGGAGATGGGAGGTAGAAGTTGAGAGCACAAGCTTTTGTCAAAGGTTCTTCTTTGAAAGCTTCAAATGTGATCTAAGGAGGCTGAGTCATTTTCGGCCCCTTTAGTCTAGGGTTCCCTACTTGCAGATTCATCCAAGGGTCTAGATTACTCCTAGGATGACCTGTAATGTTTAGGAACTAACCCTAGAACTAAAAACGCTTAAGAGGTCCAATTAGGGCAAAACCGGCCCACACCCTAGCTAACCTTAGTTACAATCCAAAATCAGCAATAAATGAAAGGTAAGTACACTTCTCAGAGTTCCATCAGATTGTATATGAGTTGGAGAGGTGACTTGGAGCTCCCCATGGTGGCCAAAACGGCTGAGAGGCGCCACTTGGAGGAGGAGGTGTCGAATCCGGTACAATGACATCACTTCCTTGGCTGCTTGTGTTCTGATCTTGCAAAACCTCTCCAGAACGCTGTGGTGCTCCAAATTGAGTGAAACCACTTCCATTGGTTAGCTCTCTTCCTGAACTACAAAATGGTGTCTTGAAACGACCAATTTGGAGCTCGGACGAGGAAGTTAGAGCCATGGAAAGTTGCTGCCCTGTAGGCGCCAACTCGACGGTACGGCTGCCATGTAGGCTGGTTGGGCACTGAACTTGTTTCGCTTGCACAGAAGGCTGTAGTTGTCCAAATGACTTGAGACCGGTGGCATTGGCTTCCTCTCTTCCTGAACTACAGAATGGACCCCTGATTGGCCTCATTTGGACTCCAGACGAGGAAGATATGGCTTGGTGAAGCTGCTGTCCGGTTGGCACCAATCCGTGGGTTTGGGTGCCAAGTGTGCTCGAACCATGGGCCACCTCTTCCCTTAGGTGTAGGGTGTATACACCCCAAGGCTTGCCTCCCAAGTCTTCTCCTTGCAGCACCCCTTTGAGCCCCAAATCTTCAAACCTCCTTGTAGCCATTTGCAACTCCTTCTCTTGCTCTTGAGTTTCGGCCATGGTACGCATGAACAAGGTGAGGGCCTCCTTCATCTTCTTTGTCTTGGACCTTGTCATGGGTGCTCCTATGTTGTGCAAAGGCCTTGGAACTTGGCTTGAATGGTCCTTGACTTGGATGCCCTCATCACTCAGTTATTGTGTACATCTCTTCTACATCGGTGATGTTCTTTCGGGACAGCTCGTAGGCCAACCTGGAATTCGGGAGCAGGGCCTTTGTGAAGGCCATTATCCGGATATTATCCGTCAGATCTGATGCATGCACGGCCTCCCTATTGAATCGTTCGACGAATTCCCGAATGCCCTCATTCGGCCTCTGTTTGATGTCGAACATCTGGATGGCCCTTTTCGTGGATCTCTTGCACCCTATGAAGTGGGTGGAGAATTTGATGGCCAAATCCCCGAAGGTGTTTATACACTCCGGGAGGAGGGAGTTGTACCAAGCTGATGCCGAACCTCCTAGGGCCACCTCGAAACATTTGCATAAGGCTGCTTCGTTGGCACCCTTCAGTTCCATTGCCCGTTTTTACTTTCGAATGAAAGCGTCCGGATCTCCCACACCGTTGTAGATTTCCAACGGGTGTGGTATGTTAAACGAGCGGGGCATCGGGCTTTCCTGGATTCGGATAGAGAATGGACAGTTCTCTGTTACTGACTCGTACTTGGCGTCGGGCCTGATTGTACTCCTTTCGACTTGTTCCAGGCGATGCAACATCTGCCTGATAATATCATCTCGTGGATCCCCGGTGGTCAATCTTCCGGGCCTCGGGGATCGCTCTCTTTGACTGTATTGAGGAGACCGGGACCTCTGCCGGCCTCGCCGGTCTGTTGTGTTAATTTGTCGTTGATCGTTCTGAATTCTCCGGGATCTCCCAGACTTGTGTCTGTTGCTGCGTTCCTCCCGAAGTACTGCTCGCACCGTTTGGACTAAGTCCGGGTTTAATTGACTGTAGTCCCGGCGTGAGCTGGAAGTTGGTAGTAAGGAAGTTGCTCCGTAGGACGTCTCTTCAGAAGAGCTTCAATAACTGGGATCAACAGTTCGGCCGTCAGTAGAGCCCCCTCCTTCCGGTATTGATGAGTGAGATTGTGAATGGTCCTTTTGTCCTACTGAAAGGACTGGTCTGTTCGGGCCTCCACAGTTCCCACAGACGACGCCATTTGGTGGCGGATCTGTTTGGGCAGTTGCCGCCACGTGTCTACTCAATTGACGCATGTTGACATTGCTTGATGTCATTGGTGCGTGTGCGTTACGCGATTCTCGGAATTCAAGGAATGGGGGTCTGTTGATAGTACGTTAGTTGTTTGTCTTGTCAATGGAGTGACTGAAAGCGCGAGAGTTTGACTTATGCCATCAGTGTTTGTTATATAGCTGGTATTAATGGTGGCAATATCGTAATATGTCAATATACCGTTATGTCACAGACCGTGTACAGTGCCAAGATATTGTACGCTTTGGGGTTACGGCCCAGCCATTTCGCCCTCACGGTTTTGTTTCTAACGGAATGGATGGTCTCCGGGTTACGGCCCAACCTTTTCCCCCTCAATCCAACATCCGTTAAAAGGCATATTGAAGGGAAGGAGGGTGGTGTACATTATATACACCATAATCCCCCTTTAAACCTTCCATGTGGGATATAACATCCACCCCCCCAGGGCACATGTGCACTGCACTACCCGGGCTCTGATACCAATTGTCACAGACCTTGTACAGTGCCAAGATATTGTCCGCTTTGGGGTTACGGCCCAGCCATTTCCCCCTCACGGTTTTGTTTCTAACGGAATGGATGGTCTTGGGGTTACGGCCCAGCCTTTTCCCCCTCAATCCAACATCCGTTAAAAGGCCTCTTGAAGGGAAGGAGGGTGGTGTACATCCCCCTTTAGACCTTCCATGTGGGATATAACATCCACCCCCCCAGGGAGCCCAGCGTCCTCGCTGGCACATGTGCATTGTACTACCCGGGCTCTGATACCAATTGTCACAAACCGTGTACGGTGCCAAGATATTGTCCGCTTTGGGGTTACGGCCCAGCCATTTCCCCTCACGGTTTTGTTTCTAACGGAATGGATGGTCTTGGGGTTACGGCCCAGCCATTTCGCCCTCACGGTTTTGTTTCTAACGGAATGGATGGTCTCCGGGTTACGGCCCAACCTTTTCCCCCTCAATCCAACATCCGTTAAAAGGCATATTGAAGGGAAGGAGGGTGGTGTACATTATATACACCATAATCCCCCTTTAGACCTTCCATGTGGGGTATAACATCCACCCCCCCAGGGAGCCCAACGTGCTCGCTGGCGCATGTGCATTGTACTACCCGGGCTCTGATACCAATTGTCACAGACCGTGTACAGTGCCAAGATATTGTCCGCTTTGGGGTTACGGCCCAGCCATTTCCCCCTCACGGTTTTGTTTCTAACGGAATGGATGGTCTTGGGGTTACGGCCCAGCCTTTTCCCCCTCAATCCAACATCCGTTAAAAGGCCTCTTGAAGGGAAGGAGGGTGGTGTACATCCCCCTTTAGACCTTCCATGTGGGATATAACATCCACCCCCCCAGGGAGCCCAGCGTCCTCGCTGGCACATGTGCATTGTACTACCCGGGCTCTGATACCAATTGTCACAGACCATGTACAGTGCCAAGATATTGTCCGCTTTGGGGTTACGGCCCAGCCATTTCCCCTCACGGTTTTGTTTCTAACGGAATGGATGGTCTTGGGGTTACGGCCCAGCCACTTCCCCCTCACGGTTTTGTTTCTAACGGAATGGATGGTCTCCGGGTTACGGCCCAACCTTTTCCCCTCAATCCAACATCCGTTAAAAGGCATATTGAAGGAAGGAGGGTGGTGTACATTATATACACCATAATCCCCCTTTAGACCTTCCATGTGGGGTATAACATCCACCCCCCCAGGGAGCCCAACGTGCTCGCTGGCGCATGTGCATTGTACTACCCGGGCTCTGATACCAATTGTCACAGACCGTGTACAGTGCCAAGATATTGTCCGCTTTGGGGTTACGGCCCAGCCATTTCCCCCCCAGTTTTGTTTCTAACGGAATGGATGGTCTTGGGGTTACGGCCCAGCCTTTTCCCCCTCAATCCAACATCCGTTAAATGGCCTCTTGAAGGGAAGGAGGGTGGTGTACATAACCCTTTAGACATACCATGTGGGATATAACATCCACCCCCCCAGGGAGCCCAGCGTCCTCGCTGGCACATGTGCATTGTACTACCCGGGCTCTGATACCAATTGTCACAGACCATGTACAGTGCCAAGATATTGTCCGCTTTGGGGTTACGGCCCAGCCATTTCCCCTCACGGTTTTGTTTCTAACGGAATGGATGGTCTTGGGGTTACGGCCCAGCCTTTTCCCCCTCAATCCAACATTCGTTAATAGGCCTCTTGAAGGGAAGGACGGTGGTGTACATTATATACACCATAATCCCCCTTTAAACCTTCCATGTGGGATATAACATCAAGTCACGACCACCCTGCCCGGTTACGGAGGCGGGGCCGGCCGCGACGTTCGGAAGCGGAAGCTACGGCGGAAAGCGCGGTAACGGTACTACCGAAACCCGCTACGTGCAGTGGTCCCATGACCCGGCCCGCAATAACAGAATGGTCGTACTACGACCTGCAACCTACAGAACACATACATGGCAAGTATACAAAACAACTTAACAAACCAACATGCAGTTCATGGAATACCTTTCATTACTCATGACAACCAAATCACATAAACCATTTCGTACATAAAACCTATATAGGCAAGTCGGGGCTCCGCCCTCGACTCAGAAGACAGATACAGTCCCAACGCATATTCCAGATCATAAGTCATACATAAAATCATGGTCCAATATACATGCATGCAACTACACCTACAGAGCCGTCAAAGTAAACCCTAGAATACCTAGGTGCGGAATCAGGAAAACCTCTCACCCAGGAGATTCCCGCACGAGGTACTGCTGCTGCTACTGAAATCCAAAACACAGAAAGCACCGCGGATCCCTAGTCTGCTGGTTGCTTGTCAGGTAGACATGAAAGGTGGTAAAAATAAAGGGGTGAGTCCTCGGGAGGACCCAGTAAGGGCTGAGGTAAGATACAGTTTGCAGATGTGCTGCTGAACCGAACCTGCAAAACAGAACAAACACAAACACACACACACACACACACACACACACACATATATATATATATATATATATATATATATATATATATATATATATATATACACGTATGCATGTATGCAAAGTCAGAGGTGAGCCGGAACCCATCATACGCGGTCCAACCGCCAGAATGACCCAAAACGACAGCCCTCTCTAAGAGGTCAGAATATACAGAACAGAACAGAAGCACGGTACCGGCTGGGGTCGCGATCCCCAAACTGTCGTAGGGTCACAGAAGTATACCTGCACTCCCGGTGCGTGTATACGTAAAGTGTCGGCACCCTCCACTGCGGACACACAGAACAGAATATCAGCACTCCCGGTGCAGATACAAATAGAATGTCGACACCCTCAGTGCAGACACTGCAGAATAGAACCAATGAGCACCCGTGGCCTCTAAGACCATCCGGGTCTCGTCACAGAACAGAACCACATAATAATAATGCATATGCAAAACAGAACAGAATATATACCAAAATGGCATAAGTATAAATATCGGCGCCTAGCGCGGATATACAGAACAGAATACCAACCCGTGGCCTCCAAGACCATCCGGGCCTTGAAACAGAACAAATACAAACATGCATCTTACCATATGACAGGTCCCGGGATCACCGAACCACCGTCCTCAAACCGGGAACCCGCCTCAACTAAACCCGTATACATAAAGTCCCATACCAGTATGTATAACGAGAGAAGTTGAACCCTTATCTCAGAAATACCGCTCCGCAGCACAAACCCCGGGAAATCCCGGCTCCCGGCCCGAAATGTAGCAACTTGCCTTTTAAGGTCCCACGCAATTCCACCAACGCAGAAACATGCTTTGATTTTCACCCAAAACCTTGTTGATTACTTGCCAAAAATGAAAAAAACCATGGAGAGCTTGAGAGAGATGGCCATGGCGGCACTAGAAAAGGAAGAAGATGAAGAAATGAAGAAAATTCCATTTTACTTCCCTTTTATATTTTCCATTCTTTTTCTTTTTCCATCTCTCACTAAAAATGCCCACATGTCCCTAATCACCTCTTATCCAGCCGACTTCAGCCTTCCCCTTTACCAAAATAATTGTTAACTTTTGGGTTAATTGCAATTTAGTCCTTAAATTTTCCCAAAAGTTGCAATTTTAGCCCAACCGTGGATTCTGACCTTTAATTGGAATGAAAACTGAACACAACCCTCGGAACCTCATATCATACACAAATCATCTTCCAGATATTCCATTACCCATCCAGAGTGTCCTACCGGGTCCGCTGAACCCGAGCAAATCCCGACGTGCGCGTGTGTCAATCTGAACCAGAATCCCGTCATGCCAAAATTCCACAAATATTACCATAAAATCCGTCTTAAAATTTAACATACTTTACACCAAAGCCATCGGAGAATTTCTATCCCGAGCCCCGGGATTCCCGTCCCGAGCCCCGAGAGTCGCCCGGGACCGAACGTCCCCACCCAAAAAATATACTCCGTAAAAAGATGCAGGACGTTCCCACGATTCCAAATATGCAAACGGTTTCTCATTCTGGGGTCCCGGGAGCGCTACCGAGCCCGCTGTACGTCCCGAGACAACCCCCCGGCCCCGAAAAATATTTCCGGCGAAAATGTCCGGGGGACCCACACGACCTCAAAACCCGAAAAATTCCCAGAAATAATGCTCAGATAAGCCTCGAGAGCTAAGTGACAGCCCAAAACCGTGACCCGCAAACCAAAACCGGAGCCCCGGGTCACCCGGGTCACAACCCGCTCGGGGTGACCGTAACACGTTATTTGCACGTGATCTGTATTGTTCGGGTAACGCTTCTCCGGGAATATCCAATGCCTTGTCCGGGTAAACGTTTTATTAAGTCCGGGAATATCACTTAGGTCCTTGTTGTCAGTTGAGTTTTTAATGGGGCCCTTATGGTGGGTTATTAATTTGGGCCTTTTGGTAGGCCTGTTTGGATGATTGGGCCTAGCGGCCATCAGTAGTATCACTGATACTGAAAGGGTACGTAGGCAACCCCTTTGGGGCCCGAGGCATTACTATGTCTTATAGCTTGCAGGTACCAGTTCCTAAATCTTTTCAACTGCTCAATATACTTGAAACTTGACGACGATCAAGAAGACTGCACAAGAAAGGACTTGGACCTCAGGAAATCTAAAATTTTACACTTTCTTCTTTCTTTCTTTTAAACTTGTAAATACATGCATACACTTAAAGCTTGTAACTTTGATAAGAAATTTATTTCTTATTAACTTCAAAACTTAGTTATTAGTTTTATAAAAGAAAGATCCTGAAGGTTATGAATCGTCGTTCATCGGTTTATAATCTGCTTTACTAAACAGTTGGAACGGTGGTTCATAACATTAGGGTAGTCCTCCTATCCCTGAAGTTTGCTGATGTCCTTCATCAGGTTGAATTCCAGGTACTTGACATCCTAACTTGCTTCAACCTACTACTCGGGCGACCTTGGATTCACGCATACCATGTTGTACCATCATCTCTCCACTAATGTGCGAAGTTTATTCATGAAGGATCTGTGGTGACTATTCGCCCCAAAGCTCTAGACTGCTATAACATAGAGTTGGTCAGGAAGGCTTTGGCAGGGTTTCAATTTGCTGCAAATGAAGATCAGATTCTTCCAGTCAAAGATCAGGTGTACCAGAGAGGGGACATGAACCTCAGCATCCATGTCCTTGACATCATGAAGAAACTCAACTACTTTCCTGGGATGGGGCTTGGAAGAAACCAACGGGGCATCCCAGAACTCCCTAAATTCAAGACCGACGCCCCACCATTTGGCCTAGGATATGCTCCCACCCCTGAAGAAGAGGAAGCCGCAAAAGGAAAGCCTAAGGACAAGCCTCTATCTCCATACTTCAAGACCCTGAATGGCCGGTTTATAAAAGAAGGTGAATCATACCCTTACTTCGGGTTCCCTGAACCTCAGTATGATCATTTGAAAGGAAGGGTGATCCCAGGATTAGAAGTTTTCTTTGACTGCCGAGACCCCAATAATGAAGTTGTCCTCCAACCTCCTGAGATCCGGAATGATGAAGAACTGAAAGGGTTGTCCGCGTTGATGAATCAAGTTGCAACGATTGAAGACCATGATGTGGATTATGACCCAAGCCTGTTGATCCAACCACTAGTAGAAGCCATCGACGAAGTGCCTTCGATTTGGGATCCATCTAGTTTCTGTCTGTCTCTAGGCCTTAGCAGTAATTTCGAGTCTATCATTTCTGAGTCTGTTGCTTTACTTCCAGAGAAGTCTTTTGATGTAATTCCTTTCTCGATCAATAATATCAATAGTTCTGAGTACATCGTCGCTACTTCTACTACTAATGATTTAGACCCCAGGGAGTTTAACCAACAACCTAGGAACGCTCAACCAATAAAAGAGGAATTGGAATCTGTGGACTTAAATGATGAAACTGAACCTAAGTTTATTAACATTGGTGAAAAATTAAGCAAAGAAGAAAAAGATGGACTTGTTACATTGTTAAAAGAATTTCTGGATGTGTTTGCTTGGTCTTATAAAGATATGCCTGGCATTGATCCCGAGATAGCTCAACATCACATCCCGATACTACCTGATTGCAAGCCAGTCAAGCAGAAGCTCAGAAGAATCAAGCCTGAGTGGTTGATGAAAATCAAGGAAGAAGTGGAAAAACTCCTCAAGGCAGGCTTTATCACAGTAATAGAGTATCCCGAGTGGTTGGCAAATATAGTGCCAGTAGCAAAGAAAGACGGAAGAGTTTGTGTCTGCATCGACTTCAGACCCATTAATAAAGCAAGTCCGAAAGATGAATTCCCTCTACCCCATATTAATGTGTTAGTTGACAACACAACCGGTCATGCACTACTGTCGTTCATGGACGGTTTCTCTGGGTATAATCAGATTAAAATGGCCCCCTAAAGACATGGCCAAAACATCATTCATCACTCCATGGGGACCTTCTGTTATAAAGTCATGCCATTTGGGTGAAAGAATGTCGGAGCTACGTATCAGCGGGCCGCGAGCAAGAGAAGGACATGTCCCCGCATTGCGACGATTTTTTGAACGTATCCAGAAATAGAACTTGCGTTTGAACCCTCAGAAATGTGCTTTCGGGGTTACTAGTGGGAAATTTCTCGGATTTCTCATCACCCACAGAGGAATAGAGGAGAATCCTGAAAAAATCGAAGTGATACGAGGTATGGGTCCTCCCCGTACTGAGAAAGAAATCAGAGGCTTCCTGGGAAGAATTCATGTTACGGTCACCCCGAGCGGGTTGCGGCCGGGTGACCCGGCTCTCGGTTTTGGCTGCGGGTCACGTTTTCGGCGCTCAGGCGGCTCCCGAGCCCTATCCGAGTATTATTTTGGCGAACCCTTCCGTATTTGAGGTCGTGTGGGTCCCGGACGTTTCCGCCGAAAATATTTTTCTGCGCCGGGGTTGTCGGGGTCGTCTCGGGACGTCTGGGCTCGGTAGCGCTCTCGAGATCTCAGTTTGGGAAGCCGTTTGCAGTTTTGGAGTCGTGGAGACGTCCCGGTGATGGTTGTGGAGTTTAATATTTGGGGCGGGACGTTCGGTTCCGGGCGACTCCCGGGGCTCGGGATGGAAATTTTCTGACGGCTTTGGGGTAAGTTGTGTTATAATTTAAGTTGGAATTTATTGGTATTTTTGAGGAATTTTTGGTGTGATGGGATTTTGGTTCTGTTGGACACGCTCGCACGTCGGGTTTTGGTTCGGGTTCAGCGAGCTCGGTAGGACACTCCGGAAAGGTAAATGAGTTTCTGAAAAATGTTCTGTGAATGTTATAATATTCTGAGGGTTGTGTCCAAGTTTCGTTAATTTTGGAGTTCGGTAAATATTTTTGGGCAAAAAGAATTGGAACTTTCGGAAAAATTGGGAGTTAATTTGCAAATGGGTGCAAATTTAAAAGAAACCAGCATGGGCAGCAGCAGCCCTTTCTTATTTTCGGCAGAATTGTGTGTGTGTGTGATTATTGGGGACACATGTCCTATTTCTATTTAAAAGAAGAGAGGGATGGGCAAGGTTGATGGAAAATATAAAAGGCATATTATTTTCATAAAATGGGTCTCATTTCATTTCTTCCTTTTCTTTTCTTCATCTTCTTCTTCTTCTTTGTCTTTGCTGCCGCCTCCATTGATGAACTCCACCCAAGCTTGAGGTTCTTCTTTTGGTAGAAATCAAAGAGGAATTGGTTGCTACTTGAGGTAAGCATCCTCCCTACTCCTCGTTTCTTGTTAGTTTTGGAGATTGGTGATGAAAAGAGAAGTTTTGGTAAATGATGGGTTTGTTCTTAGCTATAAGCTAGGATGATTCTCTTCCTCCCATCTTTTAGTATGTTGTTCTTGGGTTGTAGGAGAGTATTAATCAAGTGTTGGATTTTGGAAAACACAACTTGGATGGAAACTTAGGGTTGGCGAAATTATGGAAGAAATTCCAAAATTGTGTGTGCTTGTTATCTTGTTTCATGCTTCAAGTATGTTAGTCTTAGCATGATTCTAAGACTATCTATGGTTTTAATGTGATGGAAAACAAGTTGAGGGAAAAATCCCCAAATGGCGAATTATGGGTTGATTTTCAAAAATGGATTTTGTTGTTTTGGATGCTAAATTGGTAATGTGGGTGGAAGTAGGTGCGTTATGGTGTTTGAACTACCATTTTCGGGTTAGAAATAAGAAAGTTAGTTTTATACGAGTTTATCGGGAAAAGTGTCTGGAACGCGGGTTTAAGGGTTGGAATATGTTTGTGGGAGTTGGAATAACAAGGTTCTAGCTCGGTTCGTAAAACCGAGCTTTCTGTGGAATTTTCCGGGAAAGTGCGGGTTTGTGCGGAAATTGTTTTCTGGGGTTTGTTTGGATATGTTCTGATCCAACTATGGTTGTACAAATTCTGCGTTACGGAAAGCGCGGCGTGAGCATCGAGCTCAAATACAGCACAAACGAGAATCGACTAGCAACCTACGTAACCCATACATGGCAAGTATACATGATAACTCGACAAAATACCAACCAAGCGTTCATGGTATACCAAACATTGCTCATCGCAACAACCACGAAACACCGAACTCATGTCACAGCCACCCCGCCCGGTTGCGGAGGCGGAGCCGGCCGCGACGTCGGAAACAGGAATTACGGCGGAAAACGCGGCAGCGGAGCATCGAGCTCAAATACAGAACAAAAGAGTATCGACTAGCAACCTACAGAAACCATACATGGCAAGTATACATGTTATCTCGACAAAATAACACCCAAGCAGTTCATGGTATATCAAACATTGCTCATCGCAACAACCACGAAACACCGAATTCATATCATAACAAATCCAATATAGGCAAGTCGGGCTCCGCCTCGACTCGAAGGCATCAAAGGCAGAATATATTTCCGATCATATGGCATATACAAATTCATGATCGACCTACATGCATGCGGCTACGGCTCTGAGCCATTAAACAAAATCCTATATATATATAAATATACCTAAGTGCGGAATCAGAAGCCTCTCGCTCAAGAATTCCCGCACGTGGTACTGCTGCTGCTACAGAACCCAAAATGTCCGGAAGCACCGCGGATCTCTATTCCGCTGGTTGCTTGTCAGACTGCCTGAAAGATGGTAAACAAATAAAAGGGTGAGTCCTCGAAAGGACCCAGTAAGGGCTTAAGGTAAAAGTGCAGTTTGCCCATAGGGCGACAATCCGAACCTGCAAAACAGAATATCACAGCATATGCATGTACATATAAACATAAAGCATAACGTAAATCAGAATCCAACATATGCGGTCCAACCGCCAGCGACCATGTAACGGCCCCTCAGCGAGAGGTCAGAATATACAGATCAGAACAGAACAGATAGCACGGTACCGGCTGGGGTCGCGAGCCCCAAACTGTCGTAGGGTCACAGAACAGAAGTATCGGCACTCCTGGTGCGGATACGCAGAATGTCGGCACCCCTTCAGTGCGGACACAGAACAGAAGTATCGGCACTCCCGGTGCGGATACGCAGAATGTCGGCACCCCTTCAGTGCGGACACAGAACAGAACATACAATAATAACAATAATACATAAATATAAACAGAAGTATCATTACCTGTTAAACATATACGGAGCAGAATAAGAACCCGGGCCTCTAAGGTCATCCGGGCCTTGAAACGGAACAAACATACATTTTACCAAATTAAGCCCTTACCTCGAAACGCGCCCGCAGCCCAACACTCGGAAGATCCCAACTCCCGACCGAAATGCACAACTTGGCTCCTACGGGTCCGCGCTACTCCACCAACGCAGAATCAAGTCAGTACAACCATAGTTGGATCGAACACATCCAAACAAACCCCAGAAACAATTCTCGCACAAACCCGCACTTTCCCGGAAAATTCCACAGAAAGCTCGGTTTTACAAACCGAGCCTGAACATTGTTAATTATACGCCACCGAATCCATTTCAACCTTTAAACCCGCATTCCAGACACTTTTCCCGGTAAACTCGTATAAAACTAACTTTCTCTATTCTAACCCGAAAATGATATTTCAAACACCATAACGCACCTACTTCCACTCACATTACCAATTTAGCATCCAATTCAATCAACACACACCACCAACATTGAAAAAGAATCACTTCAACAATTTGATCCTTAACCAATTTTCCACCACACCTCCAAATCAAACCATTCAAGCTTCTAATTAATCACACTAATCATCAATTTCATTTCTTAACCCACATTACTAACCAATTGCATCAAAATCCACAAAACCCCAATTTGAATGATTCGGCCTTAATGGGGGTTTTTCACCCAACCTCCATTTCAATCCAAACAAAGTTCCATTTGTACTCTTTAATCACCAATTGCAATTATTAAGCAAGATTACTAACCAATTTCACCTAAATAACCAAAACCTCTTCACTTAACATTTCGGCCAAAGAGGGGTTTTTAACCCAACTTGTTTTCCTTCAAATTGAAACCATACATAAGCTTAGAATCATGCTAGGATTAACATACTTGAAGCATGATTCAAGAAGACAAACACACATTATTTTAGAATTTCACCATAAATTCGGCCAAAGAGGGTTTCTCATCCAAGGAGTGTTTTCCAAAATCCAACACTTGATTAACACTCTCCTACCACCCAAGAACAACATACTAAAACTTGGAAGCAAGAAGATCATCACAACTCATAGCAAAGAACAAACCTTTTTTGGTTCTAAACTCCCTTTTCCACCAAAATCCATGCTTCTAACTAGCAAAGAGAAGAAGAGAAGAACCTTACCTATGATTTGCACCAAAACCTTGTTGATTCCTTGCCAAATATGAAGAACACCATGGAGAGCTTGAGAGAGGATGACAATGGCGGCAGAGAGAAGGAAGAAGAAGAAGAGAAGAAAAGAAATGGGATTTTGGTGCATTTTAATTAATTTCTAGCCTTTATATATTATCCTTTCTTTTTTCCTCTTAAATCATAAAGGGACAAGTGTCCCTTATCACCCACACTCACACATGCTGCCGAAAGAAGAGCTGCTGCTGCCCATACCCAATTTTATTTATTTTGCAACCATAATTCAATTAACTCCCAATTTTTCCGAAAGTTCCAATTCTTTTTGCCCAAAAATAATTACCGAATTCCAAAATTAACGAAACTTGGACACAACCTTCAGAATATTATAACATTCACAGAACATTTTTCAGAAATTCATTTGCCTTTCCGGAGTGTCCTACCGAGCTCGCTGAACCCGAACCAAAACCCGACGTGCGAGCGTGTCAACCTGAACCGAAATTCCGTCACTCCAAAATTCTATAAAAATTCCCATAAATTCCATCTTAAATTCAAACACAACTTACCCCAAAGCCGTCAGAAAATTTCCATCCCGAGCCCCGGGATTCCCGTCCCGAGCCCCGGGAGTCGCCCGGAACCGAACGTCCCGTCCCAAATATTAAACTCCACAAACACCTCCGGGACGTCACCACGACTCCAAAACTACAAACGGCATCCCAAACTGAAATCTCGAGAGTGCTACCGAGCCCGCTGTACGTCCCGAGGCGACCCCGACAACCCCCCGGCGCCAGAAAAATATTTTCGGCGGAAACGTCCGGGGGACCCACACGACCTCAAATACGGAAGGGTTCGCCAAAATGATACTCGGATAGGGCTCGGGAGCCGTCTGAACGCCGAAAAACGTGACCCGCAGGCCAAAACCGGAGCCCCGGGTCACCCGGTCGCAACCCGCTCGGGGTGACCGTAACATTCTTCCCTTAGAACTCTTGGTCCTCCAAGAGTAGCTGAACCAACCAGGCAGTGTCGCTACCAACCGAGAAAATATAACCATTCCTCTAATCCGAACAATCGGTCCACCCTACTGGTGCGTCGGGAGTGGTAGTTTAGACTACCATACCGAGCCTCACGGCGTCCCACCCTCCGGGTGCATCTTATTGCACCCCGAGTCAGTTGCCGGTATTTCTACCAGACAACCCCAGACAGTACCGAACCTAAGTCTAACCGATCCACAATAGGCTATCCTGGAAGGTACCACATAAAACAGCTTGATTGGGGAAAACCAACCTAACAACTTACTCTGAAACTCATAAGAACCGATATAACTCGGGGTAACTCGCCCCGCCTATCAAATCTTCTTGTCCCTCCGATCGGGCGCTACCTCCCAATTCTGTCACCAAACTCAGATTCCAGAGCCTACGGCGACGGTTCGTATGAACAGTGGTGCGATCGTTCGCGGTTTTAATCCGCGCCTGTAACAATCTGATCTTTGCCGTAGACTCCTCTCAAAAAAAACTCGGGTCCCAGCTTAACCCCATCAGATGCATCTGTCCAACAGCATGGTGTCATACACCTCCCGTACAACACCTCATATGGTGCCACGTCAAACGTAGTCTGAAAGCAATTGTTGTACGAGAACTCTATCAAAGTAACTGCTAGTCCCAAACTCCTCCAAAATCCAAGGTACAGATTCGCAACATATCCTCCAATATCAGAACCACCCGCTCCGACTGCCCGTCCGTCTGGGGGTGATAAGCTGTATTCAGATGGAGTCGCGTGCCCAATGCTTCATGAAAAGCAATCCAGAACCGTGCCGTGAAACGCGGATCACGGTCAGACACAATGGAGTCTGGTACTCCATGTAATCGTACAATCTTACTGATGTAAAGCCGGGCAAGCTTCTCCAGAGGGTCCGTGACCCGAATAAGCAGAAAGTGTGCGCACTTTATCAGCTGATCCACAATAACCCAGATAACATCATGGCGAGACCGTGTCAGGGGCAGTGCAGTCAGAAAGTCCAAAGTAACATTACCCCTGTCTATCTTGAAACGTCGGTAACAAATAAACCCTTATCTTCCCGGATAACTTCTTCAATACCAAATCTCTACCTTGCGCTTCGCGCATCCTATCAAGCCACTCGAATGTATAATAAGTGTAATAACTGAGCACGCTCCCGTGAGCCGCCACATGTCAAAGGCACGTCAGATCACTCTCCTCAGATCGGTCACCAACATTTCCTCTCTTAATTAAGCCGGTATACCTCCTGCTCAGAGCATCGGCAACCGCGTTGCCCTTGCCAGAAATGTACCCGATACTACAATCATAGTCCTTAATGTATTCGAGATATCTGCGCTGCCTCATGCTAAGCTCCTTCTGTGTGAACAGATATTTCAGACTCTTATGGTCGGTAAGAATCTGAAATTTATTATCAAACAGATAATGCCTCCAATGATTCAACGCATAAATCACTGCAGCCAAC
Source organism: Stellera chamaejasme (assembly GCA_024586325.1). Taxonomy (NCBI): domain Eukaryota; kingdom Viridiplantae; phylum Streptophyta; class Magnoliopsida; order Malvales; family Thymelaeaceae; genus Stellera; species Stellera chamaejasme. The sequence continues at coordinate 21,216,001 of CM044984.1, read as the reverse complement.
TCCAGATCATGTATCAGTCAGTTCAGCTCATGCGGTCGCGTGCCTCGACCCATAAGCTACCACAAAACGCTCCTGCACCAACACACATCCCAAACTGGATGTGGAAGCATCCGAATAAATCACATATGGTAAGTTCGGATCTGGAAGAGTCAGAATCGGAGCGTTAGTCAACTGCCGTTTCAACTCCTGAAAATTCTGCTCACACCTATCAGACCAGATAAATCGTTGACCCTTCTGGTCAAGCTGCGTAAGCGGAGATGCGAGAATAGAAAATCCCGGTACAAACCTCCGATAAAAATCCTGCTAACCCTGTGGAGCTCTTGATCTCCGTGCCGTGGTAAGTTGTTTCCAATCCCGAACCGCCCTCACCTTCTCTGGATCCACAGACAGACCATGCTCGGATATAATGTGTCCCGAAAGGTGACTTCCCGAATCAGAACTCACACTTTGAGAATTTTAGCATAAAGCTGATGTTCCCAAAGTGTCTGCAGAACTACCCTCGGAGGATCCCGATGCGAATCCTCATCCCGAGAATATATCGAATATCATCAATAAAACCACCAGAAATGAGTCCAAATGCGGTCGGAACACCCGATGCATCAGATCCATGAATGCCACCAGAACATTGGTCAGCCCGAACGGCATGACCGTAAACTCAAAGTATCCAAACCGGGTGCGAAAAGCAGTCTTAGGTATGTCCTCTACCTTTACTCTAAGCTGAAAATACCCAGATCAGAGATCAATCTTTGAGAAAACCCTCAAACCCCGAAGTTGATCAAAAAGATCGTTAATCCTCGGTAACGGATACTTATTCTTCCCAATAAGAGCATTCAACCGTCTGTAATCAATACAAAGTCGAGTGTCCCATCATTCTTCTTAGCAAATGTAACGAGCACCCCACGCTGAAGTGCTCGGTCGGACGAAACTCTTTTGTTGTAATTCCTCCAGTTACTTCTTCTACTCCTGCATCTCAGAAATAGGCATCCGATAAGGAGGAATAGATATCGGAGCGATGCATTGCAGTGGATCTCAAACACAATTTCCCGCGACCGAAACCCGGAAACCTTTCTTTTTCAACCTTCGGACCTCGAATCTGTCAATTCAAGCTGAATTAGCAACTTTACCAACCACCCTACCAAACTACACCCCCGACCCATAATCGAAAATCCGTGAGAATTTGGTAAAATTCCGATTTTCATGAAGCGTCGAATTGAGAACCGATTCAGAACATTCAAGAATTCACTTCAATAATCATAAATCAATCCACAGAACACATCAAATTCAACAGAAATTCCCAACATAATCAGTCAAAAATTCGGCCAAAAGGTGAGTTCTATGGTTGAATGTTGGAAAAACTCCATGGAAGGAGGGAACCTAGGGGTGCCGATTTCATGGGTGATTTTCCAAAATAATGTGTGTTTGTCTTCTTGAATCATGCTTCAAGTATGTTAATCCTAGCATGATTCTAAGCTTATGTATGGTTTCAATTTGAAGGAAAACAAGTTGGGTTAAAAACCCCTCTTTGGCCGAAATGTTAAGTGAAGAGGTTTTGGTTATTTAGGTGAAATTGGTTAGTAATCTTGCTTAATAATTGCAATTGGTGATTAAAGAGTACAAATGGAACTTTGTTTGGATTGAAATGGAGGTTGGGTGAAAAACCCCCATTTAGGCCGAATTGTTCAAAATTGGGGGTTTGTTGTGTTGATGCAATTGGTTAGTAATGTTGGTTAGGAAATGAAATTGGTGATTAGTGGGATTAATTGGAAGCTTGAACGGTTTGAATTGGAAGTGTGGTGAAAAATTGGTTAAGGACCAAATTGTTGAAGTGATTCTTTTTCAATGTTGGTGGTGTGTGTTGATTGAATTGGATGCTAAATTGGTAATGTGGGTGGAAGTAGGTGCGTTATGGTGTTTGAACTACCATTTTCGGGTTAGAAATAAGAAAGTTAGTTTTATACGAGTTTATCGGGAAAAGTGTCTGGAACGCGGGTTTAAGGGTTGGAATATGTTTGTGGGAGTTGGAATAACAAGGTTCTAGCTCGGTTCGTAAAACCGAGCTTTCTGTGGAATTTTCCGGGAAAGTGCGGGTTTGTGCGAGAATTGTTTCTGGGGTTTGTTTGGATGTGTTCTGATCCAACTATGGTTGTACAGCTTGATTCTGCGTTGGTGGAGTAGCGCGGACCCGTAGGAGCCAAGTTGTGCATTTCGGGTCGGGAGTTGGGATCTTCCGAGTGTTGGGCTGCGGGGCAGCGTTTCTGAGGTAAGGGCTTAATTTGGTAAAATGTATGTTTGTTCCGTTTCAAGGCCCGGTTGACCTTAGAGGCCCGGGTTCCTACTGCATTACGTATATGGTTATCGGGTAATGTTACTTCGTTTATGTTTATGTATTCATATTATTATTATATGTTACATTCGTGTCCGCACCGAAGGGGTGCCGACATTCTGCGTATCCGCACCAGAGTGCCGATATTGCATTACGTGTCCGCACCGAAGGGGTGCCGACATTCTGCGTATCCGCACCGGGAGTGCCGATACTTCTGTTCTGTGACCCTACGACAGTTTGGGGCTCGCGACCCCAGCCGGTACCGTGCTATCTGTTCTGTTCTGATCTGTATATTCTGACCTCTGTTGAGGGTCACGTTCATGGTCGTTCGGCGGTTGGACCGCATGTGTTGGATTCTGATTTACGTTATGCTTTATGTTCATATGTACATGCATATGCTTTGTGATATTCTGCTTTTGCGAGTTCGGATTGTCGCCTGTGGGCAAACCGCACTTTACCTTAAGCCCTTCGGGTCCTTTCGAGGACTCACCCTTTTATTTGTTTACCATCTTTGAGCGATCGACAAGCAACCAGCGGAATAGAGATCCGCGGTGCTTCCTGACATCTTGGGTTCTGTAGCAGCAGCAGTACCACGTGCGGGAATTCTTGAGCGAGAGGCTTCTGATTCCGCACTTAGGTATATATATAAATAGGATTTTGTTTAATGGCTCTGTGGCTGTAGATGCATGCATGTAGGTCAGATCATGAATTTGTATATGCCATATGATCGGAATATATTCTGCCTTTGATGCCTCCCCGAGTCTACTGCATGCATTAACACTACGACGGTTGTGGGTTCGCTACCCCACTGGTGCACCATGCTTCGTAATAGCTTCGGCTTCGACTCCCCTTAGTGGGAGGTCATCGTTCCGATCTGTTATAAGGTTTATGGCGATTTGGAATCGCACATCCTTCGGGATTCCGATTTGTTTCGGTACATGTATGTTATTCTGATACATTGCGTATATTGCCATCTTTCTGCTTTTGCGGGGTTGCATATACTTATCTTACCCCAAATCCCTTACGGGGTCCTTTTAGGACTCACCCTTTTTGGGTTCTGTTTTTGGATTTCGTAGGTGCAGGAAGCAGCCAACGGGGTAGGTTTCGCGAGGCTTCTGCCTTGGTTGTGTTGAGCAGCAGCAGTACCTTGTGGGCCGGGATTGTCTTTTGGATCTGAATCCCGCGCGAGGTATTTGATGCTTAGTCCTAGGCTTGGCTCTGTAGCTGCATGTGCATATTTTCTGGATTGCTGTGATGATTGTATTTCTGTATATATTCATATATTACATTCATGTCTGTTCTCGGCGCTTAGCGCTTGCTAGATACTTTAGGTTCGTGAACTCTGTATGCGTCTATGTTTTGGTGCGTAAGCACTCGTCCCACGGAGGCGGGGCTTACTCTTGCTAATGCATGAATTGTATGGTTGCATTTTATTTTGGTTATACGCATGAAATTTCCGTTAGTTTGCTTCCACAATCCTTCCGTTTTCGGGTCCGCTACGCGCGGCGGGTCTCGATGGACCTGCCATCTCTTGTTTTCCGGCTTCCGCTTCCGGCGTCCCGGCGCCCCCGCCTCCGCAACCGGGCTCGGGCGGCGTGCGGTGACAAGTTGGTATCAGAGCCGAGGTTGTGCATTTCGGGTCGGGAGTTGGGATCTTCCGAGTGTTGGGCTGCGGGGCAGCGTTTCTGAGGTAAGGGCTTAATTTGGTAAAATGTACGTTTGTCTGTTTCTGAGCCCGGATGACCTGAGAGGCCCGGGTCCCTATTCTGTTCTGTATATGTTTATCAGGTAATGATACTTCTGTTTATATTTATGTATTATTGTTATTATTGTATGTTCTGCTACGTGTCCGCACCGAAGGGTGCCGACATTCTGCGTATCCGCACTGTGAGTGCCGATACTTGCATGTGTCCGCATCAAGGGGTGCCGACATTCTGCGTATCCGCACCGAGAGTGCCGATACTTCGTTACGTGACCCTACGACGGTTTGGGGCTCGCGACCCCACCGTACCGTGCTATCCGCTCTGCTACGACCAGTATATTCTGACCTCTGTTGAGGGCTGTCGTTACGGGTCGTTCTGGCGGTTGGACCGCATATGTGTTGGATTCTGATTTACGTTATACTTTATGTTTATATGTACATGCATATGCTGTGATATTCTGTTTTGCAGGTTCAGATTGTCGCCCTATGGGCAAACTGCACTTTACCTTAAGCCCTCATCGGGTCCTTTCGAGGACTCACCCTTTTATTTGTTTACCATCTTTCAGGCAGTCTGACAAGCAACCAGCGGAATAGAGATCCGCGGTGCTTCCTGACATCTTGGGTTCTGTAGCAGCAGCAGTACCACGTGCGGGAATTCTTGAGCGAGAGGCTTCTGATTCCGCACTTAGGTATATATATATAGGATTTTGTTTAATGGCTCTGTAGCTGTAGATGCATGCATGTAGGTCAGATCATGAATTTGTATATGCCATATGATCGGAATATATTCTGCCTTTGATGCCTCCTGAGTCGAGGGCGGAGCCCCGACTTGCCTATGTTGGATTTGTTATGATATGAATTCAGTGTTTCTGTGGTTGATGCGATGTTTGATGTTTGATACCATGAACTGCATGTTTGGTAGAAGTTGGAGTTACTAGTATGCTTGCCTTGAATGAGTATCTGGGTTGCTAGTTGCCACTTGGCTATTTGTTATTTGAGCTCGATGCTCCGCTGCCGCGCTTTCCGTCGTAGGTTCCGGTTCACGACGTCGCGGCCGGCTCCGCCTCCGCAACCGGGCGGGGTGGCTGTGACAAGTTGATACCAACTTGTCACCGCACGCCACCCGAGCCCGGTTGCGGAGGCGGGGGCGCCGGGACGCCGGAAGCGGAAGCCGGAATGGAAAGGGGTGGCAGGTCCATCGAGACCCGCCGCGCGTAGCGGACCCGAAAACGGAAAGATTGTGGAAGTAAAATAACGGAAATTTCATGCGTATAACCAAAATAAAATGCAACCATACAATTCATGCACTAATAATGAGTAAGCCACGCCTCCGTGGGACGTGTGCTTACGCACCAAAACTCATATACATACAGAATTCACAGAACCTAAAATGTCTAGCAAGCGCCAAGCGCCGAGAACAGATATAGAACAGAATATACAATTATGTATATACGACATGCAACCACCGTAGCAATACGAAAGTGTGCGTATGCAACTACAGAGCCAACCTTAGAATCTAAGTAACAAAATACCTTGCGCGGGATTCACACCAAGTACACAATCCCCGGACCGCAAGGTGCAACCGCTGCAAAACACACCCAAGGTAGGACCCTCACGGAATCCTACTCCGCAGGCCGCTTATCGTCTACTCAAAACCCAAAACAGTAACCCAAAGAAGGGTGAGTCCTAGAAGGACCTCGTAAGGGATTTGGGGTAAGATAAGTATATGCAACCCCGCAAAATGCAGAAGATAGCAATATACGCAATGTAATACGTAATAACATACACGTACTTAAAACAAATCGAATCCCGTAGGATATGCGATTCCAAATCGCCATAAACCTTATAACAAATCGAACGACCTCCCACTAAGGGGAGTCAAGCCGAAGCTATTACGAAGCATGGTGCACCACTGGGTAGCGAACCCACAACCGTGCCGTAATATTAGCAGACAGTATGCCATAAGGCATACTCCTGCAAACTACAGAATATGCCCAAAGGCATAATAATCCGAAATGCTAGCAGAACAGAAACGGAAACCAAAACATATACTTAGCTTACCAAAACAACAGAACCAAACCCTTACCTCAAAATCCAGAGTATTGGACCGATTCTGGATAACACCTACACCGTGCCCCGAAACTTAGAACTCCTCTTTTCCTAACCACCGAAACTCAGAATCTGCCAAACCAAGTTGAATTAGCATCCTTATCAACCACACTACCAAACTACACCCCCGACCCCCAAAACCTAAAATCCGGCAGAACTTCCGTAAAATTCCAGATTTCCACAGAAACGTCAGAATTCAGAACCAACCTAGACAATGCAAGATTATACATCGACAAACATCATCCCACAAGCAGAACTGATCAAATCCAACCTTAAAACCTTCTTTAAACGACATTTTCCGATAAACCCGCTTAATAGTGACTTTTCCATTTCTTATCCGAATTCAACGTTTCAAATTTCAAACCACTCCTAAATTCAACCCCAATACCATCTTAGCATCCAATCCAACCAAAATCAAACCCCAACATGGAAAAAGAATTATCCAAAAATTCGGCTTTTTTGCCAATTTTTTATCCAACTTCCAAATCAATCCATTCAAACTTCCAATTAATCATACTAATCACCAATTTCACTTCTAAACCAAGAATGCTATCCAATTGCATCCAAAACAACAAAATCCACAATGAACATCAACCTACATAATCGGCCAAAAAAGAAATCTTCATCCAAGATGTGTTTTCCAAAATCCAACACTTGATTATCACTCTCCTACCACCCAAGAACAACATACTAAAAGATGGGAGGAAGAAAATCATCCTAGCTTATAGCTAAGAACAAACCCATCACTTGCCAAAACTTCTCTTTTCTTCACCAATCTTCAAAACTAAAGAGAAAAGAGGACTTAGGAAGGTACTTACCACAAGTAGCAACCAATTTCTCTTTGATTTCCACAAAGAAGAAGAAACTCAAGCTTGGAGGTGCACATCCATGGAGGTTTCGGCAGCAAGAGTGAAGGAAGAAGAAGAAGAGAAGAAATAAAAAGAAAATGAGGTAAGTCTCCCTTTTTATGAAATAATAACTTAACAAATAATTTCCCTTCACTTTAAAGCCCATGCCTCTCAACTTAAACACAAAGAAGCCATGTGTCCCTCATCACACACACACACACATGCTGCCGAAAATACTGATTGCTGCCCATACCCCTTTTAATAATTTTGCAACCAATTGCAAATTAACTCCCGATTTTTCCGAAAGTTCCAATTCTTTTTGCCCAAAAATAATTACCGAATTCCAAAATTAACGAAACTTGGACACAACCTTCAGAATATTATAACATTCACAGAACATTTTTCAGAAATTCATTTACCATTCCGGAGTGTCCTACCGAGCTCGCTGAACCCGAACCAAAACCCGACGTGCGAGCGTGTCCAACAGAACCAAAATCCCATCACACCAAAAATTCCTCAAAAATACCAATAAATTCCAACTTAAATTATAACACAACTTACCCCAAAGCCGTCAGAAAATTTCCATCCCGAGTCCCGGGATTCCCGTCCCGAGCCCTGGGAGTCGCCCGGAACCGAACGTCCCGCCCCAAATATTAAACTCCACAAACACCTCCGGGACATTCTCACGACTCCAAAACTGCAAACGGCTTCTCAAACTGAGATCTCGAGAGCGCTACCGAGCCCGCTGTACGTCCCGAGGCGACCCCGACAACCCCCCGGCGCCAGAAAAAATATTTTCGGCGGAAACGTCCGGGGGACCCACACGACCTCAAATACGGAGGGGTTCGCCAAAATGATACTCGGATAGGGCTCGGGAGCCGCCTGAACGCCGAAAAACGTGACCCGCAGGCTAAAACCGGAGCCCCGGGTCACCCGGTCGCAACCCGCTCGGGGTGACCGTAACATTCTCCCCCCCTTAGAACTCTTGGTCCTCCAAGAGTAGCCTGAATCAACCAGACAGGTGTCGCTACCAACCAGAAAATATGAACACCCCTCTAACCCAGAACAATCGGACCACCGTACTGGTGCGGCGGGAGTGGTAGTTTAGACTACCATACAGAGCCTTACGGCGTCCCACCCTCCGGGTGCATCTTATTGCACCCCGAGTCAGTTGCCGGTATTTCTACCAGACAACCCCAGACAGTACCGAACCTAAATCTAACCGATCCACAACAGGCTATCCTGGAAGACATCACGTAAAACAGAAATAGTTGGGGGGGGAAAAGATCAATCTAACAACTTACTCTAGAAACTCATGAGAACCGATAAAATTCGGGGTAACTTGCCCCGCCTACCAAATCTTACTGTCCCTCTGATCGGCGCTACCTCCAGTCTAATTCTGTCACCAAACTCAGATTCCAGAGCCCTACGGCGACGGTTCGTACAAACAGTGGTGCAGTCGTTCGCGGTTTTAATCCGCGCTGTAATAACTGATCTTTTCCGTAGTCTCCTCAAAAGCTCGGGTCCCACTCAACCCCATCGACGCATCTGTCCAACAAGATGGTGTCATACACCTCCTCCCGCATAACGCCTCAAATGGTGTCATGCCAATCGTAGTCCGGAAGCCGTTGTTGTACGAGAACTCTATCAAAGCAACCGCTAGTCCCAAACTCCTCCAAAATCCAAAGTACAGATTCGCAACATATCCTCCACATCGTAATCACCCGCTCCGACCGCCCGTCCGTCTGTGGGTGATAAGTCAGATTCGGATGGAGTCGCGTGCCCGGTGCTTCGTGAAAAGCACTCCAGAACCGTGCTGTAAAACGCGGATCACGGTCAGATACAATGGAGTCTGGTACTCCATGTAACCGTACAATCTCCCTGATGTAAAGTCGGGCAAGCTTCTCCAGAGGGTCTGTGACCCGAATAGGCAGAAAGTGTGCGCACTTTATCAGCCGATCCACAATAACCCAGATAACACCATAGCGAGACCGTGTCGTGGTGCGGTCGAGAAAGTCCAAAGTAACATTACCCCACTTCCAGCATCGGAATGGGCAAAGTCTGCATGTCCTCGCCGGTTCCTCGATGCTCACACCGCCGAGTGTGCCCCCTCTAAAATCTCATTCCAGAACTCCTGATCCTCCGGTACATAAAGGCAATCTCGGAAGTATAGCAATCCCTGCCTATACTGAAACGTCGGTAACAAATAAACTATTATCTTCCCCAGATAACTTCTTCAATACCAGATCTCTACCTTGCGCTTCGCGCATCCTATCAAGCCACTCAGAATGTATAATAAGTGTAATAACTCGAGCACGCTCCCGTAGCTGCCACTGTGCCAAAGGCACGCGATCACTCTCGGATCGGTCACCAACATTTCCTTTCTTAATTAAGCCGATACTTCCTCGCCAGAGCATCGGCAACCGTGTTGCCCATGCCAGAGATGTACTCGATACAACAACCATAGTCCTTAATGTATTCGAGATATCTGCGCTGCCTCATGCTAAGCTCCTTCTGTGTAAACAGATATTTCAGACTTTTATGGTCGGTAAGAATCTGTAATTTATTACCAAACAGATATTGATTCCAATGTTTCAGCGCATAAACTATTATAGCCAACTCCGGATCATGTGTCGGTCAGTTCAGCTCATGCGGTCGCAGTTGCTCCGACCCATAAGCTACCACAAAACGCTCTTGAATCGGCGTTTGGTGATAGAATTTGATAGAATTTGACTGGAGGTACCACCGTTCAGAGGAACAGTAAGATTTGGTAGGCGGGGCAAGTTACCCCGAATTTTATCGGCTCTCACGAGTTTCTAGAGTAAGTTGTTAGGTTGATCTTTTTCCCCCAACTATTTCTCGTTTTACGTGATGTCTTCGTGATAGCCTGTTGTGGATCGGTTAGATTTAGGTTCGATCTGTTATCTGGGTTGTCTGGTAGAAATACTGCAATCGACTCGGGTGCAATAAGATGCACCGGAGGGTGGGATGCCGTGAGGCTCGTATGGTAGTCTAAACTACCACTCCCGCCGCACCAAAGACGGTGGTCCGATTGTTCGGGTTAGAGGAATAGTTATATTTTCTGGTTGGTAGCGACACTGTCGGGTTGGTTCAGCTACTCTTGGAGGACCAAGAGTTCTGGGGGAGAAGGTTAAGGTCACCCCGAGCGCGTTGCGACCGGGTGACACGGTGCTCCGGTTTTAGCCTGCGGGTCACGTTTTTCGGCGCTCAGGCGGCTCCCGAGCCCTATCCGAGTATTATTTTGGCGAACCCTTCCGTATTTGAGGTCGTGTGGGTCCCCCGGACGTTTCCGCCGAAAATATTTTTCTGGCGCCGGGGGGTTGTCGGGGTCGTCTCGGGACGTACAGCGGGCTCGGTAGCGCTCTCGAGATCTCAGTTTGGGAAGCCGTTCGCAGTTTTGGAGTCGTGGAGACGTCCCGGTGATGGTTGTGGAGTTTAATATTTGGGGCGGGACGTTCGGTTCCGGGAGACTCCCGGGGCTCGGGACGGGAATCCCGGGGCTCGGGATGGAAATTTTCTGACGGCTTTGGGGTAAGTTGTGTTATAATTTAAGTTGGAATTTATTGGTATTTTTGAGGAATTTTTGGTGTGATGGGATTTTGGTTCTGTTGGACACGCTCGCACGTCGGGTTCTGGTTCGGGTTCAGCGAGCTCGGTAGGACACTCCGGAAAGGTAAATGAGTTTCTGAAAAATGTTCTGTGAATGTTATAATATTCTGAGGGTTGTGTCCAAGTTTCGTTAATTTTGGAGTTCGGTAAATATTTTTGGGCAAAAAGAATTGGAACTTTCGGAAAAATTGGGAGTTAATTTGCAAATGGGTGCAAATTAAAAAGAAATCAGCATGGGTACAGCAGCAGCAGCCCTTTCTTTTCGGCAGCAAGTCTGTGTGTGTGTGATTAATTGGACACATGTCCTATTTTTGAATTAAAAGAAGAGAGGGATGGGCAAGGTTGATGGAAAATATAAAAGGCATGTTATTTTCATAAAATGGGTCTCATTTCATTTCTTCCTTTTCTTTTCTTCATCTTCTTCTTCTTGCCGTTGCTGCTGCCGCCTCCATTGATGAACTCCACCCAAGCTTGAGGTTCTTCTTTTTGGTAGAAATCAAAGAGGAATTGGTTGCTACTTGAGGTAAGCATCCTCCTAACTCCTCTTTTCTTGTTAGTTTTGAAGATTAGTGGTGAAAAGAGAAGTTTTGGTAAATGATGGGTTTGTTCTTAGCTATAAGCTAGGATGATTCTCTTCCTCCCATCTTTTAGTATGTTGTTCTTGGGTTGTAGGAGAGTGATAATCAAGTGTTGGATTTTGGAAAACACAACTTGGATGGAAAGCTAGCTTTGGCCGAAATTATGGAAGAAATTCCAAAATTGTGTGTGCTTGTTATCTTGTTTCATGCTTCAAGTATGTTAGTTCTAGCATGATTCTAAGCTTGTGTATGGATTCAATTTGATGGAAAACAAGTTGAGGGAAAAATCCCCAAATGGCCGAATTATGGGTTGATTTTCAAAAATGGATTTTGTTGTTTTGGATGCAATTGGATAACATTCATGGTTTAGAAATGTAATTGGTGATTAAAGAGTGCAAATGGAACTTTGTTTGGATTGAAATGGAGGTTGGGTGAGAAGACCCTCTTTGGCCGAATTGATAAGTGAAGGGGTTTTATTGATTTTGGTGTAATTGGTTAGTAAGCATGCTTAGGAAGTGGAATTGGTGATTAATATGATTATTTGGAAGCTTGAATGGATTGAATTGAAAGTTGGATGAAAAGTTGATTAAGAACCGAAATCTTGGAATGATTCTTTTTCAATGTTGGAGGTTCATTTTGGTTAAATTGGAGGTTAATATGGTGTTGGGCTTGAATTTAGGAGTGGATGGAAGTTTGAAATGTTGAATTCGGTTAAGGAATGAAAAAGTTACAATTAAGCGGGATTATCGGAAAATGGCGGGTAAAGAAGGGTTTAAGGTTGGATTTGATCAGTTCTGCTTATTGTATGATGTTTGTCAATGTATAATCTTGCATTGTCTAGATTGGTTCTGAATTCTGACATTTCTGTGGAAATCGGAATTTTACGGAAATTCTGCCGGATTTTCGGTTATGGGGTCGGGGGTGAAGTTTGGTAGTGTGGATGGAAAGGTTGCTAATTTAGCTAGAATTGACAGATTCTGGGATCCGGAGGTTAGGAAAAGAGAGGTTTCGGGTTTGGTCGTGCTTTGGAAATCGTCCAGAAGCGGTCAAATACCTGGAATTGTGAGGTAAGGGTTTGGTTCTGCTATTTTTGGTAAGATAGGTGTATGTTTAGTTTCATTTTCTGTTCTGCAGGTATTTCAGTATTATATGCCTAGAGCATATTCTGTAGTCTGTAGGTGTATGTATTGTAGCACTTCTGTTTTGCAGGTATTTCGGAAATTTCTGCTTTAAGGTAAGTTCTGTGATCTGTAGGTGTATGCCTTGTAGCATACCCTGCAGTAATCCTACGCTTTGTAGGAGTATGCCTTATGGTATACTCTGCATTAACACTACGACAGTTGTGGGTTCGCTACCCAGTGGTGCACCATGCTTCTGTAATAGCTTCGGCTTCTGACTCCCCTTAGTGGGAGGCTGTCGTTCCGATCTGTTATAAGGTTTATGGCGATTTGGAATCGCACATCCTTCGGGATTCCGATCTGTTTCTGGTACATGTATGTTATTCTGTATTCTGTTGCGTATATTGCCATCTTTCTCGCTTTTGCAGGGTTGCATATACTTATCTTACCCCAAATCCCTTACGGGGTCCTTTTAGGACTCACCCTTTTGGGTTCTGTTTTGGATTTCAGGTAGGTCTGGGAAGCGGCCAGCGGGTAGGTTTCCGCGGGGCTTCCGCCTTGGTTGTGTTGAGCAGCAGCAGGTACCTTGTGGGCCGGGATTGTCTTTTGGATCCGAATCCCGCGCGAGGTATTTGATGCTTAGTCCTAGGCTTGGCTCTGTAGCTGCATGTGCATATTTTCTGGTTCGCTGTGATGATTGTATTTCTGTATATATTCATATATTCTGCTCAGATCTGCTTCTCGGCGCTTAGCGCTTGCTAGATACTTTAGGTTCTGTGAACTCGTATGCGTCTATGTTTTGGTGCGTAAGCACTCGTCCACGGAGGGCGGGGCTTACTCTGTTGCTAATGCATGAATTGTATGGTTGCATTTTATTTTGGTTATACGCATGAAATTTCCGTTAGTTTGCTTCCACAATCCTTCCGTTTTCGGGTCCGCTACGCGCGGCGGGTCTCGATGGACCTGCCATCTCTTGTTTTCCGGCTTCCGCTTCCGGCGTCCCGGCGCCCCCGCCTCCGCAACCGGGCTCGGGCGGCGTGCGGTGACAATTCAACATATTGGAGATTCATTTCACAACTCACAGCCAGATGTGAACCAATTTTCAAGCTTCTTAGAAAAAGGAATGCCACCAAATGGAATTAAGATTGTCAAAAGGCATTTGATTCGATCTAACATTACCTTGCCAATCCACGATATTAATGCCACCACTAGAAGGATGTTCGTTCCTGTTGCATCTCACGGTATTAGAAACTTCTGCTGGCACCATGCTAGCCCAGGCCATCCCTGGGACGAATAAAGAACAAGCCATATATTATTTGAGCAAGAAGTTCCTTGAGTATGAAATCAAATATTCATCCGTGGAGAAGACGTGCCTAGCCTCTCAGGAATTCATATTGATATCGAGAATGGATCCTCTCAAATACTTGTTAGACAAGCCCTCCTTGAACCAACAAATGGCCCGATGGATCATGGTGCTTTCCGAGTTTGATATAAAATACTCTACGCAGAAATCAATCAAAGGGAGTGTTGTTGCAGAACACCTTGCTCATAACCCAATCTCGTTCTCCGAGGAGACATAATTACAATTCCCTGATGAGACAATCGGCCAGGTGACGTCCACCGATGACAGTTGGGAAATTTTCTTCGATGGCATGTCAAATCAGAAAGGCCACAGTGTTGGTGTTCTTTTGGTTGCTCCAGACGGGTCCCACACTCCGCTGTTCGTTAAATTAAATTTTGAATGCACTAATAATGTCGCAGAGTATGAGGCATGTATCGTTGCGCTCGAGGCCGCGCTGGAATTGGGGGCAAACAATATCAAGGTTAATGGAGATTCGGCACTTATAATCCGTCAGATTCAGAGGGAGTGGAAGACTAAAGACGAAAGGCTAATCATTTATAATGCTCATTTAGAGAAATTGGCGGCTAAATTTAAGAATGTAGAATTTGAATTCCTCCCTCGCGCCAAGAACAAGTTTACAGATGCGCTGGCAACTCTTGCATCCATGATCGAAATCCTGACATGCGTTAAAATGAGACTTCTTGTGGTGGAACAAAGAGACCGGCCTTCTTTTTGCTATAGCATAGACTTGGACCATCCAGTTAATGAAGATTCGTGGTACTCGGATATCGTCAAGTATCTGAGAGGGGAACCTCTTGCCCTTACCGATACAAGAACCACAATGAAGAGAGCCGCACAATATTTTCTCTCTGGAAACATCCTTTACAGAAGGTCATATGAAGGAGTCCACCTCCTTTGTGTTAATCGAGAACAAGCGAAACCGATAATGGATGAAATCCACCAGGGTTGTCAAGCTCCACATATGAATGGTTATATGATGGCAAAGAAAATCTTACGTCTTGGATACTATTGGCCTACTATGGAAGCAGATAGTGTAGAGTATGTCAGAAAGTGTCATCGATGCCAGACCTATGCGAAAAGGAAACACCATCCCCCGGTGTCCTTTAATGTTTTGTCTTCACCATGGCCATTCTCTGCATGGGGTATTGATATCATCGGGAAGATAACACCGAAGGAGTCAATAGGACATCAATACATTCTCGTAGCAATTTATTACTTCACAAAATGGGTGGAAGTTGCGTCATTTGCCTTGCTAAACGCTGCCAAGGTCGCCAAATTCATTTAAACCAACATTATCTGTCGATATAGGGTACCAAATGAGATTGTCTCGGACAACGGAGGTCATTTCAAGGATGCCGTCCTCCGGCTATTTGACAAGTATCAAATCAATCATCACAAATCCTCGCCATATCGCCCCCAGACAAACGGTGCTGTCGAAGCTGCGAACAAAACTCTCAAGAATATCCTCAGAAGAACCATTGAAAGTGCAAAATGTTGGCCGGAGAAGTTACCCCTTGCGCTATGGGGATATCAGACGTCAATTAGAACACCTACCGGGGTGACCCCGTTCTCTTTGGTTTATGGCATGGAAGCGGTCCTCCCGCTTGAGCTAGAAGTTCCCTCACTGAGAGTCTTAATGGAAAACCATGTCTCAGAAGTTGATTGGTTGAGGTCTCGGTATGAGGAGTTAGCATTACTTGATGAAAAGAGACTTCGCGCACTCCAGCATACCCAAGCGTATCAGAAGAGAATCTCACGTGCATATAATAAGAAGGTTAAACCAATAGGAGTCAAAGTTGGAGATTTAGTCTTGAAGGAAATCAGAGCACCTGTACATGACCTGAGGGGAAAGTTCAAGCCTAATTGGAGTGGCCCATACTGTTACGGTCACCCCGAGCGGGTTGCGACCGGGTGACCCGGGGCTCCGGTTTTGGCCTGCGGGTCACGTTTTTCGGCGTTCAGGCGGCTCCCGAGCCCTATCCGAGTATCATTTTGGCGAACCCTTCCGTATTTGAGGTCGTGTGGGTCCCCCGGACGTTTCCGCCGAAAATATTTTTCTGGCGTCGGGGGGTTGTCGGGGTCGTCTCGGGATGTACAGCGGGCTCGGTAGCACTCTCGAGACCTCTGTTTGGGAAGCCGTTTGTAGTTTCGGAGTCGTAGAAACGTCCTGGAGGTTTTTGTGGAGAGTAATATTTGGGGCGGGACGTTCGGTTCCGGGCGACTCCCGGGGCTCGGGACGGGAATCCCGGGGCTCGGGATGGAAATTTTCTGACGGCTTTGGGGTAAGTTGTGTTATAATTTAAGATGGAATTTATGGGTATTTTTGTAGAATTTTGGAGTGACGGAATTTTGGTTCAGGTTGACACGCTCGCACGTCGGGTTTTGGTTCGGGTTCAGCGAGCTCGGTAGGACACTCCGGAATGGTAAATGAACTTTTGAAACATGTTTTATGAATGTTATAATATTCTGAGGGTGGTGTCCAAGTTTCATTTAATTTGGAGTTCGGTAGTTATTTTTGGGCCAAAAATTGGAACTTTTGGAAAAGTTGGGAGGTTAATTTGTTTTTGGCCACAAAATAACAATAATGGGGGTATGGGCAGCAGATATTTTCGGCTGGAATGGGAGAGAAGTAGGGGACACTTGTCCTTTTCTCATTTAAGAAGAAATGGTATGGGAAAAAGAAGAAGAAAATATATAAGGCTTATATTTTCATAAATGAGATATTATCTCATTTCTTCTCTTCTTCTTCTTCTTCCTTTAGCTTCCGCCACCATTGGAGCTTTCTTCCAAGATTTGTGTTCTTCAAGTCTTGGCTGAAATCAAGGAGAAATTGGATCCATTAAGTGGTAAGCTTCCTCCCTAGCTCTCTTTTCTTGTTGGAATCAAGGTTTGGATGGAAAAAGAGAGAGATTTGAGAATTATGGGTTTGTTCTTAGCTACTAGATAGGATGATTCTCTTCCTCCCATCTTTTAGTATGGTGTTCTTGGGTTGTAGGGGAGTGTTAATCAAGTGTTAGATTTTGGAAAAACTTCTTGGTTGAAAAATACCCAATTTGGCCGAATTTTTGGGAATTTTCCAAAATGATGTGTGTTGATTTTCTTGAATCATGCTTCAAGTATGTTGATCCTAGCATGATTCTAAGCTTATGTATGGATTCAATTTGATGGAAAACAAGTTGGGTTGGAAACCCCCTTTATGGCCGAATTTGTTGGTTGATGTTCAATGTTGAATTTGGTTGTTTTGGATGCAATTGGCTAGTGTTCTTGGTTTAGAAGTGTAATTGGTGATTAGAATGATTAATTGGAAGCTTGAATGGATTGAATTGGAAGTTGGGTAAAATGTTGGTTAAGAACCGAATTATTGGAATGATTCTTTTTCCATGTTGGAGTTTCATTTTGGTTGAATTGGATGTTAATATGGTGTTGGGGTTGAATTTAGGTGTGGTTTGAAGTTTGAAACGTTGAATTCGTTTAAGAAATGGAAAAGTTGCAATTAAGCGGGATTATCGGAAAATGTCGGGTAATGAAGGGTTTTAAGGTTGGCTTTGGTCGGTTCTGCTTGTTGGATGATGTTTGTCAATGTATAATCTTGCATTGTCTAGGTTGGTTCTGAATTCTGACATTTCTGTGGAAATCTGGAATTTTACGGAAATTCTACCGGATTTTCGGTTTTGGGGTCGGGGGTGTAGTTTGGTAGTGTGGTCGATAAGGATTCTAATTCAACTTGGTTTGACAGATTCTGAGGTTCGGAGGTGAGAAAAAGAGGGGTTTCTGAGTTTCGGGTCGTGGTGTGGAAGTTGTCCAGAAGCGGTCTAATACTCTGGATTTGTGAGGTAAGGGTTTGGTTCTGTTATTTTGGTAAGATAGGTATATGTTTTGTTTCACTTTACATTACGCAAGTATTTCGGTATTATATGCCTTAGGGCATATTCTGTAGTCTGTAGGTGTATGTGTTGTTGCACTTCTGTTTTGCAGGTATTTCGGAAATTGTGCCTTAAGGTACGTTCTGTGATCTGTAGGTGTATGCCTTGTGGCATACTTTGTCTGTTAACCCTACGACAGTTGTGGGTTCGCTACCCCAGCTGGTGCACCATGCTTCTGTAATAGCTTCGGCTTCTGACTCCCTTAGAGGGAGGCTGTCGTTCCGATTTGTTATAAGGGTTTATGGCGATTTAGAATCGCACATCCTTCGGGATTATGATCTGTTATCTTTACATGCACGATATTCTGTATTCTGTTTCATATATTCTGTATATTGCATTCTTTCTGTTTTGCAGGGTTACATATGCTTCTCTTACCCCAAATCTCTTACGGGTCCTTTCGAGGACTCACCCTTTTTGGGTTATGTTTTTGGGTTTCAGTAAACTGTAAGCAGCGGCTTTAGTCAGTACCTTGCGGGACGGGATTTTGTAGAGGTAGCGGTTTTGATCTGGATCCCGCGTGAGGTATCTGACTTTTAGGCTTAGGTTGGCTTTGTAGCTGCACATGCATACCTTCTGGTTGTGATGACTGGTTTCTGATTTGAGGACTATGTGTATATATACATATATTCTGTTCTGTTGCATGTTCTGAGCGCTTGGCGCTTGCTAGACACCTTAGGCTCTGTGAACTCTGTATGTATCTATGTTTTGGTGCGTAAGCACTCGTCCACGGAGGGCGGGGCTTACTCTGTTGCTAATGCATGAATTGTATGTTTGGATTTTATTTTAGTTATATGTACGAAATTTTTGTTAGGTTGCTTCCAGAATCGTTTCGCTTTTCGGGTCCGCTACGCGCGGCGGGTCTCGATGGACCTGCCATTCTGTATTCATTTCGGCTTCCGCTTCCGGCGTCCCGGCGCCCCCGCCTCTGCAACCGGGCTCGGGCGGCGCACGGTGACAAGTTGGTATCAGAGCAGGTAAGTGACCATATTGGTCGTCAGTGGTGACTTGTAGTGACAACTATTGTTGTACATTTTATTTTAGAATGGTTTGGTACGGAGATTGGCCACCTCCTTACTTGAACCACTTTAAAATAAAATTGTGGAACAAAGTTGGTCCTTCAAGTTATCCTGGTAGTTGCAGATTACGGAGTTCGGGATTTCTGGATTCTGGTGAAATTATTATGAGCAAGGGATTGTGGAAAAAGATCCGGGTACGTAAACTTGTGTGTTAGGAAAAGATTTGGTGAAATAAGCATGAACTGCTTCTGTGATTTGGTGAAATACATGATTTTAGCATTCTGAGAAATAATTTCTGTGTCAAGTACTGCATTGCACTACAGAGCCTTAGAAAACTGCTGCTAGCATCTGAAGGGATTAGGAGTGACTGGTTTGTCTGGACTCTGTTTGGTCTGAAATATTTGAGGTATGGTTAACACGCGTAGACAGCGTGATTTGCGACCGGAGGGAGGGGACCATAATCCCACGCCTCCGAGAGTTAGGGTTTGGACTGTTGGTTATGGGTTAAGTAGGTATTTGGTTTGGAAATTTGGTTTGGGATAAGTTGTTTTTCTGGTTGGATTTGGTTTAAGGAAATGTGTACTACACGCGAATAGCGTGATTTGGTACCGGAGGGGCGGGACTGGGATCCCACACCTCCGTGGAATAGGATACGGGTTCAGCGTAACCCAGGGTCTGAACAACCACACTCACCGCCCCCGAGGTTTAGCGGTCGTAGGGACCCCTCTCTGATTTGGTATTACCCGCCAGCCTAGCTGGTTCAGGGGCGGCAATAGGCAGGGGAAGATCTGATTATGCCACAGTAAGGGCATTTTGATTAGGTGGTGATAGCGAGACTTAAGCCACTGCTCGCCACAGCTTTGGGATTGGTAAGTGAGTGACTCCGAGGAGGATGGTCACTACGACACCTAGACTTCTCGTCGGTCCTATCAACGACGGGGAGATCTGAGGCACCAGTTTGACGAGGTCAGACTTCTGGAGAGGTTTCAGAGTTTGAACCCCCCCGAGGTTCAATGACCGAGAAGGGCCAGAGGTAGTAGAGACTTGGTTTGCAGGAGTTGGCAAACTCCTGGGGGAGGCTACATTTTCCACTAGCAGTGCAGTGGGGATGTAGCCAGGAATCTGCGTCAGGCACAGTTTGATGAGCTTCATCAGGGAGACAGGATTGTCGGAGAGTATGAGTGAGAGTTTGACCGGCTGGTTCACTACGTACCGCAATACCATGGTATGGAAGAGGAGGTTGAGAGTCGCCTCACCTCGCAGCGAGGTCAGGGTAGTTTGAGGGGCTCCACACAGCAAGGACCCCGGCAGATTTCTGGATGGCCAAACAGGCCTGGGCAGACTAGAAGAGGCAGAGGGGGAGCACCACCGGCACGACCTTGTCCGATTTGCAATAGGTATCACCCCGGTTGACTTTGTTACCGGCAGGAGGGCCGATGTTTATGTTGCGGGTCTGACACTCACTGGGTGCGGGATTGCCCTCTGAGTGTAAGGCAGGGTTTTTGGCAGTCTTCAGCGTCTACAGTCTCGGGCACAGCCCAACGCGCCGCGAGGGCGTGGGTTTCAGCGGGGTGGCCCGAGACCTCAGCAGCGACAGCAGCTTCAGCCACCCCCTCCACCACAGCAACTCAGAGCAGGACGAGTTTTCCATTTTATGAGGGGAGGCCCTAGACATCAGGGAGGACCTAATTAGCAGTCAGGTACCAGCCAGCAGGGAGGCTCGAGTCAGCAGGAAGTTCTGTAGGGTACTTTATTTCTGAATGAGGTGTCGGTTCATGCATTATTTGATACAGGAGCATCTGTTTCCATTGTAACACAGAAATGTGTTACATCTCTGTACCTGTCTGTTAGTACCTTGCCTCAAACGTATTTAGTAAAAACTGCTGGGAGTCAGTTTCTGTTTTCCAATGAGATGGTTCGGGGTTGTACGATATTTGTAGGCGGACATCTGATAGTATCGGATTTGTTGGTTTTAGACACGCCGAACTATGATATTATTCTTGGGATGGACTGGTTATCCAAGAATTCTTTGCACATTGATTGTGCAAACCGTACCATTATGTCTCCTCATACTAGGCCACCAGAAGTGAGTACGCAGATCCTGATACATCTTCTCACTTCCGGGATGAATACTCAATCTGCTCGAGTGTGCCTCCTCTAAAATCTCATTCCGGAGCTCCTGATCCTCCGGTACATAAAGGCGGTCTCGGAAGTATAGCAATCCCTGCCTATACTGAAACGTCGGTAACAAAGACCCCTTGTCTTCCCCAGACAACTTCTTCAACCCCGGATCTCTACCTTGCGCCTCGCGCACCCTGTCAAGCCACTCAGAATGTATGGTAAGCGTGTACGCCTGAGCACGCTCCCAGAGCTGCCACCTGTGCCAAAGGCATGACAAATCACTCTCCTCGGATCGGTCACCAACATCTCCTCCCTTGACCAACCCGGTATACTTCACCTTTCGGTGCATCGGCAACCGTGTTGCCCTTGCCAGAGATGTACTCGATACTACAATCATAGTCCTTAATGTATTCGAGCCATCTGCGCTGCCTCATGTTAAGCTCCTTCTGCGTAAACAGATATTTCAGACTCTTATGGTCGGTAAGAATCTGAAATTTGTTACCAAGCAGATAATGCCTCCATTGTTTCAGCGCATAGATCACTGCAGCCAACTCCAGATCGTGTGTCGGATAGTTCAGCTCATGCGGTCGCAGCTTCCTCGACCCATAAGCTATCACATTACGATCCTGCATCAGCACACACCCCAAACCGAATGTGGAAGCATCCGTATAAATCACATACGGTAAGCTCGAATCTGGAAGAGTCAGAATCGGAGCGTTAGTTAACTACCGCTTCAACTCCTGAAAATTCTGCTCACACCTATCAGACCAGATAAACGGCTGACCCTTCTTGGTCAACTGCGTGAGCGGAGATGCCAGAATAGAAAACCCCGGTACGAACCTCCGATAATATCCTGCTAATCCCAGGAAGCTCCTGATCTCCCGTATCGTGGTAGGTTGTTTCCGATCTGAACTGCCCTCACCTTCTCTGGGTCCACAGACAGACCATGCTCGAAATAACGTGTCCCGAAAAGGTGACCTCCCGGATCAGAACTCACACTTTGAGAACTTAGCATAAAGCTGATGTTCCCAAAGTGTCTCAGTAACTACCCTCGGATGCTCCCGATGCGAGTCCGCATCCCGAGAATATATCGAATATCATCAATAAAGACCACTACAAATGAATCCAAGTATGGTCGGAACACCCGATGCATCGATCCATGAATGCTGCCGAGCATTGGTCAGCCCGAATGGCATGACCGTAAACTCAAAGTGTCCATATCGGGTGCGGAAAGCGGTCTTAGGTATGTCCTCCTCCTTCACCCTAAGCTGAAAGTACCCGGATCGTAGATCAATCTTCGAGAAAACTCTCGAATCCGAAGCTGATCAAAAAGATCGTCAATCCTCGGCAACGGATACTTATTCTTCACGGTAAGGGCATTCAACCGTCTCGTAGTCTATACAAAGTCGGAGCGTCCCATCTTTCTTCTTTACAAACAGTAACCGGAGCACCCCACGGCGAAGTGCTCGGTCGGATGAAGCCCTTCTGCTGTAATTCCTCCAATCGCTTCTTTAACTCCCGCATCTCGAAATGGGCATCCGGTAAGGAGGAATAGATATCGGAGCAAAGGCTCGACCGCAGTAGATCTCAAACACAATTTCCCTCTCTGGTGGTAATCCGGGCAACTCCTCCGAAAATACCTGCGGAAAATCTCGAACCACCGGTATACTATCTAGCTTCAACCTAATATCAGCCTCATTGAGATCAAAACATTCCCCTACACCAACTATCGACAGCTGGTCCAGAATCTGCAACTCTGTACTATGCTGTGCGATAGTCAAACCGCCGGAGTCGTGAGAGGTAGTACCTCTCCGTAAACCATAATGGTACGGGCTGCACAATCAATGTGCACAGAATTCTTGGATAGCCAATCCATCCCAAGAATAACATCATAGTTCGGCGTGTCCAAAACCAACAAGTCCGATACTATATGATGCCCGCCTACGGATATAGTACAACCCCGAACCATCCCATTGGAAAACAGAAACTGACTCCCAGCAGTTTTTACTAAATACATCTGCGGCAAAGTACTAACAGACAGGTGCAGAGATGTAACACATTTCTGTGCTACAATAGAAATAGACGCTCCTGTATCAAATAACGCATGAACAGGTGTATCATTCAGAAATACAGTACCTTGCAAAACTCCCTGCTAAGTCGAGCCTCCCTGTGGCCGGTGCTCGCCGCCGACTAGGTCCTCCCCGATGACTAGGGCCTCCTCGCCGACTAGGACCTCCTGCTCTATCTCGAAAACTCATCCCGCTCTAGGCTGCTGCGGTGGAGGGGGTGGCTGAAGCTGCAGTAGCTGCCGAGGTCTCGGGCCACCCCGTTGAAACCCACGCCCTCGCGGCGCGTTGGGCGGTGCCCGAGACTGCGGACGCTGAAGACTACCAAAGCCCTGCCCTACCGTCTGGGGGCAGTCCCGTACCCAGTGAGTATCAGACCCGCATCGTAAACACCGGCCCTCCTGCCGGTAACAAGGTCGACCGGGGTGATACCCACCACAAGTCGGACAAGGTCGTGAGGGTGGTGCTCCCCCCTGCCTCCGCTAGACTGCCCGGGTCTGTTCTGCCGTCCAGAACTCTGCCGGGGTCCTTGCTGTGTGGAACCCCTCAAACTCCCCGACCTCTCTGCGAGGTGAGGCGACTCTCAACGTCCTCCTACTCGAGGAGTTGAGCCTTGTGAACTGCCTCCCCGTAAGTAGTAATGTCCAACGGCCTCAAAGCCCATCTGTACTCGGGGCGCAGTCGACGGATAAACCTCTTCGCCTTCTCCTCCTTCATACCATGATACTGAGGTACGTAGTGGATAAGCCTCACAAACTCACGCTCATACTCTGCGACGGTCCTATCTCCCTGATGAAGCTCATCAAACTGTGCCTGACGCAGATCTCTAGCCGCAGCCCCGATAAACCTCCGATGGAACAGTTGTGTAAAATGCTCCTAGGTAACATCCACCTCCTGATCGGGTGCTAGCCTCGCATTCGCCCTCAAAGTTACCCTCGAAGGCTCCTCCACCAATGATCTGCTCCCTCCTGCAGATTAAACGTGGCAAGGGATACCATCACTTTAGAAGGTAGGTGAAACCTCCCAAGGACCTTGTCAATCTCCATAAACCAGTTCTCCGCTGCCTCGGGACCTCCCCTGCCATCAAACTTCTTAGGGTTCAACCGTTGGAACCTCTCCAACAAACGGACATCATCAGAGTCAGAGTGATGCCCCGAACCTCCCCGTCGTCGGTGGGTCCGACGGGTGGTATCAGAATCCAGCTCAATAACCCTCCGTCGCTGTCGAGGGGGCTGATAAGTCTCCTGGTCAGAACGATCGGAGCGAGCTGGGGAGCTACGCTCGGGTCGTATCCTCCGTGATCGCGGATTCCTGCGCTCCTCGTCCTCCTCCGACTCACTCTCCGATCGTGCCCGTACTCGAGTGTGGGTGGTAGTCCGGGGGTGGCTACTCACCCTCCCATCAGAATGCACAGCCGGTGCCACGATCAATCCTCTGCACTTTTTGATCGTACGGAACCTCGCTCCGTACTACTGCCCTCAACAATCGCTGGACTGCTCCAAAGACATGAACCAAAGCAGTGGTAGACCCCTGACCCTGCTGTACAACCGGTGGCGGGGTATGTATCTGCTCTGCCCCAGAATCCCCCGCCTCGCTCCCTATCTCTCGGAGGCGTGGGATTAATGTCCCCTACCTCCGGTCGCAAATCACGCTGTCGGCGCGTGTTAACCATTCTGAATCATTCCAGACCAAACAGAGTCCAGACCAATCAGTTACCTCTAATCCCTATAGAAACTAGCAGCAGCTTTCTAAGGCTCTGTAGTGCAATGCAGTACTTGACTCAGAAGTTATCTCGTAAAATGATAAAATCATGCATTTCACAGAATCACAGAAGCAGTTCATGCTTATTTCACCAAATCTTTTCCTAACACACAATTTTACGTACCTGAAACTTTTCCACAATCCTTTACTTGTAATACTTTTACCAAAATCCGAAATTCTGGATTCCGTACTCTGCAACTACCAGGATAACTTGAAGGACCAAACTTTGTTCCACAATTTTATTTCAAAGTGGTTCGAGTAAGGAGGTGGCCAATCTCCGTACCAAACCATTCTAAAATAAAATGTACAACAATAGTTGTCACTACAAGTCACCACTGACGACCAATATGGTCACTTACCTGCTCTGATACCAACTTGTCACCGCACGCCACCCGAGCCCGGTTGCGGAGGCGGGGGCGCCAGGACGTCGGAAGCGGAAGCCGGAATGATATGGTATGGCAGGTCCATCGAGACCCGCCGCGCGTAGCGGACCCAAAGAGCGAAACGATTGTGGAAGCAACCTAACAAAAATTTCGTATATATAACCAAAAATAAAATTCAAACATACAATTCATGCATTAACAACAGAGTAAGCCCCGCCTCCGTGGGCCGAGTGCTTACGCACCAAAACATAGATACATACAGAGTTCACGTAACCTAAGGTGTCTAGCAAGCGCCAAGCGCTCGAACATGTACGAGCAGAATATATAAATATATACAAATATACAATCATCACAAAGAATACGAAAGTGAGCATATACAACTACAGAGTCAGCCCTAGATCTAAGTGTCAAAATACCTCGCGGGATTCTGATCCAAAGACAAATCCCGGACCGCAAGGTGCAGTGCTGCAAAACACACCCAAGGTAGAAACCTCACGGAAAGCTACTCCGCAGGTCGCTTATCGATCTACACGAAACCCAAAAACAAAACCCGAAAAAGGGTGAGTCCTAAAAGGACCCGTAAGGGATTTGGGGTAAGGTAAGTATATGTAACCCTGCAAAACAGAAAGATAGCAATATATGCAACAGAATACAGAATATTCATGCATGTACAGGGAATAGATCGGAATCCCGAAGGACGTGCGATTCTAAATCGCCATAACCCTTATAACAAATCGGAACGACAGCCTCCCACTAAGGGAGTCAGAAGCCATAAGCTAATACAAACTACAGAATATGCCCTAAGCATGGTGCACCTTATCTGGGGTAGCGAACCCACAACGACCCGAAACTGAACCTCGTAGGGTTAGAATCCTTATCGACCACACTACCAAACTACACCCTGCAGTATGCCATAAGGCATACTACTACAAACTACAGAATATGCCCTTAGGCATAAAATTCCATCGAAATATTAGCAAAACGGAGAAAAAAAATAAGAAACCAAAACATATACTTATCTTACCAAAAGAACACGAACCAAACCCTTACCTCTCAAGTCCAGTATTAGACCGCGCGGGATTCACACCAAGTACGGACAACTTCCACACTACGACCGAAACTCAAAACCCCTCTTTTCTCACCTCCTAATATGCCCTAATCTGTACAAACCAAGTTGAATTAGAATCCTTATCGACCTCACTACCAATCTACACCCGTAACACACAAGAATTCACCTCAACACCCCAAAACCGAAAATCCAACGGTTCAATTTCCGTAAAATTCCGCCGGCCAACACTTGGAGAAGAAGAAGATATGTTTACGTGAAAGCCAAAGATTTTCACGAAATGTCCCACGGTTCCGTAACTCCTCTCTACCCCAAATCCGAATTCACCGGCAACCCCCGGCCCGAAAAATTATTTTCCGCGGAAATGTCCGGTACACCACCAGGACCCCAAATATCAAATATCCAGTCAATCAGAACTCCGGTGAAGATTCGAAGCGATTCGACCGAGTGCCCGTTGGCCCGGTGGCCAACCGCCGAATGGCCCACGGGCGGCCATAACAACAAATGTCCCTTAACCAACCTAGACAATGCAAGATTATACATTGACAAACATCATCCAACAAGCGAACCGACCAAACCAACCTTAAAACCCTTCATTACCCGACATTTTCCGATAATCCCGCTTAATTGCAACTTTTCCATTTCTTAACCGAATTCAACGTTTCAAACTTCAAACCACACCTAAATTCAACCCCAACACCATATTAACATCCAATTCAACCAAAATGAAACTCCAACATTGAAAAAGAATCATTCCAATAATTCGGTTCTTAACCAACATTTTATCCAACTTCCAATTCAATCATTCAAGCTACCAAACAACCATTCTAACCACCAATTTCACTTCTAAACCAAGTATGCTATCCAATTGCATCCAAAACAACAAAATCCAACATTGAACATCAACCTAAACTTTCGGCCATTTGGGGGTTTTTACCTCAACTTGTTTTCCATCAAATTGAATCCATACATAAGCTTAGAATCATGCTAGGATTAACATACTTGAATCATGATCCAAGATAACAAACACCCACCATTTTAGAATAATTCCAAAAAATTCGTCCAACAAAGGGTTTTCACCCAAGATGTGTTTTCCAAAATCCAACACTTGATTAACACTCCCCTACTACCCAAGAACAACATACTAAAAGATGGGAGGAAGAGAATCATCCTAGCTTATAGCTAAGAACAAACCCATCATTTGCAAAAACTCAACTTTTCTTCACTAAACCTTGATTCTAATGAGTAAAGAGAACTTAGGGAGGTACTTACCACATAAAGCACCCAATTCCTCTTTGATTCCATGCAAGGAGAAGAACTTCAAGCTTGGAGGTTGCACTCTAATGGCGTCGGCAGCACTGGAGAAGAAGAAGAAGAGAAGTTAAAATGAAATATATCTCCCTTTTATGAAATAATATACCATAATATATATTTCCCTCACTTTTAACCCATACCATTTCATCTTAAATGAAATCAAGCCATGTGTCCCTTATCTCACACACATGCTGCCGAAAAGATCAGCTGCTGCCCATGCTGAAATAATTTTTATTTTGCAACCAAATTCCAATTAACCTCCCAACGTTTCCGAAAGTTCCAAATCTTTTTGCCCAAAAATAATTACCGAATTCCAAAATTAACGAAACTTGGACACAACCCTCAGAATATTATAACATTCACAAAACATATTTCAAAAGTTCATTTACCATTCCGGAGTGTCCTACCGAGCTCGCTAAACCCGAACCAAAACCCGATGTGCGAGCGTCTCAACCTGAACCAAAATTCCGTCACTCCAAAATTCTACAAAAATACCCATAAATTCCATCTTAAATTATAACACAACTTACCCCAAAGCCGTCAGAAAATTTCCATCCCGAGCCCCGGGAGTCGCCCGGAACCGAACGTCCCGCCCCAAATATTAAACTCCACAACCACCTCCGGGACGTTTCCACGACTCCAAAACTGCAAACGGCTTCCCAAACTGAGATCTCGAGAGTGCTACCGAGCCCGCTGTACATCCCGAGACGACCTCGACAACCCCCCCGGCGCCAGAAAAATATTTTCGGCGGAAACGTCCGGGGGACCCACACGATCTCAAATACGGAAGGGTTCGCCAAAATGATACTCGGATAGGGCTCGGGAGCCGCCTGAACGCCGAAAAACGTGACCCGCAGGCCAAAACCGGAGCCCCGGGTCACCCGGTCGCAACCCGCTCGGGGTGACCGTAACAAGCGTGCTCAGGCGTACACACTTACCATACATTTTGAGTGGCTTGATAGGGTGCGCGAGGCGCAAGGTAGAGATTCGGGGTTGAAGAAGTTGTCTAGGGAAGACAAGGGGTCTTTGTTACCGACGTTTCAGTATAGGCAGGGATTGCTATACTTCCGAGACCGCCTTTATATACCAGAGGATCAGGAGCTCCGGAATGAGATTTTAGGGGAGGCACACTCGAGCAGTTCGAGTATCAGAAACCGGCAGGGACACTGCAGACTTTGCCCATTCTAGTTCGGGAGTGGGGCAATGTTACTATGGACTTTCTCGACCTTTGCCCCTGACACGGTCTCGCCATGATGTTATCTGGGTTATTGTGGATCGGCTGATAAAGTGCGCACACTTTCTGCTTATTCGGGTCATAGACCCTCTGGAGAAGCTTGCCGGCTTTACATCAGGGAGATTGTACGTTTACATGGAGTACCAGACTCCATTGTATCTGACCGTGATCTGCGTTTTACGGCACGGTTCTGGAGAGCTTTTCACGAAGCACCGGGCACGCGACTCCATCTGAATACAGCTTATCACCTATAGACGGACGGGCAGTCAGAGCGGGTGATTCTGATATTAGAGGATATGTCGCGAATCGGTACTTTGGATTTTGGAGGAGTTTGGGACTAGCAGTTGCTTTGATAGAGTTCTCGTACAACAACAGCTTCCAGACTACGTTTGACATGGTACCATATGAGGCGTTGTACGGGAGGAGGTGTATGACACCATACTGTTGGACAGATGCGTCTGATAGGGTTGAGCTGGGACCCGAGCTTTTTTAGGAGACTACGGCAAAGATTAGTTTGCTACAGGCGCGGATCAAAACCGCGAACGACTGAACCACTGCTTATACGAACCGCCGCCGTAGGGCTCTGGAGTTTGAGTTTGGTGACAGAATTTGACTGGAGGTAGCACCGATCAGAGGGACAGTAAGATTTGGTAGGCGGGGCAAGTTACCCCGAATTTTATCGGTTCTCATGAGTTTCTAGAGTAAGTTGTTAGGTTGGTCTTTCCCCCCCAACTATTTCTGTTTTACGTGATGTCTTCGGTGATAGCCTGTTGTGGATTGGTTAGATTTAGGTTCGATGCTCTGGGGTTGTCTGGTAGAAATACCGCAATCGACTCGGGTGCAATAAGATGCACCCGGAGGGTGGGACGCCGTGAGGCTCTGTATGGTAGTCTAAACTACCACTCCCGCCGCACCAGTACGGTGGTCCGATTGTTCTTATTAAGGGGAATATTTGTACATTCTGGTTGGTAGCGACACCTGTATGGTTGGTTCAGACTACTCTTGGAGGACCAAGAGTTCTAAGGGGGGGAGAATGTTACGGTCACCCCGAGCGGGTTGCGACCGGGTGACCCGGGGCTCCGGTTTTGGCCTGCGGGTCACGTTTTTCGGCGTTCAGGCGGCTCCCGAGCCCTATCCGAGTATCATTTTGGCGAACCCTTCCGTATTTGAGGTCGTGTGGGTCCCCCGGACGTTTCCGCCGAAAATATTTTTCTGGCGCCGGGGGGGTTGTCGGTGTCGTCTCGGGATGTACAGCGGGCTCGGTAGCACTCTCGAGACCTCAGTTTGGGAAGCCGTTTGTAGTTTCGGAGTCGTGGAAACGTCCCGGAGGTTTTTATGGAGAGTAATATTTGGGGCGGGACGTTCGGTTCCGGGCGACTCCCGGGGCTCGGGACGGGAATCCCGGGGCTCGGGATGGAAATTTTCTGACGGCTTTGGGGTAAGTTGTGTTATAATTTAAGATGGAATTTATGGGTATTTTTGTAGAATTTTGGAGTGACGGAATTTTGGTTCAGGTTGACACGCTCGCACGTCGGGTTTTGGTTCGGGTTCAGCGAGCTCGGTAGGACACTCCGGAATGGTAAATAAACTTTTGAAACATGTTTTATGAATGTTATAATATTCTGAGGGTGGTGTCCAAGTTTCATTTAATTTGGAGTTCGGTAGTTATTTTTGGGCCAAAAATTGGAACTTTTGGAAAAGTTGGGAGGTTAATTTGTTTTTGGCCACAAAATAACAATAATGGGGGTATGGGCAGCAGATATTTTCGGCTGGAATGGGAGAGAAGTAGGGGACACATGTCCTTTCCTCATTTAAGAAGAAATGGTATGGGAAAAAGAAGAAGAAAATATATAAGGCTTATATTTTCATAAATGAGATATTATCTCATTTCTTCTCTTCTTCTTCTTCTTCCTTTAGCTTCCGCCACCATTGGAGCTTTCTTCCAAGCTTTGTGTTCTTCAAGTCTTGGCTGAAATCAAGGAGAAATTGGATCCATTAAGTGGTAAGCTTCCTCCCTAGCTCTCTTTTCTTGTTGGAATCAAGGTTTGGATGGAAAAAGAGAGAGATTTGAGAATTATGGGTTTGTTCTTAGCTACTAGCTAGGATGATTCTCTTCCTCCCATCTTTTAGTATGTTGTTCTTGGGTTGTAGGGGAGTGTTAATCAAGTGTTAGATTTTGGAAAAACTTCTTGGTTGAAAAATACCCAATTTGGCCGAATTTTTGGGAATTTTTCAAAATGATGTGTGTTGATTTTCTTGAATCATGCTTCAAGTATGTTGATCCTAGCATGATTCTAAGCTTATGTATGGATTCAATTTGATGGAAAACAAGTTGGGTTGGAAACCCCCTTTATGGCCGAATTTGTTGGTTGATGTTCAATGTTGAATTTGGTTGTTTTGGATGCAATTGGCTAGTGTTCTTGGTTTAGAAGTGTAATTGGTGATTAGAATGATTAATTGGAAGCTTGAATGGATTGAATTGGAAGTTGGGTAAAATGTTGGTTAAGAACCGAATTATTGGAATGATTCTTTTTCCATGTTGGAGTTTCATTTTGGTTGAATTGGATGTTAATATGGTGTTGGGGTTGAATTTAGGTGTGGTTTGAAGTTTGAAACGTTGAATTCGTTTAAGAAATGGAAAAGTTGCAATTAAGCGGGATTATCGGAAAATGTCGGGTAATGAAGGGTTTTAAGGTTGGCTTTGGTCGGTTCTGCTTGTTGGATGATGTTTGTCAATGTATAATCTTGCATTGTCTAGGTTGGTTCTGAATTCTGACATTTCTGTGGGAATCTGGAATTTTACGGAAATTCTGTCGGATTTTCGGTTTTGGGGACGGGGGTGTAGTTTGGTAGTGTGGATGATAAGGATTCTAATTAAACTTGGTATGACAGAAACTGAGGTTCGGAGGTGAGAAAAAGAGGGGTTTCTGAGTTTCGGGTCGTGGTGTGGAAGTTGTCCAGAAGCGGTCTAATACTCTGGATTTGTGAGGTAAGGGTTTGGTTCTGTTATTTTGGTAAGATAGGTATATGTTTTGTTTCACTTTCTGTTCTGCAAGTATTTCGGTATTATATGCCTTAGGGCATATTCTGTAGTCTGTAGGTGTATGTGTTGTTGCACTTCTGTTTTGCAGGTATTTCGGAAATTGTGCCTTAAGGTATGTTCTGTGTTCTGTAGGTGTATGCCTTGTGGCATACTTTGTCTGTTAACCCTACGACAGTTGTGGGTTCGCTACCCCAGCTGGTGCACCATGCTTCTGTAATAGCTTCGGCTTCTGACTCCCTTAGAGGGAGGCTGTCGTTCCGATTTGTTATAAGGGTTTATGGCGATTTAGAATCGCACATCCTTCGGGATTATGATCTGTTATCTTTACATGCACGATATTCTGTATTCTGTTTCATATATTCTGTATATTGCATTCTTTCTGTTTTGCAGGGTTACATATGCTTCTCTTACCCCAAATCTCTTACGGGTCCTTTCGAGGACTCACCCTTTTTGGGTTATGTTTTTGGGTTTCAGGTAAACCTGGTAAGCAGCAGCTTTAGCTGTACCTTGCGGGACGGGATTTTGTAGAGGTAGCGGTTTTGATCTGGATCCCGCGTGAGGTATCTGACTTTTAGGCTTAGGTTGGCTCTGTAGCTGCACATGCATACTTTCTGGTTGTGATGACTGGTTTCTGATTTGAGGACTATGTGTATATATACATATATTACTTACATTGCATGTTACGAGCGCTTGGCGCTTGCTAGACACCTTAGGCTCTGTGAACTCTGTATGTATCTATGTTTTGGTGCGTAAGCACTCGTCCACGGAGGGCGGGGCTTACTCTGTTGCTAATGCATGAATTGTATGTTTGGATTTTATTTTAGTTATATGTACGAAATTTTTGTTAGGTTGCTTCCACAATCGTTTCGCTTTTCGGGTCCGCTACGCGCGGTGGGTCTCGATGGACCTGCCATTCTGTATTCATTCCGGCTTCCGCTTCCGGCGTCCCGGCGCCCCCGCCTCCGCAACCGGGCTCGGGTGGCGCACGGTGACACATACTTAGTCAAAGAGATTTTGCCCGGTGGAGCAGTATACATCACGGACTTGGACGGTATTAGCTTTAGAGAGCTGACCAACTTGGACCAATTAAAGAAGTACTATCTATGATGTTATGGAAAAGACAACATTGTAAAATTTTGTTGCCAAATAAACTTATCTTTTGTTTCTCATATTAAGGCTAAGATAACAAATTCCTCGAGCGTTCTTAAGTTGAAAATTTAAAAACCCTGGGGACTAAACATTAGACAGTATGAATAGTGACCTCCCTGGTACTCAAAAACGTCTTTTTCTCTTCGCGTTAAGTTGATGTCTCAAGTCACTCTTTTCAAAGTCGCGCCGCCTTCCTTTATCTCGCCGATCCTCCATGATCTCAAAAGTCGCTTCCAGGATGTCATCAACAACTTCGACTTCTCTGTTTCTGTCTCCCTTCACCACGCTCGAAAAGATCGCGAACTTCCTTCTGTTCAACAACCTTAGTCTCAGGTCTGGGGGCAAGCCTTTCACTTCCTCGCATAAAACCTTGTACCTTACAATCTCCCTATCTTTCACTTCTTGAGTCAACTAGTCGGAGTACTCCGTCGATTGGCTAAAATCAGATCATCTCCAGCAGCGCTCAACAACTCCGAAATCTTCCGCCAGGTGTTGGAAGAGACAGTCTCAGGAGGGAAAGCACGGCCGATCTCGTTTGGAATAACTTGCGGTAACCTCATTTGTCTGCGGATACGAGAAGGATGGTAGAAAGAAGTTTTATAAAAGCCAGGGAAGCACACCACCTGATATCCCGGAGATCGAGTCGCCCACTGATCGATCTTCCACCATGGGTTGGTCCAACGGATTTTATCACAAGAAAGGTGCATGAAAAATGGTGGCGCTCTCCTTGGGCCATAGAACGCATCACTGAGTGGATACTCTCATCAAGAGAAGTCATGAGAGTAGAGGTGTGGCAAAAAAAGAATGATAAATTGTGGTGATTATGCCCCAATTGAGCTCTATTTATAGATCTCATGTAAAACCAAAGTCATTTATGAAAAGGATTCAAGATACCATTAGGAAAAGAAATTGTTTTACTCTTGTCCTAACTAGAATAGGAATTACACGAACATTATAAATAATAAAAGAAATATATATATATATATATATATATATATAAATGAAAGTAAAAAATAAATAATAAAAAAAATTTATAAAAGAGAGAGAAGAAAGAAAGAAAAGGAAATTAAAAGAAAAGAAAAGGATATTGTTTGACTTCTCACACATGTTGGTTTCGACTAAAGAAGAAAGAAAAATGGACGTATTGCATGATGAATTCCTTTGGGAAATTAGAGCAAGTAGAGCCCAAAAGTTAAGATATTGTTTGAATTGGGCACAAATTAAGCATTTTTGGCCCCCATGTTTTCACAACCTTGGCACTTTGGCCTTTCTTTTCAATAACCACGGCTCTTAGGCCCCGATTTAGGCGAGTGGATAGCCTGGGTAATTATAGGCCCTGATTTAGGCGAATAGATAGCCTGGGCGGTTAAAGGCCCCGATTTAGGTGAATAGATAGCCCAGGCGATTATAGGCCCTGATTGAGGTGAATAGATAGGCTGGGTAATTATAGGCCCCAATTTAGGCGAATAGATAGCCTAGGCAGTTATAGGCCCCGATTTTGGTAAATGGATAGCCTGGGTGATTATAGGCCCCGATTTAGACGAATAGATAGTCTGGGCAATTATAAACCCCGATTTAGGCGTTTAAGGTCACCGACACTCAAACATCAGCTAACCTTTCCTTAGGTAAAAGTAAGCTGATGGGGGCAAACATGGAATGAAAGACCCTCCCTCTTTCACCTAGAATGAAAGAAGCTTCTCCCCTGTCTTTCACGTCAAACATGGAAGATAACCATCCTTTGATGGTATGCATCAACTTAATCCCACTACTTACAATTAGTATATCATCTACATACAAGGTCATTATAGCATAATTGGATTCAGATGATTACAAGTATACATAATGATCTTCATGCATCATTACAAAACTGTAGCTTGTAATTGCATGATGAAACTTCAAGTACCATTATCTTGAAGCTTGCTTAAGACCATAAATAGGCTTTTTATGTCTATAAACCTTGTCCTCATGACCTTCTTGGACAAACCCTTCTGGTTGTCTCATATAGATCTTTTCACTCAAATCACCATTGAGGAAGGCTGTTTTAACATCCATATGATGTAATTATAGATCCAAATGTGCCACAATAGCAAGTGGCAATCTTATGGAATTGAATTTCACAACAGGTGAGAAGGTATCTTTGAAATCAATACCTTCCTTATGTGTGAAACCCTTAGCCACCAACCAGGCTTTGTATCTTTCAATACTACTGATGGCCGCCAGGCCCAATCCGTATAAAAAAGGCCTAACAAAAGGTCCAAACAGAAGCCCAAAATAAGGGCCCCATTAAAATATTGGTAAATACGCACAAGGACCTCGTAGGATATAAAGAACCCGAACTATACTTAAGGAAGTACCCGAACTATACTTCTTGAACTTAGTAAAGACACCCGCTCTTCTGACACACTATCGCTTCATATTGAGATATTACAATAATACCACTCAGATATGAGACTATAAATACATTCATTATCTACACCTAAAAGGGTAACGTTTTAACAACCACTTACTAGCAATCTTCGGAATATTCCCATTACAGAGGACCTCCCCTCTATTCCTCATTAATCCCATCTCGAACTCCGAATTAGCTTGATGACGTCCGTTAACATCAGGACACGTTACCCCAATCTAAACGTGGCGGTTACTCAAACAGATCTGCCACCAATTGGCGCCGTCTATGGGAAGCGTGGTGGTCCCCAGAACCAAGTTCCTTCAACGGAGCGTGGGGGTCACTCTCGTTCCCACCTACCCAGGCCGGAAGTGGAAGGCTCCACCGACGGCCACACGGCCGATCCTAGTTACCAGAGTTCCTCTGAAGATACAACTCAAGGACCCACCTCCCTACGGCCAACATCTAGCCTCCGTCGAAGCGATATCCGACAACTGGACCCGGACCTTGTCCAGGCAGTGCAGGTCGTACTCCAGGAAGAACGGAGTAACCAATGAAACCGGCCTGAATGATCCCATAGACCACAGGATGAACAATCACGGCAGAGATCACCCGATTATAGAAGCAGGCGACCTGTGTCGCAACAAGCTCTCTCTTTGGACTGACAGAGCCGACAGCGGTCCAGATCCCCTAGGGAGCACTGAAGAGAGCGGTCTCCAAGACCCGAGAGATTGGTAATTGGTGACCCCAGGGATGATGTTATCCGGAAAATGCTACATCGTCTGGAACAAGTCGAGAGGAATTCGAGTAGGCCCAAACCTAAATACGAAGCTACTCCCGATGATGGACCATTCACTAGCAAAATCGGGAGACCTTGATGCTTTCATCCGGAAGTACAAGAGGGCGCTGGAGCTGAAGGGGGCCAATGAAGCAGCCCTGTGCAAGTGTTTCGAGGTAGCACTAGGAGGTCCAGCCTCAGCTTCGTATAATTCTCTTCTCCCGGACTCCATATCTTCGTTCGGAGATCTGGCCACCAAATTAACCACGCACTTCATCGGTTGCAAAAGATCAATGAAAAGGGCCATACAAATGTTCGACATCAAACAGAGACCAAACGAGGGAATTCGGGAATTTGTTGAAAGGTTCAACAGGGAAGTGGTACACGCGTCAGATCTGACGGATAACATCCGGATCATGGCATTCACGAAAGCACTCCTCCCCAATTCGCGTTTGGCTTATGAATTATCCCGGAAGAACTTCACTGACGTCGAGGAGATGTATGCAGTCACACAGGAACATATGATTGCACAAGAAATGCTGTCCCAGTGGGAAGGGAAGCAGGATAACAAAGACAACTGAGAGCAAATGAGGGATAACACGAAGAATACAGTCGTCAGACATCCGGGGAGCTGGGGAGGACAAAAGAAAACCTTCGAGAGGAGCTCAAATTTCACCCCACTCAACTCAACCCGGACTAGCATCCTCGCAGCCCTCTAGAGGCAAGGAAGTGGGAACATCAGTTGGCCTAGGGCCATGCCAGAGGAAGCAAAGCGCAATTCTTCCAAGTACTTCCAGTTCCATAGAGATATCGGACATGAAACTGAGCAATGCTATCAATTAAAGAGGTACATTGAACATCTCATCAAAAGGTTTCCCTGAGGTAGTACTTGAAAATGCCTCAAGATGAAGGAACTTCCCGAGGAAAGGCCAAAGATGACACTTCGGGCCCGAACAAGAAGAATAAAGAAAGGAAATCTCCACCCCAAGCTACCTGGGTGCTGAACACCATAACCACCACCCTGGGCTCGAACGCAAGAAAGAGGAAGGTGAGGGAGATAGCCTCACTAAGCTACGGGGACCCAGCTTCAAGGATAAAACGTGCGGATGGATCCGAAGTACGTTACCCGCATTATGACCCACTCATCATCACCCTCTGAATTGGAACCATAGACATCAAAAGGGTCCTCTGCGACGATGGCTCCAATGCTGATGTATTGTTCGAAAAGGTATATGAAGGCCTTAAGCTAAAGTCGAGCAGGTTGAACCCCGTCCATTCGGCAACCGATGGATGAGGCCCGAACGAGTTGCCGGTGCTTGGATCTATCGAGCTCCCAGCCATGTTCGAAGGAACCGGGGCTGAAAATCAACCCCGTTACACAACACTAATGATCAAATGGCTGGTCGTCGATGTCCCCTCCGCCTACAACGCAATTATCAGGAGAGAAACTCAGGTGGCAATTCACATGAGAAGTGACGTGAAGTGCCTCACTGTCACCTTCAATACCGATGAAGGCGACGCCTCGATCTACGTAAGCCAGAAGAAGGCCAAGGACGTCATGACGTTGGCTCAGAAGGGCCCAGGAACGAGTTGCTCGAAGGAGGATAACGAAACAACGGAGACCGAAAATGTCATCTTAGAAGGAGATAGGACCACAAGAATTGTGAAAGACATGCCCGAGGGCAGTAAGGAAAAACTTGTAAACTTGCTTCAAATGAATAGACTTATTCGCCTACTCTCCAAGTGATATGCCCAGGATCGACCCGAAAGTAATCCAACACAACCTGCACGTCGACTCGAACGCTAGACCTATAAGGGAAAAGAAAAGAAACAACGCCCCATTCAAAAAGGCCTTCATCAAAGAGCAAATCTCGAAGCTTCTTGATGCAGGAGTCATAAGAGAAGTGACGTATCCCGAATGGTTGAGCAATCCCGTAGTGGCAACCCAGGAAGATAGCAACAAACTGCGTATGTGCATTGACTTCACGAATATGAACGATGTTTGCCCAAAGGATTCGTACCCTACACCACCGGTTGACAGGCTCGTGGACTCTACGGCGGACATGCAAGGCTTTCCTTCCTCAATGCTTATAGCGTTTATCATCAAATCCGGATGAACCCAGCAGATGAAGAAAAGACATCTTTTATAAGCGACTCCGACACACACTGTTACATCAAAATGCCCTTTGGCCTCAAAAATGCCGGAGCAACTTACCAAAGATTGATGGATAAAGTGTTCTCCTGGCAGATAGGAAGAATTCTCGAAGTATACGTCGACGACATCATTGTCAAAAGCAAGGAGGAAAGTGACCTCATCCGCGATATAGAAGAGGTATTCGGGTAGATCTAGAGGTATGGACTTCGGCTGAATCCGGACAAGTGTGTTTTCGGAGTAACCTCCGGGAAATTTCTTGGGTTCATGGTGTCCGAACGCGGCATCGATGCAAATCCAGCGAAAATCCAAGCTCTGCTAAACTCGAGGACACCGTCATCAATAAAGGACGTGCAAAGGCTTCTCGGGAGGATCACAGCCCTGAGTCGTTTCATATTTCGGTATGGAGACAAGTGTCGCCCTTTCTTCAGACTCCTGATTAAGGAAGGTGCAGAACCCGTAAGAATTGGTGTGAGGAAAGGGGAGAAAAAGTCAAAGGAAGAGAACGCAGAGGACCGAGCGAAATTCAGTTGGAATCCCGAATGTCAGAAGGCTTGGGAAGAAATCAAAGCTTATCTCTTGGAAATGCCTACCCTTCGGCAACCAACCGAGGATAGGCCCCTTATCGTATACTTAGCGGTAGGGGAAAAGGCCGTAAGTTCAGTCCTCGTTCAGGAAGACGACCAAGGAAAGTAGTGGCCGGTCTATTATGTGAGCAAGTCATTGCATGGAGCCGAACTTAACTACCCGATGATTCAGAAAGCAATTTACTCCTTGGTCCTCTCAGCCAGAAGATTAAAGCCATACTTCCTCGGATTTTCCATTATTGTCCGGAGTAACGTCCCTATCAAAGACATCCTGAAGCGAGTAGACCACTCCGGAAGATTTTCGAAATGGTGTGTCTAACTGAGTGGATATGAAATCAAATACGAACCAAGGAGAGTGATCAAGACACAGGCTGTTACTGTTACCCCCCTCTGCGGAAGCTCACGTGATGCAGAACGCCAGGTGGCGTAATGCGGGAACCGGACTTGGGTAACAGTAAACGGAGTCCCCTTAGTGTGGTGGTCCCAGCCCTTTTGTTTGAAGATTTGTTGATTTGAGAGGGGTGTGTTAGAACGTAGTAGGAAGGTCGGTGTTACGCGCGGCGGGTCTCGATGGACTGCCACCCCTTTCCATTCCGGCTTCCGCTCCGGCGGCCCCGGCGCCCCGCCTCCGCAACCGGGCTCGGGCGGCGTGCGGTGACAAGTTGGTATCAGAGCAGGTAAGTGACCATATTGGTCGTCAGTGGTGACTTGTAGTGACAACTATTGTTCCATATTTTATTTTAGAATGGTTTGGTACGGAGATTGGCCACCTCCTTACTCAAACCACTTCAAAATAAAATTGTGGAGCAAAGTTTGGTCCTTCAAGCTATCCCCGGTGGTTGCAGTACGGGATCCAGAATTTTGGGACTATGGTAAAAGTGTTACAAGTAAAGGATTGTGGAATAGTTTCAGGTACGTAAAATTGTGTGTTAGGAAAAGATTTGGTGAAATAAGCATGAATTGCTTCTGTGATTCTGTGAAATGCATGATTCTACCGTTTTGCAAAATAACTTCTGAGTTAAGTACTGCATTGCACTCTGAGCCTTAGAACCCCTTAGTGTGGTGGTCCCAGCCCTTTTGTTTGAAGATTTGTTGATTTGAGAGGGGTGTGTCAGAACGTAGTAGGAAGGTCAGAATGGTCTAACCCTGAGTTTGACAGAGAAACCAAGAAATTTCAAACCTGAAATTATTTCAACCAGACACACTTCTACAACATGGATAGTGCAAAATTCACTCATATCCATCACCAGAACATATGCATCAAATTTAATCACATGATCCATGCTTTTCTATCTACTACTGTTAC
The DNA here is from genome assembly GCA_024586325.1 of Stellera chamaejasme. Classification (NCBI taxonomy): domain Eukaryota; kingdom Viridiplantae; phylum Streptophyta; class Magnoliopsida; order Malvales; family Thymelaeaceae; genus Stellera; species Stellera chamaejasme. The sequence goes on along the minus strand of CM044984.1, from coordinate 21,176,045 downwards.
TAACTTGCCACGCAAGCAAAAGAGATCATCTAAACACAACCATACATATACACATACGTAACAAGACGTGTCTTGCTCCCACTGAAATGGGCAAGCTCACGCCCCTGCTCTGCAGGCTCCAAAATACAACAGAACACGAGCAATCTTTATATATACATATGTGATGCAACATATATACACACATGCATGTGTTTACATGTACAGAGCCCAAAATCTATTGTTCAGAGTACATACACACGTGGAGGGATCTGGTGCAACAAGATCCTGAAACAAAACTCCACGTAGGATACCCGCTGCTGCTAGACAGATAACAGAAAACAAAACCGTCGAGAAACTCATAATGTGCTCAAATAAGGGTCGATCATGCAACCGGCGAAATCTCAACCGAGACCACCCTTACAAACTCAGAAGACAAACTCAAACATAGTAATACCTGAAACCAAAACACAAGTAAACACCGGAGAGATCTACTCTTCGGGTTTCTTATCAGATGAACTTGAAAAGGTAAACATATTTAAGGGTGAGTCCTCGATGAGAACTCAGTAAGGGTCAGGCATAGGATAAGGTTTTGAGAAATTCTAGTAATCCCGAGCTTATACACCTGCACAGGAAAACATAAAAATACCAAATGCAAAAGAAATATAAAAGTAATAATAATAAGGAAAGTAATAACAACTCTGAACGGATCGGCAGACCTCTAAGGCTTTTAGCCTTGCAGAAGAGGATTTGTCATAACGAACCGAATTAACCGATAAAATATATTTCCTGAGGCATGGTACCAGCCCGGGGTCCGGATTCCCCGCTGCCGTCAGCGCGGAACAACATAACAAAATTAACAGAAAACTTACCAGATAGGGTATCCTATACCCTATACCTGCACACCTAAACCTATGCCATAAACTGAGTTCGGTATCACCGGGCCCCACCCTCAACTCGAACTCAGCCCCAATTAACCCTGACAGGCATGTTATAATTATCCTAGAATTCAAAGTTAAGGAAAACTGAACCCTTACCAACTTTACCCGGAGGTAGGAACCTTTCCACTTTTCCAAACGATTCAGACGTGAATTCGGCAGTACTCCGTCAGTTTTCTCGTACTCCTCCTTAAGATAAAATGACAGCTGAACACCCAAACAACACTTAGAACCCAAAATAATACCCCGACAAAAGTATCACAGATTTACCCAAATTTCGAACGCTCGCGGTTTCTGACCGGAGCCACAGTCACAAAAACTGATTTATAAGGAGTTAATTATTTCTCCTAAGAATCGATTTAACCAACTGACCTTCAAGATTTTGATGAGAAATTGAGAGATCCCAAATTGCTCCCTTGAGCGTCGGCCATGCGCATAGAAGAAAGAAAGAAATACGTTTTGCTATCTGATACAACTTCTTTCTTTTTCTAATTACTCATATATGTACATATATGTATATAATAATAATATAATAATTCAACAATACGCCTCTCACTTGCCATTTTTAAGTCACCGCCTTAGCCTCACCCTGCAGTTTTTCTAAAATTTTCGTTTTCTCTCTTTATTTTTTTTTACTTTTCAACTTTTTCCGTAAAATGTCCATTGTGCCCCCGAAAACGAAAATTCGTAAAATGTTCCGTAACACACGTACGACCTCAAAAGTGCTCAAAACTCTAAAAAATGAGGTCTAAATAAAATTCTGGGACGCGCTGATCCACAGAAAACATGTCCCGCATGTTTAAAATCGAGCCCCAGTCTTCGCGGGAATCAGCAAACGGCGGACATATGTACAAATATACATCAGAAGTCACCCCCGCACGTGGCGTTTGTAACACAGGCGTTAGCAGATTTATCTCCGAATTGCCCCAAGAATCCGAGAGTGAAGACTCGTGGGACGAGAACAATTCGGTCTTGACCCTACACGTAGATGGAGCTTCGGGATCAGACAGAAAAGGAGCCTGGTTAGTTCTCGAAGGCCCCGAAGGAATGAGGGCCACCAGATCTATCAAGTTCGCTTTCCCGGTAACAAACAACGCGGCCGAATATGAAGTTCTGATCGCCGGATTAGAATTAGCTAAGAAGGCAGGAATCCGATCTCTAAAGGCATGCAGCGACTCGAATCTTCTCGTCCAATAGATGAACGGAGAGTATGAGGTCAAGGAACCAAGTCTCAAAAAATACGCTGAAGTTGCTAAGAAATTGGCCGCGGATTTTGAGAAGCTATGTATCGAGAAAATCCCACGCGCGCTTAATTCCGAGGCTGGTCAGCTCTCGAAGTCAGCTTCCTATGATTAAGAAAGAAGGGAACATTGCATCAACTACCCCCGGATATGCGACATTACCTCGGGATGGAGGGTACCCTATTGGAACTACCTCACCGAAGGAATACTTCCAGACAATCCCGTCGTGGCTGCAAATGTTAGAAGGAAGGCAAGCAAGTTCGTCATAATAGGTGGCAACCTGTACCGAAAGGGATTCTCTTCGTCCATGCAAAAATGCATCGGAGAAGGAGATACCGAGGACGTTTTAACAGAAGTTCATGAAGGCACATGCGGGTCACACATCAAATCAGACCCACTAGCTGCTGTCATACTGAGAAAAGAGTTCTTCTGGCCTACCCTGAAGGAAGAAGCTAAAAAACTGGTTAACAAATGCAAGAAATGCCAGGAACATGCCCGAGTACAGCGAATTCCCTTAGAGTATGTATTATCTTCGGACTACCCCATACCCTTTGTCATATGGGGGATCGATTTAATTGGAGCTCTACCTACGGCACCCGGAAGACTGAAGTATTGCGTAGTCGCCGTGGACTATTTTACCAAATGGATAGAAGCCGAACCACTGGCGACAATAACGCCTGAGAACATATGGAGGTTTGTCTGGAAAAACATCATCTGCGAGTTCGAGTGGTACACTACCCAAGCAAACGCGCCCTCGCGTCATATTATAATCGTACAAGGCCTTTGAGGAAGCCTCATCCTTGTGGTCTCATCCTTGTGGTCTCCAGTATAGCCTTCGCGAGGTCTCATCCTTGTGGTCTCGGCCTCACCTACGCGGGGTCACGCCTCGCGGGCCTCAAGTCTCGCATGGGCGACGTCTCATACTCACCCTTGCGTTTACGAGGCTGCGCGGGCCACCCTCGCGGTCTTAGGCGAGCCCTCGCGATCTCCTTCGCCTCCATGGGTCTTACTCCCGAGTCTCACTGCCTATCTTGGCCCCGCCCAGATAAGGCCCTGGTACCCAGGTTCGTGCAACCCTCACCCCTTATTTGGCTATATTCTATTTGGGCCTTCGCCCTTACAGGCCTTCGCCCGCCGCTTGCTCCACTTGGAGATAGACCACTTGGTCGTCTGACATCAACCGGCCAATAAGGAGGGCAGCACGAGCTTGGGAGATCTTCACCAGATTTATACGCCAGACATTCTCTGACAAGTGAATCACCTAAGGCGGTTTGCTGAGATCTTCATCATCACAGCCGCCTTATCTCCAATCGATCGACACGAGACTTATCTCAACAACTGTCTAAAGGGCTTCAAGCGGGAGGCTCTTCTCCGGCATCACTCTATAAATAGGGTGATGTCCACCCTAAATCGGGTAAGCTACTACAGGCCCCCCCCACTCCTCTCTTGCTACTCCTGAGTATTCTCTCTATCTTTTACAGATTACTCATAACAAGCAAGCTTGGAGTCTCAAGAACATCATCTTCTCCACCACTTCAACTGAGAGTCCGGGCCTTCTTTAGGAGCGAGACTATCGATTTAGCGCCGTCTGTGGGAGCGAAAGTTCTTACTATAAACCCATATCACAAACCACAAGTAATAAGTCATGCCAACCACCCGGAGTGCAAGCGAGAGCAGTCGTCAAGGAAGGAGGAATCCTCCCGGGGCGAATACGAACAATGATCCACCATCGGAGCCATCCCCGAACCATGTTCCCCCACAACGGGGAGAACTTTCTATTCACTCAACGGAGGAAAGTTCCTCCCACGTTAATCGTAACGTGCCTCAGGAGCGTAACACTCCACCTCCAAACACCCCTCCAACGAGCCTGGATCCGGCCGTTCTGCAAACGATCACTGAGGCAGTTGCTTTCAACTTACGCGAAACTCTCGCCACCACTCTTGGGCGTTACGGATAGCGTGGGAGCAGCTGCGGACCAATCAGCACTGAACGCCCGGCTACTCCTCCTCAACAAGTAAGTAACCACTGATCCTTCTTCGTGCGTTACTTATCGCGCTTACTAGACGATTAGAGGAAGTGGAAAAAGGGATGAAAGGGCTAGTGTCCATAATATCTCCGAGGATGGAGTGCGGACCACCTCTGGACCCAACCTTTTACTCGGCGGGTTTTAGAAACTCCCCTTCCGGACCGGTTTCGTCGGCCTAAGCTGGATGCTTATGATGGTCTATCGGACCACGATATTCACCTCCGGCGTTACGTCTCCGCAATGGCAATAGCAAGGGCAGACGACAACACGCTCTGTAGAGCTTTCAGCTCCACACTTCTGGGGCCGCCCATTGGTATACCACTCTCGGGATAAGCGGTTTGATTCCTTTGAGGAACTATCCCGCAACTTCTCCAACCATTTTGTGGTGTCTAAACCACCTCCTAAAACGGCGGGACACCTTCTTAAGATACGGCGAAAAAGGATGAACCCCTCGGAGAATATATTCAACGCTTCCGGGCCGAGTCTATCCAGGTCCCTAATGGGGAGAAGAAGCTCGCTTTGCTTGCAGCTATCCAAGGCCTCATTTGGGAGTCTCTTTTCTTTGTGGATGTCCACACTAACCCTCCCACCAATATGGAACAATTCTTAAGTACGGCGTCGCGGTTTATGAATACGGAAGAGGTCACTCGACCACTCGCGAGCCGCCACGGCGACGCTAAGGGACAACCTCGCGGCCGGACCCTAGGTCTCAAAGGCAATACCCTACGCCCCGGTAGGGAGAAGGCGTACATTTCTCTTCCCCGCTAAGGAGTCTCGTACCAACATCCTTCATGCCTTGGAACAAAGAGGAGGTCCCCACTTGGCCTCGCCCCTCTCCCAGGAAATAACAAGGCAAAGCAACAAGTTTTGCCGCTACCACCGTGACAAGGGTCACGACACTGAGGACTGTTTTGAGCTCAAGCGCATGATTGGGGAAATGCTGGCTCAAGGCAAACTCAGGGAGTACTTGCTCCAAACCGAGGAGGGCCGTAGGAGAGAAGGTGACCGTGAAGGCGCCGACCGGAGGACCGCGGCGGGGCGCTCCCAAAAAACCCAGTCGGGAGAATCTGGTTCGAGATCCCCTGGGCAAGGGGACATATCGGCGTAATCACACTGTTCGTAGGAGCTTCGGCAAGAGGCCGACATATGAGGCAGATCTACCGAGATAGACCACCCTCTACTCAGTTTTTGCATCGCAGCGATGGCACCTCTGTGGCAATGCCGCACGCTGATCCCTTGGTTATCACCGCCCGTATTGCGGGATGGGACGTTGACAGAATCTACATGGATACGGGGGCAAATGCCAACGTGATCTACAAGCACACTCTGGTTGAGGCCAAGGTGCCTTTGTCACAAATTCAACCCGCAAAGGGGGCCACCTTTGGAATAGGACGGGATGAAATCCCAACCTTGGGGTCGATCACCCTGCCCTACATGATGATGGGAACCACCAAGGAAAAGAAGCAGGTATGTCACTCGAGCTTTGTGGACTTTATTGTCCTGGATCTCCCTACGCCATACAACGCCATCATCGGGCGACATACTCAAACTGAGTTCCATGTCCGCTGTGATGTACGAACCCTGACTTTAGTTTTTCACACTGCGGCTGGGGATGCCTATATCTTTGTCAACCAGAATGTGGCCAGAGGCAATTATGTCTCTGCCCTCGCCGGGCCCCCACAGCTTCCCCGGCCATCCGAGCCTAAGAGGAAGGCACCCGCAGAGGAAGCTGGTCCTACGGGTGAAACTGCCCCTGACTTGTCTGGAGCCTTTGAAGAAGTTGAGATCTCCCCCGGGAAGAAGTTTCGGGTGGGAAAGGACCTCGAGGAAAAAGACCACCAAGCGCTCATCCATCTCCTCCATGCCAACAGTGATGTCTTCGCATGGAGCCACGAGGACTGCCGGGAGTTGATCCTGCTGTTATTTCTCACAAGTTGAGTGTACTCCCGGCTTTAGCCCGGTTAGACAGAAAACAAGGGGCATGGCCCCGACCGTAAGGACTTTATGCGCACCGAAGTGCAGAAATTGCTTAAGGCAAATATAATCAAGGAGGTTCACTACTCTGAATGGGTTGCGAATATTGTCCTCGCCGATAAAGAGGGCGGTCAGTGGCGACTTTGTGTGGACTACAAGGGGGTTAATAGGGCCTGCCCAAGGGACCCCTATCCCTTACCATCTATTGACCAACTGGTTGACTCAACCGTTCATCACTCGGTCTTTTCTTTTCTCGATGCTTACAGCGGGTACCACCAAGTCTTTATGGACCCAGAGGACGCGGTAAAAACCGCCTTTACTATCAAGCGAGGCCGTATATCATTATATCGAATGCCCTTCGGCTTAAAGAATGCGGGGGCTACCTTCCAAAGGCTTGTAAATCAAGTCTTCGCAGGCCAGATGGGCCGAAATCTTGAAGCTTATGTGGATGACATTGTGGTCAAAAGCAAGGCCACCTCAACCCATCTCACAGACTTGAAGGAAACATTCGACAACTTCCGCAAATACAATATGCGATTAAACCCAAAGAAGTGTATCTTCGGCGTGGGTGAAGGGAAGTTTCTGGGATACCAAATCTCCAAAGGAGGAATCCATGCAAATCCCAAAAAGATTGAGGCAATCACTACCTTGCGCACCCCCAGGGGGCTCAAGGAAGTCCAACAGCTGGCAGGAAAGCTAGTGGCCTTGGGACGATTCGTCTCCAAACTAAGTGATCGCTGCAAACCTTTCTTCGATCAGATTCGCAAGAAAAAAGCTTGCAAATGGACGGAGGAATGTCAGGAGGCATATGCCTCCATCAAACGACACTTGCAAGAACTACCGGCACTCAAGTGCCCTAGGCCAGGCGATGACCTGGTCCTCTACCTCGCCACCTCAGAAAGAAGTGTCGCTGTCCTTATTAAGGAAGAGGCCGCCAAACAATGGCCGGTCTATTACACCAGCCATACTCTCCAAAATACGGAAACAAGGTATCCTCCCCTCCAAAAGGCTATATTGTCTCTTGTATATGCAGCAAGGAAGCTCAAGCCCTACTTCCAAGGGCACACTATTATAGTCCGAACGGACTTGCCAATTCAGGACATCCTAAGGCGGCCCGAACATTCAGGACGCCTCGCCAAGTGGTGTATCGAACTTGGCGGTTTTAACATCAATTATGAGCCCAGAAAGGCAATTAAGGGCCAGGCCCTCGCCGACTTTATTGCGGAATTCTCGGATGCTGATATACTCTCGGCCCCTGAGCAGGGCCCCGCACCTCGACCCACTCCTCCCGAATGGGACTTATTTGTGGATGGCTCATCCAAGCTTGAATCCCCCGCGGGGGGTGTGCATCTACGTGGACCCCTAGGTATGGAAGTATTCCTTCGTGTCTCTTTTCAATTTCAAGTAACTAACAATGTTGCAGAATATGAGGCCCTCGTCGCCGGGCTGAAACTCGCCACAAGGGCAGGCATTCGCCGCCTCCATGTCCACAGCGACTCGCAGCTGGTGATTCACCAAGTCCAAGGGTGCACCGAGTGCAAGGACGCCACCCTGATCAAATACCTTAAGTTGGTAAACACCTTACGAACCGACTTTGATGAAGTCATCTTCATTCATGTTCCTCGTTCTTAATAAAGTACAGCAGACATGCTATCAAAGGGAAAGACTCCATCCACCTCAGCCACTCTGACCAGTCATTCCATCACGAAAGATATTGATATTGCCTCTCTAGCAACGCATGATCCGATCCTGATCTGGAGAAACCCTATTGTTGCTGCGCTAAAGGCCAGCACCACAGATCTCCAGGTTCGCAAGCAAGCCCTCCGCTTCGTCCTCATTGATGACCAATTATGGCATCGCGGGTTTGCGGCGCCTCTACAACGGTGCCTTAGCACCCTTGAGGGACACTCTGTCTTGGACACTCTCCACCAAGGCAATTGTGGCGCTCACATCGCTGCGGAGGCAATTGCCCACAAAGCCCTTCGTCAAGGGTATTCTTGGCCTACCTTGAAAAAGGGCGCCGCTGCCTTTGGTCAAAACATGCCACCGGTGCCAAATCAATTCTCGCATTCAGCGGCTACCATCCGCGGAATCTCCAAAGCCGACAAATCCGGTGCCCTTCGCCTGTGGGGCCTCGACCTCATTGGTCCAATGCCGAACGCTCAGTCGGTACATTCGTGTTGTAGCGATTGATTATTTTTCTAAATGGGTGAAGTAGAACCCCTGGTCTCCATCAATTCCGCCAATATTATCAATTTTCTTTGGAAGAATCTTGTCTGCCGGTATGGCAGCCCTCGTGCTATTATTACAGACAATGGCACTCAGTTCGCCAGTCACAGTGTCCAACAATGGGCTCAGGACAATAATGTCCGCATGCTTTTTGCCCCGGTGGCGCACCCCCAGTCTAATGGGCAGGTTGAGGTCACCAACCGAACCCTCAAGGAAGGCCTCAAGAAGCGCCTGGAGGGGGCCAAGGGCCGCTGGGTAGATGAACTCCCAAGTGTCTTATGGGACTATCGCACCACAACGCGAACCCCCACAGGCGAGACGCCTTTCTCTCTAGTATACGGCGCAGATGCGCTCCTGCCTATTGAGGTAGACCTCCCTACAATCCGTATGATCAACTTCACTGACGAAGCCAATGCTCAAGGGCTCCGTGCCAAACTCGACTTAATCGAAGAATTACGCGAGGGTGCTCGCCTTCGCATGTCTGCCCTCAAACAGAGGCTCAGTCTTCACCATAATTCCCGGGTAAAACCCAAGGCGCTGCAACAAGGAGGCCTTGCCTTGCTTAAGTCGACCCTCACCGCTCGCGACCCCAAACAGGGTGTCCTGCGACCCAACTGGGACGGGCCTTATATTGTTCATAAACAAGTTCGCCCGGGAGTCTATGAACTACAAGACCATGATGGTCGTCTTCTCCCCCGCAACTTTCATACGGATGACTTGCGCCCATATTACGTGTAAGTCTTTAGTCTTACAAATTCAATAAAATACATGTGTATTTTTTCCTGCCTTGTAGATAACATGGCATTACAAATGCTCTCTCTATTGCCATCTGCACCCGACCGGTCAGATTGGCTACCGGCCTGAGTTATGGCATCAGACCTTGTCAGGTCTCACTTACGCACCCACAAGGGGAAGCTCCCTAAAGTCTCCACACAGGTGGTTGCGGGTCTCATTCCCCAACTGACCTTCAACTCGCCCCGCCCCAAGGGTAACCCCCTTGCGCTGCGGAAGGGTAACCCCCTTTTGGCTCCTTCAGGGAGGTCTATGTGTAAGTCGTCCTCGCACGCCACAGCAGACCTTCCGCTCGGACTTCTCCACACAGGTGGTTGCGGGTCTCATTCCCCAACCGACCTTCAACTCGCCCCGCCCCAAGGGTAACCCCCTTGCGCTGCGGAAGGGTAACCCCCTTTTGGCTCCTTCAGGGAGGTCTATGTGTAAGTCGTCCTCGCACGCCACAGCAGACCTTCCGCTCGGACTTCTCCACACAGGTGGTTGCGGGTCTCATTCCCCAACCGACCTTCAACTCGCCCCGCCCCAAGGGTAACCCCCTTGCGCTGCGGAAGGGTAACCCCCTTTGGGCTCCTTCAGGAAGGTCTATGTGTAAGTCGTCCTCGCACGCCACAACGGACCTTCCGCTCGGACTTCTCCACACAGGTGGTTGCGGGTCTCATTCCCCAACTGACCTTCAACTCGCCCCGCCCCAAGGGTAATCCCCTTGCGCTGCGGAAGGGTAACCCCCTTTTTGGCTCCTTCAGGGAGGTCTATGTGTAAGTCGTCCTCGAGCGCCACAGCAGACCTTCCGCACGGGCTCCTCAACACAGCAACGGGTCTCACTCCCCAAAACCTCAGATGATTCTTCGCTTGTCTCAACAAGTGCCCTACTGCCTTCGCCAACGCGCGACTTCAGGCTTGAGGTAAACTGAGTTTTTACTTCGTTCCTTTCATATATATGGTGAGCGACCTGCAGGGGTCTTCTACTTGGTACACTGTACACTACCCAAGGGCTTGCTCCCTGAAAATTGCCCATGGTCTTCAGGGGTATCTCCTCTGCAAGCCCTAAAAAGACCCTTATAACTTGTCCCAACAAGTGGTCTCCATCTCAGCTTGTCTCAGCAAGTGAACCCATAAGTTATCTGGAATGATATTTGGGGCCCCGCCGTTGCGGATTATAAGTGCCTCATCACTACAAACTCAAACCGAGTCTTCAGCTTCTGGACAAGGTAATCTCTGTGGCTTCGCTGTTGCGAGCCTCAGAAAGGCTTCTCCCCACAAACAGGACTTAGCCTAGGGTTGTTAACCTGGCTAACGTACCCTACACTACTATCGCGAAATAAAAGCGAGGCTACAAGACAAGGAAGGTAAAATGAAACTTTACTTCATCTACTATTTGCAAAAATATGCATGAATGCAGGTGTTCCTTATGCAAAAAAGAAAGGGGGGGCATCCACATGTTGGAACCTCCATCCTAATCCAAAAGGGCATACCAGGCTTCGCCCATTTTCTTTCCCTGCTCTCCCCAGTCGAGCAGAGCCTCTACTGTTGGGCTACTAGTATTAGCAGCATCCAGGATCCCAAGACTCAGTTCTGGGAACGCCTTCTCCACTTGGAAGCGGCATCGCAGCCAGCCCTCCTCGTAGGCTTGCGCCCACGCTCGCCTAGGGCTTGGATCTCGCCAAGCTTCTCCACCGCCGAGGCATCCGCTCGGGGATGGACACCTTGATAGAGGAAGAGGACTCGGGATCCTCACCTTCAAAGGAGGGAAGGCCCAGAGCCTTCTCCATCTCCCGCACTGAGGCCATTGCCTTCTCCAGGTCAGTGGCGACCTCCAGGCGTGCCTTCATGGCAGCCTCAGCAGCAAGCCTGCCCTCCTCCACCTTCTTCTCTGCCAATTGAGCACGGGCGCAGCTTGGCTCTCGCCTCCTCGCCGCGGCCTCTGCCGCTCAACTTGGGCCTTCACCACCGCAAGGGCAGCTTTGGTTTCTGCCTCCAAAGAAAGGAGGGACTCCTTCAAAACAGCATTTTCAAGCTGCTTGGCTTCCAGCATTGCTACCTGCTGAAGGAAGCGTTGCTTCGCAACATCAAGTAAGCAGGCCTGCTCCCACCGGTACCGCATGCCGTGTGCCCGCTCTTTGTTGCCATAATCGCACCAACTCTCTAGTTGGGCCACACGCTTGGCATGCTCCTCTTTAAGCTCCTCCTCCCTCTTCTTTGAGGCCTCCAGCTCCCTCCTGAGAGAAGCAATCTCGATATCTCAAGCGTCGTCCCGCTTATTGGCATACTTCAGAAGTCATGCCATTGCTCAGCAAGAAGATATCCTTTGACAGCCGCCTACATCCCAAAGGTGCTATTAAAGCAGAGGCGAAAGAGGTTAAACTGAACTTATACATAAAGACCGAAGCTGTCTTACTGCAGACTCTGTTGAGCTGCCTCCCTCATGAATTCAGCAGGGAGTCCAGGCTCCGCTCGGTCACCTCCTGTCGTAGGGGTGCGCAGCCCTCCAGCAGGATTGGAGGGTTTGCTCCCCTCCCCGCAGCAGTGAACTGCTGTTCCTGAGAAGGAAGACCGGATCCCATGCATCTTTCAGGAGCCTCCCTTGCTCCCTGTACACCCTGAGCCTGGTCTCGTGCCTCTGGACTCTCAGGAGGTCTGGCTCCTCAGACCACTTGGGGACAGACTTGGCAGCAACTCGCCTCCGCTCCAAATAGTGAGACCAGACTCCGGTTTTCTCAAGGACCTCGGTCCTGGTCCCCAAATCTGCAGGGATCTCTGTCAGGACCCCTTGGTCCACGAGGGCCTCACAGGGACCAACCCTTTGGCCTGAAGGGCCCGCACCTACAAAGTACAGGCATCAACAATTGGATAGCAGAATTACAAACTCAAAGCAAGAAAACGCTTTCAAGTCAGAAAAACTCACCAGCAGGAGGACGCCTCCATTCATTGATTTCCAGCTGGCTGCTGGAAGGTTGGACAATCTCCCAACCACTAGCCCTCGTAGAGGACCGCGTTACTGCACCCCCTCCCTGTGGGCCTCGCTGTCAGAGGAAGAAGAAATCTCCTCAATCCTCAGAATCCCCTTCCCCTTCGTGGCGGGGGCCTGCTCCCCTGGGAGAACCACTTCGGGGATCCCCTCTCCAGGAGGGGTTGCTGCAGGGACCACATCCCTGGCATTAGGGGTCTCCACCTCCTCCACCGGAGTGCCTGATACCTCCTGGAGGCCAGAACCCCCAATGGCCTTGGCAGCGTGGATGCCAAATATACTCATAGAGATCAGGATGTCAGCCGCTGACATTTTGCCCTTACGAGGGGGCACCTTTCCCCCAGAAAGGATCTCTGCAGCCACCACGTACCCAGGCAGATCCTCGCCTTGGGCTGGTGAGGGACTTGCAAAAAGCCCAGACACGAAGGCTTCAGCAGCAGCCTCCTCGGGAGAAATAGGCTGCACCACTGAAAGGGGTACAGCCTCTATGGGAACAGCGCTGTCCATTGGCGCTCCTTCTGGGCTCTCCGCGGAGGGCACGGCCTCTCCAACAGCGAGAGGCACTTCAACCTCCACTCTTCCGGCTTCTTCAGCCACAGACTCCGCCGCTTCCTCCGCAGGATGGGGGACTGCCACGGGCTCTCCAGCCTCCTCCGTAACACTAGGAACTTCTTCCCCAGCAGGCTCCCTGGCCTCCGCAGTTAAAAGGGCTGCAGCAGACCCCTCTGCCTCAGCAGGCCTCTCCGCCTCTCGGTCGACTCCACGACCCCGGATCCTCAAAGAACGGCAAGGGCACTCCCTTCTCCAGGCTGCGCCGCAGCCACCTTTCTCTTCTTCTTCTCCGGCTGAGAAATCATCGAAGCCTTGATACCAGCCCTCTTTTTGGGCAGTTTGGGGACAATGGGTCCCAACACCTTGACCGCCCCAGCAGGGGCATCTTCCCCAAGTGCACAGGCCAGGTGCACTCGTTGGGCAATACGCATGGATGCTTTCTTGCCCTGGGCTTCGCCAGACTCTGCGACGACATCTGCAGACAAAGAGGGACTTTAGACCAGGTTCTACCAGACCTCTTACAAATTTACAGTATATTTGTATGTGTGCGCAACGTACCTTTGGGCGCCGCCAGAGCAGCGTAGAAAGAGTCTATCGTTGTCCCACGATGGACGGGAGCCCATCCCTCGCATGGCGGGGGCACCTCAGGGTCCAGCACGAAACCTGTGCTGATCCCAGCCCACCTCAGGGTGGTCTCGTCCAGTTGGGCAGCTGAGAAGGGGAAGAACGCATCGCACGCGCTCCTTGAAAAGACATCGTCCAACCACCCCAGTAGTTGAACATATGCCTGCCACCGCACTCCCCCAAGAGTCAGCTCAGGCCTCCGCACAGTGCTTTGCACGGATAGTCGCGTCCTCGCCACAGAAAGTCCCATGAGCCCTCGCGGGCAAGAAGAAAAAAGATCCATGCCAATTATGGTAGGATCTGGGTGAGGCAGTGAAGGAGATGGAGTGGTTACCTCCAACGTTTATGGGAGTGACGTAGAAGAACGCGCCCCACTCCTCAGCTCCAACCGATAGAAACGGTTGAAGACGTCGGCGAATGGCTTCACGCCGGCCATGTGGCAGGCGACAATAAAGCCCGCGATACTCAGGAAAGTATTGGGCGCCAACTGAGTTGGGGGCATTCCCCAATCAGCGCAAAGATCTTGCACCAGTTGCGGAAAGGGATACCGTAATCCCGCCGCAAGCTGCGCCGTGTACAGGCACAACACCCGGTTCTCCTTGTTCTCCTCGGTGACGGGCCAACCCATCGCCCGACAAACGCCCGCACGGGACGCGTATACCGGCGTTTTCCCCACGGGCCAGAAGGCCCCCACCATTTCCTGGTGAATTCTCTCGAACTTCACCGTGGTCTTCTCGAGAGGAGCGACCACTGGGCGAACAGCTTCCTTGGAATCCATCTCTACAAAAAGAAGAACAAACAGGCATATAAATCGAAACAGCCCAGCAAAGGCATTTCGTCAAACGCTCAGCGCGCTCAGAGAACTTGAAGCACTCAGTGTGCGGGAAGTAAAAACTTACCTGATTTGTTAAACAGTGAGCAAGAACGGACGGAGCGGCTGGCAAATGAACAGTTAACCGGCGGAATCTCGAACGAAAAGGAGGAACCACCGCAAAAAAACCCCTCAACTGCCGATGAAATATTCAAGAAACGCAAGAATACGAAAGGGTTACTCAGAGCAGAGCGAACAAATGCAAGAGTGGCGAAGAAAGGCTTCAATCTTCTCGGGTACGCTTTTATAAGCCCGCCAAAATGAAAAAGCGCTTTTTAAAGCGTGATCGGCTCCTAAGGCGCCGCGTGTCAGCATCCAGCGGTTATTAAGCCTCTCCCCTGCCGTGCAGAAAAGGCGAAACGCTTTTGCAAAGAGTAATCGACCCCTACGACGCCACGTGTTGCGTCCCATAACGGTCAGTAAACCTCCCATCTTCCTTTATCTCTCCTGCATTAAATGCTGAAGGGACTCTTCGCTGCCTTCACAATCAAACGGTCCGCAAACGGCCCAAGCGCCTTCGCCAACTCCAGAGACTTGGAATTTGAACAGAGTACGGGACCCTGCCCATACTCTGCCTTCAGGAGGAGGCATCTTGGTACACTACCCAAGCAAATGCCCCCCTCCTCAAAAACTCACAAAGATCACAAAAGATTTTCACTTATGGCTGCTACGTCGGTCCTCAGCAAAGTACTTTCGAAAAAACGGAGTACAGGACCCTGCCCATACTCCGCTCTCAGGAGGAGGCATCTTGGTACACTACCCAAGCAAACGCGCCCTCGCGTCATATTATAATCGTACAAGGCCTTTGAGGAAGCCTCATCCTTGTGGTCTCCAGTATAGCCTTCGCGAGGTCTCATCCTTGTGGTCTCCAGCCTCACCTACGCGGGGTCCTGCCCTCGCGGGCCTCAAGTCTCGCATGGGCGACGTCTCATACTCACCCTTGCGTTTCTGAGGCCTGCGCGGGCCACCCTCGCGGTCTTAGGGCGAGCCCTCGCGATCTCCTTCGCCTCCATGGGTCTTACTCCCAGTCTCCTGCCTATACTGGCCCCGCCCAGATAAGGCCCTGGTACCCAGGTTCGTGCAACCCTCACCCCTTATTTGGCTATATTCTATTTGGGCCTTCGCCCTTACAGGCCTTCGCCCGCCGCTTGCTCCACTTGGAGATAGACCACTTGGTCGTCTGACATCAACCGGCCAATAAGGAGGGCAGCACGAGCCTGGGAGATCTTCACCAGATTTATACGCCAGACATTCTCTGACAAGTGAATCACCTAAGGCGGTTTGCTGAGATCTTCATCATCACAGCCGCCTTATCTCCAATCGATCGACACGAGACTTATCTCAACAGCCTGTCTAAAGGGCTTCAACTGGGGGAGGCTCTTCTCCAGGCATCACTCTATAAATAGGGTGATGTCCACCCTAAATCGGGTAAGCTACTACACGCCCCCCCCACTCCTCTCTTGCTACTTCTGAGTATTCTCTCTATCTTTTACAGATTACTCATAACAAGCAAGCTTGGAGTCTCAAGAACATCATCTTCTCCACCACTTCAACTGAGAGTCCGGGCCTTCTTTAGGAACGAGACTATCACTGAGATCTCAGAATTACGATACTCTTTGACCGCGCTAAGAAAAGATGCCTCAGTCATGGCAAAGTCTTCAGCTTCTGTCGAGCTGAAGTTATCCCGGATGTTACTTCCCTCGGGAAGCGCAAGTGAGGACGAGCTGCGGGAGTGCCGTAGCAGCTGCTCGTAGTGGTGAACTTGCTGGATGTGTCACGGGTGCACCCGCGCCATCACCAAACATGCAGTTCATGGATAACATCATTCATAAAATCCACAGAACTATACAGATACAGAATGTGTCTTAACACATCAGAATATGATCATACCCCGGGTCCCGCCCTCCACTGTCATGGGCGAGTCCCCGGTCCGACAGAGTATCCAAAACATCTATACAGAAGCAGAATGTATCTAAGATTCATAGCATGATCAGACAGATGACATGCATGCATATATACCTACAGAGCCGACCAAGGAAAACCTTAGAATACCCAAGTGCGGGATCTAGCTGAAACTCCAAGATCAGAAGATCCCGGATGTACCGCTGCTGCTAACACACCAACAGAAGAGAGAAATAAGTTAACTATAAAACCTATATGTTATCCGTAGCATAAATCCAGAAATCAGAAAACAGACTATAGATTTAGACCCAGATACAGATTCAGATTTAAGATATCATATCCAGATTTCAGACAACGGATTCAGATTCAGATGCAGATTCAGATATCAGATCCCAGACTATAGTTACTCAAAGAGACTGCCCCTTAAAGAAAAATCAGACAGAACAGAAGGGTACCTAAAACAGAATCAGACAACACACCCCAGACTCACTCTGCGGGTTGTTGGTCAGGTACTCCTGAAACGTTAAACAGAAATGGGGTAAGTCCTCTTTTGAGAAATTAGTAAGGGCTTGGAGATAGGCACGGTTTTTCTTTACGTATAACAACCTGCACAACAAAGACAAAGAAAATGCACACAAGCAGCAGATAACCAACATATGCTCAACCAATGCAAAACAAACATATGCAATGCACATAAGTAGAATTGTTAGTTTAGCAAACAGACACGCTCTGAAACGATAGTCCATTCTGGCCCAGCCACGTAATGAACTACCGCAGACACATGAGTCTGGTACCAGCTCAAGGTAGCTAACCCCATCAGAACACCACCCCCGTAGGAGTTGAATCAGAACACCACCCCCGTAGGAGTTGAATCAGAACACCACCCCCGTAGGAGTTGAATCAGAACACCACCCCCGTAAGAGTTGAATCAGAACACCACCCCCATAGGAGTTGACTCGGAACATCGGCATCTTCGAGTCCTCGCACTGCACACCAATGCCTATCCCGACTGACCAAGTTTGGGTATCCTCGGGCCACCCTCAATCTAAACTCAGACTCGGTACACCCAGACACGCATTTCATAAAGTAATCCGAAATGTAGAGTCGAGAGCAATACTGAAACCCTTACCGCACTGTTACCGACCCGTAGAATAATCCCGGCAAAATCCCGACACTCGGCCCGAACTGTGGTAGTGTGACTTTCGAAGTCCCGCACTACCCCACAACTATTGATTCAAGCTTAACAACCACACACAAGTCAGAAATCACCAAAATAGACCCCGGGAACTAATCCCGCACTTTCCCGCACATTCCCGCAAAATTCCACAGAAAACTCAGATTCTCAAACCGAGCTAGAACATTGTTATTTACACTTAAACAAGCACAACCAAGCATTCAAATCATACCTTCTTCCCAAATCGTTCACACAAGTCCGAATCGAAATTCTTGTTCAGTCGTCCCGGTACAAATTTTGGCAAAGTTTCATATGCGTTTCTGACTACCCCCTGTTCACCTATGATTCACAGATATAGAATATATGTTCAGAATTCACAGAATCAGCCAATATCATTGGCACCAAAATCGAGGCTCGGGCCAGGAAAAACGGCTTTCACACCGAGCCTTTTCTGACAAAACCAAATAGCACAACAGACTCATCTCTTCACTCTGATCACAAATACACCCTTACCTTTCACTGAAACTGAAGATGGGTTCCCGTGCAGGAAATCAGAAACGAATTTCGGTAGCGTTTCTGGAAAGTTTCTGCTTACACTCCTGTTATCAAACATACACAAGAAGGTGTCGGGAACGTTTAGAAACCAATAAACCAAGCAGAGAAGGTGGTTCCATAACTACTCCCAAACTTCAGCAACTCACGGTTTACAAACCGGGCTGAATCTTCACAAACCGACCTCAGATTATTTACTTACACACCACAAGGATCAGTTTGATAACCTTACCTCGAAGCTTCTTCAAGTTTTCACCAAGTTCACCTTTGGCCATTAATGGTGTTCTTTCCATGAAAGCTCACAGATGAAGAAGAAGAAGAAGAAGAAGAAAATGAAGAAAATGAACTTTTCTTTCCTTATATATTTTCCATTTCTTCCATTTCTTTTTCATTTCTTTTTCTTTCCTTCTCATTTCCTTCCAAGAGTCCACTTCCTTTCTTTTTCTTTTCCTTTTCTTCCTCTTTCTTCCCTTTCCCACGTTTAATCCTTCATTTTCTTTTCTTCCTTTATTTTCTTTTACCATTATCCCTTCCTTTCCTTCTTTCCATTTTCTTTCTTTTCCATGTCTTTTCATATTAGGACAAGTGTCCTTATAGCTCCTTAGTCACCACCCTAGTCACCATGGTGACTCACCCACCAAGCCAAATCCGAAAATCATGTGTTGAGATGTAATCCCACGCCAACTTCACCAGAGTAAATCCCGACGTGTGTGCTTCCTTTCCCGAGCCAAACAATCCCGTCATGTGTGCTTGCTCGGTTATCACCACATTACTCCTCTCGAGTCATAGCACACCTCACACCAAAATCGTCACAAAACTTTCATCCCGAGCCCCGGGCGTCGCCCGGAAATGAACATCCCGTCTTGAAAAATATATTCTGTGAAAAGGTGCGGAATGCTTGTACGATCCCAAATATACTGACAGTTCCCTTTTCCGAGGTCCCAGTAGTGCTACCGAACTCGCTGATCGCCCAGAAACAAGTCCCGCTCCCGGAAAAATATTTTCCGCGGAAATGTCCGGGTGACCAGTGTGACTCCAAATATGAAAGGATTCCCAAGAACAATACCCAGAAAAGATTCGGGAGCTGTCTGATCACCCAAAGACATGACCCGCATGCCTGAAACGGAGCCCCAGAACACCAAAGTCACCGCCCGCTCGGGGTGACTGTAACAGGATGAGTTTGGCCACCACGGCTATAGCTTTTGTCGCCCGCTGCTCGGCTTCGGTCCGGATTTTGTTCGTCGACCGGACAATTCGGGAGATGATGTGATTCCAGGAGGGTATCCTGGAACACGAGGAGCAGATCTAACCAACAAAGGAGCAACACGGGGTAGGTATGATTGATGAGGCGGAAATGTCAACAGGTTGACAGATCCGAAATGCACAAAGCAAAACGATGCGGAAGCTTGTGAAACGAACGGATATGGCCGCCAACTCCTCCTGGATCCTTGCCCAGGCAAAGATGATGTGATGCCTTTGGCGACTCCTCCTTCTTGATACCGAAAAAAAGGTCCAAGACAAAGAAAGCCTTTGTTGCCAAAATTGAGGGGGAATGATGATGGGGTCAACACCTCCTTCTTCTAATGAGAAGGCAATATTGGTCTTAGTAGACTTGTAAAGAAAACTTAACAAGAATTGAGTGGAAAAAGGTAGATAGGTTGAAAAGAGAATCACTCTCAATTTCAATGAAAAAGGGGAAATATATTGGATGATCGAATTGTTTTTTGCAAACTAACCTAGACCTCCTTTTATAGGACAAGGAAGCTAGACATCCTAAATCAATTTACAAGTCCCTTCATCTCCACTCTTAATGATGGAAATTAAAAGGAAATGTAAATGTGAGAATTTAAAACAATTATTTCTAAATTTATTCTTGGCTAGCTAAGTGGTAGGACTAGTCAAAGTATATCTAAAAACTGAAATAGAATGATAGAAATTCGAGTTGGAAGATGAGGGATGAGTTTTGGCCAATAAATGAGGAGGAAATGATCCTCATTTAAGTGCTCTTGATGGAGGGGCTTCAAGGCTTGTAACTCCTTCTTCACCAATGGTTTCTGGATGATTTTGGATGACTCTTGAGTCCTCAAGGCTGCTGAAGTTCGTCCTTGAAGAGAATTGAACGGTTGGAAGCTTTGGAAATGCATTGAATACGCCAGCTGGTATCTCAACAGGTTGAGATATTCGTGAACCATGCACTTGGGCCAAATTGTCATTTGGTTGAGCCCAAACTGAAATGTTGAAAATTGTTTGCACAATTTGAGAATTGGATTGGCCCAAATTGAGGAGTGCTTGCACGTTTTCTTCATCTTTGTGGATATCTTCACTTTGCTCCTCACACTTTGCAAAACTGTGCATCAACAGGTTGAGAGCGTCCTTAGCCTTCTTAGTCCGGCTCCTTGTCATAGGTCCACCAAGGCCAACAAGTGGATCTTGATGTTTGGGCTTGGGTTGGGCCTGTTCCACGTCACTCCCCCCTTCTTCAAAAGATTCCGACCTCAGAATCTCATCTTTCATAGTACCTTCAAAAGGGGAAAGATCCATAACGTTAAACATTGCATGTACTCCATATTTACCACAAGGAAGATCTAGACTATAGGCATTATCTCCCCTTTTGTAACCACTTGGAAGGGACCATCTCCTCTTGTGGCGAGTTTGTTCTTCCTTTCTTGAGGGAATCTCTCCTTTCTCAAGTGTAACCATACTCAATCACCAACGTCAAAGGTGACTTGTTTTCGACCTTTATTTGCCCTCCTTGCATATGCTTCATTCTGTTTGGAGATCCTTTCTTTCACCTTCTCATGTAACTCCTTCATTTGTTTTGCTTTCATTGCTCCATCTTTATGAGCTGCATCATTAAGAGGTAAAGGCAATAAGTCCATTGGAGTCAACGGGTTGAAACCGTAAACAATTTCAAAAGGGCTATGAGTTGTTGAAGTATGAAAAGCCCTATTGTAAGCAAATTCAACATGTGGAATAAACTCCTCCCACTGCTTCTAATTCTTCCTAAGGAGCGTTCTAAGCAATTGTATCATTGTTCTATTAACTACCTCGGTCTGCCCATCAGTTTGTGGGTGACTAGATGTTGAAAACAATAGCTTAGTGCCAAGTTTAGCCCATAATGTCTTCCAGAAGTGACTTAGGAATTTAGTGTCCCTATCACTTACTATTGTCCTAGGCAATCCATGATATTTAACAATCTCCTTAAAGAATAAATTTGCAACATTTGTAGCATCATCCGTTTTATGGCAAGGAATAAAGTGACCCATTTTAGAAAAACGGTCAACAACTACAAAAATTGCATCATGCCCATTTTGAGTCCTAGGAAGACCAGTAACAAAATCCATTGATATGTCAACCCAAGGTAAAGAAGGAGTAGGGAGTGGAGTATACAACCCGTGAGGCTTAAGTTTAGACTTAGCCTTTTGGCATGTGACACATTGAGCACAAAATTTGTCCACGTCCTTCTTCATGTTCGGCCAAAAGAAATGTTCTTTGAGAGCTTCCAAGGTCTTGAGCTGACCAAAATGTCTCATAAGTCCTCCTCCATGGGCTTCCCTCACAAGTAGCTCTCGGATGGAACCCTTAGGAACACAAAGCTTGTTAGCTTTAAAGAGATATCCATCAAATATGTAATAAGTGTCAACAGGTTTAGACAAACAGGCATTGTAAATAGATCCGAAGTCAATATCTTCACCATACAAGTTCTTCATCTGTTCAAATCCTAAAACCTTACTGTTCAACATGCTGAATAAAGCATACCTTCTAGACAAAGCATCTGCTACTACATTTTCTTTACCTTTCTTAAACTTAATTAAGGAAAAGATTCAACAAATTCCATCCATTTTGCATGTCTTTTTGAAAGTTTACCTTGACCTTGCAAATACTTTAATGAATAATGGTCAGTATGAATGACAAATTCCTTAGGCAAGAGATAATGAGACCATACCTCAAGACTTCTCACAAGAGAATATAATTCTTTGTCATATGTTGAATAATTCAAAGGACCACCACTCAATTTTTCACTAAAGTATGCAATAGGTTTACCTTCTTGAGTGAGAACTGCACCAATACCTATGCCACTCGCATCGCACTCAACTTCAAAGATCTTACCGAAATCAGGTAGTGAAAGGACCGAAGCTTGTGTCAACTTTTCTTTCAACAGGTTGAACGCTTTCTCTTGCTTGTCACCCCAAACAAATGGTACTTCTTTCTTGACAAGTTCGTTAAGTGGGGTGGCTATAGTGGAAAAATCCTTCACAAAACGTCTGTAAAAGCTAGCAAGACCGTGAAAAGATCTCACCTCGGTCACACTAGTAGGGGTTGGCCAATCCTTGATGGCATGCACCTTGGATTCATCAACACTTAGTCCTTTCTCACTAACAACATACCCAAGAAACACATCTGATTAGTAGCAAAAGTACACTTCTTAAGATTAGCATAAAGCTTTTCTCTTTGAAGAGTTTCAAACAATAACCGCAGATGTTCAACGTGTTGTGATAAAGTATGACTATAGATCAAAATGTCATCAAAATATACCACAACGAATTTTCCAATGAATTTCCTTAAAACATGGTTCATGAGTCTCATAAAAGTAGAAGGGGAATTGGTTAATCCAAATGGCATGACAAGCCACTCATATAAACCAATGTTGGTCTTAAAGACGGTTTTCCACTCATCACCCTTTTTCATGCGTATTTGGTGATAACCACTCTTAAGATCAACCTTAGAAAATACCTTTGCACCCGAAAGTTCATCAAGCATATCATCAAGGCGTGGAATGGGATGTCGGTACTTGATGGTGATCTTATTGATGGGCGGCAATCCATGCACATTCGCCATGAACCATCACTTTTAGGTACCAGAAGCACGGGTACGGCACAAGGGGACAAGCTTTCTCTGATGTACCCTTTTGCAAGAAGCTCTTGGACTTGCCTCTGTATCTCTTTGGCTTCCTCGGGGTTGGTTCAATTATGGGGCCGATTTGGTAATGGTTCTCCCAGGACAAGATCGATTTGATGCTCAATACCTCGGTATGGAGGTAAACCAATCGGATCTTCGAAAAGATCTTGATATTCATGCAACAACAAAGAAAGAAAAGAAGGAATTTCTTCCTCTTGATCCATTGTTAGAAGACAAGTGTTAGGTAAAAAGAGAAAACAACATTTTTGACTCAAAAGAGCTTTCTTGATGTGTTTTTCTTTGGCTATGGATAGGAAACACTCTTGTCTTCTCTCATTCTCTCTTTTACCACTCTTTTCGCTATTTATTTCTTCACCATCCTAAAAGACTTTTGACTCTTGCAAATCCACTTGGGATTTCTTTTTATTTTCAACTTTACCCTTAAGTTTACCATCCTTACCCTCGGACTCACTTTGGAGTTGGATCTGATCGGCATGGGCTTGTTGGGGTGTTAAGGGCACCAAGGTAATCTTTCGGTCAACGTGTTGAATGGTGTATCGGTTGGTCACACCATCATCCACAGCTTGCTTATCATACTGTCATGGCCTCCCAAGTAGAATATGGGCAGCAATCATCTTAGGTACAACATCACAAAGTACCTTGTCTTCATAATTGCCAATTTTGAGAGGTACTTCAACTTGAAAATTCACCTTGGCATGAGCGGTGTCATCCATCCATTGAAGAAGGTAGGGTCGAGGATACTTGTGAGTAGCAAGTCCTAACTTATTCACCATATGAGAACTAGCAACATTAGTGCAAGAACCGGAATCAATAATGAGTGAACATACTTTACCATTCACAAGTGCTCTTGAATGGAAGAGATTCTCCCTTTGGCATGATTGAGGGTTGGCTGCACTGTAGTACTCGTCTTGTTACTAGGAGAGTGCCTTCAACCGGAAGACCAAACTCTTCCTCAACAGGTTGAGCATACTAGTACTCAACGGGTTGAGCTGATTCGGTCTCATCATTTTCTTCATCCTCACTGTACCATTCTCCATCTCTCATGAGTATAACTTTCGGATTTGGACATTGATGAGCATAATGACCCATACCTTTGCATTTATAGCATTGAACTTCATGAAGGGGTTTGGAAGGGGGACGGTTTTGGGAGCGATTTTGGGAAGAGGAAGGGGTAGATGTGGGAGATTCGGAAGGGGTACCTTTTTGTGGAGGTGGGGGTGTCCTTTGTGGAGCTTTCGGCCACTGGTTTGATCTTGGAGCCATGGTGGAAGTGCTCCCTTTCTTGAGTTGTCTTTCAATTCAGATGGCTTTATGTAACAACTCTTGAAAATTGTTGTACTCACATAATTCCAAGGTCTTCACAATGTCATGTCTAAGTCCTTGAATGAACCTAGACATTTTTGCTTCACCTCTTTCAATAACATCGGCTCTCAAAAGGGTAGGGTAGATTCCAACTCTTTGTGGTAGTCCTCAACACATTTAGTGCCCTGGACAAGTGTTTGAAGGCGTTGGAAACATTCTCTAGTGTAGTATGATGGCACAAATCTCTCTTTCATTTGGATCTTCAATTCTTCCCAAGTTTGAGGACCTAATCCAAGCCGATTTTCTTGATTCCACCATGTAAGGGCATAACCATGAAACTCAACAATGGCCAATTTAACCTTGAGGTCAGTGGTATAATCAAAGAAATTAAATACCAATTCACATTTCTTTACCCAATCGAGGAACTCATCCGAGTTGCTTTTTCCATAGAAAGGTGGAATTTGCAATTTGAAGTTTCGGTAAACCTGTTGAGCCATATCTCTTTGCCTTTGATTGTGGTGAGGTGGAACATCATCTTCTTGATCAATATTTGATTGGCGATCATCTTCCCCATTTCGAGGTTCCTGCTCTTCCTCCTCTCTTCGACCAGCCTCAAGACGGGCTAGCCTTGCATTTAGTGGAGCCATTTGTTCCTACAACATTCTTTGAAATTGTTCTAGCAATGCTTCATCAGCCATTTTTTTCTCTCTCAAAACTCACAGATTCTCTTTTATAAACCTAGCAACTTTTTCTGGCTAAAAAATTCTTGAAAAAGTGATTCAAAACAAGACACAGAAGACACAATAAAATAAAACCTCTAACAAACCTCAACAGGTTGAGGGAAGTGTTGTTACTTTTTGCAAAACGGTTCTTTTGTGGGTTTTGGAAAAGGATATTCCACAACTTTTGAAAGAACAGGTTTGAAAAGGCTATGAGGTTGTTCTTTTTCTTGCTCTTTGTTTGAAATTGTTCCAAGAATTCTTCAAATTACCCTTTTTGCAATCTATAAACAGGTTGAACCAATGTCAGATTTTTTTTCAATGCAAATAAGATGCAATTTTTTTTTCTTTTTCTTTCTCTATGCAGATTGCACAACACTGGAACAAGAAATTAAAAATGGCAAGAACAAACGAGAAAACACAATGATAACAAAAATGATATATGTTGCGAAATAAAAAGGAAAAGGGTAGAAAAACTTCTCCTTGTTGAGCAAGTGGCTCTGATACCAATTGATGTGATTTCGGGAGGGTATCCTAGAACACGAGGAGCAGATCTAGCCAACAAAGGAGCAACACGTGGTAGGTATAATTGATGAGGCGGAAATGTCAACAGGTTGACAGATCGGAAATGCACAAAGCAAAACGATGCGGAACTTGTGAAACGAACGGATATGGCCGCCAACTCCTCCTGGATCCTTGCCCAGGCAAAGATGGTGTGATGCCTTTGGCGACTCCTCCTTCTTGATACCGAAAAAAAAAGATCCAAGACAAAGAAAGCCTTTGTTGCCAAAATTGAGGGGGAATGATGATGGGGCCAACACCTCCTTCTTCCAATGAGAAGGCAATATTGGTCTTAGTAGACTTGTAAAGAAAACTTAACAAGAATTGAGTGGAAAAGGTAGATAGGTTGAAAAGAGAATCACTCTCAATTTCAAGGAAAAAGGTGAAATATATTGGATGATCGAATTGTTTTTTGCAAACTAACCTAGACCTCCTTTTATAGGACAAGGAAGCTAGACATCCCAAATCAATTTACAAGTCCCTTCATCTCCACTCTTAATGATGGAAATTAAAAGGAAATGTAAATGTGAGAATTTAAAACAATTATTTCTAAATTTATTCTAGGCTAGCTAAGAGATAGAACTAGCCAAAATATATCTAAAAACTGAAATAGAATGATAGAAATTTGAGTTGGAAGATGAGGGATGAGTTTTGGCCAATAAATGAGGAGGAAATGATCCTCATTTAAGTGCTCTTGATGGAGGGGCTTCAAGGCTTGTAACTCCTTCTTCACCAATGGTTTCTGGATGATTTTGGATGACTCTTGAGTCCTCAAGGCTGCTGAAGTTCGTCCTTGAAGAGAAGTGAACGGTTGGAAGCTTTGGAAATGCATTGAATACGCCAGCTGGTGTCTCAACAGGTAAAACCCTAGAATACTTATGTGCGGAATCTGGAAATCTTCGAGAACGAAAGATTCCCGCACGTAGTACTGCTGCTGCTTCTAGAACACAAACATAAGAGATAACGTCAGATTACCCAAATAGATCACAAAAAGGGATCTAACGAGAATACCCCCAATCATAAACAGACCAATACCTCAAACAAACAGAAATGCAAAACGAGCACCGCGGGAGGTCTACTCCGCAGGTCGTTTGCCCGGATCCCCTGAAAATGTTTAATATTTGGGGGTGAGTTCTCGAAAGAACTCAGTAAGAGGGTAGGTACGATAACAAACGGAAACTTTAGAAACATTTTTACCTGAATGAAAGGGTTAGCGTGCAATGATCAAGCAGATAATACAATCCTAAATAAATAAACAGAAATATGATATGCAATGTCATGATACTCAGAAGTCCTGTCGGACTGGTGATGTTATCGACCATGGTTGGCATACCAGTCCAACTAGCATCCCCATCAGCCGATAAGCAGATCCGATATATAAGTTAACGACCATGGTTGGCATATCAGTCCAACCGGTGTCCCCATCAGCCGATAAATAGATCCAATAACTTAGCGACCATGGTTGGCATACCAGTCCAACTGGCGTCCCCATCAGCCGGTAAGCAGATCCGATATATAAGTTAACGACCATGGTTGGCATACTAGACTCACTGGCATTCCCATCAGTCGATAACAGATGGTACATAACCCACACAGGTGGTCCCCGACCACTGACAGCACCCTACGGCGGCTTGTTAGGCTCACGCCGATTATCGGGATCAGAGCGCATGGTACCAGCGAAGGGGTAATCATCCCCTAACTGTCACAGAAGTGGCATAAGCCGGCACAGAACAGAATACGGGTCCGTCGTTGACCCCCGATAAGCATAACCGATATAGCAGAGGTCCAGAAAGCATAGCAGATAATGGGCCCGTCATCGACCCCCGATACATAAAAGGTCCGGAAACATAAAACCCTGCAAACCGCTACGTACCTTGTGACTAGCCCCGAGAGTCACTGGGCCCCACCCTCGACCCGAGTACTAGCCCTTAACTAACCTAATACACATAAATGCACATTAAGAAAGTTAAACCCCTTACCTCAGAAAAACCGATTCGCAGCCAAATCCCGGGGAAATCTCGGCATCCGGCCCGAAACGCGGTAGTGTGACTTCCGAAGTCTCACACTACTCCACCACTGCTGATTAAAGCTGAACAACCACACACAAGACAGAAACCACCAAAATAGATCCCCGGAAACCGATCCCGCACAATTCCGCACTTTCCCGCAAAATTCCACAGAAAGCTCGGTTTCCCAAACCGAGCTAGAACATTGTTATTTAAACACCCATAAGCACAACCAAACATTCAAATCCCACTTTCCCCACATTTACACCGCAAACAAGCAAGTAGGTCGGGATTGTCCACAATTCCCGAAAACGACGTTCCGAACATCGTTAGTTACCTACTTCCAATCCTGATACCAAATCACTATCAAACCAATCCAAAACACAACACAAACATACCCAAAACCCTTCCTTTCAATTCAGCCTCTACCTTTCTTTTTCACCAAACTTTAATCCAAACCAATTAAGGCTCCAAACACATGCTTAATTCACCAATTACACAATTTAAGCATGCTTACCAACACACCTCACCCTAATCACCCAAAATCAACCTCAAACCCTAATGACCAATTCGGTAATTTGGGTACTTTTTTACCCAACATGTTTACCATCAAATTGAATCCATACAACACCTTAGAATCATGCTAGGAACAACATATCACAAGCATGATTCAAGAACACAACCACACACTAGGTTTAGAAACCAACCTAATTTTTGGCTAATTAGGGTTTCTTAATCCATGGCGTTCTTCCATAAATTAAACCTTGATTCCTACATTTCTTCTTACCAAGAACAACATACTAGAAGATTGAAGCAAGAGGATCAACATAGTATGTAGCAAAGACAAACACCAATTCGAATTCAAAGCTCTCTTTCACCCATCAAACATGCTCCAAACTTATTAAACCTAGAAGGAAAGAAGCTTACCTCAAGCTTAGTATCAAGATTCAGCCTTCCTTAAACCCTTGCATGAAGAACACTAGAGAGGTAGAAGATGAAGATGGTAGCGGATGGAAGGGAGAGAAGGAAGAAATGATAGCAAATGTCATTTTCTTCATAAAAGCCTTCCTTTTATACTTCCCCTTTTATGAGTCATGGGGACACTTTTCCCTCCACCATTACTCACCACCTTAGTCACACTTGTGACTCACACCCAAGCCCAAAAATCTGAAATTGGCTAAGTGTTGGCGCGTAATCCCGCGCCACCTCCACCTGAGTAACTCCCGACGTGCGCGCGCTAGCCAGAACAAAAATTACCGTCGTGTATGCTTGCTCGGTTATCACCATATTAATCGTCCCGATGCTTGCTCGGTTATCACCATATTAATCGTCCCGATGCTTGCTCGGTTATCACCATATTAACCGTCCTGAGCCATAACATAACTCACACCAAAGCCGTCACAAAATTTTCATCCCGGGCCCCAGGTTTTTCGTCCCGAACCCCGGGTGTCACCCGGGACCGAACATCCCGTCCCAAAAAACTATACTCCGTAAAAAGATGCGGAATGCCCGTACGATCCCAAACATGCTGACGGTTTCCTTTTCTGAGCTCCCGGTAGAGCTACCGAGCCCGCTGAACGTCCCGAGACAAGTCCCGCTCCCAAAAAAATATTTTCCGCGGAAATGTCCGGGGACCCGTGTGACCCCAAATACAGAAGGATTCCCGAAGATGATACCTAGAAAAGACTCGGGAGCTATCTAACCACCCGAAGACATGACCCGCAGGTCAAAAACGGAGCCCCAGGTCACCAAAGTCACAACCCGTCCAGGGTGACCGTAACAGGGTAGAAGTGCTCTAAGGTCTCCAGAGTTCGAGCGGTGGTGGTCCCTTCCCATAGCTCAGGAGCCATATCATTAGCGTCTTCGTCATTCAGGATATTCTGATCCTCATGGATCAGCCATCCGGGCTCCCGGGGGATGAGATCATTCCCGAGGCGCGAGAGTCTCTCGTCCCTTCGCCGCCTTTTCTCTTCCTGGGACTCTCTCCAATCCGGACCTAACGTACAAAAATGAGATCGAACCACGTCATGTAGAGGGTCTTCGCCGAACATCCGGGAAAGATTCCCGAATAAGTTCCAAAAGCAGAGATTACGTAACTTCACAAACTGGTTACCTAGCTGAAACTCGATCGGCGTGACCTCCGGGGCACGCTACCCGGTCACTGGTGCTGCTGTGAACTTCCCCCGAATCCTTCTGACTCGCTTGGGAGAATTATCTAGCATGTCGTACACGTCATCCTAAGTAGGGTCACCCTCGACATGTACCAGAGATGGTACTCCCCCGAACGTGTTTGGAGGAGGTTGGACCACAGCCTCAGCGTCAACCGAAGCAGCCCTGTTCCGCTTCTTCTCCGGTGCTGCGGGTTTGGAACCCCGCCTTAGAGCCAGGGTGCTTATTCTTCTTAACGTCCCGATAGATGGCGCTGAGATCGAAATCGGACTCCATCTCTGCAAAGGGGGAAGAATTAGTTAATCTTAGACTACAACGATGAATAAAAGAATGGTATAAACCTTTGTTAAATTCTTCGAGGGATATTTCGCCCCAAAGACGTCGCTCCAAGGCCAAGTCTTGGGACGAAGGTGGAGATTCCCAGATGCCCAACTCCCCAAATCACCCCGGATGATACCCATGTAGGTGTATGTAGTGCTCAAAAGCCATCCGACTTGTATTGGTTTTGGAACACTGACATAATTATTTAATTAAAGAGGCATTGTTCAGATTATTATTGTTGTCTTTGTTTTTGCGTTAATAAAGAACAAAATAATAATACAACCTTGGAACATACGATGTTCCTAAATGACCCTAGTCAAGTGTTATCAAGAACAAAGGTGATATAACACATGCGAGACTAGCATAAGGGTAGATTTACATGGGACGTGGAATCTAACTTATGATTACATAAGTAGTTGTAATGGTCCGACCCACTTGGTAGAACTTAAATAATCGTGACGTGATTATTGTAAGTTCTACACATATACCACAGTGCGTGTAGTCCTCTGACCTGAGAATATGAAGATCTTCTCGTAGTAAGCTGCATACTTTGATTCTATGTGCTATCCCTTCTTGACCAAATGAGAGTGCTGGTTTTGAGTGTCTAGCGGTGCGGAGCAAGGCTGTCATATGTCGAGACGGGATTCATCACTCCCATGTCACGGGAGTTTATTCTCCTTGGCCAGATTGAACGCGGTTCAATTAGAGAATATGATGAAAGGACATGACATGTGCATTAGTGTGGTTTGGTTGATAGGTAAAAGTTATGTCGCGTTTTAAATGGATTCTATATTACTTGGGTAACAGTGATGTGTTGCTAGATACCGCTCACTGTCAATAATTATGTGTGAAACATCATAATTATTGCCAACGTAAAAAGAACCTACAAGGTTGCACGCTCAGTGAGTGAATTATGGAGTATTTTAGCAAGAGACAAAAGTTTGGTGACTTAAGTGTCAGCTTTGTAAAAGTTGGACACTTAAGTAATATGAGAAATCATGGCTAGGGACTAGGGTTGTAATTAAGCCAATAGTTTGGAAAATTGAAACCCTAGCCGCCTAGCATGCTGCGCACAAATATATGTGCACTCCCTCTGAGTCTAGATGGTGACAGTAAATCAATTAATTTGTTCAGTTTGGAACTAAAAAATTATCAGAAAAATTCAGAAAACTCTGGGATTTTTCTCTCCTGTCTATGGTGATCTGTTCTTCAAAGAATTGTTGCTAGCACAACAGAAGGAAGAACATAGACTCCGCAATTGCTCGCGCGTGGATACCGTAGAGGATCTGTAGATTCAGGTCTGCCGGAAGAACACAATTCAAGTGATTTTCTGGTAATCTCTTGAACAATAATTATACAGTTTCAGATTGTACATGGATCCTGGAAGGGTTTTTATTTTTCCGCTGTGTTATTTGATGCTACAAACCCTAACAACCCAAGTGGGTAAGGATCCCTTGGGTGATCAGCCTCCAGTACAAAGGAAAGGGGACGACTTCCTTCGGTCCATCCCCGAACCAAGGAGCAATAGTCCGGAGCTTATTGTTGAACTGGTCAAAATTCACCTTGGCGTCAGCCTTCTTCAGCAAGCGCCGAAGATTCTGCACATCTAGAAGTCCTCCTACTTTCTGCGCCATTTGCAGACCCCACGACGCATCGGGCTCTATAAAGAAAAACTCATGATGCCATTCCTTGCGACTCGTAGGGCAGTTCCAAGTGAAACTAAATTTCAGGGTAGGAGGACCCCGGGCACTGAAGAAGTAGAAGCAATTCCTCGGGATGACGTTGACCTTGAAGTACTGGAGGAAAGTTGTTATGGTTGGCTCTGTCCCGAACAGAGCACAAAGAATGAGGTAGGCGTTGATGTGGTAGTAAGTGTTCGGACTAAACCGGTTGACAGGTAGCCTGTGGAATTCTGCCAGTTGTCGGACGAATGGGCTTGGCTAGCCAGCTGGGCTCGCTGGGCCCGCTGTCAGGCCCGCCAGCCTGGCCCGGTTTGCAGGTCTGACCAGCTGGTTCGCCTGGGTCGGCCCACCTAGTTCTGTTGAACCGGCGCAAATGCAACTCCCTGCCCCTGCATTTTAAAAAAATTGTGCAAATTAGCCCAGAACTTTGTTTTAAGCTTGAAATTAATTCCGAGGCCCTATTTAACACAGTTTCGCCCGAAATTAATTCTGAAACTTAAGAAAAGTTCATAGAATTTTCTGGTAATATTTAAAATGGTCCCGGAGCACTGTTTTAAAAAATTTTCGCCCGAGATAAATTTCAAAAATTACAGAAAGGTCCCTAAAAAATTTATTTTTGCTCAAATTAGACCCAGAACTTTATGAAAGCAATTAATTGAATATCAAACTTGTTGAATGGGTGTTTTAGCATGTTTGGATGATTCTTTGATGCATGGTACACGGTTATAGCCCTGAGATGAATGGATGTATTTTTGGTAAATACGACATGCGCGGCGTGCCTCTTCTTATATTCTAACTGTAAAATTCTCTTCTCATCTACTCCCCTCTATGTAAAAGAGGTTTCTTAAATTTAATTTAATTGTAATGACAAACACTTGGACAAGAAGATTGGATCGAGAAGACTAAAGGAAAAAAGGCGTGGACCCAAGAGACGCTAGCAAGAAAGAGACTAGTATAGGTCTTTTTCTGTTAAGGTCACCCCGAGCAGGTTGTGACCCGGGTGACCCGGGGCTCCGGTTTTGGTCTGCGGGTCATGGTTTTGGGCGGTCAGATAGCTCCCGAGTCTTATCTGGGTATTATTTTTGGGAATTCTTCGGGTTTTGAGGTCGTATGGGTCCCCCGGACATTTCCGCGGAAAATATTTTTCCGGGGCCGGGACTTCTCTCGGGACGTACAGCGGGCTCGGTAGCGCTCCCGGGACCTCGGAAAAGGAAACTATTTGCATATTTGGAATCGTGGGAACGTCCTGCATATTTTTACAGAGTATGTTTTTTCGGATAGGACGTTCGGTCCCGGGCGACTCCCGGGGCTCGGGACGGGAATCCCGGGCCTCGGGATGGAAATTTTGCGACGGCTTTGGTGTGAGGTATATTATGGCTCGAGACAGATTTTATGGTGATAACCGAGGAATTATGCATGGTGTGATTTTTGGTCCGGGTTAGCACGCGCGCACGTCGGGATTTGCTCGGGTTAAGCGGGCACGGTACGACACTTGGGATTTATAATTAAACATGTGAAACATGATTTGGGTATGATGTGATGTTCCGAGGATTGTGTTCAGTTTTCGTTCCAATTGGAGAAGCGGTTTGGAAGTTGCGGTTGGGCTAAATTGCAACTTTTGGAAAGTTTGGGGACCAATTTGTAATTGGCCCAAAAATCAGCAATAATTTGGAAAAAGAAGGAGAGAAGGTCGGCTACTTGAAAGGGGAAGGAAAAGGTGGGACACTTGTCCCATTTTAATAGAAAAGGAAAAGAAAAGAAAAAAAAGAAGTATAAAAGGAAGAAGAAAATGCCAAAAGGCATGAAGTTCTTTGCCTGCGGAGTAGGGTTTGAGGGTTCTACCTTGGGTGTGTTTTGTTGCACCTTGCGGTCCGGGATTGTGTACTTGGTGTGAATCCGCGACGGTTGGCTCTGAGTTGCATATGCACACTTTCTCGTATTGCTATGGTGATTGTATGTCTGTATATATATATTTGTATATTCTGTTTCTATATCTGCTCAGCGCTTGGCGCTTGCTAGACACCTTAGGTGTGAATTTTGTATGTATATATGTGTGCGTAAGCACTCGCCCACGGAGGGCGGGGCTTACTGTTATTAGTGCATGAATTGTATGGTTGCATTTTATTTTGGTTATACGCATGAAATTTCCGTTAGTTTGCTTCCACAATCTTTCCGCTGGTTCACACGCGCGGCGGGTCTCGATGGACTGCCACTCCTTTCCATTCTCGGCTTCCGCGTCCGGGCGCCCCGCCTCCGCAACCGGGCTCGGGCGGCGTGCGGTGTGACAAGTTGGTATCGAGCGGTAAGTGACCATATTGGTCCGTGGTGACTTGTAGTGACAACTATTGTTCGAATGGTATGGTACGGAGATTGGCCACCTCCTTACTTGAACCACTTCAAAATAAAATTGTGGAGCAAAGTTTGGTCCTTCAAGTTATCTGGTGGTTGCAGTACGGAATCGGGTGAAATAAGCATGAATTGCTTCGTGATTCTCGTGAAATGCATGATTCTATTGTTTTGCAAAATAATTCGAGTTAAGTATCGCATTGCACTACTGAGCCTTAGAAAGTCACGCTAGTTTCGTAGGGATTAGAGGTAACCGATTGTTTTGGACTGTCTGAAATGGAATGGATAACACGCGCCGACAGCGAGATTTGCGACCGGAGGGAGTCGACCGTAATCCCACACCTCCGAGAGGTAGAGAGCAGAGACAGGGGCATTCGAGCGCAGCGGGTACATACCCCGCCATTGTGCAGCAGGTCGTGGGTCTACCTTGCTTTGGTTCATGTCTGGAGCAGTCCAGCGGTTGTTGAGACACTAGTACCGAACAGGTTCGGCGATCCACAGTGGAGGATTCGGTCGTGGCACCGTCTGTGCATACTGATGGGAGAGTGAGTAGCCACACCCGGACTACCACCCACACTCATGTACGGGCCCGATCTGAGAGTGAGTCTGAGGAGGACGCGGAGCGCAGGAACCCGCGATCTCGGAGGGTACGACCAGAGCGTAGCTCCGCAGCTCGCTCCGATCGTTCACGGGGAGACACATGCCCCCTCGGCGGACGGAGGATTATTGAGCTGGATTGATACCACCCGTCGGACCCACCGACGACGGGGAGGTTCGGGGCATCACTCGATTCGATGATGTCCGGGGAGAGGTTCCAGCTGGCTGAACCCTAGGAAGTTTGATGGCAAGGGAGGTCCCGAGGTAGCGGAGACTGGTTCATGGAGATTGACAAGCTCCTTGGGAGGTTACACCTACCTTCCACGGTGATGGTAACGTTCAATCTGCAGAGGAGCAGATCATTGGTGGAGTCTTCTTCTTCCTTCTCCTCTGCTCTGCCGAACTTCAGCCATGGGAGCACAATCTTTAAGCTCCAAAACTGATTTCCTTCAATACTCGAAGAAGCTTCGAGGTAAGCATGTCAAAACGATCCTTGTGATGCGTAAGTAAATAATCTAACGTCGGTTTGTGAAGTTTCAGTCCGGTTTGTAAACCGTGAGCTGCTGAAGTTTGGAAGTGTTTATGGAATCACAAGGTTTGCTTGATTTATTGGTTTCTAAACGTTCCCGGCACCTTTTTGTGCATGTTTGATAATAGGAGCGTAGGAAGAAACGCGCCTGAGGTGGTGCCGAAGTGCGTCTGAAAAATTTGGTGTAAAATCCAACGGTGGATTCAGCGAAAGGTAAGGATATATTTGTGATCAGAGCGAAGTTATGATTCTAATGGTGTAATTGGTTTTGTCAGATAAGACTTGGTGTGAAAGCCATTTTTTCTGGCCCGAGCCTCGGTTTTGGCGCCAATGATATTGGCTGATTCTGTGAATTCTGAACATATATTCTGTATCTGTGGATCATTTGTAAACAGGGGGTAGTCAGAAACGCAGCTGAAACTCTGCCGAAATTTGTACCGGGACAGCTGAACGAGAATTTGGATTCGGACTTGTGTGAACGATTTGGGAAGAAGGTATGATTTGAATGCTTGGTTGTGTTTATGGATGTATAAGTAACAATGTTCTAGCTCGGTTTGAGAAACCGAGCTTTCTGTGGATTTTTGCGGGAAAGTGCGGGATTGTGCGGGTTTGGTTTCTGTGGGTCTGTTTTGGTGAGTTCTGACTTGTGTGTGGTTGTTCAACTTGTTTCTACAGTGATGGAGTAGTGCGGGACCTTAAAGGGCACATTATCACATTTCGGGCCGGGAGCCGGGATATCCCGGGATTTGTGCTGCGGAGCGGCTTTTGTGAGGTAAGGGCTCAACTTCTCTCGTTATGCATTCTAGAATGGGACTTTATGTATACCGGGTTTAGTTGAGGCGGGTTCCGGGTTGAGGACGGTGGTTCGGTGATCCCGAGACCTGTCATATGGTAAGGTACTGTTTGTAGCTTGTTCTGCTTCAAGGCCCGGATGGTCTTGGAGGCCACGGATTTATATTTTGTTCTGTATATCCGCACTAGGTGCCGATATTCATGCTTATACCTTTTTGGTATATTCTGTTCTGTTTTGCATATACATTATAATATGATTCTGTTCTGTGACGAGACCCGGATGGTCTTAGAGGCCACAGGTGCTCCTTGGTTTGGCTGTGTCGGCACTGAAGGTGCCGACATTCTGTTCTGCGTATCCGCACCGGGAGTGCCGATACTTCTGTTCTGTGTGTCCGCACTTGAGGGTGCCGACACTTTACGTATATCCGCACCGGGAATGCAGGTATACCTCTGTGACCCTACAACAGTTTGGGGATCATGACCCTAGTCGGTACCGTGCTTCTGTTCTGTATATTCTGACCTCTTAGAGAGGGCTGTCGTTCTGTTATTTTAAGGGTCATTCTGGCGGTTGGACCGCGTATGATGGGTTCCGGCTCACCTCTGACTCTGCATATATGCACACACACACACACACACACACATATATATATATATATATATATATATATATATTTGCTTGTGTTTGTTCTGTTTTGCAGGTTCAGCTTAGTAGCACAAGTACAAACTGTATCTTACCTCAGCCCTTACTGGGTCCTCCCGAGGACTCACCCCTTTCTGTTTACCACCTTTCAGGTCGATCTGACAAGCAGCCGGCGGACTAGAGATCCGCGGTGCTTTTGGTTTTTGGTTTCAGGTATTGACAGTTCCATGGTGGAACCTCTGATCTGTTCTGTTCTGTTCTGTTTAAGGGGTAGTCTCGGTAGAGGCTTTTGGTTGGTATATCTGAGTTCTGTTCTGTATGATTGGTATACGGTTGACTAACTCTTTTCTCTCTCTTTGGTTGTGGTTTAGCAGCAGCAGTACTACGTGCGGGAATCTTCTGAGCGAGAGGTTTCCAGATTCCGCACCTAGGTATTCTAGGGTTTCTGCTTTGGTGGCTCTGTAGGTGTAGTTGCATGCATGTAGATCAGATCATGATCTTGTATATGGTGCATACTCTGGAATACTTGTTGATTTTGTACCTCCTTCTGAGTCGAGGGCGGAGCCCCGACTTGCGTACATTAGATATGTTATGGAATGGATTCAGCAATCTGTTTGGTATGAGTAATAAATGTTATTCCATGAACTGCATGTTTGGTGATGGTCGAGTGCTCGCCTATTTCAGTGGGGCGGGGCTCACCATGGATTGTTAAGTTATTTTGTATACTTGCCATGTATGTGTTTGTAGGTTGCGGGTCGTAGTACGGCCATTCTGTTCAGTGAGCAAAGTGTTCTCAGGCATCGGGCCTTCGAGAACGAGAATTTGCGGGCCGGGTCATGGGACCACTACACGTAGCGGGTTACGGTAGTACCGTTACCGCGCTTTCCGTCGTAGCACTTCCGACGTCGCGGGCGACTCCGCCTCCGCAACCGGGCGGGGTGGTCGTGACATTTTCTTTCTAGGTTTTATGAATCCCTTTGCTCGGGATACATCTAGATTGGGCTATAACCGTGGTACGATCTATTTTCAGTAATAGATGGCATGTTTAGGTTGATTGATGTATGTTTAATCAACCGGAGAAATTTAAAACTGGTGAGACCAATTAAATCCCTTAACGCATATCAAGCTCATGGTCTTCCATCGCGAGACACGTCGAATAGCTCGATCATCGTGTAGTAGGTTCCGCCAAAGCGAGGTGCCACACTTTAATCTTGATTAAAGGCAAGTTCTAGGTGATGGGTCGGGCTTGACCATTCCACCAACACGGTTGGCAGTTTGGAGACCGATTGAGTGGGAGTTAAGTGAGTAGGTTTCGCCAAAGCGAGGTGCTGCACTGTAACTCCACTCAATGATACAAGAATTGCACACGGTGCAATTGGCAAGGTAGCCTACCTAAAGTTACCGTTATTCAAACACTAGCCAAAGCATGTTTGAGTTGAACGGGGAACTCATGGATCTTGTCTTGAAGAAAATAGTGGGAGCCCTTTTAATCAAAAGTCCTTATTGTTAATTTTCGGATCGTCTTTAACATGTTTTTCATGCTTACATATTACATGGATACTACATTTAAGTAATAGCACGATGTGTTTCTTCCATAATCATGCCATATATCCATTAGCATCATACAGAGAACCTAGCATGATACTAATGGCAAAGAACCTAGCATGATACTAAAGAAAGGATTAAGGGTGTGTACCTTTCTTCTGGAAGCTCGAACCTTCTAAGACTTCAATGGAGGATGGACTTGGAAGTGCGCCAAGGAAGCGGACAAGAAGTGAAAAGCTTCTTGTGAAGTTCCACCCACAAACTCTAAGTAGAATGCCTACGAAGGCTTATTGAGAGAGAAGAGATGAGAGGCAATGTTGCCAAAGGGATGAGACATAATGGCGCCATCCTCCCTATATTTATAGAAGAGGATGGGCTGCCAATGAAGGGGAATAATGCCTCCTCATTTGCGAAGTAACATGTCTCTAGGGCTAAGCGCTGCAACCAATGGCCCTTGGTCCATGAGACATGTCTCATGCCTTTTGCCTTTTCAATTAAGTAATTAATTAGAAAAGGAATAAATGAATAATTGTGTCTAATAGGAAATTAATTAATTATCCAAATAATATGGTGAAGAGGCAAGGGAGGTGACCCATGCCCCTTGCCCATTCGGCCATGGAACATGAGACATGTCCCTTTAGCCGAATGGTGCAAGGCATGGGGTGCATCCCCTTGTTTGGAGGCACCAAGGGCGAAGGGGCACTCACACCCCTAGGCCTATGGCTGAATGGGTGCAAGGCCCCCCTTAGAGTGCCCTTTCGGCACCCAAGGATGCTACGCACCCTTAGGCCATGGCCGAAGGTGTGCTTGGCCCTTTGGGTACCTCTTCGACACCTTTTCACCAATTACGCAGCTTTTCTCCAAGAGACACGTCTCTTCACTAAAAGGTGCCTAGACACATTTGTACTATGCTCACATAGAGCTAGTCCAAGACATATTAAACCATTCATTGAGCTCCTTTGAGCTCATATCAGCTCACTAAGAGCAGATACACATCTCTCTAGCTCAAACACTCAGATTGAGCTGAGTTGAGTTGTGCTTAGCTACTTTTATCTAGCCCAGGTCATCTTGGTGCGCAAGAATTCCAACAAACTCCCACTCGCACTAATGATGACCTTTATGCACATGCTCCTACTCGAGTCATAAAACAATCTACATTTAAATAGAGTTGTGAGTGCGACCCCAAGGCACACACACCAAATCTCTTTTATTGAGGTTGTTAGACTCTCAATAAAAGATTATCCTCTCTTGTAAGTCTCACTTGAATATTTCAAGTGCTTGTGTGTTTGTTTTAACTTATTCAAACTTTTTTGAACTTATCAAGACATGCTTGAACATCTTCAAGCTTTACTTGAAATACTTCAAGTAGTGCCTTTAGAACCCCAAGACATATGGTACGTATTCTTAAGCACAGTGAGTCTCTTTCAGTTTAATGATGACTGTATTAAGTGTCGAGTACTCTTTAATTCGTATTATTCCCAAATTCACACCTTATCATGTTGCACCAATGCAACATGTGAGCTCAAAGGTTGAACTTAGGACTCACGTACCAAGTTTCACTTGTCTTTCCTTTACACTCTACTTGCTTAATGATCCATATAGACTTAGTTACCCAAAAGGAGGATACTCCAGCCGCATTCATCTGTAGCCTTCGACAACCAATCAAAGTAACTTTGTCAATGTGAATCATTAACAACGAGTTAAAGTGATCAAGGGTCCAATAGAAGAATTCTCACACTACGCAAGGTTAGAGACAACTTACTTAAATTCTTCTTTTGGTCGAATTTCTTGGACATAGGATCTTTGCAACATACTTACAAAGATTCTAATAACACTTCTTATGGTGTTTTACATACACCACTCCCACTCAGAGTGATATCACTTAAAATGAGGGGTGTGTCATTTCTCCCTCTTAAAACACCTCAGAGTGTGCTCCTTCTAACATATAAAATGAGGACATGTCACAGGCCATGAAATTTCTGTGCAAGCCCGAGCTTACACTTACACATAGGCTAGAATGTATCAGTGTCATACAAAATCAGAGCACCTCATCTTGATTATTCAAATCAAGGCGACATAAAAGTATACCAAAGTGTCATGTGTTGAAACATGACTCCCACTCAATAGAGTAACATTGCATGTCACATGTTTCTTGAAGAAACAACACACTATTGAGCCTTTGGTAGTCTCATCCTTGGTCTACTTAAGATCAAGGGCGAATGACTTGGTGTGAGAAAGTCATTCTTAATGCCTATGGTGGACATGTTCATTTTTTCATTGTGTGTTATTAATGGAACCAAGTAAATGACATCAAATAATGACTTTATTGATCATCATCATACATATATACATGTGTGACACCAAAGTGGTGAAAGTCATACAACACTTAGCATATTTACAATCTCCTAAGACCCATTGCTCGGACATGACGAGCAAACACAATGGGTGGCAATGGCTTAGTGAGAGGATCTGCCACCATAAGGTCTGTTGAGATGTATTCAATTTGACTTCACCATCTTCAACTGCATCTCGAACGAAATTATATTTCATGCTAATGTGTTTGTTTTTTCCATGATACTTGGGGTCCTTAGTGTAGGCCATAGTTGGCATACTATCACTATAGATAGTAATGAGCTTACTTATTTTGACCCTTGACTCCAAGTTTTTTAGAAAATAACCAAGCCACAGGGCTTCCTGGACAGCCGAGGCACAGGAAACGAATTTTGCCTCCATGGTTGATAAGGCTGTACAGGTTTGTTTCTTACTACACCAAGTAGTAGCGCCCCATTTAGCAAGAAAATATAACCACTTGTAGATTTTCTAGAATCTCTATCTCCTCCCCAATCGGCATCGAAATAGCCGTGTAAATCAAGGGTTTTTCCTTGATAACATAACCAATAATCCATAGTACCTTTAAGGTATCTAAGGATCCTTTTGACATTCTTCCAATGCTCCATGCCAGGGTTCGAAGAATATCTAGCAAGTAAACCGACCGCTTGACTTATGTCCGGCCGTGTACAAATCATGGCATACATAAGGCTACCAATGGCACTAAGGTATCTTAGTCATTTCTTCCTTCTCTTTTGGAGTCTTAGGACATAAATCCTCTCCAATTTTGCGACCATATGCAAGTGGGGTGTTCATTGGCTTAGAGTTGGTCAAGTTAAACCTCTCAAGAACTTTATCGATATAAAGCTCTTGTGAGAGGCCTAACAGATGCTTCTTTCTGTCTCGATGTATCTTAACACCTAGGATATAAGAAGCTTCCCAGTCCCTTCATTTTGAAGGTGGAGGACAGCCATCCTTTGATGGCGAGCAGCAACTCCAAGCTACTACTTGCAATTAAAATGTCGTCGACATATAATGTCATAATGGCAAAACTGGACTCTTTGAAGAACAAGTACACACAGTGGTCCTCATGCATCATCACAAAGCCATAGCTTGTGACTGCATGACGAAATTTCAAGTACCATTGTCTTGAAGCTTGTTTGAGACCATATATAGACTTCTTTAGTCTACATACCTTGTCTTCTTGACCTACTTGTACAAGCCCTTCGGGTTGTTTCATGTAGATCTCTTCACTCAACTCACCGTTGAGGAAGGCGGTGGTCACATCCATCTGATGCAACTCAAGGTCCAAGTTTGCCACTATCGCAAGTAGTAATCTGATGGAATAAACTTTACAACAGGAGAGAAAGTGTCTTTGAAATCAACACCTTCCTTTTGTGTAAAGCCTTTGGCCACCAACCGGGCCTTGTACCTTTCGATACTTCCATCAGAGTTCTTCATTATTTTAAGAACCCAGTTATTGTCGATCGCTTTTTGGCCACGAGGAAGATCAGACAATTCCCATATCTCATTTTCATGCATTGAATGCAACTCATCATTCATTGCCTTTAACCACTCTTCTCGTTGTGCCCCTTCAAGAGCTTCTTTGACATTACTTGGCTCATCGATCTCGCACGAGACCAAGTATGTCTCACCTTCCGATAGTCCCCATCTTATAGGTGCTCTGGACTCCCGAGTTGATCCTCTCAACTGGGGTGGAGGTGTTGGCTCTTGAAGTACCTCAACTCCCTCTTGAACAGATCCCTCAGGTTCAGGATCCTGTTCATTTGAGTCCATGTTAATGGGCTCATTTTGGGAAGCCTCAGCTTCTTGCATTTGAGGTACTCCCTCTGGAGTAGGTACAGTCTGTGTAACCGGCACTTGTGAAGTGCTCGGTCGATCCTCTTCTAGGATCGGGCCTATTGAGGCTAAATCATCACTTTCGCCAACTTTTGGAAACTCTGTTTCCACAAAGTTGGCGTTTCTTGCATCAAACACCAAACCCTTCTTTAAACTGAGATCCAAGAACACATAGCCCTTAGATTCCGTACAATACCCGAGAAAAGCACACTTCTTTCCTCTTGGTCCCAATTTTCCCAACGGATGGTCGGGGACATGTACGTAAGCAAAGCAGCCCCAAGGTCGCAAGTAGATTAAGTTCGGGGTCCTCTTCATCCTCAACTCATATTGAGAATGTGCACCGCACATAGCAGCGCATCACTCCAATAGGTCACGTCCAGGTTGGCTTTAGCCATCATGGACCGTACCATGTCCATCAGAGTTCGGTTCTTTCTTTCGGACACATCATTTTGTTGCGGTGTCCAAGAAAGGGTGAACTCTCTAGCAATGCCTTTTGACTCACTAAAGGTTTTGAATGCAAGGGAGCTGTACTCACCACCTCTGTTAGTCTTTAAGGACTTCACCTTCTTGCCTACTTGGTTCTCAACCAAGTGTACATATTTCTCAAAATATGCTAAGGCCTCTGCCTTGTTTTTGAGCAAGAAGACGTGGGTGAATCGTGTACAGTCATCAGTAAAAGTGATGAAGTACTTGAACCCATTTTTGGATTCAATTCTCAAAGGTCAACAAAGATCAGAATGGACTAAACGTAGTGCCTCGGTTCTCCTAGTTGTCCTCCCAAAAGGTTTTATCGTTGCCTTACCTTCTAAGCAAGGCTGACAAGTTGGCAGGACAACCTTGGTCTAGGATTCAAGTAAGCCACTTTTGGCTAACTTATTCATCCTATCTTGTCCTATATGTCCCAACCGTTCATGCCATAGATTTTGATCTATGACTTTAGTCACGTGGCAACTAGGAGTGGCAATAGAATGGCCATCGGGCCTTAACTCATATAGCTCATTATTAACTAAGCATTTTATGAGAACTTGATTATCCTTTAATATAGTTACACTATCATTAAAGAATTGAAAGCAATAATTGTACTTCAACATGGCAGAAATAGAAATTAGATTTCTACAAATATCAGGTACATATAATGTTACAAACACCACGTGCGGGGGTGACTTCTGATGTATATTTGTACATATGTCCGCCGTTTGCTGATTCCCGCGAAGACCTTGGCTCGATTTTAAACATGCGGGTCATGTTTTCTGTGGATCAGCGCGTCCCGGAATTTTATCTAGACCTCATTTTTTAGAGTTTTGAGCAC
The DNA here is from genome assembly GCA_024586325.1 of Stellera chamaejasme. Lineage (NCBI taxonomy): Eukaryota > Viridiplantae > Streptophyta > Magnoliopsida > Malvales > Thymelaeaceae > Stellera > Stellera chamaejasme. Next base: position 21,132,603 of record CM044984.1, on the reverse strand, counting down.
TTTTGAGGTCGTACGTGCGTTACGGACCATTTTACGAATTTTTGTTTTCGGGGGTAAAATGGACATTTTGTGAGAAAAGTTAAATATGTAAAAAAAAAGGAAAACAAAATTGAAAATTGAAAGCGGCATAGAGTGAGGTGGTGAAGTGAAACGTGACGTGTGTGAACATGTGAGGTGTGTGAATATGTGAAGTAATAATATTATATTATTATATATATATAGGTATATATATATAGTAGCATTAGAAGAAAGAAAGAAACAGGAGCAAAACGCATTTCTTCTTTCTTCTGTGCACGTCCGTGAACTTCAGGAGCAAAGTGGGATCTCTCAATTTCTCACCAAAATCTTGAAGGTCAGTTAGTTGAATTGATCCTTAGGAGAAATAATTAACTCCTTACAAATCAGTTTTTGTGATTGTGGCTCCGGTTGGAAACCATGAGCGTTTGAAATTTGGGTAAATTTGTGATACTTTTGTTAGTGGATTATTTTGGGTTCTAAGTATTATTTGGGTGTTCAACTGCCATTTTATCTTAAGGAGAAGTACGAGAAAACTGACGGAGTACTGCCGAATTCACGTCTGAACCGTTTGAAAAAGTTGAAAGGTTCCTGGCTCCGGGTAAAATTGGTAAGGGTTCAGTTTTCCTTGACTTTGCATTCTGGGATAATTATAATGTCTGTCAGGGTTAATTGGGGCTGAGTTCGAGTTGAGGGTGGGGCCCGGTGATACTGAACTCAGTTTATGGCATAGGTTTAGGTGTGCAGGTATAGGGTATAGGATACCCTGTCTTGTAAGTTTTCTGTTAATTTTGTTATGTTGTTCCCCGGGCTGGTACCATGTCTCTGGAAATATATTTTATCGGTTAATTCGGTTCGTTATGAAAAATCCTCTTCTGTAAGGCTAAAACCCTCAGAGGTTTGTCGTTCTGTTCAGAGTTGCTATTATTTTTATTTTTCATATTTTTTTTGCATTTGGCATTTTTGTGTTTTCTTGTGCAGGTGTATAAGCACGGGATTATTCTGAATTTCTAAAAAACCTTATCCTATGCCTGACCCTTACAAAGTTCTCATTGAGGACTCACCCTTAAATATGTTTACCTTTTCAGGTTCATCTGATAAGAAACCCGAAGAGTAGATCTCTCCGGTGTTTACTTGTGTTTTGGTTTCAGGTATTACTATGTTTGAGTTTGTCTTCTGAGTTTGTAAGGGTGGTCTCGATTGAGATTTCTGCTCAGTTGCACAGTCCGACCCTTATTGAGCACATTCTGAGTTTACTGACGGTTTTGTTTTCTATTATCTGTCTAGCAGCAGCGGGTGTCCTACGTGGAGTTTTGTTTTTAGGATCTTGTTGCACCAGATCCCTCCACGTGTGTATGTACTCTGAACACTAGGTTTTGGGCTCTGTACATGTAAACGCATGCATGTGTGTATATTTGTTGCATCACATATGTATATATAAGGATTGCTCGTGTTCATTGTATTTTGGAGCTGCGGAGCGAGAGTGAGCTTGCCCATTTCAGTGGAAGTAAGGCACGTCTTGTTACGTATGTGTATATGTGTGGTTGTGTTCAGATGATCTCTTTTGCTTGCGTGGCAAGTTAGTAATAGTAGTAGATAGAAAAGCATGGATCATGTGATTAAGTTTGATGCATATGTTCTGGTGATGGATATGAGTGAATTTTGCACTATCCATGTTGTAGAAGTGTATTTGGTTGAAGTTGTTTCAGGTTTGGAATTTCTCGTTTTCTCCGTCAAACTCAGGGTCAGACCATTCCGACCTTCCTACTACATTCTGACACACCCCTCTCAAATCAACAAATTTTTAAACAAATGGGCTTGGACCACCACACCAAGGGGACTCCGTTTATTGTTACCCAAGTCTGGTTCCCGCATTACGCCACCTGGCGTTCTGCATCACGTGACCTTCCGCAGAGGGGGGGTAACAGTAACAAGGTGGTATCAGAGCAGGTTTATTCAAGTACGAGGATCAAGCAGGGGTTGTGTTCTGAGCCTTGACTAGTCCACACCTGGACTTCTGTTCTGTGTATGAGCTTGATAGGGCGACCCACTATTTTGCTACCAAATTCCAGTGGTGTTCGGTAAGGGGTCTGGCCACCCCCTTACTTGAACAATTTTGGAAGGGGTGTCTGAGCAGGGGGCGGTCCTTCGAGACGTACTGTACAGGATCAGATCAGGTTATCATGGAAGGTTGAAGTTTAGAGTGAAATCTTCTGATATGTTTCATTGTTCCATGAAAGTCATATAAATCTGGATGTGTCTGAAATGCATATGTGATTCTGAGATTAGGTATTATGTGTCATGCATTGCATTTACATTACAGAGCCTATAGAAATACCGCTACTAGCTTCTGTTAGATACTTAACCGTTTTGTATGTGCTCTCTGTATATGTGAATTTACAGGAACCATAGTTAATATACTCGCCGCCAGAGAGAGATCAGGAGGAGCGGGACAGAGATCCCAACCCTCTAAGAAATGTCAGGCAACAACAGGATTCAGGGCAGCAACAACACCCTCAACAACAACAACAGGCTCCTCCCGACTTTGCACAGACATTGGAGCAGATCAGAGATATAGTCACCGCGTTATTGCCTGTAGTGGCTCAGGGAGTTCCGAGGGTTCAGCAGGTGCTGAGCGAGGAGAACACCGTCACACGTGCCACAGCTTGGACTAGTACTTCGTTAGGAGCAGGGAGAGAGTACCGATGAGGAGGATGCAGAGAGACGACACCCTCGGGCTATGAGGGTACGATCAGAGGTTGACCGTGAGGTCAGATCTGATCGTTCTGAGGAAGAGTGGCACCGGGATGATGAGAGACATCGACATCGTCGATGACATAGAGATGATGATTATGATGAGTCAGAAAGTTCTCGCAGGTCTCATAGGCGACATAATCAGCAGGAATTCCGATCAGGAGAAGTCAGGTTACTTGAACGATTCCTGCATCTGAATCCTACAAAGTTTGATGATAGAGGAGGACCCAAAACAGCGGAGACTTGGTTTACTGACATGGAGAAGACACTTGGGATGTTACAGTTGCCTTCCACTACCATGGTATCCTTGGCTACGTATAACTTGGTCGGGCAAGCAGATCAGTGGTGGAGGAGTGTACACAGTGGTAGAAGAGTGGAGTATGAGAGTAAAGAAGAGCAGGATCCGGGAATAGACTAGGAGGAGTTTTCCCGATTGTCCCTTGAGTACTACATCGGTGATGCAGTCAGAGACCTTCGCCAGAGACAGTTCAACAATCTACAGCAAGGTAGCATGACCGTACAGGAGTATGAACTAGAATTTTATCGTCTGGTTCGGTTTGTTCCCCAGTACTATGGATTTGAGGAGCAGAACGCAAAGCGGTTTATATGGGGATTGCGCTCTGATATCAGATGGGCCTTGCGACCATTAGGCATCACCACCTATCGCGAGGCTGTCCAGAAGGCTCAACTTCTGGACCAGGAAGAGTCTCCTTATCGACCTCGTGAGAGTGCACGAGGTTCAGGATTTTAGAGATCACAGAGATTTTTTAGGGGTACTGGGGAATCGTCTAAGGCCGGGCCGAGCGAGAAGGGAAAGGGTGTAGTAGCAGCACCATCTGGACTTCCCTGTAGGAGCTGTGGGACATTCCACCCTGGTCGACCGTGTTACCGTGAATCTGGCCGATGTCTGAGATGCGGGTCCATGGAGCACTGGATTCGCGATTGCCCTCAGATGCCCAGACAGGAGTCCGGCAGTTTTCCTCAGGCACCGCCTCCACAGCAGCCTAGTGCACGCAGGGGGCAGCAGGCACTTCAGAGAGGTCCGCGACAACCAGCGCGACCACCACTCCCATCATCACAGCAGCCCCGAGCCGGCAGAGTTTTTCAGATCGAACAGGGCGAGTCGGTTCGGCAGGGAGCATTGAAAGGTACGTTATTTTTTAATGATATATTTGTCAATGTACTTTTTGATACTAGTGCTTCCATATCATTTGTGACACCGAAATATGCTAAATCTCTGCAATTATCTAATTGTTATTTGCCTGATATTTTCTTGATAAAAACTGCTGGAAGTCAATATCTGTTCTCGAATGAGCTAGCTCGGGATTGTGTCTTGACGGTGGGGAGACACAAATTTTTGTCTGATCTGTTAGTGTTGGATATAGCGAAGTATGATGTGATTCTTGGGATGGATTGGCTATCCAAGAATTATGTGCATATTGATTGTGCCCAGCGGCAGATTATGATATCTGAGGAGGTATTACCTCTATCTATTATGCCGGACATAAAAGTCGTAAATCATAGCATGGAACTTAAGGTTTGGGATCAGGTGTTTGTGGTGAGTGAAGAGGACTAACGCTCCGGTAGCATTTATGGATCTGATGAACAGAGTCTTCCGCCCTTACCAAGATTCATTTGTTGTGGTATTCATCTCATTACGGTCACCCCGAGCGGGTTGCGGCCAAGGTGACCGAGCTCCGGTTTTGGCCTGCGGGTCACGTTTTTCGGCGTTCAGGCGGCTCCCGAGCCCTATCCGAGTATCATTTTGGCGAACCCTTCCGTATTTGAGGTCGTGTGGGTCCCCCGGACGTTTCCACCGAAAATATTTTTCTGGCGCCGGGGGGTTGTCGGGGTCGTCTCGGGGCGTACAGCGGGCTCAGTAGCACTCCCGAGATCTCAGTTTGGGAAGCCGTTTGCAGTTTTGGAGTCGTGGAGACGCCCGGAGTTAGTTGTGAAGTTTAATATTTGGGCCGGGACGTTCGGTTCGGGCGACTCCCGAGGCTCGGGGCGGGAATCCCGGGGCTCGGGATGGAAATTTTCTGACGGCTTTGGGTTAAGTTGTGTTATAATTTAAGATGTAATTTATGGGTATTTTTATAGAATTTTGGAGTGACGGAATTTCGGTTGGGGTTGACACGCCGCACGCGTCGGGTTTTGGTTCGGGTTCAGCGAGCTCGGTAGGACACTCTGGATTGGTAAATGAACTTTTGAAAAATGTTCTGTGAATTTTATAATATTCTGAGGGTTGTGTCCAAGTTTCGTTAATTTTGGAATTCGGTAAATATTTTTGGGCAAAAAGAATTGGAACTTTCGGAAAAATTGGGAGTTAATTTGCAATTGGGTGCAAATTAATAAAAGTTAGCATGGGCAGCAGATTTTCGGCAGATTTTGGGAGAGGAGGAGAGGACACTTGGCTATTTCTTAGTTAAAGTTGGGAGGTATGGGTTTTAAAGTGGAAGAGATATATATATATTTAGGCTATTATTCCATAAATGAAAATATATTTCATTTCTTCTTCTTCTTCTTCTTCCCCGTCCGCCACCATTGATGAAGCTCAACTCCAAGCTTCTTGTTCTTCAAATTTTGGCTCAAATCAACAAGGAAATGGATCCTTTTTGTGGTAAGCATTCTCCCTTGTTCTCTTTTCTTGTTAGAAACAAGAATTAGTGAAGAAAAGAGGAGATTTTGATAATTATGAGTTTGTTCTTAGCTACATGCTAGGATGATTCTCTTCCTCCCATCTTTTAGTATGATGTTCTTGGGTTGTATGGGAGTGATAATCAAGTGTTAGATTTTGGAGAAACTCCTTGGTTGTAAAATCCCTCTTTTGGCCGAATTTCTTGGAAATTCTATGTTGATGTGTGTTTGTCTCCTTGATTCATGCTTCAAGTATGTTAATCCTAGCATGATTCTAAGCTTATGTACGGATTCAATTTGATGGAAAACAAGTTGAGGGAAAAATCCCCAAATGGCCGAATTATGGGTTGATTTTCAAAGATGGATTTTGTTGTTTTGGATGCAATTGGATAGCATTCATGGTTTAGAAATGAAATTGGTGGTTAGAATGGTTGTTTGGTAGCTTGAATGGATTGAATTGGAAGTTGGATGAAAATTTGGTTAAGAACCGAATCTTTGAATGATTCTTTTTCAATGTTGGAGGTTCATTTTGGTTGAATTGGATGTTAATATGGTGTTGGGGTTGAATTTAGGAGTGGATGGAAGTTTGAAATGTTGAATTCGGTTAAGAAATAGAAAAGTTACAATTAAGCGGGATTATCGGAAAATGGCGGGAAAAGAAGGGTTTAAGGTTGGATTTGATCAGTTCTGCTTATTGTATGATGTTCGTCAATGAATAATCTTGCTTTGTCTAGGTTGGTTCTGAATTCTGACGTTTCTGTGAAAATCTGGAATTTTACGGAAATTCTGTCGGATTTTCGGTTTTGGGGTCGGGGTTGTAATTTGGTAGTGTGGTTGATAAGGATGCTAATTCAACTTGGTTTGGCAGATTCTGAGTTTCGGTGGTTAGGAAAAGAGGAGTTCTAAGTTTCGGGGCACGGTGTAGGTGTTATCCAGAATCGGTCCAATACTGGATTTTGAGGTAAGGGTTTGGTTACGCTATTTTTGGTAAGATAGGTGTATGTTCGGTTTCATTTTACATTACTGCAGTATTTCAGTAATATATGCCTAGAGCATATTACATAGTCTGTAGGTGTATGTATTGTAGCATTTACTTTTTGCGGGTATTTGGAAATTTCGCTTTAAGGTACGTTACGTGATCTGTAGGTGTATGCCTTGTAGCATACCCGTCTGCATAACCCTACGTTTGTAGGTGTATGCCTTGTGGCATACTTTGTCTCATAACCCTACGACAGGTTGTGGGTTCGCTACCCCACCTGGTGCACCATGCTTCGTAATAGCTTCGGCTTGACTCCCTTAGAGGGAGGCTGTCGTTACGATTGATTATAAGGGTTTATGGCGATTTAGTATCGCACATCCTTCGGTATTCGATCTGTTTTATTACACGCACGATGTTACGTATTCATTGCATATATTACGTATATTGCTATCTTTCTGTTTTGCAGGGTTACATATACTTACCTTACCCCAAATCCCTTACGGGTCCTTTCGAGGACTCACCCTTTTGGGTTATGTTTTTTGGGTTTCAGGTAGACTTGGTAAACAACCAGCGGAGTTGGTTTCCGTGAGGCTTCTGCCTTGGTTGTGTTGAGCAGCAGCAGTACCTTGCGAGCTGGGATTTTGTCTACTTGGTCTGAATCCCGCGAGGTATTTTAACGTTTAGGCCTAGGGTCGGCTCTGTAGCCGCATGTGCATACTTTCTGCTTTTGTTCTTTGTGATGATTGTATATTTGTATATACTTATATATTACATTACGTGCATGTTACAGCGCTTGGCGCTTGCTAGACACTTTAGGTTCTGTGAATTCTGTATGTATATATGTGTTGGTGCGTAAGCACTCGTCCACGGAGGGCGGGGCTTACTCTGTTGTTAATGCATAAACTGTGTGGTTGCATTTTATTTTGGTTATACGCATGAAATTTCCGTTAGGTTGCTTCCACAATCTTTCCGTTGTCGGGTCCGCTACGCGCGGCGGGTCTCGATGGACCTGCCACTCCTTTCCATTCCGGCTTCCGCTTCCGGCGTCCCGGCGCCCCCGCCTCCGCAACCGGGCTCGGGCGGCGTGCGGTGACAAGTTGGTATCAGAGCAGGTAAGTGACCATATTGGTCGTCAGTGGTGACTTGTAGTGACAACTATTGTTTTACATTTTATTTTAGAATGGTTTGGTACGGAGATTGGCCACCTCCTTACTTGAACCACTTCAAAATAAAATTGTGGAACAAAGTTGATCCTTGAGTTATCCTGATTGTTGCAGATTTCGGAACTCGGGATTTCTGGATTCTGGTAAAAGTATTACGAGTAAGGGGGATTGTGGAAAGGTTTCAGGTACGTAAAATTGTGTGTTAGGAAAAGATTTGGTGAAGTAAGCATGAACTGCTTCTGTGATTCTGTGAAATGCATGATTTTATCATTCTGAGAAGTAACTTCTGTGTCAAGTACTGCATTGCACTACAGAGCCTTAGAAAACTGCTGCTAGCTTCTGTAGGGATTAGGAGTGACCGATTTTTGTCTGGACTCTGTTTGGTCTGAAATTTTGAGGTATGGTTAACACGCGTAGATAGCGTGATTTGGTACCGGAGGGGTGGGACTGAGATCCCACACCTCCGTGGAATAGGATACGGGTTCAGTGTAACCCAGGGTCTGAACAACCACACTCACCGCCCCGAGGTTTAGTGGTCGTAGGGACCCCTCTCTGATTTGGTATTACCCGCCAGCTTAGCTGGTTCAGGGGCGGCAGTAGGCAGGGGAAAATCTGTTTATGCCACGGTAAGGGCATTTTGATTAGGTGGTGATAGCGAGACTTAAGCCACTGCTCGCCATAGTTTTGGGATCGGTAAGTGAGTTACTCTGACAAGGGTGGTCCCTATGACACCTAGACTTCTCGTCGGTCCTATTAACGACGAGGAGATCTGGGGGCACCACCTGGCGAGGTCAGACTTTTGGAGAGGTTTTAGAGTTTGAACCCCCGAGGTTCAATGACCGAGAAGGGTGCAGGGTAGTAGAGATTTGGTTTGCGGGAGTTGATAAACTCCTGGGAGGCTACATTTTCCACTAGCGGTGCAGTGGGGATGTAGCCAGGAATCTGTGTCAGGCACAGTTGTTGAGTTTCATCGGGGAGACAGGACTGTCGGATAGTATGAGTGAGATTTTGATCGGCTGATTTACTACGTACCGTAGTACTATGGAATGGAAGAATAGAAGGCCAAGAGGTTTATTTCGTCGACTGCGCCCCGAGTACAGGTGGGTTTTGAGACCTTTAGACATTACTTTGTATCGGGAGGCGGTTCTCAAGGCTCAACTCCTCGAGCAAGAGGAGGTTGAGAGTCACCTCACCTTGTAGCGAGGTCGGGAAATGCACGGGGCCCTGCCACAGCTGGGACCCCGGCAGATTTCTGGACGGCCGAACAGGCCTGGGTAGTCTAGTAGAGGCAGAGTGGGAGCACCACTGGCACGATCTTATCCGATTTGCAGTAGGTATCATTCCGGTTGAATTTGTTACCGGCAGGAGGGCCGATGTTTACGTTACAGGTCTGACACTCTTTGGGTACGGGATTGCCCTCTTACTGTAGGGCAGGGTTTTGGTAGTCTTCAGCGTCCACAGTCTCGGGCACAACCCAACGCGCCGCGAGGGCGTGGGTTTCAGCGGGATGGCCCGAGACCTCAGCAGCGACAGCAGCTTCAGCCACCCTCCACCCCAAAGAACCAGAGCAGGACGAGTTTTCCGTTTTCTGAGGGGAGGCCCTAATCATCAGGGAGAACCTAGTTAGCAGGCAGGCACTAGCCAGCATGGAGGCTTGAGTCAGCAGGAAGTTCTGTAAGGTACTTTATTTCTGAATGAGATACCGGTACTTGCAGTATTGGATACAGGAGCATCTGTTTCCATGGTAACACAGAAAAGTGTTACATCTCTGCATCTGTCTGTTAGTACCTTGCCTCAAACGCATTTAGTAAAAACTGCAGGAAGTCAGTTTCTGTTTTCCAATGAGATGGTTCGGGGTTGTACGATATCTGTAGGCGGACATGATAGTATCGGATCTGTTGGTTTTAGACACGCCGGACTATGATGTTATTCTTGGAATGGACTGGCTATCCAAGAACTCTGTGCACGTTGATTGTGCAACCCGTACCATTATGGTTTCTGGAGAGGTACTACCTCTCACGACTCCGACTGGTTTGACTATCGCACAGCATAGTAAGGAGCTACAGATTCTGGATCAGCTGTCGATAGTTGGTGTAGGGGAAAGCTATGATCTGAATGAGGCTTGTACTAGGTTGAAGTTGTATGGTTTACCGTTGGTTCGAGATTTTCCGCAGTATTTCCGGAGGAGTTGCCGGATTACCATAAGAGCGGGAATTGTGTTTGACATCCACTGCAGTGGCATCTGCTCCGATATCTATTCCTCCTTATCGGATGCCTATTTCGAGATGCAGGAGTAGAAGAAGCAAGCTGGAGGAATTACAAAGAAAAGAGTTTCGTCCGACCGAGCACTTCAGCGTGGGGTGCTCTGGTTACATTTGTTAAGAAGAATGATGGGACACTCGACTTTGTATTGATTACAGACGGTTGAATGCTCTTATTGGGAAGAATAAGTATCCGTTACGAGGATTAATGATCTTTTTGATCAACTTCGGGGCTTGAGGGTTTTCACAAAGATTGATCTCTGATCCGGGTATTTTCAGCTTAGAGTGAAGGAAGAAGATATACCTAAGACTGCTTTCCGCACCCGATTTGGACACTTAGAGATTACGGTCATGCCATTTGGGCTGACCAATGCTCCAGCGGCATTAAGGGATCGATGCATCGGGTGTTCCGACCGTACTTGGACTCATTTCGGTGGTTTTACCGATTATATTCTCGATATATTCTCGGGATGAGAACTCGCATCGGGAGCATCTGAGGATAGTTCTGCAGATACCTTGGGAACATCAGCTTTATGCTAAATTCTCAAAGTGTGAGTTCTGGATTCGGGAAGTCACTTTTCTGGGACACATTATATCTGAGCATGGTCTGTCTGTGGATTCAGAGTAGGTGAGGGTAGTTCGGGATTGGAAACAACCTACCACTGATGCACGGGAGATTAGGAGCTTCACAGGGTTAGTAGGATATTATCCGATGTTTGTACTGGGATTTTCTATTCGGCATCTCCGCTTATGCAGTTGACTAAGAAGGGTCAATCTGTATATCTGGTCCCGATAAGTGTGAGCAGAATTTTGAAGTTGAGGCGGTAGTTGACTAACGCTCCGATTCTCGACTCTTTCGAGATCCGATCTTATCGTATGTGGTTTATACGGATGCTTCCACGTCTGGTTTGGGATGTGTGTTGGTGCAGAGCGTTTTGTGTTAGCTTATGGGTCGAGGCAGCTGCGACCGCATGAGCTGAACTGACTGACACATGATCTGGAGTTGGCTATAGTAATTTATGCGCTGAAACATTGGAAGCAATATCTGTTTCGTAGTAAATTTAAGATTCTTACCGACCATAAGAGTCTGAAATATCTGTTTACGAAAAAGGAGCTTAATTTGAGGCAGCAAAGATTGCTAGAATACATTAAGGACTATGATTGTTGTATCGAGTACATCTCTGGCAAGGGCAACACGGTTGCCGATGCACTGAGCAGGAAGTATACCGGGTTAGTTAAGGGAGGAAATGTTGGGGACTGATCTGAGGAGAGAGATTTGACGTGCCTTTGGCACAGGTGGCAGCTCTGGGAGCGTGCTCAGGGGTATACACTTACCATACATTCTGAGTGGCTTGTTAGAGTACGCAAGGCGCAAGGTAGAGATCTGGTGTTGAAGAAGTTATCTGGGGAAGATAAGGGTTTATTTGTTACCGACGTTTCAGTAAGGCAAGGATTGCTATACTTCTGAGACCGCCTTTATGTACCAGAGGATCAGGAGTTCTGGAATGAGATTTTAGAGGAGTCACACTCGAGCAGTTTGAGTATCAGAAACCGGCAGGGACACTGCATACTTTGCCCATTCCAGTATGGAAGTGGGGTAATGTTACGATGGACTTTCTGATCGCACCGCTTCGACATAGTCTCGCCATGATGCGATCTGGGTTATTGTGAATCGGCTGATAGAGTGCGCACACTTTCTGCTTATTCGGGTCATAGACCCTCTGGAGAAGCTTGCCGGCTTTACATCAGGAAGATTGTACGTTTGCATGGAGTACCAGACTCCATTGAATCTGACCGTAATCCGCGTTTTACAAAGACGGTTACGATTGCTTTTCATGAAGCATTGGGCACGCGACTCGTCGAATACGACTTATCACCCACAGACGGACGGACATTCGGAGAGGGTGATTATGATATCGGAGGATATGTTGCGAATCTGTATTTTGGATTTTGGAGGAGTTTGGGACTAGCAGTTACTTTGATAGAGTTCTCGTACAACAATTGCTTTCAGACTACGTTTGACATGGCACCATATAAGGTGTTGTACGGGAGGTGTATGACACCATGCTGTTGGACAGATGCATCTGATGGGGTTGAACTGGGACCCGAGCTTTTTGAGGAGTCTACGGCAAAGATCAGATTATTACAGCGCGATTAAAACCGCGAACGATCGCACCATGCTTATACGAACCGCCGTAGAGCTCTTGAATCGGCGGTTGGTGATAGAATTTGATAGAATTTGACTGGAGGTAGCACCGTTCAGAGAGACAGTAAGATTTGATAGGCGGGGCGAGTTACCCCGAGTTATATCGGTTCTTATGGGTTTCCAGAGTAAGTTGTTAGGTTGGGTTTCCCCCCCAACTGTTTCTGTTTTATGTGGTACCTTCCAGGATAGCCTGTTGTGGATCGGTTAGATTTAGGTTCGGTACTGTCTGGGGTTGTCTGGTAGAAATACCGGCAACTGTCTCGGGGTGCAATAAGATGCACCCGGAGGGTGGGACGCCGTGAGGCTCAGTATGGTAGTCTAAACTACCACTCCCGCCGCACTGATACGGTGGTCCGATTGTTCAGGTTAGAGGAATGTTTATATTTTCTGGTTGGTAGCGACACCTGTCTGGTTGATTCAGGCTACTCTTGGAGGACCAAGAGTTCTAAGGGGGGGAGAATGTTACGGTCACCCCGAGCGGGTTGCGACCGGGTGACCCGGGGCTTCGGTTTTGGCCTGCGGGTCACGTTTTTCGGCGTTCAGACGGCTCCCGAGCCCTATCCGAGTATCATTTTGGCGAACCCTTCCGTATTTGAGGTCGTGTGGGTCCCCCGGACGTTTCCGCCGAAAATATTTTTCTGGCGCCGGGGTTGTCGGGGTCGTCTCGGGGCGTCTGGCGGGGCTCGTAGCACTCCCGAGATCTCAGTTTGGGAAGCCGTTTGCAGTTTTGGAGTCGTGGAGACGCCCGGAGTTAGTTGTGAAGTTTAATATTTGGGCGGGACGCTCGGTTCCGAGCGACTCCGGGGCTCGGGGCGGGAATCCCGGGCTCGGGATGGAAATTTTCTGACGGCTTTGGGTTAAGTTGTGTTATAATTTAAGATGTAATTTATGGGTATTTTTATAGAATTTTGGAGTGACGGAATTTCGGTTGGGGTTGACATGCTCGCACGTCGGGTTTTGGTTCGGGTTCAGCGAGCTCGGTAGGACACTCTGGATTGGTAAATGAACTTTTGAAAAATGTTCTGTGAATTTTATAATATTCTGAGGGTTGTGTCCAAGTTTCGTTAATTTTGGAATTCGGTAAATATTTTTGGGCAAAAAGAATTGGAACTTTCGGAAAAATTGGGAGTTAATTTGCAATTGGGTGCAAATTAATAAAAGTTAGCATGGGCAGCAGATTTTCGGCAGATTTTGGAGGGAGGAGAGGACACTTGGCTATTTCTTAGTTAAAGTTGGGAGGTATGGGTTTTAAAGTGGAAGATATATATATATATGTTTAGGCTATTATTCCATAAATGAAAATATATTTCATTTCTTCTTCTTCTTCTTCTTCTTCCCCTGTCCGCCACCATTGATGAAGCTCAACTCCAAGCTTCTTGTTCTTCAAATCTTGGCTCAAATCAACAAGGAAATGGATCCTTTTTGTGGTAAGCATTCTCCCTTGTTCTCTTTTCTTGTTAGAAACAAGAATTAGTGAAGAAAAGAGGAGATTTTGATAATTATGAGTTTGTTCTTAGCTACATGCTAGGATGATTCTCTTCCTCCCATCTTTTAGTATGATGTTCTTGGGTTGTATGGGAGTGATAATCAAGTGTTAGATTTTGGAGAAACTCCTTGGTTGTAAAATCCCTCTTTTGGCCGAATTTCTTGGAAATTCTATGTTGATGTGTGTTTGTCTCCTTGATTCATGCTTCAAGTATGTTAATCCTAGCATGATTCTAAGCTTATGTACGGATTCAATTTGATGGAAAACAAGTTGAGGGAAAAATCCCCAAATGGCCGAATTATGGGTTGATTTTCAAAGATGGATTTTGTTGTTTTGGATGCAATTGGATAGCATTCATGGTTTAGAAATGAAATTGGTGGTTAGAATGGTTGTTTGGTAGTTTGAATGGATTGAATTGGAAGTTGGATGAAAATTTGGTTAAGAACCGAATCTTTGAATGGTTCTTTTTCAATGTTGGAGGTTCATTTTGGTTGAATTGGATGTTAATATGGTGTTGGGGTTGAATTTAGGAGTGGATGGAAGTTTGAAATGTTGAATTCGGTTAAGAAATAGAAAAGTTACAATTAAGCGGGATTATCGGAAAATGGCGGAAAAGAAGGGTTTAAGGTTGGATTTAATCAGTTCGCTTATTGTATGATGTTCGTCAATGAATAATCTTGCTTTGTCTAGGTTGGTTCGAATTCCGGCGTTTCGTGAAAATCTGGAATTTTACGGAAATGCAGGATTTTCGGTTTTGGGGTCGGGGTTGTAATTTGGTAGTGTGGTTGATAAGGATGCTAATTCAACTTGGTTTGGCAGATTCTGAGTTTCGGTGGTTAGGAAAAGAGGAGTTCTAAGTTTCGGGGCACGGTGTAGGTGTTATCCGGAATCGGTCCAATACTCTGGATTTTGAGGTAAGGGTTTGGTTCTGCTATTTTTGGTAAGATAGGTGTATGTTCAGGCCATTTTCTGCCTGCAGTATTTCAGTAATATATGCCTAGAGCATATTCTCGTAGTCCGTAGGTGTATGTATTGTAGCATTTACATTTTGCAGGTATTTGAAATTTCGCTTTAAGGTACGTTACGTGATTCGTAGGTGTATGCCTTGTAGCATACCACCTGCAGTAACCCTACGTTTGTAGGTGTATGCCTTGTGGCATACTTTGTCTCATAACCCTACGATTGTGGGTTCGCTACCCACTGGTGCACCATGCTTCGTAATAGCTTCGCTTCCGACTCCTTAGAGGGAGGTCATCGTTGATTGATTATAAGGGTTTATGGCGATTTAGTATCGCACATCCTTCGGTATTCTGAACTGTTTTTATTACACGCACGATGTTCAGTATTCTGTTGAATATATTCTGTATATTGCTATCTTACTGTTTTTCAGGGTTACATATGCTTATATTAACCCAAATCCCATAATGGGTCCTATTAGGACTCAACCTTTTTGGGTTATGTTTTTGGGTTTAAGGTAGACTTGGTAAACAACCAGCGGAGTTGGTTTCCGTGAGGCTTCGGCCTTGGTTGGGTTGAGCAGCAGCAGTACCTTGCGAGCTGGGATTTTGTCTACTTGGTCTGAATCCCGCGCGAGGTATTTTAACGTTTAGGCCTAGGGTCGGCTCTGTAGCTGCATGTGCATACTTTCTGTTTTGTTGCTGTGATGATTGTATATTTGTATATACTTATATATTCTGTTCTGTGCATGTTCTGAGCGCTTGGCGCTTGCTAGACACTTTAGGTTCTGTGAATTCTGTATGTATATATGTGTTGGTGCGTAAGCACTCGTCCACGGAGGGCGGGGCTTACTCTGTTGTTAATGCATAAACTGTGTGGTTGCATTTTATTTTGGTTATACGCATGAAATTTCCGTTAGGTTGCTTCCACAATCTTTCCGTTGTCGGGTCCGCTACGCGCGGCGGGTCTCGATGGACCTGCCACTCCTTTCCATTCCGGCTTCCGCTTCCGGCGTCCCGGCGCCCCCGCCTCCGCAACCGGGCTCGGGCGGCGTGCGGTGACATCATCGATGATATCCTGGTTTATTCCAAGGATGAAGATGCACACCAGGATCATTTGAGGATAGTGCTACAGACATTGTGGGAACACCGGCTATATGCCAAGTTCTCCAAGTGTGAGTTCTGGATTCGTGAGGTCACTTTTCTGGGTCATATTATCGGAGAATATGGCCTATCTGTGGATCCCGAGAAGGTCAAGGCTGTACAAGACTGGAAGCAACCCACGAATGTGCGAGAGATCATGAGCTTTCTGGGATTAGCTGGGTACTACCGGAGGTTTGTTCAGGGCTTTTCCATTCTAGCCTCACCTCTTACTCAGTTAACTCAAAAGGGACGAACTTTTGTTTGGTCTGACGCGTGCGAGCGCAATTTCCAGGAGCTTAAGCATAAATTGACGAACGCACCAGTTCTGATATTACCAGATCTGCATGCACCATATGTTATCTATACAGATGCATCACAATTTGGATTGGGATGTGTTCTAATGTAGGGGAATAAATTTATCGCTTATGGGTCAAGACAGCTTCGACCGCATAAGCAGAACTATCCGACACAAGATCTAGAACTGGCCGCGGTGATATATGCTCTGAACCAGTGGAGACATTATTTGCTCGGGAGCAGATTTCAGATATATACTGACCATAAGAGTCTGATGTACTTGTTCACTCAGAAGGAGTTGAACATGAGGCAGCGTAGGTGGCTCGAGTATATTAAGGATTACGATTGCAGCATCGAGTACACCGCTAGTAAAGGTAACTCTGATGTGATCATAGGATCCCCAAACAACAACAAAGTATCAAAGTGCGAAGGGGAGGATGAATGAAGCTCGGAGTCCCCATTTTGACAAGGAAACGAGCCTTGAAACAGAAGGCGAGGCCTCCAGCACGAGGGCGAAGCCCCCCTGCGAAGCCTCCAGGTGAAGGCTAAATGTGAAGCCTCCAGGCCAAGGCAAGGCCCCATGTGAAACTTCCAAGCGAAGGCGAAGGCGATCCTGCGAAGCCTCCGGGCGAAGGCTTCCATGAGAAGCCCTTAGGCGAAGCCGCCCCTGTGAAGTCATCCCTACGAAGCCTCCAGGCGAAGGCCCCATGAGAAGCCTCCAGGCGATGGCAAAACGCTCAGGCGAAGCCGCCACTACGAAGCCTCCATTGTTGACTTGTCAACCCTTTTGAATTAGATATTATGTACTTTCTCTCCGTTTCTTCATAAATGTCTTTTATGGAAGAAATGGGATAAGGGAGTAGGTAGCCTACCATTTCACTTCCATCAACATCCCTTCACTTCACCCACCATAATTTTAGGAACATGGTCCCCTAGTCATGTCCTTGCCCAAACCCCACCATCATCTCACCTTTCTCTCCTTCACCATAAAAGGAGCCTAGTTCTTCATTTGTAACTTAGAACATATGTAAAACGCTTGAGAGGTTTATTTCCTCAAGCTTCGGTTCTCACCCCTTGCTACCTTCCGCCATCCACCTTGGTGTTTATCATCGAGTTTAATATCTAGTATTGCTTAATCTCGTAGTTAAGAGGTGCTAGATCTTCCATCTTCCCCAGGCATTATCTCAAATATTGCCAAACCTTGTAGCTGGGAGGTGTTTGAGGCCGAATTTATCCTTCCCTGTTCTTGCGACTCCTTCGAGCTAGATCCGACGCTTCCTGCGATCTCCGTGATCGCGTCAATTGGTATCAAAGCCAAATCACTTGTTGGAGTTGTGTGTGATTTTTTCAAGGTAAAACCTTTACCTTCTACTTGAAGAAAGATTTGTTTTTGTGTTTTTAAACCATGTTATATTCGGCCATTTCTTTACCCCACCGTCTACCTTTGTTTCTGTTAATTTGTTGTGAAATTTCTGTGTTAGAAGTTGTTGTTGTGTTTAGCAACTTCATAAATTCAAAAAGTCAAAAAAAAGAGAAAGAGAAGAAGAAGAAGAAGAAGAAGAAGAAGAAGAAGAAAAGACTGCGGTTGTGAGTTAGCAAAAGTCGCAAGTTTCGGATTATATCCAAAACCGCAATGCGCATGGGCTTATATGCATAAAAGGGAGTTTGTTGTTGAAAAGTGAAAAGAAAGTGGTGTACAAAAGATTGGTTGTGTAAAGCATTGAAGAATCAAAACTGTGTTCTTGATATTCTTGGTGTTCATATGATGTTCATACAAAGTTCATACCAAAACTCATATGAATAATAACCTTGATCTAACTTTGATTTCAAATTTGAGCCAAAAGGTGTTTGTGCGCTAAAATATTCTTTCATACCCTCTTGTAATTTGCTGCCAAAGAACCCCCCCCCCCCATTTTAACCTAGCTTGCTTCAAGTAACTAGCACTTCATTGCTCAAATGATTTTTGCATGCTAGAGGTTATCTTGTGGTAATCATTTCGGGTTTGGCACTAAAGAGCAAGCTTTGAGAGCTACAAGCAAGAGGAAAGTGTGAAAGCCGAGTGTGACCCCTTTGAGAAAGGGAAAGACCACCCAAACACGTGAGGAGATTGATGTCACCGCACGCCACCCGAGCCCGGTTGCGGAGGCGGGGGCGCCGGGACGCCGGAAGCGGAAGCCGGAATGGAAAGGAGTGGCGGGTCCATCGAGACCCGCCGCGCGTAGCGGACCCGAAAACGGAAGGATTGTGGAAGCAAACTAACGGAAATTTCATGCATATAACCAAAATGAAATGCAACCATACAATTCATGCAATAGCAACAGAGTAAGTCCCGCCTCCGTGGGACGAGTGCTTACGCACTAAAACATAGATACATACAGAGTTCACGTAACCTAAGGTGTCTAGCAAGCGCCAAGCGCGAGGACAATATAGAATGTAATATACAAATATATACAAACACATACAACCATCATAGCAAATCAGAAAGTATGCACATGCAAACATAGAGCCAAGCCTAGGCCTAAACGTCAAAATACCTCGCGGGATTCAGATCCAAGTAGACAAAATCCCGGCCGCAAGGTGAAGCTGCCGCTCAACACAACCAAGGTAGAAGCCTCACGGAAACCTACTCCGCAGCCGCTGCACGGTCTACCTGAAATCCAAAAACAGAACCCAAAAAGGGTGAGTCCTAAAAGGACCCCGTAAGGGATAAGGGGTAAGGTAAGTATATGTAACCCTGCAAAACAGAAAGATAGCAATATATGCAACAGACTACGGAATAACATGCATGAACAGAAAACAGATCGGAGTCCCGAAGGACGTGCGATTCTAAATCGCCATAACCCATATAGTAAATCGGAACGACAGCCTCCACTAAGGGAGTCAGAAGCCGAAGCTAATACAGAAGCATGGTGCACCAGCTGGGGTAGCGAACCCACAACTGTCGTAATATTAACATACAGAGTATTCCATAAGGCATACTCCTACTAACTACAGAATATGCCCAAAGGCATAATACTCGAAATACTAGCGTAATGTAAACTGAAACCAAAACATATACTTAGCTTACCAAAACACGTAACCAAACCCTTACCTCAAAATCCAGTATTGGACCGATTCTCGGATAACACCTACACCGTGCCCCGAAACTTAGAACTCCTCTTTTCCTAACCACCGAAACTCAGAATCTGCCAAACCAAGTTGAATTAGCATCCTCATCAACCACACTACCAAATTACAACCCCCGACCCCAAAACCGAAAATCCGACAGAATTTCCGTAAAATTCCAGATTTTCACAGAAACGTCAGAATTCAGAACCAACCTAGACAATGCAAGATTTCACATTGACAAACATCATACAATAAGCGGAACTGATCAAATCCAACCTTAAACCCTTCATTACCCGCCATTTTCCGATAATCCCGATTAATTGTAACTTTTTCATTCCTTAACCGAATTCAACATTTCAAACTTCCATCCACTCCTAAATTCAACCCCAACACCATATTAACATCCAATTCAACCAAAATGAACCTCCAACATTGAAAAAGAATCATTCAAAGATTCGGTTCTTAACCAAATTTTCATCCAACTTCCAATTCAATCCATTCAAGCTACCAAACAACCATTCTAACCCCCAATTCCATTTCTAAACCATGAATGCTATCCAATTGCACCCAAACAACAAAATTCATCATGAACATACACTTAACCAATTCGGCCAAAAGGGGGTTTTCACCTCAACTTGTTTTCCATCAAATTAAATCCATACACAAGCTTAGAATCATGCTAGGACTAACATACTTGAAGCATGAAACAAGATAACAAACACACACCATTTTAGAAAATCTTCCAACAATTCGGCCAACATAGGGTTTCTTCTCAAGTTGTGTTTTCCAAAATCCAACACTTGATTAACACTCTCCTACCACCCAAGAACAACATACTAAAAGATGGGAGGAAGAGAATCATCCTAGCATGTAGTGAAGAACAAACCCAAAATTCTCAAAATCTCCTCTTTTCTTCATCAAACCTTAATTCCAACATGAAAAGAGTAGAAGGGAGGAAGCTTACCACCACTAGCAACCAATTTCTCTTTGATTTCCACAAAGAAGAAGAAAGTCAAGCTTGGAGGTGAGCTTTCATGGAGGTTTCGGCAGCACTTGGAGAAGATGAAGAAGAAGAAGAAAATGAAATAAGTCTCTTATTATGTAATAATATGCCTTATATATTTTCCACCACTTTTACCCATCCCTCTCTTCCTTTAAATAAAAATAGGACATGTGTCCCATTAATCAAACACACACACACACTTGCTGCCGAAAAAGAGAGGGCTGCTGCTGCTGCCCATGCTGATTTCTTATTTAATTTGCACCCAATTGCAAATTAACTCCCAATTTTTCCGAAAGTTCCAATTCTTTTTGCCCAAAAATAATTACCGAATTCCAAAATTAATGAAACTCGGACACAATCTTCAGAATATTATAACATTCACAGAACATTTTTCAGAAATCCATTTACCTTTCCGGAGTGTCCTACCGAGCTCGCTGAACCCGAACCAAAACCCGACGTGCGAGCGTGTCAACCTGAACCGAAATCCCATCACACCAAAAATTCCTCAAAAATACCCATAAATTCCATCTTAAATTAAAACACAACTTACCCCAAAGCCGTCAGAAAATTTCCATCCCGAGCCCCGGGATTCCCGTCCCGAGCCCCGGGAGTCGCCCGGAACCGAACGTCCAGTCCCAAATATTAAACTCTACAACCACCTCCGGGACGTCTCCACGACTCCAAAACTGCAAACGGCTTCCCAAACTGAGGTCTCGAGAGTGCTACCGAGCCCGCCAGACGTCCCGAGACGACCCCGACAACCCCCCGGCGCCAGAAAAATATTTTCGGCGGAAACGTCCGGGGGACCCACACGACCTCAAATACGGAGGGGTTCGCCAAAATGGTACTCGGATAGGGCCCGGGAGCCGCCTGAACGCCGAAAAACGTGACCCGCAGGCTAAAACCGGAGTTCTGCACCCGGTGACCGTAACATGCAAGACTAACTTTATTGTCTAAGTGTGTAGGCGAACCCATGGAGGAAGAAAATCTATATTTCTTTGGGTTTCATTCACCGATGGGAAGACACCAACTTGAAGATGACTTATGGCATTGGATGGAGGAATTGGAGTATCACTTTGGTATTACCAATTTCCTAAAGAAGAAAGGTTAGACCTTGCCATAAGGAGACTAAAAGGAGAAGCGAGAAGATGGTGTCGCCAAGAGTTCGCTCAACGAGAGCAATATTGAGAACCCCCCATTCGGACTTGGAGCGGATTGAAGAGAGTGCTATGGCAGAGATATGGTTCCCCTCAGGAAGAGCAACCCTCTCCATACTACTCCCAAACAAGGTCCCCCTTGCGCTCTACACCTAGTACCTCCGCCGACTCCGCCACCGAACTCCACTCGAAGGGTCTTCGCCCCAAAGCGAACCAAGTCCCTCCAATGACAGGAGGCGAAGCCCCCCATCGCCACAGACTCCCTTGGCCGAGCCACACACCCCACCCCCCAATGCTTGCGCGACCCAAGCCCACACCCCAATCCAAAACCCTTACCCATGGCATGAACCCGAAAGGAACTCCACACCTTCAAGCTCCTACTCAAGCCCTTCTCCAAGTGTGAACCCGAATCCTTGTGAACTAATCCCTTCTGATGGCCTCACTCGAGAAATTAAAGAAGATTTCAAGGTGTCAGAAAGGAAGTTCTAAGACTTGAGGAGCTTGTAAAAGAATGGTATGAGAGTTTGGGAGAAAAAGAGAGAAGAAAAGAAAGAGCTCTCCAAAGCCAAATGAGTGAAAATAATGTTGCACCCGAACCTTCAACCAAACTCCAAGAAGAACTAACCATTCCATCTTCTCAATCATGTTGTTCTTCTTTGCTTGTGCAGAAATGCGAAGAGAAGGTTGAGGATGCGCGAAGACTTGAAGATGGCGAAGAAGCCACGGCTTTGGAAGAAGGAAGAGCTCACTTGGAAGTTCCACCCGAGCCTACACTTAAGGAAGAAGCCACATCATTGTTGGAGGAAGAAAAGAAAATATGCGGAGAGGACCTACACTTCCCTAACTTGGGAAAAGGTAACTTGTCTCTTTATCCTAGTAGTGAAGAGTATGCGCAAGAATGCGAACCCATGGCTTCCTTAAGTTTACATGATAAGAACATGGATGATGAACCCAAAAGTATCCATCCCCCACATCCATTGTTCAAATACAACAATGAGCATGTGGAAAGTGACAAGTGCATAAATGAATTTAATCACTATCCATATCCATGTAATGACACTTGCACTTTTCCATGAGATGATAATTGGATTGCTATTCAAGAGCATGAGTTGGAATGTGAAGAGATTGATGAATCTAAATCCATAACATATGAAGATTTCTCTTCCTTATATGATGAAACTCTTGAATGTGGCAACTATGAACATGTCGCGCATCATATGAACATGCATCTCCTTCTCATTTTTGAGGTGAAGAGAAAGGGCGGATTGTCCATCTCCTTACCTCTTAATTATGCTAAGGCCAGTCTTTGTGTTCCACACTTTGACGTTTCTTCTATGACTAGCTTAGTTTTTCATTCTTTGTCTTGGGAAGCACATGTGCATGTGATTTGTGAAGAAAATGCTTCCTTTGCCCCACCCCCACTCCATGAACAAAGGTCTAATGATTTTAGACCGCGTGTCTTCCTTGAGTACAAATTTCATATTGATTGCATAGAATACTCTTGGAAGCATGTCATGAAATTTTATAGGCTTTTGTTCATGTTCACAATGCATATTGGATTGGTTATGCTCCCCCATTCATGTGCATTGCTGCCATGACCCCATCAGACTCCCATTGATGAGCTTTCATTCACTAACCCCTAATGTTCTGCAAAGTTTGTTGTGCTTGTTTTCGTTTGTAGGAATTTCCCCATTTAGATTCGAGGATGAATCTTTTTAAGAGGGAGGGAATGATGTGATCATAGGATCCCCAAACGACAACAAAGTATCAAAGTGCGAAGGGGAGGATGAATGAAGCTCGGAGTCCCCATTTTGACAAGGAAACGGGCCTTGAAATATAGAAGGCGAGCGAAGCCTCCAGCGAGGCCTCCGAGGCCAAGGCAAGGCCCCATGTGAAGCGAAGCCCCTCTGCGAAGCCTCCGGCTGTAAAGCGAAGGCTAAATGTGAAGCCTCCAGGCCAAGGCAAGGCCCCATGTGAAACTTCCAAGCGAAGGCGAAGGCGATCCTGCGAAGCCTCCGGGCGAAGGCTTCCATGAGAAGCCCTTAGGCGAAGCCGCCCATGTGAAGCCTCCAGACAAGGCGAAGCCCTCAAGCGAAGTCGTCCCTACGAAGCCTTCAGGCGAAGGCCCCATGAGAAGCCTCCAGGCGATGGCAAAACCCTCAGGCGAAGCCGCCACTGCGAAGCCTCCATTGTTGACTTGTCAACCCTTTTGAATTAGATATTATGTACTTTCCCTCCGTTTCTCCATAAATGTCTTTTATGGAAGAAATGGGATAAGGGAGTAGGTAGCCTACCATTTCACTTCCATCACCATCCCTTCACTTCACCCACCATAATTAGGAACATGGTCCCCTAGTCATGTCCTTGCCCAAACCCCCCATCATCTCACCTTTCTCTCCTTCACCATAAAAGGAGCCTAGTTCTTCATTTGTAACTTAGAACATATGTAAAACGCTTGAGAGATTTATTTCCTCAAGCTTCAGTTCTCACCCCTTGCTACCTTCCGCCACCCCCTTGGTGTTTATCGTCGGGTTTAATATCTAGTATTGCTTAATCTCGTAGTTAAGAGGTGCTAGATCTTCCATCTTCCCCAGGCATTATCTCAAATATTGCCCAACCTCGTAGTTGGGAGGTGTTTGAGGCCGAATTTATCCTTCCCTGTTCTTGCGACTCCTTCGAGCTAGATCCGGCGCTTCCTGCGATCTCGCGGGTTCGCGACGAGCGTCCCCGTGATCGCGTCCCGTGATCGCGTCAGGTGAAGGAGGATGATCTAGCGTGGGCGCATGTATTTACACTGACTATTCAGTCTGGGTGGCTAGATAGTGTTCGAGATGCGCAGGGGAAGGATCCGGAACTCAAGAAACTATCGGGCGAGAGTAAGGGAGATTTACATCCGTTGTTTGAGTACAGACAGGGATTGTTGTACTTTAGAAATCGGTTATATGTGCCCGGCATTCAGGCACTTCAGGATGAAATTTTGGTAGATGCTCACTCGAATAGATTGAGTATACATCCTGGAGATGAGAAGATGTACCAGGATCTGAAGATGCACTTCTGGTGGCCTGGCATGCGGAGGAACATTGCCACCTATGTTTCGAAGTGTGCTACGTGTTAGAGAGTGAAAGTTGAGCATCAGAAACCAGCAGGAACGTTGCAGACGTTGCCCATTCCAGTTAGGAAATGGGGAAATATCACGATGGATTTTCTGACAAGCTTACCTATGACACGATCTCATCACGATGTTATTTGGGTTATTGTTGACCGATTAACTAAGTGTGCTCATTTTCTGCCTATCCGAGTGACGGATTCATTGGAGAAACTTGCCCAACTATATATCAGGGAAATTGTGCGGTTACATGGAGTACCAGACTCCATAGTATATGATCGGGATCCGCGCTTCACCGCACGATTCTAGAATGCTTTTCATAAAGCATTGGGCACGCGTATCCATCTGAGTACGGCGTATCACCCTCAAACTGATGGACAGTCAGAAAGAGTTATCCAGATTCTGGAAGATATGCTGCGAAGTTGTGCGTTAGAGCGTTAGATTTCGGAGGTGATTGGGATCTGCACTTACCGTTGGCAGAGTTCTCGTATAACAATACGTACTAGAGTACCATCGGCATGGCGCCTTACGAGGCTCTGTATGGACGGAGATGTATGACGAATCATTTTTGGGTAGAGGCTTCAGATAGAGTTGAGTTAGGTCCCGAAATTATCGAGGAAACTACGCAGAAGATTAAGAAGATTTAGACACTGTTGAAGGCTGCAAACGACAGAACCACCTCGTATGTGAATAAGCATCGGAGAGATCTAGAGTTCGAGGTAGGTGATAAGGTATGGCTTAAGATGGCGCCGATCAGAGGAACAGTCAAATTTGGTAAACGGGGTAAGTTAGCTCCAAGGTATATCGGTCCATATGAGATTCTTGAGCGGGTTGGCAAGGTAGCTTACCATCTGACATTGCCACCTAACATGTCTGCAGTACATAACGATTCCATGTTAGTATGCTCAAGAAGTGTTTGTTGGTTTCGATTCAGACTGTTCCAGTAGAAGATGTTCAGTTGGCACCGGATCTGACATACCAGGAGGTACCAGTTGCCATTCTTTCTCGGGATACTCGGAAACTCCGTAGCAAGTTAATTTCGATGGTCAAAGTTCTGTGGTCACATCACTCTGACCGGGAAGCGACTTGGGAGACCGAGAAGGACATGATGGAGCGATATCCCGAGGAATATCAGAGATTGAGGACCCTCTTGGAGGACCAAGAGTCCTAAAGGGGGAGATTGTTACAAACGCCACATGCGGGGGTGACTTCTGATGTATATTTGTACATATATCCGCCGTTTGCTGATTCCCGCGAAGACCGGAGCTCGATTTTAAACATGCGGGTCATGTTTTCTGTGGATCAGCGCGTCCCGGAATTTTATCTAGACCTCATTTTTTAGAGTTTTGAGCACTTTTGAGGTCGTACGTGCGTTACGGACCATTTTACGAATTTTCGTTTTCGGGGACAAAATGGACATTTTGCGAGAAAAGTTAAATATGTAAAAAAAAGAAGAAAAAAAAGAAGAGAAATTGAAAATTGAAAGCGGCAGAGAGTGAGGCGGTGAAGTGAAACGTGAGGTGTGTGAACATGTGAGGTGTGTGAATATGTAAAGTAATAATATTATATTATTATTATATATATAGGTATATATATATATAGTAGTATTAGAAGAAAGAAAGAAAAACAGGAGGAAAACGCATTTCTTCTTTCTTCTTTGCACGTCTGTGAACTTCAGGAGCAAAGTGGAATCTCTCAATTTCTCACCAAAATCTTGAAGGTCAGTTGGTTGAATTGATTCTTAGGAGAAATAATTAACTCCTTACAAATCAGTTTTTGTGATTGTGGCTCCGGTTGGAAATTTGTGATACTTTTTTCAGTGGATTATTTTGGGTTCTAAGTGTTGTTTGGGTGTTCAGCTGCCATTTTATCTTAAGGAGAAGTACGAGAAAACTGACGGAGTACTGCCGAATTCACGTCTGAACCGTTTGAAAAAGTGGAAAGGTTCCTGGCTCCGGGTAAAGTTGGTAAGGGTTCAGTTTTCCTTGACTTTGCATTCTGGGATAATTATAACATGCCTGTCAGGGTTAATTGGGGCTGAGTTCGAGTTGAGGGTGGGGACCGGTGATACCGAACTCAGTTTATGGCATAGGTTTAGGTGTGCAGGTATAGGATACCCTGTCTGGTAAGTTTTCTGTTAATTTTGTTATGTTGTTCTGTTCTGACGGCAGCGGGGAATCTGGACCCCGGGCTGGTACCATGCCTCAGGAAATATATTTTATCGGTTAATTCGGTTCGTTATGAAAAATCCTCTTCTGTAAGGCTAAAACCCTCAGAGGTCTGTCGTTCTGTTCAGAGTTTCTATTATTATTATTTTCATATTTGTTTTGCATTTGGTATTTTTGTGTTTTCTTGTGCAGGTGTATAAGTTCGGGATTATTCAGAATTTCTGAAATACTTTATCCTATGTCTGACCCTTACTGAGTTCTCATCGAGGACTCACCCTTAAATATGTTTACCTTTTCAGGTTCATCTGATAAGAAACCCGAAGAGTAGATCTCTCCGGTGTTTACTTGTGTTTTGGTATCAGGTATTACTATGTTTGAGTTTGTGTTCTGAGTTTGTAAGGGTGGTCTCGATTGAGATTTCTGCTCAGTTGCACAGTCTGACCCTTATTGAGCACATTATGAGTTTACTGACTGTTTTGTTTTATGTTATCTGTCTAGCAGCAGCGGGTGTCCTACGTGGAGTTTTGTTTTCAGGATCTTGTTGCACCAGATCCCTCCACGTGTGTATGTACTCTGAACACTAGGTTTTGGGCTCTGTACATGTAAACGCATGCATGTGTGTATATTTGTTGCATCACATATGTATATATAAGGATTGTTCGTGTTCTGTTGTATTTTGGAGCCTGCGGAGCAGGGGCGTGAGCTTGCTCATTTCAGTGGGAGCAAGGCACGTCTTGTTACGTATGTGTATATGTGTGGTTGTGTTCAGATGATCTCTTTTGCTTGAGTGGCAAGTTAGTAACAGTAGTAGATAGAAAAGCATGGATCATGTGATTAAGTTTGATGCATATGTTCTGGTGATGGATATGAGTGAATTTTGCACTATCCATGTTGTAGAAGTGTATTTGGTTGAAGTTGTTTCAGGTTTGGAATTTCTCGTTTTCTCCGTCAAACTCAGGGTCAGACCCTTCCGACCTTCCTACTACATTCTGACACACCCCTCTCAAATCAACAAATTTTCAAACAAATGGGCTTGGACCACCACACCAAGGGGACTCCGTTTACTGTTACCCAAGTCCGGTTCCCGCATTACGGCACCTGGCGTTCTGCATCACGTGAGCTTCCGCAAAGGGGGGGTATAAATATCCATTACACAAGGGAACCTTACAGGTTCCTATTCCAACTACTTCCAACTTTGCATCATTTCCCACCGAGACGTGCTTCACACCTCTTGGGAGCTTGCGGTACGCCACAAATCAGGACTTGTCCCGAGCTATGTGGTCTGTTGCTCCTGAATCAACATTCCACAAAGAATTGCTTTCAGTTAGCATAGTACATGACGTCACATGTGCTATTGTAGTAGAAGGTTCAAAATGTACCTTAGGTGCACTTTTGCAATCTCTTGCAAAGTGTCCTTTCTTGCTACAGTTGAAGCACTTGAGCTTCGAAACGTCCATTTTCTTCTTCCCGGGCCCGTTTACTTTGCCTTTTCCCTTACCCTTGCCTTTGAAGTCGCCCTTTTTTCCACCCTTAAACCACTTCTTGGACTTTTTACCCCCGTTGTTATTGGAGGTATTGGCAACATATGCCTTGGAGTGGTCCTTGAGAGCCATTACTTCGGCCTCAAGTAAAAGGTGACGAGCGATGTCATCAAAGGTCTTAATTTGAGGGTTGTGGCGTAAGTTGACCTTCATCAACTGCCACTCCTCGTCAGGTAAGGACCTTATTATTGCTTGCACCTGCTGCTCGTCGGTGAGGTCGTGTCTAGCTTGTTTAAGCTGATGAATCATCTGTGACATCTCACGAAGGTGGGCACTCATTGTGTGATCTGCTCGTTTACCATAGTTCTCAAACCTTAGTATCATCGAGCGTTGTTTCTCAACGGAAACATCTCCATACTTGGCCTTCACAGCATCCCAGATGCCTTTGGCCGAGGGGAGCATGGAGAACTCCACCATGATCTCATCCACCATTGTGGATAAGAGTGTGACTCTACACATAGAGTTCTTTCTAAGGTAGGCTTCATAAGCCACCCTATCTCCCCCTTCCTCCGGGGGGTTGACCTCAGCATCGAGCACCTCAAGTGTCTCTTAATCAGTTAAGATGAACTTGACCTTCTGCTGCCAAATTAAATAGTTTTCACCATCCAATTTGAGGTCACGGTTCAACTCTGCTACTATGTTCTTAGTAGTCATCTACAAATATGCAATTCACATGTTTTAGATTCTAATTCACACAATTAGACTTATTCAAGCAATATGTTCATGAAATAACTTAGTTTATACTCAGACGTAGCAAAAGGTATGCATATAGCATCCGATCAGAAACGCCTAAGCATAGCTTTGCCATTTTATGAACATATCCTTAATAAGCCTATTCAAGCAATCAATCAAGAGGCAACCAAGCATACATCAGTTATAACTTTACTTGACCTTCCAAGAAGGCCTGAATCACACACTCACGCGTGATCGTAACAACCATAGCACTTCATGTAAACCTTAGTCTCATCACCCATAAGTCTCCTTAATACAATGCCCAGGAATATTGGTGGAGTCACAAACGGTCTCACTTAAGTACCACTTCCTTAGACAACATTATATTAGCTTGACAGGGTCCCTAGAGACCTTAGCTTAATGAAGTGACTCATCTATTGAACCAAGCCTCAAATCCTTCAAGTTCACCGTAGTAATGCCGAGACATCAGTACTTGAACTATCTCAAGGTAGAGTCTCTTGTTTCAATGGATGTATGTTCTTTCACTTAATTTAAGCTTCAATTCCCTCAAGTCCATCATAGTTGTACAAAACCAGTACTAAGACTATCAAAGGGCTGAAAAACACTTGAAGTAAGTGAAGGACAAATGTCACATGCATACCAAGTCTAGGTCACACATGGGCCTTAGGAATCACAAGAGGAACACTCCCAGGAAAGATGGAGGGGTCACAGACGGTCCCGCTTAAAACCCACCTCCTAGACATAGTGCACTCGAGTAACACTAAGGTATAATGTGACATAGAACTAGGCACACACTAGATTCAAGTTCATACATTTCGAAATATACAAACATGTATCACAAATATGACCCTTTCGAATAACCTAATCGGGGGTCTCGAAATATACAAACATGTATCACAAACATGTTTCAAACATTCAGAACCGAAAGTAACCTTGCTCTGATACCATGTGTTGATTTTCTGATCGTCATTAACATGTTTGTCATGCTTACATATTACATGGATACTACATTTAAGTAATAGCATGATGTGTTTCTTCCATAATCATGTCATATATCCATTAGCATCATACAGAGAACCTAGCATGATACTAATGGCAAAGAACCTAGCATGATACTAAAGAAAGGATTAAGGGTGTGTACCTTTCTTCTGGATGCTCCAACCTTCTAAGACTTCAATGGAGGATGGATTTGGAAGTGCGCCAAGGAAGCGGACAAGAAGTGAAAGGCTTCTTGTGAAGTTCCACCCACAAACTTCAAGTAGAATGCCTACGAAGGCTTATTGAGAGAGAAGAGATGAGAGGCAATGCTGTCAAAGGGATGCCCATAATGGCGCCATCCTCCGTCTATCTATAGAAGAGGATGGGCTGCCAATGAGGGGGCACAATGCCTCCTCATTTGCGAAGTAACATGTCTCTAGGGCCAAGGGCTGCAGCCAATGCCCCTTGGTCCATGAGACATGTCTCATGCCTTTTGCCTTTTCAATAAAGTAATTAATTATAAAAGGAATAAATGAATAATTGTGTCTAATAGGAAATTAATTAACTAATTAATTAATTATCTAAATAATATAGTGAAGAGGCAAGGTAGGTGACCCATGCCCCTTGCCCATTCGGCCATGGCACATGAGACATGTCCCTTTGGCCGAATGGTGCAAGGCATGGGGTGCATCCCCTTGCCTGGAGGCACCAAGGGCAAAGGGGCACTCACACCCCTAGGCCTATGGCCGAATGGGTGCAAGGCCCCCTTAGGGTGCCCTTTAGCACCCTTAGGCCATGGCCGAAGGTGTGCTTGGCCTTTTGGGTGCCTCTTCGGCACCTTTTCACCAATTACGCACCTTTCCGCCAAGAGACGTCGCCGCTCTATGCTCGTTGTCTCTACTCGTCACTCCTCGCCACTGCTGGATGCTCATCGCTAGTCAAAAGAATCAGAATGCACCTTGCTGGACATGTCTTACTCATTTTACAGCTAAATGCACCAAGACTTCAAACTTTATTAATTAGAGAAAGACATGCAACCTGCACATATGTTCATCGAATAGATATTATTTCTTATGGGAAAACAATTCCCTGCAAGAAAACCAACAAGAATAACAAATGATGTTCCAAATATCTAATGTCTACGAGAATTTCTGAGTATGTCAACTAGTATAAGCGGAAATGTCAACTAGAACTACATTAGGCAATTGCAATTTAAAGACCTTATGCTGAAAAGAACACAAAAGCTACAATCAAGTACAACAATCGAAATCTTTCAACTCTATTGTCGTTGTTGGTCTCCGTCGTGGCTGCTTCTTTGCTTCCTCCGTTGGTTGCCGCTTGTTCATCTCAGTTATCGTTGGTTGCTCATGTCCTTGTTGTAGTTTGCTCTCTCTCATTTACACATCCTTTGAACAAACTAAACATTTTTTTGTCAATTCCACCAAAAATTAAACAAAGCAATTCTCCAACTCACCAGTTCTCTCATCAAAGAGCTCACACTCGTTGTTCAGATTTGTCGTCGATCGTTGTTCGCCACTCGCTGCTGCTCACCATCGCAGATAGAAGCTCACACACACTCACGGCTGGATGATCTCCGCTTAATGATTGACGCTGGACAGTCGCCAATCTCTGATCGACACTCACAGATCGACGCTCGTCGCTCACATGTAGAGGTGGAGACAAGGATCGGCGCGCTCCGCTCACCAATCCCTGCTCCGCGATCTCTGCTCATCACTCGTGGCTCGATGATGGAGGTGCAGCTGGATGCTCGCCGCTCACCGATCTCTACTCGTTACATGCAGCTCAACCGCTCTCGGGTGGAGACAGAGAGCTATTGAATCTGGATCTAAAGGCGTTGAAGGCTTGGAGTTGTGTTGCAGAAGAAAGATTAGTAGGGACAGGTTATATATGAAGGGTAGTTTGGTATTTTGGTTAGTGCTGAAAAATCACCTAAGTGAAGGATAACATTGACACATTAACAAATATGAATGGCCTCCATTACAATGTTTAATAGTTAAACCATTAACAATTTAACATACAAGCAAGCTTTCTAACCTAAACAGAAATCACCAAATGTTTGAACATGATAAGCTTATGATTTTCCAGAGCTTATGTTAAAAGCCTCTGCCCAGCAAAAGGGGAGTGCCGAAACTAATCTGTCGAATCAATCTTTCCAGTTTTGAACTTTTTCTCATATTACTGTCATAAGATCAAACCCTAACATACGCCGTAGCCAATACAGCCTTTCAAGTCCCTCTACTAACAATCGAAGTTGGCACAACTAGGATTGATCCTAAAACAAAATAATACCCAAATCATTAGAAAGCCTGTGCAAGCAAGAATGACAGAATTTACACCCTCAAATTCGGACTTTGTTCGAGTATGCGAGCTATGATTTGAATCTCATGTCTGAGAGATACACATAAACGAGTGACAGGACAGCCAAACTGTACCTGTTCTACCAGCCTTAAAATGAAAACCTTAAGTTAGATTAAGAAGTATATATGATCAATCATCAATCAACCTCTGGTGTTTTCTCTTTCAGTATTGGAGAAGTTATTATTCATGTCATTTCAGCTGGTATCATACGCTATGTACACTACATTGTGTCCTCGTGATACCCTGAACCTGAAACGGATGAAGATGCAACATTCTTTCCCTTTGAATCCGCAGCACTAGTCTCCATGCCTTTGACAGCGTTAGACTGCTGCAGAAGATGAAGCTGTTCTTGTAAAACCTACAAGGCAATCTTTGTCAAAAAAGGAGAACAATGCAGAAGAAAATTGACAACACAAGATGATGCTTACTGTTGAACCCAATATTAAACAAGCTGATTCTGATGCAAAAATAAACGCACGTTGGCATACTCTTATGTCAACTAATATTGACAATTAATTGTCACTATAAAATTCATACCCCCACCCCAACATAGTTGGGATTAAGGTGATGATGATGATGATGATGATGATGATGATGATAATCGCTTAATCCTGTGTTCACTGGCAGGGCAAAAGTACCAATTTCGCCAATATAATTCTTTTTGGCTCATTGTGAGTAATCTCGGATAAAAGACAAATTATGCCACTAAATTTTTTTATTGGATACAGTAAAAGCAGGGTTTAAAAGCATTAACAGAAAACAGAGAATATAGCAGGGTTTAAAACTTTAAAATTAGGACGATAATGTCACTGTTCACAAGCTTTAAGAGCTTTACATGATTTATGATCTTTTCTCTGCACACACACACACACACGTATGAACGATTGTCACAAAGCATTCAAATAAACCAAAGAGAACAAAGAACGCAGCACATAAATTTTCATTAATTGTAAAATTTTCCAGCCCAAAAAAAAATTACTTTTGAAAAAGCAGAAACAAAGATTTTTTTTTAAAGAATTTATTGTATTATGACTATAAAGTTATGAACTATACAAACACGTTACATTCAGCATACTAGTTTTTTCATGGCGTCAAATATCATCCATACCTAATATCAGGACTAAAATAGCAGAAATGAGCCTCTCAAGTTTCATAACAATGTTTCTATGAAGCCAGAAGGCTATTTTTCAAAAAAAAGAATCCCCTGGGTGTTGTTGATTAGATTAATAGAGCTTTATCTTAGTATTGCATGGCATGGTAGCAAAAGGCATCAAGAGAAAGCCATCAGTGGAAAGCGTGAAGCTTGGGAAGGGAGAACTCAAGATGAATATTGCGAGGGGAAATAAACAGAGAAACAATTGGACCAGCTTGTTTTCTCGGGACTCAAATGCGACAAGCTTAACGCAAGAGAGCCATATCACTGCCATGAATGAAAAGATAACAAAGGGAGAGACAGCCCAGAACAGGCTGTAGATGGCTAGACACTGAAGCTCCAAAAGCCATCATCGAATCTGATAATGTTGCCTCAATAAGTGCTCTAAAGAGAATAATAAACCCGAGTGAATGTGGTAGCGGATACAGCTTGAGCCAGAAATGCATAATACTGGTGCCATCTCTCAGCCACAGCAAAGCTAATACAAAAGCTTGTGCTGCAAGCTGAACAGACAAATTTCTTCTCCATAAACTTCAATCCTTCATCACCATTAAAGCT
This sequence comes from Stellera chamaejasme, assembly GCA_024586325.1. Classification (NCBI taxonomy): domain Eukaryota; kingdom Viridiplantae; phylum Streptophyta; class Magnoliopsida; order Malvales; family Thymelaeaceae; genus Stellera; species Stellera chamaejasme. Next base: position 21,098,865 of record CM044984.1, on the reverse strand, counting down.
TCTATTTGTATTGGCCGTCAAAAAAATAAAATAAAACAAAACAAAGAAATAAAGAAAAGAAAGAAAGAACAAGAAAATTACATAGTGATGCTTTATTTTAGCTATACACCCCTTCCGGGTGAGAAAATGATCATTTTGCAAAACAAGGAAAAATAGTGAAGATGAAAGTAGCAAAGATCTGCTAAAATATGATAGGAGTACCTCAAGCTGATGCTGAAGACACTTCTTCTGAGATTCCAGTTGAGAAACTGTAGTATCAAGATTATTGCTTGTTCCCTCTCCATAATTCCCTCCGACACCAGCAACCTGGTACGGAAGGAAAACAGTTTGTGGAAATGGAGGGAAGGATGAGTTTTCAGGACCTGCAGGAACTGAGTACTTCTGCCCAGCATGTTCCTCATTAGTTAAGGGACCTATTTGTCCAGAACCCTGTGGAAGTGCTGCATAACCAGGAGACCTGCAACGGAATTCACATTTTTCCATACTATCATGTCTGAAATATGTACCATGTAAGAACTAAGAATTCCATGAGATCATGCATAATGGTGAACTGTAACAACTAATAAAAGTAAAATAGAAAATGCCTCATATATCATAGTGGCTGATTTTTTCTTATCCTTCTCATTGCCGTCCTATTTCGTACATTGTAGCTATTCTTTTTAGTCTGTAACATCTTTCAGAAAGTTCCGTTTTACTTGAACGGAAATATTTTTTAAAAAAATAGCTACAATATACGAAATAGGCGATGCAAGGGGCTTTAATAGACAAAAACTTAAGATATGACCCAGATATAGAACAACAATTAAAGTTAAAGGACTACAGATGAAGTTTACTCAGTCCTAAAAATAAGAGAAGATGCTTACAAAAGCTACAATTTCCCCTTTTTCTATTTTGGGTTTCATGTGTTTAGCTTAGTAGACAGATTAGAATTGAATGTAGCCAGAGACGTTAGTGGGGGCATTGGCTGGTTTTATCTATAGATCTGCATCTTATGCGCAACAGAGAAAATGCACTTACCAAACCAGTCTGTTTGCAAATGGATAAACATAAGATCTTTCATATATTGAGGCAGCAGCGGCTGCAGCTTGAAGCCTTGCCTGATGTCTGCTTAAGTTTTCATTACCATCAACACCGCCGGAGACTTGCTGGCCTGAACCTGTCCCTGAATCTACTTGCAGTAAGAAACACAGCCTGTGAGTAAACTTCAACACTGAAGCTACCTTATTTTAAAGGCAGTACTGCAGTATAGCAGTAGAAAAATAAGATTAAAGAGCTCCAATCTGAGAAGACATATAAGAACTGAGTTTCCCTTTTATCTATTAATTGAAAAAGAAGATATATAGATAAAAAGAACTGATGGGTGCAAGCCCTTACAAAAAATTAGTAATAAAGAATACCGCAGAAAGCCTACATCTTCTATATATTTACAAAATAGGAGTAACTTCTAAACCTAATCTTCCCCTTTGAACGGGTAGAAGGCTATCTTTGCCCTCAATGTTTTTAAACCTTCCTCCAAATTAGACAAAATGCTGCCTTTTGTTCCCTTTTCACTAGAATAAAACATCATTTTCATACGAAATGAGGCAGGCCTAAAATGGCAAGTTTTGCAGCCTTTCCCGTATCTATCAATTTACATGCATTGACACATACAGAGACAGGAAGCGGGGAGAGGCCAAGAAAGAAGAAGCCTGTCTGGCCAAAACAATAATTAATCACTACATCCCTCAAAAATACATTCATGTTCAGAATTTAATCTATGAATATTTGTTATTCAATATTTTGGCATAGAAAAGTAGTTTATATGCAAATGTTAAATGAATGTTTGTTGATTTTAAATGTAGTATGTTTCATAAAAAAAATTTTCAACATATTCTTCCTAGTAATAATTTGAATCAAACACAGGTTAGTAAAGTCAAACTTAACATATTTCAGGATACTACAAAAAAAAATAGTGATGCCATGTCATTGATTCCTGTTTGATTGCTAATGCAACATTACCTATGGGATAATGAATCCCAAAATGACCATCAAATAAGATATAAGAAATATGGGTGCCACCAGACTTTTCTTAGAACTGAAGGATCACAAACAAAAAAAAAGTTTTCCCTAAAGGTTTCCCCTCTAGAGGCCCACCAATGCGGATAATGTGGTTACCTTGTGATTGAGATTCTGATCGAGGAGCATTCTGCCCAATAGTTGTGCTTGTTCCATTTTCAGGTGGCACAACCAGTGCTCTGCATGTAGGGCAGGTGTGCTGTCTCTCAAGCCATGACCGAAGGCAATGAACATGAAAAAGATGTCCACATATTAATTTTTTTGCTGTGGTCATCTCCTCCCGACAGATTATGCAGGTTGCATCACTTCTGCAACAAAAATAAATAAAATAATAAAAAAATAAATACAGCAGTTTCACAATAAATAAATAATTCAGATAAATGGTCTACAAAAACCAAAATGCCGAACTATTCATAAGCGCTGAAACTCACGCACTAAGCTCTTCCGGTGTTGCATCTGGGAATCTATCATTCATATTAGAGGTGATCTTACGATACCGTATAAAATCGGCAACACGGACTTTGAAATTCCTAAAAGTCTCGTAAAGCTCCCGGATTAAATGCAAAGGCACACCATAATTCCTGCAGAATTCAAATACAACACTAAGCAAGCCGGCATATCTAGCAAAAAGGTCACGTCCAATTTCTCCAAAAGCGTTTGAAAAAAACAAGAAAAGAAAAACAAACAACACACATGTCTAGAGAATGTCTGGATTTGATTTATTGACTTGACAGTTTCCTTGTGATAGAATCATCCCATATACGTGATTCCGCAGACTTCATATTTCTCAATATACTCCCTCCGTCCCCAAAAGATTGAAGGATTTGATTGGGCGCGAAGATAAGGTGAATATAATATTTTTGTATATGTTTACTTAATTGTCCTTTGGTTGAAGTGCACAAAAAATGAGACAGAAAAAGTAAAGATAAAGTGGGGATAATTTAGTGACTTTGAGAGTGAGAAGTTTCCTTCTAAGGAAAGTGATCAATTTTTCTTGAACAGCCCAAAAAGGAAATGTGTTCAATTTTCAAGAACGGAGGGAGTATTAAGCAATGACAGGATCACAGGGAAGCAGATGTTTAAATTTGTAACACTTCACCATGCCTCAGTATTTTAATTGTTCCTAGCATTATGATGCTCTTTTTGACTAATGGCCATTTGTATTATGTCTTCTATTTGTTGCCATATTCCCCTTTTTTTATGGTGCTCTTGAATAAAATTCCAAGTTCGTACAGAAAGATATGCAGCTTAAATTAATGAAGCTGCATATGACAGATGAAAAAATGGTGCAAGAAAAGCTTTGCAAAGGGCCTCTAGTTGCACCAGAAAAATACAAGCACTGAAGTGAATCTATGCTGACGTTAAACTACTATGACCTTCAGTAAAAACTTTTTATCATTTTTTCTTCTAACATGAAAACCAAATATGTAACATTAAATTTCAATACAACCTTTGTCCAAGTTGAATCGTGTTGTTGTGCCATAAGAATACCATTCACCAGATCAATATTTATGTTGAACAAATTTCAAACCTGTCCTAAGTCACTAAGCCATTTTTGCTTTAGAATTTAAAAAGAATTTCACTGGGCCTTGGGCATGACATGAAACATAAACACACTTTCTCCTATATAAAACTGCAGGCATGAAGCAAAAACAAGGCACACTTGGTTACGAAATGATACAGAAAAATTATTGAATTCTTTGTCTTTGTTGAAAAAAGATATGACACAGAAAATTTGACTTACATGAAGATCACGAGGAAGAAGCACAAATACATAGACAAGTGTAGCAAATCACGTATGAGCTCCAAGTAGAAGGTGTAGACAGCCTTCTTTTCCCATTGTCCTTCCATAAGCATGTCACTAACGTAGAAAACATATTTGACAAAAGTTGACACAGTAGTAGTAGCCAATATCATGTACCTGACAAACAAAAGCTACAGATTATTGCATTGAAAATCACCTGCATCTTACAAACTAGGGACTCAAGCATCTGATTCATTGTCTTCGTTAGAATAGCAGCTAGAATATATCAAACTTATTCTACAGACAAGAAATATAAACATCAGCGCATGCCAAATCATTGAGGTTACAGTTTCATAACAAGACCAAGTAGAAACAAAATGTTAAATTCTAGTCTGTGCCTGTAGGCAGAGCTGAACATATAAGAAGTTCAGGAACGTGCTTGCCTATCTTAATGAGGTGATAGCTATCAGAAATACAGTAAAGCACTGCCAACATGGCTGTGCATAAGACAATAGCATAATGAACGAACTCACTTTATTTCGCTTTATCAAATGCAAATAAGTTGCAGACAAAATAGAAGTGAACTAATAACTTACTCGAATGAAAAGAAGAGGGCAACCGAAGCCTGCCTTGTTTGAATCAGATACTTTATCGAACTGTAAAGGAAAATAGAATCTAGAAGAAGCAGGAAGCCCAAGAAAGAAACTATGCGGATGTGAGATCTCATGGGAACAGATGGAGTGGTTTCAATATACTCTACCCTTTTCTGTGCCAACCAATGTAATGCCTTGATTAACAAAAGCGCTGTAACCATGGCAAGAAATGTAACAGAGAAATCTTGCCGGAAAATAGTAATAGCAAAGAGGATTTCCATGACCTCTCTCCATGACTGCTCGTTCAACCTCTCAACCTCTGCTTCACGGAGATTACCGAGAAATACCCTTTTTGTCAACTGCCAAAGGGTGCACATAATGACCAGACCCATGTTGAGAAGTAGCACCAAACTGATCTTGGAAGTGGACAGATAAACCATAGCTGGATAAAACTGGCCTCTGCTATTAAAAGCATGATATATAACCGCAAGAGTTGCAAGAAGGCTAACGCCGGCATAAGTTCGTAGCCTCATCATTCTGTCACACCCTTCTCCAAACCTATCATGTACGCAGCAAAAAAAACCCAAATCACACAACTTCAAGTAATGAACAGCATGCAATCCCATATTCTTTCTAAAAATTTACGTACCAACTAACTAATAAACAAAAAATTAAGCTATTTTCTTAATCCAAAATCAAATCTCGCACTGTTCTCGTAACTTCGAGTCATTTGATTTTGCACTAGGAGGTACGATCGGTCATACTAAATATATCACGCGGACCCAAACTAATATTGCAAATGGATCCACGGAACCAAAAAATACAAGTGAGCTTGAGAAGATAAGAGACGCGTAACAAACACCGAATGCAGAAAAAGGAAATTTCGCTGCAGATACCCGTTCAATATAAGGTGCTCGACGAGGAGGTTAGGTTCTTCCGAATCGGCCAAAGTACCAAGAACGAAGCCACGCAGAGAAAACCCAGAAATCTAAAAGCTTTTTACTATCATATACTCCATTAATCGAATTCGCTTCTCGGCACGCCCAAAGCAAAGCATTCCTCTTGCCCCTTCTCCGTCACACTGTTTTTCTTTTTTTTTACCCTCTGCAGTTGTCTGTCTGCAAGAAAACCAAAAAATAGTAATGGAAACTTGTTTGACCTCTTTTCGAAAATGCAGTCTGTTTGTGTCACCTGTATGTGATCCGGCCAATGGATGATCTCCACGTCGTCTTTGTTCTGTATGCATCGGCCAGCCTACAAGGGATCTTGCCACGTACCAATCTAGCCTAGGTGGCAGTTATCAACCTCTCCGGTCTTGGGGCAGCTCTCTTCGGTGCCCCGAAGGGGACATGAACCTTTGTCGGCTCTGTCGGTCTAGAGAGAGAACTGGCTGTGAGTCCGGTCACCTGATCCCCTAACGGAGTGTTCTATGCTGCGAGTGTTGCTTGCTTCGTGTCCTGTGGGATTGTCCAGGCCGATTTCGGGTGTTGCCTTGTTCTTTTTGGTTCACTACTCACACCGCCTGGACTAGATCCGGATCTAGTTCCCGAATATCGCTCTGTCGGAGGCTAGAGGTCGACCGTAAGAAAGTTGCTTCATGAGTTGTGTCTTCAAAAGAACTCTGGTAGCTGAGATCGGTCGTTTGGCCGTCAGTTAAGCCTCCTTCTTCCGGCCTAGATAGATGGGACTGTGAATGGTCCTCAAGCTCCGCTGAAGGAACTTGGGTATGGGGGCCATCACGGATCCCACAGACGGCGCCATTTGGTGGGGGATCCGTGGGGGCTGCCGCCACGACTTTTGTGTAGTGTGGCGGATCCGTGGGGGCTACCGCCACGACTCTTGTGCAGTATGCGTTTAATTCGGAATTCGAGAATCGGGATAAGTGTTCTATGTTCGTGTTCTTTTGGATGAAAGTTGTCAAAAAGATCTCTTAACTCCCGCCATAAATGCTTTATATAGTACACTGCTATAATGGCAAAATTGTAATATTTCAATATAGTGTCAGAGGACACGTGTCTTTAATACCTTCAGGAGTGTTGTCCGAGAATATCCTCATGGTATGTTCGGGTCAATTCTTATTAGGTCCGGTAATGTCATTGTCTCGTACGGGTTTAGCGATTATTTGGGTTTTTAATGGGATCCTTATTTTGGACTACTGGTTGGGCCTTTTTCTAGGCCTTTTTAGTTGATTGGGTCTGGCGGCCATCAAGTCCCCCCTTAGCAATTTGGCTGACTGTAAAGAGTCCGAATTTTTCTAAGTGTAACGACAGTTCGTGGAATTTCCCGGACCGTCAAGGTCCAAGACATTTGGCCAGAGTTGTCCATCCCCCTTTCGAATTTTCTCACGATATTTATCCATTCTCCCTTTGAATTTTCTCGGACCGTAATGGTCAGAAACTTTTGAATTGAGGATATTTATGCATCCTCCTTTTGAATTTTCTCGGACCAGAATGGTCCGGAACTTTTGAATTGAGGATATTTATCTATCCTCCTTTTGAATTTTCTCGGATCATAATGGTCCGAGACTTTTGAATTGAGGATATTTATGCATCCTTATTTTGAATTTTCTCGAACCAGAATGGTGTGGGACTTTTGAATTGAGGATATTTATCCATCCTCCTTTTGAATTTTCTCGGACTATAATGGTCCGCGACTTTTGAATTGAGGATATTTATACATCCTCCTTTTGAATTTTCTCGGACTAGAATGGTCTGGGATTTTTGAATTGAGGATATTTATCCATCCTCCTTTTGAATTTTCTCGGACCAGAATGGTCCGGGATTTTTGAGGCGGTTTACAAGCAGTTCCGTCGTGGCTCATGCATTAACTACTGCTTTTTTATCAATGGTGGATATGCATCGTTTTGTGACGGTTCGTCTTCCCAGACATCCTTAAATAAGGAATAGTTCTTGAGTTGTTATTCACTTCATTCTTGCTTTCTTTGCTCTCAATCTCCTTCTTCAGCTATTCATTTTTTCACGACAGACAACCCATCGCTCAAGGAGGCGATCAGCTTTTTTCAGAAGTGGAGGACTGTCGAGAAAGTTGCCCCAGAAGAATACCTAGCACCTTTCTTCAATCAGGCAACCATCGCTTCCGGTAGTCAAGAGGGTGCTTTCGCCGTTGGGAAGTTCTACCGTCAACACCACTCCGTTGTCGACGTGGCTGCTAGTATTTCGCCGGTAACCCTTAGATCGCCAATCCGCCACCGCTTTCTCCGTCCTATATGTCGAGGTATTTATAAATGGCCCCTTCTTCTCCAATTCCTTCCTCTGGTCGTCCTTCGGGAAATCTCTTAGAAACAAGTGGCCCTGTACTCGAAGAATGGTGGTCGGACCAGAGCAGGGCTACTCCCGAACTTATAAAGCGTTGGCAATGCGACTTCTTCCTTCCCTGTATCGTAGCCGTTAGAGTACCAATGCCTGAGTGTCGTGTGTACGAACCGGGCAACGGATGCCTTGTAATTTTTATGTCTCAATTGGAGTGCGGGCTCCTGTTTCCCCCACACCCTTTTGTCCAAGAATTAGCAGAATCCCATGGCATGGCCATTAACCAGCTAAGCCCGAACACCTATTGCCACATAAACGCGTTCCTCGTGTTAGGTGTTCGGGGTGGACACAAAAATTTCCACCTTTTTTCAATTTTACAAAATTGTACCGAAGCTGAGGAACTGCTTCTACTACTTCGGGGCTAGAGGTAACCCTTCAAAGAGGTTCAACCTTATTTGGGATCTGCCTTCAAGTAGGAAAGGGTGGCATGGTGAATTCTTCTTCATGAAGCCCGAAGTGTCCTGGAACCTCTAAACTGTCCAGAAGGTTGGAGAGATCATGGATGTGAAGGATCCTTCCCGCTTGTTGAAGTTGGAAGGTGCTCGGGTGATGTGGACATCGCCCCAAAAGATCCCCAAGTTCAAGATGGTCCGCAACCTCAAGCTCGCGCACCCCCAGATCCACTCCAAGGCCTTGGCGGACCCATGACCAGGTCCAGACTGAAACAAGTTCAATCAAACCTCAACGCTTTCATGAGGCTCATGGCGCAGGACGATCAAGAGGAGTCTCGAGCGAAGGCCTTACAGCTTCGCCATCTCGGCATCGCATTGGACGAAGAGTGTGCGAAGCCCTTTGGAGTCTTGAGCATAAGCATCCTTAGGGAAGGAAGCAGCAAAGCCTTGGTACGCGGACACTTGACAAAGGCGAAGGCCTCAGCCAAAGGCATCCCCGCGAAGGCCCCAAGCGAAGGTATTCCCACGAAGACCCCAGGCCCAGACATCCCCGCAAAGGCGTCAAGTGAAGGCATTCCCGCGAAGGCGCCCAGCGAAGGCATTCCGCGAAGGCCACCGGCGAAGGCATTGCGCGAAGCCTCCAGACTTAGCTTGATTGACCGACCAAGCCCGACACAAGGCGTACTTTCTCCGCCAATGCTTGGGAAGACAAATATCCACTTTACATACAAAGGACATCGAACACTTTTAGGCTAGCCTTACCTTTTCACCTTTTTGGAAGCTTTTAGATCGCATGCATGCAAAAGCACTTTATGCTTTCGCACGCATGCACACCGAAATACTCCTGTTACGGTCACCCCGAGCGGGTTGCGGCCGGGTGACCGGGGCTCGGTTTTGGCTGCGGGTCACGTTTTTTGCGTTCGGGCAGCTCCCGAGCCTTATCCGAGTATCATTTTGGCGAACCCTTTCGTATTTGAGGTCGTGTGGGTCCCCGGACGTTTCCGCCGAAAATATTTTTCCGGCGCCGGGGTTGTCGGGTCGTCTCGGGACGTACAGCGGGCTCGGTAGCGCTCTCGAGATCTCAGTTTGGGAAGTCGTTTGTAGTTTTGGAGTCGTGGGAACGTCCCGGAGGTTTTTATGGAGAATAATATTTGGGGCGGGACGTTCGGTTCCGGGCGACTCCCGGGGCTCGGGATGGAAATTTTCTGACGGCTTTGGGGTAAGTCATATCATAATTTAAGATGGAATTTATGGGTATTTTTGTAAAATTTTGGAGTGACGGGATTTTGGTTCAAGTTGTGACGCTCGCACGTCGGGATTCGTTCGGGTTCAGCGAGCTCGGTAGGACACTCCGGAATGGTAAATGAACTTTTGAAATATGTTTTACGAATGTTATAACATTCTGATGGTGGTGTCCAAGTTTCGTTTATTTTGGAATTCGGTAATTATTTTTGGGCCAAAAATTGGAACTTTTGGAAAAGTTTGGAGGTTAACTTTTAATTGGCCACAAAATAAATAAAAATGGGTATGGGCAGCAGCTGGGATTTTCGGCAGCACTTGGGAGACTTAATAGGACACTTGTCCTATTTTAATTTAAGATGAGAGGGATGGGTTAAAAGTGAAGGAAATATATATATAGACTTATTATTTCATAAAATGAGTTTTATCTCATTTCACTTGCTTTTCTTCTTCTTCTTCCTCTTGCTCTGCGACGCCATTGAAGACCACCTCAAGCTTGAAGTTCTTCTCCTTGGATGAAATCAAAGAGGAATTGGGTGCTTTATGTGGTAAGCATCCTTCCTTCTTCTCTTTACTTGTTGGATTTAGGGTTTAGTGAAGAAAAGTGTGGATTTTGGAGAATGATGAGTTTGTTCTTAGCTATAAGCTAGGATGATTCTCTTCCTCCCATCTTTTAGTATGATGTTCTTGGGTAGTAGGGAATGTTAATCAAGTGTTGGATTTTGGAAAACACACCTTGGATGAAAACCCCCAATTTGCGAAATTCTTGGAAAATTCTAAGTTGATGTGTGTTTGTTATCTTGATTCATGCTTCAAGTATGTTAATCCTAGCATGATTCTAAGCTTATGTATGGATTCAATTTGATGGAAAATAAGTTGGGTTAGAAACCCCCATTTGGCCGAATATATAGGTTGATGTTCATTGTTGAATTTTGTTGTTTTGGATGCAATTGGATAGCATTCTTGGTTTAGAAGTGAAATTGGTGATTAGAATGGTTGTTTGGTAGCTTGAATGGATTGAATTGGATGTTGGGTGAAATATTGGTTAAGAACCGAATTGGTTAAGTGGAACTTTCTCTATAGTGGAGTTTCATTTTGGTTGAATTGGATGTTAAAATGGTGTTGGGGTTGAATTTAGGAGTGGTTTGAAGTTTGAAACGTTGAATTCGGATAAGAAATGGAAAAGTTGCAATTATGCGGGTTTATCGGAAAATGTCGGGTAATGAAGGGTTTTAAGGTTGGATTTGATCGGTTCTGCTTGTTGGATTATGTTTGTCAATGTATAACCTTGCATTGTCTAAGTTGGTTCTGAATTCTGACGTTTCTGTGGAAATCTGGAATTTTACCGAAATTCTGCCGGATTTTCGGTTTTGGGGTCGGGGGTGTAGTTTGGTAGTGTGGTTGGTAAGGTTGCTAATTCAACTTGAATTGACAGATTCTGAGGTTCGGAGGTGAGAAAAAGAGGGGTTTCTGAGTTTCGGGTCGTGGTGTGGAAGTTGTCCAGAAGCGGTCTAATACTCTGGATTTGTGAGGTAAGGGTTTGGTTCCGTTATTTTGGTAAGATAGGTATATGTTTTGGTTTTACTTTCTGTTCTGCTAGTATTTCGGAATTATATGCCTTAGGGCATATTCTGTAGTCTGTAGGAGTATGCCTTGTGGCATACTCTGTATGTTAACCTTACGACAGTTGTGGGTTCGCTACCCCAGCTGGTGCACCATGCTTCTGTATTAGCTTCGGCTTCTGACTCCCTTAGAGGGAGGCTGTCGTTCCGATTTGTTATAAGGGTTATGGCGATTTAGAATCGCACATCCTTCGGGATTCTGATCTGTTTCCTGTACATGCATGATATTCGTATTACATTGCGTATATTGCTATCTTTCTGTTTTGCGGGGTTACATATACTTACCTTACCCCAAATCCCTTACGGGTCCTTTTAGGACTCACCCTTTTGGGTTACTGTTTTTGGGTTTCAGTAGACTGATAAGCGGCCTGCGGAGTAGGTTCCGTGAGGTTTCTACCTTGGTTGTGTTTTGCATTGCACCTTGCGGGCCGGGATTTTATCTACTTGGTCGGAATCCCACGCGAGGTATTTGATGTTTAGGCCTAGGGTTGGCTCTGTAGTTGCATGTGCATATTTTCTGATTTGTTGTGATGATTGTATATTTGTATATATGTAAATATTACATTACATTGCATGTTACGGCGCTTGGCGCTTGCTAGACACCCTAGGTTCGGAATTTCTATATGTTTCTATGTTGTGTGCGTAAGTACTCGTCCACAGAGGGCGGGGCTTACTATGTTGCTAATGCATGAATTGTATATTTGGATTTTTTTTAGTTATATGTATGAAAATGTTCTGGTTGCTTCCACAATCGCTTCGCTTTCGGGTCCGCTACGCGCGGCAGGTCTCGATGGACCTGCCATCTTGTATTCATTCCGGCTTCCGCTTCCGACGTCCCGGCGCCCCCACCTCCGCAACCGGGCTCGGGTGGCGTATGGTGACAAGTTGGTATCAGAGCAGGTCAGTGACCATATTGGTCGTCAGTGGTGACTTGTAGTGACAACTATTGTTGTACATTTTGTTTTAGAATGGTTTGGTACGGAGATTGGCCACCTCCTTACTTGAACCACTTTAAAATAAAATTGTGAAACAAAGTTTGGTCCTTCAAGTTATCCTGGTAGTTGCGGTTTACGGAGCTCGGGATTTCGGATTTTGGTAAAACTATTACGAGAAAGGGATTGTGGAAAAGATCCAGTACGTAAAATTGTGTGTTAGGAAAAGATTTGGTGAAATAAGCATGAACTGCTTCTGTGATTTTGTGAAATACATGATTTTATTATTTTGAGAAATAACTTCTGTGTCAAGTACTGCATTGCACTACAGAGCCTTAGAAAGCTGCTGCTAGTTTCTGTAGGGATTAGAAGTGACTGATTGGTCTGGACTCTGTTTGGTCTGAAATGTTTCAGGAATGGTTAACACGCGTAGACAGCGTGATTTGCGACCGGAGGGAGGGGACCGTAATCCCACGCCTCCGAGAGATAGGGAGGGGAGGCAGGGGGATTATGGAGTATAGCGGATACATACACCGCAACCGGTTGCACAGCAGGGTCAGGGGTCTTCTACTACCTTGGTTCAGGTGCTGGAACAAGTACAGCAGTTGTTGAGGACATTAGTTCCGGCACAGGATCCAGTACAGCCACAGGTACAGGAGGACTTGCTCGTGGCACCATCTGTACATTCTAGTAGAGGAGTGAGTAGCCACACCCGGACTACTACCCACACTCATGTACGGGCACGATCTGAGAGTGAGTCTGAGGAGGACGAGGAGCGCAGGAATCCGCGATCACGGAGGGTACGACCGGAGCGCAGCTCCGCAGCTCGCTCCGATCGTTCTGACCAGGAGACACACCAGCCCCCTCGGTAGCGACGGAGGATTATTGAGCTGGATTCTGATACCACCCGTCGGACCCACCGACGACGGGGAGGTTCGGGGCATCACTCTGACTCTGATGATGTCCGATTGTTGGAGAGGTTCCAGCGGTTGAACCCTAAGAAGTTTGATGGCGGGGAGGTCCCGAGGCGGCGGAGACTGGTTTATGGAGATTGACAAGCTCCTTGGGAGGTTACACCTACCTTCTACGGTGATGGTATCCTCGCCACGTTTAACTTGCGGGAGGGAGCCGATCATTGGTGGAGGAGCCTTCAGGGCAATCTGAGGGCGAATGCGGGGCTAGGACCCGATCAGGAGCTGGATGTTACCTGGGAGCAGTTTACACAGCTGTTCCATCGGAGATTTATCGGGGCTGCGGCTAGAGATCTGCGACAGGCACAGTTTGATGAGCTTCAGCAGGGAGACAGGACTGTCGCAGAGTATGAGCGGGAGTTTGACAGTCTTATCCACTACGTACCGCAGTACCATGGTATGGAGGAGGAGAAGGCAAAGAGGTTTATCCGTCATTGCGCCCGAGTACAGGTGGGCTCGAGGCCGTTAGACATTACTTCTTATGGGAGGCGGTTCATAAGGCTCAACTCCTCGGCGGGAGGAGGTTGAGAGTCGCCTCATCTCACGGCGAGGCCGGGGAGTTCGAGGGGTTCCACACGGCGGGGACCCCGGCAGATTTCTGGACGGCCGAACAGGCACAGGCGATCTAGCGAGGCGAGAGGAGCACCACCCCGCGACCTTGTCCAACTTGTGGTGTTTAAAACCACGGACGACCTTGTAACCGCCCGCAGGGCCGATGTTTGCGATGCGGGTCTGATACTCACTGGGTACGGGATTGCCCTCTGACTGTAGGGCAGGGTTTTGGCAGTCTTCAGCATCCACAGTCTCGGGCACAGCCCAACGCGCCGCGAGGGCGTGGGTTTCAGCGGGGTGGCCCGAGACCTCAGCAGCGACAGCAGCTTCAGCCACCCCCTCCACCACAGCAGCCCAGAGCAGGGCGAGTTTTCCAGATTGAGAGGGGAGGCCCTAGTCATCAGGGAGGTCAGGGAGGACCTAGTCAGCAGGCGGGCCCCAGCCAGCAGGGAGGCTCGACTCAGCAGGGAGTTCTGCAAGGTACGGTATTTCTGAATGATACCCCTGTTCATGCGTTATTTGATACAGGTGCATCTATTTCTATTGTAGCACAGAAATGTGTTACATCTCTGCATCTGTCTGTTAGTACTTTGCCGCAAATGTATTTAGTAAAGACTGCTGGGAGTCAGTTTCTGTTTTCCAATGGGATGGTTCGGGGTTGTACGATATCTGTAGGCGGGCATCAGATAGTATCGGATTTGTTGGTTTTAGACACGCCGAACTATGATATTATTCTTGGGATGGACTGGCTATCCAAGAATTCTGTGCACATTGATTGTGCAGCCCGTACCATTATGGTTTCTGGAGAGGTACTACCTCTCATGGCTCCGACTGGTTTGACTATCGCACAGCATAGTACAGAGTTGCAGATTCTGGATCAGCTGTCGATAGTTGGTGTAGGGGAATGTTTTGATCTGAATGAGGCTGATACTAGGGTAAAGCTAGATAGTATACCACTGGTTCGGGATTTTTCGCAGGTATTTCCGGAGGAGTTGCCCGGATTACCACCAGAGCGGGAAATTGTGTTTGAGATCCACCTGCAGTCGGGTACTGCTCCGATATCTATTCCTCCCTATCGGATGCCTATTTCTGAGATGCAGGAGTTGAAAAAGCAGTTGGAGGAATTACAGCGAAGGGCTTCATCCGACCGAGCACTTCACCGTGGGGTGCTCCGGTTCAGTTTGTTAAGAAGAAACATCGCACGCTACTACTATCTATAGATTACAGACGGTTGAATGCCCTTACTGTGAAGAATAAGTATCCGTTACCAAGGATTGACGATCTGTTTGATCAACTTCGGGGTTCGAGAGTTTTCTCGAAGATTGATCTCCGATCCGGATACTTTCAGCTTAGGGTGAAGGAAGAGGATATACCTAAGACTGCTTTCCGCACCCGATACGGACACTTTGAGTTTACGGTCATGCCATTCGGGCTGACCAATGCTCCAGCGGCATTCATGGATCTGATGCATCGGGTATTCCGACCCTACTTGGACTCATTTACGGTGGTCTTTATCGATGATATCTGATATATTCTAGAGATGAGGATTCGCATCGGGAGCATCCGAGGATAGTTACTGAGACACTTTGGGAACATCAACTTTATGCTAAGTTCTCAAAGTGTGAGTTCTGAATTCGGGAAGTCACTTTTAAGGACACATTATATCGGAGCATGGTCTGTCTGTGGACCCGAGAGAAGGTGAGGCGATTCGGGATTGGAAACAACCTACTACAGTGCAGGAGATTAGGAGTTTCTGGGGTTAGCTGGATATTATCGGAGGTTCGTACGGGTTTTCTATTCTGGCATCACCGCTTACGCAGTTGACCAAGAAGGGTCAGCCGTTTATCTGGACAGAGAAGTGTGAGCAGAATTTCCAGGAGTTGAAACGGCAGTTGACTAACGCTCTGATTCTGACTCTTCCAGATCCGAGCTTACCGTATGTGATATATACGGATGCTTCCACATCCGGTTTGGGGTGTGTTGATGCAGGATCGTAATGTGATAGCTTATGGGTCGAGGCAGCTGCGACCGCATGAGTTGAACTATCCGACACACGATCTGGAGTTGGCTGCAGTGATTTATGCGCTGAAACAATGGAGGCATTATCTGCTTGGTAACAAATTTCAGATTCTTACCGACCATAAGAGTCTGAAATATCTGTTCTGTGAAGGAGCTTAACATGAGGCAGCGCAGATGGCTCGAATACATTAAGGACTATGATTGTAGTATCGAGTACATCTCTGGCAAGGGCAACACGGTTGCCGATGCACTGAGTAGGAAGTATACCGGGTTGGTCAAGGGAGGAGATGTTGGTGACCGATCCGAGGAGAGTGATTTGACATGCCTTTGGCACAGGTGGCAGCTCTGGGAGCGTACTCAGGTATACATACTTACTATACATTCTGAGTGGCTTGACGGTGCGCGAGGCGCAAGGTAGAGATCCGGGGCTGAAGAAGTTATCCGGGAGGATAAGGGGTCTTTGTTACCGGCATTTCAAGTATAGGCAGGGATTGCTGTACTTCCGAGACCGCCTTTATGTACCAGAGGATCAGGAGCTCTGGAATGAGATTTTAGAGGAGGCACATTCGAGCAGATTGAGCATTCATCCCGGGAGTGAGAAGATGTATCAGGATCTGCGTACTCACTTCTGGTGGCCTAGTATGAGGAGACACATTGCCACACATGTGTCTAAGTGTGCCGTATGTCAGCAGGTGAAGATTGAGCATCAGAAACCGGCAGGGACACTGCAGACTTTGCCCATTCCAGTCCGGAAGTGGGGCAATGTTACCATGGACTTTCTGACTGCACTGCCCCTGACACGGTCTCGCCATGATGTTATCTGGGTTATTGTGGATCAGTTGATAAAGTGCGCACACTTTCTACCTATTCGGTCCGCTGACCCTGGAGAAGCTTGCCCGGCTTTACATCAGGGAGATTGTGCGATTACATGGAGTACCAGACTCCATGTCACCGCACGCCACCCGAGCCCGGTTGCGGAGGCGGGGGCGCCGGGACGCCGGAAGCGGAAGCCGGAATGATATGGAATGGCAGGTCCATCGAGACCCGCCGCGCGTAGCGGACCCAAAGAGCGAAAGGATTATGGAAGCAACCTAACAAACATTTCGCGCATATAACTGAAAATAAAATCAAAACATGCAATTCATGCATCAGCAACAGAGTAAGCCCCGCCCTCCGTGGACGAGTGCTTACGCACCAAAACATATATACATACAAAATTCACAGAACCTAAGGTGTCTAGCAAGCGCCAAGCGCTCATAACACATATACGTAATGTAATATACAAATATATACAGACATACAATCATCACAAGAATACGAAAGTGTGCATATGCAACTCAGAGCCAGCCTTAGAATCTATGTAACAAAATACCTTGCGCGGGATTCACACCAAGTACACAATCCCGGACCGCAAGGTGCAATCACAAAAAACACACCCAAGATAGAACCCTCACGGAATCCTACTCCGCAGGCCGCTTATCGTGTCTACTCAAAACCCAAAAACAGAACCCAAAGAAGGGTGAGTCCTAAAAGGACCCGTAAGGGATATGGGGTAAGGTAAGTATATGTAACCCCGCAAAATGAAAGATAGCAATATATGCAATGAATACGGAATAACATGCGTGTACAGAAAATAGATCGGAGTCCCGAAGGACGTGCGATTCTAAATCGCCATAACCCTTATAATAAATCGGAACGACAGCCTCCACTAAGGGAGTCGGAAGCCGAAGCTAATACAGAAGCATGGTGCACCAGCTGGGGTAGCGAACCCACAACTGTCGTAATGTTAACAGACAGAGTATGCCATAAGGCATACTCCTAAAAACTACGAATATGCCCAAGGGCATAATATTCAAATACTAGCGAGCAATGTAAAATGAAACCAAAACATATACTTAGCTTACCAAAACAATGTAACCAAACCCTTACCTCAAAATCCAGAGTATTTGACCGATTCTGGACAACTCCTACACCGTGCCCCGAAACTTAGAACTCCTCTTTTCCTAACCTCCGAACCTCAGAATCTGCCAAACCAAGTTGAATTAGCATCCTTATCGACCACACTACCAAACTACATCCCCGACCCCAAAACTGAAAATCCGGCACAATTTCCGTAAAATTCCAGATTTCCACAGAAACTTCAAAATTCAGAACCAACCTAGGCAATGCAAGATTATACATTGACAAACATCATACAATAAGCAGAACTGATCAAATCCAACCTTAAACCCTTCATTACCCGCCATTTTCCGATAATCCCGCTTAATTGTAACTTTTTCATTTCTTAACCGAATTCAACGTTTCAAACTTCCATCCACTCCTAAATTCAACCCCAACACCATATTAACATCCAATTTAACCAAAATGGAACTCCAACATTGAAAAAGAATCATTCCAAAATTCGGTTCTTAACCAACTTTTTATCCAACTTCCAATTCAATCCATTCAAGCTACCAAACAACCATTCTAATCACCAATTCCACTTCTAACCCAAGCATGCTATCCAATTGCATCCAAACAACAAAATCCATCATTGAAAATCAACCCATAATTTCGGCCATTTGGGGATTTTTACCTCAACTTGTTTTCCATCAAATTGAATCCATACATAAGCTTAGAATCATGCTAGGACTAACATACTTGAAGCATGAAACAAGATAACAAACACACACCATTTTGGAAAATCTCCAAAAATTGGCCAACACAAGTTCTTCATCCAAGATGTGTTTTCCAAAATCCAACACTTGATTAACACTCTCCTACAACCCAAGAACAACATACTAAAAGATGGGAGGAAGAGAATCATCCTAGCTTATAGCTAAGAACAAACCCATCATTTACCAAAACTTCTCTTTCTTCACTAAACTTCAAAACTAATGAGAAAAGAGGAGAAGGGAGGATGCTTACCACAAGTAGCATCCAATTCCTCTTTGATTTCTACCAAGAAGAAGAAGTTCAAGCTTGGAGGTGAGCTTCAACCATGGCGTCGGCAGCAAGAACCAAAGGAAGAAGAAGAAGAAGAAAAAGAAAAGAAATGAGATGAGATAAGTCATTTTGTAAAGTAATAAGTTATATATATCTTCCCTTCACTTTAAAACCCATCCCTCTCTTCCTTAAATTAAAAATAGCCAAGTGTCCCAAATCCTCACCCAATTCAGCCGAAAATCTGCTGCCCATGCTGATTTTTAATTAATTTGTAACCAAGTACAAATTAACTCCCAATTTTTCCGAAAGTTCCAATTCTTTTTGCCCAAAAATAATTACCGAATCCCAAAATTAACGAAACTTGGACACAACCCTCAGAATATTATAACATTCACAGAACATTTTTCAGAAATTCATTTACCTTTCCGGAGTGTCCTACCGAGCTCGCTGAACCCGAACCAAAACCCGACGTGCGAGCGTGTCAACCTGAACCGAAATTCCGTCACCCCAAAATTCTATAAAAATACCCATAAATTCCATCTTAAATTAAAACACAACTTACCCCAAAGCCGTCAGAAAATTTCCATCCCGAGCCCCGGGATTCCCGTCCCGAGCCCCGGGAGTCGCACGTAACAGAACGTCCCACCCCAATTATTAAACTCCAAAACCACCTCCGGTACGTCACCACGACTCCAAAACTGCAAACGGCTTCCCAAACTGAGATCTCGAGAGTGCTACCGAGCCCGCTGTACGTCCCGAGACGACCCCAACAACCCCCCGGCGCCAGAAAAATATTTTCGGCGGAAACGTCCGGGGGACCCACACGACCTCAAATACGGAGGGGTTCGCCAAAATGATACTCGGATAGGGCTCGGGAGCCACCTGAACGCCGAAAAAACGTGACCCGCGGGCTAAAACCGGAGCCCCGGGTCACCCGGTCGCAACCCGCTCGGGGTGACCGTAACATTCTCCCCCCTTAGGACTCTTGGTCCTCCAAGAGTTGTATCAACCGCTGATACAACTCGGGGTATCGATCCTGAATGTCCTTCTCTGTCTCCCAAGTCGCCTCCCGGTCAGTATGATGTGACCACTGAACCTTGACCATGGGAATCAACTTGCTACGGAGTCTCCTGACATCCCTATCCGTAAAGGCTACCGGTACCTCCCGATAAGAAAGATCGGGTTCCACTGTACCTCCTCCACCGGAATCGTCGAGTCGGATCCGTAATGCACTTCTTCAACATGCCGACATGGAAGACATTGTGCACAGCAGCATGACTAGAGGTAACGCCAACCGGTATGCCACCCTACCGACCCGCTCCGTAATCTCATATGGGCCGATATACCGTGGGGCCAACTTGCCCTTCTTTCCGAATCCGACTGTCCCGCGGATAGGTGCTACCTTGAGCCAAACCCTATCCCCAACCTCAAACTCCAGAGCCCTACGGCGACGGTTCGCATAAGTAGTGGTGCGGTCGTTCGCGGCTTTGATCCGCGCCGGAATCAATCTGATCTTCGCCGTAGTCTCCTCAATAAGCTCGGGTCCCAACTCAACCCTATCGACGCATCGGTCCAAAGAATGTGGTGTCATACACCTCCTCCCATACAACGCCTCATATGGTGCCATACCAATCGTAGTCCGGAAGCCGTTGTTGTACGAGAACTCAATCAAAGGCAACCGCTGGTCCCAATCTCCTCCAAAGTCTATAGTACAGCCTTCGCAAAGATGTCCTCCAATATCCGAATCACCCGCTCCGACCGCCCGCCTGTCTGTGGGTGATAAGTCTGTACTCGATGGAGTCGCGTGCCCAGCGCTTCATGAAAAGCCCTCCGTAACCGTGCCGTAAAACGCGGATCACGGTCGAGATACAATGGAGTCTGGTACTCCATGTAATCGCATTTATCTCCCCGATGTAAAGCCGGGCAAGCTTCTCCGGAGGGTCCGTGATCCGAATAGGCGAAAGTGTGCGCACTTTGTCACCGATCCACAATAACCCGAGATAGCATCATGGCGGGACCGTGTCGGGCGGTGCGGTCGAGAAAATCAATAGTAACATTGCCCCACTTCCGGACTGGAATGGGCAAAGTCTGCAGTGTCCCTGCCGGTTTCTGGTGCTCAATCTTCACCTGCTGACAAACGGCACACCTAGACACATGTGCGGCAATGTGCCTCCTCATACTAGGCCACCAGAAGTGAGTACGCAGATCATGATACATCTTCTCACTCCCGGGGTGAATGCTCAATCTGCTCGAGTGTGCCTCCTCTAAAATCTCATTCCGGAGCTCCTGATCCTCCGGTACATAAAGGCGGTCTCGGAAGTATAGCAATCCCTGCCTATACTGAAATGTCGGTAACAAAGACCCCTTATCCTCCCCAGATAACTTCTTCAGCCCCGGATCTCTACCTTGCGCCTCGCGCACTCTATCAAGCCACTCAGAATGTATAGTAAGTGTGTATACCTGAGCACGCTCCCAGAGCTGCCACTTGTGCCAAAGGCACGCGATCACTCTCCTCGGATCGGTCACCAACATCTCCTCCCTTGACCAACCCGGTATACTTCATGCTCAAAGCATCGGCAACCGTGTTGCCCTTACCGAAGATGTACTCGATACTACAATCATAGTCCTTAATGTATTCGAGCCATCTGCGCTGCCTCATGTTAAGCTCCTTCACAGAAATGATATTTCAGACTCTTATGGTCGGTAAGAATCTGAAATTTGTTACCAAGCGTATAATGCCTCCATTGTTTCAGCGCATAGATCACTGCAGCCAACTCCGGATCGTGTGTCGGATAGTTCAGCTCATGCGGTCGCAGTGCCTCGACCCATAAGCTATCACATTACGATCCCGCATCAAAGACACACCCCAAACCGGATGTGGAAGCATCCGTATAGATCACATACGGTAAGCTCGGATCTGGAAGAGTCAGAATCGGAGCGTTAGTCAACTGCCGCTTCAACTCCTGAAAATTCTGCTCACACCTATCAGACCAGATAAACGGCTGACCCTTCTTGGTCAATTGCGTGAGCGGAGATGCCAGAATAGAAAACCCCGGGACGAACCTCCGATAATATCCTCGCTAATCCCGTGAAGCTCCCGATCTCCCGTACCGTGGTAGGTTGTTTCCGATCTGAATCGCCCTCACCTTCTCTCGGGTCCACTGCAGACCATGCTCGAAATAACGTGTCCCGAAAGGTGACCTCCCGGATCAGAACTCACACTTTGAGAACTTAGCATAAAGCTGATGTTCCCAAAGTGTCTGTAACTACCCTCGATGCTCCCGATGCGAGTCCGCATCCCGAGAATATATCGAATATCATCAATAAAGACCACCACAAATGAGTCCAAATACGGCCGGAACACCCGATGCATCGATCCATGAATGCTGCAGTAGCATTGGTCAGCCCAAATGGCATGACCGTAAACTCAAAGTGTCCATACCGGGTGCGGAAAGCAGTCTTAGGTATATCCTCCTCCTTCACCCTAAGCTGAAAGTATCCAGATCGTAGATCAATCTTCGAGAAAACTCTCGAATCCCGAAGTTGATCAAAAAGATCGTCAATCCTTGGCAACGGATACTTATTCTTCACAGTAAGGGCATTCAACCGTCTGTAGTCTATGCAAAGTCGGAGTGTCCCATCTTTCTTCTTTACAAACATAACCGGAGCACCCCACGGCGAAGTGCTCGGTCGGATGAAGCCCTTCTGCTGTAATTCCTCCAACTGCTTCTTTAACTCCTGCATCTCAGAAATGGGCATCCGATAAGGGGGAATAGATATCGGAGCAAGGCCCGATCGCAGTAGATCTCAAACACAATTTCCCGCTCCGGTGGTAATCCGGCAACTCCTCCGAAATACTGCGGAAAATCTCGAACTACCGGTATACTAGCTAGCTTCAACCTAGTATCCGCCTCATTCAGATCAAAACACTCCCTACACCAACTACCGACACTGGTCCAATCCGCAACTCGTACTATGTTGTGCGATAGTCAAACCAGCCGAGTCGTGAGAGGTAGTACCTCTCCGTATACCATAATGGTACGGGCTGCACAATCAATGTGCATGAAATTCTTGGATAGCCAATCCATCCCAAGAATAACATCATAGTTCGGCGTGTCCAAAACCAACAAGTCCGATACTATCGATGCCCGCCTACGTATATCGTACAACCCCGAACCATCCCATTGGAAAACAAAACCGACTCCCAAAGCAGCTTTTACTAAATACATCTGCGGCAAAGTACTAACAGACAGTGCGAGAGATGTAACACATTTCGTGCTACAATAGAAATAGACGCTCTCAGTATCAAATAACGCATGAACAGATGTATCGTTCGTAAATACAAGACCTTGCAAAACTCCCCGCCGAGTCGAGCCTCCCGCTGGCCGGGCCCGCCCGCCGACCGGGTCCTCCACGATGACTAGGGCCTCTCGCCGACTAGGACCTCCTCGCTCTATCTCGAAAACGCGCCCCGCCCTAGGCTGCTGCGGTGGAGGGGGTGGCTGAAGCCGTGGCCGCCGCCGAGGTCTCGGCCACCTCACTGAAACCCACGCCCGAGGCGCGTTGGGCGGTGCCCGAGATCGCGGACGCTGAAAACTACTGTAACCCTGCCCCACCGTCTGGGGGCAGTCCCGTACCCAATGAGTATCACACCCGCATCGCAAACATCGGCCCTCCTGCCGATAACAAGGTCTACCCGGGTGATACCCACCACAAGTCGGACAAGGTCGTGAGGGTGGTGCTCCCCCGCCCCGCTAGATCGCCCAGATCTGCTTCGCCGCCCGTAACTCGCCGGGTCCCCGCCGTGTGGAACCCTCGAAGTCCCCTCGACCCTCTCGCGAGGTGAGGCGACTCTCAACGTCCTCCCGCTCGAGGAGTTGAGCCTTGTGAACCGCCTCCCGTAAGTAGTAATGTCCAACGGCCTCGAGCCCATCTCGTACTCGGGCGCAATGACGGATAAACCTCTTCGCCTTCTCCTCCTCCATACCGTGGTACTGCGGTACATAGTGGATAAGCTCACAAACTCGCGCTCATACTGCGACAGTCCTATCTCCCTGCCAAGCTCATCAAACCGTGCCTGCCGCAGATCTCTAGCCGCAGCCCCGATGAACCTCCGATGGAACAGTGTAAACCGCTCCTGTGTAACATCCAACTCCCGATCGGGTGCTAGCCCCGCATTCGCCCTCGATTGCCCTCAAGGCTCCTCCACCAATGATCTGCTCCTCCTGCAGATTGAACGTGGCAAGGGATACCATCACCGTGGAAGGTAAATGTAACCTCCCGGGAGCTTGTCAATCTCCATAAACCAGTCTCCGCTGCCTCGGGACCTCCCTTACCATCAAACTTCCTAGGGTTCAATCGCTGGAACCTCTCCAACAAACGGACATCATCAGAGTCAGAATGATGCCCCGAACCTCCCCGTCGTCGGTGGGTCCGACAGGTGGTATCAGAATCCGGCTCAATAACCCTCCGTCGCCGCCGAGGGGCTGATAAGTCTCTGGTCGAACGATCGGAGCGAGCTACGGAGCTACGCTGCAGTCGTATCCTCCGAGATCGCGGGTTCCCGCGCTCCGCGTCCTCCTCAGACTCACTCTCAGATCGGGCCCGTACATGAGTGTGGGTGGTAGTCCGGTGTGGCTACTCACTCTCCCATCAGTATGCACAGACGGTGCCACGACCGAATCCTCCTGCACCTGTGACTGTACCGGAACCTGTTCCGGTACTAGTGTCCTCAACAACTGCTGGACCTGCTCCAGCACATGAACCAAAGCAGTGGTAGACCCCTGACCCTGCTGTACAACCGGTGGCGGGGTATGTACTGCTCGGCCCGTAATCCCCCGCCTCGCTCTCTAACTCTAGGAGGCGTGGGATTACGGTCCCCTCCTCCGGTCGCAAATCGCGCTGTCGGCGCGTGTTAACCATTCTGAAACATTCCGGACCAAACAGAGTCCGCACTAATCGCTTACCTCTAATCCCTATAGAAACTAGCAGCAGCTTCATAAGGCTCTGTAGAGCAATGCAGTACTTAACTCAGAAGTTATTTTGCAAAACAATAGAATCATGCATTTCACAGAATCACAGAAGCAATTCATGCTTATTTCACCAAATCTTTTCCTAACACACAATTTTACGTACCTGAAACTTTTCCACAATCCTTTACTTGTAATACTTTTACCAAAGTCCCGAAATTCTGGATTCCGTGCTCTGCAACCACCAGGATAACTTGAAGGACCAAACTTTGCTCCACAATTTTATTTTGAAGTGGTTCGAGTAAGGAGGTGGCCAATCTCCGTACCAAACCATTCTAAAATAAAATGTAGAACCATAGTTGTCACTACAAGTCACCACTGACGACCAATATGGTCACTTACCTGCTCTGATACCAACTTGTCACCGCACGCCACCCGAGCCCGGTTGCGGAGGCGGGGGCGCCGGGACGCCGGAAGCGGAAGCCGGAATGATATGGAATGGCAGGTCCATCGAGACCCGCCGCGCGTAGCGGACCCAAAGAGCGAAAGGATTATGGAAGCAACCTAACAAACATTTCGCGCATATAACTGAAAATAAAATCAAAACATGCAATTCATGCATCAGCAACAGAGTAAGCCCCGCCCTCCGTGGACGAGTGCTTACGCACCAAAACATATATACATACAAAATTCACAGAACCTAAGGTGTCTAGCAAGCGCCAAGCGCTCATAACATATACAGAAAAGAATATAAAAATATATATACAGACATACAATCATCACAAAGAATACGTAAAGTGTGCATATGCAACTACAGAGCCAGCCTTAGAATCTATGTAACAAAATACCTTGCGCGGGATTCACACCAAGTACACAATCCCGGACCGCAAGGTGCAACCGCCGCAAAACACACCCAAGGTAGAACCTCACGGAATCCTACTCCGCAGCCGCTTATCGTGTCTACTCGAAACCCAAAAACAGAACCCAAAGAAGGGTGAGTCCTAAAAGGACCCGTAAGGGATATGGGGTAAGGTAAGTATATGTAACCCTGCAAAACAGAAAGATAGAAATATATGCAACAGAATACGGAATAACATGCGTGTACAGAAAATAGATCGGAGTCCCGAAGGACGTGCGATTCTAAATCGCCATAACCCTTATAATAAATCGGAACGACAGCCTCCACTAAGGGAGTCGGAAGCCGAAGCTAATACAGAAGCATGGTGCACCAGCTGGGGTAGCGAACCCACAATTGTCGTAATGTTAACAGACAGAGTATGCCATAAGGCATACTCCTACAAACTACAGAATATGCCCAAGGGCATAATATTCCGAAATACTAGCGTAATGTAAAATGAAACCAAAACATATACTTAGCTTACCAAAACAATGTAACCAAACCCTTACCTCAAAATCCAGTATTTGACCGATTCTGGACAACTCCTACACCGTGCCCCGAAACTTAGAACTCCTCTTTTCCTAACCTCCGAACCTCAGAATCTGCCAAACCAAGTTGAATTAGCATCCTTATCGACCACACTACCAAACTACATCCCCGACCCCAAAACTGAAAATCCGTCAGAATTTCCGTAAAATTCCAGATTTCCACAGAAACTTCAGAATTCAGAACCAACCTAGGCAATGCAAGATTATACATTGACAAACATCATACAATAAGCAGAACTGATCAAATCCAACCTTAAACCCTTCATTACCCGCCATTTTCCGATAATCCCGCTTAATTGTAACTTTTTCATTTCTTAACCGAATTCAACGTTTCAAACTTCCATCCACTCCTAAATTCAACCCCAACACCATATTAACATCCAATTTAACCAAAATGGAACTCCAACATTGAAAAAGAATCATTCCAAAATTCGGTTCTTAACCAACTTTTTATCCAACTTCCAATTCAATCCATTCAAGCTACCAAACAACCATTCTAATCACCAATTCCACTTCTAACCCAAGCATGCTATCCAATTGCATCCAAACAACAAAATCCATCATTGAAAATCAACCCATAATTTCGGCCATTTGGGGATTTTTACCTCAACTTGTTTTCCATCAAATTGAATCCATACATAAGCTTAGAATCATGCTAGGACTAACATACTTGAAGCATGAAACAAGATAACAAACACACACCATTTTGGAAAATCTCCAAAAAATTCGGCCAACACAAGTTCTTCATCCAAGATGTGTTTTCCAAAATCCAACACTTGATTAACACTCTCCTACAACCCAAGAACAACATACTAAAAGATGGGAGGAAGAGAATCATCCTAGCTTATAGCTAAGAACAAACCCATCATTTACCAAAACTTCTCTTTTCTTCACTAAACTTCAAAACTAATGAGAAAAGAGGAGAAGGGAGGATGCTTACCACAAGTAGCATCCAATTCCTCTTTGATTTCTACCAAGAAGAAGAAGTTCAAGCTTGGAGGTGAGCTTCAACCATGGCGTCGGCAGCAGCAACCAAAGGAAGAAGAAGAAGAAGAAAAAGAAAAGAAATGAGATGAGATAAGTCATTTTGTAAAGTAATAAGTTATATATATCTTCCCTTCACTTTAAAACCCATCCCTCTCTTCCTTAAATTAAAAATAGCCAAGTGTCCCAAATCCTCACCCAATTCAGCCGAAAATCTGCTGCCCATGCTGATTTTTAATTAATTTGTAACCAAGTACAAATTAACTCCCAATTTTTCCGAAAGTTCCAATTCTTTTTGCCCAAAAATAATTACCGAATCCCAAAATTAACGAAACTTGGACACAACCCTCAGAATATTATAACATTCACAGAACATTTTTCAGAAATTCATTTACCTTTCCGGAGTGTCCTACCGAGCTCGCTGAACCCGAACCAAAACCCGACGTGCGAGCGTGTCAACCTGAACCGAAATTCCGTCACTCCAAAATTCTATAAAAATACCCATAAATTCCATCTTAAATTAAAACACAACTTACCCCAAAGCCGTCAGAAAATTTCCATCCCGAGCCCCGGGATTCCCGTCCCGAGCCCCGGGAGTCGCCCGGAACCGAACGTCCCGCCCCAAATATTAAACTCCACAACCACCTCCGGGACGTCACCACGACTCCAAAACTGCAAACGGCTTCCCAAACTGAGATCTCGAGAGTGCTACCGAGCCCGCCAGACGTCCCGAGACGACCCCGCCGAACAACCCCCGGGGACGCCTCAAATACGGAAAAATATTTTCGGCGAACGCCGAAAACGTCCGCGGGACCCACACGACCTCAAATACGGAGGGGTTCGCCAAATTGTTACTCGGTTAGGGCTCGGGAGCCACCTGAGCGCCGTAAAACGTGACCCGCGGGCTAAAGGTTGGGGATAGGGTTTGGCCGGAGCACCTATCCGAGGGACACCCAAGTTGGCCGCAACCCGCTCGGGGTGACCGTAACAGTCTGCTCTTATCAGGAGGTACCGGTAGCCTTTCTGGATAGAGATGTCAGGAAACTCCGTAACAAGTTGATTCCCATGGTCAAGGTTCAGTGGTCACATCATACTGACCGGGAAGCGACTTGGGAGACGGAGAAGGACATTCAGGACCGATACCCCGAGCAGTACCAGCGGTTGATACCCCTCTTGGAGGACCAAGAGTCCTAAGGGGGGGAGGATGTTACGGTCACCCTGAGCGGGTTGCGACCGGGTGACCCGGGGCTCCGATTTTGGCCTGCGGGTCACGTTTTTTTGGCGTTCAGGCGGCTCCCGAGCCCTATCCGAGTATCATTTTGGCGAACCCTTTTGTTTTTGAGGTCGTGTGGGTCCCCCGGACGTTTCCGCCGAAAATATTTTTCCGGCGCCGGGGGGTTGTCGGGGTCGTCTCGGGACGTACAGCGGGCTCGGTAGCGCTCTCGAGATCTCAGTTTGGGAAGCCGTTTGTAGTTTTGGAGTCTGGGGAACGTCCCGGAGGTTTTTATGGAGAATAATATTTGGGGCGGGACGTTTGGTTCCGGGCGACTCCCGGGGCTCGGGACGGGAATCCCGGGGCTCGGGATGGAAATTTTCTGACGGCTTTGGGGTAAGTCATATCATAATTTAAGATGGAATTTATGGGTATTTTTGTAGAATTTTGGAGTGACGGGATTTTGGTTCAGGTTGTGACGCTCGCACGTCGGGATTCGTTTGGGTTCAGCGAGCTCGGTATGACACTCCGGAATGGTAAATGAACTTTTGAAATATGTTTTACGAATGTTATAACATTCTGATGGTGGTGTCCAAGTTTCGTTTATTTTGGAATTCGGTAATTATTTTTGGGCCAAAAATTGGAACTTTTGGAAAAGTTTGGAGGTTAACTTTTAATTGGCCACAAAATAAATAAAAATGGGTATGGGCAGCAGCTGGGATTTTCGGCAGCACTTGGGAGACTTAATAGGACACTTGTCCTATTTTAATTTAAGATGAGAGGGATGGGTTAAAAGTGAAGGAAACATATATATAGACTTATTATTTCATAAAATGAGTTTTATCTCATTTCACTTGCTTTTCTTCTTCTTCTTCCTCTTGTTGCTGCCGACGCCATTGAAGACCACCTCAAGCTTGATGTTCTTCTCCTTGGATGAAATCAAAGAGGAATTGGGTGCTTTATGTGGTAAGCATCCTTCCTTCTTCTCTTTACTTGTTGGATTTAGGGTTTAGTGAAGAAAAGTGTGGATTTTGGAGAATGATGAGTTTGTTCTTAGCTATAAGCTAGGATGATTCTCTTCCTCCCATCTTTTAGTATGATGTTCTTGGGTAGTAGGGAGTGTTAATCAAGTGTTGGATTTTTGAAAACACATCTAGGATGAAAACCCCAATTTGCCGAAATTCTTGGAAAATTCTAAGTTGATGTGTGTTTGTTATCTTGATTCATGCTTCAAGTATGTTAATCCTAGCATGATTCTAAGCTTATGTATGGATTCAATTTGATGGAAAGTAAGTTGGGTTAGAAACCCCATTTGGCCGAACATATAGGTTGATGTTCATTGTTGAATTTTGTTGTTTTGGATGCAATTGGATAGCATTCTTGGTTTAGAAGTGAAATTGGTGATTAGAATGGTTGTTTGGTAGCTTGAATGGATTGAATTGGATGTTGGGTGAAATATTGGTTAAGAACCGAATTGGTTAAGTGGAACTTTCTCTATAGTGGAGTTTCATTTTGGTTGAATTGGATGTTAAAATGGTGTTGGGATTGAATTTAGGAGTGGTTTGAAGTTTGAAACGTTGAATTCGGATAAGAAATGGAAAAGTTGCAATTATGCGGGTTTATCGGAAAATGTCGGGTAATGAAGGGTTTTAAGGTTGGATTTGATCGGTTCTGCTTGTTGGATTATGTTTGTCAACGTATAACCTTGCATTGTCTAAGTTGGTTCTGAATTCTGACGTTTCTGTGGAAATCTGGAATTTTACCGAAATTCTGCCGGATTTTCGGTTTTGGGGTCGGGGGTGTAGTTTGGTAGTGTGGTTGGTAAGGTTGCTAATTCAACTTGAATTGACAGATTCTGAGGTTCGGAGGTGAGAAAAAGAGGGGTTTCTGAGTTTCGGGTCGTGGTGTGGAAGTTGTCCAGAAGCGGTCTAATACTCTGGATTTGTGAGGTAAGGGTTTGGTTCTGTTATTTTGGTAAGATAGGTATATGTTTTGGTGTTATTTTCTGTTCTGCTAGTATTTCGAAATTATATGCCTTAGGGCATAATCTGTAGTCTGTAGGAGTATGCCTTATGGCAAACTCTGTCTGTTAACCTTACGACAGTTGTGGGTTCGCTACCCCAGATGGTGCACCATGCTTCTGTACTAGCTTCGGCTTCTGACGCCCTTAGAGGGAGGCTGTCGTTCCGATTTGTTATGAGGGTTATGGAGATTTAGAATCGCACATCCTTCGGGATTCTGATCTGTTTCCTGTACATGCATGATATTCTGTATTCTGTTGCGTATATTGCTATCTTTCTGTTTTGCAGGGTTACATATACTTACCTTACCCCAAATCCCTTACGGGTCCTTTTAGGACTCACCCTTTTTGGGTTCTGTTTTTGGGTTTCTGTGCACTGATAAGCGGCCTGCAGAGTAGGTTCCGTGAGGTTTCTACCTTGGTTGTGTTTTGCAGCAGCTGCACCTTGTGGGCCGGGATTTTATCTACTTGGTCGGAATCCCGCGCGAGGTATTTGATGTTTAGGCCTAGGGTTGGCTCTGTAGTTGCATGTGCATATTTTCTGATTTGTTGTGATGATTGTATATTTGTATATATGTAAATATTCTGTTCTGTTGCATGTTCTGAGCGCTTGGCGCTTGCTAGACACCCTAGGTTCTGGAATTTCTATATGTTTCTATGTTGTGTGCGTAAGTACTCGTCCACGGAGGGCGGGGCTTACTCTGTTGCTAATGCATGAATTGTATGTTTGGATTTTATTTTAGTTATATGTATGAAAATGTTCCGGTTGCTTCCACAATCGCTTCGCTTTCGGGTCCGCTACGCGCGGCAGGTCTCAATGGACCTGCCATTCTGTATCATTCCGGCTTCCGCTTCCGACGTTCCGGCGCCCCCGCCTCCGCAACCGGGCTCGGGTGGCGTACGGTGACAATCCATGCAAGAGGATCCAAGCATAATATCTAGTATTGCTTGACCTTGTAGTCAAGAGGTGCTAGATCCCATCTCCATTCCCAGGCATTATCACGCGCATTGCCTCACCTCGTAGTGAGGAGGTTCGCGTGGCCGATATCTGTTCTTCGCTCTTCCGCATTCACCTCCACCGAGCTAGATCCGTAGCGTTGATCACACCCACCTCAACCGTGATCACATCAAGTGGTATCAGAGCCAAAGCGCTTGCTGGAGGTATCGTATCATTTGTTTGATTTTCTTCTTCAAGCAAAACCCTTTTGTTCTTTTCTTATGCTTGAAGAAATATCGGTTGATGATCTCAGTGAAACTGAAAGAGTTATTTCAAAGTGTGTTTATTAAAGTCAAGTATTTTGAGTTAAACCGAAAAGAGTTGTCTTGAGTTACGTATGCAAAGAAAAGCGTTTAAAGAAAGAAAAGTGTTGAGCAAGTAAGACGTTCTGGAAAAAGTTCGTGAGTGTTCTTGTGTGTTCTTATCAAAACACAAGTGAACAGTGCTTTTGATCCGAAAATAGTTTCAGAACTTAAACAAAAAGTGTTTGTGACTGCAAAAAGCCTTTTTCTACTATCCCCACCTATTTCTTTCGACTCCCAACTCAACCCTAACATCTCACAAAAACTGGTTTCATGTAACTAGTCATTTTCTTGGGTTTCAAGTTGCTGTTTTACTAGAGTTTTGTTTGTGTCTCTTGCGTGTTCATCTTTGATCTAAGGTTGAAATCGGTATCAAGTTTAGAGAGCTTGTGAAAGCCGTAAGTGGACAGCCGAAGCGATAAAATCGTTGTGAAAAACACGAGAGCGAGTGTAAACACTCAGGGAGTAGTGAGGTTCTTTCCTAACTGCATATTTTCAACTGAACTTTTACTACAGATGGTTTCATCAGATTCAACTCCTCCCCATCCATCCCAGCTAGCTATGCATGACATGCTAGCAAAAATATTACAAAGGCTGGATGACTTGGGAGCTCAAGTCGCCACTACAAATGAGTGACTCACAAGGGTAGAGATTGCCCAAGGAAAGCGGCCAGAGAGCTCACAAGCCCACGATGATGCTCATGCGTCGCGGGCTCAAGGCGGAGTCACTCATACCACCTTCGATCTGGCATCGGCGAGGCCACAAGCCACTCCTCACAGCCGTCCCACCCCTTCTACGAGAGTAGATCATGGTGTTGACGTTCTGGACAGTGATGACCAAGAGTATTATGCAGAGCCACAACCGAAACCTACAAAAAGAAGGGTCTTTCCCGATAGAGCTCAAGCCAGAGCTTACCTCGAAAGAGACCTCGAAGAAGAAGAAGAGGCGGAGCGAGGACGTGTCCATCGAGGTTTCAATCGAAACCTTGGAGGCAGGGCGCCAGCCCAGGATCAACAAGCCCTCGCCAACTTAAAGCTTCAAATACCGCCCTTCTATGGCTCCAGTGATCCGGAAGAATATTTTACTTAGATGGCTAAAACCGAGCGGATCATTGATATGATGGGATACACTGATGCGATCGCATTGAAACTCGTTGTCATTGAGTTTCACGACTATGCTCTCATCTGGTGGGAGCAAGAGCATCACGAGAGAGCAAGAATCACTGCCGCCCATCACCACTTGGGAAGACCTTGGCCATGAAAACTCGGTTTGTGCCCAGCTACTACGACAGAGATTGTGCCCAGAAGTTGCAACGCCTTATTCAAGGTCATCGCAGCGTCGAAGAATATCAAAAGGACCTCGAGAGGGCCTTAATGAGGGCCAATGTCAAGGAGGATGAAGAGGCTAAGTTGGCCAGATTTTTATATGGCCTACGAGAGGACATCGCCAAAACAGTTGAACTGTGTGACTATCGGGATTATCAAGATTTGGTGCACAAGGCTATCCGGGTGGAGAAGCAAACCCAAAGACTAACACTTCGATGCCCTCGCCAGACAAGGAGCATCGAATGTTTTAAGTGCTTGGGCAAGGGACATTATGTGAGGGACTGCCCCAACAGAAGGGCCATGGTCATTCGGTCCAATAGGGAGTTGTCCAGTGAAGATGAGGAAGAGGTCCCTCCTGAATCACAACATCATGAGAGTGAAGCCGAAGAGGGAGAGATGCCTATGGACGGTCTGATCCTAGTCACCAAGAGGGTCATGCAAAGCTCCCCAAGTGTCATCGAAAGCACTCAACGGGATAACTTGTTCCAATCACGGGCTATGGTGAATGGGACCCTGTGCAGTCTCATCATCGATAGTGGGAACTGTGTCAACGCAGCCAGCGAAGACATGGTCACTGAACTGGGTCTTCGCACCATCGCGCACCCCAAACTGTATCAGCTTCAGTGGGTTGATGATAGAACCTTTGTGAAGGTCGTAAAGCAAGTTGAAGTCCCGATAAAAATTGGCAAATACGAGGACTCTATCATCTGCGATGTGGTGCGAATGCAGGCCACACACATTCTTTTGGGAAGACCTTGGCAGTACGACAAGGAGGCCATTCACTATGGCAAGACCAACAAATATGCCCTCACCCATCTCAGTAAACCCTATACCCTGCTTCCCCTCACACTAACCCAAGCTCACCAAGATCAAGTTCACCTGGCTAGTAAGGCCGAGAGGAAAAGAAAAAGCAAGGGCAGAGAGAGGAGAGAAAATGGTGAGAAGGTTCAAGGAACCTTGAGTGAAAGAAAAGAGTGCATTGATGGGAAACACCATGAGTGAGCAAGCGAGAAAACAAGAGTGCCCCCTTCCCATGGCTAAAGAAAGGGATTTCAAAAGAGCATTTCTTGGAAACAAGACCTGTTTTCTCATGATTCCTACTCATTGCATGCTGACACTTGACCATGTATCTTCTCTCCCTTTTTATGTGTAGGAAGTTCTGAAGGAATTCGACGAAGTATTCGATGAGCCGTGAACCCTTCCCCCCTATCGCGGCATAGAGCATCAGATCGATCTACTTCCGGGTGCGCCCTTACCCAACAAGGCTGCCTGCCGGACCAACCCTCAAGAATCCAAAGAAATCCAATCGCAAGTGCAAGAGCTGCTGGACAAGGGGTTCATCCGCGAAAGTCTTTCACCCTGCGCGGTGCCAGTCATACTCGTGCCAAAGAGCGACGGCACTTGGCGCATGTGCATGGACTGTCGCCCCATCAACTCTATCACTGAAAAGTATCGCCACCCTATACCTAAACTTGATGACATGTTAGACGAGTTAAGTGGTGCTTGCGTGTTTTCTAAAATTGACTTTAGAAGTGGCTATCACCAGATTCGAATGAAGAAAGGTGATGGTTGGAAAACTGCTTTCAAAACCAAAATTGGTTTATATGAATGGAATGTTATGCCCTTCGGGTTGTCTAATGCACCTAGTACTTTCATGCGTCTAATGAATCATGTCTTGAGACGGTTAATTGGGAAATTTGTGGTAGTATATTTTGATGACATACTTGTTTATTCCAAGAACCATGAGGAGCATGTTGAGCACTTGAGGCAAGTCCTCGACACACTTAGGTTAGAAAAATTGTATGCCAAGTTTGAAAAGTGTGTCTTCGCATCCCAGGAAGTTAACTTTCTTGGATATGTAGTGGGTGCGAATGGTGTCAAAGTAGATGAAAGTAAGATCAGTGCCATTCGGGATTGGCCTACCCCTAACTCATTAATCAAGTAAGATCCTTTTTAGGACTTGCTAGTTTTTACAGGAGGTTTGTTAAGGATCTCTCTTCCATCGCTGCCCCCTTGCATGAGTTAGCTAAGAAAAATGTAGCATTTGAGTGGGGTAGATCACAAGAGGAGTCTTTTAACGAATTAAAATCTCGATTGACAAATGCACCCCTGCTTACTTTGCCAAATTTTGACAAAGTATTCGAAGTTGAGTGCGATGCCAGTGGGATAGGCATCGGCGCTGTCTTGCACCAAGAGGGCCGTCCCATCGCCTTCTTTAGCGAAAAGTTAAGTGGAGCAACCCTGACTTTCGATATTATCGGATGCCTTGTAATTTTTATGTCTCAATTGGAGTGCGGGCTCCTGTTTCCCCCACACCCTTTTGTCCAAGAATTAGCAGAATCCCATGGCATGGCCGTTAACCAGCTAAGCCCGAACACCTATTGCCACATAAACGCGTTCCTCGTGTTAGGTGTTCGGGGTGGACACAAAAATTTCCACCTTTTTTCAATTTTACAAAATTGTACCGAAGCTGAGGAACTGCTTCTACTACTTCGGGGCTAGAGGTAACCCTTCAAAGAGGTTCAACCTTATTTGGGATCTGCCTTCAAGTAGGAAAGGGTGGCATGGTGAATTCTTCTTCATGAAGCCCGAAGCGTCCTGGAACCTCTAAACTGTCTAGAAGGTTGGAGAGATCATGGATGTGAAGGATCCTTCCTGCTTGTTGAAGTTGGAAGGTGCTCGGGTGATGTGGACATCGCCCCAAAAGATCCCCAAGTTCAATATGGTCCGCAACCTCAAGCTTGCGCACCCCCGGATCCACTCCAAGGCCTTGGCGGACCCATGACTAGGTCCAGACTGAAAAAAGTTCAATCGAACCTCAACGCTTTCATGAGGCTCATGGCACAGGACGATCAAGAGGAGTCTCGAGCGAAGGCCTTACAGCTTCGCCATCTCGGCATCGCATTGGACAAAGAGTGTGCGAAGCCCTTTGGAGTCTTGAGCATAAGCATCCTTGGGGAAGGAAGCAGCAAAGCCTTGGTACGCGGACACTTGACACAGGCGAAGGCCTCAACCAAAGGCAACCCCGCGAAGGCCCCAAGCGAAGGTATTCCCACGAAGACCCCAGGCCCAGACATCCCCGCAAAGGCGTCAAGTGAAGGCATTCCCGCGAAGGCGCCCGGCAAAGGCATTCCCGCGAAGGCCACTGGCGATGGCATTGCGCGAAGCCTCCAGACTTAGCCAGTTGACCGACCAAGCCCGACACAAGGCGTACTTTCTCTGCCAATGCTTGGGAAGACAAATATCCACTTTACATACAAAGGACATCTGAACACTTTTAGGCTAGCCTTACCTTTTCACCTTTTTGGAAGCTTTTCGCACTGCATGCATGCAAAAGCACTTTATGCTTTCTGCACGCATGCACAGCCAAAATACTCCTTTTGCTTCTCACATTTCTTCTCACTATTTAAGCTAGTGGCAGCCCCCATTGTAACCTAGAACATAATTTTGAATTAAGCAATTCGGATGAAACTCTCAAAGGAGACCTCAGCTTTTGTGTTTTCTATTTTTGCACTTCCATTTCCCTAGTGATCCATGCAAGAGGATCCAAGCATAATATCTAGTATTGCTTGACCTTGTAGTCAAGAGGTGCTAGATCCCATCTCCATTCCCAGGCATTATCACGCGCATTGCCTCACCTCGTAGTGAGGAGGTTCGCGTGGCCGAAATCTGTTCTTCGCTCTTCCGCATTCACCTCCACCGAGCTAGATCCGTAGCGTTGATCACACCCACCTCAACCGTGATCACATCATCGGGAAAACTACAAAACCTTCCGGAGCAAGTTGCGACAGTTGGTCGACTGGTTCGGGGATGCACATCCCGAACAATTCCCTATTCCAATCAACTGGACCCTCATTACCCAAGGAGTCTTATCCCATTTTGGGATCATTCAGGGTGACTTGGGGGTACTTGGAATCAGGGAGAGTCCCCACTCATCCCAGGATCTGTAATTGATTCAACGTCTGCGGGGCGAAATCCCGCACGTGGCCTTTGTTCAAGGTTCATATCCTTTCTTTGATTCATTTGTATTCCCTTTTGTATTAACTAATTGTGTCTTCCTTTGCAAAAATGGCCCCGAAGATTGATCTTCAGGACCTGTTCAAGGGTGTCCAGAAGAAGGGCAAACCTGCTAAGGAATCTTCCAAGGTAGGTTCGTCCCAACCTCCGGGAAGAAGAGGAAGAGGGATGGAGCAGATGTCCTGGAGGCTGCTCCATCCGGTTCATCTGAAGTCCGTTCTCTTGTCCGTCTGGAGGAGACGGATAGTACTTTTGAGGACTTGTTCGACACGTACGATCGGGCAAGTCCTTCCCCTGACAAGTAGAGGCATCTCAGGGGGAAGTATAAGGCAACCATAATCGCAGAAGAACAAACTCCGGGAGTCCTGCCCTCTAATTTTGATTTAGGTAATCAACACTTATCCTTAGAGAATAAGTGTTTATGGAACATCTTCGGGAACCTTTCTCGGATGTTCGGAGATGACCCTATTCACAAAGTCACCTGGACGCATTTCTGCTGTATAGGTCCAGGCTGGAAGGAGGTGCAGGAGAAGGCTCAGCAAGAGCGGGATGCTGAGCTTGCTCGGTACGGATCAGATCTGATCCCTCGGGAACCGAAGTGGCTTATCCATGAGTATCAAAACCTCATGGATGATGAAGATGCCAAAGAGATGGCTCTGGAACTCTGGAAAGGGATGTCAACTGCCCGGACCATGGATTGCCTTGAGCATCAGCTCCCAAGTTAATCCTTCTTCTTGTTTTCCTTTGGTCTTTGCCATTAATTTTTTTTTATCCTGACTTCCCCTTTTTACTTACTGCAGACGACGTGTCTTAGTGGGTGGGCTTCCCAGGTCATCCATAAGATGGACGATGCTCGAAGTACTGCCGAACAGCGGGCTACAAAAGTTGTAGCCGTAGTGGCGAAACTCATCCAGAGAGTTTCCCACTACGAACAACTGCTTCGGGCTTCCCGGACATCAAGCTCTTCCGCTTTAACCCTCTCGGAGGATGTCCAAGGTGAACTCGTGATCCTGCTGCCGCATTAAGTGGTAATTTTGGATAAATTCCCACAGTAAGGAACTTTAGTTAATTAACTAGAATATTCTGTGTCTAGCAGCCTTGGCTCAAGTGGCACTTAGTGTGCCACAGAGGTGGGTGTTCGGGCTCGAGGTCTTGGCTTCGAGTCCCTGGGCTGCCAAGACACAGGAGTTTTACCCACATTACGATTCGAGTTTAACCCACCTGCAGCTCTGCCCTCGGATGAGTTTAAACCGAAGGGATTCGAACTCGTGATGTGGGGTTTCTCTGAGGATAAGAGTGTCTAATCTAACCAATTGACCTACTGCTGTTCAAAAAAAACTAGAATATTCTGTGTTTCTGATTCTGGCAGATTAAATCTGCATTTCTGGGATACTGCTTGTGAGCTTTAAGGGGCCACAGTAGATATCCTTTTCTGTCGAGGTAAGGGGTTTAGCTTTCTTAATACCTAATGCATGTGTATTAGGTTAGTTAAGGGCTAGTACTCGAGTCGAGGGTGGGGCCCAGTGACTCCCGGGGCTAGTCACATGGTACATAGCGATTTGCAGGTTTTATTATTTTTCTGGACTTATGCTATATCGGATCTGCTTATCGGGGGTTGACAACGGACCCGTTTTCTGTTATGCGCCGGCTTTATGCTGCATTTTTATTTTGACAGTTAGGGGCAGATCACCCCTCTCTGGTACCATGCGTTCTAATCCCGATAATCGGCGTGAGCTTAACAAGCCGCTGTAGGAGTCTGGCCGCTGGTCGGGACCACCAGATGGGAAAGTACCACCAGTCCGACGGGACTGATGAGCATCATGACATTTGCATATCATATTCCTGTTTATACTTAGGATTGTATTATATGCTAGTTCATGGCATGCTAATCTTTTATGCAGGGAAAAACGTTTGTAAAAGTTTTTCCCGTTACTGTCCCGGCCCCCTTACTGGGTTCTTTCGAGACCTCACCCCCCACATACTAAATATTTTCAGGGAATCCGGGCAAACAACCTGTGGAGTGGACCTCCCGCGGTGTTCGTTCTGCAATCTGTATCTTCTAAGGTATAATTCTGTTTATGTCTGGGTGTATTCTCGTTAGGTACTTCCTATAATCTGTCGGTAAAATTTATCTGGTTAGTCTGACGTTATTTCTCCTGTTTATGTTTAGCAGCAGCAGCAGCTTTTGTTTAGCGAGGTATAATTCCGCTTTTTGGCTCGGCTCTGTAGGTGTAGACTGCATATTAGACACTTTTAGTATTCGGACCTAAACTGTATGTTATTCGTGGGGCGTTTCTGACCCTACAAAGAGGGCGGAACTCCTTCTACCTGTATGACTTATTATCTGCTTATGTTTTCTACGCGCGCGATATTCTGTAAACCACTAACGTGTCTCGGGTGCAGGTTTAGGATTAGTAAAAGACGTCTTAAAATCTGCAAACACGTAATAACCTTAAAACTTGAAAGAAAATGTTTTAAGGGACAGGTTTCGGGTCCACAACCCTTTTAAGAAGAAATTTCGTATTCACCCGCCGTCGATACCTCCAACCTCCGCAAGACGCTTCCGCCAATTCCCGGGGGCGGTGGGGTGACACGCACAACATCTGATCTTTGAAGATCACCAACCAACCTCATCCGGGCTCGTACGCTCAGCAGTCCCTTATTAACTTCGGAGTAGCCTTACTCCGATAGTTCTCTATCTCGGACCACCAACCTTCCGGGATGTCACCGTTGGTTTCTAATTAACAACCCGAAGAATTAACAATAGAAGGGGTAGGAAAGGTAGGAGCCATTCTCATATACCTCGGGTAATTGGCCGTAGGAGAGAGGCACGAGCGGTTGGGCAAAGATCGAAGGACGAGCCGGCGACGGTGGTATCAAAGGCCTTACGGTGGAGCCGATAAAACTGGTGGACGGCTGACGAACCTCTATAGCCTTCTGGTAGGGTGGCTGAGCTGAGAAAAGGGGTGAGAAAGTCTTCTAGGTGGGCCTCTTCGACGGTCCTCCACTTCTTGAAGATGCTGACAGCCTTTTTGAGAGTTGGGTTGTCCGTCGTGACGACCTTATTGCAGAAAAAGAAGCAAAGATGAAGAAAGCTTAGAATGCAAGAATGAGAAGTGAGGAAATGAATTACCTCTACCCACTCTTTGAAGGAAGTCCGGGAAGATGACATGTCACAAGATATACAATCTCTATCGTTCATCCAAAAGGGAGCAGTTAATGAACGACTGGAAACGAATCGTCTCAAAACCATCCCAAATCTCGGAAGATATATCATTAAGAATTGCCTCGAATCCCGAAGATATACAACTCGGAAACTGTCTCAGGACAGTCCCAAATCCCGGAGATTTATCATTAAGGACCATCCCAGATCTCAGAGATATGCTTCCAGAAATCATTTCAGAAACTCAAACATAATTTGATACAAAAGGAGGATGTCAAGTCCTCAATTTCCCGAACATTATCATCTGGGAAAAAGTTCAGAAGCTCGAACATAGTTCGAGACAAAAGGAGGATATCAAGTCCTCAATTTCCCGGACATTATCATCCGGGAAATAGCTCAAAAGCTCAAACATTGTTCGAGACAAAGGGGGATGCCTAGTCCTCAATTTCCTGGACATTATCATCCGGAAAATAGCTCAAAAGCTCAAACATAGTTTGAGACAAAAGGAGGATGTCAAGTCCTCAATTTTTTCGGACATTATCATCCACGAAATAGCTCAAAAGCTCGAACAATGTTCGAGACAAAATGAGGATATCGTCCTCAATTTTCCGGACATTATCATCCGAGAAAAAGTTCAGAAGCTCGAACATAGTTTGAGACAAAAGGAGGATGTCAAGTCCTCAATTTCCCGGACATTTTCATCTGGAAAATAGCTCAAAAGCTCGAACATTGTTCGAGACAAAGGGGGATGCCTAGTCCTCAATTTCCCGGACATTATCATCCGGAAAATAGCTCAAAAGCTCGAACATAGTTTGAGACAAAAGGAGGATGTAGTCCTAAATTCCCCGAACATTATCATCCGGGAAATAGATCAAAAGCTCGAACATTGTTCGAGACAAAAGGAGGATGTCGTCCTCAATTTCCCGGACATTATCATCCGGGAAAAACTTCAGAAGCTCGAACATAGTTCGAGACAACAGGAGGATGTCAAGTCCTCAATTTCCTAGACATTATCATGTGGGAAATAGCTCAAAAACTCGAACATTGTTCGTGTCACCCCACCGCCCCCGGAAACTGGCGAAAGCATCTTACTTGCAGAGGTTGGAGGTATCGGCGGCGGGTGAATACGGAATTTCCTCTTAAAAGGAGTGTGGACCCGAAACCCGTCCCTTAAAAGTTCGAGACAAAAGGAGGATGTCATCCTCAATTTCCAAGACATCATCATTTCAAAAGCTCGAACATAATTCGAGACAAGGAGGA
This sequence comes from Stellera chamaejasme, assembly GCA_024586325.1. Lineage (NCBI taxonomy): Eukaryota > Viridiplantae > Streptophyta > Magnoliopsida > Malvales > Thymelaeaceae > Stellera > Stellera chamaejasme. The sequence goes on along the minus strand of CM044984.1, from coordinate 21,057,796 downwards.
TGTCGTCCTCAATTTTCCGGACATAATCATCCGGGAAATGTCTCAAAAGCTTGAAGAACATCATTCAAGAAGGTTCAAGAGCCCAAACATATTCATCCGGGAAAATGTTCAAAAGCCCGAACATTATCATTCAGGAAGAGGTTCAAACGCTCGAACGTTGTCATTCGAAAGTCAAAATCTACTTAGAAAAATTCGGACTCCTTACAGTCGGCCAAATCACTAAGGAGGACTTAATGGTCGCCAGGCCCAATCTACCTAAAAGTCCCGAAAAGGCCTAGCAAAAGGCCCAATCAGTAGCCCAAAATAAGAGCCTCATTAAAAATCCAAATAATCCATAACCCGAACAAGATGGGGACATCATCGTACATTATAAGAATTGACCTGTTACAGTCACCCCTGCGGGTTTATAAAATTTTATCTGATAAATTCCTAAACCAGGTTTAACAACATATTATGAATGTCGGGATTTCTATCGTGTTTCTTTCGAGTAATTGAGGTCTAGGGGTTTGTATTCAGTTGCGGGGATATTTCAGTGAAGGCCCGGGATTTTGTTAAAAATGTGCGGGACACATTTTCTGTTGATTAGTAAGTTCGGGAATTTTATTGGGACCTTATACAAGTGAACTTTCAACATATTTGAGGTCGCACGAGCATCCCGCACATTTCCGCGGAAAATGTATTTTTGAGGTTGGGACGTTTGTTCTTGGGGCAAAACTCGGGGCTCGGGATGAGCAAGTAGGTGACATTAATGATGTGTGAGGCATTTAACTGGCTCGGGATGATTTATGATTATTGGCTAAGCAAGAAAACACACACGTTGGGAAAAGTGTAAGCAAGCACACACACATGATGATATTTGGCTCGGTTTGAGTTGGAACGGGTTGACGGGAAAAAATGGCTAAGTAGATTTTGGCCAAGGCATGAGTGACTAAGGTGTGTGGGTGTGTGCTTGGCGTGGTGACTAAGGTGTGCGGGTGTGTGCTTGGCATGGTGACTAAGGTGTGCGGGTGTGTGCTTGGCATGGTGACTAAGGTGTGTGGGTGTGTGCTTGGCATGGTGAGTCATAAATAGCAAGCATGAGGTGTTGCCATATGGTCAAGAGTATATAAAGAGAGAAAATGGAGGTTTCTTACCAGATGAGCCTGAAAAAGTGTCAGTAATATTCCGAACTCAGTAAGGGTGAGTCCTCGTCGAGAACTCAGTAAGGGTCAGGCATAGGATAAGGTTTTTCAGAAGTTCGGAATATTCCGAACTAATACACCTGCACAAGAAAAACACAAGCACAAACGGACAACAAATATACAGATAATAATAATAATAATATTAATAATAATAATAATAATAATAATCATAACAACGGAAATGTTAGTAAATCTGAACAGATCGGCAGACCTCTGAGGCTTTTAGCCTTACATAAGAGGATTTTTCAGAACGAATCGGATTAACCGATATCGTATATTTACTAAGGCTTGGTACCAGCCCGGGGTCCGGATTCCCCACTGCCGACAGAACGGAACAATATAATAGAATTTATAGAAGGAAACTTGCTCGACAAGATACCCTAAAGAGTTTACCTACCTACGCACCCGAGCCTATGCCATAAACTAAGTTCGGTATCACCGGGCCCCACCCTCAACTCGAACTTAGCCCCAATTTACCCCGACATGCATATTATAATTATCCCAGAATGTAGAGTCAAGGAAAACTGAACCCTTACCTCACACCTGCAAAATCCCGAAACCGAGCTTTCGTTCAGATTCCCAGGAACTGATTTCAGCAGAGTTTCGGCTTAATTTCTGCCCAACTCCCTGTTGACAATTCATCAATAGAACACAAAATAAACGCTTAGGAACCATAAAATCACAGATCCAAGTGGCTCCGCCACACACCAGAAATTCGGACATCAATGGTTTTTCACACAGAATATCGGTGATATGAATCCAAGCTCCATGACTCAAAAGGAGCAAGAACCCAAGCCCACAAGATCAACCCCTAGCCCTTTACACAACATTGGTGGACCTATGACAAGGGCTAGGGCAAAGAAGACTAGAGAAGCATTGGGCCTCTTCATGGGAGCAATGGCAGAAAGAGTGGATCAAGAAATGGAAGTTTGTTACAGTCACCCCGAGCGGGTTGTGATTTCGGTGCTCCGGGCCTTCGTTTCAAACATGCGGGGCATGTTTTATGTTGGTCAGACAGCTCCCGGATCTTTTCTGAATATTATTTTTGGGAGTGCTTTTATATTTAAGGTCGCACGAGTCCCCGTCACCTTTCCGCGGAAAATATTTTTTTCGGTACCAGGACATGTTTCCTGTCGATCAGTAGGCTCAGTAGCTTTATCGGGACCTCGTAAAAGGGAACTTTCAGCATATTTGGGGTCATACGAACATTCCGCACCTTTTTGCGGAGAATATTTTTTGGGGTCGGGATGTTCGTTACCGGGCGACGCTCGGGGCTCGGGATGAAAAATTTGTGACGCCAGTGGTGTGAGGCGTGATATGACTCGGGATGAGTAGTGTGGTGATAACCGATCAAGCACACACATGACGGGATTACTCGGTTAAGCTAGCAAGCACACACGTCGGGATTTGTTTGGGTTAAGTTGGCTCGGGATGAACAATGTGGTGGCGCCAATGGTGTGTGGCTCGGGACTTATAGTTAAACATGTGAAGCATGATTTGTGTGTGATATGATGTCCCGAGGGTTGTGGCTCAGTTTTCGTTCTGTTCGGAGGAGCGGTTTGAAAGTTGCAAGTTGCGGTTGGACTAAATTACAATTTTGCAAAGTTTGGGGGTTAAAGTGTAAAAGAAGAAAAGTTGCACCAAATAATTGAGGTTAAGGGACATGTGGCGCCATTATGGAGAAAGGAAGGAAAATAGGAAAGAAAAGACAAAGAAAGAAGGAAGAAAACGTGAAAAGAAAGAAGGAAAAGAAGAAGAGGACAAAAAGGAAAAGAAGAAAGGAAGAGATAATGGTAAATAAGAAAGAAAAATGGAAAATGGGAAGAGATAATGGTGGAAAAATATAAAAGGAAGAAAATTCATTTTCTTCCACTTTATCTTCATCTTCTTCCTTCACGTATTCTCTCATGGTGGAAACGCCATTGTTGGCCAAAAGAGGAACTTGGTGAAAACTTGAAGAAGCTTCGAGGTAAGGTTACCAAAACGATCTTTGTGTTGTGTAAGTGAATAATCTGAGGTCGGTTTGTGATGATTCAGCCCGATTTGTAAACCGTAAGCTGCTGAAATTTGGGAGTAATTATGGAACCACCTTCTCTGCTTGATTTATTGGTTTCTAAACGTTCCCGGCACCTTCTTGTGTATGTTTGATAACATGAGTGTGAGCAGAAACGCGCCGGAAGCGTTGCAAAAATCTTTTCAAAGATTTGGTGCGAAAAATCAACTTTGCTTTCAGTGAAAGGTAAGGATATATTTGTGATCAGAGTGCAGAGATGAGTCTGCTGTGCTATTTAGTTTTGTCAGAAATGGCTCAGTGTAAAAGCCGTTTTTCCCAGCCCGAGCCTTAGTTTTGGCGCCAATGATATTGGCTGATTCTATGAATTCTGAACAAATGTTCTGTATCTGTGGATTGTTTGTGAATAGGGGGTAGTCAGAAACACAGCTGAAACTCTGCCGAAACTTGTACGTAACGTAAGTGTTCAACTTCTCTCGTTATGCATCCTAGGAGGGATATCATGTATATCGGGGTAGTTGAGGCGGGTTCCGGGTTGAGGACGATGGTCCGATGATCCCGGGACTAGTCATATGGTAAGGTACAGGCTTGCGGTCTCAAGGCCCGGGATGGTCTTGGAGACCTCGGGTTCCTTATCTGTTCTGTATATCTGCATTGGGTGCTGATATTCTGTATATACCCTGCGGTATATATTCTGTTCTGCGCCAAGGCCCGAGATGGTCTTGGAGACCACGGGTTCTTTTCGGATTGTTGTATCGGCACTGGGTGCTGATATTCTGTGTATACCTAATGGTATATTCTGTGACCCTACTACAGTTATGGGGATCGCGACCCCGGCTGGTACCATGCCTAGCTTCGACTTCTAACCTCTTGGAGAGGGCTGTCGTTCTGTTGATTTTTATTTTAAGGGTCTCTGGCGGGCTGCACCGCATCCTTCGTGATTTTGTCTAACCCCGTCTTTCGGGAGCGTCCTTCAGGACTCTGACTAACTCTGATCATTATCTATATCTACTTGTATATATATGTTTTGTGTTTTCTTTGTTTTGCAGGTACCGCGCACTTAGCACTTTATGCAAACTGTATCTTACCTCAGCCCTTACTGGGTCCTCCCGAGGACTCACCCCTTCTGTTAACCACCTTTCAGGTGTATCTGACAAGCAGCCAGCGGACTAGAGTTATGTGGTGCTTTCTGTTCTGTAATCAGGTATCTGCAGTTCCGACACGAAACTTCTGTTAAGTTTATAGGGGTAGTCTCAGTAGAGGTTACAGTCTGTTTCCAGACTTCTGATTTTATGCTAAGTATAGCATATGGGTTTACAGTTAACTGACTTCTCTCTTATGTTGGTGTGTTAGCGGCAGCAACGGTACTTGCGGAGATCTTCTGGTCTCGGAGTTTCTCCTAGATCCCGCTCGTAGGTATTCTGAGGTTTTCTTGGTCGGCTCTGTAGGTGTATATGCATGCATGTCATCTGTCTGATCACGCTATGTATCCTTGATACATTCTGCTTATGTATATATGTTTTGGATACTCTGTAGGACCGGGGACTCGCCCATGACAGTGGAAGGCGGGACCCGGTGTATGATTATATTCTGATGTGTTAAGACACATTCTGTTTCTGTGGATCTTATGAATGATGTTATCCATGAACTGCATGTTTGGTGATGGTGGAGTGCTCGCCTATTTTAGTGGGGTGTGGCTCGTCATGGATAGTTAGGGTTTATACTGTACACTTGCCATGTTTCGAAATTGTAGGTTGCGGGTCGAAACACGACCGAAGGTTATAAGAGCATAACTCTGTCTGCATACTCCGTGAGCAAAGCGTTCTCAGGCACCGGGCCTTCGAGAACGGGACTTTATGGGTCGGCTCATGCGACCACTACACGCAGCGGGTCTCGGTTGGACCGACCTCTTCCGTTTACGCAGCTTCCGCTTCCGCCATCGCGGGACGGCCCCGCCTCCGCAACCGGGCGTGGCGACCGTGACAAAGTTCATGTTGCAAAAGACAAAATTGAAGCTTTAGGGCTATATTTGAACAAGGAACAAACGTTGGAGGACAAGGCTTGGAGTTTGAGCACTTTATATGAAGTCCAAGACCAATAACAAGAGCATTAGGCCTATGAGATTGTCAGGGAGAACTTTCATTGGCCACACGTCAAGAAAGATGTCACCAAAGTTTTTGAAAGGTGTGTGAAATGCAAGAAGGCAAAGTCCAAGCGCCAACCAAAAGGGAAGTACACTCCTCTCCCTGTTCCTACTCTTCCATGGGTTGATATTAGCATGGACTTCATTAGTGGATTGCCTAGGACATCTCATAGTCATGATGCCATTTTTGTAGTGGTTGATAGGTTTTCTAAGATGGCACACTTCATCCCTTGTCATAAAACTGATGATGCTTCTCATGTAGCAGATTTGTTCTTTAAGAATATTGTGAAGTACCATGGCATACCTAGGTCAATTGTGAGTGATAGAGATTCTAGGTTCTTGAGTCATTTCTGGAAAACACTTTGGTCTAGACTAGGTACTAGTTTGGTTTTCTCTACTTCTAGTCATCCTCAGACTGATGGTCAGACCGAAGTAACTAATATGACTCTCACTACAATACTTAAAACAATTCTTAAAAAGAACTTGAAAGAATGGGAGAAGTGTTTGCCTCATGTGGAGTTTGCATATAACAGGAGCTTTCATACTTCTACTACACATAGTCCCTTTGAGGTGATTTATGGTTTCAACCCCCTAACCCCTCTAGAACTGATTGCTTTGCCTCAAGATGATGTTGTTGATATAGGTGGCAGGAAGAAGGCTGATATAATGAAGGAGTTGCATGCTAAGGTACAAAAGCAGCTTGAGAAGGCCAATGAAGCTTAAGCTAGGAAGGCAAACAAAGGAAGGCAAATGATAAGCTATGACATTGGAGACTGAGTGTGGTTACACCTTCGAAAAGAAAGATTCCCATAGGCTAGAAAGAATAAGCTTGCGCCCCGGGGAGATGGACCTTTTTAGGTCATTAACAAAATAGGGGAGAATGCCTATGTTTTGGACTTACCTTCTAATGGTTCTTACAGTGTCCATGCTACTTTTAATGTGTGTGATCTTGCTCCGCTTGTAGGTGATATTGAAGATGTGAATCTGAGGTCGGATTCTTTCCAAGAAGGAGGGGATGATATGAATCGAAGCCCCATGACTCAAAAGGAGCAAGAGCCCAAGTCCACAAGATCAACCCCTAGCCCTTTACACAACATTGGTGGACCTATGACAAGGGCTAGGACAAAGAAGACTAGAGAAGCACTGGGCCTCTTCATGGGAGCAATGGCAGAAAGAGTGGATCAAGAAGTGGAAGTTCAAGTTGCAAAAGACAAAATTGAAGCTTTAGGGCTATATTTGAACAAGGAACAAACGTTAGAGGACAAGGCTTGGAGTTTGAGTACTTTATATCAAGTCCAAGACCAATAACAAGAGCATTGGTCCTATTTTGGCCAAGGCCCACTCTCCTCCTTAAAAAGTGGAACCCCTTTTACTTGGAAAACAAGTTGAGAAGCTTCTTGGAGATGCTTGGAGAGGAGGGAGGCACAACCTTCTTGCTTGGAGAACAAGTTGAGCTTTGCTTGCAAGTTACTCCTATTTTACTTAAGGAAATTGTAATCTCTTAGATTTCTTTCTTCTAGGCTCTTTTTCTAACCCTAGGCCACCCCTACTCCTATAAAAGGAGCCTCTTGTTCCACTTCTCAACTCAGAACTCAATTGAAGCATTTGTGAGCTTTTCTTCTCCAAAGCTTTTGTTCTCCTTGTTTGCTATTTTCGTCCTCCCCTTGATTCCATCAAATTGGTTTCAAACTTTATTTCTAGTATTGTTATATCTTAGAGTAAAAAGGTGCTAGAACTATCTACACCCCGACATTATCTTCTCCATTGCCAAGCCGAAAATAGCTTGGAGGTGGTGAAGGCTAGCCTTACATTATCACTTTCTCAACAAGCTAGATCCTCCCAATTGTGAATCATCAAACCTTTCATCCCAATTCATTAAGGGGTTTTGATTTTAATTCACCAGTTTTATTTTCTCTGGTTGATTAATCATACAATCGTCATACATACATTATTTAACATAGCATGCATTCTACGATGCAAAGTAGATAGTACCATGGTTATAGCAGCCATTTATGGTCTTTCCTATTCATTCATCAATAATTTCGGCAGCATTTCACCTTAGTTCCACACTATACCATTTTTTTGGATTATAACTCCTATAACAGGTATAACGTGGAACAAGCATAAGAAATGCAACCGAAATTTATATAATCCGATCAGTTTTATATACACAACTATGAAAGTTTAATACATCGATAGTAAACTCTTACAAACTGTCCAACTTGGACAATCCATGAAAAATCTGTACAATATATTATTTTACAACATTATTCCAAAATTTTGAAATACACTGTAAAAAAATATATTTCTACAAGTTTTTATAGACAGGAACTATGGCTCAAAAAATTTAATTAAATTATACTGAATATTCCACAAATAAATAAGAACAAAAAAGTACACTAACTATAAAAAATATAATAATAAATATTTTTTACCTTACAAATACGATAATCAAATGAGAGTTACAGTTGATAGTGGAAATCTACTCAATCCGTGACATGTATTTTGAATTACTGTTAGTGCTGGGAGGGGAAGAGAAGAAAATGTTTTCTAAGTGCCGTGAGAAAAGGAGACAATGAGTTTATATAGAATTGTCTTACTGCGGCTATCCGTGTAGTAAGGCCGCAGTACAACACTACGTAGAGAAGTCGAATTTTACTGCGACGGAGACCGCAGTAAATGGTGTTGACTGCGGCCTCTGCCGCAGTAAATTTCGCAGTAAACGCCATTTACTGCGGCATTTACTGCGGCCTCTGCCGCAGTAAGGCGGTTTCCCCACGTAGTGCAAGAGGTGGTAAGTGGAGCATGTGGTTGACGGGAATCGTACTGTAGATCTATTGCTGGTGTAGCCGTAGTAAAATTAATTGCACCCTACTCGACGTCCATTTATTGCGAGACGGGATCTACTGCGGCCTTTACCGCAGTACAGTCCGCAGTAGACTTGGACTTTACCACGTAATGGGTGAAAATTAATGAGCTAGACCAATAGAACTTGAACGAGAGTTATGATAAGGGAGATGGAGAGTTGGAATGACTCAGACTGGAGAGAACGAGAGAGAATGCGGAGTGGGAGAGAAATTAAAGAATATATTTATAAAATGATTTTATCAAAAAAAATATAATTTATAAAATGACAATTGAATGGGTAATAGCAGAATTCCTAATAAAAAAGTGTTAAATGTATAAAAAAAATTTATGATGGAAGGAGTAGTAGAAAACTTTTCGTATTTATTTTCAATGCAGATTATTTTTAGTGGAAATTTAATGGTGATGGTAAATTTAATGGTGAGAAATTCAATGTGGATCAACCGATGGATGAGAATTGAAATAAACTTACTCTTAATTTATTTTGAGAGCATATTGAATGAATTCACGATCCTATAGTGAAAAGTTGTGCATCATTGTAGAATGGGATGAGAATTCTCGTGCACTAACGTGAAGATAAGTTTTTTAAGAAAAATCTATTTATAAACTACATATTAAATTGTCATTTGTGCACCAAAGATTTATTGATATGAGAGGTTACAAATTCAACACTTGCACATGCAACATTAGTAGCTTTAGCTTTAGGATCAACAGCATGACCCAATAGATAATGATGTAAGAATATATATATATATATATATATATATATATATATAATTCAAAATTTTGTTTTTTTTTTAAAAAATCTGCGGATGAGTACACTTTATTTATTACAAGAAAATGGCCTTATAGTAAGAATATATTTTATTGGTGTAGAAAAACCGATTCACGATAACTTAATCAGTTAAGAAAATTTAGGTAGTAAATGTTAGGTATGTGGTAGAGTTTGTTAGGTATGTGGTAGAGTTTAAGAGGGAGAGAGATGTTGCTTAGCTAATTGCTCACAAATTGGTGCGGCGAATCCGTAATTTTTTACAACGGATTGTTGAATTTCTAAAGGTGATCATTAATTGTAATCCTTATTTGCTTCGCTGATTTGTTCATACTTCCCCCATCCCACGACTTTTGGAATACATAATTTTCAACATTTAATTAATAATTTTTTTGAATTTTTTATCATAAATTCAAACTTTTTTATATGCAATATGTCTTGTTTATTAACATAATGTTTTTAAAAAAATTTATTTGAAAAATTATATAATAAATTGAATTCAAATGTTTCAAAAGATTTGGGATGGAAGGAATATGTAATAAACCTTCGGTTTGATTTTATTATTCGTTAATCGTTAATAAGTGTGTTGATTTATTTTTAGTTTACATCTTTGTTATTTATTTAATTAGTTATTAAAGGTCTTTTATCCAAAAGTTTTTTTCCCAGTTTTCTACAAGATAGTTATTTTAAATAGGAAGTAAAAATGATTATATTTGAATGAGTAATTCATAAAGAAAGAAAATCAAGTGTTCTATGCATGAGATTTCTACCGAAATAGGCTTACTTTACAAATAAGGGAAATGTTAACGGGTGCCTCAGGGGCATTTCTTAAGGGTGACTTTATTTCATTTTCTTACGAGTCCATTTATTTACCATATATTTGAAAAAATATTTACCTAAATATACTACTAATTAACTAACTCAACTAACTAATCTAATAATCTAAAAGACTAAAATACTCTTCGTAGAGATTTATTAAGAGGATAAACTTGACATTTTCATGATGTGTGTTTTTCCACATATGTGGTAAATAGACACCCACTTTTCTTATACCTTTCTACATGTGTAATAATTGTGATGATGCATTACAAGGAAATAAAATAATAGATTTGATACAAAAGAAGGAAATAAAAGTGCTCTTAAGAAATGCCCCGAGGGCACCCGTTAACAAGACCTAATAGTGTTATACCAATCTAATGGCGGGGAGATGGCTCGTGACGGTGATTGAGGGACCCGTGGAATGCTGGAGAGAGAGAGAGAGAGATGACCCTCGTGACCTGCAAATGGGAGACACGAAGATTCTTCAGACGTAGAGAATAGCAAAGGAGGTGGGTGTGTAATGAATACCTTATTCGAGGGAGGCACCACCCAATATATAGGGTGGTGCCGGGGCCCGTTGAGGAGGGCCTTGATTGTTGGGATTGCATCATAAATGTGTACGTGATTGTGGTGATGGCGATTCTTCATATGAGAATCCCTGTTGGATTTGCAATTAGCATTGCGGTTTGTGGAGGTTGACCCCTTTGAGATTAATGAGGGTATGGGAGATCCGTTGAGAGGATTCTACGAGGCCTCTCGTCGTATAGACGAGGGGGGTCCTCGAAGTGATGGCGTCGGCGTTTGTAACGACTTCCTTGGGCCTATATATATCAGTATGTCCTCCCTCCACATCGGAGCATGGGATGGGCCCCCGTGCTCCGAATTGGTCTTCTTTAGATGGGGCCCATAACCTAGCCTGCCTATTTGGTGTTGGGGCGGTTTATAGGAGAGAGTAATTGATGCCTTTAATGATGTGACGGCGCAGTAAATGGGTGGTTGTGTTTTTACCGTTTGTAATTATGGGGAGTGGGACGGTTTTTTATCTTCCCCATATTTAAACGCGATCCCACGTGGGCTGACATCTGTTTATCTGAACTTTGTTGCTTCGCCCAACTTCTGTTTTTCCAGTGAAATCATTGTTTTGTGTTTGGCGATATTTGGAGAGATTCTGATGTGCGAGTTTCCTATTTGGTTGTCCTGAATCGTATCGGTAAGAGATTTTTTCCCTTTCTTTGTGCGTTGTGTGTTGATTTAAAGGAATATTGAGACTCGTAATCCGCCTTGCTTGGGTTCTTGGGCTTAGGGTTTTTTATTCTTTTACTTCTTATTGATTTTATAGATGGCCCCCAAAAACCCAAGGAATCCCGACGTGGGTCCTGATATTGGGGAACTGTGGCCCCGTTCGTCGTGTCGGAGAGGAAAATGGTGGACATTTGGAAAAGCCACCATGTTTACATGAGGGTAGTTTGTGTGTTATCTCATGCGGAAGTGTTGAGGAAAGCGGGGATGGAGATAAGAGATGGGACCATGAGGGTGCAAACCATGGTGGTCTACGAGGCCCAATTGAAAGCAGGTTTGAGGGTTCCTCTTTGTGCGCTACTGCTGCAGCTGTGTGAGTGGTGGGGTGTTTGCCTTGGGCAATTGGCCCCAAATGTTTTACCACCATTAATGCCTTTATAGTGGCTTATCATCTGGTGGGAACGGAGGTGCTGCCTAAGGTATTTCTTCAATTTTATACATTGAAGAGGCCCAGTGGTCATCCATTCTATCAGCTTACCCCCGAGGAGGTAAAGGTGGGTAACAAGATGGTGAAGATAGGTGTGTTTGGGGACACAACCAGCTCGTGGGGAATTTGGAAGCTCTGTTTTTTTCATTATTTTGAAAGAGGACAACAGGGATTTTCCGACGTAATTCACTAGAGAGAAACAATCCAGGGCGTTAGCGTCGTTATTCGGACCGATGACTACAATGGCGCGTTTCCGTTCACGTTGTCGAGCATGGATGAGGTTGTGTTGAGGATGGTGAAAATTAGCTGAGCACATCAGCTTCTAGGCTACATAGATTCGTTGGAGAAATGGTTCGAGGCCCTAGATGGTGATCTAATCGAGCGTTTTGAGAGCTCTTTTAGGAATCCAAGACGTTAGTGCCTTTTTCTGATTATGATGCTTTTGTGTTGGTAAGTGAGTTTGTAACCCATCTTCTTGTACTGTCTTGAAGTGCCGATGATGAAGGTTAATAGTCTTTTAGCAAAAAAGAAAGATCTTAGGGAAGCCTTGATGAGAAAGATGGCAGAGGCTTGCACCATCAAGCCCATATGAGGTGTTTATGAGGGCTCATCAGATGGCGCCTTGAATGCTGGAGGTCCATGCGGCCTTGAAGCAGTTATAACCAAGACCCAACCGCTCTCCGTGGTTGTACCTAAGGTTACTGTTGAGAGCATTGATGTCTCAGCTGAGTCAGGACAGCTTCGGAGGAAGCGTCCTTGTACTGAAGGTTCGATTTGTTGCATTATTGTACTACTTATGTCTTACAAGGTAGCTATTGATTGTCCCTTTTTTGTTTTGTAGGAGGCGACGAGATGGATGTGTCATCGAACAGTTGCCCAGCCCCGATTTGGACAAGGGTAAAGGCATTGCCATGGTGGAGAGGTCTACCAGTCCTTTTAGGGGTACCAGAACCCATAGTAGATTCATGGTTGATGCGGAAGAGTGGCAGCTGTGTTCGAATCCTATGTACGATCCCCAGGTTTGGGAGGACCATAGGTGGGAGATTCGGGCAAACACCTTTGCCCGGAAAGTCTTTCACCTAACGGAGGCTTGGGATCCTATTATGGCACTAACTCGTAATGAATCAATTCTTCTTGATGACGAGGAGGTGAGGTTAAGGGCTGCAGAGGGTTTTTTGCTTCCCCGAGATCGACACTTTGTAACGCACGTGCCTGATGGTACTGTAGAGTTGGCAAAGAACTTATGCTAGAATATGACCTTTGTAAGCGTGTCTTTAATAGGTAGTGATATTTATTGATTATTTGTGAACTTATGCTCCGTGTGATCTTTGTTTTGCAGGGGACCACTCTGTCGTACGGCCTTATTGAAAGGGTTGTACAGGACATAAATACTATTCAAGACCTTTGAGCGCAGGTGAAGGGCCTCGAGGCGAAGGCGAAAGCCTCAGGCTAAGTGGAGGGCCTGAAGAGGACCTTACAGGCCAAGGAGTCAGAGTTGGTCTCACTGAATAAACTTTTGGAGGACAAGAAGGCTGCCCATGCAATGGTTGTAGAGGCATTGGAATACAGGGTCAAGCTTCTCAAAGAGGCGGAGAAAACTACTCAAGTTGAGCGTCATTCAACAGGAAGCCTTGGGTGAAGGCTATAAGCAGGAAATTGATGAACTGTCTAAGGTAGTAAAGGACCAGGAAGCCTGGATTGATCAACTGAAGATCGACGCGGATCTTAAGGACAAGTTGATCGAGGAGCTGTCTTCGAGGGCAGTTAAAGCCGAAGAGTTGTCCTCGAGGGCTATGTCCAATTTGGGGGCATACGCTGCGACCCTATGGGAAGCTTCTAGCTCTAGTATTGCTGATTTAGTGGCATTTGCCCAGCTCGAGAATAGTCTTAGCCTTGGGTTGTTTGAGGATGAGCACATTAAGCCACCCAATTTTGTGAGAACGAATGCTGAAAGAGTTGGTCGAGTAAAAGGGCCTTCAATGTAATGACAGATTCAGTCATCGAGGTGAAGTTGAGGGAGGGTATTCATTTTGCATAGAGTTTTTTGCATTGTCGATATCAGGTAGAGGCCATGGGTGAAACATTAGAGCTGCAAGCTATAGATGCTTTAAAGGTGGAGGAGCCCGATGAGGACTCACTGTTTGAATGGGGGAGATCCGGGCAGAGATTGGGACCTGACTTCCCTTACAATATCTTGCCTAGTTGTGCAGGGGAAAATATTGTAGAAGAGACCCCAATTCTTTTGTCTCGGAAGGATGAGGGCCCCAAGTAGGTTGTTGGTGCCCTTTCCTTGTTTCGTAATGTTACTATTTTCTTTAATGGATTTTGATTTTGTGCTTTCTCGACTCGCGTTACTTACACATAGTAGATTGAATGGAAAACGCCATAGGAGTTATTATGGAGCATAAATTTTAATTTCCAGTGCATAGCTTATACATAGCATGGTCGCAGGTCATCCACGTGATAACAATTTTTGAGGATTTTTCCCTGGTAATCTTTTATCTTGTAGACACCATACCTTTCCTTGTTGTGTACGATGTATGGTCCTGCCTAACTGGAATGAAGGGTTCTGTGGCTGGGGCTGTGGCGCAATAGCTCCGCCTTGAGCAAGGCCATTCCACCAGCATAGATTTGTTTTGCTCGAACCTTTGCATTGTGGTAGAGGTTGGCACGCTGTCGAAGGGCCATAAGTTTGAGTCTAGCCCCTTCACTCAATTCCTCGACTAGGTCCAGGCGAGTTCGAAGACCGCTCTCATTGTGAGGCGCATCATAATAGAGGGTTCCGACTGTTGGGACAACCACCTCGATTGGGAGTAGAGCCTTCATGCCATAGACAAGGGCGAAAGGTGTTTCTCTTGTTGGTCCTCGAGTTGTGGTTCTATAGCCCCAAAGGACGCTGGGTAATTCTTCTACCCATTTTCCTTTGGTGGCATCGAGTCTTTATTTCAATCCTTCTTTGATTGTTCTATTTGTAACTTCGACCTGGCCATTTGATAGCGGGTGAGCCATGGGGGCGTAAAGCACTCGGATGTTCATCCTGTGGGTCCAATCCTTGACCTTGGTACTTGCGAAATGGGTCCCATTGTCCGTTATTATGGCCTTTGGGGTGCCGTATCGAGATACGAGGTCATGCCAAAGGAATTCGATGACCTTGGCTGAGCTAGTTGTTTTGAGGGGTCTAACCTCAATCCATTTGGTAAAGTAATCAACCACTACTATGCATAATATGAACTGTCCAAGGGCCTTAGGCATTGCCCTAATGAGGTCGAGGCCCCAAAATACGAATGGTATTAGATAGGTCTAGGTCACTGCCTCGTTGGAGGGCAGACGTTGGACACGTGAATTGAGTTGGCAGTTGTGACATTTTTGCACTAGGTCTTGTGCGTCTATTTTCAATGTTGGCCAATAGTAGCCTAGGCGGAGGCACTTGTGAGCTAGAACGTCAGAGTGAATGTGTGCCCTGCATACCCCAGAGTCACTTAAGTACCTTGACAGAGTCGGGTCTCTATAGTCGATTGTGCTTGTTTAAAGGTACTGGAGGATTGGCCGTCTCCAATCGGCGGCTGTATGTGCACTGTTAAGCGTCGTAATACAGATTTGAGGGCCGTTTTCAACCTGGATACGAGTGCTTCGTATTCTGCCACATTGTTTGTGACAGGGAATTGGAAAGCAACGCGTAGGTTAGTTTACATGCCATGTGGGCCTTTAATGTGGATGCCTCCTCCTAGGTGATCGATGTTCGATGAGCCATCTATGAACATGTCCCACTCAGGGGGCTCTGGGTCTACTAGTGGTAACCTTAAGGGCCTTGTTCAAGAGGGTAAATGGAAAGTTTGGCCATAAAGTCTGCCAGGGCCTAAGCTCGATAAACCATCGGGACAAGCGACTGTTGTGTTCTAGTTGGTTCAGGATTCCTCTAATTGGTAAATCTGTTCTGACGACGATTGTGTGGACTTGGAAATATGCTCGTAGCTTTTGAGCGGCGATAATCAAAGCATAAACCGTCTTCTGTAATGGTGGGTAATTCATTTCAGCACCGCGTAAGGTGTGACTTGTATAGTAGACAGGCCATTGTTTTGGACCGTCCTCCTTAACGAGGATAAGGGATATAGTGTCATTTGATATGGCGAGGTAGATGCTAAGTTCATCTCCCATTTGAGGGCACTTTAGAGTTGGCAAATCTAGCAGGTGTTTTTTGATCTGGTCGAAAGTTTTTTGACACTCCGTCGTCCAGACAAATGCCTTCTTCATGCGAAGTTGCTCGAAGAATGGTTTGCATTTGTCGCCCAATTTGAAAATGAATCAACCCAGGGCGGCAACTCTCTCAGTCAACTGCTGGATTTCCTTGATACTTTTTGGTGGTGGCATATCGGTGATAGTCGATATCTTTTTGATTTTGGCGTTGATTCCCCTTTCGGAAATCATGTATTCGAGGAATTTCCTTTCTCTGACGAAAAAGGAGCATTTTGCGGGGTTGAGCCTCATGTTGTATGGTCGAAATGATTGGAATGTCTCCTCGAGGTCCTGTAGCTGATGTCAAAGCTCATACTCTTGACTATGACATCGTCGACATAGGCCTCGAGGTTACGGCCCATTTGATGGTCAAAAACTTTATTTATCAGGCGTTGGTATGTGGCTCCGGCATTTTTGAGACCGAATGACATTCTTACGTAATAATATACGTCATCACCTGTTGTGAATGCCGTTTTGCGGCATTGCTTGGGTCCATGTAGATTTGATGGTACCCACTTTTGGCATCCATGAAAGACAAGTATTTATACTTGTATGTCGCGTCAACGAGTTGATCGATGACTGGTAATGGATAGGGGTCCTTTGGGTAGTTATTATTGAGCCCCGTGAAATCGACACATATACGGAGGACCCCGTTAGTTTTATCAGCTAAGACTATGTTAGCGAGCCATTTTGAGTACTAAATTTCCTTTACTATTGCAGCGTCGAGGAGTTTGAAAACCTCCTCTTTTACAAATTGTTTTTTGGAGGGGGGCATGCCCCTTTTCTTTTGTTTGACTGGCATTGCCTCCGGAAATACATTTAGTTTTTGGGTGATAATGGTGAGATCCACTCCTGGCAAGTCCTTCATCTCTCACACGAAGACGTCCATGTTGGGTATGAGAAGGTGGATGAGGCTCACCTTCTTCTTTTGCTTGAGATCCCTCCCGATCTTTAATTTTTTCCCTAGAACGACCTCAACTTCATCGGTGATGTCGCTAAGGCGTGGATGTTCGTCGGAGTCCATCGGGTCATCCCTGGCATTTGAGTTTTGTGGACCGATGGCAGAGCTCAGTGTAGCCACGTAATTTGTCCTCAAGGAGCATTGGTCGATGTAGATGTGAGCGTCTCCCCGAGGTGTTGCGAAGGTGACGGTGAGGGAGCGGATGTCACATCGCATGTGGAAGTCCACCTGGCTGGGCCAGCCGATGATGGCGTTGAAGTCGGGGGGACGTCGGGACTAGGAATTCCTTCATGATGGAGTGGCAGTTAAGGGTTTTGAACTGCGTTTCTCCGATTAGCATGAGAGGGAGGTTCACGACCTCCATCGTTGGGACGATATCACGACCGATGCCAAATGTGGGACCGGAGCTGCGCTTGATTGCGGACATGTGTAACTCGAGTTTGTCGAACATGTCCTTGAAAATGACACTGGTGTTTGCACTGTGTCGTTGTATACCCTGTTGGTGTCGATGTATACCCTGTGGGTCGGAGTGCGGGAAAACTACCTTACTCCTGTCAGGGCGGTAGATAATGTTCTCCTCCTGGTGGTCAATCTGGAGGATCTCCCTTACGTAGCACTTCCTATTAGAGGTGCCTTCCAATTTGATGAGCATGTCGATTGTGCCCACAGGTGGGGGTGGTGGTAGATTCTGCCTCCGAGGGATACTGTAACGTCTGCGTGCCTTGTCACGGTCATCACTATCATCGTCCCTCTTGCAACCCTTTGATGGGTCCTTACAGGGCGAGGTAGAATGGGCAAGGAACTCCTTGAGCTTCCCCTGCTCGATCATCTTCGAAATGAGATGTTTCAGTTATTAGCAGTCCTCGATGTCGTGCCCACAGTCCTTGTGGTACAGACAGAATTTGTCGAAACCCTTGGTGGTTTTGTGCTAGATGGGCTGGGGCCATTTTGGGACCTTGTTTTGCTTCACAAGCAGAAGCAAGTTGTTCGTGCAGGTGTCACGGAGTGTTGGATATGGATCAGCACCCCTAGGAACGGGCATGGAAGAAGGGTACTTTGATGTGTTGGACCCCTTATCGTATTTCCTATTGCGATCGTTGGAGGAGGATCGCTAGTAGAGCTTATTGATTTCTTCAGAGTTCATGAATCGGGTTGCGCGATCTATGAACTCACCCATCATCATGACGGGGTTTTCATTGATGTTGTACGTGAGTCTTGACTCACGTTGGAGGCCTTGAGTGATGGCCAGGACCTGCATGTCTGGGGAGAGCCTGTCACGACCACCCCGCCCGGTTGCGGAGGCGGGGCCAGCCACGACGTTCAGAATGCGGAAGCTACGGCAGAACGCGCGGTAACGGTACTACCGAAACCCGCTACGTGCAGTGGTTCCATGACCCGGCCCGCAAAAACAGAATGGTCGTACTACGACCTGCAACCTACAGAACACATACATGGCAAGTATAGAAAATATCTCAACCATATCAATCACGCAGTTCATGGAGTAACATGCATTGATCATAACAACAGAATCCATTCCATAACATTTCCAGTATATACAACATAGGCAAGTCGGGGCTCCGCCCTCGACTCAGAAGACAGTTCAACATCAGCAGATATCCAGAATATATATCATACACAAACTCATGATCCACTATACATGCATGCAACTACAGCTACAGAGCCATCAAAAACTAAAGTCCAAATATACCTAGTGCGGAATCGGAGAAACTGCTCTTTCTCAGTAGATTTCCGCACGCGGTACTGCTGCTGCTGCTGAAAACCCAAAAACAACCAAAGCACCGCGGATCTCTATCCCGCCGGCTGCTTAACAGGTCTGCCTGAAAGGTGGTAAACAAATAAGGGGTGAGTCCTCGGGAGGACCCAGTAAGGGCTGAGGTAAGATACAGTTTGTACAAGTGCTGCCAAGCCGAACCTGCAAAACAGAACAAACACAAACAATACATATACATATGCATGTATGTAAGGTCAGAGGTGAGCCTGAACCCATCACATGCGGTCGAACCGCTGACCCTCAGAACGACAGCCCTCTCCAAGACGTCAGAATATACAGAACAGAAGCACGGTACCGGCTGGGGTCATGATCCCCAAACTGTCGTAGGTCACGTATATATCGGCACCCCGGTGCGGATATACACGTAATGTCGGCACCCTCCAAAGGCGCATACGTAATGTAAGTATCGGCACTCCCGGTGCGGATACGCAGAACATAACCAAGGAGCACCCTTGGCCTCTAAGACCATCCGTGTCTCGTCACAGAACAAAACATATCAGAATGCATATGCAAAACAGAACAGAATATATCAAAAACGTATAAATATCGGCGCCTAGTGCGGATATGCAGAACAGAATATAAACCCGTGGCCTCCAAGACCATCCGGCCTTAAAACAGAACAAACGTGCATCTTACCATATGACGGCTCTCAGGGTCACCGAACCACCGCCCTCACCCAGAACTCGCCTCAACTAAACCCGATATACATACAAATACTCCCAGAATGCATAACGAGAGAAGTTGAACCCTTACCTCGAAAAACTGCTCCGCAACACAAATCCCGGGAAATCCCGGCTCCCGGCCCGAAAAGTGACAACTTGACTTTTATGGTCCCGCACAACTCCACCAATGCAGAAACACACTAAACAATCACAAACAAATCAGAACTCACCAAAATAACCCCCAGAAACCAAACCCGCAGATTCCCGCATTTTCCCGCAAAAATACACAGAAAGCTCGGTTTCTCAAACCGAGCTAGAACATTGTTACTTATACATCCATAAACACAACCAAACCTTTAAATCATACCTTCTTCCCAAATCGTTCACACAAGTCCGAATCGAAATTCTCGCTCACCGTCCCGGTACTAAATTCGGCAGAGTTTCACCAATTTCCGACGACCCCCTGTTCACAAATGATCCACAGATACAAAATATATGTTCAGAATTCACAGAATCAACCAATATCATTGGCGCCAAAATCGAGGCTCGGGCCGGAAAACACGGCTTTCACACCGAGCCTTTTCTGACAAAACCAATTACACCATCAGAATCAGAACTTCCTCCGATCACAAATATATCATTACCTTTGATGAAAGCAAAGTTGATTTTTCGTACCAAATCTTTGAACGGATTTTGGAACACTTCCGACGCTGTCGCTCACGCTCGTTACCAAACATACACAAGAAAGCGCTGAACATTTAGAAACCAAAAAATCAACCATAGGAGAATTTTCATAAATGTGGAGCAATTTTCAGAAGCTCACGGTTTCCAACCGGAGTCACAATCACAAAAACCAATTTATAAGGAGTTAATTATTTCTCCTAAAGATCGATTTAACCAACTGACCTTCAAGATTTTGGTGAGAAATTGAGAATCCCACTTTGGCTCCTTTAAGCGTCGGCCATGGATGCAGAGAAGAAAGAAAGAAGAAATGCGTTTTGATTTGTTTGTTTGGTTTCCTGATACTTCTTCTTTTCTAATTACTAATACTATATATATATATATATACATACATACATATATATATATATAATATAACTAGCACATCTCACTAACACACACCTCGCGTTACTTTTTAAAAGTAACCGCCTCTCCTTGCCGTTTTTTTCCTTTTTTTTTCTTTCTTTTTAACTTATTTAACTTTAGCCCCCAAACTTTCAAAAGTTGTAATTTAGTTCAATCCGAAAATTGCAATTTTCAAACCGTAACCCCCAAACGGCACGAAATCTGAGACACTTTCTCGGGACCTCATAACACGCACAAAACATGCTTCACATGACTAATTATGAGTCCCGAGCCCCACAAAAATCGCTAATCCTGGTAAATACGCTTAATCGCGTAATTAATTGGAATTCGCACTGGGTGGCAATAACAGTAACAAAAACTGTACCACATCCTCGGAATTTCATATCTCACACCAATTATACTTCATATACTTAATTAAAAGTCCAAAGTGTCCTACCGGACACACTTAACCCGAGCAAATCCCGACGTGCAGGCGTGCTAACCCGGACCAGAAATCACACCGTGCCAAAAATCCTCAAATATTGCCATAAAATCCGTCTCAAAATATAACATACTTTACACCCAGGCCGTAGGAAAATTTCCATACAAAGCCCCGGGATTCTCGTCCCGGGCCCCGGAAGTCGCCCGGGACCGAACGTCCCCACCCAAAAAATATACTCCGTAAAAAGATCCGAGACGTTCCCACGATTCCAAATATGCAAACGGTTTCTCATTCTGAGGTCCCGGGAGCGCTACCGAGCCCGCTGTACGTCCCGAGACAACCCCCCGGCCCCGAAAAATATTTTCGGCGAAAATGTCTGGGGGACCCACACGACCTCCAAACCCGAAGGATTTCCAAAACTAATGCTCAGATAAGTCCCGGGAGCTGTCTGATCACCCAAAACAGTGACCCGTAGGCCAAAACCGGAGCTCCGGGTCACCCGGGTCACAACCCGCTCGGGATGACCGTAACAGAGCCCTTGGACTTGAACGGCTTCCTTCTGAAACCGTCGAACGTAGCCTTGGAAGGGCTCCTTCTTTTGTTATTTCACCCACCATCTTTTGGGGTGGTCGGACGCCCATGAAGTTGCTGAGGAAAGCCCAAGACAGGTCATTGAAACACTTGAAATGTTGACCCCTTAGGGTCCCGAACCATGTGGAGGCAGCCCCTTTGAGAGTCGTGCTAAAAGCTTTGCAAAGGATGGGATCTGTGTTGCGTGCCATCTCCATTTGAGAGATGTAGCGCCGAAGGTGATCGACAGGATCTGTCACCCCACCGCCTGTGCCGCGAAAGCTGGCGGAAGCGTCGTTGTTGCGGAAGCCAAAAGCATCGGCGACGGGTGAATGCAGAGTTTCTCTTATAAAGGGTTGTGGACCCGAAACCCGTCCCTTAAAACGTTTTCCTTCAGGTTTTAAGGTTAACACGTGTTTGCAGTTTTTAAGACGTCTTACTAGTCCTAAGCCTACACCCGAAACACGTTAGTGGTTTTACAGAATATCGTGCGCGCGGAAAGTAGAAAATAAGTAATACAAGCAGAAGGAGTTCCGCCCTCTTCGTAGGGTCGGAAACTCCCCACGAATAATATACAGAACAAAACATCAGAATACCCAATGTAACTAATATGCATACTACGCCTACAGAGCCGAGCCATAAAGCGGATTATACCTCGCTAACTACTGCTGCTGCTGCTAAACATAAACATGAGAAATTAACGTCAGACTAAACAGATAACTTAAACCAACAGATCACAGAAGGGATCTAACGAGAAATACCCTCAAACTTAATCAGAAATATACCTCTCGGAACAGAATGCAGAACGATCACTGCGGGAGATCTACTCCGCAGGTCGTTTGCCAGGATCCCCTGAAAATGTTTAATATGTGGGGTGAGTTCTCGAAAGAACCCGTAAGGGGGTAGGTACGATACCGGGAAAACGTTTTAAAAACGTTTTCCCCTGCATAAAAGGTTAGCATGCAATGAACTAGCAGATAATACAACCCTAAGTATAAACAGGAATATGGTATGCAAATGTCATGATGCTCAGAAGTCCCGTCGGATTGGTGGTACTTTCCCATACAGATGGTCCCCGACCACAGACAGCACCCTACAGCGGCTTGTTAAGCTCACGCCGATTATCGGGATCAGAACGCATGGTACCAGCGAGGGGTGATCTGCCCCTAACTGTCAGAATAGTTAGCGGCATAAAGCCGACACAGAACAGAAAATGGGTCCGTCGTCGACCCCCGATAAGCATATCCGATATAGCATAAGTCCAGAAAACCATAACAGAGAGTGGGTCCGTCATCGACCCCCGATAAGCATAAAGTCTAGAAATAATAAAAACCTGCATACCGCTATGTACCATGTGACTAGCCACGGGAGTCACTAGCCCTTAACTAACCTAATACACATGAGTTGAACTGCAATGCGTATTAAGAAAGCTAAACCCCTTACCTTGACAGAATCGGATATCTACTGTGGCCCCCGATGCACACGAGCAGTATCCCAGAAACGCAGATTTAATCTGCCAGAATCAGAAACACAGAATAACTCTAGTTAATTAACTAAAGTTTCTTACTTTGGGAATTTATCCAAAATTACCACTTAAGTCCTCCAACTTTTCAGAAATTTGCAATCTTGCCCAAAACTTCACAAAGTTGCAAAAAGTGACAACTTTATACTTAAAGTGTCCAAAATTTATTCCATAACTTAAAGTGGCTATCTTTCCTTTAACTTCTCCATAATTACACCTTTAGTCCTTAAACTTTTTAAGAACTTTCAAATTAGCCCTTAAGTTCCACAAAGTTACAAAAATACTCAACTTTGTCAACTTTTCCACACAAATACCTTTTCCAACCAAACTTTCGGCCAAATTTCCATTTTGAACCTAAACTTTATAAACTTACACTTTAGCCACTTAAACCATACTTTCTTAACCCAAACATCATTTAAACACTTTCTCCAACACTTTAACTTCACAAAATCATCATCACAACATCATTAACATTTCGGTTTCCATCAAGATTTCACCAAATAATTTCCAACTTTTTCCAACAACTTCAAAACATGTTAAACATACTTATAACATGCTTTCTACCAACTTTCTTCAACAAAAATCCACCCAAAAATCCACCCAACAATTCGGCCTAAACCCAAAAATTCAACCAACATGCTTTTTCACATACTTCCAAGAACAACATATGTTCTACATGCTTCACACAACAACATACTTGAAGATCAACAACATCCATGAACCAAATCCATAAAAATTACCAAGGAGGATCCTCACCTTGATAATACTTGTAGCTTAGCTTAGGATGAGTAGGAGTTGAGACAAATCCACCACCAAAGATCCTTGAAGAATTCGGCCAAAGAAGAACAAAGGAAATGGATGAGTTTTCTTCATGTTTTAATTTCAAGAACATGAAGATTCAACCAAAATAACTCAACCATACCTTGAATACTACTGATTTAGGAAGCCTAGGAAGTGGTAGGACTAAGCTTGTTGAAGATCCAAGCTCGAAATTTCAAGAAATAGTTTTGGCACCAAAAGTGCTGCTGGACCCGTCGGATTGCACCAAGGTTTTGGGGACCTTCCCTTCACTTTTGGCTCTTTCTTCCTTCAGAAAGTTGTAGCCAAGACCTTGATGAAGAGTTTCTCTGAAGACCCCAAGAGTAGATTCAGACGTCTACTAGGGCAGAAAGGTTGTGGAAGAGAGACGAACATTTCTGGCAGCAAAGGGAGAGAGGTTCTTCTATCTCTTGCTCAATAATGGAGATGACTGATGAATGAGAGAAAGAAAAGAGTGAATGGTCAGGAAATGAGTGGTGAAGTCTGAAATAAATAGAGGGGGATGGGTAGAAAAGAGAGGGTATATGGGCTTAAAAGGTATGGGTTAAAAGGAGATGTAAGAGGTGAAGAAAGGAATGGATTTAAAAATAACAAACTTATCTCATCTTTAAGAAATAGAAATAGGTAGAAAGTAGGCAAAAATATCTTCCCCCGCACTCTCACAATGCGCCGGCCCAAAAGAAAAGAGCCCAACATGTGATTTTCCAATTTTTTCCTTCCTCGGTGACCATTTTGCCCTCCGAAACCGATTTTTGGCAAAACGTCCCGGAACTCCGTAAATGTTATCCAACATATAAAACACTTGTAAATAACTCCAAATTAACTCCCAAACACTGGATTCCAAATAATTAATCACAAGCCGTTTGTGATCCGATAATTACAGAATTTGAACTTACGGCCGAAATTCACAGAAAAATTACAGAACGTCGGGGGTGGGTGTAACAACCTCCCCCCTAGGACTCTTGGTCCTCCAAGAGTGGTCTCAACAACCCGTACTCATCCGGATACTTACTCATCAAGTCCTGCTCCGTCTCCCAAGTCGCCTCCCGATCAGAATGATGTGACCACTGAACCTTGATCATCGGAATCGACTTGTTGCGGAGCCTTCGAATGTCTCTGGCCAGAAAAGCTATCGGTACCTCTCGGTAGGATAGATCCGGCTCTAGCTCAATCTCCTCCACCGGAATGGTCTGACTGACGTCCAAAACGCACTTCTTGAGCATGCTGACGTGGAAAACATTATGCACAGCTGACATGCTCGGGGGTAAGGCCAATCTGTATGCAACCCTGCCTATACGCTCCAGAATCTCGTAAGGACCAATATATCTCGGGGCTAACTTGCCCCGCCTGCCAAATCGAACTGTCCCACGAGTCGGTGCAACTTTCAACCAAACTCTGTCTCCCACCTCAAACTCCAGATCTCGTCGTCTCTTGTTGACGTATGAGGTGGTCCTGTCGTTTGCGGCCTTCATCCGCATCTGAATCAGACGGATCTTCTCCGTCGTCTCCTCTAAAAGCTCGGGACCGATAGTCATCCTGTCTGAGGCATCTGTCCAACAATGCGGTGTCATGCATCTCCGACCATACAATGCCTTAAAAGGTGCCATGCCGATAGTAGTCTGATAGCTGTTGTTGTAGGAGAACTCTACTAACGGCAAGTGCTGATCCCAATGTCCCCCGAAGTCCAAAACACAACTCCTGAGCATATCCTTGACAATCTGAATAACCCTCTCTGACTGCCCGTCTGTTAGAGGATGGTATGTCGTGCTCAGGTGAAGTCGCGTGCCCAGAGCCTTGTGAAAGGCACCCCAGAACCTCGCGGTAAATCGTGGGTCCCTGTCGGATACAATAGAGTCCGGTACTCCATGTAATCGCACGATCTCCCGAATATACAACTGGGCAAGCTTCTCCAGCGAGTCCGTCACTCGCATCGGTAGAAAGTGTGCGCACTTGGTCAGTCGGTCGACTATAACCCAGATAGCATCATGATGCGCTCTGGTCGGAGGTAGACCAGTCAGGAAATCCATCGTAATATTACCCCACTTCTTGACAGGAATAGGTAGAGTCTGCAGTGTACCAGCTGGCTTCTGATGCTCTACCTTGACACACTGACAAGTCGCACATCTCGCCACGTAGGCAGCTATATGTCTCCGCATCCCTGGCCACCAGAAGTGAGATCGAAGGTCATGGTACATTTTCTCACCTCCGGGGTGGATGCTCAAACTACTGGAGTGTGCCTCTCCCAAAAGTCGGTCTTGAATCGACGATTCTTCCGGTACATAGAGGCGACTCTTGAAGTACAACAATCCCTGCTTGTACTCGAAGAATGGTCGCAAGGCTCCTTTGTTCTCACCTGAGAATTTCTTCAACCCGTGTGTCCCTGGTTTGTCCCTCTCGGATCTCGGTCAACCAATCAGACTGAATAGTCAAAGTGTTAACCTGGGCTTGCTCCCACTGCTCCCACTGATGCCATAACATCATCAGATCTTATCCTTCGGCCTTGTCCCCAGAATTTCCGCCACTAACAATGCCCGTATACTTCTTGCACAAAGCATCTGCTACTGAGTTCCCCTTGCCGGCAGTGTACTCGATGGTACAGTCGTAATACTTCATGTACTCGAGCCACCGTCGCTGCCTCATGTTCAGATTCTTCTGCGTAAACAGATACTTCAAGCTCTTGTGGTCGGTGAAAATCTGGAACCTGTTGCCGAGTAGGTAGTGCCTCCACTGTTTGAGGGCATATATGATCGCAGCAAATTCCAGGTCATGTGTCGGGTAGTTCTGCTCGTGCGGTCGCATTTGCCTCGACCCATACATAATGACGTGCTACCCTTGCATCAACACACAGCCGAGTCCCGTCCTCGACGCATCAGTGTAGATCACGTAAAGGAGTGTTGGGTCTGGTTGGCTCAGAATCGGTGCGTGTGTTAACAACCGCTTGAGTTCCCGAAAACTGTCCTCGCAGGCTGAGGACCAAACAAACGGCAGACCCTTCTTGGTCAGCTGAGTGAGCGGCGATGCCAGTATGGAGAATCCTTGTACAAATATGCGGTAGTACCCTGCCAAACCCAGGAAGCTCCGTATATCCTTGACTGTCTGTGGCTGCCCCCACTCCTCAACTGACTTGGTTTTCTCTGGGTCCACTGAAATACCGTGCTCTCCAACAATGTGACCCAGAAAAGCTACTTCCCGCATCTAGTAGTCGCATTTAGAGAACTTAGCGTACAGTTGGTTGTTCACAAGTGTCTCCAGTACAGTCCTCAACTGTTCCTAATGTGTCGGCCCGCTCGACCTGGAAAACCCGCGCTGGCTGGGTAGTCCGCTGAACTGGTGGTGGTGCAATCGGTGGTCTGTGTGGTGGAGCACTTAAATCCCCTTGTGCTATGCCTCGGCCTTGAATAGCCCTGGTCTGACCCTGCTGTTGTCCCCCCAGCTGAAATCAAACGCCCTGTAAATGAGTCTGCGGGCAATCCTTGATCCAATGATCTGACGCCCCGCATCTCTAGCACTGGCCTGACGTCCTGTAGCAAGTCCGACCCTCGTGGCTTCTGCCACACTGTCTACAAAATGGCATCTCTGTAGTGGGGGCCTTGCCCTTGCCCTTGTCAAACCTGCCTGACCTACTCGATCCCCGATGCCGTCCTTGGGCAGGGCCTGATGACTTCCCGCCACTCTGGGGCCGGGAAGATATGGCTGCTGATCTGATCATCTCCGTCTCCAGCAGAAGGGCCTTCTGAATGGCCTCGTGATAGATAGAGATACTAAACTCTATCAGGTGCTCTCTGATCTGTAGGCGCAGGCCCCTGATGAACCTCCTCGTCTTCTCCCATTCGGAAGAATCAAACTGAGAAGAGTAACGGATGAGTTGGCTGAACTCCGGCTCATACTCGGTGACGGTCCTGCTGCCCTGAGTGAGCACATCAAACTCTGTCTGTCGGTGCTCCCGAATGGCGTACCCCATCCACCTCTTATGATAAAGGCGGGAAAACTCCTCCCAAGTCATCCCCGAGTCGGTACGCCTCATATCCCAGTATTGTATCGCCCGGTCCCTAACTATCCCTTGCCACCAGTTATGTGCAGCGTCTCGCAGATAAAAGGTAGCAAGAATAAATCTACAATTAAATACAAAAATACACTTAGAAAAGTCCAACAATAAATAATAACCAAATATGAAATATGTATTAATCTCAATGGTTCTTACTTATATTTATTCATATTTAAGCCCAAAAATAGGATAGTGAGAGTGTATTTTCACACACTCATCACACTCCCCAACTTACTCATTGCTAGTCCCTAGCAATTTCTATGCAAAAGGAGATAGGAAAAGAATAATTATCACTAAAGTAACATATCAACTCAAATTTTCAATTCTCAAGCTCAAATTGCCTACCACAAACAATTCTTTAAACAAGTCACAGAGTGTAAGTGTTTGTTCCAAACTATATCCATCTTACCAACAATCCTAACAAATGCATCGTCAAGAACACCTCCACTTAAGGATTCATCACACAACTCACAGGTATAAAGTGTTTCAAATGAAAGAATATCTAGAATTAACAAAGGGTGCACACTCACTCTTATGAAAAATAAGGGGTAAGCTACAAGCAAACATTGATCTTATGAAAGAAACACTTGCAATTGAGACATCCACCAATCTTACCACAAATTGCAATTGAGACATCCACCAATCTTACCACAAACTTACTCAAAATCAGAATAGTCAACCCAAAAGGCTCAAATGTAACTTGGGTGTAAGGTCAAATATTGGTAGGAAAAGATGAAGGAACTTCCAAGCACATACAAATATCTTATGAAATATCCAAGAGAACTAACTTCCCACTTGAAGTACTTTTCAACTTTGCAGAACATTGACAAAAATTGCTTTACCTTCTCTTTTTCTTCTTCTTTTTCGAGTTTTTTTCTTTTCACTTTCAGACTTTTTTTTTCTTTTTTACTTTTAAGTACAAGCAACCACACCACACTTTGTATCCTCTCTCACTTCTACAACCTTTACTTCCACTGATAAAATAAGAACCAAATATGTACTTGGAAGTAGAAGAGAAAATGGTTGAAATTTTTGGAGTAGTGGCAATAAGTTAATGTAATGAGGCATGAATAATGGAAGATGAAGAAAATAAGTGCTTGTTTGGAAAATTTTGGGTCAACTAGAAATATATGATGGGAAGGGTTGGCTTGAAAGGCTCAAACGTCAATTATGAGTTGACCTTCATCATATTCCAAGTATATCCACAATCTTACCACAAATCATTGCCTCAAAGAAAGTTCCAGTTCAACAGATCAATGAATGCTCATCACTTTGTTTTTATTGCAGTTGCAACCAACAGATTCTCTCTATCTCTCACATGAATCCATAAGTAAGAGTTCTCTAGCTACATGTGTTAAACCACCATCTTACCACAAAGCTTGGATAAGTGCAGTAAAGTTATGTGAATGACTAAGAGAAAATTGCTTATGGTAGGCCTGAGCAATGCAAATTTTAATTTTTATCTTGACACCCCCAACTTAAACGAGACATTGTCCTCAATGTTCAAGAATCAAATATAACCGAGGGTGTAAGAAAAATTAGAGAATACACCTGATATATGACGAGCAACTTTGGAGTCACTCAAACTTGGCGATTGAATTAGCTAAAGGGGTTTGACCTGCAAACTAAAACAAAACAACAAAAAATCCAAACAAGAGCGAAAACTAGTAATAAAAGGGATAAATAGAGAAAACAAAATAAAAGGAAACAACAAAGAAAACCAAAAACCTACATACCTACATGGTGTGGTCAAGACTGATAAACTGGATCCACAAGTGGAATATCTTCCACTTCAGGAACAAAACCATCATTTAACACTTTCAGACGCTCACCATTAACTTTCATAATCCGGTGGTCCCTAGGATCCTCTTCTACAGCTCCATGATCAAAAATATTTTTCACAACAAAAGGGCCAATCCACCTAGATCTAAGTTTCCCTGGCTACTTGTGAAGTCTAGAATCATATAGGAGAACTCGATCATTACGCTTAAAGGATTTCCTCAAAATATTTTTATCATGAAATGCTTTCATTTTAGCCTTGTAAATCCTAGAGTTTTCATATGCATCATTCCTTAACTCTTCTAACTCATTCAGCTGCAATTTCCTAAGCTTACCTGCTTCACCCATATCAAGATTAAAATTGTTTATAGCCCAATACGCTTTATGTTCAAGTTCCACAGGAAGATGTCAAGGTTTACCAAAAACAAGCCTATAAGGAGACATGTCTAAAGGAATTTTAAAAGCTATACGGTAGGCCCAAAGTGCATCAATTAATCTTAAAGACCAATCTTTACGATCCGGGTTCACTGTTTTTTCTAAGATTTGCTTAATCTCCCTATTAGCAAGCTCAACTTGACCACTTGTCTGGGGATGATAGGCAATAGAAACTTTATGTATAACCCCATACTTTTTGATTAAAGCCTCAAAAGAACGGTTGCAAAAATGTGTACCCTGATCACTAATGATAGCTCGTGGTGTACCAAATCTAGATAACACATTTTCTTTAAGAAATTTAAGTACCGTCTTATTATCATTAGCTCTACAAGCTGCTGCCTCTACCCATTTAGACACGTAATCTACAGCCACAATAATATACAAATATCCAAAAGAAGGTGGAAACGGTCCCATAAATCAATTCCCCAACAATCAAATACTATCACTAAAATTGGGTTTAAGGGCATCATATGACGACGGGAAATAGCTCCTAACCTTTGACATCTTTCACAGGAATGAAAGAAGATATTGCATCCCTAAATAAAGTTGGCCAATAAAATCCACACTGTTAAATTTTTGCAGCAGTTTTCTTCATTGAAAAATGGCCTCCACAAGCTTCAGAGTGACAAAATATTAGGACACTAGCAATCTCATCATTACGGATACAACGCCTTAAAATCTGATCAGGACAATATTTAAAAAGAGAAGGGTCATCCCAATAGAAATTACGTACCTCATTCATGAATTTCCTCCTATCTTGTGCTCCACAATCTTCCGGAATCTCTCCTGCAACCAAATAATTTACAATATGAGCAAACCATAGTAGAGAATCAATAGAAAGTAAATGCTCATCTGGAAAATCATCTCAAATTGGTAAATCAGTGGAGTTGTCCCGAAAAGTGAGCCTCGAGAGATGATCAACTACTACATTCTCCACCCCTTTCTTATCCTTAATGGTGATGTCAAATTCTTGCAAAAGTAGAATAGAACGTATAAGTCACGCCTTACCATCTTTCTTTGCAAAAATATACTTAAGGGCTGCATGATCTGTGAAAATAACAATAGGTGAACCAATCAAGTATGCACGAAACTTATCCAAAGCAAATACTACAGCTAATAACTCTTTCTCAGTGGTAGAGTAATTCATTTGAGCACTATTCAGAGTTCTACTAGCATAATAAATCACAAAGGGTTTACCATCCCTTCGTTGTCCAAGAACAAAGACCTACAAAGAAAGTCACTAGCATCACACATCAGTTCAAATGGTAAATTCCAATCAGGTGGCTGCATTATAGGTGCTGAAGTGAGCTTGCTAGTCAAAGTTTTAAAAGCCTCTTGACAAGATTCAGTCCATTTAAATGGGGCATCTTTAGCTAAAAGATCACATAATGGTCTGGATATAGTGGAAAAATTTCTTATGAACCTTCTATAAAAACCAGCATGACCAAGAAGAGATCTCACATCCTTTACTATCTTAGGTATAGGCAATTTAGAAATTAATTCAATTTTAGATCAACCTCTATTCCTCTGGAAGAAACAATGTGTCCTAAGACAATACCTGATGACACCATAAAATGACATTTTTCCTAGTTCAAAACCAAGCCTTTTTCTTCACAACGTATTAATACTCTCTCAAGATTTGATAAAGTGACATCAAAAGAAGATCCATAAACAGTCAAGTCATCCATAAACACTTCCATGCAATTTTCAATCATATCACTAAAGATGCTCATCATGCAGCGTTGAAAAGTGGCAGGTGCTGTCACGACCACCCCACCCGGTTGCGGAGGCGGAGTCGGTCGGGACGTCAGAAGCGGAAGCTACGGTGGAAAGCGCAGAAACGGTACTACCATAACCCGCTGCGTGCAGTGGTCCCATGATCCGGCCCGCAAAGTCTTGCTCTCGAAGGCCTGGTGCCTGAGGGCACTTTGCTCACTAAACAGAATAGTCGTATCACGACCCGCAACCTACAAAACTCAAACACGGCAAGTATACAAAATAAACCTAACTATCCATGGTGAGCCCCGCCCCACTGAAATAGGCGAGCACCCGACCATCACCAAACATACAGTTCATGGAATAGTATTCATTGATCACAATAAACAGAACACAAAATCCATTCCATATACATATCCAATATACGCAAGTCTCGGGCTCCGACCTCGACTCAGAAGGAAGTACAGAATCAGAATATAAAGAAGATACAACATGATCTGTTCTACATGCATGCAAATACATCTACAGAGCCGCCAAAACAAAACCCTAGAATACCTAGGTGCGGAATCTGGAAACTTCTCGCTCAGAAGATTCCCGCACGTGGTACTGCTGCTGCTGCTAAACACACAACCAAAAGAGAGAGAAGATTCAGTTAACTGTGAACCAACAGAACCGAAATATGATACACCAACAAAAACCTCTACCGAGACTACCCCTTAAAATAGAACAAAACAGAGGTTCCAAAATGGAACTGTCGATACCTGAAAACCAAAACAGAAAGCACCGTGGATCTCTAGTCCGTTGGCTGCTTGTCAGGTCGACCTGAAAGGTGGTAAACAGAAAGGGGTGAGTCCTCGGGAGGACCCAGTAATGGGTGAGGTAAGATACAGTTTGCAAAGGTGCTACTGAGCTGTACCTGCAAAACAAACGTAAGGATAATATACAGATATAAAGTCAGGGTCCCGAAGGACGGGGTTAGACAGAATCCCGAAGGATGCGGTGCGGACCGCCAGAATGTGACCCTTAAAATAAAGATAAGCCTCAGAACGACAGCCCTCTCCAAGAGGTCAGAAACAGAAAGCACGGTACCGGCTGGGATCGAGATCCCCAAACTGTCGTAGGGTCACATAAGTATACTCCAAGTATAGACAGAATGTCGACACCCAGTGCGGACACAACCAAACCAAGGAGCACCCGTGGTCTCCAAGACCATCTGGAGTCTCGTCACATAACCAAAATATACCAAAAGGTATATGCAGAATATCGGCACCCAGTGCGGATATACAGAACAGATATGGAACCCATGGCCTCCAAGACCATCCGGGCCTTGAAGCAGAACGAACTACAAACTATATATTACCATATGACAGGTCTCGGGATCACCGGACCACCGTCCTCAACCCGGAACCTGCCTCAACTAAACCCGATATACATGTAATCCCTCCCAGAATGCATAACGAGAGAAGTTGAGCCCTTACCTCTGAAAAACCGCTTCGCAGCAAAAATCCCCGGAAATCCCGGCTCCCGGCGTGAAATGTGGTAATGTGCCCTTTAAGGTCCCGCACAACTCCACCAATGCAGAAACAAGCTGAACAACCACACACAAGTCAGAACTTACCAAAACAGACCCCCAGAAATCAAACCCGCACTTTCCCGCACTTTCCCGCAAAAATACACAGAAAGCTCGGTTTCACGAACCGAGCTAGAACATTGTTATTCATACACCCACAAACATAACCAAACCTTTAAATCCCGCTTTCCAGACATTTTACCCGTATACAAGCAAGTAGGTCGGTATTGTTCCTAATACCCGAAAACGACGTTCCGAACATCGTTACTAACCTACTTCCATCCCCGATACCAAAACACTATCCAATCAATCCAAAACACAACACAAACATAGCTTAAACCTTCCCTTACCAATTCGGC
Organism: Stellera chamaejasme; assembly: GCA_024586325.1. Taxonomy (NCBI): domain Eukaryota; kingdom Viridiplantae; phylum Streptophyta; class Magnoliopsida; order Malvales; family Thymelaeaceae; genus Stellera; species Stellera chamaejasme. The sequence goes on along the minus strand of CM044984.1, from coordinate 21,024,309 downwards.
CTTAACCTCAATTTTCAACCCAACATCAATTCAATCCAACTAAGGTTCCAATTACATGCATAAACCACCAATTTCACAACTTAAGTATGCTTACTAACCAATTTCACCGTAATCACCCAAAATCAATCATAAACCCTAATTACACAATTCGGCCAATTGGGGGTTTTTCACCCAACATGTTTATCCTCAAATTGAATCGACACAATGCCTTATAATCATGCTAGGAACAACATATCCAAAGCATGATTCAAGAACACGACTAATCACCAAGTTTAGAAATTAATCATAATTTCGGCATTATTAGGGTTTTCTTAACGATGGTGTTCTTCCATCATTTAAACCTTGATTCCTACCCTTCTCCATACCAAGAACAACATACATAAAAATGGAAGCAAGAAGATCATCAAAACTTGTAGCAAAGAGTTAACACAAATCGGTTTCTAAACCTTCTTTTCCAACCAAAACTCATGCTTCAACTTGCAAAAACATGAAGAAGAGAAGCTTACCAATGATTTGAGCCCAAACCCTTGTTGATTCCTTGCCAAAAATGAAGAACACAAGGAGCTTGATGGTGATGATAATGGCGGATGGCAAGAGGAGGAAGAAGAGAATGAACAAAAGCCATTTCTTTCCATAAAAGGCTTCCTTTTATACTTCTCCAAGTGGTGAGTCATGGGGACAAGTGTCCCTAGCACCTTAGTCACACCCATGAGTCACCCCTTAGCCACAAAAATCTGAAATTTTGGCTATGTGTTGGCGCACCACCCGCGCCAACTCCACCCGAGCCATCCCCGACGTACACGCGAGTTAACCCGAACCAAAATCCCGCCATCCAAAAATCCCTCGGCTATTACCATAAAATCCGTCTCGAGCCATAACATACCTCACACCAAAGCCGTCAAAAATTTTCCATCCCGAGACCCAGGTTTCCTGTCCCGAGTCCCGGGAGTCGCCCGGGACCGAACGTCTCGTCCCAGAAAACATACTCCGTAAAACGATGCGGGACGTTCCCACAATTCCAAATATGCAAACGGTTTCCTTTTCCGAGGTCCCAGAAGTGCTACCGAGCCCGTTGTACGTCCCGAGACAAGTCCCGGCCCCGAAAAAATATTTTTGACGGAAATGTCCGAGGAACCCGTATGACCTCAAATCCAGAAGGATTCCCAAAAATAATATCCAGATAAGACTCAGGAGCTGTCTGACCGCCCGAAACCATGACCCGCAGGCCAAAACCGGAGCCCCGGGTCACCTAGGTCACAACCCGCTCGAGGTGACCGTAACAGGTGCATTACATAATCCAAAAGTACCAAAAGGACAAGTCACAGCATTACATAATCCTGATCTTCTAATGCAATTTCAATCTGATAATACACAGCATAACCATCCAAGAAACAATAAAAAGAACGACCAGCCACACGCTCAAGAATTTGGTCAATGAAAGGGAGGGGAAAGTGATCTTTTCTAGTGGCGGCATTCAATTTCCTATAATCAATGCACATCCGCCACCCTGTCACAAGTTTTGTAGGAACTAATTCTTCTATGTCATTTTCAACCACAGTGACACCTGACTTTTTAGGAAATACTTGTGTAGGACTTACCCATTTACTATCTGCAACAGGATATATTATTCCAGCATCTAATAATTTCAGCACTTCATTCTTGACTATTTCTTTCATTTTGGGGTTAAGCCTACGTTGAGGGTCTCTGCGGGGGCTAGTTCCTTCTTCCAAATTTATTTTATGAGAACAAATCAAAGGACTAATACCTTTTAAATCAGCAATACTCCAACCTATGGCTGATCTATGCTCAGTTAAGGTCCGGATTAATTTTTCTTCTTCAGAATCAGACAACTCAGAAGAGATAATAACAGGAAAAGTATCACTTGGACCAAGGAAAACATGCTTTAAGCCCTTAGTGAGGGTCTTCAATTCAACTTTAGGTGCTTCCACAGTTGAAGGAACTTGCTTCTCACCTCTCTTTGGTAGCTCCTCAAACTTTGGTTGCCACCTTTGGGTTCCAGAATCCTGATTTTCAGAAAAGATAGCACAAATTTCAGTAGCATCATGTGGAGTATTGATCGGATTAAATTCAGAATTAACAAGAAAGTATTCAAGAGGATCGAAATCATGAGTCACAGGAACTTCCCTATCAATAAGAGAGTCAATCTGGCATGCTTGCTGACATTCATCATCATCTATTGGTTGTTTGCTATATGGAAAATATTAACCTCAAGAGTCATATTGCCAAAAGACAATCTCATTAGTCCATTCCTACAATTAATAAGGGCATTAGCAGTAGCAAAGAATGGTCTACCCAAAATCAAAGGAATTTTAGAAGTAGTATCAACAGTGGAACTGGTGTCAAGGATTAGGAAATCAACAAGATAATAAAATTTCCAATCTGAATTAAAACATCCTCAACCACACCCCGTGGTACTTTTGTGGAACGATCAGCCAATTGTAGTACCACAGAGGTAGGTTTTATTTCACCTAACCCAAGCTGCAAGTAGATAGAATAAGACATTAAATTAACACTGGCTCCTAAATCTAGCAATGCTTGCCCAAATTCATGAGTACCAACACTACAAGCAACAGTTGGACAACCGGGATCCTTATACTTGGGAGGTATTCTGTGCTCAATTAAAGCACTAACTTGCTATGTCAGAAAAGCAGTTTTTTTCACATGATGTTTCCTCTTAACTGTACACAAATCTTTAAGAACTTTTGCAAATGTAGGAACTTGTTTAATCACATGTAAGAGAGGGAGATTAATTTTTACCTGCCTTAAGTTCTCAAGAATTTCATTGTTAAAATCGGAAGGTCGCTTACCTGATTTCAAAGCTTGGGGGAATGGTACCTTAATGTGGCTCTGAGTTACCTCTGGCTCCTTGGGTGATTTAGCATCTTCGGCCTCTTTATTGTTGGAATCCTCTTCTGATGTGTTCATTGTTGGATCATTTAAAGGCTTACCACTCCGTGTCACAACAGCATTCGCATCCTTCAGGTTCTTCTGGTTCATGTGTGAACCTTGAGGTGCGGACTGAGATTGAGAATGGAACTTACCTCTCTCAGTCACACTTAATGAACTTGTCAGTTTAGACACTTGATTCTTTATCTCCTTGTTCTCTTCAACAACCTGTGTAATCAAAGATTCAAATTTTTGATTAGTTTTACCTTGCGCTTCAATAAAAGCATGTAAAGTATCTTCTAATGGGCTCCTAGATGATGATGGTGCAGAATATTGTCTAGGATGTCGTGCATGTTGCTGATTTTCAGATTTCCAACTAAAATTGGGGTGATTTCTCCATCCAGGATTATAGGTCTCAGAAAAAGGTGCAAATGGTTTCTTGTACACACCCAAATTATTGCATTGTTCCTCATACACTCCTTTCATCTCCTTAAAAGTGGCACAATCCGGAGCAAGGTGATCAATCCCACCACACACAAAACATGGTCCTAAAGACTATACATTATTAACCACATGTGCTGGTTTTAATCCTTTGCTTTTTAACCTTTCTAGCTCTCTAGTCAACATCTAAACCTTAGCTTTTAGGTTTTCCTCTTCCCTAAGATGATAAATTCCACCACTACTTGAATTTCCTAGAGGTTGTGATCTATTTGTGCTCTCAGTAGCACTGGGTCCAGTCCAAGTATGAGCTTTTTCAGCAAGCTCATTAAGGTAGTCAATAGCCTCATCAAGATCTTTCTGTAAATACTCACCATTACACATCATTTCAACAAATTGATTCTCCCTAGAAGTAAGACCCTCATAAAAGTAACTCACTAGACGCCAACTTTCATAATCATGGTAAGGACACATACTCAACAACTCCTTAAATCTTTCCCAAGACTAATATAAGGTTTCACTATCTTTTTGTGCAAAAGTAGAAATTTGCCTTTTTAAAGCATTAGTCTTATGTTGGGGAAAATATTTATTAAAGAAAACCTTAGTCATTTCAGCCCATGACCCAATGGAACGTGATCTTAGTGAGTACAGCCAACTCTTAGCTTTGTCCTTTAATGAGAAAGGAAACAATTGAAGTCTAATAACATCATTAGCTACATTAACATTATGAAAAACAGTAACTACTTCCTCAAACTCTCTAATATGCACATATGGATTTTCATTCTCCATGCCATGAAAAGTAGGAAGTAATTGTATCATTCCAGGTTTAAAATCCAATTGAGGAGTATTAGCAGGAAACATGATGCATGATGGTGTAGCTACTCGTGTAGGATGAAGATACTCCTTAAGAGTCTTAACCTCTTGCTCTTCGTGTTGACTCTTGATTACGCCCAAAGAATAATGCGGTAGTTGTAGCACAACTTTGAGGTGTCGATTCCACAGAGAGACAAGGTAAAGAAAATACTAGAAAGAACAATTAAACTGAAAGAAAATATTTACTGATTTTTTGAAATAAGAATTGAATTATGAAGAAAATAAAAATAACTAAACAATTAACTGGAGAAAGTACTCAAATTTGATGGACAGTAAAGCGTCGGGAATCCCTTGCACATGTTTAATATTTTAAAAAGTGGATTACTACAACTCTCTGATAAATTATTCTCAACCTTTAAAGCACAAAAATTATTATCACTATTGAGTAAATCCAGTGACGACAATATACCTAGAGGCAATACCGCAGCAGAGAACTGAATCAATATAGATAAATAATCAATCCAAACATAATTATAGAATCAATCACTCTATGAAAAAAGTATGACTGAACCCATGAATAATATAAACCTATAATTATTCGGAAAACAAAACCCAATAAAAATCTGAGAATAAATAAAATATCATCCATGTGCAAGTTCATCCCTAGTTTTACAAGAAATTAGTTACCCATGGATTTGAGTTACAAAAATTCAAAAAGAATTGGAGCAAAACCGGCGGTAGTCATGGATCTACGGAGCTCGTTTGTCTGACTTCGTCTGTAGCTTGTTCTGATTCGTCCTTCCTCCCTTGAAAACTCTGTCTCTTTCTCCCATATATAATTATTTCCCTCAATCTAGGTTCAGTCAATCTAAAACCTCCAGATCCTCAATCTTCAAATCCACATCTCCTTTTTAAAACCAGATTCCAAGATCCCTTTCATTTGAAAATGTTTCTATTCCCACGGAAATAAGAAACGTTAATTTTAATAATGAGATTCATCAACCAGTTTATGATGTTAAAGTTGCTTTAAGTTTCCAGGTCTTAATGACACCTTGGTACACTACCCAAGAAAACGCCCCTCACGCATCGCCACTTGCGTCATCATCAGTAGCAGCCAAGGTAACACACCGCGATACCGCCGCATCTCGCGAAGGCGTTATCAAGGGAGCTTCTGTTGGAATTCTTGCGCACCAAGATGACCTGGGCTAGCTAAAAGTAGCTAAGCACAGCTCAACTCAGCTCAATCTGAGTGTTTGAGCTGAGTTGAGCTGTGTATCTACTCTTAGTGAGCTGATATGAGCTCAAGGAGTTCAATGAATGATTTAATATGTCTTGGACTAGTTCTATGTGAGCTTAGTACAAATGTGTCTAGGCACCTTTTGGCGAAGAGACGTGTCTCTTGGCGGAAAGGTGCGTAAATTGGTGAAAAGGTGCCGAAGAGGGCCAAGCACACCTTCGGGTATGGCCGAAGGGTGCGTAGCACCCCTGGGTGTCGAAAGGGCACCCTAAGGGGGCCTTGCACCCATTCGGCCATAGGCCTAGGGGTGTGAGTGCCCCTTCGCCCTAGGTGCCTCTAGGCAAGGGGATGCACCCCATGCCTTGCACCATTCGGCCAACGGGACATGTCTCATGTCCCATGGCTGAATGGGCAAGGGGCATGGGTCACCTCCATTTCCTCTTCACCATATTATTTGGATAATTAATTAATTAGTTAATTAATTTCCTATTAGACACAAATATTTATTTATTCCTTTTCTAATTAATTACTTAATTGAAAAGGTAAAAGGCATGAGACATGTCTCATGGACCAAGGGGCATTGGTTGCAACCCTTGGCCCTAGAGACATGTTACTTCGCAAATGAGGAGGCATTGTGCCCCCTCATTGGCAGCCCATCCTCTTCTATAAATAGAGGGAGGATGGCGCCATTATCACCATCATCCCTTTGGCAGCATTGCCTCTCATCTCTTCTCTCTCAATAAGCATTCTATTTAGAGTTTTGTGGGTGGAACTTCATAAGAAGCTTTTCACTTCTTATCCGCTTCCTTGGCGCACTTCCAAGTCCATCCTCCATAGAAGAGTCAGAAGGTTCGAACATCAAGAAGAAAGGTACACATCCTTGATCCTTTCTTTAGTATCATGCTAGGTTCTTTGCCATTAGTATCATGCTAGGTTCTATGTATGATTCTAATGGATATATGACATGATTATGGAAGAAACACATCGTGCTATCACTTAAATGTAGTATCCATGTAATATGTAAGCATGACAAACATGTTAATGATGATCTGAAAATCAACAGCTTCGCGCCTGCTGGCCTCGCCAGGACCTCGCGGGTTTGCATCTCCTGGCCTCGCCAGACAAGGCCTTCGCACCCTGGTCTTCGCCATCAATCACTTAGCAACATCACAGACTGGGGAAAGGAACCTGGGAACGGTCATCCCCACGACTTACCCACGTTCTCCATCACACCTCCACTCTCCCACTACTCCGGAACGTGGGGGAACACTCCACTACTCCAGATCATGGGACAACCGCTACCTCAACGTCTCCTATAAAAGGATAGCTTGAGAAAGGTACACCCTATCTACACACCTCCACTCATCTTTCTGCTCCTGAGTGTTCCGTTTTACATTTTGCAGATCACTCCGGAGCTCAGCATCGTCGTTCTGGTCATTTCCTCACCGTTCAAGTATCTGGAAGCCCAATACCGTCAAGGAACAAGGCTATCAAAATTGATTTAATTTGATAGATGTTGTTTAACTTCAGTTTTCCTAGCAACTTTTTTATTTGAGTTGTTACCACCACCTCACAATTTAAATCTTAGCTTCGCCATTGGTCAAACGTTTTAAAAAATTAGGGACAAAGAATATAATATAATTTACAACAATAAATATAATATAATATAATTAGGAGTACGGAGTAATTTATAATACCAAAGTATAGACGATCTTTTTTTTTATGGGCAATTATGATTCTTAGTTATCTTTGATTCTTCTCCCGCTTTCCAAACGTTTCTATAGATCCGACGTTATCCATATGGAGGTCATGTGAAATGTAGAAGTTCGAGATAGCCACGCATATGAGAACCTCTGTTTAGCCCTTTGGATGTTTTAATAGTATGTATTCCGTTTTTGGAATCTCTAACATTACAAGATAGGCTATAGGCGCATTTACAATTCATTAATGTTTTTGGGATTCTATACAACTCTAAATAAAGTTATTTTTTTGGTGTGTTCATATGGGAAAAAATTGAAATGAAAAAATTGAAATAAAAAAATTGAAGTGGTTGAAAATTGATGTAGAATTTTTGAGAGAAGATTAATTTGACAATTTCATTTTGTATTTTAATGAACATATATCTTTCCACTAATTCTAAACTATTCTGGTGCTATTACGTACATATATCCAAAAGGTATTGCCTATATTTGACTATTAATGTAAAAACAATTACTAGATTATTTTTCAAAATTATATTATATTATATTTATATATATATATATTACAAAAAATGATTAGTCATAATAGTTAGTTGGACTTTTTTGTGTGGTATGGTGTGGTACTGTGGAGAAACTTTGATTACACTCTTAACAAATAAATTTGTTTAATTAGTTTGATAGATCCATAACTTTCCTGATTTTACTTCATTACATCCTATTATTTTTATACACTTAAAAATGAATTTTTTTAATTAATTTGATAGATCCTTAACTTTCTTTATTTTACTTAATTAATCCTATTATTTTTATGCACTTAACAAATGAGTTTGTTTAATTATTTCGATGGATCCTTAATTTATTTATTGTTCTTCTTTAGTCATATTATTTTTATGGGAACACTCACATCATTCAAAATTAAATTTTGAACTTTAAAAATGTGGTTTTCCTTTCCGAATAAATTTTTAATCATGAAACATAATATTTGTTGTTATTTGGTAGATGAATTGAACAAGGAATATTGTCTTCCCTTTTCTTTCTCGACCAACCTGAACTTGTGCTCTTTTGACTAAAATGGATGTCTATTGTTGCTACTCACTCTTCTATTTACTAAAAGTGGATAAAACCACTAGCTGATTCTAATATTATTTAATTAATTTAATTAACTAACTAACAATTTTAAAGATTAAAATATCATTTTAATTTTAACTGGGTATTTACACACATAACACAACTAGTGATTCTTCCAATTAGTTAGTAAATAATATCATTCTATTGCTGCACCTAATGTAGTGTGTGAATATTTATTTGAATAACATGTTAATTGTAACAATCATATCCTTCTCCATGAACAAGAGATATGATCAATACATCGATAATGCGTATCATGTGGCGAAGCACGGGTAGTATGTACCTCGTTATGTTTACAAAGAAAAGACACGCGTCAAATTATTTATTAAATGTTAAAATGGAGTTTTAAAATAATTATGAGGCCGATGAAGTAATTTTTTTTAAATATATTAGTAAATGTTTAGGAGAGAATGGAAAACTTTACAAAATGTACTACTCAACTGAATTCATGTACTTAATTTGACGAATTAAAGCTTGTTAATACATTTTATATATAAAAAAATAAAACTAGTTGCTTTCCATTAAAAAAAAAAACTGAATTCATGTACTTTTTTGTTGCACGTTTTGGAATATTTAAGAGAATCTCCGTGTTCTTGATCGCTGAAGGGAATCGGTGCTTCCTAATTATGGGATGATGATCAAGTACATCAAATCTCAAATGATAAGCTTTCTATACAACCTTACTGTTTTTGCAGCTGAAAAATCAAATAAAAACATATTTATTTTATAGAAATAAAATTATACTCCCTCCATCCCATAAAAATTGTGGTGTTTGACTTCAATGTTTCAAGTAGTAGTGTTTGATCCAAAATTTTAATATGATAAATATTGAAATATTTTTTAAAAAATATATCTAGAAAATATAGGGGTAAATGCATCTATACTCATGTAACTTTAATTATTGTCCCACAGAGATCCTATTTTAACTTTTCGTACCATTAAGGTCATGTTTTTTTTTAATTTTTTTTCAAATCGTAATCCTTTTCCATCCGTCTATAGTTTAACAGACTTAGGGAAAAATGATAATTTCAGTAAGTAACGGGTAAAGTACACGTATAGTACCTTAGCTTTAATATGTGTCATGTTTTGGTCATTTTTAGGACTTCGTCTCATATTAGTCTTTTAGCTTTCATTTCGTCCTAAACATGTCTTTCTGTTACATTTTATGTTAAAACTACTATTTAATTAAGGGCATTTTCATAAATGTATATAATTCATTCAATTTAACCTTAATTATTTTAATAATCTACAAACTGGTCTCAACTATTTTAAAAAATTTCAAAACTACCCAAATTTCCAAAAATTTCAAAACCACCAGAGTTCCCAGCTTTAACAAAATCCATGGATAATAATTATCTCTTCACCACTGATCTTCCTCTCGAGCCTTGCATCCCCAGCAAGCACCGCTTCTGTATCCCCCATCATTACCTCTATTCCTTGGTTGATAAGAATTGCCATTTCTAAAACCACCCTTGTAACCATTATCGTTTCTTTAGCTGTACCCATTATTGTTCCTCTGGTTGTAGCCAATACTTACTGTTTCTATTCATATAAGTGATAGGATTGGATGAGATTATATCAAATAAATTTGTCATAGTCTCAAATTTCTTTCTTCTTTTTTTTTATCTCATCCCTCCTTATCCATTGGTGGGTGAGGTATTATTTAATCCCACTTTTATGGGATAAAAATATTAAAAGGGATAATACTCATCCCATCCCTGGACGTACCAAACGAGGGATGAAGGAGGACAGGATAAAAATCATCCCATCCCTCCTTATCCCGCCAACCAAACGCACCCTTACTGTTTCTATTCATATAAGTGGGATTGATTTGCTGTGTGGCATGAGCTTTGGGAGCACCAGCCTTTGCTTCAAATCCACAATGTCCCCAACAACTCAAGTGGACGACCCAACAACTCCGGTGGACGATGAAGAAGAAGGAAGTCGTTACAGGACCTTCTCGGTCACGGCGTGCACCAGGTCCGACGACGTTGAAAGCGGAGGGGATTGGCGACGCGGAGGTTGGTGAGGCTGATGGCGGTGGCAATGGCGGCATGGCGAACCGAGGCTCGATTGGAGAGAAAGATGCGGGTCAGGTCGCAGGTTCGTAAACGGGTCAACGGGTATTTCTCCCTCTTCCGGCGACGTCTGTGATAGCCTCGTTCCTTGACGGCACGGGCTTCCAGATGCTTGAAGGGTTGATGTGATGGTGAGAACGACAATCTGTAGCTCCGGAGTAATCTGCAAGATGTAAAACGGAATACTCAGGAGCAGAAAGAGGAGTGGTGGTGTGTAGATAGGGTGTACCTTTCCCAAGTCGTCCTTTAATAGGAGGCATTGAGATGGCGGTTGTCCCATGATCAAGAGTAGTGGAGTGTTCCCCTACGTTCTGGGTAGTAGAAGACTGGAGGGATGATGGAGAACGTGGGTAGGTTGTGAGGTCGTGGAGGTAACCATTCCCAGCTTCCTTTCCTCAGTCTGTGACTTGTCGCTAAGTACTGAGTAGAAGGCCAGGAGATGCGAAGGCCCTTCCTAGCGAGGCCAGTAGGTGCGATGGCATCGCGGTCCGCGCCCTTGGTTGCTTTATTGTTCTGGATGACGCTAGGGGCGATGACGTGAGGGTCGTTTGCTTGGGTAGTGTACCATGGAGACTCCCCCAAAGGAGGAGTATGGGCAGGGTCCTATACTCCACGTTTTGGCTCGAAGTCGACCGTTGGTGAACAGTCGTGTTGACGGTAGGCCAAACGTTTCCTACCATTACTGATTTCTGACACGTGGCTCATTAGGGCTGGTCCTCCGTTCGAGGCGACGGTTCGGCCCGTTAGGGTTGGGCGTATAAATACCCGGCTCGTTCGCAGTTTGTTTTTCAAAATCTCTCTTCTTGTTCGAAATTTCATCTCGTCGCTCTTCGTATTAATTCTTGCTGCTTCCCTTGCGCTTGTTCTTGATTCCTGACACCCCTCTCCTGTTGTTTCTTTGTGTTTGTGCTTTTCCATCGTTCCGGTTGCCCCTGCATTTGTTCATCTTTTCTTGATTTTAGGTGAGAGTCCAATCTCCAGTCCTTTGCACGTAGGGTGTTCGCTGAAATGCCTGGCTGATTGTTCATCTTCTACGTGTTTTTCTTCTTGCTGCAGTAATGGCCGGTAGAGGATGATGTGATAATGGGATCCCCAAGCAACAATAAAGTGTAAAAGATCGAAGAGGAAGGTGAATGAAGCTTGGAGCACCCTTTTGGCGAGGAGGTTCAGAGGCCCAGGCGGCCCAATCCATGATTCAGGCGATCACCAGACTAGGAGAAGGCAAAGCCTCCATGCGAGAACTCCATGCGAAGCCTCTAGGCGAAGGCAAGGCTTCTCTCATACGAAGCATCCAGGCGACGGCGAAGCCCTCAGGCGAAGCTGTTCCTGAGAAGCCTCAAGGCGAAGCCCTCATGCAAAAGCTTCCAGTGTGAAGTCTTCAAAGTGAAGGCAAGGCCTCCATGCGAAGCTTCCAGGCGAAGGCGAAGCCTTTTGTCTAAGCCGTCTCTTCGAAGCCTCCAGGCGAGGTCGAAGCCTTTAGTAGTTGTGTGTGATTTCTTCAAGGTAAAACCTTTACCTTCTACTTGAAGAAAGATTTGTTTTTGTGATATTTAAAAACCTTGTTATATTCTGCCATTCCTTTACCCCACCATCCGCCTTTGTTTCAGTTAATTTGCTGTGAAGTTTCTGTGTTAGAAGTTGTTGTTGTTTTTAGCAACATCATAAATTCAAAAATTCAAAAATAAAGAAAAAAAAGAGAAGAAGAAGAAAAGATTGCGGTTGCGAGTTAGCAAAAGTCGCAAGTTTCGGATTATATCCAAAACCGCAATGCGCATGGGCTTATATGCATAAAAGAGTGAGGTTGTTGAAAAGTGAAAAGAAAGTGGTGTACAAAAGATTGGTTGTGAAAAGCATTGGAAAATCAAAAGTGTGTTCTTGATGTTCTTGGTGATTCATATGATGTTCATACAAAGTTCATACCAAAACTCATATGAATAGTAACTTTGATCCATTTTTTATTTCAAATTTGAGCCAAAAAGGTGTTTGTGCGCCAAAATCTCCTTTCATACCCTCTTGTAATTTGCGGCCAAAGAACACCCCCCATTTTAACCTAGCTTGCTTCGAGTAACTAGCACGTTATTGCTCAAATGATTTTTGCATGCTAGAGATTATCTTGTGGTAATCATTTCAGGTTTGGCACTAAAGAGCAAGCTTTGAAAGCTACAAGCAAGAGGAAAGAGTGAAAGCCGAGTGTGACCCCCTCGCGAAAGGGAGAGACCACCTAAACACGTGAGGAGCTTGAGCGGTACTAACTTTATTGTCTAAGTGTGTAGGTGAACCCACTGTGGATATATATTTCTTCGGGTTTCATTCATCAATAGGACGACACCAACTTGGAGAAGACTTATGGCATTGGATGGAGGAATTGGAGTATCACTTTTGGTATTACCGATTTCACACAGAAGAGAAGTTAGGCCTCGCCATAAGGTGCTTAAAGGGAGAAGCCAAAGAATGGTGTCGACAATAGTTTGCTGAAAGAAAGCGATACAATGAAGCACCCATTCAGACTTGGAGTGAATTGAAGAGGTTGTTGTGGTGAAGATATGGTATCTATCAAGAAGAGCCACCCTCTCCATACTACTCCCAAACAAGGTCCCCCTTGCGCTCTACACCTAGCACCTCCGCTCGACTCCCCTAACAAACTCCACTCGAAGGGTCTTCGCCCCAAAGCGAACCAAGTCCCTCCAATGACAGGAGGCGAAGCCCCCTATCGCCACAGACTCCTTTGGCCGAGCCATACACCCCACCCCCCAATGCTTGCGCGACCCAAGCCCACACCCCAAACCAAAGCCCTCACCAAAATCCAAATGAAGAATCTCTCTCTCAAATGATTGAAAGACTCAAGAAGGAGTACATAGAATATGAGAGAGAGAAAAAAGAAAAGAAGAGAAGAGAGAAGAAAGGAAAGAGCTCTCCAAATCCAAATGAGTGAAAAGAATGTTACACCCGGGCCTTCAACCAAACTCCAAGAAGAACTAACCATTTCATCTTCTCAACCATGTTGTTCTTCTTTGTTTGTGCAGAAAGATGAAGAGGTCACGGATACGCGAAGGCTTGAAGATGGCGAAGAAGCCACGACTTTGAAAGGAGGAGCTCACTTGGGAGTTCCAACCGAGCCCACACTTGAGGAAGAGGCCAGATCATTGTTGGAAGAAGAGAAAACATGGAGAGAGGACCTACACTTCCCTAACTTGGGAACAGGTAACTTGTCCCTATCTCCTAGTGGCGAAGAGTATGCGCCTGTGTGCGAATCCATGGCTTCCTTAAGTTTACATGATAAGAACTTGGATGATGAACCCGAAAGTGTACATCCCCTACATCCATTGTTCGAATACATATATGGAACTTCCCTTGATAACAATGAGCATGTTGAAAATGACAAGTGCATAAAATAATTTAATCACTATCCATATCCATGTGATGACACTTGCACTTTTCCATGCGATGATAATTGGTATGCCATTCAAGAGCATGAGTTAGAATGTGAAGAGATTGATGAGTCTAAATCCATAACATATGATGATTTCTCTACCTTGTATGATGAAGCTCTTGAATGTGATAGCTATGAACATGCATCTCATTCATCATTTGAAGTATCCGAAACCTATGAGAATTATCCTTTGGATGTTGAGCATAATTATTACCGTGATGAGAATGAATGGCCTAGGCTCAATTTTGATCCCGGTATACATGAGAATGCATGCATGCTTAATTGTTGGGTTTTGAAGGAAGATGCCATGTTTAGTATGCTTAAAATGCATGAGCTTAAGAAAGATTATTTCACCACACAAGCAAAGCTGGAGCTCACCATTGGTATATGCCATGCCATTCTTTAGTAAACATGAGCATCTTAGGAAAATTAAAGTTGGAACCATGTTTATGGTTGAGGTGAAGAGAAAGGGCGGATTGTCCATCTCACTACCTCTTGTTTGTGCTAAGGCTAGTCTTTGTGCTCCACACTTTGATGTTTGTTTTATGACTAGCTTAGTTTTTCATTCTTTGTCTTGGGAAGCAAATATGCATGTGGTTTGTGAAGAAAATGCTTCCTTTGACCCACCCCCTCTCCATGAACAAAGGACTAAAAATTTTAGACCGCATGTCTTCATTGAGTACAAATTTCTTGTTGATTGCATAAAATACTCTTGGAAGCATGTCATGAACTCTTATCGACTTTTGTTCATGTTCACAATGCATATTTTATGTTCCCACATTTATGTGCATCGCCACTGTGACCCCCCAGTCTCCAATTGATGGGCTTTCATCACTAACCCCTAATGTTCTGCAAAGTTTGTTGTGCTTGTCTTCGTTTGTAGGAATTTCCCCCTTTAGATTCGGGGACGAATCTTTCTTCCCTCATCTTTCAACTCGAATTTCCATCATTTTATTTCAGTTTTTAGATATATTTTGGCTAGTTCTACCCCTTAGCTAGCCTAGAATAAGTTTAGAAATAATTGTTTTAAATTCTCATATTTACATCTCCTTTTAATTTCCATCATTAAGAGTGGAGATGAAGGGACTTGTAAATTGATTTGGATGTCTAGCTTCCTTGTGCTATAAAAGGAGGTCTAGGTAAGTTTGCAAGGAACAATTCAATAATCAAATATATTACACCTTTTTTCTTGAAATTGAGAGTGATTCTCTTTTCAACCTATCTACCTTTTTCCACTCAATTCTTGTTGAGTTTTCTTGACAAGTCTACTAAGACCAATATTGCCTTCTCATTGGAAGAAGGAGGTGTTGGCCCCATCATCATTCCCCCTCAATTTTGGCAACAAAGGCTTTCTTTGTCTTGGACCTTTTTTGGTATCAAGAAGGAGGAGTCGCCAAAGGCATAACACCATCTTTGTCTGGGCAAGGATCCAGGAGGAGTTGGCGGCCATACCCGTTCGTTTCACAAGCATCCGCATAGTTTTGTTTTTGTGCATTCCGGATCTGTCAACTTGTTGACATTTTCGCCTCATCAATCATACCTACCCCGTGTTACTCCTTTGTTGGCTAGATCTGCTCCTCGTGTTCTAGGATACCCTCCCGGTTCACATCGATTGGTAACAGAACAATCTGACAACCACATCACTTTTTAAGAGGGAGGGATTGATGTGATAATGGGATCCCCAAGCAACAATAAAGTGTCAAAGATCGAAGAGGAAGGTGAATGAAGCTTGGAGCACCCTTTTGGCGAGGAGGTTCAGAGGCCCAGGTGGCCCAATCCATGATTCAGGTGATCGCCTGACCAGGAGAAGGCAAAGCCTCCATGCGAGAACTCCATGCGAAGCCTCTAGGCGAAGGCAAGGCTGCTCTCATACGAAGCATCCAGGCGATGGCGAAGCCCTCAGGCGAAGCTGTTCCTGCGAAGCCTCAAGGCGAAGCCCTCATGCAAAAGCTTCCAGCGTGAAGTCTTCAAAGCGAAGGCAAGGCCTCCATGCGAAGCTTCCAGGCGAAGGTGAAGCCTTTAGGCTAAGCCATCTCTGCAAAGCCTCCAGGCGAGGGCGAAGCCTTCCAGTTCAGGCGAAGCCCCGAGGAGAAGCCACATATGCTTAACAATCCGGCCAACCGTTCCAAGCCAATCCAGAACACTCCCTCCTTTTAATGAAGATACTTGGGATTACAAATATTTACTTTATGTAAGAATACATTTTTAGATTAGCTTTGACCTTTTACCTTTTTATGATGACATGCATGCAAAAGCACTTTATGCTTTTGGCATGCATGCGCATATGTAAGAGCCTTTTCACTTCTCCCTCATATAAAAGGGACAACAGGCTCCTAGAAAATGGAGGACATAGTCAAATGCTTGAGAGGTTTATTTCCTCAAGCTTCGGTTCTCACCCCTTGCTACATTCCGCCATCCACCTTGGTGTTTATCATCGAGTTTAATATCTAGTATTGCTTAATCTCATAGTTAAGAGGTGCTAGATCTTCCCTCTTTCCCAAGCATTATCTCAAATATTGCCCAACCTCGTAGTTGGGAGGTGTTTGAGGTCGAATTTATCCTTCTTTGTTCTTGTGACTCCTTCGAGCTAGATCCGGCGCTTCCAGTGATCTCGCGGGATTGCGTCTAGCGTCCCCGTGATCGCGTCAGAGGAGTTGCTTGTCCTCTCGTCCCAGCCGTGGACAAAAGTGCCGTGAAGGCCGGGAGGCTTCACCATGATCTCGTCAAGGCCTCTTTTCCTTTCAAGAAAGTGGAGGTGTACACGGCGCGGAAAGGGGTCTGCAGGGGGCTCAAGCTCCCGCAGACATCAGAGAACTTGGAAAGCGCCGCGTTGTGCCTCTACACGACCCAGATGTCTTCTAGGTTGTGGTTCCCCTTGCCTCCCCTCGTCCAAGACCTGTGTACTTTGTGGGGTCTCCCACCGTCGCAGCTTGGACCGAACACGTTCTTCCATATCGCTGGGTTTAGTGTGGCGTGTCGGATGGCGGGGGTGGAGCCGCTTACGGACGTGTTTCTGAGGTTCTACCGGCTGGACCTGCAGACCGGGGGCAGTTCTTTCATGTTACCCCCATTAGAGTTGGGGGGGTACCATTCTATATCTTTTGGTATTCCGCTGAAATCTCATCATGATTGGCATGGTGATTTTTTCTTTGTTTGCAGGGATGAGTCCTGGAAATTCCCAGTGGCGGGGACCACGGAGGCTGTGCAGAGTGTGGCTCTAAAGCCGGTCCTGTACACAGATGGGAGGAGGTGGCGGGAGTATGTCCATCTTCTAGGATGGCTAGACCATGTGCTGGCGAGGAGGGCTTGCGATGATCTGTTTCATTTCCCCTTCTCGCAGCTCGACGAGGTGACCCTTAGGTGGGCCGGTGTTAGCACAGCCACTTACTGGATCCGCAAGTGCTTCCACCTTATGAAGGTCGGGCACCCGCGCATCGCGGAGAACTGGTGGACGCCATTTACGCTGCTCTCGCGGGACCAAGAGGTATGTGTTTGTTAACAATCTTCTTTATTCCTCGTGTGAACATGTGTTGAGTCTTTGTGGTACATAGATGCACCTGGGTGTTCTGATGAGGAGAAGGGTAAGAGAGGGTCGATGCGCACCGCCCTGCAGATCCACCTTGCTTGCGCATACAGGCAGAATTCCCTTCCTTCCGCGGAGAAGGTGTTAGGAGTCATTGAGCTCCCGTGGAAGAAGAGACCAGCCACTAGCACTCTGGTGCCGCTGCAAGGTGAGGCAAAGAGGAAAAAGGTGAGCAACGATGCGATGCAGCCCGGTGTGGAGAGGGATCCTCGTGAGCCAGGCCAGGTGAAGGTGCGAGGGCCTGTTCAGGGAGAAGATCCTAGCTTGAAGGATGTGGCCAGGGGGGATTTTTGGAGACATTCTTGGAGAGGAGGAGGCTCGTGAGACTCCTGGCCCTACTCCTGTAGATACGGCGGTGGCAGCAGCTGAAGACGCCTTTGTTTCTAGGCTGCTGGCGAGCCCCCCAAGGGCTGGTAGCGAAAGTGCCCCTGAGCAGGCTTCCACGGTGGATACCTCTCCCTAGGTGGACGTTTCGCCACCAATGAGTATAACATCAGCAGGTGATCTCCTGCTGTCCATGAGGAAGAGAGCTAAGCTGGCTGCGAGAGCCAGCAGTTCTGCTGGAGAGGAGGCGACAGCTGCCCTCGCAGAAGGCGGAGACCCCACACTGGTCGACACTCAGACAGAGGTGACAGGTGAGGTCGAGGGTGCTTCCCCAACAAGCAGCCAGGCTCCCCAAGGGGGAGGGGCTCCAGAGGTGGTACCAATAAGCAACCAGGTTTCCATCGCCAGCGACACCTTGGTGGCGGTGAGAGTCTCAAAGAAGGCAAGTGCCCGGGACGTGGTTCGTCCTTCCAGCGAACCATCTGGGAGTGGCAGCTGGGTGAAGCCACAATCCCAGCCGTCGACAGGTGCGATCGCCATTGCCCTGGACCAGGGCACTTCACAGGGTGAGTGTCTTTCCCGTGCGCGTTTGTGTTCAAGTCTCTCAGTTGTACTAATAAGCTGCTTGCTGCAGGGAAGGAGTCTTCTGGCCAGCACGAGAGCATTCGTTAGAGCCTGGTGGATTTGGGCGCAGCAGCGACCGTGCTTGAGGAGACTGGGGTTTGGTCACACTTCCTTGAGGGGAAGCGCGTTACGGCCCATAAGACCCCCAAGCGGTCTGAGGACCTTACTGCGTTGAAGTCCCTGAGGGAAGAGCTCAGGGCGAAGGTGTATCAGGAGGAGGGCATGCCTCTGGATGGGGCGTGGGATCCCTTCTTCTTTCTAAACAACAAGTCTTCCTTGCTGATGGGCAGGGAGCACATGTTGTTGTCCTGCTTAGAGGGTCTTCGCACTCCCTTTGATAGGGAGCTAATGGATCGTAGTTTGGACTCTCCAGTCGAGTTCATGAAGGAGGCTATCAAGCACAACTTGCAGGTGAGGTATCTCTCTTACTTTTTCGTGCCATTTCTCTGATTTCTGTACTAACTCATTTTGGTGCAGGCTACATCAGTGAATACATCGGCCTCAGCTAGTGGCACAAGTTCTTGAGCTACGCGAATGCGAGGGATATCACCCAGGTTGCCGAAATTGCCCACCTGAAGAAGGAGGCGGAGGCCACTCTTGCTGCCAAAGCTGAGGCTGAGAGGGTGAATCGCTGAGTTGCTGAGTTGGAGTCCTGGGGAGCTGTCCTCACCCGGGAGAAAGCGGAGTCTCGCCTAGAGCACTTGCAGAGGGACGTTCTTCTGAAGAGGCTCCAAGTCTGGTATCCCCAGCATATGGAGGAGCTGGTGAAGATGGAGGATGAACTCAGGGAGAATTTGTACGAAGTTTCTGTTTTGAAGGGGGCGCTTTCTTCTTTGAAGTCAGAGGCAGATGCTGCTTTCTCCGCAGCGAAGGCGGAGTCTCAGGCTTTGAAGGACGTTGCTGCGGAGGCAGAGAAGGTGGCAGCTGCCCGTCTCAAGGACGCTGAGTATAAGGCCCTGGATGTAGAGCTTGGTACAAAGGAGATTGCAGAAGCGCACGTCATTCTGTGCACGGACTTCATGTGTGCATTAGGTGAAATCTTCAAGCTCGAGAAGGATCTTGGGCTAGAGTTGTTCCCTGGGGAGGACCCTGAACATGCATCATCCCTTAAGGTACAAATCCACGAGAGAATGCCTCGCTTTAAGAAAAAGATTGAGAAGCACAAGGCCTAGGGCGAGGTTGGAGCGCAGGGGTACGAGGAAGGTTGGCTGCGATGCCGCTTCCAGATGGAGAAACTGCATCCAGGGTTGAACTTTGATGCTTTGGATGTCATGAAGACCAGTGACCCTGAGGTGTGTGCCCTGCTTGACTGGGGCGAGCGAGGTAAAATGATGGGTGCGGCGTGGCACGCCATGTTAGAGTAGGATGGGGTTTTAGGTCATGTGTACACTTAGGTAGGCCTACCTGAGAGGCGTTGTAAGTACCTGTAAAGAATGCACAATTCCAACAGTATGAATGTACAGATTTTAGTTTACCTCTATTGTCATTGTTTTCCTCCATTCTTGAGATAGATTTGTAGGGGACGTTAGCAAACTGCTAGGTAAAGTCGTTAAGGATCTGTTGGGGTTCGCATCATGAGGCCCCAAAGACCAGTCGAGGGATTGCTTGTGGCTCGCATGGGTGAAGCCATCAAAAACCTCAGTGGCGAGTCTGATTTCCAGATTGGGATCTGTTGGGGTTCGCATCGCTGGGCCCCAAAGATCTGTCGAGGGATTGTTTGTGGTTCGCATGGGCGAAGCCAACAAAGACCTCAGTTGCAAGGCTGATTTCCAGCTTGGGGATCTGTTGGGGTTCGTATAGCGGGGCCCCAAAGATCTATCGAGGGATTGTTTGTGGCTCGCACGGGTGAAGCCATCAAAGACCTCAGTTGCAAGGCTGATTTCCAGCGTGGGGATCTGTTAGGGTTCGCATCGCGGGGCCAAAAGATAACCCGGGCGGTGTTTGTTCTACAAGGTTCGCATAAGCGATGCCCATGGGTTGTGTATGCATGTCCGCGTATGCATGTGTGACCTAACAAGGTATGATACTGTGACCTTAATAGGTCAGGCATTTAGTCGTTCTAACCGGTCGGGTGTAGTAGGCTTTGGGCGATTGTCGACGAGATCGAACTCTGTTCTGTGATATTGTTGAGAACTGAAAATATTTCATTGATTTGAGCTATGAGAGTACCATGATTTAGGGGCCCTCCCAATTGAGAAGTGAAAATATTTCATCTGCATGGAATTTGCGAGGAAATGGTTTCCCGTCTTGGTCTTGCAACTCATAGACGCCCGGTCGGAGTTGCTTGTGAATGATATAGGGGCCCTCCCAGTTGGGTCGCATTACGCCCTGTTTGAGGTAGCGGGCTGGCCTCCCGGTTTGAGTGCCTTGGGTTTTACTTTGGCGTCATGTCGCACATTGAGATGCTGCTTGAGAGCGAATAGGCGAAGGCGTGCTCCTTCGCGCAATTCCTCAGGCAACTCTAGTTTGGCGCGAAGTCCTTAAGTGTTGGCTTCATCCGTGAAGTTGATCATCTTGATTGTTGGGAAGTCCGCCTCGATGGGGAGGAGCGCATTAGTGCCGTAAACCAGGGAGAACGGTGTCTTGCCTGTTGGTGTTATTGTTGTTGTTCTGTAGTCCCATAGGACACTTAGGAGTTCATCGACCCATCGTCCCTTTGCGCCAGCCAGGCACTTCTTGAGTCCCTCCTTGATTGTCCGGTTGGTGACCTCAACTTGGCCATTGGATTGGGGGTTTGCCACTGGGGCATAGAGCATGCGGATATTGTTGTCCTCAGCCCATTGCTAGACCCTGTGGGTGGGGAATTGGCTTTTGTTGTCTATGATGATGGCGCGAGGGCTGCCTTATTGACAGACGATGTTCTTCCACAAGAATCTGATGATCCTGGAGGATGTTATCTTCATGAGGGGCTCGACTTCAATCCACTTTGTGAAATAGTCCATGAAGTCAACATAGAACCGGTATTGACCTGTCGCCTTTGGCATTGGTCCGATGATATCAAGACCCCAAAGTGCGAAGGGCACAGGGTTTGTGAGCGCGGGAGATTCTGTGGACGGTAGCCGTTAGACTCGAGAAATGACCTGACATTGATGGCATGTCTTGACAAGCGAGGCTGCGTCTTTCTTCAAGGTGGGCCAGTAGTATTCCCGGCAAAGGGCTTTGTGTACCAGTGCCTCTGCGGCTATGTGAGCACCACAACTGCCCTGGTGGATGGTTTCCAGGACAGTGTCTACCTCCTTGGTGGTGAGGCAACGTTGGAGAGGCAAAGAGAATCCGCGATGCCACAGTAGGCCGTTTATGAGGACGAATCTTGTCACTCGAATGCAGGTGCGCGGATCTATGGGGGCCGCTTGAGTTGGGCGATGATGGGGATTCGCCAGTCGTCCGGATCCTCCTTTGATATGAGTGAGCCAATGTCCAGTGTCCCGTCAATCGACGGTCGAGCCAGAGTCTCCAATGCGGAGGGTGTCTTTCCCTTAGAGAGCATATCTGCTACGGTGTTCTCGGAATGAGGGATGTGAAAGAAGATTGCTTCCTCAAAGTTCAAACCCAGGGAGTTGACAAGCTTGAGGTTCTTGATCAAAGTGGCGTCCTTGCACTTTGAGCACCCCTGAACTTGGTGTATAACAAGTTGGGAGTCGCTATGAATGTGTATTCGGCGAATACCCACTTTGATGGCCAGTTTGAGCACCGCGATGAGGTCTTCGTACTCTGCAAAGTTTGTAAATGTGGAAAGTTTGCAAAGTTTGAGGGCCAGTTTGTAAATGTGGAAAGTTGAGAGGTTTCCTCTTCCTTAAGGCAAAAGAGGTCGGTTGTTTGGCATAAAAGGAGAGAGAGAAATGAAAGGAGGGAACCATTTCATTTCAACGTCTTCCTCTTTCTCTCGTCTGCCTCTCCGTGGAAACTCAAGAATTGAAGCTCAATTGATCTCCACCAATATCGGTCCAAGCTTTGAAGTAATGAAATATGTTGTTCACAGAGAAGAATTACACGTTTCCTACGGATCAGAATTCTTATTGCATGTTCTGTTGATCAATTGTGAAGAGAGAAAGGATTGAAAATCTGCAGGAATCGTATCGTGGATGCTTCTCTCCGCCGCAGTTTCGTAAGTTACGTTGCTTGTTCGTGAATCAAGTTGGTTGCATGGAAATCTTTGGTGAATAAGTTAAGGGTTCAGTTTTTCCTTGATTTTGCATTATGGGATGCGTAGAACATGCATATCAGGATAAACTGGGGCTATGTTTGGCTAAAGGGTGTGTCTGAGGGCCATCGCCGATCTGGGAAAGAGGCTTCGCATGAATCTAGGAGAGGCTTCGCATGAGTCTGAGAAGAGTCTTCGCATGAGTCTGAGAAGAGGCTTCGCATGAATCTGAGAAGAAGCTTCGCATGAATTTGAGAAGAGGCTCCACATGAACCTAAGGTTTTGTATGGACGCTTCGCGCGGGAGGATCTCATGGCCAGCTTCGCCCTGGGGTCTTCGCATTCAGTTGGAGGTTCCGCCCTGGAGGGACTTCGCCTTTGCCTGGATTTCACATTCGCCCTGAGAGGCTTCGCTTTCTCCAGGAAAAGCTTCCCTTTTGCCAAGGGGTTTCCTCACCCTCACACTTTCATTATTGCGATGCGACCCTCAGCTCCCTCTAGCCTCGGTATTGCTGAACTTAGCTTATGGCATAGGTTAGGTATATTTATGGATTATGTTATCTGCTTCAGGATAACTTGCTTGACAAGTTTCCTTCGGTATCTGTTATCTGAATCTGCTCTGTTCGACAGCGGGGATTCCGTACCTCAGGCTGATACCATGCCTCTGATATTCTGATATATCTGTTATTTCAGAAAACCTCTTCTATAAGGCTAAGAGCTTCAGAGGTCTGCCGAATCTGTCTGACTAATGATATTGTTATTATTATTATTATTATCTGTTTGTATCTGTATTTTTGGTGCAGGTATTGTTAGTTCAGTATGCTTCAGACTTCAGAAACCCTACCCTATGCCCGACCCTTACTAAGTTCTCATCGAGGACTCGCCCTTTACATTGTTCACCTTTTCAGGCTCATTTGATAAGAAGCCCGAGGAGTAGAGTCTCTCGGTGCTTTCTAGTGTTGAATTTCAGGTATTAGTAAATTCTGAGCCTGACTTCTGATTTAGAAAAAGAGCAATTTTATTTGCGATATTCTGCAAGATCTGATTCCGATTTGAGCACATTCTGAGATGTCTGACGGTTATCTTTTGTTCTCTGTTTTAGCAGCAGCGGTGAGCTACGTGGAGTTTCTTTCTGAGGATCTCGGTGTACCAGATTCCTCCACACACGTAGGTATTTTGGACAGTAGGTTCTGGCTCTGTAAATGTAAACGCGAACATATATAGTATGTTGCATCACATAAGTATTTGTATGTGTGTGTGTATAAGTATGTTTGAATTCAGATGATTCTCGTTACTTGTACTACAAGTTTATTTATGAGTAAGTGAAATTTTAATCGGGTGGGTTTGGACGACTATACCAAGGGAACTCCGTATTCACTGTTCACCCCCTGCTCCGGTTCCCGCCTATGGATTACGTCAGCTTCCGCGCAAGGCAAAGGGGGTAACTGGCGTTTGCTTGGGTAGTGTACCTTTCTAGACGAGATGAAGGCACCGGCGATCCTGACGATGACACGTTTGAAGAGCATCGATCGCCCCTATTGTACTCTGGTGGAGCTAGAAGGGAATTGATCTCGCCGCCCTTGTAGAATCGATGTCGCCGAAATTGATCTCACCGGCCTTTGCGTCGCACCGCCATTAGGGAATCAATCTTACCGGCTTCAGGGCTACCATAGTTGAGGTTCGATTTTAGCAATAATACCACTCAGATCTGGGACTATAAATACATTCATTATCTACACCTAAAAGGGTAACGTTCAACAACCACTCACTAGCAATCGTTGGAATATTCCCATCACAGAGGACCCCCTTTATTTCTCATTATTTCCTTCTCGAATTCCGAATTAACTCGATGACGTCCATTAACATCAGGACATGTCAGCATAACCGAAATGTGGCGGTTACTCAAACGGATCCGCCATCAGTATCCGTCACACCACTTTTAGTTCTCAGAACCTTTTTAGGTGGGGATGTGGCAGTTGGAGACTGTTTTGTCAGGTTCAGTTTGGTAGCAGTTTAACAGCCTAATTGGTCGCCAATTGTGCTTGTCGCTCAGGTACCCACCATTGTTAGGTGCATCTACTTTTATTTCCAGGCTTATTTCATTAAGATTCTTCTTAATTAAAATAAGTTTACATGTTTCAAAAAAATAACTTATGATTTTATCTATCTAGTATATTTAAAAGTTTTATGCACAAGTTATAAATTTCTGTTTAAACTGATCGAGTATGATATATGGGTCTCTTTTTCTTCGTTTTTTACTTTCCATTGCACTAGTTATTTGTAATTTTTAATTATGAAATAAAAAGATATACTTTTTTCTAGAGAATGGTTAATAGGAAAATGACATACTTGTAATAAATTGCAATTTTTCGACACTTCAGTGGGCTTTTAAAAAAAACGTATTGTATCCTTGTCTTTTTAATACTCCCTCCGTCCTTAAAGGGATAGTGGATATTCCTTTTAAGAGTGTCCCTAAAAGAATGACACATTTTCAATATTGAAACTTTGGATGAACAATTTTAATTAGAGACCCCAAACTACTTTCCTTCACAAATTTCACCACTTAACCAAAGTGGGGGTAATTTTGAGAAAATGTTTCCTTTTTAACTATTTCAATTTTATTGATTATCCCTGATTTGGAAGTAACCTTTTTCTTTCAATGGGTTGTTCCTCCCAACAAGATTGATCTGTTCTTAATCTCCAAGTCCAAAAAAATGCACCGTGCTTTTAACATGAGCCTCTCTCTCGAGTTTGCCGTTGCCGCTTTGTTACCTTACTTGCGCTCCCACTGGAGCTCTGGGCCACGGATGGTGGTTTATGATTTCATCCTTCAGGCTTGCCAATTGCTTCCAGTTGGTCCCGTTTGTGTCAGAGTTGTCTTTACTGTCTAATCTAGATCTTCTCCCTGCTGCGTCTCGTGACCGCTACTTGGGCTCTTTACCAGCGCTGCCGCCGGTGTTCTAGATTGTTCTCCGGGCTCAATCGAGTTCAGTTGGTCTCGATCGTGACTGAGACGTTTCACTACCGGTAAAGACCTAAGGCCGCTGCTCACGACTCCTTGTCGTTAGTGCCGGCTTTCTTTCTCAAACCGTCATGTGGTAGCCGGCATAAGTTGCCTCAGCCTAAATTGCCAAGGGACTCCTTCATCAATGTTGCATGCAATTCGGCGTGCTTTGCAAGCTACAAAGCATGCCTTATTATTCCTTATATATCGAGACTCGGAAATCAGTGACAGAGATAGACCAAATTCGTCATAGATTGGGTTTCGGTGATGCTTTTGTCATTCCGTGCGAGGGACGGAAGCATGGTTTGGCTTTATTATGGCAGTCTGGTTGGGATTTACAATTATTATCGTCCTCCAACTATCATATTGATGTTCAAGTTACAGTGCAGGGCCTGACATGGCGCCTAACAAGCTTCTATGGCCATCCTGAGGTAGTCGGGTGTCAGAAGTCTTGCGAACTGTTACTGTCTCTTGTTGGTGCATTGCAACTACCATGGTTGGTGGTTGGCGATTTCAATGAAATTTTGTGTTTCCATGAGAAGCAGGGAGGTAGATCTCGGAGAAGGTCTCAGTTGGAGGCTTTTCGGATTGCACTTTTTGATGCAGGGTTGGATGATCTTGGATATTCGAGCGCCACATTCACCTAGGAACACTTTGTTACTTGAGGTCAGTTTGTGCGAGCACGGTTTGATCGAGCTATGGCTTCACAGAGCTGGAAATCTCTTTTCCTACTGGCTTAGATGAAGAATTTTTATTTCCCACGTTCTGACCAAAATGCTGTTGAGGTATTTTTTTGCTTTATTCTGGATGGGTTGAAATCAGGTTTGGCGTTTTGAACAAATGTGGACGAAGGAGGATAAATGTTAACAAGTTGTGTAGGAGGTGATGTGATCATGGGATCCCCAAGCAACAACAAAGTATCAAGATCGAAGAGGAAGATGAATGAAGCTCGGAGCACCCCCTTGGCGAGGAGGTTCAGAGGTCCAGGCGGCCTAATCCATGGTTCGGGCGATCACCTGACCAGGAGAAGGCAACGCCTCCACGCGAGGCCTCAAGGCGAAGGCAAGGCTTCTTCATGCGAAGGCATCCAGGCAATAGCTAAGCCCTCAGGCGAAGCCGCTCCTGCAAAGCCTCAAGGCAAAGGCTGGATTTCATCATGCGAAGGCGTCCTGGCGATGGCAAAGCCCTCGGGCGAAGCCGTCCCTGCGAAGCCTCAAGGCGAGGGCTAGGCTTCTCATGCGAAGGCGTTCCGGCGATGGCGAAGCCCTCAGGCGAAGCCATTCCTGCGAAGCCTCAAGGCGAAGCCCTCAAGCAAGAATCTCCAACGTGAAGTCTTCAAAGTGAAGGCAAGACCTCCAGGCGAAGCTTAATAACATGTTTAAAGCTTAAGAAGGAAAATTCCTTAGGCTTTGGTTCTCACCGCCTTGCTATTTTCCGCCATCCCCCTTGTTATTTATCATCAAGTTTAATATCTAGTATTGCTTAATCTCGTAGTTAAGAGGTGCTAGATCTTCCATCTTCCCCGGGCATTATCTCAGATATTGCCCAACCTCGTAGTTGGGAGGTGTCTGATGCCGAATTTATCCCTCACTGTTCTTGCGACTCCTCCAAGCTAGATCCGGCGCTTCCGACGATCGCGTGGGTTCGCGTCAAGCGTCCCCGTGATCGTATCAAGTGGTATCAGAGCCGGATCGCTTGTTGGAGTTGCGTGTGATTTCTTCAAGGTAAAACATTTACCTTCCCCTTGAAGAAAGATTTGTTTTTGCAATTTCAAAACCGTGTTATATTCGGCCCATTTCTGTACCCCCCCATCCGCTTTCATTTCGGTTAATCTGTTGTGTAGTTTCTGTGTTAGAAGTTGTTGTTGTGTTAGCAACTTCATAAATCCAAAAAGTCAAAAAAAAGAAGAAGAGAAACAGAGAAGAAGAAGAAAAAGAAAAGAACGCAGTTGCAAGTTTATGAGAAAGTCGCAAATTTCGGATTAAATCTAAAACCGCACTGTGCGAAGGTTTATACGCTTAAAAGAGTGAGGTTCTAGTTGAAAAGTGAAAATGAAGTGGTGTACCAAAGATTGGTTGAAAAAGCATTGAAGAAATCAAATATGTGTTCTTATTGTTCTTGGTGTTCATATGGTGTTCATACAAAGTTCATACCAAAACCCATGGCGGATAAATATTTCTTCGGGGTTCATCCATCAATCGGGCGATATCAACTTGGAGAAGACTTATGGCATTGGATGGAGGAATTGGAGTACCATTACTGGTATTACCAATTCCACAAAGAAGAGAAGTTAGGCCTTGCCATAAGGTGCTTGAAAGGAGAAGCCAAAGATTGGTGTCACCGATAGTTCGCTGAGAGAGAGCGATACGATGAAGCCCCCATTCAGACTTGGAGTGAGTTGAAGAGGTTGCTTTGGCGAAGATATGGACTCTGTCAAGAAGAGCCGCCCTCTCCATACCACTCTCAAGCGAGATCCCCCTACGCCCTACACCTAGTGTCCCCGCTCATCCCCGCCACCAAACTCCACTCGAAGGGTCTTCGCCCCAAAGCGAACCAACTTCCTCCCATGATAGGAGGCGAGGACCCCCATCGCCACATACCCCCTTGGCCGAGCTGCACACCCCATCCCCCAATGCTTGCGCAGCCCTAATCCACACCCAGACCAAAACCCTCACCAAAATCCAAATGAAGAAACTCTCTCTCAAGAGATTGAAAGGCTCAAGAATGAGTACATAGAATATGAGACAGAGAGAGAAAAGAAAAGAAGAGAGAAGAAAGGAGAGAGCTCTCCAAAGTCAAATGAGTGAAAAGAATGACGCACCCGGGCCTTCAACCAAACTCCAAGAAGAACTAACCGTTTCATCTTCTCAACCTTGTTGTTCTTCTTTGTTTGTGTAGAAAGATGAAGGGGTCGCGGATGCACGAAGACTTGAAGATGGCGAAGGCGCCACGACTTTGGAAGAAGGAAGAGCTCACTTGGGAGTTCCAACCGAGCCCACACTTGAGGAAGAGGCCACATCATTGCTGGAAGGAAAGAGAATATGCGAAGAGGACCTACACCTCCCTAACTTGGGAGAAGGTAACTTGTCTCTTTCTCCTAGCAGTGAAGGGTATGCGCCTGAGTGCGAATCTATGGCTTCCTTAAGTTTGCATGCTACGAACACGGGTGATGAATCCAAAAACATACATCCTCCACACCCATTGTTCAAATATATATATATATATGGAACCTCCCATGATAACAATGAGCATGTTGAAAGTGACAAGTGCATGAGTGAATTTAAACATTATCCATTTCCATGCGATGACACTTGCATTTTTCCATGCGATGACAATTGGTATGCCATTCAAGAGCATGAGTTAGGATGTGAAGAGATTGATGAGTCTAACTCCATATCATTTGATGATTTCTCTTCTTTATATGATGAAACTCTTGAATGCGATAGCCATGAACATGCATCTCATTCATCATTCGAAGTGTCCGAACCCAATGAGAATTATTCTTCAGATGTTGAGTATAATCATTATCATGATGAGATGTATGAGCATGATGCATACCCCATGTCCCCCACCCCTAGTCAAGCATTCTCTTCAATGAATGATTCTGATTCCTTACAATTAGATGATGAGAATGAGTGGCCTAGGCTTAATTTTGATCCCGGGAAACATGAGGGTGCATGCATGCTTATTTGCTGTGATTTGAAGGAAGATGTCATGATTAGTATGCTTAACATGCATGGACTTAAGAAAGATTATTTTACCCCATGCGAGACATCCATGCCATTCTTTAGTAAACATGAGCATCTTAGAAAGATTAAGGCTGAAATCATGTTTATGGTTGAGGTAAAGAAAAAGAGCGGCCTGTCCATCTCTGAATCTCTTGCTTGTGCTAATGCTAGTCTCTGTGTTCCACACTTTGATGTTTATTTTATGGCTAGCTTAGTTTTTCCTCCTCTGTCTTGGGAAGCACATGTGCATGTGGATTGCGAAATCAATGCTTCCTTTGACCCATCCCCTCTCCATGAACAAAGGTTTACAATTTTTAGACCGCATGTCTTCCTTGAGTATAAATTCCTTGTTGATTGCATACAATACTCTAGGAAGCCTGTCATGAACTTTAATAGACTTTTGTTCATGTTCATGATGCATATTGGAGTTATTATGCACCCCCATTGATGTGCATCGCCACTACGACCCCCCAGTCTCCATTGGTGAGCATTCATTCACTAACCCCTAATGTTCTGCAAAGTTTGTTGTGCTTGTTTTCGTTTGTAGGAATTCCCCCTTTTAGATTCGAGGACGAATCTTTTTAAGAGGGAGGGATTGATGTGATCATGGGATCCCCAAGCAACAACAAAGTGTCAAGATCGAAGAGGAAGGTGAATGAAGCTCGGAGCACCCCCTTGGCGAGGAGGTTCAGAGGCCCAGGCGGCCTAATCCATGGTTCGGGCGATCACCTGACCAGGAGAAGGCAACGCCTCCACGCGAGGACTCCACGCGAGGCCTCAAGGCGAAGGCAAGGCTTCTTCGTGCGAAGGCATCCAGGCGATGGCGAAGCCCTCAGGCGAAGCCGTTCCTGCGAAGCCTCAAGGCAAAGGCTGGACTTCATCATGCGAAGGCGTCCCGGCGATGGAAAATCCCTCGGGCGAAGCCGTCCCTGCGAAGCCTCAAGGCGAGGGCTAGGCTTCTCATGCGAAGGCGTTCCGGCGATGGCGAAGCCCTTCTGCGAAGCGAAGCCTCAAGGCAAAGCCCTCAAGCAAGAATCTCCAACGTGAAGTCTTCAAAAAGAAGACAAGACCTCCAGGCGAAGCTTCCTAGCGAAGGCGAAGCCTCTCGGCGAAGCCATCTTTGCGAAGCCTCCAGACGAGTGCGAAGCCTTCAGCACGAGGACTTCCAGTTCAAGCGCTAAGGCTGGGCTTCCCTCATGCGAAGCCTCCGAAACCTTCTCCGCGAAGCCTCCAGGAGAAGGTGAGGCCTTTCGGCGAAGCCATCTCCGCTAAGCTTCCAGGAGAAGGCGAGGCCTTCAGTGCGAGGCCTTCCAGTTTAGACGAAGCCCTGCAGCGAAGCCAGAAGCCACCTATGCTCAACAAATCGGCCAACCACTCCCATCCCATCCGGAACACTCCCTCCTTTCATGCAGACACTTGGGAGTACAGTTATTTACTTTAGCTTTTACCTTTTTACCTTTTTAGGATAGCATGCATGATAAAGCACTTTATGCTTTTGGCATGCATGCACATATGTAAGAGTCTGTTCCCTCCTTCCCTATAAAAGGAACAACAGACTCCTAGAATAGTTAGAACATGTTTAAAGCTTAAGAAGGAAAATTCCTTAGGCTTCGGTTCTCACCCCCTTGCTATTTTCCGCCATCCCCCTTGATTGTTTATCATCAAGTTTAATATCTAGTATTGCTTAATCTCGTAGTTAAGAGGTGCTAGATCTTCCATATTCCCCAGGCATTATCTCAGATATTGCCCAACCTCGTAGTTGGGAGGTGTCTGAGGCCGAATTTATCCCTCACTGTTCTTGCGACTCCTCCAAGCTAGATCCGGCGCTTCCGACGATCGCGTGGGTTCGCGTCAAGCGTCCCCGTGATCGTATCAAGTGGTATCAGAGCCGAATCGCTTGTTGGAGTTGTGTGTGATTTCTTCAAGGTAAAACATTTACCTTCCCCTTGAAGAAAGATTTGTTTTTGCGTTTTCAAACCCGTGTTATATTCTATCCTTTTTCATTACCCCCACCATCCGCATTCGTTTC
Organism: Stellera chamaejasme; assembly: GCA_024586325.1. Taxonomy (NCBI): domain Eukaryota; kingdom Viridiplantae; phylum Streptophyta; class Magnoliopsida; order Malvales; family Thymelaeaceae; genus Stellera; species Stellera chamaejasme. The sequence goes on along the minus strand of CM044984.1, from coordinate 20,993,146 downwards.
GATTAATCTGTTGTGTAGTTTCTGTGTTAGAAGTTGTTGTGTTAGCAGCGTCATAAATCCAAAAAGTTAAAAAAGAAAGAAAGAAGAGAAACAGAGAAGAAGAAGAAAAAAGAAAAGAACGCAGTTGCAGGTTGTGCGAAAGTCGCAAATTTCGGATTAAATCCAAAACCGCAATGTGCGAAGGTTTATACGCTTAAAAGAGTGAGGTTGTAGTTGAAAAGTGAAAAGGAAGTGGTGTATAAAAGATTGGTTGAAAAAGCATTGAAGAAATCAAATCTGTGTTCTTGATGTTCTTGGTGTTCATATGAGTGTTCATACAAGTTCATACCAAAACTCATATGAATAGTGACCTTGATCTAAATTTGATTTCAACTTTGAGCCAAAAGTGTTTGTGCGCCAAAACCTCATTTCAGACCCTCTTGTATATTTGCTGCCAAAGAACCCCCCCTCCATTTTAACCTAGCTTGCTTCAAGTAACTAGTACTTCATTGCTCAAATGATTTTTGCATGCTAGACGTTATCTTGTGGTATTCATTTTGGGTTTGGCACTAAAGAGCAAGCTTTGAGAGCTACAAGCAAGAGGAAAGAGGGAAAGCCGAGTGTGACCCTTCGCGAAAGGACAGATCCCTTCGCGAAAGGAGAGACCCCCTAAACACGTGAGGAGATTGAGCGGAACTAACTTTATTGTTTAAGTGTGTAGGCGAACCCATGGCGGATAAATATTTCTTCGGGGTTCATCCATCAATCGGGCGATATCAACTTGGAGAAGACTTATGGCATTGGATGGAGGAATTGGAGTACCATTATTGGTATTACCAATTCCACAAAGAAGAGAAGTTAGGCCTTGCCATAAGGTGCTTGAAAGGAGAAGCCAAAGATTGGTGTCGCCGAGAGTTCGCTGAGAGAGAGCGATACGATGAAGCCCCCATCCAGACTTGGAGTGAGTTGAAGAGGTTGCTTTGGCGAAGATATGGACTCTGTCAAGAAGAGCCGCCCTCTCCATACCACTCTCAAGCGAGATCCCCCCTGCGCCCTACACCTAGTGTCCCCGCTCGTCCCCGCCACCAAACTCCACTCGAAGGGTCTTCGCCCCAAAGCGAACCAACTTCCTCCCATGATAGGAGGCGAGGACCCCCATCGCCACAGACCCCCTTGGCCGCGCTGCACACCCCAACCCCCAATGCTTGCGCAACCCAAACCCACACCCCAAATCCAAACCCTCACCAAAATCCAAATGAAGAAACTCTCTCTCAAGAGATTGAAAGGCTAAAAAATGAGTACTTAGAATATGAGAGAGAGAGAAAGAAAAGAAAAGAAGGGAGAAGAAAGGAGAGAGCTCTCCAAAGCCAAATGAGTGAAAAGAATGACGCACCCGGGCCTTCAACCAAACTCCAAGAAGAACTAACCGTTTCATCTTCTCAACCTTGTTGTTCTTCTTTGTTTGTGCATAAAGATGAAGGGGTCGCGGATGCGCGAAGACTTGAAGATGGCGAAGACGCCACGGCTTTGGAAGAAGGAAGAGCTCACTTGGGAGTTCCAACCGAGCCCACACTTGAGGAAGAGGCCACATCATTGCTGGAAGAAAAGAGAATATGCGAAGAGGACCTACACCTCCCTAACTTGGGAGAAGGTAACTTGTCTCTTTCTCCTAGCAGTGAAGGGTATGCGCCTGAGTGCGAATCCATGGCTTCCTTAAGTTTGCATGCTACGAACATGGGTGCTAAATCTGAAAGCATGCATCCCCCACACCCATTGTTCGAATATATATATGGAATCTCCCATGATAACAATGAGCATGTTGAAAGTGACAAGTGCATGAGTGAATTTAAACATTATCCATTTCCATGCGATGACACTTGCATTTTCCCATGCGATGACAATTGGTATGCCATTCAAGAGCATGAGTTAGGATGTGAAGAGATTGATGAGTCTAACTCCATATCATTTGATGATTTCTCTTCTTTATATGATGAAACTCTTGAATGCGATAGCCATGAACATGCATCTCATTCATCATTTGAAGTGTCCGAAACCCATGAGCATTATCCTTCGGACATTGAGCATAATTATTATCATGATGAGATGTATGCGCATGATGCATACCCCATGTCCCCCACCCCAAGTCAAGCATTCTCATCAATGCATGATTCTGATTCTTTACAATTAGATGATGAGAATGAATGGCCGAGGTTTAATTTTGATCCCGGGATACATGAGGGTGCATGCATGCTTATGCGCTGCGATTTGAAGGAAGATGCCATGTTTAGTATGCTTAACATGCATGGACTTAAGAAAGATTATTTTACCCCATGCGAGACATCCATGCCATTCTTTAGTAAACATGAGCATCTTAGAAAGATTAAGGCTGAAACCATGTTTATGGTTGAGGTGAAGAGAAAGGGCGGCCTGTCCATCTCTGAATCTCTTATTTGTGCTAATGCTAGTCTCTGTGTTCCACACTTTGATGTTTATTTTATGACTAGCTTAGTTTTTCCTTCTTTGTCTTGGGAAGCACATGTGCATGTGGATTGCGAAGGCAATGCTTCCTTTGACCCACCCACTCCATGAACAAAGGTCTACAATTTTTAGACCGCATGTCTTCCTTGAGTATAAATTCCTTGTTGATTGCATACAATACTCTAGGAAGCATGTCATGAATTTTTATCAACTTTTGTTCATGTTCACGATGCATATTGGAGTTATTATGCTCCCCCTTTGATGTGCATCGCCACTGCGACCCCCCAGTCTCCATTGATGAGCTTTCATTCACTAACCCCTAATGTTCTGCAAAGTTTGTTGTGCTTGTTTTCGTTTGTAGGAATTTTCTCCCCTTTAGATTCGAGGACGAATCTTTTTAAGAGGGAGGGAATGATGTGATCATGGGATCCCCAAGCAACAACAAAGTGTCTCAGATCGAAGAGGAAGGTGAATGAAGCTCGGAGCACCCCCTTGGCGAGGAGGTTCAGAGGCCCAGGCGGCCTAATCCATGGTTCGGGCGATCACCTGACCAGGAGAAGGCAACGCCTCCACGCGAGGACTCCACGCGAGGCCTCAAGGCGAAGGCAAGGCTTCTTCGTGCGAAGGCATCCAGGCGATGGCGAAGCCCCCAGGCGAAGCCTCAAGGCAAAGGCTGGACTTCATCATGCGAAGGCGTCCAGGCGATGGCGAAGCCCTCGGGCGAAGCCGTCCCTGCGAAGCCTCAAGGCGAGGGCTAGGCTTCTCATGCGAAGGCGTTCCGGCGATGGCGAAGCCCTCAGGCGAAGCCATTCCTGCGAAGCCTCAAGGCGAAGCCCTCAAGCAAGAATCTCCAACGTGAAGTCTTCAAGGTGAAGGCAAGACCTCCAGGCGAAGCTTCCTGGCGAAGGCGAAGCCTTTCGGCGAAGCCATCTTTGCGAAGCCTCCAGACGAGGCCGAAGCCTTCAGCACGAGGACTTCCAGTTCAGGCGCTAAGGCTGGGCTTCCCTCATGCGAAGCCTCCAAGCGAAGGCGAAGCCTTTAGGCGAAGCTGTTTCCGCGAAGCCTCCAGGAGAAGGCGAGGCCTTTCGGCGAAGCCATCTCCGCTAAGCTTCCAGGAGAAGGCGAGGCCTTCAGTGCGAGGCCTTCCAGTTCAGGCGAAGCCCTGAAGCGAAGCCACCTATGCTCAACAATTCGGCCAACCACTCCCAACCACTCCCATCCCATCCGGAACACTCCCTCCTTTCATGCAGACACTTGGGAGTACAATTATTTACTTTAGCTTTTACCTTTTTACCTTTTTAGGATGGCATGCATGATAAAGCACTTTATGCTTTTGGCATGCATGCACATATGTAAGAGTCTGTTCCCTCCTTCCCTATAAAAGGAACAACAGACTCCTAGAATAGTCAGAACATGTTTAAAGCTTAAGAAGGAAAATTCCTTAGGCTTCGGTTCTCACCCCTTGCTATTTCCGCCATCCCCCTTGATTGTTTATCATCAAGTTTAATATCTAGTATTGCTTAATCTCGTAGTTAAGAGGTGCTAGATCTTCCATATTCCCCAGGCATTATCTCAGATATTGCCCAACCTCGTAGTTGGGAGGTGTCTGAGGCCGAATTTATCCCTCACTATGCTTGCGACTCCTCTAAGCTAGATCCGGCGCTTCCGACGATCACGTGGCTTCGCGTCAAGCGTACCCATGATCGTATCTGGAGATAAGGCGGCTGTGATGATGAAGATCTCAGCAAACCGCCTTAGGTGATTCACTTGTCAGAGAATGTCTGGCGTATAAATCTGGTCAAGATCTCCCAGGCTCGTGCTGCCCTCCTTATTGGCCGGTTGATGTCAGACGACCAAGTGGTCTATCTCCAAGTGGAGCGAGCGGCGGGCGAAGGCCTATAGGGGCGAAGGCCCAAATAGAATATAGCCAAATAAGGGGTGAGGGTTGCACGAACTCGGGTACTGTGGCCTTATTCGGGCGGGGCCAAGATAGGCGTGAGATCGGGAGTAAGACCCATGGAGGCGAAGGAGATCGCGAGGGCTCGCCTCGGACCGCGAGGGTGGCTCGCGCAGGCTTTAGAAACGCAAGGGTGAGTATGAGACGTCGCCCATGCGAGTCTTGAGGCCCGCGAGGGCAGGACCCCGCGTAGGTGAGGCTGGAGACCACAAGGATGAGACCTCGCGAAGGCCATACTGGAGACCACAAGGATGAGACCTCGCGAAGGCCATACTGGAGACCACAAGGATGAGGCTTCCTCAAAGGCTTTGTACGATTATAATATGACGCGAGGGCGCATTTGCTTGGGTAGTGTACCAAGATGCCTCCTCCCGAGAGCGGAGTATGGGCGGTGGTTCTGTACTCCGTTTTTTCGAAAGTACTTTGCTGAGGACCGACGTAGCAGCCATAAGTAAAAATCTTTTGTGATTCTTGTGAGTTTTTGAGGAGGGGGCATTTGCTTGGGTAGTGTAACAAGATGCCTCCTCCTGAAGGCAGAGTATGGGCAGGTGGTCCCGTACTGCTCAAATTCCAAGTCTCGGAGTTGGCGAAGGCGCTTGGGCCGTTTGCGGACCGTTTGATTGTGAAGGCAGCGAAGAGTCTCTTCAGCATTTAATGCAGGAGAGATAAAGGAAGATGAGAGGTTTATCGACTGCATGGGACGCAACACGTGGCGCCGTAGGTCGATTACGCTTTGTAAAAGCGTTTCTTCTTTTCGTACGGCAGGGAGAGGTTTAATAACCGCTGGATGCCGCACGTGGTGCCTCAGAGCCGCTCACGCTTAAAAGCGCTTTTTCATTTTGGCGGGCTTATAAAAGCGTACCCAGAAGATTGAAACCTTTCTTCTCCACTCTTGCATTTGTTCGCTCCGCTTGAGTAACCCTTTCGTATTCTTGCGTTTCTTGGCGATTTCATCGGCAGCTTGAGAGGTGATTTGCGGTGGTTCCTCCTTTTCGCTTGAGATTCCTCCGGTCAATCGCTCATTTGCCAACCGCTCCGTCCGTTCTTGCTATCGCTTAACCACTCGTAAGTTTCCGTCCCTTCATACCGAGTGCCTCCAGCTTCTCTCGAGCGCACCGAGCGTTTGACGAAATGCCTTTGCCGGGCTGTTTTGATTTATATGCCTCGTTTGTTCTTCTTTTTGCAGAGATGGATTCCAAGGAAGCTGTTCGCCCAAAGTGGTCGCTCCTCTCGAGAAAACCACGGTGAAGTTTGAGAGAATTCACCAGATATGGTGGAGGCCTTCGGCCCGTGGAGAAAACGCCGGTATATGCGTCCCGTGCGGGTGTTTGTCGGGCGATGGGTTGGCCCGCTACCGAGGAGAACAAGGAGAACCGGGTGCTGTGCCTGTACACGGCGCAGCTTTCGGCGGGATTACGGTATCCCTTTCCGCAACTGGTGCAAGACCTTTGTGCTGATTGGGGAATGCCCCCAACTCAGTTGGCGCCCAATACTTTCCTGAGTATTGCGGGCTTTATTGTCGCCTGCCACATGGCCGGCGTGAAGCCATTCGCCGACGTGTTCAACCGCTTTCTATCGGTTGAGCCGAGGAGTGGGGCGCGTTCTTCACGCTACTCCCATAAACGTTGGAGGTAACCACTCTATTTCTTTCACCGCTTCGCCCCGATCCTACCACAACTGGCACGGATCCTTTTTCTTCTTGCCGCGCGAAGGCACATGGGACTTTCCCGTGGCGAGGACGCGACAATCCGTGCAAAGCATTGCGCGGAGGCCTGTGCTGACTCACGGGGAGTGCGGTGGCAGGCATACGCTCAACTACTGGGGTGGTTAGACGATGTCCTTTCGAGGAGCGCGTGCGAGGCGTTCTTCCCTTCTCGCCTGCCCAATCGACGAGACCACCCTAAGGTGGGCTGGGATTAGCACGGGTTTCGTGGCCGACCCCAGTGGTGCCCCCGCCATACGAGGGATGGGCTCCCGCCCACCGTGGGACAATGATAGATTCTTTCTTCGCTGCTCTAGCGGCGCCAAAGGTACGCTGCGCATACATACTAATATACTGTAAATTTGTAAGAGGTCTGGTAGAACCTGGTCTGAAGTCCCTCTTTGTCTGCAGATGCCGCTGCAGAGTCTGGCGAAGCCCAGGGTAAGAAAGCATCCATGCGTATCGCCCAACGAGTGCACCTGGCCTGTGCACTTGGGGAAGATGCCCCTGCCATGGCGGTCAAGGTGTTGGGACCCATTGTCCCCAAACTGTCCAAAAAGAGGGCTGGTATCAAGCCTTCGATGGCTTCTCAGCCGGAGAAGAAAAAGAGGAAAGTGGCTGCCACGCAGCTCAAGAAGAGAGAGCCCGCCGGCGCCGAGGGGACCCCGGCTGAAGGGCCGGCCATGCGGAGGCTGAGAATCCCGCTGAGCAGAGGGGCCTACTCCAGCTTATTTTAATCAAGAGGCCAGGAGCCTGCTAGGGAAGAGGGTCCTACTCCAGTTATTTCAGCTGAAGAGGCCAGGGAGCCCGCTGGGGAAGAAGTTCCCAGTGGGGAGCCCCTGGCTGAAGAAGCCAGAAGAGTGGAGTTTGAAGTGCCTCTCACTGTTGAAGAGGTCGTGCCTTCTGCAGAGGGCCCAGAAGGAGCGCGAGCAGATAGCGCTGTTCCCATAGAGGCTGTGCCCATCTCAGTGGTGCAGCCTATTTCTTCTGAGGAGGCCGCCGAGGCCTTTGTATCTCGGGCTCTTCGCGAGCCCTTCACCAATTCAAGGTGAACACTTGCCCGGTCATGTAGTCGCGGCAGAGATCATCACTGAGGAAGAGTGCCCCTCCCAAGGGTAAGATGTCAGCGGCTAACATCCTGATCTCTATGAGAAGGAGGGGCAACCAGGCTGCAAAGGCCATTGGGAGTCCTGGCCAACGGGAGGTACCAGTCATTCCCACGGAGGAGGCGGAGACCACTAATGCAGGGGAGGAGATCCCTGCAGCCATCCCTTCTGGGGAGGGGATCCCTGAAGAGGCCCCTTCAGGGGAGAAGGCCCCTGCAACAAAGGGGAAGAGGATCCTGGTGGTTGAGGAGACTTCTTCCTCTTCTGATAGTGAGGCCCCAGAGGGAGGGGGTCTGGTAACACGGTCCTCTGCGAGGACAAGTGGTTGGGAGATTGCCCAACCTTCCAGCAACCACCGGAAGTCGCTGGATGGGGGCGTCCTTCACTGGTAAGTCTTTTTGACTTTGACAAGATTTTCTTTGTTTTTGAGTTCATACTGCTTCCTAGTTGCTTGATGCCTGTTCTTTGTAGGCGAGGGCCCTTCAGGCCAAGGGGCCGGTCCCTGTGAGGCTCTTGTGGACCAAGGGGTCCTTACAGAGATCCCTGCCGATTTGGGGACCAGGAGCGAGGTCCTTGAGAAAACCGGAGTCTGGTCTCACTATTTGGAGCGGAGGCCCGTTGCTGCCAAGTCGGTCCCCAAGTGGTCTGAGGAGCCAGACCTCCTGAGAGTCCAGAGGCACCACTGCACTCAGGTGGTGTACAGGAGCAAGGGAGGCTCTGAAAGATGCATGGGATCCGAACTTCCTCCTTAGGAATAGCAGTTCACCGCTGCGGAGGGGAGCAACCCTCCAATCCTGCCTGGAGGGGCTGCGCACTCTATGACAGGGAGGTGACCGAGCGGAGCCTCGGACTCCCCGCTGAATTCATGAGGGAGGCAGCTCAACAAAGTCTGCAGTAAGACAGCTTCGGTCTTTATGTATAAGTTTAGTTTAGCCTTTTTCTCGCTTCGCTTTAATAGCATTGGGGTGCAAAGGGTGTCAAAGGTCATGTCATTGCCGAGCAATGGCATGACTTCAAGTATGCCAATAAGCGGGACGACGCCGATATCGAGATTGCCTCTCTCAGAGGGAGCCGGAGTCCTCAAAGAAGAGGGAGGAGGAGCTCAAGGAGGAGCATGCCAAGCGTGTGGCCCAACTAGAGAGTTGGTGCGATTATGGCAACCAAGAGCGGGCACACAAAGATGCGGTACCTGTGGGAGCAGGCCTGATTACTAGATGTTGCGAAGCAACGCTTCCTTAAGCAGGTAGCAATTCTGGAAGCCAATCAGCTTTAAAATGATGTCTTGAAGTAGTCCCTACTTTATTTGGAGGCAGAAAACAAAGCTGCCCTTGCAGTGGCGAAGGCCCAGTTTGAGCATGCAGAGGCCGCAGCTGAGGAGGAGAGGCTCCAAGCTATTGTCCAGGCTCAATTGGTAGAGAAGAAGGTGGAGGAGGGCAGGCTTGCTGTTGAGGTTGCCCTGAAGGCACGCCTGGAGGTCGCCATCGACCCGGAGAAGGCAATGGCCTCGGTGTGGGAGATGGAGAAGGCTCGGGCCTTCCCTCCTTTGAAGGTGAGGATCCTGAGTCCTCTTCCTCCATCAAGGTGCCCATCCCTGAGCGGATGCCTCGATTGGTGGAGAAGCTTGGCGAGATCCAAGCCCTGGGCGAAGCGGGGGCGCAGGCCTACGAGGAGGGCTGGCTGCGATGCCGCTTCCAAGTAGAGAAGGCGTTTCCATCTCTAAGTCTTGGGATCCTGGATGCTGCCAACACCAATGAGCCAACGGTAGAGGCGCTGCTTCAGTGGGGGGAGCAGGGAAGGAAGATGGGCGATGCCTGGTATGCCCTCTTAGACTAGGGTGGAGGTTCCAACATGTGGATGCCCCCCCTATTTTTGTATAAAGACCTGCATTCACACACTTTTTGGGAACAATAGATGAAGTAAAATTTCCTTTACCTTCACTGTTTTTGTAGATTCGCTTTATCTCGCGATAGCCCTGCAGGGTACGTTAGCTAAGTTTAATAACCATAGGCTAAGTCCTGTCTCATGGAGAGATGTCCTTCGGGGTCCGCGAAGACGAAGCCACAGGGACTACTTATCAAGGAGCCGGAGACTCGCTTTAAGTTTATAGTGACGAGGCACTCAAGATCCGCAACGGCGGAGCCACATGAGTCATTCCAAATGACTTGTGGGTTTACTTGTTGAGCCAAGCTGTGATGGAGACCACTTTTTTGAGATAAGTTCAGGGCCCCTTTCTTGGACAACTGCTTAGGAGTAAGCCCTTGGTTTGTGGTCGGTGTACCAAGTAGAAGTTCCCTGTAGTTTGCTCATCATTTATACGATAAGCATGCAGTAAAAAGGTTCAGTTTACCTGGAGCCTGGAGTCGCGCGTTTGGCGAAGGCAGTAGGACGCTTGTTGAGACAAGTGGAGAACCATCTGAGGTTCTGGGGGGTAAGACCCACTGCTGTGTCTGGGGAGCCCTTGCGGAAGGTCTGCTGTGGCGTTCGAGGACGACTTACACATAGGCCTCCCCCGAAGGAGCCAAAAAAGGGGGTTACCCTTCCGCAGCCGCAAGGGGGTTACCCTTGGGGCGGGCGAGTTGAAGGTCGGTTGGGAATGAGACCCGCAACCACCCGTGTGGAGAAGTCCGAGCGGAAGGTCTCGCTGTAGCGTGCGAGGACGACTTACACATAGACCTTCCTGAAGGAGCCAAAGGGGTTACCTTCCGCAGCAGCAAGGATTATTCACGGTCACCCCGAGCGGGTTGCGACCGGGTGACCCGGGGCTCCGGTTTTAGCCTGCGGGTCACGATTTTCGGCGTTCAGGCGGCTCCCGGCCCTATCCGAGTATCATTTTGGCGAAACCCTCCGTGTCCCCCGAAAATATTTTTCTCGCGCCGGGGTTGTCGGGGTCGCCTCGTGACGTACTTCGTGCTCGGTAGCGCTCTCGAGATCTCAGTTTTAGAAGCCGTTTGTTGTTTTGGTGTAGTGGTGACGGTCCGGAGTTGGTTGTGGATTTTAATTTTTGGGGCGGGACGTTCGGTTCCGGCGACTCCGGCTCGGGGCGGGAATCCCGGGGCTCGGGATGGAAATTTTCTGACGGCTTTGGGGTAAGTTGTGTTTTAATTTAAGATGGAATTTATGGGTATTTTTATAGAATTTTGGAGTGACGGAATTTCGGTTCAGGTTGACACGCTCGCACGTCGGGTTTTGGTTCGGGTTCAGCGAGCTCGGTAGGACACTCCGGAAAGGTAAATGAATTTCTGAAAAATGTTCTGCGAATGTTATAATATTCTGAGGGTTGTGTCCAAGTTTCATTAATTTTGGAATTCGGTAATTATTTTTGGGCAAAAAGAATTGGAACTTTCGGAAAAATTGGGAGTTAATTTGCAAATGGGTGCAAATTAAAAAGGAAATCAGCATGGGTACAGCAGCAGCCCTTCCTCTATTTTCGGCAGCAAGTGTGTGTGTGTGTGATTAATGGGACACATGTCCTATTTTTATTTAAAGGAAGAGAGGGATGGGCAAAAGTCATGGAAAATATATAAGGCATATTATTACATAATATGAGACTTATTTCATTTTCTTCTTCTTCTTCATCTTCTCCAAGTGCTGCCGAAACCTCCATGGAAGCTCACCTCCAAGCTTGACTTTCTTCTTCTTTGTGGAAATCAAAGAGAAATTGGTTGCTAGTTGTGGTAAGCTTCCTTCCTTCTACTCTTTTCATGTTGGAATTAAGGTTTGATGAAGAAAAGAGGAGATTTTGAGAATTTTGGGTTTGTTCTTCACTACATACTAGGATGATTCTCTTCCTCCCATCTTTTAGTATGTTGTTCTTGGGTGGTAGGAGAGTGTTAATCAAGTGTTGGATTTTGGAAAACACAACTTGGAAGAAAACCCTATGTTGGCCTATTTTTTTGAAGATTTTCCAAAATGGTGTGTGTTTGTTATCTTGTTTCATGCTTCAAGTATGTTAGTCCTAGCATGATTCTAAGCTTGTGTGTGGATTTAATTTGATGGAGAACAAGTTGAGGTGAAAACCCCTAAATGGCCGAATATATGGGTGTATGTTCAATGTTGGATTTTGTTGTTTGGGTGCAATTGGATAGCATTCATGGTTTAGAAATGTAATTGGTGGTTAGAATGGTTGTTTGGTAGTTTGAATGGATTGAATTGGAAGTTGGATGACAAGTTGGTTAGGAACCGAAATCTTGAAATGGTTCTTTTTCAATGTTAGAGGTTCATTTTGGTTAAATTGGATGTTAATATGGTGTAGGGGTTGAATTTAGGAGTGGATGGAACTTTGAAATGTTGAATTCGGTTAAGGAATGAAAAAGTTACAATTAATCGGGATTATCGGAAAATGGCGGGTAATGAAGGGTTTAAGGTTGGATTTGATCAGTTCTGCTTATTGTATGATGTTTGTCAATGTGAAATCTTGCATTGTCTAGGTTGGTTCTGAATTCTGACGTTTCTGTGAAAATCTGGGATTTTACGGAAATTCTGTCGGATTTTCGGTTTTGGGGTCGGGGGTTGTAATTTGGTAGTGTGGTTGATAAGGATGCTAATTCAACTTGGTTTGGCAGATTCTAAGTTTCGGTGGTTAGGAAAAGAGGAGTTCTAAGTTTCGAGGCACGGTGTAGGTGTTATCCAGAATCGGTCCAATACTGGATTTTGAGGTAAGGGTTTGGTTTCGTGTTTTGGTAAGCTAAGTATATGTTTTGGTTTCGTTTCATTACGCTAGTATTTCGAATTTTGTGCCTTTGGGGCATATTCTGTAGTTTGTAGGAGTATGCCTTATGGCATACTCTGTCTGTTAATATTACGACAGTTGTGGGTTCGCTACCCCAGCTGGTGCACCATGCTTCTGTATTAGCTTCGGCTTCTGACTCCCTTAGTGGAGGCTGTCGTTCCGATGTGTTATAAGGGTTATGGCGATTTAGAATCGCACGTCCTTCGGGACTCTGATCTATTTTCTGTACATGCATGTTATTCTGTATTACATTGCATATATTGCTATCTTTCTGTTTTGCAGGTTACATATACTTACCTTACCCCATATCCCTTACGGGGTCCTTTTAGGACTCACCCTTCTTTGGGTTCTGTTTTGGGTTTCAGGTAGACCTGATAAGCGGCCTGCGGAGTAGGGTTCCGTGAGGTTCTACCTCGGTTGTATTTTGCGGCAGCTTCACCTTGCGGCCCGGGATTGTCTTTTGGACCTGAATCCCGCGCGAGGTATTTGATGCTTAGTCCTAGGCTTGGCTCTGTAGCTGCATGTACATACTTTCTGATTTGCTATGATGATTGTATGTCTGTATATATATTTGTATATTCTGTTCTATATATGTTTTCAGCGCTTGGCGCTTGCTAGACATTTTAGGTTCTGTGAATTCGTATGTATGAGTGTTTTGGTGCGTAAGCACTCGTCCCACGGAGGGCGGGGCTTACTCTATTATTAGTGCATGACTTGTATGGTTGCATATTATTATGTTTATACGCATGAAATTTCAGTTAGTATGCTTCCACAATCTTTACGTTTCGGTCCGCTACGCACGGCGGGTCTCGATGGACCTGCCACTCCTTTCCATTCCGGCTTCCGCTTCCGGCGTCCCGGCGCCCCCGCCTCCGCAACCGGGCTCGGGCGGCGTGCGGTGACAAGTTGGTATCAGAGCAGGTAAGTGACCATATTGGTCGTCAGTGGTGACTTGTAGTGACAACTATTGTTCCATATTTTATTTTAGAATGGTTTGGTACGGAGATTGGCCACCTCCTTACTCGAACCACTTCAAAATAAAATTGTGGAGCAAAGTTTAGTCCTTCAAGTTATCCTGGTGGTTGCAGAGCACGGAATCCAGAATTTCGGGACTTTGGTAAAAGTATTACAAGTAAAGGATTGTGGAAAAGTTTCAGGTACGTAAAATTGTGTGTTAGGAAAAGATTTGGTGAAATAAGCATGAATTGCTTCTGTGATTCTGTGAAATGCATGATTCTATCGTTTTGCAAAATAACTTCTGAGTTAAGTACTGCATTGCACTACAGAGCCTTAGAAAGCTGCTGCTAGTTTCTGTAGGGGTTAGAGGTAACTCGATTGTTTTGGACTCTGTTTGGTCCGAAATGTTTCAGAATGGTTAACACGCGCCGACAGCGTGATTTACGACCGGAGGGAGGGGACCGTAATCCCACGCCTCCGAGAGGTAGAGAGCGAGAGACAGGGGCATTGAGCCGAGAGCGGGTACATACCCCGCCACGGTTGTGCAGCAGGTCGTGGGTCTACCACCGCTTTGGTTCATGTCTTTGGAGCAGTCCAGCAGCTTGTTGAGGACACTAGTACCGGAGCAGTTCCGAGTGCGATCCACAAAAAGCAGGAGGATTCGGTCGTGGCACCGTCTGTGCATACTGATGGGAGAGTGAGTAGCCACACCCGGACTACCACCCACACTCATGTACGGGCCCGATCTGAGAGTGAGTCTGAGGAGGACGCGGAGCGCAGGAACCCGCGATCTCGGAGGATACGACCAGAGCGTAGCTCCGTAGCTCGCTCCGATCGTTCTGACCAGGAGACACATCACCTCGACAGCGACGGAGGGTTATTGAGCTGGATTCTGATACCACCCGTCGGACCCACCGACGACGGGGAGGTTCGGGGCATCACTCTGACTCTGATGATGTCCGTTTGTTGGAGAGGTTCCAGCGGTTGAACCCTAGGAAGTTTGATGGTAAGGGAGGTCCCGAGGCAGCGGAGACCTGGTTTATGGAGATTGACAAGCTCCTGGGGAGGTTACATTTACCTTCCACAGTGATGGTATCCCTTGCCACGTTCAATCTGCAAGAGGGAGCAGATCATTGGTGGAGGAGCCTTCAGGGCAATCTGAGGGCAAATGCGGGGCTGGCACCCGATCAGGAGGTGGATGTCACTTGGGAGCAGTTTACACAGCTGTTCCATCGGAGGTTCATCGGGGCTGCAGCTAGGGATCTGCGACAGGCACAGTTTGATGAGCTTGGCAGGGAGACAGGACTGCCGCAGGCAGGGACGTTGAGATGTGTCACCGCACGCCGCCCGAGCCCGGTTGCGGAGGCGGGGCGCCGGGACGCCGGAAGCGGAAGCCGGAAAACAAGAGATGGCAGTCCATCGAGACCCGCCGCGCGTAGCGGACCCAGCGGAAGGATTGTGGAAGCAAACTAACGGAAATTTCATGCGTATAACCAAAATAAAATGCAACCATACAATTCATGCACTAGCAACAGAGTAAGCCCCGCCTCCGTGGGACGAGTGCTTACGCACCAAAACATAGACGCATACAGAGTTCACAGAACCTAAAGTATCTAGCAAGCGCCAAGCGCCGAGAACAGTCTGAGCAATGAATATATAAATATATACAGAAATACAATCATCACAGCAACAGAAAATATGCACATGCAGCTACAGAGCCAAGCCTAGGACTAAGCATCAAATACCTCGCGCGGGATTCAGATCCAAAAGACAATCCCGGCCCACAAGGTACTGCTGCTCAACACAACCAAGGCAGAAGCCTCGCGGAAACCTACCCCGCTGGCTGCTTACTGCACCTACCCGAAATTCAAAAACAGAACCCAAAAAGGGTGAGTCCTAAAAGGACCCCGTAAGGGATTTGGGGTAAGATAAGTGTATGCAACCCCGCAAAACAGAAAGATAGCAATATACGCAATGAATACGAATAACATACATGTACCAGAAACAAATCGGAATCCCGAAGGATGTGCGATTCCAAATCGCCATAAACCTTATAACAGATCGGAACGACAGCCTCCCACTAAGGGGAGTCAGAAGCCGAAGCTATTACAGAAGCATGGTGCACCAGCTGGGGTAGCGAACCCACAACTGTCGTAGGGTTAACAGACAAAGTATGCCACAAGGCATACACCTACAAACGTAGGATACACCTACAGATCACAGAACTTACCTTAAGGCAGAAATTTCCGAAATACCTGCAAAACAGAAATGCTACAATACATACACCTACAGACTACAGAATATGCTCTAGGCATATAATACTGAAATACCTGCAGAACAGAAAATGAAACTAAACATACACCTATCTTACCAAAAACAGCAGAACCAAACCCTTACCTTACAATTCCAGGGTATTTGACCGATTCTGGACGATTTCCAAACCACGACCCGAAACCCGAAACCTCTCTTTTCCTAACTTCCGGATCCCAGAATCTGTCAATTCAAGCTAAATTAGCAACCTTACCAACCACACTACCAAACTACACCCCCGACCCCAAAACCGAAAATCCGGCAGAATTTCCGTAAAATTCCAGATTTCCACAGAAATGTCAGAATTCAGAACCAATCTAGACAATGCAAGATTATACATTGACAAACATCATACAATAAGCATAACTGATCAAATCCAACCTTAAACCCTTCTTTACCCGCCATTTTCCGATAATCCCGCTTAATTGTAACTTTTCCATTTCTTAACCGAATTCAACACTTCAAACTTCCATCCACTCCTAAATTCAAGCCCAACACCATATTAACCTCCAATTTAACCAAAATGAACCTCCAACATTGAAAAAGAATCATTCCAAGATTTCGGTTCTTAATCAACTTTTCATCCAACTTTCAATTCAATCCATTCAAGCTTCCAAATAATCATATTAATCACCAATTACACTACCCAAACAATATTACTAACCAATTACACCAAAATCACAAAACCTCTTCCTTAATAATTTCGGCCAAGTTAGGGATTTCTCACCCAACTTCCATTTCAATCCAAACAAAGTTCCATTAGCTCTCTTTAATTACCAATTACACTTCTTAACCAAGATTACTAACCAATTGCATCAAAATCAACAAACCCCTCTCTTGAACATTTCGCCAACTTGGGGTTTTCTACCCAACATGTTTTCCTTCAAATTGAAACCATAGATTGTCTTAGAATCATGCAAGGAACAACATATCTTAAGCATGAATCAAGAACACAACCATACACAATTTTGGAAAATTCCCATTAATTTCGGCCAAACCTAGGTTCCCTCTTCCATGGAGTTTTTCCAACATTCAACCATAGATTCCTACTCCTCCAACCCAAGAACAACATACTTGAATTTGGAAGCAAGAGAATCATCCTAGGTGGTAGTCAAGAACAAACTCAAATTCCACAAATCCCTCTCTTTTCTCATCAAATCTTGTTTTTAGCTTGGAAAGAGAGATGAGAAGGATACTTACCACACTTAGGATCCAACTCCTTGAAGGAACAGCCCAGAAATGAAGAAGACCATGGAGCTTGGAGCTTGAAGATCATGGCGGAAGAAGAAAGGAAGAAGAAGAGAAGAAGAAAGAAATGAAATAGATTTTTCATGTAATAATAATAATAACCCTTATATAATTTCCTTTCTTTTTCCTCTTAAGTCACAAAGGGACAAGTGTCCCTTATCCCTTCTCCATTCAGCCGAAAGTGGGCTGCTGCCCATGCTGAATTATTGTTGATTTTTGTAGCCAATTACTAATTAGCTCCCAATTTCTCCGAAAGTTCCAATTCTTTTTGCCCAAAAATAATTACCGAATTCCAAAATTAATGAAACTCGGACACAATCTTCAGAATATTATAACATGCACAGAACATTTTTCAGAAATTCATTTGCCTTTCCGGAGTGTCCTACCGAGCTCGCTGAACCCGAACCAAAACCCGACGTGCGAGCGTGACAACCTGAACCGAAATTCCGTCACTCCAAAATTCTATAAAAATTCCCATAAATTCCATCTTAAATTCAAACACAACTTACCCCAAAGCCGTCAGAAAATTTCCATCCCGAGCCCCGGGATTCCCGTCCCGAGCCCCGGGAGTCGCCCGGAACCGAACGTCCCGCCCCAAATATTAAACTCCACAAACACCTCCGGACGTCACCACGACTCCAAAACTACAAACGGCATCCCAAACTGAAATCTCGAGAGTGCTACCGAGCCCGCTGTACGTCCCGAGGCGACCCGACAACCCCGGCGCCGAGAAAAATATTTTCGGCGGAAACGTCCGGGGGACCCACACGACCTCAAATACGGAAGGGTTCGCCAAAATGATACTCGGATAGGGCTCGGGAGCCGTCTGAACGCCGAAAAACGTGACCCGCAGGCTAAAACCGGAGCCCCGGGTCACCCGGTCGCAACCCGCTCGGGGTGACCGTAACATTACATCTCTGCATCTATCTGTTAGTACTTTGCCGCAGATGTATTTAGTAAAAACTGCTGGGAGTCAGTTTCTGTTTTCCAATGGGATGGTTCGGGGTTGTACTATATCCGTAGGCGGGCATCGAATAGTATCGGACTTGTTGGTTCTGGACACGCCGAACTATGATGTGATTCTTGGGATGGATTGGCTATCCAAGAATTGCATGCACATTGATTGTGCAGCCCGTACTATTATGGTATACGGAGAGGTATTACCTCTCACGACTCCGATCGGTTTGACTATCGCACAACATAGCACGAGTTGCGGTCTGGACCAGCTGTCGGTAGTTGGTGTAGGGGAATGTTTTGATCTGAATGAGGCGGATACTAGGTTGAAGCTAGCTAGTATACCGGTAGTTCGAGATTTTCCGCAGGTATTTCCGGAGGAGTTGCCCGGATTACCACCAGAGCGGGAAATTGTGTTTGAGATCTACCTGCAGTCGGGCACTGCTCCGATATCTATTCCCCCTTATCGGATGCCCATTTCTGAGATGCAGGAGTTAAAGAAGCGATTGGATGAATTACAGCAGAAGGGCTTCATCCGACCGAGCACTTCGCCGTGGGTGCTCCGGTTACTGTTGTGAAGAAGAAAGATGGGACACTCCGACTTTGCATAGACTACAGACGGTTGAATGCCCTTCTTGTGAGGAATAAGTATCCGTTGCCGAGGATTGGCGATCTTTTTGATCAACTTCGGGATTCGAGAGTGTTCTCGAAGATTGATCTGCGATCTGGATACTTTCAGCTTAGGGTGAAGGAGGAGGATATACCTAAGACTGCTTTCCGCACCCGGTATGGACACTTTGAGTTTACGGTCATGCCATTTGGGCTGACCAATGCTTCGGCAGCATTCATGGATCTGATGCATCGGGTGTTCCGGCCGTACTTGGACTCTTTGTGGTGGTCTTCATTGATGATATTCGATATATTCTCGGGATGCGGACTCGCATCGGGAGCATCCGAGGTAGTTACAGACACTTTGGGAACATCAGCTTTATGCTAAGTTCTCAAAGTGTGAGTTCTGATCCGGGAGGTCACCTTTCAGGGACACGTTATTTCGAGCATGGTCTGCGTGGACCCAGAGAAGGTGAGAGCGATTCAGATCGGAAACAACCTACCACGATGCGGGAGATCGGGAGCTTCACGGGGTTAGCAGGATATTATCGGAGGTTCGTGCAGGGGTTTTCTATTCTGCATCTCCGCTCACGCAGATTGACCAAGAAGGGTCAGCCGTTTATCCGGTCCGAAAGGTGTGAGCAGAATTTTCAGAGTTGAAGCGGCGGTTGACTAACGCTCCGATTCTGACTCTTCCAGATCCGAGCTTACCGTATGTGATCTATACGGATGCTTCCACATCCGGTTTGGGGTGTGTGCTGATGCAGGATCGGAATGTGATAGCTTATGGGTCGAGGCAGCTGCGACCGCATGAGCTGAACTATCCGACACATGATCTGGAGTTGGCTGCGGTGATCTATGCGCTGAAACAATGGAGGCATTATACGCTTGGTAACAAATTTCAGATTCTTACCGACCATAAGAGTCTGAAATATCTGTTTCTGTGAAGGAGCTTAACATGAGGCAGCGCAGATGGCTCGAATACATTAAGGACTATGATTGTAGTATCGAGTACATCTCTGGTAAGGGCAACACGGTTGCCGATGCACTGAGCAGGAAGTATACCGGGTTGGTCAAGGGAGGAGATGTTGGTGACCGATCCGAGGAGAGTGATCTGACGTGCCTTTGGCACAGGTGGCAGCTCTGGGAGCGTGCTCAGGTAGACACACTCACTAGACATTCTGAGTGGCTTGATAGAGTGCGCGAGGCGCAAGGTAGAGATCCGGGGCTGAAGAAGTTATCTGGGAGGATAAGGGGTCTTTGTTACCGGCATTTCAGTATAGGCAGGATTGCTATACTTCCGAGACCGCCTTTATGTACCGGAGGATCGGGAGCTCGGAATGAGATTTTGGAGGAGGTACACTCGAGCAGATTGAGCGTTCATCCCGGGAGTGAGAAGATGTATCATGATCTGCGTACTCACTTCGGTGGCCTCGGGATGAGGAGGCACATTGCCACACATGTGTCTAAGTGTGCCGTTTGTCGGCAGGTGAAGATTGAGCACGTAAACCGGCAGGGACACTGCAGACTTTGCCCATTCCAGTTCGGAAGTGGGGCAATGTTACTATGGATTTTCTGACTGCACTGCCCCTGACACGGTCCCGCCATGATGCTATCTGGGTTATTGTGGATCGGCTGACAAAGTGCGCACACTTTCTGCCTATTCGGATCACGGACCCTCTGGAGAAGCTTGCCCGGCTTTACATCAGTGAGATTGTACGATTACATGGAGTACCAGACTCCATTGTATCTGACCGTGATCCGCGTTTCACGGCACGGTTCTGGAGGGCTTTTCATGAAGCGCTGGGCACGCGACTCCATCTGAGTACAGCTTATCACCCACAGACTGACGGGCAGTCGGAGCGGGTGATTCAGATATTGGAGGATATGCTACGGAGCTGTACTATAGACTTTGGAGGAGATTGGGACCAGCAGTTGCCTTTGATTGAGTTCTCGTACAACAACGGCTTCCGGACTACGATTGGTATGGCACCATATGAGGCGTTATGCGGGAGGAGATGTATGACACCGCATTGCCGGACCGATGCGTCGATAGGGTTGAGTTGGGACCCGAGCTTATTGAGGAGACTACGGCGAAGATCGATTGATTCAGCGCGGATCAAAGCCGCGAACGACCGCACCACTACTTATGCGAACCGTCCGCCGTAGGGCTCGGGAGTTTGAGGTTGGGGATAGGGTTTGGCTCAAGGTAGCACCTATCCGCGGGACAGTCAGATTCGGAAAGAAGGGCAAGTTGGCCCCACGGTATATCGGCCCATATGAGATTCTGGAGCGGGTCGGTAGGGTGGCATACCGGTTGGCATTACCTCCTAGTCTGTCTGCTGTGCACAATGTCTTCCATGTTAGCATGTTGAAGAAGTGCATTCTGGATCCGACTCAGACGATTCCAGTGGAGGAGGTACAGCTGGAACCCGATCTTTCTTATCAGGAGGTACCGGTAGCCTTTCTGGATAGGGATGTCAGGAGACTCCGTAGCAAGTTGATTCCCATGGTCAAGGTTCAGTGGTCACATCATACTGACCGGGAGGCGACTTGGGAGACAGAGAAGGACATTCAGGATCGATACCCCGAGCAGTATCAGCGGTTGATACAGCTCTTGGAGGACCAAGAGTCCTAAGGGGGGGAGAATGTTACGGTCACCCCGAGCGGGTTGCGACCGGGTGACCCGGGGCTCCGGTTTTAGCCTGCGGGTCACGTTTTTCGGCGTTCAGGCGGCTCCGGCCCTATCCGAGTATCATTTTGGCGAACCCTCCGTATTTGAGGTCGTGTGGGTCCTCGGACGTTTCCGCCAAAATATTTTTCTCGGCGCCGGGGTTGTCGGGTCGCCTCGGGACGTACAGCGGGCTCGGTAGCGCTCTCGAGATCTCAGTTTGGGAAGCCGTTTGCAGTTTTGGAGTCGTGGAGACGTCCCTGAGGTGGTTGTAGTGTTTAATATTTGGGGCGGGACGCTCGGTTCGGGCGACTCCCGGCTCGGGACGGGAATCCCGGGCTCGGGATGGAAATTTTCTGACGGCTTTGGGGTAAGTTGTGTTTTAATTTAAGATGGAATTTATGGGAATTTTTGTAGAATTTTGGAGTGACGGAATTTCGGTTCAGGTTGACACGCTCGCACGTCGGGTTTTGGTTCGGGTTCAGCGAGCTCGGTAGGACACTCCGGAAAGGTAAATGAATTTCTGAAAAATGTTCTGCGAATGTTATAATATTCTGAGGGTTGTGTCCAAGTTTCATTAATTTTGGAATTCGGTAATTATTTTTGGGCAAAAAGAATTGGAACTTTCGGAAAAATTGGGAGTTAATTTGCAAATGGGTGCAAATTAAAAAGGAAATCAGCATGGGTACAGCAGCAGCCCTTCCTCTATTTTCGGCAGCAAGTGTGTGTGTGTGATTAATGGGACACATGTCCTATTTTTATTTAAAGGAAGAGAGGGATGGGCAAAAGTGAAGGAAAATATATAAGGGTTATTATTTCATAATATGAGACTTATTTCATTTTCTTCTTCTTCTTCATCTTCTCCAAGTGCTGCCGAAACCTCCATGGAAGCTCACCTCCAAGCTTGACTTTCTTCTTCTTTGTGGAAATCAAAGAGAAATTGGTTGCTAGTTGTGGTAAGCTTCCTTCCTTCTACTCTTTTCATGTTGGAATTAAGGTTTGATGAAGAAAAGAGGAGATTTTGAGAATTTTGGGTTTGTTCTTCACTACATACTAGGATGATTCTCTTCCTCCCATCTTTTAGTATGTTGTTCTTGGGTGGTAGGAGAGTGTTAATCAAGTGTTGGATTTTGGAAAACACAACTTGGAAGAAAACCCTATGTTGGCCGATTTTTTGGAAGATTTTCCAAAATGGTGTGTGTTTGTTATCTTGTTTCATGCTTCAAGTATGTTAGTCCTAGCATGATTCTAAGCTTGTGTGTGGATTTAATTTGATGGAGAACAAGTTGAGGTGAAAACCCTAAATGGCCGAATATATGGGTGTATGTTCAATGTTGGATTTTGTAGATTGGGTGCAAATGGAACTCATTCATGGTTTAGAAATGTAAATGGTGGTTAGAAGGGTTGTTTGGTAGTTTGAATGGATTGAATTGGAAGTTGGATGACAAGTTGGTTAGGAACCGAAATCTTGAAATGGTTCTTTTTCAATGTTAGAGGTTCATTTTGGTTAAATTGGATGTTAATATGGTGTAGGGGTTGAATTTGGGAGTGGATGGTAGTTTGAAATGTTGAATTCGGTTAAGGAATGAAAAAGTTACAATTAATCGGGATTATCGGAAAATGGCGGGTAATGAAGGGTTTAAGGTTGGATTTGATCAGTTCTGCTTGTTGTATGATGTTTGTCAATGTGAAATCTTGCATTGTCTAGGTTGGTTCTGAATTCTGACGTTTCTGTGAAAATCTGGAATTTTACGGAAATTCTGTCGGATTTTCGGTTTTGGGGTCGGGGGTTGTAATTTGGTAGTGTGGTTGATAAGGATGCTAATTCAACTTGGTTTGGCAGATTCTGAGTTTCGGTGGTTAGGAAAAGAGGAGTTCTAAGTTTCGGGCACGGTGTAGGTGTTATCCAGAATCGGTCCAATACTGGATTTTGAGGTAAGGGTTTGGTTCGTGTTTTGGTAAGCTAAGTATATGTTTTGGTTTCGCTTTACTCGCTAGTATTTCGGAATATTGTGCCTTTGGGGCATATTCGTAGTTTGTAGGAGTATGCCTTACGGCATACTCTGTCTGCATAATATTACGGCAGTTGTGGGTTCGCTACCCACTGGTGCACCATGCTTCGTATTAGCTTCGGCTTCCGACTCCTTAGTGGAGGCCGCTGCTCCGATGTGTTATAAGGGTTATGGCGATTTAGAATCGCACGTCCTTCGGACTCGATCTATTTTCCGTACATGCATGTTATTCTCGTATTCATTGCATATATTGCTATCTTTCTGCTTTGCAGGGTTACATATACTTACCTTACCCCTTATCCCTTACGGGTCCTTTTAGGACTCACCCTTCTTTGGGTTCTGTTTTTGGGTTTCTGGTGGGACTGATAAGCGGCCTGCGGAGTAGGGTTCCGTGAGGTTCTACCTCGGTTGTATTTTGGCAGCCTTCACCTTGCGGCCCGGGATTGTCTTTTGATCTGAATCCCGCGAGGTATTTGATGCTTAGTCCTAGGCTTGGCTCGTAGCTGCATGTACATACTTTCTGATTTCTTGTGATGATTGTATGTCTGTATATATATTTGTATATTCTGTTCTATATCTGTTTTCAGCGCTTGGCGCTTGCTAGACATTTTTAGGTTCTGTGAATTCGTATGTATGAGTGTTTGGTGCGTAAGCACTCGTCCACGGAGGGCGGGGCTTACTCTGTTATTAGTGCATGAATTGTATGGTTGCATTTTATTTTGGTTATACGCATGAAATTTCCGTTAGTTTGCTTCCACAATCTTTCCGTTTTCGGGTCCGCTACGCGCGGCGGGTCTCGATGGACCTGCCACTCCTTTCCATTCCAGCTTCCGCTTCCGGCGTCCCGGCGCCCCGCCTCCGCAACCGGGCTCGGGCGGCGTGCGGTGACACGGGGCGAGTTGAAGGTCGGTTGGGGAATGAGACCCGCAACCACCGTGTGGAGAAGTCCGAGCGGAAGGTCTGCTGTAGCGTGCGTGGACGACTTACACATAGACCTTCCTGAAGGAGCCAAAAGGGGGTTACCCTTCCGCAGCGCAAGGGGATTACCCTTGGGGCGGGGCGAGTTGAAGGTCGGTTGGGGAATGAGACCCGCAACCACCTGTGTGGAGAAGTCCGAGCGGAAGGTCTGCTGTAGCGTGCGAGGACGACTTACACATAGACCTTCCTGACGGAGCCAAAAGGGCGATACCCTTCCGCAGCGCAAGGGGATTACCCTTGGGGCGGGCGAGTTGAAGGTCGGTTGGGAATGAGACCCGCAACCACCGTGTGGAGAAGTCCGAGCGGAAGGTCTGCTGTAGCGTGCGTGGACGACTTACACATAGACCTTCCCGAAGGAGCCAAAGGGGGTTACCCTTCCGCAGCGCAAGGGGATTACCCTTGGGCGGGCGAGTTGAAGGTCGGTTGGGAATGAGACCCACAACCACCTGTGTGGAGAAGTCCGAGCGGAAGGTCTGCTGTAGCGTGCGTGGACGACTTACACATAGACCTTCCCGAAGGAGCCAAAGGGGGTTACCCTTCCGCAGCGCAAGGGATTACCCTTGGGGCGGGGCGAGTTGAAGGTCGGTTGGGGAATGAGACCCGCAACCACCTGTGTGGAGAAGTCCGAGCGGAAGGTCTGCTGTGGCGTGCGAGGACGACTTACACATAGACCTTCCTGAAGGAGCCAAAATGGGGTTACCCTTCCGCAGCGCAAGGGGATTACCCTTGGGGCGGGGCGAGTTGAAGGTCGGTTGGGGAATGAGACCCGCAACCACCTGTGTGGAGAAGTCCGAGCGGAAGGTCTGCTGTGGCGTGCGAGGACGACTTACACATAGACCTTCCTGAAGGAGCCAAAAAGGGGGTTACCCTTCCGCAGCGCAAGGGGATTACCCTTGGGGCGGGGCGAGTTGAAGGTCGGTTGGGGAATGAGACCCGCAACCACCTGTGTGGAGAAGTCCGAGCGGAAGGTCTGCTGTAGCGTGCGAGGACGACTTACACATAGACCTTCCTGAAGAAGCCAAAAAAGGGGGTTACCCTTCCGCAGCGCAAGGGGATTACCCTTGGGGCGGGGCGAGTTGAAGGTCGGTTGGGGAATGAGACCCGCAACCACCTGTGTGGAGAAGTCCGAGCGGAAGGTCTGCTGTAGCGTGCGAGGACGACTTACACATAGACCTTCCTGAAGGAGCCAAAAGGGGGTTACCCTTCCGCAGCGCAAGGGGATTACCCTTGGGGCGGGGCGAGTTGAAGGTCGGTTGGGGAATGAGACCCGCAACCACCTGTGTGGAGAAGTGAGACCTGACAAGGTCTGATGCCATAACTCAGGCCGGTACAGAGGGCGATGAAGAGGGCATTTGAAATGCCATGTAAGTCAGAAGACAGAAGAAATACATATGTATTTTATTGAATTTGTAAGACTAAGGACTTACACGTAATATGGGCGCAAGTCATCCGCATGAAAGTCATGGGGAGCAGACGACCATCATGGTCTTGTAGTTCATAGACTCGGGCGGACTTGTTTATGAACAATATAAGGCCCGCCCCAGCTTGGGTCGCAGGACACCCCGCTTGGGGTCGCGAGCGGTGAGGGTCGATTTAAGCAAGGCAAGGCCTCCTTGTTGCAGTGACTTGGGTTTTACCCGGAATTATGGTGAAGACCGAGCCTCTGCTTTGAGGGCATCATGCGAAGGCGAGCACCTTCGCGTAATTCTTTGATTAAGTCGAGTTTGGCACGGAGCCCTTGAGCATTGGCTTCACAAGAAGTTGATCATACGGATTGTAGGGAGGTCTACCTCAATAGGCAGGAGCGCATCTGCGCCGTATACTAGAGAGAAAGGCGTCTCTCCCGTGGGGTTCGTGTTGTGGTGCGATAGTCCCATAAGACACTTGGGAGTTCATCTACCCAGCCCCTTGGCCCCTTCCAGCGCTTCTTGAGGCCTTCCTTGAGGGTTCGGTTGGTGACCTCAACCGGCCCATTCGACTGGGGGTGCGCCACCGGGGCAAAACGCATGCGGACATGATTGTCCTGTGCCCAGGGTTGGACACTGTGACTGGCGAACTGAGTGCCATTGTCTGTAATAATAGCACGAGGCTGCCGCATCGGCAGACAAGATTCTTCCAAAGAAACTTGATAATCTTGGCGAAGTGATGGAGACCAGGGTTCTACCTCGACCCATTTAGAAAAATAATCAATCGCTACAACACGAAGCGGCACCGACTGAGCGCTCGGCATTGGACCAATGAGGTCGAGGCCCCACAGGCGAAAGGCACCGGATTTGTCGATCCGGAGATTCCGCGGATGGTAGCCGCTGGATGCGAGAATTGATTTGGCACCGTGGCACGCTTTTGACCAAAGGCAGCGCCCTTTTTCAAGGTAGGCCAATAATACCCTTGACGAAGGGCTTTGTGGGCAAGTGCCTCCGCAGCGATGTGAGCGCCACAATTGCCTTGGTGGAGAGTGTCCAAGACAGAGCGTCCCTCAAGGGTGCTAAGGCACCGTTGTAGAGGCGCCGCAAACCCGCGATGCCATAATTGGTCATCAATGAGGATGAAGCGCAGGGCTTGCTTGCGAACTGGGATCTGTGGTGCTGGCTTTTAGCGCAGCAATGATAGGGTTTCTCCAGCCTGTGGATCGGATCATGCGTTGCTAGAGAGGCAATATCAATATCTTCCGTGATGGAAGGACCGGTCCGAGTGGTGTGGTGGAGGGAGTCTTTCCTTTGATAGCATGTCTCGCTGTAGTGTTCTCGTAACGAGGAATATGTATGAAGATGACTTCTTCAAAGTCGGTTCGTAGGTGTTTACCAACTTAAGGTATTTGATCGTGGTGGCGTCCTTGCACTCGGCGCACCCTTGAACTCCGGTGAATCACCACCGCGAGTCGTCGTGGGACATGGAGGCGGCGAATGCCTGCCCTTGTGGCGAGTTTCAGCCCGGCGACGAGGGCCTCTTCTTCTGCAACATTGTTAGGTACTTGAAATTGATAAGAGACACGAATGAATACTTCCAGACCTAGGGGTCCACGTAGATACACACTCGCGGGGATTCAAGTTTGGATGAGCCATCCACAAATAAGTCCCATTCGGGATAGGTGGGTCGAGGCGCGGGGCCCTGCTCAGGGGCCGAGAGTATATCGGCATTCGAGAATTCCGCAATAAAGTCGGCGAGGGCCTGGCCCTTAATTGCCTTTCTGGGCTCATAATTGATGTTAAAGCCGCCAAGTTCGATACACCACTTGGCGAGGCGCCCTGAATGTTCGGGGCGCCTTAGGATGTCCTGAATTGGCAAGTCCGTTCGGACTATAATAGTGTGCCCTTGGAAATAGGGCTTGAGCTTCCTTGCCGCATATACAAGGGACAATATAGCCTTTTGGAGGGGAGGATACCTTGTTTCCGTATCTTGGAGAGTATGGTTGGTGTAATAGACCGGCCATTGCTTGGCGGCCTCTTCCTTAATAAGGACGAGCGACACTTCTTTCTCGAGGTGGCGAGGTAAAGGACCAGGTCATCGCCGCCTAGGGCACTTGAGTGCCGGTAGTTCTTGCAGTGTCGCTTGATGGAGGCATATGCCTCCGACACTCCTCCGTCCATTTGCAATCTTTTTCTTGCGAATCTGATCGAAGAAAGGTTTGCAGCGATCACTTAGTTTGGAAACGAATCGTCCCAAGGCCACTAGCTTTCTGCCACTGTTGGACTTCCTCGAGCCCCACAGGTGCGCAAGGTAGTGATTGCCTCAATCTTTTTGGGATTTGCATGGATTCCTCCTTTGAGATTTGGTATCCCAGAACTTTCCTTCGCCCACGCCGAAGATACACTTCTTTGGATTTAATCGCATATTGTATTTGCGGAAGTTGTCGAATGTTTCCTTTAAATCATGAGGTGGGTTGAGACGGCCTTGCTCTTGACCACAATGTCATCCACATAAGCTTCAAGATTTCGGCCAATCTGTCTGCGAAGACTTGATTTACAAGCCTTTGGAAGGTAGCCCCGCATTCTTTAAGCCGAAGGGCATTCGATATAATGATATACGGCCTCGCCAAGAGTAAAGGCGGTTTTTACCGCGTCCTCTCGGGTCCATAAAGACTTGGTGGTACCCGCTATAAGCATCGAGAAAAGAAAACCGAGTGATGAACGGTTGAGTCAACCAGCTTGGTCAATGGATGGCAAAGGATAGGGGTCCCTTGGGCTGGCCCTATTAACCCCCTTGTAGTCCACACAAAGTCGCCACCGACCGCCCTCTTTATCGGCGAGGACAATATTCGCAACCCATTCGAGTAGTGAACTTCCTTGATTATATTTGCCTTAAGCAATTTCTGCACTTCGGTGCGCATAAAGTCCTTACGGCCAAGGGCCATGCCCCTTGTTTTCTGTCTAACCGGCTAAAGCCGGGAGTACACTTAACTTGTGAGAAATAACAGCAGGTCAACTCCCCGGTAGGTCCTCGTGGCTCCATGCGAAGACATCACCGTTGGCATGGAGGAGATGGATGAGCGCTTGCTGGTCTTTTCCTCGAGGTCCTTTCCCACCCGAAACTTCTTCACGGGAGAGATCTCAACTTCTTCAAAGGCTCCGGACAAGTCAGAGCAGTTTCGCCACAGACCAGCCTTCCTCTGCGGGTGCCTTCCTCTTAGGCTCGGATGGCCGGGAAGCTGCGGGGCCCGGCGAGGGCAGAGACATAATTGCCTCTCGGCCACATTCTCGTTGACAAATATATAGGCATCCCCACCGCAGCAGGTGAAAAACTAGAGTCGTGGTTCGCACATCACAGCGGACATGGAACTCGGTTTGAGTATGTCGCCCGATGATGGCGTTATATGGCGTAGGAGATCCAGGACAATAAAGTCCACATAGCTCGAATGACATACCCGCTTTTTCCTTGGTGGTTCCCATCATCATGTAGGGCAGGTGATCGACCCCAAGGTTGGGATTTCATCCCGTCCTATTCCAAAGGTGGCCCCTTTTGCGGGCTGAATTTGTGACAGAGGCACCTTTGCCTCCACCAGAGTGTGCTTGTAGATTACGTTGGCATTTGCCCCGTATCCATGTGGATTCTGCCGACGTCCCATCCCGCAATACGGGCAGTGATAACCAAGGGGTCAGCGTGCGGTATTGCCACGAGGTGCCATCGCTGCGATGCAAAAACCGAGTGGAGGAGTGGTCTATCTCGGTAGATCTGCCTCATATGACGGCGTCTTGCCGCAGCGCCTTCACACCGTGTGATTACGCCGATATGTCCCCTTGCCGGGGACTCAACCAGCATTCTCTTGACTGGGTTTTGTTGGGAGCGCCCGCCGGCGGTCTTGGCCGGCGCCCTTCACGGTCACCTTCTCTTCTACGGCCCTCCTCAGTTTGGAGCAAGTACTCCCTGAGCTTGCCTTGAGCCAGCATTTCTCCAATCATGCGTTTGAGCTCAAAACAGTCCTCAGTGTCGTGACCTTTGTCACGGTGGTAGCGGCAAAACTTGTTGCTTTGCCTTGTTATTTCCTGGGAGAGGGCCGAGGCCAAGTGGGGACCTCCTCTTTGCTCCAAGGCATGGAGGATGTTGGTACGAGATTCCCTCGGCGGGGAAGAGAAATGTATGCCCTCTCCCCATCGGGGCGTGGTACCGCCTTTGAGACCTAGGGTCCGGCCGCGAGGCTGTCCCTTGGCGTCCGCCGTGGCGGCTCGCGAGTGGTCGGGTGACCTCTTCCGTATTCATGAACCGCGACGCTGTACTTAAGAATTGTTCCATATTGGTGGGCGGGTTAGTGTGGACATCCACAAAGAAAAGGGACTCCCAAATGGAGGCCCCGGATAGCCGCAAGCAGCGAGCTTCTTCTCCCGTGTTAGGGACCTGGATAGACTCGGCCCGGAAGCGTTGAATATATTCTCCGAGGGCTCATCCTTTTTCGCCGTATTTTAAGAAGGTGTCCCGCCGCTTTAGGAGGTGGTTTGGATACCACAAAATGGTTGGAGAAGTTGCGGGATAGCTCCTCGAAGGAATCAAACCGTTTGTCCTGAGAGTGGTATACCAGTTGGCGGCCCCGGTATGTGTGGAGCTGAAAGCTCTACAGAGCGTGTTGTCGTCCGCCCTTGCTATTGCCATTGCGGAGACGTAACGCTGGAGATGAATATCAGATCCGACAGGCCATCATAAGCATCCACTTTAGGCTGGCGAAATCGGTCCTAAGAGGGGTTTCTAAAACCCTCCGAGTAAAAGGTTGGGTCCAGAGGTGGTCCAGACTCCATCCTCGGAGATATTATGGACACCGGCCCTTTCATCTCTTTTTCCACTTCCTCTAATCGCCTAGTAAGCGCGATAAGTAATGACGAAGAAGGATCGTGGTTACTTACTTGCCGAGGAGGAGTAGTCGGGCGTTCAGTGCTGATTAGTCCGCAGCTGCCCAACGCTATCCGTAACGCCCAAGAGTGGTGGCGAGAGTTTCACGTAAGTTGAAAGCAACCGCCTCAGTGATCGTTTGCAGGACGGCCGGATCCAGGCCCGTTGGAGGGGTGTTTGGAGGTGGAGTGTTTCGCTCCTGAGGCATGTTACAGTTAACGTGGGAGGAGCTTTCCTCTGTTGAGTGAATAGAGAGTTCTCCCCGTTGTGGGGGAACGTGGTTCGGGGATGGCTCCGATGGTGGATCATTGTTCGTATTTGTCCCGGGAGGATTCCTCCTCCCAAGACGACTGTTCCTGTTGGCACTCCGGGTGGTTGGCATGACTTATTGCTTGTGGTTTGTGATATGGGTTTATAGTAAGAACTTTCGCTCCCACAGACGGCGCCAAAATGATAGTCTCGTTCCTAAAGAAGGTCCGGACTCTCAGTTGATGTGGTGGAGAAGATGATGTTCTTGAGACTCCAAGCTTGCTGTTCAGAGTAATCTGTAAAAGATAAGGAGAATACTCAGAAGTGAGGGGGCGTGTAGTAGCTTACCCGATTTAGGGTGGACATCACCCTATTTATAGAGTGATGCCGGGAGAAGAGCCTCCCCAGGTTGAAGCCCTTTAGACAGTTGTTGAGATAAGTCTCGTGTCGATCGATTGGAGATAAGGCGGTTGTGATGATGAAGATCTCAGCAAACCGCCTTAGGTGATTCACTTGTCAGAGAATGTCTGGCGTATAAATCTGGTCAAGATCTCCCAGGCTCGTGCTGCCCTCCTTATTGGCCGGTTGATGTCAGACGACCAAGTGGTCTATTTCCAAGTGGAGCAAGTGGCGGGCGAAGGCCTATAGAGGCGAAGGCCCAAATAGAATATAGCCAAATAAGGGGTGAGGGTTGCACGAACCTGGGTACCAGGGCCTTATCTGGGCGGGGCCAGTATAGGCAGGAGACTGGGAGTAAGACCCATGGAGGCGAAGGAGATCGCGAGGGCTCGCCCTAAGACCGCGAGGGTGGCTCGCGCAGCTTTAGAAACGCAAGGGTGAGTATGAGACGTCGCCCATGCGAGTCTTGAGGCCCGCGAGGCGTACCCGCGTAGGTGAGGCTGGAGACCACAAGGATGAGACCTCGCGAAGGCCATACTGGAGACCACAAGGATGAGACCTCGCGAAGGCCATACTGGAGACCACAAGGATGAGGCTTCCTCAAAGGCTTTGTACGATTATAATATGACGCGAGGGCGCGTTTGCTTGGGTAGTGTACCAGATTTCAATAGGTGGAAAATTCCTGATGGTGAGTTGCATATCTTACTTGATAAAGAATAGACTTTTTGGAGTCAGTGTTCAAGGCAAATGTGGTTATGTGAAGGAGATCGCAATACTCAAATTTTCACCAATCTTCTACTGCAAGCCGTTAGTGGAATTTAATTAAGCAGGTTTATGATCAGGATGGTCACTTGTTACAGGATCGTACAGATATTACACAGGAAGTTGTACGATTTTATCATGATCTATTTACTTTAGAGGGCGTGGCATGCCATGAAGAGCTTCTTCCTCTACTACAGCCGCTGGTGTCTTCAGATATGGCATCTATATTATTACAGCCTTATTCAGCTGAGCAGATCAAGTCAGCTTTGTTTCAGATGCGCCCGATAAAGTCTCCAGGTCGGGATCGCTTCCCCCCGTTGTTTTTTTCAAAAGTATTGGCACTTGGCACCAGGTGAGCAAGTGGCGGAGTTTGTTCAGTCGATATCTCACTTCTGGTGTGATGCCTACGGATTTGAACCAGACGTTTTTTACCCTTATTCCAAAAAGTAAGAACACGAGTGACTTTGTAACGTTCGACCAGTTTATGCAACGTGATTTATAAGGAGGTGATGAAGGCAAATAGGCTTAAGCTGTAGATGCACTTTCTAATTTCTGAGTGCAAGAGTGCTTACGTTCTACGTCATTTGTTGACGGATAATATGCTTGTAGCTCTAGAAACGTGCTATCATATTAATGATTTACGTGGCTCTCGGATTGGTGCTATGGCAATCAAACTGGATATGATGAAGGCTTACGATCGTGCCAAGTGGCCTTTCTTGCGTATGGTAATGTTGCGTTTAGCCTTTTCAAATTCAGTTGAAAGCTTAGTGATTTCATGCGTCGAAAAGACATAAGTATTTTTCTGTGCTGGTAAATGGTGTTCCATCTCAGCGATTCTGGCCATCTATTATTTGTTGGTCGGATTAGTGGCCATCTATTATTCAGTTGACCTTGCTTTTGACTCAGGCGGAACGAGTGGGTCGGATTAGTGGTGTGGCAATAGCTGATGCCAGTCCTTCTATCACCCATCTATTATTTGTTGATGATTCTATCCTATTTTTTTAGTGAAACTCCTGACTGTGCCCATGTGTTACTTGATTTGATAGGACTTTACGAACAAGCTTCTAGGTTGTGTGTTAATTTGCATAAGTCCTCCATTTTCTCTATCCTTGTATTCCGCAGGCTAGGCGCCAACTCTTCCATCGGATTTTGGGGATTTATCGCTAACAGACTGAGGATAAATATTTGGCTTTCCGTGCCTTTTGGGGCACCGGAAGGCGGCTCAACTTGATTTTCTTGTTGAACGAGCATAAAAGCGGTTGACAGCTTGGAAGGAACCTACTCTCTCAGGCGGGTCAGATTACCATAATTAAATTGTAGTACAGGCTATGCCCACTGATGTGGACATCGACCCAACTCCACCACGAGAGTCTCCTAGCCCTTTCCAAGGTCTCAATGGGCCTTTGGTCTGAGCGCGGTTGAGGAAGATGCAAGACAAGCTTCAAGCCTTCGTCCGGATCATGGCCCAAGGAGAGGAGTGGGATGACGACCGGGACCGCGCCATCAAGCTTCAAGACATGGGAATCCAAGTGGAAGGGCCTCCCAAAGCCATGGACACCATCACACTCACCACCCTTGGACCCGAGGATGAGCCCACGCGGCCCACACGCCTTGGAGGTTCTCCCACTAGCCCCACGCGCCCACCCCCCTTCCCGGACCCGGCTCCACCACCTTTGGGATGTTGCACCACCTTCCTAAGCCTTAGGGACGCCGGGAGGTGAAGACCACGCTACGGACATCACCCCCACACGCGCGCACGCGCCACATTCATCTTCACACACGCCGCCGGCTAGCCCACGCGCCTCCAAGGTTGGGCCGGCCCAATTTCAAGTCCACAATCTAAAATTTGAACTTGTTGACTTAAGCTTAAATGTTATTTGTGTTATTTAGGAAATGAGAGGGAAAGTGAGTTAGTGGAGGTCCTTACTCACTAGTTTGAAGTAATGGATGGTCCTTACCCTCCATTACCAAAAATGGTGGAATCCTCCCACTCTTCCTCACTATTTTAAGTAGTATCATCATGCCTTTTGCTTTATGCATGGAAATGGTAGGAAGACTTAAGGGGTTGTTACCAAGAGTGCTAACCACACTTTGTGTAATAACCTCCACTACCACCATTTATCAAGAGAATTGTTGTTCATCTTCCAAGCTAGATCCTTTCAAGAGTTGGATCATTTTCTTGATCACATCAAGTGGTATCAGAGCTTTGTTGCTTGGTTGATGATTGTATTGTAAGTTTCTTCAAAAGGACCCTTGTTTTGATTTGCAAAATTTGAAGAAACTACTTTCTACCTTTCCTAAGTTTGGCCGTGATAGTCGCGTTCCTGAGGCAGGTGCGGACTCTCAGTTGAATTGTTGATGGTGTTGTGTTCTTGAGGACTCCAAGCTTGCTGTTCAGAGTAATCTGTAGAAGATAAAGAGAGTACTCAGAAGTAGCAAGAGAGGAGTGGGGGGGCGTGAAGTAGCTTACCCAGTTTAAGGTGGACATCACCCTATTTATAGGGTGATGCCGGGAGAAGAAGCCTCCCCCAGTTGAAGCCCTTAGGCTGTGAGACAAGTCTGTCAGACTTTTGGAGATAAGGCAGCTGTGATGATGAATATCTCAGCAAACCGCCTTAGGTGATTCGTTTGCCAGAGAATGGCATGTGAATCTGGTGAAGATCACTCAGGCTCGTGCTGGCCTCCTTATTGGTCGCTTAAAGTCAGATGACGAAGTGGCCTATCCTTCAGTTGAGCAAGTAGCGGCGAAGGCCAGCAAAGGGGCGAAGGTCAGCAAAGGGGCGAAGGCCAGCAAAGGTATAAGGGCCGCACGAACCGTGAGTGCAAGGGCCTTGTATGGCGGAGCCAGTATAGGCATGAGAGACCTCGCGAAGGGAAGTTGAGACCGCGGGGGTGAGACCCGCGAAGGCCTAGGAAACTTGCGAAGGCGAGTGAGACCGCAAGGGCGAGACCTGCGAAGGCGAGACCTGAGACCGCGAGGGTGACCCACGAAGGCCCATGAGACTCGCGAGGGCGAGTGAGACCGCAAGGGCGAGTGAGACCGCAAGGGCGAGACCTGCGATCTGGCGAGGGCGAGACCTCGCGCAGGCGAGACTTAAGACCGTGAGGGTGAGATCCCGCGAAGGCGAGATTTGAGACCTGCAAGGGCGAGACCTCGCGCAGGCGATACTTCAGACTTGCGAGGGCGAGACGTCGCACAGGCGATACTTGAGACCGTGAGGGTGAGACCTCACGGAAGCGAGCTAGGAGACCGCGAGGGCGAGACCTCGCGCAGGCGATACTTGAGGAGCCTTGTCTGATTCTGATGTGATGTGAGGACGCATTTACTTGGGTAGTGTACCAAGATGCCTCCTGGGAGCGGAGTATGGGCAGGGTCCCGTACTCCGTGTGCAGCCAGAGGACTGAGTTTTGCGTGGGGCGCGTTGACCTTTTTATGATCATGGCGAAGCTATAGGGATCACTTGTTGAGAGAAGCTGAGGATCAGTTTATGATTCGCAGTGGCGATGCCCTTGAGGACCATGGGTGAGATTTTTCCATGTGGAAGGTCTGCTGGGGCTCGCGAAGGTGGCTCACGCAGAGACCTTTCTGGCGAAACCACAAGGGGATAGCCCTTGGGTAGTCTACCAGGCCGAAAAGTTCATGGCCATTTCTTACAAAGTGAAAGTGCAAAGTTGTTGTTTGTGGGATGCTTTGATGTTGTGAAGTGAAAAGGCTTGTTATTATTGAAAAAGGATCAAGAAAAGTGCAACTTTTGAAGAGAGAGAAAAGTTATGTTCATCAAGTTCAACTTGTGTTCATACAAAGTTCGTCATAAAAGTACATTTGATCCAAAAGTTCTAAACATCTTGCATCAAAAAGTGTTGGTTGTTTGCAAAAGACCTTTCTTACACCACACCCTTCTTCTTTCAACCCCCATCTACCTTAAACTTTTCAAAACCTAGTTTCAAGTAACTAGTGTTTTTTTTTTCTACATGCTTTCGGTTTTACTAGTTTGTTCTTGTGTCCATTATTGTGTATTCCTTGAACAAGGTTGAAAGAGGTTGTGGACTTGAGAGGTTGAAGCCGATCAAGATTGATACACCATAAGAGAATCCTCCTTGAGTGAAACACAAGAGAGAATACAAACACAAAGAGAGGGTTTTATACTACTAACTCCATATCTTCAATTGCAAAAGAAAGAAATCTTTGTTTGTAGGTATGTCATCCGATTCCACTCCACCATCTCCTTCCAAGTCAAGGTTGGAAGAAACTCTTGCCAACCTTATGCAAGAACTTAAAGAGATCAAGGTTCAAATGGTCACTACAAATGAGAAGGTTACAAGACTTGAGGTTGCTCAAGGCAAGCTACCGGAGAGCTCCCATGCACAAGGAGTAACCGAACTCCCTAGGAGGGAGGATGGCAACATGGAACCGCCCCAAAAGATGCCTCAAAATGCTCCTAAACTTCGGCCTCTTGTTCCACCAAGGAGGGGCCGAATTGTTGAGGAGGTTTTGGAGAGTAGTGATGAAGAACACCATGAAGCACCACCTAACCGAAACCCTAGAAGAAGAATCTTTCAAGATAGGGTGCAAGCAAGAGCCTATCTTGAAAGAGACTTGGACGAAGAAGAAGAAAATGAAAGAGGCCACTTTCATCGAGGGTTTAACCGAAACCTAAGAGAAAGAGGTCAAGTTCAAGATCAACATGCCATCAACAATGTGAAGCTTCAAGTTCCACCTTTCTATGGCTCAAGTGATCCGGAGGAGTACCTCACTTGGGTGAACAAAACCGAGAGTCTTTGATGTCATGGGGTACAATGATGCTACCAAACTCAAACTAGCTATCATTGAACTTCATGACTATGCCATCATTTGGTGGGAGCAAGAGCACCAAGCAAGAGCTAGGAACCGAATGGCTCCCATTGACACTTGGGAGGAGCTCAAACATGCCATGAGAGCTCGGTTCATCCCATGCTACTATGAAAGAGAGTGTGCTCAAAAGTTGCAACATCTCACCCAAGGCAACCGAAGTGTTGAAGACTACCAAAAGGAGCTTGAGAGTGCTTTGATGAGAGCAAATGTCAAAGAGAACAATGAGGCAAAGATGGCAAGGTTCTTGTATGGTTTGAGAGATGACATCTCTCGAGCGGTGGAGCTTTGTGACTATGGCAACTACCAAGAGCTAGTGCACAAAGCTATAAGAGTGGAGAAGCAATTGAAGAGAGGAAGTTCCTACACTTCCTACCACACCTCCAACCGAAACTCATGGAGTAAACCACCCTCCACAAGCAAGCCCTCCACCTCCAAACCCTACCAACCCGCCACCTCCAAGCCTCCATATCAATCCCACCCACAACCGAAACCACCATCTCACCACACTCCCTATTCCACCACACAACCGAAACCAACCTACCCTCCCAAACCTACAAATCCGCCACCTCCAACTAGAACCGTTGAGTGTTTCAAGTGCCTTGGCAAAGGGCACTATGCAAGAGATTGTCCCAACAAGAGAGTCATTGTGATTCGGCCCAATGGTGACCTATCTAGTGAGGATGAAGAGGAAGCTACACATGAGCTTCCTAATGAAGAAATTGAAGAAGAAGAGGGGGAGTTGCCTCTTGAGGGGCATATCTTGGTCACAAAGAGAGTTCTCCAAAGTTCTCCAAAGCTAACCGAAACTTCACAAAGGGAGAACCTCTTCCAAACAAGAGCTTTGGTGAATGGCACACTATGTAGCCTCATTGTTGATAGCGGTAGTTGTGTGAATGCCGCAAGTGAAGACATGGTGAATGAGTTGCATCTTCCCACCAAGTTGCATCCAAAACCCTACCAACTCCAATGGGTGGATGATAGATCATTTGTCAAAGTGGTGAAGCAAGTTGAAGTGCCAATCCGAATTGGCAAGTATGAAGATACCATCACTTGTGATGTTGTGAGGATGCAAGCCACTCACATTTTACTTGGGAGGCCATGGCAATTCGACAAGCATGCCATTCATCATGGAAATGCCAACAAGTATGCTATCACCCACCAAAACCGAAGCTACACCCTCCTTCTACTCACCCCTACCCAAGCCTTACAAGACCAAGTGCACCTTGCAAGCAAGGTCGAAAGTTTGAGGAAGCAAAAGGGAAGTGAGAAGAGAGAAAATGGTGAGAAGGATCCTTGAGAGAAAAGAAAGAGTGTGCATATGTGGGAAACACCTTAAGAGAGCGTGAGAGAAAACAATAGTGCATACCCCACTTGGCCAAAGAGAGAGATTTCAAAAGAGCACTTTTGCAAAATAAAACTTGTTTTCTCATGGTTCCAACTTCATGCATGCTAACACTTGAGCAAGTATCTTCTCTTTCTTTGGATGTGCAGGATCTCTTGAAAGCCTATGATGATGTATTTGAAGATCCTTGCGGCCTTCATCCATATAGAGGGATTGAGCACCAAATTGACTTGGTTCCGGGTGCTCCCCTTCCCAACAAGGCCGCCTATAGGACTAACCCCAAGAGTCCAAGGAGATTCAAGCACAAGTGCAAGAATTGCTTCAAAAGGGTTTCATCCAAGAGAGCCTTTCTCCATGTGTTGTGTCGGTCATCTTAGTGCCCAAAAGTGATGGCACTTGGAGGATGTGCATGGATTGCCGACCCACCAACACCATCAATGTAAAGTATAGACATCTTATCCCTAGACTTGATGATATGCTTGATGAATTGAGTGGTTCATGTGTTTTCTTTAAGATTGACTTGAAAAGTGGCTATCATCAAATTAGAATGAAAAAGGGTGATGAATGGAAAATGACCTTTAAAACTAAGATTGGCTTGTATGAATGGAATGTCATGCCTTTTGGACTAACTAATGCACCTAGCACTTTCATGAAATTAATGAACCATGTTTTGAGGCATTTCATTGGAAAGTTTGTGGTTGTCTACTTTGATGACATTTTGGTGTATTCCAAGAATCATGTTGAGCATATTGATCACTTGAAGCATGTTTTAGATACACTTAGGCTTGAGAAGTTGTATGCTAAGTTTGAAAAATGTGTCTTTGCTACAAGTGAAGTTAATTTTCTTGGATTTGTTGTGGGAAAGCATGGAGTTAGAGTTGATGAAAGTAAAGTGGTAGCAATAAGGGAATGGCCCACTCCTAAGTCCATAACCGAAATAAGATCATTCCTTGGTCTTGCTAGTTTTTATAGGAGGTTTATCAAGGACTTTTCCTCTATTGCCGCCCCCTTACATGAGTTAACTAAAAAGAATGTTGTGTTTGCATGGGGTAAAGCCCAAGAGGAGTCTTTTCTTGCTTTGAAGTCTAAATTGATGAATGCTCCCTTGCTTGCTTTGCCTAACTTTGAGAAAGTATTTGAGGTTGAATGTGATGCAAGTGGGATTGGCATTGGTGCCGTTTTGCACCAAGAAGGCCGACCCATTGCTTTCTTTAGTGAAAAATTGAGTGGTGCCACATTGAACTACTCCACTTATGACAAAGAGCTTTATGCTCTTGTGAGGTCACTACAAGTGTGGAGTCATTATTTGTTACCAAGAGAGTTTGTGATTCACACGGATCACCTCTCTTTGAAATACCTTCAAGGGCAAGGTAACTTGAACAAAAGACATGTTAGGTGGATAGAGTTTATCGAATCATTCTCCTATGTGATTAAGTACAAAAAAGGAAAAGAAAATGTTGTTGTCGATGCTTTGTCTAGGAGATATGCACTTCTTTCTACTCTTGATGCCAAACTTGTTGGATTTGATTGTTTGAAGGATATGTATGAGCATGACCTTGATTTTGGTGAGATATATGCTTCTTGTGCTAAAGGTGGCCGAAATGGCTACTATGTATTTGATGGTTTCTTGTTTAAGTTGAAAAGGCTTTGTGTACCAAGAAGTTCCATGAGAGAAGTCATCATACAAGAAGCACATGGCGGCGGTCTTATGGGCCATTTTGGTGTCCAAAAGACACTTGAGGCATTGAAGGAGAACTTTTATTGGCCGGGCATGAAAAAGGATGTCACAAGAGTTTGTGCAAGGTGCATCACTTGCCACAAGGCAAAATCCACTCTTCAACCGAAAGGGAAGTACACTCCTCTCCCTTCTCCTACTCACCCTTGGGTTGACATTAGCATGGATTTCATTAGTGGATTGCCTAGGACTTCACATGGACATGATGCTATCTTTGTGGTTGTTGATAGGTTTTCTAAAATGGCACATTTCATTCCATGTCATAAAAGTGATGATGCATCTAAGGTTGCTGAATTGTTCTTCAAGCATGTTGTGAAATATCATGGACTCCTTAGGTCAATTGTTAGTGATAGGGATTCTAGGTTCCTTGGACATTTTTGGAGAACCTTGTGGTCTAGGTTAGGAACCAACTTGATGTTCTCTACATCAAGTCATCCCCAAACCGATGGTCAAACCGAGGTTACTAATAGGACCTTAATCACTATCCTAAGAACCATACTTAGGAAAAATTTGAAGGAATGAGAAAAATGTTTACCCCATGTTGAGTTTGCTTACAATCGTGCATATCACTCATCCACATCACATAGTCCATTTGAAGTAGTGTATGGTTTTAATCCCTTAGCACCTTTGGACTTAATTGCATTAAATCAAGATGGTCAAATGGATGTGGATGGTAAAAAGAAAGCTCAACAAATGAAAGACTTGCATGCTAAGGTACATCAACAACTTGAGAAAATCAATGAAACCTATGCAAGAAGGATAAATAAGGGAAAGAAATTTCGAACATTTGATGTGGGGGATTGGGTTTGGTTACATCTTAGGAAGGAAAGGTTCCCACAAGCAAGGAAAAACAAG
This sequence comes from Stellera chamaejasme, assembly GCA_024586325.1. Taxonomy (NCBI): domain Eukaryota; kingdom Viridiplantae; phylum Streptophyta; class Magnoliopsida; order Malvales; family Thymelaeaceae; genus Stellera; species Stellera chamaejasme. The sequence goes on along the minus strand of CM044984.1, from coordinate 20,952,947 downwards.
CTTTCACCTAGAGGGGATGGACCTTTCCAAATCACAAAGAAGATTAATGATAATGCATATGTGCTTGACTTACCAAGTGATGGAACTTATAATGTGCATGCTACATTTAATGTTTGTGATTTGCTTCCTTTTGAAGGTGACATGGAGGACTTAAATCCGAGGTCGGATTCTTCTCAAGAGGGAGGGAATGATGTGGACATCGACCCAACTCCACCACGAGAGTCTCCTAGCCCTTTCCAAGGTCTCAATGGGCCTTTGACCCGAGCGCGGTTGAGGAAGATGCAAGACAAGCTTCAAGCCTTCGTCCGGATCATGGCACAAGGAGAGGAGCGGAATGAGGACCGGGACCGCGCCATCAAGCTTCAGGACATGAGAATCCAAGTGGAAGGGCCTCCAAAAGCCATGGACACCATCACACTCACCACCCTTGGACCCGAGGATGAGCCCACGCGCCCCACGCACCTAGGAGGTTCTCCAACAGGCCCCACGCGCCCATCCCCCTTCCCGGACCCGGCTCCACCACCTTTGGGATGTTGCACCACCTTCCCAAGCCTTAGGGACGCCGGGAGGTGAAGACCACGCGCCGGACATCGCCCCCACGCGCGCGCACGCGCCACCTTCATCTCCACACGCGCCGCCGGCTAGCCCACGCGCCTCCAAGGTTGGGCCGGCCCAATTTCAAGTCCACAATCTGAAATTTGAACTTGTTGACTTAAGCTTAAATGTTATTTGTGTTATTTAGGAAATGGGAGGGAAAGTGAGTTAGTGGAGGTCCTTACTCACTAGTTTGAAGTAATGGTTGGTCCTTACCCTCCATTACCAAAAATGGTGGAATCCTCCCACTCTCCCTCACCATTTTAAGTAGTATCATCATGCCTTTTGCTTTATGCATGAAAATGGTAGGAAGACTTAAGGGGTTGTTACCAAAAGTGTTAGCCACACTTTGGGTAATAACCTCCACTACCACCATTCATGTATTTAGGTTAAGGCTTCACCATTTCAGCCATTAGAACTCATTATAGCCAAATTATAGTCTCCATTTTGAGAGCATTTTGGCTTTGGTTTCTCACTTCTTCAATCCATTCCCTTGTTCCATAATTTTGGTTCAAGAATCATATCTAGTATTGCTCAATCAAGTAGTTGAGAGGTGCTAGATCCATCTTCTTACCTTGGCACCTAAAGTATTGCTTCACCTTGTAGTGAAGAGGTGCTTTTGTTGGCCGAAATTATCAAGAGAATTTGTTGTTCATCTTCCAAGCTAGATCTTTCAAGAGTTGATCATTTTCATGATCACATCAATTGAGATCGGGTTTATCTGTATTCGGGTTTTCAAGTCGGGTCATTCGGGTTTGGTTTGAGATCGGGGTTTTCTTATTTTCGGGTTCGAGTAGGGTTGGGCCAGGTCCGTTCGGGTTCGGGTTGAGATCAGATTGAGAAAATTTCATTTTTGGGTTACGGTGGGTCGAAAACAGGTCAAATTTCAGGTTAGTTTTTAAATTCCTTATTGTGCATATAGATAATTTTTGAAATAATTAAACTTTTGAATTCTTGAAAAATATCATTAAATACTTTGAAATAATTTCTTTATGAAAATTTTTAATATTTATATTAAATGAGGACCGGAATTGGGTGATCCATGACTTTCGGCCTCCTCCTTGCTAGTAGCAGGCACCGGATTTGGGTGTTATTAAATTAAATGTGGATGGTGTTGTTAAGAAAGAGGATTGTCTAGCTGTTGTTGGTTTAGTTGCATGTGACCATTCGGGCACAGCTTTGGAGATTTCGTCGCGGTTTTCATTTTCCTATTATGAATCCTTTATATGTGGAGAGAACAGCTATTTTATCAACCCTGTTAATCATCATCCGGGTGATTTTTCACCCACTTGTTCAAATGATTCATCTATAAGGTAATTTGGAAACACAAGCCCAACTAATTAGACAATTACATATCTATCCTCCATTTTGCAAGTGCTCTAGGTGGGTGAAAAATCACCCAGGTGATAAATAACATTGATGCTATTTTATGGAGCTTGTGAGAGGCTCGTCATCGTCGTTGGATGTCTGTTGTGGCGGAATTTAATTGCCAAGTGCTTATATATATATATATATATATATATATATATATATATATATATATATATATATATATATATATATATATATATATATATATATATATATATATATATATATATATATATATATATATATATATATATATATATATTGATGACTGTCAGGCACAATCAACCAAAAAGGCCTATCAAAAGATCCAACCAGTAGCCAAAAATAAGGACCCGTTAAAAACCCAAATAATCGCAAAACCCATACGAGACAATAACATTACCGGACCTAATAAAAATTGACCCGGACATACCACAAGGATATTTTCGGACAACACTCCGGAAGGTATTAAAGACACGTGTCCTCTAACACTATATTGAAATATTACGATTCTGCCACTATAGCAGTGGACTATATAAAGCATTTATGGCGGGAGTTAAGGGATCTTTTTTTGACAACTTTCATCCAAAAGAACACCAACAGAGAACACTTATCCTCATTCTCGAATTCTGAATTAAACGCATATTGCACAAATCCCCATGGTGTCCAGTAACGTCAAAACACGTCAATACAAAAAAATCGTAGCGGAAGCCCACACGGATCTGCCACCATATATATATATATATAGTTTTCCCAGAACCCTCTAACAACACTCAAGTGTTAATATAAATAAAAAATAATTATGTTTGATGTGAATGATAAATTGTTTATTATCCAAATAAAATGAATATAAAATATAATAAAGGGTGAAAGTATATAAAAGTAATAGTTAAATGTCTCAATACAAAATGACGGATAACAATATCTCATTTATATGTTTAATAAAATATCACAAAAAAATGTTTGACACTCTATGGACATGTATTCATGATAGAAGAATGAAGAAAAAAAGTTGAGTTTTTGTGTATTGATGAGAAGTTTCTGATATAAAATGATAAATTTGATAGATGAAAATGTCTTGTTTCTTCTATTAAAGACGCCATTTTAAGTTTGAAATGCATTGATATCATGTGTGTAAATGACCCTCATTACCGTTCTATCCATCCTTGAAAAATTGGTTTTTCATTTTCAACATTTAATAAAGGACAAATTTCATTTATGGTCTCTTAAGTTAAATAATTGTTTTATATTGGTCATATTTTAAGAATTTTGTTCATTTTCTTCCTATAAGGAGTACAATTTTGTCCTAATGGATTCATTTCATTACATTTTCCGTTAAAATTTGTGCAATTTTACGATCAATTTGGATATTCACGTTCCCGCTCGAATAGGAGCGGAATCCCGGTTGAGTGGTTGATGATGATGGTGTTCTTGAGACTCCAAGCTTGCGGTTGAGTAATCTATAAAAGATAAGAGGAATACTCAGAAGTAGCAAGAGAGGAGTGGGGGGCGTGTAGTAGCTTACCCAATTTAGGGTGGACATCACTCTATTTATAGAGTGATGCCAGGAGAAGAGCCTCCCCCAGTTGAAGCCTTTGGACAGGCTGTTTGAGATAAGTCTGTGTCAGATTGATTGGAGATAAGGCGGCTATGATGATGAAGATCTCAGCAAACCGCCTTAAGTGATTCGCTTGTCAGAGAATGTCTGGCGTATGAATCTGGTGAAGATCTCCCAGGCTCGTGCTGACCTCCTCATTGGCTGCTTGATGTCAGATGACCAAGTGGTCTGTCTCCCAGAGGAGTAAGTGGCAGGCGAAGGCCTGCAAGGGGCGAAGGCCCAGATAGAATACAGCCAAATAAGGAGTGAGGGTTGCACGAACCTGAGTAATAAGGGCCTTATCTGGGCGGGACCAGTATAGGCGTGGGAGTCCTCGCGAAGACGAGTTGGGACCGCGGGAGTAAGATCCGCGAAGGCGAGTGAGATCGCAAGGGCGAGACCTGAGACCGCGAGGGCAACCCGCGCAGGCCTAAGAGACGCAAAGGCGAGTGTGAGACATCGCCAAGGCGAGACTTAAGGCCTGCGAGGGCAAGACCTTGCGCAGGTGAGACTGGAGACCTCGCGAAGGCGAGACTGGAGACCTTGCGAAGGCGAGACTGGAGACCTCGCGAAGGCGAGACTGGAGACCGCAAGGGTGAGACATACGGGGCCTTGTATGATTCTGATGCGACGCGAGGACGCGTTTGCTTGGGTAGTGTACCAAGATGCCTCCTCCTGAGAGCGGAGTATGGGCAGGGTCCCGTACTTTGTTTTGGAGGTATTGTGTTGAGGACAATAGTAGTCATAAGTCTGGACTCGTGTGGAGTGTGAAGACCGTTTACGATCTGATTTAAAATGTCGGATTCTTCACGATCCTTGTGGCTTTTGAGGGGGCATTCGCTTGGGTAGTGTACCAAGATGCCTCCTCCTGAAGGCAGAGTATGGGTAGGGTCCCGTACTCTGTTAAAATCCCAAGTCTTGGAGCTGGCGAAGGCGCTATGCTGCTTGTGGACCGTTTGGAGTGCAACGGCAGTGAAGGGTCCTTTCAGCATTTAAAGCAGGAGAGATAACAGGAGGTGAAAGGTTTACTAACCGTTATGGGACGCGGCACGTGGCGCCCCAGGAGTCAATTACGCTTTTAAAAAGCGCTTCTCTCATTCTGCACGGTAGGTAAAAGGTTTTCTAACCGCTAGATGTTGGCACGTGGCGCCTTAGGAGCCGATTTCGCTTAAAAGCGTTTTTTCATTTTGGCGGGCTTATAAAAGCGTATTCGAGAAGACTGAAGCTTTTCATCTTCACTTTCGCATTTCCTCGTTCTTGCGTTGAGTAGTCTTTTCGCATTTCTCGCATTTTTTCGAACCGTTCATCGGCTGTTGGGAGCTTTCTTGTGGTGGTTCTCTACTTTCGTTCGAGATTTCACCGTTCAGCCGTTCGTTTGCCGACTGTTCCACTTTTTTCACCGGTAACGAATCAGGTAAGATCTCATTTTCCAGCACAGTGAGTGCTTCAAATTTTCTGAGCACACTGAGTGCTTGATGAAATGCCCCTGTTTGGGCTGTTCCGATTTATATGCCTGTTGCTCTACTTTTTGCAGAAATGGAGTCCAAAGAAGCTGTTCGTCCAGTGCTTGCCACCGTGGAGAAGACCACGGTGAAATCTGACAAAATTCATCAGGATATGGTGGAGGCCTTCTGGCCTGTGGAGAAAGTGCCGGTATATACGTCCCGTTCGGGCGTCTGTCGGGCGATGGGTTGGCCCGTGATTGCAGAGAATATGGAGAATCGGGTGCTGTGCCTATATACGGCACAGCTCGCGGCGGGGCTGCGCTTTCCCCTTCCGCAATTAGTGCAAGACTTGTGCGCAGGGTGGGGGATGCCACCAACACAGTTGGCGCCCAACACCTTCCTGACCATAGCGGGCTTCATTGTTGCCTGCCATATGGCCGGCGTGAAGCCTTTTGCTGATGTCTTCAACCGTTTCTACCGGCTGGAGCTGAGGAGTGGGAGTGCGTTTTTCTACGTCACTCCCATAAATGTCGGGGCAACCATTCCATTTCCTTCACCGCCTCGCCTAAATCTTACCACAACTGGCACGGGTCCTTCTTCTTCCTGCCCGTGACAACTCGTGGGACTTTCCCGTGGCGAGGACGCAGCTACCCGTGCAAAGTATCGCGCGGAGGCCTGAATTGTCTTCTGAAGGACTGCGGTGGCGGGCATACGTCCAACTACTGGGGTGGTTGGACGATGTTTTTTCAAGGAGCGCTTGTGACGAGCTCTTCCCCTTCTCGGCCGCCCAACTGGATGAGACCACTCTGAGGTGGGCTGGGATCAGCACGGGCTTCGTGCTGGACCCTGAGGTGCCCCCGCCATACGAGGGATGGGCCCCCGCCCACCGTGGGACGGTGGTAGACTCTCTTTACGCAGCGTTGGCAGGGCCCAAAGGTATGTTTTGCATATATAAGTGTATTGCATAAGTGTAAGAGGTTTAGTAAAACCTGGTCTGAAGTTTTCCTTTTGTTTGTAGATGCCTCTGTGGAGTCTGGCGAAGGCCGGGGCAAGAGAACGTCCATGCGCATTGCCCAGCAAGTGCACCTGGCATGTGCATTTGGGAAGGATGCCCCTGCTGGGGCTGTCAAGGCGTTGGGGCGCATTACCCCTAAGCCGCAGAAGAAGAGGGCTGGCACCAAGTCGTCAGCGTTCCCTCAAGGGAAAAAGAGGAGAGTGGCTGCCGGTGCAGCGCAGCCTGGAGAGGGGAGTGCCCCTACTGCTGTTGAAGAGGCCAGGGAGCCTGTTGAGGCGGAGGGATCTGCAGCGGTCCCTTCTACTGAAGATATGGCAAGGTCGGTTGGAGGGGCCAGGGGGCCTGCTGAAGCAGAGGGATCTGTGGCAGTCCCTTTTGCTGAAGAGGCTTAAGAGCCTGCTGGGGAGGTCCCCAGTGCTGTGGAGGAGGCCGAAGGGCCAGCTGAGGAGGCCAGGAGGGTGGAGGTGGAGGTTTCTTCCACCGAAGAAGAGGCTACGCCCATTGCAGGGGGCTCAGAGGGTGTACAAGCGGACTCCGCTGCTCCCCTAAAGGCTGTGCCAATATCAGTGGTGCAGCCAATCTCCCTTGAGGATGCTGCTGAAGACTTCGTGTCTGGGCTCTTCGCGAGCCCTTCTCCAGCCCAAGGCGAAGACTTGCCTGGGCACGTGGTTGCCGCAGAGATCATTGCCAAGGGGAGTACTCTCCCTAAGAGAGGCAGGATGTCAGCAGGGGAAGTCCTGCTTTTCATGAGGAGGAAGGGCCAACAGGCTGCTAAGGCCATAAGCAGTCCTGGCCAGCAGGAGGCCGTGGTCACTCCTGTGGAGGAGGAGGTGGTGATCACACCTGCAGGAGAGGGGGTGGAGGCCACCATCGCAAGGGAGGAGGCCCCTGCAGCAATCCCTTCTAGGGAGGAGGTCCCTGAAGTGACTCCTTCAAGGGAGAAGGCCCTTGCGGCAAAGGGGAAAGGGATCCTGAGGATTGAGGAAACTTCTTCCTCTTCTGATGGCGAAGCCCCTGAGGAGGGGGCATTGGTGGCGCAGTCCTCTGTGAGGGCAAGTGGTTGGGAAGTAGCCCAACCTTCCAGTAGTCAGCCAGGGGCTATTGGATGGGGACAACCCTCTGCTGGTAAGTTTCTTGACTTTGAAAGTTTGTTTCTCTTGTTTTGAGATTATGCTTCAATTCTCTCAGTTGTACTGCCCTTAACTGCTGTAGGTGCGGGGCCTTCTGGGCAAGAGCTCGGCCCCTGCGAGGTCCCAGTGGACCAAGGGACCATGACCGAGGTCCCAGCGGACCTAGGGACCAGGACTGAGGTCCTTGAGGAGGCCGGGGTGTGGTCCCACTACTTGGAGCGAAGGCGAATTGCTGCCAAGTCAGCCCCCAAGTGGTCTGAAGAGCCAGCCACCCTGAGGGTCATGAGGCAGGAAGCCAGGGCCAAGGTGTACAGGAAGGAAGGGAAGCTCTTGCGCGATGCGTGGGACCCAGTCTTCCTTCTTAGAAACAGCAGTTCACTGCTGAGGGGAGGGGAGCAAACCCTCCTATCATGCCTGGAGGGGCTGCGTACCCCCTATGACAGGGAGGTGACAGAGCGGAGCCTAGACTCCCCTGCTGAGTTCATGAGGGAGGCAGCCCAACAGAGTCTGCAGGTAAGACAACTTCTGGTCTATATACATAAGCCTGGCTCGCTTTCTTTCTGCCTTTGTCTTAAATAAACTTGGATGCAGGGCGCCGTCAAAGGATACGCTGCCATGGAGCAATGGCATGACTTTCTGAAGTATGCCAACAAGCGGGACGACGTCCAGGTAGCGGAAATCGCCTCCCTCAGGAAGGAGCTGGAAGCTTCCAAGAAAAGGGAAGAGGAGCTCCAAGAGAAGCAGGCCAAACGTGTGGCCCAACTGGAGAGTTGGTGCGATTACGTCAACAAGGAGCGGACGGCTAGCAGGCTGTACCGGTGGGAGCAGGCCAGCCTAATTGATGCGTTTCAGCAACGCTTCCTCCAGCAGGCAGCAGGGTTGGAAGCCAAGCAGCTCGAGAATGCTGTTCTGAAGGAGTCCCTCCTTTCTTTGGAGGCAGAAACCAAGGCTGCCCTCGAAGTGGCGAAGGCTGAAGTCGAGCAGGCGAGGGCTGCAACTGAGGAGGCGGAGCGTCGGGCTTCTGCCCAGGCTCAACTGGCTAAGGAGGAAGCCGAAGCGAGCAGGCTTGCTGCTAAGGATGCCCTGAAGGCACAAACTGAGGTCACTACTGCTTTTGAAAAGGCGGTGGCCTCAGTGTGGGAGATGGAGAAGGCCCTGAGCCTCCCTCCTTTTGCAGGTGAGGACCCTGAGTCCTTTTCTTCCATCAAGGTGTCCATTCCTCAGAGGATGCCTCGACTGATGGCGAAGCTTGGTGAGATCCAAGCTCAAGGCGAGGCAGGGGCGCAAGCCTACGAGGAGGGCTGGCTGCGATGCCGCTTTCAAGTAGAGAAGGCGTTCCCAGAGCTGAGTCTTGGGATTCTGGATGCTGCTAACACCAGCGATCCAACAGTAGAGGCCCTGCTCGACTGGGGGGAGCAGGGGAAGAAGATGGGAGAAGCATGGTATGCCATGCTGGAGTAGGGTAGAGGCTCCAGTCTGTGGATGACCCTCCCTCTTTTGTGTACAAGGGATACCTGCATTTATGCATAATTTTGATAACAGTAGATGAAGTAAAATTTCATTTTACCTTCATTGTTTTGTAGCCTTGTTTTTGTCTTGCGATAGCGGTGTAGGGTACGTTAGCTAGGTTAACAACCGTAAGCTAAGTCCTGCTTGTGGCGAGAAGTCTGCTGGGGTTCGCAACGGCGAAGCCACAGAGATCACTTGTCAAGATGCTGAAGATTCAGCTTGAGTTCATAGTGGCAATGCACTTGAAATCCGCAACGGCGGGGCCACAAATATCTTTCCAGACAATTTGTGGGTTCACTTGTTGAGACAAGTTGAGGACCCGTCCAGGGTTCGTAGAGGCGATGCCTTTGAAGACCATGGATGAGATTTTTCCATGTTGGAAGGTCTGCTGGGGCACGCGAAGGCGGCTCACTCAGAGACCTTCCTGGCGATTTTTCAGGGAGTAAGCCCTTGGGTAGTGTACAGTGTACCAAGTAGAGGATACCTGCAGAGTGCTCATCATTTATATGATAAGAATGAAGTAAAACTCAGTTTTACCTTGAGCCTGAAGCCGCACGACGGCGAGGGCGACTTATACACACCTGTTGAGGCAAGTGAAGAGCCGAGTTGGAGTTCCGGAGGGGATGAGACCCGTAGTTGTGTGGAGGAGTCCGCGCGGAAGGTCCGGTGTGGCGCGCGAGGGCGACTTACACATAGACCTCCCTGAAGGAGCCAAAAGGGGGTTACCCTTCCGCAGCGCAAGGGGGTTACCCTTGGGGCGGGGCGAGTTGAAGGTCAGTTGGGGATGAGACCCGCAACTACTTGTGTGGAGGAGTCCGTGCGGAAGGTCTGCTGTGGCGCGCGAGGGCGACTTACACATAGACCTCCCTGAAGGAGCCAAAAAGGGGGTTACCCTTCCGCAGCGCAAGGGGGTTACCCTTGGGGCGGGGCGAGTTGAAGGTCAGTTGGGGATGAGACCCGCAACTACCTGTGTGGAGGAGTCCGTGCGGAAGGTCTGCTGTGGCGCGCGAGGGCGACTTACACATAGACCTCCCTGAAGGAGCCAAAGGGGGTTACCCTTCCGCAGCGCAAGGGGGTTACCCTTGGGGCGGGCTGAGTTGAAGGTCAGTTGGGGATGAGACCCGCAACTACCTGTGTGGAGGAGTCCGTGCGGAAGGTCTGCTGTGGCGCGCGAGGGCGACTTACACATAGACCTCCCTGAAGGAGCCAAAAGGGGGTTACCCTTCCGCAGCGCAAGGGGGTTACCCTTGGGGCGGGGCGAGTTGAAGGTCAGTTGGGGATGAGACCCGCAACTACCTGGCGCGACCGCAGGGGGCTGCCCTTTGTGTGGGTGCGCAAGTGAGACCTGACAAGGCCTGATGCCGTGATTTAGGCGAGTGGCCAGTCTGACCGGTCGGGTACAGAGGGCGATTTGAGAGGGCATTTATAATGCCACGTAATACTGCAAGAGAGGGAGGAATACACATGTATTTTATTAAATTGAAGACGTAAGACTGAGGACTTACACGTAATATGGGCGTAAGTCATCCGCATGAAAGTTGCGGGGAAGAAGACGACCATCATGGTCTTGTAGTTCATAGACTCCTGGGCGGACTTGTTTATGAACAATGTATGGTCCGTCCCAGTTGGGCCGCAAGACACCCTGTTTGGGGTCGCGAGCGGTGAGGGCAGATTTGAGCAAGGCAAGGCCCCCTTGTTGTAGTGCTTTGGGTTTTACCCTGGCATTGTGGTGAAGACTAAGCCTTTGTTTGAGGGCGAACATGCGAAGGCGAGCGCCCTCGCGCAATTCCTCGATTAAGTCGAGTTTGGCGCGAAGCCCTTGAGCATTGGCTTCGTCAGTGAAGTTGATCATGCGGATCGTTGGGAGGTCTGCCTCAATAGGCAGAAGCGCGTCTGCGCCATATACCAGAGAGAAAGGCGTTTCGCCTGTTGGGGTTCGCGTTGTGGTGCGGTAGTCCCACAGGACACTTGGGAGTTCATCTACCCAGCGACCTTTGGCCCCCTCAAGGCGCTTCTTGAGGCCCTCCTTGAGGGTGCGGTTGGTGACCTCAACCTGCCCATTAGACTGGGGGTGCGCCACTGGGGCGAAAAGCATGCGGACATTGTTGTCCTGGGCCCATTGTTGGACGCTGTGACTGGCAAACTGAGTGCCATTATCTGTAATAATAGCACGAGGGCTGCCGTACAGGCAGACAAGATTTTTCCACAAGAATTTGATGAACTTGGCGGAAGTGAGGGAGACCAGGGGTTCTACTTCGACCCATTTAGAAAAATAATCAACTGCAACCACACGAAGCGGTGCGGACTGGAGCGGTCGGCATCAGACCAATGAGGTCAAGGCCCCACAGGGCAAAGGGCACTGGGTTTGTCAGTGTTGGAGATTCCGTAGATGGCAGTCGCTGGATGCGAGAATTGATCTGGCACTGGTGGCATGTTTTGACAAGTGCAACGACGTCCTTTTTCAAGGTAGCCCAGTTGTACACTTGACGAAGGGCTTTGTGGGCAAGTGCCTCCGCAGCAATGTGTGCGCCACAGTTGCCTTGGTGGAGAGTATCCAAGACAGAGTGTCCCTCAAGGGTGCTGAGGCATCGTTGGAGGGGTGCTGCAAACCCGCGATGCCATAATTGGTCATCAATGAGAACAAAACGGATGGCCCGTTTGCGAGCTTGGGGGTCCGCGGCGCTGGCTTTTAGCTCAGCGATAATAGGGTCTCTCCAGTCTTCCACCGGATCTTGCGTTGTCAGTGAGGCAATATCAATAGCCTCCGTAATGGAAGGGCTGGCCAGGGTGGCCATGGTGGAGGGAGTCTTTCCCTTGGACAGCATGTCTGCTGTGGTGTTCTCAGAACGAGGAACGTGGATAAAGATGGCCTCCTCAAAGTTGGTCCGCAAGGCGTTCACCAATTTGAGGTATTTGGTCAGGGTGGCGTCTTTGCATTCAGCGCACCCTTGGACCTGGTGAATCACCAGTTGCGAGTCGCTGTGGACATGAAGGCGGCGAATGCCTGCCCTTATGGCGAGCTTGAGCCCCGCGATGAGGGCCTCATATTCTGCAACATTATTAGTTACTTGAAATTGGAAAGAGACACGAAGGGATACTTCCATACCTAGGGGTCCGCGCAGATATACGCCCCCTGCGGGGGATCCGAGTTTGGATGAGCCATCCACGAACATGTCCCACTCTGGGGGAATGGGTTGTGGTGCGGGGCCCTGCTCAGGGGCCGGGATGATGTCAACATCCGAGAATTCCGCAATGAAGTCGGCGAGGGCCTGGCCCTTAATTGCCTTTCTGGGCTCATAGTTGATGTTAAAGCCACCAAGCTCGATACACCATTTGGCAAGGCGCCCTGAATGTTCGGGCCGCCTCAGAATATCCTGAATTGGCAAGTCCGTTCGGACTATGATTGTGTGCCCTTGGAAGTAGGGCTTGAGCTTCCTTGCTGCATATACAAGAGATAAGATAGCTTTTTGGAGAGGAGGATACCTTGTTTCCGTATCCTGGAGAGTGTGACTGGTGTAGTAGACTGGCCATTGTTTGGCAGCCTCTTCCTTGATAAGGACAGAGGCGACGCTCCTGTCAGAGGTGGCGAGGTAGAGGACCAGGTCATCGCCTGGTCTAGGGCACTTGAGTGCAGGCAACTCTTGTAAGTGTTGCTTGATTGAGTCGTATGCCTCCTGGCATTCCTCTGTCCACTTGCAAGCTTTCTTTTTGTGGATTTGGTTGAAGAAAGGTCTGCAGCGATCGCTGAGTTTAGAGACAAATCGCCCCAAGGCAACTAGCTTTCCTGCCAGTTGCTGAACGTCTTTGAGCCCTCTAGGGGTGCGCAAAGTGGTGATAGCTTCAATCTTTTTGGGATTCGCATGAATCCCTCCTTTGGAGATCTGGTAACCCAGAAATTTGCCCTCGCCCACGCCAAAGATACACTTCTTTGGGTTCAACCGCATATTATATTTGCGGAAGTTGGCGAACGTTTCCTCTAAGTCCGCGAGGTGTGTGGAGGTGGCCTTGCTTTTGACCACAATGTCATCGACATAAGCCTCAAGATTTCGGCCGATTTGGTCCGCGAAGACTTGATTCACAAGCCTTTGGAAAGTAGCCCCCGCATTTTTTAAGCCGAAGGGCATTCTGATATAATGGTAGACGGCTTCGCCAGTAGTGAAGGCGGTTTTTACCGCGTCCTCTGGGTCCATAAAAACTTGATGGTACCCGCTGTATGCGTCGAGGAAGGAGAAAACAGAGTGATGAACGGTTGAGTCAACCAGTTGATCGATAGAAGGCAGGGGATAGGGATCCCTTGGGCAGGCCCTATTAACCCCTTTGTAGTCTACGCAAAGTCGCCACTGACCGCCCTCTTTATCGGCGAGGACTATATTTGCGACCCACTCAGAGTAGTGAACCTCCTTGATTATATTTGCCTTAAGCAATTTCTGCACCTCTGTGCGTACAAAGTCCTTACGGTCTGGGGCCATGCCCCTTGTTTTTTGTCTAACCGGGCTAAAGCCGGGGAGTACACTCAACTTGTGAGAAATGATAGCAGGATCCACACCTGGTAAGTCCTCAGGGGTCCATGCGAAGACATCGCCGTTGGCATGGAGGAGATGGATGAGTGCTTGCTGGTCTTTTTCCTCAAGGTCCTTTCCCACCCGGAATTTCTTGCCAGGGGAGATTTCAACCTCTTCAAAGGCCCCAGACAAGTCAGGAGCGACCTCGCCCGCGGGTCCAGTCTCTTCCATGGGCGCCTTTCTTTTAGGCTCAGATGGCTTGGGGAGCGGAGGAGGTCCCGCGAGGGCAGAGACATAGTTGCCTCTGGCCACGTTTTGGTTGACAAAGATATAGGCATCCCCTGCCGCAGTGTGGAAAACCAAAGTCAAGGCCCGCACATCACAGCGGATGTGGAACTCAGTTTGAGTGTGGCGCCCAATGATGGCGTTGTATGGTGTAGGGAGATCCAGGACAATAAAGTCCACAAAGCTGGAGTGGCATACTTGCTTCTTTTCTTTGGTGGTCCCCATCATCATGTAGGGGAGCGTGATTGATCCTAAAGTTGGGATTTCATCCCGTCCCACTCCAAAGGTGGCCCCCTTGGCGGGTTGGATTTGCGACAAAGGCACCTTGGCCTCAACCAGAGTATGCTTGTAGATCACGTTGGCATTTGCCCCAGTGTCCATGTAGACTCTGTCAATGTCCCATCCCGCGATACGGGCAGTGATAACCAAAGGGTCCGCGTGAGGTATTGCCACAGAGGTGCCATCGCGGCGATGCAGTAAGTGAGTAGAGGAGTGGTCTATCTGGTAGATCTGTCTCATATGACGGCGTCTCGCCGCTGCGCCCTCACATTGTGTGATCACGCTGATGTGCCCCCTTGGTGGGGGAATCTCGACCAGACCTTCTCGATCTGGGTTCTGCTGGGAGCGACCCCGTCTGTGGTCCCCCTGACGGCGGTCCTCCTGGTTACTTTCCCGCCTGCGACCCCCATCGTCGTGGAGTAAGAACTCTCTGAGCTTGCCTTGGGCGAGCATTTCCCCAATCATGCGTTTAAGCTCAAAACAATCCTCAGTGTCGTGTCCCTTGTCGCGATGGTAACGACAATACTTGGTGCTAGATCTGACGACCTCCTGGGAGAGGGGGCGGGGCCACTTGGGGACCTCCCTCCTTTGTTCCAGGGCATGAAGGATGTTGGTGCGAGATTCCCTTAGTGGGGGAAGAGTAAAATACGCCCCCTCCCTGTTGGATGGCGTAGGATACTGCCTCTGGGGCCTGGAGTCCGCTCGCGAGGGCTGTCCCTTCGTATCTGCCGTGGTGGCCCTGGCGAGTGGTCGAGTGACCTCCTCCGTGTTCATAAACCGTGAGGCCGTGCTCAAGAACTGTTCCATGTTGGTGGGAGGGTTGGTGTGTACATCTATAAAGAAAAGGGACTCCCAGCGAAGACCCTGAATGGCCGCAAGTAAGCGGGCTTCCTCCCCCAAATTAGGGACCTGGATGGATTCCGCCTGGAAGCGCTGAATATACTCCCTGAGGGGCTCATCTTTCTTTTGCCGTATCTTGAGGAGGTGTCCCGCCGTTTTGGGGGGAGGTTTAGATACCACAAAGTGGTTGGAGAAGTTGCGGGAGAGCTCCTCAAAGGAGTTAAACCGTTTATCACGGAGGGTGGTATACCAGTTGGCGGCGGCTCCCGTGAGTGTGGAGCTGAAGGCTCTACAGAGCGTGTTATCGTCCGCTCTTGCGATGGCCATCGCAGAAATGTAGCGCTGGAGATGAATATCAGGGTCTGAGAGACCGTCATAGGCGTCCAGTTTAGGCTGGCGAAACTGTTCTGGGAGAGGGATCTCCAAGACCCGTTGAGTAAAAGGCTGGATTATGAACACTGGCCCTTTCATCCCTTTTTTCCACTTCCTCTAATCGTCTAGTAAGTGCGACAAGTAACGACAAAGAAGGGTCAGGGTTACTTACTTGTTGAGGCGGAGTAGCAAGGCATTCAGGCTGATTAGTCCGTAGCGTTCCAACGCTTCAATAGCAAGCTTGGAGCTCTCAAGAACACAACACCATCCATCACTCAACTGAGAGTTCGCCTCCTGCCTCAGGAACGCGGCTATCAATTATTCACAAGTGTGCGTGTGTGTGTATATATACATATTCGAGTTCAAACATTAAATCACCAAATTGTAGGTCCTCCATGGCTTACAGGTGATGATCGAAACTGGAAAAAGAACGAAAACAATATTATTCCTATTTGCATATCAAACAGACTGATAAAATACAATTCCTAGGAAGTTCTGCATAAGATCTTTACCTTATTTATATCATCTTTGTTATATTCATAACTCTCCAACGGCTTCAATATTTTATCTTCTAGCTGCATACATAGAACATTCAGCCTAAAGTTCTTACACAGGGTAATGTCAGCATACAAACCATTACGTGTACATAAAAGCCAATGGAGCTACTCATACGAGATTTTTTTACATTAGTTGATGATCAGAAACTCTCAATTCCCCATGGTACAACTTGCTCCAGTTGTGGGCACCCACTTCTCTTCCTCTTCCTATCGGCCACGACGGTCGGCTGCGGCAACCAAATCCGGCGCTGTAGGCACTACGTCCTCCTCCTCTCCTGGCCATTTCTGAGCCTTAAAAATGGAGTGAATTGACTCAAGCAAGATGAGCTTTCAAGGGTTTTAGATGTGAGTCAGAACTGCTTACAACAACAAAGAAGCAAGAGTCAAAAAAAATGGAGAGGTGAAAGAAGAAATCGAAACAATGAGGGAAATTGGGAGAGAAACACGATAGGTAAGAATATTAATTGGAATTAAGGGTAATAAACACAATAGCTCGATGTTGTTCATCCTCCTGTATCAACCTTTCGAACTCCATATCATCGGAATCATCGATACATATTACATTTGATAGCCAAAGACGATCTCCGGTGGTATGGTTATGCTGGTGACCGAAATAAGGCAGCTGCAGAACCTGTGAAGGGTAAGACACAAGAGACTTTCAGGTGCAGGAAGAGAATGGAGGTGAGGTGTGTAGTAATCACCTTATTTTGGTTTGGCATCACCCACTTATAGGGTGATGCCCAAAGTCTCCCACATTGGGGTAGAGTGTTTGGTGGGATCTCCCCCCACGCTTGGGCTGCTGGCCTCTGACTTTGTGAGCGGCGGATTGGACGTCACTGTCCAACAGTGTTAGTCTGACAGCACTTGGATGTGCTAAGTATAACTTTTGTGTATTGTGTGCTGGGCGCAGCTTTTGGGCATTGTCTGCTGGGTGCAGCCTTTGAGTGTACTATGTTGGAGTACCCATTTGGCCTGGCCCATATGGCATTTCCTGCCAACATGGTTATACGGGGCGCGCTTATGGCCCGAGTACGAGGAGCCTCGTCGTATGTACGAGGAGCGCTCCTCGTGTTGATGACATCAGCGGTGCATTTGGTAAAACGGTCTTACGGGCTGGGCCCGTATATATCAGTATGTCATCCTCCCACAGCGGAGGATGAGTTGGGTTCCTGTGCTCCACTTTTGGATTTTGATTGGGTAGCGACCCAAGAATTGGCCCATTGCTTATGGGTCTGGCCTGAAGGAGTGGCGTTTCAAAATTGTGCCGTTTGTAATTGTGGGGGGAGCCTTTTCGTCTTCCCCCTATTTATACACAAACCCACGTGCGAAGTCAGTTTTCATACCTTTCGCTTCTTTCACTTCTGCTCTTGCGTTTCCGGCGATTTTCGAAGATTTTCTCGGTGAGATTTGAAGAGCTCCATCGTTTGATCCTCCGTTTTCGCTTCCACCATTCAAATCGGTAAGCGGCACTCTCCTACTTCTTCTTTTTCTGTTGTGATTCTGTCGAAAGCGTTGTTTCGTCGCGCCGCCGCTTGGGTTCTTGGGTTTAGGGTTTTAATTTTTCAATCTGTGACTGATTTCTGTAGATGGCTCCTAATGTCAGGGAGCTGTGGCCCCGATCATCACTGTCGGAGAAGAAGATGGCCGACATTTGCAGAAACCACCATGTGTACACAAGGGTGGTTTGTGGGCTTTCTCCAGCAGAAGTTTTGAGGAGGGCGGGTATGGAACTGAACAACGGGGCCATGAGGGAACATGTCATGGTGGTCGACGAGGCCCAGTTAAAAGTTGGACTAAGGCTCCCCCTCTGTTCCCTGTTGTTGCAATTGTGCGAAGGGTGGGGGGTTTGTCCTGGGCAACTGGCCCCGAACGTGTTTACCACCATAAACGCGTTCATAGTGGCCTGCCATCTGGCGAAGACGGTGGCGCTGCCGGAAGTATTCTTGCAGTTTTACACGTTGAAGAGGCCCGTCGGACACCCCTTCTATCAACTGACCCCCGAGGAGGTGAAGGTAGGCAACAAGATGGTGAAGATCGGTGTGTTTGCCGATACCACTAACTCGTGGGGGAGCTGGAAGGGTTCCTTCTTCTTTATTTTGAAGGAGGACAGTTTGGGGTTCTGATGTGATCATGGGATCCACAAGCGACAACAAAGTATCAAAGTGTGAAAGGGAGGATGAATGAAGCTTGGAGCACCCTTTTGGACAAGGAAACGGGCCTTGAAATAAAGAAGGCAACGCCTCCAGCGCGGAGGCGAAGCTCTCAGGCGAACCCCCCCTGCGAAGCCTCCAGGCGAAGGCTAAATGTGAAGCCTCCAGGCCAAGGCAAGGCCCCATGTGAAGCTTCCAAGCGAAGGCGAAGCCACTCCTGCGAAGCCTCCGAGCGAAGGCTTCCATGAGAAGCCCTCGGGCGAAGCCGCCCCTGTAAAGCCTCCAGACGAAGGCGAAGCCCTCAGGCAAAGTCGTCCCTACGAAGCCTCCAGGCGAAGGCCCCTTGAGAAGCCTCCAGGCGATGGCAAAACCCTCAGGCGAAGCCGCCATTGCGAAGCCTCCGTTGTTAACTTGTCAACCCTTTTGAATTAGATATTATGTACTTTCCCTCCGTTTCTCCATTAATGTCTTTTATGGAAGAAATGAGATAAGCGAGTAGGTAGCCTACCATTTCACTTCCATCAACATCCCTTCACTTCACCCACAATAATTTTAGGAACATGGTCCCCTAGTCATGTCCTTGCCCAAACCCCCCATCATCTCACTTTTCTCTCCTTCACTATAAAAGGAGCATAGTTCTTCATTTGTAACTTAGAACATATGTAAAACGCTTGAGAGGTTTATTTCCTCAAGCTTCGGTTCTCACCCCTTGCTACCTTCTGACATCCCCCTTGGTGTTTATCATCGAGTTTAATATCTAGTATTGCTTAATATCGTATTTAAGAGGTGCTAGATCTTCCATCTTCCCCAGGCATTATCTCAAATATTGCCCAACCTCGTAGTTGGGAGGTGTTTGAGGCCGAATTTATCCTTCCCTGTTCTTGCAACTCCTTCGGGCTAGATCCGGCGCTTACTGCGATCTCGCGGGTTCGTGACGAGCGTCCCCGTGATCGCGTCAGGTTCCCTGTGTACTTCGTCAAGGAGAAGGACGCGAGGGTGTCTGCGAAGCCCTCTGTATGGGCGGGGAGTGAAGGGAAGAAGGCCCTCAATACCCTGTGTGTGTGGATCGGCGCAGTGGTGAGGATCGAGGACTGCGATGTTGCGTTTCCCTTCACTCTCTCGAGCATGGACGAGGTGGTGCTAAGGAGGGTAGAGATCAGCAGGGCCTACCGGCTTGTAGGCCACGTGGATACCCTGGAGAACTGGGTCGAGGGTCTGGATGGAGACCTCATAGAGCGCTTCGAAGGCGCTTTCAAGAATCCTCGACGTCTGTTGCACTTTACTTATTTTTGTCTTTCTGTGTTTGTTTATTGTAAGTGTTGTGATAACCTTGTCTTGTATTTCGTTGCAGTTTCGATGACGAAGCCCAGCAACTTGCTTGCAAGGAAGAAGGACTTGAGGGAGGCCCTCATGAAGAAAATGGCAGAAAGGTTCCCCGCAAAGCCCGCTCGAGGGGTATACGGGGGGCCTTCGGATGAGCCCTCGAAGGGCGAGGAGCCTCGAAGCCAGGAGGCCTTGGTGACAAAGGCACAACCAGTCAGCGTGGTTGCTCCCCAGATCGTCGTCGAGAGCTCTGGGGACTCTGAGGAGTCGGGCCTTCGTAGGAAGCGTCCCTGAGTTGAAGGTACGGCCTTTTTCCTTTAAGTGCTGCTTAAAACTTTTGGAGATCATTTTTGAACGTTTAATCTCATTCCCTGTTTTTGTAGGGGGTGATGGTTTGGACGTGTCTTCGGACAGCTGTCCTACCCCTGCCTTGGACAAGGGCAAGGGGCTGGCCCTTGCGGAGAAGCCCCCGAGTCCCATGCGAGGCTTCGGAGAGCCTGTGGGGCTCCTGGCCAACGCTCGGAGGGCTGCTAGGGGTCCTCGGTCGGCTTCCAAGGGGCCCTCGAGGATTCCCAAGACACTTGAGGGGCTCGACCCGAGGTTCGAACCACAAGTTTCTGAAGATTTCAGGCGGGAGTCCCGGGCGACCGATTTTAGCCGCAAAGGCATAGACCCGAGGGAGGCCTGGTACCCCGTCATGGGGCTCACACGCAACGAGTCGATATTCCTCGACGGGAACGAGGTGAGGCTACGGGTAGCTGAGGGTCTCCTCCTCCCTCGAGATCGCCACTACCTGAAGTACACGTCGGGGGGCCCCATGGAGATGGTCAAAGACTTGTGTCAGAGTGCGATTAGTGTAAGTATCACTTTTCGATGATTTTGTTTTAATTGGTGAACTCTGCGTGTTATGCTGACATGTTCCATGCCTTTGGTTTGCAGGAGGCCGGAGTTGCTTATGGCCTCATGGAGAAGGTCGGGGACCTAGAGGCGAAGGTGAAGACCCTCGAGGCGAAGGCCAAAGCCTCCGAAGAGTTGGATAGCCTGAAAAAGGCCTTGGCCGAGAGGGAGTCAGAGGCTGCCCATTCCGTGACATAATGTACTTTGGAGCAGAAGGGTAAGCTCCTCAAAGCGGATGGGAGGAAGTTTGAAGCCCTCTTCCTCTCCGAGTTAAGAATGAATGCGGGCCTTCAACTTGAGATCGAGCAGATGTACGGCTCGATCGGAATTTATCAAGCCCACGACTCAGAAGACAAATAAGTGCAGGTTATATCTCAGATTACACATCATATACAAATTCATGATCTGATCTATATGCATGCAGTTACAGCTAGAGCCGATAAACAAAATCCTATAAATACCTAAGCGCGGAATCGGAAGCCTCTCACGCGAGGATTTCCGCACGTGGTACTGCTGCTGCAACCGTAACCCAAAAAATGACCGAAGCACTGCGGATCTCTACTCCGCCGGTTGCTTGTCAGGACGGCCTGAAAGTGGTAAACAAATAAAAGGGTGAGTCCTCGAAAGGACCCAGTAAGGGCTAAGGTAAAACGTAGTTTGCCCAAGTGCCAACAAGCTGAACCTGCAAAACAGAATATCACAAGCATATATATATACACATATGAACATATAACGTAAGGTAAACCGGAATCCCAATCATATGCGGTCCAACCGCCAGAACGACCCATAACGACAGCCCTCTCAAAGAGGTCAGAATATACATAGCAGAACAGAACAGAAGCACGGTACCGGCTGGGGTCGCGATCCCCAAACTGTCGTAGGGTCACAGAAGTATATCGGCACCCCAAGTGCGGATATACACAGAATGTCGGCACCCTCCAGTGCGGACACACAGAACAGAACACAGATGCATGTAAATATAAACAGGAGTATCATCACTAGGTACAGATATACAGAACAAATTAGACACCCGGGGCCTCCAAGGCCACCCGGCCTTGAGACAGAACAAACATACGTCTTACCATGTGACGGTTCTCGGGATCACCGAACCACCGCCCTCCCCCGGGACCCGCCTCAACTAAACCCGATACACATCAAATAACTCCCAGAATGTATAACGAGAGAAGTTGAGCCCTTACCTCAGAAACACTGCCCCGCAGCACAAAACCCGGGAAATCCCGGCTCTCGGCCCGAAACGTAAAACTTGGCTCTTACGGTCCCACGCTACTCCACCCATGCAGAATCAAGCTGAACAATCACAATTAAGTCAGAACACATCCAAACAAACCCCAGAAACCAATTTCCGCACAATCCCGCACTTTCCCGCAAAAATCCACAGAAAGCTCGGTTTCACGAACCGAGCCTGAACATTGTTATTCATACACCCACAAACACATTCCAACCTTTAAACCCGCATTCCAGACACTTTCACCCTTAATCCCGCATAAAGGTAACTTTTCCATTTATTATCCGAAAATGACGTTTCAAACATTGATACGACCCTACTTCCATCCCCGATACCAAATCACTATCCAAAACAACCATCATACAACTCTAACATGGATAAAGATTCATCTTAAGTTTCGGCCTTAACCCCATTTTCCACCAAGCTTCCAAATCAAATCATTCAAGGTTCCATTTGCACTCCTTAATCACCAATTACAATTCTTAAGTAAGATTACTAACCAATTTCACCTTTAACAACCAAAATCAACCATGAACCCTAATCCACTATTCACTCAAATTGGGGCTTTTCTACTCAATCAATTTTCCACCAAATTGAAACCATAGAATGCCTTAGAATCATGCTAGGAACAACATATCCAAAGCGTGATTCAAGAATCCAACAAAACATCAACTTTAGAATTCCATCAAATTTTCGCCAAAATATGTTTCCTCCTTCCATGGTGTTTTTCCAAAATCTAACCATAGATTCTTACTCCTCTCCCACCCAAGAACAACATACTAAAAGATGGGAGGGAGAAGATCACTCATTCATGTAGACAAGAACAAACTCTTAGCTTGAAAACTCTCTCTTTATCCACCCAAACATATTCTCAACATGGAAAGAAGATGAAAGGGAGAAGCTTACCAATTTTGGAGCTTAAAACCTTGAAGTTTCAGCAAGGAATGATGAAGAACATGGAGCTTGAGAGAGGAAGAAGAATGGCGGATGAGAGAAGAAGGAAGAAGAAGAAGAAATGAAATGAAATGAAAATGATTTTTATGAAATAAATAGCCTTATATATTTATCCTTCTTTTCCATCTTAAATACAAATTGGAAAAGTTTCCTCCCCACTTGCTGCAACCGACTTCAGCCCAGTTCTGGCCCAAAATAATTATAACTTTAGGGTTAATAACAACTTAACCCTCCAACTCTCCAAATCTTTGCAATTAAACCCCAAACGCAAGTAACGAATTCCAAATGAAACCAAAATTGACCACAACCCTCATAAAATCATAAAATACCCAAATCTTCTTTCCAAAGTCCATTTGGAAAATCAGAGTGTCCTACCGGGTCCGCTGAACCCGAGTAAATCCCGACATGCACGTGTGCTAACCCGAACCAAAACTTACACCACAACAAAAAATTCACAAATATTACCATAAATTCCGCCTTAAAATATCACATACCTCACACCGAAGCCGTCTGGAAAAATCCATCCCGAGCCCCGGGATTCCGCCCAGAGCCCCGGGAGTCGTCCGGGACCGCACGTCCCGCTCCAGAAAATATACTCCGCAGAAAGATGCAGGACATTCTCACGATCCCAAATATGCGAACGGTTTCCCAATCTGAGGTCCTGGGAGTGCTACCGAGCCCGTTGTACGTCCCGAGACAACCCCCCGGCCCCGAAAAATATTTTCGGCGGAAACGCCCGGGGGACCCACACGACCTCAAATATGAAAGGGTTCGCCAAAATGATACTCGGATAAGGCTCGAGAGCTGCCTGAACGCCGAAAACCGTGACCCGCAGGCCAAAACCGGAGCCCCAGGTCACCCGGTCGCAACCCGCTCGGGGTGACCGTAACATCGAGTGTGGCTGACTTAGTCGCCTTCGCACAACTCGAAGACAAAATTGGTCTTCAGTTGTTCGAGGGCGAAAGCGCTCAGCCACCCAATTTTTTGTGGCCAATTGCCGAGAGGGCAGCTCGAGTGCAAAAGGTCTTCGAGCTTCTGACCGACGACGTCGTCGAGGCGAAGGCCCAAGAAGGCATCTGTTTTGCTGAAGGATTTTTACGCTGCCGCCACCAAATGGAGACAATGTTTGAGTCCTTGCAGCTGGAGCCCCTCGACGCGACGAAGTTGGAGGAGCTCTCCGAGTAGGTTTTGTTCGATTGGGGTAGATCCGGGAAAAAGTTAGGGGTGGAATTTCCCTATGAAATTCTGCCAGGGCATATAGAGGACTCTGATGTACCCCAAAACGATGATGCCCCAAAGTAGTTCTTTGGGTTTAATTTTTAATTAATTTTTGCCCCCATCTATTATTAATTTATAAAAAGGAAGCATACAGAGGGATGTTTTTGTCTTTTTCTTTTTAGAGTATTCTCATGACGACACGTGTCCCTTTATTTTAGGAGTGTAGTATAGTTGAAATGACATTTTTCATAAATATAAACAAGGGGTGAGGACAGTTAAGTAATAGTAAATAAACTAATCTGTTGCAACAAATCCGCAAAGGATCCAATCTATAATATCTCATTAGCTTACAGATTTCGTTCAAAAATTATAATTTAAACATTTCCCTCCGAAACTTTAAAATTCGGAATTCAATAATCAAAATTCGAATTGAAACTCTGAAGCGGGAAAAAAAACGTATTTCGAAATCTTTAGACGACCTAGATGTTCTACTATAAATAAAACATTTCGGATCCCATCTCTACAGCAACAACAATTAGAGGTGAGACAAAACAATGTCACAAGGGGCATCTCAACATTCCATAAGCCGGCGGCTGAGCGAGTTGATTGATCAACATGAGCTTCTATACAACAAGATCGAGCTGATCCACACAGAGGTAATTTGTCATTTACGATCAAGTATGTTCAATCATCACAATAGCGAATAAATAATATATACCAATGTTGCAAATTGTTAATATTCGCTGCAGACAGATGCAAATCTTCATATTAGAACAAATTAAGCATCTATTGTTTGAGTTCAGGCTTCTCAATAGTCATTTGGAGTTTATTAACAGAGAGGTTCGTGGTGGTTATTCATATTCAAATTGTGAACGCTTAATAGAATACGAGATATCATACTAATGTGTTTGTAATATGCAGATAAATGAGGTGAGATACCAATGGGCCGCAATTACAAGAGCCGGAAGGCGACTATACAGTGAAAACAACAATGTGGAAAGGATGGCGATAACACGTCGTGTTCTTGCTTTTAGTCCAGAAAGACTTTTGTGGACGTCTGCCAATGAACATAGCGAAATAAATGAAGACACCGCAACTACCAACCAAGATGAAGTAGCGTGAAAATATTTCATGTTTTTCGTTTAAGAATAATAATGAATATCGATTCATTCATGGATCGGTTTCACCAAGGCATAGTTTAGGATTTTTTTCACTAATGATATATTATTAATTTTTTAGTTATTCAATTGTGAAACTCTATCCTCATTCTGTTGTCTATGTAACATACACCAATTAAATTTCGGTAAGCTTTATCACCTACTAAATAGATACTTTACAATATTAGTAGTAATAATGCCTTAATAAATAATCTTTCATGGATCGGTTAGGAGCAAGTATAATCCTATAAAATACTTGCTCCTATAAAATTTCGGAAAGCTTTATCTCCTACTAAATAGATAAGATCTCTCATACTATATAAATATGTAAAAAACTAAACAAGTTCAAAAGCAGAAACTCTCACATACGCCAGAAAAAAACAATCCATTCAGAGTTCACTAATATGAACATCTCATTCAAGGATGTTCTCCTATACACCTCCAAAAAGTTGGGTGTTGAGAAGCCAACCTATGGTTTTCATAGAGCCGATAGAGGTTATGAATCATCTGTGGTTATACAACCAAATCCAAATTGCCTTCCACGCTTGATACATTCATACAAAAGCTATCCAACGAGGACAGAGGCCAATGAGGGTGCGGCGAAGGCATGTCTGGACTGGCTCGAATCTGTGCAAAACGTTGATGTCAGGGGCATGCACTACCAGTTGATGGAAGAGAGGGGTGTAGATTTCATTGACATGTTGGACATGATGTTGGCGATTGGCGAAGAAAATTCCAAATTTAGAACAGAGATTAGAGAACTGAAGAAAGAAAACGAAATACTAAAAGGGAATTCATCACCACCAATGGTGACAAGGTCGGCTGCAAAACGTGCTAGGGTGCATGATTAATTTTTGGGTAAATGGGTCAGCAAGGCATTAACAACATAATATATTTTTTGGGATATTAGGGATATTTATGATATTTAGGATATTGTTTTGGGAAATTTAGGCTATGAGTTCTTTTCGGATATCTAGGATATTAATTTTTTGACATTTTGAATATTTAGGATATGATTTGTTCTAGGATATCTAGGATATGATTTGTTATGGGATATTTTATTCCAGATCATCGAATTGGTTATGATAATTATCTCACATAACAAATCTATTTAATAAATCAATGTTTTACACCAAGTACACTTCCTATTCATTCATAGCCTTATATAATGTCAGATGCTTTGCTAAGTAACCCACTCAGAGTCACTATAGCCAGCCAACTCTGTGCGCATCAAATAGGTCCAACTACTAATCGAAAGTATGTATCACTTTTACCAAGCTAATTCTTATGATTGAGCTTTAATTGCTTTAAAACAACAATTAATCTTCCTTGCAGATGCATGATTTCTCAATTTGCAATGTTGATGTTCTTTCAGATCTAACAAAGGAACTGAAGTTTACTGTCCCAAATTAAGTGACAGTGGATTTTTTATGGGCAAGGTTCTTCTACGTGAGACCCTAAACGAATGACCCATAGGAATTGTTTCACAACGAGGATTCTGGACAAGAAAAGAAGCCAACGAGGGAGCTGCAAGAGCCGGAATTGATTACTTGACTGTAATGCACGATGTGGCCCTTCACGATGTGAATTATGAAGCTCTTCAATTTTGGAAAACAGAGTACGTGAAGTTGGAACAGACATTGAATGATACAGTAACAGAGAAGTTCGAACTTATGCGACAGATCCGAGAGTTGACACAACGCAATTTGGCACTAGAGGCAGAGATTAGTGATTTGAATAACTAAGTTAAATGTTGTTTGTTCGGAAAGGCGGAATACTACTTTCTTAACCGAATTTGTTATCTTAAAATTGTAATTTTTTTCTTCTCAATAAAGAATACCAATGCGTTCCACGAATTTCGAATTATTTGTTTTCCATTTTTAATAATGAAACAATATTTCAATTAAAACATTTTATGAAAATTAATTAATACATTTGTTGAAAAAACAACATTCTAAATATATTTTCGCCATCCAAAATGATGTTGAAAACGTTAATTGTTTTGATTTGAATACAGTTTTGAAAATATCATGACAAGGAGAATACAAGCATGCAATAAACAAAAATGCTGGATTTTACGAACAAATTTGCTATGTTCGATAGAAATGAAGTTGAAAATGTTAAATTTTTTCAAAAGAAAATAGCGATTTTAAATTATTTAATTAACACATTTTATTATAATTATAGAATACATTACATGAAAAAAAAACATTCTAAAAATAATTTCGATATCTAAACTTGATGTTGAAAATGTTAATTGTTTTGATTTGAATAAAGTTTCGAAGATATGATGATATGGTGATACATGCATGCAATAAACAAGAATGTTGAATTTTACGCACGAATTTGCTATGTTTGATAGAAATGATGTTGAAAATGTTAAATTTATTCAAAAGGAAATAGCGATTTTAAATTATTTAATTAACACGATTTATGATAATTATTTAATACATTTTATGAAAATAATCATTCTAAAAATATCTACGCCATCAACAAGATAAGAAGTAACACCAATTTTACGATATAAAATCAACAAAGATAACAATCGACAATCAGATATTATAGTGTTTATTTAGGAGTCTATGAAATCTATAATGATTTTAGAAATACGTATCTCAAGTTTAGGGTTAGTTTATTATATATAGAGGAGCCATAAACACTAAAACCACTTAACATCAAGTTTGAAAAAATGGAGAACTTCTCCATAGATTACGTAACAGAGCTTAACAGGTTAAGGAGTCATTATGGTAACGATGGACGAGTTTGGGGATTCGTCGGCTTTCAGTTCAGAAGAAGGCTTCAGCACACGGAAGGCGGCTAATGAATCAGCTGCATTATCAGCAATTAAAGGAATTAAATATTTTTTCAAGATGGAAGTAGAAGATGTTAACTTCTCAGAGATGAAGCATGAGAGGTACGAAAAGGAAGTTGCCCAACTAGCTGTTCATCATCTAATGGAGGCGTTCATCATCTAATGGAGGAGCGCGATATTCTGTGGCTAGAGAACATCGAACTCCGGGATGCTTATGATGACATGCGGAAAAAGATTACAACTTGTGAGGATGTGTTCGATGAGAACATGGTTCTTAGAGGAGAGGTAGGGGCTCTGGAGTCCGAGCTTGAACTCATGAAGAGGCAAATGAAGGATGATAAATGAAGTCTTGATTTATTTAGTTTTTGGTACACTACCCAAGCAAATGCGTCTTCGCAACACATTAGAATAAGACAAAGCTCCTCAAGTATCGCCAGCGGGAGGTCTCGCCCTCGCAGGTCTCAAGTATCGCCTGCGTGAGGTCTTGCCCTTGCAGGTCTCAAGTCACGCCTTCGCGAGGTCTCACCCTCAGTCTCAAGCCTGCGCAAGGTCTCGCCCTCGCAGGTCTCAAGTCTCGCCTTCGCGAGTTTCTTATGCCTTCGCAGGTCTCGCCTTCGCAGTATCACTCGCCTTCACGAGATCTCTCACGCCTTTACTGGCCCCGCCAGACTGGGCCCTTGCACTCGGGGTTCGTGTGACCCTTGCTCTTGCCTTTATTCGCTTCGCTTTATCTGGGCCTTCGCCCCTTGCTAGCCCTCGCCCCTTACTGGGTCTCAAGTATCGCCTGCGCGAGGTCTCGTCCTCGCAGGTCTCAAGTCTTGCCTTCGCGACGTCTCACCCCCAGTCTCAAGCCTGCGCAAGGTCTCGCCCTCGCAGGTCTCAAGTCTTGCCTTCGCGAGTCTCTTATGCCTTCGCGGGTCTCGCCCTCGCGGTCTCACTCGCCTTCGCGAGGTCTCTCACGGCTTTACTGGCCCTGCCAGACTGGGCCCTTGCACCGGCGGTTCGTGCGACCCTTGCTCTTGCCTTTATTGGCTTCGCTTTATCTGGGCCTTCGCCCCTTGCTGGCCCTCGCCCCTTGCTGGCCCTCGCCCCTTTCTGGCCTTCGCCGCTGCATACTCAACTAAAGGATAGGCCGCTTGGTCATCTGACTTTAAGCGACCAATAAGGAGGTCAGCACGAGCCTGAGTGATCTTCACCAGATTCACACGCCATTCTCTGGCAAACGAATCACCTAAGGCGGTTTGCTCAGATATTCATCATCACAGCTGCCTTATCTCCAAAAGTCTGACAGACTTGTCTCACAGCCTGGCTAAGGCTTCAACTGGGGGAGGCTCCTCCTAGCATCACCCTATAAATAGGGTGATGTCCACCTTAAAATGGGTAAGCTACTACACGCCCCCACTCCTCTCTTGCTACTTCTGAGTATTCTCTTTATCTTCCATAGATTACTCTGAACAGCAAGCTTGGAGTCTTCAAGAACACAACACCATCAACCATTAAACTGATAGTCCGCACCTGCTTCAGGAACGCGACTATCAGTTTGGCACCGTCTATGGGAATGAAAAGTTCTCATCAAAAACCCATATCAATAACCAAAAGTAGTAAGCCATGCCAACTACTCGAAGCACAAGTAGGCACAATCGGCAGGGAAGGAGGAATCCGCCTGTCACGTCGCCAATAACGATCCACCAACGGAAACCTCCCCGGACAACGTCCGCCCTCAACAGGGAGAACTCTTTGTTCATTCAACGGAGGAGAGCTCCTCCCATGTTAACCATAACGTGCCTCAGGAGCACGCCATTCCACCGGCAAATCCTCCACCGACAGGCCTTAATCCGGCCATTCTGCAATCAATCACGGAGGCGGTTGCTCATAACTTGCGCGAAACACTCGCTGGTACTCTGAGAGGAGTTTTGGATAGTGTGGGAACACTACGAACCAGTCAAACTGAGTGCCCTGTCACCCCGCCGCAACAAGTAAGTCATTTTGACCCTCCTCCGTCTATCTTATAGCACTTACTAGGCGGATAGAAGAAATGGAGAAAAGGGAGGAGAGGTCTAGTGTCCATAACATCGCCAGGATGGGTTTGGGTCACCTCTGGACCCAACCCTTCACACAACGGGTCTTGAATACCCCAGCTGACCTTCAACTGCCTCGCCCCAAGGGTAATCCCCTTGCCGTGCGAAAGGGTAATCCCATTTTGCCTCCTTCAGGAAGGTCCCTGTATAAGCCGCCCTCCCGCGCCTCACCGGACCTTCCGCGCGGACACTTTCAACAGGTAGTTGCGGATCTTGTCTCTACAAACCCCAGCTGACCTTCAACTCACCTCACCCTAAGGGTAATCCCCTTGCGGTGCGAAAGGGTAATCCCCTTTTGGCTCCTTCAGGAAGGTCCCTGTATAAGCCGCCCTCGCGCGCCTCACCGGACCTTCCGCGTGGACACCTTCAATCGGTAGTTGCGGGTGTTGTCTCTACAAACCCCAGCTGACCTTCAACGCGTCTCGCCCCAAGGGTAATCCCCTTGCAGTGCGAAAGGGTAATCCCCTTTTGGCTCCTTCAGGAAGGTCCCTGTATAAGCAGCCCTCGCGCGCCTCACCGGACCTTCCGCGCGGACACCTTCAACAGGTAGTTGCGGGTCTTGTCTCTACAAACCCCAGCTGACCTTCAACTCGCCTAGCCCCAAGGGTAAACCCCTTGCGGAGCGAAAGGGTAATCCCCTTTTGGCTCCTTCAGGAAGGTCCCTGTATAAGCCGCCCTCGCGCGCCTCAGCGGACCTTCCGCACGGACACCTTCAACAGGTAGTTGCGGGTCTTGTCTCTACAAACCCCAACTGACCTTCAACTCGCCTCGCCCCAAGGCTAATCGCCTTGTGGTGCGAAAGGGTAATCCCCTTTTGGCTCCTTTAGGAAGGTCCCTATATAAGCCGCCCTCGCGCGCCTCACCGGACCTTCCGCGCGGTCACCTTCAACAGGTAGTTGCGGGTCTTGTCTCTACAAACCCCAACTGACTTTCAACAGATCTCGCCCTAAGGGTAATCCCCTTGCGGTGCGAAAGGGGTAAGTCGCCCTCGCACGCTGCAGCAGACCATCCGCGCAGCCTCCCCAACAGATAGTTGCGGGTCTTGTTACACCCCACCTTTTCCGGCAACAATCTCCGGTGAATAGAGTTTTGAAGGTATGTTTAAATCTGTAATTTGTGGAGTTTGATATTTGTTGTTTTGTTGTTGATGTTGTTGTGGGAGTGGGATTGTTTGGTATGGTTTTGGTTAAGTTCTTTTTAAGGTTGAATTTTGTGAGTTCTAGGTCCAGGCGATCGCCCGAACGAGGAAATGGTTCGCCTGCATTTCGCCTGGACACCTGCCGAGTTTAGGTCTTCACGGAGCAGTGCGATCGCTGAACTAGGGGATGGCTTCGCTGGATCTCGCCTAGGCGCTGTCGATTGGAGTTTCTTGGACCAGCGATCGCCCGCGAGCAAACGGGTCACTGGTTTTCGCACAGGCACTGTATCGGTGTTCTTCGAGGGTCGGCGATCACACGATTGGGGAATCGGGTCGCTTTGCCCGTCGCTGGACCAGCTATTTAAGTCGAGCAGCTCGTTTTCAACCTCAGTTTCGCGTTTTCAACTCCGAAAATACTTCCAACTCTCTCCCAACTCGGTTTTGCTCCTATCCAAGTGATTTTGGACTCTTTGGTGCGTGGAAACGGAGGATTCATGCGGGAATCACTACAAGAACAACGAATCAACAAAGGTTTCACTCCAACAACACTTTGTGGGTGAATTTGGGAAATTGCCCAAATTGTGAGGTTGGTATTTTCGTGATCTCTTGATTCATTTGAGTTAGTAGTAGTGTTTCTATGTTGGATTAGAGATAGAAACACACTTTACAACACGGATTGAGCATGAATCGAAGAAATTGAATTTAGGGTTCTTCACCGGGATGAGCGAATTTTGGGGTTTGTTAAATTGACCTCAAATTAGTGTTGTTGGGTAGTTTTAGAACAACATTAATACTTGGTAAAAGGTCCAACAATGGCTTAATCTATGAGCTAAGAGAAAACTCATAGGGTTTAGGGTGGAGAAATGAAGTGTGATGTTTTGTTGAATTGAATTCAAATTGTTGTTATTGGGTATGTTTAGAGCAATATTGATAATTGGAACATTGTCCAAATATGCTCCGATTATATACCTAAGGCAATGTTCATCCGGATTTTTGGTGGAAAGTGGAAGCATGTATTTTGTGCGGTTTAAGGTTTCAAGCATGTTTGTACAATGAATTTGAGCAACTTTAAGTCTTGAAGTGAGGTCCAATTGTCAATGGATATTGATGTGTTCAATGAAAGTGTAATGTGGTGAGTGTGTGAAATGTTTAGGTGGTATGTGAAGCAAGGTTTGAGGTTGGATAAGGAAGAAGATTGGTGTGTTGGTGCTTGGCTGCTACCCTCTACGGTTGCGTCTGCTTTCGTTTCGAGGTAAGGGTTCGACCTACCTATATTATTGTAATGTAGGATGGTTGAGGCAAGTTTTGGGCCTCGGTCTCTGACTTCGGTCTTAGATCGGGATAGTAGAGCCCCAAAGCTAGTCCCATGGTAGGAGTAACGGTGTGCAGGTACAGCTTTGCTTCGGTGTCGTGGTTCATGCGTCTGTGTGACCCGAACTATCTGGGATACGGCACAACGGATGGCGTTCGCATAGGGGACCAGTCCGAGATAGGGTTACAATCCCTTGAGGACCGTACGGCCTATGGTTCGCATCGTTCCGGTATGTTCTGTTCTGTGAGTGGATGCATGGCGAATGCCGAGGCATGGCGAATGCCGGTTGGACCGGGGAAGATCTAGCCATGGTCGGGGAAGACCTAGCCATGGTCCGTGACAAGGTTTGCTGGGTGCATGGCGAATGCCGGTTGGACCGGGGAAGATCTAGCCATGGTCGGGGAAGATCTAGCCATGATCCGTTACATTCGGATGTTGTGCACACATCATTTATTTCTGCATATGTTCTGATCTGTATATTTGCTATCCGTATGTATATCTGCTCGATCTGTTTTTGCAGGTTGTCGGAAGAAACATCGTTACTCTTGCCTAAGCTCTTCTTGGGTTTTTCTTTGAAAAACTCACACCCTTACTTAACATTTTTCAGAGATAAGGATTACGGGCCGCGGAGTAGGATTTCCGCAAGGCTGTCAGTTAGCTATTTTGAGGTTTAGCAAAGATCTGGACTTAGACTTCGGGTTCCTCGTCGGTTTCTTTATCCGACGCCCGACTTTTGTACGGTTGCACCTTCTGCCTGTAGTTAGCTCTGTAGCATGATACTTTGTTGGCATGTAGTATTACGATAGCATGTTATCGTAGGTCTGTCTGTTCATCTGAGATTGATTGTGGTTATATATATATATATATGCGTTCTACTCTGAACTGATTGAATGAGTATGCTGATCTGTGCGGAAGCCTCTGTTCGGTAGTGAAAGAACAGACTTCCTTATGATAATCAGATTTCGATGTTCTGCTTCTGATATTCTGTTTATGGGCGGAGCCCGTTGTTTCTGTTGTCGTGATCTGTTCCTGTGCATGATCTGTTATAGTTGATCTATTGTTAGAAAGGGACCTACTGGGTTAGTTAAAGGCCTGCGAAATACTCTCAAATTAGCTGCGCGATCCTGGTCCCACCTTGCTCACCACCGCCCCTTCGGCCGGCGACCGCTTCCCGCCGGGTCCGGAAGGTGTCTGACGGGGGAGGTGGTGACAGGTCTCATCTCTCAGAACTCCAACTGACTTTTCACTTGTCTCAACAAGTGCTCCTCTACCTTCGCCATCACGCGACTACAGGCTCAAGGTAAACTGAGCTTTACTTCACTCTTATCATGCAACTGGTGAGCACCTTGCAGGTGCCCTCTTCTTGGTACACTCACACTACCCAAGGGCTATCCCCTTATGGTCTCGCCGGGAAAGTCTCTGGGTGAGCCACCTTTGCGAGCCCCAGCAGACCTCCCACATGGAAAATCTCATCCATAGTCTTCAAGGGCATCGCCACTGCAAACCCTAAACGGATCTTCAGCTTTTCTCAACAAGTAATCTTTGTGGCTTCACCATCGCGAATCCCAGCAAGCCCTTCGTCATGATTATGAAAAGGTCATCGCGCTCCGCACAAATTCAGTCCTCTGGCTACACACGAAGTACAGGACCCTACCCATACTCCGCTCTCAGGAGGAGGCATCTTGGTACACTACCCAAGCAAATGCGTCCTCACATCACATCAGAATCAGACAAAGCTCCTCAAGTATCGCCTGCGCGAGGTCTCGCCCCTCGCAGGTCTCAAGTCTAGCCTTCTCAAGGTCTCACCCTCAGTCTCAAGCCTGCGCAAGGTCTCGCCCTCGCAGGTCTCAAGTCTCGCCTTCGCAAGTCTCTTATGCCTTCGCGAGTCTCGCCCTCGCGGTCTCACTCACCTTCGCGAGGTCTCTCACGCCTTTACTGGCCCCGCCAGACTGGGCCCTTGCACCCGCGGTTTGTGCGACCCTCGCTCTTGCCTTTATTGGCTTCGCTTTATCTGGGCCTTCGCCCCTTGCTGGCCCTCGCCCCTTGTTGGGTCTCAAGTATCGCCTGCGCGAGGTCTCGCCCTCGCAGGTCTCAAGTCTCGCCTTCACGAGTCTCTTATGCCTTCGCGGGTCTCACCCTCGCGGTCTCACTCGCCTTCGCGAGGTCTCTCACGCCTTTACTGGCCCCGCCAGACTGGGCCCTTGCACTCGCGGTTCGTGCGACCCTTGCTCTTGCCTTTAT
Source organism: Stellera chamaejasme (assembly GCA_024586325.1). NCBI lineage: Eukaryota > Viridiplantae > Streptophyta > Magnoliopsida > Malvales > Thymelaeaceae > Stellera > Stellera chamaejasme. Next base: position 20,918,946 of record CM044984.1, on the reverse strand, counting down.
TGGCTTCGCTTTATCTGGGCCCTCGCCCCTTGCTGGCCTTCGCCGCTGCATACTCAACTAAAGGATAGGCCACTTGGTCATCTGACTTTAAGCGACCAAAAAGGAGGTCAGCACGAGCCTGAGTAATCTTCACCAAATTCACACGCCATTCTCTGGAAAACGAATCACCTAAGGTGGTTTGCTGAGATATTCATCATCACAACCGCCTTATCTCCAAAAGTCTGACAGACTTGTCTCACAGCCTGGCTAAGGCTTCAACTGGGGGAGGCTCCTCCTAGCATCACCCTATAAATAGGGTGATGTCCACCTTAAAATGGGTAAGCTACTACATGCCCCCCACTCCTCTCTTGCTACTTCTGAGTATTCTCTTTATCTTCCACAGATTACTCTGAACAACAAGCTTGGAGTCTTCAAGAACACAACACCATCAACCATTCAACTGAGAGTCCGCACCTGCTTCAGGAACGCGACTATCAGTTTTAGTAATGAATAAGAGGTAGGGTTATCCTTGCAATTAGGCTCTTGGTGTTCAATGTTAATTCTGGTAAAACTTTTATCTATGATTGTTGCTATCTAATGTACTATAATCAATTGCCACCTTCTACTTCAGAATAGGCATGGTAATCAAAAGTCTGAATACTACGTCTACCATGTTTGTATAACTACAGAACTTTATAGGTTAAACGACTTGGTCCATAGATTAGAATGGACCCATGATCGGAGAAATATGCCATGCCCTAAAACGTTATACTAGCGTGACTTTGGACTCAAACAATAAAGCAAGCGTACCCTAAATGATGATCTAGCGCCAGAGAAATTAAATAATAAATTACATCAAGTCCTAACCCCAATAAGTCAAAATGCTTAAGGGGCGAACATTTGTGCTATTGAAAATAAATTGCATAAAGTTAGAAAGAATAGAAATTACCTGGTATTGGAAGATTTGGTATGTAAAATCTGAATTTATTTGGCCCATTAATCCTATAAGGCAGATTAAGTAAAATTTGGATCAGTATACATAAATGCTTTTGGTAAGTTCTCAAAAATGTATTTACAAAAATGTATCAGTGAAAATTTGCAAGACATGTTTTTGTTCGGATAGAATTAACAAGTAAATACTTGTGAGAAAATAAATATGTACCAGTGGGTTAAATTATTCTGGCCCACACTTCGATTTTAGGAAGTTATGTGGACAATGTTAAATGCTGGATTGACGTCAGCTAGACCAAATCAGGTCGACATGAAAAAGAAAATCATACAGGCCAATTTCAACACAAATTTGTAAAAAAACCCATTCAATATTCTGTCATTGGGTCGAACGTACCATTTATAAACATGACTTGAACTTTTCTAGATTATTCACATTAAAATTATTAAACCGATAATATGTTTTAAAATTCAAGGACTCTAAATTATAGGAATCCTATAGTATAAGGGATTATGTTTTAGAATTCGAGGACTCTAAATCTCAGGAATCCTATATGCACTACAATTTCTAGATTACCGGGTAAGCCACAAATATCTATTTAAAGCGCTACAGGGATTTATTTTAGATTTTTTCTTCATATGAATGACCCCCTAGGTATGCTATATTCGCTTATTATTTCACAGTTAGCGCCGCCATCAATGTTTCTCAATGAATATCATGAACCATGTTAACTTATAACATATGAATAAAATAGCAAGCAAGGACTGATCAGGGTTAATCATTCAGGAAAGAAAAACTAGTAAGTCTTCCTTCAAGTCAAGTATTTCAAGTGTGTTCCCCATTCCATCGAGTATAGCTTACATTCTATCAAAATTTATAACACATGCTTTAAATTGGATAGGTTTTACAGAGGAAAGATTAAGCAAGGAGGGCAACATTATCAAAAGCTATCAAAACCAGTGAGTATTTTCTATTTAGGTTCAACCAGTGAGTATTTTCTATTTAGGTTTTACTGCTAAATAGGATTTCAGTAGTGAACGTTTCATACCTTTACTTGACTGTTGATTACTGCTACTGTCGTGTAAATTTGATATCATCCCAAAGACCTGTGAGTAATATGCTTTATAAGTCAGTAACTCCATGATAATAATATATATGAAATCAAATAGCAGTATTAGTTATAATTATAATACAAAAATAGTGCCGAGAATCACCCATATATGTTTGCTGGAGTCTGTTTGCCTCATTCATTAACTTATAGGAATAAGGGTTTATGGTTAATGTTTGGCGTATAAATTTGATCATTTTGAAAATAATTATATTGAAACAAAGCTTTCATTATTCAAAATATTTAATCTACAATTTTCAATAAAATTGTTAGAAAATAAGCATATGTAAATCTAGGATGCAAATGAAACAGATTCTTATCAAGTTATCAAAACGAATAGACGATTTAAAAACAAACAGTATTCAATACATGAAAAAGCCCCAAAAAATATCGTCATATTCAATGAAGAGTATAAAGCCAAATAGATGTAAATGGCTGACTAAATTGTGATAAAACAATTTTATATCATTGTTTGAAACATTGTAAATCATAGGTCGCGGGTCGAATATAGATAGATCCGCCAATGAAGTTAGATGCCAAGTTTAATTGTAGGGCCTTAAAATACAAAACCCAGAAACGAATAAAGGGATTTTTATCGGTTTCTAAGAACTAGATGTCAGAAATGAGAATATTGCATCGATTTAGTTGACGGTGCAAGATCCACAACCATGTATACCATGTAGGCCTTCAACACAAGCAATGAAATGGATTGGGGTGAGGATGAAGAAATAAAACAGTGTAAATAAAATAAATTAATCCAATAAATGGCGTTTACTTACCGTATAGAGTCTGTGTTAATCGGTCCCTTTCGGTCAATTTTTAGATCCAGTCACGTAGAGTCCATAAAAGTAAAAAATAAATGAGAAACGTTACAATAATCATACTACGAGATGAATTGATAAAAAATCTCTCTAAGGTAAGATGAACTTGTACAGTCCAGGGTAAGGATTTTCGTTGAAATCCTTTGAAATGATGGAGGATTCTTCTGGATCGAAGTCAAAATCTGAAAACATCTCCGATTTTTCTGAAAACTGGAAGGCACAGAGGCATTTTCTGGGGAGGCGACAGTTTCACCGACGAAAATTAAGGACGGAAAACAGGAGTTGGCGGCCAAAACAATAATTTATGGCGATCTATTACGGTGAACGTTTCGAAAATTTTCACGATCTCGTGCAATAACGAGAACGGATAAGGAACCCTAGCTGAGAACGTGTAGCGGCGAAAGGATTGAGAGGGTGAGGTTTAGGTTAGAATTTTAGGTCGGTAAGGAGTCTGAGGGTATTTATATGGGTAGGTTAGGTTCGGTTTGGGTTGGGTTATTGGTGTGGGTTTGGTTGGGTTTAACTCAACCCGAAATTGGTTGTGGGCTTGGGTTATGGGCTTGGGTAAAAATAGTTTGGAATGGGTTGGGTTGTATTTAGGTTGTTTTATAATTTGTAAGTTGGGTTGGCTCAATTATGAATTTTTATTTTAATAAATGGGCTAATTATAATTATTATTCATATCAATGATATTTGAAATGTTAGTTACTTTTATATATTAAAATTAAATATTGATTTTGATATATATTATCATAACTATAATTGAATAATAACTATAATTAAATAATATTTTGAAGTTTTTTCTGTAATTCTTTTCACATTTATTATTTCTATTTCATGTTTTATAAATGATTTTAAGTTCATGTATTTTTGTACTAAAGGTTACATATTGCGTTTGGTTAGTTTGGAATGGCTTGGTCTAGGTGGATTTGAGCTTGGTCTAAATGGGTTAGGCCAGGTTTAGGTATCATGGTTGTGTTGTTGGGCTGGATAGATATAGGGTTAATGGGCTTACGATTTTAATTGTTTTTTTCATTATTTTTAAAATTTTAATAAATAAATTATTTCATATTTTTTATGTAGAAATAAATTGTATAATAAGTCATCAATGATATCTAATACTTTGTAAGCAATACGAAAATTGAATTCATTAATCCGTCTTTTAGATTTGGTATATTTATTCTATATTTTTTATAATCAAATATCATTTTTATATGTAGATGTAAAAAACAAATGTAATATTGTTGTTAGAAATAATATTTTTTTCTATGTGAATTCAAAAAAATATATAATGTATACTGTTTTCATATTAGTTTTATGTATATTGAGTTAATTTTTTAAAAAATTACTTACAGATTATTATTTAGTATTTTTTGTAATTACTTAGTAGGGGTTACGGTGGATAGTTTGGGCTTGGCTAGTGACTCGAATTTGGGTTGTTCTAAAGTTAGATAATATTTAAATAATTTAATATTGTTTTGAATAGATTTCTTCTATACAAAATCATATGTATAGTTAAAAAAATAATATATATTATTCTTTTGTATTTAGGGATGAATAGATTATCGACGTCAATTATTGCTATAATATTGTCAATTATTTGATTATTTGATTATTTGATGCTATTGGTTTGTTGTTCCTTTCGTTCAAACATGTTTGAATATTCAATTATTTTTGAAGAATGCAGTGATTTGTGTATTTAAAGTTTTCTATATTTTGTTTTTTAGGAATCTGTCCGAACGTGTTAATCTCCTATTTGTCGTCAATAATATATCGAGGTATCTGTTACTTTTTTTATTTCTTGCATGTCATTAACAAAATGCCAAAAACTAAAGATGGTATTAGAAACACATATAGGCTATATGTTAAATTACATAAATATTTGACATATTAACTTTGTGAATTGATTTAATTGATTTATCATTTACTTTATAATTATGTTATAACAGTAATATTTAGTGATTAATTTGTTTTATTCATTATATATCATGTTAGTCAGTAGGTAATGGATTCACGGGAAAGAAGAGCAGCTTGCAAGAAAATTATGCGAGAGCGGTTACCTATTAGACCCCAACGACACATTGTCAATACTGGAAACCGTCAATGTGTCACAAAAGATAGGCCTCGTGCATTTGTCGCTTCATATCTTAACACCCATGCATTGAATGTGGGTAACGGATCCACTATTCCGAACTCTGCCCAAACTTATGGGATTGACAAAAATCAAATATCAAATGATATTTCTATGAGCACACCCCAACTATTAACCAGAAGGCCCTTACTAGATGTTACAAACCAGTGTTCACCGCTTACTTCAACCGTGTCACTCTCTTCATCAAGCAGAACTGTACAAGTTTCGCGTGTCACTGATGGACATGAAGGTGCACCGCTGGTGAGTAGTCTACAGCAGGATGTAGCGCCGTTCAAATCCTCACAAAAAAATTATACTCAACCATCATCTAATAATGTTCGGTTGAGTGCAAATTTATCCTCAAATGAAAATCAGCTACTTACCCCAACGTCATATAGACCCCAGACGTTGTTTGATGATTATTCAAACCGGAGTTCACAGATTGCTATGTCCAACGTAGTTGATTCAACTACTAGCATTGGAAGGTTATCATGTGTCACATGTGCGATATTGGGGAGTCATCGGGAGGGCACCAAAATATATCGAAAAGGGCAAGACACTCTATACCAGAAATCCAATCCATCTCATTCCAAAACCTTGATACACTTGAATATATTGTTGAAGGTACGCATTTCGGAAGTATTAGTTCATCCATGTCCGTTGATCACATCTTTAAGCTAACCTTCGTAACTATGGCCAGATTCAATTCTATCAGAGTCATCCGACGAGGAAGATGTTGTTCATTTTCATGCCTCTACTAATGTGAATAGTAAGATGTGCTTATGTTCATTATCTTATTAGCAAAATTGATGGATTTTGGTAAAATCATTATATTAGTCAACGTCTTTTTGTAGGGAGAGTTACTGAAATGCAGAACCTAGGGCCACCAGATGCTATTTGTCCTAATCCCAATTGTCGGGCGATTGTTTGGAGAATGGAGAGGAGCGTTCGCTCAAGTGAGAAGTGAAATCCAAAGTTTAGATATGCTGTAATAATGGGAAAGTAAGTTGCCATTTGAGAGAACTCCACCGATGTTTCTTCAGTGGTTATTGAATTCTAAAGGACACAACCTGTCTATGTACTTTTGACGTCACATTCAGGACTTCAACAATCAGTTTTCATTCACATCTACCGGGGACATATTGACAATCATATAAATGATGGTAATGGACCATACATTTTTCGTCTAAAAGGGAGAATCATCATACTATCGGTTCTTTATTTCCATCAAGTAATGATCGACCCCGTTTTGCTCAATTGTATATTTTTTATACTGAGCACGAGACAGAAAACCGAATGACAAGTTTTGGTGATGGGCAAATTAAGGATATGGATAGACAAATTGTTGATGGGTTAACGCAGATGTTTGATCAGAATAATGTTCTTGTGCGGGAATTCAGAAGGGTACGTGATATGCATAGGGAATATAATAACGTCCCTGTTAAATTGAGGTTACTTTCCACACGCTCTAATGGTGGCCGAAGGTACAACTTACCAACATCAAGGGATGTAGCTGCTCTTACCGTGGGTTTAGATGAGGAACAAGGTAATAAGCGTGATATCGTTGTGTTCACTAGAGATCATGGTCCTCGGAGAATACATGTGTTGCATCCTCAATTGATGGTACTTCATTTCCCTGTACTATTTCCATATGGAGCAGATGGTTATCGCGATGACATTAAGCATGTTGATGGTTCAAGGTGTGAATCTCGTAATAGAGTTACAATGCGTGAGTTCTATGCTTTTCAGTTACATAACCGTCAATCTGTATATTCGATCATTCAAAGGGAGGTAGGTTATTTCAGCAATACGTCGTTTATGCGTATAGTTGTATTCTCGAGGAGCGATTCCTTTATCTGAGGAATAATCAAGCTCGGTTTCATTGTGAGGTATTATGTGGGTTACAAGATGCGTTGGGTCGTGGTGATACGGAGGGTTCACACACTGGAAGACCTTGTATATTACCATCATCTTTCACAGGCGGTCCGCGGTATATGATGCAAAACTATCAAGATGCAATGGCTATATGCAGGTGGCTCGGACATCCCAATTTGTTTATAACGATGACTTGTAATCCGAAATGGAGTGAAATAGTGGAATTCACCAAATTAATTCCAGGACAAATCCCGGATGAGCGGGCCAGATATCGGTGTTCGTGTGTTCGAGATGAAGTTGTACTCATTGTTGAAAGATATCACAAAAGACGCAATGTTTGGTCGATCCATGGGAGGTAATGTATCTAATTTATGGTATATTATCATTTGTTAACTTAATGACCAAACCAAACAGTTCATCTATAACATTTAAATTGTTATGCAGTGATTGTCACAATAGAATTGCAAAAAAGAGGTCTGCCACATGCACATATTGCGCTATTTCTTCATCGAGATGATAGGATTGATGAGCCTCATAAGATAGATCAAATCATATCAGCCGAGCTTCCTAATAGAAATCGTTATCAGCTTGCATATGAAGCTGTTTCAAAACATATGATGCATGGGCCGTGTGGAAATGCGAATCCGAAATGTCCTTGCATGGTTGATAAGAAGTGCTCAAAACGTTATCCACGCACCTTGCAGAAGCACACTTCACTTTCACGGGATGGATATCCGTTATACAGACATCGAAAAGCAAAGTATACTGTGAACTAAAATGGCACGGAGCTTGATAATGCATGGGTTGTTCCACACAATGTGGATTTAGTACTTAAGTACGACTGTCACGTTTGCGTGGAAAAGACAAACAGGGATATGTGCATCAAGTAACTATGCAAATACATGCATAAAGGAGAAGACAGGTCTACATTGTTATTGAGAATGGGAATGGGAGAGATCGCTCGGAAATGGATCCAAGAAAGCTCCGGTAGATGAGATTAAGCAGTATTTGGATTGTCGTTATATTTCTGCTTCGGAGGCATGTTGGCGGATTTTCGGTTTTTTCATCCATAAGCATGATCCACCTGTTGAGAGGTTGACATTTCATCTCCCTAATGAGCAGAGTGTTGTGTTTCAGGAGGATATGATCTTCATAGTGTTATACAAAGGCATAGTGAAAGTCAAACACAGTTTCTGGCATGGACGGAGTGTAACAGGAACGATGCATATGCCGGACAGTTCACGTATGTTGAGTTCCCTCAACACTATGTGTGGAACAAAAGAGACAAAAAGTGGACTCGACGTATTAGAGGTTTAACTGTAGGTAGGATGTATTTTACCCATCAAACTGCCGGCGAGAGATACTACCTTCGTATGTTGCTAAATGTTGTCAAAGAGCCGAGATCATATGAAGAATTATGAACGGTGAATGGTTCTCTCCACGACACATATCGAGATGCATGTTTTGCGATGGGGTTGCTTGAAGGGGATGGTGAGTGGCATGAGTCATTGCGCGAAGCTTCTCATTGGGCAATGCCAAGTAGCTTGCGTGAACTTTTGTAACGATGCTTCTATTTTGTCAAGTATCCGAACCTCTGCATGCGTGGGAGAAACACCGCGAGATGTTGGCTGATGACATTTTACTCATTGAACGTCAAAAGCGTAACTCACATGACATTGTGTTATCGGATGAAGAGAGATTTAACTATGCCCTTTATGAAATAGAGAAAATAATGAATAGATTGGGTCGGTCTTTAAAAGAGATTGAGGGCATGCCATATCCCGACATCAAGTCATTGGTCATTGAGGAGAATTCCTTGATTATTGAAGAGCTTAATTACGATAGGCGTGCATTGTTGGTTGAGCATGAATCACTTTTTACTGGATTGAATGGAGTGCAACGAATCGTGTATGATCAAGTCATAGCATCAACGCATTCTCGAACCAGCGGTTTTTTCTTTGTTTATGGTAGTGGGGGTACCGGTAAAACTTACATGTGGAAAACTATTTTGGCACGCCTACGAGCAGAGGGTAAGATAGCTATGGTTGTTGCTACTTCGGGGATTTCCGCATTACTTCTAGCTGGAGGTAAGACTGCGGACTCACGGTTTAAGATCCCTCTTGTGCTTGATATGTCGAGCATCATTGATTATATGGGATGAGGCTCCTATGGCACATCGACATGCGTTCGAAGCTATGGATCGTTCTTTGCGTGATTTAATGATTGTGTTTGACCCGGAAGCTGGAAATAAGGTTTTTGGGGGTAAAACGGTGGTTCTTGGTGGTGACTTTAGACAAATATTGCCTGTAATACCACGGGGTACCCGAGGTGATGTTGTCGTAGCGACAATATGCTCTTCGTCATTATGGTCATCCTGTCAAGTGTTTACCCTATCAGAGAACATGAGGTTACGTAATTGGAGTTCTTTGGATGTTGCATGGTTTAGTGATTGGCTTTTGAAATTAGGAGAGGGATTATTACCTCTAGAAAGGATTGACGATGATGAAGAGGAACCATAATGGTTAAAGCTACCTGAGTTGTTCTTGCTACCATTTGTAGGAGATGTTATTGATGTCAACAGAATCAGTGATAGCGACTACTTGAGGGAGAGAGCCATTCTTTCTCCTAAGAATCGTTCTTTGCGTGATGACTGATCACCCCATTAAGTCAACTCATACAAAGAATATTGTATATCGAGAAGTGTTTGCACGAGTATATGGTAATGAAGGTTAAGAAGGTAAAATTATATAATTACGTGAGTCAATGTTATTTTTTTGCATCATTGGTGTTTGTTTTAATTTGTACGTAATGCAATTTCGGCAACATCATTCGAATTTTCTGTTTTATGATGTTATATTTACTATTCTAACTATAAGGTTTTCGTAGGTGTTTGATTTCAATGACTCACCACATTTGTGATTTGAAACCATATCGTTACGATTGGAATTTGCGTGTGCGTCTAACACGCACATGGGATGCAATTAACACGAAAGATGGGACTTTGATTGACATAGAGTTGATTTTATTAGATTCCAATGTAAGTATCTTACAATATTGTTGTGTATTATGTATCATTAATTTTTGTAACGTATTAATTATATTGATGATGTATATATATATATATTAATTCACTTGTTAGAATGATCACATATCAGCACGTGTGTCCCCGGCACATGATGGTAAATTCCGTCCACTTTCGAAAGAAGGGTTGATTTACAACATCAAGAACTTTGCGGTCGGGAAACCTGCTGACTACATGCGACCCGTACGATGTGCAAATAAGATATTTTTCACAAGGTACACCGTGCTTAGTCTGATTGATGCCGAGGCTCTTGATATTCCGAGACATAAGTTCGACTTCGTGCAATATGTAGATTTGTCTAAGCAATTTCCTAAAAACACATTTTGCACAGGTGAAACTTTTTATTTGTTGCGTGTATTATATTTTCACTTATATGAACGTATGTTATAACTTTGTATAACTAGAGTATAAAAAAATGGTATTACTTTTAGATGTTGTTGGCAGATTAGTTAAGCACGATGATCCACGTCAGATTGTGCTGAAAAGCAAAAAATATGGAGCAAATGCAATCTATTTGGATTGTGGATCAAAGGTATATGTATTTTTCAAAGTATACCATATCCTTATATGTTTTACTGTATACATGTCTATTGATGACCACCTATACATGTATCTGTTATAGTGGAAATTATGTTGAGATAACCTTCTGGGGCGTTCTGGTTAAAATATTGGCAGATATGATACATGTTGATTTAGAGACATGTGTTATAGTAGTTGTAACGACGACGTATGTTAAAAAGTACGGAGGTATGTGTTTTTTAATTTCGTACATTTAATTCAATAAACTGACGTAAACTTTTTATTTTATCTGGGTAAACATGAGTTTTAGTTTGCTTATGTTTGTTTTTCGTGTATTTTGTCTAGACAATTATCTATTGTCTGCAACATGTGGGACGAAAATATACGTCAACGTGGACATTCCGGAAGTTTCTGTGATTCGTGATTCGTACATGTTGTTTTGTATTATTTTTTACTATATTGGTTTAAGTTGATTGCTAAATTAGATACTAATCATCAAATCTAATGTTGTATAACATTGTATGCATTTCAGGTTTGTTGTTAATGCGGACGCTATCACGATACGAATTGATGATGAACATGGAACTAAATCGGCAAGTGAATGTGGACCCGTGGTGAAACGTGTATTGTTGCGGCAACTCGAGGCCATTCGATCATATGGTCGTTCCCATGTATGTTTGCGTTTTCTTTCTTTATCTATTTTATAATTATCATTATATTTTTTTGATTAAATATATTTTTCTATGCAGATAAGAAATTTTCGATGCAATGTTATGATATTGTGTGTCAAGGAGGATTATCCCCTTTGGTACTTAGCATGTCGTTTGTTCTCTCGAAAAGTGTTCGAGCAGGGTGCTGATTTTTACTGTAAATCGTGCAATTCAACAGTTCATTCAGTCATTCATCAGTAAGCTTTCATTGGTTAACATGTGTATTATAATTTCACAAACAAACATTGGATTGAACTTATGCTGCGAGTGACACTTTTTAATATTTGTGTTAGATATAAAGTTGAGATGATAGTTGGTGACCATACATGCGAATCAAAGTTTGTTATGTTTGATAATGTGGCGGCTCACCTTTTCCATTGTGATACGCAAACATTTGCGAGCTATGAAAAAAGGGTAAGTCGTATATTTTACGATGTTTGATATTATGATCTTAATGGTCTCATGATAACTTCAATTGTACATATATATATATATATATGTATATATATATATGCAGCACGATGGACGAAATAAATTGGATAAGATACCTGAAAGTGTCAAAGCGATGAAGCTCTCCTTTGATATCAAAGTGACTGATTTTAATATTACAAATAAACGATCGGGGTTTATGGTCACGACATACTCTGAAATAGATTTTGCATCTGAGAGTCGGGAGATAATAGAAATCATCAAAGAGGTATGCTATGCCACATTAACTATTTTAGTTGGATGTGTTTTTGTAAATGATTTATTGCCTAAATGCGTATATAAACTTAATGATCTTTCTGAATGCTGCGACATTTACAAGGTAAATTAATGCTGCCTCTTAAACGTTTAGCAGATCAAGATGATAGAAGTGGTGATAACACATCAAAAAGGTATTCGGTATTTTGAATGTTGATGGTTAATTAACTTTAGTACATTGATGTAATATTGTTTACTAATTTTTTTGTCTACGTTTATAGTTGGCTGGTTGTTGTAGAGACCGGAAGTTGCAGTAATACGTCTAATAACAATAAGGTGAATAACACTGACGTGCGTTATGTTAACACCGATATAGATGACACGTACGTACCTATATTTATGAACTATTACTGATTGAAGATATTTCAATATTTAATTGATTTTTTTGTGACATGTATTTGTAGATTGGAGCTGCATCAACACTCGATATCTTCTATAACAAATTCCGATGACACTGTTATCGATGGCCAGATGTGATGATGATCGTAGATTTAACCTTTTGAGTCACTATTGCAGTTTACTTTGCTTTGGCTAATAAACATGTAACATTGTTTGATTTTTTATAATAATTCTGCCTTTAGCAAGACCATACCCCCCACGTGAATCTGCTTTGCTCGAACCTTAGTGTTGTGGTTGAGATTTTCCCTCTGTTGTAAGGCCATGAGTCTAAGTCTAGCACCTTCGCGGAGTTCTTCCACGAGGTCCAGACGTGCTTGGAGTCCGCTCTCGTTATGAGGAGCGTCGTAGTATAGTGTTCTGATTGTTGGTACAGACACTTCGATTGGTAGCAATGCTTCGACACCGTAGACCAGGGAGAAAGGTGTTTCCCCTGTTGGTCCTCGTGTAGTCGTCCTATAGTCCCAGAGGACGCTGGGTAATTCTTCTACCCATCTTCCCTTTGCATTGTCGAGACGCTTTTTTAGACCCTCCTTGATGGTGCGGTTTGTAACCTCCACTTGGCCGTTTGACTATGGATGGGCTACGGGGGCATAGAGTTTTTGTATATTCATCTTGCCGGCCCAATCCTTAAGTTTGGTGCTCGAGAATTGAGTTCCATTGTCCGTGATTATGGCCTTTGGGGTGCCGTATCGAGATACGAGGTCATGCCATAGAAAGTGTATGATTTTGGAAGTACTTATTGTCTTGAGTGGCTGGACCTCGACCCACTTGGTGAAGTAGTCGACTGCCACTATACAGAATTTGAATTGCCCCGGAGCTTTAGGCATTGGCCCTATGAGATCGAGGCCCCACAACGCAAAGGGTATGGGATATGTCTCTGTGACTGCTTCGTTTGCAGGTTGGCGTTGGATGCGGGAGTTGAGCTGGCATTTGTGGCACTTACGTACCAAATCATGCGCATCCTTCCTCAATGTTGGCCAATAATAGCCGAGGCGCAAGCATTTGTGCGCTACTGCATCGGAGCCAATGTGTGCTCCGCAAACTCTGGAGTGGACTTCGCTCAAGATGAGTTTGAAGTCATCGAAGCTGATACACCTTTGTAAAGGAGCAGAAAACCCCTTACGCCACAGTGTTCCGTCTATGACAATATGGCGCGAGGACTGGGTCCTTGCATTCATTCGTCCCCGTAACCTGGCTTACCACGAGTTGTGAGTCACTGTGAACAGTCAGACGTCGTAAGCCAGCTTTCAGGGCAGTTTTCAGCCCTGATACGAGGGCCTCGTATTCTGCCACGTTGTTTGTGATAGGAAATTGGAAAGCCACACGTAGATTGGCTTCCATGCCGTGTGGGCCTGTCATATGGATGCCCCCTCCTGGGCGATCCGCTCTTGATGAGCCATCCACGAACATGTCCCATTCGGGGGTCCTAACTCTGCTGGGGGATTCCTCGAGGGACCATGCTTGAGGGGGTAGATGGATAGCTCGGCCATGAAATCTTCCAAAGCTTGTGCCTTTATTGCTCGTCGAGGCTCGAATTTAATGTCGTATTCCCCGAGTTCGATGCACCAACGAGCTAAACGACCACTATGTTCTGGTCGGTTTAGGATGTCCCTGATTGGTAGATCCGTCTTGACGACGATTGTGTGGGCTTGGAAATATGCCCGTAACTTTCTGGCAGTGACGATCAGAGCGTAGATCGTTTTCTGAAGGTGAGGGTAGTTCACTTCAGCCCCTCGTAGGGTGTGACTCGTGTAGTAAACGGGCCACTGTTGTGGGCCTTCTTCTTTGACGAGCATTGAAGAGACAGTGCTATTCGAAGTGGAGAGGTGAGTTCGTCTCCCACTTGAGGGCAGTTCAGAGTTGGCAGATCGGAGATGTGCTTCTTAATTTGTTCGAAGGCTTCTTGACATTCTGGTGTCCAAGCGAACGCCTTCTTCATGCGAAGCTGTTCGAAGAACGTTCTGCACTTGTCTCCAAGCTTTGAAATGAATCGCCCTAGGGTGACAATTCTTCCAGTAAGCTGCTGGATTTCTTTGTTGCTTTTTGGTGGCGCCATATCCACGATGGCCGATATCTTCTTAAGGTTGGCGTCGATTCCTCTTTCGGAGATCATGTAACCTAGAAATTTCCCTGCTCCGACGAAGAAAGAGCACTTGGCTGGGTTGAGCCTCATGTTGTATCGTAGGAACGACTGGAAGGTTTCGTCCAAATCTCGAAGGTGGTCATCGAATGTCATGCTTTTCACAATGACATCGTCGACGTAGGCCTCGAGGTTGCGGCCCATTTGATGGGCAAAGACCTTGTTCATTAAACGTTGATACGTGGCTCCAGCGTTTTTGAGCCCGAATGGAATTCGAACGTAGTAATACACGTCGTCGCCCGTTGTGAATGCCGTTTTGAGGGCGTCTTCTGGGTCCATGTAGATTTGGTGGTAGCCACTCTTGGCGTCCATGAATGATAGATACTTGTACTTCCAAGTGGCATCTACGAGTTGGTCGATGATTGGAAGCGGATACGTGTCCTTAGGACAATGTCTATTTACGCCCGTGAAGTTGACGCACATGCGGAGTTCTCCGTTAGTTTTGTCAGCTAATACTATGTTAGCAAGCCACTCGGAGTACTTAATTTCTTTTATTATTCCAGCGTCGAGGAGTTTAGAAACTTCCTCTTTTACAAACTGTTTTTTGGAGGGGGCCATACCCCTTTTCCTTTGTTTGACCGGTTTGGAATCCGGGAATACATTAAGTTTGTGGGTGATGACGCTGGGGTCGACGCCTGGTAGATCCTTCATGTCCCATGCAAACACGTCCAGGTTGGCTTCGAGGAGGTGGATGAGGCCCATTTTCTCCTTTTGCTTAAGGTTTTTGCCAACCTTAAACTTCTTACCCGGGACGACCTCGATTTCGTCTGTGACGTCGTTGAGGCGCAGTTGGTCGTCCGGATTCATTGGGTCATCTGCATCCCTCGAGGCTTTCGGGTCGACAGTTGATCTTAGAGAGGCCACGTAGTTTTTCCTTGCGATTCGCTAGTCGATGTAGATGTGTGCATCCCCACGAGGTGTTGCGAAAGTGATTGTGAGGGAGCGGATGTCGCATCGTATGTGAAAATCGACCTGGCTTGGCCGGCCAACAATGGCGTTGTAAGTTGAGGGGACCTCGACCACCAAGAACTCCGTCATGATGGAGTGGCAGTTGAGTGTGCCGAAATGTGTATCCCCGATCAGCATGAGGGGTAAGCTAACGACCCCAATTGTTGGGACAATATCCCTGCCGATGCCAAATATGGGGCTGGAGCTCCTTCTTACAGCGGACATGTGTATCCCGAGCTTGTCGAGCATGTCCTTGAAAATTACACTGGTGTTTGCGTCAGTGTTGATGTAGACCCTGTTGGTGTCGTAACCCACAATCCGTGCTGTGATTAACAGTGGATCGGAGTGGGGAATGACGACCTTTGTTCCGTTGGGACGGTAGATGACGTTTTCCTCGAGGTGGTCGATTTGGAGGATTTCTTTCGCGTAACGCTTTCAGGAGGAAGCGCCCTCTGACTTTGTGAGCACATGAATGAT
The DNA here is from genome assembly GCA_024586325.1 of Stellera chamaejasme. Taxonomy (NCBI): domain Eukaryota; kingdom Viridiplantae; phylum Streptophyta; class Magnoliopsida; order Malvales; family Thymelaeaceae; genus Stellera; species Stellera chamaejasme. Next base: position 20,903,064 of record CM044984.1, on the reverse strand, counting down.
GCCCGCTGGCGGTGGTGGTGGCAGGTTTTGTCTTCGAGGGCTGTTTTGTCGACGACGCGTCTTGTCACAGTCGTCGTTGTCATCGTCCCTCTTGCGGCCCTTTGGGAAGTCCTTACAAGAGGAGTTGGAGTCGGACAGGAATTCTTTGAGCTTCCCCTGCTTGATCATCTCGGAGATGAGGTTCTTGAGCTGAAAGCACGCCTCTGTGTCGTGTCCCTTGATCTTTGTGGTAGAGGCAGTACTTGTCAAAGCCCTTGGTATTTTTGTGCTGGATGGGCTGAGACCACTTGGGGACCTTATTTTGCTTCTCCAGCAGCAGCAGAATATTCGTACGGGTATCACGAAGAGCAGGGTGGTTGTCGGAGGGCCTCGTATTGATGTTCGAGGGCTAATACCTCGATGAACTAGATCCCTTGTCAAACTTCTTGTTGCGATCGTTTGGGGAGGGTCTGTTGTAAGGCTTGTTGATCTCCTCGGAGTTCATGCATCGAGTTGCTCGATCGATGAACTCACCCATCGTTGTGACGGGATTTTCATTGATGTTGTACGCGAGTCTTGACTCGCGCTGGAGGCCCTGAGTTACGGCCAGGAGTTGCATGTCCGAAGAGAGCCCCTGGACTTGGATGGCTTCCGACTGAAACCGTCGAATGTAATCGTGGAGTGGTTCCTCCCTTTGCTGTTTCACCCTTAGTAGGTGCTGGACAGTCTTCGGGGGAGGTCGAGCTCCCATGAAATGGCGGAGGAACGACGAGGCGAGGTCCCTGAAGCATTTAAAATGCTGGCCTCGTAGAGTTCCAAACCACGTCGATATGGCCCCTTTGAGGGTGGAGCTGAAGGCTTTGCAGAGGATGGGGTCCATGGCGCAAGCCATCTCCATTTGGGAGATGTAACGACGCAAGTGATCGACGGGGTCAGTTGTGGCATCGTAGCTTTCGATGACTGGCATTCGAAAGCCGGCGGGTGCCTGGACGGCAATGATGTCATCAGTAAAAGGCTGCGTTAGGAGGACCTCGATGTCATCGAGGACCTAGTTGGGCATCTTAACCTTCTCCTCAACTATGTTGATTGGTCGGAGAAGGTCATCGATGCAGAGATTCCCAGTGGATTGGTTTTGATTTTGGGACTGTTCGTCCAGCTCGTTGGGAGGTTGAAGGCGTGCGGCCTGCATTTCTGCCTTGATGTTTTGTACCATGAAGGCTTTCATGTCGTTCAGCATGCTTGTCTGGAGAAGCGTCATCTGAGCGGGATCGATGATGATTTGTTGGGGGACCGTAGAGGGTCCAAGGAGATATGTTAAGCGAGCCGCTTGTGGTTGTGGGGGCGGCTTTATCCTTGTTGTGCCGCCGACAGGGAGTGGTGGGGGTGCACCTGAGGAGCTGGGGGCAGCATCCTCAACATGCACACTGTTGTGAGTTCTCCTTGTTTTCGCCATGAAGATGGAGAAGGAGAGAAAAAAAAGTGAATGGGAAGAATGACACGGCTGTCTTTTCGTTCCCACAGACGGTGCCAAATTGATAGCCAAAGACGATCTCATGTGGTATGGTTATGCTGGTGACCGAAATAAGGCAGCTACAGAACCTGCGAAGGGTAAGACATAAGAGACTTTCAGGTGCAGGAAGAGAAGGGAGGTGGGGTGTGTAGTAATCACCTTATTTTGGGTTGGCATCACCTACTTATAGGGTGATGCCCAGACTCTCCCACGTTGGGGTAGAGTGTTTGGTGGCATCTCCCCCCACGCTTGGGCTGCTGGCCTCTGACTTTGTGAGCGGCGGATTGGACATCACTGTCCAACAGTGTTGGTCTGACAGCACTTGGGTGTGCTAAGTACAGCTTTTGTGTATTGTGTGCTGGGCGCAGCTTTTGGGCATTGTGTGCTGGGTGTACCCTTTGAGTGTACTATGTTGGAGTACCCATTGGGCCTGGCCCATATGGCATTTCCTGCCAACATGGTTATACAGGGCGCGCTTATGGCCCGAGTACAAGGAGCCTCGTCGTATGTACGAGGAGCGCTCCTCGTGTTGATGACGTCAGCGGTGTGTTTGGTAAAACGGTCTTACGGGTTGGGCCAGTATATATCAACATTGAAGGGGAAAGCCATTGTTACAAAACAACACCTTAACTTCCACACAGATTTTCATATTTGCATTGGGTGCATTCCACCTATATATTGAAACTGCCTAGCCAGCATAACTTATAGAAAGCGACACTGCAAATTTGATTGATTAGAGTTAATTGTACCTTTCCTGAGGAAAGTCCAGAAATAGTCCTATAAGTTTGCCTATTTTAACAAAGTAGTCCTATAAGTTAGACAATTCATGAATGAGTCCTAAAAGTTTGTGTTTTCACACGAAATAGTCCTAAACCAGCAGAGAATCTAACAAATAAGTCCTATAACTTTTTGGGTGAGTTTTTTAAGACCACCAAAGTATGGAGCAAGTGATACTTAAAAGTTTAAAAGCTTAGTTTTATACCCTAACTTGGTCTAATACCATTTTAATGGCAGATAATAATAATAATAATAATAATAATAATAACAATAATAATAATAATTTATAACAACAATGATAACACACAACTTGTATTATAACATTGCAAACTTAATACTTACAGAAATCTGATGAGTACCAGATGTTTAACATACAACTTCAATGAAAACAAAGACTGTTGGATGAACACACCAAACTTCCAACAGCTACACTCGTACAAAGCAAAGTACAAACATTATATTTACTGAAAGACATTCAACTCATGAACTTGAAGAGCAGAGAGAGAGAAATATGTTTATAGCAAATTGATGGATGACTTCTACGTTTGTTGAAACCTCCTTATATAGGAAAACTTCTCTTAGGATAGAGGGGATGGTCCTATTTATCTTCTACAGCTGGCACGCATTATGCAACCTTAGTTGGCATATTGAACTATTTTCCACCTTTAAATATGTTTTATAGAAGTGGACAAATACTTTTCCTGATGGGTTGATAGTCCCACAAAGAGTTTTCTTCTTTTTTCACATGGCCTTGTCTGACAGGCCATTATTTTTCTCATGGTGGCCCTAAATTTGGCCAGATGATGACTCGTGGCTAGATCCTTTTGATAGTTGTTCTTTGGCAGATTTGAAAGTTAGTTTCATCAGCTTATCTTTCATTTCTTCCAAGGGGATGTCTGCTAGTTCTGATTCGTAGTAGAGTTTTCCTAGCACCGAATCAATATTTTTTTCTTCTAGGAACTCAACTAGACCAATTTTCTTCAGTGTGATATTTTATAAGAGGTAAGAATTTATCACACATTTGTCCCACCAGTGTGAGACCCAAACTCTTTCTAAGAAGAGAACATATTTTTCTTGATTAATCTCGTAATGCCACCGAACAATCCATGGAATACGATAGATGACCAAGAAGTAGAATTCGCTAAAAGGAACTAGGTCTCCTTGAGATTTCTGTTTGTTGAATTCTAAAAACTTGACATAGGACTCCTTGACTGCCTCAGGGAGTTGGTTCGAGACTAATTCATTTTTCTCAAACCAATGATAGAACCCAATTTGGAAACCTTTTTTGCTTTGTCTTGTATATTATCATCCAAGAGTGCCTGAGATCTGTATTTTGAATATTAAAGATTTCATCTCAGGTCTGGATATAATCCCAGTAAGAATAATGATGACAATTGTATTTTCTAAACATTAGTCTTCTTCGAGATTGAGGTGCTCCCCATTCTTCTGGTGTCTAAACTTTTAAGACATCTAATTTTGAGATTCCTATTTCTTTGAAATATCTCCCTTATGGGGATTTGGTATTTCTGTCTCTGTGTCTTATTTCTACAGAGCCTGATTCTTGGAGTATCAACTCAAAATACTCATATTTTCTAATAGGATTAAATTCGCACATAGGATTCAGTTTTGCAGGAGTCATGATTTTTAGATCTTTGTCTTCTATTGGATAGAGAGATTCTCTTTCCATTTCTCTTTTTTTGGTGGTATTCCTAAAGAGAAAAGAGTGATTTCTTACATTTTTTCTGTTGTTTTAAGAACCAAGGTTCCTTCCAAATATTTATTATCCTTGCAATATGCATGAGGATAAGGAAAAGTAAATGCTCTTCCTCTTTTCACCTCTCTGGGATGGAAAGTTACCAAAGGAGCTTGTTCCTTTGATCTTTTATTGTTCTGAAAGGATTCTCCTCTTTCAATCCTTATTTTCTGTCCAGTAGATAATTCATAGAATTCTTATGAATTTGGTTCTTGGGCTCCTATTTGGAGATAAGGAGCATACTGGCTTTCTTCCTTAGATAATTGGATTTCTAGATCCATGGGATCATTCTCATGAAATAACGTTTTTAAGAGATCTGGTTTGTCGACCTCTTCCATTATGTTTCTGATCTCATCCTTGGTTGATTCTTTCTTCCCCATGTCCTCCCTACAAAAATTCTCGAGTAAGAAAGTCAGGCAAAGAATTCTTTGAACCATCGATATGATCAATATCAAAATCGAACACCGCTAGAATTGATTGTCATCTTGCAAATATTTGTTTAGATGCAAGGTTCTTAACATCCTTAAGAAAAAACTTTTGGCTGCTTTACAATCAGTTCTAATCAGAAACTTCTGATTTAGTAAATCTTCTTCAAATTTTGTAACACAAAGAACTATTGCCAATATTTCCTTTTTTATTGTAGTATAATTCCGTTGGGCTTGATTCCAAACTCCTGATGTGAATCTTACTAATTTTTATTTTTCCTCAATTCTTTGTTTTAGAATTCCTCCATATCCTATTTCACTAGCATTCGTTTCAACAATTTTAAAAGCTTCTGGGATCGGAAGAGTAACACATAGAATTTCTTTGACTTTCTTTACACAAGTCTGACTCCTTGTGTTTGTTCTTTTCCCCATTATGGGGGATCCTTCTTGTAACACCCCCATTTTTTACAACCCAAAATTTTGTGAAAAATTTGAAACTTTTTAGACTTCGAAAACTTTTTGGAAATAATCCAAGAATAAATTTTGAAAGGTAAATAAAAATATTTTAAATATCAGAGTAATAAATGGAAGCGTTACCGAATCCAATAAAACATAAGTACTTATACATATAAGTTTGAAATAGCGCAATGGAAATTAATTAAGTTCCCAAAACAAAGATACACCTAAGCCATGTCGAGTGACTATAGCGCATCATCACCCGAAATCTGCTCCTCCTCGTAGTACTCGTATCCCGACTCTAGCCCGGCGAACTCGGGATAGTACTCATCAGTATGGTACTCACTTGAAATTATAAGGGGTGAGCGTCCATATGCTCAGTAAGGAGGAGTGTATCAGAAATTAGGGTTTTGATACGTCCTCAAATAAACAAATTCACAAATAATGAAAACTAAGTAGAATTGATTAATAAACAGTAAATCCAATTACTCGAGCATAAAGAAAAGTAATTTATGAAGTATGTCCAGAAAATGCGTATCATATATCCGATGAAATGAACCTTTTATTTCCTATTATTACCAAATAAATGTCGTTGGACAAACCTACATTGGGTGTGTACAACACCCACTGTGGGAATGTTCCGTAAGCAGAGCCACTAGGGATACTTACAGTCATCCCAAAAGATACCCATCCGAGGAAGAGCTTCTCGTGATCGCACATTCACAAAACTGGTCTGCCCGCTAGCAAGTGAAACCAGAGCACTACCTAACGGGTCTGCGTGCCCAAAATCTACATGGATCGGGTTTGCTCGCCCGCCATGACATGTTCGGGCCGTCCATCCCGAACCTCTCCACTCCTCACACTAATGGCAGTCAGATCAAGAAGTGTGGTCTGCCCGCCACTCCCTCATACCCCATTCATTACGCTTGAGCCAGGTCATGAAGTGTAGTCTACTCGCTACTCCCTCATACCTAACTCCGCGGATAAGGCGAAGTTCGAATGGAATTCAGATTGTCAGAGGGCTTGGGAGGAGATCAAAGCCTATTTGTTGGAAATGCCCACCCTACGGCATCCAACCGGAGACAGGCCCCTGATCGTATACCTCGCAGTTGGTGAGAAGGCCATAAGTTCGGTTCTTGTTCAGGAAGACGACCAAGGAAAGCAGTGGCCAGTCTACTATGTCAGCAAGTCTTTGCATGGAGCCGAACTCAATTACCCGGTGATCCAAAAATTAGTCTACGCCTTGGTCCTCTCATCTCGAATACTGAAACCGTACATCCTCGGATTCTCCATTGTGGTCCAAAGTAACGTCACGATAAAGGATATCCTAAAACGAGTGGAACATTCCGGGAGATTGTCTAAGTGGTGCATCGAACTCAGCGAATTCAAAGTACGATACGAACCGAGGAGAGCAATCAAGGCACAAGCTTTGGCAGATTTCATTTCCGAATTACCTCAGGAACTCGAAGTCGACCTTAATGAAGTTGAGAATAATCCCGTATGGACACTTTATGTGGATGGCGCTTCGGGAGCAGAAAGACAAGGAGCGGGATTGGTTCTTGAAGGACCGGAAGGCATGAAAGCCACCCGATCAATCAAGTTCACATTCTGTTACCCCCCCTGCCGTGCGCGGGGCGGAAGCCGAGGCAATGCGGAGGCGGGAACCAGAGTCAGGGGGTAACAGCCGTCGCGGAGTGTTCCCTAAGGTGTGATGGTCCAATCCCACTCCATTAAACTTTTCCATGAAATAAGCTTGTAGTACAAGTAACGAGAATCATACGAGTTTAACATGCTTATACACATTCCCAAACCGATAAAAGTGTGACGCAAACTAAACGTGCTAGCATTTACATTTACAAAGGCAAAACCTTCTACCGGACAGAATACCTACGTGTGTGGAGGGATCTGGAACACCAAGATCCTCAGACAAAACTCCACGTAGGTCACCGCTGCTGCTAAAACACAGTACAGAAGACAACTATCAGACATCTCACAATGTATCCAGAGTCAGGATCAGATCTTACAGATATCACAACCACTGAAACGGAAACAGACTCAGAATTCATTAGTACCCGAAACACAAACACCAGAAAGCACTGAGAGCCTTTACTCTTCGGGCTTCTTATCAGATGAGTCTGAAACAGTGAGCAGAATAAGGGTGAGTCCTCTACGAGAACTCAGTAAGGGTTGGCATAGGGTAAGGTATCTCAGAAATACAGGGTATTCAGAACTGAAACACCTGCACATAAAATACAGATACAAACAACAATAATAATAACATTCATTAGTCAGACGGATTCGGCAGACCTCTGAGGCTCTTAGCCTTACGGAAGAGGATTTCAGAATTTCAGAGTATCATAATATCAGAATTTATCAGAGGCATGGTACCAGCCCGGTTTCCGGAATCCCCGCTGCCGAACAGATCAGATTCAGACAACTAATACAGAAGATAACTTGTCAACCAAGTTATTCTCAAATGAATAATGAATTCATACACATATACCTAACCTATGCCATAGGTTAAGTTTAGCGTTGCGAAGGCTAGAGGGGAGTGCTGAGGGTCGCATTGCAATACTGAAATGCGGGGTGGAGAACCCCTTTGCGAAGGCGAAGCCTTTTTGGCGAAGGCAGAACTTCTGTGCGAAGGCGAAGGCCTCTTGGCGAAGGCAGACCTTCAGTGCGAAGGCGAAGGCTTCTCGGCGGAAGCAGAGTTGCAGTGCGAAGGCGAAAGCCTTCTTGGCGGAAGCAGACCTTCAGTGCGAAGGCGAGGGCTTCTTGGCGGAAGCAGAGTTGCAGTGCGAAGGCGAAAGCCTTCTCTTAGCGGAGGCAGAATTGCAATGCGGAGGCGAAGGCCTCTCTATAGGCTCATGTGAAGCCTTTCCCAGATTCATGCGAAGCCTTATCCCCAGAACGGCGATGACCCTCAGAAATCGGACTAGTTTTGAAGAAGATCACTTGGAGCTCAAATCTTGAGAAATCACAGAGAAGTCGTGGGTGAGAGTAACAGAAATGAAAACGTGAAACTTTCTCTCCCCTTCTATACCATTTAACCGACTTCAGCTTGTAGGAGAGGAAACCTCTCCAAACTTCCCACATTTACAAATTGGTCCTCAAACCTTGCAAAGCTGCGATTTCGTCTAACCGCAACTTGCATATCTTCCAAACGGAATTTCCTACGGAAACAAAACTCTGTCCCTAACTCCGAGACTCCATAATATATGGAAAACATGTCCAACATGTAATATCAAAATTCCCGATTCCACAGAAATCAGAAAACAGACCGGAAATCTTACAGAGCTATCTCGGAAGTCGTCCGGCTCACGGCGACTATAACACATTCCCTGTCACAAATAACGCAGCCAAATATGAAGCCTTGGTCGCCGGACTGGAACTAGCCCAGAAAGCAGGAATCCGATCTCTGCGGGCATGCAGCGACTCGAACCTCCTCGTTCAGCAAACAAACGGAGAGTACGAGGTGAAAGAACCTAGCCTGAGGAAGTACGCTGACAGTGTCAAGAAGTTAGTTGCGCAGTTCGAAAGACTGACTATCGAGAAGATCCCACGGGCTCTTAATTCCGAAGCCGACCTACTCTCCAAATCCGCGTCATACGACGAAGAGAGGGATAACCCATGCATCAAAGAGGATGAAAATCCTATTTCAAAATCCCGAACCTTGATGGTTTGAGGAGTTCAAAGAGGATGGGAATCCTATTTCAAAATCCCGAACCTTTATGGTTTGAGGATTCAAGGGAAGGATGAAAATCCTATTTCAAAATCCCGAACCTTAATGGTTTGAGGAATTCAAAGAGGATGGAAATCCTATTTCAAAAGCCCGAACCTTGATGGTTCGGGGAATTCAAGGGAAGGATAAAAATCCTATTTCAAATCCCGAACAATGATGGTTTGGGAAATTCAAAGGATGAAAATCCTATTTCAAATGCCCGAACCATGATGGTTCGGGAAATGCAATTGATAGATGTAAAATCTTTGTTTTAAAATTCCCGGACAATTTGCACCTTGAACCATCCGGGAAAGCACTCAAATTATTCGGACTCCTTACAGTCGGTCGCATGACAGGGGGGACTTGATGGCCACCAGGCCCAATCACCCAAACAGGCCTACCAAAAGGCCCAATTAGTAAGCCCAATATAATGGCCCCATTAAAAACTCAAGTAGTGATAACAAAAACCTAATAGAACTACGAAGTTCCCGGACCTAATAAGAACTTACCCGGACAAGACATTGGAATTCCCGGAGAAGCAGTCCCGGATATACAGAACACGTGTCCAATAACGTTATATTGACTTATTACGATTTTGCCACCATTAATACTGACTATATAAGACATTTATGGCATAAGTCAAGGGGATCGATCTTTTCAGTCACTTCGTTGACAAGAACAAGAATACTACAAACCCAACCCCCATTCCTCGAATTCCGAGAATTGCACAACGCACAAATCCCAATCACATCCAGTAATGTCAACACGCGTCAACTGCGTAGCACGTTGACTGCCCAGACAGATCCGCCACCAAGAACTATAATGAAAAACTCGTACACTACCCCCTTACTTGGATGTAGCCGGGAATAAGCATCGGCTACGGATCAGGATGGCCGGGCACGTCAGTTGGAGTTGGAGCTTATAGTTGAGAACATAGTGATAATAAGAATTTAATGGGAATTTTATGAGATTCCGCAAGAAAATGTTTACCGGTGCCGGCCGGTAAGATTTACGGAAGTGTAACGGAGGCTTTTACGGTTTTCTAATGGTCTACAATAGCTAGTGGTAAGGTTTAGGCAAAAAAAGTAGAACCCGGTAATTTTTGGAAGGCTAACTAGCACAAATAAAAAAATTTATGAATATAAAACTATTTTTAAGAAGGCAAAATAATCATTTAATATTTTAAACAATTAAAATTTAGAAATAAAAATTATAGAAGTTATAAAACACTGAAATATGATTTATATATAAAATATAGTATTTTATCAACTTTACTAGTTTTATAAAGAATAACAAAACAAAACTCAAAGTTAGAAAATAAAACTCATAGCTAATAAAAATAAGATTTACAATTTAAGTTTGTAAAATACAAAGAAAAATAAAAAAAAAGTTGTAACATGGAAAGATAAGGAATATAAAACTTTAGAGGTTGATTGGGTAAGTTTTCAAAATAAAAGATAAACCATTTAGAAAAATAGAAAGAAACAATTAAAGTCTAGGCTAGTGGCTTAAATGAAAATTGGAGGGACAAAGGGGTAAGGTTGAATAAAGTAAGATATTATAGGGGAAAGAGGTGAGTTTTACCTCACAAGAAAAGAAGCAGAACGCAGGCTTGACCAGTTCGCGACTTCCGGCGGACTGCGGCGGCGGCTTCGGGGGAGCTGGTGATATCGGCAGCGGAGCTGGCTCAGGGAGGTGCACCGGCTGGCGGCTAGATGGCCTGAAACTGAGATGCTCGTGACTTCTCCCTCCTCCGTTTTTCCTCTTTGTTTTCTTTGATTTCTTGGTCATTTCTCTTCAAATCAGCCTTATTTATAGGCAAGGATGATGGATTGACAGGGCTTGGAAGCAATGATGATAGGGTGAAGCTAGATTTCTGATGGATTGAAAGATGAAGGAAGAGGCGTGAAGTTGGACGAGGTCGGCCGTAAAACCGCCGGTTCTGACTTTTATTTTTTTATTTTTTTTATTGTTTTAACGTTTTAATTTATTTCAATACCTTTTAATTACAACTAAAATTATTAAATTTGATAAAATTCTACCCCCTTTTAAATACCTAAAAAAATATAATAATAAAATAAAATAAAAGGAGAATAACATAAATATAATACTCAAAATATTGCATGGAATGATGAAATACTAACACATAAAATAGTAAGGCAAACACATGAATGATAAAATTTTAAAATGATAGAATGCATGAACTATATGAAATAATAAAGTTACATGGATTGATAACAAAAGTGATATGTTGAAATATTAAATCACATGATCATGTAAACAAATTATATAAAAAGATAAATTGCATGAAACTTAATTTACATGAAATGATAAAAGTGTCATGCATGAAATGGTGAAAATAATGAAGGAACATGTAATAATAAAAGTCAAAAGCAAATAAAATAATGAAAATACAAAGTAACTAAAATAGTGAAAATGATAAATAGTATAAAAATGACAAAGGTTCATAAAGTGATGAATTCACATAAAATGACGAAAATGTTAAAGTATATAAATACTTAAAGTATGTAAACTAATTATATTGTATATAAAATAGTAAAGTGACAAAAATAAATAAAGCGATGAAAATAATGAGAGTACATAAAATAATGGAAAAAGATAAAGTATAAACTAATGAAAAAGATAAAGTGCATGAAAATGAAAATAGCAATAATTATTAAAATAAAAGAATTAATATTATGAATTAAATAGTACATAAAAATTTAGACACAACTAAAATTACCCGCTACGACAAGGTTTTGAGTGTCAAAAAAAAGAAGTTTGTCAGTCTCGCTTCTCATGGAGGTTTTCAACAAGAGGTGAAAATTGCTAAAATACCCTTGGGGTTGGGATTGTATTTTCTCTTAGACTAATCTAAGAATTAACCCCGACTCAAAAATCTAGGGTTATTAAACTTCTTTAATCTATCAAACAGAGGTTTGTAATCTTTTGTCATATCCTTGTAAAATTCTGAAACATAATTTAGGCTCCCTAAAGACCTATGTAACTATTTCTTATTCTTGATTTCATCAATAAATTTTTCTATAAAGTTTATTGATTTATCAATAGGTTTTGTAGTGGTTTTTTTATGTCCGAGAAATCGAACATTTGTTTGAAATAATTCCATTTTCTTTGCCGACACCACTAAGCCTTCTTTTTCAACTATTTTCATAAATTTATGCAAGTGTTTCCAATGTTGATCAATTGATTGGGAAAACACTAACACATCATCAATATAAACAATAGTAAAAGAGCTATAAGGATTAACTATTTCATTCATAATCCTTTGAAACTATGATGGTGCATTTTTTAGACAAAAAGACATCACGTTCCATTCATAATGTCCAAATGGGACATTGAATCCTGTTTTATATTTATCATTTTCTGCAATTTGAATATGCCAATATCCTGACTTCATGTCAAATTTTGAAAATATAGTAGCTTTGTATACCTAATCCATTTTAGTACTTTGTTCGAAGGTTTGTAATTAATTACTAGCCTTGGAACTTCTCTTTCTATCTCAGCATTTTTATTAACATAAAAGGTTGAGCAACTCCATGGTGATGAACTTTTCCTTATTAATCCTTTATCCATGAGATCATGTATCTCTTTTTTACAATAAGTTGTTAATTCTTCGTTCATTTGAATAGCTCTTGATATGGTAGATATATTTTTCTCTTTAAATTCTGCCTCGTAAGGTTGATTAACAACGTGCCTTTTCCTTTCCCAAAATGTATTGGGAATATCTGTACAAATCTTCTTATTCAGAACTTCTTTAAAAGTCTGAATTTGCTTCTATAATTCCTGAGTTTTTATTTTTTCTTCAACACTTTTGTGTCTAATTATATCCTCTTCAAGACTCATTAATGTTTCTTACTTATTATTCATATTAGCAGTAAGTTCTTCAATTAAGCTGGTCCTAGGAGGTTTAGCAAACTTAAAAATTATATTTCTTCCAAACTTCTTAGTAATTAAGCCATTTCCGTCAACTTTGTAAGGTGTGATACCACTAAGAAATGGTGTTCCAAGAATCACATATTGGTTCATTTGGGCGAGCACTGTAAAATGTTGTAAGATACAAATTTCGTCATTGCAAACATCAACATGAGTTAACTTAAATCTCATCGGCATTATTTGTTTCTTTGCTGCCGTTATGTAACCAAAAGTTTTTTCTAAGTATTTATAAGAAATTAATCCTTCTTTAATTACATTTCTATCTGCCCCTGAATCAATCAACACGATAGTCGTGATTTCATATTGTTTTTCTACCATTAGGGTAATTAGACTTGTGTACCTTTGAATAGGAATGTACTCAATCTCATTTATTTGAAGTGGTTTATTCTTAGAAGGTAGTTCAATAACTGCTTCTCCTTCTTCAAGCATTATCCCCTTATCTTTTTTCTTTTGTTTTTCAAATTCATTTAAGTCTTCGATGACATTTTCATCTTCTTGGAAATGATTTTCCATTCCTTGTAATTCTAAAATCTCAATTCTTCTTTTGAGATCTTTCACTTCATCTTTGACTTGATAAGCTCAGTTTTCAATTCTTTGACCGTAGGTTCTCTATAACTTATTTGTGCTTAGCCAACTCTTTTTAATATATCATTAAAGATATAAACCTGTGGTTTATTTATTTCTTTCCAATCTATCTTCTTCTTTTGCCATTTCGGGACATCCTGTTTTTTACTGTTATTTTTTATAGATACTTTAAAAGAATTTCTTTTCTTGTATCTGGATCTTCTATTTTCCTTGCTATTTCTAGGATTCTTTCATCTTCTTCTGTTATAGCATTTATTTGGATCATATTTAATTCTAATTTTTCAAAAACCTTTTTTATATCACATGAATCACATTGACATTTAGAATCACAGTTGTTATCAGATTCTTGACTCTATTCACTACTTGAGTCTATTTCATTAAGCTCGTTTGAGCTTTCTGAAATTTCTTCCAAATCTTCTCTTGAATCACTATTCAGCATACTTATTTTGGATGAGACCTACTTTCCCACACTTACAACAAATTGATTGTTCAAATTTGTTTTTTCTGAAATGTTAAGGTGGGTTATCTAAATTTTCTTTCCCTAAACCTATTATACCTTTGGGGCCTTTCTTCTCTTTTTTTCAAATCTTCTTTCCTTAAACCACTTATAAGGCTTATTCCTTTTGTGATTTTTGTTTGGATTTTTTTTCTAAACTGTATCCATACTAGGCACAGAAACTTACTATTTCTTTTCTTCCTTCAAGTCTTCCTCTTTTGACTTGTTTTCTCTATTTTAGCTCATGACACATTTTTAGACCTACTTCCTTTATTTCTGAAAATATTTGGCCATAAGTATAGTATTCTATATTCAAGGTTCCTTGGTTCTTTTCTCTCATATGATGAATGACTAATTGACCAAAGTGTTTAGGTAACCCTTTGACAAATTTTTATTTCCAAATTATGGAATTACAGTCCTTTCTTTCATAGACTCTTGAAAAAAATACATCTTTATACCATTCTAGGTCTGATAGGGTTTTACATTTTAGATTGAGCAGAAGTTCTTCATTTAATTTTTGCTTAGATTCTCCTGTCCCTATAAAATGTAAGTAAATTGTTAATATTAATGTATTATAAATAGCATCAGATTCTGATGATACTAAGGTTTCATTACCTTGTACAATTGTTATTTCCTTTTTAGCATTTCTTATTTCATGTTTTACTTGTTCTGACATGCACTTATCCCACCAATTTCTTAATTGCCCTGAAAATCCAGAAATTATCATTTCTGCTACTTGTGTATCTGATGTATTAGTGGACATACTTTTGACTGTTATCCTATACATTATCATATGATGAATGATCTGAGATATTTGATATTCTGAAAGACTATCAATATTCCATTCTCTTATTTCATCTCCTCTATAGGCGACAAATGAATCAGGCGGCCAGAAATTATTTTGACTAATATCCACCAGAGATGGTTTGCTTGTATATGGATGTGAGACTTTCCATACTCTTGATGGACCTCCTCTTTCCATCTTAATTCTATTAATTTGAGGGGTCTCAAGAGAAAGTTGGTTTTCTTTTCTGGAAGTTTCTTCTTTAATCACATTGATTTAGGGACTTTTCTGCTTACTATCTCTGATAGTAAGTTTTTCTACTTGTTCTGCTAATTCTTTCACTTTTTCAGAAACCTCATCATTCCTTCTTCCTAACTTAAATGTTGGAATTTTAGATGGAAGATGAATATGAGGTTTAGAAGTAGTAGGCTTTTGTTCTGTTTTCTTAATTTCTTCAATTCTACATATCTTCTTTCCTAACGATTGTATGTAAAGATTTGTGTAATTATTTTGTTCAGTCAAAGATTGAAGATCTTTTGTTCCATCTTTCTTAGAAGTACTTTCTTTATTAGTGGTTTTGAAATGTGAAGCAGTTGCATGTTCTCCTAAGACAATTGTCTTAGATGGAGGGTGTGGAGTAGTTACTTCTTTTATCTCTTCTCATTCTTTAACTTCGTACGTACTCCATGTTTCTTCTAATGCAGCTAGGGTTGTTTCTTTATTTAAAACTAAGGTTGAGACAAACCATTCAAAAACATTTAGATTGGTTCTGGTTTGTCTAATCATTTCATACCACAGTTTTTGTATTTTTCCTCTCTTCTCGGGTATAATTAGCTAGCCATTTTCTTTTTATTACATTTTCTTCTGATTTGAAATCATTTCTTAGACCATTATAGTATATTTTAAATGGTTCTCTCAGCGTATTTATCTCAAAATCTGATAAACTAATTCTATCATCCTCAACTGATTTGGATGACTTTCCCTCTTCTATTTTAATGGGGTCCTTTTTATAAACTGGGTGGGAAACTTGTTCTACCGATTTCCTTACCCCGCCAGTAGATTTTTCTTATTATGTTTCTGACACATGTGAACATGATGCCCTTGTTGGAACTCTATGAGGTTTTTAAGAGAAATTAATCATTCTAGTTATTCTGTCTCAACTTCTACTTCTACTTCTCCGTTTTCAAATTCTATTATTATTTCTTCTACTTCTCTTGTTCTTAATGGCTTGATTGATTTTTTATTATTCATTACCCATCTTTTAGGTAAACGAATATTACTCCATTTTATGAGCTTCGGAAGAACAACATTAGTTTTTTTAGCATTTGCCTGTATTAAAAGGGTTTCACCCTTTGTATCAAATTCTAGAGCTTTCGGCTCTATCTGAGTTGTCATCACCTTGTAATAAATTCTATATAGAAGGGCTAATTTCTAAGAACCTTCTAATATATCAAGTCCTGAAGTGAGGATATTTGCAGTTAAGACTTTGATGATATGTGGATCTTTTAAGGACACTGTTGATGTGGACATCGCTCCAAGGACTCCCCAAGCTCCAAGTTCAAACAAGTCCAAGCAAGTCTCAATGCTTTCATGAGACTCATGGCACAAGGAAAAGAACAAGAAGAGGTTCGAGAAAGGACTTTACAACTTCGCCATCTCGGCATCATATTGGAGGAAGAGCACGCGAAGCCCTTTGGAGCATGGAACATAATTACACTCGAGGAAGGAGATGGCGGCGAGACCCCGCGCAAGACTTCCGGTCGCAGAAGCCCCAAGGAGAAGCCCTTCATACGAAGCCCCCAGGGCGAGGCCCCTGTGCGAGGCTCCCAGGTGAAGGCGAAGCCCACAGGCAAAGCCGCCCTCGTGAAGCCTCCATACTCCACAATTTGGCCAACAAACCCAAGTCAACCCAAAACTCTCCGTTTGTGAAGATACTCGGTAAGACAAATACTTACTTTACGTGCAAAAGACACATGAACACTTTTTAGGCTAGCTTTTGCCTTTTTGGAAGCTTTTGGGATGGCATGCATGCAAAAGCACTTTATGCATTTGGCATGCATGCGTAGGCGTAAGAGCCGTTTGGCCTTTATTTCACATCACCCCTCACCATTTAAGTTAGCTTCCCACACATTTGTAACTTAGAACATAATTTTGAATCAAAGAATTTGGCCGGAACTCTCCAAGTGAGAATTGGCTTTTGTGTTCTCTTTTCTTGCATTTCCATTTCCCTTGTGATCCATGAAAGAGGATCCAAACATAATATCTAGTATTGCTTGATCTTGTAATCAAGAGGTGCTAGATTCCATCTCCTTCCCTAGGCATTATCAAGTGTATTGACTCACCTAGTAGTGAGGAGGTTCAGTTGGCCGAACACTGTATGAATGTTCGTGTTCGCCTCCGCCAAGCTAGATCCGTGATTGGCTTGATCACGCGTCCCTTCGCCGTGATCACATCAAGTGGTATCAGAGCTAAAGTGTTTGTTGGAGGTATTGTGTTATTTGTTTGATTTTCTTCAAGTAAGACCCTTTGTTGTCTTTCTTACACTTGAAGAAAATTTCGGTTGATGATCCCAGTTGAAACCGAAGTGTTATTTGAATGTGTGCTTGTTAAAGCAAAGTATTTTCGGATGTAAAAAGAAAATAATATTCTTTTAGTACAAAAGCACCAAGAAAAGTGTTTGAAGAAAGGAATAGTGTTGAGCAAGTTTACGAGTTCTTAAAAAGTTCATAAGTGTTCTTGCGTGTTCATACCAAAACACGAGTAAATAGTGCTCTTAATCAGAAAACAGTTTCTAACCTTGAACGAAACGTGTTTGTGCTTATAAAAGGCCTACTCTAAGACATACACCTACTTCTTTCAACCCCCAACTAAACCATAAAATCTCAAAAGCTAGTTTCAAGTACCTAGTCAATTTCTTGGGTTTCATTTACGGTTTTACTAGTGTTATTGTTTGTTCCTATTTGTGTGTTCGCCTTTGATCCGAGGTTGAAGTCGATATCATGCTAAGAGAACTTGTGAAAGTCATCGTGTGGAAAAAGGCAGGAGTAAAGTCATCCCGAAATAACCCTTTGAGTGAAACACGAGAGTGAGTGTAAACACTCAGGGAGTGGTGAGATTCTTCTAACTGCAGTTTGATTATAGATGGCTTCCTCAGATTCCGCTCCTCCCCATCCATCCAACTAGGAATGCATGACACGCTTGCGAAAATTTTACAAAGGTTCGATGAGTTGGGAACTCAAGTCGCTACCACAAATGAGAGACTTGCAAACGTGGAAGTAGTGCAAGGGAAACAACCGGAGAGTTCGCTAGCCCATGATGATGTCCATGTGTCGCTGGCTCAAGGCAGAGTCACACACACTACCCTGAACTCGCCATCGGCGAAGCCACAAGCCACGCCTCATAGTCGACCAACTCCCTCCACGAGGGTCGGTCGAGATGTGGATGTTTTGGATAGTGATGATAAGGCATACTATGTAGAGCCACCGTCGAAACAAACAAGAAAAGTATTTCTAGATCGGGCCCAAGCAAGAGTCTACCTTGAGAGGGACCTTGAAGAAGATGAAGCCGAAAGAGGACATTTCCATAGAGGCTTCAATCGAAACCTTGGAGAGAGAGGACAAGCACAAGATCAACAAGTCCTCAACAACTTAAAGCTCCAAATACCACCATTCTAGTGTTGATTTTCGGATCGTCATTAACATGTTTGTCATGCTTACATATTACATGGATACTACATTTAAGTAATAGCACGATGTGTTTCTTCCATAATCATGCCATATATCCATTAGCATCATACATAGAACCTAACATGATACTAATGGCAAAGAAGCTAGCATGATACTAAAGAAAGGATTAAGAGTGTGTACCTTTCTTCAGGACTTCAATGGAGAATGGACTCGGAAGTACGCCAAGGAAGCGGACAAGAAGTGAAAAGCTTCTTGCGAAGTTCCACCCACAAACTCTAAGTAGAATGCCTACGAAGGCTTATTGAGAGAGAAGAGATGAGAGGCAATGCTGCCAAAGGGATGATGATAATGGCGCCATCATCCCTCTATTTATAGAAGAGGATGGACTGCCAATGAGGGGGCACAATGCCTCCTCATTTGCGAAGTAACATGTCTCTAGGGCCAAGGGTTGCAACCAATACCCCTTGGACCATGAGACATGTCTCATGCCTTTTGCCTTTTCAATTAAGTAATTAATTAGAAAAGGAATAAATAAATAATTGTGTCTAATAGGAAATTAATTAACTAATTAATTAATTATCCAAATAATATGGTGAAGAGGCAAGGGAGGTGACTCATGCCCCTTGCCCATTCGGGCATGGGACATGAGACATGTCCTTTTGGCCGAATGGTGCAAGGCATGGGGTGCATCCCCTTGCCTAGAGGCACCTAGGGCGAAGGGGCACTCACACCCTTAGGCCTATGGCCGAATGGGTGCAAGGCCCCCTTAGGGTGCCCTTTCGGCACCCAGAGGTGCTACGCACCCTTCGGCCATAGCCGAAGGTGTGCTTGGCCCTTTGGGTGCCTCTTCGGCACCTTTTCACCAATTTACGCACCTTTCCGCCAAGAGACACGTCTCTTCACCAAAAGGTGCCTAGACACATTTGTACTAAGCTCACATAGAGCTAGTCCAAGACATATTAAATCATTCATTGAGCTCCTTGAGCTCATATCAGCTCACTAAGAGCAGATACACAATTCTCTAGCTCAAACACTCAGATTGAGCTGAGTTGAGCTGTGCTTAGCTACTTTTAGCTAGCCCAGGTCATCTTGGTGCGCAAGAATTCCAACATCTAGGGCTCGAGTGATCCGGAAGAGTATCTTGCTTGGATGGCCAAAACCGAGAGGATCATTGACATGATGGGATACAATAATGCAACCGCTTTAAAGCTCGTTGTCATTGAGTTCCATGACTACGCTCTCACTTGGTGGGAGCAAGAGCATTACGCAAGGGCAAGGGACCGCGACAGTCCCATCGCCACTTGGGAAGAACTTAAACGAGCAATGAGAAGTCGGTTTGTGCCAAGCTACTACGACAGAGATTGTGGCCAAAAATTGCAACGCCTCATTCAAGGCAACCGAAGTGTGGAGGACTATAAAAAGGACCTTGAGAGAGCTTTGATGAGGGCCAATGTCAAAGTGGATGATGAGGCCAAATTGGCAAGGTTTTTGTATAGTCGAAGGGAGGACATCGCCAAAATAGTGGAGCTTTGTGATTATCGAGATTATCAAGATCTGGTGCACAAGGCTATACGGGTAAAGAAGCAACTGAAGAAGGGAAACTCCTTTCATTCATCCCATACGCCTATCCGAGGCTCAGGAAGCAAGCCTACACCCTTTTCCAAGACGACACCTTCAAAACCCTACTAACCTGCCACGGCGATACCACCCTCCCGCCAAAACTACCCTAATGCGAGGCCCCCATCCCACCCTCAACCAAGAACCAACACCTACCTTAAACATTATGACGCCACTCGCCAGACAAGGAGCATCGAGTGTTTTAAGTGTTTGGATAAGGAACATTATGCGAGGGACTGTCCCAACAAAATGGTCATGGTCATCCGGCCAAATGGGGAAGTATCTAGCGAAGACGAAGAGGAGATTCCTCTTGAATCTCAAGACCAAGAGAATAAAGTGGAAGAAGGATAGTTGCCTATGGAAGGCCTGATCTTGGTCACCGAGAGAGTTTTGCAAAGCTCCCCAAGTGTTACTGAAAGCACTCAACAGGAAAACTTGTTTCAATCAAGAGCTTTGGTCAATGGGACTCTTTGTAGTCTCATAAATTATAGTGGAAGTTGTGTAAACGTGGCAAGAGAAGACATGGTTGCCGAATTGGGACTTCACACCATCGCGCATCCAAAACCTTACCAACTTCAATGGGTTGATGATAGAACCTTTGTGAAGGTTGTGAAACAAGTTGAAGTTCCGATAAAGATTGGCAAGTACGAAGATTCTATCACTTGCGATGTGGTGCGAATGCAGGCCACATACATTCTCTTGGGAAGACCTTGGCAATACGACAAGGAGGCCATACACTATGGCAAGGCCAACAAATACACCCTCACCCATCTCAGTCGACCTTACACCTTGCTTCCCCTCACGCCAACCTAAGCCCTCCAAGACCAAGTTCACCTGGCAAGCAAGGCCGAGAAGAAAAGAAAGAGCGAGGGCAGAGAGAAGAGAGAAAGTGGTGAGAAGGTTCAAGGAACCTTGAGAGAAAAGAAAGAGTGTGCATTAATGGGAAACACCATGAGTGAGCCAATGAGAAAACAAGAGTGCATCCCTCCTATGACCAAAGAAAAAGATTTCAAAAGAGCACTTTTTGGAAACAAAACTTGTTTTCTCATGATTCCAACTCATTGCATGTTAACTCTTGAAAACATAGCTGTAGGGGTTTGTATAAACATACAACGCAGCGGAAAAATAAAACCCCAGCCAGGATCCTTGTGCAATTCAAAAATACAGAACAATTTGGTTCAGAAATTATACCTGAAAATAATTTCTGTTGGCGTCGCGTTGGTAGACTTGAATGTACAGATCCTCTACGGTATCCTCGCCTGAGGAACCACCAGAGTTATTGATCCTCTGATGCCATGCTAGCAACAATTCTCTCAAGGATCAGAGCCAAAAACAGAAGGAGCAATTTTTTCTGAACTGTCTAACTTTCCTGACCAGAACCGGATACATATATATCACCAGGCAGTTCCCTGTTGACGTGAAGAAATAAGAGAGAGGCGCCAATAAGCCTCAAAATTGGGCTAATTGCACTCTTAGTCTCTTATCTCATTTGCTCCTAGTACTTAAGTGCTCAACTTCCACAAAGTTGACACTTAAGTCACTGAACTTCTGTTTCTAGCCAAATAACTCCCAACTCACTCATTCAGCGTGCGACCCTATAGGTTCCCATTACGTTGGAAATAATTATGATTTCTCACTCATAATTACAGACAGTGAGCGATATCTAGTAATACATCACTGTCACCCAAGTAATGTAGAAGTCGATTAACGCGATGAAACCTCATCGATTGGTTAAACCATACTCTTGTACATGTTGTGTCTCTTCGTCATATTCTCTAATTGAACCGCGCTCTATTTGGCCGCGAGAATAAACTCCCGTGGCATGGGAGTGAAAAGTTCCATCTTGACCCATGACAGTCTTGCTCTGCGGTTCGTGACATACCCAAAACTTGCCCGTTTCTCTCGGTCAAGAGAGAATAGTGCTTAGAATCAAAGTATGCTACTAATCATAAGAAGGTCTTCATAGTCTCAGGTCGAAGGACTACACGCACTATGGTTAGGTGTGAAACTTGTAATAATCATGCCACGGTTATTTAAGACCCGATGGCCGCTAGGCCCAATCATCCAAACAGGCCTACCAAAAGGCCCAAATTAATAGCCCACCATAAGGGCCCCATTAAAAACTCAAGTAGCAACTAGGACCTAAGTGACATTCCCGGACTTAATAAACGTTTACCCGGACAAGGCGTTGGATATTCCCAGAGAAGCATTACCTGAACATACAGAACACGTGTGCAATATCGTTATATTGACATATTACGATCTTGCCACCATTAATACCAGCTATATAACAACATTTATGGCATAAGTCAAGCTCTCTGGCTTCCAGTGACTTCATTGACAAGACAAACGACTAACGCACTACCAACAGAACCCCTATTCCTCGAATTCCGAGAATCGTGTAACGCACACATACCAATGGCATCAAGTAATGTCAACACGCGTCAACAGCGTAGACTCGTGGCGGCTGCTGCCCAAACAGATCCGCTACCAAATGGCGCCGTCTGTGGGAAACGTGGAGGTCTGAACAGACCAGTCCTTTCAGTAGGACCGAAGGACCAGAAGGAGGTGGCTCTACTGACGGCTGAACGGCCGATCCTAGTTATCGGAGCTCTTCTGAAGAAACGTCCTACGTAGCAACTTCCTTGCTACCACCTTCCAGCTCACGCCGAGACCAAAGTCGAGTAGACCCGGACCTAGTCCAAACGGTGCGAGCAGTACTTCGAAAAGAACGCAGCAACAGACACGGGTCTAGGAGATCCCGGAGGATGCAGAACAATCAACAACAAACTAACACCCTGGACCAGCGAGGTCGATAGAGGTCCCGGTCTCCTCGTCACAGCCAAAGAGAACGGTCCCCGAGGCCCGAAAGGTTGACCATCGGGGATCCACGGGATGAGATTATCAGGCAGATGTTGCATCGCCTAGAACAAGTCGAAAGAAGTACAATCAGGCCCGACGCCAAGTACGAATCAGCAACGGAGAACGGACCATTCACTAGCCGAATCCGGGAAAGCCCAATGCCCCAATCGTTCAATTTACCACACCCGCTGGAGATCTACAATGGTGTGGGAGATCCGGATGCTTTCATTCGAAAGTATAAACAGGCGATGGAACTGAAGGGTGCCAACGAAGCAGCCTTATGCAAATGTTTCGAGGTGGCCCTGGGAGGTCCGGCCTCTACTTGGTACAACTCCCTCCTCCCGGAGTGTGTAAACACCTTCGGGGATTTGGCCATCAAATTCTCCACCCACTTCATAGGGTGCAAGAGATCCACGAAGAGGGCCATCCAGATGTTCGACATCAAACAGAGGCCGAATGAGGGCATTCGGGAATTCGTCGAACGATTCAATAGGGAGGCTGTGCATGCATCAGATCTGACGGATAATATCCGGATAATGGCCTTCACAAAGGCCCTGCTCCCGAACTCCAGGTTGGCCTACGAGCTGTCCCGGAAGAACATCACCGATGTAGAAGAGATGTACGCAATAACTGAGGAGCACATGATCGCCTGTGAAATGTTGTCCCAAAGAGAAGGAAAGCTTGATAATCGGGACAACCGGGAATAGAGGATGGACAACTCCAAGCCAACGCTTGTCAGGGAGCAAGGAGGCTGGGGAGGACAGAAGAAACCCTTTGAAAGGAATCCGAACTTCACCCCTCTCAACTCCACCCGAACTAACATCCTTGCAGCCTTACAAAGGCAAGGAAGCCGAACGATCAATTGGCCAAGGGCCATGCCGGAGGAAGCAAAATGGAATACATCCAAGTATTGCCAATTCCACCAGGACTTCGGCCACGATACCGAACAGTGCTACCAATTGAAAGGGTACATTGAATCTCTTATCAAGAAGGGTTCTTTGAGAGAATACCTGAAGATGCCATCAGAAGAAGGGCTCTCCCGAGGAAAAGCGAAGGTCCAGGGGGACACATCAGGACAAGAGAAGAACAAAGGGAGGAAGTCTCCCCCTCAGGCGACCGGAACCTTACATACCATAACCGCAACCCTCGGGTCGAATGCAAGGAAGAGGAAGGCAAGAGAGATAGCATCGATGAACTACGGGGATCCAGCCTCCAGAATTAAACGAGCAGATGGGACCGAGGTACGTTTCCCGCACTATGACCCGCTCATCATCACCCTCAGAATAGGGACTATAGATGTGAGGAGAGTGCTCTGCGACGATGGCTCGAACGCCGATGTACTGTTCGCCGAGGCGTACCGAGGTTTGAAGTTAAAGGCAAGCAGGCTGACCCCAGTCAGGACCGCAACATATGGAGTAGGTCCGGACGAACTGCCAGTGCTCGGATGTATCGAGCTCCCCGCTATGTTCATTGAAATCGGGCCCGAAGGACAATCCCGGTATATAACCATTATGGTAAAATGGCTGGTTGTGGACGTTCCTTCGGCTTACAACGCAATCATCGGGAGAGAAACTCAGGGTGCAATCCACATGAGGAGTGACGTCAAATACCTCACTATCACCTTTGAGACCGATGAAGGCGATGCTTCTATCTATGTAAGCCAGAAGGAGGCCAAGGATGTCATGGCGTTGGCCCAGAAGTGTCCGGGACCGAAGTCCTCGAAAGAGGAAGATGAAGAGACAACAGCCACCGAAGAAGTTGCCCTGGAGGGAGAACGAACTACAAGGATTGCAAAAGATATGCCTGAAGGTAGTAAGGCAAAACTTGTAAATCTCCTTCAAACAAATAAAGATCTTTTCGCCTACTCTCCAAGTGATATGCCCGGGATCGACCCAAAAGTAATCCAACATAGCTTGCACGCCGACCCGAACATTAGACCCGTAAAGCAGAAGAAGAGGAACAACGCGCCCTTCAAAAGAACTTTTATCAGGGAACAGATCTCGAAGTTACTCGATGCGGGAGTAATAAGAGAGGTATCTTATCCCGAATGGCTGAGTAATCCAGTAGTAGCATCTCGAGAAGATAGCGACAAACTGCGCATGTGCATTGACTTCACTAATGTGAACGACGCCTGCCCGAAAGATTCATATCCTACACCTCCGGTCGATAGGTTGGTAGATTCAACGGCCGGGCATGCACGACTTAGTTTCCTCGATGCTTACAGTGGGTACCACCAGATCCGGATGAATCCGGTTGATGAGGAGAAAACCTCCTTCATAAGTGACTCCGGCACACATTGCTACATCAGGATGCCGTTCGGCCTCAAAAATGCTGGAGCCACTTATCAGAGGCTAATGGATAAAATCTTCTCCGGTCAGATTGGAAGGATTCTCGAAGTATACGTCGATGACATCATCATAAAAAGCAAAGAGGAGGATGATCTCATCCGGGATATCGAAGAAGTCTTCAGACAGATTCGGAAGTACGGACTCCGCCTGAATCCGGATAAGTGTGTGTTCGGGGTAACTGCGGGGAAGTTTTTGGGGTTCATGGTGTCCGAATGTGGAATCGATGCGAATCCGGCCAAAATCAAAGCCTTGCTCAACTCAAAGACACCCGCTTCCATTAAAGATGTACAAAGGTTGCTCGGTAAAATCACGGCCCTCAGCCGTTTCATATCCCGGTACGGGGATAAGTGTCGCCCATTCTTCAAACTTCTAATCAAAGAGGGTGCGGAACCCGGACGTATAGGAGTGAAGAAGGGGGACAAAAAGTCGAAGGAAGAAAACGCAGTTGACCGAGCAAGGTTCGAATGGAATCCCGATTGCCAGAAGGCATGGGAACAGATCAAATCATACCTATTAGAGATGCCCACTCTACGGCATCCAACCGAAGACAGGCCCCCTGATCCTGTACCTCGCAGTGGGAGAGAAGGCCGTAAGTTCGGTTCTTGTCCAGGAAGATGACCAGGGAAAACAGTGGCCAGTCTACTACGTTAGCAAATCTTTGCACGGAGCCGAACTCAATTACCCGGTGATCCAAAAATTAATCTACGCTCTGGTCCTCTCTGCACGGAGATTAAAGCCCTACTTCCTCGGGTTTTCTATCATAGTCCGAAGCAACGTCCCGGTAAAGGATGTCCTGAAGCGAGTCGACCATTCGGGAAGACTGTCGAAATGGTGTATCGAACTCAACGAGTATGAGATACGGTACGAACCAAGGAGGTCAATCAAGGCGCAGGCCATGGCGGATTTCATTGCCGAACTACCCCAGGAGTCCGAAGGCGACTTTACAGAGGTTGAGAGTAATCCCGTATGGACTCTTCATGTAGACGAAGCATTGGAAGCAGAATGACAAGGAGCGGGATTAGTACTCGCAGGACCCGAAGGTATGAAAGCAACCCGGTCCATCAAATTTACTTTTCCGGTGACGAATAATGCGGCTGAATACGAAGCCTTGATCGCCGGATTGGAATTAGCTCAGAAATCCGGAATTCGATCTTTGCGAGCATGCAGTGATTCAAACCTTCTCGTTCAGCAAACAAACGGGGAATACGAGGTCAAAGAGCCAAGCCTCAAGAAGTATGCTGACGTTGTCAAAAAACTAGCAACACAGTTCGAGAAACTAACTATCGAAAAAATTCCACGGGCTCTTAATTCCGAGACTGACTTACTCTCCAAGTCATCATCCTATGACGAAGAAAAAGAAAGTCCAAGCATCAGTTATCTCCGGGTATTAAGCATTACTTCGGGATGGAGAGCACCATACTGGAAGTTCATCACCGAAGGAGTACTCCCGGAGGATCTGGTCGCGGCCAAACAAGTGAAGAGAAAATCCACCAAGTTCGTTATAGTAGGAAGTCATCTGTACCGCAAAGGCTTTTCTTCACCCCTCCAGAAGTGCATCGGTGAAGAAGAGACAGAAGGAGTCCTGCGGGAAGTCCATGAGGGTACCTGCGGGACCCACATCAAGTCGGATGCTCTCGCAGCAGTAATACTCCGGCAAGGCTACTTCTGCCCGAACCT
The DNA here is from genome assembly GCA_024586325.1 of Stellera chamaejasme. Taxonomy (NCBI): domain Eukaryota; kingdom Viridiplantae; phylum Streptophyta; class Magnoliopsida; order Malvales; family Thymelaeaceae; genus Stellera; species Stellera chamaejasme. The sequence goes on along the minus strand of CM044984.1, from coordinate 20,876,434 downwards.
GAAAGAAGACGCAAAGAAGTTGGTCAACAAGTGCACAAAATGCCAGGAACATGCCCGGATACAAAGGGTTCCCTCGGAGTATGTATCATCTTCGGATTATCCAATTCCTTTCGCCGTATGGGGAGTAGACTTGGTCGGGACATTGCCAAAAGCCCCCGGGGGGGTAAAATACTGCATTGTCACCGTAGATTATTTCACCAAGTGGATCGAAGCCGAACCATTAGCTTCAATCACAGCAGACAACATCCGGGAGTTTGTTTGGAAGAACATCGTTTGCAGGTTCGGATGCCCGAAGGTGCTCGTCACAGACAACGGGACACAATTCACAGATGGAGGTTTCCAAGATTTCGCCGAGGAATTTGGCATTAAGCTTCACTTTGCTCCGGTCGTACACCCGCAAAGCAATGGACAAGTCGAAGTATCGAACCGAACTGTGAAGGACGGTTTGAAGAAAAGACTTGGGAATACCAAGGGAAAATGGCCCGGGGAACTCCCGCACGTGTTATGGAGTTACCGGACGACTCCCCGCAGATCAACAGGGGAAACCCCATTTTCCTTAACCTACGGAACTGAAGCCCTCATCCCAATTGAAGTAACAAACCCATCACTCAGGGCTACAGTTTTCGAAGAGAGTGCCAATGAGGAAGGACTAAGAGCAAATTTGGACTTTCTCGAAGGCAAAAGAGAAGAAGCAGAAATCAGGAGGAAGGCCTTCCAGCAAAGGACTGCAACCTCAGCCAACTCAAAAGTAAAGACTAAAGGCATCAAGGTTGGAGACCTAGTTCTACGGCAAACGAAGTTGGGTTCCCGAAGACCACAAGGTTTTCCTTCGCCCCGAACTGGGAAGGTCCGTTCTGGGTAACTGCCGAAGAAAGAAAGGGAGTTTACAAATTGTCAGATTCTGAAGGGAGAGAGTTTTCCAACTCATTTCATTCGGAAGCATTGCGAAAGTACTATGTGTAAACCCGAAGACAATTATATGTATATGTACGGAAAGAAGTTCGACGATCAAAACTTGACAAAAAACTTGGGAGTTTCATTGAATAAACCCAAAAGGTTCATTTACATTCCCCAGAACAACATCCAAGGGGACAAAATCAAAAAAAGAGAAAGAACTAAGGGAAGCTAAATTGGTCCGGATGGACTGGCTCCGGAGCTTTCAAGAACTCCTCCCCGTACCATGAAGGGTCCCTCTCACGCTCATCCAGGTAGTCAAGCCCGGAGAGGTCCACGTGAGGGTTCCTATCCAAAATTTGTCTCCGGGCGAGGCAGAAACCTTCATTGTATTTATCATAGGCCATCTGGAGCGCATCTTTCACAGCTTCCTCCCAAGCCTCCTTCTCCTGTCGAAAAATAGCCGTTGTCTCTTCGGCTGACTGGAGTTTCTCCCGGAGATCTTTGAGGTCTTAATCAGTGTGATTCTTGAGATTCTCAAGATCAACCGCAAGATCCTTCTTCTCCCTCCGAAGAGCTTCCACTTCTCTCCGGAGCTCTTCCTCAGAATCTCTCTGAGCAGCTACAGTGCTCAGAAAGGAAGCCTCAATTGCGGCAAGTTGGGACGCAGTGGAAGGATCGAGGAGAACACCTTGGACATCGTCCGGGAGAGCCAAAGCCGAAGAGCTCGATGTCCGGGATGCCCGCAGAAGTTGCTCGTAGTGGGAAACCCTTTGGATGAGTTTCGCCACTACAGCAACCGCCTTAGTAGCCCGCTGTTCGGCACTACTTCGGGCCTCGTCCATTTTCTGGAAAACTTGGGAGGCCCAACCAGTCAGGCAAGCGGCCTGCAACAGATACAGATGGAAATTAGTGTTAGGGTCATAATGACTTAGTAAAAAAACACTTCCAAAGTTACTTACCTGAGTGGTATCTCCGGGGCCATTTCCTTGGCATCCTCTTCATCCATGAGGTTCGATCCTCATGGATGAGCCATTACGGCTCCCCGGGATCAAGTCTCGGTCCATACCGGCGGATCCTGCTCTTGCCTTGCTTTTTCCCCGGGCCTCCTCCGGCTTGGACCGGCAGTGACTCGTGAATTGTGCCATCTCCAAACATTCGGGTTAGATTCCCGAAGATGTTCCAGAAACACTTATTTTCTAAAGCCAACCGTAGGTTACCTAAGTTGAAGTCCGAAGGCAAGACTCCCGGAGCACTCTCCTCAGCAACCGGAGTAGCCTTGTACTTTCCCCGAAGACGCCACCTCTTGTCCGGGGAAGGACCACTTTGAGGTCCCCCGAGCGTGGGTGACTCGGGGCTCCGGTTTTGGCCTGCGGGTCACGATTTTGGGCGTTCAGACGGCTCCCGAGCCTTATCCGAGCATCTTTTTGGCGAGCCCTTTCATATTTGAGGTCGTGTGGGTCCCCCGGACGTTTCCGCCGAAAATATTTTTCCGGCGCCGGGGGGTTGTCGGGGTTGACTCGGGACGTACAGCGGGCTCGGTAGCGCTCCCAGGACCTCGGATTGAGGAACCGTTTGCGGATTTGGAATCGTGGGAGCGACCCGGAGGTTTTTACGGAGCATATTTTTCGGGACGTGACGTGCGGTCCCGGGCGACTCCCGGGGCTCTGGGCGGAATCCCGGGGCTCGGGATGGAATTTCTCCGACGGCTCTGGGGTAAGTCATGTTATATTTTAAGGTGGATTTTATGGATATTTTTGTGAAATTTTGTCGTGACGGATTGTGGCTCAGGTTATTATGCGGCCACGCCGGGATTCTTTCGGGTTCAGCGAGCTCGGTAGGACGCTACGGAAGGGTAAATAAATATTTGAAAAATGTTTTATAAATGTTATGATATTCTGAGGATTCTGGTCAGTTTTGGGTTCATTTGGAGTTCGTTACCTATAATTGGGGTTTAATTGCAAAGATTTGGAGAATTAGGGGGTTAAGTTGCAATTAACCCAAAAGTATTAAATGTTTTGGGCCAGCTTGGGCCTAAGTCGGCAGCAGCCTTGGGCTGGGACACTTGTCCCATTTTTATTAATTGTGGAAAAGGGAAGTAATATAAAAGGCTAATAAATCAATTAAAATTCACTTAAAATTCCATTTCTTTTCTTCTCTTCTTCTTCCTTTCTCTGCCGCCATTAAACCTCCTTCTAAGCTCCATGTTCCTCATCATTTCTTGCTGAAAACTTCAAGGATTTAGGTTCAAGAATTGGTAAGCTTCCTCCTTTCTTCTCTTTTTAAGGTTGAAACAAGGATTAGAGAAGGAAAAGAGAGCAAAATGCTTGATTATGGTTTGTTCTTGGCTACATGAATGAGTGATCCTCTCCCTCCCAAATTTTAGTATGTTGTTCTTGGGCTTGAGGGGAGTAAGAATCTATGTTTAGATTTTGGAAGAACACCATGGATGGGGAAAACATATTTATTTGAATTATTGATGGAATTTCTAAAATGGTGTAGAGTTGTGTTCTTGAATCATGCTTTGGATATGTTGTTCCTAGCATGATTCTAAGGCATTCTATGGTTTCAATTTGGTGGAAAATTGGTTGAGTAGGGAAGTCCCAAATTGAGTGAATAGTGAATTAGGGTTTATGTTGAATTATGGTGATTTGGGTGAAATTGGTTAGTAATCAAGGTTAAGAAGTGTAATTGGTGATTAAAGAGTGCAAATGGAACTTTGTTTGGATTGAAATGGAAGTTAGGTGGGAAATTCCTTTTTGGCCGAATTGTTAAGGAAGAGGTTTTGTTGATTTTGGTGCAATTAGTTAGTAAGCATGCTTAGGAAGTGGAATTGGTGATTAATATGATTAATTGGAAGCTTGAATGGTTTGATTTGGGAATGTGGTGAAAAATTGGTTAAGGACCGAAATGTTCAAGTGATTCTTTTTCCATGTTGTTGATGTGTTTTGGTTGAATTGGATGCTAAATTGGTATCGGGGTTGGATTTAGGTGCGGTAAGGTGTTTAAAACGTTGGTTTCGGATAATAAATGGAAAAGTTACCTTTATGCGGGTTTTCCAGGAAAAGTGTCTGGAATGTAGGTTTAAAGGTTGGAATATGTTTGTGGGTGTTGGAATAAAGGTTCTAGCTCGGTTCGTAAAACCGAGCTTTCTGTGAATTTTTGCGGGAAAGTGCGGGATTGTGCGGATTTGGTTTCTGGAGTGTATTTGGATGAGTTTTAACTGGTTTGTGATTGCTCAGCTTGATTCTGCGTTGGTGGAGCAGTGTGGGACCATCAGAGTTCGGATTGCAACTTTTCGGGCCGGGAGTCGGGTTTTCCCGGGATTTGTGCTGTGGAGCAGGTTTTCGAGGTAAGGGTTCAACTTCTCTCGTTATATATACGGGTTTAGTTGAGGCGGGTTCCCGGGTTGAGGACGGTGGTTCGGTGATTCCGGGACCTGTCATATGGTAGGGTACACGTTTGTACTTGTTACTGCTTTCAAGGCCCGGATGGTCTTAGAGGCCACGGGTTTATATCTTTGTTCTGCGTATTCGCGCTAGGCGCTGGTATTTATGTTTTTACGCTTTGATATATTATATTCATTTCGCATATGCATTATTATCATGTGGTTACATTGCGGTGTATGCACCGAGGGTGCCGACATTCTGTTTGTACACGCACTGGGTGCAGTACTTACATTACGTGTGTCCGCACCCTTTGGAGGGTGCGACACTTTACGTATACACGCACCAGAGTGCGGTATACCTCTGTGACCATACGACAGTTTGGGGATCGCGACCCGGCCCGTGCCGTGCTTTCATTGCATTACGTATATTCGACCTCTTAGAGAGGGCTGTCGTTTTGGGTCGTTCTGGCGGTTGGACCGCGTATGATGGATTCTGACTCATCTCTGACTTTGCATACATGCATATGTATATATATATATTTGTACTTGTGTTTGTTCTGTTTTGCAGGTTCGATTCAGCAGTACTTGTTCAAACTGTATCTTACCTCAGCCCTTACTGGGTCCTTCCGAGGACTCACCCCTTATTTGTTTACCACCTTTCAGGCCGTTTGATAAGCATCCGACGGAGTAGATTTCCGTGGTGCTGTAGTGGATTTGGGATTTTCAGTAGCAGCAGCAGCAGTATCGCGTGCGGAAACCTCCTGCGATAGCAGTTTTCTGATTCCGCACTAGGTACATTTAGATTTTAGTTTGATGGCTCTGTAGCTGTAGTTGCATGCATGTATTTAAATCATGAGTTGTATATGATATGGGTTTATGGAATATAATCTGATCTTGATTGTCTTCTGAGTCGAGGGCGGAGCCCCGACTTGCCTATATCGGGATTGTTATATTATGGATTTGGTGTTTTGTGTTGTGGCGATGATTGAAGTGTGAATTGCCATGAACCGTTTGTTGGTGGAAGTTGGTTTATTACGTGCGCTTACCTTGCATGTGTATTTAGGTTGCTAGTGGTTGCTTGATTGTTCTGTTATTTGAGCTCGATGCTCTGTTGCCGCGCTTCCTGCTGTATTTATCCGTTCCGACGTCGCGGCCGGCTCCGCCTCCGCAACCGGGCGGGGCGGGGTGGCTGTGACCAAGTTGGTATCAGAGCAGGTCGGGTCGGATTGACCCAAAAGGTAAAGTATGTTTGATTTTGGTATGGAATGTGGAAGGCAAGTATACAAGTCCGAGGGTGGACTTTGGAGTAAGTTAAGTCTGTTCGTGGGTAAGTAACTGTGGAAGTGACTTCGAGGTACAAGCCACCGTTCTACGTTATATTCTGGGGCGGTTCGGTACGGAGCCTGATCAACTCTTTATTTGAACCACTTTGGAATGGATGTGGAGCAGCGGGCGGTTCTTTGGAGCACTTTGGAGGATTCGAGGTATTGTTTTGAATGTTGGGTGGTTTGTGGTATATTTCAGAGTTATGAGTATGGTTTGGTTTTGTGGTTTAAAGTTGAATATTTGGTTGTGAGATTCTGAGAAGAATCTCTGCATCATGCATTGCATTACATTACAGAGCCTTAGAATACTGTTGCTAGCTGTAATAAAGAGAGAGAGAGAGGGTTAATTGTTTGGATTATATGGTTTTGGGTTGGTTTGTTTTCAGGTATGGTTAGAACACGCCGTCAGCGTGAGCAAGAACCGGAGGGTCGGGACCGGGATCCCACACCTCCGAGAGTTCGGAGACGGGTTCAAAGGAACCCAGGGTCTGAGCAGTCACATTCACTCCCCCCGCATTCCCAGCAGTTAGAGGGACCCATGCCTGATGTGATACAGGTTCTGGGTCAGGTACAGCAGTTGCTGAGTACTATTCTGCCAGCCCAGCGGGTACAGGGGCGGCAGCAGGCACGCGGAGGTCGTGCTAGACCACAGCAGAGGCAGCCAGATAGGGAGGTGAGTAGCAGCCACCTCAGTGTTCAGGATCAGCAGGGTAGTGATTCTGAGGAGGGTGGTCGGCATGATACCGGTTCTTCTCGTCAGTCCCACCAACGACGGGAGGAGCAGAGACATCAGTCTGACGAGATCAGACTTTTAGAGAGATTTCATTGTCTGGACCCCAAGAGGTTCAACGGCCGAGGAGGGCCGGAGGCGGCAGAGGCATGGTTTGCAGGAGTTGATAAGCTCCTTGGGAGACTACACCTTCCATCAGAAGTTAAGGTCTCACTGGCGACGTTTAACCTGCAGGATGGTGCAGACCACTGGTGGAGGAGCTGCAGGCCGCTTGAGAGCCGAAGCAAGACGGGAAGGTAGGCGGGAGCCGGATCTTACATGGGAGCAGTTTGCTTACTATTTCCACCGGTAGTATATCGGAGATGCGGTTAGGGATCTCCGACAGTCACAGTTCGACGATTTGGAGCAGGGAACTCGGACCGTGGCAGAGTATGAACGGGAGTTTGACCGATTGGTCCGCTACGTACCGCAGTATTACGGTATGGAGCAGGAGAAGGCCAAGCGGTTCATCCGCCGCCTACGCCCGGAGTACAGGTGGGCTTTGAGGCTCCTGGATATCACCTCATACCATGAGGCCGTGCGAAGGCCCAACTCCTCGAGCGGGAGGAGGTCGAGAGTCGGTATCTACCACACCGATCTCGAGACAGAGACAGGAGAGAGGTTCCGTGCAGCAGAGTTCGTCAAAATTTATGGAGAGGGCGAGCGAGTCCGGGCAGAGTAGCGAGGGGGTAGGGTGACTTGATGGCGCAGACTTGTGCGAGTTATGGTGGGCAGCACCCGGTCGGCCATGTTTCGAGCAGACGGGCGATGTCTGCGATGTGGGGCAGATGATCATTGGATACGGGATTGTCCTTTGACACGGGGACAGGAGTCTAGTAGTGGTTCACGCCCTCAGACTCGGTTCCAGCCCAACGCGCCCGGGGGGCACGGTTTCCAGCAGGGCGGGCCGAGACCACAGCGACAGTTACCACTTCTGTCATCCCCTCCGCCACAACAACCCAGGGCTGGGCGTGTTTTTCAGATTGAGCAGAGAGGCATCAGGCTGGGGCAAGCTGGGTCTGGAACTCACCAGAGGGATCACAGTGAGGGTCAGGATCAGATGGACGCGGATGAACACCGCGAATGATTACACCACCTCAGTTGCAAATAAACACTTTTGGGATCCGGGGTTTGAGGTCGATGTAAGGGTTTAGCAAGGTAGCATATGCTCGAGAGAAGCTGTCAGGATTAGTATAAAAAGGCAGAACTGGTATAAGGGTTATCGTTTTCTGTAAGAGTCTGTTAGCTGGATAACATGTAAATTAGAGTTACTTTTCAGAATGTTTTCCGTATATATGCTTTTATGTTGGTATGTATTGGAAGTTTGTTAAGTATAAATTCGATACCGTCTGGGGTTGTCTGGTAGAAATACCGGCAACTAACTCGGGGTGCAACGAGATGCACCCGGAGGGTGGGACGCCGCTGAGAGGCTCAGGATGGTAGTCTAAACTACCACTCCCGCCGCACCAGCAACGGTGGTCCGTTTATGTTCGGTAAAGAGTATGTATATTCTGGTTGGTAGCGACTCTTGTATGGTTCAGGTTACTCTTGGAGGACCAAGAGTTCTAAGGGGGGGAGAATGTTACGGTCCCCCCCCCCCCCGAGCGGGCTGTGACCCGGGTGACTCGGGGCTCCGGTTTTGGCCTGCGGGTCACGATTTTGGGCGTTCAGACGGCTCCCGAGCCTTATACGAGCATCTTTTTGGCGAGCCCTTTCATATTTGAGGTCGTGTGGGTCCCCCGGACGTTTCCGCCGAAAATATTTTTCCGGCGCCGGGGGGTTGTCGGGGTTGACTCGGGACGTACAGCGGGCTCGGTAGCGCTCACAGGACCTCAGATTGAGGTACCGTTTGAGGTTTTGGAATCGTGGGAGCGACCCGGAGGTTTTTACAGAGCATATTTTTCGGGAAGTGACGTGCGGTCCCGTGCGACTCCCGTGGCTCAGGCGGAATCCGGGGCTCGGGATGGAATTTCTCCGGCGGCTCTGGGGTAAGTCATGTTATATTTTATGGTTGATTTTATTGATATTTTTGTGATATTTTGTCGTTACGGATTGTGTCTCAGGTTATTTTGCGTCCACGCAGGGATTCGTTCGGGTTCAGCGAGCTCGGTAGGACGCTACGGAAGGGTAAATAAATATTTGAAAAATGTTTTATAAATGTTATGATATTCTGAGGATTCTGGTCAGTTTTGGGTTCATTTGGAGTTCGTTACCTATAATTGGGGTTTAATTGCAAAGATTTGGAGAATTAGGGGGTTAAGTTGCAATTAACCCAAAAGTATTAAATGTTTTGGGCCAGCTTGGGCCTAAGTCGGCAGCAGCCTTGGGCTGGGACACTTGTCCCATTTTTATTAATTGTGGAAAAGAAAGAAGTATAAAAGGCTAATAAATCAATTAAAATTCACTTAAAATTCCATTTCTTTTCTTCTCTTCTTCTTCCTTTCTCTGCCGCCATTAAACCTCCTTCTAAGCTCCATGTTCCTCATCATTTCTTGCTGAAAACTTCAAGGATTTAGGTTCAAGAATTGGTAAGCTTCCTCCTTTCTTCTCTTTTTAAGGTTGAAACAAGGATTAGAGAAGGAAAAGAGAGCAAAATGCTTGATTATGGTTTGTTCTTGGCTACATGAATGAGTGATCCTCTCCCTCCCAAATTTTAGTATGTTGTTCTTGGGCTTGAGGGGAGTAAGAATCTATGTTTAGATTTTGGAAGAACACCATGGATGGGGGAAGCATATTTATTTGAATTATTGATGGAATTTCTAAAATGGTGTAGAGTTGTGTTCTTGAATCATGCTTTGGATATGTTGTTCCTAGCATGATTCTAAGGCATTCTATGGTTTCAATTTGGTGGAAAATTGGTTGAGTAGGAAAGTCCCAAATTGAGTGAATAGTGAATTAGGGTTTATGTTGAATTATGGTGATTTGGGTGAAATTGGTTAGTAATCAAGGTTAAGAAGTGTAATTGGTGATTAAAGAGTGCAAATGGAACTTTGTTTGGATTGAAATGGAAGTTAGGTGGGAAATTCCCTTTTGGCCGAATTGTTAAGGAAGAGGTTTTGTTGATTTTGGTGCAATTAGTTAGTAAGCATGCTTAGGAAGTGGAATTGGTGATTAATATGATTAATTGGAAGCTTGAATGGTTTGATTTGGGAATGTGGTGAAAAATTGGTTAAGGACCGAAATGTTCAAGTGATTCTTTTTCCATGTTGTTGATGTGTTTTGGTTGAATTGGATGCTAAATTGGTATCGGGGTTGGATTTAGGTGCGGTAAGGTGTTTAAAACGTTGGTTTCGGATAATAAATGGAAAAGTTACCTTTATGCGGGTTTTCCAGGAAAAGTGTCTGGAATGTAGGTTTAAAGGTTGGAATATGTTTGTGGGTGTTGGAATAACAAGGTTCTAGCTCGGTTCGTAAAACCGAGCTTTCTGTGAATTTTTGCGGGAAAGTGCGGGATTGTGCGGATTTGGTTTCTGGAGTGTATTTGGATGAGTTTTAACTGGTTTGTGATTGCTCAGCTTGATTCTGCGTTGGTGGAGCAGTGTGGGACCATAAGAGTTCGGATTGCAACTTTTCGGGCCGGGAGTCGGGTTTTCCCGGGATTTGTGCTGTGGAGCAGGTTTTCGAGGTAAGGGTTCAACTTCTCTCGTTATATATACGGGTTTAGTTGAGGCGGGTTCCCGGGTTGAGGACGGTGGTTCGGTGATTCCGGGACCTGTCATATGGTAGGGTACACGTTTGTACTTGTTCTGTTTCAAGGCCCGGATGGTCTTAGAGGCCACGGGTTTATATGCTGTTCTGCGTATTCGCGCTAGGCGCTGATATTTATGTTTTTACGCTTTGATATATTATATTCTGTTTCGCATATGCATTATTATCATGTGGTTCTGTTCTGCGGTGTCTGCACTGAGGGTGCCGACATTTTGTTTGTACACGCACCTGGGGTGCAGGTACTTCTGTTCTGTGTGTCTGCACTGGAGGGTGCTGACACTTTACGTATACACGCACCAGGAGTTCAGGTATACCTCTGTGACCCTACGACAGTTTGGGGATCGCGACCCCACCCCGTGCTTTGCTTTACATTGCATTACATTACAGTATATTCTGACCTCTTAGAGAGGGCTGTCGTTTTGGGTCATTCTGGCGGTTGGACCGCGTATGATGGATTCTGACTCATCTCTGACTTTGCATACATGCATATGTATATATATATATATATTTGTACTTGTGTTTGTTCTGTTTTGCAGGTTCGATTCAGCAGTACTTGTTCAAACTGTATCTTACCTCAGCCCTTACTGGGTCCTTCCGAGGACTCACCCCTTATTTGTTTACCACCTTTCAGGCCGTTTGATAAGCATCCGACGGAGTAGATTTCAGCGGTCTTTGTAGTGGATTTGGGATTTTCAGCAGCAGCAGCAGCAGTAGTATCGCGTGCGGAAACCTCCTGCGATAGCAGTTTTCTGATTCCGCACTAGGTACATTTAGATTTTAGTTTGATGGCTCTGTAGCTGTAGTTGCATGCATGTATTTAAATCATGAGTTGTATATGATATGGGTTTATGGAATATAATCTGATCTTGATTGTCTTCTGAGTCGAGGGCGGAGCCCCGACTTGCCTATATCGGGATTGTTATATTATGGATTTGGTGTTTTGTGTTGTGGCGATGATTGAAGTGTGAATTGCCATGAACCGTTTGTTGGTGGAAGTTGGTTTATTACGTGCGCTTACCTTGCATGTGTATTTAGGTTGCTAGTGGTTGCTTGATTGTTCTGTTATTTGAGTTCGATGCTCTGTTGCCGCGCTTCCTGCTGTATTTATCCGTTCCGACGTCGCGGCCGGCTCCGCCTCCCCAACCGGGCGGGGCGGGGTGGCTGTGACAGTACGCGTCTAGGAGATCTTCAAAGGTGTTGTCCTGTCCTTAAGATGAACTGGAGAAGGAACATCGTGAGGGCTGGACTCAGTGGTTTCCGGGACTTTGGCAGTCCCTCTTTCTCTTCTTCGGTTCTGTAGCCGAAGGTTGGGAAGGGCCAGCCTTGGAAGACTCCTTGGCAGGCTTGGGCTTCTGAGTGCCCTTGAACAAGGTCACAAGATCAATCTTCGGGGCCATTTCTGCAAAGAAAGAGAGTTAGTGATGAATAAGAGTGCAAAAAGAAGGAGAGGAAAGGATAGGAACCTTCTACAAAAACCCTGTGTGGGATCTCGCCGAGAAGGCGCCAGACCAGAGCCAAGTCTTGAGGGGAGGGGGAACTTTCCCGGATCCCAGGTGCCTCGAGGTCACCCTGAATTATCCGCAAGTGAGATAAAACCCCTTGGGTGATAAGAACCCAGTTGATTGGGACAGAGAATGGTTCGGGAAGTTCACTATCGAAACAGTCCACCAGATGCCCCAGCTTGCTACGAAAAGCTTCGTAGTTCTCTCAGGCGCCTTCCAACTCTAGCAAACGGGAAGGGTCCTTCACGTCCACAAGTTCCTCTACCTTCTGGACAGTCTGAATGTTACGGTCACCCTGAACGGGTTGCGATTCGGGTGACTTGGGACTTCGGTTTTAGCCTGCGTAACCGGGCTTTTGGAGTTCAGACGGCTCCCGAGTCTTATCCGAGTATCATTTTGGCAAACCCTTTCATATTTGAGGTCGTGTGGGTCCCCCGAACATTTCCGCCGAAAATATTTTTCGGGGCCGGGGGGTTGTCGGGGTTGTCTCGGGACGTACAGCGGGCTCGGTAGCGCTCCCGGGACCTCGGAATGAGAAACCGTTTGCATATTTGGAATCGTGGGAACGTCCCGGATCGTTTTACGGAGTATAATGTTTGGGTGGGGACGTTCGGTCCCGGGCGACTCCCGGGGCTCAGGATGGAATTTCTCCGACGGCTTCAGGGTAAGTTATGTTATATTTTAAGACGGATTTTATGGTTATTTTTGTGGAATTTTGGCGTGACGGGATTGTGGTCCAGGTCGATGTGTACGTACGGGATTCGGTTGGGTTCAGCGAGCTCGGTAGGACACCCTGGAGTTGTAAATAAATATTTGAAACATGTTTTATGAATGTTATGATATTCCGAGGATTGTGTCCAAGTTTCGTTCCAATTAGAGTCCGATAGTTGCGGTTGGGCCAAAATTGTAACTTTTGGAAGAGTTGGGGATTAAGGTTGTAATTTGGCCACAAAGCTGCAATAATCAGAAAGGAAGGGAGGCTGAAGTTGGCAGGAAGGGAAGAGGATAGGGGACACTTGGCTTATTCTCATTAAAGATGGAAAAAGAGATGGAAAAAGGAAGAAATATATAAAGGGATATTAATTCTAATTTCATCACTTTTCTTCTTCTTCTTCTTCCTCCTCTTGATGCGCCATTGTTATTGTTCATGGGAGCTTCATGTTCTTCAATCTTGGTTGAAATCAACAAGAAATTGGGTTCTTTAAGTGGTAAGTTTCCTCCCTTTCTCTCTTTTCAAGTTAGAAACATGAATTGATGGGAAAAAGAGAAGGATTTATGGAATTGGTGTTTGTTCTTAGCTACTAGTTAGGATGATTCTCTTGCTTTCAAATTCAAGTATGTTGATCTTGGGATGGAGAGGAGTAAGAATCTATGGTTGGATTTTGGAAAAACATCTTGGAGAATAAGAACATATTTTGGCGAAATTATTGGTGATTTTCTAAAATGGTGTATGTTTGTGTTCTTGAATCATGCTCTTAGTATGTTGTTCCTAGCATGATTCTAAGGCATTCTATGGTTTCAATTTGGTGGAAAATTGGTTGAGTAGAAAAACCCCAAATTGGGTGAATAGTGCAATTAGGGTTTATGTTGATTTTGGTTGATTTAAGTGTAATTGGTTAGCATTCTTGGTTAAGAAGTGTAATTGATGGTTGGAATGAATGTTTGGTAGCTTGAATGAATTGATTTGGAAGTTGGGTGAAAATATGGAAAAGGGCCGAATTGAAGAAATGAATCTTTCTCTACGTTGGTGTCGTATTTTGGTTAAATTGGATGGTAATTTGGTATCGAGGTTGAATTTAGGTGCGGTATGGTATTTGAAATGTTGTTTTCGGGTAAGAAATGGAAAAGTTACTGGTACACTACCCAAGCAAACGCGACCTCGCGTCTCATCAGAATCATACAAGGCCTTTGAAGAGGTCTCATCCTTGTGGTCTCCAGTCTCACCTGTGCGAGGTCTTGCCCTCGCGGGCCTCAAGTCCCGCATGGGCGATGTCTCACACTCACCTTTGCGTCTCTTAGGCCTTCGCGGGTCACCCTCGCGGTCTCAGGTATCGCCCGTGCGATCTCACTCGCCTTCGCAGGTCTTGCTCCCGCAGCCTCAACTCGCCTTCGCGAGGACCCTCTTGCCTATACTGGCCCCGCCCAGATAAGGCCCTTATACTCAGGTTCGTGCGACCTTCACTCCTTATTTGGCCATATTCTATCTGGGCCTTCGCCCCTTGCAGGTCTTCGCCCCCAGCAGGCCTTCGCCTGCCACTTGCTCCACTTGGAAACAGACCACTTGGTCATCTGACATCAATCAGCCAATAAGAAGGCCAGCACGAGCCTGATGATCTTCACCAGATTTGTACGCCAAACATTCCCTTACAGGTGAATCTTCTAAGGCGGTTTGCTGAGATCTTCATCATCACAGCCGCCTTATCTCCAATCAGTCTGACACAGACTTATCTCTCCAAATCTGACAGACTTGTCAGTCTTGTCTCACAGCCTGTCCAAGGCTTCAACTGGGGGAGGCTCTTCTCCTGGCATCTCCCTATAAATAGGGGGATGTCCACCTTAAACTGGATAAGCTACTACACGCCCCCCCACTCCTCTCTTGCTACTTCTGAGTATTCTTCTTATCTTTTACAGATTACTCTGAACAGCAAGCTTGGAGTCTCAAGAACACCATCTTCTCCACCAAACACTCCACCAACGAGCCTTGATCCGGCCGTTCTGCAAACAATCACTGACGCGGTTGCCCTCAACTTGCGCGAAATGCTCGCTACCACTTTGAGGGGCGTTCTGGATAGCGTTGGAACGCTACGGACTAATCAGCCAGAACGCCCAGCTACTCCTCCTCAACAAGTAAGTAACCCTGACCCTTCTTCGTCGTTACTTATAGCACTTACTAGACGATTGGAAGAAGTGGAAAAGAGGGACGAAAGAGCCAGTGTTCATAATGTTTCCAGAATGGGTCTGGACCACCTCTGGTCCCAACCTTTCACTCTACGGGTTTTGGAGACCCCTCTTCCAGAACAGTTTCGCCAGCCTAAGCTGGACGCTTATGACGGTCTCTCGGACTCTGTTATTCATCTCCAGCGTTACGTCTCTGCGATGGCCATCGCAAGAGCGGACGATAACACTCTGTAGAGCCTTCAGCTCCACGCTCACGGGAGCCGCCGCCAACTGGTATACCACCCTCCGTGATAAACGGTTTAACTCCTTTGAAGAACTCTCCCAAAACTTCTCCAACCACTTCGTGGTATCTAAACCTCCCCCCAAAACGGCGGGGCACCTCCTCAAAATTCGGCAAAAGAAAGATGAGCCTCTCAGGGAGTATATCCAGCGTTTCCAGGCAGAATCCATCCAAGTCCCTAATCTGGGGGAGGAAGCCCGCCTACTTGCGGCCATTCAGGGCCTCCGCTGGGAATCCCTTTTCTTTGTGGATGTGCACACCAACCCTCCAACCAATATGGAACAATTCTTGAGCACTGCCTCACGGTTTATGAATACGGAAGAGGTCGCTCGACCACTCGCCAGGGCCGCCACGGCAGATACAAAGGGACAGCCCTCACGACCGGACTCCAGGTCCCAGAGACAGTACCCTACGCCATCCAACAGAGAGGGCGTATTTTACTCTTCCCCACTAAGGGAATCTCGCACCAACATACTCCATGCCCCGGAGCGAAGAGGGAGGTTCCCAAGTGGCCCCGCCCCCTCTCCCGGGAGGTCGTCGGAGTCTAGCACCAAGTATTGTCGTTACCATCGCGACAAGGGACATGACACTGAGGACTGTTTTGAGCTTAAACGCATGATTGGGGAAATGCTCGCTCAAGGCAAACTCAGGGAGTTCTTACTCCACGATGATGGGGATCGCAGGCGGGAAAATAATCAGGAGGACCGCCGTCAGGGGGACCGCAGACGGGGTCGCTCCCAGCAGAACACAGATCGAGAAGGTCTGGTCGAAATTTCCCCACCAAGGGGGCACATCAGCGTAATCACACAGTGTGAAGGCGCATCGGCGAGACGCCGTCATATGAGACAGATCTACCAGGTCAATCACTCTTCTACTCACTTACTGCATCGCCGCGATGGCACCTCGGTGGCGATACCGCACGCGGACCCTTTGGTTATCACTGCCCGCATCGCAGGATGGGACATTGACAGGGTCTACATGGACACTGGGGCGAATGCCAACGTCATCTACAAGCACACTCTGGTTGAGGCCAAGGTGCCTTTGTCACAAATTCAACCTGCCAAGGGGGCTACCTTTGGAGTGGGACGAGATGAAATCCCAACTTTGGGGTCAATCACGCTCCCCTATATGATGATGGGAACCACCAAGGAAAAGAAGCAAGTGTGCCACTCCAGCTTCGTGGACTTTATCGTCCTGGATCTCCCTACACCATACAACGCCATCATCGGGCGCCACACTCATACTGAGTTTCACGTCCGCTGTGATGTGCGGGCTCTAACTTTGGTTTTCCACACTGCGGCGGGGGATGCCTATATCTTTGTCAACCAAAATGTGGCCAGGGGCAATTATGTCTCTGCCCTAGCGGGACCTCCCCCGCTCCCCAAGCCGTCTGAGCCTAAAAGAAAGGCGCCTATGGAAGAGACTGGACCCGCGGGCGAAGTTGCTCCTGACTTGTCTGGGCCTTTGAGGAGGTTGAAATCTCCCCGGCAAGAAATTCCGGGTGGGAAAAGACCTTGAAGAGAAAGACCATCAAGCACTCATCCATCTCCTCCGTGCCAATGGGGATGTCTTCGCATGGACTCGAGGATTTACAGTGTGGATCCTGCTATCATTTCTCACAAGTTAAGTGTACTCCCCGGCTTTAGCCCGGTTAGACAGAAAACAAGGGGCATGGCCCCTGACCGTAAGGACTTTGTACGCACAGAGGTGCAGAAATTGTTTAAGGCAAATATAATCAAGGAGGTTCACTACTCTGAGTGGGTCGCAAATATAGTCCTCGCCGATAAAGAGGGTGGTCAGTGGCGAGTTTGCGTAGACTACAAAGGGGTTAATAGGGCCTGCCCAAGGGATCCCTATCCCCTACCTTCTATCGATCAACTGGTTGACTCAACCGTTCATCACTCTGTCTTCTCCTTCCTCGACGCATACAACGGGTACCATCAAGTTTTTATGGACCCAGAGGACGCGGTAAAAACCGCCTTCACTACAGGCGAAGCCGTCTACCATTATATCAGAATGCCCTTCGGCTTGAAAAATACAGGGGCTACTTTCCAAAGGCTTGTAAATCAAGTTTTCACCGACCAAATCGGCCGAAATCTTGAAGCTTATGTCGATGACATTGTGGTCAAAAGCAAGGCCACCTCCACACACCTCGCAGACTTAGAGGAAACATTTACCAACTTCTGCAAGTGTAATATGCGGTTGAACCCAAAGAAGTGTATCTTTGGCGTTGGCGAGGGTAAATTTCTGGGTTACCAGATTTCCAAGGGAGGGATTCATGCAAATCCCAAAAGGTTGAAGCTATCACCACTTTGCGCACCCGTAGGGGGCTCAAAGACGTTCAGCAACTGGCAGGGAAGCTGGTTGCCTTGGGATGGTTTGTCTCCAAACTCAACGATCGCTGCAGACCTTTCTTCAATCAAATCCGCAAGAAAAAAGCTTGCAAGTGGACAGAAGAATGCCAGGAGGCATACGATTCAATCAAACAACACTTACAAGAGTTGCCTGCACTCAAGTGCCCTAAACCAGGCGATGACCTGGTCCTCTACCTTGCCACCTCTGATAGGAGCGTCGCATCTGTCCTTATCAAAGAAGAGGCTGCCAAACAGTGGCCAGTCTACTACACCAGTCACACCCTCCAGGATACGGAAACAAGGTATCCCCCTCTCCAAAAAGCTATCTTATCTCTTGTATATGCGGCAAGGAAGCTCAAGCCCTACTTCCAAGGATATTCTGAGGCGGCCCGAACACTCAGGGCGCCTTGCCAAATGGTGTATAGAGCTCGGTGGCTTTAACATCAACTATGAGCCTAGAAAGGCAATCAAGGGCCAGGCCCTCGCCGACTTCATTGCGGAATTTTCGGATGTCGACGTCATCCCGGCCCCTAAGCAGGGTCCCGCACCACAACCCATTCCCCTAGACTGGGACATGTTCGTGGATGGCTCATCCAAACTTGGATCCCCCGCAGGGGGCGTATATCTCCGCGGACCCCTAGGTATAGAAGTATCTCTTCGTGTCTCTTTCCAGTTCCAAGTAACTAATAATGTTGCAGAATATGAGGCCCTCATCGCGGCACTCAAGCTCGCCATAAGGGCTGGCATTCGCCGCCTTCATATCCACAGCGACTCGCAACTGGTGATTCACCAGGTCCAGGGGTGCGCCGAATGCAAAGACGCCACCCTGACCAAATACCTCAAATTGGTGAACACCTTGCGGACCAACTTTGAGGAGGCTATTTTTCTCCACATTCCTCATTCTGAGAACACCACAGCAGACATGCTATCCAAGGGAAAGACTCCCTCCACCATGGCCACCCCGGCCAGCCCTTCCATTTCGGAGGCTATTGATATTGCCTCGCCGGCAACACAGATCCGGTCGTAGACTCGGAGAGACCCTATTATTGCTGAGCTGAAAGGCAGTACAACGGGCCCCCAAGCTCGCACAAGGGCCATCCGTTTTGTTCTCATTGATGACCAATTATGGCATCGCGGGTTCGCAGCACCCCTCCAACGATGCCTCAGCACCCTTGAAGGACACTCTGTCCTGGATACTCTCCACCAAGGCAATTGTGGTGCACACATTGCTGCGGAGGCACTTGCCCACAAAGCCCTTCGTCAAGGGTACTACTGGCCTACCTTGAAAAAGGACGCCGCTGCACTGGTCAAAACATGCCACCAGTGCTCAATTCTCGCATCCAGCGACTGCCATCTACGGAATCTCCAGCACTGACAAACCCAGTGCCCTTCGCCCTGTGGGGCCTTGACCTCATTGGTCCTATGCCGACCGCTCCAGGTCAGTACCGCTTCTGTGTGGTTGCAGTTGATTATTTTTCTAAATGGGTCGAAGTAGAACCCCTGGTCTCCATCACTTCCGCCAAGATCATCAAATTCCTTTAGAAAAATTTGTCTGCCGGTACGGCAGTCCTCGTGCTATTATTACAGATAATGGCACTCAGTTTTCCAGTCACAGTGTCCAACAATGGGCCCAGGACAACAATGTCCGCATGCTTTTCGCCCCAGTGGCGCACCCCCAGTCTAATGGGCAGGTTGAGGTCACCAACCGTACCCTCAAGGAGGGCCTCAAGAAGCGCCTTGAGGGGGCCAAAGGCCGCTGGGTAGATGAACTCCCAAGTGTCTTATGGGACTATCGCACCACAACGCGAACCCCAACGGGCGAAACGCCTTTCTCTCTGGTATATGGCGCAGATGCGCTCCTTCCTATTGAGGCGGACCTCCCTACGATCCGCATGATCAACTTCACCAGCGAGGCCAATGCTCAAGGGCTCCGTGCCAAGCTCGACTTAATCGAGGAATTGCGCGAAGGCGCTCGCCTTCGCATGTTTGCCCTCAAACAGAGGCTCAGTCTTCACCATAATGCCAGGGTCAAGCCCAAGGCACTACAACAAGGGGGCCTTGCCCTGCTTAAATCGGCCCTCACCGCTCACGACCCCAAACAAGGTGTCTTGCGACCTAACTTGGACGGACCCTATATTGTTCATAAACAGGTCCGCCCAGAAGTCTATGAACTATAGGACCATGATGGTCGTCTTCTTCAACAAAATTTTCATGCGGATGACTTACGTCCATATTACGTGTAAGTCCTCAGTCTTACGTCTTCAATTCAATAAAATACATGTGCATTTCTCCCTCTTTTGCAGCATCATATGGCATTACAAAATGCCCTCCCAATCACCCTCTGCACTCAACCGGTCAGACGGGCCACTTGCCAAAATCACGGCATCAGACCTTGTCAGGTCTCACTTGTGCACCCACACAAAGGGAAGCCCCCTGCGGTCGCACCAGGTAGTTGCGGGTCTCATCCCCAACTGACCTTCAACTCGCCCCGCCCCAAGGGTAACCCCCTTGCGCTGCGGAAGGGTAACCCCCTTTTTGGCTCCTTCAGGGAGGTCTATGTGTAAGTCGCCCTCGCGCGCCACAACAGACCTCCCGCACGGACTCCTCCACACAGGTGGTTGCGGGCCTCATCCCCAACTGACCTTCAACTCGCCCCGCCCCAAGGGTAACCCCCTTGCGCTGCGGAAGGGTAACCCCTTTTTGGCTCCTTCAGGGAGGTCTATGTGTAAGTCACCCTCGCGCGCCACAGCAGACCTCCCGCACGGACTCCTCCACACAGGTAGTTGCGGGCCTCATCCCCAACTGACCTTCAACTCGCCCCGCCCCAAGGGTAACCCCCTTGCGCTGCGGAAGGGTAACCCCATTTGGCTCCTTCAGGGAGGTCTATGTGTAAGTCGCCCTCGCGCGCCACAGCAGACCTTCCGCTCGGACTCCTCCACACAACTACGGGTCTCACTCCCCAGAGCTATACTTGGCTCTCCACTTGTCTCAACAAGTACTCCACTGCCTTCGCCATCGCGCGACTTCAGGCTCAAGGTACAATGAGTTTTCCTCTGTCCTTATCATATAAATGATGAGCGTTCTGCAGGTATCTTCTACTTGGTACACTGTACACTACCCAAGGGCTTACTCCCTGGAAAATCGCCAAAATCTCTGAGTGAGCCACCTTCGCGAGCCCCACTAGACCTCCACTTAGGGAAGTCCCATCCATGGTCTTCAAGGGCATCGCCTCTACAAGCCCTAAAAGGGCCCTTAACTTGTCCCAACAAGGGGTCTCTATCTCAGCTTGTCTCAACAAGCGAACCCACAAAATTATCTGGAAAGATATGTGTGGCTCCGCCATTGCGGACTTCAAGAGCCTCGTCACTATAAACTCAAACCGAGTCTTCAGCATCTTGACAAGTAATCTCTATGGCTTCGCCGTTGCGAACCCCAGAAAGACCTCTCTCCACAAACGGGACTTAGCCTACGGTTGTTAACCTAGCTAACGTGCCCTACACTGCTATCGCGAAATGAAAGCAAGGCTACAAGACCATGAAGGTAAAGTAAAATTTTACTCCATCTACTGTTTCCAAAAATTATGCATGAATGCAGGTGTTCTTTATGCAAAAAGAGGGGGGCATCCACATGTTGGAGCCTCCACCCTAGTCCAACAGGGCATACCAGGCTTCGCCCATTTTCTTTCCTTGCTCCCCCCAGTCGAGCAGAGCCTCCACTGATGGATCGCTGGTATTAGCAAAGATCCGTAATCCCAAGACTCAGCTGGGAACGCCTTCTCCACTTGGAAGCGGCATCGTAGCCAGCCTTCCTCATAGGCTTGCGCCTGCTTCGCCTTGGGCTTGGATCTCACCAAGCTTCTCCATCAGTCGAGGCATCCGCCCAGGGATGGACACCTTGATGGAGGAAAAGGACTCAGGGTCCTCACCTTCAAAAAGGGGAAGGCTAAGGGCCTTCTCCATCTCCCACACTGAGGCCACCACCTTTTCAAAGGTAGTAGTGACCTCAGTCTGTGCCTTCAGGGCACCCTCAGAAGCAAGCCTGCTCGCCTCGGTTTCCTCCTTAGCCATTTGAACCTGGGCAGTAGCCTGGCGCCTCGCCTCCTCAGCTACAGCCTCTGCCTACTCAACTTGGGCCTTCGCTACTTCCAGGGCAGCTTTGGTTTCTGCCTCCAAAGAAAGGAGGGACTCCTTCAAAACAGCATTTTCGAGCTGCTTAGCTTCCAACGTTGCTGCCTGCTGAAGGAAACGATGCTTTGCAACATCAAGTAGGCAGGCCTGCTCCCACCGATACAGCCTACTGGTTGCCCGTTCCTTGTTGACATAATCACACCAACTCTCCAGTTGAGCCACGCGCTTGGCATGCTCCTCTTGGAGCTCCTTCTCCCTTCTTTTGGAGGCTTCCGGCTCCCTCCTGAGAGAGGCAATCTCTGTTATCTGGGCGTCATCCCGTTTGTTGGCATACTTCAGGAAGTCATGCCATTGCTCCATAGCAGCGTATCCTTTGACGGCCGCCTGCACCACAGTTCTATTTAAACAAAGGCAGAAAGAGGCCAAGCTGAACTTACACATAGAGACCAGAAGTTGTCTTACCTGCAGACTTTGTTGAGCTGCCTCCCTCATGAACTCAGCAGGGGAGTCCAAACTCCGCTCTGTCACCTCCCTGTCGTAAGGGGTGCGCAGCCCCTCCAGGCAGGATAGGAGGGTTTGCTCCCCTCCCCTTAGCAGTGAACTGCTGTTCCTAAGGAGGAAGACCGGATCCCATACATCTCTCAGGAGCCTCCCTTCCTAAGCAGGGACCTCGGTCATGGTCCCTTGGTCCGCTGGGACCTCACGAGGGCCAAGCTCTTGCCCAGAAGGGCCCGCGCCTGCAAAAGTTGTAGGTATCAGCAACCGAGGAAACTGAAGTGCAAAACTCAAAGTAAAGAAAAGCATGCTATCAAGTCAAAAGACTTACCAGCAGAAGGACGTCCCCATCCACTAGCCTCCAGCTGGCTGCTGGAAGGTTGGGCTATCTCCCAACCGCTTGTCCTCATAGAGGACCGTGCTACCAGACCCCCCTCCCCTGGGGCCTCACTATCAGAAGAGGAAGAAGTCTTCTCAATCCTTAGGATCCTCTTCCCCTTTGTTGCAGGGGCCTTCTCCCTTGTAGGAGTCACTTCAGGGGTCCCCTCTCCAGAAGGGGTTGCTGCAGGGGCCTCCTCCCTTGCAACGGTGGCTTCCACCTCCTCTACAGGAGTAACCGTTGCCTCCTATTGGCAAGAACTGCCAATGGCCTTGGCAGCCTGACTGCCCCTCCTCCTCATGGAGATCAGGATATTACCTGCTGACATCTTGCCCTTGGGAGGGAGCACTTTTCCTCTGGTGAGGATCTCTGCCACGACCACATGCCCGGGCAATTCTTCGCCTTGGGCTGGAGAAGGGCTCGCGAAGAGCCCAGACACAAAGGCTTCAGCAGCAGTCTCCTCATAAGAGATAGGCTGCACCACTGAGATAGGCACAACCTCTATGGGAGCAGCGTTGTCTGCCTGCGCTCCCTCTGAGCCCTCTGCAGAGGGCGTGGCCTCTTCAACAGTGGAAGGCACTTCCACCTCCACTCTTCTGGCCTCTTCAGCCGTAGGCCCCTCGGCCTCCTCCACGACAATGGGGACTTCCTCCCCAGCAGGCTTCCTAGCCTCTTCAGTTGAAGGGATCGCTGCAGATCCCCTCACCTCAACAGGCCCCCTGGCCTCCTCAACAGTAATAGGGGCACCCCCCTCTCTAGGCTGCGCTGCACTGGCAGCCACTCTCCTCTTTTTTCCTTGAGGGGGCACCGATGACTTAGTGCCAGCCCTCTTCTTCTGCGGCTTAGGGGTAATGCACCCCAACGCTTTGACAGCAGGGGCATCCTTCCCAAATGCACATGCCAGGTGCACTTGTTGGGCAATGCGCATGGACGCTCTCTTGCCCCGGCCTTCGCCAGACTCCACAGAGACATCTACAAAAAAAAAGAAAAGCTTCAAGCCAGGTTCTACTAAAGCCTCTTATGCTTATGCATTGCACTTGTTTATACAAAACATACCTTTGGGTCCTGCCAGCACCGCGTAAAGAGAGTCCACTGCAGTCCCACGGTGGGCGGGGGCCCATCCCTCGTATGGCGGAAGCACCTCAGGGTCCAGCACGAAACCCGTGCTGATCCCAGCCCACCTCAGAGTGGTCTCATCCAGCTGGCCAGCCGAAAAGGGGAACAGCTCGTCACAAGTGGTGGCAAATCGGTGCGCGTGATTGCCACGTCCCGGTTTGACTTGCGTGTCACGACATTGACGGAAGCCATTAGGTCGACTCTGCGTATTAGAGCGCGATAGTCGAGGAATAGAGAGATCCTCTGAGGTTGTGATTTGACGAGTCGCGTTGAGTAGTTGTTAAACGTTACCCTTTTAGGTATGAATAGTGAATGTATTTATAGTCCCATGTCTTAGTGGCATTATTGTAATATCTCAATGTAAGGTGATTATACATTTTAGGTCCTATATGCACTTCGGGAAGTATAGTTCGGGAACGTCCTCAATCTTTATTCGGGTTATATACTAGTTTTTTAATGGGGCCCTTATTTCGGGCTTATGCGTGGGCCTTTTGTTAGGCCTTTTATGCGTATTTGGGCCTGGCGGCCATCAAGTCCCCCCCAAGCTCTTTTGGCCGACTATAAGGAGTCCAAAGTTCTTTTCTTGAAGATCCATTTTAGAATCTGTCAGTCATGTTCGGGAAACTGCTTGGTTCGGGATACTTTCTTTGTTCGGGTATCTGATTCCTCTTCTGTTCGGGAAACTGAGTCTGTATTTTGGAAACATTGTTCGGGCATGTGACTCTTGTGTTCGGGTAACTGAGTCGTTTCCCGTACTGGTGTGTCCGGGAAACTGAGTCATTTCCTGTACTAGTGTGTTCGGGAAACTGAGTCATTTCCCGTACTAGTGTATTCGGGAAACTGAAGATGTGGATTCCCCTTTTCCGAGTAGTCTCCCCTATCATTGTATTCGGGAAAAATGAGGATGTGGATTCCCCTTTTCTCGAACAATGTTCGGGCTTTTGAATCGTTTCCCGTACTATTGTGTTCGGGAAACTGAGGATGTTGAGTCCTCCTTTTGTCTCGAACCATGTTCGAGCTTCTGAATCGTTTCCCGTACTATTGTGTTCGGGAAACTGAGGATGCTGAGTCGTTCTTTTGTCTCGAACCATGTTCGAGCTTCTGAATCGTTTCCCGTATTATTGTGTTCGGGAAACTGAGGATGTTGAGTCCTCCTTTTGTCTCGAACCATGTTCGAGCTTCTGAATCGTTTCCCGTATTATTGTGTTCGGGAAACTGAGGATGTTGAGTCCTCCTTTTGTCTCGAACCATGTTCGAGCTTCTGAATCGTTTCCCGTATTATTGTGTTCGGGAAACTGAGGATGTTGAGTCCTCCTTTTGTCTCGAACCATGTTCGAGCTTCTGAATCGTTTTTAAAGTTTTCTCATTCGGGATCTGCCACGTTCGGCATTCGCAACGGTCATTTTTGGATCGACGGTGGAGATCACATGCCGTTTGGCGATTCATCTGCCCGATCTTTTCTATAAGTGTGAGTCGAACCTCACTTTCATTTGCATCTCTCACTCTTCTCTCCTCACAATAAAATCACGACGGACAATCCCACGCTCCAGGAGGCTGTTAGTATCTTCAAGAGGTGGAGGACTGTTGAAGAATCTAATCCAGAAGACTTCTTCCCCCCTTTCCTCGGAGTGTCACCGCACGCCGCCCGAGCCCGGTTGCGGAGGCGGGGGCGCCGGGACGCCGGAAGCGGAAGCCGGAATGGAAAGGGGTGGCAGGTCCATCGAGACCCGCCGCGCGTAGCGGACCCGAAAACGGAAGGATTGTGGAAGCAAACTAACGGAAATTTCATGCGCATAACCAAAATGAAATGCAACCATACAATTCATGCACAAATAACAGAGTAAGCCCCGCCCTCCGTGGACGAGTGCTTACGCACCAAAACACCCATACATACAGAATTCACAGAACCTAAAATGTCTAGCAAGCGCCAAGCGCTGAGGACAGATATAGAACAGAATAAACAAATATATATACAGACATACAACCATCATGGCAAATCAGAAAGTATGTACATGCAGCTACAGAGCCAAGCCTAGGACTAAGCGTCAAATACCTCGCGCGGGATTCAGATCCAAAAGACAATCCCGGGCCGCAAGGTGAAGCTGCCGCAAAATACAACCGAGGTAGAACCTCACGGAACCCTACTCCGCAGGCCGCTTATCAGGTCTACCTGAAACCCAAAAACAGAACCCAAAGAAGGGTGAGTCCTAAAAGGACCCCGTAAGGGATAAGGGGTAAGGTAAGTATATGTAACCCTGCAAAACAGAAAGATAGCAATATATGCAACCGAATACGGAATAACATGCATAAACAGAAAACAGATCGGAGTCCCGAAGGACGTGCGATTCTAAATCGCCATAACCCATATAGTAAATCGGAACGACAGCCTCCACTAAGGGAGTCAGAAGCCGAAGCTAATACGGAAGCATGGTGCACCAGCTGGGGTAGCGAACCCACAACTGTCGTAATATTAACAGACAGAGTATGCCATAAGGCATACTCCTACAAACTACGTAATACGCCCAAAGGCACAATATTCCGAAATACTAGCAGAACAGAAACGGAAACCAAAACATATACTTAGCTTACCAAAACACCGAACCAAACCCTTACCTCAAAATCCAGAGTATTGGACCGATTCTGGATAACACCTACACCGTGCCCCGAAACTTAGAACTCCTCTTTTTCTAACCACCGAAACTCAGAATCTGCCAAACCAAGTTGAATTAGCATCCTCATCAACCACACTACCAAATTACAACCCCCGACCCCAAAACCGAAAATCCGACAGAATTTCCGTAAAATCCCAGATTTTCACAGAAACGTCAGAATTCAGAACCAACCTAGACAATGCAAGATTTCACATTGACAAACATCATACAATAAGCAGAACTGATCAAATCCAACCTTAAACCCTTCATTACCCGCCATTTTCCGAAAATCCCGATTAATTGTAACTTTTTCATTCCTTAACCGAATCCAACATTTCAAACTTCCATCCACTCCTAAATTCAACCCCAACACCATATTAACATCCAATTCAATCAACATGAACCTCCAACATTGAAAAAGAATCATTCAAAGATTCGATTCTTAACCCAAATTTTCATCCAACTTCCAATTCAATCCATTCAAACTACCAAACAACCATTCTAACCACCAATTACATTTCTAAACCATGAATGCTATCCAATTGCACCCAAACAACAAAATTCATCATGAACATACACTTACACAATTCGGCCATTTAGGGGTTTTCACCTCAACTTGTTCTCCATCAAATTAAATCCACACACAAGCTTAGAATCATGCTAGGACTAACATACTTGAAGCATGAAACAAGATAACAAACACACACCATTTTGGAAAATCTTCCAAAAAATCGGCCAACATAGGGTTTCTTCTCAAGTTGTGTTTTCCAAAATCTAACACTTGATTAACACTCTCCTACCACCCAAGAACAACATACTAAAAGATGGGAGGAAGAAAATCATCCTAGCTTATAGCTAAGAACAAACCCATCAAATGCAAAAACTTCTCTTTTAACCACCAAACTTCAAAACTAATGTGAAAAGAGGAGTTAGGAAGGTACTTACCACAAGTGGCAAGCAATTCCTCTTTGATTTCCACAAAGAAGAAGGAAGTCAAGCTTGGAGGAGCTCTCTAATGGAGGCGTCGGCAGCAGCAAAGAAAAGAAGGAAGAAGAAGAAGAAAAGAAAGAAATGAGGTAAGTTTCCTTTTATGAAAATAATAGCCACTTATATATTTTCCTACTTTATAACCCATGCCTCTCTTCCTTTAATTAAAATGGGACATGTGTCCCCAATAATCACACACACACACTTCTGCCGAAAATAAGAAAGGGCTGCTGCTGCCCATGCTGATTTTCCTTTTTAATTTGCACCCAATGCAAATTAACTCCCAATTTTTCCGAAAGTTCCAATTCTTTTTGCCCAAAAATAATTACCGAATTCCAAAAT
The DNA here is from genome assembly GCA_024586325.1 of Stellera chamaejasme. Taxonomy (NCBI): domain Eukaryota; kingdom Viridiplantae; phylum Streptophyta; class Magnoliopsida; order Malvales; family Thymelaeaceae; genus Stellera; species Stellera chamaejasme. The sequence continues at coordinate 20,849,219 of CM044984.1, read as the reverse complement.
TAATGAAACTCGGACACAATCTTCAGAATATTATAACATTCACAGAACATTTTTCAGAAATTCATTTACCTTTCCAGAGTGTCCTACCGAGCTCGCTGAACCCGAACCAGAACCCGACGTGCGAGCGTGTCAACCTGAACCGAAATTCCGTCACTCCAAAAATTCTATAAAAATTCCATAAATTCCATCTTAAATTAAAACACAACTTACCCCAAAGCCGTCAGAAAATTTCCATCCCGAGCCCCGGGATTCCCGTCCCGAGCCTCGGAGTCGCCCGAACCGAACGTCCCGCCCCAAATATTAAACTCTACAACCACCTCCGGACGTCTCCACGACTCCAAAACTGCGAACGGCTTCCCAAACTGAGATCTCGAGAGCGCTACCGAGCCCGCTGTACGTCCCGAGGCGACCCCGACAACCCCGGCGCGGAAAAATATTTTCGGCGGAAACGTCCGGGGACCCACACGACCTCAAATACGGAGGGGTTCGCCAAAATGATACTCGGATAGGGCCGGAGCCGCCTGAACGCCGAAAACGTGACCGCAGCTAAAACCGAGCCGGGTCACCCGGCCGCAACCCGCTCGGGGTGACCGTAACATTAGAGACCAAGGCGAGGTTCCCGAAGGTTGGTGGTCGAGATCGAGAACTATCGGAGTAAGGCAACTCGGAGTTAATAAAAGAGTGGCGATCCGCTCATTTTGTCCCGATGACGGTTCGTACTCGGGTTCCTTCTTCGGAATGCCGGGCGTATGAGCACAGGAAAGGCTGGTTGGTGATCTTCAAGGATCAAGCTAGCATGCGGGCTCCGCTTCCCCGCACCCATTTGTTCGGCAATTGGCGGAATCCCACGGGCTAGCCGTTAACCAATTCAGCCCGAATACCTCTTGCCACATAAACGCCTATCTCATTCTCGTGCTCTGTTCGAGATAGAGCCAACCATATCCACTTTCCTCCAAGACTATAAAGTGAATGTGATCCCGAGGAAGCTGTTTCTACTTCTTGGCGCCGGGTCCTCCTCTTGTAAAATTCAACTTCGTTTGGAATTTGCCAACCAGCCGCAAGGGATGGCATCGGGAATTTTTCTTCATGGAGCCTGATGCGTCATGGGGCCTGCAAACTGCGCAGAAGGTAGGAGGACTGCCGGACGTGCAGAATCCTCGGCGATTGCTGAAGGGAGCTGCTGCCAAGGAGAATTATGACCGGTTCGACAATAAAATCCGGACCATCGCTCCTTGGTGCGGGGATGGGCCGAAGGAAGTCCTCCCCTTTCCTTTGTACTGGAGGCTGATTACCCAAAGGGTCCTTTCCCACTTGGGTATTATTCGAGGGACTTGGGGAGTTGGGCATCAGGGAGTCTCCCCTTCGACCGAGACTTGGCCTTGGTGCATCGTCTTCGGGGCGAGACGTCCTTCGAGGACTTCAAGAAAGGTTTATATCGTTCTTCTGTTCATAGATGCATTCGTTTGATATTAACTAATTTTTCCCCTTTTTGCAGAAATGGAGCCCGAATTTGATCTTGGCGCCATCTTTCGGGACGCGAAGGAGAAGAAACCGAGCTCTAAAGCCGGTGGTTTGAGGCCCGCAGCAGAAGAAAGCGAAGAGAGGCTGCCGGTAGATCTTGCCGAGGCTGCGGGCCACCGCCGAGAAACTCCGCCGGGAAGTTCCGTCCCGGTCCATATGGAAGGTCATCCTACTCGGGATGACGTTTATGACATCTTGCGGAACTCCCCCGAACAAATCAGAAGGACAAGGGGGAAGTTCACGGCTTCCAGGGTGATCGGGCAAAGTGCCCCCGAGGTCGAACCTAACGAGTTTCAGTTAGGTAATCAACTTGTAAAGTTACGCAATCTGTGCTTTTGGAACCTATTCGGGAATCTTTCCCGAATGTTTGGTGAAGACCATTGCATGACGTGGTTCGATCTCATTTTTGTACATTAGGTCCGACTGGAAGGAAGCCCGGGAAGAGAGGCGGCGGCTGTGGGATGAAAAGGCTGGCTCGATTCGGGATAATCTTATTCCCGGGGCACAGGTGGCTGATTCATGAGGATCAAAATGTCCTCGGCGATGAAGACATCAAAGACATGGCTCCCGAGCTTTTCGACGGGACCACCACCGCCCGAACAATGGAGTGCCTGGAGCACTTCTACCCTGACTTGGACGTCGCTGCTTCCAAAGTGGCCGCCCTCGGGTACCAGGTCAGTAACTGTTTGTTTATTTCTTAAGTCTAGGCTTCTCATGCTCGTGCCTCGGTAAAATAGTCTGTCTTGATGATGTGCAGGTGGCCACAATGGGCGGGTGGATTTCCCGAATCACCCGAGCATCCAACCGGATCCGGTCCGAGGCCGAGCAACGGCCGACTAAAGCCATAGCTGTGGTGGCTAAGCTGATCCAGCGAGTCCATCACTACGAGCAGTTGCTGCGGCATTCCCGTACTACCTCCAAACTCGAGCTTCCCGAAGGCTCACATATCCGGGAGAACCTCAGCCCGACCAAGGCTGATGATTTGGCTGAGGTTGCTTTCCTAAGCGCGGTCAAAGAGCACCGCCATTCCGAGGACGCTATTCGGGAAGAAGTTCGGTCGCTCAGGACTGAAAAAGAGAAATTTCAGGTTGACTTTGCCAACCAGAAAGAGCTTCATGAGCGCGAACTACAGGTCAAAGATGAGGAGAATCAGAGACTTCGGGATGAGCTTGCTGCGGTTCAGGCCAAGATCCCGAAGTATCAGAAGGCGTTGAAGGATTCTGTGGACATGGCCGTTGACAAATATACCTTCGGGTTTTGCCTGGCCAGGAAGCAAATCGTTGAGCGCAACCCCCATGTAGACCTGTCCGGGCTTAACGGGGATGAGGAGCCCGAGGAGGATCCCAGTTGGTACGGGGACGAATTTATGCATCCGCCCGAACCCGTGACTGTTGATGATTTCGCGGATCCTCAATGATGTATTCTTTTTCTTTTTCGTACCTATTTTTGTAATCCCGTCCTCGGGCGTCTTTAATGAAAACATATTCAAGGGTTGGATCAATACTTGTTTCCGAACTCAGTAGTGCTTTATTATTCCCGGTCATACAATATACTTCTTCAATGCTTCGGAATGGAAAGAATTAGCCAATTCTCTTCCTTCGGGATCCGATAACTTGTACACTCCTTTCCTTTCTTCGGCTATGACCTCGAATGGGCCTTCCCAGTTCGGGGCAAAAGCGCCCCCTTTTGGTCTTCGGGATCCCAGCTTGGTTTGTCGTAGGACCAAATCGCCCACTTTGATATTTTTTACCCTCACTTTGGAATTTGTAGCAGACGCGGTCCTTTGTTGAAAAGCTTTCCTTCGCAGCTCTGCTTCATCTCTTCTTCCTTCGAGTAAGTCTAAGTTTGCTCGTAGACCTTGCTCATTCGATTCTTCCTCGAACACTTCGGTTCTGAGGGAGGAATTCGCTACTTCAATCGGGATCAGTGCCTCGGTCCCGTATGTCAAAGAGAACGGGGTTTCTCCAGTTGATCTTCGGGGCGTTGTCCGGTAACTCCATAAAACATGGGGGAGTTCTCCGGGCCATTTCCCCTTCGCCTTCCCCAGTCTTGCTTTTAAGCCGTCCTTCAACGTTCGATTGGATACCTCCACTTGGCCATTGCTCTGCGGGTGGGCGACCGGGGTGAAATGAATCTTAATTCCGAATCCCTCGGCGAAATCTTGGAATCCACCGTCAGTGAACTGAGCCCCGTTATCGGCGACCAGGACCTTCGGGCACCCGAATCTGCATATAATGTTCTTCCAGACAAACTTTCGGATGTTTTCAGCCGTAATTGTAACCAGTGGCTCGGCTTCTATCCACTTGGTGAAGTAGTCTACGGCGACTACGCAATACTTCAATCCTCCGGGAGCGGTAGGCAAGGCGCCGATCAGGTCGATTCCCCATACGGCAAACGGTATAGGGTAATCCGAGGAAGATACGTACTCCGAGGGGACTCTCTGTATCCGGGCGTGTTCTTGACATTTCTTGCACTTGTTCACGAGTCTCCTTGCATCTTCCTTGAGGGTAGGCCAAAAGAACCCTTGCCTTAGTATTACCGCTGCTAACGCATCCGACTTAATGTGTGACCCACAGGTGCCTTCATGGGTTTCTCTCAGAATGTCCTCGGTGTCTCCTTCTCCGACGCATTTTTGCAGCGGGGAAGAGAATCCCTTACGGTACATACTGTTCCCAATTATGACAAACTTGCTGGCCTTTCTCTTGATGTTGGCGGCTTCGGTTGGATTGTCCGGGAGTACCCCTTCATCAAGGTACTTCCAATAGGGGGTCCTCCATCCCGAGGTAATGCAGCCTATCCGGGGGTACTCGACACAAGGCTCGCTCCTCACTTCATCGTAGGAGGCTGACTTCGACAGCTGATCGGCCTCCGAATTGAGAGACCTCGGGATCTTCTCGATAGACAGCTTCTCGAAATCCGCGGCCAATTTTCTAGCTACCTCGGCGTATTTCTTGAGACTTGGCTCTCTGACCTCGTACTCCCCATTCATCTGCTGAACGAGGAGGTTTGAGTCGCTACATGCTTTCAGTGATCGGATTCCCGCCTTTTTGGCTAACTCCAGACCAGCAATAAGGGCTTCGTATTCGGCTGCGTTGTTTGTTACCGGGAAGTTGAACTTAATTGACTTAGTAGCCTTCATTCCTTCTGGGCCTTCGAGAACCAGTCCGGCACCTTGCTTGTCCGATCCGAAGCCCCATCCACGTGCGGGGTCCATACCGGACTATCCTCGTTCAAAGAATCCTCACTTTCGGACTCCTTGGGTAATTCTGCGATAAAATCTGCCAACGCTGCGCTTTGATTGCTCTTCGAGGTTCGTATCGATCTCGTACTCGCTTAGTTCTACGCACCACTTTGACAGCCTTCCGGAGTGATCTACCCGTTTTAAGATGTCCTTCATAGGGACATTGCTCCGAACAATGATAGAAAACCCGAGGAAGTATGGCTTCAGTCTTCTGGCTGATAGGACCAGAGAGTACACCGCTTTTTGGATCATCGGATAGTTGAGCTCGGCCCCGTGCAATGATTTGCTTACATAGTAGACCGGCCACTGCTTTCCTTGGTCATCTTCTTGAACAAGTACCGAACTAACGGCCTTTTCTCCTACTGCTAAGTATACAATGAGGGGTCTGTCCTCGGTCGGTTGCCGTAGCGTAGGCATTTCCAAGAGGTAGGCTCTGATTTCCTCCCAGGCTTTTTGACATTCGGGATTCCAACTGAACCTAGCTCGTTCCCTTGCGTTCTCGTCCTTAGATTTCTTCTCACCTTTTCGTACCCCAATTCTACCGGGCTCGACTCCTTCTTTGATCAAGAGTTTGAAGAAGGGACGGCACTTGTCTCCATATTGAGATATGAAACGGCTGAGGGCCGTGATCTTACCGAGGAGTCTCTGTACGTCCTTTATCGATGAAGGTGTTCTCACGTTTAAGAGAGCTTCGATCTTTGCGGGGTTCGCATCGATGCCGCGCTCGGATACCATAAAACCGAGGAATTTCCCGGACGTTACTCCGAAAACGCACTTATCCGGGTTCAATCGTATTCCATACTTTCGGATCTGCCCGAACACTTCTGCAATATCGCGGATTAGATTTTCTTCCTCCTTGCTTTTGATGATGATATCGTCAACATAAACCTCGAGAATTCTTCCTATCTGTTTGGAGAATACCTTGTCCATCAATCTTTGGTAAGTTGCTCCGGCGTTCTTCAGTCCGAAGGGCATTCTCGTATAACAGTGTGTCCCGCCGCTTATGAAGGGCGTCTTTTCTTCGTCTGCGGGTTCATTCTTATCTCGATGATACCCATTGTAAGCATCAAGGAAAGAGAGCCTCGCGTGTCCGGCCGTGGAATCCACAAGCCTATCGATCGGAGGGGTTGGGTATGAATCCTTCGGGCAAGCATCATTCACATTAGTGAAATCGATGCACATGCGCAACTTGTCGCTATCCTCTCGGGTTGCTACCACGGGATTGCTTAACCATTCGGGATATGAAACTTCCCTTATGACTCCCGCGTCGAGGAGTTTCGAAATTTGCTCTTTGATGAAGGCCCTCTTGAATGGAGCGTTATTTCTTTTCTTCTGCCTTATGGGTCTTGAATTCGGATTGATGTGCGGTGTCTTTGTATTACTTTCGGGTCGATCCCGGGCATGTCACTCGGAGAGTAGGCGAACAAGTCTTTATTCATTCGAAGCAAGTTTACAAGATTTTCTTTACTGCCCTCGGGCAAGTCTTTCGCAATTCTCGTTGTCCTATCTCCTTCCAAGATAATGTCTTCGGTCTCCGTTTTCCCCTTATCTTCTTTCGAGCAGTTCGGAGTAGGATCCTTCTGAGCTATTGCCATTACGTCCTTGGCCTCTCTTTGGCTTACGTAGATCGAGGCGTCTCCCTCATCCGTGGCGACGTGATGGTCGGGTACTTCACGTCGATCCTCATGTGAATAGCTACCTGGGTTTCTCTCCCGATGATAGCATTGTACGTAGAGGGGACATCGAGGACAAGCCATTTGACCATCAGCGTCGTGTATCGGGGTTGACCTTCGGGACTGACCCCGAGGAACATCGCAGGGAGCTCAACGGAGCCTAAAACTGGTATTTCATCCGGGCCCACTCCGTAGGTTCTTTGTCTTGACGGGATTCAATCGGCTCGATTTAAGCATGAGGCCTTCGAAGGCTTTCCTGAACAGCACGTCTGCATTGGAACCATCATCGCAGAGAACCCTCTTGACATCTATGGTTCCGATTCGGATGGTGATGATGAGCGGGTCATAATGCGGGAGACGCACTTCGGACCCGTCCGCTCGTTTGACTCTCGAAGATGGATCTCCGTAGCTTAAAGAGGCTATCTCCCGTGCTTTCCTCTTCCTCGCGTTTGACCCAAGAGTGGTCGTTATGGTGTTCAGGATCCCAGTAGGTTGTGGCGGGGCCATCTTCTCTTTCCCCTTTTTGTTCGGTCCCGAAGAATCTTCTTCGGGCTTCCCCTTACCTCGGGAAACTTCTTCACTCCGAGGCATCTTCAGATATTCCCCCAGGGAGCCTCTCTTGATGAGGTGCTCTATGTACCTCTTCAGCTGATGGCACTGCTCAGTTTCATGCCCGGTGTCCCTGTGGGCCCAGCGGTATTTGGACGAATCACGCTTCGCCCCTTCCGGCATGGCCACAGGCGATTAATATTCCCGGCACCTTGTCTTTGGAGGGCAGCGAGGATACTAGCCCGAGATGTATTAAGTGGGGTGAAGATCGGATTTCTCTCGAAAGCTCTCTTCGGTCCTCCCCAATTCCCGGGCTGCTTAACTGACGGGTTCCTCGGGTTCTCCTTCCTCGGTTCCCGATTATCTCTGCTGTCCTGCTTTCCTTCGCGCTGAGACAACATCTCTTGAGCAATCATATGCTCCTGGGTGACAGCATACATTTCTTCGACGCTCGTGAAGTTCTTCCGAGATAACTCGTAAGCCAGGCGTGAATTGGGGATGAGCGCCTTCGTGAATGCCATGATGCGGATGTTGTCCGTCAGATCAGACGCGTGAACGGCTTCTCGGTTGAATCTCTCGACGAACTCCCGAATGCTCTCGTTCGGTCTTTGTTTGATGTCAAACATCTGGATGGCCCTTTTCGCTGACCTCTTGCATCCGATGAAGTGCGTCGTGAATTTGGTGGCCAGGTCCCCGAATGACGACACGGAGTTCGGGAGGAGCGAGTTATACCAAGCGGAGGCTGGACCTCCTAAAGCTACTTCGAAGCATTTACACAAGGCCGCCTCGTTAGCCCCTTTCAGCTCCATTGCACTCTTATACTTGCGGACGAAGGCGTCAGGGTCTCCTGAACCTTGGTACACTTCCAACGGATGCGGTAAGTTAAATATCCGGGGCATCTGTGCGTCCCGAATCCTGCTGGTGAATGGTCCTTCATCAGGGGTGTCTTCGCATTTGGGCTCGGGAATGCCCGAGTTCCTCTCGACTCGCTCCAGGCGATGCAGCGGTTGCCCGATCACATCGTCGCGTGGGTCACCCCGCACCGCCTCTCTCTGGCCTTGGTGATCGGTCTCTCTTGTACTCCCTCGGGGATCTCGAGCGTTGCCGGCTCTGACGGTCCGGAGAAGCCACTTGTTGCGAACCTGCCTGCCGGCTACCATAGCCCGATCGATTATGCTGTGATAACTGCCTGTCACGAGGTTGACAGGATAGATCAGTCTGAATGTTCTGGTTTCTTCGCTCTTCCTGAAGGACCACCGGTACGGCTTGGACAAGATCAGTGTCCAAGTGCCGGATGTCGCCGACGGTAGCTGGAAGTAGGACGTAGGGAGGTTGCTCCATCGGATGATTCCTCTGGGGAACCCCTATAACTGGGATCAGCCGTGCGGCCGTTGGTGGAACCTTCTCCCTCCGGCCTGGATAATCGGGAACGGGAATGGCCCCCACGTACAATCTGATTTTGGGTGCCACCGCGTTTCCCACAGACGGCGCCATTTGGTGGCAAATCTGTGCGCGTGATTGCCACGTCCCGGTTTGACTTGCGTGTCACGACATTGACGGAAGCCATTAGGTCGACTCTGCGTATTAGAGCGCGATAGTCGAGGAATAGAGAGATCCTCTGAGGTTGTGATTTGACGAGTCGCGTTGAGTAGTTGTTAAACGTTACCCTTTTAGGTATGAATAGTGAATGTATTTATAGTCCCATGTCTTAGTGGCATTATTGTAATATCTCAATGTAAGGTGATTATACATTTTAGGTCCTATATGCACTTCGGGAAGTATAGTTCGGGAACGTCCTCAATCTTTATTCGGGTTATATACTAGTTTTTTAATGGGACCCTTATTTCGGGCTTATGCGTGGGCCTTTTGTTAGGCCTTTTATGCGTATTTGGGCCTGGCGGCCATCAACAAGCATTCCTTGAAAAAATGTCATCCAACCACCCCAGTAGTTGGACATATGCCTGCCATCGCACTCCTTCAGAAGACAATTCCGGCCTCCGCGCAATGCTGTGCACGGGTAGCTGCGTCCTCGCGCAAGGAAAGTCCCATGAGTTGTCACGGGGCACGAAGAAGAAGGACCCGTGCCAGATATGGTAGGACTTGGGCGAGGCAGTGAAGGAAATGGAATGGTTGCCTCCAACGTTTATGGGAGTGACGTAAAAGAACACACTCCCACTCCTCAGCTCCAGCCGGTAGAAACGGTTGAAAACGTCAGCAAAGGGCTTCACGCCGGCCATATGGCAGGCAACAATGAAGCCTGCTATGGTTAGGAAGGTGTTGGGCGCCAACTGTGTTGGTGGCATCCCCCAATCGGCGCACAAATCTTGCACCAGTTGTGGAAGGGGAAAACGCAGCCCCACCGTAAGCTGTGCCGTGAAAAGGCACAGCACCCGGTTCTCCATATTCTCCTCGGTGACGGGCCAACCCATCGCCCGGCAGACGCCCGAGCGGGACGAAAACACCGGCACTTTCTTCACAGGCCAGAAGGCCTCCACCAAATCCTGATGGATTTTCTCAAACTTCACCGTGGTCTTCTCCACGGGGGCGAGCACTGGACGAACAACCTCTTTGGATTCCATCTCTGCAAAAAGTAGAGCAACAGACATATAAATCGAAACGGCCTAACAAAGGCATTTCATCAAGCGCTCAGTGCGCTCAGAAAAATTTGAAGCACTCAGTGTGCCGGGAAACGAGATCTTACCTGATTCGTTACCGGTGGGTGAAGCGGGCGGAACGGTCGGCAAATGAACAGGTGAACGGCGGAACCTCGAACGAAAAGTAAGGAACCACCACAAGAAAGCTCCCAACTGCCGATGAACGGTCCAAGAACACAAGAATGCAAAAAGACTACTCAGAGCAAAGTGAGAAAATACGAGAATGAAAGCGAGAGGCTTCAATCTTCTCCAACACGCTTTTATAAGCCCGCCAAAATGAAAAGCGCTTTTTAAGCGTAATTGGCTCTTGAGGCGCCACATGCCAACATCCAGCGGTTAGTAAACCTCTCCCCTTCCGTGCAGAAATGGAAAAACGCTTTTCAAAAGCGTAGTCAACTCCTGAGGCGCCACGTGCCGCGCCCCGTAACGATTAGTAAACCTCCCATCTCCCATTATCACTCCTGCTTTAAATGCTGAGGGGACCCTTCACTGCCAATTGCATTCCAAACGGCCCACTAGCAGCGTGGCGCCTTCGCCAGCACCAAGCCTTGGGATTTTAACAGAGTACGGGACCCCACCCATACTCTGCCTTCAGGAGGAGGCATCTTGGTACACTACCCAAGCAAATGCCCCCTCAAAAACTCACAAGGATCATGAAGGATCCAACACGAACTATCAGATCATGAAAGATCTTCACTTATGGCTACTACATCAGGTCCTCCGCAAAGTACTTTCGAAAAATGGAGTACAGGACCCTGCCCATACTCCACTCTCAGGAGGAGGCATCTTGGTACACTACCCAAGCAAACGCACCCTCGCGTCTCATCAGAATCATACAAGGCCTTTGAAGAGGTTTCATCCTTGTGGTCTCCAGTCTCACCTGCGCGAGGTCTTGCCCTCGCGGGCCTCAAGTCTCGCATGGGCGATGTCTCACACTCACCTTTGCGTCTCTTAGGCCTTCGCGGGTCACCCTCGCGGTCTCAGGTATCGCCCGTGCGATCTCACTCGCCTTCGCGGGTCTTGCTCCCGCAGCCTCAACTCGCCTTCGCGAGGACCCTCTTGCCTATACCGGCCCCGAATAAGGCCCTTATACTCGAGTTCGTGCGACCTTCACTCCTTATTTGGCCATATTCTATCTGAGCCTTCGCCCCTTGCAGGCCTTCGCCCCCAGCAGGCCTTCGCCTGCCACTTGCTCCACTTGGAAACAGACCACTTGGTCATCTGACATCAATCAGCCAATAAGAAGGCCAGCACGAGCCTGAGTGATCTTCACCAGATTTGTACGCCAAACATTCCCTTACAGGTGAATCTTCTACGGCGGTTTAATGAGATCTTCATCATCACAGCCGCCTTATCTCCAATCAGTCTGACACAAACTTATCTCTCCAAATCTGACAGACTTGTCAGTCCTGTCTCACAGCCTATCCAAGGCTTCAACTGGGGGAGGCTCTTCTCCTGGCATCTCCCTATAAATAGGGGGATGTCCACCTTAAACTGGGTAAGCTACTACACGCCCCCCCACTTCTCTCTTGCTACTTCTGAGTATTCTTCTTATCTTTTACAGATTACTCTGAACAGGAAGCTTGGAGTCTCAAGAACACCATCTTCTCCACCACTTCAACTGAGAGTCTGGGCCTTCCTTGGGAACGGGACTATCAGTTACCTTTATGCGGGTTTACCGGGAAAATCTCGGAGATGAAGGGTTTAAAGGTTGGAATGTGTTTGTGGGTGTTAGAGTAACAAGGTTCTAGCTCGGTTCGTAAAACCGAGCTTTCTGTGGATTTTTGTGGGAAAGTGCGGGTTTGGTTTCTGGGGGTGTATTTTGACGTGTTTTGATTGGTTTGTGGTTGTTCAGCTTGATTCTGCCTTTGTGGAGCAGTGTGGGACCATCAGAGTTGAATTTGCACTTTTCAAGCCGGGAGCCGGGATTTCCCGGGAGTTGTCTTTGCGGGCGGTGTTTTCGAGGTAAGGGCTCAACTTTCCTTGTTATGCATTCAGTATGGGACATTATGCATACTTGGGTTTAGTTGAGGCGGGATTTCGAGTTGAGGATGGTGGTCTGATGATCTCGGGACTTGTCACATGGTAGGATACATGTTTGTATCTTGTTCTGCTTCAAGGCCCGGATGGTCTTGGAGGCCACGGGTTATATTTCTGTTCTGCTCATCCGCACTAGGTGCCGATGTTCCGGTGATATTTTATTGATATATTCTGTCATTTGCATTTGCATTATAATATATATATTTATTCTGTGTATATCTGTTCTGGGGACGCATGGCGATGCCGATGCATGGCGATGCCGGTTGGACCGGGGAAGATCTAGCCATGGTCCGTGACCTATGAGGTTTGTGGTGTCCGCACTGAGGGTGCCGACACTTTATGTATATCCGCACCGGGAGTGCCGATATACCTCTGTGACCCTATGACAGTTGGGGATCGCGACCCACCGTGCACCGTGCTTTACGCTCTGTATATTCGACCTCCTAGAGAGGGTGTCAAATGCGATGGTCAGCGGTTAGACCGCATGTGATGGGTTCTGTTCCACCTCTGACTTTGCATACATGCATATGTATGTATATATTTGAGCTTGTGTTCGTTCTGTTTTGCAGGTTTGGTTCAGCGGTTCTTGTACAAACTGTATTCTACCTTAGCCCTTACTGGGTCCTCCCGAGGACTCACCCCTTATTTGTTAACCACCTTTCAGGCCGATCTGATAAGCAGCCGGCGGAGTAGATTTCCGCGGTGCTTTAGTGGTTTTGGGATATTCAGCAGCAGCAACAGTACCGCGTGCGGAAACCTCCTGCGATAGCAGTTTTCTGATTCCGCACTAGGTATATTTAGATTTTTGTTTGATGGCTCTGTAGCTGTAGTTGCATGCATGTATAACGAATCATGGATTTATATGATGAATATATTAGATGTTTTCTGATGTTGAACTGTCTTCTGAGTCGAGGGCGGAGCCCCGACTTGCCTATATTGTATGTACTGGTTTTGAGATGGAAATGGTTTCTGTGATTCGGTGTTCTGTTGCTATGCGTGATTTTCCATGAACTGCACGTTTGTATACTTGCCGTATTTTGAGCGTTGTAGGTTGCGGGTCGTAGAACGACCATTCTGTTACTACGGGTCGGGTCATGTAACCGCGCTTTCCGCCGTGGGTTCCGTTTCTGTACGTCGCGGCTGGCCCCGCCTCCGCAACTGGGCGGGGTGTTCGTGACACTGAAGGTCCCACGACGCTTCGGGCTTCTGAAAGAAAAACTCCCCATGCCACCCCTTTCTACTCGAAGGCAGGTCCCAGATAAGGTTGAACTTAAACTTCTTTATGGGATTCCCCCTAGCCCCGAAGTAGTAAAAACAGTTTCTCGGGTTCGGGACAATTTTATAAAATTTCAGAAAGGTGGAAGTTTTTGGTTCTTCCCCGAACACTGCGCACAACACGAGGAACGCATTTAGGTGGCAAAAAGTGTTCGGCCTCAATTGGTTGATGGCTAACCCATGTGATTCAGCCAGCTCCTGAACGAAAGGGTGCGGGGAGGAAGAAGTCGCGTTGCCAACGCTTTACTAGTTCAGGAGTGGCTTTGCTACGGAAGTGGTCAACCTCGGACCACCATCCTTCGGGTACAGGCTCACTAGTTTCTAAGAAACTCCCCGAAGGACGAACAGAAGAAAGAAGTGGAAAGGAAGAGGCCATTTGTAAGTACCTCGGGAAACAGGCCGAAGTAAAGAGCGACAGTTTGATGACCCAAGTTCTATCGGCGAGACTCTCGCAGCTGCGTAAACGGCGGAATGGTACCGGCGGTAGAATTTTTCTACGACAGAAGCTCCCTCTTGGCTGCCTGAGGCAACTGACCCTTGGCTGAGGAAAGGTGCTAGGTACTCCTCTGGAGCTACTTTCTCAACACTTCTCCACTGTTGAAAAAAACTGATCGCCTCTTTGAGCGAAGGATTGTCCGTCGTGAAAAGAGAGAGAAGCTAGAGAGAGGAAGAGAAGAGAGCAAGAATGAAGCAAGAATGAGTGGATAGAAACTTTGAGATTATTCTTTATTTAAGGATGTCCGGGAAGGTGAACCGTCACAACATGATTCACACCAACCGTCGATCAAAAAGTAGCCGTTACCCTAGTTCAAAAATCTCGAACAATAGTTGTTCGGGAAATTCAAAAGAGGATGCCAACCCTAAATCTCGAACCTTAGTTGTTCGGGAAATTCAAAGGATGAAAATCCTATTTCAAAATCTCGAACAATAGTTGATATCCTCGTTCCCGGAACAGGAGCGGAATCTCAGTTGAGTGGTTGATGATGGTGGTGTTCTTGAGAGCTCCAAGCTTGCTGTTCAGAGTAATCTGTGGAAAGATAAAGAGAATACTCAGAAGTAGCATGAGAGGAGTGGGGGGGCGTGTAGTAGCTTACCTAGTTTAGGGTGGACATCTCTCTATTTATAGAGAGATGCCAGGAGGAGCCTCCCCCAGTTGAAGCCTTGGACAGGCTGTGAGACAAGTCTGACAAGTCTGTCAGATTTGAGGAGATAAGGCAGCTGTGATGATGAAGATCTCAGCAAACCGCCTTAGAAGATTCACTTGTCAGGGAATGTTTGGCGTACAAATCTGCTGAAGATCACTTAGGCTCGTGCTGGCCTCCTCATTGGCTGCTTAATGTCAGATGACCAAGTGGCCTATCTCCAAGTGGAGCAAGTGGCAGGCGAAGGCCTGCAAGGGGCGAAGGCCCAGATAGAATATAGCCAAATAAGGAGTGAGGGTCGCACGAACCTGAGTGTAAGGGCCTTATCTGGGTGGGACCAGTATAGGCATGAGAGTCCTCGCGAAGGTGAGTTGAGACCGTGGGAGCAAGATCCGCGAAGGCGAGTGAGATCGCAAGGGCGAGACCTGAGACTGCGGGAGCAACCTGCGAAGGCCTAAGAGGCGCAAAGGCGAGTGTGAGACATCGCCAAGGCGAGACTTAAGGCCTGCAAGAGCAAGACCTCGCGCAGGTGAGACTGGAGATCTCGCGAAGGCGAGACTGGAGACCGCAAGGGTGAGACCCTGCGAAGGCGATACTGGAGACCGTGGGAGCGAGACCTACGAGGCCTTGTATGATTCTGATGTGACGCGAGGACACGTTTGCTTAGGTAGTGTTCCAAGATGCCTTCTCCTGAGAGCGGTGTATGGGCAGGGTCTCGTACTCCGTTTTGAAAGTACTGTGTTGAGGACAGTAGTAATCACAAGTCTGGGCTTGTGTGGAGTGTGAAGACCTTTTACGATCTGATTTTCCGCGTTGGATCCTTCATGATCCTTGTGAGTCTTTTGAGGGGGCATTTGCTTGGGTAGTGTACCAAGATGCCTCCTCCTGAAGGCAGAGTATGGGCAGGGTCCCGTACTCTGTTTAAAGTTCAAAGTCTTGGAGCTGGCGAGGGCGCTACGCCGCTTGTGGACCGTTTGGAGTGTAACGGCAGTGAGGGGTTTTCTCAGTATTTAAAGCAGGAGAGATAATGGGAGGCGGAAGGTTTACTAACCGTTAGATGCCGGCACGTGGCACCGCAGGAGTTGATTACGCTTTTAACAAGCGCTTCTCTATTTCTGCACGGAAGGCAAAAGGTTTACTAACCGCTAGATATTGGCACGTGGCGCCTCAGGAGCCGATTCCGCTGAAAAGTGCTTTTTCATTTTGGCAGGCTTATAAAAGCGTGTCCGAGAAGATTGAAGCTGTTCATCTCCACTTTCGCATTTCCTCACTTTTGCGCTGAGTAGCCTTTTCGCATTCTTGCGTATTTGAACCGTTCATCGGCTGTTGCGAGCTTTCTTGTGGTGATTCTCTACTTCCCGTTCGAGACTTCACCGCTCATCCGTTCGTTTGTCGTCTGTTCTTCCACTTTTTTCACCGGTAACGAATCAGTTAAGATCGCGTTTTTCAGCACAGTGAGTGCTTCGATTTTTCTGAGCACACTGAGTGCTTGACGAAATGCCTCTGTTGCTCAATTTTTTGAAGAAATGGAGTCCAAGGAGGCCGTATGTCCAGTGATTGCAACCGTGGAGAAGGCCACGGTGAGTTTTGACAAGATTCACCAGGATATGGTGAAGGCCTTTTTCCCAGTGGAGAAGGCTTTGGCGTTCTCCGCCCGTAAGGGTGCTTGCCGGGCGTTGGGTCTGCCGACGACCGAGGAGAACCTAGAGAACCAGTGCCGTGTCTGCAGACACGGCACAGCTTGCGGCGGGGCTGCGGTTTCCCTTTCCGCCGCTGGTGCAAGATTTATGCACAGGGTGGGGGCTGCCACCCACGCAGTTGGCGCCCAACACATTCCTGACCATTGCAGATTTTACTATCGCCTGCCGAGTGGCCGGAGTGAGGCCCTTTGCCGATGTCTTCCACCGATTCTACCGGCTGGAACTGCGGAGTGGGAGTGCGTTCTTCCACGTCACCGCCATAAACGTTGGGGGAAACAACTCCATCTCCTTTACCGCTTCGCCCAAGTCCTACCACAACTGGCACGGGTCTTTCTTCTTCCTGCCCCGCGACAATTCATGGGATTTTCCAGTGGCGAGGACGCAGCGATCCGTGCAAAGCATCGCGCGGAGGCCTGAGCTGACTTCCGAAGGACTGCGGTGGCAGGCATACGTCTAACTGTTGGGGTGGTTGGACGATGTGTTTTCGAGGAGCGCCTGTGATGAGCTCTTCCCCTTCTCAGCCACCCAACTTGACGAGGTAACACTGAGGTGGGCTGGTGATAGTCTCGTTCCTAAGGAAGGCCCGGACTCTCAGTTGAAGTGGTGGAAAAGAATGATGTTCTTGAGACTCCAAGCTTGCTGTTCAGAGTGATCTGTAAAAGATGAAGAGAATACTCAGAAGTAGCAAGAGAGGAGTGGGGGGGCGTGAAGTAGCTTACCCAATTTAGGGTGGACATCACCCTATTTATAGAGTGATGCCAGGAGGAGAGCCTCCCAGGTTGAAGCCCTCGAGAGAGGCTGTTGAGATAAGTCATGTCGATCGATTGGAGATAAGGCGGCTATGATGATGAAGATCTCAAAGAAACCGCCTTAGGTGATCGTTGTCGAGAATGTCCGGCGTATGAATCTGTGAAGATCTCCTGTGCTCGTGCCGTCCTCCTTATTGGCCGGTTGATGTCGACGACCAAGTGGTCTATCTCCAAGTGGAGCAAGTGGCGGGTGAAGGCCTGTAAGGGCGAAGGCCCGAGATAGAATATAGCCAAATAAGGAGTGAGGTTGCACGAACTGGGTGCAAGGGCCTTATCTGGGCGGGGCCAGTATAGGCAGGAGACTGGGAGTAAGACCCATGGAGGAGAAAGAGATTGCAAGGGCTCGCCCTGAGACTGCGAGGGTGGCCCGCGAAGGGCTCAGAAACGCAAGGGTGAGTATGAGACATCGCCTATGCGAGACTTGAGGCCCGCGAGGGCAGGACCCCGCGCAGGTGAGACTGGAGACCACAAGGATGAGACCTTACGAAGGCGATACTGGAGACCACAAGGATGAGACCTTGCGAAGGCGATACTGGAGACCACAAGGATGAGACCTCCTCAAAGGCCTTGTATGATTATAATATGACGCGAGGGCACGTTTGCTTGGGTAGTGTACCAAGATGCCTCCTCCTGAGAGCGGAGTACGGGCAGGGTCCTGTACTCCATTTTTTCGAAAGTACTTTGCTAAGGACTGATGTAGCAGCCATAAGTGAAGATCTTTTGTGATCCTTGTGAGTTTTTGAGGGGGGCATTTGCTTGGGTAGTGTACCAAGATGCCTCCTCCTGAAGGTAGAGTATGGGCCGGGTCCCGTACTCTGTTTAAATTCCAAGCCTCTGGAGCTGGCGAAGGCGCTTAGGCCGCCATGGACCGTTTGAGTGTACCGGCAGCGAAGAGTCCCTTCAGCATTTAATGCATGAGAGATAAAGGAAGATGGGAGGTTTATCGATCACATGGGACACGACACGTGGCGCTGTAGGGGTCGATTACGCTTTGCAAAAGCATTTCTCCTTTTCTGTATGGTAGGGGAGAGGCTTAATAACCGCTGGATGCTGGCACGTGGCGCCTCAGGAGCCGATCATGCTTAAACAACGCTTTTTTCATTTTGGCGGGCTTATAAAAGCGTATCCGATAAGGTTGAAGCCTTTCTTCTTCACTCTCGTATTTCCTCGCTCTGCTCTGAGTAACCTTTTCGCATTCTTGCGTTTTTGAACATTCATCGGCAGCTTGAGAGGTTTTCTGCGGTGGTTCCTTCTTTTGCTTGAGACTCCGTCGGTTACCCGTTCGCTTGCCAACCGCTTTGTCCACCTTTCCTACCGGTAACGAATCGTAAGATTTTGTTCTCCGCACCGAGCGTTTCAAGTTCTCTCGAGCGCACCGAGCGTTTGATGAAATGCCTTTGCTAGGCTGTTCCGATTTATATGTCTGTTGTTCTCCTTTTTGCAGAGATGGATTCCAAGGAAGCTGTTCGCCCAAAGGGTCGCCCTTCTAGAGAAGACCACGGTGAAGTTCGAGAAAATTCACCAGATATGGTGGAGGCCTTCGGCCTGTGGAGAAAGCGCCGCATATACGTCCCGTGCGGGCGTTTGTCGGGCGATGGGTTGGCCCGTCACCGAGGAGAACAAGGAGAACCGGGTGCTGTGCCTGTACACGGCGCAGCTTGCGGCGGGACTGCGGTATCCCCTTCCTCATTTGGTGCAAGATTTATGCGCCGAGTGGGGGATGCCGCCAACTCAGTTGGCTCCCAATACCTTTCTGACTATAGTGGGCTTCGTCGTCGCCTGCCACATGGCCGGTGTGCAGCCATTTGCCGATGTCTTCAACCATTTTTACCGGCTGGAGCTGAGAAGCGGGAGCGCGTTCTTCTACGTCACTCCCATAAACGTTGGAGGTAACCACTCCATCTCTTTCACCGCCTCACCCAGATCCTACCACAACTAGCATGGGTCCTTTTTCTTCTTGCCCCGTGAAGGCTCATGGGACTTTCCCGTGGCGAGGACGCGACAATCCGTCCAAAGCATTGTGCGGAGGCCTGAACTGACTCATGAGGGAGTGCGGTGGCAGGCATATGTCCAACTGCTGGGGTGGTTGGACGATGTTTTGTCAAGGAGTGCGTGTGATGAGTTTTTCCCCTTCTCAGCTGCCCAACTGGATGAGACCACCCTGAGGTGGGCTGGGATCAGCACGGGCTTCGTGTTGGACCCTGAGGTACCTCCGCCGTACGAGGGATGGGCCCCCGTCCATCGCGGAACGATGATAGACTCTTTCTACGCCGCATTGGCGACGCCAAAGGTACGCTTTGCATACACATAATCATACTGTAAAACTTGAAAGAGGTCAGTAGAACACAGTCTCAAGACTTCCTTTATGTCTGTAGATGCCGCCGCAGAACCGCGAAGCCTGTGGCAAGAAAGCGCCCATGCGCATTGCCCAGCGCGTGCATCCGGCTTGTGCATTCGGGAAGGATGCCCCACTGGGCAAGATAAGGTGTTGGGACGTATCGTCCCTAAGCTGCCCAAGAAGAGGGCCGTACCAAGACCTTGGCGTCTTCTCGGCCAGAGAAGAAGAAGAAGAAAGTGAGCTGCTGCGCAGCTGGAGAAGAGAGTGCCCCGCCGTTCTTTGAGGGCCGGGGCTGAAGAGCCGACCGGGAGGCTGAGAGGCTGCTGAAGCGAAGGGCTGCCGCAGTCCTTTTAATCTGCGGAGGCCGGGTAGCTCTTTGGGGAAGAAGTTCCAGTCTTGTGGAGGAGGCCGGAGAGCTCGAGGAAGTCCCCGTGCTTTGCGGAGGAAGCGGCGGGCTGTTCTTTGAAGAAGCCGGAAGAGTGGAGGTTGAAGTGCCTCTCGCTGTTAAAGAGGCCGCGCCCTCTGCGGAGGGCCCAGAGGGAGCGCAGATAGACAGCGTTGCTCCCATAGAGGCTGTACCCATCTCAGTGGTGCAGCCTATTTCTCCTGAGGAGGCTGCTGCTGAAGCCTTCGTGTCTGGGCTTTTTGCAAGCCCCTCACCAGCCCAAGGCGAGGATTTTCCCGGGTACGTGGTGGCTGCAGAGATCCTTTCTGGGGGAAAGGTGCCCCCTCCCAAGGGCAAAATGTCAGCGGCTGACATCCTGATCTCCATGAGAAGGAGGGGCATCCAAGCTGCCAAGGCCATTGGGAGTTCTGGCCAACAGGAGGTATCAGTCACTCCTGTGGAGGAGGTGGAGACCTCCAATGCAAGGGATGTGATCCCTGCAGCAACCCCTCCTGGAGAGGGGATCCCTGAAGTGGTTCTTTCAGGGGAGCAAGCCCCCGTAACAAAGGGGAAGGGGATTCTGAGGGTTGAGGAGACTTCCTCTTCTTCTGATAGTGAGGCCCCAGGGGAGGAGGGTTTTGTAACACGGTCCTCTGCGGGGACAAGCAGTTGGGAAATTGCCCAAACTTCCAGCAGTCAGCTGGAAGTCAGTGGATGGGGGCGTCCTTCTGCCGGTAAGTCTTTTCTGACTTGATAGCATTTTCTTTGTTTTTTGAGTTCATGCTCCTATTTCCTAGTTGCTGATACCTGCAACTGTGTAGGTGCGGGCCCTTCAGGGCAAAGGGTTGGTCCTCGCGAGGCCCCAGTGGACCAAGGGGTCCTAACAGAGATCCCTGCAGACTTGGGGACCAGAACTGAGGTCCTTGAGGAGACCGGGGTCCGGGCCCATTATCTGGAGCGGAGGCGCGTTGCTGCCCGGGCCGACCCCCAAGTGGTAGGAGGTGCCGGACCTTCTGAGGGTCCAAAGGCACCAGACCAGGCTTGGGGTGTACAAGGAGCAAGGGAGGCTCCTGAAAGATGCATGGGATCCAGTCTTCCTTCTCAGGAATAGCAGCTCTCTGCTGATGGGAGAGGAGCAGACTCTCCTATCTTGCCTGGAGGGGCTGCGTACCCCTTTTGACCGAGAGGTGACAGAGCGGAGTTTAGACTCCCCTGCCAAGTTCATGCAGGACGCAGCCCAACAGAGTCTTCAGGTGAGACCCACTTTTGATCTCTTATGTATAAGTTCAGTCTGGCCTCTTTTGCCTTTGTTAAAATTGAACTGGGGTGCAGGCGACCGTCAAAGGATACGCTGCCTTGGAGCAATGGCATGACTTCCAGAAGCCAACAAGCGGGACAACGCCCAGATAACAGATATTGCCTCTCTCAGGAGGGAGCTGGAGGCCTCAAAAAAGAGGGAGGAGGAGCTCAAAGAGGAGCACGCCAAGCGTGTGGCCCAACTAGAGAGTTGGTGCGACTATGTTAACAAGGAGCGGGCAGCGGCCGCTCTACCGGTATGAGCAGGCCAGCCTGATTGGTGCGTTCAAGCAACGCTTCCTCCAGCAGGCAGCAGGCTTGGAAGCCCAACTGACTGAGATTGCTGCTTTAAAGGAGTCTCTCCAATCAGCGAAGGCTGAAGCTGAACAGGCGAAGGCTGCAACCAAGGAAGTGGAGCGCCAGGCTATCGCTCAAGCTCATCTGGCAGACCAGAAGATAGAAGAAAACAGGCTCGCTGCTGAGGCTGCCACGAAGGCACGCCTGGAGGTCGCCACTAACCTAGAGAAGGCGGTGGCCTCAGTAAAGGAGATGGAGAAGGCTTTGGGCCTTTCTCCCTTTGCAGGTGAGGATCCTGAGTCCTCTCCTTCTATCAAGATGCCCATCCCTGAGCAGATGCCAAGACTGATGGAGAAGTTTGGTGAGATTCAAGCCTTAGGCGAAGCGGGGCGCAGCCTACGAGGAGGGCTGGCTGCGATGCCGCTTCCAAGTGGAGAAGGCATTCCCGAGCTAAGTCTTGGGATCCCGGATGCTGCCAATACCAATGAGCCAACAGAGAGGCGCCGCTCCATTGGGGAGTAGGGAGGAAGATGTGCGATGCCCGGTATGCCCTTTTGGACTAGGGTGGAGGCTCCAACATGTGGATGCCCCCTATTTCTCGTATAAAGACCTGCATTCATGCATATTTTTGGGAATGAGATGAAGTAAAATTTCCTTTTACCTTCACCGTCTTGTAGTCTCGCTTTATTTCGTGATAGCGGTGTAGGGCACGTTAGCTAGGTTAACAACCATAGGCTAAGTCCCGTTTGTGGAGAGAAGCCCTTACGGGGTTCGCAACGGCGGCCACGAGATCACTTGTCAAGGAGCTGGAGACTTGGTTTGAGTTCCCAGTGACAAGGCACTTAAAATCCATAGCAGGCGGAGCCACATATATCTTTCTAGATAATTTGTGGGTTCACTTGTTAAGACAAGCTGAGATGGAGACCACTTGTTTGAGATAAGTTAAGGGCCCTTTTAGGACTTGCAGAGGTACCCTTGAAGACCATGGGTAATTTTTTAGGGAGCGAGCCCTTGGGTAGTGTACAGTGTACCAAGTAGAAGATCCCTGCAGATTACTCATCATTTATATGATAGGAATGAAGTAAAAGACTCAGTTTACCTCGAGTCTGAAGTCGCGCGTTGGCGAAGGCAGTAGGGCACTTGTTGAGACAAGTGGAGAACCATCCGAGGTTCTGGGGAGTGAGACCCGTTGCTGTGTTTGAGGAGCCCGTGCGGAAGGTCTGCTGTGGCGTGCGAGGACGACTTACACATAGACCTTCCTAAAGGAGCCAAAAGGGGGTTACCCTCATAGTAGTAAATTTCGTTTCGTACCGGCCGGTACGCCGGTTTCGTTTCGGTACCGGCCGGGAAACGGTACCGTTTAGGCCAAAATTGTACCGGCGGTCGTATCGACCGTTACGGCCGCTTTCGGCCGTTGGCCGTGCACCGCCAAACGAAGAAAACGGCAGACAGGGTTTAAATGAACATTTTTTAAAAGTTTGAGGATGAATCACGAATGAAAAATATCTACTAAATTAAAGAAATTAAAATACAAAATCACAAGATTCATAAAAACTTCTCACCGATTGTTTTGGAATATGTTAATTACGTTAAAGAAAGAAATAATATATTAATCTATTTGAGATCCATGCTATTTAAATTTGTTTTCCATACTTAAATTAGTTTTTGATGTTGACTAATGAGATCATTTAGAATTATCATGTTTATATTTCTTCACACTCCCAGTTTGTAATTTAAAAACTAATTTACCTCATTCATTTTTTTAATTCTTTTAATTAGTATATTTAGTTCTTGTATGTAGCTAGTAAATACTTGTTTATTACATTCTTTTTCTCTTAGTCAAATAGGTGATCACCCAAGTACTCCAGGTAAAAAATTTAGAATCTCAGATACTTTTATAGGTATATATATACACACACACACCGGTACAGTTTTACCGGTACAACCGGTATACCCCCGGTGTACCGGTACTGTCTCGTATCGCTGGCAAAACGGTACGATCACCGGTACGATATTTAATACCTTGGTTACCCTTCCGCAGCGCAAGGGGATTACCCTTGGGGCGGGGCGAGTTGAAGGTCAGTTGGGGAATGAGACCCGCAACCACCTGTGTGGAGAAGTCCGAGCGGAAGGTCTGCTGTGGCGTGCGAGGACGACTTACACATAGACCTTCCCGAAGGAGCCAAAAGGGGGTTACCCTTCCGCAGCGCAAGGGGATTACCCTTGGGGCGGGGCGAGTTGAAGGTCAGTTGGGGAATGAGACCCGCAACCACCTGTGTGGCGAAGTCCGAGCGGAAGGTCTGCTGTGGCGTGCGAGGATGACTTACACATAGAGCTTCCTGAAGGAGCCAAAAGGGGGTTACCCTTCCGCAGCGCAAGGGGATTACCCTTGGGGCGGGGCGAGTTGAAGGTCAGTTGGGGAATGAGACCCGCAACCACCTGTGTGGAGAAGTCCGAGCGGAAGGTCTGCTGTGGCGTGCGAGGACGACTTACACATAGACCTTCCTGAAGGAGCCAAAAGGGGGTTACCCTTCCGCAGCGCAAGGGGATTACCCTTGGTGCGGGGCGAGTTGAAGGTCGGTTGGGGAATGAGACCCGCAACCACCCGTGGCGCGACCGCAGGGGGCTTCCCTTTGTGTGGGTGCGCAAGCGAGACCTAACAAGGTCTGATGCCATCATTCAGGCAAGTAGCCAATCTGACCGGTTGGGTGCAGAGGGCGACGGAGAGGGCATTTGTTGTGCCATGTACAGCTGTAAGGCAAGGAGAAATACACACATCTTTTTATTGAATTTGAAACTTGTTTATGAACAATATATGGTCCGTCCCAGTTGGGTCGCAAGACACCCTGTTTGGGGTCGCGAGCGGTGAGGGCTGATTTAAGTAAGGCAAGGCCCCCTTGTTGTAGTGCCTTGGGTTTTACCCGGGCATTATGGAGAAGACTGAGCCTCTGTTTGAGGGCGGTCATGCGAAGGCGAGCGCCCTCGCGTAATTCTTCGATTAAGTCAAGTTTGGCGCGGAGCCCTTGAGCATTGGCTTCATCAGTGAAGTTGATCATACGGATCGTGGGGAGGTCTGCCTCACAGGCAGGAGGGCATCTGCGCCATATACCGGGAGAAAGGCGTTTCGCCGTTGGGGTTCGCGTTGTGGTGCGATAGTCCCATAGGACACTTGGGAGTTCATCTACCCATCGGGCTTTGGCCCCTCAAGGCACTTCGAGGCCCTCTCGAGGGTGCGGTTGGTGACCTCAACCTGCCCATTAGATCGGGGTGCGCCATCCGGGGCGAAAAGTATGCCGACATTATTGTCCTGAGCCCATTGTTTGACACTGTTACTGGCAAACTGAGTGCCGTTGTCTGTAATAATAGCACGAGGGCTGCCATACCAGCAGACAAGATTCTTCCAAAGAAACTTGATAATCTTGGCGGAAGTGATGGAGACCAAGGGTTCCACTTCGACCCACTTAGAAAAATAATCAACTGCAACAACACAAAAGCGGTATTGACCTGGAGCGGTCGGCATTGGACCAATGAGGTCAAGGCCCCACAGGGCGAAGGGCACTGGGTTTGTCAGTGCTGGAGATTCCGTAGATGGCAGTCACTGGATGCGAGAATTGATTTGGCACTGGTGGCACGTTTTGACCAAAGGTCGCGCGTCCTTTTTCAAGGTAGGCCAAGAGTACCCTTGACGAAGGGCTTTGTGGGCAAGTGCCTCCGCAGTAATGTGTGCGCCACAGTTGCCTTGGTGGAGAGTATCCAAGACAGAGTGTCCCTCGAGGGTGCTGAGACACCGTTGTAAAGGCGCCGCAAACCCGCGATGCCATAATTGGTCATCAATGAGGACGAAGCGGATGGCCCGTTTGTGAGCCTGAAAATCTGTAGTGCTGGCTTTTAGCCCAGCAATAATAGGGTCTCTCCAGTCTGTGACCGGATCACGTGTTGCCAAAGAGGCAATATCAATATCTTTCGTGATGGAAGGACTGGCCAGAGTGGCCGAGGTGGAGGGAGTCTTTCCTTTTGACAGCATGTCTGCTGTAGCGTTCTCAGAGCGAGGAACATGTATGAAGATGACATCTTCAAAGTCAGTTCGCAAGGCGTTCACCAACTTAAGGTATTTGATCAGGGTGGCGTCCTTGCATTCGCGCACCTCGACTCGGTGAATCACCAGTTGCGAGTCATTGTGGACATGGAGGCGGCGAATGCTCGCCCTTTTGGCGAGCTTTAGCCCGGCGACGAGTGCCTCAGATTCTGCAACATTGTTAGTTACTTGAAATTTAAAAGAGACACGAAGGAATACTTCCATACCTAGGGGTCCGCGTAGATACACACCCCCTGCGAGGGATTCAAGCTTGGATGAGCCATCCACAAATAAGTCCCATTCGGGAGGAATGGTTGGAGGTGCGTGGCCCTGTTCAGGGGCCGAGAGGATATCAGCATCCGAGAACTCCGCAATGAAGTCGGCGAGGGCCTGGCCCTTGATTGCCTTCCTGGGCTCATAGTTGATGTTAAAACCGCCAAGTTCGATACACCACTTGGCGAGGCGCCCTGAATGTTCGGGCCGCCTCAGGATATCCTGAATCGGTAAGTCCGTTCGGACTATAATAGTGTGCCCTTGGAAGTAGGGCTTGAGCTTCCTTGCTGCATATACAAGAGACAATATAGCCTTTTGGAGAGGAGGATACCTTGTTTCTGTATCCTGGAGAGTATGGCTGGTGTAATATACCGGCAATTGTTTAGCATCCTCTTACTTAATAAGGACAGGCGACACTCTTTTACGAGGTGGCGAGGTAGAGGACCAGGTCACCACCCGGTCCAGGGCACTTGAGTGCTGGCAGCTCCTGTAAATGCTGTTTGATGGAGGTATATGCCTCCTGACACTCCTTCGTCCACTTGCAAGCTTTTTTCTTGCGTATTTGATCGAAGAAAGGTCTGCAGCGATCGCTTAGTTTAGAGACAAATCGTCCCAAGGCAACTAGCTTTCCCGCTAGCTGTTGAACTTCCTTGAGTCCTCTAGGGGTGCGCAGGGTAGTGATGGCCTCAATCTTTTTGGGATTTGCGTGGATTCCTCCTTTGGAGATCTGGTACCCCAGAAATTTCCCTTCACCTACGCCAAAGATACACTTCTTTGGGTTTAACCGCATATTGTACTTACGGAAGTTGGCGAATGTTTCCTCCAAGTCTGTAAGATGGGTTGAAGTGGCCTTGCTTTTGACTACAATGTCGTCGACATAAGCCTCAAGATTTCAGCCAATTTGGCCTGCGAAGACTTGATTTACAAGTCTTTGGAAGGTAGCTCCCGCATTTTTTAAGCCGAAGGGCATTCTGATATAATGATAGACGGCTTCGCCCGATGTGAAGGTGGTTTTACCGCGTCCTCTGGGTCCATAAAGACTTGATGGTACTCGCTGTACGCATCGAGAAAAGAGAAAACAGAGTGATGAACAGTTGAGTCAACCAGTTGGTCAATGGAAGGTAGGGGATAGGGGTCCCTTGGACAGGCCCTATTAACCCCTTTGTAGTCCACGCAAAGTCGCCACTGACCGCCCTCTTTATCGGCCAGGACAATTTTCGCAACCCACTCATAGTAGTGAACCTCCTTGATTATATTTGCCTTAATCAATTTCTGCACTTCAGTGCATACAAAGTCCTTACGGTCAGGGGCCATGCCCCTTGTTTTCTGCCTAACCGGGCTAAAGCCGGGGAGTACACTCAACTTGTGAGAGATAATAGTAGGGTCAACCCCTGGTAGGTCCTCAGGGCTCCATGCGAAGACGTCGTTGTTGGCATGGAGGAGATGGATGAGCGCTTGCTGGTCTTTTTCTTCGAGGTCTTTTCCCACCCGGAATTTCTTTTCGGGGGAGATCTCAACCTCTTCGAAGGCTCCAGATAAGTCGGGAGCGGCCTCGCCCGCCGGCCAGGCTTCCTCCACGGGTGCCTTTCTCTTTGGCTCGGATGGTCGGGAAGCCGAGGAGGTCCAGCGAGGGCGGAGACATAATTGCCTCTGGCCACATTCTGGTTGACGAAGATATAGGCATCTCCAGCCACCGTGTGAAAGACCAAAGTCAGGGTCCGCACATCACAGCGGACATGGAACTCAGTCTGAGTATGTCACCCAATGATGGCGTTGTATGGCGTAGGAAGATCCAGGACAATAAAGTCCACAAAGCTTGAGTGACACACCTACTTCTTTTCCTTGGTGGTTCCCATCATCATGTAGGGTAGGGTGATCGACCCTAAGGTTGGGATTTCATCCCGTCCTACTCCAAAGGTGGCCCCCTTTGCGGGTTGAATTTGTGACAAAGGCACCTTGGCCTCAACCAAAGTGTGCTTGTAGATCACGTTGGCATTTGCCCCCGTATCCATGTAGATTCTGTCAACGTCCCATCCCGCAATACGGGCAGTGATAACCAAGGGATCAGCGTGCGGCACTGCCACAGAGGTGCCATCGCTGCGATGCAAAAACTGGGTGGCGGAGTGGTTGATCTGGTAGATCTGCCTCATATGGCGGCGTCTTGCCGAAGCGCCTTCACACTGTGTGATTACGCCGATATGCCCCCTTGCCGGGGGGATCTGAACCAGATTCTCTTGACCTGGGTTTTGTTGGGAGCGCCCCCGCCGGCGTTCCTCCGGTCGGCGATCCTCTCGGTCACCTTCTCTCCTATGGCCCCCCTCACCATGGAGCAAGTATTCCCTGAGCTTGCCTTGAGCCAGCATTTCCCCGATCATGCACTTGAGCTCAAAACAGTCCTCAGTGTCGTGACCTTTGTCACGATGATAACGGCAGAACTTGTTGCTTTGCCTTGTTATTTCCTGGGAGAGATGGCGAGGTGATATGATCACGGGGGGGGGGGGGTAAGTGATCACGCGTTCGGATCTAGCTTGAAGGAGGCGGTTTCCAGCAAGAATGGAAACGAAGAACAGAGGAAGAAACAAGGAAACACAAGTCGGCCAAGGGAACCTCCTCACTACGAGGTGAGGCAATGCCCTTGAAAATGCCTGGGAAGTGGGATGGGATCTAGCACCTCTTGACTACAAGGTCAAGCAATACTAGATATTATGCTTGGATCCTCTTGCCTGGATCACTAGGGAAATGGAAATGCAAGAGTGGAGAACACAAAAGCCGATGACTCCCCGGGAGTGTTTCAGCCGAATTGTTTAAATTCAATAATATGTTCTAGGTTACAATGGTGACTGCCACTTAGCTTATATAGTGAAGTGAAATGGAAGAAGTAAAAGGAGTATTTCGAATGTGCATGCGTGCAGAAAGTATAAAGTACTTTTGCACGCTTACAGAGTGAAAAGCTTCCAAAAAGGTAAAAAGGTAAGGCTAGCCTAAAAGTGTCCAGATGTCTTTTGTGTAAAGTGGTTGTTTGTCCTTCCAAGTATTGGCGGAGAAAGGACACCTTGTGTCAGGTTTGGTCGGTCAACTGGCGAAGCCTGGAGGTTACGCGGAAGGCCTTCTCTAGGAGTGATGTGATCACGGGGACGTTTGACGCGAGACCGCGAGATCGAACGGAAGCACAGATCTAGCTTGAAGGAGTTGACGAACAAAGAAGGATAGATTCGGCCACAGACACCTCCCAACTACGAGGTTGGGCAATATCTGTGATATGCCTGGGGAGTATGGAAGATCTAGCACCTCTTAACTACGAGATTAAGCAATACTAGATATTAAACTTGACGATAAACAATCAATCAAGGGGGATGGCGGAATATAGCAAGGGGGTGAGAACTGGGCTTAAGGAATTGTCCTTCTTAAGCTTTACATATGTTCTAACTATTCTAGGAGTCTGCCTTTCCTTTTATAGGGAAGGAAGGGAACAGCCTCTTACAAAAGGGGCATGCATGCCATAAAGTGTACAGTACTTTTGCATGCATGTCTGACGAAAAGATAAAAAGGTAAAAGTAGATAAGTATGCTCCCAAGTGTCAGCGTAAAAGGCGGGAGGGGCCAGAATGGTCGGGAGTGGTTTGGCCGACTTGATAAGCTTAGGTGGCTTTGCTGGAAGGCTTCGTCTGACTGGAGGCCCCGCTCTGAAGGCTTCACCCTCGTTAGGAAGCTTTGCGGAGAAGGCTTTGCCTGGTTTGGCCTCGCCTTCCCTTGGAGGCTTCGCGAAGAAGGCTTCGCCTTGCTTGGAGGCTTCGCAGTAGGAAAACTCTTAGCGTCTGAACTGGAAGTCTTCTTGTTGTAGACGTTGCCTTTGCCAGGAGACTTGCTGGGATGACTTCGCCCAGAGGCTTCGCAGGAAGGCCCTGCCTTTACCTTAAAGACTCCTCGTGGACATTGTTGCATGAGGGCTTCGCCTTGGGGGGGTTTGTGGAGATGGCTTCGCCTGAAGGCTTTGCCATCGCCAGAACTCCTTTGTTTGAGGAAGCCTAGCCCTCGCCTTGAGGCTTCGCAGGAATGGCTTCGCCTGGAGGCTTCGCCAGTGTTCTGGATGCCTTAACATGATGCAGTTCATCCTTCACCTTGAGACTTCACAGGGACGGCTTTGCCAAAGTGTTTGGCCATCGCCTGGATACCTTCGTGCGCAGAAGCCTCTCCTACGCCTTGAGGCCTCTCGTAGGGTCCTCGCTTGGAGGCGTTGCCTTTTCCATGTCAGGTGCTAGTCCAGACCATGGATTAGGTCGCCTGGGCCTCTGAACCCACTCGCCGAGGGGTTGCTACGATCTTCCCTCAACTGCCTCTTCGTCTGGGACTCCTTGTTGTTGCTTGGGGATCCCATGATCACATCATTCCCTCCCCCTTAAAAAGATTCGTCCTCGAATCTTAAGGGAAGAAAACTTCCTACAACGAAAACAAGCACAACAAACTTTGAAGAGCGTCAGAGGTTAGTGAGTGAAAATCTAACCGGAGACTGGGGGGGTCGCGGTGGTGATGCATATGTATGCGTGAGCATGATAACTCCTATATGCATCGTGAACATAAACAGAAGTCTATAAAAATTCATGTCATGCTTCCTAGAGTATTTTATGTTTTTAGCAAGAAATTTATACTCAAGAAAAGCATGCGGCCTAAAACCCTTAGACCTTTGCTCATGGAACTGGGGTGGGGGGTCAAGGGAAGCTTTACCTTCGCCAAGCACATGCAGATGTGCTTCCCAAGACAAAGAAGGAAAAACTAAGCTAGTCATAGAAGGAATATCAGACTGCAGCATGCAGAGACTAGCATTAGTATAAGTAAGAGGTTGAGAGATGAACGGGTTGTCCTCTCTCTCCACTTCAGCCATTAACATGGCTTCAGCTCGATTTATTTTAAGATGCTCATGTTTGCTAAGGAAAGGCATGGATGTCTCTCGTGGAACAAAGTGGTCTTTCCTTAACGCATGCATTCTAAGCATGTCGAACATGGCATCTGGGGGGGTCCCGTATATATATTCGAACAATGGGTGCGGTGTCGAACCAATGTCTGATCCATCACCCATGTTCGTAGCATGCAGACTCAAGGAAACCATAGATTCACACTCTTGCGTATACTCTGTGCTACTGGAAGGAAGAGACAAGTTACCTTCTCCCAAGTTAGGGAGGCGTAGACCTGCTTCGCATATCATCTTCTTCTCCTTCAAAGAACGGTGTGGCTTCTTCCTCAAGTACGGACTTAGTTGGGACTCCCGCATGAGCTCTGCCTTCTTCCAAAGCGCCTTCGCTTTCTTCAACTCTTCGCGCGTCCGCGGCCTCTTCTTCTTCCTGCACAGCCAAAGAAGAACAACAATTTTGAGAAGATGAATCGGTTAGTTCTTCTTGAGGTATGGTAGAAGGCCCGGGTGAGTCTTTCTTTTCACTCATTTGGCTTTGGAGAGCTCTTTCTTTTCTTCTCTCTTTCCTTTTCTCTCTCGCCCGCTCATATTCTAAGTACTCATCTTTGAGCCTTTTAATCTCTTGGGCGAGAGTCTCTTCTTTTGGATTTTGGTGAGGGTTGGGATTTGTGGTGTAGGTATGGGCTGCGCAAGTATTGGGCGGTGGGGTGCGCGGCCCAACCAAGGGGGTTTGTGGCGACGGGGGTCCTCGCCTCCTCTCCCGGAAGGAAGTTGGTTCGCCCGAGGCGAAGACCCGTCGAGTGGAGTATGGTGGCGGAGCTCGACTGGGAGTCTTGTGTGCAGGGCGCATGGGAGTCCTCGCCCGGGAGTAGTATGGAGGGGGTGGCTCTTCTTGACAGAGTCCATATCGTTGCCACAACAACCTCTTCAACTCACTCCAAGACTGGATGGGGGCTTCAGCGGATCGCTCTCTGTCAGAGAACTCTCGACGACACCATTCCTTGGCCTCTCCTTTTAGGCTTCTTATGGCTTGGCTCAACATTTCTTCACCACGAAGTGGGAAGCACCAGAAGTGGTACTCCAACTTCTCCATCCAATGCCATAAGTCTTTTCCAAGCTGGTATCGCCCCACTGATAGATCAACCCCATAGAAATATTTATCCTCCATGGGATCTCCTGCACATTTAAACAATAAAATTAGTCCGCTCAAGCTCCTCACGTGTTTTGGGCTCTCTCCTGCCGCGAAGGGGTCTGCCCTTTCGCGAGGGGTCACACTCGGCTTTCTTTCTTTCCTCTTGCTTAGCTCTCAGAGCTTGCTCTTTCCAAGGCCAAACCCGGCAATGAATATCACAAGATAACCACTAGCATGCAAAAATCTTTAAACAAGAAGTACTAGTTACTTGAAGCAAGCTAGGTTAAAATGGAGGGGGGTCCCGGCAACAGATATACAAGAGGGTTAGAAATGAGGTTTTTGGTGTACAAACACTTTTGGTTCAAATTTGAAACCGAAATTAGATCAAGGTCACTGTTCATATGAGTTGTCGAATGAACAGATATGAACATTCATATGAACACCAAGAACAATAAGAACACAGATTCGATTTCTTCTACGCTTTTCACAACCAAGCCTTATACACCACTTCTCTTCACTTTTCAACTACAACCTCACTCTTTTGAGCGTATAAATCTTTGCACGTTGCGGTTTCGAATAAAACTGAGATTTGCGACTTTCGCAAAACCGCAACTGCTTTCTTTTCTTTTTTTTTGACTTTTTGATTTATGAAGTTGCTAACACCACAACAACTCCTAACACAGAAACAACACAACAGATAAACCGAAATAAAAGCGGATAGGGGGGTTTCAGAAAATGGACAGAATATAACACGGTTATAAAATACGCAAAGATAAATCTTTCTTCAAGTAGAAGTTAAAGGTTTTAACCTTGAAGAAATCACAAACAACTCCAGCAAGCGATCTGGCTCTGATACCACTTGATGTGATCACGGGGACGCTTGACGCGAGACCGCGAGATCGAACGGAAGCACAGATCTAGCTTGAAGGAGTTGATGAACAAAGAATGATAGATTCGGCCACAGACACCTCCCAACTACGAGGTTGGGCAATATCTGCGATATGCCTGGAGAGTATGGAAGATCTAGCACCTCTTAACTAGGAGATTAAGCAATACTATATATTAAACTTGATGATAAACAATCAATCAAGGGGATGGCGGAATATAGCAAGGGGGTGAGAACCGGGCTTAAGGAATTGTCCTTCTTAAGCTTTACATATGTTCTAACTATTCTAGGAGTCTGCCTTTCCTTTTATAGGGAAGGAAGGGAACAGCCTCTTACAAAAGGGGCATGCATGCCATAAAGTATACAAGATTTTTGCATGCATGTCTCATTTAAAAGATAAAAAGGTAAAAGTAGATAAGTATGCTCCCAAGTGTCGGCGTAAAAGGCGGGAGGGGCCAGAATGGTCGGGAGTGGTTTGGCCGACTTGATAGGCTTAGGTGGCTTTCTTGGAAGGCTTCGTCGACCGGAGGCCCGCTCAAAGGCTTCACCCTCGTTAGGAAGCTTTGCGGAGAAGGCTTTGCTTGGTTTGGCCTCGCCTTCCTTGGAGGCTTCGCCTTGCTTGCTTGAGGCTTCGCAGTAGGAAAACTCTTAGCGTCTGAACTGGAAGTCTTCTTGTTGTAGATGTTGCCTTTGCCAGGAGACTTGCTGGGATGACTTCGCCCAGAGGCTTCGCCTTCGCCATGAAGCTTCGCAGGAAGGCCCTGCCTTTACCTTAAAGACTCCTCGTGGACATTGTTGCATGAGGGCTTCGCCTTGGGGGGGTTTGTGGAGATGGCTTCGCCTGAAGGCTTTGCCATCGCCAGAACTCCTTTGTTTGAGGAAGCCTAGCCCTCGCCTTGAGGCTTCGCAGGAATGGCTTCGCCTGGAGGCTTCGCCAGTGTTCTGGATGCCTTAGCATGATGCAGTTCATCCTTCGCCTTGAGACTTCACAGGGACGGCTTTGCCAAAGTGTTTGGCCATCGCCTGGATACCTTCGTGCGCAGAAGCCTCTCCTACACCTTGAGGCCTCTCGTAGGGTCCTCGCTTGGAGGCGTTGCCTTTTCCATGTCAGGTGCTAGTCCAGACCATGGATTAGGTCGCCTGGGCCTCTGAACCCACTCGCCGAGGGGTTGCTCCGATCTTCCCTCGACTGCCTCTTCGTCTGGGACTCCTTGTTGTTGCTTGGGGATCCCATGATCACATCAAGGAGCCTTCGCTAGAATGCCTTCGCCGGGCGCCTTCGCGGAGTTGCCCTTGGCTGAGGCCTTCTCCTTCGTCAAGTGTTCGCGCGCTTAAGGCTGGGCTGCTCCCTTCTTCAAGAACGCTTATGCTTAAGACTCCAAGGGGCTTCGCACACTCTTCGTCCAGCGCGATACCGAGTTGGCGAAGTTGTAAGGCCTTTTCCCGAGACCCCTCTTGATCGTCCTGCGCCATGAGCCTCATGAAAACATTAAGGTTCGCTTGGACTTGTTTCAGCCGCGACCTGGTCATGGGTCCACCAAGGCCTTGGAACGGATCAGGGGTTGCGCGCGCTTGAGGTTGTGCTTCATCTGGAACCTGAGGGTCCTTTGGGGCGATGTCCTCATCACGAGGCCAAGTGGGGACCTCCCTCTTTTGTTCCAAGGCGTGGAGGATGTTGGTGCGAGATTCCCTCAGCTGAGGAAGAGAAAAGTACGCCTTCTCCCTACTGGGGGGCGTAGGGTATTGCCTCTGAGACCTGGAGTCCGGTCGTGAGGGTTGTCCCTTAGCATCCGCCGTGGCGACTCTGGCAAGTGGCCGAGTGACCTCCTCCGTATTCATAAATCGAGACGCCGTGCTCAAGAATTGTTCCATATTTGTGGGGGGGTTGGTGTGGACATCCACAAAGAAAAGAGACTCCCAGCGGAGGCCCTGGATAGCTACAAGCAGACGAGCTTCCTCTCCCAGATTAGGGACTGGATAGACTCGGCACAAGCGTTGAATATACTCCGGAGCGGCTCATCCTTTTACGCCGTATTTTAAGAAGATGTCCCGCCGTTTTAGGGGAGGTTTGACACCACAAAGTGGTTGGAGAAGTTGCGGGAGAGTTACTCAAAGTTATCAATCCGCTTATCACGAAGGGTGGTATACCAGTTGGCAGCAGCCCCAGTAAGTGTGGAGCTGAAAGCTCGACATAGCGTGTTGTCATCCGCCCTCGCGATTGCCATCGCGGAAACGTAACGCTGGAGATGAATATCAGGGTCTGAAAGACCATCATAGGCGTCCAGCTTAGGCTGGCGAAACTGATCTGGAAGAGGGGTTTCTAAAACCCGCTGAGTGAAGGGTTGGGTCCAGAGGTGGTCCAGACCCATCCTGGCAGTATTATGAACACTAGCCCTTTCATCCCTTTTCTCCACTTCCTCTAGTCGTCTAGTAAGTGGGATAAGTAACGACGAAGAAGGGTCGGGGTTACTTACTTGTTGAGGAGGAGTAGGCTGGCGTTCAGGCTGATTAGTCCGTAGCGTTCCCACGCTATCCAGAACACCCCGAAGAGTGGTGGCGAGTGTTTCACGTAAGTTGAAAGCAACCGCCTCAGTGATTGTTTGCAGAACGGCCGGATCAAGGCTCGTCGGAGGGGTGTTCGGTGGTGGAATGTTACGCTCCTGGGGCACGTTACGGTTAACGTGGGAGAAGCTTTCCTCCGTTGAGTGGACAGAGAGTTCTCCCCGTTGTGGGGGAACATTGTTCGGAGATGGCTCCGATGGCGAATCATTGTTCGTATTCGTCTAGGGAGGATTCCTCCTTCCCTGACGACTGTTCCTGTTTGCACTCCGGGTGGTTGGCATGACTTGCTACTTGTGGTTTGTAATATGGGTTTATGGTAAGAACTTTTCGTTCCCACAGACGGCGCCAAACTGATAGTCTCGTTCCTAAGGAAGGCCCGGACTCTCAGTTGAAGTGGTGGAGAAGAATGATGTTCTTGAGACTCCAAGCTTGCTGTTCAGAGTAATCTGTAAAAGATGAAGAGAATACTCAGAAGTAGCAAGAGAGGAGTGGGGGGGCGTGAAGTAGCTTACCCAATTTAGGGTGGACATCACCCTATTTATAGAGTGATGCCAGGAGGAGAGCCTCCCCCAGTTGAAGCCCTCGGGCAGTGTTGAGATAAGTCTCGTGTCGACCGATTGGAGATAAGGCGGCTGTGATGATGAAGATCTAAGCAAACCGCCTTAGGTGATTCGTTTGTCAGAGAATGTCTGGCGTATGAATCTGGTGAAGATCTCCCAGGCTCGTGCTGTCCTCCTTATTGGCCGGTTGATGTCAGACGACCAAGTGGTCTATCTCCAAGTGGAGCAAGTGGCGGGCGAAGGCCTGTAAGTGCGAAGGCCCAGATAGAATATAGCCAAATAAGGAGTGAGGGTTGCACGAACCTGGGTGCAAGGGCCTTATCTGGGTGGGGCCAGTATAGGTAGGAGACTGGGAGTAAGACCCATGGAGGCGAAAGAGATTGCAAGGGCTCGCCCTGAGACCGCGAGGGTGGCCCGCGAAGGCCTCAGAAACGCAAGGGTGAGTATGAGACATCGCCTATGCGAGACTTGAGGCCCGCGAGGGCAGGACCCCGCGCAGGTGAGACTGGAGACCACAAGGATGAGACCTTACGAAGGCGATACTGGAGACCACAAGGATGAGACCTTGCGAAGGCGATACTGGAGACCACAAGGATGAGACCTCCTCAAAGGCCTTGTATGATTATATATGACGCGAGGGCACGTTTGCTTGGGTAGTGTACCAGCTGGGATCAGCACGGGCTACGTGCTGGACCCTGAGGTGCCCTCGCCATACGAGGGATGGGCCCCAGCCCATTGTGGGGCAGTGGTAGATGCCCTTTACGCAGCGCTGGCAGAGCCAAAAGGTATGTTTGTATATATAAGCGTAATGTACAAGTGTAAGAGGCTTAGTAAAACCTGGTCTGAAGTTTTTCTTCTGTTTGCAGACGTTTCCATTGAGTCTGGCGAAGGCAGGGGCAAGAGAGCGTCCATGCGCATTGCCCAGCAGGTGCACCTGGCCTGTGCATTTGGGAGGGATGCCCCTACTGGGGCTGTCAAGGCGTTGGGACGCATTGTCCCTAAGCAGAAGAAGAGGGCTGGTACCAAGCTACTGGCATCCCCCCAAAAAGAGAAGAAGAGGAGAGTGGCTGCTGGCAGAGTGCAGCCTGGAGAGGGGAGTGCCCCTGCTGCTGTGGAATAAGCCAGGGGACCTGCAGCAGTTCCTCCTACTGAAGAGGCTGCGGGGCCTGTTAGGGAGGAGGTCCCCGCCATTGTAGAGGAGGCTGTAGAGCCTGCTGAGGAGGGCAGCAGTTTCTCCTACTGAAGAAGCCACGCCCATGGTAGAGGGCTCAGAGGGAGTGCAAGCAGACACCGCTGCTCCCATAGAGGCTATGCCAATATCAGTGGTGCAGCCAGTCCCCCTTGAGGATGCTGCCGTCCTTGAGAACTTTGTGTCTGGGCTCTTCGCGAGCCCTTCTCCGGCTCAAGGCGAAGACCTGCCTGGGCACGTGGTTGCAGCAGAGATCATTGCCAAGGGGAGTGCTCTCCCCAAAAGAGGCAGGATGTCAACAAGGGATGTCCTGCTGTTCATGAGGAGGAAGGGCCAACAGGCTGCTAAAGCCATAAGCAGTTCTGGCCAGCAGGAGGCAGTGGCCATTCCTGAGGAGGTGAGGGTCACTCCTGTGGAGGAGGAGGTGGTGATCACACCTGCTGGGGAGGAGATGGAGGCCACTACTGCAAGGGAGGAGGCCTCCACGGCGATCCGTTTAAGGGAGGAGGCTCCTGTAGTGGTTCCTTCAAAGGAAGAAGCCTCTGCGGCGAATGGATAGGTGATCTTGAGGATTGTGGAGGCTTCTTCCTCTTCTGATTGCGAGGACGCAGAGGATGGGGCACTAGTAGCGCGGTCCTCTGCGAGGACATGTGGCTGGGAAGTAGCCCAACCTTCCAAAGAGCCAGCCAGAGGCTAGTGGATGGGTGCACTCCTCTGCTGGTTTGTCTCTTGACTTGAAAGTATGTTTTACCTGTTTTGAGATTGCGTTTCAGTTTTCTCAGTTGTATTGATACCTGTAACTGCTGCAGGTGCGGGGCCTTCTGGGCAAGAGCGCGACCCTCGCTAGGTCCCAGTGAACCTAGGGACCGTGACCGAGGTCCTGGCGGACCTAGGGACCATGACCGAGGTCCTTGAGGAGTCTGGGGTGTGGTCCCATTACTTGGAGCGAAGGCGAGTTGCCGCCAAGGCAGCCCCCAAGTGGTCTGAAGAGCCAGTTACCCTGAGGGTCATGAGGCAAGACGTCAGGGCCAAAGTGTACAAGGAAAAGGGGAAGCTCCTGCGCGATGCGTGGGACCCAGTCTTCCTTCTCAGCAATAGCAGTTCATTGCTGATGGGAGGGGAGAAAACCCTCCTATCGTGCCTGGAGGGGCTGCGCACCCCCTATGACAGGGAGGTGACAGAGCGGAGCCTAGACTCCCCCACCGAGTTTATGAGGGAGGCAGCCCAACAGAGTCTGCAGGTAAGACAACTTCTGGTCTTTATGTATAAGCTTGGCTTGCTTTCTTTCTGCCCTGTTTAAATAAACTTGGATGCAGGCCGCCGTTAAAGGATATGCTGCCATGGAGCAATGGCACGACTTTCTGAAGTATGCCAACAAAGTGGACGAGGCCCAGGTAGCAGAGATTGCGTCCCTTAGGAGGGAACTGGAGGCTTCCCAGAGAAGGGAAAAAGAGCGCCAAGAGGAGCAGGCCAAGCGTGTGGCCCAACTGGAGACTTGGTGCGATTTTGTTAACAAGGAGCGGACCGCTTGCAGGCTGCGCCGGTGGGAGCAGGCCAGACTGATTGATGCGTTTCAGCACCGTTTCCTTCAACAGGAAGCAGGGTTGGAAGCCAAGCAGATTGAGGCTGTTGTCCTGAAGGAGTCCCTCCTTTCTTTGGAGGCAAACACCAAGGCTGCCCTCGCAATGGCGAAGGCTGAAGTTGAGCAGGCGAGGGCTGCAACTGAGGAAGTGGAGCGCCAGGCCACTGCCCAGGCCCAACTGGCTAAGGAGGAAGCCGAAGCGAGCAGGCTTGCTGCTGAGGATGCCGCGAGGGCACAAGCTGAGGTCACTACTGCTTTTGAGAAAGCGGTGGCCTCAGTGTGGGAGATGGAGAAGGCCCTGGGCCTCCCTCTTTTTGCAGATGAGGACCCTGAGTCCTCTTCCTCCATCAAGGTATCCATTCCTCAGAGGATGCCTCGACTGATGGCGAAGCTTGGTGAGATCCAAGCTCAAGGCGAAGCAGGGGCGCAAGCCTACGAGGAGGGCTGGCTGCGATGCCGCTTTCAAGTAGAGAAGGCATTCCCAGAGCTGAGTCTTGGGACTCTAGATGCTGCGAACACCAGCGATCCAGCAGTAGAGGCCCTGCTCGACTGGGGTGAGCAGGGGAAGAAGATGGGAGAAGCATGGTATGCCCTGCTGGGCTAGGGTGGAGGCTCCAATCTGTGGATGACCCCCCTCTTTTGTGTACAAAGGACACCTGCATTTATGCATAATTTTGACAGTAGTAAATGAAGTAAAATTTCATTTTACCTTCATTGTCTTGTAGCCTCGCTTTAATCTTGCGATAGCAGTGTAGGGCACGTTAGCTAGGTTAACAACCGTAGGCTAAGTCCCGTTTATGGCGAGAGGTCTGCTGGGGTTCGCAACGGCGAAGCCACAGGGATCACTTGTCAAGAAGCTGGAGATTCAGCTTGAGTTCATAGTGGCGATGCACTTAAAATTCGCAGCGGCGGAGCCACATATATCTTTCCAGACAATTTGTAGGTCTACTTGTTGGAGCAAGTTGGAGGCAGAGACAAGTTGAGGACCCGTTTAGGGTTCGCAGAGGCGATGCCTTTGAAGACCATGGATGAGATTTCTCCATGTGGAAGGTCTGCTGGGGCTCGCGAAGGCGGCTCACACAGAGACCTTCCCGGCGATTCTTCAGGGAGTTAGCCCTTGGGTAGTGTACAGTGTACCAAGTAGAGGATACCTGTAAATTTCTCATCAATTATATGATAAGAATGAAGTAAAGCTCAGTTTACCTTGAGCCTGAGGTCGCGCGATGGCGAAGGCAGTGGAGCACTTGCTGAGACAAGTGGAGAGCCAGCTGAAGTTCTGGGGAGTGAGACCCGCAGCGCAAGGGGGTTACCCTTGGGGCGTGTTTGGGGATGGAGCAACTACGTGTGGAAGGTCCGGTGGTGGCGCGCGAGGGCAACTTACACATAGACCTCCTTGAAGGAGCCAAAAGGGGGTTACCCTTCCGCAGCGCAAGGGGGTTACCCTTGGGGCGGGGCGAGTTGAAGGTCAGTTGGGGATGAGACCCGCAACTACCTGTGTGGAGGAGTCCGCGCGGAAGGTCTGCTGCAGCGCGCGAGGGCGACTTACACATAGACCTCCCTGAAGGAGCCAAAAGGGGGTTACCCTTCCGCAGCGCAAGGGGGTTACCCTTGGGGCGGGGCGAGTTGAAGGTCAGTTGGGGATGAGACCCGCAACTACCTGTGTGGAGGAGTCCGCGCGGAAGGTCTGCTGCGGCGCGCGAGGGCGACTTACACATAGACCTCCCTGAAGGAGCCAAAAGGGGGTTACCCTTCCGCAGCGCAAGGGGGTTACCCTTGGGGCGGGGCGAGTTGAAGGTCAGTTGGGGATGAGACCCGCAACTACCTGGCGCGACCGCAGGGGCTTCCCTTTTAATGGGTGCGCAAGTGAGACCTGACCAGGTCTGGTGCCATGATTTAGGCGAGTGGCCAGTCTGACCGGTTGGGTGCAGAGGGCGATTGAGAGGGCATTTGTAATGCCATGTAATGCTGCAAGAGAGGGAGAAATACACATGTACTTTATTGAATTTGAAGACGTAATATTGAGGACTTACACGTAATATGGGCGTAAGTCATCCGCATGAAAGTTGCGGGGAAGAAGACGACCATCATGGTCTTGTAGCTCATAGACTCCTGGGCGGACCTGTTTATGAACAATGTAGGGTCCGTCCCAGTTGGGTCGCAAGACACCCTGTTTGGGGTCGCGAGCAGTGAGGGCAGACTTGAGCAAGGCAAGGCCCCCTTGTTGTAGTGCCTTGGGTTTCACCCTGGCATTGTGATGAAGATTTAGCCTCTGTTTGAGGGCAAACATGCGAAGGCGAGCGCCCTCGCGCAATTCCTCGAGTAAGTCGAGTTTGGCACGAAGCCCTTGAGCATTGGCTTCGTCAGTGAAGTTGATCATACGGATCGTTGGGAGGTCTGCTTCAATAGGCAGAAGCGCGTCTGCGCCATATACCAGGGAGAAAGGCGTTTCGCCTGTTGGAGTGCGCGTTGTGGTGCGGTAATCCCACAAGACACTTGGGAGTTCATCTACCCAGCGGCCTTTGGCCCCCTCAAGGCGCTTCTTGAGGCCCTCCTTGAGGGTGCGGTTGGTGACCTCAACCTGCCCATTAGACTGGGGGTGCGCCACTGGGGCGAAGAGCATGCGGACATTGTTGTCCTGGGCCCATTGTTGGACACTGTGGCTGGCGAACTGAGTGCCATTATCAGTGATGATAGCACGAGGGCTGCCGTACCGGCAGACAAGATTTTTCCATAGAAATTTGATGATCTTGGCGGAAGTGATGGAGACCAGGGGTTCTACCTCGACCCACTTAGAAAAATAATCAACTGCAACCACACAGAAGCGGTACTGACCTGGAGCGGTCGGCATTGGACCAATGAGATCAAGGCCCCACAGGGCGAAGGGCACTGGGTTTGTCAGTGCTGGAGATTCCGTAGATGGCAGTCGCTGGATGCGAGAGTTGATCTGGCACTGGTGGCATGTTTTGACCAGTGCAGCGGCGTCCTTTTTCAAGGTAGTCCAGTAGTACCCTTGACGAAGGGCTTTGTGGGCAAGTGCCTCTGCAGCAATGTGTGCGCCACAGTTGCCTCGGTGGAGAGTATCCAAGACTGAGTGTCCCTCAAGGGTGCTGAGGCATCGTTGGAGGGGTGCTGAGAACCCGCGATGCCATAATTGTTCATCAATGAGAACAAAGCGGATGGCCCGCTTGCGAGCCTGGGGGTCCGCGGCACCGGCTTTCAGCTCAGCG
Source organism: Stellera chamaejasme (assembly GCA_024586325.1). Taxonomy (NCBI): domain Eukaryota; kingdom Viridiplantae; phylum Streptophyta; class Magnoliopsida; order Malvales; family Thymelaeaceae; genus Stellera; species Stellera chamaejasme. The sequence goes on along the minus strand of CM044984.1, from coordinate 20,807,908 downwards.
ATAATAGGGTCTCTCCAGTCTGCAACCGGATCTTGTGTTGCTAGTGAGGCAATATCGATAGCCTCCGTAATGGAAGGGCTGGCCAGGGTGGCCATGGTGGAGGGAGTCTTTCCCTTGGACAGCATGTCTGCTGTGGTGTTCTCAGAACGAGGAACATGGATGAAGATGGCCTCCTCAAAGTTGGTTCGCAAAGCGTTCACCAATTTGAGGTATTTGATCAGGGTGGCGTCTTTGCATTCAGCGCACCCTTGGACCTGGTGGATCACCAGTTGCGAGTCGCTATGGACGTGGAGGCGGCGAATGCCTGCCCTTATGGCGAGCTTGAGCCCCGCAATGAGGGCCTCATACTCTGCAACATTATTAGTTACTTGAAATTGGAAAGAGACACGAAGGGATACTTCCATACCTAAGGGTCCGCGCAGATAAACGCCCCCTGCGGGGATCCAAGTTTGGACGAGCCATCGACAAACAAGTCCCATTCTGGGGGGATAGGTCAGGGCGTGGGGCCCTGCTCAGGGGCCTGGATGATGTCAACATCCGAAAATTCCGCGATGAAGTCCGCGAGGGCCTGGCCCTTAATCACCTTCCTGGACTCATAGTTGATGTTAAAGCCACCAAGCTCGATACACCACTTGGCGAGGTGCCCTGAATGTTCGGGTCGCCTCAGGATATCCTGAATTGGCAAGTCCGTTCGGACTATAATTGTGTGCCCTTGGAAGTAGGGCTTGAGCTTCCTTGCTGCATACACAAGAGATAAGATAGCCTTTTGGAGAGGAGGATACCTTGTTTCCGTATCCTGGAGAGTGTGACTGGTGTAGTAGACTGGCCATTGTTTGGCAGCCTCTTCCTTGATAAGGACAGAGGCGACGCTCCTGTCAGAGGTGGCGAGGTAGAGGACCAGGGAGGGCACTTGAGTGCAGGCAACTCTTGTAAGTGTTGCTTGATTGAGTCGTATGCCTCCTGGCATTCCTCTGTCCACTTGCAAGCTTTTTTCTTGCGGATTTGGTTGAAGAAAGGTCTGCAGCGATCGCTGAGTTTAGAGACAAATCGTCCCAAGGCAACTAGCTTTCCTGCCAGCTGTTGAACGTCTTTGAGCCCTCTAGGGGTGCGCAAAGTGGTGATAGCTTCAATCTTTTTGGGATTCGCATGAATCTCTCCCTTGGAGTTCTGGAAACTTGCCCTCACCCACGCCAAAGATGCATTTCTTTGGGTTCAACCGCATGTTATACCTGCGGAAGTTGGCGAATGTTTCCTCCAAGTCTGAGAGGTGTGTTTTGGTGGCCTTGCTTTTGACCACAATGTCATCGACATAAGCTTCAAGATTTCGACCAATTTGGTCCGCGAAGACTTGATTCACAAGCCTTTGGAAAGTAGCCCCCGCATTCTTTAAGCCAAAGGGCATTCTGATATAGTGATAGACGGCTTCGCCAGTGGTGAAGGCGGTTTCTACCGCGTCTTCTGGGTCCATAAAGACTTGATGGTACCCACTATAAGCGTCGAGGAATGAGAAGACGGAGTGATGAACGGTTGAGTCAACCAGTTGATCAATAGAGGGTAGGGGATAGGGATCCCTTGGGCAGGCCCTATTAACCCCTTTGTAGTCCACGCAAAGTCGCCACTGACCGCCATCCTTATCAGCGAGGACTATGTTAGCAACCCACTCAGAGTAGTGAACCTCCTTGATTATATTTGCCTTAAGCAATTTCTGCACTTCAGTGCGTACAAAGTCCTTACGGTCAGGGGCCATGCCCCTTGTTTTCTGTCTAACCGGGCTAAAGCCGGGGAGTACACTCAACTTGTGAGAAATGATGGCAGGATCCACACCTGGTAAGTCCTCAGGGCTCCATGCGAAGACATCGCTGTTGGTATGGAGGAGGTGGATGAGTGCTTGCTGATCTTCTTCCTCGAGGTTTTTTCCAACCCGAAACTTCTTGCCAGGGGAGATTTCGACCTCTTCAAAGGCCCCAGACAAGTCAGGGGCGACCTCACCCGCAGGTCCAGCCTCCTCCATGGGCGCCTTTCTTTTAGGCTCAGAAGGCTTGGGGAGCTGAGGAGGTCCCGCGAGGGCAGAGACATAATTGCCTCTGGCCATGTTTTGATTAACAAAGATGTAAGCATCACCAGCCGCGGTGTGGAAAACCAAAGTCAAAGCCCGCACATCACAAATGGATGTGGAACTCAGTTTGAGTGTGACGCCCAATGATGGCGTTGTAAGGGGTGGGGAGATCCAAGACAATAAAGTCCACAAAGCTGGAGTGACACACTTGCTTCTTTTCTTTGGTGGTCCCCATTATCATGTAGGGGAGCGTGATTGACCCCAAAGTTGGGATTTCATCGCGTCCCACTCCAAAGGTGGCCCCCTTCGCAGGTTGGATTTGTGATAAAGGCACCTTGGCCTCAACAAGAGTATGCTTGTAGATTACATTGGCATTTGCCCCAGTGTCCATGTAGACTCTGTCGATGTCCCATCCCGCAATACGGGCAGTCATAACCAAAGGGTCCGCGTGAGGTACTGCCACAGAGGTGTCATTGCGGCGATGCAGTAAGTGAGTAGAGGAGTGGTCGATCTGGTAGATCAGTCTCATATGACGGCGTCTTGCCACCGCGCCTTCGCACTGCGTGATTACGCTGATATGCCCCCTTGCTGGGGGAATTTTGACCAGACCTTCTCGATCTGGGTTCTGCTGGGAGCGACCCCGTCTGCGGTCCCCCTGATGGCGGTCCTCCTGGTTACTTTCCCACCTACAACCCCCATCGTCATGGAGTAAGAACTCTTTGAGCTTGCCCTGAGCAAGCATATCCCCAATCATGCGCTTAAGCTGGAAACAATCATCAGTTTCGTGACCCTTGTCATGATGATAACGACAATACTTGGTACTAGACATGACGACCTCCTGGGACAGGGGGCGGGGCCACTTGGGGACCTCCCTCTTTTGTTCTAGGGCATGAAGGATGTTGGTGCGAGATTCCCTTAGTGGGGGAAGAGTAAAATACGCCCCCTCCCTGTTGGACGGCGTGGGGTACTGCCTCTGGGACCTGGAGTCCGCTCGCGAGGGCTGTCCCTTCGTATCTGCCGTGGCGGCCCTAGCGAGTGGTCGAGTGACCTCCTCCGTGTTCATAAACCGCGATACCGTGCTCAAGAACTGTTCCATGTTGGTGGGAGGGTTGGTGTGTACATCCACGAAGAAAAGGGACTCTCAGCGAAGACCCTGAATGGCCGCAAGTAGGCGGGCTTCCTCCCCCAGATTAGGGACCTGGATGGATTCCGCCTGGAAGCGCTGAATATACTCCCCGAGGGGCTCATCTTTCTTTTGCCGTATCTTGAGGAGGTGTCCCGCCGTTTTGGGGGGAGGTTTTGACACCACAAAGTGGTTGGAGAAGTTGCGAGAGAGCTCCTCAAAGGAGTCAAAACGCTTATCGCGGAGGGTAGTATACCAGTTTGCTGCGGCCCCAGTGAGTGTGGAGCTGAAAGCTCTACAAAGCGTGTTGTCGTCCGCCCTCGCGATGGCCATCGCGGAAACTTAACGTTGTAGGTGAACATCTGGGTCTGAGAGACCGTCATAGGCATCCAGCTTAGGCTGGCGAAACTGATCTGGAAGAGGGGTCTCCAAGACCCGCTGAGTGAAAGGTTGGGTCCAGAGGTGGTCCAGACCCATCCTGGTGATATTATGAACACTGGCCCTTTCCTCCCTCTTTTCTACTTCCTCTAATCGTCTAGTAAGTGCGATAAGTATAGACGAAGGAGGGTTAGGGTGACTTACTTGTTGAGGGGGAGTAGCAGGGCGTTCTGGCTGACTAGTCCGTAGCGTTCCAACGCTATCCAAAACGCCCCTAAGAGTGGTGGCGAGTGTTTCACGTAAGTTGTGAGCAACCGCCTTAGTGATTGTTTGTAGAACGGCCGGATCAAGGCTCGTTGGTGGAGTGTTTGGTGGTGGAGTGTTGCTGACGTGGAACAGGCCCAACCCAAGCCCAAACATCAAGATCCGCTCGTTGGCCTTGGTGGACCTATGACAAGGAGCCGGACTAAGAAGGCTAAGGACGCTCTCAACCTGTTGATGCACAGTTTTGCAAAGTGTGAGGAGCAAAGTGAAGATATCCATAAAGATGAAGGAAAAGTGCAAGCACTCCTCAATTTGGGCCAACCCAATTCCCAAATGGTGCAAACAATTTTCAACATTTCGGTTTGGGCTCAACCAAATGACAATTTGGCCCAAGTGCATGGTTCACGAATATCTCAACCTGTTGAGATAGCAGCTGGCGCATTCAATGCTTTCCCAAAGCTTCCGCATCGTTTTGCTTTGTGCATTTCGGATCTGTCAACCTGTTGACATTTCCGCCTCATCAATCATACCTACCCCGTGTTGCTCCTTTGTTAGCTAGATCTGCTCCTCGTGTTCCAGGAAACCCTCCCGGAATCACATCAATTGGTATCAGAGCCACTTGCTCAACAAGGAGAAGTTTTTCTACCCTTTTCTTTTTATTCCGCAACATATATCATTTTTGTTATCATTGTGTTTTTCTCGGTTGTTCTTGCCATTTTTAATTTCTTGTTCCAGTGTTGTGCAATCTGCATAGAAAAAAAAACAAAAAAAAATCGCATCTTATTTGCATTGAAAAAAAAGAGAAAAAAAACTGCTACTGTCTCAACCTGTTTACAGATTGCAGAAAAGGTAATTTGAAGAATTCTTGGGACAATTTCAAACAAAGGGCAAGAAAAAGAACAACCTCAGAGCCTTTTCAAACCTGTTCTTTCAAAAGTTGCGGAATATCCTTTTCCAAAACCCACAAAAGAACCGTTTTGCAAAAAGTAACAACACTTCCCTCAACTGTTGAGGTTTGTTTGAGATTTTATTTTATTGTGTCTTCTGTGTCTTGTTTTGAATCACTTTTTCAAGAATTTTTGAGCCAGAAAAAGTTGCTAGGTTTATAAAGAGAATCTGTGAGTTTTTTGAAGAGAGAAAAAATGGCTAATGAAGCATTGCTAGAACAGTTTCAAAGAATGTTGCAGGAACAAATGGCTCCACTAAATGCAAGGCTAGCCCGTCTTGAGGCTGGTCGAAGAGAGGAGGAAGAGCAGGAACCTCGAAATGGGGAAGATGATCGCCAATCAAATATTGATCAAGAAGATGATGTTCCACCTCACCACAATCAAAGGCAAAGAGATATGGCTCAACAGGTTTACCGGAACTTCAAATTGCAAATTCCACCTTTCTACGGAAAAAGCAACCGGATGAATACCTTAATTGGGTAAAGAAGAGTGAATTGGTATTTAATTGCTTTGATTATCCCACTGACCTCAAAGTTAAATTGGCCGTTGTTGAGTTTCATGGTTATGCCCTCACATGGTGGAATCAAGAAAATCGGCTTGGATTAGGTCCTCAAACTTGGGAAGAGTTGAAGATCCAAATGCAAGAGAGATTTGTGCCATCTTACTACACTCGAGAATGTTTCCAACGCCTTCAAACACTTGTCCAAGGCACTAAAAGTGTTGAGGACTACCACAAAGAGTTGGAATCCGCCCTTTTGAGAGCCGATGTTATTGAAAGAGGTGAAGCAAAAATGTCTAGGTTCATTCAAGGACTTAGACCTGACATTGTGAAGACCTTGGAATTATGTGAGTACAACAATTTTCAAGAGTTGTTACATAAAGCCATCCGAATTGAAAGACAACTCAAGAAAGGGAGCACTTCCACCATGGCTCCAAGATCAAATCAGTGGCCGAAAGCTCCACAAAGGATACCCCCATCTCCATAAAAAGGTACCCCTTCCAAATCTCCCACTTCTACCCCTTCCACTTCCCAAAATCGTTCCCAAAATCGACCCCCTTCCAAACCCCTTCATGAAGTTCAATGCTATAAATGCAAAGGTATGGGTCATTATGCTCATCAATGTCCAAATCCGAAAGTTATACTCATGAGAGATGGAGAATGGTATAATGAGGATGAAGAAAATGATGAGATCGAATCTGCTCAACCTGTTGAGGACGAGTATGCTCAACCTGTTGAGGAAGAGTACGGTCTTCCGGTTGAAGGTCCTCTCCTAGTAGAAAGACGAGTACTACAGGTGCAACCAACCCCTCAATCATGTCAAAGGGAGAATCTCTTCCATTCAAGAGCACTTGTGAATGGTAAAGTATGTTCACTCATTATTGATTCCGGTTCTTGCACTAATGTTGCTAGTTCTCATATGGTGAATAAGTTAGGACTTGCTACTCACAAGCATCCTCGACCCTACCTTCTTCAATGGATGGATGACTCCGCTCATGCCAAGGTGAATTGTCAAGTTGAAGTACCCCTCAAAATTGGCAATTATGAAGACAAGGTACTTTGTGATGTTGTACCTAAGATGATTGCTGCCAATATTCTACTTGGGAGGCCTGGTAGTATGATAAGCAAGTTGTGCATGATGGTGTGACCAACCGATACACCATTCAACACGTTGACCGAAAGATTACCTTGGTGCCTTTAACACCCCAACAAGCCCATGCCGATCAAATCCAACTCCAAAGTGAGTCCGAGGGTAAGGATGGTAAACTTAAGGGTAAAGTTGAAAATAAAAAGAAATCCCAAGTGGATTTGCAAGAGTCAAAAGTCTTTTGGGATGGTGAAGGAATAAATAGCGAAAATAGTGGTAAAAGAGAGAATGAGAGAAGACAAGAGTGTTTCATTTCCATAGCCAAAGAAAAACACATCAAGAAAGCTCTTTTGAGTCAAAAATGTTGTTTTCTCTTTTTACCTAACACTTGTCTTCTAACAATGGATCAAGAGGAAGAAATTCCTTCTTTTCTTTCTTTGTTGTTGCAGGAATATCAAGATCTTTTCGAAGATCCGATTGGTTTACCTCCATACCGAGGTATTGAGCATCAAATCGATCTTGTCCCGGGAGAACCTTTACCAAATCGGCCCCATTATCGAACCAATCCCGAGGAAGCCAAAGAGATACAGAGGCAAGTCCAAGAGCTTCTTGCCAAAGGGTACATCCGAGAAAGCTTATCCCCTTGTGCCGTACCCGTGCTTCTTGTACCTAAAAGTGATGGTTCATGGCGGATGTGCATGGATTGCCGCCCCATCAATAAGATCACCATCAAGTACCAACATCCCATTCCACGCCTTGATGACATCCTTGATGAACTTTCAGGTGCAAAGGTATTTTCTAAGGTTGATCTTAAGAGTGGTTATCACCAAATTTGCATGAAAAAGGGTGATGAGTGGAAAACCGCCTTTAAGACCAACATTGGTTTATATGAGTGGCTTGTCATGCCATTTGGATTAACCAATGCCCCTTCTACTTTTATGAGACTCATGAACCATGTTTTAAGGAAATTCATTGGAAAATTCGTTGTGGTTTATTTTGATGACATTTTGATCTATAGTCATACTTTATCTCAACACGTTGAACATCTGCGGTTATTGTTTGAAACGCTTCGAGGAGAAAAGCTTTATGCTAATCTTAAGAAGTGTACTTTTGCTACTAATCAGATTGTGTTTCTTGGATATGTTGTTAGTGAGAAAGGACTAAGTGTTGACGAATCCAAGGTGCAAGCCATCAAAGATTGGCCAACCCCTACTAATGTGACCGAAGTGAGATCTTTTCACGGTCTTGCTTGCTTTACAGACGTTTTGTGAAGGATTTTTCCACCATAGCCGCCCACTTAACGAGCTTGTCAAGAAAGGAGTACCATTTGTTTGGAGTGACAAGCAAGAGAAAGCGTTCAACCTGTTCAAAGAAAAGTTGACACAAGCTCCGGTCCTTTCACTACCTGATTTCGGTAAGATCTTTGAAGTTGAGTGTGATGCGAGTGGCATAGGTATTGGTGCAGTTCTCACTCAAGAAGGTAAACCTATTGCATACTTTAGTGAAAAATTGAGTGGCGGTCCTTTGAATTATTCAACATATGACAAAGAATTATATTCTCTTGTGAGAAGTCTTGAGGTATGGTCTCATTATCTCTTGCCTAAGGAATTTGTCATTCATACTAACCATTATTCATTAAAGTATTTTCAAGGTCAAGGTAAACTTTCAAAAAGACATGCAAAATGGATGGAATTTGTTGAATCTTTTCCTTACATAATTAAGTTTAAGAAAGGTAAAGAAAATGTAGTGGCAGATGCATTGTCTAGAAGGTATGCTTTATTCAAAGATGTTGAATAGTAAGGTTTTAGGATTTGAACAGATGAAGAACAAGTATGGTGAAGAAATATACTTCAGATCTGTATACAAAGCATGTTTGTCTCAAACTGTTGACACTTATTACATATTTGATGGATATTTCTTTAAAGCTAACAAGCTTTGTGTTCCTAGAGGTTCCATCCGAGAGCTACTTGTAAGGGAAGCCCATGGAGGAGGACTTATGGGACATTTCGGTCAGCTCAAGACCTTGGAAGCTCTCAAAGAGCATTTCTTTTGGCCGAACATGAAGAAGGACGTGGACAAATTTTGTGCTCAATGTGTCACATGCAAAAGGCTAAGTCTAAACTTGAGCCTCACGGGTTGTATACTCCACTCCCTACTCCTTCTTTACCTTGGGTTGACATATCAATGGATTTTGTTCTTGGTCTTCCTAGGACTCAAAATGGGCATGATGCAATTTTTGTAGTTGTTGACCGTTTCTCTAAAATGGCTCACTTTATTCCTTGCCATAAAACGGATGATGCTACAAATGTTGCAAATTTATTCTTTAAGGAGGTTGTTAAATATCATGGATTGCCTAGGACAATTGTAAGTGATAGGGACACTAAATTCCTAAGTCACTTTTGGAAGACATTATGGGCTAAACTTGGTACTAAGCTATTGTTTTCAACATCTAGTCACCCACAAACTGATGGGCAGATCGAGGTAGTTAATAGAACAATGATACAATTGCTTAGAACACTCCTTAAGAAGAATTTGAAGCAGTGGGAAGAGTTTATTCCACATGTTGAATTTGCTTACAATAGGGCTTTTCATACTTCAATAACTCATAGCCCTTTTGAAATTGTTTACGGATTCAACCCGTTGACCCCGATGGACTTATTGCCTTTACCTCTTAATGATGCAGCTCATAAAGATGGAGAAATAAAAGCAAAGAAAATGAAGGAGTTACATGAGAAGGTGAAAGAAAGGATCTCCAAACAAAATGAAGCATATGCAAGGAGGGCAAATAAAGGTCGAAAACAAGTCACCTTTGACGTTGGTGATTGGGTATGGTTACACTTGAGAAAGGAGAGATTCCCTCAAGAAAGGAAGAACAAACTCGCCCCAAGAGGAGATGGTCCCTTCCAAGTGGTTGCAAAAAGGGGAGATAATGCCTATACTCTAGATCTTCCTAGTGGTAAATATGGAGTACATGCAACGTTTAACATTATGGATCTTTCCCCTTTTGAAGGTACTATGGAAGATGAGATTCCGAGGTCGAAATCTTTTGAAGAAGGGGGGAGTGACGTGGAACAGGCCCAACCCAAGCCCAAACATCAAGATCCGCTCGTTGGCCTTGGTGGACCTATGACAAGGAGCCGGACTAAGAAGGCTAAGGACGCTCTCAACCTGTTGATGCACAGTTTTGCAAAGTGTGAGGAGCAAAGTGAAGATATCCATAAAGATGAAGGAAAAGTGCAAGCACTCCTCAATTTGGGCCAACCCAATTCCCAAATGGTGCAAACAATTTTCAACATTTCGGTTTGGGCTCAACCAAATGACAATTTGGCCCAAGTGCATGGTTCACGAATATCTCAACCTGTTGAGACAGCAGCTAGCGCATTCAATGCTTTCCCAAAGCTTCCGCATCGTTTTGCTTTGTGCATTTCGGATCTGTCAACCTGTTGACATTTTTGCCTCATCAATCATACCTACCCTGTGTTGCTCCTTTGTTGGCTAGATCTGCTCCTCGTGTTCCAGGAAACCCTCCCGGAATCACATCAGTTGCGCTCCCGGGGCACGTTACGATTAACATGGGAGGAGCTTTCCTCCGTTGAATGAACAGAGAGTTCTCCCCGTTGTGGGGGAACGTTGTTTGGAGATGGTTCTGATCGTGGATCATTGTTCGTGTTCGTCGCGGGAGGATTCCTCCTTCCCTGACGGCTGTGCCTACTTGCACTCCGGGTAGTTGGCATGACTTGCTACTTGTGGTTTGTGATATGGGTTTACGATAAGAACTTTCGTTTCTTTCGTTCCCACAGACAGCGCCAAACTGATATCCTCGTTCCCGGAACAGGAGCGGAATCTCAGTTGAGTGGTTGATGATGGTGGTGTTCTTGAGAGCTCCAAGCTTGCTGTTCAAAGTAATCTGTGGAAAGATAAAAGAGAATACTCAGAAATAGCAAGAGAGGAGTGGGGGGCGTGTAGTAGCTTACCCAGTTTAGGGAGGACATCTCTCTATTACAGAGAGATGCCAGGAGGAGCCTCCCCCAGTTGAAGCCTTGGACAGGCTGTGAGACAAGTCTGACAAGTCTGTCAGATTTGAGGAGATAAGGCGGCTGTGATGATGAAGATCTCAGCAAACCGCCTTAGAAGATTCACTTGTTAGGGAATGTTTGGCGTACAAATCTGGTGAAGATCACTCGTGCTCGTGGCCGCCTCCTTATTGGCTGCTTAATGTCGATGACCAAGTGGCCTATCTCCAAGTGGAGCAAGTGGCGAGGCAAAGGCCTGCAAGGGGCGAAGGCCCAGATAGAATATAGCCAAATAAGGAGTGAGGGTCGCACGAACCTGAGTGTAAGGGCCTTATCTGGGTGGGACCAGTATAGGCATGAGAGTCCTCGCGAAGGCGAGTTGAGACCGCGGGAGCAAGATCTGCGAAGGCGAGTGAGATCGCAAGGGCGAGACCTGAGACTGCGAGAGCAACCCGCGAAGGCCTAAGAGGCGCAAAGGCGAGTGTGAGACATCGCCAAGGCGAGACTTAAGGCCCGTGAGAGCAAGACCTCGCGCAGGTGAGACTGGAGATCTCGCGAAGGCGAGACTGGAGACCGCAAGGGTGAGACCCTGCGAAGGCGATACTGGAGACCGTGGGAGCGAGACCTACGAGGCCTTGTATGATTCTGATGTGACGCGAGGACGCGTTTACTTGGGTAATGTACCAATAGTTGTTCGGGAAATTCAAAAGAGGATGCCAATCCTAAATCTCGAACCTTAGTTGTTCGGGAAATTCAAAGGAGGATATAAATCCTAGTTCAAAAATCTCAAACAATAGTTGTTCGGGAAATTCAAAAGAGGATGCAAATCCTAAATCTTGAACAATAGTTGTTTGGAAAATTCAAAAGAGGATGCAAATCCTAAATCTTGAACCTTAGTTGTTCTGGAAATTCAAAGGAGGATATAAATCCTAGTTCAAAAATCTCGAACAATAGTTGTTCGGGAAATTCAAAAGAGGATGCAAGCTCAAAACCTCGAACAAAAGATGTTCGAGAAATTCAGTTGCGGTGTCAAGTCGTTCCAAAAACCATTCGCACCTTGACTCATCCGGGAAAACACTCAAAGTTATTCGGACTCCTTACAGGCCGCCGCATGACAGAGGGGGGACTTGATGGCCGCTAGGCCCAATCATCCAAACAGGCCTACCAAAAGGCCCAAATTAATAGCCCACCATAAGGGCCCCATTAAAAACTCAAGTAGCAACTAGGACCTAAGTGACATTCCCGGACTTAATAAACGTTTACCCGAACAAAGCGTTGGATATTCCCGGAGAAGCATTACAATAACATACAGAACACGTGTACAATATCGTTATATTGACATATTACGATCTTGCCACCATTAATACCAGCTATATAACAACATTTATGGCATAAGTCAAACTCTCTGGCTTCCAGTGACTTCATTGACAAGACAAACGACTAACGCACTACCAGTAGAACTCTCATTCCTCGAATTCCGAGAATCGTGTAACGCACACATACCAATGGCATCAAGTAATGTCAACACGCGTCAACAGCGTAGACTCGTGGCGGCTGCTGCCCAAACAAATCCGCCACCAATACCAAAGGATGGCTTTTGGGCACTACATTACACCTACAGACTCCCACTTGCACTAAAGCCAATCCACCATGCGTCTAAGACCAATGGACCTAGAATGGGCTTCATGCATTTGTTGCGTCAGAGCCTTCGTAAGCGGATCCGCCACATTGCGATCTGTGTCTACCCTCTATATGGATACATCTCCCCGCTCCAAGATCTCTCGAATCAAGAGAACTCTGAAGGATATGTTTGGATCGCTGGTGAGATCGTGGTTCCTTTGCTTGTGTGATTGCTCCATTGTTGTCACAATAGAGCTGGATCGGATCTGAGGCACCAGGTACCACATCAAGTTCTGTGATGAACTTTCTGATCCAAACAGCTTCCTTCACAGCGTCCGAGGTGGCAATATACTCTGCTTCTGTTGTAGAATCAGCGAATGTCTGCTGTTTTGAGCTCTTCCAACTCACAGCTCCACCATTTATACAAAACACATATCTAGATTGCGATCTGAAGTCATCCACATCAGTTTGGAAACTCGCATCTGTATACCCTTTTACATAGAGCTCATCGTCGCCTCCGTAGACCAAGAACACATCCTTAGTCCTTTTTAGGAACTTAAGAATGTTCTTAACGGCCACCCAGTGTTTCTCACTTGGGTCTGACTGGAACCTACTCGTCATGCTCAAAGCATACGATACATCCGGTCGAGTACATAGCATAGCATACATGATGGATCTGATTGCCGACGCATACGGAATCCCACTCATTTGCTCTCTTTCCTCATGTGTCTGTGGACACTGCATCTTGGAAAATGGCATGCCATGGGTCATAGGCAAGAATCCCCTCTTGGATTCCTGCATATTGAACCTTCTCAGAACCTTATCTAGGTATGTACTCTGACTTAGGCCAAGCAACCTTCTAGATCTATCTCTATATGTCGAGCACATAGGTAGCTTCTCCTAAGTCCTTCATGGAGAAGCACTTCCCCAACCAAGTTTTAACAAACTGTAGCACGGGGATGTCATTTCCAATCAGAAGTATGTCATCAACATACAATACCAGAATGACAATGGCGCTCCCACTAACCTTCTTGTATACACAAGGTTCATCTTCATTCTTGATAAAGCCAAACTGTCTGATTGCTTCATCAAAACGAAGATTCCAGCTTCTGGAAGCCTGCTTTAATGCATAAATAGATCGCTGCAGTTTGCATACCTTATGAGCGTTATTAGGATCAACAAAACCCTCAGGTTGTACCATGTACACATCCTCGAGTAGCTTTCCATTCAAGAAAGCGGTTTTGACATCCATCTGCCAAACCTCATAATCATGGTATGCGACTATAGCCAATAAGATCCTTATGGATTTAAGCATGACAACAGGAGAAAAGGTCTCGTCATAGTCAATACCATGAACTTGCTTGAAACCATTCGCAACAAGTCGCCCCTTATAGGTAATAATATTACCATCCATGTCAATCTTCTTCATATAGACCCACTTGCATCCTATGGGTTTTACCCCATCAGGTGCAATGACCAAGTCCCAGACTTGATTTTGTGACATGGATTCCATCTCAGATCTCATGGCTTCTAGCCACTTCTCAGAATCAGTCACGAGAAGACCGTAGTACCTCTCTGGCTCATTCCGGACTCTACCACTTCTACGCAGGCCCTGTGTTACTTGAACAGGTGGCTTAACCACAGCTCTCTATGATTCCTGCTAACACTCCTCATGTTCAGGTGCATTCTCTCGTTCTCGAATTTCTTCGAGTTCTATACCCCTCCCACTGTTTCCATTGGAGATGAACTGTCTCTCAAGGAAAACACCAGTACATGCTACGAACACCTTCTGGTCCGCGGGGTCATAAAAATAGTATCCCTTAGTCCTACTAGGATACCCAATGAAAGAGCACTTATGAGATCTAGACTCGAGCTTATCTGTGAACATCTTCTTAACATAAGCCTCGCAGCCCCAAATCCTCATAAATGACAGACTGGGCATCTTCCCATGCCATGCCTCATGTGGCGTCATCTGAACAGTTTTAGATGGAACTCGGTTAAGTGTAAATGCTGTCGTTTCAAGAGCATATCCCCAGAAAGATACAGGAAGATCAGCGTGACCCATCATGTATCGAACCATGTCCATCAAGGTTCGATTCCTCCTCTCGGACACACCGTTCAACTATGGTGTTCCAGGTGGAGTGAGTTGTGACACGATGCCACACTCCCGTAGATGGTCAAGAAACTCTTGGATTAAGTACTCACCACCTCAATCGGATCAAAGTTTCTTGATACTCTTCCCAAGTTGATTCTGTACTTCATTCTGAAACTCTTTGAACCTTTCAAAAGCTTCAGATTTGTGCGCCATCAGGTACACATAACCATACCTACTGAAATCATCAGTGAAGGTAATGAAGTACCGAAAACCTCCTTTAGCCTAAGTGCTCATGGGCCCACACACATCACTGTGAATAAGCTCTAACACCTCAGTAGCCCTTTCACTGTTTCCAGTGAATGGCGCTTTTGCCATTTTTCTGAGTAAACAAGCTTCGCAAGTTTCATATGATCCAAGATCAAATGAATCCAACATTTCACTACTGTGAAGTTTGGCTCTGCGCTTCTCGTTTTTATGGCCTAAACGACAATGCCAAAGGTACGTTTTGTCTGATTCAGTGTTTTTGATCTTCTTAGCTTGGATATTATAGATCGGATTATCTAATTCTAGAACATACAAACCGTTATCTAAACGTGCACAAGCATACAACATCGCATTCAAATAAACGGAATAAACATTGTCCTTTATTACGAATGAAAAACCTTTCTTGTCCAAACAAAAAACAGAAATCAAATTTCTGGAAATATAAAGCATGATCTGAAGGCGACAGCAGCAACCCGTGCTCCGTTGCTGATGTGGACATCACCACGAAGGCGCCAACAAACTTCAAGACTTGGGCATTCCATTGGAGAAGTGATGCGGATCTGTGCTCATCAAAAGATGGAGCAATGGACTTCATATTGAAGCTCTTTTCAAGAGGAGAAAAATGGCTTTTGAATCACCTCAATCGGAGTTCCAGAGCTCAAGTTATTCAGAAAACAGTGAAGTTCCGCATACCGAAGGCACTTTGGCGGAGGCACTTTGGCGGAGGCACTTTGGCGAAGGCACTTTGGCGAAGGCACTTTTTGGCGAACCCATAGCCTCTTCCGCGAACCCATGGCCCCTCCGGAGAACCCATGGCCTTGGAGAACCCCCTGGCCATGTGCATGTTTGGTGATTTGAATATTCCCTCCATTTCTTCATAAATCCCATTTATGAAGAAATGGGAGGAATAGTCAGTAGCCTACAATTGTCTTCCATCTCTCACCTCACCCACCATAATTCAAGGGTCTTTGTCCCTTGTCACGTCACTCACCATTTCCCATACCATCTCACCTCTTTATATAGAAGGCATGTGACCATTGTAATACTTAGAACATATTTATAAGAAATCAGAAATACTCCAAGTGAGGTTTTGGCTTTCTTGTTCTCATTTCTTGCATTCCATCTCCTTAAGTGATCCGTGCAAGAGGATCCAACATAATATCTAGTATTGTTTGAACTTGTATTCAAAAGGTGCTAGATTCCATCTTCCTTCCTAGGCATTTTCAAGGGCATTGCCTCACCTCGTAGTGAGGAGGTTCCCTTGGCCGACTCTGTTTCCTTCGCGTTCTTCCTCTGTTCCGTTTCCATTCTTGCTGGAAACCGCCTCCAACGAGCTAGATCCAAGCTCGTGATCACTTACCCCCCTGTGATCACATCAGTTGCCCACTCTCAGATCCACTTCACTTTTAACCAGCGTCCTACTTCGTTTAGATCCTCCACATTTGAACAAATGTGAGATCCACATCCAGTGTCTAAAACCCAAGATGTAGAAGTAGAAACATGAGCCTCTATAACGAGAATACCTGAAGTCTGGCCCATGGCCCCCTTCTTGGTTTCCTCTAACCAAAGCTTGCAGTCTCACCTCCAATGTCCCGGTTTCCCACAATGGAAGCAGTCCTGCACCTTCTTGGCAACGCCCCTAGAGGGTTTCAATGCAGGAGCAGGCGCAGCAGTCTGGGCTACCTTAGCCTTACCCTTTGCCCTCCTCTTCCTCTTGGCCCTGCTCTTCCCTTTGTTGTCCTGGACAACCATAACCACCTTCTCTTTACGAAGATCATGCATTTTCTCTCAGATGTTCGCAACATGTTGAGCAACTCAGGGAGAGTCTTATGAAGATCATGCCCACTCTGATGTATAACCAGCTGGGAGTCGCTATGAATATGTATTCGACGAATGCCCACTCTGATGGCCAGTTTGAGCCCCGCGATGAGGGCTTCATACTCTACAATAATGTTAGTGACTGGGAATTGGAAAGACACACGAAGGGTAGTTTCCATACCTAGTGGTCCGTGTAGGTAGACGCCACCAGCTGGAGACGCCGCTTTGGATGCACCGTCGCTGTACATTTCCCATTCTGGGGGCGGAGGCTCGGGCTCTGGAACCTATTCCTGAGGTGTGGAACAATCAGCTACTGAGAACTCTGCCAGGAAATCTGCGAGGGCTTGACCCTTTATTGCTTTTTGAGGCTCGTAGTTGATATCATATCCGCTTAGTTCAATGCACCACTTTGCGAGGCGGCCTGAGTGTTCCGGTAGTTGAAGGATCTCCTTATTTGGCAGGTCCGTTCGCACTGTGATTGTGTGCCCTTGGAAGTAGGGCTTAAGCTTTCTGGCCGCGTAGACCAATGACATGATCGCCTTTTGTTAAGGAGGATAACTTGTTTCTGCGGATTGTGGGGTATGGCTGGTGTAGTAGACCGGCCACTATTTGTCAGTCTCTTCCTTGAAAACAGCTAAGGCGACACTGTTGCTAGTTGACACTGTTGCTAGTTGTGGGAGATAGAGGACAAGGTCATCACCAGGCCTAGGACACTTAAGGGTGGGCAACTCCTGTAAGTGTTATTTGATGGTGTCGTACGCTGCTTGGTAGTCTCCGTCCACTTGCAGGCTTTCTTCTTCCGGATATGGTTGAAGAACGGCTTGCAGCGGTCACTGAGCAGGCTTTCGTGGTGGATACCTCTCCAGGTGGTTGTTTTGCCACCAAAAGGGATAACATCAGCAGGTGATCTCCTGATGTCCATGAGGAAGAGAGCTAAGCTGACCGCGAGAGCCAGAAATTCTGCTGGAGAGGAGGCGACAACTGCCCCTGCAAAAGGCGGAGCCCCCACACTGGTCGACACTCAGTCAGAGGTGACAGGTGAGGTCGAGGGTGCTTCCCCAACAAACAGCCAGGCTCCCCAAGGGGGTGGGGCTCCATAGGGGGTACCCCCAAGCAGCCAGGTTCCCATCGCCAGCGACGCCTTGGTGGCGGAGAGAGTCTCAGGGAAGGCAAGTGCCTGGGATGTGGTTCATCCTTCCAGCGAACCATCTGGGAGTGGTGGCTGGACGAAGCCACAATTACAGCCGTCAACTGGTACAATCGCCATTGCCCTAGACCAAGGCACTTCGCTGGGTGAGTGTCTTTCCCGTGCGCGTTTGTGTTCAAGTCTCTCAGTGGTACTAATAAGCCATTTTATGCAGGGAAGGAGTCTTCTGGCCAGCACGAGAGCATTCGCCAGAGCGTGGTGGATTTGGGCGCAGCAGCTACCGTGCTTGAGGAGACTGGGGTTTGGTCACACTTCCTTGAAGCGAAGCGCGTTGCGGCCCAGAAGACCCCCAAGTGGTCTGAGGACCCTGCTGTGTTGAAGTCCCTGAGGGAAGAGCTCAGGGTGAAGGTGTATCAGGAGGAGGGCATGTCTCTGGATGGGGCGTGGGATCCCGTCTTCCTGCTAAACAACAAGTCTTCCTTGCTGATGGGCGGGGAGCACATGCTGTTGTCCTGCGTGGAGGGGCTTCACACCCCCTTTGATAGGGAGCTAATGGATCGCAGTTTGGACTCTCCAGTCGAGTTCATGAAAGAGCCTGTCAAGCACAACTTGCAGGTGAGGTATCTCTCTTACTTTCTCGTGCCATTTCTATGATTTCTGTACTAACTCATTTTGGTGCAGGCTGCCATCAATGAGTACGCCGGCCTCAGCCAGTGGCACAAGTTCTTGAGCTACGTGAACGCGAGGGACAGCGCCCAGGTTGCCGAAATTGCCCGTCTGAAGAAGGAGGCGGAGGCCACTCTTGCTGCCAAAGCTGAGGCTGAGAGGGCAAATCGCCGAGTCGCTGAGCTGGAGTCCTGGTGTGCCGTCCTCACCTAGGAGAAAGCGGAGGCTCGCTTGGAGCAATTGCAGAGGGACGTTCTTCTGAAAAGGCTTCAAGTCTGGTACCCCCAACATAAGGAAGAGCTGGCAAGGAGGGAGGAGGAACTCAAGGAGAAAGAGTTCGAAGTCGCTGCCTTGAACGGGGCACTCTCCTTTTTGAATTCAGAGGCGGATGCTGCTTGCTCTGCAGTGAAGGCTGAAGTTCAGGCTCTGGAGGACGCTGCTGCTGAGGCAGAGAAGGTGGCAGCTGCCCATCTGAAAGACGCTGAGGACAAGGCTCTGGAAGCAGATCTTGGTGCGAAGGAGATTGCAGAGGCGCATGTCACTCTTCTCACGGACTTCATGTGTGCAGTGGATGAGTTCTTTAAGCTCAAGAAAGATCTTGGGCTGGAGTTGTTCCCTGGGAGTGTTATGAGCACGCATCATCCATCAAAGTACAACTCCATGAGAGGATGCCTCGTTTGAAGCAGTAGATTGAGGAGCTCAAGACCCAGGGTGAGGTTGGAGCGCAGGGGTACGAGGAAGGTTGGCTACGATGCCGCTTCCAGCTGGAGAAGCTGCATCCAGGGTTGAACTTGGATGCCTTGGATACCTCGAAGACCATTGACCCTGAGGTGGGTGCCCTGCTTGACTGGGGCGAGCAAGGTAAAAAGATGGGTGCAGCGTGGCACGCCATGTTAGAGTAGGATGGGGTTTTAAGTCATGTGCATGACCCCCCCCTTAGGTAGGCAGGCCTGAGAGCCGTTGTAAGTACCTGTAAAGAATGCACAATTCCAACAGTATAAATGCAGAAATTTCAGTTTTACCTCTATTGTCGTTGTTTTCCTCCATTCTTGCGATAGTTTCGTAGGGGACGTTAGCAAACTGCTAGGCAAAGTCGTTAAGGATCTATTGGGGTTCGCATCGCGGGGCCCCAAAGATCTGTCGAGGTATTGTTTGTGGCTCGCATAGGTAAAGCCATCAAAGACCTCAGTTGAAAGGCTGATTTCCAGCTTAGGGATCCTTAGTCAATTACGCACAAAAATTGAAAAATTTCTGAACGTCTAGAATTGGTACCACGGGTTCTTTTTAGATTTTTGCTTGATTTTTTTGTTTTTTTTTAAGGAGTTAAAATTAAATAAATAAAAATGGTTAAAGCAAAAAAAATTAAGAAAATAAAAAAAGAAAAAAAAAGATAAATGAAGGAGGTGAAAAGTGGAATAAATAATACACAAAAACAATTATAACAACAACTTAGGACAAATAAGTAAGAGATCCAACTATGAACAAGCAAATTTAATTTGGTGAATTAATAATCATTTTTAGATGAAAACAAGACAAAGTTTAGGCATTAATCCCCAAACTGTTGTTTTTTGTTTGAAGCTAGTTGGAGGATCTGTTTGTTAACTTAAAGGGTGGGGCCAAAAATGAAACAAAATAGAAAGGATAAAGGGTAACGATGATATTACTGAAAGTGGGCTGAGTAGCAGGACGGAGCTGTTGTCGGGTCGCGTCCGTGTCGCGGGTCGAGAGAGGTGGAGCGCAGCTGAGAACACGTCCTCCGGTGGCGAAAACTCTCAAGATGAGGCGGAAGATGGTGGGGCGTCGGTTGGCGGCGTTGGAGGAGCGATTCGAAACCTCTAGCAACGGATTTAGAGCATGTTGGTTGATAGATGGGTCGGCTAGTCGGAGGTGATTTCTTGCGATTCCGGAGACTTTCAAAGGAGGGAAGGGTACCTTCTAGATCCTGGGAGATTTGCGGTGATGATGGAAACGATGGTAGATGGTGAAAGACGTCGGGAAGCCTTGGAACAAAGTGGAGGTTCACCGGCGAGTTGCGAAGAACAGAGCTTTCATTCATTCTTTTTTTGGCTGAGTTTTCTTGCAAGATTCTGTGTCTATTGCTCATTTCTTCTTATAATGAGTTTTGAAACTTCAATTTGCCCATATTTCGTTTTTGTTCAGTCATATGAAATTGAGAGTAAATTAAGGTGAATTGATTCCATATTTCATTCTTTTGTTTCGGTCACATAAAATTGGTACTGAATTAAGGTGAATTGTCACCCAGAGATGAAATGATGAAGATGGCAGACCACTTGCACGTTTGCACCAAGCCAAAGCACGCGCAACTGCTCTTTTTTTTTCTTTTTTTGTTTCTTTTTTCTCTCTTTTTTAATCAATAATAAATAAAATCACATTTAAAATTCTAGATTAAAAAACACAAAATAAAATGACTAAAAACAATGGCAAAAGTACATAAAATAATAAAAAGCACATGAAATGATAAATAACAAAAAGACATAAATTCATGAAAGTGACAAAAAAATACATTATATAATAAAAATAATGAGTGTTAGAAAAACATACTATAAAATAATGAAAATGACAAAAATCACATAAAATAACGATAGTGACAAAAGACATATAAAATGATAAAAATCACATAAAATAACAAATGTGACAAAAGTACATAAAATAACAAAATGAAAAAATCACATAAAATAGAAATACCGAAAATCACAAAAATGAGTTAGATATTACTACAACCTAAATTATTAATCCGGAAAAAAATGAGTGTCAACGCTTGGCATACGTATTTTTTACAACAATTACAATTTTTAACACTAAAAACAAATGTTCCAACATTTAATTTGAGCTATTGAACTTATAAGCAAAACTACCATGAATGGAACTATGATTTTTCAAAAATTAGTCAATATACTACTCTTGTTGTCCCTAAAAAGATGCATAGGTTAGACTTTTGCATTTGTTTGACTCAAATTTTCATTAGCAAATTTTCTTTAAAAATTATGAAAAAAATAAATTGAAAAATTAGAGATGTTTATTTATCATTTGCATATAAATTATTAAATTTTGTATATATTAAAATATTGAAGAACAAAAATCATAGATTAATTGGTGAAAATGATGTAAAATCTTTTTAGGGACGGATGAAGTTTATAATAATAGATGAAATTAAGAAATTTATTTAGAGTACCAAAAAACAAAACAAAAAAACAAAGATGGCAGGCTGCTTGCAGGTTTGCAGCACGCCAAAGCATGCGCAGCTGCCCTTTTTTCTTTTTCTTTTTTTTTAGTCACTGATAAATAAAATCACATTTGAAATTCTAGATTAAAAAACACAAACAAAAATTACTAGAAACAACAGCACAAGTACATAAAATAATAAAAAGCACATGAAATGATAAAATGACAAAAAGACATAAATTCACGAAAGTAACAAAAAACACATAAAATAATGAAAATGACCAAACTCACAGAAAATAATGAGTGACAGAAAAACATAAAATATTGAAAATGACAAAAATCACATAAAATAACGATAGTGACAAAAGACACATAAAATGATAAAAAATACATAAAATAACGAAGGTGACAAAAGTACATAAAATAATAAACTAAAAAAATCACATAAAATATAAATACCGAAAATCACAAAAACGAGTTAGATATTACTACAACCTTAATTACTAATCCGGACAAAATTGAGTGTAAACACTTGACATACGTTTTTTGTTTACAACAATTACAATTTTTAACACTAAACAAATGTTCCAACATTTAATTTGAGCTATTGAAATTATAAGCACCACTACCATGAATGGAACTATGATTTTTCAAAAAATTAGTCAATATATTACTCTTTTTGTCCCTAAAGAGATGCATAGATTAGACTTTTGCATTTGTGTTTGACTCGAATTTTCATTAGCAAACTTTTTTTAAAAATTTATGAAAAAAATAAATTGAAAAACTAGAGATGTTCATTTATCATTTACATATAAATTATTACATTTTTTATATATTAAAATATTGAAGAACAAAAGCCGCAGATTAATTGGTGAAAAAGATGTAAAATCTTTTTAGGGACGGATGAATCAACCCTGTTAATCATCACCTAGGTGATATTTCACCCACTAGTTTAAATGGCTCGGCTACAAGATAATCTGTAAGCTCAACCCCAATTACCCGGACAATTACATATCTACCTCTCATTCTCCAAGTACTTTAAGTGGGTGAATTCACCCGGATGATAAATAACATTGACGAATAATAAATGAACTTTGTGATTATAGATGAAATTAAGAAATTTATTTAGAGTACCAAAAACAAAACAAAAAACCTTACCATCGAGAGATCCAAATTACTAATTAGCGTGACTTATTAGTACAAGCATCATCAATTGTGACTTAAGAGAATTTCTCGAATGAACAAAATTTAACATACTCTCTCCATGGTACACTACCCAAGCAAACGTGCCCTCGCGTCATATTATAATCATACAAGGCCTTTGAGGAGGTCTCATCCTTGTGGTCTCCAGTATCGCCTTCGCAAGGTCTCATCCTTGTGGTCTCCAGTATCGCCTTCGTAAGGTCTCATCCTTGTGGTCTCCAGTCTCACCTGCGCGGGGTCCTGCCCTCGCGGGCCTCAAGTCTCGCATAGGCGATGTCTCATACTCACCCTTGCGTTTCTGAGGCCTTCGCGGGCCACCCTCGCGGTCTCAGGGCGAGCCCTTGCAATCTCTTTCGCCTCCATGGGTCTTACTCCCAGTCTCCTGCCTATACTGGCCCCGCCCAGATAAGGCCCTTGCACCCAGGTTCGTGCAACCCTCACTCCTTATTTGGCTATATTCTATCTGGGCCTTCGCCCGCCACTTGCTGTACTTGGAGATAGACCACTTGGTCGTCTGACATCAACCGGCCAATAAGGAGGACAGCACGAGCACAGGAGATCTTCACTGATTCATACGCCGGACATTCTCGACAAACGAATCACCTAAGGCGGTTTGCTGAGATCTTCATCATCACAGCCGCCTTATCTCCAATCGATCGACACAGACTTATCTCAACAGCCTGTCTGAGGGCTTCAACTGGGGGAGGCTCTCCTCCTGGCATCACTCTATAAATAGGGTGATGTCCACCCTAAATTGGGTAAGCTACTTCACGCCCCCCCACTCCTCTCTTGCTACTTCTGAGTATTCTCTTCATCTTTTACAGATTACTCTGAACAGCAAGCTTGGAGTCTCAAGAACATCATTCTTCTCCACCACTTCAACTGAGAGTCCGGGCCTTCCTTAGGAACGAGACTATCAGTTTGGCGCCGTCTGTGGGAACGAAAAGTTCTTACCATAAACCCATATTACAAACCACAAGTAGCAAGTCATGCCAACCACCCGGAGTGCTATCAGGATCTGTCGTCTGGGAAGGAGGAATCCTCCCGAGACGAATACGTACATTGTTCCGGGATCGGAGCGATCTCCTAACAATGTTGCCCCACAACGGGAGAACTCTCTGTCCACTCAACGGAGGAAAGCTCCTCCCACGTTAACCGTAACGTGCCCCGGGAGCGTAACAGTCCTCCTCCGAACACCCATCCGACGAGCCTTGATCCGGCCGTTCTGCAAACAATCCCTGAGGCGGTTGCTTTCAACTTACGTGAAACACTCGCCACCACTCTTCGTGGCGTTCTGGATAGCGTGGGAACGCTACGGACTAATCAGCCTGAACGCCCAGCTACTCCTCCTCAACAAGTAAGTAACCCCGACCCTTCTTCGTCGTTACTTATCCCACTTACTAGACGACTAGAGGAAGTGGAGAAAAGGGATGAAAGGGCTAGTGTTCATAATACTGCCAGGATGGGTCTGGACCACCTCTGGACCCAACCCTTCACTCAGCGGGTTTTAGAAACCCCTCTTCCAGATCAGTTTCGCCAGCCTAAGCTGGACGCTTATGATGGTCTTTCAGACCCTGATATTCATCTCCAGCGTTACGTTTCCGCGATGGCAATCGCGAGGGCGGACGACAACACGCTCTGTCGAGCTTTCAGCTCCACACTTACTGGGGCTGCTGCCAACTGGTATACCACCCTTCGTGATAAGCGGTTTGATTCCTTTGAGGAACTCTCCCGCAACTTCTCCAACCACTTTGTGGTGTCAAAACCTCCCCCTAAAACGGCGGGACATCTTCTTAAAATACGTCAGAAAAAGGATGAGCCGCTCCGGGAGTATATTCAACGCTTCCAGGCTGAGTCTATCCAGGTCCCTAATCTGGGAGAGGAAGCTCGTCTGCTTGCAGCTATCCAGGGCCTCCGCTGGGAGTCTCTTTTCTTTGTGGATGTCCACACCAACCCCCCCACAAATATGGAACAATTCTTGAGCACGGCGTCTCAATTTATGAATACGGAGGAGGTCACTTGGCCACTTGCCAGAGTCGCCACGGCGGATGCTAAGGGACAACCCTCGCGACCGGACTCCAGGTCTCAAAGGCAATACTCTACGCCCCCCAGTAGGGAGAAGGCGTACTTTTATCTTC
The DNA here is from genome assembly GCA_024586325.1 of Stellera chamaejasme. NCBI lineage: Eukaryota > Viridiplantae > Streptophyta > Magnoliopsida > Malvales > Thymelaeaceae > Stellera > Stellera chamaejasme. The sequence continues at coordinate 20,783,407 of CM044984.1, read as the reverse complement.
CTCCACTGAGGGAATCTCGCACCAACATCCTCCACGCCTTGGAACAAAAGAGGGAGGTCCCCACTTGGCCTCGCCCTCTCTCCCAGGAAATAACAAGGCAAAGCAACAAGTTCTGCCGTTATCATCGTGACAAAGGTCACGACACTGAGGACTGTTTTGAGCTCAAGCGCATGATCGGGGAAATGCTGGCTCAAGGCAAGCTCAGGGAATACTTGCTCCATGGTGAGGGGGACTGTAGGAGAGAAGGCGACCGAGAGGATCGCCGACCGGTGTTACGGTCACCCCGAGCGGGTTGCGACAGGGTGACCCGGGGCTCCGGTTTTAGCCTGCGGGTCACGTTTTTCGGCGTTCAGGCGGCTCCCGGGCCCTATCCGAGTATCATTTTGGCGAACCCCTCCGTATTTGAGGTCGTGTGGGTCCCCCGGACGTTTCCGCCGAAAATATTTTTCTGGCGCCGGGGGGTTGTCGGGGTCGCCTCGGGACGTACAGCGGGCTCGGTAGCGCTCTCGAGATCTCAGTTTGGGAAGCCGTTCGCAGTTTTGGAGTCGTGGAGACGTCCCGGAGGTGGTTGTAGAGTTTAATATTTGGGGCGGGACGTTCGGTTCCGGGCGACTCCCGGGGCTCGGGATGGAAATTTTCTGACGGCTTTGGGGTAAGTTGTGTTTTAATTTAAGATGGAATTTATGGAATTTTTATAGAATTTTTGGAGTGACGGAATTCCGGTTCAGGTTGACACGCTCGCACGTCGGGTTTTGGTTCGGGTTCAGCGAGCTCGGTAGGACACTCTGGAAAGGTAAATGAATTTCTGAAAAATGTTCTGTGAATGTTATAATATTCTGAAGGTTGTGTCCGAGTTTCATTAATTTTGGAATTCGGTAATTATTTTTGGGCAAAAAGAATTGGAACTTTCGGAAAAATTGGGAGTTAATTTGCATATGGGTGCAAATTAAAAAGGAAAATCAGTATGGGCAGCAGCAGCCCTTTCTTATTTTCGGCAGAATTGTGTGTGTGTGTGATTATTTGGGACACATGTCCTATTTCTATTTAAAGGAAGAGAGGGATGGGCAAAAAGGGAGGAAAATATATAAGCCATATTATTACATAATAAGAGACTTATTTCATTTTCTTCTTCTTCTTCATCTTCTTCAAGTCTGCCGAAACTCCATGAAAGCTCACCTCCAAGCTTGACTTCCTTCTTCTTTGTGGAAATCAAAGAGGAATTGCTTGCTACTTGTGGTAAGTACCTCCCTAACTCCTCTTTTCACATTAGTTTTGAAGTTTAGTGGTTAAAAGAGAAGTTTTTGCATTTGATGGGTTTGTTCTTAGCTATAAGCTAGGATGATTTTCTTCCTCCCATCTTTTAGTATGTTGTTCTTGGGTGGTAGGAGAGTGTTAATCAAGTGTTAGATTTTGGAAAACATAACTTGGAGGCAAACCCTATGTTGGCGATTTTTGGAAGATTTTCCAAAATGGTGTGTGTTTGTTATCTTGTTTCATGCTTCAAGTATGTTAGTTCTAGCATGATTCTAAGCTTGTGTGTGGATTTAATTTGATGGAGAACAAGTTGAGGTGAAAACCCCTAATTGGCCGAATTGGTTAAGTGTATGTTCTTGATGGATTTTGTTGTTTGGGTGCAATTGGATAGCATTCATGGTTTAGAAATGAAATTGGTGGTTAGAATGGTTGTTTGGTAGCTTGAATGGATTGAATTGGAAGTTGGATGAAAATTTGGTTGAGAACCGAATCTTTGAATGATTCTTTTTCAATGTTGGAGGTTCATTTTGGTTGAATTGGATGTTAATATGGTGTTGGGGTTGAATTTAGGAGTGGATGGAAGTTTGAAATGTTGGATTCGGTTAAGGAATGAAAAAGTTACAATTAATCGGGATTTTCGGAAAATGGCGGGTAATGAAGGGTTTAAGGTTGGATTTGATCAGTTCTGCTTATTGTATGATGTTTGTCAATGTGAAATCTTGCATTGTCTAGGTTGGTTATGAATTACGGCGTTTACGTGAAAATGCGGGATTTTACGGAAGTTGCAGCCGGATTTTCGGTTTTGGGGTCGGGGTTGTAATTTGGTAGTGTGGTTGATGAGGATGCTAATTCAACTTGGTTTGGCAGATTCTGAATTTCGGTGGTTAGAAAAAGAGGAGTTCTAAGTTCGGGGTACGGTGTAGGTGATTATCCAGAATCGGTCCAATACTCTGGATTTCGAGGTAAGGGTTTGGTTCTGTGTTTTGGTAAGCTAAGTATATGTTTTGGGTTCCGTTTCTGTTATGCTAGTATTTCGGAATAGTGTGCCTTTGGGCATATTACGTAGTTTGTAGGAGTATGCCTTATGGCATACTGCATGCATTAATATTACGGCAGTTGTGGGTTCGCTACCCAGTGGTGCACCATGCTTCCGTATTAGCTTGGCTTCGACTCCCTTAGTGGAGGCTGTCGTTCCGATTTACTATATGGGTTATGGCGATTTAGAATCGCACGTCCTTGGGACTCCGATCATTTTCTGTTTATGCATGTTATTCCGTATTCGGTTGCATATATTGCTATCTTTCTGTTTTGCGGGGTTACATATACTTACCTTACCCCTTATCCCTTACGGGGTCCTTTTAGGACTCACCCTTCTTTGGGTTACTGTTTTTGGGTTTGGTGGGCGATAAGCGGCTGCGGAGTAGGGTTCCGTGAGGTTCTACCTCGGTTGTATTTTGCGGCGGCTTCACCTTGCGGCCGGGATTGTCTTGTGGATCGGAATCCCGCGCGAGGTAGATGACGCTTAGTCTTAGGCTTGGCTCTGACGATGCATGTACATACTTTCTGATGTGCTATGATGTTTGTATGTATGTATATATATTTGTATATTACATTCTATATCTGTCCTCGGCGCTTGGCGCTTGCTAGACATTTTAGGTTACGTGAATTCTGTATGTTTATGTGTTTGGTTGCGTTAGCACTCGTCCACGGAGGGCGGGGCTTACTCTGTTATTTTTGCATGAATTGTATGGTTGCATTTCATTTTGGTTATGCGCATGAAATTTCCGTTAGTTTGCTTCCACAATCCTTCCGTTTTCGGGTCCGCTACGCGCGGCGGGTCTCGATGGACCTGCCACCCCTTTCCATTCCGTCTTCCGCTTCCGGCGTCCCGGCGCCCCCGCCTCCGCAACCGGGCTCGGGCGGCGTGCGGTGACAATTTGGTATCGAGCGGGTAAGTGACCATATTGGTCGTCGGTGGTGACTTGTAGTGACAACTATTGTTCTACATTTTATTTTAGAATGGTTTGAGTACGGAGATTGGCCACCTCCTTACTCAAACCACTTCAAAATAAAATTGTGGAGCAAAGTTTGGTCCTTCAAGTTATCACTGGTGGTTGCAGTACGGGATCCAGAATTTTGGGACTATGGTAAAAGTGTTACAAGTAAATGATTGTTGAATAGTTTCATGTACGTAAAATTGTGTTTTAGGAAAAGTTTTGGTGAAAATAAGAATTAATTGCTTCCGTGATTCTGTGAAATGCATGATTATATTGTTTTACAAAATAACCACGAGTTAAGTCTTGCATTGCACTCTGAGCCTTAGGAAGGCTGCTGCTAGTTTCGTAGGGATTAGAGGTAACTGATTGTTTTGGACTCTGTTTGGTCGAAATGTTTCAGAATGGTTAACACGCGCCCGGCAGCGTGATTTACGACCGGAGGAGGGGACCGTAATCCCACGCCTCCGAGGGGTAGAGAGCGAGACAGGGGCATTCGAGCCGAGGCGGGTACATACCCCGCCACCGGTTGTGCAGCGAGGTCGGGGTCTACCACCGCTTTGGTTCATGTCTTTGGAGCAGTCCAGCGGTTGTTGAGACACTGTACCGGAGCGAGGTTCAGTGCGATCCACAGTGCGAGAGGATTCGGTCGTGGCACCATCTGTGCATTCGATGGGAGGGTGAGTAGCCACACCGGACTACCACCCACACTCATGTACGGGCCCGATCGAGAGTGAGTCGGAGGAGGACGCGGAGCGCGGGGAACCCGCGATCTCGGAGGATACGACGAGGCGTAGCCCGTGGCTCGCTCCGATCGTTCGACCGGGAGACACATCAGCCCCTCGGCGGCGACGGAGGGTTATTGAGCTGGATTACGATACCACCCGTCGGACCCACCGGCGGCGGGGAGGTTTGGGGCATCACTCGATTCGATGATGTCCGTTTGTTGGAGAGGTTCCAGCGGCTGAACCCTAGGAAGTTTGATGGCAAGGGAGGTCCCGAGGCGGCGGAGACTGGTTCATGGAGATTGATAAGCTCTGGGAGGTTACACTTACCTTCCACGGTGATGGTATCCCTTGCCACGTTCAATCTGCGGGAGGAGCAGATCATTGGTGGAGGAGCCTTGAGGCGGTCGAGGGCGAATGCGGGGCTGGCACCCGGTCGGGAGGTGGAGGTCACTTGGGAGCGGTTTACGCATTGTTCCATCGGAGGTTCATCGGGGCTGCGGCTAGGGATCTGCGGCAGGCACGGTTGTGAGCTTGGCGAGGAGACAGGGCTGTCGCAGTATGAGAGGAGTTTGTGAGCTTATCCACTACGTACCGCAGTACCACGGTATGGAGGAGGAGAAGGCGAAGAGGTTCATCCGTCATTGCGCCCGAGTACGAGATGGGCTCGAGGCCATTGGATATTACTACCTACGGGAGGCGGTTCACAAGGCTCGGCTCCTTGAGCGGGAGGATGTTGAGAGTCGCCTCACCTCGCGAGAGAGGTCGGGGGACTTCGAGGGTTCCACGCGGCGAGGACCCCGGCGGGGTTACGGGCGGCGAGCAGACCGGGCGATCTAGTGGAAGTAGGGGAGCACCACCCTCACGACCTTGTGCGACTTGTGGTGGGTATCACCGGGTAGACCTTGTTACCGGCGGGAGGGCCGGTGTTTGCGATGCGGGTCGGATACTCACTGGGTGCAGGACTGCCCTCGAGACGGTGGGGCGAGGTTACAGTAGTTTTCAGCGTCGGCGATCTCGAGCACCGCCCAGCGCGCCGCGAGGCGTGGGTTTCAGCGGGGTGGCCGAGACCTCGGCGGCGACCACGGCTTCAGCCACCCCCTCCACCGCGGCAGCCTAGGGCGGGGCGCGTTTTCGAGATAGAGCGAGGAGGTCCTAGTCGGCGAGAGGCCCTAGTCATCGAGGAGGACCCGGTCGGCGGGCGGGCCCGGCCAGCGGGGAGGCTCGACTCGGCGGGAGTCTTGCAAGGTCTTGTATTTACGAGCGATACATCTGTTCATGCGTTATTTGATACTGAGCGTCTATCTCTATTGTAGCACGAAATGTGTTACATCTACTGCACACTGTTAGTACTTTGTCGCAGATGTATTTAGTAAAAGCTGCTGGGAGTCGGTTGTTTTCCAATGGGATGGTTCGGGGTTGTACTATATCGTAGGCGGGCATCGAGATAGTATCGGACTTGTTGGTTACGGACACGCCGAACTATGATGTTATTCTTGGGATGGATTGGCTATCCAAATTGCATGCACATTGATTGTGCAGCCCGTACCATTATGGTATCTGGAGAGGTACTACCTCTCACGACTCCGACTGGTTTGACTATCGCACAGCATAGCACAGAGTTGCAGATTCTGGACCAGCTGTCGGTAGTTGGTGTAGGGGAATGCTTCGATCTGAATGAGGCGGATACTAGGTTGAGGCTAGCTAGTATACCGGTAGTTCGAGATTTTCCGCAGTATTTCCGGAGGAGTTGCCGGATTACCACCGGAGCGGGAAATTGTATTTGAGATTTACTGCGGTCGGGCCTTTGCTCCGATATCTATTCCCCCTTATCGGATGCCCATTTCGAGATGCGGGAGTTAAAGAAGCGATTGGAGGAGTTACAGCGAAGGGCTTCATCCGACCGAGCACTTCGCCGTGGGGTGCTCCGGTTACATTTGTAAAGAAGAAAGATGGGACACTCCGACTCTGTATAGACTACGAGACGGTTGAATGCCCTTCTTGTGAAGAATAAGTATCCCTTGCCGAGGATTGACGATCTTTTTGATCAACTTCGTGATTCGAGAGTTTTCTCGAAGATTGACCTACGATCTGGATTCTTACAGCTTAGGGTGAAGGAGGAGGATATACCTAAGACTGCTTTCCGCACCAGATACGGACACTTTGAGTTTACGGTCATGCCATTTGGGCTGACCAATGCTCGGCAGCATTCATGGATCGATGCATCGGGTGTTCCGACCATACTTGGACTCTTTTGTGGTGGTCTTCATTGATGATATTGATATACTCTCGGGATGCGGACTCGCATCGGGAGCATCGAGGTAGTTACTGCGAGACACTTTGGGAACATCAGCTTTATGCTAAGTTCTCAAAGTGTGAGTTCTGAATCCGGGAGGTCACCTTTGCAGGACATGTTATTTCGAGCATGGTGCATGCAGTGGACCCGAGAGAAGGTGAGAGCGATTCGGGGCTGGAAACAACCTACCACGGTACGAGAGATCGGGAGCTTCACGGGATTAGCGAGGATATTATCGGAGGTTCGTGCGGGGTTTTCTATTCTGGCATCTCCGCTCACGCAGTTGACCAAGAAGGGTCAACCGTTTATCTGGTCTGATAGGTGTGAGCAGAATTTTCAGGAATTGAAGCAACAGTTGACTCATGCTCCGATTCTGACTCTTCCGGATCCGAGCTTGCCGTATGTGATCTATACGGATGCTTCCACATCCGGTTTGGGGTGTGTCTTTGATGCGAGATCGGAATGTGATAGCTTATGGGTCGAGGCAGCTGCGACCGCATGAGCTGAACTATCCGACACATGATCTGGAGTTGGCTGCGGTGATCTATGCGCTGAAACAATGGAGACATTATCGCTTGGTAACAAATTTCAGATTCTTACCGACCATAAGAGTCTGAAATATCATTTCTGTGAAGGAGCTTAACATGAGGCGGCGCCGATGGCTCGAATACATTAAGGACTATGATTGCGGTATCAGTACATCTCTGGTAAGGGCAACACGGTTGCCGATGCCTTTGGCGGGAAGTATACCGGGTTGGTCAAGGGAGGAGATGTTGGTGACCGATCCGAGGAGAGTGATCGCGTGCCTTTGGCACGGTGGCGGCTACGGGAGCGTGCTCGGTATACACACTTACTATACATTACGAGTGGCTTGATAGAGTGCGCGAGGCGCAAGGTAGAGATCCGGGGCTGAAGAGGTTATCTGGGAGGATAAGGGGTCTTTGTTACCGGCATTTCGGTATAGGCGAGGATTGCTATACTTGAGACCGCCTTTATGTACCGGAGGATCGGGAGCTCGGAGTGAGATTTTAGAGGAGGCGCACTCGAGCAGATTGAGTGTTCATCCGGGAGTGAGAAGATGTATCATGATCTGCGTACTCACTTACGGTGGCACAGGATGAGGAGGCACATTGCCACACATGTGTCTAGGTGTGCCGTTTGTCGGCAGTGAAGATTGAGCACGAAAACCGGCGGGGACACTGCAGACTTTGCCCATTCCAGTTCGGAAGTGGGGCAATGTTACTATGGATTTTCTGCCTTTGCCCACGACACGGTCCCGCCATGATGCTATCTGGGTTATTGTGGATCGGTGACAAAGTGCGCACACTTTACGCCTATTCGGATCACGGACCCTCTGAGAAGCTTGCCCGGCTTTACATCGGTGAGATTATGCGATTACATGGAGTACCGAGACTCCATTGTATCGGCCGTGATCCGCGTTTCACGGCACGCAGTTACGGAGGGCTTTTCATGAAGCGCTGGGCACGCGACTCCATCGAGTACTGACTTATCACCCACGGCGGCGGGCGGTCGGGCGGGTGATTCGGATATTGGAGGATATGCTACGGAGGCTGTACTATAGACTTTGGAGGAGATTGGGACCAGCAATTGCCTTTGATTGAGTTCTCGTACAACAACGGCTTCAGGACTACGATTGGTATGGCACCATATGAGGCGTTATGCGGGAGGAGATGTATGACACCGCATTCTTTGGACCGATGCGTCGATAGGGTTGAGTTGGGACCCGAGCTTATTGAGGAGACTACGGCGAAGATCAGATTGATTCGGGCGCGGATCAAAGCCGCGACGACCGCACCACTACTTATGCGAACCGTCGCCGTAGGGCTCTGGAGTTTGAGGTTGGGGATAGGGTTTGGCTCAAGGTAGCACCTATCCGCGGGACAGTCGGATTCGGGAAGAAGGGCAAGTTGGCCCCACGGTATATCGGCCCATATGAGATTACGGAGCGGAGTCGGTAGGGTGGCATACCGGTTGGCGTTACCTCCTAGTCATGCTGCGGTGCACAATGTCTTCCATGTCGGCATGTTGAAGAAGTGCATTACGGATCCGACTCGAGGCGATTCCGATTGAGGAGGTGCAGTGGAACCCGATCTTTCTTATCGGGAGGTACCGGTAGCCTTTACGGATAGGGATGTCGGGAGACTCGTAGCAAGTTGATTCCCATGGTCAAGGTTCGGTGGTCACATCATGCGGCCGGGAGGCGACTTGGGAGGCAGAGAAGGACATTCGGGATCGATACCCGAGCGATATCGGCGGTTGATACAGCTCTTGGAGGACCAAGAGTCCTAAGGGGAGAATGTTACGGTCACCCCGGCGGGTTGCGGCCGGGTGACCGGGCTCGGTTTTAGCTGCGGGTCACGTTTTCGGCGTTCAGGCGGCTCCCGGGCCCTATCCGAGTATCATTTTGGCGAACCCCTCCGTATTTGAGGTCGTGTGGGTCCCCGGACGTTTCCGCCGAAAATATTTTTAAGCGCCGGGGTTGTCGGGGTCGCCTCGGGGCGTACAGCGGGCTCGGTAGCGCTCTCGAGATCTCAGTTTGGGAAGCCGTTCGCAGTTTTGGAGTCGTGGAGACGTCCGGAGGTGATTGTAGAGTTTAATATTTGGGGCGGGACGTTCGGTTCCGGGCGACTCCCGGGGCTCGGGTCGGGAATCCCGGGTCTCGGGATGGAAATTTTCTGACGGCTTTGGGGTAAGTTGTGTTTTAATTTAAGATGGAATTTATGGAATTTTTATAGAATTTTTGGAGTGACGGAATTCCGGTTCAGGTTGACACGCTCGCACGTCGGGTTTTGGTTCGGGTTCAGCGAGCTCGGTAGGACACTCCGGAAAGGTAAATGAATTTCTGAAAAATGTTCTGTGAATGTTATAATATTCTGAAGGTTGTGTCCAAGTTTCATTAATTTTGGAATTCGGTAATTATTTTTGGGCAAAAAGAATTGGAACTTTCGGAAAAATTGGGAGTTAATTTGCAATTGGGTGCAAATTAAATAAAAAATCAGTATGGGCAGCAGCAGCCCTTTCTTATTTTCGGCAGAATTGTGTGTGTGTGTGATTATTTGGGACACATGTCCTATTTCTATTTAAAGGAAGAGAGGGATGGGCAAAAAGGGATGGAAAATATATAAGCCATATTATTACATAATAAGAGACTTATTTCATTTTCTTCTTCTTCTCCATCTTCTTCTCAAGTCTGCCGAAACTCCATGAAAGCTCACCTCCAAGCTTGACTTCCTTCTTCCTTGTGGAAATCAAAGAGGAATTGCTTGCTACTTGTGGTAAGTACCTCCCTAACTCCTCTTTTCACATTAGTTTTGAAGTTTGGTGGTTAAAAGAGAAGTTTTTGCATTTGATGGGTTTGTTCTTAGCTATAAGCTAGGATGATTTTCTTCCTCCCATCTTTTAGTATGTTGTTCTTGGGTGGTAGGAGAGTGTTAATCAAGTGTTAGATTTTGGAAAACACAACTTGAGAAGAAACCCTATGTTGGCGATTTTTGGAAGATTTTCCAAAATGGTGTGTGTTTGTTATCTTGTTTCATGCTTCAAGTATGTTAGTTCTAGCATGATTCTAAGCTTGTGTGTGGATTTAATTTGATGGAGAACAAGTTGAGGTGAAAACCCCTAATTGGCCGAATTGGTTAAGTGTATGTTCTTGATGGATTTTGTTGTTTGGGTGCAATTGGATAGCATTCATGGTTTAGAAATGAAATTGGTGGTTAGAATGGTTGTTTGGTAGCTTGAATGGATTGAATTGGAAGTTGGATAAAAAGTTGGTTGAAAACCGAATCTTTGAATGATTCTTTTTCAATGTTGGAGGTTCATTTTGGTTGAATTGGATGTTAATATGGTGTTGGGGTTGAATTTAGGAGTGGATGGAAGTTTGAAATGTTGGATTCGGTTAAGGAATGAAAAAGTTACAATTAATCGGGATTTTCGGAAAATGGCGGGTAATGAAGGGTTTAAGGTTGGATTTGATCAGTTATGCTTATTGTATGATGTTTGTCAATGTGAAATCTTGCATTGTCTAGGTTGGTTCTGAATTCGGCGTTTACGTGAAAATCGGGATTTTACGGAAGTGCAGCCGGATTTTCGGTTTTGGGGTCGGGGTTGTAATTTGGTAGTGTGGTTGATGAGGATGCTAATTCAACTTGGTTTGGCAGATTCTGAGTTTCGGTGGTTAGAAAAGAGGAGTTCTAAGTTTCGGGGCACGGTGTAGGTGTTATCCAGAATCGGTCCAATACTGGATTTTGAGGTAAGGGTTTGGTTACGTGTTTTGGTAAGCTAAGTATATGTTTTGGTTTCCGTTTACATTACGCTAGTATTTGAATATTGTGCCTTTGGGCATATTCGTAGTTTGTAGGAGTATGCCTTATGGCATACTGCATGCATTAATAGTACGACAGTTGTGGGTTCGCTACCCCAGCTGGTGCACCATGCTTCCATAGTAGCTTCGGCTTCTGACTCCCTTAGTGGAGGCTGTCGTTCCGATTTACTATATGGGTTATGGCGATTTAGAATCGCACGTCCTTTGGGACTCTGATCTGTTTTCTGTTTATGCATGTTATTCCGTATTCGGTTGCATATATTGCTATCTTTCTGTTTTGCAGGGTTACATATACTTACCTTACCCCTTATCCCTTACGGGGTCCTTTTAGGACTCACCCTTCTTTGGGTTACTGTTTTGGGTTTGGTAGACGATAAGCGGCTGCGGAGTAGGGTTCCGTGAGGTTCTACCTCGGTTGTATTTTGCGGCAGCTTCACCTTGCGGCCCGGGATTGTCTTTTGGATCTGAATCCCGCGCGAGGTATTTGACGCTTAGTCCTAGGCTTGGCTCTGTAGCTGCATGTACATACTTTCTGATTTGCCATGATGGTTGTATGTCTGTATATATATATTTGTATATTCTGTTCTATATCTGTCCTCAGCGCTTGGCGCTTGCTAGACATTTTAGGTTCTGTGAATTCTGTATGTATGGGTGTTTTGGTGCGTAAGCACTCGTCCACGGAGGGCGGGGCTTACTCTGTTATTTGTGCATGAATTGTATGGTTGCATTTCATTTTGGTTATGCGCATGAAATTTCCGTTAGTTTGCTTCCACAATCCTTCCGTTTTGGGTCCGCTACGCGCGGCGGGTCTCGATGGACCTGCCACTCCTTTCCATTCCGGCTTCCGCTTCCGGCGTCCCGGCGCCCCCGCCTCCGCAACCGGGCTCGGGCGGCGTGCGGTGACACGAGGCCGCTCCCGACTTATCTCGGAGCCTTCAAGAGGTTGAGATCTCCCGGAAAGAAATTCCGGGTGGGAAAAGACCTCGAAGAAAAAGACCAGCAAGCGCTCATCCATCTCCTCCATGCCAACAGCGACGTCTTCGCATGGAGCCTTGAGGACCTACCAGGGGTTGACCCTGCTATTATCTCTCACATGTTGAGTGTACTCCCCGGCTTTAGCCCGGTTAGGCAGAAAACAAGGGGCATGGCCCCTGACCGTAAGGACTTTGTACGCTCTGAAGTGCAGAAATTGATTAAGGCAAATATAATCAAGGAGGTTCACTACTCTGAGTGGGTTGCGAATATTGTCCTCGCCGATAAAGAGGGCGGTCTGTGGCGACTTTGCGTGGAATACAAAGGGGTTAATAGGGCCTGTCCAAGGGACCCCTATCCCCTACCTTCCATTGACCAATCAAGGTTGACTCAACCGCTCATCACTCTGTCTTCTCCTTTCTCGATGCATACAGCGGGTACCATCAAGTCTTTATGGACCCGGAGGACGCGGTAAAACCGCCTTCACCATCGGCGGCCGCCTATCATTATATCGAATGCCCTTCGGCTTAAAAATGCGGGGCTACCTTCCAAAGACTTGTAAATCAAGTCTTCGCAGACCAAATTGGCCGAAATCTTGAGGCTTATGTCGATGACATTGTAGTCAAAAGCAAGGCCACTTCAACCCATCTTACAGACTTGGAGGAAACATTCGCCAACTTCCGCAAGTACAATATGCGGTTAAACCCAAAGAAGTGTATCTTTGGCGTAGGTGAAGGGAAATTTCTGGGGTACCAGATCTCCAAAGGAGGAATCCACGCAAATCCCAAAAAGATTGAGGCAATCACTACCCTGCGCACCCCTAGAGGACTCAAGGAAGTTCAACAGCTAGCGGGAAAGCTAGTTGCCTTGGGACGATTCGTCTCTAAACTAAGCGATCGCTGCAGACCTTTCTTCGATCAAATACGCAAGAAAAAGCTTGCAAGTGGACGGAGGAGTGCCAGGAGGCATATGCCTCCATCAAACAACATTTACAGGAGCTGCCAAAGCACTCAAGTGCCCTGCACCGGGCGATGACCTGGTCCTCTACCTCGCCACCTCGTAAAAGAGTGTCGCTTCGTCCTTATTAAGGAAGAGGCTGCTAAACAATGGCCGGTATATTACACCAGCCATACTCTCCTTGATACAGAAACAAGGTATCCTCCTCTCCAAAAGGCTATATTGTCTCTTGTATATGCAGCAAGGAAGCTCAAGCCCTACTTCCAAGGGCACACTATTATAGTCCGAACGGACTTACCGATTCAGGATATCCTGAGGCGGCCCGAACATTCAGGGCGCCTCGCCAAGTGGTGTATCGAACTTGGCGGTTTTAACATCAACTATGAGCCCAGGAAGGCAATCAAGGGCCAGGCCCTCGCCGACTTCATTGCGGAGTTCTCGGATGCTGATATCCTCTCGGCCCCTGAACAGGGCCCCGCACCTCCACCCATTCCTCCCGAATGGGACTTATTTATGGATGGCTCATCCAAGCTTGAATCCCCCGCAGGGGTGTGTATCTACGCGGACCCCTAGGTATGGAGGTATTCCTTCGTGTCTCTTGTCAATTTCAAGTAACTAACAATGTTGCAGAGTATGAGGCCCTAGTCGCGGGGCTAAAGCTCGCCAAAAGGGCAGGCATTCACCGCCTCCATGTCCACAGCGACTCGCAACTGGTGATTCACCAGGTCCAAGGGTGCGCCGAATGCAAGGACGCCACCCTGATCAAATACCTTAAGTTGGTGAACGCCTTGCGAACCGACTTTGAAGAGGTCATCTTCATACATGTTCCTCGCTCTGAGAACGCTACAGCAGACATGCTGTCAAAAGGAAAGACTCCCTCCACCTCGGCCACTCTGGCCAGTCCTTCCATCACGAAAGATATTGATATTGCCTCTCTAGCAACACGTGATCCGGTCACAGATGGAGAGACCCTATTATTGCTTGGCTAAAAGCCAGCACTTCAGATCTTCAGTGTCTCTAACGGTCGATCCGCTTCGTCCTCTTTGTTTACCTATTATGGCATCGCGGGTTTTCGGCGCATTTTCAACGGTGTCTCAAAGACCCTCGAGGGACACTCTGTCTTGGATACTCTCCACCAAGGCAACTGTGGCGCACACATTGCTGCGGAGGCACTTGCCCACAAAGCCCTTCGTCAAGGGTACTACTGGCCTACCTTGAAAAAGGACGCCGCCGCACTGGTCAAAACGTGCCACCAGTGCCAAATCAATTCTCGCATCCAATGACTGCCATCTACGGAATCTCCAAAGATCGACAAACCCAGTGCCCTTCACCATGTGGGGCCTTGACCTCATTGGTCCAATGCCGACCGCTCCAGGTCAATACCGCTTTTGTGTTGTTGCAGTTGATTATTTTTCTAAGTGGGTCGAAGTGGAACCCTTGGTCTCCATCACTTCCGCCAAGATTATCAAGTTTCTTTGGAAGAATCTTGTCTGCCGGTATGGCAGCCCTCGTGCTATTATTACGGACAATGGCACTCAGTTTGCCAGTCACAGTGTCCAACAATGGGCTCAGGACAATAATGTCCGCATACTTTTCGCCCCAGTGGCGCACCCCCAGTCTAATGGGCAGGTTGAGGTCACCAACCGCACCCTCAAGGAGGGCCTCAAGAAGCGCCTTGAGGGGGCCAAAGGCCGCTGGGTAGATGAACTCCCAAGTGTCCTATGGGACTATCGCACCACAACGCGAACCCCAACAAGCGAAACGCCTTTCTCCCTGGTATATGGCGCAGATGCCCTCCTACCCATTGAGGCAGACCTCCCCACGATCCGTATTATCAACTTCACTGATGAAGCCAATGCTCAAGGGCTCCGCGCCAAACTTGACTTAATCGAAGAATTACGCGAGGGCGCTCGCCGCATGACCGCCTCAAACAGAGGCTCGGTCTTCTCCATAATGCCCGGGTAAAACCCAAGGCACTACAACAAGGGGGCCTTGCCTTACTTAAATCAGCCCTCACCGCTCGCGACCCCAAACAGGTGTCTTGCGACCCAACCGGGACGGGCCTTATATTGTTCATAAACAAGTCCGCCTGTGAGTCTATGAACTACAAGACCATGATGGTCGTCTTCTTCCCCGCAACTTTCATATGGATGACCTTCGCCCATATTACGTGTAAGTCCCTAAGTCTTACGTCTTCAAATTCAATAAAAATACGTGTGTATTTCTTCTTGTCTTACAGCTGTACATGGCACAACAAATGCCCTCTCCGTCGCCCTCTGCACCCAACCGGTCAGATTGGCTACTTGCCTGAATGATGGCATCAGACCTTGTTAGGTCTCGCTTGCGCACCCACACAAAGGGAAGCCCCCTGAGGTCGCGCCACGGGTGGTTGCGGGTCTCATTCCCCAACTGACCTTCAACTCGCCCCGCCCCAAGGGTAATCCCCTTGCGCTGCGGAAGGGTAACCCCCCTTTTGGCTCCTTCAGGAAGGTCTATGTGTAAGACGTCCTCGCACGCCACAGCAGACATTCGGCTCGGACTTCTCCACACAGGTGGTTGCGGGTCTTATTCCCCAACTGACCTTTAACTCGCCCCGCCCCAAGGGTAATCCCCTTGCGTTGCGGAAGGGTAACCCCCTTTTGGCTCCTTCAGGAAGGCCTATGTGTAAGTCGTCCTCGCACGCCACAGCAGACCTTCCGCTCGGACTTCTCCACACAGGTGGTTGCGGGTCTCATTCCCCAACCGACCTTCAACTCGCCCCGCCCCAAGGGTAATCCCCAAGGGTAATCCCTTTTGGCTCCTTCAGCTATGGAAGGGTAACCCCATTTTCAACTCGGCTCCTTCCCCTTGCGCCGCGGAAGGGTAAGGTCTATGTGTAAGTCGCACGCCACAAGAGACCTTCCGCACGCCACATGTCACCGCACGCCGCCCGAGCCCGGTTGTGGAGGCGGGGGCGCCGGGACGCCGGAAGCGGAAGCCGGAATGGAAAGGAGTGGCAGGTCCATCGAGACCCGCCGCGCGTAGCGGACCCGAAAACGGAAAGATTGTGGAAGCAAACTAACGGAAATTTCATGCGTATAACAAAAATAAAATGCAACCATACAATTCATGCATTAGCAACAGAGTAAGCCCCGCCCTCCGTGTACGAGTGCTTACGCAACAAAACATATATACATACAAAATTCACAGAACCTAACGTGTCTAGAAAGCGCAAAGCGCCGTAATGTATACGTAATGAATATACAAATATATACAGACATACAATCATCATAGCAATACAGAAAGTGTGCATATGCAACTACAGAGCCAACCTTAGAATCTAAGTAACAAAATACCTTGCGCGGGATTCACACCAAGTACACAATCCCGGACCGCAAGGTGCAATCGCAAAACACACCCAAGGTAGAACCCTCACGGAACCCTACTCCGCAGCCGCTTATCGTGTCTACTCGAAACCCAAAACAGAACCCAAAGAAGGGTGAGTCCTAAAAGGACCCGTAAGGGATAAGGGGTAAGGTAAGTATATGTAACCTCGCAAAATGTAAAGATAGCAATATATGCAATGTAATACGGAATAACATGCATGTACGTAAAATAGATCGGAGTCCCGAAGGACGTGCGATTCTAAATCGCCATAACCCTTATAACAAATCGAACGACAGCCTCCACTAAGGGAGTCGGAAGCCAAGCTAATACGAAGCATGGTGCACCACCGGGTAGCGAACCCACAACCGTCGTAATATTAATGCAGAGTATGCCATAAGGCATACTCCTACAAACTACGTAATATGCCCAAAGGCATAATATTCAAATACTAGCGTAATGTAAAATGAAACCAAAACATATACTTAGCTTACCAAAACAAGTAACCAAACCCTTACCTCAAAATCCAGTATTGGACCGATTCTGGATAACACCTACACCGTGCCCCGAAACTTAGAACTTCTCTTTTCCTAACCTCCGAACCTCGGAATCTGCCAAACCAAGTTGAATTAGCATCCTTATCAACCACACTACCAAACTACAACCCCGACCCCAAAACCGAAAATCCGGCTGCACTTCCGTAAAATTCCAGATTTTCACGAAACGCCGAATTCAGAACCAACCTAGACAATGCAAGATTATACATTGACAAACATCATACAATAAGCGAACTGATCAAATCCAACCTTAAACCCTTCATTACCCGCCATTTTCCGATAATCCCGCTTAATTGTAACTTTTTCATTTCTTAACCGAATTCAACATTTCAAACTTCCATCCACTCCTAAATTCAAGCCCAACACCATATTAACATCCAATTTAACCAAAATGAACCTCCAACATTGAAAAAGAATCATTCCAAGATTTCGGTTCTTAACCAACTTTTCATCCAACTTCCAATTCAATCCATTCAAGCTACCAAACAACCATTCTAACCACCAATTACATTTCTAAACCATGAATGCTATCCAATTGCACCCAAACAACAAAATCCATCATGAACATACACCTAAACAATTCGGCCTAAAGGGGATTCCCACCTCAACTTGTTTTCCATCAAATTGAATCCATACATAAGCTTAGAATCATGCTAGGACTAACATACTTGAAGCATGAAACAAGATAACAACCACACACCATTTTGGAAAATCTTCCATAAATTCGGCCATAACAAGTTCTTCATCCAAGTTGTGTTTTCCAAAATCCAACACTTGATTAACACTCTCCTACAACCCAAGAACAACATACTAAAACATGGGAGGAAGAGAATCATCCTAGCTTATAGCTAAGAACAAACCCAACATTTACCAAAACTTCTCTTTTCACCACTAATCTTCAAAACTAACAAGAAAAGAGGAGTTAGGAAGGATACTTACCACAAGTAGCAACCAATTCCTCTTTGATTTCTCCCAAGAAGAAGAAGTTCAAGCTTGAAGGTGAGCATCCATGGAGGTTTCAGCAGAAGCAGCAGGAAGAAGAAGATGAAAAAGAAAAGAAGGAAATGAGATAAGTCTCATTTTATGAAATATTAAGCCTTATATATTTTCCCACTTTAAACCCATACCTCCCTTCCTAAATTAAAACAAGCCATGTGTCCCTTCCTCACACACAAATTCTGCCGAAAAGAAAGGGCTGCTGCTGCCCATGCTGATTTCTTTTTAATTTGCACCCAATTGCAAATTAACTCCCAATTTTTCCGAAAGTTCCAATTCTTTTTGCCCAAAAATAATTACCGAATTCCAAAATTAACGAAACTTGGACACAACCTTCAGAATATTATAACATTCACAGAACATTTTTCAGAAATTCATTTACCTTTCCGGAGTGTTCTACCGAGCTCGCTGAACCCGAACCAAAACCCGACGTGCGAGCGTGTCAACCTGAACCGAAATTCCGTCACTCCAAAATTCTATAAAAATACCCATAAATTCCATCTTAAATTAAAACACAACTTACCCCAAAGCCGTCAGAAAATTTCCATCCCGAGCCCCGGGATTCCCGCCCCGAGCCTCGGAGTCGCCCGAACCGAACGTCCCGCCCCAAATATTAAACTCCACAACCACCTCCGGACGCCTCCACGACTCCAAAACTGCAAACGGCTTCCCAAACTGAGATCTCGAGAGTGCTACCGAGCCCGCTGTACGTCCCGAGACGACCCCGACAACCCCGGCGCTTAAAAATATTTTCGGCGGAAACGTCCGGGGACCCACACGACCTCAAATACGGAGGGGTTCGCCAAAATGATACTCGGATAGGGCTCGGGAGCCGCCTGAACGCCGAAAACGTGACCCGCAGCTAAAACCGAGCCCCGGTCACCTTGGCCGCAACCCGCTCGGTGACCGTAACATTCTCCCCTTAGGACTCTTGGTCCTCCAAGAGTTGTATCAACCGCCGACATCGCTCGGGTATCGATCCCGAATGTCCTTCTCTGCCTCCCAAGTCGCCTCCCGGCCGGATGATGTGACCACCGAACCTTGACCATGGGAATCAACTTGCTACGAGTCTCCCGACATCCCTATCCGTAAAGGCTACCGGTACCTCCCGATAAGAAAGATCGGGTTCCACTGCACCTCCTCCACCGGAATCGTCTCGAGTCGGATCCGTAATGCACTTCTTCAACATGCCGACATGGAAGACATTGTGCACAGCAGATGACTAGGAGGTAATGCCAACCGGTATGCCACCCTACCGACCCGCTCCGTAATCTCATATGGGCCGATATACCGTGGGGCCAACTTGCCCTTCTTTCCGAATCCGACTGTCCCACGGATAGGTGCTACCTTGAGCCAAACCCTATCCCCAACCTCAAACTCCAGAGCCCTACGGCGACGGTTCGCATAAGTAGTGGTGCGGTCGTTCGCGGCTTTGATCCGCGCTGAATCAATCTGATCTTCGCCGTAGTCTCCTCAATAAGCTCGGGTCCCAACTCAACCCTATCGACGCATCGGTCCAAAGAATGTGGTGTCATACACCTCCTCCCGCATAACGCCTCATATGGTGCCATACCAATCGTAGTCCGGAAGCCGTTGTTGTACGAGAACTCAATCAAAGGCAATCTGCTGGTCCCAATCTCCTCCAAAGTCTAAAGTACAGCTCCGTAGCATATCCTCCAATATCTCGAATCACCCGCTCCGATCGCCCGTGCCTGTCATGGGTGATAATCAGTACTCAGATGGAGTCGCGTGCCCAGCGAATAATGAAAAGCCCTCCAGAACCGTGCCGAGAAACACGGATAACTGACAGAAACAAATGAGTCTGGTACTCAATGTAAACGAACAATCTCACAGATGTAAAGCCGGGCAAGCTTCTCCGGAGGGTCCGTGATCCGAATAGGCGAAAGTGTGCGCACTTTGTCACCGATCCACAATAACCCGAGATAGCATCATGGCGGGACCGTGTCGTGGGCAAAGTCGAAAATCCATAGTAACATTGCCCCACTTCCGAACTGGAATGGGCAAAGTCTGCAGTGTCCCCGCCGGTTTCGGTGCTCAATCTTCACTGCCGACAAACGGCACACCTAGACACATGTGTGGCAATGTGCCTCCTCATCCTGTGCCACCAAAGTGAGTACGCAGATCATGATACATCTTCTCACTCCCGGGTGAATGCTCAATCTGCTCGAGTGTGCCTCCTCTAAAATCTCATTCCGAGCTCCCGATCCTCCGGTACATAAAGGCGGTCTCGGAAGTATAGCAATCCTCGCCTATACTGAAATGCCGGTAACAAAGACCCCTTATCCTCCCCGATAACTTCTTCAGCCCCGGATCTCTACCTTGCGCCTCGCGCACTCTATCAAGCCACTCGTAATGTATAGTAAGTGTGTATACCCGAGCACGCTCCCGTAGCCGCCACCGTGCCAAAGGCACGCCGATCACTCTCCTCGGATCGGTCACCAACATCTCCTCCTTGACCAACCCGGTATACTTCCCCGCCAAAGGCATCGGCAACCGTGTTGCCCTTACCAGAGATGTACTCGATACTACAATCATAGTCCTTAATGTATTCGAGCCATCTGCGCCGCCTCATGTTAAGCTCCTTCACAGAAATGATATTTCAGACTCTTATGGTCGGTAAGAATCTGAAATTTGTTACCAAGCGTATAATGCCTCCATTGTTTCAGCGCATAGATCACCGCAGCCAACTCCAGATCATGTGTCGGATAGTTCAGCTCATGCGGTCGCAGCTGCCTCGACCCATAAGCTATCACATTCCGATCCCGCATCAAGACACACCCCAAACCGGATGTGGAAGCATCCGTATAGATCACATACGGTAAGCTCGGATCTGGAAGAGTCGAATCGGAGCGTTAGTCAACCGCCGCTTTCAACTCCTGAAAATTCTGCTCACACCTATCGGACCAGTATAAACGGTTGACCCTTCTTGGTCAATCTGCGTGAGCGGAGATGCCAGAATAGAAAACCCTGCACGAACCTCCGATAATATCCTCGCTAATCCCGTGAAGCTCCCGATCTCCCGCACCGTGGTAGGTTGTTTCCGATCTGAATCGCTCTCACCTTCTCTCGGGTCCACAGATGACCATGCTCGAAATAACATGTCCTGCAAAGGTGACCTCCCGGATTCAGAACTCACACTTTGAGAACTTAGCGTAAAGCTGATGTTCCCAAAGTGTCTCGCAGACTACCTCGATGCTCCCGATGCGAGTCCGCATCCCGAGAATATATCGAATATCATCAATAAAGACCACTACAAATGAATCCAAGTATGGTCGGAACACCCGATGCATCGATCCATGAATGCCGCCGAGCATTGGTCAGCCCAAATGGCATGACCGTAAACTCAAAGTGTCCATATCGGGTGCGGAAAGCGCCTTAGGTATATCCTCCTCCTTCACCCTAAGCTGAAAGTATCCAGATCGTAGATCAATCTTCGAGAAAACTCTCGAATCCCGAAGTTGATCAAAAAGATCGTCAATCCTCGGCAACGGATACTTATTCTTCACAAGAAGGGCATTCAACCGTCTGTAGTCTATACAAAGTCGGAGTGTCCCATCTTTCTTCTTTACAAATGTAACCGGAGCACCCCACGGCGAAGTGCTCGGTCGGATGAAGCCCTTCTGCTGTAATTCCTCCAATCGCTTCTTTAACTCCCGCATCTCGTAAATGGGCATCCGATAAGGGGGAATAGATATCGGAGCAAAGCCCGACCGCAGTAGATCTCAAACACAATTTCCCGCTCCGGTGGTAATCCGGCAACTCCTCCGGAAATACTGCGGAAAATCTCGAACTACCGGTATACTAGCTAGCTTCAACCTAGTATCCGCCTCATTCAGATCAAAACATTCCCTACACCAACTACCGACAATGGTCCAGACCGCAACTCGTACTATGTCGTGCGATAGTCAAACCAGCCGGAGTCGTGAGAGGTAGTACCTCTCCGTATACCATAATGGTACGGGCTGCACAATCAATGTGCATGAATTCTTGGATAGCCAATCCATCCCAAGAATAACATCATAGTTCGGCGTGTCCGTAACCAACAAGTCCGATACTATCGATGCCCGCCTACGGATATAGTACAACCCCGAACCATCCCATTGGAAAATGTAAACCGACTCAAAGCAGCTTTTACTAAATACATCTCATGCGGCAAAGTACTAACAGACAGTGCAGAGATGTAACACATTTCGTGCTACAATAGAAATAGACGCTCTCAGTATCAAATAACGCATGAACAGATGTATCGCTCATAAATACAAGACCTTGCAAGACTCCCCGCCGAGACGAGCCTCCCGCTGGCCGGGCCCGCCCGCCGACCGGGTCCTCCTCGATGACTAGGGCCTCCCGCCGACTAGGACCTCCTCGCTCTATCTCGAAAACTCGCCCAGCTCTAGGCCGCTGCGGTGGAGGTGGCTGAAGCCGCGGTCGCCGCCGAGGTCTCGGCCACCTCGCTGAAACCCACGCCTCGAGGCGCGCTGGGCGGTGCCCGAGATCGCGGACGCTGAAAACTACTGAACCTCGCCCCACCGTCTCGAGGGCAGTCCCGCACCAGTGAGTATCCGACCCGCATCGCAAACATCGGCCCTCCCGCCAGTAATAAGGTCTACCCGGTGATACCCACCACAAGTCGGACAAGGTCGTGAGGGTGGTGCTCCCCGCCTCCACTAGATCGCCCGGTCTGCTCGCCGCCCGAAACCCGCCGGGTCCCCGCCGCGTGGAACCCCTCGAAGTCCCCTCGACCTCTCTCGCGAGGTGAGGCGACTCTCAACGTCCTCCCGCTCGAGGAGTTGAGCCTTGTGGACTGCCTCCCCGTAAGTAGTAATGTCCAACGGCCTCAGAGCCCATCTGTACTCGGGGCGCAGTCGACGGATAAACCTCTTCGCCTTCTCCTCCTCCATACCGTGGTACTGCGGTACGTAGTGGATAAGCCTCACAAACTCCCTCTCATACTGCGACAGCCCTGTCTCCCTCGCCAAGCTCATCAACCGTGCCTCGCCGCAGATCTCTAGCCGCAGCCCCGATGAACCTCCGATGGAACAGTGTGTAAACCGCTCCCAAGTGACATCCACCTCCCGATCGGGTGCCAGCCCCGCATTCGCCCTCGATTGCCCTCAAGGCTCCTCCACCAATGATCTGCTCCTCCCGCAGATTGAACGTGGCAAGGGATACCATCACCGTGGAAGGTAAATGTAACCTCCCAGAGCTTGTCAATCTCCATAAACCAGTCTCCGCCGCCTCGGGACCTCCCTTGCCATCAAACTTCCTAGGGTTCAGCCGCTGAACCTCTCCAACAAACGGACATCATCGAATCGAGTGATGCCCCAAACCTCCCCGCTGCCGGTGGGTCCGACGGGTGGTATCGTAATCCAGCTCAATAACCCTCCGCCGCCGAGGGGCTGATGTGTCTCCCGGTCGTAACGATCGGAGCGAGCCGTGGAGCTACGCTCGTCGTATCCTCCGAGATCGCGGGTTCCTGCGCTCCGCGTCCTCCTCGACTCACTCTCGATCGGGCCCGTACATGAGTGTGGGTGGTAGTCCGGTGTGGCTACTCACTCTCCCATCAAGATGCACAGACGGTGCCACGACCGAATCCTCTCGCACTGTGGATCGTACTCGGGACTGCTCCGGTACTAGTGTCTCAACAACCGCTGGACTGCCCAAAGACATGAACCAAAGCAGTGGTAGACCCTGACCTCGCCAGCACAACCGGTGGCGGGGTATGTACCCGCCTGCCTCGTAATGCCCCTGTCTCTCGCTCTCTACCTCTCGGAGGTGTGGGATTACGGTCCCCTCCTCCGGTCGCAAATCACGCTGTCGGCGCGTGTTAACCATTCTGAAACATTTCGACCAAACAGAGTCCAAAACAATCAGTTACCTCTAATCCCTACCGAAAATAGCAGCAGCTTTCTAAGGCTCTGTAGTGCAATGAAGTACTTAACTCAGAAGTTATTTTGTAAAACAAAATAATCATGCATTTCACATAATCACGGAAGCAATTCATGCTTATTTCACCAAATCTTTTCCTAACACACAATTTTACGTACCAAACTTTTCCACAATCCTTTACTTGTAACACTTTTACCAAAGTCCCAAGTTCGGATTCCGTACTGCAACCACCAGTGATAACTTGAAGGACCAAACTTTGCTCCACAATTTTATTTTGAAGTGGTTTGAGTAAGGAGGTGGCCAATCTCCGTACTCAAACCATTCTAAAATAAAATGTAGAACAATAGTTGTCACTACAAGTCACCACCGACGACCAATATGGTCACTTACTCGCTCGATACCAACTTGTCACCGCACGCCGCCCGAGCCCGGTTGCGGAGGCGGGGCGCCGGACGCCGGAAGCGGAAGCCGGAATGGAAAGGAGTGGCAGTCCATCGAGACCCGCCGCGCGTAGCGGACCCAAAGAGCGGAAAGATTGTGGAAGCAACCTAACAGAAATTTCTTGAGTATAACCAAAATAAAATGCAAACATACAATTCATGCACTAATAACAGAGTAAGACCCGACCTCCGTGGACGAGTGAATAAGCACAAAAACACACATACAAACAGAATTCACGTAACCTAAAATGTCTAGCAAGCGCCAAGCGCTCAGCAGATATGTAATGTAATATACAAATATATACAGACATACAATCACCATAGCAATACGTAAAGTGTGCATATGCAACTACAGAGCCAACCTTAGAATCTAAGTAACAAAATACCTTGCGCGGGATTCACACCAAGTACACAATCCCGGACCGCAAGGTGCAATCACAAAACACACCCAAGGTAGAACCTCACGGAACCCTACTCCGCAGCCGCTTATCGTGTCTACTCAAACCCAAAAACAGTAACCCAAAGAAGGGTGAGTCCTAAAAGGACCCCGTAAGGGATAAGGGGTAAGGTAAGTATATGTAACCCCGCAAAATGTAAAGATAGCAATATATGCAATGTAATACGTAATAACATGCATGTACAGAAAATAGATCGGAGTCCCAAGGACGTGCGATTCTAAATCGCCATAACCCTTATAACAAATCGAACGACAGCCTCCACTAAGGGAGTCGAAGCCAAGCTAATACGAAGCATGGTGCACCACCGGGTAGCGAACCCACAACTGCCGTAATATTAATGCATGCAGTATGCCATAAGGCATACTCCTACAAACTACGTAATATGCCCAAAGGCATAAAGTTCAAATACTAGCGTAATGTAAATCAAAACCAAAACATATACTTAGCTTACCAAAACAATGTAACCAAACCCTTACCTCAAAATCCAGTATTGGACCGATTCTCGACAACTCCTACACCGTGCCCCGAAACTTAGAACTCCTCTTTTCCTAACCTCCGAACCTCGGAATCTGCCAAACCAAGTTGAATTAGCATCCTTATCAACCACACTACCAAACTACAACCCCCCGACCCCAAAACCGAAAATCCGACAGAATTTCCGTAAAATTCCAGATTTTCACAGAAACGTCAGAATTCAGAACCAACCTAGACAATGTAAGATTATACATTGACAAACATCATACAATAAGCAGAACTGATCAAATCCAACCTTAAACCCTTCATTACCCGCCATTTTCCGATAATCCCGCTTAATTGTAACTTTTTCATTTCTTAACCGAATTCAACATTTCAAACTTCCATCCACTCCTAAATTCAAGCCCAACACCATATTAACATCCAATTTAACCAAAATGAACCTCCAACATTGAAAAAGAATCATTCCAAGATTTCGGTTCTTAATCAACTTTTCATCCAACTTCCAATTCAATCCATTCAAGCTACCAAACAACCATTCTAACCACCAATTACATTTCTAAACCATGAATGCTATCCAATTGCACCCAAACAACAAAATCCAACATTGAACATACACCCATATAATTCGGCCAAAAGGGGGTTTTCACCCCAACTTGTTTTCCATCAAATTGAATCCATACATAAGCTTAGAATCATGCTAGGACTAACATACTTGAAGCATGAAACAAGATAACAACCACACACCATTTTGGAAAATCTTCCATAAATTCGGCCATAACAAGTTCTTCATCCAAGTTGTGTTTTCCAAAATCCAACACTTGATTAACACTCTCCTACAACCCAAGAACAACATACTAAAACATGGGAGGAAGAGAATCATCCTAGCTTATAGCTAAGAACAAACCCATCATTTACCAAAACTTCTCTTTTCACCACTAATCTTCAAAACTAACAAGAAAAGAGGAGTAAGGAGGATGCTTACCTCAAGTAGCAACCAATTCCTCTTTGATTTCTACCAAAAAGAAGAAGTTCAAGCTTGAAGGTTGGCATCCATGGAGGTTTCGGCAGAGGCAGCAGCAAGGAGAAGATGAAGAAGAAAAGAAATGAAATAAGTCTCTTTTATGAAATATTAAGCCTTATATATTTTCCCACTTTAAACCCATACCTCCCTTCCTAAATTAAAACAAGCCATGTGTCCCTTCCTCACACACACAACACTTCTGCCGAAAGAAAGGGCTGCTGCTGTTGCCCATGCTGATTTCTTTTTAATTTGCACCCAATTGCAAATTAACTCCCAATTTTTCCGAAAGTTCCAATTCTTTTTGCCCAAAAATAATTACCGAATTCCAAAATTAACGAAACTTGGACACAACCTTCAGAATATTATAACATTCACAGAACATTTTTCAGAAATTCATTTACCTCTCCGGAGTGTCCTACCGAGCTCGCTGAACCCGAACCAAAACCCGACGTGCGAGCGTGTCAACCTGAACCGAAATTCCGTCACTCCAAAATTCTATAAAAATACCCATAAATTCCATCTTAAATTAAAACACAACTTACCCCAAAGCCGTCAGAAAATTTCCATCCCGAGCCCCGGGATTCCCGCCCCGAGCCTCGGAGTCGCCCGAACCGAACGTCCCGCCCCAAATATTAAACTCCACAACCACCTCCGGGCGCCCACGACTCCAAAACTGCAAACGGCTTCCCAAACTGAGATCTCGAGAGTGCTACCGAGCCCGCTGTACGACCCGAGGCGACCCCGACAACCCCCCGGCGCCAGAAAAAATATTTTCGGCGGAAACGTCCGGGGGACCCACACAACCTCAAATATGGAGGGGTTCGCCAAAATGATACTCGGATAGGGCTCGGAGCCGCCCGAACGCCGAAAACGTGACCCGCAGCTAAAACCGTGCCCGGTCACCCGGCCGCAACCCGCTCGGGGTGACCGTAAACCGACACCACTTCAGACACCTTCCGCACCTTCAACAGACCTTCTCTAACGGCTCCTTCACTTCTCCACACAACAGTGTGGTTGCGGGTCTCATTCCCAACCGACCTTCAACTCGCCCCGCCCCAAGGGTAATCCCCTTGCGCTGCGGAAGGGTAACCCCCTTTTGGCTCCTTCAGGAAGGTCTATGTATAAGTCGTCCTTGCACGCCACGGCAGACCTTCCGCACGGGCTCCTCAAACACAGCAACGGGTCTCACTCCCCAGAACCTCAGATGGTTCTCCACTTGTCTCAACAAGTGCCCTACTACCTTCGCCAACGAGCGACTTCGCACTCGAGGTAAACCGAGTCTTTACTTCATTCCTATCATATAAATGATGAGTAATCTGCAGGATCTTCTACTTGGTACACTGTACACTACCCAAGGGCTCGCTCCCTAAAAAATTACCCATGGTCTTCAAGGGTACCTCCTTTGCAAGTCCTAAAAGGGCCCTTAACTTATCTCAAACAAGTGGTCTCCATCTCAGCTTGTCTTAACAAGTGAACCCACAAATTATCTAGAAAGATATATGTGGCTCCGCCGTTGCGGATTTTAAGTGCCTTGTCACCAGTGAACTCAAACCAAGTCTCCAGCTCCTTGACAAGTGATCTCGTGGCTTCGCCGCCGTTGCGAACCCTGCAAGGGCTTCTCTCCACAAACGGGACTTAGCCTATGGTTGTTAACCTAGCTAACGTGTTCTACACCGCTATCGCAAAATAAAGCGAGACTACAAGACAATGAAGGTAAAAGGAAATATTACTTCATCTACTGTACCCAAAAATATGCATGAATGCAGGTCTTTATACAGAAATAGGGGGAATCCACATGTTGGAGCCTCCACCCTAGTCCAAGAGGGCATACTGCATCGCCCATCTTCCTCCCCTGCTCCCCAATGGAGCAGCGCCTCTCTTGTTGGCTCATTGGTATTGGCAGCATCCAGATCCCAAGACTTAGCTCGGGAATGCCTTCTCCACTTGGAAGCGGCATCGCAGCCAGCCCTCCTCGTAGGCTCGCGCCCCGCTTTGCCTAAGGCTTGAATCTCACCAAACTTCTCCATCGTCTTGGCATCCGCTCGTGGATGGGCATCTTGATAGAAGGAGAGGACTCGTGATCCTCACCTGCAAAGGGAGAAAGGCCCAAAGCCTTCTCCATCTCCTTTACTGAGGCCACCGCCTTCTCAAGGTTAGTGGCGACCTCCAGGCGTGCCTTCGTGGCAGCCTCAGCAGCGAGCCTGCTTTCTTCTATCTTCTGGTCTGCCAGATGAGCTTGAGCGATAGCCTGGCGCTCCACTTCCTTGGTTGCAGCCTTCGCCTGTTCAGCTTCAGCCTTCGCTGATTGGAGAGACTCCTTCAAAGCAGCAATCTCAGTCAGTTGGGCTTCCAAGCCTGCTGCCTGCTGGAGGAAGCGTTGCTTGAACGCACCAATCAGGCTGGCCTGCTCATACCGGTAGAGCCTGCTGGCTGCCCGCTCCTTGTTAACATAGTCGCACCAACTCTCTAGTTGGGCCACACGCTTGGCGTGCTCCTCTTTGAGCTCCTCCTCTCTCTTTTTTGAGGCCTCCAGCTCCCTCCTGAGAGAGGCAATCTCTGTTATCTGGGCGTTGTCCCGCTTGTTGGCATACTTCGGGAAGTCATGCCATTGCTCCAAGGCAGCGTATCCTTTGACGGTCGCCTGCACCCGCTTCAATTTTAACAAAGGCAAAAGAGGCCAGACTAAACTTATACATAAGAGATCAAAAGTGGGTCTCACCAAGACTCTGTTGGGCTGCGTCCCGCATGAACTTGTCAGGTGAGTATAAACTCCGCTCTGTCTCCTCTCGGTCAAAAGGGGTACGCAGCCCCTCCAGGCAAGATAGGAGAGTCTGCTCCTCTCCCATCAGCAGAGAGCTGCTATTCCTGAGAAGGAAGACTGGATCCCATGCATCTTTCGGAGCCTCCCTTGCTCCTTGTACACCCCAAGCCTGGTCTCGGTGCCTTTGGACCTCGAAGGTCCGGCACCTCGACCACTTAGGGGTCGACCGGGCAGCAACGCGCCTCCGCTCCAGATAATGGGCCCAAACCCGGTCTCCTCAAGGACCTCAGCTCTGGTCCCCAAGTCTGCAGGGATCTCTGTTAGGACCCCTTGGTCCACTGGGGCCTCGCGGGGACCAACCCTTTGCCCTGAAGGGCCCGCGCCTACAAAGTTACAGGCATCAGCAACTAGGAGACAGGAGTGTGAATTCAAAAACAAAGAAAAACGCTATCAAGTCAAAAAAGACTTACCGACAGAAGGACGCCCCATCCACTGACTTCCAGCTGACTGATGGAAGGTTGGGCAATCTCCCAACTGCTTGTCCCCGCAGAGGACCGTGTTACCAAACCCTCCTCCCCTAGGCCTCACTGCCAAGAAGAGGAAGTCTCCTCAACCCTCAGAATCCCCTTCCCCTTTGTTACGGGGGCCTGCTCCCCTGAAAGAACCACTTCAGGGATCCCCTCTCCAGGAGGGGTTGCTGCAGGGATCACATCCCTTGCATTGGAGGTCTCCACCTCCTCCACAGGAGTGACTGATACCTCCTGTTGGCCAGAACTCCCAATGGCCTTGGCAGCTTGGATGCCCTCCTTCTCATGGAGATCAGGATATCAGCCGCTGACATTTTGCCCTTGGGAGGGGGCACCTTTCCCCCAGAAAGGATCTCTGCAGCCACCACGTACCCGGGCAAATCCTCGCCTTGGGCTGGTGAGGGGCTTGCAAAAAGCCCAGACACGAAGGCTTCAGCAGCAGCCTCCTTAGGAGAAATATGCTGCACCACTGAGATGGGTACAGCCTCTCTGGGAGCAGCGCTGTCTATCTGCGCTCACTCTGGGCCCTACTCAGAGGGCGCGGACTCTTCAACAGCGAGAGGCACTTCAACCTCCACTCTTCCGGCTTCTTCAGCCACAGGCTCCGCCGCTTCCTCCGCAGCACGGGGGACTTCCTCAGGCTCTCCAGCCTCCTCCACAGCACTGGGAACTTCTTCCCCAGCAGGCTCCCTGGCCTCCGCAGTTAAAAGGACTGCGGCAGGCCCTTCTGCTTCAGCAGGCCTCTCAGCCTCCCCAGTCGGCTCTTCAGCCCTGGCCCCATCAGCAACAGCGGGGGCACTCTCTTCTCCAGGCTGCGCAGCAGCCACTTTCTTCTTCTTCTTCTCTCGGCCGAGAAGACGCCAAGGGCTTGGTACCAGCCCTCTTCTTGGGCAGCTTAGGGACGATACGTCCCAACACCTTGATCGCCCCAATGGGGCATCCTTCCCGAATGCACAAGCCGATGCACTCACTGGGCAATGCGCATGGACGCTTTCTTGCCCGGGGCTTCGCTGCATCTGCGACGGCATCTACAGACATAAAGAAAGTCTTCGCACTGTGTTCTACTGCACCTCTTTCAAGTTTTACAAGATGATTATGTGTATGCAAAGCGTACCTTTGGGCGTCGCCAATGCGGCGTAGAAAGAGTCTATCATCGTTCCGCGATGGACGGGGGCCCATCCCTCGTACGGCGGAGGCACCTCAGGGTCCAACACGAAGCCCGTGCTGATCCCAGCCCACCTCAGGGTGGTCTCATCCAATTGGGCAGCCGAGAAGGGGAAAACTCATCGCACGCACTCCTTGACAAAACATCGTCCAACCACCCCAGCAGCTTGGACATATGCCTGCCACCGCACTCCTCATGAGTCGTTCAGGCCTCCGCACAATGCTTTGCACAGATTGTCGCGTCCTCGCCACGGGAAAGTCCCATGAGCCTTCACGGGGCAAGAAGAAAAAGGACCCATGCCAGTTGTGGTAGGATCTGGGTGAGGCGGTGAAAGAGATGGAGTGGTTACCTCCAACGTTTATGGGAGTGACATAGAAGAACGCGCTCCCGCTTCTCAGCTCCAGCCGGTAAAAGTGGTTGAAGACATCGGCAAATGGCTACACACCGGCCATGTGGCAAAGCGACAGCGAAAGCCCGCTATAGTCGAAAGGTATTGGGAGCCAATCGAGTTGGCGGCATCCCCACTCGGCGCATAAATCTTGCACCAAACGAGGAAGGGGATACCGCAGTCCGCCGCAAGCCGCGCCGTGTACAGCACAAGACCCGGTTCTCCTTGTTCTCCTCGGTGACGGGCCAACCCATCGCCCGACAAACGCTCGCACGGGACGTATATGCCGGCGTTTTTTCCACAGGACAGAAGTCCGCCACCATATCCTGGTGAATTTTCTCGAAATTCACCGTGGTCTTCTAGAGGGGCGACCACCGGGCGAACAGCTTCCTTGGAATCCATCTCTGCAAAAAGGAGAACAATGACATATAAATCGGAACAGCCTAGCAAAGGCATTTCATCAAACGCTCAGTGCGCTCAGAGAACTTGAAACGCTCAGTGTGCCGGAGAACGAAATCTTACCTGATTCGTTACCGGTAGGAAAGGTGGACAAAGCAGTTGGCAAACGAACGGGTAACCGACGGAGTCTCAAGCAAAAAGAAGGAACCACCGCAGAAAACCTCTCAACTGCCGATGAATGTTCAAGAAACGCAAGAATGCGAAAAGGTTACTCAGAGCAGAGCGAGGAAATACGAGAGTGAAGAAGAAAGGCTTCAATCTTCTCGGATACGCTTTTATAAGCCCGCCAAAATGAAAAAGCGTTGTTTAAGCGTGATCGGCTCCTGAGGCGCCACGTGCCATCATCATGAGGTTATTAAGCCTCTCCCCTTCCATACAGAAAAGGAGAAACGCTTTTGCAAAGCGTAATCGACCCCTACAGCGCCACGTGTTGCGTCCCATAACGGTCAGTAAACCTCCCATCTTCCTTTATCTCTCCTGCATTAAATGCTGAAGGGACTCTTCGCTGCCGGTACACTCAAACGGTCCGCAAACGGCCTAAGCGCCTTCGCCAGCTCCAGAGGCTTGGAATTTAAACAGAGTACGGGACCCTGCCCATACTCTGCCTTCAGGAGGAGGCATCTTGGTACACTACCCAAGCAAATGCCCCCCCCCTCAAACACTCACAAGGATCACAAAAGATCTTCACTTATGGCTGCTACATCGGTCCTTAGCAAAGTACTTTTGAAAAAACGGAGTACAGGACCCTGCCCATACTCCGCTCTCAGGAGGAGGCATCTTGGTACACTACCCAAGCAAACGTGCCCTCGCGTCATATTATAATCATACAAGGCCTTTGAGGAGGTCTCATCCTTGTGGTCTCCAGCATCGCCTTCGCAGGGTCTCATCCTTGTGGTCTCCAGACGCCTTCGTACTCATCCTTGTGGGGTCTCACTGCGCCCCGCCTCGCGGGCCTCAAGTCTCGCATGGGCGATGTCTCATACTCACCCTTGCGTTTCGAGGCCTTCGCGGGCCACCTCGCGGTCTCGTGGCGAGCCCTTGCAATCTCTTTCGCCTCCATGGGTCTTACTCCCACGCCTCCTGCCTATACCGGCCCCGCCTGAATAAGGCCCTTGCACCTGTGTTCGTGCAACCTCACTCCTTATTTGGCTATATTCTATCTCGGGCCTTCGCCTTACAGCCTTCGCCCGCCACTTGCTCCACTTGGAGATAGACCACTTGGTCGTCTGACATCAACCGGCCAATAAGGAGGACAACACGAGCCTGAGAGATCTTCACCAGATTCATACACCAGACATTCTCTGACAAACGAATCACCTAAGGCGGTTTGCTGAGATCTTCATCATCACAGCCGCCTTATCTCCAATCAGTCTGACACAGACTTATCTCAACAGCCTGTCTGAGGGCTTCAACTGGGGGAGGCTCTCCTCCTGGCATCACTCTATAAATAGGGTGATGTCCACCCTAAATTGGGTAAGCTACTTCACGCCCCCCCACTCCTCTCTTGCTACTTCTGAGTATTCTCTTTATCTTTTACAGATTACTCTGAACAGCAAGCTTGGAGTCTAAAGAACATCATTCTTCTCCACCACTTCAACTGAGAGTCCGGGCCTTCCTTAGGAACGAGACTATCACTCAAAAAAACCCCGAGGTTTGCGATATTATACAAACACCCCCTCTGGTAGGCACCTCCCGTCAAGGTCCCAGTTAGATCAGTTAGATGTGTGGGAAATGTCAAAATTACCCTTTTGTACTTGGTTTCCCTCCAACTCGTAGCCCACATGACCAAGCGTCATGTCTCTGGAACGACGGCCGGAGGCAAATTGAAGAAAGGAGCCGTCGGAAGGAAAGCCGGCGGTCCCAAGAAGAAGCCAGTCTCTCGCTCCGTCAAGGCCGGCCTCCAGTTCCCGATGGGTCGTGTTGGCCGTTATCTCAAGAAGGGCTGGTATGCGCAGCGTGTTGGGACCGGAGCTCCGGTCAATTTGGCCGCCTTCCTCGAGTACCTCGGTGCTGAGGTAAATCCGATTTCCTTTTCAATTCTTCTATCTATTGAATTTCTGGGTTGCCGCTGTGTGTGAGTTAGGGTTTTTGAATTTTCTTTTCGGTGCGATTTGTTAGGTGTTGGAGCTGGCCGGTAATGCGGCGAGAGACAACAAGAAGAACCGGATCATCCCGAGGCATGTTTTGTTGGCCGTGAGGAACGATGAGGAGCTCGGGAAGCTGCTCTTCGGAGTGACCATCGCCCACGGCAGAGTGTTTCCGAACATCAACCCAGTGCTACTGCCGAAGAAGACAAGCAAGGCGGCGGCGGAGACAGAACCCAAGTCCCCCAAGGCCACATCTAACGGCTAAAAATGAATGATTTCAAGCTAAAAATATTTTAGATAATTTTTTTTGAGGGCTAGTTCAGTGAAATGTAGGAGATGAGGGCATTTTGGGGTTTCAAAGATAATTAAATCGTGGATTCCACACATCTAACGGGGACCTTGACGGAAGGTGACTGCCAGAGGGGTGTGTATAATATCGCAAACCTCGGGGGGTTTTTTGAGAATAACGAAAATGCGGGAGGGGAGTGATCATTATGGAAAACCTCAGGGGGGTTTTTAAAAATTTCCCAAATAAAATTATAAATTGAATATGAAAAATCAGTGTTGCATTACTTTTAAGACAGAATAAGTATGCTGTTGCATGTTAACATTGTGAGCTCGTATTTATTTTTTCTTTTTTATTTGAATGGATAAGTACCTTCTTGCATTCTATTTTCAATTATTTTGCACTCTGACCCAAATCTTTTTAATCTACACTACGTGTTTATTGGGATGTGTTTAATCCGCTACCTTTCCCGTTACCATGGTAGCAAGATCGCCCGCTACTGTTCCCGTTACATTTTGGGTCATTTCTTTATGTATACACGTTACCATCTCGCTACCAATAGTAAGAGGCTTGGTTGCGGGCATCTCGCTACCCTAGTGCCATGTGGACGCTGCCAGCTGACACAAGTGGTAGAGCCCACTCCCATTATTTTTTTTACAATTAATTTTTTTATTCTACAACATTTAATAAATGCTTAATAATATTATAATTAATAATATTTATGAATTGAAATTAAAAGAAAAATTAAAAATGATTATAAATTAACTAAATGTAACATTTAAAAAAACACCCAAAATTAAATAGTTTTTACAAAAGTGTCCTATGGAGGAGGGAATCAAAACCATCGTCCAAGTTCTCATGCGGCGGCTACCGCTGATCCGACTGGCCCGACGACAGTCTGTTCAGCGTAAAGTGGAACGTCTAAAACGTCTCATTGCTCCTCATGAAGTCGTTCGGGTCATACACGAAGTTGGACGATGGCTTCTACTGTGGCATCAGCCTCTCCAGGATATAGTAATCATCACTGTGGATATTGGGCGTCTGAAACCCTGTAGAGTCGTGTGCTAGGACCACTGATGTTGCTGGGGCGTTGGGATCATGAAGTTTAGCCGTGTAGACTAGTCTCGTGGCCCCTAGGAGGATCCCCCCGCAACCAAGTCTTGGGGCACCTGGTGCTACTGTATGATGCCCCAGCTGAAAAGCGTCGACAAATGACGTTGAAGGATGCATCGTATTGTCGCCACAACTCCTTGATCTAACACCACTCCTGTTGAAAAGTACGGTTCATATGAACCTCATACTCAGCCTGACGCTCCCTCAGCATACGCAGTTCATCCTCCATTCTGAGGCGATCCTACTGCAACTTCCGGCACGCCTCCTCAGCAGGAAGCTCGCGCGGAAAGCATATGAATAAAAAGGTAAATTAGAAAAAGTTACATACAAGTTTTCAAGTTTACAATTAAATCCTATTTTAGAAAATTTTCAATTAAGTAAAGTTTTACAATTAAATCCAACAATTTAAAAAGTTTACAATCAAACTTGTCCTAAAGTTTAAGAAATTGTAAAATTTAATCCTTAAGCTTTTAAAAAGTTTCAAATTAGTTTACCTGTGATTAACGAGGTGGCTGGAACTGCTCCGGATGGACTAGCTACGGGGTGACGCGCAAAGGGGCTCGTCATTATCCAGGTACTTCTCCAGCACCATCCTCGTGTACTCCTAATTAATAAATAACACATCAGTTAGAATAAATAAATGTAAATGTTAAAAAGACAATGATGACAACTTTGAAATTTTTACCTCAAACTGAGTGTTGTCCGCACCATCCCAATGACGTCGGAAGTCAGTGATGGTGATAAGTCGACGCTCTCTGAATATCCTCATAGATGCTATGCATCGTCTTCAATCCATGCTTCTTCCGCGGCTTCTTAGGCGCCTCGGTGATCGCATTCTCTTGGACCCTCTGCAAGATCTTCTTGAACTCCTCGGTGTTCATGGAATCGATCACCTTATCCTAGTTAGCCTGATGGATCCCTTTTGGCCTATTTGATCGTCAATGATTGTAAGTGGGATTCTCCTTAGTGAGGTGGTATTTGTTCCGGTAGTTGTAGCCTTCTTGCCCCGATACATCTTGGCCCACATTTGGTGACAATCCTCCACATCATCTACAGCGGATGTCCACGGACGCCAAGCATAATTTTCCTAGAACAGGAAAAGTTGTAATTAATAATTTATATACGTGTACATTAATGAGAAAAATTTATATTAATCCAGCCATGATTCACCATGAATTTGGCCACCCATGCATCCTTTCTTCTTTTGTGAACTCCGCGTAAGTCAGTGGGATACCGTCATAATGGTTTCGGAAGACGCGTTGTACATCTTGGTAGACGTCGTGAAACTTCGATCCAAGGCTGCATAAATTAAAAGACATTACAGCAATAGGGACGATATAAATTAAAAGATTAAATTAAACTTATAAATTAAAACACTTATAACTTTGGGGAAGACTCCCAATTTTTTCCCCTCATTCTCCATTTTGGAGAGTGAGATGGGGAAGCTGTTGAACAAAAAATATACTCAAAATTCTTCAAAAGTGAGCATATCAAGAAAATGGAGAAACTGTTGGAGATGCGCTAATATAATTTTTTCCTCTCCAAAAAACATAAAGGAGGTAAATCTACATTACCTTTTTCAAAAGTGTCTTTACAATGCTCCTACACAAAATTTAATGTAGTCCTAACAAGCACAATCAATGTTACTTAAATTCACGTCTAAAACAGATACATGAGTTTGTCCAGTTGTGTCTCTAACCTTCGTTTCAAGATATAGCATTAAATTAATGAGCTGAACAAAAATATGAGACTGTTTGTTTGCTTTTGGAAAAGTTACACGGGACGTTGTTCGCTTTCGGAAAGAAGGGAATATATGGCGGGAATCGAATTCATACTTGTGGCCGTAAATGCGTTTTGTGAACCAAAAATGACCTGGACTCTTCGTCCCGTGAAGAAGAATAGGAAGGTTGTTGAAGAGATTAAAATGTACCAGACTTAAATTTAACAAAAGTGATGTGTGAGAAAATATTTTAATTAAAATTACTTATAAATAGCATATTTTTTAGTTAAGCTGTTGACTAACGAGGATGAGACATGAATTTGTAGAAGCAGAAAATATTTACTATGCGACAATGTAAGAGCTTATTTACTACTCCCATCTGTCCCGTTATATTTGAAACATTTTGTCTGGACATGCCATTTTAGGTGAATTGGTTTTTTATCTTGTTAAGTGGAAGAGAGTGATTTGGGTAAATTCATGTATAAAAATTTACTAAAAGGGGGAAAGTGTTTCAATAATTTTACGACAACCCAATAAGGAAAATGTTTCAAATTTTTTGGAATATAGAGTATTTGTTTAATGTCATACCTTTAAAGAGAGCTCCACTGGTCCACGTGGCATCCATGACTCTGACGACGCCCCTCTCCCATATGCCCACGGCTCTCTGGTCCAATTCTGGATTCTGAAATGAAAACACCAAAACCATATTCACTCAAATCTGTCCTTGAAAGAGCGCATTTTTTCTCCTATAAATCATTCACACCTTCACATGCGTTTGATGATGGAGCTCCCACAACAAGCACCACACCACCTACACCAATTCCACCTGCAAGAGGCACCATTAAAGTCTCCCAACCTTCTCATCAGAAGACTTCATTTCATGCAACCTCATCTGCATTGCTATGTCCACCACTCCTAGTGCCTGCCAATTCCCTCTTAGTTTCCATTCTTGTGCAAACAAGATGAATGACCTTTTCCTCCTATTCCTCTTACCTTCAAGAGAGATACTTGCACCTGCATTTTGGTTTGAATATGTGTCGGGAAGATTGACATAAAGGTGCTCCAAAAAGGTAACCCTTCCCGTGCCTAGCCCGCTATTTATAACCATTCAAGCTTAACCATGCTAAACACTTAACAGCCTCACCTTCAGGTTTTACACGTCCAAACAGCAGAGATGTCGTTTTCTTGCACAAAAAACTTCCTCCAGCGCTTCTGTGTAGATGAGTTTCAAACAGAAGCCAACATACATGGCAGTTTCTTCTCTAGCGACCTCCTGCCATCCCTGGGGGCCCGAATTAACCAGGCAACAAAGCTTCGAAGATACATAATCTCCCCTTTCAGTCCCCGTTATAGGTGATGACATCAGCCAGAGTTTACTAAATTCTTTTTCTATCCACAAGAGGCCTGCTCCTCATTCCTAATTCTTATTACAGGGCTTGGCAGATGTGGCTGATTGTTCTTGTCATCTACTCTGCCTGGATATCTCCATTTGAGTTTGCATTTCTACAATATAAGAAAGATGCCCTTTTCGTAATTGACAACATTGTCAATGGCTTCTTTGCTATTGATATTGTTCTCACCTTCTGCGTTGCATATCTGGACAGCCAATCATATCTCCTTGTTGACGATCCAAAGAGGATTGCTGCAAGGTACATTTTGTCAAACATTTCATGTCAACCACCATACCTATATAATGTAGGAGTAATTGCTGAGCTTTCCCCTTATTCTCTGACCAAATGCCCAGGTACATCTCTACTTGGTTCATATTTGATGTCTGTTCAACAGCCCCATTTCAGGCTATTAGTCTCCTCTTCACAAACCACAGCAGTGGACTGGGAATCAAACTCCTCAGCATGCTCAGACTATGGCGTCTTAGACGAGTCAGCTCCCTGTTTGCAAGGTCTGTCACCAGAACTAAACCACCTTGTTACTGTTCTATTTCTGAGCAAAATTCTTAGTCTCCTTTTTGCTCTGCCTTCAGACTTGAGAAAGACATCCGCTTCAACTATTTCTGGACTCGCTGCACTAAGCTCATTTCTGTATGTGATAGATAGCACCCTTCAATTTCATCCCAAGTGAATCCCTTCAATAAGGTACCTTTGTCATCTAACTTTTGTTCTACCATCATTTTCCCTTGGTTTCAGGTAACGTTGTTTGCAGTACATTGTGCTGGTTGTCTTGCTTACCTAATAGCGGATAGATACCCTGATCCAGAGAAAACCTGGATTGGGGCAGTACATCGAAACTTCAAACAGACGAGTCTGTGGGAAAGATATGTGACTTCAATTTACTGGTCCATCACAACACTAACTACAACTGGTTATGGAGACTTACATGCTGAGAATCCAAGGGAGATGCTATTTGACATCTTCTACATGCTCTTTAACTTGGGGCTGACGTCTTACCTCATTGGGAACATGACCAACCTTGTAGTTCACTGGACTAGCAGAACCCGAAACTTTGTAAGTATCATCTCTTTAGATTTTGCATGTCATTTTTAACCTGAAACAGTGAGTCATGTATTCAATACAGTATGAAATAATGGGAATTGAAAGATAGAAGTCAGTGAATCAGATGGCTAAACCATATCAGAAATTGTCCCGGCTTGTTAATTTCAAAACATAAACTTACTGCAAAAAGTAAAAAAGATAGAAAAAGAAAAGAAAAGCTGCAATTATGACACAGAAACATTCAGATTCTTCGATCGGTTATCATATCACTAGTATATCACATGTTCATCAAACTTTTGTTACTATTTCTTTTCTTTTTTTTTTTGCACCAAACTGTATTTGACCATACAAGTACTATCCATGTAATGAAAGCCAAAGTCACATCTGGTCAAGTGCTATATAAGCTGCAATTCTTACATTTAAGAGATTTAATACCTTTAAGAGACTTCTACAGAGGAAGTTTCATTACCAGTGTGCCTACTAGTGACAAAAGTCTCGCTGTTGGCCAAAAGAAACAAATACATAGACAAAAGTCTTCTTCTTGCTCCAAAAGACAGGTTCACGAGCTTCGAATCATAACATTAGAACCTATGTTGAGAATATCCAGAAATCCAAAACCAAAACTCTCAAAAATATAGACAAAAGTCTTCTTGTTGCTCCCAAAGTTCACGATCTTCGAATCATAACATTAGAACCTATGTTGAGAATATCCAGAAATCCAAAACCAAAACTTTCAGTCTGATTCCGATACAAAACCTAAACCGTAACTGCTATAGAATGCTGGATTATCAGAATCTGCAACATCATATATGCCATCATTTCTCATGTAAACTTCCAACTCCTCTTCTCGTAGCTTGAACTGTGCACATCTTTGTATCACATTTTGCACCACTGTATATCATCTCCAATAATTTGCTTCTCCAGAGAAATAAAGCTAGGAACATAAGCAATGGCTACAAACTTTGGGTTGCTTCCTTGGACCCTGAAATACTTGAACTCACACCCGTTGGGGTCATGATAAACCAAACCACCGCTGGTGTGGAAGATCAGTACCGCTCCATTTTCATATAGTTTCATAGGATCATATAGTCCATGATATGGCCATGTGTCCATTCCTCTGTCAATTGAAAAAAACATTTCCCAAGCATTTGTAGCACCATTATCATTCATCAACCAGATAGAATCTGATTCGAATAGTAACATATATGACAAATGCAAATCTGATTGTGTAAGAATCCCATAGTTGTCAAATTTGGACCCCATTTTCTTTTGGGATCACAAACATAGTTTCTTTCCCTTGATGTCTTTTGCTTATAAGATAAAAAATGCTGATGTCAACTCATTTTTGGTACTTCAGAGGGATACAGTTAGAGCTGCTTCCGAATTTGCCTCTCGGAACCAACTACCTCTTCGGATACAGGAACAAATGCTATCACACATATGCTTGAGGTTTAAAACGGAAGGGTTGAAGCAACAGGAGACCCTTAGTAGCCTGCCAAAAGCAATTCAGTCAAGTATTGCATACTACCTGTTTTTTCCCATTGTTCAGAACACATATCTGTTCCAAGGAGTTTCAGATAACTTCCTTTTCCAGTTGGTAATACACTGGACCTAAGTAATCATACTCTAGTACTGTATTAAGCAACAACTGCATCATAGTTTCACAAGATTAGAAGGAAGATAGTATCAGTTTTTTTGTTGCATTTCCTTTTCTTGTGGCCATAATTTAGTGCGATCTTCTTCTACAAAGTACATTAAATGACACCTTTTCCTGTATTTCAGGTTCCTGAAATGGATGCTGAATATTTTCCTCCCAAGGAAGATGTAATTCTGCAGAATGAAGCTCCAAATGATATTTACATACTTGTCTCAGGAACAGCTGTAAGTTCATACTTCCCTAAAACATAGTGCTATCAGAAATAGAGGTGGCTCCATCATGACTTCTGGTTTCTGATATTATTTGTTCATTGACTCAGGACTTGATCTCATACACCGAAGGGCGTGAAATGGTAAGATTTATTAATTTTAATGGACACTAGTTTTTCCCCACCATTGAGGAAGAAACTCCTTCAACCTAAATGTGTGAATCATTTAAATCAACATTTAAATCAATTCATTATTTAGAGAAAAATAATGATAAAATTAATAATTTATATCTAATAAATTAAATTCTGCCACATATAGATACACCGGGGATAATGAACATGTTTTCTAATTTCAAATGGCCTTATTATATTTAGAACGAGGTCCCATACTACCCGTGCTCCGCAACGGGATCATTAATACTGCATATAAAAATTTTAGGATGTAAAAAAGTTTAAATTTTTAAAGAATAAATATTGTAGGAAATTGTGAAACACGAAAATATTGGTTTCATATATTAAAAAAAATCGTGTTATACCCACCCACAAACAAATACTATGTATTTTGAATATGTTAAATAAAAGACATTTTCATTTAACTTAATGAAACATTTCTAGATTTTTCATGTATATCACTTGTTTCATTATAGGCTGCTCATACTAAAAAACAAAAACAAAAAGGGCAAAACCATGAATACAAAACTTTAGGGAGCAATGTGCAAAAGAATAAAAAAAATGTAAACCAATTGAGAGAGTTAGTCCTCGCCATGAACAAAAAAAAAATCTCTGTTTAATTATCACTTAATTCATATCACATCCAAACAAATAACTAAATTACTATTCATCAAGACATCAGTACATCATCATATTTTAAATTGTATGGTTATATAGTGGGAGTAAGAGATGAGAAAAGAACTATCCTATTAACAAATAAAAGGCAAAATAAAAGGCCAAACTGTTGAAATGTCTAAATCATAAGACTCGAAACATGTGGAGCCTATGCGCAAAATGAATTAAAAATAAGAAGTAAGAAATAAGTTATTTTTTGACAAATAAAATCAAGAAAAAATAAAATATTCAAATGATTAGATTTTAGACATTTTGGGTTAAAGTGCAAAAGAAATGAAAATAAGATGGAAAAAGATAGTTATCCATTTAATAAACAGAAGAAGAAAAAACACAGAAAATACATGAGCTCATTTTAATCAACACCCTAGCACACTATATAAAAAACTCAAACACCAAAAATAAATACAAATAATAGGTAAGAAGTTATCTTTTGACAAACGGAAGCAATAAAAAATTAAATGTCCAAATGATTAGATTAAAAACATTTGGTGAAAGTGCAAAATGAAAATAGAATGTAAGAAGGTAGCTATCTATTTAACAAACAAAAGAAAAAAATAAAAATTTAAAACAAAAATAAAATTTTTTACATGAGCTCACACGTTTAACATTCACCATATAAAAAACTCAAATCACCAAAAAAGAATTACAAATAAGAGGTGAGAAGTAGGTTATCTTTTGACAAATCACCAAAAATAATTACAAATAAAAGGTGAAAAGTAAGTTATCTTTTGACAAATAAAAGCAAGAAAAAATGTCAAAATGATTAGATTATGAACATTTGGGTCAAAGCGCAAAAGAAATGAAAATAAGATGTAAGAATGTAGTTATCCACTTAATAAATAAAAGAAAAAACTTATAAAATAAAAATTAAGCTTACACATTTACCCTACACCCTACCACACCATATAAGAAACCCAAAACACTATTCATGAGTTTCTAATTGTTATATATATATACAATATACAATTAGCAAATGAGAATTATAGGAAGGTTTCCTCAAGTGCATATGCAATGTGCAGATCATAGCAAAGGTAACTGCTGGAGACATGTTTGGAGAGGTTGGGGTTTTGTATTACAGGCCACAGCCTTTCACAGTTAGGACATCAGAGCTTTGCCAAATACTAAGACTGAACAGAAATACCCTGATGAGTGCCATACAGGCAAATGCAGAATATGGTCACATAATAATGCACAATCTTGCCAAGAAAGTCCAAACCCGAATATTTTATTTCTAGTTTTCATTTTTTTGAACAGTTCTTTCTTATTTTCTAATTAGCTCCTTTCTATTATATTCCACATTATAGATTCCAATTTTGTAAAATACTCAATTCCAAGCGTATCAACTTTGTTGGAGTAATATCAAATTTTTAATTTTATAACAGTGTTTACTTTTCAATTTTATTAGATCAATATTCAATTTCCAACTTTGTTGGAGCAATGTTAAGTTTCCAATTTTGTTGGAACAAAGTCCAATTTCCAAAACAATTAGCGGTGTGCAATCTCCAATTTTGTTGGAACAATTTCTATATTCAAATTTAAATATTTTATTTTATTTTCTTACTCGACATGTTTGGAGAGGTTGGGGTTTTGTATTACAGGCCACAGCCTTTCACAGTTAGGACATCAGAGCTTTGCCAAATACTAAGACTGAACAGAAATACCCTGATGAGTGCCATACAGGCAAATGCAGAATATGGTCACATAATAATGCACAATCTTGCCAAGGTAAAGACCACGTGTACAATCATCAGACTCCTTGTACTTGAAACAAAACTAATAGTAGGGCGTGCCTATGTCAACAGAAACTAGATGGAATGGGAATGGCTGGTTCCGATTACGAAAACATGTATCAAAGTTCTGTCCACCAAGAACAAGTCAAAGAGCTGAAGGAGCAAACTACACATGCTGGATTCCAAGAGCATGAACAGAATCCTATACTACAAGAAGCGATAAACATAGATCACTTGGACTCGAAGGCTGCAGACAACTGTAGCACAGCAAGACATAGTACATATAATAGAAATTCAGTGGATGTAAATTTACCTGCAGAGGATGGCCAAACAGCTCTTCACACTGCCGTGCGGATGGGGCATATTGAAATGGTTAAGCTTCTCCTAGAAGGAGGAGCAAGTATGCACAAAGTAGATGCAGGAGGTCTGACACCAAAAGCCTTAGCAAAACAGCATGGGAACAACATGTATGAGCTTTTCCTCAATTATGAAACAAGAAGAAAACAAGACGAACATACGGCGAAGATTGCAGGACTAAAAACATTAGATGTCTCAGGGAATAGCCAAAGTGAAGGTAATGCAACAGGGAACAGGCACCCATCTCATTATCGAAGGGAAGCACTCGCATCAACCAAGAAGAGAGTTACCATCCACATGGCATCTCAAGAAAGGACTCCGGACAAACAGGCGAGCAAATTAATTGTTCTACCTGATACCATGGAAGAACTTCTCAGAGTTTCTGGTAAGTTCTATTCCCTGGGAAATAGCATCCAAATACGCAAATTGATTGCATGAGAAGACAACAGTTCATTAACCATATTTCCCAAAATAATGACTACCAAAAATAGGAAGAGAAGCTAAATTGGATTAACTAACTTCAGCCTGCTTTCACTTCTATCATTTTGTTTTCTATTAATTCAAAGATCTTGTAAACCTGCAGGAGAGAAGTACAGAGGGTACAGATTTACAAAAGTTCTTAACGCAGAAAATGCAGAAATAGATGACATTGGTGTGGTTCGAGATGGCGATAACCTGTTTCTTTTTCACAACAATGTTGAAGGAATCAATTGCAGCACAAGCTAATTATTTAGTATCAGGTTAGCAAAACTTGGACCACTTTAATGAAAGAGTAATGATAATTGACTGTAGGATTCATTTTGGCTTCTAGAACTGGTATTATTATTATTATATTATAATACTACAATACAATACACAACATTCAGCTAAAATAGGGAAAGA
Source organism: Stellera chamaejasme (assembly GCA_024586325.1). NCBI lineage: Eukaryota > Viridiplantae > Streptophyta > Magnoliopsida > Malvales > Thymelaeaceae > Stellera > Stellera chamaejasme. Next base: position 20,739,009 of record CM044984.1, on the reverse strand, counting down.
AATATTTACTGTAAGGTTAAAATAGGGAAATCAGAACTCAGACACTATCAAAAAGCCATTTACTGTAAGGATGACATCTCGTAATCACTTGTAAAGCTGTCTACCTTCAAAAGGAAGTTGACTGAAGAAAGAAACATTAATTCTTTAGATAAAAATAGAAATTTCTATGCAGCTGAATGAATCATTGTTAATTTGACAACTCAACTGGGCATAAAGATCTTGGTTTGAGCTTCAATTTGTTTTCTTTTGGTTTTGGCCAAAGTTGAGAGCACTACCTTGAACTTTGCTAACTCGTCTAAAAATACAAGGCTCAACTAAAAATCAACTCGGACACTTGGGGCTAGACTCATTTTAATCAGCAGCACGTGATAATACCAAAAAAATGGGGAAGTTGCTGGAGATGCTTTAACAACAACAAATAGTGATAAACCAAAAAAAAGGAGAATTTTGAATTCTAAGCGCAAATATCTCCATCAGTTTGAGTAACTTGTTTCTTAAATAGATCAAAGGATACTTTCCTTACTTAGCCTAGCTACTTCTTAGATTCTAAGCAAAGGAATCATTCAGCGAAATACTACTGGACTAGTATCAAAACCATAACTTCTCCACCAGCCGCAGCTTAGAATTGAAAACGCAGCCAACTTTCATAATCACCGAACATTAACCAATTCAACTTCATACACCAACGAGACTTCCCTAGAAGCACCTTCAGTTGACAAACTGCAACATAACAAGAAAGATTTAGTAATGATACTCCATGTTAAAGATGAGTAGTATGTTCCGTGACTTACCCAAGAGATGGTGGTACAAGAATCCTCCTCTTCCCACCAACCCGCATGCCTGTGAAATTCGTAAGATTAATGATTTAAAACTATGTACATCAGACTAATTCACAGTCACTTATTGCATGTGTTGAATAAAACAATGCATATACCTTCAATACCAAGCTCCCAACCATCATGTCCTTTTGAACCTGTATAGAAAACGGCTTGTGAACCCTTCTCTTTCTTAAGAAAACTGTTATGAAAAGATAATACTAATACTCCAATAAAGAAAGAAAAATACCTAATTTAAACTTCAGTGGGGCTTGATCAGGATTTGAAAGTACTTGCCCACTCTCTAGGGACTTGACAACAGAATGAACGCTGACCTATACAGCAAATTATACTCAATTTTCATCACAGCTGGAATAACACATTTAAAGCTTGTAGGAAAAGCGCGACCAGGAGTTATTTTGCAATTTATAGTGTCAATGAAAATTTTATTATGATACCATAAATACGATGAATTAAAACATAGAATGTTTACCCTTTTCCCCATGGTCGCTATCTTGCCATCTGGGTTACCAATTTCTTGCTCTTCAATAACAAATCCGTTCGCCAAGGTTTTGCTCTTATCCACATCCTTGATATTAAAGTCTTTCCTTTTCTTCCTTTTCCTCTCTTTCTGTTGACTTTCCAGACAAGATTTATTTTAATTAACCAGAAACACCCTGAATGTACATTACAAAAACCTTCTAGAGAGCATAGTAAGTAGTATTCAAGACTTGGTTACATTCATTCAGTTTACCATTTATATAGTTTATATGAACAGACAATTAATTGAAACAAGATGCATAGTTGTAATTCAATCCTATACTCCATCATATGAAAATAAAGCAGACATGATATATCTAACACTCACTCATCACTGTCCAGTTTTCCATTTTTCAGAGCTTTATCCACTTCACTGATAACATCTTTATGGCAATCTTCTGCAGTTTTTCGTTTCTTTTTCTTCCTTTGTTTTTCCTGTCCACTACTAACAACCAATACAAGAGGTTCAATAGTGAATTACGTAAATACAGAAAATTTAAGCAAAATCAGAAACAGCTTTAAATCAGAACTATCATATGAAAATAGATTGTCATAAGATTTGTCCATTACAGTTACAATGTTGTATTAATTGGCTCAGATAGAAAGGGAGTTAGGAGGGCTCACTCATCAATTAAGTTCACTAGAATTTCCTTAGCCCCTTCTGGATGATGACATTTGTGATCTATCTTAACACCATTATTGTCCACAATCCCTTCTAGACTTTTGCCTGTATCAACATCATCCGTTTTGATGTCAAGTTTGGGCACTGGACTGTCACCATTGTCCACAGAATTTTGATCAAGCAGGGGCAAGTTTTCGACACTCTTGGAACTTTTTAACTCCCTCAATTGCTCCTCTTTTTGTTCTGACCCAAAATCAGATTCCATACCTGCATCTCTGTAGCAAGAAAAGGTTTTAGAACTATTCTGAAATTGCTGTGGAGCTCAAGGAAGAAACCAAAACCGTGACTAAGAAAGACAAACCATTGATAAACAACACACACCAGAACTGAATGCCAGAAGAAACTACCTATTCATTCAAAATTGCTGTAAATGAATAAACTGTGACTAAATATTTGTTAGCTGGTATATGGTGCCAGACAACAAGTTTTTATATTAACCATGTGAAGATTCCAAATGGCAGTACTGGAGTGAGGTAGAGATGAAGGCATCTATGTTGCAGAAAGAGGATACTTTAAGAACAATAAATTCTATATCCAGAATACTACTTAGCTTAAGAAACAAAGGTTAAATTTAATAAGCACTTTTTTATGCAGCACAGACCTTAAACTATCCATCAGAACAAATATCACAAAAAAGTTTGATCATATCTACCTTTCTGGCTTAAGAGCAGCAAGATCATTCTCAGGGGACAAGGTCAAAGTGCCCAACTCATTTTCAGTCAAATTGTTCTTGGAGTTCACAGTTACCCTTTCAACTGTAACACTGTCAAAATTCAGGCTTTTAAATGCACTTCTATGCCTTAGGCGAGTCCCAATAGGCCTAGTATCATCTTCTTCACTATCTGAAACATCAAAAGTACCAAATAGCTGAGTTGTGGCATTCACAGGTGGACAATTGTCATTGTTGGGCTCACTTATATGGCACTTCATCAATTTTGTATCATCCTTTTTGCTAGAAGTTTCATCAACTTCAGCATTCGAAAGTGCATGTCTAGGAGCAGTGACAGGAGAACGATCATCATTAGCTGATTCAACTATATGGCCATTCATTGATTTTCCATCCTCCTTTTTGCCAGATGTTTCATCAACTTCTGCACTCGGAAGTTCAAGTTTAGAAGTGCTCAACTCATTTTCAGTCAAATTGTTCTTGGAGTTCACAGTTACCCTTTCAACTGTAACACTATCAAAATTCAGGCTTTTAAATGCACTTCTATGCCTTAGGCGAGTCCCAGTAGGTCTAGTATCATCTTCTTCACTATCTGAAACATCAAAAGTACCAAATAGTTGAGTTGTGGCATTCACAGGAGGACAATTGTCATTTTTGGGTTCACTTATATGGCACTTCATCAATTTTCTATCATCCTTTTTGCTAGAAGTTTCATCAACTTCAGCATCCGAAAGTGCATGTCTAGGAGCAGTGACAGGAGAACGATCATTAGCTGATTCAACTATATGGCCATTCATTGATTTTCCATCCTCCTTTTTGCCAGATGTTTTATCAACTTCTGCACTCGGAAGTTCAAGTTTAGAAGTAGCAGTGACAGGAGAACAATCATCATTATCTGATTCAACTATACTACACTTCTTCAATTTCCTACACTTCTTTCTCACAGATGTTTTGCCAACTTCTGCATCCAAAAATGCAAGTGTAAGGAGTGAAGTAGTACTTAGATTCATAAAGTAATAGCGCAAGTAGAAAGACATCAGAACTAGAAGGGTAGCAGGTATACTGTTGGTTGCTTAGAATAATAGGTGGGCAGTATAATATACTGATGAAGCATTTATGCTGTATGAAAAATACTTGGGGGGGCAAAAAAAATTCTCAAAAAAAGAAAAAAGAGAAAAGAAAACAAAAAAAATACCTATGGAACGAGAAGTTGGAAAGACTTCGATATCACCATCATTAATAAAACTACCGCCATATTCATCATCATTGTCAGACTCGGACCTTTCCGTCTCAGTATCAGGAATGTCTTCACCAAAGGATTCTCTGCCAAATGAGTAAAGGTATGTCAAAGCTTCTTATAAAAATTTCATTTCAAAACCGAAGGACAAAAAAAATATGCCACCCATGTTCCAAATAATCGTAGCATTTAGCTTTCAGCCTGTAATTGATTTAGATTAGATAACTATTAGATAGAATTTGTTAAAAATACTTGAAAGCTACAAACATTCACTTATCATTTAGATATAAACTAACTAATTGTGTTAAAATTTTGACGCAAACAGAATCATAAACTACATTTTAAAGTAAATTGAATAGTTTCTTTGCAGGTGGGGGGCAGAGTAATTCACACGGCAGGCTGAAAAATCTGTTACTTGCAAACCATGAAATGCAAAAACGAATCAAACTTTAGTAAAAAGAGTTTATAAAGGAACAAAAAACATACGTCTTATCATCGTCATCATTATGAGGAATATTGGTACTATTTTCCTCAAAGTACCCAGTAAGATGAACAGATAGGCTTCCAATCACTGAGAAAACCACCTTAACAGCCTCCTCATATTTCAAATTCAATGGGCAAGACTCCATCTTCTCTGGGACCAGCGTGCAAAGAAAAACGGGTGTTTTATCTCCGACATTACACTGGACTATGCTTTTGGTAGTCGCAGAACCAACACCAAGCGTAGCCTGAAATTCGATCAAGCCAAAACTACGTCAATAGAAATCGCCATACCAAAAGAAAATCAAGAGCCAACAGACAGCTTCCGCAAAAGACAAATAAAAAAAAAAACCTGCGACAGATGAAGCCTTCGATTGCCCGAAAGAGTGACAGGTGCCCCAGGCTTTACCACAATTCCTGAAACAGAAAATAAAAGCGTGAGGAGGAGTTCGAAAAGTCCAAATGAGATGATGAACGATTTATTGCAATCAAACGAGGATGAAGAGGAAAAAGCTAACCCCAGAAAACCATGGCAGAAACACGAAGAGATGCGAGTGTGAACTTTGAACCCCAATGCTGGAACCCAATGCTCGACACGCTTAAATAGCAAAACCCCGGGGTCATTAATTGGGCGGGAAATTAGAGATTTCAGAGAAACTTTTGCCTGTTTGATGCTCTTTCCTTCTTTCTCTCTCTGAGGAAAAGGAATTTTGTGAAGTTTTCCTTTAGAAACAGCTCGTTTTCCTTTCTTTTTCTTTCGCTTTACTTGAACCGGCTAGTTTTCTTTTTTCAGTTTTAAAATAATACTATGTACATGTCTCATTGGGAGAAGAGTAAAATTATCACTAACTTTTCAAAATTTTCTAACTTTATTCTAATTTTTTTTAGGGATTAAATCGTCATCAACCTTTCATTGAACGATAAAATTGCTACTAAAGAGGATAATTGGCGTACGTGTCATCAATGAATCTTCAGAATACGTGATTCAAAAGATTCACCTCTTTCGGGTATATAAGAAACCTCATTCGAGGGTTCTTGAAGGTCCAAGAAGTCTTCATTTACAGCTTCTCACCGCAGCTACAATTCGTGGTGTGAGCGAAATTATCATCACCACAATCAGAAGTCATTGGCGGTGGTGATTGACTAGTATTTCCAACAAAACTCATTTCTAGTATAAAATTCTATTGACAATCAGATTTCCACCAAACTTTAAAAACGTGTTTTGCACTCAGTATTGATAAATACTCAATTTCAAATGAGGCAGACAACCCTAATTCACACAATCATTCTAGGTAGATAAAAACTAACGGCTCCATTAAACGATGTACGTCAATCATCATATTTAGTGGTAATTTTACCCTTAAATGAAAGGTTAATGGCATTTAACCCCAAAAAATAATTTGTGGTAAAATTATAAAATTTTGAAAATTCTCTGTCCCTTTCTTATTTATGGATATTTTTATACTCTCCATAGTATAAAATCAAACGTAATATTTTTGGAAAGATGGAGTAAGAGGTGTTCTCTTTCCTTTTTTCGGTTCTCTTAAAAGAAAACCTAAATTGTGCTTCTTAATTTTGGTAAGGGTTTTAGAGGAGTCTTGATATGATACACATATGTGTAGGTACACATAGTACATTAGATGTCTAATTTACAAAACAGTTCAACCCAAACCCACTAAAAAAATACTAAATGTCTAAATTATCCATACATACTTTCTCTATATATTGCTATGTGTACCTACACATATGTGCACCATATAATTGGTAGTTTTAGAGAGAATTATTATTCATAGTACAGTGCTAGTTGCTTCATAATACTACCTTTTTCAAGATGGAATCCATTAAAGGATTTATTTGTCACAACTAGCTATCTTTTGCTATAACCCTTCCAATTCCACACCAAGCTCAACTTCTTCCACATTTTTTTGTGAAAAACATTCTTTTTACTGTTTTATCAACAATTATTATTGAGTACCATTTTGATGGGGAATTCCAAAAAATGCCCGGGCACAATGTGCCTTTAACGGAATTGTTAACGGTGTTAATTTTTTCTTTTTTATTTTATTTATATTATTTCATATAAGTTAAATTTAATTAAATATCTACATTATTTCTATTATAACTCCCTAAATCACATTATCTTCCTAAAATCTCTCAATCTCCATTTGTAACTGATTCACTCACACCCAACCAAACAACTCATGGATAGTACATACATTACCCAGGCACATTGTGCCTAACGTCTATAGAGACGTCTCCGTCTCTCTGCCAATATCCTAGTTTTTTTAATTATAAATTCATCAAGTATTTGTTAGACAATTATAAAATAATCCCTGATTTTTCTCACATTCAATTGAATCCGGACCCACTACTAATGTCACAGCCACCCCGCCCGGTTGCGGAGGCGGAGCCGGCCGCGACGTCGAGAACCGGAACCTACGGCGGAAAGCGTGGCAACGGAGCATCGAGCTCAAAACAAAACAGTCACATAACAACTAGCAACCTAAATACTCATGCAAGGCAAACATATGAATAATCCGACTTTCACCACACAAGCAGTTCATGGTATATCCCACTTCAATCATCGCCACAACACAAGTACCAAATCCATAATATAGCAATTCCGATGTAAGCAAGTCGGGGCTCCGCCACGACTCAGAAGACAGATAAAGCAGAATACACCTCATATATAAATACACACATATACAAAATCATGATCTGATCTATATGCATGCAGTTACAGCTACAGAGCCAATAAGCAAAATCCTATAAATACCTAGCGCGGAATCAAGCCTCTCACTCGAGGATCTCTCGCACGTGGTACTGCTGCAACCACAACCTCAAAGACGTAGGAAGCACCGCGGATCTCTACTCCGCCGGTTGCTTATCAGGACGGCCAGAAAGTGGTAAACAAATAAAAAGGGTGAGTCCTCGAAAGGATCCAGTAAGGGCTAAGGTAAAAATGTAGTTTGCCCATAGGGCAACAATCAACTCGCAAAATGTAATATCACAACATATACATATACATACGAACATAAAACATAAAGTAAGTCGAATCCATCATATGCGGTCCAACCGCCGTAACGACTCAGTAACGACCCTCAACAGAGGTCGAATATACAAATCGTAATGAATAGATAGCACGGTACCGGCTGGGGTCGCGATCCCCAAACTGTCGTAGGGTCACAGAAGTATACCGGCACTCCAAGTGCGGATATACGCATAATGTCGGCACCCTCCAGTGCAGACACGTAATGCAATGTCGGCACTTCGGTGCGGATACGCAGTAATGTAATCATGGAGCACCCGTGGCCTCTACAACCATTCGGGTCTCATCGCAGTAAAGTATAATAATAATAATACATAAACATAAACAGAAGTATCGTTACCTGATAAACATATACGGAGCAGAACAAACGTACATTTTACCAAATTGAGCCCTTACCTCAGAAACGCTGCCCCGCAGCCCAAAACTCGGGAAATCCCGGCTCCCGACCCGAAACGCAAAACTTGGCTCCTACGGTTCCCCGCTACTCTACCAACGCATAATCAAGCTGAATAACCATAGTTGAGTCAGAACACATCCAAATAACCCCAGAAAGCAATTTCTGCATAAACCCGCACTTTCCCGCAAAAATCCACAGAAAGCCCGTTTTACGAACCGAGCTAGAACCTTGTTATTCCAACACCCACAAACACATTCCAACCTTAAAACCCGCATTCCAGATATTTTTCCCGATAAACCCGCATAAACCTAACTTTCTCATTTCTAACCCGAAAACGATATTTCAAACGCCATATGGCACCTACTTTCATTCACAATGTTACGGTCACCCCGAGCGGGTTGCGACCAGGTGACCCGGGGCTCCGGTTTTGGCCTGCGGGTCACGTTTTTCGGCGTTCAGACGGCTCCCGAGCCCTATCCGAGTATCATTTTGGCGAACCCTTCCGTATTTGAGGTCGTGTGGGTCCCCCGGACGTTTCCGCCGAAAATATTTTTCTCGCGCCGGGGTTGTCGGGTCGCCTCGGGACGTACAGCGGGCTCGGTAGCGCTCTCGAGATCTCAGTTTGAGAAGCCGTTTGTAGTTTTGGAGTCGTGGAAACGTACCGGTGGGGGTTTGTGAGTTTAATATTTGGGGCGGGACGTTCGGTTCCGGGCGACTCCCGGGGCTCGGGACGGGAATCCCGGGACTCGGGATGGAAATTTTCTGACGGCTTTGGGGTAAGTTGTGTTTTAATTTAATATGGAATTTATGGGTATTTTTATAGAATTTTGGGAGTGACGGAATTTCGGTTCAGGTCGACACGCTCGCACGTCGGGTTTTGGTTCGGGTTCAGCGAGCTCGGTAGGACACTCTGGATTGGTAAATGAACTTTTGGAAAATGTTCTGTGAATGTTATAATATTCTGAGGGTTGTGTCCAAGTTTCGTTAATTTTGGAATTCGGTAATTATTTTTGGGCAAAAAGAATTGGAACTTTCGGAAAAGTCGGGAGATAAATTGGAAATTGGTTGCAAAATAAATAATTGGAGCATGGGCAGCAGCCTACTTTCGGCTGGAATGGAGAAGGGATAAGGGACACTTGTCCCTTTATAATTTAAGAGGAAAAAAGAAAGGATATTATATAAGGGATAGTTAGTAATTAAAATGAAGTAAAAATTCATTTTCTTTTCTTTCTTCTTCCTTCTCTTCTTCTTCCCGAAAACAAGAGCAGCCATGGGTACTGTTCATCAAGCTTGGAGTTCTTCAAATCTTGGCTCAAATCAACAAGAAAATGGATCCTTTTAGTGGTAAGCTTCCTACCTTATTCTCTTTACTTGTTGGAAACAAGTTTTGGTGGAAAAAAGAGAGGATTTTTGAAAGATTGGTTTGTTCTTGGCTATGTGTTTGAGTGATCCTCTCCCTCCCAAATTTTAGTATGTTGTTCTTGGGCTTGAGGGGAGTAGGAATCTATGGTTGAATGTTGGAAAAACTCCATGGAAGGAGGAAACCTAGGGGTGCCGATTTTATGTGTGATTTTCCAAAATTGTGTGTGTTTGTGTTCTTGAATCATGCTTCAAGTATGTTGTTCCTAGCATGATTCTAAGACAATCTATGGTTTCAATTTGAAGGAAAACATGTTGGGTAGAAAACCCCTCTTTAGGCCGAAATCTTCATGCTAAGGTTCTTGTTAATTTTGGTTGTTTAAGTGGAATTGGTTAGTAATCTTGCTTAAGAATTGTAATTGGTGATTAAAGAGTACAAATGGAACTTTGTTTGGATTGAAATGGAAGATGGGTGAGGAATACCTCTTTTGGCCGAATTGTGTAGAAAGGGGTTTGTGGATTTTGATGCAATTGGTTAGAAATGTTGGTTAAGAAATGAAATTGATGGTTAGTGTGATTAATTAGAAGCTTGAATGGTTTGATTTGGAGGTGTGGTGAAAAATTGGTTAAGGGTCAAAGTGTTCAAGTGAAACTTTTTCCATGATAAGGTTATGCATTGGTTGGTTTGAATCCTAAATTGCTATTGTGTATGGAAATAGGTTCATGATGGTGTTTGAAACATCATTTTCGGACAACGGTGGGAAAAGTTAGGTTTATGCGGGTTTTCCGGGAAAGGCGTCCGGAATGTGGGTTTAAGGGTTGGAATGGGTTTAGTGGTGTATGATTAACAATGTTCAGGCTCGGTTTGTAAAACCGAGCTTTCTGTGGGATTTTGCGGGAAAGTGCGGGTTTGTGCAGAAATTTCTTCTGGAGTTATTTGGATGTGTTCTGACTCAACAATGGTTATCCAGCTTGATTCTACGTTAGTGGAGTAGCGTGGAACCATAGGAGTCAAGGTTGGCGTTTCGGGAGTCGGGATCTTCCGAGTGTTGGGCTGCGGGGCAGCGCTTCTGAGGTAAGGGCTTAATTTGGTAAAATGTACGTTTGTTCTCGCTCCATGAATGTTATCGGGTATGATATCTCTGCTGTATTTGTATGTTTCATTTATATGTTCTGATTCTGTGGCGAGACCCGTATGGTTGGAGAGACCACGGGTACTCCTTGGTTCTGTTCTGTGTATCCGCACCGGGAGTGCCGATACTTCTGTTCTGTGACCCTACGACAGTTTGGGGATCGCGACCCCAGCCGGTACCGTGCTATCTGTTCTGTTCTGATCTGTATATTCTGACCTCTGTTGAGGGCTGTCGTAACGGGTCGTTCTGGCGGTTGGACCGCATGCGATGGTTTATGATTCACTATATGCTATATGTTCGTATACACTTGTATATGCTGTGTTATTCTGTTTTGCAGGTTCAGATTGTTGCCCTGTGGGCAAACTGCACTTTTGCCTTAAGCCCTTACTGGGTCCTTTCGAGGACTCACCCTTTCATTTGTTTACACCTTTCAGGTTGTTACGAAAAGCAATTGGCGGAATAGAGATCCGCGGTGCTTTGGATTTCTTGGGTTTCAGCAGCAGAGTATCATGGGCGGAAAATCTCCCGAGTGAGAAAGTTTCCGATTCCGCACAATAGGTATATATATAGGTTTTGGTTTAATGGCTCAGAGCTGTAGCTGCATGCATGTAGTTTAGATCATGTATTTATATAAGACGTATAATCTGAGACATATTCTGCTTTTGATTGTCTTCTGAGTCGAGGGCAGAGCCCCGACTTGTTTATATTGGAGTTGTTGTTGTGTTATGGGTTTGGTGTTTCTGTGTTTTAGCGATGTTTGATGTTTGACACCATGAACCGCATGTTTGGTAGAAGATGGATTTACTAGTATGCTTGCCTTGATTGAGTATCTAGGTTGCTAGTTGCCACTTGGCTGTGTGTTACTTGAGCTCGATGCTCCGCTGCCGCGCTTTCCGTCGTAGGTTCCGGTTCTCGACGTCGCAGCCGGCTCCGCCTCCGCAACCGGGCGGGGTGGCTGTGACAGATTGCAGAACTTGGAGCTTACGTGAACAGTAGAAATGGCGTGAAGAAGAGAGGAAGAAGAAGAGAAGAAAAGAAATGTAATTCTAAATGAATTTTTCATGTTTAATATCCTTTTATACTTCTTCTCTTTTCCAAACTTAATAAAAATCAGACATGTGTCCCTCCCCCAAAGCTGCTGCCGACTTAAGGCCCAAAGCTGGCCCAAAACATTAAAACTTTTGGGTTAATTACAATTTAACCCCCTAATTCTCCAAATCTTTGCAATTAAACCCCAATTATAGGTAACGAACTCCAAATGAGCCCAAAACTGGCCAGAATCCTCAGAATATCATAAAATTTATAAAACATTTTTCAAATATTTATTTACCCTTCCGTAGCGTCCTACCGAGCTTGCTGACCCCGAACGAATCCCGGCGTGGCCGCATAATAACCTGAGCCACAACCCATCACGACAAAATTCCACAAAAATAACCATAAAATCCACCTTAAAATATAACATGACTTACCCTGGAGCCGTCGGAGAAATTCAATCCCGAGCCCCGGGATTCCGCCTAGAGCCCCGGGAGTCGCCCGGGACCGCACGTTACGTCCCGAAAAGTATGCTCCGTAAAAATCTCTGGGTCGCTCCCACGATTCCAAATCCTCGAACGATTTCCCAATCGGAGGCCCTGGGAGCGCTTCGAGCCCGCTGTACGTCCCGAGACAACCCCCCTGGCCCCGAAAAACATTTTCGGCGAAAACGTCCGGGGGACCCACACAACCTCAAATCCCGAAGGATTTCCAGAAATAAAACTCAGACAAGTCCCGGGAGCCAATTAATCGCCCAGAAACGTGACCCGCAGGCCAAAACCGGAGCCCCGGGTCATCCGATCGCAACCCGCTCGGGGTGACCGTAACAACTAAAACTCTCCTTTTTGAATAAAATATAATTGTAGTAGTTGACTCAATTCAAAACACCAGACATCTCAATCCCCTCTAGTGGTCCCCTACTTTCATCACCAAGACGCCGCCACCTTCTGCCCAGCAACAGTTCTTCTTCACTGATACAAACCTCTTCGGCGACCAGTTACGTTCCTTCCAACCGCCACCAGGCAACCGGCTCCCAGCGACGGCAACGACTAGTTCACGGCGTCAGACATCCGGTTTTGGACTGCACCAACAACCAGTCCTCTGATTCCTCGTGGCAGAGGCGCAATTGTGCCGGCGTCCCCCCTTTCCGACGAGATCAAGCTGCTGCGTCTCACCCTCTTATTTCCGGCGACAGAGATAAGTAGGGTTTTCTTTCTTAATTCTCAAAATTTTGAAATACCGCAAATTGTCTAAAATTATTTATACATTGGTCTATATTTTTGTTTGTTTCTTCAATCAATCTATATTGGCCGAACAAAAAATATATATACAGTTTGTTTGATATTTTTTTTATTATTTTGACTGACTCAAAAACAAATTTATGAGATACCAGTGACCTGTGTCGACAAAGTTTTTTTAAAAAAAATTGTCTGATGTTTTGTTCGTATGCATGCAGGTTGACAAATAAATGGAATAGTCTAATTTTTATTCTGGCATTGGCTGATAATCTGTCCATTAAGTCTTGTGATTTGGACTGCAATTAGAACATCGTTCGTAGGCATCCGAAGCATGATTTGTCTAAAGTTTTTATGGTGAATGTAGTGTACTTTTTAGGTGATTCGAGTACATGAGTTTGAGTGAAAATTTTGAGAAAATGTCTGAGATAATTGAAGTAATTTGTTAGACTTAAAGTATTGTGGCTTATTCATGTTACATTAAATGCGTTGTCTGATGATATATTATTTTGGGAGTCTAATTATTATGAGCATTAGTCTGATGAAATAATGGGAGCCAGTTCCCCACATTAGTCTGATTATAATGAGCATTAGTCTAATGATTAAAATATATATGTCTGGTGGGTTTCTTAATTTAAAAAAATAGTTCATGATCTGCGAATTGTTTACTTGTATGGGATTTGGTATGATGATGAACATCTATGTGATATTTTGGGTAATTTGTCTGGTGTTATATAATTTCACAACATAATGATACGATTTTATGTAAGGCACCCCAGAACCGTGCGGTAAAACACGGATCCTGATCTCCCACAATGGAGTCTGGTACTCCATGTAACCGCACTATCTCTCTAATATGCAGATGGGCAAACTTCTCCAGGGAGTCTGTTATCCGGACCGGCAGAAAGTGAGCACACTTCGTCAAGCGGTCCACGATAACCCAGATGGCATCGTGGTGAGACCGAGTCAGGGGTAGCGCAGTCAGAAAGTCCATCGTGATGTTGCCCCACTTCCTGACTGGAATGGGTAAAGTCTGCAGCGTCCCTGCCGGTTTCTGATGCTCCACCTTCACCCGCTGACAAGTGGCACACTTAGACACATGTGAGGCAATGTGTCTCCGCATACCTGGCCACCAAAAGTGGGTGCGCAGATCCTGATACATCTTCTCACTCCCGGGGTGTATGCTCAAACGGCTCGAGTGCGCCTCTGTCAAAATCTCATCCCGCAGAGTCTGATCCCCTGGCACATACAACCGATCCCCAAAGTATAGCAAACCCTGCCTGTACTGAAACCTCGGTAGTAGTGCCCCTTTGTCCTCCCCGGACAGCTTCTTCAACTCTGGATCCCTCTCCTGTGCCACTCGCACTCTGTCCAACCACTCCGAGTGAATAGTCAAAGTGTACACCTGAGCCTGCTCCCAGCGCTCCCACCGGTGCCAAAGGCACGTCAAGTCATTCTCCTCAGTCCGATCCTCAGTGCTACCTCCTCTGACCACGCCAGTGTACTTCCTACTCAGAGCATCAGCAACTGTATTACCTTTGCCCTCGGTGTACTCGATACTGCAATCGTAGTCCTTGATGTACTCTAGCCACCTGCGCTGTCTCATGTTCAGCTCCTTCTGAGTGAACAGGTACTTCAGACTCTTATGATCTGTGAAAATCTGAAATTTGCTGCCGAGTAGGTAATGCCTCCACTGCTTCAGCGCATAAATCACTGCAGCCAACTCAAGATCATGCGTAGGATAGTTCTGCTCATGCGGTCGAAGCTGTCGCGACCCATAAGCTATCACGTTCCGCCCCTGCATCAATACACATCCCAACCCGGACCTAGATGCATCTGTGTAGATCACATAAGGTAGACTCGGGTCGGGTAGAATCAGGATCGGTGCGTTGGTCAGCTGTCGCTTCAACTCCTGAAAGTTCCGCTCACACTTCTCTGACCACACAAATGGCTGCCCCTTCTTCGTCAACTGCGTAAGTGGGGAAGCCAAAACGGAAAACCCTGGCACAAACCGTCGGTAGTAGCCTGCTAACCCCAGAAAACTCCTGATCTCCCGTACCGAGGTTGGCTGTTTCCACTCCTGCACCGCCTTAACTTTCTCGGGGTCTACTGACAAACCGTGCTCACCGATGATATGTCCCAGAAAAGACACCTCCCGGATCCAGAAGTCACACTTTGAGAACTTAGCGTACAGCTGGTGTTCCCAAAGTGTCTGCAGAACAATCCTCAAATGCTCCCGGTGTGAGTCCTCATCCCGAGAGTAAATCAGAATATCATCGATGAACACTACCACGAAAGAGTCCAGATACGGCCGGAACACCCTGTTCATCATATCCATGAACGCAGCCGGTGCATTAGTCAAACCAAACGGCATCACCGTATACTCATAGTGCCCATACCGTGTACGAAAAGCAGTCTTCGGAATATCCTCCTCCTTCACTCGCAGCTGGAAGTACCCCGATCGCAGATCAATCTTCGAAAAGATCTTTGCACCTCTCAGCTGATCAAAGAGATCGTCGATCCTCGGCAATGGGTACTTATTCTTAATGGCTGTAATCTATACACAACCTGAGTGACCCATCCTTATTCTTCACGAACAGAACTGGAGCACCCCATGGTGAAGTGCTCGGACGGATGAAGCCCTTCTCCTGCAGTTCCTCTAGCTGCTTCTTCAGCTCCACCATTTCCACTCTCGGCATCAGATAAGGTGGAATGGAAATGGGAGTAGCACCGGGTTGCAACTGGATCTCAAATACGATCTCCGGATCTGGTGGCATCCCGGGCAAATCCTCCGGGAATACCTGCGGAAAATCTCGGACAACTGGAATCTTATCCAGCTCCAACCGAGTATCAGACGTGTTCAGACCATAGTACTCCTCCGAATCCACTATCGGGACTTGATCAAGAACCTGCAGCTCCATGCTGGTCCTGACCACCTTCGTCCCATCTGAACCTGAGAGGGGTAACACCTCTCTAGAAACCGTAACACTACGGTTGGCACAGTCAATATGCACGAAATTCTTGGACAGCCAATCCATCCCAAGAATAACGTCATACTTCGGTGTGTTCAACACCAGCAGATCTGACATAATCCGGTGACTGCCAATGGATAGCACGCAGTCTCGTACCATCTCATTGGAAAGCAGAAACTGACTCCCAGCCGTCTTCACCATGAAGACGCTCGGAAGCCAACTGGTAGCCAGGCGGAGAGACTCGACACATTTTTGTGCCACAATCGAAATAGATGCCCCAGTATCAAACAATGCACGAACAGGAGTATCGTTCAGAAGTAAGGTACCTTGGAGCGCCCCACGCTGCGAAGTCTCTCCACGCTCGATCTGAAACACCCGTCCTGCTGCGGGCTGCTGTGTGGTGGAGGCTCACGCTGCGATGTCTCACCCCGCTCCACCTGGAATACACGTCCTACTCCGGGCTTCGTGGCGGAGGGTGGCTGAAACGGTCGTCTCGGCTGTTGTGACGGCCTCGGCCCGCCCGCTGTGATCCGCTCCCCCGGGGTGCGTTGGGCTGAAACCGAGGCTGCGGACGTGTAGCACTGTTGGATCCCTGCCCTAGTGTCAGAGGGCAGTCACGAATCTAATGATCACTGGCCCTGCAACGCAGGCACTGCCCCGCCTGCCTGTAGCATGGCCGGCCGGGGTGCTGCCCGCCACAACTCGCACAAACTGGTGTCACTGGCGTATTAGTCAAACCAAACGACATCACCGTATACTCATAGTGCCCATACCGTGTACGGAAAGCAGTCTTCGGAATATCCTCCTCCTTCACTCGCAGCTGGAAGTACCCCGATCGCAGATCAATCTTCGAAAAGATCTTTGCACCTCTCAGCTGATCAAAGAGATCGTCGATCCTCGGCAATGGGTACTTATTCTTAATGGTGATGGCGTTCAACCGTCTGTAATCTATACACAACCTGAGTGACCCATCCTTATTCTTCACGAACAGAACTGGAGCACCCCATGGTGAAGTGCTCGGACGGA
Source organism: Stellera chamaejasme (assembly GCA_024586325.1). Taxonomy (NCBI): domain Eukaryota; kingdom Viridiplantae; phylum Streptophyta; class Magnoliopsida; order Malvales; family Thymelaeaceae; genus Stellera; species Stellera chamaejasme. Next base: position 20,722,385 of record CM044984.1, on the reverse strand, counting down.
TGAAGCCCTTCTCCTGCAGTTCCTCTAGGCTTCTTGACTCCACCATTTCCACTATCGGCATCCGATAAGGTGGAATGGAAATGGGAGTAGCACCGGGTTGCAAGCTGGATCTCAAACACGATCTCCGCTCTGGTGGCATCCCGGGCAAATCCTCAGGAATACTGCGGAAAATCTCGGACAAGCGGAATCTTATCCGGCTCCAACCGAGTATCGACGTGTTCGACCATAGTACTCCTCCGAATCCACTATCGGGACTTGATCAAGAACCTGCAGCTCCATGCTGGTCCTGACCACCTTCGTCCCATCTGAACCTGAGAGGGGTAACACCTCTCTAGAAACCGTAACACTACGGTTGGCACAGTCAATATGCACGGAATTCTTGGACAACCAATCCATCCCAAGAATAACGTCATACTTCTGTGTGTTCAACACCAGCAGATCTGACATAATCCGGTGACTGCCAATGGATAGCACGCAGTCTCGTACCATCTCATTGGAAAGCGGCCCGACTCACCGTCTTCACCATGAAGACGCTCGGAAGCCCACTGGTAGCCAGGCGGAGAGACTCGACACACTTTTGTGCCACAATCGAAATAGACGCCCCAGTATCAAACAATGCACGAACAGGAGTATCGTTCAGAAGTAAGGTACCTTGGAGCGCCCCACGCTGCGAAGTCTCTCCACGCTCGATCTGAAACACCCGTCCTGCTGCGGGCTCTTTGTGGTGGAGGCTCACGCTGCGATGTCTCACCCCGCTCCACCTGGAATACACGTCCTACTCCAGGCTGCTGTGGCGGAGGGGGTGGCTGAAACGGTCGTCTCGGCTGTTGTGACGGCCTCGGCCCGCCCGCTGTGATCCGCACCCCCAGGGTGCGTTGGGCTGAAACCGAGGCTGCGGACGTGTAGCACTGCTGGATCCCTGCCCTAGTGTCAGAGGGCAGTCACGAATCCAATGATCACTGGCCCTGCAACGCAGGCACTGCCCCGCCTGCCTGTAGCATGGCCGGCCGGGGTGCTGCCCGCCACAACTCGCACAAACTGGTGTCACTGGCGTAGTCCTGCTACCCCTACTACTCTGTCCAGACCTGCCTGACCTCCCCGTAGACCTCGCTGAACTCTGCTGTGCAGGAGCCCTCCCTCTGTCACTGGGTCGGTGTGGTAAGTACCGACTCTCAACCTCCTCCTGCTCGAGGAGTTGGGCCTTCTGCACAGCCTCATGATACGAAACAATATCCAGGGGCCTCAAAGCCCACCTGTACTCCGGGCGTAAGCGGCGAATGAACCGCTTGGCCTTCTCCTGCTCCATACCATAATACTGCGGTACGTAGCGGACCAATCGGTCGAATTCCCGCTCATACTCTGCTACAGTCTGGGTCCCCTGCTCCATATCATCGAACTGTGCCTGTCAGAGGTCCCTGACGGCATCCCCAATATACTGCTGGTGGAAGTAGTACGCAAACTGCTCCCAGGTGAGGTCCGAATCCTGCCCTCCGTCACGTACTGCCTCGGCTCTCAGACGGCCCTGGAGGCTCCTCCACCAATGATCTGCACTGTCCTGCAGGTTGAATGTGGCCAATGAAACTCTAACCTCAGATGGGAGGTGTAGTCTCCCAAGGAGCTTATCAACTCCTGCAAACCATGCCTCAGCCGCCTCAGGTCCTCCACGGCTGTTGAACCTAGGGGGGTTCAAACGCTGGAACCGCTCCAAGAGTCTGATCTTATAAGACTGGCGTCTCAACTCTTCCCGTCGTCGGTGGGGCCGACGAGAACTCTCAGCACTGCGCTGATCTCCCTCCTCAGAATCACTATCCGACACACTGAGGTGGCCGCTGTCCACCTCCTGATCTGGTTGTCTCCGCTGCGGCCTATCCGGACCTCCCTGTGCCTGCTGCCGCCCTTGAATCCGCTGGGCTGGCACTAAGGTACTCAGTAACTGCTGAACCTGACCCAACACCTGTAGTATATCAGGAGCGGGTCCCTCGGACTGCTGATCACTCGGGGGGGTGTGTGTGACTGCTCAGGTCCCGGGTTTCTCTGAACCCGCCTTCTAACTCTCGGAAGTGTGGGATCCCGGTCCCAACCCTCCGATTCTTGCTCACGCTGACGGCGTGTTCTAGCCATACCTGAAAATAAAGCAACCCAAAACCATATAATCCAACAATTACTCTCTCTCCCTAATCTAGCAGCAGCATTCTAAGGCTCTGTAGTGTAATGCAATGCATGATGCAAGGATTCTTTTCAGAATCCCGAAACCAAAATAATAAACCTTAAACATAGAATCAGATCATGCTCGTAATCACAGAATCACTTCATATAACACCCACACCTTCCAAAATGCTCCAAAGAACCGCCCGCTGCTCCACACGCATTCCGAAACGGTTCAAATAAGGAGTTGATCAGGCTCCGTACCGAACCGCTCCAGAATGAAGTGTAAACCAGTAGCTTGCCCTTCGAAGTCATTACTTGCAGAACTTACCCATGAACTCGCTTGCTCCAAAAGTCCACCTTTGGACTTGTATGCTTGCCTCCCACAACTCATACTAAACTGACCATACTTTACCTCTTGGGTCACTTTGACCCGACCTGCTCTGATACCAACTTGTCACAGCCACCCCGCCCGGTTGCGGAGGCGGAGCCGGCCGCGACGTCGAGAACCGGAACCTACGGCGGAAAGCGTGGCAACGGAGCATCGAGCTCAAAACAAAACAGTCACATAACAACTAGCAACCTAAATACTCATGCAAGGCAAGCATACGAATAATCCGACTTTCACCACACAAGCAGTTCATGGTATATCCCACTTCAATCATCGCCACAACACAAGTACCAAATCCATAATATAGCAATTCCGATGTAAGCAAGTCGGGGCTCCGCCACGACTCAGAAGACAGATAAAGCAGAATACACCTCATATATAAATACACACATATACAAAATCATGATCTGATCTATATGCATGCAGTTACAGCTACAGAGCCAATAAGCAAAATCCTATAAATACCTAGCGCGGAATCTGAAGCCTCTCACTCGAGGATCTCTGCACGTGGTACTGCTGCTGCAACCACAACCTCAAAGACGTAGGAAGCACCGCGGATCTCTACTCCGCCGGTTGCTTATCAGGACGGCCTGAAAGTGGTAAACAAATAAAAAGGGTGAGTCCTCGAAAGGATCCAGTAAGGGCTAAGGTAAAAATGTAGTTTGCCCATAGGGCAACAATCTGAACCTGCAAAACAGAATATCACAACATATACATATACATACGAACATAAAACATAAAGTAAGTCAGAATCCATCATATGCGGTCCAACCGCCAGAACGACCCGTAACGACAGCCCTCAACAGAGGTCAGAATATACAGATCAGAACAGAACAGATAGCACGGTACCGGCTGGGGTCGCGATCCCCAAACTGTCGTAGGGTCACAGAAGTATACCGGCACTCCAAGTGCGGATATACGCATAATGTCGGCACCCTCCAGTGCGAGACGTAAGCAATGTCGGCACTCACAGTGCGGATACGCGAAACGAATCATGGAGCACCCGTGGCCTCTACAACCATTCGGGTCTCATCGCGAGCAACGTATAATAATAATAATACATAAACATAAACGAAGTATCGTTACAGATAAACATATACGGAGCGAGAACAAACGTACATTTTACCAAATTAAGCCCTTACCTCGAAACGCGCCCGCAGCCCAAAACTCGGGAAATCCCGGCTCCCGAGGCCAAACGCAAAACTTGGCTCCTACGGTTCCCGCTACTCTACCAACGCATAATCAAGCTGAATAACCATAGTTGAGTCAGAACACATCCAAATAACCCCAGAAAGCAATTTCTGCATAAACCCGCACTTTCCCGCAAAAATCCACAGAAAGCCCGGTTTTACGAACCGAGCTAGAACCTTGTTATTCCAACACCCACAAACACATTCCAACCTTAAAACCCGCATTCCATATATTTTTCCCGATAAACCCGCATAAACCTAACTTTCTCATTTCTAACCCGAAAACGATATTTCAAACGCCATATGGCACCTACTTTCATTCACAATACCAATTTTCCATCCAATTCAAACAAAACACATCACCAACATGGAAAAAGAACCACTTCAACAATTCGACCCTTAACCAATTTTTCACCACACTTCCAAATCAAACCATTCAAGCTTCCAATTAATCATACTAATCACCAATTTCACTTCCTAACCAACATTACTAACCAATTGCATCAAAATCACAAAACCCCAACTTTGAATATTTCGGCCAAAATGGGGGATTCCTACCCAACAAGTTTTCCATCAAATTGAAACCATAGATAGCCTTAGAATCATGCTAGGAACAACATATCTCAAGCATGATTCAAGAACACAAACACACACAATTTTGGAAAATTAAGCATTAATTCGGCACCCCCTAGGGTTTCACCATCCATGAAGTTTTCCAACATCTAACCATAGATTCCTACTCCCCTCAAGCCCAAGAACAACATACTAAAAGATGGGAGGGAGAGGATCACTCTAGCACATAGCCAAGAACAAATCAATTTTTCGAAAATCCCTCTCTTTTCTTCACCATATCATGTCACCAACTTGAAAAGAGAAGAAGGATGGAAGCTTACCAATGTTTGGAGCCAAATCCTAGTTGTTTTCAGCCAAGATTGCAGAACTTGGAGCTTCTGTGAACAGTAGAAATGGCGTGAAGAAGAGAGGAAGAAGAAGAGAAGAAAAGAAATGTAATTCTAAATGAATTTTTCATGTTTAATATCCTTTTATACTTCTTCTCTTTTCCAAACTTAATAAAAATCAGACATGTGTCCCTCCCCCAAAGCTGCTGCCGACTTAAGGCCCAAAGCTGGCCCAAAACATTAAAACTTTTGGGTTAATTACAATTTAACCCCCTAATTCTCCAAATCTTTGCAATTAAACCCCAATTATAGGTAACGAACTCCAAATGAGCCCAAAACTGACCAGAATCCTCAGAATATCATAACATTTATAAAACATTTTTTTAAATATTTATTTACCCTTCCGTAGCGTCCTACCGAGCTTGCTGACCTCGAACGAATCCCGGCGTGGCCGTATAATAACCTGAGCCACAACCCGTAACGACAAAATTCCACAAAAATAACCATAAAATCCACCTTAAAATATAACATGACTTACCCTGGAGCCGTCGGAGAAATTCCATCCCGAGCCCCGGGATTCCGCCCAGAGCCCCGGGAGTCGCCCGGGACCGCACGTCACGTCCCGAAAAGTATGCTCCGTAAAAATCTCCGGGTCGCTCCCACGATTCCAAATCCGCGAACGGTTTCCCAATCTGAGGTCCTGGGAGCGCTTCCGAGCCCGCTGTACGTCCCGAGACAACCCCCCGGCCCCGAAAAACATTTTCGGCGAAAACGTCCGGGGGACCCACACAACCTCAAATCCCGAAGGATTTCCAGAAATAAAACTCAGACAAGTCCCGGGAGCCAATTAATCGCCCAGAAACGTGACCCGCAGGCCAAAACCGGAGCCCCGGGTCATCCGGTCGCAACCCGCTCGGGGTGACCGTAACAACTAAAACTCTCCTTTTTGAATAAAATATAATTGTAGTAGTTGACTCAATTCAAAACACCAGACATCTCAATCCCCTCTAGTGGTCCCCTACTTTCATCACCAAGACGCAGCCACCTTCTACCCAGCAACAGTTCTTCTACACTGATACAAACCTCTTCGGCGACCGATTCGTTCCTTCCAACCGCCACCAGGCAACCGGCTCCCAGCGACGGCAACGACTAGTTCACGGCGTCAGACATCCGGTTTTGGACTGCACCAACAACCAGTCCTCTGATTCCTCGTGGCAGAGGCGCAATTGTGCCGGCGTCCCCCCTTTCCGACGAGATCAAGCTGCTGCGTCTCACCCTCTTATTTCCGGCGACAGAGATAAGTAGGGTTTTCTTTCTTAATTCTCAAAATTTTGAAATACCGCAAATTGTCTAAAACTATTTATACATTGGTCTATATTTTTGTTTGTTTCTTCAATCAATCTATATTGGCTGAACAAAAAATATATATATACAGTTTGTTTGATATTTTTTTTTATTATTTTGACTGACTCAAAAACAAATTTATGAGATACCAGTGACCTGTGTCGACAAAGTTTTTTTAAAAAAGTTGTCTGATGTTTTGTTCGTATGCATGCAGGTTGACAAATAAATGGAATAGTCTAATTTTTATTCTGGCATTGGCTGATAATCTGTCCATTAAGTCTTGTGATTTGGACTGCAATTAGAACATCGTTCTTAGGCATCCGAAGCATGATTTGTCTAAAGTTTTTATGGTGAATGTAGTGTACTTTTTAGGTGATTCGAGTACATGAGTTTGAGTGAAAATTTTGAGAAAATGTCTGAGATAATTGAAGTAATTTGTTAGACTTAAAGTATTGTGGCATATTGATGTTACATTAAATGCGTTGTCTGATGATATATTATTTTGGGAGTCTAATTATTATGAGCATTAGTCTGATGAAATAATGGGAGCCAGTTCCCCACATTAGTCTGATTATAATGAGCATTAGTCTAATGATTAAAATATATATGTCTGGTGGGTTTCTTAATTTAAAAAAATAGTTCATGATCTGCGAATTGTTTACTTGTATGGGATTTGGTATGATGATGAACATCTATGTGATATTTTGGGTAATTTGTCTGGTGTTATATAATTTCACAACATAATGATACGATTTTATGTAATGCAATTATATGAGTGGATTAGATTGTCTGCTAATTAGTTAATATTCAGAAGAATGTTGTCTGATATTTTGAATAATTTGCTTGAGATTTTAATGGCGTAGTTTGTAGTTTTGAAGTTAAAATATGTTAGAGAAAGAAACAGACACTTTTGGCACTGGTTAACTACGATATAAGGTAAGTAACTTTTATTCTTAACTTGAATAATACTTCATGTTTTTCAAAATTATATATATTGTGGAAGTATGATGTACCCATTTGGTCTAAATTGGATAATGATAGTGATGAATCTGATTGCGATGAGGTCTCACTTACGCAAATCCCGAAAGAGTCAACCGTGGCAGACGAGAATAACAATACGGTGGGTGAAACAAATAAGAACACTGATGGTATTGGGGTAGTGCCCGTCGAGTAAGTATTTACATCTTACAAAAGCTACAAATGATCAAATAGTTAATGGTGAATGTCTGACAAGATTGTTGCTTAATTGTCAGAACTCGAAAAGGAAACAGTCTGGAAAAAGAAGCTATGATAATCGATTCGGAATCTGATGACAACATGTGAGTATTATAAACTAATTTTATGACATGCAGTTTGATGAAAGTTATTTTCTACATGTTAACATGGTTCTTTGATACATGGTAGTACTCTGAGGGAAAGAATGTCTAAGTGGGGCATCAGTACTTCTGAAAACAAAAGGAAGGGGGATCATAATACAATGACGTAAGAAGATACTTTGCTCATGTAAATTATGAATTAAATCAGCGAGTAAGGATTGAAATCTAAATCTTTTTTGTAGGCATCGTGCTATAAATGATAGAGATGGAAAGAAGATGAAGTCTGGTGACAATTCAGCTAAACTTAAACGTAAAGGAAAGGGAAAGAAAGATAACGTGAATTCTGATCACAATGCATTTCAAGATAACCAGAAAAGAAAGAGAGATAGTGAAGCCATGTAAGTTCAAACACTTAAACAAATATATAGATTTTATAGTTCCTTTTGGGCTGAACAGTTGTGATTGCATGGTATAGTGCAACTAGGATCGTGAAGCCGAAGACGGGTGAGGAAAGCAGACGAAGGAAAAAGATAATTGGTTCTGCTGGTGTTAGAGTAAAGTAAGTAACTTTTGTCCAATGTACTGAATGCGTTCGTAATACTGCATAGTGCTTAATCATGATGATATGTTTGTTTAAATTGATGTTACAGGAAGTGGTGGTTCAAATGTAGCCCGGGTAAGGCAATAGAAGTGTTCAATGAAATTAAAAAGTCCCCGGCAAAAATGTGTGCGGTTGCAGAGATGGGGTTTGCAAAACTTATCGGGCTTCACTACAAGAAAATATCAAAAGAGCTCATCACATGGATTGTCAGTCATTTCAACCCACATAATCTTTCAATACATACCGCACACTCAGTGATTGAGTTGACTGCAAATGATGTGAATCTTGTGATGGGAGTACCACTCGGTGATTTGGTGATGCCGGAAAGTGATGACAGTGGGGTAAGAAGAGCATTTGAGGCTGATTGGCCATTGTGTTTGTCTGAACCTAATAATGGACCTGCGATGACCGTTGTTGAAAGGTCGCTGAAAGAGGACGCCAAGCAGGTGATAGATTCAAGAGAAACTTCCTGGTCTTCATTGTGTCACGGTTGCTAGCTCCGACGAACCATGCGAACTATGCAACTTGGAGGTTCCTGGACCGGATTCCGAGCCTCGATGTTGTGAGGCAGATAAATTGGGCACAATACACAATTGAACAGTTAGCAATTGCTATTGATAAATGGAAGACCAAGGGAGTCGCATCGGGAATGAATGGGTGCACGATATTCCTTCAGGTACTATTTGGTGATGTTGTCTGAACTTATAAGTGAATTGTATATTTATTTATAATATCTGCACATCCAATTGGTTGTTATATGCAGATGTTGTACCTTGATCGTGTGGTTGTGATGGGCAAAAGACTGGTTCCACGGACACTTCCTAGAATGAGCAACTGGACGCATGATGTTGCTTGGCGGAGGTTAAAGGAAGAAAAGAAGAAAATGTCATTCGGGGTAGGTGGAGTTGCAAAGGCAGTAGACAAATCTGAGGAAGATGCAGTCACTCGATTCCAGTCATCTATTATAGATGATAAATTTGCTGATGAATATGAAGGTATTATAGAAAGTTTTTGAATGTGTTTGCCATTGTTGTGTATCATCATAAAAATCTTGGGTAAGCTGAGACTGTAATGGTCCATTAAGGTCAATACCTTCATCACCAATCCCAACCGACTCAGAGTCCTCCATGGATGGAATTACATTCAAATCGAACCACATATTGTGCTCTGACAAATCAAATACAGATTGATTTATGATAAATTGAAAGAAAAAGAATAAAAAAGACATATGAGACTAAGAATAAGTAAGGAAAAAGTAAAAGAAGAAAATGACGAAACTGCTATTTTTGTGATTGGAAAAAAAGGCTAGCAAAATGAATTGGAACTACCTTGGTGTTTTTTTATAGGGCCCAGTAGGTGATTTAAGCGATGAAGAAGTAGATGAAGCAACAGATTAGAGAAGAACAGAGGAATGAGATGACAGAAAAGAACAAAAGCAATGAGACAAAGGAAAGAAAAATGTACTTATTCGGCAGGGATATCATGGGATACGTGAGTTGATGGGGAATTTCAAAAAATGCCCGGGCACAATGTGCCTTTAACGGAATTGTTAACGGTGTTAATTTTTTCTATTTTTCTATTTTATTTATATTATTTCATATAAGTTAAATTTAATTAAATATCTACATTATCTCTATTATAACTCCCTAAATCACATTATCTTCCTAAAATCTCTCAATCTCCATTTGTAACTGATTCACTCACACCCAACCAATCAACTCACGTATCCCATGATATCCCTGTCGAATAAGTACATTTTTCTTTCATTTGTCTCATTGCTTTTGTTCTTTTCTGTCATCTCATTCCTCTGTTCTTCTCTAATCTGTTGCTTCAACTACTTCTTCATCGCTTAAATCACCTGCTAGGCCCTATAAAAAAAATACCAAGGTAGTTCCAATTCATTTTGCTAGCCTTTTTTTTCCAATCACAAAAATAGCAGTTTCGTCATTTTCTTCTTTTACTTTTTCCTTACTTATTCTTAGTCTCATATGTCTTTTTTATTCTTTTTCTTTCAATTTATCATAAATCAATCTGTATTTGATTTGTCAGAGCACAATATGTGGTTCGATTTGAATGTAATTCCATCCATGGAGGACACTGAGTCGGTTGGGATTGGTGATGAAGGTATTGACCTTAATGGACCATTACAGTCTCAGCTTACCCAAGATTTTTATGATGATACACAACAATGGCAAACACATCAAAAAGTACCATGTGATCCTCAATGCGTAGCAGATGAATTAGTGACAGGTTATAAACGAATTCATAGCTAACATCTGAAAATGGAACCCCGTTATGTCTGAACAGAAGCCAAATTTGTGTGGCATGTAATACATTATATTTTGGCTTATTTATTTAGATGGAGTTACAATACATGATCAAAACGGAGGAGAGGTGACACAACAAAATGAATTGGACAAAGGTTAGTTCTCATAATAATGTAACTGTCTGACTATTCGAATTAAGTTGTCTGACGTATAAGGTGTTAGTTGGCGGGTTTAGTTTTCGCTAATTTGATATTTTATCGGCAACATGTAATGTAGGCATTTATGATGACAGATCCGAAGAGTCCGAACATGATGATCTTGGTAATAGTTAATGTAGTATTATTTCTTGTATCATGTTTTGATGTAAACTGTCTGGTTCTTAGTATATGACGTATGATATTCGTTATCGATGAAGGCAATCACGTTAAGGATACTGAAGTCTTTGATGCTGAGGAGTTGGAGGATGATAGGATAGAACGTGATAATCCCGGTTTGTCCAATTGTGTTTATAAATAGTGTCCACTGTTGTATTTTGTTACTACCACTTATTGTACGTTAAATACATGTAGATGCGATTATTGACTACAATGCCGTGGAAGGTCCTAACGGAATCGAAGATATGAGTTTACTAAATTTATGCCTTGATAGTATGGAACAAGTGGAGTCATTTTATCGGAGTTATACTGTAGAAAGAGGTTTCAAAGCTCGCAAGCTTAGAGGGCGAAGGAACGCAGAGCATTTTGTGTCCACCCTTGAATTTTTTTATAATCGACAAGGTCGCAAGTCTACTACGACTCAACGGAGTTCTCGTCCCAAGATAACATTAAGGTCATCTGGTTGTTACATTCCAATTTTTTTAAGTTGTACATCTTTAGTTGTATTTCATTGACATTTCTTGAAGATATTGACTATCGTTTTGTAGGTGTGGTTGTCTGGCTATGGTTCATTTCAAGAAACAAGATTTGGATGGGAAATGGAAATGTACTGAACATGTACGTAACCACAATCACCCATTCATTCGTCCAGACATGCGTAAATTCCTCAAGAGTGTCAAGGATATGTCGAAAGATGAACTTGGTATATTGTGGACTAATAATTATTATTGTCTGAACACTGACTTTTTTCATCAGATTTATGATGAAATTTGACTGACATTCTTACTTTGCTAGGTACAATACTTTCTTTATTTGCTAGTGGAATCCGCCCTGTTGATACATACATGATTTTAAGCAATGAAGCTGGGGGTCCTGAAAACTGCAGCGTTCGATCAAAACTTATTTATCGGGTTATTGCGAGGAGTAGATCAAGAATAGCTTTGAGTGGTGATGCAAATTCTCTTTTAAAAGAATTCAAGAGACAGACAAAGAATGATCCGGATTTCTTTTACTCATACCAGAAGGATTCAATGAGAAGGATGACAAATTTCTTTTGGCGAGATGGGCAAATGAAGGCTGACTATATGATCTTCGGTGATTTTGTCTCGTTGGATGCGACATATAGGACAAACAAGTATAACTTGTTTTGTGTACCTCTAGTTGGGGCAAATCATCACCGTCAAAGCGTCGTTTTAGGTATGGCATTCATTGTTGAGTTGAAAGCAAGGGCATTTGAGTGGCTTCATGAAACTTTTTTAAAGAGTATGGATGGAGTTGAGTCGAAGACATTATTTTCAGACGAGGAGCATGGGTTTGTAGTTACGTTTGATAAAATCATGAAAAAAGCCAAACATCGGTTATGTTTATGGCACATTACTGAAAAGGTACCTGTTAGACTAAAGTATTTAAGCCATCAAGCTGGATTTAGACAGTTGTTTATGATGTGTTTATATGATTGCATCACGGAAGATCAATTAGTGTCTACTTGGAAGTCCTTAATTGAGAAATATTCATGTGGAAATGAAAGTTGGTTGATCCGTCTATGGAACATAAGGAGTAGATGGGCTTTGGGCATGTGTCGAGATGTTTTTTTTCTGCAGGTACGTTTAGTTATCTGATTTTTTTAGTATTCGTATTTTGGTGATAGAATAACCGTAGTGTCTGACGATTCCTAATTTATGTATGATGATTTTTAATATCCACAATTGTATGATTTGAACTTTTTTTTTAGGTACCCTTGCAACACAGCGATCAGAGAGTATTAACGCAGTTATGAGATCTCTAGCTAATAGGAGAATGGGAGTGCTTGACCTGTTCACATCATTTGGTATCCGAATGAAGGAGTGGCGCTTTCGTGAGGCAGAAAAGGATTTTGGTGACAATGGGGTAAGAGACGTTCATATTCCGAATGATCTTCTTATACATGCGTCAAAGGTATATACATTTAGACTATTCAAGGATTTCACAAAGCAGTTTGATTTTGCCATTGGTGCAAAGCATCGATATTTGAGTTGTGAAGGAACAAATGAGACTTTCAGCGTTTCATTAGATCGCTGGGATAAGTGTGAGTATATGGTTACTTATGATGCAAATGATCATACTGTCAATTGCTCTTGCAAGTTCTTTAGTCAGCAAGGGTATTTGTGTGCACATGCCATCCGTGTACTAGACGCCAAGGGCCTTGATAAAATACCCGAACAATATATTTTGAAGAGATGGTGCAAGGATGCTCGTGCTTACTTTGCAACTTGGCCAATTCATCCTGTTTCAGAGGAACGTTCCAAAAGATTTTGCTGGCGGTCATCAATGATCCGAGATATGATGTTGTTGATTGATAGTTGTGTAAATGACCCAACACGCAGGGAACGTTGTCGTGAAGTGTTTCACTCTTTGAAGCAATCACTGTTTGAGCAGAGTGGGGACATCTCAGAGTTGCCGGCTAACGGTGTGCTGCATGACCCGCAGTTTGTTACAGCCAATAAGTTTGGAAGTAAGAGAAACAAAAGCTATGCAGAACAAGGGAGTTCAAAGAAGTTGCGTAAGAGGAAGTAAACCTCTTTGTTGCTTTATGCTCTCTGTTTAGGTTGGACATTCATCCATGTTGGTTTTCAATGCATTTTTTTATTATGCCATTGTTGTTTCTATATAAAATTAGATCGTAACGTCTGTCATTTTATGTTTAAGATAGATTGAGGATTTTGACATTTGTAGTTGGTTGATGTATACTTTGCAGTCATTGCACTTAGCTTTTATGTTGAACATACTATAATACCATCTCATCAGACAGTCCAAGAATATCATTAGACAAATACCGCACTCATTTGGTTATGCAATGCGATCCAGGGTTTTTTTTCCAGTCAGTTTGCGAACAATGCCAGAAAATTATAAAAGCATTTAAAGACGACGTTAGATCATCTCATCTACCATCTATTCAGACTAATTCACCAAAACTCCAATCATTCGACTGAATAGATATCAGACAAACCAATTAATGTGTAAATAAAATAAACCCTACTCTTTGTGAATCAAGTTTATATCCAAAAAAACCATAACACGGATCACAACCATAAATGTTATCAAATTGCTTTTCCCTCATGCTTGCATGTAGCTCTTCATTGTGTTAGTAGCATCACTCAACACTTTATCACGCAAGATATATGTGTCATCCTTTAGTAGTTCAACAACAATTTGTCGTCAATGGTGAGCCATAACATTGCCCTGTTCTTTGACAATAAATAATTTTTTGATTTTGGAAATGACAATGCATAAATGTGGATTTATATAAATCAGTCAACACTCACCGGGCCAAGCTCATATGCACAACTTGGTTGTATGAAATCACAACCGTCATACAACTCCATGTGTCGCATCGCAAAAATACCACACTCGTTGCTAGTTGGTTCAATCTTCCTCAACAACATTTCATTCTTCCAAGGTGGTCTGTCATGAACCAAGGGAAAGGATAGGAAAGTATTCGCCTCGGGGTGGTTCTTATTAGCCAAGTACAATCTGAACAATGTTTTCTAAACAAATAATACATCATTCTATCCTCAGTCAATCAACACAATTCTTGATGCCAAATGCAACATATTTTTTTTAACTGACTGGCACTTACAAATTCCTCTACCATTGTACCATACTTGCTCATGTCTTCATTTAAATTGTCAAGCACGCACACCTCATCCCCCTCCGAGATTAGTGCAAAGGACAAAATAGTGATCATCCTTGAGCACTGGTATAAAAACCTGCAAGGCGTAGATTGGTATCATGCAAAGACATGCAAAAGTATTATGCAACAAAAAAAAATTGTTGTTTACCATACCATGTGGTATATAGATAATCCACTGATGTTGTTACTTCTCAGTCATGCATCAATAGATTCACCAAACATTTGAAATACCTCGTTGTTTTTCTTTATATCGTGCTTTGTCAGACTTTCTCCAAGTTTCACTTTTGGAAAAAGTTGCTTAAATCCCAGGTTTCACATGCGAAAAAAGCTAGTGATAAACAACATCCACTCACTAGACTTCATTAGACTAATGCTCATAATAATCAGACTCCCAATATAATATCATCAGACAATTTCTAAAATTGTTCAGTCATACTCATGTACTTGAAGAATCAGCTAAAAAAGTAAACGACATTCACCATAAATTTTATTAGACAAATCACGCCTGGGATGCTGGAGAACGATGTCTCGAGTGCAGTCCAAGACATAAGACATCATGTACAGATTATCAGGCAATGACGGAATCAAATGTAGACTATTCCATTTATTTGTCAACCAGCATAGGAACAAAAAATCCGACAATTTTTGACATTTCTGATATTACACAAATATGACATCATTGTTAGACAACCATAGCCGTTAATATAGACAAACTGAATATAGAGGTCAGACAGTAGGTACGGCTTCAGATAAGGTGTAGAATCATAGAGTTGCAAAATCATATACATACATCAAAGTTGTGTCAGACGATGATATATTGTTGTTCATACCTTTTTGCTAATTGAGTCAGACAATTGTTATTATCATAGAGGTACCGTATAAGTAAACGTATCGATAGTTGGACGCTCAAATATAGTGTCATTGCTCCATCCATCCACTCCTTTGCGTTTTCGATGCGATTAAGTCTTTCACACCAAGCATCGATGACAATGATGTCAACATAGCTATCTATTTCAAGGGAGTGAAAGGCATCTCGTGCCACAACAACCATATCACCATCTGTGTAGAGTGTATCACTGCAAAAAAAGTGAAATGCTACATGGATATTCATGTGGTACTCACACATTTAATTGTATAAATTCAGATGATATGACCGACCTTTTGATTCAAAATTCGACAGCATGCTTGTGTAAGGCTATGAATTATGTTCATCTGTTACGTTGAGAACCATTGGGTTGATTGTGTTTGAGCAATGTTGTCGGTTTCAACCTCGGGCGGTCTATGTATTTTCTCAATTTCACATGCAAACGATGGATTTAGAGTCACAACCTTCGCTAATTGTGCATGGAATTGCTCAATACCATGTATTGCAACACGCTCATACTCCTGCAGCAAGTCGACCTCTTTCTTCCATGAACTATCTGTAAAATGCATAGTAAATCAGTATTCTGTACTTTTTTTTACATTACACAAGTGAAGGTGAAACATTCAAAAACTTTCTATAATACCTTCATATTCATCAGCAAATTTATCATCTATAATAGATGACTGGAATCGAGTGACTGCATCTTCCTCAGATTTGTCTACTGCCTTTGCAACTCCACCTACCCCGAATGACATTTTCTTCTTTTCTTCCTTTAACCTCCGCCAAGCAACATCATGCGTCCAGTTGCTCATTCTAGGAAGTGTCCGTGGAACCAGTCTTTTGCCCATCACAACCACACGATCAAGGTACAACATCTGCAGATAACAATCAATTGGATGTGCAGATATTATAAATAAATATACAATTCACTTATAAGTTCAAACAACATCACCAAACAGTACCTGAAGGAATATCGTGCACCTATTCATTCTCGATGCGACTCCCTTGGTCTTCCATTTATCAATAACAATTGCTAACTGTTCAATTGTGTATTGTGCCCAATTTATCTGCCTCACAACATCGAGGCTCGGAATCCGGTCCAGGAACCTCCAAGTTACATAGTTCGCATGGTTCGTCAGAGCTAGCAACCGTGACATAATGAAGACCAAGAAGTTTCTCTTGAATCTATCACCTGCTTCGGCGTCCTCTTTCAGCGACCTTTCAACAGCGGTCATCGCAGGTCCATTATTAGGTTCAGACAAGCACAATGGCCAATCAGCCTCAAATGCTCTTCTTACCCCACTGTCATCACTTTCCGACATCACCAAATCACCGAGTGGTACTCCCATCACAAGATTCACATCATCTGTAGTCAACTCAATCACTGAGTGTGCAGTATGTATTGAAAGATTCTGTGGGTTGAAATGACTGACAATCCATGTGATGAGCTCTTTTGATATTTTCTTGCAGTGGAGCCCGATAAGTTTTGCAAACCCCATCTCTGCAACCACACGCATTTTTGCCGGGGACTTTTTAATTTCATTGAACACTTCTATTGCGTTACCCGGGCTACATTTGAACCACTACTTCCTGTAACATCAATTTAAACAAACATATTAGCATGATTAAGCACTATGCAGTATTACGAACGCATTCAGTACATTGGACAAAAGTTACTTACTTTACTCTTACACCAGCAGAACCAGTTATCTTTTTCCTTCGTCTGCTTTCCTCACTCGTCTTTGGCTTCATGTTCCTAGTTGCACTATACCATGCAATCACAACTGTTCAGCCCAAAAGAAACTATAAAATCTATATATTTGTTTAAGTGTTTGAACTTACATGGCTTCACTATCTCTCTTTCTTTTCTGGTTATCTTGAAATGCATTCTTTTTCCAGATGTGATCATGGGATCCCCAAGCAACAACAAGAAGTCCCAGACGAAGAGGCAGTCGAGTGAAGCTCGAGCAACCCCTCGGCGAGTGGGTTCGAGGCCCATGCGACCTAATCCATGGTCTGGACTAGCACCTGACATGGAAAAGGCAACGCCTCCACGCGAGGACCCTACGAGAGGCCTCAAGGCGTAGGAGAGGCTTCTGCACACGAAGGTATCCAGGCGAAGGCAACGCCCTTTGGCAAAGCCGTCCCTGTGAGGTCTCAAGGCGAAGGATGAACTGCATCATGCTAAGGCATCCAGAACACTGGCGAAGCCTCCAGGCGAAGCCATTCCTGCGAAGCCTCAAGGCGAGGGCTAGGCTTCCTCAAACAAAGGTGTTCCGGCGATGGCAAAGCCATCCTCGCGGACCCCCCTAAGGCGAAGCCCTCATGCAACAATGTCCACGAGAAGTCTTTAGAGTAAAGGCAGGGCCTTCCCGCGAAGCTTCCTGGCGAAGGCGAAGCCTCTGGGCGAAGTCATCCCAGCAAGTCTCTTGGCAAAGGCAACGTCTACAACAAGAAGACTTCCAGTTCAGACGCTAAAGAAGAGTTTTCCTACTGCGAAGCCTCCAAGCAAGGCGAAGCCTTCTTAGCGAAGCCTCCAAGAGAAGGCGAGGCCAAACCAGTGCAAAGCCTTCTCCGCGAAGTTTCCTAACGAGGGCGAAGCCTTCGAGCGGGGCCTCCAAATGACGAAGCCTTCCAAAGAAAGCCACCTAAGCTTATTAAGTCGGCCAAACCACTCCCGACCATTCTGGCCCCTCCCGCCTTTTACGCTGACACTTGGGAGCGAACTTATCTACTTTTACCTTTTTAACTTTTAGTCAGACATGCATACAAAAGTACTGTACACTTTATGGCATGCATGCACCTTTTTGTAAAAGTCTGTTCCCTTCTTCTCTATAAAAGGAACAACAGACTCCTAGAATTAGTTAGAACATATGTAAAGCTTAAGAAGGACAATTCCTTAAGCCCGGTTCTCACCCCCTTGCTATTTTCCGCCATCCCCCTTGATTGATTGTTTATCATCAAGTTTAATATCTAGTATTGCTTAATCTCGTAGTTAAGAGGTGCTAGATCTTCCATACTCCCCAGGCTTATCGCAGATATTGCCCAACCTCGTAGTTGGGAGGTGTCTGTGGCCGAATCTATCCTTCTTTGTTCATCGACTCCTTCAAGCTAGATCTGCGCTTCCGTACGATCTCGCGGCTTCGCTTCAAGTGTACACGTGATCGTATCAAGTGGTATCAGAGCCAGATCGCTTGCTGGAGTTGGTTGTGATTTCTTCAAGGTTAAACCCTTTATTTCCTACTTGAAGAAAGATTTATCTTTGCGTTATTTTCAAACCGTGTTATACTGCTCGTGTTACTATACCCTCCCATATCCGCTTTTATTTCGGTTTATCTGTTGTGTTGTTTCTGTGTTAGGAGTTGTTGTGGTGTTAGTAACTTCATAAATCAAAAAGTCAAAAAAAAAGAGAAACAGAGAAGAAGAAGAAGAAAAAGAAAAGAAAGCGATTGCGGTTTTGCGAAAGTCGCAAATCTCAGCTTTATTCGAAACCGCAACGTGCAAAGATTTATACGCTCAAAAGAGTGAGGTTGTAGTTGAAAAGTGAAGAGAAGTGGTGTATAAGGCTTGGTTGTGAAAAGCGTAGAAGAAATCGAATCTGTGTTCTTATTGTTCTTGGTGTTCATATGAGTGTTCATATCTGTTCATTCCACAACTCATATGAACAGTGACCTTGATCTAATTTCGATTTCGAATTTGAGCCAAAAGTGTTTGTGCGACAAAAACCTCATTTCTAACCCTCTTGTATATCTGTTGCCGAAACCCCCTCCATTTTAACCTAGCTTGCTTCAAGTAACTAGTACTTCTTGTTTAAAGATTTTTGCATGCTAGTGATTATCTTGTGATATTCATTGTCGGGTTTTGGCCTTGGAAAGAGCAAGCTCTGAGAGCTAAACAAGAGGAAAGAAAGAAAGCCGAGTGTGACCCCTCGCGAAAAGGGCAAACCCCTTCGCGGCAGGAGAGACCCCAAACACGTGAGGAGCTTGAGCGGACTAATTTTATTGTTTAAATGTGCAGGAGATCCCATGGCGGATAAATATTTCTATGGGGTTGAACTATCAGTGGGGCGATACCAGCTTGGAAAAGACTTATGGCATTGGATGGAGAAGTTGGAGTACCACTTTTGGTGCTTCCCACTTCGTGGTGAAGAAATGTTGAGCCAAGCCATAAGAAGCCTAAAAGGAGAGGCCAAGGAATGGTGTCGTCGAGAGTTCTCTGACAGAGAGCGATCCGCTGAAGTCCCCATCCAGACGTGGAGTGAGTTGAAGAGGTTGCTGTGGCGACGATACGGACTCTGTCAAGAAGAGCCACCCCCTCCATACTACTCCCAGGCAAGGACCCCCATGCGCCCTGCACCCAGTACCCCAGTCAGGCTCCGCCACCATACTCCACTCGACGGGTCTTCGCCCTCAGGCGAACCAACTTCCTTCCAGGAGAGGAGGCGAGGACCCCATCGCCACAAACCCCCTTGGTTGGGCCGCGCACCCCACCGCCCAATACTTGCGCAGCCCATACCTACACCACAAATCCCAACCCTCACCAAAATCCAAAAGAAGAGACTCTCGCCCAAGAGATTAAAAGGCTCAAAGATGAGTACTTAGAATATGAGCGGGCGAGAGAGAAAAGGAAAGAGAGAAGAAAAGAAAGAGCTCTCCAAAGCCAAATGAGTGAAAAGAAAGACTCACCCGGGCCTTCTACCATCCTCCAAGAAGAACTAACAGTTTCATCTTCTCAAACTTGTTGTTCTTCTTTGGCTGTGCAGGAACAAGAAGAGGCCGCGGACGCGCGAAGAGTTGAAGAAAGCGAAGGCGCTTTGGGAGAAGGCAGAGCTCACGCGGGAGCCCCAACTGAACCCCCACTTGAGGAAGATGCCACACCGTTGCTGAAGGAGAAGAAGATGATATGCGAAGCAGTCTACATCTCCCTAACTTGGGAGAAGGTAACTTGTCTCTTCCTTCTAGTAGCGAAGGGTATACGCAAGAGTGCGAATCTATGGTTTCCTTGGGTCTGCATGCTACGAACATGGGTGATGGATCAGATATTGGTTCGACACCGCACCCATTGTTCGAATATATATACGGGACCCCCCAGGTGCCATGTTCGACATGCTTAGGATGCATGCGTTAAGGAAAGGCCACTTTATTCCACGAGAGACATCCATGCCTTTCCTTAGCAAACATGAGCATCTTAAAATAAATCGAGCTGAAGCCATGTTAATGGCTGAGGTGGAGAGAGAGGACAACCCGTTCATCTCTCAACCTCTTGCTTATACTAATGCTAGTCTCTGCATGCTGCGGTCTGATGTTCCTTCTATGACTAGCTTAGTTTTTCCTTCTTTGTCTTGGGAAGCACATCTGCATGTGCTTGGCGAAGGTAAAGCTTCCCTTGACCCCCACCCCAGCCTTCCATGAGCAAAGGTCTAAGGGTTTTAGGCCGCATGCTTTTCTTGAGTATAAATTTCTTGTTAAAAACATAAAATACTCCATGAAGCATGTCATGAATTTTTATAGACTTTTGTTCATGTTCACGATGCATATAGGAGTTGTCATGCTCACGCATACATATGCATCGCCACCGCGACCCCCCCAGTCTCCGGTTAGGTTTTCACTCACTAACCTCTGATGCTCTTCAAAGTTTGTTGTGCTTGTTTTCGTTGTAGGAAGTTTTCTTCCCTTAAGATTCGAGGACGAATCTTTTTAAGGGGGAGGGAATGATGTGATCATGGGATCCCCAAGCAGCAACAAGAAGTCCCAGACGAAGAGGCAGTCGAGTGAAGCTCGGAGCAACCCCTCGGCGAGTGGGTTCAGAGGCCCAGGCGACCTAATCCATGGTCTGGACTAGCACCTGACATGGAAAAGGCAACGCCTCCACGCGAGGACCCTACGAGAGGCCTCAAGGCGTAGGAGAGGCTTCGCACACGAAGATATCCATGCGAAGGCAACGCCCTTTGGCAAAGCCGTCCCTGTGAGGTCTCAAGGCGAAGGATGAACTGCATCATGCTAAGGCATCCAGAACACTGGCGAAGCCTCCAGGCGAAGCCATTCCTGCGAAGCCTCAAGGCGAGGGCTAGGCTTCCTCAAACAAAGGTGTTCCGGCGATGGCAAAGCCTCCAGGCGGAGCCATCCTCGCGGACCCCCCTAAGGCGAAGCCCTCATGCAACAATGTCCACGAGAAGTCTTTAGAGTAAAGGCAGGGCCTTCCCGCGAAGCTTCCTGGCGAAGGCGAAGCCTCTGGGCGAAGTCATCCCAGCAAGTCTCTTGGCAAAGGCAACGTCTACAACAAGAAGACTTCCAGTTCAGACGCTAAAGAAGAGTTTTCCTACTGCGAAGCCTCCAAGCAAGGCGAAGCCTTCTTAGCGAAGCCTCCAAGAGAAGGCGAGGCCAAACCAGGCAAAGCCTTCTCCGCGAAGTTTCCTAACGAGGGCGAAGCCTTCAGAGCGGGGCCTCCAGTCAGACGAAGCCTTCCAGCAAAGCCACCTAAGCTTATTAAGTCGGCCAAACCACTCCCGACCATTCTGGCCCCTCCCGCCTTTTACGCTGACACTTGGGAGCGAACTTATCTACTTTTACCTTTTTAACTTTTAGTCAGACATGCATACAAAAGTACTGTACACTTTATGGCATGCATGCACCTTTTTGTAAAAGTCTGTTCCCTTCTTCTCTATAAAAGGAACAACAGACTCCTAGAATTAGCCAGAACATATGTAAAGCTTAAGAAGGACAATTCCTTAAGCCCGGTTCTCACCCCCCTTGCTATTTCCGCCATCCCCCTTGATTGATTGTTTATCATCAAGTTTAATATCTAGTATTGCTTAATCTCGTAGTTAAGAGGTGCTAGATCTTCCATACTCCCCAGGCTTATCGCAGATATTGCCCAACCTCGTAGTTGGGAGGTGTCTGTGGCCGAATCTATCCTTCTTTGTTCGTCGACTCCTTCAAGCTAGATCTGCGCTTCCGTACGATCTCGCGGCTTCGCTTCAAGTGTACCCGTGATCGTATCAGTTTCCTTTTCGAGTTCTGACAATTAAGCAACAATCTTGTCAGACATTCACCATTAACTATTTGATCATTTGTAGCTTTTGTAAGATGTAAATACTTACTCGACGGGCACTACCCCAATACCATCAGTGTTCTTATTTGTTTCACCCACCGCATTGTTATTCTCGTCTGCCACGGTTGACTCTTTCGGGATTTGCGTAAGTGAGACCTCATCGCAATCAGATTCATCACTATCATTATCCAATTTAGACCAAATGGGTACATCATACTTCCGCAATATATATAATTTTGAAAAACATGAAGTATTATTCAAGTTAAGAATAAAAGTTACTTACCTTATATCGTAGTTAACCAGGCCAAAAGTGGTTGTTTCTTTCTCGAACATCTTGTAACTTCAAAACTACAAACTACGCCATTAAAATCTCAAGCAAATTATTCAAAACATCAGACAACATTCTTCTGAATATCAGACAGTCATAACTAATTAGTAGACAATCTAATCCACTCATATAATTGCATTACATAAAATCGTATCATTATGTTGTGAAATTATATAACACCAGACAAATTACCCAAAATATCACATAGATGTTCATCATCATACCAAATCCCATACAAGTAAACAATTCGCAGATCATGAACTATTTTTTTAAATTAAGAAACCCACCAGACATATATATTTTAATCATTAGACTAATGCTCATTATAATCAGACTAATGTTCATTATAATCAGACTAATGTGGGGAACTGGCTCCCATTATTTCATCAGACTAATACTCATAATAATTAGACTCCCAAAATAATATATCATCAGACAACGCATTTAATGTAACATGAATAAGCCACAATACTTTAAGTCTAACAAATTACTTCAATTATCTCAGACATTTTCTCAAAATTTTCACTCAAACTCATGTACTCGAATCACCTAAAAAGTACACTACATTCACCATAAAAACTTTAGACAAATCATGCTTCGGATGCCTACGAACGATGTTCTAATTGCAGTCCAAATCACAAGACTTAATGGACAGATTATCAGCCAATGCCAGAATACAAATTAGACTATTCCATTTATTTGTCAACCTGCATGCATACGAACAAAACATCAGACAACTTTTTTAAAAAAACTTTGTCGACACAGGTCACTGGTATCTCATAAATTTGTTTTTGAGTCAGTCAAAATAATAAAAAAATATCAAATAAACTGTATATATATTTTTTGTTCGGCCAATATAGATTGATTGAAGAAACAAACAAAAATATAGACCCGCTCCGACCCGCCTCTACGTAAACTATCTACACAAGTCACAATCCTGAAGATGAGATGATGATCATTTTTCTACTTTTATTTTTCTTCATCCGCTCACAAACTTTATTTGAATAATTTGGATAATGGTTGTGGATTTGGTGTGTATTTGACTACTTATATCATGTACTTATTAAGGATTTTAAGGATTATTTTTTTCATGATATTATTGTTTTACTGATATTGTGGGTATCCACGCCGCGATCCGCGAAAACCCGTCATCGTGCGGGTACCCGTGATGCGGGTACTCACATAGTGCAGGGCGGTTTCGGATACTGAAATTGGGTATCCGCCCCGCAGTGTATGAATAGCATATTCTCCACTACCCGCACCGTCCCGTCCTGTGCACACCCCTAATATTGGCAGAGAGACGGAGACGTCTCTATAGACGTTAGGCACAATGTGCCTGGGTAATGTATGTACTATCCCCATTTTGATTGACCTTTAATTTACTCTTGCTCATAGATTTATAATTACTTGTTGTCACTTGAATTAACTTATCTCAGTACTTCACTTCTGTTTATAGCATACTTTAAAGTTGAAAAAATGAATACAAAATTTGATTAATTACGTTTAGTTTCATTGCTACACTAAAACATATTATAGTTGCACCAATCATCGCTGAACACCTCTTGAGAAGGCCGACAGTAGTCCACAGGGTCCCTCCCGGTAATTGCTTCCAATAGTACAACTCCAAAACTATAAACATCACTCTTTTCATTGAGAAAACCCAATATTTGCATATTTAGGAGCAACATATGATTTTACAAGAGCCAAGTTGATTAATAGAGCAAGAACAAATATAATTGAGAGCATGCATATCTGTTAAGAGAAAGTTCATACCTAAATGTTCCCATCACACTGGTAGTGTGAGATGGCTTTTTCCTGAACCCAGCAGTTTTGCTAGACCAAAATCAAAGCCTTTAGCATTAAAGTCATCTCCAACAATATATTGCTCGAGTTTATCAGTGCAATACTTTAGGCTCAATAGCTTTATGTAAATAGGCAAGTCTGCAATTATAATATATGATGTTACAAAGAAACAACAAATCAGGGGAAAAACCTGTAAATAATGGGAAAAACCCGAGTAAAATTGTTGCAAATAAACAACAAATCAGGGGAAAAACATAGCATGACGAAAATGAAGTTGGAAAACACATATTTAAAGCCCAGAATAAAAGATGAACAATGGTGAACGTTACATTTAAAATCAAAAACGAAAAAGGAAACAAAAATATCACCGGTAATGAATATGAGCAAGCATATAAACCAAAACATTACTATAGCTTTCCATCAATGCTACATAATCCAAATTATGAAACTTTTAGTTGGTATTATTTTATGGGTATAAATCAATATTCTTAAATAATTTCTACATGTATTTATCTCTTTATCAAACACCCATGTTTCAAAAACTTAGGGGAGAGGAAGTATATGTAAATTCAATTATAACTTTAGTAAAAAAAGGTCAAACAATTTAAAAGAAAATTGTGCATGAAAATCCTAAAGTAGTAGTGGGTTAAAGTAAACCATAGACTGAATTCTCGATCTACTCATGGTTTGCCCATTTAGACATTGCCCATCGCAACAAATACAGAAACATTGAATTCATTCCATAACAAATCCAATAAAGGCAAGTCGGGGCTCCGCCCTCGACTCAGAAGACAAACAAAGGCAAAATATATCCCAGATTATACGTCATATACAAACACATGATCTGATAAACATGCATGCAACTACAGCTACAGAGCCATTAAACAAAATCCTAGATATACCTAATTGCGGAATCAGAAGCCTCTCGCTCAAAGGATTCTCGCACGTGATACTGCTGCTGCTACCGAAACCCAAAATGCCAGAAAGCACCGCGGATCTCTACTCCGCCGGTTGCTTGCCAGGACGGCCTGAAAGGTGGTAAACAAATAAAGGGTGAGTCCTCGGAAGGACCCAGTAAGGGCTGAGGTAAAATACAGTTTGCCTAAGAGGCAACAAGCTGAACCTGCAAAACAGAATAACACAAGCATACACATGTATATATAACATCAAGTACAAAGTGAGCCAGAATCCCATCACATGCGATCCGACCGCCGACCCACGGAATGACAGCCCTCTCCAAGAGGTCAGAACATACAGAACAGAAGCACGGTACCGGCTGGGGTCGCGATCCCCAAACTGTCGTGGGGTCACAGAAGTATATCGGCACCCCCAGTGCGGATATACACAGAATGTCGGCACCCTCCAGTGCGGACATAACCAAACCAAACCATGGAGCACCCGTGGTTCTAATAACCATCTCGGGTCTCGTCACAGAGCGGAACATATATATATAAGCATAAACAAAATATCGGCACCTAGTGCGGATATACAGAACAGAACATATACCCGTGGCCTCCACGACCATCCGGGCCTTGATACAAATCAAACATGCATCTTACCATGTGACGGGCCTCGGGGTCACCGAACCACCGTCCTCGCCCGAAACCCGCCTCAACCAAACCCGATATACATGCAAATACTCCCAGAATGCATAACGAGAGAAGTTGAGCCCTTACCTCAGAAAAGTTGCCCCGCAGTACAAATCCCGGGAAATCCCGGCTCCCGGCCCGAAAAGTAAAACTTGACTTTTATGGTCCCACACCACTCTACCAAAGCTGAAACAAGCTGAATAACCATAAACTAATCAGAACTCATCAAATTAGACCAAGGTATTAAATATCGTACCGGTGATCGTGCCGTTTTGCCAGCGATACGAGACAGTACCGGTACACCGGGGGTATACCGGTTGTACCGGAAAAACTGTACCGGTGTGTGTGTATATATATACCTGTAAAAGTATCTGAGATTCTAAATTTTTTACCTGGAGTACTTGGGTGATCACCTATTTGACTAAGAGAAAAAGAATGTAATAAACAAGTATTTACTAGCTACATACAAGAACTAAATATACTAATTAAAAGAATTAAAAAAATGAATGAGGTAAATTAATTTTTCAAATTACAAACTGGGAGTCTGAAGAAATATAAACATGATAATTCTAACTGATCTCATTAGTCAACATCAGAAACTAATTTAAGTATGGAAAACAAATTTAAATAGCATGGATCTCAAATAGATTAATATATTATTTCTTTCTTTAACGTAATTAACATATTCCAAAACAATCGGTGAGAAGTTTTTATGAATCTTGTGATTTTGTATTTTAATTTCTTTAATTTAGTAGATATTTTTCATTCGTGATTCATCCTCAAACTTTTAAAAAATGTTCATTTAAACCCATGTACCGCCCTTTTCTTCGTTTCGGCCGGTACACGGCACGGCCGAAACGGCCGAAATGGCCGGTATAGTCCGGTACGACCCCCAGAACCAATCCCACAAATTCCCGCAAAAATCCACAGAAAGCTCGGTTTTACGAATCGAGCTAGAACATTGTTATTCATACACCCATAAACACATTCCAACCTTTAAACCCCACTTTCCAGACATTTTACCCGAAATCCCGCATAAAGGTAACTTTTGCACCCAACACCCGAAAACGTCGTTTCAAACACCAATACGCACCTAAATCCATCCCCGATACCAAATTACCATCCAATTCACCCAAAACACAACACCAACATAGATAAAGTTTCATTCTAAGTTTCGGCTCTTTGTCAACTTTTCACCCAACTTCCAATTCAATCCATTCAAGGTTCCAATCACTCACTTTAACCACCAATTACACTTCCTAAGCAAGAATGCTAACCAATTTCACCTTAATCAACCAAAACCAACATAAACCCTAGCTTGCACAATTCGGCCATTTAGGGGTTTTAGCATCCATGGAGTTTTTCCAAAATTAAACCATGATTCTTACTCCTCTCCAACCCAAGAAGAACATACTAAAAGATGGGTAAAAGATGGGAGGAAGAAGATCACCCAAACTAGTAGCAAAGAACAAACCCTATTTTCGATTTTTGCTCTCTTTTTCCACCAAAATCAAGCTTTCAACTTGAAAAGAAATGAAGAGGGGAAGCTTACCAATTGTTGGAGTCCAAATCCTTGAAGTTTCAGCCAAGAAAATGAAGAACAAGAAGGAGCTTGGAGGGAGGAGAGTGTGGCGGCAATGGAAGGAATGAAGAAGAAGAAATGAAGAAGACTTAGCATATTTTCCAAAAAAACCTCCTTTTAAACCCCTTCCCTTTACCATCTTCAACCACAACAAGACAAGTGTCCTATCCCTTCTTTCAGCCGACCTTCAGCCTAATCTGACCAAAATAATTGCTGACTTTAGGGTTAATTGCAACTTGGTCCTCAAACTCTTCAAATCTTTGCAATTTAGCCCCAAACGCAACTTTCCAACCCCAATTGAAACCAAAACTGAACACAACACTCAGAATACCATAACACACCCAAATCCTGTTTCCAAAGTCCATTTGCAAATCCATAGTGTCCTATCGTGCCCGCTGAACCCGCGCAAATCCCGACGTGCGCGTGTGCCGACCTGAACCAAAATCCCGTCATGCCAAAATTCCACAAATATTACCATAAAATCCGTCTTAAAATATAACATGACTTACACTGAAGCCGTCAGAAAATTTCCATCCCGGGCCCCGGGATCCCGTCCCAGGCCCCGGGAGTCGCCCGGGACCGAACGTCCCGTCCCAGAAAATATACTCCATAAAAAGATGCAGGACGTTCCCACAATTCCAAATATGCAAACGGTTTCCCATTCCGAGGTCCCGGGAGCGCTACCGAGCCCACTGTACGTCCCGAGACAAGTCGCGGCCCCGAAAAAAATTTTCCGGCGGAAATGTCCGGGGGACCCACACGACCTCAAATATGCAAGGGTTCCCCAAAATGATGCTCGGATAAGGCTCGGGAGCTGTCTGAACGCCCAAAACCGTGACCCGCAAGCCAAAACCGAAGCCCCGGGTCACCCGGGTCACAACCCGCTCGGGGTGACCGTAACAGAACACAAAAGCCAATTCTCACCTGGAGAGTTTTTTCCGAATTCTTTGATTCAAAATTATGTTCTAAGTTTCAAATGTTACAAGTTTTTCATTATAAGGGTGAGATGATGAGGGGAATGGGCTAGGACATGACTAAGGGACCATGATCCTAAAATTATGGTGGGTGAGGTGAAAGGGGGAAGGTGATGGATGACTGTCACAGCCACCCCGCCCGGTTGCGGAGGCGGAGCCGGCCGCGACGTCGGAAACAGGAATTACGGCGGAAAACGCGGCAGCGGAGCATCGAGCTCAAATAACAAATAGCCAAGTGGCAACTAGCAACCCAGATACTCATTCAAGGCAAGCATACTAGAAAAATCCAACTTCTACCAAACATGCGGTTCATGGTGTCAAACATCAAACATCGCCACAACACGAAACACCAAAATCCATGATATAACCACAACTCCAATATAAGCAAGTGGGGCTCCGCCTCGACTCGAGAAGACAATAAAGGCGAGTATGTCTCAGATTATACGTCTTATACAAATACATGATCTAAACTACATGCATGCAGCTACATTCTGAGCCATTAAACCAAAACCTATATATATACCTATTGTGCGGAATGGAACTTTCTCACTCGGAGATTTTCCGCCCGTGGTACTGCTCTTCTTCTGCTGAAACCCAAGAAATCCAAAGCACCGCGGATCTCTATTCCGCCAATTGCTTTTCGTAACAACCTGAAAGGTGTAAACAAATGAAAGGGTGAGTCCTCGAAAGGACCCGATGAGGGCTTAAGGCAAAAGTGCGGTTTGCCAGTGGCAACAATCTGAACTGCAAAAGCGAATAACACGGCATATACATATGCATACGAACATAAAGCATATAGTGAATCATAAACCATCGCATGCGGTCCAACCGCCGAGCGACCGTTACGACAGCCCTCAACAGAGGTCAGAATATACAGATCAGAACAGAACAGATAGCACGGTACCGGCTGGGGTCGCGATCCCCAAACTGTCGTTGGGTCACAGAAGTATATCGGCACCCCAAGTGCGGATATATACAGAATGTCGGCACCCTCCAGTGCGGACACAGATCAGAAGTATCGGCACTCCCGGTGCGGATACGCAGAACAGAATCAAGGAGCACCCGTGGCCTCTACGACCATTCGGGTCTCGTCACAGAACAGAACATATAATAATAAGAATACATAAACATAAACAGAAGTAACATTATAGAATAGGAACCCGGGCCTCTAAGGTCATCCGGGCCTTGAAACAGAACAAACGTACATTTTTACCAAATTAAGCCCTTACCTCAGAAGCGCTGCCCCGCAGCCCAAAACTAGTGAAACCCCGGCTCCCGAACCGAAACGCCAAACTTGGCTCCTATGGTTCCACGCTACTCCACTAACGTAGAATCAAGCTGTACAACCATAGTTGGATCAGAACATATCCGAACAAACCCCAGAAAACAATTTCCGCACAAACCCGCACTTCCCCGGAAAATTCCACAGAAAGCTCGGTTTTACAAACCGAGCCTGAACATTGTTATTCCAACACCCGCAAACATATTCCAACCCTTAAACCCGCATAAAACTAACTTTCTCATTTCTAACCCGAAAATGGTATTTCAAACACCATAACGCACCTACTTCCACTCACATTACCAATTTAGCATCCAATTCAATCAACACACACCACCAACATAGAAAAAGAATCACTTCAACAATTTGATCCTTAACCAATTTTTCACCACATTTCCAAATCAAACCATACAAGCTTCTAATTAATCACACTAATCACCAATTCCATTTCTTAACCAACATTACTAACCAATTGCATCAACATCAACAAAACCCCTTTCCTATACAATTCGGCCAAAAGGAGAACTTCTCACCCAACTTCCATTTCAATCCAAACAAAGTTCCATTAGCACTCTTTAATCACCAATTGCAATTATTAAGCAAGATCATTAACCAATTTCACCTAAACAACCAAGGCCTCTTCACTTAACAATTCGGCCAAAGAGGGGTGTTTAACCCAACTTATTTTCCATCAAATTGAATCCACACATGAGCTTAGAATCATGCTAGGAACAACATATCTTAAGCATGAATCAAGAACACAAACATACACAATTTTGGAAAATACCCAATAATTTCGGCATCTCTAGGTTTTAGCATCCAAGGAGTTTTCCCAAAATCTAACCATAGATTCTTACTCCTCTCAAGCCCAAGAACAACATACTAAAATTTGGAAGCAAGAGAATCACTAAAATCCATCCCCAAGAACAAACCCCAATTTGCAAAAACCCTCTCTTTTCTTACAAATTCTTGGTTCTAACTTGAAAAGAGGTGAGAGGAGAGAACTTACCACTTAAAGAATCCAATTTCTTGTTGATTTTAGCCAAGAATTGAAGAAGGAGAAGCTTGATGAACAGTAGCCATGGCTGCAACATTTCGGGAAGAAGAAGAGAAGGAAGAAGAAAGAAAAGAAAAGAAATGGGATTTTGATGAATTTTAATCAATTTCTAGCCTTTTATATTTTCATCCCTTTAACCCATACTTCTCTTCTTTTAATTAAAAATGGCCAAGTGTCCCTTCCTCCTTCCCAAAAATCTGCTGAATTAATCAGCTGCTGCAGCCCATACGTTCTATTATTAATTTTGCACCCATTTGCAAATTAACTCCCAATTTTTCCGAAAGTTCCAATTCTTTTTGCCCAAAAATAATTACCGGATTCCAAAATTAACGAAACTTGGACACAACCCTCAGAATATTATAACATTCACAGAACATTTTTCAGAAGTTCATTTACCAGTCCAGAGTGTCCTACCGAGCTCGCTGAACCCGAACCAAAACCCGACGTGCGAGCGTGTCAACCTTAACCGAAATTCCGTCACTCCAAAATTCTATAAAAATACTCATAAATTCCATCTTAAATTATAACACAACTTACCCAAAAGCCGTCAGAAAATTTCCATCCCGAGCCCCGGGATTCCCGTCCCGAGCCCCGGGAGTCGCCCGGAACCGAACGTCCCGTCCCAAATATTAAACTCCACAACCACCACCGGACGTTTCCACGACTCCAAAACTACAAACGGCTTCTCAAACTGAGATCTCGAGAGCGCTACCGAGCCCGCTGTACGTCCCGAGGCGACCCCGACAACCCCCCGGCGCCAGAAAAATATTTTCGGCGGAAACGTCCGGGGGACCCACACGACCTCAAATACGGAAGGGTTTGCCAAAATGATACTCGGATAGGGCTCGGGAGCCTCTGAACGCCGAAAAGCGTGACCGCGAGGCCAAAACCGACCCCCGGTCACCCGGTTGCACCCCGCTCGGGGTGACCGTAACATTCTCCCCCCCTTAGAACTCTTGGTCCTCCAAGAGTAGCCAGAACCATCCACACCGGTGTCACTACCAACCAGAATATACAAACATTCCTCTAACCCAGAACAATCGGACCCCCGTACTGGTGCGGCGGGAGTGGTAGTTTAGACTACCATCTGAGCCTCACGGCGTCCCACCCTCCGGGTGCATCTTATTGCACCCGAGTCGATTGCGGTATTTCTACCAGACAACCCCAGACGACCGAACCTAAATCTAACCGATCCACAACAGGCTATCCTGGAAGATACCACATAAAACAGAAACAGTTGGGGGGGGGAAACCCAACCTAACAACTTACTCTGGAAACCCATAAGAACCGATATAACTCGGGGTAACTCGCCCCGCCTATCAAATCTTCTTGTCTCTCGAGCGGTGTTACCTCGTCAAATTCTATCAAATTCTATCACCAAACGCCGATTCAAGAGCTCTACGGCGGCGGTTCGTATAAGCAGTGGTGCAGTCGTTCGCGGTTTTAATCCGCGCCTGTAACAATCTGATCTTTGCCGTAGACTCCTCAAAAAGCTCGGGTTCCAGCTCAACCCCATCAGACACATCTGTCCAACAGTATGGTGTCATACACCTCCTCCCGTACAATGCCTCAAATGGTATCATGTCAAACGTAGTCTGAAAGCAATTGTTGTACGAGAACTCTATCACCGCAACTGCTAGTCCCAAACTCCTCCAAAATCCAAAGTACAGATTTGCAACATATCCTCCAATATCAGAATCACCCGCTCCGACTGTCCGTCCGTCTGTGGGTGATAAGCTGTATTCAGATGGAGTCGCGTGCCCAATGCTTCATGAAAAGCACTCCAGAACCGTGCTGTAAAACGCGGATCACGGTCAGATACAATGGAGTCTGGTACTCCATGTAACCGTTCAATCTCCCTGATGTAAAGTCGGGCAAGCTTCTCCAGAGGGTCTATGACCCGAATAGGCAGAAAGTGTGCGCACTTTATCAGCCGATCCACCATAACCCAGATAACACCATGGCGAGACCGTGTCAGGGGCAGTGCAGTCAGAAAGTCCAAAGTAACATTACCCCACTTCCAGACTGGAATGGGCAAAGTCTGCAGTGTCCCTGCCGGTTCCCGATGCCCAAACCGCCGAGTGTGCCTCCTCGAAAATCTCATTCCGAACTCCCGATCCTCGGGTACATAAAGCGATCTCAAGTATAGCAATCCCTGCTTATACTGAAACGTCGGTAACAAATAAACCATTATCTTCCCCAGATAACTTCTTCAATACCAGATCTCTACCTTGCGCTTCGCGCATCCAATCAAGCCACTCAGAATGTATGGTAAGTGTATACCCCGAAGTACGCTCCCAGAGCTGCCACCTGTACCAAAGGCAAGTCGAATCTCTCTCCTCAGATCAGTCACCAACATTTCCTCCCTTAATTAAGCCGGTATACTTCCTGCTCAGAGCATCGGCAACCGTGTTGCCCTTGCCAGAAATGTACCCGATACTACAATCATAGTCCTTAATGTATTCGAGACATCTGCGCTGCCTCATGCCAAGCTCCTTCTGTGCAAACAGATATTTCAGACTCTTATGGTCGGTAAGAATCTGAAATTTATTACCAAACAGATATTGATTTCAATGTTTCAGCGCATAAACTATTATAGCTAACTCCAGATCATGTATCAGTCAGTTCAGCTCATGCGGTCGCAGCTGCCTCGACCCATAAGCTACCACGAAACGCTCCTGCGCCAACATACCCCAAACTGGATGTGGAAGCATCCGAATAAATCACATACGGTAAGTTCGGATCTGGAAGAGTCAGAATCGGAGCGTTAATCAACTGCCGCTTCAACTCCTGAAAATTCTGCTCACACCTATCAGACCAGATATACAGTTGACCCTTCTTAGTCAACTGCATAAGCGGAGATGCCAGGATAGAACACCCTGGTACAAACCTCTGATAAAATCCTGCTAACCCCAGGAAGCTCCTGAACTCCCGTAACGTGGTAGGTTGTTTCAAATCCCGAACTGCCCTCACCTTCTCTGGGTCCACAGACAGACCATGCTCAGAAATAATGTGTCCCAGAAAAGTGACTTCCCGAATCCAGAACTCCCACCTTGAGAATTTAGCATAAAGCTGATGTTCCCAAGGTATCTGCAGAACTACCCTCAGATGATCCCGATGCGAATCCTCATCCCGAGAATATATCAGAATATCATTAATAAAACCACCAGAAATGAGTCCAAGTACGGTCGGAACACCCGATGCATCAGATCCATGAATGCCGGGGCATTGGTCAGCCCAAATGACATGACCGTAAACTCAAAGTGTCCATATCGGGTGCGGAAAGTAGTCTTAGGTATGTCCTCTTCCTTCACCCTAAGCTGAAAATACCCAGATCGGAGATTAATCTTTGAGAAAACTCTTGAACCCTGAAGTTCAAAAAGATCGTTAATCCTCGGTAACGGATACTTATTCTTCCCAATAAGAGCATTCAACCGTCTGTAATCAATACAAAGTCAGAGTGTCCCATCATTCTTCTTAACAAACAGAACCAGAGCACCCCACGCTAAAGTGCTCGGTCGGACGAAACTCTTTTCTTTGTAATTCCTCCAGTTGCTTCTTCTACTCCCGCATCTCAGAAATAGACATCCGATAAGGAGGAATAGATATCGGAGCAGTACCCGACTGCAGGTGGATGTCAAACATAATTCCCCGCTCTTATGGTAATCCGGGCAACTCCTCCGGAAATACCTGCGGAAAATCTCGAACCAATGGCAAACCATCCAACTTCACCCTAATACCAGCTTCATTCAGATCATAGCATTCCCCTACACCAACTATCGACAGCTGATCCGAATCAGTAGCTCCTTCATCTTTGTGCGATAGTCAAACCAGTCGGAGCCGTGAGAGGTAGTACCTCTCCAGAAACCATAATGGTTCGGGTTGCACAACCAATGTGCACAGAATTCTTGGATAGCCAGTCCATCCCAAGAATAATATCATAGTTCGGCGTGTCTAAAACCAATAAATCCGATACTATCATATGTCCACCTACAGATATCGTACAACCCCGAACCATCCCATTTTAAAACAGAAACTGACTTCCTGCAGTTTTTACTAAATGCGTTTGAGGCAAGGTACTAACAGACAGATACAGAAATGTAACACATTTCAGTGTTACAATGGAAACAAATGCTCCTGTATCAAATAACGCATGAACCGGTATCTCATTCGGAAATATAGTACCTTACAGAACTTCCTGCTGACCTCTGCCCTACGGTAAGAGGGCAATCCCGTACCCAAAAAGTGTCAGACCTGCAACGTAAACATCGGCCCTCCTGCCGGTAACAAAGTCGACCGGACTGATACCTACTGCAAATCGGATAAGATCGTGCCGGTGGTGCTCCCCCTCTACCTCTACAAAGCGCCTGAGCCTATTTGGCGGTCCAGAAATCTGCCGGGGTCCCTGCTGTGTGGAGCCCCTCGTACACCCTTAACCTCATTGCAAGGTGAAGCGACTCTCAACCTCCTCTTGCTCGAGGAGTTGAGCCCAATAACCGCTTCCCGAAAAAAAGTAATGTCTAAAGGTCTCAAAACCCACCTGAACTCGGGCGCAGTCAACAAATAAACCTCTTAGCCTTCTATTCTTCCATTCCATAATACTACGGTACGTAGCAAACCAACCGATCAAACTCCCACTCATACACTCCGACTGTCCTGTCTCCCTGATGAAACTCATCAACTGTGCCTGACACAGATTTCTACATCCCCACCGCACCGCTAGTGGAAAATGTAGCCTCCCAGAGTTTATCAACTCCTGCAGACCAAATCTCTACTACCCCGGACCCTTCTCGGTCATTGAACCTCGGGGGTCAAACTCGAAACCTCTCCAAGAGTCGACCTCGCCGATCGGTGCCCCGAGATCTCCTCGTCGTTAATAGGACCGATGAGAAGTCTAGGTGTCGCGGTGACCACCCTTGTCGAGTCACTCACTTACCGATCCCAAACTATGGCGAGCGGTGGCTTAAGTCTCGCTATCACCACCTAATCAAAATGCCCTTACCGTGGCATAAACAGATCTTCCCCGCCATCGCCGCCTCCGAACTGCTTTGTCTTTGGCGGTAAAGTACCAAAGACACTGCACAGTCCAACACCAATACCAAACGAAAGGGTCCCCGTGACTACTAGAACCCGGGGTGATGATTGTGATTGTTCAACCCCGAGTTACGCTGAACCCGTATCCCATTCTTCGGAGGTGTGGGATTCCAATCCCGCCCCTCCGATGCCAAAACACGTTGTTCGCGTGTAGTAAACATTCCCTTAAACCAAGTCCAACCAAAGCCAACTTATCCCATATCCAAAAGTCCAAATCAACTAACTCTTCCCCATCTATCCAAAAGCCAGCAGCAGTATTCTAAGGCTCTGTAGTGTAATGCAATGCATGATGCAGAAATTCATTTTAGAATCACACAACCAAATATCAAATCCCCAAACACAGAATCAATTCATGTTCATATCACAGAATCACACCATATACCAAACAATGAATTAAAGTACCCGGATCATACCAGAAGTCCAACTTCTAAACCTTCAAAAATGCTTCAAAGAACTGCCCGTTGTTCCACTCCCATTCCAAGGTGGTTCAAATAAGGAGGTGGTCAGTCTCCGTACAGAACCGCCCCAGAATGAAACGTAGAACGGTGGCTTGTACCTCGAAGTCACTTCCACAGGTACTTAACCATGAACAGACTTAACTTACTCCAAAAGTCCACCCTCGGACTTGTATACTTGCCTTCCACATTTCATATCAAAACCAAGCATACTTTACCTTTTGGGTCAATCCGACCCAACCTGCTCTGATACCAACTTGTCACAGCCACCCCGCCCGGTTGCGGAGGCGGAGCCGGCCGCGACGTCGGAAACAGGAATTACGGCGGAAAACGCGGCAGCGGAGCATCGAGCTCAAATAACAAATAGCCAAGTGGCAACTAGCAACCCAGATACTCATTCAAGGCAAGCATACTAGAAAAATCCAACTTCTACCAAACATGCGTTCATGGTGTCAAACATCAAACATCGCCACAACACAGAAACACAAAAATCCATGATATAACAACAACTCCAATATAAGCAAGTCGGGGATCCGCCCTCGACTCAGAAGACAATAAAGGCATATAATTTCTCAGATTATACGTCTTATACAAATACATGATCTAAACTCCTTGCATGCAGCTACAGCGACAGAGCCATTAAACCAAAACCTATATATATTCCTATTGTGAGGAATCGGAACTTTCTCACTCAGGAGATTTTCCTCCCGTGGTACTCTTCTGCTGAAACCCAAGAAATCCAAAGCACTGCGGATCTCTATTCCGCCAATTGCTTTTCGAACAACTGAAAGGTGTAAACAAATGAAAGGGTGAGTCCTCGAAAGGACCCGAAGGGCTTAAGGTAAAGTGCGGTTTGCCGCAGTGGCAACAATCGAACTCGCAAAAGCGAATAACACAAAGCATATACATATGCATACGAACATAAAGCATATAGTGAATCATAAACCATCGCATGCGGTCCAACCGCCAGAACGACCCGTTACGACAGCCCTCAACAGAGGTCAGAATATACAGATCAGAACAGAACAGATAGCACGGTACCGGCTGGGGTCGCGATCCCCAAACTGTCGTAGGGTCACAGAAGTATATCGGCACCCTCCAGTGCGGACACAGATAAGAAGTATCGGCACTCCCGGTGCGGATACGCAGAACAGAATCAAGGAGCACCCGTGGCCTCTACGACCATTCGGGTCTCGTCACAGAACAGAACATATAATAATAAGAATACATAAACATAAACAGAAGTAACATTACCTGATAAACATATACAGAACAGAATAGGAACCCGGGCCTCTAAGGTCATCCGGGCCTTGAAACAGAACAAACGTACATTTTTACCAAATTAAGCCCTTACCTCAGAAGCGCTGCCCCGCAGCCCAAAACTCGTGAAACCCCGGCTCCCGACCCGAAACGCCAAACTTGGCTCCTATGGTTCCACGCTACTCCACTAACGTAGAATCAAGCTGTACAACCATAGTTGGATCAGAACATATCCGAACAAACCCCAGAAAACAATTTCCGCACAAACCCGCACTTCCCCGGAAAATTCCACAGAAAGCTCGGTTTTACAAACCGAGCCTGAACATTGTTATTCCAACACCCGCAAACATATTCCAACCCTTAAACCCACATTCCAGACACTTTTCCTGGAAAACCCGCATAAAACTAACTTTCTCATTTCTAACCCGAAAATGGTATTTCAAACACCATAACGCACCTACTTCCACTCACATTACCAATTTAGCATCCAATTCAATCAACACACACCACCAACATAGAAAAAGAATCACTTCAACAATTTGATCCTTAACCAATTTTTCACCACATTTCCAAATCAAACCATACAAGCTTCTAATTAATCACACTAATCACCAATTCCATTTCTTAACCAACATTACTAACCAATTGCATCAACATCAACAAAACCCCTTTCCTATACAATTCGGCCAAAAGGAGAACTTCTCACCCAACTTCCATTTCAATCCAAACAAAGTTCCATTAGCACTCTTTAATCACCAATTGCAATTATTAAGCAAGATCATTAACCAATTTCACCTAAACAACCAAGGCCTCTTCACTTAACAATTCGGCCAAAGAGGGGTGTTTAACCCAACTTATTTTCCATCAAATTGAATCCACACATGAGCTTAGAATCATGCTAGGAACAACATATCTTAAGCATGAATCAAGAACACAAACATACACAATTTTGGAAAATACCCAATAATTTCGGCATCTCTAGGTTTTAGCATCCAAGGAGTTTTCCCAAAATCTAACCATAGATTCTTACTCCTCTCAAGCCCAAGAACAACATACTAAAATTTGGAAGCAAGAGAATCACTAAAATCCATCCCCAAGAACAAACCCCAATTTGCAAAAACCCTCTCTTTTTCTTACAAATTCTTGGTTCTAACTTGAAAAGAGGTGAGAGGAGAGAACTTACCACTTAAAGAATCCAATTTCTTGTTGATTTTAGCCAAGAATTGAAGAAGGAGAAGCTTGATGAACAGTAGCCATGGCTGCAACATTTCGGGAAGAAGAAGAGAAGGAAGAAGAAAGAAAAGAAAAGAAATGGGATTTTGATGAATTTTAATCAATTTCTAGCCTTTTATATTTTCATCCCTTTAACCCATACTTCTCTTCTTTTAATTAAAAATGGCCAAGTGTCCCTTCCTCCTTCCCAAAAATCTGCTGAATTAATCAGCTGCTGCAGCCCATACGTTCTATTATTAATTTTGCACCCATTTGCAAATTAACTCCCAATTTTTCCGAAAGTTCCAATTCTTTTTGCCCAAAAATAATTACCGGATTCCAAAATTAACGAAACTTGGACACAACCCTCAGAATATTATAACATTCACAGAACATTTTTCAGAAGTTCATTTACCAGTCCAGAGTGTCCTACCGAGCTCGCTGAACCCGAACCAAAACCCGACGTGCGAGCGTGTCAACCTTAACCGAAATTCCGTCACTCCAAAATTCTATAAAAATACTCATAAATTCCATCTTAAATTATAACACAACTTACCCAAAAGCCGTCAGAAAATTTCCATCCCGAGCCCCGGGATTCCCGTCCCGAGCCCCGGGAGTCGCCCGGAACCGAACGTCCCGCCCCAAATATTAAACTCCACAACCACCACCGGGACGTTTCCACGACTCCAAAACTACAAACGGCTTCTCAAACTGAGATCTCGAGAGCGCTACCGAGCGCGCTGTACGTCCCGAGGCGACCCCGACAACCCCCCGGCGCCAGAAAAATATTTTCGGCGGAAACGTCCGGGGGACCCACACGACCTCAAATACGGAAGGGTTTGCCAAAATGATACTCGGATAGGGCTCGGGAGCCTCCTGAACGCCGAAAAGCGTGACCCGCAGGCCAAAACCGGACCCCCGGGTCACCCGGTTGCAACCCGCTCGGGGTGACCGTAACAATGACATTGCAGGCTACCTACTCATATCTCTTCCATTCCTCCATAAATTGCATTTTATGGAAATTGGGAGGGAAAATCAAACTACATAATTCAAATGGTTAGCCAGATGGTGGAGTATGGAGGCTTTGCAAGGGAGGCTTCGCCTGTGAGCTTCACCTGTGCCTAGAGGCTGCGCACGGGGCCTCGCCTGGAGGCTTCGCATGGATGGCGTCACCTTGGGGCTTCGCCTGCGCCTGGAAGTCTCGCACGGGGGCTTCACCGAGAGGCTTCGCATGGATGACGTCGTCTTGGGGCTTCGCCTGTGACTAGATGTCTCGCGTGGGGGCCTCGCCGGGCGGCTTTGCATGGATGGCGTCGCCTTGGGGCTTCGCCTGCGACTGGAAGTCTCGCACGGGGGCCTCGCCACTGCCTCCTTCCTCAATCGTGCTTACGTTCAAGAGTCTGAAGGGCTTCGCGTGCTTTCCTTCCAAGGGGTGGCCGAGACGGCGAAGTTGTAAGGTCCTTTCTTGAACTCCTGCTTGTTCCTCTGCTTGCGCCATGAGTCTCATGAAAGCATTGAGACTCGTTTGGAATTGTTTTAGCAGGGACCTTGTCATAGGTCCCCCTATATCTTGGAGCTGATTTGGGGATGCACGCGCTTGAGGTTGAGCTCCACCTTGAGCTTGGGAAGTCCTTGGAGTGATGTCCACATCATACTCCCCCTCTTTGAAAGAATCCGTCCGCGGATTCTCAAAATCTTCATCACCTTCAAAAGGTTCCAAATCACACACGTTAAATGTTGCATGTACATTATAAGATCCATCACAAGGTAAGTCAAGTACATATGCATTATCACCAATTTTCTTAGTGATTTGGAAAGGGCCATCGCCTCTTGGCGCAAGTTTATTTTTCCTAGCTTGCGGAAACCGTTCCTTTCTTAAGTGCAACCACACCCAATCCCCAACTTGAAAACTTCTGAACTTTCTACCCTTATTGACCCTTTTTGCATAAGATTCATTAATTTTCTCAAGTTGCTTGTGAACCTTAGCATGCAAGTCTTTCATGTGTTGGGCCTTCTTTTTCCCATCTACATCCATTCGTTCAACATGATTTAGTGCAACCAAGTCCAAAGGAGCTAAAGGATTGAAACCATATATGACCTCAAATGGACTATGAGATGTAGATGAATGGTATGCTCGGTTATAAGCAAACTTAACATGTGGTAGACACTTCTCCCATTCTTTTAAATTCTTCCTAAGAAGGGTCCTTAAGATAGTGGTCAAGGTTCTATTGGTCACCTCGGTTTGGCCATCGGTTTGAGGGTGGCTTGATGTAGAATACATCAAGCTTGTGCCCAACAGAGACCAAAGGGTTCTCTAAAAGTGACTTAAGAACCTTGAATCTCTATCACTCACAATGGACTGAGGAAGACCATGGTATTTCACAATGTCTCTAAAGAACAAGTCGGCCACATGCAATGCATCATCGGTTTTATGGCATGGAATGAAATGTGCCATCTTTTAAAATCTATCCACTACAAAAAATATAGCAACATGGCCACGTGATGTTCTAGGCAAACCACTTATGAAATCCATGCTTATATCAACCCAAGGAAGCGAAGGCGTAGGGAGAGGAGTGTACTTCCCATTCGGTTGGAGAGTGGATTTGGCTTGGTGGCATGTCACACATCTTGCGCAAACCTTGGTGATATCTTTCTTCATGCCTGGCCAAAAGAAGTTCTCTTTCACGGCCTCAAGTGTCTTTTGGACACCAAAATACCCCATGAGGCCGCCGCCATGTGCCCCTTTGATGATGACTTCTCTCATTGAGCCCCTTGGGATGCACAACCTTTTGAACTTAAACAAAAATCCATCAAACACATAGTAGCCATTTTGGCTTCCTTTAGCACAATTAGCAAATATTTCACCAAAATCCACATCATGTTCATACATGCTTTTCAAACACTCAAAGCCAACAATTTTTGTATCAAGAGTCATGAGTAAAGCATATCTCCTAGAAAGTGCATCGGCAACAACATTCTCTTTGCCTTTTTTATACTTAATTACATAGGAGAAAGACTCAATGAACTCTACCCACCTAACATGTCTCTTGCTCAAATTTCATTGCCCTTGAAGGTACTTCAAAGATAAGTGGTCCGTGTGAATGACAAATTCTCTAGGCAATAGGTAATGACTCCATGTTTGCAATGATCTCACAAGAGCGTATATATCTGTCATATGTAGAGTAATTCAAAGTTGCTCCACCTAGCTTCTCACTAAAGAAGGCGATGGGGCGGCCTTCTTGGTGCACAATGGCACCAATGCCTATCCCACTTGCATCGCACTCCACTTCAAAGACCTTGTCAAAGTTTGGTATAGTAAGCAAAGGTGCATTGGTCAATCAAGATTTTAATTCATTAAAAGACTCCTCTTGTGATCTACCCCATTCAAATGCCACATTCTTCTTAGCCAATTCATGCAAAGGGGCGGCGATGGAAGAGAAATCCCTAACAAATCTCCTATAAAAGCTAGCAAGTCCTAAAAAGGATCTCACCTCCGTTAATGACTTAGGGGTAGGCCAATCTCCAATTGCACTTACTTTACTTTCATCCACTTTGACACCATTCGCACCAACAACATACCCAAGAAACTTAACCTCATTTGACGCAAAGACACACTTCTCAAATTTAGCATACAATTTTTCTAACCTAAGTGTATCAAGGACTTGCCTCAAATGCTAAAATGCTCATAATGATTCTTAGAATACACAAGTATATCATTAAAGTATACTACCAAACATTTTCCAATCAATTGCCTCAAGACATGATTCATTAGGCGCATGAAGGTACTAGGTGCATTAGATAATCCGAAGGGCATGACATTATATTCATATAAACCAATTTTAGTTTTGAATGCCGTTTTCCATTCATCACCTTTTCTTCATCCTAATTTGGTGATATCCACTCCTAAGATCAATCTTAGAAAACACAAAAGCACCACTCAATTCATCCAACATGTCATCATGTCTAGGTATAGGGTGGCGATACTTTACAGTGATGGTGTTGATGGGGAAGCAACCCATGCACATCCGTCATGTGCCGTCACTCTTGGGCACAAGTATGGCGGACACTGCACAAGGGGAGAGACTCTCCTTGATGAATCCTTTGTCAAGCAACTCTTGCACTTGAGTTTGGATTTCTTTGGATTCTTGGGGTTGGTTCAGTATGCGGCCTTATTGGGCAAATACGCACCCGGAAGCAAGTCTATTTGATGCTCAATGCCTCAGTATGGTGGGAGGCTTTGAATCTCATCAAAGACATCATCAAACTCTCTCAAGACTTCCTGCACATACAAAGGAAGAGCAAGGTTGGGAAGCCCCAAGTCTATATGATCACGGTGAAGGGACGCGTGATCAAGCCGTTCACGGATCTAGCTTGGCGGAGGCGGAGGCGGACACGCACATTCAACACTATTTCGGCCAAGTGAACCTCCTCACTACTAGGTGAGGCAATGCACTTGAAAATGCCTAGGGAAAGGAGATGGGATCTAGCACCTCATGATTACAAGATCAAGCAATACTAGATATTATGTTTGGATCCTCTTGCGTGGATCACAAGGGAGATTGAATTGCAAGAGAAGAGAGCACAAAATCCAATTCTCACTTTGAGAGTTTCTGCCGAATTCTTTGATTCAAAATTATGTTCTAAGTTGAAAATATTACAAGTTTTCCATTATAAGGGTGAGATGGTGAGGGGAATGGTCTAGGACATGACTAGGGGACCATGATCCTAAAATTATGGTGGGTGAGGTGAAAGGGGGAAGGTGATGGATGACATTGCAGGCTACCTACTCATATCTCTTCCATTCCTCCATAAATTGCATTTTATGGAAATTGGGAGGGAAAATCAAACTACATAATTCAAATGGTTAGCCAGATGGTGGAGTATGGTGGCTTTGCAAGGGAGGCTTCGCCTGTGAGCTTCACCTGTGCCTAGAGGCTGCGCACGGGGCCTCGCCTGGAGGCTTCGCATGGATGGTGTCGCCTTGGGTCTTCGCCTGCGCTTTGAAGTCTCGCACGGGGGCTTCATCGAGAGGCTTCGCATGGATGGCGTCGCCTCGGGGCTTCGCCTATGACTAGAAGTCTCGCGCGGGGGCCTCGCCGGGAGGCTTTGCATGGATGGTGTCGCCTTGGGCCTTTTTCAAGCCCAAATAGCCGGCCCAACCCAAAGCCTACAATGTTTGAATTTTCAACATCTTTTGAATATGTAATTTGAAAATTTTCTCCATTTCTCCATAAAATCCCATTTATGGAGAAATGAGAGGGAATAGTAGATAGCCTACAATATTTCCCATCCATCACCCTTACACCTCTCACCTCACCCACCATAATTCAAGGGTCTTTGTCCCTTGTCAAGTCTCTCACCATTTCCCACACCATCTCACCCTTTTATGGAAAACATGTAGCCATTGTAACACTTAGAACATATTTGAAAAACTTCAAGGCTTGGCCGAATTCTCTCAAGAGAAAGAGAGGTTTTCTTGTTCTCATTTCTTGCAATCCATCTCCTTTGTGATCCATGCAAGAGGATTCAATCATAATATCTAGTATTGCTTGATCTTGTAATCAAGAGGTGCTAGATCCCATCTCATTCCCAAGGCATTTCAAGAGCATTGCCTCACCAAGTAGTGAGGAGGTTCTCTTGGCCGAATTTGTTGTTCTTTGTTGGTGTTCATCTCCTTCAAGTATCTTGATCACCATCCTCTTTGTGTGATCATATCAACGACCTACCCACGTTCTCCAACATCTCTCCGGTCTTTCACTTTCCAGAACGTGGGGGAAACACCCCACTACACTGGATCATGGGACAACCGCCATCTCAACACCTCCTATAAAAGGATGACTTGGGAAAGGTACACCCTATCGTGATATTCACGTTCCCTGGATGCCGCAGATAGGAGCGGAATCCCATCCCGCTCACTCGATTGAGTGGTTGATGATGATGGTGTTCTTGAGACTCCAAGCTTGCTGTTCAGAGTAATCTATAAAAGATAAGAGGAATACTAAGAAGTAGCAAGAGAGGAGTGGGGGGCGTGTAGTAGCTTACCCTATTTAGGGTGGACATCACTCTATTTATAGAGTGATGCCAGGAGAAGAGCCTCCCAGTTGAAGCCTTTGGACAGCTGTTTGAGATAAGTCTCGTGTCGATCGATTGGAGATAAGGCGGCTGTGATGATGAAGATCTCAGCAAACC
Source organism: Stellera chamaejasme (assembly GCA_024586325.1). Classification (NCBI taxonomy): domain Eukaryota; kingdom Viridiplantae; phylum Streptophyta; class Magnoliopsida; order Malvales; family Thymelaeaceae; genus Stellera; species Stellera chamaejasme. The sequence goes on along the minus strand of CM044984.1, from coordinate 20,677,451 downwards.
GCCTTAAGTGATTCGCTTGTCAGAGAATGTCTGGCGTATGAATCTGGTGAAGATCTCCCAGGCTCGTGCTGACCTCCTTATTGGCTGCTTGATGTCAGATGACCAAGTGGTCTGTCTCCCTGAGGAGTAAGTGGCAGACGAGGGCCTGCAAGGGGCGAAGGCCCAGATAGAATACAACCAAATAAGGAGTGAGGGTTGCACGAACCTGAGTAATAAGGGCCTTATCTGGGCGGGACCAGAATAGGCGTGGGAGTCCTCGTGAAGACGAGTTGGGACCGCGGGAGTAAGATCCGTGAAGGCGAGTGAGATCGCAAGTTGAGACCGCGAGGGCAACCCGCGCAGGCCTAAGAGACGCAAAGGCGAGTGTGAGACATCGCCAAGGCGAGACTTAAGGCCTGCGAGGGCAAGACCTTGCGCAGGTGAGACTGGAGACCTCGCGAAGGCGAGACTGGAGACCTTGCGAAGGCGGGACTGGAGACCGCAAGGGTGAGACCTTGCGAAGGCGGTACTGGAGACCACAAGGGTGAGACATACGGGGCCTTGTATGATTCTGATGCGACGCGAGGACGCGTTTGCTTGGGTAGTGTACCAAGATGCCTCCTCTTAAGAGCGGAGTATGGGCAAGGTCCTGTACTCCGTTTTTGGAGGTATTGTGTTGAGGACAATAGTAGTCATAAGTCTGGACTCGTGTGGAGTGTGAAGACCTTTTACGATCTGATTTAAAATGTCGGATTCTTCACGATCCTTGTGGCTTTTGAGGGGGCATTCGCTTGGGTAGTGTACCAAGATGTCTCCTCCTGAGAGCGGAGTATGGGGAGGGTCCCGTACTCTGTTAAAATCCCAAGTCTTGGAGCTGGCGAAGGCGCTATGCTGCTTGTGGACCGTTTGGAGTGCAACGGCAGTGAAGGGTCCTTTCAGCATTTAAAGCAGGAGAGATAACAGGAGGTGAAAGGTTTACTAACCGTTATGGGGCGCGGCACGTGGCGCCCCAGGAGTTGATTACGCTTTAAAAAGCGCTTTTCCATTTCTGCACGGAAGGCAAAAGGTTTACTAGCCGCTGGATGTTAGCACGTGGCGCCTCAGGAGCTGATTTCGCTTAAAAGCGCTTTTTCATTTTGGCGGGCTTATAAAAGCGTATCCGAGAAGATTGAAGCTTTTCATCTTCATCCTCGTATTTCCTTATTCTTGCGCTGAGTAGTCTTTTCGCATTTCTTGCGTTTTTTCGAACCGTTCATCGGTTGTTGGGAGCTTTCTTGTGGTGGTTCTCTACTTTCGTTCGAGATTTCACCGTTCAGCCGTTCGTTTGCCGACTGTCCCTTCCACTTTTCTCACTGGTAATGAATCAGGTAAGCTCTCATTTTCCAGCACAGTGGGTGCTTCAAATTTTCTGAGCGCACTGAGTGCTTGATGAAATGCCTATGTTTGGGCTGTTTCGATTTATATGCCTGTTGCTCTACTCTTTGCAGAAATGGAGTCCAAAGAAGCTGTTCGTCCAGTGCTTGCCACCGTGGAGAAGACCACGGTGAAATCTGACAGAATCCATCAGGATATGGTGGAGGCGTTCTGGCCTGTGGAGAAAGTGCCGGTGTACACGTCCCGTTCGGGCGTCTGCCGGGCGATGGGTTGGCCCGTGACTGCAGAGAACATGGAGAATCGGGTGCTGTGCCTATATACGGCACAGCTCGCGGCGGGGCTGCGCTTTCCCCTTCCGCAATTAGTGCAAGACTTGTGCGCAGGGTGGGGGATGCCACCAACACAGTTGGCGCCCAACACCTTCCTGACCATAGCGAGCTTCATTGTTGCCTGCCATATGGCCGGCGTGAAGCCTTTTGCTGATGTCTTCCACCATTTCTACCGGCTGGAGCTGAGGAGTGGGAGTGCGTTCTTCTACGTCACTCCCATAAATGTTGGGGGCAACCATTCCATCTCGTTCACTGCCTCGCCCAAATCCTACCATAACTGGCACGGATCCTTTTTCTTCCTGGCTCGAGACAACTCGTGGGACTTTCCCGTGGTGAGGACGAAGCTGCCCGTGCAAAGCATAGCGCGGAGGCCTGAATTGTCTTCTGAAGGAGTGCGGTGGCGGGCATACGTCCAACTACTGGGGTGGTTGGACGATGTTTTTTCAAGGAGCGCTTGTGATGAGCTCTTCCCCTTCTCGGCCGCCCAACTGGATGAGACCACTTTGAGGTGGGCTGGGATTAGCACGGGCTTCGTGCTGGACCCTGAGGTGCCCTCGCCATACGAGGGATGGGCCCCCGCCCATCGTGGGACGGTGGTAGACTCTCTTTACGCCGCGCTGGCAGGGCCCAAAGGTATGTTTGCATATATACGTGTGTTGCATAAGTGTAAGAGGTTTAGTAAAACCTGGTCTGAAGTTTTCCTTCTGTTTGTAGATGCCTCTGTGGAGTCTGGCGAAGGCCGGGGCAAGAGAACGTCCATGCGCATTGCCTAGCAAGTGCACCTGGCATGTGCATTTGGGAAGGATGCCCCTGCTGGGGCTGTCAAGGAGTTGGGGCGCATTACCCCTAAACCGCAGAAGAAGAGGGCTGGCGCCAAGTCGTCGGCGTCCTCTCAAAAAGAGAAGAGGAGGAGGGTGACTGCTGGCGAGGTGCAGGTTGGAGAGGGGAGTGCCTCCGCTGTCGTTGAGGAGACCAAAGGGCCTGTAGAGGCCTAGGGACCTGCAGTGGTCCCTTCTACTGAAGGGGGTGCGAGGCCAAGGGGGCCTGCAGAAGCAGGGGGATCTGCAGCAGTCCCTCTTGTCGAAGAGGCTGAAGAGCCTGTTGGGGGAGAGGTCCCCAGTGTTGTGGAAGAGGCCACAGAGCCTGCTGAGGAGGCCGGGGGAGTGGAAGTGGAGGTCCCTTCCACTGCTGAAGAGGCCACGCCCATAAAAGCTGTGCCAGTGTCAGTGGTGCAGCCAGTTCCCCTTGAGGAGGCTGTTGCCCTTGAAGACTTTGTGTCTGGGCTCTTTGCGAGCCCTTCTCCAGCCCAAGGCGAAGACTTGCCTGGGCACGCGGTTGTGGCAGAGATCCTTGCCAAAGGAAGAATACCTCCCCCAAAGGGCAAGATGTCAGCGGGGGAAATCCTGCTGTCCATGAGGAGGAGGGGCCAACAGGCTGCTAAGGCCATTGGCAGTCCTGGCCAGCAGGAGGCTGTGGTCATTCCTGTGGAGGAGGAGGTGGTGATCACACTGCGGGGAGAGGGTGGAGGCCACCATCGCAAGGGAGGAGGCCCCTGCAGCAATCCCTTCTAGGGAGGAGGTCCTCAAGTGACTCCTTCAATCACAGCCACCCCGCCCGGTTGCGGAGGCGGAGCCGGCCGCGACGTCGGAAACAGGAATTACGGCGGAAAACGCGGCAGCGGAGCATCGAGCTCAAATACAGAACAAACGAGTATCGACTAGCAACCTAAAAACTCGTACAAGGCAAGCATGCGCAACCACCCAACTTCTACCAAACATGCAGTTCATGGTTTATCCAACATCTATCATTGCCACAAACACAAAATCACTGTGCACCACAATTAAACAAAGATTACCTATATAGGCTTGTCGGGGCTCCGCCCTCGTCTCAGAAGACAACAGAAGCAGAATATATCTCAAGTTGTAAACATTTACAACTACATGATCTGAACTATATGCATGCAGTTACAGCTACAGAGCCAGTATCAAAATCCTATAAATACCTAGCGCGGAATCTGAAGCGACCTCCGCACGTGGTACTGCTGCTGCAACCCACACTCAACAGGAAGGAAGCAACGCGGAAACTCTACTCCGCCGGTTGCTTGTCGTGACGGCCTGAAAGTGGTAAACAGATAAAAGGGTGAGTCCTCGAAAGGACCCGAAGGGCTAATGGTAAAATGTAGTTTGCCCATGTGGCGACAATCTGAACTCGCAAAACAGATTATCACAACATATATATGTACATACGAACATAAACATAACGTAAATCAGAATCCATCATATGCGGTCCAACCGCCGTAACGACTACATGAACGACAGCCCTCAACAGAGGTCGAATACAGATCGTAATGCAATGTATAGCACGGTACCGGCTGGGGTCGCGATCCCCAAACTGTCGTAGGGTCACAGAACATAAGTATCGGCACTCCCGGTGCGGATACGCAGAACAGAACCAAGGAGCACCCGTGGTCTCTCCAACCATACGGGTCTCGTCACAGAATCAGATCATATAATAATAAAATATACGAATACAACAAAGGTATCATACCTGATAACATATACGGAGCAGAACAAACATACATTTTACCCAATTAAGCCCTTACCTCAGAAACGCTGCCCCGCAGCCCAACACTCGGAAAATCCCGACTCCCGACCCGAAATGCACAACTTGGCTCCTACGGGTCCGCGCTACTCCACCAACGCAGAATCAAGTCACAACCATAGTTGGATCGAACACATCCAAACAAACCCCGTAAAACAATTTCCGCACAAACCCGCACTTCCCGGAAAATTCCATAGAAAGCTCGGTTTTACGAACCGAGCTAGAACCTTGTTATTCTAACTCCCACAAACATATTCCAACCCTTAAACCCGCATTCCAGACACTTTTCCCGGCAAACTCGTATAAAACTAACTTTCTCATTTCTAACCCGAAAATGATATTTCAAACGCCATAACGCACCTACTTTCATCCACAATACCAATTTAGCATCCATATCAATCAACTCACACCACCAACATAGAAAAAGAATCACTTCAACAATTTGATCCTTAACCAATTTTTCACCACACTTCCAAATCAAACCATTCAAGCTTCTAATTAATCACACTAATCACCAATTTCACTTCCTAACCAAACTTACTAACCAATTGCATCAAAACAACAAAACCCCAATTTTGAATAATTCGGCCTTAATGGGGATTTCTCACCCAACTTCCATTTCAATCCAAACAAAGTTCCATTAGCACTCTTTAATCACCAATTGCAATTATTAAGCAAGATTACTAACCAATTTCACCTAAACAACCAAAACTTCTTCACTAACAATTCGGCCAAAGAGGGCTTTTTCCCTCAACTTGTTTTCCATCAAATTAAAACCATAGATAGTCTTAGAATCATGCTAGGAACAACATACTTGAAGCATGATTCAAGAACACAAACACACACAATTTTGGAAAATCACACACAATTCGGCCTCCCTAGGGTTCCCTCTTCCATGGAGTTTTTCCAACAACCAACCATGGATTCCTACTCCCCTCAAGCCCAAGAACAACATACTAAAAGATGGGAGGGAGAGGATCACTCTAGCATGTTGACAAGAACAACCCATGAATTTGAATTTCTCCTCTTATCTCTAACAAAACTTGTTTCCAATTTGAAAAGAGATGAAGGAATGAAACTTACCAAAGATTGGAGCCAAAAACCTTGAAGAAATCAGCCAAGAAGGGATGAAGAACATGGAGCTCAAGATGAAGGTTGATGGCGGCAGAGAGAAGGAAGAAGAAGAGAAGAAAAGAAATGGAATTTTAGTGAATTTTAATTGATTTTTAGCCTTTTATATTTTCATCACTTTTAGCCCATACTTCTCTTCCTTAAATTAAAAATGGCCAAGTGTCCCTTCCTCCTTCCCAAAAATCTGCCGAATTAATCAGCTGCTGCAGCCCATACTCACTATTATTAATTTTGCACCCATTTGCAAATTAACTCCCAATTTTTCCGAAAGTTCCAATTCTTTTTGCCCAAAAATAATTACCGAATTCCAAAATTAACGAAACTTGGACACAACCCTCAGAATATTATAACATTCACAGAACATTTTTCAGAAATTCATTTACCTTTCCGGAGTGTCCTACCGAGCTCGCTGAACCCGAACCAAAACCCGACGTGCGAGCGTGTCAACTTGAACCGAAACTCCGTCACTCCAAAATTCTATAAAAATACCCATAAATTCCATATTAAATTAAAACACAACTTACCCCAAAGCCGTCAGAAAATTTCCATCCCGAGCCCCGGGATTCCCGCCCCGAGCCCCGGAGTCGCCCGAACCGAACGCCCCGCCCCAAACATTAAACTCCACAACCACCTCCGGACGTCTCCACGACTCCAAAACTGCAAACGGCTTCCCAAACTGAGATCTCGAGAGTGCTACCGAGCCCGCTGTACGTCCCGAGGCGACCCCGACAACCCCCCGGCGCCAGAAAAATATTTTCGGCGGAAACGTCCGGGGGACCCACACGACCTCAAATACGGAGGGGTTAGCCAAAATGATACTCGGATAGGGCTCGGGAGCCGTCTGAACGCCGAAAAACGTGACCCGCAGGCTAAAACCGGAGCCCCGGGTCACCCGGTCGCAACCCGCTCGGGGTGACCGTAACATCCTCCCCCCCTTAGGACTCTTGGTCCTCCAAGAGGGGCATCAAACGCTGATACTGCTCGGGGTATCGCTCTCTGATGTCCTGCTCGGTTTCCCAAGTCGCTTCCCGGTCCGTATGATGTGACCACTGAACCTTGACCATGGGAATCAACTTGCTCCGGAGTTTCCGAGTATCGCGTCCCAGAAAGGCAATCGGTACCTCCTGATACGACAAATCAGGCTCCAGCTGAACCTCCTCCACTGGAATCGTCTGCACAGGATCCAGGATGCACTTCTTCAACATACTGACGTGAAAAACGTTGTGCACCGCAGACATGCTCGGAGGTAGAGCCAACTCGTAGGCCAACCTGCCTATCCGCTCCGTAATCTCGTGACGGTCCGATATACCTTGGGGCTAACTTACCCCGCCTCGCCGAATCTGACTGTCCCCCGAATCGGCGCCACCTTCAGCCAAACTGCCGCCCACCTCAAACTCCAATTCTCTGCGTCGACTGTTCGCATATGAGGTGGTGCGGTCGTTCGCGGTCTTCAACCGCGCCTGAATCAACTTGATTTTTGCGGTGGTCTCCTCAATGAGCTCGGGACCCAGCTCAATCCTGTCAGACGCCTCAGTCCAACAGTGCGGTGTCATGCACCGTCGTCCATACAGCGCCTCAAACGGTGCCATGCCGATGGTACTCTGATAACTGTTATTATATGAAAATTCTACCAACGGCAATCGCTTGTCCCAATCCTCCGAAATCCAAGGTACAGCTCCGCAAAGATATCCTCCAGAATCTGAATCACCCGCTCCGACCGACCGTCGGTTTGGGGATGGTAAGCTGTACTCGGATGGAGTCGCGTGCCCAGTGCCTTATGAAAGGCGCCTTAAATGTGCGGTAAAACGCGGATCCCGATCGACACAATGGAGTCTGGTACTCCATGTAACCGCACAATCTCTCTCGATATACGATGGGCAAGCTTCTCCTGAGAGTCTGTCATCCGGACGGGCATAAAGTGAGCACACTTCGTCAAGCGGTCCACGATAACCCAGATGGCATCGTGGTGAGACCGGGTCAGGGGTAGTGCAGTCAGAAAATCCATCGTGATGTTGCCCCACTTCCTGACCGGAATGGGCAAAGTCTGTAATGTCCCCGCCGGTTTCTGATGCTCCACCTTCACCCGCTGACAAGTGGCGCACTTAGACACGTGAGAGGCAATGTGTCTCCGCATACCTGGCCACCAAAAGTGGGTGCGCAAGTCCTGATACATCTTCTCACTACCGGGATGAATGCTCAATCGACTCGAATGTGCCTCCGTCAATTTCATCCCGTAGTGCCCGATCCTCGGCACATACAACCGATCTCTCAAGTACAAGAGCCCTCGCCTGTATCAAACGCTGGTAGCAAGTGCCCCTTTGTCCTCTCCGGACAGCTTCTTCAGCTCTGATCCTCTCCCGTGCCTCTCGCACTGGGCCCAACCACTCCGAATGAATGGTCAAAGTGTATACCCGAGCCTGCTCCCAAGGTGCTCCCACCGGTGCCACAGCACACTAGATCATTCTCCTCGTCCGATCTCAAGATCGCCTCCTCGACAACCCCAGTGTACTTCCTACTCGAGCATCGGCCATCAGTATTACCTTTGCCCTCGGTGTACTCGATGGTGCAATCGTAGTCCTTGATGTACTCGAGCCACCTGCGCTGCCTCATGTTCAACTCCTTCTGAGTGAACAGATATTTCAGACTCTTATGATCTGTGAAAATCTGAAATTTGCTGCCGAGTAGGTAGTGCCTCCATTGCTTCAACGCATAAATCACCGAAGCCAACTCAAGATCATGCGTAGGATAGTTCTGTTCATGCGGTCGAAGCCGCCGCGACCCATAAGCTATCACGCCCGCCCCGCATCAAAACACATCCCAACCCAGACCTAGATGCATCCGTGTAGATCACATAAGGTAGACTCGGGTCGGGTAGGACCAAGATTGGTGCGTTGGTCAGCTGCCGCTTCAGCTCCCGAAAGTTCCGCCACACTTCTCTCGACCACACAAATGGCTGCCCTTCTTGGTTAATCTGCGTGAGCGGGAAGCCAAAACGGAAAACCCTGCACAAACCGCCGGTAGTAGCCTCGCTAACCCCGTAAAACTCCCGATCTCCCGCACCGAGGTTGGCTGCTTCCACTCTGCATCGCCTTAACTTTCTCGGGATCCACCGCCAAACCGTGCTCACCGATGATATGCCCTTAAAAGACACCTCTCGGATTCAGAAGTCACACTTTGAGAACTTAGCGTAAAGCTGGTGTTCCCAAAGTGTCTGCAAACAATCCTCGATGCTCCTGTAAATCCTCATCCCGAGAGTAAATCGAATGTCATCGATGAACACTACCACAAATGAGTCCAGATACGGCCGAACACTGCTCATCATATCCATAAACGCAGCCGGTGCATTAGTCAAACCAAACGGCATCACCGTATACTCATAGTGCCCATACCGCTGCACGGAAAGCTGTCTTCGAATGTCCTCCTCCTTCACTCGCAACTGAAAGTACCCCGATCGCAGATCGATCTTCGAAAAGATCTTCGCACCTCTCAGCTGATCAAAGAGATCGTCGATCCTCGGCAATGGGTACTTGTTCTTGATGGTGATGGCGTTCAACCGTCTGTAATCTATACACAACCTGAGTGACCCATCCTTCTTCTTCACGAATAGAATCGAGCACCCCATGGTGAAGTGCTCGGACGGATGAAGCCCTTCTCCTGCAGCTTCCTCTAATCGCTTCTTCAGCTCCACCATTTCCACTATCGGCATCCGATAAGGTGGAATGGAAATGGGAGTAGAACCAGGTTGCAATCGGATCTCAAACGTGATCTCCCGCCTCTGGTGGCATCCCGGGCAAGTCCTCCGGAAATACCTGCGGAAAATCTCGGACAACTGGAATCTTATCCAGCTCCAACCGAGTATCAGACGTGTTCAGACCGTAGTACTCCTCCGAATCCACTATCGGGACCTGATCCAGAACCTGCAGCTCCATGCTGGTCCTGACCGCCTTCGTCCCAATCGAACTCGAGAGGGGTAACACCTTCCGTAAACCGTAATACTACGGTTGGCACAAATAATATGCACGGAATTCTTGGACAGCCAATCCATCCCAAGAATAACGCCATACTTCGTGTGTTCAACACCAGCAGATCCGACATAATCCGGTGATCGCCAATGGATAGCACGCAGTCCCGTACCATCTCATTGAAAGCGTAAATCGACTCCCACCGCCTTCACCATGAAGACGCTCGGAAGTCCACCGGTAGTCAGGTGGAGAGACTCGACACACTTTTGTGCCACAATCAAACAGACGCCCCAAGATCAAATAATGCACGAACAGGAGTATCGCTCGAAGTAAAGTACCTTGGAGCGCCCCACGCCGCGAAGTCTCTCCACGCTCGATCCGAAACACCCGCCCCGCTCCGGGCTGCCGTGGTGGAGGCTCACGCCGCGATGTCTCACCCCGCTCCACCTGGAATACACGTCCTACTCCAGGCTGTGGCGGAGGGGGTGGCTGAAACGGCTGCCTCGGCTGCTGTGATGGCCTCGGTCCGCCTCTCGTGAACCGCGCCCTCGGGTGCGTTAGGCTGAAACCGAGGCTGCGGACGTGTAGCACCGCTGACCCTCGACCCAGGTGTCAAAGGACAATCACGAATCCAATGATCGCTAGACCCACATCGCAGACATCGCCCCGATCGCCGTAACATGGCCGGCCGGGTGCTGCCCGCCACAACTCGCACAAGTCGGGATACCGGCGTAGTCCCGCTGCCCCGCGCCGCTCGCCTGCACTGCCCGACCTCCCCGAAGACCTCGCTGAACCCTCGCCGTGCGTAAGCCCTCCTCTATCACCGGGTCGGTGCGGTAGGTACCGACTCTCAACCTCCTCCCCGCCGAGGAGTTGGGCCTTCGCATGCCTCGTGGTAGGAAGTGATGTCCAGAGGTCTCAAAGCCCACCGATACTCGACGCAAGCGGCGAATGAACCGCTTGGCCTTCTCCCCGCTCCATGCCATAATATCTGCGGCACATAGCGGACCAATCGGTCAAACTCCCGCCGTACTCACTAACGGTCCCGTGCCCCGCCCAGTGTCATCAAACTGTGCCTGACGGAGGTCCCTGACGGCATCCCCAATGTACTGCTGATGGAAGTAGTAAGCAAACTGCTCCCAAGTCAAGTCCGAATCCTGCCCCCCATCACGTGCTGCCTCGGCTCTCAGACGGCCCCGAGGCTCCTCCACCAATGATCTCGCACCGTCCCGCAGATTGAATGTAGCCAACGAGACTCTCACCTCGACGGAAGGTGTAGCCTCCCAAGGAGCTTGTCAACTCCCGCAAACCATGCCTCGGCCTGCCTCAGTCCTCCACGGCCGTTGAACCTCGGGGTTCAAACGCTGAAACCGCTCCGTAAGTCTGATCTCATCGATCGGCGTCTCAGCCTCTTCCCGTCGGTGGTGGGACCGACGAGAACTCTCAAGACTGCGCAGATCTCCCTCCTCGTAATCACTATCCTGCTGATCTCGCGACCGAGGTGGCTGCTGCCCACCTCCCGTACTGGCTGTCTCCGCCGTGGCCTGTCCGGCCTCCCCGTGCCCGCCGCTGCCTCGAATCCGCTGGCTGGTACTACGGTACTCAGAATCGCTGAACTCGACCCAACACCTGTAGTATATCAGAGCGGGTCCTCGATCGCTGATCACTCGGGGGTGTGTGTGATCGCTCGTATCCCGGGTTTCTCTCGAACCCGCCTTCTAACCCTTGGAGGTGTGGGATCCCGGTCCCGACCCTCCTGCTTCTTGCTCACGCTGGCGGCGTGTTCTAGCCATACCTGAAAATGGATAAACCCAAAACCATATAACCCAATAATAAACTTTCTCTTCCTAAAGCTAGCAAAGCAGATTTTATGGCTCAGAGTGTAATGCAATGCATGAGGCAAGGATTCTTTAAATACTCCCGAAACTAAATAATAAACCTTAACATAGAATCAGATCATGCTTATAATCACGAAATCACTTCATGTATCACCCACACCTTCCATAATGCTCCAAAGAACCGCCACCGCTCCACACGCATTCCGAAATGGTTCAAATAAGGAGTTGATCAGGCTCGCATCGAACCACCTGCAATGAAGTGTAAACCAGTAGCTCGCCCTTCGAAGTCATTACTTGTAAAGCTTACCCATGAACTAGCATGACTTGCCTTCCACAACCCATACTTTAACTAACCATGCTTTACCCCTTGGGTCACTTCGACCCGACTCCGCTCGATACCAACTTGTCACAGCCACCCCGCCCGGTTGCGGAGGCGGAGCCGGCCGTGACGTCGGAAACAGGAATTACGGCGGAAAACGCGGCAGCTGAGCATCGAGCTCAAATACAGAACAAACGAGTATCGACTAGCAACCTAAAACTCGTACAAGGCAAGCATGCGCAACCACCCAACTTCTACCAAACATGCAGTTCATGGTTTATCCAACATCTATCATTGCCACATACACAAAATATCCTTGCAACACAATTAAACATCATTACCAATATAGGCCAGTCTGGGCTCCGCCCTCGACTCAGAAGACAACAGAAGCAGAATATATCTCAAGTTGTAAACATTTACAACTACATGATCTGAACTATATGCATGCAGTTACAGCTACAGAGCCAGTAATCAAAATCCTATAAATACCTAGCGCGGAATCTGAAGCGACCTCCGCACGTGGTACTGCTGCTGCAACCCAACCTCAAAATGAAGGAAGCACCGCGGAACCTCTACTCCGCCGGTTGCTTGTCGGGACGGCCTGAAAATGGTAAACAGATAAAAGGGTGAGTCCTCGAAAGGACCCGAAGGGCTAATGGTAAAAATGTAGTTTGCCCATGTGGCGACAATCAACTCGCAAAACAGATTATCACAACATATACATGTACATACGAACATAAAACATAAAGTGAATCAGAATCCATCATATGCGGTCCAACCGCCGTAACGACCACAACGACAGCCCTCAACAGAGGTCGAATATACAGATCGTAATGCAATGTATAGCACGGTACCGGCCGGGGTCGCGATCCCCAAACTGCCGTAGGTCACGTAACGTAAGTATCGGCACTCCCGGTGCGGATACGCAGTAATGTAACCAAGGAGCACCCGATGTCTCTCCAACCATACGGGTCTCGTCACATAATCAGATCATATAATAATAAAATATACTAATACAACAAAGGTATCATACCCGATAACATATACGGAGCAGTAACAAACATACATTTTACCCAATTAAGCCCTTACCTCGTAAACGCTGCCCGCAGCCCAACACTCGGAAAATCCCGACTCCCGACCGAAATGCACAACTTGGCTCCTACGGGTCCGCGCTACTCCACCAACGCAGAATCAAGTCAGTACAACCATAGTTGGATCGTAACACATCCAAACAAACCCCGTAAAACAATTTCCGCACAAACCCGCACTTTCCTAAAATTCCACGTAAAGCTCGGTTTTACGAACCGAGCTAGAACCTTGTTATTCCAACTCCCACAAACATATTCCAACCCTTAAACCCGCATTCCGCATACACTTTTCCCGGTAAACTCGTATAAAACTAACTTTCTCATTTCTAACCCGAAAATGATATTTCAAACGCCATAACGCACCTACTTTCATCCACAATACCACTTTAGCATCCAATTCAATCAACACACACCACCAACATAGAAAAAGAATCACTTCAACAATTTGATCCTTAACCAATTTTTCACCACACTTCCAATTCAAACCGTTCAAGCTTCCAATTAATCCCACTAATCACCAATTTCACTTCCTAACCAAACTTACTAACCAATTGCATCAAAACAACAAAACCCCAATTTTGAATAATTCGGCCTTAATGGGGATTTCTCACCCAACTTCCATTTCAATCCAAACAAAGTTCCATTAGCACTCTTTAATCACCAATTGCAATTATTAAGCAAGATTACTAACCAATTTCACCTAAATAACCAAAACTACTTCACTAACAATTCGGCCAAAGAGGGCTTTTTCCTCAACTTGTTTTCCATCAAATTAAAACCATAGATAACCTTAGAATCATGCTAGGAACAACATACTTGAAGCATGATTCAAGAAGACAAACACACACAATTTTGGAAAAATCACCAACAATTCGGCCTCCCTAGGGTTCCCTCTTCCATGGAGTTTTTCCAACATTCAACCATAGATTCTTACTCCCCTCAAGCCCAAGAACAACATACTAAAAGATGGGAGGGAGAGGATCACTCTAGCATGTTGACAAGAACAACCCATGAATTTGAATTTCTCCTCTTATCTCTAACAAAACTTGTTTCCAATTTGAAAAGAGATGAAGGAATGAAACTTACCAAAGATTGGAGCCAAAAACCTTGAAGAAATCAGCCAAGAAGGGATGAAGAACATGGAGCTCAAGATGAAGGTTGATGGCGGCAGAGAGAAGGAAGAAGAAGAGAAGAAAAGAAATGGAATTTTAGTGAATTTTAATTGATTTTTAGCCTTTTATATTTTCATCACTTTTAGCCCATACTTCTCTTCCTTAAATTAAAAATGGCCAAGTGTCCCTTCCTCCTTCCCAAACTTGCTGCCGAAAATCAGCTGCTGCAGCCCATGCTGACTATTATTAATTTTGCACCCATTTGCAAATTAACTCCCAATTTTTCCGAAAGTTCCAATTCTTTTTGCCCAAAAATAATTACCGAATTCCAAAATTAACGAAACTTGGACACAACCTTCAGAATATTATAACATTCACAGAACATTTTTCAGAAATTCATTTACCTTTCCGGAGTGTCCTACCGAGCTCGCTGAACCCGAACCAAAACCCGACGTGCGAGCGTGTCAACCTGAACCGAAATTCCGTCACTCCAAAATTCTATAAAAATACCCATAAATTCCATATTAAATTAAAACACAACTTACCCCAAAGCCGTCAGAAAATTTCCATCCCGAGCCCCGGGATTCCCGTCCCGAGCCCCGGGAGTCGCCCGAACCGAACGTCCCCGCCCCAAACATTAAACTCCACAACCACCTCCGGACGTCTCCACGACTCCAAAACTGCAAACGGCTTCCCAAACTGAGATCTCGAGAGTGCTACCGAGCCCGCTGTACGCCCCGAGGCGACCCCGACAACCCCGGCGCGGAAAAATATTTTCGGCGGAAACGTCCGGGGACCCACACGACCTCAAATACGGAGGGGTTCGCCAAAATGATACTCGGATAGGGCTCGGGAGCCGTCTGAACGCCGAAAACGTGACCCGCAGCTAAAACCGAGCCCCGGTCACCCGGCCGCAACCCGCTCGGGCGAAGGCGAATGACCGTAACGGACGGCTAGCAGGCTGTACCGGTGGGAGCAGGCCAGCCTAATTGATGCGTTTCAGCATCCCTTCCTCCAGCAGGCAGCAGGGTTGGAAGCCAAGCAGATCGAGGCTGCTATCATGAAGGAGTCCCTCCTTTCCTAGGAGGCAAACACCACGGCTGCCCTCGCAGTGGCGAAGGCTAAAGTCGCGCAGGTGAGGGCTGCAACTAAGGAGGCGGAGCGCCGGCCACGCCCGTGGCTCAACCGGCTAAGGAGGAAGCCGAAGTGAGCAAGCTTGCTGCTAAGGATGCCTGAAGGCACAAACCGAGGTCACTATCTGCTTTTGAAAAGGCGGTGGCCTCGGTGTGGGAGATGGAGAAGGCCCTGAACCTCCCTCCTTTTGCAGGCGAGGACCCTGAGTCCTTTTCTTCCATCAAGGTGTCCATTCCTCAGAGGATGCCTCGACTGATGGCAAAGCTTGGTGAGATCCAAGCTCAAGGCGAAGCAGGGGCGCAAGCCTACGAGGAGGGCTGGCTGCGATGCCGCTTTCAAGTAGAGAAGGCGTTCCCAGAGCTGAGTCTTGGGGTTCTGGATGCTGCTAACACCAGCGATCCAACAGTAGAGTCCCTGCTCGAATGGGGGGAGCAGGGGAAGAAGATGGGAGAAGCATGGTATGCCATGCTGGAGTTGGGTAGAGGCTCCAGTCTGTGGATGACCCTCCCTCTTTTGTGTACAAGGGATACCTGCATTTATGCATAATTTTGATAACAGTAGATGAAGTAAAGTTTCATTTTACCTTCATTGTCTTGTAGCCTCGCTTTTGTCTTGCAATAGCGGTGTAGGGTACGTTAGCTAGGTTAACAACCGTAAACTAAGTCCTGTTTGTGGCGAGAAGTCTGCTGGGGTTCGCAACGGCGAAGCCACAGAGATCACTTGTCAAGATGCTGAAGATTCAGCTTGAGTTCATAGCGGCAATGCACTTGAAATCCGCAATGGCGGGGCCACAAATATCTTTCCAGACAATTTGAGGGTTCACTTGTTGAGACAAGTTGAGGACCCGTCCAGGGTTTGTAGAGGCGATGCCTTTGAAGACCATGGATGAGATTTTCCATGTTGGAAGGTCTGCTGGGGCACGCGAAGAAGGCTCACTCAGAGACCTTCCTAGCGATTTTTCAGGGAGTAAGCCCTTGGGTAGTGTACAGTGTACCAAGTAGAGGATACCTGCAGAGTGCTCATCATTTATATGATAAGAATGAAGTAAAACTCAGTTTTACCTTGAGCCTGAAGCCGCACGACGGCGAAGGCGTTGGAACACTTGTTGAGGCAAGTGAAGAGCCAGTTGGAGTTCCGGGAGATGAGACCCGTAGCTGCGTTGAGGAGCCCGTGCGGAAGGTCCGGTGAGGCGCGCGAGGGCGACTTACAACGATTTCTCATCCAGTTACTCTATTAAACAAACTGAGCAGACTATTCCTCTTAATCAAGAAATAGAAACGATTCGTTTAATTAGTAATCAGGCTATAAATCATCACAAAAGAAATAAATATAAATTTATGCACATAGGAATGGTTGAAATTGCTATCAAAACTTTGTTCAGAATAGGTATAGATATCCCTTTAATAATGATTCTTAGAGATGCCAAACATTTAAACTTTAATAATTCCTTATTAGCTATGGCAGAATCAAACCTTGCCAATGGTCCAGTCTTTTCTGCATTTAGAAAAGTTTTATAATACAATAGAAAAAATTAATTCATTAGAAATATCAGACAAATTAAAAAATCAATTAATAAATCTTATGACATATGACTCTCCATTCGAATATAGCCAGTCCAGTAATACTTCGGATAGCGAAGAAGAACTTTTCCTAAATGAAATACTCTCAACTGATAATTCCAATAATAATGAATCCGATAACTCCGATAAAAGTTCTGATAATAATAAATGTTTTGAAAAATGTTATTGTAACATGCTTTCTAATAATATAGATCCTCTTCAAGAAGCTATAATCCAAATAGATGATTTAGAAAAAAAGGAAAGAAGCCTTTTTAGTTTTAAAGAAAATATTAGAAAAGGATAATCAAGTTAAAAAACCACAATCAAAACAATTTATTAACATTTCTGAAATTATCAAAACTCATGGTAAGCAACAAAAACCTGTTACCATTCAGGATCTGCAACAAGAAATTAGTGAGGCTCTTCTCCTGGCATCACTCTATAAATAGAGTGATGTCCACCCTAAATTGGGTAAGCTACTACACGCCCCCCCCACTCCTCTCTTGCTACTTCTGAGTATTCCTCTTATCTTTTACAGATTACTCTGAACTGCAAGCTTGGAGTCTCAAGAACACCATCATCATCAACCACTCAACTGGGATTCCGCTCCTATTCTGGGAACGTGAATATCACAGTGCCTTGAGCAAATGGAGAAGAGAGAAGTAAGGGCCAATGCACCTTAGTCCGCTAGTCTGGATGTAGATCACCTCTGGACCCAGCCTTTCACCACAAGGATCCTGGAAGCTCCACTTCCAGAGCAATTTCACCAACCCAAACTGGATGCCTATGATGGTCTCTCGGATCCAGATGTCCACCTGCAGCGTTACATCCCCGCGATGGCGATTGCGAGGGCGATGATAACACTCTCTGCAGGGCCTTCAGCTCTACCCTTACCGGGGCCGCTGCCAATTGGTATACCACCCTTCGCGGTAAGCAGTTCGACTCCTTTGAGGAACTCTCTTGTGCTTTCTCTAACAACTTTGTTGTCTCCAAGCCTCCCCCCAAAACCGCAGGGCACCTGCTTAAGGTGCATCAGAGAAAGGATGAATCCTTAAGGGACTACATCCAGCGATTCCAAGGAGAGTCTATCTAGGTCCCAAACCTGGGTGAGGAGACTCGTCTCCTGACTGCTATACAGGGTCTCCAGTGGAACTCCCTGTTCTTCATTGATGTCCACATCAATCCTCCTCGCAAAATGGAACAATTCCTCGACAGAGCCACCAGATTCATGCACACCGAGGAGGTCACCAGGCCATATGTCAAAGGCACCACAGCTGATGCGAGGGGGCAGCCGTCGCGCTTGCCGGACTCCCGGTCCCAGGGACAGCGGAGGCAGCACCAACATCTTCCAATCCTTCCTCCGCTCAGGGACTCCAGCACCAACATCTTCCATGCCCTGGAACAGAGAAGGGAGGTCCCCAAATGGCTTCGCCCCTTTCCCAAAGGGGTTGCACGGCCAACCAACAAATATTGTCGCTACCATCGTGACAAGGGCCATGACACTAAAGACTGCGTTGAGCTCAAGCGCATGCTGGCAGAGATGATTGCCCAAGGCAAGCTCACATAATTCCTAGTCCGCAATCCCTCCCCGCGAAGTGTCACGGGTGCGCCCGTGCCAGGTTGCGGAGGCGGGACCGTCCCGCAACGGCGGAAGTATAAGCTATAGCGGAAATGGAAGCGGTCAGTCCAACCAAAACTCTCTGAGTGTGGTGGTCCCGTAACCCGGCCCGTAAAGTCTCGTTCACGAAGGCCCGGTTCCTGAGAACACTTTGCTCACAAATTATGCAGACAGAGTTATGCGCTTATAACCTTCGGTCATGTTTCGACCCGTAACCTACAATTCCCAAACATGGCAAGTATACAGTATAAACCCTAACTATCCATGGCAAGCCCTGCCCCACTGAAATAGGCGAGCACTCAACCATCACCAAACATACAGTTCATGGATAACATCATACATAAGTTCAACAGAACCATACTGATACAGAGTATGTCTGAACCATCAGAATATGATCACATCTTGGGTCCCGCCTTCCGCTATCATGGGCGAGTCCCCGATCCTACAGAGTATCCAGAACATATATACAGAGACAAAATGTATCTAAGATATATAGCATGATCAGACAGATGACATGCATGCATATACATCTACAGAACCGACCAAGGAAAACCTTAGAATACCCAAGTGCGGGATCTAGGAGAAACTCTGAGATCAGAAGATCCCCGCAAGTACCGCTGCTGCTGCTAACACACTAACAGAAGAGAGAAGTAAGTTAACTGTGAGAAAACCCATATGATATCCTTAGCATAAATCCAGAAGTCAGAAAATAGACTATTGCTTCAAACTCAGATACAGATTCAAATTCAGATACAGATTCAGATTTCAGATATCACATCCCAGATTCAGATACAGATTCAGATTTTAGATACAGATTCAGATTTCAAATACCAGATCCGAGACTATAGTTACTCAAAGAGACTACCCCTTACAGATAGAAAATCAGATAGAACAGAAGGGTACCTGAACTAGAATCAGACAACACACCCCAGACTCACTCTGCGGGTTGTTGGTCAGGTACTCCTGAAACGGTAAACAGAAAGGGGGTAAGTCCTCTTTTGAGAACTTAGTAAGGGCTTGGGGATAGGCATGGTTTCTCTTTACGTATAAAAACCTGCAAAACAAAGACAAAGACAAAGAAAATACCAACACGCAGCAGATAACCAACATATGCACAACCAATGCAAATCAAACATATGCAATGCACATAAGCAAAATTGTTAGTATAACAAACAAACACGCTCTGAAATGATAGTCCATTCTGGCCCAGTCACGTAATGAACTACCACAGACACATGAGACTGGTACCAGCTCGGGGTAGCTAACCCCATCAGAACACCACCCCAAAGGAGTTGAATCAGAACACCACCCTCATAGGAGTTGAATCAGAACATCAGCATCTTTGAGTCCTCGCACCTACACACCAATGCGTATCCCGACTAACCAAGTTTGGGTATCCTGGGGCCACCCTCAATCCAAACTCAGCCTCGGTACACCCAGACACGCACTTCATAACAGAATCTGAAATGCAGAATCGAGAGCAATACTGAAACCCTTACCGAACTTTACTGACTTTGAGGAAGAATCCTGGGAAAATCCCGACGCTCGGCCCGAAACACGGTAGTGTGACTTCTGAAGTCCCACACTACTCCACAACTACTGATTCAAACTAAACAACCACACACATATCAGAAATCACCATTCCAGACCCCCGAGAACTAATCCCGCACATTCCCGCACTTTGCCGCAGAATTCCACAGAAAGCTCAGATTCTCAAACCGAGCTAGAACATAGTTATTTATACTTACTCATGCACAACTAAGCATTCGAATCATACTTCCCCCAAATTTACGCAAGCAAGCAAGTAGGTCGGTTACGTTCACAATTTCAGAAAATGATGTTCCGAACATCGTTTGTTACCTACTTCAATTCCCGATACCATTTTAATACCAACACATCCCCGAAACACGCCACAACCATAAACATACCCTTCCCTCAATTTCGGCCTTAACATGAACTTTGTACCAAAATCCATTTCAATCCAATTAGGGTTCCATTCTCATGCTTAATTCAACAATTAAACATCCTAAACACGTTTACTAACATACTTCACCATAATCATCCAAAATCATACCAACCTTCAAATAACCAATTCGGCCTATTTGAGTACTTTCACCCAACATGCCCACCTTCAAATTGAACCCTAATATCAACTCCTAATCATGCTAGAAACAACATATTCAAAGCATGATCCAAGATGACATCAATTCAACATACTTAGAATTCACCCAACAATTCGGCCAAGTGAGGGTTTCTTAACCCAAGGTGTTCTTCCATAATCCAAACCTTGATTCCTACACCAAATCATACCAAGAACAAAATTCCCAAAGCTTGAGGCAAGAAGATGAACAAATCATCTAGCTAAGGCTTGTCATGATTTCAGATTCAACATGTATATCAACCACAAATCATGCTCCAACACACCTAACTCATGAAGAAGTCAAGCTTACCTCAAGCTCAACACCAAGATCAATCCTTCCTTAAAACCTTGAGGGAGAGAAGTTGGTGGATGGTGGGAGAGAAAAAATGATGTTATAGTCGCTGCGCGCCGGAAGACTTTCGAGATAGTTACCGTGTGGTTTCTGATCCGTTTCTGTTTTCTGTTAATATCAGGACTTGAGATTTAATATGTTGGACATATTTTCTATATTTTCTATATGTTGTGAAGTTAGTATCAGAGTTTCTGTTCAGTCGGAAATTTCGTTTGAGAGTTATGTTAGTTGCAGTTGGATGAAATCGCGACTTTGCAAGTTTGGGGAGTAGTTTGTAAAAGGGGGAAATTTGAGAGGGTTCCTCTCCCATAAGGGGAAGGAAGTCAGGTCAAATGGTATGGAGGAGAGGGAAATGTGTAGAAAACACGTTACCTTCATTTCAGCACTTCTTCCACTCTCTCTCATCTATTTTCTCTGTGGGAGCTCAAGTTGAAGCTCAAGGTGATCTTCTCTAATACTGGTCCGATTTCTGAGGTAAGGGATTGTGTTGTTCACAGTCAAGAGTTGTACGTTTTCTATGGATCAAACTTCTTAATGGTTGTTCTGTTGATTAGTTGTGAAGAGAGAAAGATTTGAAAACTCTGTAGGAACCGGCTTCGCGTGCGTTCTTCTCCGCCGCGGTTTTCGTGATTCGCTTTCTTGTTCGTGAAACGCTTGCTTGCGTGGAAATCGTTACTGTAAGGTAAGGGTTTAGTTTATCCGTGATTTTGCGTTTCTGGGATGCGTATAAACTGCATATTAGGATAGATTGGGGTTAAGTTTGGTTAAGGGGCGTGTGTCTGAGGGTCATCGCCGTTCTGGGAATGAAGCTTCGCATGAATCTGTGAAGAAGCTTCGCATGAATCTGGGAAGGGCTTCGCATGAGTATGTGAAGAGATTTCGCATGAATCTGAGGCTTCGCGTATATCTGACTTCGTATCTGCTGTTTTGGACGCTTAGCGATGGGGGATCCCATGGCTAGCTTCGCCTTGGGGTTTTTGCATTTGCTTGGAGGTTCCGCCCGGAAGGACTTCACCTTTGTCTAGACCTCGCATCTGTTCTGAGAGGCTCCGCACCCACAATGGGAGTCCTCACATCTGTTCGGAGAGGCCCCGCCTTTACACTGAGGCTTCGCCTTTACACTGAGGCTTCGCCTTCGTCAAGAGGAACTTCACCTTCACCAAGGGATCTCCTCACCTTCGCATTTCTATATTGCGATGCGACCCTCAGGCCCCTCTAGCCTCCGCAACACCAAACTTAACTTATGGCATGGGTTGGGTAAGTGCATGGATATTGGAATCTGCTCAAGATGACTTTCTTGACAAGTATCCTTCTGGGATTCTGCTATCTGGATCTGTTCGGCAGCGGGGAATCCGGACCCCGGGCTGGTTCCATGCCTCTGATATTCTGAAATCCCTTCTGTAAGGCTTGGAGCCTCAGGGGTCTGCCGAATCTGTCTAACCTAGAATAACATTATAATTTTTATATCTATCTGTCTGTATCTGTGTTTTCTGTGCAGGTTTATCTGTTCTGAGTATTATGCATTTTGAGATACCCTAGCCTATGCCATACCCTTACTGAGTTCTCATCGAGGACTCACCCTTATTCTGTTCACTATTTCAGGCTCAACTGATAAGAGGCCCGAGGAGTAAAGACACTCGGTGCGTTCTGGTCTTTGTGTTTCAAGTATTGATGAATTCTGAATCTGTCTTCTGATTAGAGAAGGAACAGTTCTGGTTGTGATATTTGCATGATCTGATTCTGATTCTGAGTCTGATTCTGGTTCTGAGCACATTCTGAGATGTTTGACAGTTTGTCTTCTATTTTGTGTTTAGCAGCAGTGGTGTGACCTACCTGAAGTTCTGTCCGAGGATCTTGGAGTTCCAAATCCCTCTACTCATGTAGGTACTTTGGATAGTAGGTTTTGGCTCTGTAAATGTAAAGGCTAGCATATTTGCATGTTGCATCACATTTGTAACAGTTGGGTATGTGTATAAGTATGTTTGAGTTCAGTTGATTCTAGTTACTTGTGCTACAAGTTTGCTACATGAAAATGTTAAGGTAAAGTTTTGAATTGGGTGTGTTTGGGCCACTGCTACTTTAAGGGAACTCCGTGTTCACTTTTATCCCCCGTTTCCGGTTCCCGCCTTAGCGTTTTCCCCAGCTTCCGCGCCGCGCACGGCAGGGGGGGTAACAAATGAAGCCAAAATTGTATTTCTTTCTAATTACTCACCTTTTATACTTCTTATCTTATGACACATACACCTTAGAACACACCTTAGTCACCTTGGTGAATGACTAACCAAGCACACACACACCTCCTTAATCACCATGCCAAGCCAAATCCGAAATTTCCTAAGTGTTGAAGTATCATCCCACGCCAACTTAACCGAGCAAATCCCGATGTGTGTGCTTGCTTTCCCGATCAAATAATCCCGTCATGTGTGCTTGGTTATTACCACATTACTCATCCCGAGTCATAACACACCCAACACCATTGGCGCCACAAATGTTTTTCCATTCCGAGCCCCAAGCGTCGCCCGAGAACGAATGTCCCGACCCCAAAACATATTTTCCGCGGAAAGGTGCAGGGGACTCGTGCGAACTCAAATATATAAGCGTTCCCTAAAATGTTACTTAGAAAAGATCCGGGAGCTATCTGACCAATAGAAAACATGCCCCGCATGTTTGAAACAGAGCCCCGGAACACAGAAGTAACCACCCGCTCGGGGTGACTGTAATACGAAGAGGTTCCCCTAGGGGACACAAGCGCGAAGGCGGCCAGGAGGATCGCGGATGGGACCACCCCTGACAGAACAGAGCCTATGGGGGTGCAGATCAGGTCCCACAAGCTAGGGGCCACATCAGCGTGATCACCCAATGTTAAGTCGCAACTGCGAGGCGCTGCTACATGAGGCAGTTCTACCAGCTCGATCACATCGCCAGCCATCTCATCCATTGCCGTGATGGAACATTTGTGGCGATCCCTCACTCAGACCCACTGATCATCACAGTTCGCATCGCTGGATGAGACATCGACCGGATCTACGTGGATACAATGGCTAATGCCAACGTCAGCTACAAGCACACACTTGTTGAGGCGAAGGTCCCCCTATCATAAATTAAGCCGGCGAAGGGAGCAACCTTTGGGATCGGATGAGAAGAAATCTCAACCTTGGGGGCCATCACACTTCCGTTTATGATTGTCGGCGCCACCACGGACAACAGGTAGATCTTCCACGCTAGTTTTGTTGACTTCATCGTGCTTGACCTCCCCTCATCGTACAATGCAATCATTGGGCACGCCACACAAACTGAATTCCACATTCGCTATGACGTGCGAACCCTGACACTGGTGTTCCGCAGCAACGCCGGCGATGCCTACATTTATGTCAACCAGAACATGGCCAAGGGTAACTATGTCTCTGCACTCGCTGGCCCCTCTCAGTTGCCTCAATGCATGGAGCCCAAGAGGAAGAAGCCAGCTGAGGAGCCTGTGCCAGTGAGTGAGGCAGCCCCTGACCTGTCTTGTGCCTTTGAAGAAGTTGGGATCTCCCCAGACAAGAAGTTCCGCATTGGAAAAGACCTCCAGGAGAAGGACAAACAAGCGTTCATCCACCTTCTCCAAGCCAACTTGGATGTCTTCGCATGGAGCCCAGCTGACCTCCAAGGCGTAGATCCTTCGGTTATCTCCCAAACATTTAATGTACTCCCTGGCTCTAAGCCAGTTAGACAGAAAACAAGGGGCATGGCCCCCGAGCGCAAAGAGTTTGTACGTATTGAGGTGCAGAAGTTGCTTGATGCTAATATAATCAAGGAAGTTCACTACTCTGAGTGGGTCGCTAATATCGTACTTGCGGATAAGGAAAACGAGGACTTGTGTCTATGTGTGGATTACAAATGGGTCAATAGAGCAGAGGAAAATCCGTCGAGTTTTAAAATCGTGAGGGTTCAAGTCCTGCCCTAGGGATCCATACCCCTTACCCCCCTTAGACCAACTGGTGGACTCGACTGTACGATACCTAGTCCTTTCTTTCCTTGATGCATACAGCGGCTACCATCAAATCTTTATAGATCCTGAAGACACTATAAAGACCGCCTTCACAACAGGCGGAAAACAGAAACTGACTTCCTGCAGTTTTTTTACTAAATGCGTTTGAGGCAAGGTACTAACAGACAGATACGCATTTCGGTGTTACAATGAACAAATGCTCTGTATCAAATAACGCATGAACCGGTATCTCATTCGGAAATATAGTA
Source organism: Stellera chamaejasme (assembly GCA_024586325.1). Lineage (NCBI taxonomy): Eukaryota > Viridiplantae > Streptophyta > Magnoliopsida > Malvales > Thymelaeaceae > Stellera > Stellera chamaejasme. The sequence continues at coordinate 20,652,676 of CM044984.1, read as the reverse complement.
CCTCCTTCCTGCTGACCCACGCCTACAAAGAAGAGGGCAATACCAAAGAGTGTCAAACCTGCAACGTAAACATCGGCCCTCCCGCCGATAACAAATTCAACCGGAATGATACCTACCGCAAATCGGATAAGATCGTGCGGTGGTGCTCCTCTCTACCTCTACTAAATCGCCTGGGCCTGCTCGGCCATCCAGAAATCTGCCGGGTCCTCTGCTGTATGGAACCCCTCCGTACTCCCCTGACCTCATTGCAAGGTGAGACGACTCTCAACCTCCTCTTGCTCGAGGAGTTGAGCCCAATAACCGCTTCCCGAAACAAAGTAATGTCTAAAGGTCTCAAAACCCACCTGTACTCGGGGCGCAGTCAACGAAATAAACCTCTTGGTCTTCTCCTCTTCCATACCTTGATACTACGGTACATAGTAAACCAGCCGATCAAACTCTCACTCAAACTTTCCGACAATCTTGTCTCCCTGATGAAGCTCATTGAACTGTGCCTAACGCAGATCCCTGGCTACATCCCCGCTGCACTGATGGGGAAAAATGTAGCCTCCCTCAGGAGTTTGTCAACTCCTGCAAACCAAATCTCTACTACCCCAGACCCTTCTCGGTCATTGAACCTCGGGGGTTCAAACTCGAAACCTCTCCGTAAGTCTCGACCTCGCCACTGGTGCCCCAGATCTCCTCGTCGTTAATAGGACCGACGAGAAGTCTAGGTGTCGTAGTGACCACCCTTGTCGAGTCACTCACTTACCGATCCCAAAACTATGGCGAGGTGGCTTAAGTCTCGCTATCACCACCTAATCAAAATGCCCTTACCGTGGCATAAACAGATTTTCCCCGCCATCGCGCCTCCTCCGAACCAGGCTAGGCTGGCGGTAATACCAATTCAGAGAGGGTCCTTACGACCACTAAACCTCGGGCGGTGAGTGTGGTTATTCGCACTGGGGTTACACTGAACCCGTATCCTATTCCACGGAGGTGTGGGATCCCAGTCCCGCCCCTCCGGTACCAAATCACGCTATCAACGCGTGTTAACCATATCTCAAAAATTTCAGATCAAACAGAGTCCAGACAGAAATCGGTCACTCCTACTCCCTACAGAAGTTAGCAGCAGTTTTCTAAGGCTCTGTAGTGCAATGCAGTACTTGACACAGAAGTTACTTCTCAGAACGATAAAATCATGCATTTCACAGAATCACGTATAGCTTCATGCTTATTTCACCAAATCTTTTCCTAACACACAATTTTACGTACCAAACTTTTCCACAATCCCCTTACTCGTAATAATCTTACCGAATTCCAGAAGCGGTCTACCACTATATTCGCATGCCTTTTGGCTTGAGAAATGCAGGTGCCACTTTCCAAAGGTTAGTAAACAGAGTCTTCGTGGCTCAAATTGGGAGGAACCTTGAAGCCTATGTTGACGACATAGTGGTGAAGAGTAAAGCCACCACCAAACATCTGGAGGATATGGAAGAGACCTTCACCAACTTCCTCAATTACAACATGCGGTTGAACCCAACGAAGTGCATCTTTGACTTTGGCGAAGGGAAGTTCCACCGCTACCAGGTCTCAAAAGGAGGAATTCGCGCCAACCCCAAGAAGATCGAAGCCATTGCCAACCTCCACACACCCAGGGGACTAAAAGACGTCCAATAACTAACAGGGAGGCTGGTGGCCCTGGGACAATTCATCTCAAAGTTCAGTGACTATTGCAAGCCGTTCTTCAACTATATTCGGAAGAAGAAAGCCTGCTAGTGGACGTAGGACTGCCAGGCAGCATACGACACCATCAAGCAACACTTACAGGATTTGCCCACCCTTAAGTGTCCTAGGCCTGGCGATTACCTTGTCCTCTATATCTCCATAACTAGCAACAGTGTCACCTCAGTTCTCATCAAGGAAGAAGCTGACAAGTAGTGGCTGGTCTACTACACCAGCCATACCCTACAATCTGTGGAGACAAGATATCCTCCACTACAGAAGGCAATCCTATCGTTGGTCTACGGGGCCAGAAAGTTCAAGCCCTACTTCCAAGGGCACACAATCACAGTGCGAACGGACCTGCCAATTAAGGAGATCCTCCAATGCCTGGAACACTCAGGCAGCCTCGCGAAGTGGTGCATCGAACTGAGTGTATATGATATCAACTACGAGTGTCGGAAAGCAATAAAGCGTCAAGCCCTCGTAGATTTCCTGGCGGAGTTCTCAGTGGCTGATTGTTCCACACCTCAGGAACAAGTCTCAGCACCCGAGCCTCTGCCCCCAGAATGGGAAATATACGTCGATGGTGCATCCAAAGCGGCATCACCAGCTGGTGGCGTCTACCTGCGTGGACCACTAGGTACAGAAACTACCCTCTATGTGTCTTTCCAATTCCCAAGCACTAACAATGTTGCAGAGTATGAAGCCCACATTGTGGGGCTCAAACTGGCCATCAAAGTGGGTATTCGCCGAATACACATTCATAGCGATTCCCAGCTAGTTATACATCAGGTTCAAGGGACCTCAGAGTGCAAGAACTCCACTTTAATCAAGTATCTCAAGCTTGTGAAATCCCTGCGTTCAGACTTTGAGGAAGCAGTCTTCATTCAGATCCCTCATTCGGAGAGCACGATAGCAGACATGTTATCCAAGGGAAAGACACCATCTGCATTGGAGACTCTGGCTCGACCATCGATCGATGGAACGCTGGACATTGGCTAACTCGAAACAGAGGAAGATCCGGATGACTGGCGAATCCCTATCATTGCCCAAATCAAGGGGACCGCCACAGATCTGCGCACCCACACTCGAGTGACAAGATTCATCCTCATAAATGGGCTGCTGTGGCATCAGGGATTCTCTTCACCTCTCCAACGCTGCCTCACCACCAAGGAAAGACACATCATTCTGACCGGGAGGCGACTTGGGAGACAGAACAAGACTTGATGAGTAAGTATCTGGATGAGTACGGGTTGTTGAGACCACTCTTGGAGGACCAAATGGTACACTACCCAAGTAAATGCGTTCTCGCCTTCGCGAGGACTCACCCTCACGGTCTCAAGTATCGCCCTCACAGGTCTCGCCCTTGCAGCTTCACTCGCCTTCGCGAGTCTCTTATGCCTTCGCGGGTCTCACCCTCGCGGTCTCGCTCCCCTTCGCAGGTCTCGCCCTTGCGGTCTCAACTCACCTTCACGAGGTCTCTCATGCCTGTACTGGCCCCGCCAGACAAGGCCCTTGCACTCAGGTTCGTGCGGCCCTTATACCTTTATTGGCTTCACCTTATCTGGGCCTTCGCACCTTTGCTGGCCTTCGCCACCAGTTGCTGTCGTCTGACATTAAGAAACCAATAAGGAGGTCAGCACTAGCCTAATTGATCTTCAACAGGATCACACGCCATTTTCTGACAAGCGAATCTCCTAAGGCGGTTTGCTGAGATCTTCATCATCACAGCCGCCTTATCTCCTGAAAGTCTGACAGACTTGTCTCACAGCCTGTCCAAGGCTTCAACTGGGGGAGGCGCCTCTTGGCATCACCCTATAAATAGGGTGATGTCCACCAAAACTGGGTAAGCTACTACACGCCCCCACTCCTCTCTTGCTACTTCTGAGTATTCTCTTTGTCTTCCACAGATTACTATGAACAGCAAGCTTGGAGCTCTCAAGAACACAACACCATCCATCATTCAACTGAGAGTTCGCCTCCTACCTCAGGAACGCGGTTATCAGTTTGACGCCGTTTGTGGGAATGAAAGTTCTCATCGAAAACCCATATAAAAAACCACAAGTAACAAGCCATGCCAACTACTCGAAGCACGAGTAGGCGCAATCACCAGGGAAGGAGGATTCCGCCCGTCGCGATTGCCAACAATGATCCATCACCGGAAACCTCCCCGGACAACGTCCGCGCACAACCGAGCCAACTCTCGGTTCATTCGATGGAGGATAGCTCCTCCCACGTTAACCGTAACGTGCCCTAGGAGCACACCACTCCACCAACAAATCCTCCACCGACAGGCCTTGATCCGGCCATTTTGTAATCAATCACGGAGGCGGTTGCTCATAACTTGCGCGAAACACTCGCTAGTACTCTCAGAGGAGTTCTGAATAGTGTGGGAATACTACAAACCAATCTACCGGAACGCCCGGTCACCCCGCCGCAACAAGTAAGTCATTCTGACCCTCCTCCGTCTGTGATTATAGCACTAACTAAGCGGATAGAAGAAATGGAGAAAAGGGAGGAGAGGTCTAGTGTTCATAATATCGCCAGGATGGGTTTGGGTCACCTCTGGACCCAGCCCTTCACTCAACGGGTCTTGAATACCCCTCTTCCGGATTAGTTTCATCAGCCCAAGCTAGACGCTTACGACGGTCTATCAGACCCATATGTTCATTTGCAACGTTATGTCTCCGCGATGGCCATCGCGAGGGCAGATGACAACACCCTTTGTCGGGCTTTCATTCCACACTCATAGGGGCCGCGGCGAACTGGTATGCCACCCTTCGCGAGAAGTGGTTTGATTACTTTGAGGAACTCTCCCGCAGTTTCTCCAATCACTTCATGATATCCAAGCCTCCTCCCAAAACGGCAGGACACCTCCTTCAGATACGACAGAAGAAAGAAGAATCCCTCAGGGAATATATTCAGCGGTTTCAAGCGGAATCCATCCAAGTCCCAAATCTGGGGGAGGAGACCCGCCTGCTCACCGCCATTCAGGGTCTCCATTGGGACTCTCTTTTCTTTGTGGAGGTACACACCAACCCCCTCTGCAACATGGAGCAGTTCTTGAGCACGACATCCCGGTTCATGATGGCAGAAGAGGTCACTTGACCGCCATCGCCAACTCCTCAATCACGGAGACTAGCGATGTTGCCTCTGGCAAACATATCATATAAGTTGTTCTCAAGCAACTATGATATCGTGAATTTGCATCACCCCTCCAGCGATGCCTTCGCACTCTTGAGGGACGCGTCGTCCTGGACACTCCCCCGCCAAAGATACTACTGGCAGGGACACTTGCCTACAAGGCCCCCTCGCCAAGGACACTCCTGGCCCCCCGCTAGGGGACGTGCCATCTACGGAATCTCCTGCACTGACAAATCCAGTGCCCTTCGTCCTGTGGGGCCTTGATCTCACTGGCCATTTACGGATCATCACGATTGATTACTCCTCTAGATGGGTCAAGGTGGAACCCTTGGTCCCCATCGCCTCCGCCAAAAATCATCACTCTCAGAGGACCTCGCTTGCCGGGACGGCAGCCCCCTCGCCATCATTACAGACGATGACACTCAGTTCGCTAAACATGGCGTCCAATGGGGGGCCCAAGATAAACAGTATCCGCATACTTTTCGCCCCAGTGGCGCACCTCCCACCCCCTGTCCAGGGACCTCTACTTGGTCACCAACCAAACCCTCAAGGAGGGTCTCAGGAGACACCCTTCTCCTTTATATACGGTGCAGACACGCCTCTACTTGTTAAGGCAGATCTCCCTGCGATCCGTATAATCAAAACTCCACGGACCAAGTAAGTCCTAAGCTCCATATTATAGTTCCAATATTATACTGGTGTATCTGCTCTTCTCTTACAGCGTTACACGGCAAACACAATTGCCCTCACAATCGCCCTCTGTACCTACACGGTCAGACTGGCCACTCATCACCAATGGTCTTTGCGGGTCTCGTCTCTACGAACCCCAACTGACCTTCAACTCGGTCGCGCCAATGGTCTTTGCGGGTCTCGTCTCTACGAACCCCAACTGACCTTCAACTCGGTCTCGCCAATGGTTTTTGCGGGTCTCGTCTCTACGAACCCTAACTGACCTTCAACTCAATCGTGCCAATGGTCTTTGCAGGTCTCGTCTCTACGAACCCCAACTTACCTTCAACTCGGTCTCGCCAATGGTGTTTGTGGGTCTTGTCTCTACGAACCCCAACTGACCTTCAACTCGGTCTCGCCAATGGTCTTTGCGGGTCTCGTCTCTACGAACCCCAACTGACCTTCAACTCGGTCGCGCCAAAGGTCTTTGTGGGTCTCGTCTCTAGGAACCCCAACTGACCTCCAACAGGTAGTTGCGGGTCTCATCCCCAACTGACCTTCAACTCACCCCGCCCCAAGGGTAATCCCTTTGCGGTGAGGAATGGTAATCCCCTTTGGCTCCTTCAGGGAGGTCCCTGTATAAGTCGCCCTCGCGCGCCTCACCGGGTGTTCCGCACAGACTCCTCTACACAGGTAGTTGCGGGTCTCATCCCCAACTGACCTTCAACTCGCCCCGCCCCAAGGGTAATCCCTTTGCGGTGCGGAAGGGTAATCCACTTTTGGCTCTTTCAAGGAGGTCCCTGTATAAGTCACCCTCGCGCGCCTCACCGGGCCTTCCGCACGGACTCCTCTACACCGGTAGTTGCGGGTCTCATCCCCAACTGACCTTCAACTCGCCCCGCCCCAAGGGTAATACCTTTGCGGTGCGGAACGGTAATCCCCTTTTGGCTCCTTCAGGGAGGTCCCTGTATAAGTCGCCCTCGCGCGGCACACCGGGCCTTCCGCACGGACTCCTCTACACTGGTAGTTGCGGGTCTCATCCCCAACTGACCTTCAACTCGCCCCGCCCCAAGGGTAATCCCTTTGTGGTGCGGAAGGGTAATCCCCATTTGAGCTCCTTCAGGGAGGTCCCTGTATAAGTAGCCCTCGTGCGCCTCACCGGGCCTTCCGCACGGACTCATCAACACAGTTGCGGGTCTCCTCTCTCCAAATGTACCACTTGGTAAACTGATGTTACGGTCACCCCGAGCGGGTTGCGACCGGGTGACCCGGGGCTCCGGTTTTGGCCTGCGGGTCACGTTTTTCGATGTTCAGGCGGCTCCCGAGCCCTATCCGAGTATCATTTTGGCGAACCCTTCCGTATTTGAGGTCGTGTGGGTCCCCCGGACGTTTCCGCCGAAAATATTTTTTCGGGCGCCGGGGGGTTGTCGGGGTCGCCTCGGGACGTACAGCGGGCTCGGTAGCTCTCTCGAGATCTCAGTTTGGGAAGCCGTTTGCAGTTTTGGAGTCGTGGAAACGTCCCGGAGGTGGTTGTGGAGTTTAATATTTGGGGCGGGACGTTCGGTTCCGGGCGACTCCCGGGGCTCGGGATGGAAATTTTCTGACGGCTTTGGGGTAAGTGGTGTTATAATTTAAGAAGGAATTTATGAGTATTTTTATAGAATTTTGGAGTGACGGAATTTCGGTTCAGGTTGACACACTAGCACGTCGGGTTTTGGTTCGGGTTCAGCGAGCTCGGTAGGACACTCCGGAATGGTAAATGAACTTTTGAAACATGTTTTGTGAATGTTATAATATTCTGAGGGTTGTGTCCAAGTTTCGTTAATTTTGGAATCCGGTAATTATTTTTGGGCAAAAGAATTGGAACTTTCGGAAAAATTGGGAGTTAATTTGCATTTGGTTGCAAAATTGATAAAATGAGTATGGGCAGCAAATATTTTTTTCGGCAGAATTGGGAAGGAGGAGAGGACACATGGCTATTTCTTATTTAAAGTGAGAGGGATGGGTTGAAAGTGGAAAAGAAATATATTTGGCTAATATTTTCATAAAATGAGTTTATCTCATTTTCATTTCTTTTCTTCTTCTTCTTCCTCTTGTTGCTGCTGCCGACGCCACCATTGAAGCTCACCTCAAGCTTGAAGTTCTTCTTCTTAGTTGGAATCAAAGAGAAATTAGGTGCTTTGAGTGGTAAGCACCCTTCCTACTCCTCTTTTCTTGTTGAAATTGAAGATTAGTGAAGAAATATGGATTTATGGTGAATGATGGGTTTGTTCTTAGCTATAAGCTAGGATGATTCTCTTCCTCCCATCTTTTAGTATGTTGTTCTTGGGTTGTAGGAGAGTGTTAATCAAGTGTTGGATTTTGGAAAACACACCTTGGATGAAGAATTCTATTTTGGCCGAATTTATGGATAATTTCCAAAATGATGTGTGTTTGTTATCTTGATTCATGCTTCAAGTATGTTAATCCTAGCATGATTCTAAGCTTGTGTATGGATTCAATTTGATGGAAAACAAGTTGGGTTGGAAACCCCTTTTGGCCGATTATGTTTGTTGATGTTCAATGTTGAATTTGATTGTTTTGGATGCATTTGGGTAGCATTCTTGGTTTAGAAGTGTAATTGGTGATTAGTTTGATTAATTGGAAGCTTGAATGGATTGAATTGGAAGTTGGGTAAAATGTTGGTTAAGAACCGAATTATTGGAATGATTCTTTTTCCATGTTGGGGTTTGATGTTGGTTGATTTGGATGCTAAAGTGGTATTGGGGTTGAATTTAGGTGTGGTTAGAAGTTTGAAACGTTGATTTCGGGTAAGAATTGGAAAAGTTGCATTTATGCGGATTTATCGGAAAATGTCGGGTAATGAAGGGTTTTAAGGTTGGATTTAATCAGTTCTGCTTGTTGGATTGTGTTTGACAATGTATAATTTTGCATTGCCTAAGTTGGTTCTGAATTCTGATGTTTCTGTGGGAATCTGGAATTTTATGGAAATTCTGCCGGATTTTCGGTTTTGGGGTCGGGGGTGTAGTTTAGTAGAGTGGTTGGTAAGGTTGCTAATTTAGCTTGAAATGACAGATTCTGAGGTCCGGAAGTTAGAAAAAGAGAGGTTTTCGGGTTTCGGGTCGTGATTTGGAAATCGTCCAGAACCGGTCAAATACTCTGGATTTGTGAGGTAAGGGTTTGGTTCTGCTATTTTTGGTAAGATAGGTGTATGTATAGTTTCACTTTCTGTTCTGCAAGTATTTCGGTATTATATGCCTAGGGCATATTCTGTAGTCTGTAGGTGTATGTGTTGTTGCACTTCTGTTTTGCAGGTATTTCGGAAATTTCTGCTTTAAGGTACGTTCTGTAGTTTGTAGGAGTATGCATTGTGGAATACTGTCTGCATAACCCTACGACAGCTTGTGGGTTCGCTACCCCACTGGTGCACCATGCTTCGTAATAGCTTCGCTTCGACTCCCTTAGAGGGAGGTCATCGTTCGATTTGTTATAAGGGTTTATGGCGATTTAATATCGCATATTTTTTCGGGATTCTGACCTGTTTTTATTACATGCACGATATTTTGTTTTCTGTCGTATATATTCTGTATATTACTATCTTTCTGTTTTGCAGGGTTACATATGCTTATCTTACCCCAAATCCCTTACGGGCCCTTTTTAGGACTCACCCCTTTTGGGTTCTGTTTTCGGGTTTCAGGTAGACCTGGTAAGCAGCCAGCGGAGTAGGTTTCCGTGAGGCTTCTGCCTTGGTTGGGTTGAGCAGCAGCTGCACCTTGCGGGCCGGGATTTTGTCTACTTGGTCTGAATCCCGCGCGAGGTATTTGTTGTTTAGGCCTAGGGTTGGCTCTGTAGTTGCATGTGCATACTTTCTGGATTATTGTGATGATTGTATATGTATGTATACATTCTGTTCTGTTGCATGTTCTGAGCGCTTGGCGCTTGCTAGATATCCTAGGTTCGGTGAACTCCGTATGTATATATGTTTTGGTGCGTAAGCACTCGTCCACGGAGGGCGGGGCTTACTCTGTTGCTAATGCATGAATTATATGTTTGCATTTTATTTTAGTTATATGTATGAAATTTTTGTTAGGTTGCTTCCGCAATCGTTTCGCTCTTTGGGTCCGCTACGCGCGGCAGGTCTCGATGGACCTGCCATTCTGTATTTTCCGGCTTCCGCTCCCGGTGTCCCGGCGCCCCCGCCTCCGCAACCGGGCTCGGGTGGCGTGCGGTGACAAGTTGGTATCAGAGCAGGTAAGTGACCATATTGGTCGTCAGTGGTGACTTGTAGTGACAACTATTGTTGTACATTTTATTTTAGTATGGTTTGGTACGAAGATTGGCCACCTCCTTACTTGAACCACTTTAAAATAAAATTGTGGAACAAAGTTTGGTCCTTCAAGTTATCCTGGTAGTTGCAGAGTACGGAATCCAGAATTTCTGGATTTTGGTAAAACTATTACAAGAAAGGGATTGTGGAAAGGTTTCAGGTACGTAAAATTGTGTGTTAGGGAAAGATTTTGTGAAATAAGCATGAACTGCTTCTGTGATTTGGTGTAATACATGATTTTATCATTCTGAGAAGTAACTTCTGTGTCAAGTACTGCATTGCACTACAGAGCCTTAGAAAACTGCTGCTAGCTTCTGTAGGGATTAGGAGTGACCGATTTGTCTGGACTCTGTTTGGTCTGAAATGTCTCAGGTTTGGTTAACACGCGTAGACAGCGTGTTTTGCGACCGGAGGGAGGGGACTATAATCCCACGCCTCCGAGAGATAGGGTTTGGACTGTTGGTTATGGGTTGAGTTGGTATATGGTTTGGAAATTTGGTTTGGGATAAGTTGTTTTTCTGGTTGGGCTTGGTTTGAGGAATTGTGTACTACACGCGAATAGCGTGATTCGGTACCGGAGGGGCGGGACTGGGATCCCACACCTCCGTGGAATAGGATACGGGTTCAGCGTAACCCAGGGTCTGAACAACCACACTCACCGCCCCCGAGGTTTAGCGGTCGTAGGGACCCCTCTCTGATTTAGTATTACCCGCCAGCCTAGCTGGTTCAGGGGCGGCAGTAGGCAGGAGAAGATCTGATCATGCCATAGTAAGGGCATTCTGATCAGGTGGTGATAGCGAGACTTTAGCCACTGCTCGCCACAGCTTTGGGATTGGTATGTGAGTGACTCCGAGGAGGATGGTCACTACAACACCTAGACTTCTCGTCGGCCCTATTAACGACGGGGAGATCTGAGGCACCAGTCTGACGAGGTCAGACTTCTGTAGAGGTTTTAGAGTTTGAACCCCCCCCCCGAGGTTCAATGACCGAGAAGGGCCAGAAGTAGTAGAGATTTGGTTTGCAGGAGTTGACAAACTCCTGGGGGAGGCTACATTTTCCACCAGCAGTGCAGCGGGGACGTAGCCAGGGATCTGCGTCAGGCATAGTTCGATGAGCTTCATCAGGGAGACAGGATTGTCGGAGAGTTTGAGTGAGAGTTTGATCGGCTGGTTTACTATGTACCGTAGTATCTAGGTATGGAAGAGGAGAAGACCAAGAGGTTTATTCGTCGACTGCGCCCGAGTACGGGTGGGCTTTGAGACCTTTAGACATTACTTTGTATCGGGAGGCGGTTCTTAAGGCTCAACTCCTCGAACAAGAGGAGGTTGAGAGTCGTCTCACCTTGCAACGAGGTCAGGGAAGTACGAGGGGCTCCACATAATTGGGACCCCGGCAGATTTCTGGACGGCCGAACAGGCCTGGGCAGTCTAGTAGAGGCAGAGTGGGAGCACCACCGGCACGATCTTGTCCGACTAGTAGTAGGTATCACCTCGGTCGACTTTGTTACAGGCAGGAGGGCCGATGTTTACGTTGCGGGTCTGACACTCACTGGGTACGGGATTGCCCTCTGACTGTAAGGCAGGGTACTTTATTTCTGAATGAGATGCCGGTTCAGGCAGTATTGGATACAGGAACATTTATTTCCATTGTAACACCGAAATGTGTTACATCTCTGTATCTGTCTGTTAGTACTTTGCCTCAAATGTACTTAGTAAAAACTGTTGGGAGTCAGTTTCTGTTTTCCAATGAGATGGTTCGGGGTTGTACGATATCTGTAGGCGGACATATGATAGTATCGGATTTGTTGGTTTTAGACACGCCGAACTATGATATTATTCTTGGGATGGACTGGCTATCCAAGAATTCTGTGCACATTGGTTGTGCAACCCGAACCATTATGGTTTCTGGAAAGGTACTACCTCTCACGGCTCCGACTGGTTTGACTATCGTGCAGCACAGTACAGTGTTGCAGATTCTGGATCATCTGTCGATAGTTGGTGTTGGGGGAATGTTATGATCTGAATGAGGCTGGTACTAGGTTGAAGTTAGATAGTATACCATTGGTTCGAGATTTTCCGCAGGTATTTCCGGAGGAGTTGCCCGGATTACCACCAGAGCGGGAAATTGTGTTTGAGATCTATTTGCAGTCGGGTACTGCTCCGATATCTATTCCTCCTTATCGGATGTCTATTTCTGGAATGCAAGAGTTCTAGAAGTAGTTGGAGGAATTACAGCAGAAGGGCTTCATTCGACCGAGCGCTTCACCAAGGGGTGCTCCGGTTCTGTTTGTTAAGAAGAAAGATGAGACGCTCCGACTTTGCATTGATTACAGACGGTTGAATGCACTTACTGTGAAGAATAAGTATCCGTTGCTAAGGATTGACGATCTTTTTGATCAACTTCGGGGTTCAAGAGTTTCCTCTAAGATTAATTTCCGATCTGGGTATTTTCAGCTTAGGGTGAAGGATGAGAACATACCTAAGACTGCTTTCCGCACCCGATTTGGACACTTTGAGTTTACGGTCATGCCGTTCGGGCTGACCAATGCTCCAGCGGCATTAAGGGATCTGATGCATCGGGTGTTCCGACCGTACTTGGACTCATTTCCGGTGGACTTTATCGATGATATTCTGATATATTCTCGGGATGAGGATTCGCATCGGGATCATCTGAGGGTAGTTCTGCAGACACTTTGGGAACATCAGCTTTATGCTAAATTCTCAAAGTGTGAGTTCTGGATCCGGGAGGTCACCTTTCTGGGACACGTTATATCTGAGCATGGTCTGTCTGTGGATTCAGAAAAGGTGAGGGCAGTCCGGGATTGGAAACAACCTACCACGGTACGGGAGATCAGGAGCTTCTTGGGTTAGCAGGATATTGTCGGAGGTTTGTACTGGGATTTTCTGTTCTGGCATCTCCGCTTACGCAGTTGACCAAGAAGGGTCAGCAGTTTATCTGGTCTGATAGGTGTGAGCAGAATTTTCAGGAGCTGAAGCGGCGGTCGACTAACGCTCCGATTCTGACTCTTTCAGATCCGATCTTACCGTATGTGTTTTGTACGGATGCTTCCACGTCTGGTTTGGGATGTGTGTTGATGCAGGAGCGTAATGTGGTGGCTTATGGGTCGAGGCAGCTACGACCGCATGAGCTGAACTGACTGATACATGATCTGGAGTTGGCTATAGTAATTTATGCGCTGAAACATTGGAAGCAATATCTGTTTGATAATAAATTTCAGATTCTTACCAACCATAAGAGTCTGAAATATCTGTTTACACAGAAGGAGTTTAATATGAGGCAGCGCAGATGGCTCGAATACATTAAGGACTATGATTGTAGTATCGAGTACATCTCTGGCAAGGGCAACACGGTTGCCGATACACTGAGCAGGGAGTAAACCGGGTTGGTTAAGGGAGGAAATGTTGGGGACCGATCCGAGGAGAGAGATTCGACTTGCCTTTGGCACAGGTGGCGGCTCTGGGAGCGTGCTCAGGGGTATACACTTACCATACGTTCTGAGTGGCTTGACAGGATGCGCGAAGCGCAAGGTAGAGATTTGGTGTTGAAGAAGTTATTTGGGGAAGATAAGGGTTTATTTGTTACCGACGTTTCAGTATAGGCAGAGATTGCTATACTTCCGAGACCGCCTTTATGTGCCAGAGGATCAGGAGTTCTGGAATGGGATTTTAGAGGAGGCACACTTGAGCAGTTTGAGCATCAGAAACCGGCAGAGACACTGCAGACTTTGCCCATTCCAGTCTGGAAGTGGGGTAATGTTACTATTGACTTTCTGACTGCACTGCCCCTGACACGGTCTTGCCATGATGCGATCTGGGTTCTTGTGAATCGGCTGACACAGTGCGCACACTTTCTGCTTATTCGGATCATAGACCCTCTGGAGAAGCTTGCCGGCTTTACATCAGGGAAATGGTACGTTTACATGGAGTACCAAACTCCATTGTATCTGACCGTGATCCGCGTTTCACAGCACGGTTCTGGAGAGCTTTTCATGAAGCACTGGGCACGCGACTCCATCTGAATACAGCTTATCACCCACAGACGGACGGGCAGTCGGAGCGGTGATTCTGATACTGGAAGATATGCTGCGAATCTGTACTTTGGATTTTGGAGGAGATTGAGACCAGCAGTTACTTTGATAGAGTTCTCATACAACAATTGCTTTCAGACTACGTTTGACATGGCACCATATGAGGTGTTGTACGGGAGGTGTATGACACCATACTGTTGGACAGATGCGTCTGATGGGGTTAAGCTGGGACCCGAGCTTTTTGAGGAGACTACGGCGAAGATCAGATTGTTACAGGCGCGGATCAAAACCGCGAACGACTGCACCACTGTTTATACGAACCGTCGCCGTAGGATTCTGGAATCTGAGTTTGGTGGCAGAATTTGACTGGAGGTAGCACCGATCAGAGAGGCAGTAAGATTTGGTAGGCGGGGCAAGTTACCCCGAGTTATATCGGTTCTCATGAGTTTCCAGAGTAAGTTGTTAGGTTGGTTTTTTTTCCCCCCCAACTGTTTCTGTTTTATGTGATATCTTCCAGGATAGCCTGTTGTGGATCGGTTAGATTTAGGTTCGGTATTGTCTGGGGTTGTCTGGTAGAAATACCGGCAACTGACTCGGGGTGCAATAAGATGCACCCGGAGGGTGGGACGCCGTGAGGCTCTGTATGGTAGTCTAAACTACCACTCCCGCCGCACCAGTGCGGTGGTCCGATTGTTCTTAGTAATGAGAATATTTGTACATTCTGGTTGGTAGCGACATCTGTATGGATGGTTCAGGCTACTCTTGGAGGACCAAGAGTTCTAAGGGGGGGAGAATGTTACGGTCACCCCGAGCGGGTTGCGACCGGGTGACCCGGGGCTCCGGTTTTGGCCTGCGGGTCACGTTTTTCGATGTTCAGGCGGCTCCCGAGCCCTATCCGAGTATCATTTTGGCGAACCCTTCCGTATTTGAGGTCGTGTGGGTCCCCCGGACGTTTTCGCCGAAAATATTTTTTTCGGGCGCCGGGGGGTTGTCGGGGTCGTCTCGGGACGTACAGCGGGCTCGGTAGAACTCTCGAGATCTCAGTTTGGGAAGCCGTTTGCAGTTTTGGAGTCGTGGAAACGTCCCGGAGGTGGTTGTGGAGTTTAATATTTGGGGCGGGACGTTCGGTTCCGGGCGACTCCCGGGGCTCGGGACGGGAATCCCGGGGCTCGGGATGGAAATTTTCTGACGGCTTTGGGGTAAGTGGTGTTATAATTTAAGAAGGAATTTATGAGTATTTTTATAGAATTTTGGAGTGACGGAATTTCGGTTCAGGTTGACACACTCGCACGTCGGGTTTTGGTTCGGGTTCAGCGAGCTCGGTAGGACACTCCGGAATGGTAAATGAACTTTTGAAACATGTTTTGTGAATGTTATAATATTCTGAGGGTTGTGTCCAAGTTTCGTTAATTTTGGAATCCGGTAATTATTTTTGGGCAAAAAGAATTGGAACTTTCGGAAAAATTGGGAGTTAATTTGCATTTGGTTGCAAAATTGATAAAATGAGTATGGGCAGCAAATATTTTTTTCGGCAGAATTGGGAAGGAGGAGAGGACACATGGCTATTTCTTATTTAAAGTGAGAGGGATGGGTTGAAAGTGGAAAAGAAATATATTTGGCTAATATTTTCATAAAATGAGTTTATCTCATTTTCATTTCTTTTCTTCTTCTTCTTCTTCCTCTTGTTGCTGCTGCCGACGCCACCATTGAAGCTCACCTCAAGCTTGAAGTTCTTCTTCTTAGTTGGAATCAAAGAGAAATTAGGTGCTTTGAGTGGTAAGCACCCTTCCTACTCCTCTTTTCTTGTTGAAATTGAAGATTAGTGAAGAAATATGGATTTATGGTGAATGATGGGTTTGTTCTTAGCTATAAGCTAGGATGATTCTCTTCCTCCCATCTTTTAGTATGTTGTTCTTGGGTTGTAGGAGAGTGTTAATCAAGTGTTGGATTTTGGAAAACACACCTTGGATGAAGAATTCTATTTTGGCCGAATTTATGGATAATTTCCAAAATGATGTGTGTTTGTTATCTTGATTCATGCTTCAAGTATGTTAATCCTAGCATGATTCTAAGCTTGTGTATGGATTCAATTTGATGGAAAACAAGTTGGGTTGGAAACCCCTTTTGGCCGATTATGTTTGTTGATGTTCAATGTTGAATTTGATTGTTTTGGATGCATTTGGGTAGCATTCTTGGTTTAGAAGTGTAATTGGTGATTAGTTTGATTAATTGGAAGCTTGAATGGATTGAATTGGAAGTTGGGTAAAATGTTGGTTAAGAACCGAATTATTGGAATGATTCTTTTTCCATGTTGGGGTTTGATGTTGGTTGATTTGGATGCTAAAGTGGTATTGGGGTTGAATTTAGGTGTGGTTAGAAGTTTGAAACGTTGATTTCGGGTAAGAATTGGAAAAGTTGCATTTATGCGGATTTATCGGAAAATGTCGGGTAATGAAGGGTTTTAAGGTTGGATTTAATCAGTTCGCTTGTTGGATTGTGTTTGACAATGTATAATTTTGCATTGCCTAAGTTGGTTCTCAATTCGATGTTTCGTGGGAATCGGAATTTTATGGAAATTCTGCATTTTCGGTTTTGGGGTCGGGGGTGTAGTTTAGTAGAGTGGTTGGTAAGGTTGCTAATTTAGCTTGAAATGACAGATTCTGAGGTCCGGAAGTTAGAAAAAGAGAGGTTTTCGGGTTTCGGGTCGTGATTTGGAAATCGTCCAGAACCGGTCAAATACTCTGGATTTGTGAGGTAAGGGTTTGGTTCTGCTATTTTTGGTAAGATAGGTGTATGTATAGTTTCACTTTCTGTTCTGCAAGTATTTCGGTATTATATGCCTAGGGCATATTCTGTAGTCTGTAGGTGTATGTGTTGTTGCACTTCTGTTTTGCAGGTATTTCGGAAATTTCTGCTTTAAGGTACGTTCTGTAGTTTGTAGGAGTATGCCTTGTGGCATACTCTGTCTGTTAACCCTACGACAGTTGTGGGTTCGCTACCCCAGCTGGTGCACCATGCTTCTGTAATAGCTTCGGCTTCTGACTCCCTTAGAGGGAGGCTGTCGTTCTGATTTGTTATAAGGGTTTATGGCGATTTAATATCGCATATTTTTTTCGGGATTCTGATCTGTTTTTATTACATGCACGATATTTTGTTTTCTGTCGTATATATTCTGTATATTACTATCTTTCTGTTTTGCAGGGTTACATATGCTTATCTTACCCCAAATCCCTTACGGGTCCTTTTTAGGACTCACCCTTTTTGGGTTCTGTTTTTGGGTTTCAGGTAGACCTGGTAAGCAGCCAGCGGAGTAGGTTTCCGTGAGGCTTCTGCCTTGGTTGGGTTGAGCAGCAGTGCACCTTGCGGGCCGGGATTTTGTCTACTTGGTCTGAATCCCGCGAGGTATTTGTTGTTTAGGCCTAGGGTTGGCTCTGTAGTTGCATGTGCATACTTTCTGGATTATTGTGATGATTGTATATGTATGTAAACATTCTGTGCTGTTGCATGTTCGGAGCGCTTGGCGCTTGCTAGATATCCTAGGTTCGGTGAACTCCGTATGTATATATGTTTTGGTGCGTAAGCACTCGTCCACGGAGGGCGGGGCTTACTCTGTTGCTAATGCATGAATTATATGTTTGCATTTTATTTTAGTTATATGTATGAAATTTTTGTTAGGTTGCTTCCGCAATCGTTTCGCTCTTTGGGTCCGCTACGCGCGGCAGGTCTCGATGGACCTGCCATTCTGTATTTTCCGGCTTCCGCTCCCGGTGTCCCGGCGCCCCCGCCTCCGCAACCGGGCTCGGGTGGCGTGCGGTGACATGCTACTTCTGAGTATTCTCTTTGTCTTTCATAGATTACTCTGAACAGCAAGCTTGGAGCTCTCAAGAACACAACACCATCCATCATTCAACTGAGAGTTCGCCTCCTACCTCAGGAACGCGGCTATCACCAAGAGTCCTAGGGGGGGAGGTTGTTACACCCACCCCCGACGTTCTGTAATTTTTCTGTAAATTTTTGTCGTAAGCTTAAATTCTGTAATTATCTGATCACAAATGGCTTGTGATTAATTTATGGAATTCAGTGTTTGGAAGTTAATTTGGAGTTATTTACAAGTGTTTTAGATGCTGGTACCATGCGTTCTGATCCCGATAATCAGCGTGAACTTAACAAGCCGCCGTAAGGTGCTGTTTGTGGTCGGGGACCATCTGTATGGGAAAGTACCACCAGTCCGATGGGACTTCTGAGCATCATGACATTTACATACAATATTCCTGTTTGTACTTAGGGTTATATTATCTGCTAGTCCAATGCATGCTAACCTTTTATGCAGGGAAAAACGTTTTCAAAAAGTTTTCCCGGTATCGTACCTACCCCCTTACGGGTTCTTTTGAGAACTCACCCCCACACATAAAACATTTTCAGGGGATTGTGGCAAATGACCTGCGGAGTAGACTTCCCGCAGTGATCATTCTGTATTCTGTTCTGATAGGTATACTTCTGATTAAGTTTGGGGGTTATTTCTTGTTAGATCCTTTCTGTGATTTGTTGGTTTAAATCTGTGTTTAGTCTGATGTTAATTTCTCATGTTTATGTTTAGCAGCAGCAACAGTAGTAGTTAGCGAGGTATAATATGCTTTTTGGCTCGGCTCTATAGGCGTAGTATGCATATTAATTACATTGGGTATTCTGATGTTCTGGCTGTATATTATTCGTGGGGAGTTTCCGACCCTACGAAGAGGGTAGAACTCTTTTTGCTTGTATTTGGTATCAGAGGGAGTTTCCGAGGGGAGTTTCCGTGGGCGGTGGGGTGACAATTTGGTATCAGAGCTTAAGGTTAGAGTTAGGAATGGTTAGACTTTCTGACCTAAACTTCGCTTCTAGTTCTGGGGTAATTTAACTAAAAGAGTAGCTAACTTTTACTAAAATTATTCAAGAACTTAAGGTTAGGTTTAAGGTTGGTTAGTTGACACCATAACCTAGCATAATCGGGAAACTCAATTAAAGTGGTTAAATCGGATATCGCGCTAGAATGATCCACAAAGGATGTGGATTATCTGGGTCCTTTCAAAGTAAGCAAGCAAAGGAATTGCTGCTGAAATTCTATGTTTTCTGTTTAAGTTAAATATGCATATCATCTACACTACAGAGCCATTAGGAAACTGTTGTTTGCTAACATGGAGATTAACTGTCTTTTCTGTCTGTTTTCGTTGCGAATTTCAGATGGTCAACATGAGACGCGACCGCGCTACTCGTACTTGACATTTTGGATCCCTCTCTCAATAGTAATCTGGAGAGGAGGGCACACCGCTGGGCTCGACAATCCACACCACGACCTTCACCTCAGCCCCGACCTAGATCTGCTCGATGCCAGGAGCGTGTCAACCTTGTGGAGGTATTGGGTCAGATACGCACCGTTCTGAACGGTGTCTTTGCTCAAGGGGACCTGTTGTCTAATTAGGAGAGTGACAGCGACCACTCCGCACCGACTGGTACACCCTCTGACACTGAGACCACACGTATCTACTCCAGACAACGCAATCCTAATCCTATTTCAGAGTTGGAGGAGGACCGGTCTGAGTCACGTGGGCATTCCCGGACAAGGAGGACCCGAGTAGCGGCTAGCACTGCTCGCACTAGACAGACTACCCACAGGGCTCGGAGGAAGCGATCACCGATCCGTCATCACCGACCTAGGGACGATTCAGATTCAGATTTCAGGGATACTCGAGGGACCCCGAGGCCGCGTAGGGGGAGCAGTGTGGGTTATGATGAGGTCAGGATGATGGAGTGCCTGCCGCGTTTCAACCCACCCGAGGTTTTGGGCAAGACAGGGCTAGATGCAGCCGAGAGCTGGCTGTCAGATATGGAGCGCCTCCTGCCGAGATTGGGACTGCCATCCGAGGCGATGGTTTCACTTGCCACCTTCTATCTGCGTGACACTGCACACAGCTGGTGGCAGGGGATAGTCAGGGACCGGGCGACACAGTATCGGGATATGAGGCGTACTGTCCTGGGGATGACTTGGGAGGAGTTTTCCTACCTTTTTCACGAGAGGTGGTTAGGGTATGCCTTCAGGAGCGCCGACATGCAGAGTTTGATGCGCTCACTCAGTGCATGATAATCGCGTTCCTGAAGCAGGTGCGGACTCTCAGGTGAATTGTTGATGGTGCTGTGTTCTTGAGGACTCCAAGCTTGCTGTTCAGAGTGATCTGTAGAAAGATAAAGAGAACACTCAGGAGTAGTAAAAGAGGAGTGGGGGGGGGCGTGAAGTAGCTTACCCAGTTTATGGTGGACATCACCATATTTATAGGGTGATGCCAGGAGAAGCCTCCCCCAGTTGAATCCCTTAGACAGGCTGTTTGAGATAAGGCGGCTGTGATGATGAATATCTCAGCAAATTGCCTTAGTTGATTCGTTTGTCAGAGAATTTCTGGCGTGTGAATCTGGTGAAGATCACCCAGGCTCGTGCTGGCCTCCTTATTGGTTGCTTAATGTCAGATGACCAAGTGGTCTTTCCTTAGTTGAGCATCTAGCGGCGAAGGCCAGCAAGGGGCGAAGGCCAACAAGGGGTGAAGGCCTAGATAAAGCGAAACCAATAAAGGTAAGGGTCGCACGAACCGTGAGCGCAAGGGCCTTGTCTGGCGGGGCTAGTATAGGCATGAGAGACCTCACGAAGGCGAGTTGACACCGCGAGGGTGAGACCCGCGAAGGTGAGACCTGAGACCGCAAGGGCGAGACCCGCGAAGGCCTAAGAGACTCGCGAAGGCGAGTGTGAGACCGCAAGGGTGAGACCTCGCGAAGGCGAGACTTGAGACCTGAGAGGGCGAGGCCTTGGCAGGCGAGACTTGAGACCTGAGAGGGCGAGGCCTCGCGTGTCACCGTCCGCCACCCGAGCCCGGTTGCGGAGGCGGGGGCGCCGGGATGCCGGAAGCGGAAGCCGGAAACATACATGATGGCAGGTCCATCGAGACCCGCCGCGCGTAGCGGACCCAAAGAGCGAAATGAAAGTGGAAGCAACTTAACAAAAATTCCATACATATCACTAAAATAAAATCTAAACATGCAATTCATGCATTAGCAACAGAGTAAGCCCCGCCCTCCGTGGACGAGTGCTTACGCACCAAAACATAGATGCATACAGAGTTCACCGAACCTAAGGTATCTAGCAAGCGCCAAGCGCTCGGAACATGCAACAAAACAGAATATATACATATATACAATCATACAATCATCACGAATAAAGCAGAGAGTATGCACATGCAACTACAGAGCCGACCCTAGGCCTAAACGTCAAAATACCTCGCGGGATTCAGACCAAGTAGACAAAATCCCAGCCCGCAAGGTCTGCTGCTGCTCAACCCAACCAAGGCGAAGCCTCACGGAAACCAACTCCGCTGGTTGTTTACCAAGTCTACCTGAAACCCAAAAACAGAACCCGAAAAAGGGTGAGTCCTAAAAGGACCCCGTAAGGGATTTGGGGTAAGATAAGCATATGTAACCCTGCAAAACAGAAAGATAACAATATACGGAATATATACGACAAAAAACAGAATATCGTGTATGTAATAAAAACAGATCAGAATCCCGAAAAATATGCGATACTAAATCGCCATAAACCCTTATAACAAATCGAACAGCAGCCTCCCTCTAAGGGAGTCAGAAGCCGAAGCTATTACAGAAGCATGGTGCACCAGCTGGGGTAGCGAACCCACAACTGTCGTAGGGTTAACAGACAGAGTATGCCATAAGGCATACTCCTACAAATTACAGAACGTACCTTAAAGCAGAAATTTCCGAAATACCTGCAAAACAGAAATGCAACAACACATACACCTACAGACTACAGAATATGCCCTAGGCATATAATACTGAAATACTTGCAGAACAGAAAGTGAAACTAAACATACACCTATCTTACCAAAAATAGCAGAACCAAACCCTTACCTCACAATTCCAGGGTATTTGACCGATTCTGGACGATTTCCAAACCACGACCCGAAACCCGAAAACCTCTCTTTTTCTAACTTCCGGACCTCAGAATCTGTCAATTCAAGCTAAATTAGCAACCTTACCAACCACACTACCAAACTACACCCCCGACCCCAAAACCGAAAATCCGGCAGAATTTCCGTAAAATTCCAGATTTCCACAGAAATGTCAGAATTCAGAATCAACCTAGACAATGCAAGATTATACATTGACAAACACAATTCAACAAGCAGAACTGATCAAACCAACCTTAAACCCTTCATTACCCGCCATTTTCCGATAATCCCGCTTAATAGTAACTTTTCCATTTCTTATCCGAATTCAACGTTTCAAACTTCAAACCACTCCTAAATTCAACCCCAATACCATTTTAACATCCAAATCAACCAAAACCAAACTCCAACCTAGATAAAGAATCATTCCAAAATTCGGTTCTTAACCAACTTTTTATCCAACTTCCAATTCAATCCATTCAAGCTTCCAATTAATCAATCTAACCACCAATTTCACTTCTAAACCAAGAATGCTATCCAATTGCATCCAAAACAACAAAATCCAACTTTGAACATCAACATACAAAATCGGCCAAATGGGGGTTTCCAACTCAACTTGTTTTCCATCAAATTGAATCCATACATAAGCTTAGAATCATGCTAGGATTAACATACTTGAAGCATGAAGCAAGATAACAAACACACATCATTTTGGAAATTATCCATAAATTCGGCCAAAATAGAATTCTTCATCCAAGATGTGTTTTCCAAAATCCAACACTTGATTAACACTCCCCTACAACCCAAGAACAACATACTAAAATATGGGAGGAAGAGAATCATCCTAGCTTATAGCTAAGAACAAACCCATAATTTGAGAAAACTCCTCTTTTCTCCACTAAATCTTCCAAACTAATGAGAAAAGAGAACCTAGGAAGGAACTTACCACATGAAGGACCCAATTCCTCTTTGATTTGAGCCAAGATGAAGAACTTCAAGCTTGGAGCAAGCTTCCATGGTGGCGGATACAGAAAGAAGAAGAAGAAGAAGAGAAGTGTAAATGAAATATAATTTCATTTATGGAATAATAGCCTAAATATATATATATCCTTCCCTTTATCCCATTCCTTTTTCCATCATAAATAAAAATAGGACATGTGTCCCTTAAATCTCTCCCATTCCAGCCGAAAGTATCAGCTGCCCATGCTCCATAATTTTTCTTTTAATTTTGCACCCAATTGCAAATAACTCCCAATTTTTCCGAAAGTTCCAATTCTTTTTGCCCAAAAATAATTACCGAATTCCAAAATAAATGAAACTTGGACACAACCCTCAGAATATTATGACATTCACAGAACATTTTTCAAAAGTTCATTTACAAATCCAGAGTGTCCTACCGAGCTCGCTGAACCCGCACAAATCCCGACGTGCGAGCGTGTCCAACAGAACCAAAATCCCATCACACCAAAATTCCACAAAAATACTCATAAATTCCATCTTAAATTATAACACAACTTACCCAAAAGCCGTCAGAAAATTTCCATCCCGAGCCCCGGGATTCCCGTCCCGAGCCCCGGGAGTCGCCCGGAACCGAACGTCCCGCCCCAAATATTAAACTCCACAACCACCTCCGGGACGTTTCCACGACTCCAAAACTGCAAACGGCTTCCCAAACTGAGATCTCGAGAGTGCTACCGAGCCCGCTGTACGTCCCGAGGCGACCCCGACAACCCCCCGGCGCCCGAAAAATATTTTCGGCGGAAACGTCCGGGGGACCCACACGACCTCAAATACGGAAGGGTTCGCCAAAATGATACTCGGATAGGGCTCGGGAGCCGCCTGAACGCCGAAAAACGTGACCCGCAGGCCAAAACCGGAGCCCCGGGTCACCCGGTCGCAACCCGCTCGGGGTGACCGTAACATCCTCCCCCCCTTAGAACTCTTGGTCCTCCAAGAGTAGCCTGAACCGTCCATACCGGTGTCACTACCAACCAGAATACACAAATATTCCTCTAACCCAGAACAATCGGACCACCGTACTGGTGCGGCGGGAGTGGTAGTTTAGACTACCATACTGAGCCTCACGGCGTCCCACCCTCCGGGTGCACCTTATTGCACCCGAGTCGGTTGCGGTATTTCTACCAGACAACCCCAGACGATGCGAACCTAAATCTAACCGATCCACAACAGGCTATCACTGGAAGATACCACATAAAACGAAAATTGATTGGGGGTAAGGCCAACCTAACAACTTACTCGAAACTCATGATAACCGATATAACTCGGGGTAACTCGCCCCGCCTATCAAATCTTACTGTTCCTCTGAACGGTACTACCTCCAGTCAAATTCTATTACCAAACTCAGATTCAAGAGCCCTACGGCGGCGGTTCGTATAAGCAGTGGTGCAGTCGTTCGCGGTTTTAATCCGCGCCTGTAACAATCTGATCTTTGCCGTAGACTCCTCAAAAAGCTCGGGTCCCAGTTCAACCCCATCAGACGCATCTGTCCAACAGTATGGTGTCATACACCTCCTCCCGTACAACGCCTCAAATGGTATTATGCCAATCGTAGTCTGAAAGCTGTTGTTGTACGAGAACTCTATAAACGCAACTGTTAGTCCCAAACTCCTCCAAAATCCAAAGTACAGATTCGCAACATGTCCTCCAATATCAAAATCACCCGCTCCGACAGCCCGTCCGTCTGAGGGTGATAAGCTGTATTCCGATGGAGTCGCGTGCCCGGTGCTTCGTAAAAGCTCTCGAAACGTCTTTGTAAAACGCGGATCACGGTCGAGATACAATGGAGTCTGGTACTCCATGTAAACGTACAATCTCCCGATGTAAAGCCGGGCAAGCATCTCCGGAGGGTCTAGCGACCGAATAAGCGAAAAGTGTGCGCACTTTGTCAGCCGATTCACAATAACCCGAGATCGCATCATGGCGAGACCGTGTCAGGGGCAGTGCAGTCAGAAAGTCCATAGTAACATTGCCCCACTCCCGAACTAGAATGGGCAAAGTCTGCAGTGTCCCTGCCGGTTTCTGATGCTCAAACTGCTCGAGTGTGCCTCCTCTAAAATCTCATTCCAGAACTCCTGATCCTCCGGTACATAAAGGCGGTCTCGGAAGTATAGCAATCCCTGCCTATACTGAAATGCCGGTAACAAAGACCCCTTATCCTCCCCAGACAACTTCTTCAACCCCGGATCTCTACCTTGCGCCTCGCGCACCCTGTCAAACCACTAAGAATGTATGGTAAGTGTATACCCCGGAGTACGCTCCCAGAGCTGCCACCTGTACCAAAGGCAAGTCGAATCTCTCTCCTCGGATCAGTCCCCAACATTTCCTCCCTTAACCAACCCGGTATACTTCTGCTTTCGGTGCATCGGCAACCGTGTTGCCCTTGCCGAGAGATGTACTCGACACAACAATCATAGTCCTTAATGTATTCGAGCCATCTATGCTGCCTCAAATTAAGCTCCTTTTGCGTAAACAGATATTTCAGACTCTTATGGTCGGTAAGAATCTGAAATTTATTACCAAACAGATATTACTTCCAATGTTTCAGCGCATAAATTACGATAGCCAACTCCAGACCATGTGTCAGTCAGTTCAGCTCATGCGGTCGCAGCTGCCTCGACCCATAAGCTACCACAAAACGCTCCTGCACCAACACACATCCCAAACCAGACGTGGAAGCATCCGTATAATTCACATACGGTAAGATCGGATCTGAAAGAGTCAGAATCGGAGCGTTAATCAACTGCCGCTTCAACTCCTGAAAATTTCTGCTCACACCTATCAGACCAGATAAACTGCTGACCCTTCCTGGTCAACCGCATTAGCGGAGATGCCAGAATAGAAAATCCCAGTACAAACCTCCGATAAAATCCTGCTAACCCCAGGGAGCTCTTGATCTCCCGTACCGTGGTAGGTTGTTTCCAATCCCGAACTGCCCTCCCTACTCAGAATCCATAGACAGACCATGCTCAGATATAATGTGTCCCAGAAAAGTGACCTCCCGAATCCAGAACTCACACTTTGAGAATTTAGCATAAAGCTGATGTTCCCAAAGTGTCTGCAGAACTACCCTCAGATGATCCCGATGCGAATCCTCATCCCGAGAATATATCGAATATCATCAATAAAAACCACCGAGAAATGAGTCCAAGTACGGTCGGAACACCCGATGCATCGAGATCCATGAATGCCGCTGGAGCATTGGTCAGCCCGAATGGCATGACCGTAAACTCAAAGTGTCCAAATCGGGTGCGGAAAGCAGTCTTAGGTATGTCCTCTTCCTTCACCCTAAGCTGAAAATACCCAGATCAGAGATCAATCTTTGAGAAAACCCTCAAACCCCGAAGTTGATCAAAAAGATCGTCAATCCTCGGTAACGGATACTTATTCTTCACAGTAAGAGTATTCCACCGCCTGGAATCAAAACAAAGTCAGAGTGTCCCATCTTTCTTCTTAACAAACAGAACCGGAGCACCCCACAGTGAAGTGCTCGGTCGGATGAAGCCCTTTTTCTGTAATTCCTCCAGTTGCTTCTTCTACTCCTGCATCTCAGAAATAGGCATCCGATAAGGAGGAATAGATATCGGAGCAGTACCCGACTGCAGGTGGATCTCAAACACAATTTCCCCCCTCTTGTGGTAATCCGGGCAACTCCTCCGGAAATACCTGCGGAAAATCTCGAACCACTGATAAACCATCAAACTTCACTATAGTACCAGCCTCATTCAGATCATAGCATTCCCCTACACCAACTATCGACAGCTGATCCAGAATCTGTAACTCCTTACTGTGCTGTACGATAGTCAAACCAGTCGAAGCCGTGAGAGGTAGTACCTCTCCAGAAATCATAATGGTACGGGCTGCACAATCAATGTGCACAGAGTTCTTGGTTAGGCAGTCTATCCCAAGAATAACATCATAGTCCGGTGTGTCTAATACCAACAAATCCGATACTATCAGATGTCCGCCTGGAGATATCGCACAGCTCCGAACCATCTCATTAGAAAACAGAAACTGACTCCCAGCAGTTTTTACTAAATACGTTTGAGGCAAGGTACTAACAGACAGATGCAGAGATGTAACACATTTCTGTGTTACCATGGAAACAGATGCTCCTGTATCCAATACTGCATGTACCGGTATCTCATTCAGAAATAAAGTACCATGTAAAACTCCTGTGACTCGAGCCTCCTGTGGCTGGTACACGACCGTTGACTAGGTCCTCCCCGATAACCGAGGCCTCCCTTCGAGAAAAAGGAAAACCCGTCCTGCTCTGGTTCTTTGTGACGGAGGGAGTGGCTGAAGCTGCTGTCGCTGCTGAGGTCTCGGGCCACCCATCTGAAACCCACGCCCTCGCGGCGCGTTGGGCTGTACTCGAGACTATGGACGCTGAAGACTGCCAAAACCCTGCCCTACAGTAAGAGGGCAATCCCGTACCCAAAGAGTGTCAGACCTGCAACGTAAACATCGGCCCTCCTGCCGGTAACAAAGTCGACCGGAGTGATACCTACTGCAAATCAGACAAGGTCGTGCCGGTGGTGCTCCCTCTCTACCTCTACTAAACTGCCCAGGCCTATTCGGCCATCCAGAAATCTGCCGGGGTCCCTGCTGTATGGAACCCCTCCGTACTCCCCTGACCTCATTGCAAGGTGAGACGACTCTCAACCTCCTCTTGCTCGAGGAGTTGAGCCCAATAACCGCTTCCCGAAACAAAGTAATGTCTAAAGGTCTCAAAACCCACCTGTACTCGAGGCGCAGTCGACGAAATAAACCTCTTGGTCTTCTCCTCTTCCATACCTTGATACTACGGTTCATAGTAAACCAGCCGATCAAACTCTCACTCAAACTTTCCGACAATCTTGTCTCCCTGATGAAGCTCATCGAACTGTGCCTAACGCAGATCCCTGGCTACATCCCCGCTGCACTGTTGGGGAAAAATGTAGCCTCCCGGGAGTTTGTCAACTCCTGCAAACCAAATCTCTACTACCCCGGACCCTTCTCGGTCATTGAACCTCGGGGGTTCAAACTCTAAAACCTCTCCAAAAGTCTGACCTCGCGGTGGTGCCCCAGATCTCCTCGTCGTTAATAGGACCGACGAGAAGTCTAGGTGTCGTAGTGACCACCCTTGTCAGAGTCACTCACTTACCGATCCCAAAACTATGGCGAGCAGTGGCTTAAGTCTCGCTATCACCACCTAATCAAAATGCCCTTACCGTGGCATAAACAGATTTTCCCCTGCCTACTGCCGCCCCTGAACCAGCTAGGCTGGCGGTAATACCAAATCAGAGAGGGGTCCCTACGACCACTAAACCTCGGGGCGGTGAGTGTGGTTGTTCAGACCCTGGGTTACACTGAACCCGTATCCTATTCCACGGAGGTGTGGGATCCCAGTCCCGCCCCTCCGGTACCAAATCACGCTATCTACGCGTGTTAACCATATCTCAAAAATTTCAGACCAAACAGAGTCCAGACAAAAATCGGTCACTCCTAATCTCTACAGAAGCTAGCGGCGTTTTCTAAGGCTCTGTAGTGCAATGCGATGCTTGACAGAAGTTACTTCTCAGAATGATAAAATCATGCATTTCACAGAATCACAGAAGCAGTTCATGCTTATTTCACCAAATCTTTTCCTAACACACAATTTTACGTACCTGAAACCTTTCCACAATCCCCCTTACTCGTAATACTTTTACCAGAATCCAGAAATCCCGAGTTCCGAAATCTGCAACTATCAGGATAACTTGAAGGATCAACTTTGTTCCACAATTTTATTTTGAAGTGGTTCAAGTAAGGAGGTGGCCAATCTCCGTACCAAACCATTCTAAAATAAAATGTACAACAATAGTCGTCACTACAAGTCACCACTGACGACCAATATGGTCACTTACCTGCTCTGATACCAACTTGTCACCGTCCGCCACCCGAGCCCGGTTGCGGAGGCGGGGGCGCCGGGATGCCGGAAGCGGAAGCCGGAAACATACATGATGGCAGGTCCATCGAGACCCGCCGCGCGTAGCGGACCCAAAGAGCGAAATGAAAGTGGAAGCAACTTAACAAAAATTCCATACATATCACTAAAATAAAATCTAAACATGCAATTCATGCATTAGCAACAGAGTAAGCCCCGCCCTCCGTGGAAGAGTGCTTACTCACCAAACCATAGATGCATACCGAGTTCACAGAACCTAAAATATCTAGCAAGCGCCAAGCGCTCGGAACATGCAATGAACAGAATATATAATATATACATACTTATACAATCATCACAATAATCCAGAAAGTATGCACATGCAACTACAGAGCCGACCCTAGGCCTAAACGTCAAAATACCTCGCGCGGGATTCAGACCAAGTAGACAAAATCCCAGCCCGCAAGGTACTGCTGCTGCTCAACCCAACCAAGGCAGAAGCCTCACGGAAACCAACTCCGCTGGTTGTTTACCAAGTCTACCTGAAACCCAAAAACAGAACCCGAAAAAGGGTGAGTCCTAAAAGGACCCCGTAAGGGATTTGGGGTAAGATAAGCATATGTAACCCTGCAAAACAGAAAGATAACAATATACGGAATATATACGACAAAAAACAGAATATCGTGTATGTAATAAAAACAGATCAGAATCCCGAAAAATATGCGATACTAAATCGCCATAAACCCTTATAACAAATCGAGCAGCAGCCTCCCTCTAAGGGAGTCGAAGCCGAAGCTATTACGAAGCATGGTGCACCAGTGGGTAGCGAACCCACAACCTGTCGTAGGGTTAACAGACAGAGTATGCCATAAGGCATACTCCTACAAATTACAGAACGTACCTTAAAGCAGAAATTTCCGAAATACCTGCAAAACAGAAGTGCAACAACACATACACCTACAGACTACAGAATATGCCCTAGGCATATAATACTGAAATACTTGCAGAACAGAAAGTGAAACTAAACATACACCTATCTTACCAAAAATAGCAGAACCAAACCCTTACCTCACAATTCCAGGGTATTTGACCGATTCTGGACGATTTCCAAACCACGACCCGAAACCCGAAAACCTCTCTTTTTCTAACTTCCGGACCTCAGAATCTGTCAATTCAAGCTAAATTAGCAACCTTACCAACCACACTACCAAACTACACCCCCGACCCCAAAACCGAAAATCCGGCAGAATTTCCGTAAAATTCCAGATTTCCACAGAAATGTCAGAATTCAGAATCAACCTAGACAATGCAAGATTATACATTGACAAACACAATTCAACAAGCATAACTGATCAAACCAACCTTAAACCCTTCATTACCCGCCATTTTCCGATAATCCCGCTTAATAGTAACTTTTCCATTTCTTATCCGAATTCAACGTTTCAAACTTCAAACCACTCCTAAATTCAACCCCAATACCATTTTAACATCCAAATCAACCAAAACCAAACTCCAACCTAGATAAAGAATCATTCCAAAATTCGGTTCTTAACCAACATTGTATCCAACTTCCAATTAAATCCATTCAAGCTTCCAATTAATCAATCTAACCACCAATTTCACTTCTAAACCAAGAATGCTATCCAATTGCATCCAAAACAACAAAATCCAACTTTGAACATCAACATACAAAATCGGCCAAATGGGGGTTTCCAACTCAACTTGTTTTCCATCAAATTGAATCCATACATAAGCTTAGAATCATGCTAGGATTAACATACTTGAAGCATGAAGCAAGATAACAAACACACATCATTTTGGAAATTATCCATAAATTCGGCCAAAATAGAATTCTTCATCCAAGATGTGTTTTCCAAAATCCAACACTTGATTAACACTCCCCTACAACCCAAGAACAACATACTAAAATATGGGAGGAAGAGAATCATCCTAGCTAGTAGCTAAGAACAAACCCATAATTTGAGAAATCTCCTCTTTTCTCCACTAAATCATGTTTCCAACATGAAAAGAGAACCTAGGAAGGAACTTACCACATGAAGGACCCAATTCCTCTTTGATTTGAGCCAAGATGAAGAACTTCAAGCTTGGAGCAAGCTTCCATGGTGGCGGATACAGAAAGAAGAAGAAGAAGAAGAAGAAATGAAATATAATTTCATTTATGGAATAATAGCCTAAATATATATATATCCTTCCCTTTATCCCATTCCTTTTTCCATCATAAATAAAAATAGGACATGTGTCCCTTAAATCTCTCCCATTCCAGCCGAAAGTATCAGCTGCCCATGCTCCATAATTTTTCTTTTAATTTTGCACCCAATTGCAAATAACTCCCAATTTTTCCGAAAGTTCCAATTCTTTTTGCCCAAAAATAATTACCGAATTCCAAAATAAATGAAACTTGGACACAACCCTCAGAATATTATGACATTCACAGAACATTTTTCAAAAGTTCATTTACAAATCCAGAGTGTCCTACCGAGCTCGCTGAACCCGCACAAATCCCGACGTGCGAGCGTGTCCAACAGAACCAAAATCCCATCACACCAAAATTCCACAAAAATACTCATAAATTCCATCTTAAATTATAACACAACTTACCCAAAAGCCGTCAGAAAATTTCCATCCCGAGCCCCGGGATTCCCGTCCCGAGCCCCGGGAGTCGCCCGGAACCGAACGTCCCGCCCCAAATATTAAACTCCACAACCACCTCCGGGACGTTTCCACGACTCCAAAACTGCAAACGGCTTCCCAAACTGAGATCTCGAGAGTGCTACCGAGCCCGCTGTACGTCCCGAGACGACCCCGACAACCCCCCGGCGCCCGAAAAATATTTTCGGCGGAAACGTCCGGGGGACCCACACGACCTCAAATACGGAAGGGTTCGCCAAAATGATACTCGGATAGGGCTCGGGAGCCGCGTGAACGCCGAAATACGTGACCCGCAGGCCAAAACCGAGCCCGGGTCACCGATTTATACGTCTCGTTGCCGCAACCCGCTCGGGGTGACCGTAATTGACAAGATTCCTTCCGCCGCTGGTGTAAGATATGTGTTAGGAGTGGGGGCTGCCACCATCGCTGTTGGCGCCCAACACATTTCTAAACATTGCAGGCTTCACCGTTGCCTTCCGGATGGCCGGTGTAAAACCGTTTGCCGACGTCTTCCAGCGGTTCTACCGGCTGGAATTGCGCAGTGGGAGCGCATTCTTTCACATGACCCCATAAGCGTTGGGGGAAACAATTCTATCTCCTTCACTGCTGCGCCCAGATCCTACCACTCGTGGCATGGATCTTTCTTCTTCGTGCCTCGCGACAATGCCTGGAACTTCCCAGTGGCGAGGACCAGGCGGGCAGTGCAGAGTATCTCGCGGAGGCCTGAGTTGTCTCACAGAGGGCAGCGGTGGCAGGCATATGTCCAATTACTGAGGTGGCTGGAGGAAGTGTTCGCCAGGAGTGCCTGTGACACAGCTGGATGAGGCCACCTTGCAGTGGGCGGGGATCAGTACTGGCTATCTGATAGACCCCGAGGTGCCCCAGCCATACGAAGGGTTGGCTCCTGCCCATCGTGGAGAAGTTGTGGATGCCCTTAGTGCGGCGCTGGCAGGGCCCAGAGGTATGTTGTATATATGTGTACTTATATATACTTATATTGTTTATTTGAACCTGGTCTGAAGTTCTCTGTTTGCAGATGTCTCCCCTGAGTCCGGCGAGGGCAAAGCTAAGAGAGCATCCATGATGGTTGCGCATCAGGTGCACTTGGCCTGTGCTTTTGGAAAGGACGCCCCAGCTGCTGTTAAGGCGTTGGGCCCCATTGGCCCTATGAAGAAGAAAAGGGGGACTACCAGTATGGCGTCACCCCTACAAGGGTTCTGGGAGAAAAGGAGGAAGGTGGCTGCTGGTGATGTGTAGCCTGAAGAAAGTAGAGTCGCCCAAGGGGAGGAACATGCTGAGGCAGTAAGGCCTGCTGAGGAAGAGGTCCCACCGCCGTAGAGGAGGCCGCCGAGCCTGTGGAGGAGGCAAGGGGACCGGAAGTGGAGGTCCCTTCTACTTCTGAAGTGGCCATTCCCGTTGCAGAGGGCTTAGAGGGGGTACAGGCGGACACCGTCGCTCCCATAGAGGCTGTGCCCGTAACAGTAGTGAAGCCAGTCTCCCTCGAGGATCCTGCCAACCTTGAGGCCTTCGTGTCTGGGCTCTTTGCGAGCCCCCTCCCCCAAGCTCAAGGCAAAGACCTGCCTGGGCATGTGGTTGCGGTAGAGATTACTGCCAGGGGAACCGTCCCCCACAAGGGGAGGATGTCAGCAGGGGAACTCCTACTATCCATGAGGAGGAGGAGCAAACTGGCTGCTAAGGCAAGCAGCAGTTCTGGGCAGCAGGAGGTGGTGGCCACTCCTGCGGGGTGGAGGCGGTGGTCACTCCTGCAGGGGAGGTGACGATGGCCATTCTTGCAGGGGAGGAGGCCCCTGCGGTGATTCCTTCAGGGGAGGAGGCCCCTATGGCGAAGGGGCATGAGGTCTTGAGCATTCAAGAGGCTTCTTCTTCTGATAGTGAGGCCCCTACAGAGGGGGCGTTGGTGGCGCAGACCTCTGCGGGGACAAGTCACTGTGAAGCAGCCCAACCTTCTTGCAGCTAGCCAGGAGCTAGTGGATGGGTGCAACCTTCTGCTGGTAAGTCATTTATTTTAACTATCCCAACTTTTCCGTGGTACTGACAATTGCAATCTGTTGATGTCAGAGTGCGGGGCCTTGAACAAGGCAAGGCCATGTCTGAAGTCTTGGAGGAGACCGGGGTGTGGTCCCATTACTTGGAGCGGAGGCGTGTTGCTGCTGTGATGGCCCCCAAGTGGTCCGAAAAACCGGTTACATTGAGGCTCATAAGGGAAGACTTCAGGGCCAAAGTGTATAAGGAAGAGGGGAAGCCTTTGCGCGAGGCATGGGACCCGGTCTTCCTTCTTAACAACGACAACTCCTTGTTGTTAGGAGGGGAGAGCACCCTCCTGTCGTGCTTGGAAGGGCTGCGCATCCCTTATGACAGGGAGGTAATAGGAAGAAGCCTGGACTCCCCTGCTGAGCTCATGAAGGAGTCATCCAAGTAAAATCTGCGGGTAAGACAACCTTTGGTCTGTTTTATAAGTTCTGTTGTTTCCTTTCTGCCTTACTGAATAATTTTGGATGCAGGCCGCCGTCCAAGGGTATGCTGCCATGGAGCAATGGCAAGACTTTCTTAAGTATGCCAATAGGCGGGACGATGCCCAAATTGCAGAGATTGCATTCCTCAGGAGGGAGCTGACAGCTGCCCAAGAAAAGGAGGAGGAGCAGGCCAAGCGGGTGGCCCAGCTGGAGACCTGGTGTGATTATCTCAACAAGGAGTGGACTGCTTGTAGGCTACTCCGGTGGGAGCAGGCCAGTCTGATAGATGCATTTCAGCACTGTTTCCTTCGACAGGATGCAGAGCTGGAAGCCAAGAAAATTGAGGCCGCTGTCCTGAAGGAGTCGCACCTCTCCCTGGAGGCTTACACCAAAGCTGCCCTTGCGGAGGCAAAGGCTGAAGCTGAGCTAGCGAGGGCTGCAGCTGAAGAAGCGAAGCGCCAGGCTACTGCCCAGGCCTAGTTGGCGAGGGAGCAAGCAGAAGATGCCAGGCTCGCTGCTGAGGACGTCGCAAAGGCACGTCTAGAGGTCACCACTGATTTTATGAACGCGGTGGCCTCAGTGTGGGAGATGGAGAAGGCCCTGGGCCTTCCTCCCTTTGCAGATGAGGA
Source organism: Stellera chamaejasme (assembly GCA_024586325.1). Lineage (NCBI taxonomy): Eukaryota > Viridiplantae > Streptophyta > Magnoliopsida > Malvales > Thymelaeaceae > Stellera > Stellera chamaejasme. The sequence continues at coordinate 20,618,104 of CM044984.1, read as the reverse complement.
CGCTGAGTCCCCCTCTAACATCAAGGTGTCCATTCCAGAGAGGATGCCTCGACTGACGGGGAAGCTTGGTGAGATCCAAGCTCAAGGTGAAGCTGGGGCGCAGTCCTATCAGGAAGGTTGGCTGCGATGCCGCTTCCAAGTAGAGAAGTCGTTCATAGAGCTAAGTCTTGGGACTTTGGATGCTGCGAACACCAGCTATCCAGCAGTAGAGGCCCTGCTCAACTGGGGGGAGCAGGGGAGGAAGATGGGAGATGCATGGTACGCCATGCTTGGACTAGGGCAGAGGCTCCAATTTGTGGATGACCCCCCTCTTTTGTGTATAAGGGATATCTGCAATTTTTGCATAATTTTGATAGTAGTAATGAAGTAAAATTTCAATTTACCTTCATTGTTTGTAGCTTTGCTTTTGTCTTGCGATAGCATTGTAGGGTACGTTAGCTAGGTTAACAACCGTAGGCTAAGTCTCGTTCATGGCGAAGGGTCTGCTGGGGTTCGCGACGGTGAAGCCACAGAGATCAAATGTTGAGACAAGCTGAAGATCAGTTTAGGGTTCGCAGTGGCGATGCCCTTGAAGACCATGGATGAGATTTTCTCGTGGAAGGTCTGCTGCTCGTTTATGGCGAAGGCAGCTCACGCAGAGATCTTCTGGTGATATAGCAAGGGGTAAGCCCTTGGGTAGTGTTCAGTGTACCAATAAGAGGGCACCTGCAAAGTGCTTACCAGTTGTATGATAAGAGTGAAGTAAAGCTTAGTTTACCTTGAGCCTGTAGCCGTGTGATGGCGATGGCAGAGGAGCACTTGTTGAGACAAGTCAGTTGGAGTTTGGAGAGACGAGACCCGCAACTATCTGTGTTGAGGAGTCCGCGCGGAAGGTCTGTTGCGGCGCGCGAGGGCGACTTATACATAGACCTCCCTGAAGAAGCCAAAAGGGGATTACCCTTTCGCACCGCAAGGGGATTATCCTTGGGGCGAGGCGAGTTGAAGGTCAGCTAGGGTTTGTAGAGACAAGACCCGCAACTACCTGTGGAGGAGTCCGCGCGAAAGGTCTCCTGCAGCGCGCGAGGGTGACTTACACATAGACCTCCCTGAAGAAGCCAAAAGGGGATTACCCTTTCGCACCGTAAGGGGATTTCCCTTGGGGCGAGGCGATTTAAAGGTCAGCTGGGGTTTGTGGAGACAAGACCCGCAACTACCTGTGGAGGAGTCCGCGCGGAAGGTCTGCTGCAGTGCGCGAGGGCGACTTACACATAGACCCCCCTGAAGAAGCCAAAAGGGGATTACCCTTTCGCACCGCAAGGGGATTACCCTTGGGGCGAGGAGAGTTGAAGGTTAGCTGGGGTTCGTAGAGATGAGACTCGCAACTACCGTTGACGCGACCGCAAGGAGATTCCATTTGTGTGGGTGCGCGAGTGGGACCTGACAAGGTCTGTTACCATGATTTAGGCGAGTGGCCAGTCCGACCGGTTGGGTGCAGAGGGCAATTGATAGGGCTGTTGTGTTGCCGTGTAATGCTGTAAGAGAGGAAGAAATACACTAGTATTTATTGAATTGAAACATGAAGCTGAGGACTTACACGTAATATGGGCGTAAGTCATCTGCGTGAAAGTTGCGGGGGAGAAGACAACCATCATGGTCTTGTAATTCGTACACTCCTGGGCGGACTACTTTATGGACAATGTAAGGTCCGTCCCAGTTGGGTCGCAAGACGCCCTGTTTGGGGTGGCGAGCAGTGAGGGCGGACTTGAGCAGTGCGAGGCCCCCTTGTTGTAGCGCCTTGGGCTTGACCCTAGCATTGTGATGTAGATTGAGCCTCTGTTTGAAGGCAAACATGCGGAGGTGAGCGCCTTCGCGTTATTCCTCGAGTAGGTCGAGTTTGGCGTGAAGCCCTTGAGCGTTGGCTTCGTCAGTGAAGTTGATCATGCGGATCGTGGGAGGTGCCTTGATAGGCGAAGCGCGTTTGTGCCATAAACCAGAGAGAAAGGTGTCTCGCCTGTTGGGGTACGCGTTGTGGTGCGGTAGTCCCACAAGACGCTTGGGAGTTCATCTACCCAGCAGCCTTTGGCCCCTCAAGGCGCTTCTTGAGGCCTTCCTTGAGGGTGCGGTTGGTGACCTCAACTTGGCCATTGGACTGGGGGTGCGCCACTGGGGCGAAAAGCATGCGGACGTTGTTGTCCTGGGCCCATTGTTGGACACTATGGCTGGCAAATTGAGTTCCATTGTCTGTAATGATGGCGCGGGGGCTGCCGTACCAGCAAACAAGATTCTTCCAGAGAAACTTGATGATTTTGGCGGAAGTGATGGAGACCAAGGGCTCTACCTCGACCCATTTAGAGAAGTAATCAACTGCGACCACACAAAAACGGTACTGACCTGGCGCAGTCGACATTGGACCAATGAGATCAAGGCCTCAAAGGGTGAAGGGCACTGGGTTTGTCAGTGCTGGAGACTCTGTAGATCTCAGTCGTTGGATGCGAGAGTTGATCTGGCACTGGTGGCATGTTTTGACCAGTGCGGCGGCGTCCTTTTTCAGGGTGGGCCAGTAGTATCCTTGGCAGAGGGCCTTGTGGGCAAGTTCCTCCGCCGCTATGTGTGCGCCACAGTTGCCTTGGTGGAGGGTGTCCAAGATGGAGTGTCCCTCGAGAGTGCTGAGGCAGCGTTAGAGGGGTGCTGCAAATCCGCGATGCCATAGTTGTTCATTAATTAGAACAAAGCGGATGGCACGCTTGCGAGTTTGGGGGTCTGCGGCAGTGGCTTGAAGCTCGGCGATAATGGGGTCTTGCCAATCCGTAATCGGATCTTGTGTTGCCAGTGAGGCAATATCGACAGTCTCCGCGATCGAGGTGCTCGTGAGAGTGGTCAAGGCGGAGGGTGTCTTTCCCTTGGACAGCATGTCTGCTGTGGTGTTCTCAGAACGAGGAATATGGATGAAGATGGCCTCCTCAAAGTTGGTCCGCAAGGTGTTCACCAATTTGAGGTATTTACTTAGAGTGGCGTCTTTGCATTCAGCGCACCCTTGGACCTGGTGGATCACCAGTTGCGAGTCGCTGTGGACATGGAGGCTGCGAATGCCTGCCCTTATGGCGAGCTTGAGCCCCGCGATGAGAGCCTCATATTCTGCAACGTTGTTAGTGACTTGAAATTGAAAAGATACGCGAAGGGAAGCTTCCATACATAAGGGTCCACGTAGGTATACGCCCCCGCGGGGGATCCGAGTTTGGATGAGCCATCCACAAACATGTCCCATTCTAGGGGAACGGGTTGTGGCGCGGGCCTGGCCCTTAATCGCCTTTCTGGACTCGTAGTTGATGTTGAAGCCACCAAGTTCGATACACCATTTAGCGAGGCGTCCTGAATGTTCGGGTCGCCTGAGGATCTCCTGAATTGGTAAGTCCGTCCGGACTATAATTGTGTGCCCTTGGAAGTAGGGCTTGAGCTTCCTCGCTGCATACACCAGAGATAAGATAGCCTTTTGAAGAGGAGGATACCTCGTTTACGTAGCATGGAGGGTGTGGCTGGTGTAGTAGATCGGCCATTACGGTCACCCCGAGCGGATTATGACCGGGTGACCGGGGGCTCGGTTTTGGCTGCGGGTCACGTTTTGGGCGGTTAAATGGCTCCGGGACTTATCGAGCATTATTTCGGGAATCCTTCAGGATTTGAGGTCGTGTGGGTCCCTCGGACATTTCCGCCGAAAATATTTTTCGGGGCTGGGTGGTTGTCTCGGGACGTACAGCGGGCTCGGTAGCGCTCCCGGGACCTCGGATTGGGAAACCGTTTGCATATTTGGAATCGAGGGAACGTCCCTGATCTTTTTACGGAGTATATTTTTTGGGTGGGGACGTTCGGTCCCGGGCGACTCATGGGGCTCGGGACGGGGATCCCGGGGCTCGGGATGGAAATTTGCCGACGGTTTGGGTGTAAAGTTTGTTATAACACAAGACGAATTTTATGGTAATATTTGTGGAATTTTGGCGTGACGGGATTGTGGTTCAGGTCGATGTGTACGTACGTCGGGATTCGGTCGGGTTCAGTGAGCTCGGTAGGATACTCTGGAGTTGTAAATAAATATTTGAAACATGTTTTATGGATGTTATGATATTCCGAGGATTGTGTCCAAGTTTCGTTCCAATTGGAGTCCGATAATTGCGGTTGGGCCAAAATTGTAACTTTTGGAAGAGTTGGGAGATTAAGTTGTAATTTGGCCATAAGTCAGCAATTATTTGGACAAAGAGGAGCTGAAGTCGGTTAAGTGGGATGAGATAAGGGACACTTGTCCTATTCTAATTAAAGATGGAAAAAAGAGAAGGAAAAAGGAAGAAAATATATAAGGGATAATTAAGCATAATTCATCACTTTTCTTCTTCTTCTTCCTCCCATTTTGGCGCCATAGTTACTGTTCACAGGAGCTCCATGAACTTCAATTCTTGGCTGAAATCAACAAGAAATTGGATTCTTTAAGTGGTAAGCTTCCTCCCTTTCTCTCTTTTCAAGTTGGAAACAAGGATTGGTGTGAAAAAGAGATGGATTTTCGAATTTAGGGTTTGTTCATGGCTACTAGTTGTGATGATCCTCTTGCTTCCAAATTTAAGTATGTTGTTCTTGGCATGGAGAGGAGTAAGAATCTATGGTTAGATTTTGGAAAAACATCATGGATGAAGGAAACATATTTTGGCGAAATTAGGGTTGGTTTCTAAAGTGGATCATTTGTTGTGTTCTTGGATCATGCTTTGGATATGTGATTCCTAGCATGATTCTAAGGCATTCTATGGTTTCAATTTGGTGGAAAATTGATTGGGTAGAAAAGCCCCAAATTGAGTGAATAGTACAATTAGGGTTTATGTTGATTTTGCTTGATTTAGGTGTAATTGGTTAGTAATCTTGGTTAAGAAGTGTAATTGGTGGTTAGAATGATTGTTTGGTAGCTTGAATGGATTGAATTGGAAGTTGGGTAAAAAGATGGTTTAGGGCCGAATTGAAGAAATGGAACTTTCTCTATGTTAGTGTTGTAATTGGGTTGAATTGGATGCTAAATTGGTATCGGGGTTGGATTTAGGTGCGGTTTGGTGTTTGATATGTTGGTTTCGGATAATAAACGGGAAAGTTACCTTTATGCGGGATTAAGGATGAAAGTGTCTGGAATGTGGGTTTAAAGGTTGGAAGGTGTTTGTGGGTGTATGAATAACAATGTTCAGGCTCGGTTCGTGAAACCGAGCTTTCTGTGGATTTTTGCGGGAAAGTGCAGGATTGTGCGGGTTTGGTTTCTGGGGGTGTATTTTGACGTGTTTTGATTGGTTTGTGGTTGTTCAGCTTAATTCTGTGTGGGTGGAGTAGCGTGGGACCATAAAAGGCAAGTTGCGACTTTTCGGGCCGGGAGCCGGGATTTCCCGGGTTTTGTGCTGCGGGGCAGTGTTTCTGAGGTAAGGGCTCAACTTCTCTCGTTATACATTCTGGGAGTTATATGATGTGTATCGGGTTTTGTTGAGGCGGGTTCCGGGTAAGGGCGGTGGTTCGGTGATCCCGAGACCCGTCAAATGGTAAAATGTATGTTTGTTCTGTCTCTAGGCCCGGGTGACCTTGGAGGCCCCGGGTTCCTATTCTGTTCTGTATATGTATATCAGGTGATGATACTTCTGTTTATATTTGTGCATTATTATTATATGTTCTGTTCTGTGACGAGACCCGGATGGTCAGAGAGGCCTCGGGTGCTCCTTGGATCTATTCTGCGTATCCGCACCGGGAGTGCCGATACTTTTGTTCTGTGTTCGCACTGGAGGGTGCCGACATTCTGCGTATATCCGCACTTGGGGTGCCGATATACTTCTGTGACCCTACGACAGTTTGGGGATCGCGACCCCAGCCGGTACCTTGCTTTCTGTTCTGTTCTGCTCTGTATATTCTGACCTCTTGAGAGGGCTGTCGTTATGGGTCGTTCTGGCGGTTGGACCGCATATGATTGGAATTTCGGTTTACCTTATGTTTTATGTTCATATGTATATGTATATGCTTGTGTTATTCTGTTTTGCAGGTCCAGCTTGTTGCCGCTTGGGCAAACTACATTTTACCTCAGCCCTTACTGGGTCCTTTCGAGGACTCACCCTTTCATATGTTTACCACCTTTCAGGTTGTTCTGAAAAGCAACCGACGGATTGGGGTCCGCGGTGCTTTCGTTATTCTCGGGTTTCAGCAGCAGCGAGTACCACGTGCGGAAAATCTCCCGAGCGAGAAGGTTTCCGATTCCGTACTTAGGTATATCTAGGTTTTAGTTTGATGGCTCAGTAGCTGTAGTTGCATGCATGTTTATCGGATCATGAGAATGTATATGATGGAAATTCTGGTATATATGTATATCTGACTTCGTTGTCTTCTGAGTCGAGGGCGGAGCCCCGACTTGCCTTTATTGGTTTGGTATATGAAATGGGTTCGGTGTGCAGCTTGACTTGTGTGATGTTTGGTATCCCATGAATTGTGTGTTTGATAATTGTTGAATTTCTTGTATACTTGCCAAGTTTGAGTTTGGTAGGTTGCATGTTGAATTTTCGACTATTCCGTTAAACAAGCGAAATGCTCCGCCACCGCGCTTTCCGCCGTAGGTTCCGGTTTCCCAACGTCACGGTCGGCTCCGCCTCCGCAACCGGGCGGGGTGGCTGTGACAACAAGATAGAGGACCAGGTCATCGCCTGGCCTAGGACACTTGAGTGCAGGCAGCTCTTGCAAGTGTTTCTTGATTGAGTCATATGCCTCCTGGCATTCCTCTGTCCACTTGCAAGCCTTCTTCTTGCGGATTTGATCGAAGAAAGGTCTGCAGCGGTCGCTGAGTTTAGAGACAAATCGTCCCAAGGCCACCACCTTCCCTGCTAGTTGCTGTACTTCTTTGAGTCCCCAAGGGGTGTGAAGATTGGTGATGGCTTCAATCTTCTTGGGATTCACATGAATCCCTCCTTTGGAGATTTGGTAGCCCAAAAATTTGCCTTCGCCGACGCCGAAGATGCACTTTTTTGGGTTCAAGAGCATGTTATACTTGCGAAAGTTGGCAAATGTTTCCTCCAAGTCTGCGAGATGTGTCAAGGAGGCCTTACTTTTGACCACGATGTCATCAACATAGGCCTCAAGATTTCGGCCAATTTGATCCGCGACGACTTAATTCACAAGCCTTTGGAAAGTGGCCCCTGCGTTCTTTAAGCCAAAGGGCATCCGGATGTAGTGGTAGACTGTTTCACCAGTGGTGAAGGCAGTTTTTACCGCATCCTCTGGGTCCATAAAGACTTGTGGTACCCACTAAACGCGTCGGGGAAAGAGAAGACTGACTGGTGGACGGTTGAGTCCACTAGCTGATCAATAGAGGGTAGGGGATAGGGATCCCTTGGGCAGGCCCTATTGACCCCTTTGTAGTCTACACAAAGTCGCCACTGGCCACCTTCCTTATCCGCGAGGACTATATTGGTGACCCACTCAGAGTAGTGAACTTCCTTGATTATATTTGCCTTAAGCAATTTTTGCACTTCCGTGCGTACAAAATCCTTACGATCGGGGGCCATATCCCTAGTTTTCTGCCTAACCGGGCTAAAGCCGGGGAGTACACTCAGTTTATGAGAAATAATGGCAGGGTCCACACCTGGTAAATCATCAGGGCTCTATGCGAAGACGTCGCTATTGGCATGGAGGAGATGGATGAGTGCTTGCTGGTCTTGCTCCTCAAGGTCTTTTCCAACCCGAAACTTCTTGCCAGGAGAATTTTAACCTCTTCGAAGGCCCCAGACAAGTCAGGAGCAGCCTCGCCTGCAGGCCCAGTCTCCTCCATAGGTGCTTTTCTCTTAGGCTCTGATGGCTTGGGGAGCTGATAAGTTCTTTCGAGGGCAGAGACATAATTGCCCCTGGCCACGTTCTGATTGACGAAAATGTAGGCATCTCCCGCTGCGGTGTGGAACACCAGAGTTAAGGCCCGCACATCGCAGCGGACGTGGAACTCAGTCTGGGTGTGTCGCCCAATGATGGCGTTGTATGGCGTGGGGAGATCAAGGACAATGAAGTCCACAAAGCTAGAGTGGCAGACCTACTTCGTCTCTTTGGTGATCCCCATCATCATGAAGGGGAGTGTAATTGTCCCCAAAGTTGGGATTTCTTCCCGTCCCACTCCAAAGGTGGCCCCCTTCGCCGGCTGGATCTGCGATAGGGGTACCTTTGCTTCAACAAGGGTGTGTTTGTAGACAACATTGGCGTTCGCCCTGGTGTCCATGTAGACTGTATCAGTGTCCCATCCCGCAATGCGGGCGGTGATGACCAAGGGGTCCGCGTGAGGTACTGCGACGGAGGTCCCATCGCTACGGTGAAGTAGATGAGTTGAGGTATGATCAATCTGATAGATCTGCCTCATGTAACGGCGTCTTGCCACTGCACCTTCAAATTGTGTGTTTACGCTGATATGTCCCCTAGCTGGGAGAATTTGGACTAGATCCTCTCGATCTGGGTTCTGTTGGGAGCGACCCCGCCTGCGGTCCCCCTGCCTGCGATCCTCCTGATTTCCTTCCCGCTTGTGACCCCCATCTGAGTCATGAAGCAAGAATTCCCTGAGTTTGCCTTGAGCAAGCATATCTCCGATCATGCGTTTGAGCTCAAAACAATCCTCAGTGTCGTGACCTTTGTCACGATGATAGCGGGAATACTTATTGCTCTGCCTAGTCACCTCCTGGGAGAGGGGGCAGGGCCACTTGGGGACCTCCCTCTTCTTCCCGGGGCATGGAGGATGTTGGTGCGAGATTCTCTAAGTGGTGGGAGGGTTGGATACGTCCTCTCCCTATTGGACGGCGTAGGGTACTGCCTCTGGGACCTGGAGTCCATTCGCGAGGGCTGCCCCTTCGCATCTGCTGTGGTGGTCCGCGCAAGTGGTCGAGTGACTTCCTCTGTGTTCATGAACCGGGATGCCGTGCTAAAGAACTGCTCCATGTTGGCGGGGGAGTTGGTGTGCACATCCACGAAGAAAAGGGATTCCCAGCGGAGACCCTGAATGGCTACGAGCAGACGGGCCTCCTCCCCCAGATTTGGGACTTGGAAGGATTTCGCCTGAAAACGCTGAATGTACTCCTTGAGGGATTCGTCTTTCTTCTGTCGTATCTTGAGGAGGTGTCCTGCCATTTTGGGGGGAGGCTTGGACACCACAAAATGATTGGAGAAGTTGCGGGAGAGCTCCTCAAAGGAGTCAAATCGCTTTTCGTGAAGGGTGGTATACCAGTTCGCCGTGGCCCCAATGAGTGTGGAGCTGAAAGCCCTACAAAGGGTGTTGTCATCCGCCCTCGCGATGGCCATCGGGGAGATGTAACGTTGTAAATGAATGTCCGGGTCTGACAGACCGTCATAAGCATCCAGCTTGGGCTGGCGAAACTGATCTGGAAGAGGGGTCTCCAAGACCCACTGAGTGAAAGGCTGGGTCCAGAGGTGGTCCAAACCCATCCTGGTGATGTTATGGACACTAGCCCTCTCTTCCCTTTTCTCCATTTCCTCTAACCGTCTAGTAAGTGCTATAAGTATAGACGAAGAAGGAGGGTCAGGATGACTAACTTGTTGAGGCGGGGTGGCAAGATGCTCGGGTTGACAGGTTCGCAGTGTCCCTGTGGTATCCAAAACGCCCCTGAGAGTATTAGCGAGTGTTTCGCGTAGGTTTTGAGCCACCGCCTCAGTGATTGATTGCAGGACGGCCGGATCAAGGCCTGTTGGTGGAGGATTTGGTGGTGGAGTGGTGCGCTCCTGGGGCACGTTACGGTTAACGTGGGAGGAGCTCTCCTCGGTTGAATGAACAGAGATTTCCCCCCGTTGCGGGTGAACGTTGTTTAGGGAGCCTTCTGATTGGGGGTCGTTTTTAGTGACCGTGACGGGTAGATTTCTCCTTCCCTGGCGGCTATGCCTACTTGTGCTCCGGGTAATTGGCATGGCTTACTACTTGTGGTTTTTCTTATGGGTTTTTATGAGAAACTTTCGGTTCCCACAAACGGTGCCAATCTGATAGTCGCGTTCCTGAAGCAGGTGCGGACTCTCAGGTGAATTGTTGATGGTGCTGTGTTCTTGAGGACTCCAAGCTTGCTGTTCAGAGTGATCTGTAAAAGATAAAGAGAACACTCAGGAGTAGCAAGAGAGTAGTTGGGGGCGTGAAGTAGCTTCCCCAGTTTAAGGTGGACATCACCCTATTTATAGGGTGATGCCAGGAGAAGCGTCCCCCAGTTGAAGCCCTTAGACAGGCTGTTTGAGATAAGGCGGCTGTGATGATGAATATCTCAACAAACTGCCTTAGTTGATTCGTTTGTTAGAGAATGTCTGGCGTGTGAATCTGGTGAAGATCACTCAGGCTCGTGCTGGCCTCCTTATTGGTTGTTTAATATCAGATGACCAAGTGGTCTTTCCTTAGTTGAGCATGTAGCGGCGAAGGCCAACAAGGGGCGAAGGCCCAGATAAAGCGAAACCAATAAAGGTAAGGGTTGCACGAACCGTGAGCGCAAGGGCCTTGTCTGGCGGGGCCAGTATAGGCATGAGAGACCTCGCGAAGGCTAGTTGAGACCGCGAGGGCGAGACCCGCGAAGGTGAGACCTGAGACCGTGAGGGCGAGACCCGCGAAAGCCTAAGAGACTCGCGAAGGCGAGTGTGAGACCGCAAGGGTGAGACCTCGCGAAGGCGAGACTTGAGACCTGAGAGGGCGAGGCCTCACGCAGGCGAGACTTGAGACCTGAGAGGGTGAGGCCTTGCGTAGGCGAGACTTGAGACCGCGAGCGTGAAACCTCGCGAAGGTGAGACTTGGGACCTGCGAGGGCGGGACCTCGCGCAGGTGAGACTTGAGACCGCGAGGGCGAGACCTCGTGCAGGCGAGCTGGGAGACCGCGAGGGCGAGATCTCGCGCAGGCGAGCTTTGAGACCGTGAGGGCGAGACCTCGCGAAGCCTTGTGTGATTCTGATGGAACGTCACCGAGTATGTGCTAGAGTTCAGCCGACTCATCCGTTATTCGTCCTAGTTCGATTCTTCCGAGCGGGAGAAGATGAGGAGGTTCATCAGAGGCCTGTGCCCGCAGATCAAAGAGCACCTGATCGTATTCAGTATCTCTGTCTATCACGAGGCCATTTAGAAGGCCCTTCTGCTTGAGACGGAGTTTATCGGATTAGCAGTTACATCTTCCCGGCCCCAGAGTGGCAGGAAGTCATCAGGCCAGCAGGGACAAGGACAGCATCGGGGACCGAGTAGATCAGGCAGGTTCGATAGGGGCAAGGGCAAGGCCCCCACTACTGAGATGCCAGTTTGCCGACAGTGTGGCAGGCGCTATGAGGGTCAGACTTGCTACAGGATGTCAGGTCAGTGCCTGAGATGAGGGGAGTCAGATCATTGGATTAGGGATTGCCCTCAAACTCAGACACAGGGCGTTCCTTTTCAGCCGGGGGGACAGCAACGGGGTCAGACCAGGGCTATTTAGGACCGAGGCATAGCAGAGGAGGGTTTGAGAGCTCCACCGCAGAGACCACTGATTGCACTTTCACCAGTTTAGTAGATTACCCAGCCAGCGCAGGTTTTCCAGATGGAGCAGGCCGACACATCACAGCAAGGAGCGTTAGCAGGTACAATCCTTTTAAATAACGTACCTGTTAATGCATTATTTGATATCGGCGTCTCCATTTGTGCTATTTCTAAGAGATGTGTGACATCTCTAGTTTTGCCTATCACCTGCACGTTGAGTGTAGTCATGGTACGCACCGCCGGTAGGACGTGTTTGTATTTGAATGAGGTTGCTCAAGAATGTGTTTTGAGTATTGGGCGCCATCAGATCGAGTCTCAGTTGCTGATTTTGGATACGTCCAAGTATGATATCATTCTGGGAATGGATTGGTTGTCATAGCACAATGTGAAGATCGACTGTGCCAAGGGACAGATTCTATTTTTCGGGAAAGTCGTATCAATTGGCTATCCACCAGAGCCAGTGGAGCAGAGTATGGAACTGTGCATGTTTTTTTGGAGGAATTACCGGGGATGCCACCGGAGCAGAAGATCACCTTTGAGATTCAGTTACAGCCGGGATCGGCTCCGATCTCCATCCCTCCCTACCGGATGCCGATCGTAGAGCTGACCAAACTGAAGAAGCAGCTCAAGGAGATTTTAGAGAAGGGATTCATCCGTCAGAGTACTTCACCTTGGGGAGCCCCAGTTTTGTTCGCCAGGAAGAAGGACAAGACTCTTCGACTCTGTATTGATTATAGGTAGTTGAATGCCATCACTATTAAGAACAAGTATCCGATACCCAGGATCGATGATCTATTTGACCAGCTCAGGGGAGCTAAAGTTTTCTCGAAGATTGAACTGCGGTCAGGTTACTTTCACCTCCGCGTCAGGGAGGAGGATATTCCCAAAACAGCCTTCCGCACTCGGTACGGGCATTATGAGTATGCAGTAATGCCGATTGGTTTGACAAATGCACCAACTGCATTTATGGATTTGATGCACCGAGTGTTCCGCCCGTATCTGGATTCCTTTGTGATAGTCTTCATCGACGACATTCTTGTCTACTCTCCCGATGAGGAATCACATCAGGAACATTTGAGGACTGTACTGGAGGTACTTGCGAACAACCAACTGTATGCTAAGCTTTCTAAATGCGACTTATGGATGCGAGAAGTAGCTTTTCTGAGTCACATTGTTGGAGATCACGGTATTTTAGTGGACCTAGAGAAAACCAAGTCAGTTGAGGAGTGGGGGCAGCCACGGACAATTAAGGATATACGAAGCTTCCTGGGTTTGGCGGGGTACTATCGCAGATTCGTACCAGGATTCTCCACTCTGGCATCGCCGCTCACTCAGTTGACCAAGAAGGGTCAGCTGTTTGTTTGGTCCTCCACCTACGAGGATAGCTTTCGGGAACTCAAGCGGTTGTTGACACACGCACCGATTCTAAGCCAACCGGACCCGAAACTCCCTTACGTAATCTACACTAATGTGTCGAGGATGGTACTCGACTGTGTGTTGATGCAAGCGCAGCACGTCATCGCGTATTGGTCGAGGCAAATGTGACCGCACGAGCAGAACTACCCGACGCATGACCTGGAGTTGGCTGCGATCATCTATGCCCTCAAACAGTAGGGGCACTACCTACTCGGTAACAGGTTCTAGATTATTGCCGACTACAAGAGCTTGAAGTATCTGTTTATGTAGAAGGATCTGAACATGAGGCAGCGACGGTGGCTCGAGTACATGAAGGATTATGACTGTACCATCGAGTACACTGCCGACAAGGGGAACTCAGTAGCAGATGCTTTGAGCAGGAAGTACAAAGGTATTGTCAATTGTGTAAATTCTGGTGTCAAGGTCGAGGGATCAGATCTGATGATGTCATCGCATCAGTGGAAATAGTGGGAGCAAGCTCAGGTTAACACTTTGACTATTCGGTCTGATTGGTTGATCGAGATCCGAGAGGCACAGACCAGGGACACAGGGTTGAAGGAACTCTCGGGTGAGAACAAAGGAGTCTTGCGACCATTCTTCGAGTACAAGCAGGGATTGTTGTACTTCAGGAGTTACCTCTATGTACTGGATGAATTGTCGATTCGAGACCGACTTCTGGAAGAGGCGCACTTTAGTAGTTTGAGCATCCACCCCGGAGGTGAGAAGATGTACCATGACCTTCGATCTCACTTCTAGTGGCCAGGGATGCGTTGCCTACGTGGCGAGATGTGCGACTTGTCAGCGTGTCAAGGTAGAGCATCAGAAGCCAGCTAGCACACTGCAGACTACCTATTCCTGTTAGGAAGTGGGGTAATATTACAATGGATTTTCTGACTGGTCTACCTCTGACCAGAGCGTATCATGATGCTATCTGGGTTATAGTTGACTGACTAAGTGCGCACACTTTCTACCGATGCGAGTGACGGACTCGCTGGAGAAGCTTGCCCAGTTGTATATTCGGGAGATCGTGCGATTACATGGAGTACTGGACTCCATTGTATCCGACAGGGACCCACGATTTACCGCGAGGTTCTGGAGTGCCTTTCACAATGCTCTTGTCACGCGACTTCACCTGAGCACAACATACCATCCTCAGATAGACGGGCAGTCAGAGAGAGTTATTCAGATTGTCGAGGATATGCTTAGGAGTTGTGTTTTGGACTTTGGGGGACATTGGGATCAGCACTTTCCGTTAGTAGAGTTCTCTTACAACAACAGTTATCAGACTACTATCGGTATGGCACCGTTTGAGGTGCTGTATGGTCGGAGATGCATGACACCGCATTGATTCCCAATTACCCATTTGATCTTCTTCGATTATTGGGAATACTGTTACTTTTTAAATTGTCACTATTTTCCTAAATTTTGACTTACCTTTAAGATTGAGATTACAAAACTTGTTTTTTCTTGTCACTTAGTCCATTAGATTAAGCGCCGCATGACTTAAGCAAAACAGTCCATTGTTTCAGGTAATTTGAATGACTGAAAATTTATAATTCATTCTCGATTTCCTACAACTTCGCCAACTTGGAGTCATACTGAAGGAAGAGCACGCGAACCCCTTGGGAGCATTAAACATAAGTACACTCAAGGAAGGTGGCAGCGGCAAAACCCTCGTGCGAGCCTTCGAGTCGCAGGCGAAGCCCCAAGGTGAAACTATTCAAGCGAAGCCCCCAGGCGAGGCCCCCGCACAAAAATCCTGGTCGCAGAATTCCCAAGGAGAAGCCCTTCGTGTGAAGCCACCAGGCGAGACCCCAGCGCGAGAATCACGGGCGAAGGCAAGGCCCACAGGCGAAGCCGCCCCCGCGAAGCCCACAGGCGAAGCCATCCCGCGAAGACAAATACTCACTTTACATACAAAAGACACAGGAACACTTTTAGGCTAGCTTTTGCCTTTTTGCCTTTTGGAAGCTTTTTGGATGGCATGCATGCAAAAGCACTTTATGCTTTCTGCATGCATGCGCAGGTGTAAGAGCCGCTTTGCCCCTCACATCACTCCTCACCATTTAAGCTAGCTTCACACACATTTGTAAAGAAGAACATAATTTTGAATCAAGAATTCGGGCAAAACTCTCCAAGTGAGACCTTGGCTTTTGTGTTCTCTTTTCTTGCATTTCCATTTCCCTAGTGATCCATGCAAGAGGATCCAAACATAATATCTAGTATTGCTTGATCTTGTAGTCAAGAGGTGCTAGATCCCATCAAGTGCATTGCCTCACCTCGTAGTGAGGAGGTTCACTTGGCCGAATTCTGTTCACTAGATCGTGTCCGCCTCCGCCAAGCTAGACCGCGATTGGCTTGATCGCGAGTTCATTAACCCTGATCACATCAAGTGGTATCAGAGCCAACGCGCTTGTTGGAGGTATTGTGTTATTTGTTTAATTTTCTTCAAGTAAAACCCATTGTTGTCTTTCTTACACTTGAAGGAAATTTCGGTTGATGATCTATTGTTGAGACCGAAGTGTTGTTGTTCTTTGTTCGTGGTGTTCTTGAAAAGTTTGTAAAAGAGCGTTCTTTTTGGATATAAGAAGGAAAATGTCATCTTGTGTGCAAAAGAGCAAAAGCGAAGTGCCTGAAGAAAAAGTGTTGAACAAGTGTTCTTGAAAAGTTCTTGAGCGTTCTTGAGTTTTCTTATCAAAACACAAGTGAATAGTGCTTGTAAATCCGAAAATAGTTTCTGAACTCCAACAACAAGTGTTTGTGGTTGAAAAAGGCCTACTCTAAGACATACCCCTACTTCTTTCGACCCCCAACTAAAACCATAAAATCTCAACAAAACTAGTTTCTAGTAACTAGTCATTTTCTTGTGTTTCAAGTTACGGGTTTACTAGTGTTATTGTTTGTGCCTATTTGTGTGTTCGCCTTTGATCTAAGGTTGAAGTCGGTATCAAGTTAAGAGAACTTGTGAAATTCGTCGAGTGAGAGAAGGCAAGGGTGAAATCTCCCCAAAAAAACCTCTGAGTGAAACACGAGAGTGAGTGCAAACACTCAGGGAGTGGTGAGGTTTTTCTTACAAACTGCCTGTTTTCAACTGTACTTTGATTATAGATGGCTTCTTCAGACTCCACTCCTCCTCATCCATCCCAACTAGGAATGCATGACACGCTTGCAAAAATATTGCAAAGGTTGGATGACTTGGGAGCTCAAGTCGCTACTACAAATGAGCGACTAACAAGAGTGGAGAAAGCACAAGGAAAGCAACCAGAAGATTCGCAAGTCCATGATGATGCCCATGCATCGCGGGCTCAAGGCGGGGTCACCCATACTACTCTTAATCCACCGTCGGCGAAGCCCCAAACCACTCCTCATAGTCGGCCAGTTCCCTCTACCAGCTCCTTGTCTGTCCGACCCTGAAGCCCCGTCTACGTGTATAGTCCAGACCGGATTGTTCTCATTCTCTGAGCATTCACTCTCTGATTCTTGGGGAAATTTGGCAAAAAAACCAGCCGACGCCTCCGCCTACGCCTTGATCGCACTCCTTGGTTCATACTTGATCTCGTATTCACTCAGTTCGATACACCATTTTGATAATCTTCTGGAGTTGTCTACCCGCTTCAGGATGTCCTTGACATGGACGTTACTCCGGACGACAATGGAGAATCTGAGGAAGTATGGCTTTAATCTTCTGGCTGAGAGGACCAAGGAGTAAACTGCTTTATGAATCATCGGGTAGTTAAGCTCGGCTCCATGTAGTGACTTGCTCACATAATAGACCAGCCACTGCTTTCCTTGGTCGTCTTCCTGAACGAGGACTGAACCCACGGCCTTCTCTCCTACCGCGAAGTATACGACAAGGGGCCTATCCTCGGTTGGTTACCGAAGGGTAGGCATTTCCAAGAGGTAAGCTTTGATTTCCTCCCAAGCCTTCTGACAGTCGGCATTCCAATTGAATTTCGCCTGATCCTCTGCGTTCTCTTCCTTTGACTTTTTCTCCCCTTTCTTCACACCAATTCTTCCGGGTTCCGCACCTTCCTTGATCAGGAGTTTGAAGAAAGGGCGGCACTTGTCCCCGTACCGTGATATGAAGCGACTTAGGGCTGTGATCCTTCCGAGAAGCCTCTGCACGTCCTTTATCGATGAAGGTGTCTTTGAGTTCAGCAGAGCTTTGATTTTCGCCGGATTCGCATCGATGCCACGCTCGGACACCATGAACCCGAGGAATTTCCCGAAAGTTACTCCGAAAACACACTTGTCCGGATTCAATTGAAGCCCATATTTCCGGATTTGACCGAACACTTCCTCTACATCCCGGATGAGATCGGTTTTCTCTTTGCTTTTGATGATGATGTCGTCGATGTAAACATCGAGAATCCTCCCTATCTGCCCGGAGAAGACTTTTTCCATCAATCTTTGGTAAGTTGCTCCAACATTTTTGAGTCCGAAGGGCATTATGATGTAACAATGTGTACCAGAGTCACTTATGAAAGATGTCTTTTCCTCATCTGTTGGGTTCATCCAGATCTGATGATATCCGCTGTAAGCATCGAAGAAGGAAAGCCTCGCATGTCCGGCTGTAGAGTCTACGAGTCTATCGACCGGTGGAGTACGATATGAATCCTTTGGGCAAGCGTCATTCACATTTGTGAAGTCTATGCACATGCCTAATTTGGCGATGTCTTCCTGGGTTGCCACTACGGGATTACTCAACCATTTGGGATATGAAACCTCTCTTATGACTCCTGCATCGAGAAGCTTCCAGATTTGTTCTTAGATGAAGGCCCTTTTGAATAGGGCGTTGCTTCTTTTCTTCTATCTTATTGATCTAGCGTTCGGGTTGACGTGCAAACTATGCTGGATTACTTTTGGGTCGATCCCAGGCATATCACTTGGAGAGTAGGCGAATAGATCTTTATTCATTTGAAGGAGATTTACAAGTTTTACCTTACTGCCCTCGGGCATGTCTTTGGCAATTCTGGTAGTTCGGTCTTGATGTGATCACGCCAAGGAGGGTGTGATCACGAGCTCGGATCTAGCTCGATGGAGGCGGTTTCCAGCAAGAAGGAAACGAAACAGAGGAAGAACACGAAGGAATAGAGTCAGCCAAGGGAACCTCCTCACTACAAGGTGAGGCAATGCCCTTGAAAATGCCTGGGAAAGGAAAATGGGACCTAGAACCTTTTGACTACGAGATCAAACAATGCTAGGTATTATATTGGATCCTCTTGCAATGGATCACCAATGGATTGGTGGAGCAAGATCTGAGACCCACGAAGAACAATATGCGTTTTTCAACAAATATGTGTTCTTACAAAATGAGTTCTACCTATTACTAAGGTTACAAGCTTCCTTATATAGAAGAAAAAAAAGGTGAAGAAAAGTAATGTGTGACTTGACAAGGGAACCAGCCTCCTGAATCTATGGTGGGCGAAAAGAGAGGTGGCAGCTGATGTGACATTGTAGGCTACCTGCTTCTGCGACTCCCAATTCCCCAGGAATTGTATTTGGCGGGAAAAGGAAGAAGAGGGCCTCCGCACAAGTTGAAGGGTTCGCCTGACTTGCGTATGGAGGCCTCTTCTGCTTGGCAAACACCTGGGCTTCGCTTGCCTCTGGAAATGAGGCACAGGGTCTTTGCCAACTACCATGGGGTCGCAAAGAGCCATGGATTCGCAAATGGCCTTGAGTTCGCCCAAAAGGACCATGGGTTTGCCAGGGTCAATGGGCTCGCCAATGGCCACGGGTTCGCCGTTGGAGCATGGCTTCGCCAAAAGCCATGGGTTCGTCAATGGGGCATGGGTTCGCCAAGATCCTTGCGAGCGCGGCTCTGCCTTGGGGCTTCGCCGGTGCCTAGAATGCCGCTTCTTCTTCGCCCGTGCCTTCGCCAAGGGCCTTTTAGACCCTCTGGGAATGGTTCCCCTTTATCACAAAAATGGGGCTGATGTCCACATCATACCCTCCCTCTTCAGAAGAATCCGTCCTCGGATTCATTAGGAAATTGTCCCTACAAATCTTAAGACACCACAACAAACTTGAAGAGGCATCAAGGGTTAGTGAACTAAAAGCGTTAGACATCAAAGTTTCCCCAAAAATGATTTGAAGGAATGAGATGGGCAATCCGCCCTTTCTCTTCGCTTCACTTTTATACTTAGCTTTTAAACAAGCCCATATAGTTATTCCGGGATCAAATATAAGCCTAGGCCATTTATGGGCATGGTTCCAATGCAACGAGTCTAAATCATATCCCGAAACATGCACGGGATCGCCAATTATATCACTCGACTCATATTTAAGGTTAAGAGATGAGAGATTAGAAGCATAGTTACCCATGTTCGCTCTCTCCCTCTTGCACTTTTCTTCCTTGCCGGGAGTCTGTGACACCTCCTTCCCTAACTCTTTAAGGCGCCCTTCAGCCTTTCTCTCCACAGCGATCTGCACATTCAAAGAAGATAAACAAGGGGGTTGCAAGATAGAAGTTAGTGGAAAAGTTGGGTCGGTTGAAGGCATGTTGTCCTCACTTCCACTATTTTGGGTCATGGAGTTTCCCTCTTGTTTTCTCTCCACTTTCTTCTCAAACTCTTCTCTCGGATCGCTCTCTTTCTCACTCAAGGTCTCTTGGACCGCCTCACTTTTCTCTCTTCCCTCTCCCCTCGTAATTTCTTCTTTCCTCTCGGTTGCTTTTCTCTCAACCTTACCATCGGTGGCAACTTCCCCCAGGGGTCCTTGTAACATCTGGTCCTGGACCATAAGTACAAGTCGTTTTATCTCATCAATGATGGTGGAGGAGCTAGATCTTTGAGGCACTTCTGGTGTGGCTTCGCTCTTTCGGTAAGAAGGTGATTGGCGGGACGAAGCATTCTCGTAAGTGGGGGCCCTCGTTGGCTTTCGGTTGGTGGATGGGGCCCCGCGAATGAGAGGTTGCTCAAAGCTGGGCATCGTACAGCTAGGATACGACGGAATAGGGGAGTAATATGAGTGTGGGGGGTAAGTCCTCTGGGGCTGGGGGTAGTGATAGCGAGGGGGGTTATCTTGGCGATGGCAAGGGTTCGCTACCAACCGTTCAGGGTCTGGGCCTGAGTAATATTCATGTACAGCAGGGTATGGATGATCAAACTCAGAGTATGGGGTCGGTTCTGGCCAGGTTTCTTGGTCGTTGGGGTACTCTGAGTAGTTCCCTTGGTATGTATGGTCGAGGGTTTCCTCCGCCCAGAAGTCAGACTCTTGGTAACAAGGATCCGACTCCGGGTAGCATTCCTCTTCCACATACTCCATGAGACTCAAGTTCTGCACATGTGGACAGTATTGTGAAGCCTCGCCACACTCCCTTAGTGTTTACTCTCTTCTCTCGTGTTTAGAACACAATGGTTCTCACAAGTTTCAAAACTTACCACCAATCTACGATTAAGATCAAATGCAAACACGCAAAGATTATCCAATGAAATCTTAGCAATGTTCGCAAGTAAAGCACAAAGTTCTAGTTACTCGAAACTAGCTGTTGAAGTTGGTTGGTGGTTGAAAGAAGTTGGAAATGATATAGAAGAGGCTTTTCACCAATATAAACACTATAAGTTCAGGTTTTGAAACTATTTTCGATCTGTGAGTACTGTTCACTTGAGTTTCGGGATGAACTCTTCAAGAACACTTAGAACTTTTCCCAGAATTTATGAACTGGTTTGAATATTTCTTTTCTGTAAATTCTTGTTCTTTTGCACACAGGGAAAACTCTTTTCTTTTCAAATCCGAAGTCACTCACAGTTTCATAAACCTTTTAAGAACTTTAAACAAGGATAACAACTACTCGGTTTCTCTCAAGAGATCATTAACCGATAACTTTTCTTCAAGTTTTTCGAAAGAACAACAAAAAGCTTTACTTGAAGAAATTAACAACTGATACGGTACGATACCTCCAGTGAGCGCTTTGGCTCTGATACCAACTGATGTGATCACGCCAAGGAGGGTGTGATCACGAGCTCGGATCTAGCTCGATGGAGGCGGTTTCCAGCAAGAAGGAAACGAAACAGAGGAAGAACACGAAGGAACAGAGTCGGCCAAGGGAACCTCCTCACTACGAGGTGAGGCAATGCCCTTGAAACTACCTGGGAAAGGAAAATGGGACCTAGAACCTTTTGACTACGAGATCAAATAATGCTAGGTATTATATTGGATCCTCTTGCAATGGATCACTAATGGATTGGTGGAGCAAGATTTGAGACCCACGAAGAACAATATGCGTTTTTCAGCAAATATGTGTTCTTACAAAATGAGTTCTCCCTATTACTAAGGTTACAAGCTTCCTTATATAGAAGGAAAAAGGTGAAGAAAAGTAATGTGTGACTTGACAAGGGAACCAGCCTCCTGGATCTATGGTGGGCGAAAAGAGAGGTGGCAGCTGATGTGACATTGTAGGCTACCTGCTTCTGCGACTCCCAATTCCCCAGGAATTGTATTTGGCGGGAAAAGGAAGAAGAGGGCCTCCGCACAAGTTGAAGGGTTCGCCTGACTTGCGTATGGAGGCCTCTTCTCCTTGGCGAACACCTGGGCTTCGCTTGCCTCTGGAAATGAGGCACAGGGTCTTCGCCAACGACCATGGGGTCGCAAAGAGCCATGGATTCGCAAATGGCCTTGAGTTCGCCCAAAAGGACCATGGGTTTGCCAGGGTCAATGGGCTCGCCAATGGCCACGGGTTCGCCGTTGGAGCTTGGCTTCGCCAAAAGCAGGGGTTTGCCAATGGGGCATGGGTTCGCCAAGATCCTGGCGAGCGCGGCTCTGCCTTGGGGCTTCGCCGGTGCCTAGAAGGCCGCTTCTTCTTCGTCTGTGCCTTCGCCAAGGGCCTTCTAGACCCACTGGGAATTTAGATCACAAAAATGGGGCTGATGACATCAGGAAACGTCTTCTTCGGTTCGTTTCCGTCATTTATCACAAAAATGGGGCTGATGTCCACATCGAGGCATCACCTTCATCGGTTTCAAAGGTGATCGTGAGATATTTCACGTCACTTCTCATATGAACTGTCCCCTGAGTTTCTCTCCTGATGATTGCATTGTAAGCCGAAGGGACGTCGACGACCAGCCATTTGATCGTACCTCGGACCCGTCCGCACGCTTGATTCTCAATGCTAGGTCCCCGTAGCTCAGAGAAGCTATCTCCCTTGAGTTCCTCTTCCTTGCATTCGACCCCAGGGTGGCAGTTATGGTGTTCAGTACTTCGGTAGCTTGGGGCGGAGATTTTCTTTCATTGTTCTTCTTGTTCGGGCCTGGAGTGTCCCCTTTGGCCTTACCCTTCCCTCGGGAAGTCCTTTCGTCTTGGGGCATCTTCAGGTACTCCCTCAAGGAACCTTTTTTAATAAGATGTTCATTGTATCTCTTCAGTTGATAACATTGTTCAGTATCATGTCCGGTGTCACAGCCACCCCGCCCGGTTGCGGAGGCGGAGCCGGCCGCGACGTCGGAAACAGGAATTACGGCGGAAAACGCGGCAGCGGAGCATCGAGCTCAAATACAGAACAAACGAGTATCGACTAGCAACCTAAAAACTCGTACAAGGCAAGCATGCGCAACCACCCAACTTCTACCAAACATGCAGTTCATGGTTTATCCAACATCTATCATTGCCACAAATACAAAATCACCAGGCACCACAATTAAACAGCATTACCAATATAGGCAAGTCGGGGCTCCGCCCTCGACTCAGAAGACAACAGAAGCAGAATATATCTCAAGTTGTAAACATTTACAACTACATGATCTGAACTATATGCATGCAGTTACAGCTACAGAGCCAGTAATCAAAATCCTATAAATACCTAGCGCGGAATCTGAAGCGACCTCCGCACGTGGTACTGCTGCTGCAACCCAACCTCAAAATGAAGGAAGCACCGCGGAACCTCTACTCCGCCGGTTGCTTGTCAGGACGGCCTGAAAGTGGTAAACAGATAAAAGGGTGAGTCCTCGAAAGGACCCAGTAAGGGCTAATGGTAAAAATGTAGTTTGCCCATAGGGCGACAATCTGAACCTGCAAAACAGATTATCACAACATTTACATGTACATACGAACATAAAACATAAAACAAAGCAGAATCCATCATATGCGGTCCAACCGCCAGAACGACCCGTAACGACAGCCCTCAGCAGAGGTCAGAATACACAGATCAGAACAGAACAGATAGCACGGTACCGGCTGGGGTCGCGATCCCCGAACTGTCGTAGGGTCACGTAATGGCGTATCGGCACTCCCGGTGCGGATACGCAGAACAGAACCAAGGAGCACCCGTGGTCTCTCCAACCATACGGGTCTCGTCACAGAATCAGATCATATAATAATAAAATATACGAATACAACAAAGGTATCATACCTGATAGCATATACGGAGCAGAACAAACATACATTTTACCCAATTAAGCCCTTACCTCAGAAACGTTGCCCCGCAGCCCAACACTCGGAAAATCCCGACTCCCGACCCGAAATGCACAACTTGGCTCCTACGGGTCCTCGCTACGCCACCAACGAAGAATCAAGCTGTACAAAAATAGTTGGATCAGAACACATCCAATCAAACCCCAGAAAACAATCTCCGCACAAACCCGCAGTTCCCGGAAAATTCCACAGAAAGCTCGGTTTTACGAACCGAGCTAGAACCTTGTTATTCCAACACCCACAAACATATTCCAACCCTTAAACCCGCATTCCAGACACTTTTCCCGGTAAACCCATATAAAACTAACTTTCTCATTTCTAACCCGAAAACGGTATTTCAAACGCCATAACGCACCTACTTCCACCCACATTACCAATTTAGCATCCAATTCAATCAACACACACCACCAACATAGAAAAAGAATCACTTCAACAATTTGATCCTTAACCAATTTTTCACCACACTTCCAATTCAAACCGTTCAAGCTTCCAATTAATCCCACTAATCACCAATTTCACTTCCTAACCAAACTTACTAACCAAATGCATCAAAACAACAAAACCCCAATTTTGAATAATTCGGCCTTAATGGGGATTTCTCACCCAACCTCCATTTCAATCCAAACAAAGTTCCATTAGCACTCTTTAATCACCAATTGCAATTATTAAGCAAGATTACTAACCAATTTCACCTAAATAACCAAAACCACTTCACTAACAATTCGGCCAAAGAGGGCTTTTTCCCTCAACTTGTTTTCCATCAAATTAAAACCATAGATAGTCTTAGAATCATGCTAGGAACAACATACTTGAAGCATGATTCAAGAAAACAAACACACACAATTTTGGAAAAATCACCAATAATTCGGCCTCCCTAGGGTTTCTTCATCCATGAAGTTTTCCAACATCTAACCATAGATTCTTACTCCCCTCTAGCCCAAGAACAACATACTAAAAGATGGGAGGGAGAGGATCACTCTAGCATGTTGACAAGAACAACCCATGAATTTGAATTTCTCCTCTTATCTCTAACAAAACTTGTTTCCAATTTGAAAAGAGATGAAGGAATGAAACTTACCAAAGATTGGAGCCAAAAACCTTGAAGAAATCAGCCAAGAAGGGATGAAGAACATGGAGCTCAAGATGAAGGTTGATGGCGGCAGAGAGAAGGAAGAAGAAGAGAAGAAAAGAAATGGAATTTTAGTGAATTTTAATTGATTTTTAGCCTTTTATATTTTCATCACTTTTAGCCCATACTTCTCTTCCTAAATTAAAACAAGCCATGTGTCCTATTAATCACACACACACACACTTGCTGCCGAAAAAGGGCTGCTGCTGCCCATGCTGAATACTTTTTATTTTTGTGGCCAGTTACTAATTAACTCCCAATTTTTCCGAAAGTTCCAATTCTTTTTGCCCAAAAATAATTACCGAATTCCAAAATTAACGAAACTCGGACACAATCTTCAGAATATTATAACATTCACAGAACATTTTTCAGAAATTCATTTACCTTTCCGGAGTGTCCTACCGAGCTCGCTGAACCCGAACCAAAACCCGACGTGCGAGGGTGTCAACCTGAACCGAAATTCCGTCACTCCAAAATTCTATAAAAATACCCATAAATTCCATATTAAATTAAAACACAACTTACCCCAAAGCCGTCAGAAAATTTCCATCCCGAGCCCCGGGATTCCCGTCCCGAGCCCCGGGAGTCGCCGAAACCGAACGTCCGTCCCCAAACATTAAACTCCACAACCACCTCCGGACGTCTCCACGACTCCAAAACTGCAAACGGCTTCCCAAACTGAGATCTCGAGAGTGCTACCGAGCCCGCTGTACGTCCCGAGGCGACCCGACAACCCCGGCGCCGAGAAAAATATTTTCGGCGGAAACGTCAGGGGACCCACACGACCTCAAATACGGAGGGTTCGCCAAAATGATACTCGGATAGGGCTCGGGAGCCGTCTGAACGCCGAAAACGTGACCGCGAGGCTAAAACCGAGCCCGGGTCACCCGGTCGCAACCCGCTCGGGGTGACCGTAACATCCTCCCCTTAGGACTCTTGGTCCTCCAAGAGGGCATCAAACGCCGATCTTGCTCGGGGTATCGCTCTCGATGTCTGCTCGGTTTCCCAAGTCGCTTCCCGGTCCGTATGATGTGACCACCGAACCTTGACCATGGGAATCAACTTGCTCGGAGTTTCCGAGTATCGCGTCCCGGAAAGGCAATCGGTACCTCGATCGACAAATCAGGCTCGGTGAACCTCCTCCACCGGAATCGTCGCACGGGATCCGGGATGCACTTCTTCAACATGCGCGTGAAAAACGTTGTGCACCGCAGACATGCTCGGAGGTAGAGCCAACCTGTAGGCCAATCTGCCTATCCGCTCCAGAATCTCGTACGGTCCGATATACCTTGGGGCTAACTTACCCCGTCTGCCGAATCATTGTCCCCGAATCGGCGCCACCTTGACCAAACCACTGTCGCCCACCTCAAACTCCAAGTCTCTGCGTCGCTGTTCGCATATGAGGTGGTGCGGTCGTTCGCGATCTTCAACCGCGCTGAATCAACTTGATTTTTGCGGTGGTCTCCTCGGTGAGCTCGGGACCCGGCTCAATCTGTCGACGCCTCGGTCAGCGGTGCGGTGTCATGCACCGTCGTCCATCTGGCGCCTCAAGCGGTGCCATGCCGATGGTACTCGATAAGCTGTTATTATATGAAAATTCTACCAACGGCAAGCTGTTTGTCCCAATCCCCTCCGAAATCCAAGGTACAGGCTCATGCGGCATATCCTCAGAATCTGAATCACCCGCTCCGAGTGACCGTCGGTTTGGGGATGGTAAGCTGTACTCGGATGGAGTCGCGTGCCCAGTGCCTTATGAAAGGCGCCCCGAAATGTGCGGTAAAATGCGGATCCCGATCTGACACAATGGAGTCTGGTACTCCATGTAACCGCACAATCTCTCGATATACGAGATGGGCAAGCTTCTCAGAGTCTGTCATCCGGATGGCGCGAAAGTGAGCACACTTCGTCAAGCGGTCCACGATAACCCAGATGACATCGTGGTGAGACCGGGTCAGGGGTAGTGCAGTCAGAAAATCCATCGTGATATTGCCCCACTTCCTGACTGGAATGGGCAAAGTCTGTAACGTCCCTGCCGGTTTCTGATGCTCCACCTTCACCCGCTGACAAGTGGCACACTTAGACACATGTGTGGCAATGTGTCTCCGCATACCCGGCCACCAGAAATGGGTACGCAAGTCCTGATACATCTTCTCACTACCGGGATGAATGCTCAATCGACTCGAATGTGCCTCTGTCAATTTCATCCCGTAGTGCACGATCCCCCAGCACATACAACCGATCTCGAAAGTACAGTAGCCCCCTGCTGTCTTGAAAGCGCTGGTGTGATGCCCCTTTGTCCTCTCCGGACAGCTTCTTGACTCTGGATCCCTCTCCTGTGCCTCTCGCACTCTGTCCAACCACTCCGAATGAATGGTCAAAGTGTATACCTGAGCCTGCTCCCAGTGCTCCCACCTATGCCACAGGCACACCAAATCATTCTCCTCGGTCCGATCCTCAGCCTGCCTCCTCGACAACCCCGGTGTACTTCCTACTCGAGCATCGGCCCTTTGTATTACCTTTGCCCTCGGTGTACTCGATGGTGCAATCGTAGTCCTTGATGTACTCGAGCCACTGCGCTGCCTCATGTTCAACTCCTTCGAGTGAGCAGATATTTCAGACTCTTATGATCTGTGAAAATCTGAAATTTCTTTGCCGAGTAGGTAGTGCCTCCATTGCTTCAGCGCATAGATCACTGCAGCCAACTCAAGATCTTGCGTTGGTTAGTTCTGCTCATGCGGTAGTAGCTGTCGCGAACCATAAGCTATCACGTTCCGCCCCTGCATCAACACACATCCCAACCCGGACCTAGATGCATCCGTGTAGATCACATAAGGTAGACTCGGGTCGGGTAGGACCAAGATCGGTGCGTTGGTCAGCTGTCGCTTCAGCTCCTGAAAGTTCCGCTCACACTTCTCTGACCACACAAATGGCTGCCCCTTCTTGGTTAACTGCGTGAGCGGGGAAGCCAAAACGGAAAACCCTGGCACAAATCGTCGGTAGTAGCCTGCTAACCCCAGAAAACTCCTGATCTCCCGTACCGAGGTTGGCTGCTTCCACTCCTGTACCGCCTTAACTTTCTCGGGATCCACTGCCAAACCGTGCTCACCGATGATATGCCCCAGAAAAGACACCTCTCGGATCCAGAAGTCACACTTTGAGAACTTAGCGTAAAGCTGGTGTTCCCAAAGTGTCTGCAAAACAATCCTCAGATGCTCCGGTGTAAATCCTCATCCCGAGTAAATCGAATGTCATCGATGAACACTACCACAAATGAGTCCAGATACGGCCGGAACACTCTGTTCATCATATCCATAAACGCAGCTGGTGCATTAGTCAAACCAAACGGCATCATTGTATACTCATAGTGCCCATACCGCGTACGGAAAGCTGTCTTCGGAATGTCCTCCTCCTTCACTCGCAATCGAAAGTACCCCGATCGCAGATCGATCTTGAAAAGATCTTCGCACCTCTCGGCTGATCAAAGAGATCGTCGATCCTCGGCAATGGGTACTTGTTCTTGATGGTGATGGCGTTCAACCGTCTGTAATCTATACACAACCTGAGTGACCCATCCTTCTTCTTCACGAATAGAACTGGAGCACCCCATGGTGAAGTGCTCGGACGGATGAAGCCCTTCTCCAGCAGTTCCTCTAACTGCTTCTTGACTCCACCATTTCCACTATCGGCATCCGATAAGGTGGAATGGAAATGGGAGTAGAACCAGGCTGTTACTGGATCTCAAACGTGATCTCCCGCGCTGGTGGCATCCCGGGCAAGTCCTCCGGAAATACCTGCGGAAAATCTCGGACACCTGCTATCTTATCCAGCTCCAACCGAGTATCGACGTGTTCGGACCGTAGTACTCCTCCGAATCCACTATCGGGACACGATCCGAACACTGCGGCTCCATGCTGGTCCCGACCGCCTTCGTCCCATCCCGAACTGAGAGGGTAACACCTCTCCGAAACCGTAACACTACGGTTGGCGATCAATATGCGGAATTCTTGGACAGCCAATCCATCCCAAGAATAACGTCATACTTGGTGTGTTCAACACCAGCAGATCGACATAATCCGGTGGTTGCCAATGGATAGCACGCGATCCGTACCATCTCATTGAAAGCGGCCCGACTCCCAACCGTCTTCACCATGATGACGCTCGGAAGTCCACCGGTAGTCAGGTGGAGAGACTCGACACACTTTTGTGCCACAATCGAAGCAGACGCCTTGATGTCAAATAATGCACGAACAGGAGTATCGTTCGAAGTAAAGTACCTTGGAGCGCCCACGCTGCGAAGTCTCTCCCGCTCGATCTGAAACACCCTTCCTGCTCCGGGCTCTTTGTGGTGGAGGCTCACGCTGCGATGTCTCACCCCGCTCCACCTGGAATACACGTCCTACTCCAGGCTGCTGTGGCGGAGGGTGGCTGAAAGCGGTCATCTCGGCTGCTTTGTGATGGCCTCGGTCCGCCCCTGTGAACCGCGCCCCGGGTGCGTTAGGCTGAAACCGAGGCTGCGGACGTGTAGCACTGCTGGACCCTGTCCCAGCGTCGAGAGGACAATCACGAATCCAATGATCGCTAGACCCACATCGCAGACACCTTTGTCCCATTGCTGTAACATGGCCGGCACAGGTGCTGCCCGCCACAACTCGCACAAGTCGGGGATGCTTGGCGTAGTCCTGCTGCCCTGCTTGCTCTGCCCGAGACCTACCTGACCTCCCCGAAGACCTCGCTGAACCTGCGTGCGAAGCCCTCCCACATCAGCGGGTCGGTGCGGTAGGTACCGACTCTCAACCTCCTCCTGCTCGAGGAGTTGGGCCTTCTGCATGCCTCATGGTAGGAAGTGATGTCCGAGAGGTCTCAAAGCCCACCGATACTCGGGGCCTTGGCGGCGAATGAACCGCTTGGCCTTCTCTGCTCCATGCCATATCTGCGGCACATAGCGGACCAATCGGTCAAACTCCCGCTCGTACTCACCAGCGGTCCCCGGTGCCACTGCTCCGAGTCATCAAACCGTGCTGACGGAGGTCCCCGCGGCATCCCCAATGTCTTGCTGATGGAAGTAGTAAGCAAAGCTGCTCCCAGGTCAAGTCCGAATCCTGCCTCCCGTCACGTACTGCCTCAGCTCTCAGACGGCCCTGGAGGCTCCTCCACCAATGATCTGCACTGTCCTGCAGATTGAATGTAGCCAACGAGACTCTCACCTCAGACGGAAGGTGTAGCCTCCCAAGGAGCTTGTCAACTCCCGCAAACCATGCCTCAGCCGTCTCAGGTCCTCCACGGCCGTTGAACCTCGGGGGGTTCAAACGCTGAAACCGCTCCAGAAGTCTGATCTCATCAGACTGGCGTCTCAGCTCTTCCCGTCGGTGGTGGGGCCGACGAGAACTCTCAGCACTGCGCAGATCTCCCTCCTCAGAATCACTATCCTGCTGATCCTGCGCACTGAGGTGGCTGCTGCCCACCTCCTGTACCGGCTGTCTCCGCTGTGGCCTGTCCGGCCCTCCCTGTGCCCGCTGCTGCCCCTGAATCCGCTGGGCTGGTACTACGGTACTCAGTAACTGCTGAACCTGACCCAACACCTGTAGTATATCAGGAGCGGGTCCCTCAGACTGCTGATCACTCGGGGGGGGTGTGTGTGACTGCTCAGATCCCGGGTTTCTCTGAACCCGCCTTCTAACCCTTGGAGGTGTGGGATCCCGGTCCCGACCCTCCTGTTCTTGCTCACGCTGGCGGCGTGTTCTAGCCATACCTGAAAATGGATCAACCCAAAACCATATAACCCAATAATAAACTTTCTCTTCCTAAAGCTAGCAGCAGCATTTTATGGCTCTGTAGTGTAATGCAATGCATGATGCAAGGATTCTTTTCAGAATCCCGAAACTAAATAATAAACCTTAATATAGAATCAGATCATGCTTATAATCACGAAATCACTTCATGTATCACCCACACCTTCCATAATGCTCCAAAGAACCGCCACCGCTCCACACGCATTCCGAGATGGTTCAAATAAGGAGTTGATCAGGCTCAGTACCGAACCACTCCAGAATGAAGTGTAAACCAGTAGCTCGCCCTTCGAAGTCATTACTCGTAGTACCTACCCATGAACTAGCATGATTTACTCCAACAGTCCACCCTCGAGCTTATATGCTTGCCTTCCACACACCATACCATAACCAACATACTTTACCTCTTGGGTCACTTTGACCCGACCTGCTCTGATACCAACTTGTCACAGCCACCCCGCCCGGTTGCGGAGGCGGAGCCGGCCGCGACGTCGGAAACAGAATTACGGCGGAAAACGCGCGGCGGAGCATCGAGCTCAAATACGTAACAAGCGAGTATCGACTAGCAACCTAAAAACTCGTACAAGGCAAGCATGCGCAACCACCCAACTTCTACCAAACATGCGGTTCATGGTTTATCCAACATCTATCATTGCCACAAATACAAAATCACCGGGCACCACAATTAAACAAAGATTACCAATATAGGCAAGTCGGGCTCCGCCCTCGACTCAGAAGACAACAGAAGCAGAGTATATCTCAAGTTGTAAACATTTACAACTACATGATCTGAACTATATGCATGCAGTTACAGCTACAGAGCCGTAATCAAAATCCTATAAATACCTAGCGCGGAATGCAGGCGACCTCCGCACGTGGTACTGCTGCTGCAACCCATCCTCAAAATGAAGGAAGCACCGCGGAACCTCTACTCCGCCGGTTGCTTGTCAGGACGGCCTGAAAGTGGTAAACAGATAAAAGGGTGAGTCCTCGAAAGGACCCAGTAAGGGCTAATGGTAAAAATGTAGTTTGCCCATAGGGCGACAATCTGAACCTGCAAAACAGATTATCACAACATTTACATGTACATACGAACATAAAACATAAAACAAAGCAGAATCCATCATATGCGGTCCAACCGCGAGCGACCATGTAACGACAGCCTCGGCAGAGGTCGAATACACTGGTCGAGCAGAGCAGATAGCACGGTGCCGGTGGGTCGCGATCCCCAAACTGTCGTAGGGTCACGAGGCAATGTATCGGCACTCCGGTGCGGATACGCGAATGTAACCAAGGAGCACCCGTGGTCTCTCCAACCATACGGGTCTCGTCACGAATCGAGATCATATAATAATAAAATATCACGAATACAACAAATGTATCATACCTGATAGCATATACGGAGCAGAACAAACATACATTTTACCCAATTAAGCCCTTACCTCAGAAACGTTGCCCCGCAGCCCAACACTCGGAAAATCCCGACTCCCGACCCGAAATGCACAACTTGGCTCCTACGGGTCCGCGCTACTCCACCAACGCAGAATCAAGCTGTACAACCATAGTTGGATCAGAACACATCCAAACAAACCCCAGAAAACAATTTCCGCACAAACCCGCACTTTCCCGGAAAATTCCACAGAAAGCTCGGTTTTACGAACCGAGCTAGAACCTTGTTATTCCAACACCCACAAACATATTCCAACCCTTAAACCCGCATTCCAGACACTTTTCCCGGTAAACCCATATAAAACTAACTTTCTCATTTCTAACCCGAAAATGGTATTTCAAACGCCATAACGCACCTACTTCCACCCACATTACCAATTTAGCATCCAATTCAATCAACACACACCACCAACATAGAAAAAGAATCACTTCAACAATTTGATCCTTAACCAATTTTTCACCACACTTCCAATTCAAACCGTTCAAGCTTCCAATTAATCCCACTAATCACCAATTTCACTTCCTAACCAAACTTACTAACCAAATGTGTTACGGTCACCCCGAGCGGGTTGCGACCGGGTGACCCGGGGCTCCGGTTTTGGCCTGCGGGTCACGTTTTTCGGCGTTCAGGCGGCTCCCGAGCCCTATCCGAGTATTATTTTGGCGAACCCTTCCGTATTTGAGGTCGTGTGGGTCCCCCGGACGTTTCCGCCGAAAATATTTTTCTGGCGCCGGGGGGTTGTCGGGGTCGTCTCGGGACGTACAGCGGGCTCGGTAGCGCTCTCGAGATCTCAGTTTGAGAAGCCGTTTGTAGTTTTGGAGTCGTGAGAATGTCCCGGAGGTGTTGGTGGAGTTTAATATTTGGGGCGGGACGTTCGGTTCCGGGCGACTCCCGGGGCTCGGGACGGGAATCCCGGGGCTCGGGATGGAAATTTTCTGACGGCTTTGGGGTAAGTTGTGTTATAATTTAAGATGGAATTTATGGGTATTTTTGTAGAATTTTGGAGTGACGGAATTTCGGTTCAGGTTGTCACGCTCGCACGTCGGGTTTTGGTTCGGGTTCAGCGAGCTCGGTAGGACACTCTGGAATTGTAAATGAATTTCTGAAAAATGTTCTGTGAATGTTATAATATTCTGAAGATTGTGTCCGAGTTTCGTTAATTTTGGAATCCGATAATTATTTTTGGGCAAAAAGAATTGGAACTTTCGGAATAATTGGGAGTTAATTTGCAATTGGGTGCAAATTAAATAAAAGTCAGCATGGGCTGCAGCAGATGATAATTTCGGCAGCATGTGTGTGTGTGTGATGAGGGACACTTGTCCTATTCTTATTTAAGATGAAAAAGAGATGGAAATATATATGGGATATATATTTCACAAAAAGCTATTATTTCATCTCTTTTTCATTTCTTCTTCTTCTTCTTCTTCCTCTGTCCGCCTCCATTGAAGCTCAACCTTAAGCTTGAGGTTCTTCATCTTGCAAGAAATCAAAGAGGAATTGGGTGATTTATGTGGTAAGTAACTACCTAAGCTCTCTTTTCTCATTGGTTTTGGAGATTAGTGGAGAAAGAGGAGATTTCTCAAATTATGGGTTTGTTCTTAGCTACTAGCTAGGATGATCCTCTCCCTCCCATCTTTTAGTATGTTGTTCTTGGGTAGTAGGGAGTATTAATCAAGTGTTGGATTTTGGAAAACACATCTTGGATGAAGATTTCTTTTTGGCGAATTTTTGGAAAAATTCCAAAATAATGTGTGTTTGTTATCTTGCTTCATGCTTCAAGTATGTTAATCCTAGCATGATTCTAAGTTTATGTGTGGATTTAATTTGATGGAAAACAAGTTGAGGAAAAAGCCCTCTTTGGCCGAATTATTAGTGAAGAAGTTGTGGTTGTTTGGGTGAAATTGGTTAGTGATCTTGCTTAAGAAATGTAATTGGTGATTAAAGAGTGCAAATGGAACTTTGTTTGGATTGAAATGGAGGTTGGGTGAGAAAACCCCTCTTTGGCCGAATTGATAAGTGAAGGGGTTTTATTGATTTTGGTGTAATTGGTTAGTAAGCATGCTTAGGAAGTGGAATTGGTGATTAATATGATTATTTGGAAGCTTGAATGGATTGAATTGAAAGTTGGATGAAAAGTTGATTAAGAACCGAAATCTTGGAATGATTCTTTTTCAATGTTGGAGGTTCATTTTGGTTAAATTGGAGGTTAATATGGTGTTGGGCTTGAATTTAGGAGTGGATGGAAGTTTGAAATGTTGAATTCGGTTAAGAAATGGAAAAGTTACAATTAAGCGGGATTATCGGAAAATGGCGGGTAAAGAAGGGTTTAAGGTTGGATTTGGTCAGTTCGCTTATTGTATGATGTTTGTCAATGTGAAATCTTGCATTGTCTAGGTTGGTTCTGAATTCGGCGTTTACGTGAAAATCTGGAATTTTACGGAAATGCAGCCGGATTTTCGGTTTTGGGGTCGGGGTTGTAGTTTGGTAGTGTGGTTGATGAGGATGCTAATTCAACTTGGTTTGGCAGATTCTGAGTTTCGGTGGTTAGGAAAAGAGGAGTTCTAAGTTTCGGGCACGGTGTAGGTGTTATCCGAATCGGTCCAATACTGGATTTTGAGGTAAGGGTTTGGTTACTGCTGTTTTTGGTAAGATAGGTGTATGTTTAGTTTCATTTTCATTACTGCAGGTATTTCAGTATTATATGCCTAGAGCATATTCGTAGTCTGTAGGTGTATGTATTGTAGCACTTCATTTTGCAGGTATTTGGAAATTTCGCC
Source organism: Stellera chamaejasme (assembly GCA_024586325.1). Classification (NCBI taxonomy): domain Eukaryota; kingdom Viridiplantae; phylum Streptophyta; class Magnoliopsida; order Malvales; family Thymelaeaceae; genus Stellera; species Stellera chamaejasme. The sequence goes on along the minus strand of CM044984.1, from coordinate 20,583,654 downwards.
TTAAGGTAAGTTCGGTGATCTCGTAGGTGTATGCCTTGTAGCATACTGCATGCAGTAATCCTACGTTTGTAGGAGTATGCCTTATGGCATACTGCATGCATTAACACTACGGCGGTTGTGGGTTCGCTACCCAGTGGTGCACCATGCTTCGTAATAGCTTCGGCTTGACTCCCCTTAGTGGGAGGCTGTCGTTCCGATCTTTTATAAGGTTTATGGCGATTTTGAATCGCACATCCTTGAGGATTCGATTTGTTTCGTACATGTATGTTATTACGTATTCATTGCGTATATTGCTATCTTTACTGTTTTGCGGGGTTGCATATACTTATCTTACCCCAAATCCCTTACGGGGTCCTTTTAGGACTCACCCTTTTTGGGTTCTGTTTTTGGATTTCGGTAGGTGCAGTAGCGGCCAGGAGGTAGGTTTCCGCGAGGCTTCTACCTTGGTTGTGTTGAGCAGCAGTACCTTGTGGGCTGGGATTGTCTTTTGGATCTGAATCCCGCGAGGTATTTGATGCTTAGTCCTAGGCTTGGCTCTGTAGTTGCATGTGCATATTTTACAGTTTCTTTGTGATGATTGTATTTCGTATATATTCATATATTCATTACATGTATCTGTTCTCAGCGCTTGGCGCTTGCTAGATACTTTAGGTTATGTGAACTCTGCATGCGTCTATGTTTTGGTGCGTAAGCACTCGTCCACGGAGGGCGGGGCTTACTCTGTTGCTAATGCATGAATTGTATGGTTGCATTTTATTTTGGTTATACGCATGAAATTTCCGTTAGTTTGCTTCCACAATCCTTCCGTTTTCGGGTCCGCTACGCGCGGCGGGTCTCGATGGACCTGCCATCTCTTGTTTTCCGGCTTCCGCTTCCGGCGTCCCGGCGCCCCCGCCTCCGCAACCGGGCTCGGGCGGCGTGCGGTGACAAGTTGGTATCAGAGCAGGTAAGTGACCATATTGGTCGTCAGTGGTGACTTGTAGTATCAACTATTGTTGCACATTTTATTTTAGAATGGTTTGGTACGGAGATTGGCCACCTCCTTACTTGAACCACTTCAAAATAAAATTGTGGAACAAAGTTGATCCTTCAAGTTATCCTGATAGTTGCAGATTTCGGCACTCGGGATTTTTGGAATTCTGGTAAGATTATTACGAGTAAGGGGATTGTGGAAAAGTTTCAGGTACGTAAAATTGTGTGTTAGGAAAAGATTTGGTGAAATAAGCATGAACTGCTTCTGTGATTCTGTGAAATGCATGATTTTATCGTTCTGAGAAGTAACTTCTGTGTCAAGTACTGCATTGCACTACAGAGCCTTAGAAAACTGCTGCTAGCTTCTGTAGAGATTAGGAGTGACCGATTTTTGTCTGGACTCTGTTTGGTCTGAAATTTTGGAGATATGGTTAACACGCGTTGACAACGTGTTTTGATACCGGAGGGGTGGGACTGGGATCCCACACCTCCGTGGAATAGGATACGGGTTCGGTGTAACCCAGGGTCTGAACAACCACACTCACCACCCCGAGGTTTAGTGGTCGTAAGGACCCCTCTCTGATTTGGTATTACCGCCAGCTTAGCTGGTTCAGAGGCGGCAGTAGGCAGGGGAAAATCTGTTTATGCCACGGTAAGGGCATTTTGATCAGGTGGTGATAGCAAGACTTAAGCCACTGCTCGCCATAGTTTTGGGATCAGTAAGTGAGTGACTCTGACGAGGGTGGTCACTACGACACCTAGACTTCTCGTCGGTCCTATTAACGACGAGGAGATCTCGAGACACCGGTCTGACGAGGTTGGACTTTTGGAGAGGTTTCAGAGTCTGAATCCCCCGAGGTTCAGCGGCCGAGGAGGGCCGGAGGTAGTAGAGACTTGGGTTGCAGGAATTGACAAACTCCGGAGGAGGCTATTCGAGCCGGTTGGCCGCCGGAGAATGCTACTCGGCCGATTGCTTCCAGTTCAACCGGAGTTCGGATTGACCCGATATCGATTTCTAGTGTCTGGCGATGTACCGGACATTTCCGCGAAAATATTTTTGGGGCCGGGGTTGCCGTCGGACGATTTTCGGGATTCAGGCGGAGAAACGGCTCGGGAGTGACCGGGACTCAGATTTGCGGTTTTGAGGAAGATCTGGAGTCGGGATATAATTTACATTTTTCTCGTGAAGAAAAATGTTACGGGTCGAAATTACGGTTTGGGCGGTTTAGTAGAGGTAGAGAGGAGCACCACCGGCACGATCTTATCCGATTTGTAGTAGGTATCGTTCAGGTTGAATTTGTTATCGGCGGGAGGGCCGATGTTTACGTTGCAGTCGATACTCTTTGGGTGCGGGATTGCCCTCTTCTTTGTAGGGCGAGTCGCAGGAAGCTCTGTAAGGTACTATATTTCCGAATGAGATACCGGTTCATGCGTTATTTGATACAGGAGCATTTGTTCTCATTGTAACACCGAAATGTGTTACATTTCTGTATCTGTCTGTTAGTACCTTGCCTCAAACGCATTTAGTAAAAACTGCAGGAAGTCAGTTTCTGTTTTCCAATGAGATGGTTCGGGGTTGTGCGATATCTGTAGGCGGACATCTGATGGTATCGGATTTATTGGTTTTAGACACGCCGAACTATGATATTATTCTTGGGATGGACTGGCTATCCAAGAATTCTGTGCACATTGATTGTGCAACCCGAACCATTATGGTTTCTGGAGAGGTACTACCTCTCACGACTCCGGCGGTTTGACTATCGCAATACGACGATGGAGCTACAGTTACGGATCAGCCGTCGATAGTTGGTGTAGGGGAATGCTATGATCTGAATGAAGCTGCTATTAGGTTGAAGTTGGATGGTTTACCGTTGGCTCGAGATTTTCCGCAGGTATTTCCGGAGGAGTTGCCCGGATTACCATAAGAGCGGGGAATTGTGTTTGACAACCACTTGCAGTCAGGTACTGCTCCGAAATCTATTCCTCCTTATCGGATGCCTATTTCTGAGATGCAGGAGTAGAAGAAGCAACTGGAGGAATTACAGCAAAAGAGTTTCGTCCGACCGAGCACTTCAGCGTGGGGTGCTCTGGTTTTGTTTGTTAAGAAGAATGATGGGACACTCTGACTTTGTATTGATTACAGACGGTTGAATGCTCTTACTGTGAAGAATAAGTATCCGTTGCCGAGGATTGACGATCTTTTTGGTCAACTTTGGGATTCGAGAGTTTTCTCGAAGATTGATCTGCGATCTGGATACTTTCAGCTTAGGGTGAAGGAGGAGGATATACCTAAGACTGCTTTCCGCACCCGGTATGGACACTTTGAGTTTACGGTCATGCCATTTGGGCTGACCAATGCTCCGGCAGCATTCATGGATCTGATGCATCGGGTGTTCCGACCATATTTGGATTCATTTGTAGTGGTCTTTATTGATGATATTCTGATATATTCTCGGGATGAGGATTCGCATCGGGATCATCTGAGGGTAGTTCTGCAGATACCTTGGGAACATCAGCTTTGTGCTAAATTCTCAAGGTGGGAGTTCTGGATTCGAGAAGTCACTTTTCTGGGACACACTATATCTGAGCATGGTCTGTCTGTGGATTCAGAGTAGGTGAGGCCAGTTCGGGATTGGGAACAACCTACCATGGTACGGGAGATCAAGAGCTCCCTGGGCTTAGCATGATTTTATCGGAGGTTTGTACTGGGATTTTCTATTCTGGCATCACCGCTCATGCGGTTGACCAAGAAGGGTCAACCGTTTATCTGGTCTGATAGGTGTGAGCAGAATTTTCAGGAGTTGAAACGGCAGTTGACTAACGCTCCGATTCTGACTTTTTCAGATCCGATCTTACCGTATGTGAATTATACGGATGCTTCCACGTTTGGTTTGGGATATGTGTTGGTGTAGGAGCGTTTTGTGGTAGCTTATGGGTCGAGGCAGCTGCGACCGCATGAGCTGAACTGACTGACACACGATCTGGAGTTGGCTATAATAATTTATGCGCTGAAACATTGGAATCAATATCTGTTTGGTAATAAATTTCAGATTCTTACCGACCATAAGTCTGAAATATCTGTTTACACAGAAGGAGCTTAGCATGAGGCAGCGCAGATATCTCGAATACATTAAGGACTATGATTGTAGTATCGGGTACATCTCTGGTAAGGGCAACACGGTTGCCGATGCACTGAGCAGGAAGTATACCGGCTTAATTAAGAGAGGAAATGTCGGTGACTGGTCTGAGAAGAGTGGTCTGACGTGCCTTTGGCACAGGTGGCAGCTCTGGGAGCGTGCTCAGGTTATTACACTTATTATACATTCTGAGTGGCTTGATAGGATGCGCGAAGCGCAAGGTAGAGATTTGGTATTGAAGAAGTTATCTGGGGAAGATAAGGATTTATTTGTTACCGACGTTTCAGTATAGGCAGGGATTGCTATACTTCCGAGATTGCCTTTATGTACCGGAGGATCGGGAGTTACGGAATGAGATTTTAGAGGGGGCACACTCGGCGGTGTGAGCATCGAGAACCGGCGGGGACACTGCAGACTTTGCCCATTCCAGTGCTGGAAGTGGGGTAATGTTATGATGGACTTTCTGACTGCACTGCCCTGACACGGTTTCATCATGATGCTATCTGGGTTTTGTGGATCGGCTGACAAAGTGCGTACACTTTCTGCTTATTCGGGTCATAGACCCTCTGGAAAAGCTTGCCCGGCTTTACATCAGGGAGATTGTACGTTTACATGGAGCACCAGACTCCATTGAATCGACCGTGATCCGCGTTTTACAAAGACGGTTACGGATTGCTTTTCATGAAGCATTGGACACGCGACTCCATCGAATACTGACTTATCACCCACAGACGGACGGGCGGTCGGAGCGGGTGATTCGATATTGGAGGATATCTTTGCGAATCTGTACTTTGGAATTTGGAGGAGTTTGGGACTAGCGATTACTTTGATAGAATTCTCGTACAACAACGACTTTCGGACTACGGTTGGCATGATACCATTTGAGGCGTTGTACGGGAGGAGGTGTATGACACCATACTGTTGGACAGATGTGTCTGATGGGGTTAAGCTGGGACCCGAGCTTTTGAGGAGACTACGGCGAAGATCAGATTGTTATAGGCGCGGATTAAAACCGCGAATGACTACACCACTGTTTGTACGAACCGCCACCGTAGGGCCCTGGAATCCGAGTTTGGTGATAGAATTTGATTGGAGGTAGTCTTGTTCGGAGGGACGATAAGATTTGATAGGCGGGCGAGTTGCCCCGACTTATATCGATTCTCATGAGTTTCAGGTAAGTTGTTAGGTTGTTTTCCCCCATTGTTTACATTTTATGTGGTATCTTCCGGGATAGCCTGTTGTGGATCGGTTAGATTTAGGTTCGGTCTTGTCTGGGGTTGTCTGGTAGAAATACCGGCACCGACTCGGGTGCAATAAGATGCACCCGGAGGGTGGGACGCCGTGAGGCTCTGTATGGTAGTCTAAACTACCACTCCCGCCGCACCCGACACGGTGGTCCGATTGTTCAGGTTAGAGGAATAGTTATATTTTCGGTTGGTAGCGACACTGTCGGGTTGGTTCGAGCTACTCTTGGAGGACCAAGAGTTCTAAGGGGGAGAATGTTACGGTCACCCCGAGCGGGTTGCGGCCGGGTGACCCGAGGCTCCGGTTTTGGCCTGCGGGTCACGTTTTTCGGCGTTCAGGCGGCTCCCGAGCCCTATCCGAGTATCATTTTGGCGAACCCTTCCGTATTTGAGGTCGTGTGGGTCCCCCGGACGTTTCCGCCGAAAATATTTTTCTGGCGCCGGGGGGTTGTCGGGGTCGTCTCGGGACGTACAGTGGGCTCGGTAGCGCTCTCGAGATCTCAGTTTGAGAAGCCGTTTGTAGTTTTGGAGTCATGAGAATGTCCCGGAGGTGTTGGTGGAATTTAATATTTGGGGCGGGACGTTCGGTTCCGGGCGACTCCCGGGGATCGGGACGGGAATCCCGGGGCTCGGGATGGAAATTTTCTGACGGCTTTGGGGTAAGTTGTGTTATAATTTAAGATGGAATTTATGGGTATTTTTGTAGAATTTTGGAGTGACGGAATTTCGGTTCAGGTTGACACGCTCGCACGTCGGGTTTTGGTTCGGGTTCGCGAGCTCGGTAGGACACTCTGGAATTGTAAATGAATTTCTGAAAAATGTTCTGTGAATGTTATAATATTCTGAAGATTGTGTCCGAGTTTCGTTAATTTTGGAATCCGATAATTATTTTTGGGCAAAAAGAATTGGAACTTTCGGAAAAATTGGGAGTTAATTTGCAATTGGGTGCAAATTAAATAAAAGTCAGCATGGGCTGCAGCAGATGATAATTTCGGCAGCATGTGTGTGTGTGTGTGATGAGGGACACTTGTCCTATTCTTATTTAAGATGAAAAAGAGATGGAAATATATATGGGATATATATTTCACAAAAAGCTATTATTTCATCTCTTTTTCATTTCTTCTTCTTCTTCTTCTTCCTCTGTCCGCCTCCATTGAAGCTCAACCTTAAGCTTGAGGTTCTTCATCTTGCAAGAAATCAAAGAGGAATTGGGTGATTTATGTGGTAAGTAACTCCCTAAGCTCTCTTTTCTCATTGGTTTTGGAGATTAGTGGAGAAAAGAGGAGATTTCTCAAATTATGGGTTTGTTCTTAGCTACTAGCTAGGATGATCCTCTCCCTCCCATCTTTTAGTATGTTGTTCTTGGGTAGTATGGGAGTGATAATCAAGTGTTGGATTTTGGAAAACACATCTTGGATGAAGATTTCTTTTTTGGCCGAATTTTTGGAAAAATTCCAAAATAATGTGTGTTTGTTATCTTGCTTCATGCTTCAAGTATGTTAATCCTAGCATGATTCTAAGTTTATGTGTGGATTTAATTTGATGGAAAACAAGTTGAGGGAAAAAGCCCTCTTTGGCCGAATTATTAGTGAAGAAGTTGTGGTTGTTTGGGTGAAATTGGTTAGTGATCTTGCTTAAGAAATGTAATTGGTGATTAAAGAGTGCAAATGGAACTTTGTTTGGATTGAAATGGAAGTTGGGTGAGAAACCCCTCTTTGGCCGAATTGATAAGTGAAGGGGTTTTATTGATTTTGGTGTAATTGGTTAGTAAGCATGCTTAGGAAGTGGAATTGGTGATTAATATGATTATTTGGAAGCTTGAATGGATTGAATTGAAAGTTGGATGAAAAGTTGATTAAGAACCGAAATCTTGGAATGATTCTTTTTCAATGTTGGAGGTTCATTTTGGTTAAATTGGAGGTTAATATGGTGTTGGGCTTGAATTTAGGAGTGGATGGAAGTTTGAAATGTTGAATTCGGTTAAGAAATGGAAAAGTTACAATTAAGCGGGATTATCGGAAAATGGCGGGTAAAGAAGGGTTTAAGGTTGGATTTGGTCAGTTCTGCTTATTGTATGATGTTTGTCAATGTGAAATCTTGCATTGTCTAGGTTGGTTCTGAATTCTGACGTTTCTGTGAAAATCTGGAATTTTACGGAAATTCTGTCGGATTTTCGGTTTTGGGGTCGGGGGTTGTAGTTTGGTAGTGTGGTTGATGAGGATGCTAATTCAACTTGGTTTGGCAGATTCTGAGTTTCGGTGGTTAGGAAAGAGGAGTTCTAAGTTTCGGGCACGGTGTAGGTGTTATCCAGAATCGGTCCAATACTGGATTTTGAGGTAAGGGTTTGGTTACTGCTGTTTTTGGTAAGATAGGTGTATGTTTAGTTTCATTTTACATTACTGCAGGTATTTCGGTATTATATGCCTAGAGCATATTACGTAGTCTGTAGGTGTATGTATTGTAGCACTTCATTTTGCGGGTATTTGGAAATTTCGCCTTAAGGTACGTTCGGTGATCTGTAGGTGTATGCCTTGTAGCATACTCTGTCTGTTAATCCTACGATTGTAGGAGTATGCCTTATGGCATACTCTGTCTGTTAACACTACGACAGTTGTGGGTTCGCTACCCCAGCTGGTGCACCATGCTTCTGTAATAGCTTCGGCTTCTGACTCCCCTTAGTGGGAGGCTGTCGTTCCGATCTGTTATAAGGTTTATGGCGATTTGGAATCGCACATCCTTCGGGATTCCGATTTGTTTCTGGTACATGTATGTTATTCTGTATTCTGTTGCGTATATTGCTATCTTTCTGTTTTGCAGGGTTGCATATACTTATCTTACCCCAAATCCCTTACGGGGTCCTTTTAGGACTCACCCTTTTTGGGTTCTGTTTTTGGATTTCAGGTAGGTCTGGTAAGCAGCCAGCGGGGTAGGTTTCCGCGAGGCTTCTGCCTTGGTTGTGTTGAGCAGCAGCAGTACCTTGTGGGCCGGGATTGTCTTTTGGATCTGAATCCCGCGCGAGGTATTTGATGCTTAGTCCTAGGCTTGGCTCTGTAGCTGCATGTGCATATTTTCTGGTTTCTGTGATGATTGTATTTCTGTATATATTCATATATTCTGTTCTGTATCTGTTCTCAGCGCTTGGCGCTTGCTAGATACTTTAGGTTCTGTGAACTCTGCATGCGTCTATGTTTTGGTGCGTAAGCACTCGTCCACGGAGGGCGGGGCTTACTCTGTTGCTAATGCATGAATTGTATGGTTGCATTTTATTTTGGTTATACGCATGAAATTTTCCGTTAGTTTTGCTTCCACAATCCTTCCGTTTTCGGGTCCGCTACGCGCGGCGGGTCTCGATGGACCTGCCATCTCTTGTTTTCCGGCTTCCGCTTCCGGCGTCCCGGCGCCCCCGCCTCCGCAACCGGGCTCGGGCGGCGTGCGGTGACAAAATGCATCAAAACAACAAAACCCCAATTTTGAATAATTCGGCCTTAATGGGGATTTCTCACCCAACCTCCATTTCAATCCAAACAAAGTTCCATTAGCACTCTTTAATCACCAATTGCAATTATTAAGCAAGATTACTAACCAATTTCACCTAAATAACCAAAACCACTTCACTAACAATTCGGCCAAAGAGGGCTTTTTCCCTCAACTTGTTTTCCATCAAATTAAAACCATAGATAGTCTTAGAATCATGCTAGGAACAACATACTTGAAGCATGATTCAAGAAAACAAACACACACAATTTTGGAAAAAATCACCAATAATTCGGCCTCCCTAGGGTTTCTTCATCCATGAAGTTTTCCAACATCTAACCATAGATTCTTACTCCCCTCTAGCCCAAGAACAACATACTAAAAGATGGGAGGGAGAGGATCACTCTAGCATGTTGACAAGAACAACCCATGAATTTGAATTTCTCCTCTTATCTCTAACAAAACTTGTTTCCAATTTGAAAAGAGATGAAGGAATGAAACTTACCAAAGATTGGAGCCAAAAACCTTGAAGAAATCAGCCAAGAAGGGATGAAGAACATGGAGCTCAAGATGAAGGTTGATGGCGGCAGAGAGAAGGAAGAAGAAGAGAAGAAAAGAAATGGAATTTTAGTGAATTTTAATTGATTTTTAGCCTTTTATATTTTCATCACTTTTAGCCCATACTTCTCTTCCTAAATTAAAACAAGCCATGTGTCCTATTAATCACACACACACACTTGCTGCCGAAAAAGGGCTGCTGCTGCCCATGCTGAATACTTTTTATTTTTGTGGCCAGTTACTAATTAACTCCCAATTTTTCCGAAAGTTCCAATTCTTTTTACCCAAAAATAATTACCGAATTCCAAAATTAACGAAACTTGGACACAATCTTCAGAATATTATAACATTCACAGAACATTTTTCAGAAATTCATTTACCTTTCCGGAGTGTCCTACCGAGCTCGCTGAACCCGAACCAAAACCCGACGTGCGAGCGTGTCAACCTGAACCGAAATTCCGTCACTCCAAAATTCTATAAAAATACCCATAAATTCCATATTAAATTAAAACACAACTTACCCCAAAGCCGTCAGAAAATTTCCATCCCGAGCCCCGGGAGTCGCCCGGAACCGAACGTCCCGTCCCAAACATTAAACTCCACAACCACCTCCGGGACGTCTCCACGACTCCAAAACTGCAAACGGCTTCCCAAACTGAGATCTCGAGAGTGCTACCGAGCCCGCTGTACGTCCCGAGGCGACCCCGACAACCCCGGCGCCAGAAAAATATTTTCGGCGGAAACGTCCGGGGGACCCACACGACCTCAAATACGGAGGGGTTCGCCAAAATGATACTCGGATAGGGCTCGGGAGCCGTCTGAACGCCGAAAAACGTGACCCGCAGGCTAAAACCGGAGCCCCGGGTCACCCGGTCGCAACCCGCTCGGGGTGACCGTAACATCCGGTACCCTGTGGAACTGGCAGTACTTGGAAGTATTGCGTTTTGCTTCCTCCGACAAGGCCCTAGGCCAACTGATTCTCCCGCTTCCTTGCCTCTGTAGGGCTGCGAGGATGCTGGCCTGGGTAGAGTTGAGGGGCGTGAAATTCGAGCTCCCCGAATGCCTGATGACTGTAGGCTTCGGGTTATCCCTCCTTTGCTCCCGGTTGTCTTTGTTATCCTGCTTCCCTTCCCTCTGGTACAGCAGCTCCTATGCAATCATATGTTCCTGTGTGACAACATACATCTCCTCGACATCAGTGAAGTTCTTCTGGGATAATTCATAAGCCAACCGGGAATTGGGGAGGAGTGCTTTCGTGAATGCCATGATTCGAATGTTATCCGTCAGATCTGACACGTGTACCGCTTCCATGTTGAACCTTTCAATGAATTCCCGAATGCCTTCGTTCGGTCTCTATTTGATGTCGAACATTTGTAAGGCCCTTTTTGTCGATCTTTTGCACCCGATGAAGTGCGTGGTGAATTTGGTGGCCAGGTCTCCGAATGAAGACACGGAGTCCGGGCTGCCGCCACGTGTCTGTATTGTTGACGTGTTCTGACGTTACTGGACGTCATAGGTTCGGATTTCGAGATAAAGAAATAGAAGGGGGGGGGGGTTCTCTTGTTACATTCACCCCGAGCGGGTAGTGACTGGTTTTCCGGGGCTCCGTTTCAAGCATGCGGGGCATGTCTATGGGTGGTCAGACAGCTCCCGCATCTTTTCTGGGTATCATCCTTGGGAATGCTTTCATATTTGAGGTCATACGGGACCCCCGCACATTTCCGTGGAAAATATTATTCTAGAAGCGGGACTTGATTCGGGTTGTTCAGTAAGCTCGGTAGCTTTATCGGGACCTCGAAAAAGGGAATTTTCAGCATATGTGGGATCGTACGAGCATTCCGCATCTTTCTACGGAGTATATTTTTCGGGGTCAGGATGTTCGTTCCCGGGCGACGCCCGAGGCTCGGGATGAAAAACCCGGGTTCGGGATGAAAGTTTTGTGACAGCTTTGGTGTGAGTTGTGTTATGACTCGGGATAATTAATGTGGAGATAACCGAGCAAGCACACACGACGGGATTTTTGGCTCCGGCAAGCAAGCGCACACGTTGGGAGTTACTCGGGTGAAGTTGACGCGAGATTACATCTCAACACTTATGGTTTTCGGATTTGGGCTTGGTAGGTTAGTCACCATGGTGACTAAGGTGGTGACTAAGGTGTGTGCTAGGTGGCTAGGTGACTAAGGTGGTGGGTCATTAAGGTGGAAAATATATAAGGTGAGTAATAAGGAAGAAATTCATTTTTGGATTCATTTCTTCTCTTCCACCATCCGTGAGTTCTTCTTCCTCTCTACCTCTCAAAGTGTTCTTCATCTTGCAAGGGTTTAAGGAAGGATTAATCTTGGTGTTGAACTTGAGCTTGAGGTAAGCTTGTGTTCTTCATGAATAAGTATGTTTGGAGCATGATTTATGGGAGAAAGTTCATGTTGAATCCGAATTTGTGTAAGCCTTGGCTTGATGTTGTGTTCATCTTCTTGCTTCAAGCTTTAAGTATGTTGTTCTTGGCATGAAGTGGTGTAGGAATTAAGGGTTGGATTATGAAAGAACACCATGGTTTGGAAAACCCTAATTAGCCGAAATTCATGTTGAATTCTAAACATGTTGATTGGTTGTTTTCTTGGTTCATGCATGGGATATGTTGTTCCTAGCATGATTCTAAGTTAATATGTGGGTTCAATTTGAAGGTGAGCATGTTGGGTAAAAAGTACCCAATTTGGTAGAATTGTTCTTAAGGGTTTGGTATGATTTTGGGCCATTAGGGTGAAGTATGTTAGTAAGCATGCTTGAAATGTTTAATTGAGGAATTAAGCATGTGATTGGAACCTCAATTGGTTTGGATTGAAGTTTGGTATAAAAGGAAGGGTTGAGGCCGAAACTGAAAGAAGAATATGGTTATGGTTGTGTTGAGTTTTGAGAATGTTTTGGTAGTGATTTTGTATTGGGAATGGAAGTAGGTAGCAAACGATGTTCGAACGTCGTTTTCAAATTGTGGACAATCTTGACCTACTTGCTTGTTTGTGGTGTAAATGTTGGGAAAGTATGATTTAAATGTTTGGGTGTGGTTATGTGTGTATAGATAACAATGCTCTAGCTCGGTTTGAGAAACCGAGCTTCGTGGAATTTTGCTTAAAGTGCGGGAATTTGCGGGATTAGTTCCCGAGGGTCCGGATTGGTGATTTGTAACTTGTGTGTGGTTGTTCAGCTTGAATCAACAGTTGTGGAGTAGTACGACTTCGAAGTCAAACTACCGCGTTTGGGTCGAGCCGTGATTTTACCGGGATTCTTCAAGGGCGGGTTATCGGGACCACCACACTCAGCGGGTTTCGGACCGACAGCTTTCGTGTCCGCCGTAGCTTCCGTTTTCGCCGTCACGGGATGGCCTCGCCTCCGCAACCGGGCGCGGGCGCACCCGTGACAAGTTGGTATCAGAGCAGGTTGGGTTCGACCGTATTGGTCACCAGAGAGGGCGGAGTATGACCAGTTCGGTTTGGACTTCGAGGCAAATATACCAGTCAGAGTGGACTTCGTGGGCAGGAATGGCTAGTTCACGGATGAACTTCATGCGGGAGATGACTTTGAGAGGAGAAGCTATTGTTCCATGTTCTATTCCGGGGCGGTTCTATACGGAGTCTGGACACCTCCTTATTTGAACCACTTTGGAATGTGCGGTGGAGCAGCGGGCGGTCCTTCAAGGCATTTTGTTAAGATCAACTCTAGTGCTGGGATAGCACTTCTGGGATATTCAGGGTACTCCGAATAGATTTGGGAATTTTGGACATCGAGGCGCGTAGTGACGAGTAGGTCAGATTTAGCTCGGGTGCGGTCTTCCGACATAATCCGGGTACCTTTTTTTTTTGCTTGATTGATCTTGTGATGTGATTCTACGTGAATTAATCCGGGTACCTTTACCTTTACGTATATATATGATTCTGTAATTCGAAAAGAATCTTTGCATCATGCATTGCATTACTCTACTGAGCCTTATAATACCGCTGCTAGATTCGTAGAGAGAGAGTTAACCGGTCTGTATGAGTTGCTATATGGGTTGGACTGTTTTCGTGAAAGGTTAACACGCGTAGACAGCGTGATCGATTTCGGAGGGTAGGGACCGGGATCCCACCCTTCCGAGAGTTAGAAGACGGATTCAGCATAATCGATGGTCCGAACAACCACAATGACCACCATCAACCTTCAAGCAGCGCGACCCCCTCCTGATTTGGTACAGGAGTTGTGTCAGGTACAACTGTTGCTGGGTACCTTACTGCCAGCGTAGCAGGTTTGGGAACAGCAGCAGGCACAGGGAGATCCGGTCATGCCACCGTAGGGGCATTCTGATCTAGAGGTGAATGGAGGTGAACAGTGAGACTCAGACCACTGCTAGCCTCAGTATTCAGGAACGACAAGGGAAAGCTCCGAGGAGGAGGACGACGAAGACCGCAAACACCCTCGCGCACGTAGGGTATGATCGGATCGTTCTGGCTAGGAGACAGTTTCTGTTTTCCAATGGGATGACACGGGAGTGCGTGCTATCCATTGGCAAGCACAAGATTTTGTCGGATTTGTTGGTTTTAAACACACCGGAGTACGATGTTATTCATTGGCTGCCCAAGAATTTTGTGCACATTGGTTGTGCTGACCGTAACACTATGGTTCTGGAGAGGTACTGCCTCTATCTGTTTCAGCCGATGTGGATTTCGTGAAGCGTAACATGGAACTGCAGGTTCTGGATTAGGTTCCAATATCAGGTTCAGAGAAGAGTATGATCTGAATACGACAAACACTCGACTGGAGCTAGACTAGATTCCAGTGGTCCGGTATTTTCCGTACGTGTTTTCGGAGGTTTTGCCCGGGATGCCGCTAGAGCGGGGAATTGTGTTTGAGATCCTTTTGCAATCGGGTTCTACCTCGATTTCCGTCCCTCCTTATCGGATGCCGATAGTGGAGATGGTTGAACTGAAGAAGCAGCAGAAGGTTCATCGACAACACCGACGTCAGGAAGAGGATGATCACTGTGACACTGGTACACTACCCAAGCAAACGCGCCCTCGCGTCATATTATAATCGTACAAGGCCTTTGAGGAAATCTCATCCTTGTGGTCTCCAGCCTCACCTGCGCGGGGTCCTGCCCTCGCGGGCCTCAAGTCTCGCATGGGCGACGTCTCACACTCACCCTTGCGTTTCTGGGGCCTTCGCGGGCCACCCTCGCGGTCTTAGGGCGAGCCCTTGCGATCTCTTTCGCCTCCATAGGTCTTACTCCCAGTCTCCTGCCTATACTGGCCCCGCCCAGATAAGGCCCTTGTACCCAGGTTCGTGCAACCCTCGCTCCTTATTTGGCCATATTCTATCTGGGCCTTCGCCCGCCACTTGCCCCACTTGGAAATAGACCACTTGGTCGTCTGACATCAACCGGCCAATAAGGAGGGCAGCACGAGCCTGGGAGATCTTCACCAGATTCATACGCCAGACATTCTCTGACAAGCGAATCACCTAAGGCGGTTTGCTGAGATCTTCACCATCACAGCCGCCTGCGCGGGGTCCTGCCCTCGCGGGCCTCAAGTCTCGCATGGGCGACGTCTCATACTCACCCTTGCGTTTCTGAGGCCTTCGCGGGCCACCCTCGCGGTCTTAGGGTGAGCCCTTGCGATCTCTTTCGCCTCCATAGGTCTTACTCCCAGTCTCCTGCCTATACTGGCCCCGCCCAGATAAGGCCCTTGTACCCAGGTTCGTGCAACCCTCGCTCCTTATTTGGCTATATTCTATCTGGGCCTTCGCCCTTACAGGCCTTCGCCCGCCACTTGCCCCACTTGGAAATAGACCACTTGGTCGTCTGACATCAACCGGCCAATAAGGAGGGCAGCACGAGCCTGGGAGATCTTCACCAGATTCATACGCCAGACATTCTCTGACAAGCGAATCACCTAAGGCGGTTTGCTGAGATCTTCATCATCACAGCCGCCTTATCTCCAATCAGTCTGACACAGACTTATCTCAATAGCCTGTCTAAGGGCTTCAACTGGGAGGCTCTTCTCCGGCATCACTCTATATATAGGGTGATGTCCACCCTAAATCGGGTAATCTACTTCATGCCCCGTGTCTCAGAGGCAGTACCCTACGCCCCCCAGTAGGGAGAAGGCGTACTTTTCTCTTCCTCCACTAAGGGAATCTCGCACCAACATCCTCCACGCCTTGGAACAAAAGAGGGAGGTCCCTACTTGGCCTCGTCCTCTCTCCCAGGAAATAACAAGGCAAAGCAACAAGTTCTGCCGTTACCATCGTGACAAAGGTCACGACACTGAGGACTGTTTTGAGCTCAAGCGCATGATCGGGGAAATTCTGGGTCAAGGCAAGCTCAGAGAATACTTGCTCCATAATGAGGGGGGGCGTAAGAGAGAAGGCGACCGGGAGGACCGCCGACCGGAGGAACGCCGGCGGGGGCGCTCCCAACAAAACCAAGGTCAAGAGAATTTGGTTCAGATCCCCCCGGCATGGGGGCATATCGGCGTAATCACACAGTGTGAGGGCGCTTCGGCAAGACGCCGCCATATGAGGCAGATCTACCAGATCAACCACTCCGCCACCCAGTTTTTGCATCGCAGCGATGGCACCTCTGTGGCGATGCCGCACGCTGATCCCTTGGTTATCACCGCCCGTGTTGCGGGATGGGACGTTGACAGAATCTACATGGATACGGGGGCAAATG
Source organism: Stellera chamaejasme (assembly GCA_024586325.1). Taxonomy (NCBI): domain Eukaryota; kingdom Viridiplantae; phylum Streptophyta; class Magnoliopsida; order Malvales; family Thymelaeaceae; genus Stellera; species Stellera chamaejasme. The sequence goes on along the minus strand of CM044984.1, from coordinate 20,567,572 downwards.
CCAACATGATCTACGAGCACACTTTGGTTGAGGCCAAAGTGCCTTTGTCAAAAATTCAACCCGCAAAGGGGGCCACCTTCGGAGTAGGACGGGATGAAATCCCAACTTTAGGGTCGATCACCCTACCCTACATGATGATGGGAACCACCAAGGAAAAGAAGCAGGTATGCCACTCAAGCTTTGTGGACTTTATTGTCCTGGATCTTCCTACGCCATACAACGCCATCATTGGGCGACATACTCAGACTGAGTTCCACGTCCGCTGTGATGTGCGGACCCTGACTTTGATCTTTCACACGGTGGCTGGAGATGCCTATATCTTCGTCAACCAGAATGTGGCCAGAGGCAATTATGTCTCCGCCCTCGCTGGACCTCCTCAATTTCCCCGACCATCTGAGCCTAAGAGAAAGGCGCCCGTTGAGGAAACCGGGCCGGCGGGCTAGGCCGCTCCTGTTAGAGACCATGGCTAGATCTTCCCCGACCATGGCTAGATCTTCCCCGGTCCAACCGGCATCGCCATGCATCGGCATCGCCATGCGTCCCAACTCACGGACTTCTCCTACCCGGTTAGGAGTTTTATGCCTTCCCCAAGACTCGAACATGGGACTCCGGGCTTAATGTCTCATTTCACATGAGTCTGAGTACCACTTGGGCTACTAGCTCAAGTGGTACTCAGACTCATGTGAAATGGGACATTAAGCCCGGAGTCCCATGTTCGAGTCTTGGGGGAGGCATAAAACTCCTAACCGGGTAGGAGAAGTCCGTGAGTTATGATATGCAGGGGAACCGATGCAGGGGACCGCCAAGGGCGATGCCAACCTGGTCGATGCCAACCTGGTCTCTAATAGCTCCCGACTTATCTGGAGCCTTCGAAGAGGTCGAGATCTCCCCCGGAAAGAAATTCAGGTTGGGAAAAGACCTCGAGGAAAAAGACCAGCAAGCACTCATCCATCTCCTCCATACCAATAGCGACGTCTTCGCATGGAGCCCTGAGGACCTGCCAGGGGTTGACCCTACTATTATCTCTCACAAGTTGAGTGTACTCCCCGGCTTTAGCCCGGTTAGGCAGAAAACAAGGGGCATGGCCCCTGACCGTAAGGACTTTGTACGCACTGAAGTGCAGAAATTGCTTAAGGCAAATATAATCAAGGAGGTTCACTACTCTGAGTGGGTTGCGAATATTGTCCTCACCGATAAAGAGGGCGGCCAGTGGCGACTTTGCGTGGACTACAAAGGGGTTAATAGAGCCTGTCCAAGGGACCCCTATCCCCTACCTTCCATTGACCAACTGGTTGACTCAACCGTTCATCATTCTGTCTTCTCCTTTGTCGACGCATACAGCGGGTACCATCAAGTCTTTATGGACACAGAGGACGCGGTAAAAACCGCCTTCACTACTGGCGAAGCTGTCTATCATTATATCAGAATGCCCTTTGGCTTAAAAAATGCGGGGGCTACCTTCCAAAGACTTGTAAATCAAGTCTTCGCAGGCCAAATTGGCCGAAATCTTGAGGCTTACGTCGATGACATTGTAGTCAAAAGCAAGGCCACTTCAACCCATCTTACAGACCTGGAGGAAACATTCGCCAACTTCCGCAAATACAATATGCGGTTAAACCCAAAGAAATGTATCTTTGGCGTAGGAGAAGGGAAGTTTCTGGGGTACCAGATCTCCAAAGGAGGAATCCACGCAAATCCCAAAAAGATTGAGGCAATCACTACCCTGCGCACCCCTAGAGGACTCAAGGAAGTTCAACAGCTGGCAGGAAAGCTAGTTGCCTTGGGACGATTCGTCTCTAAACTAAGCGATCGCTGCAGACCTTTCTTCGATCAAATATGCAAGAAAAAGCTTGCAAGTGGACGGAGGAGTGCCGGGAGGCATATGCCTCCATCAAACAAAGATTTACAGGAGCTGCCAAAGACTCAAGTGCCCTGTGCCGGGCGATGACTTGGTCCTCTACCTCGCCACCACGTAAAAGAGTGTTGCTTCGTCCTTATTAAGGAAGAGGTTGCTAAACAATGGCCGGTATATTACACCAACCATACTCTCCAGGATAAAGAAACAAGGTATCCTCCTCTCCAAAAGGCTATATTGTCTCTTGTATATGCAGCAAGGAAGCTCAAGCCCTACTTCCAAGGGCACACTATTATAGTCCGAACGGACTTACCGATTCAGGATCCTGAAGCGGCCCGAACATTCAGGGCGCCTCACCAAGTGGTGTATCGAACTTGGCGGTTTTAACATCAACTATGAGCCCAGGAGGGCAATCAAGGGCCAGGCCCTCGCCGACTTCATTGTGGAGTTCTCAGATGCTAATATCCTCTCGGCCCCTGAACAGGCCCCGCACCTCCACCCATTCCTCCCGAATGGGACTTGTTTGTGGATGGCTCATCCAGCTGGAATCTCCCGCAGGGGGTGTGTATCTACGCGGACCCCTAGGTATGGAAGTATTCCTTCGTGTCTCTTTTCAATTTCAAGTAACTAACAATGTTGCAGAATATGAGGCCCTAGTCGTGGGGCTAAAACTCGCCAAAAGGGCAGGCATCCGCCGTCTCCATGTCCATAGCGACTCGCAACTGGTGATTCACCAGGTCCAAGGGTGTGCCGAATGCAACGACACCACCCTGATCAAATACCTTAAGTTGGTAAACGCCTTGCGGATCAACTTCGAAGAGGTCATCTTCATACATGTTCCTCGCTCTGAGAACACTACAGCAGACATGCTGTCAAAGGGGAAGACTCCTCCACCTCGGCCACTCTGGCCAGCCCTTCCATCGCGAAAGATATTGATATTGCTTCTCTGGCAACACGTGATCCGGTCACAGACTGGAGAGACCCTATTATTGCTGAGCTAAAGGCCAGCACTACAGATCTTCAGGCTCACAAACGGGCCATCCGCTTCGTCCTCATTGATGACCAATTATGGCATCGCGGGTTTGCGGCGCCTTTACAACGGTGTCTCAGCACCCTCGAGGGACACTCTGTCTTGGATACTCTTTACCAAGGCAACTGTGGCGCACACATTGCTGCGGAGGCACTTGCCCACAAAGCCCTTCGTCAAGGGTACTACTGGCCTACCTTGAAAAAGGACGCCGCCGCCTTTGGTCAAAACGTGCCACCAGTGCCAAATCAATTCTCGCATCCAGCGACTGCCATCTACGGAATCTCCAGCACTGACAAATCCAGTGCCCTTCGCCCTGTGGGGCCTTGACCTCATTGGTCCAATGCCGACTGCTCCAGGTCAGTACCGCTTCTGTGTTGTTGCAGTTGATTATTTTTCTAAGTGGGTCGAGGTAGAACCCCTGGTCTCCATCACTTCCGCGAAAATTATCAAGTTTCTTTGGAAGAACCTTGTCTGCCGGTACGGCAGCCCTCGTGCTATTATTACAGACAATGGCACACAGTTTGCCAGTCACAGTGTCCAACAGTGGGCTCAGGACAATAATGTCCGCATGCTTTTCGCCCCAGTGGCGCACCCCCAGTCTAATGGGCAGGTTGAAGTCACCAACCGCACCCTCAAGGAAGGCCTCAAGAAGCGCCTTGAGGGGGCCAAAGGCCGCTGGGTAGATGAACTCCCAAGTGTCTTATGGGACTATCGCACCACAACGCGAACCCCAACAGGCAAGACGCCTTTCTCCCTGGTATATGGCGCAGATGCGCTCCTGCCTATTGAGGCAGACCTCCCCATGATCCGTATGATCAACTTCACTGATGAGGCCAATGCTCAAGGGCTCCGCGCCAAACTTGACTTAATCGAAGAATTACGCGAGGGTGCTCGCCTCCGCATGACTGCCCTCAAACAGAGGCTCAGTCTTCACCATAATGCCCGGGTAAAACCCAAGGCACTACAACAAGGGGGCCTTGCCTTGCTCAAATCAGCCCTCACCGCTCGCGACCCCAAACAGGGTGTCTTGCGACCCAACTGGGACGGGCCTTATATTGTTCATAAACAAGTTCGCCCAGGAGTCTATGAACTACAAGACCATGATGGTCGTCTTCTTCCCCGCAACTTTCATCTGGATGACTTGCGCCCATATTACGTGTAAGTCCCTAAGTCTTACGTCTTCAAATTCAATAAAAATACGGGTGTATTTCCTTCTTGTCTTACAGCTGTACACGGCACAACAAATACCCTTTCCATCGCCTTCTGCACCCAACCGGTCAGATCAAGCTACTTGCTCGAACTATGGCATCGACCTTGTTAGGTCTCTCTTGCGCACCCACACAAGGGGAAGCCCCCAGAGGTCGCACCACAGGTGGTTGCGGGTCTCATTCCCTAACTGACCTTCAACTCGCCCCGCCCCAAGGGTAATCCCCTTGCGCTGCGGAAGGGTAGTCCCCTTATGGATCCTTCAGGAAGGTCTATGTGTAAGTCGTCCTCGCACGCCACAGCAGACCTTCCGCTCGGACTTCTCCACACAGGTGGTTGCGGGTCTCATTCCCCAACCGACCTTCAACTCGCCCCGCCCCAAGGGTAATCCCCTTGCACTGCGGAAGGGTAACCCCCTTTTGGCTCCTTCAGGAAGGTCTATGTGTAAGACGTCCTCGCACGCCACAGCAGACCTTCCGCTCGGACTTCTCCACACAGGTGGTTGCGGGTCTCATTCCCCAACCGACCTTCAACTCGCCCCGCCCCAAGGGTAATCCCCTTGCGCTGCGGAAGGGTAACCCCCTTTTGGCTCCTTCAAGAAGGTCTATGTGTAAGACGTCCTCGCACGCCACAGCAGACCTTCCGCTCGGACTTCTCCACACAGGTGGTTGCGGGTCTCATTCCCCAACCGACCTTCAACTCGCCCCGCCCCAAGGGTACTCCCCTTGCGCTGCGGAAGGGTAACCCCCTTTTGGCTCCTTCAGGAAGGTCTATGTGTAAGACGTCCTCGTTCGCCACAGCAGACCTTCCGCTCGGACTTCTCCACACAGGTGGTTACGGGTCTCATTCCCCAAATGACCTTCAACTCGCCCCGCCCCAAGGGTAATCCCCTTGCGCTGCGGAAGGGTAACCCCCTTTTGGCTCCTTCAGGAAGGTCTATGTATAAGACGTCCTCGCACGCCACAGCAGACCTTCCGCACGGGCTCCTCAAACACAGCAACGGGTCTCACTCCCCAGAACCTCAGATGGTTCTCCATTTGTCTCAACAAGTGCCTTACTACCTTCGCCAACGAGCGACTTCAGACGAGGTAAACTGAGTCTTTTACTTCATTCCTATCATATAAATGAGGAGTAATCTGCAGGGATCTTCTACTTGGTACACTGTACACTACCCAAGGGATCGCTCCCTAGAAAGTTACCCGTGGCCTTCAAGGGTACCCCCTCTGCAAGTCCTAAAAAGGCCCTTAGCTTATCTCAAACAAGTGGTCTCCATCTCAGCTTGTCTCAACAAGTGAACCCACAAATTATCTAGAAAGATATATGTGGCTCCGCCGTTGCGGGTTTTAAATACCTTGTCACCAGGAACTCAAACCAAGTCTCCAGCTCCTTAACAAGTGATCTCTGTGGCTTCGCCGTTGCGAACCCCAGAAGGGCTTTCTCTCCACAAACGGGACTTAGCCTATGGTTGTTAACCTAGCTAACGTGCCCTACACTACTATCGCAAAGTAAAGCGAGACTACAAGACAATTAAGATAAAAGGAAATTTTACTTCATCTACTGTTCCCAAAAGTATGCATGAATGCAGGTCTTTGCACAGAAATAGAAGGGGCATCCACATGTTGGAGCCTCCACCCTAGTCCAAAACGGCATACCAGGCATCGCCCATCTTCCTCCCCTGCTCCCCAATGGAGCAGCGCCTCTCTTGTTGGCTCATTGGTATTGGCAGCATCCAGGATCCCAAGACTTAACTCGGGAATGCCTTCTCCACTTGGAAGCGGCATCGCAGCCAGCCCTCCTCGTAGGCTGCGCCCCGCTTCGCCTAAAGCTTGAATCTCGCCAAACTTCTCCATCAGTCTTGGCACCCGCTCAGGGATGGACATCTTGATAGAAGAAGAGGACTCAGGATCCTCGCCTGCAAAAGGAGAGAGGCCCAAAGCCTTCTCCATCTCCTTTACTGAGGCCACCGCCTTCTCAAGATTGGTGGCGACCTCTAGGCGTGCCTTCGTGGCAGCCTCAGCAGCAAGCCTGCTTTCTTTTATCTTCTGGCGCTCCGCTTCCTTGGTTGCAGCCTTCGCCTGTTCAGCTTCAGCCTTCGCTGACTAAAGAGACTCCTTCAGAGCGGCAATCTCTCCCTGCTGGGTTTCTAAGACTGCTACCTGCTGAAGGAAGCGTTGCTTCGCAACATCAAGTAGGCAGGCCTGCTCCCACCGGTACCGCATGCCGAGTGCCCGCTCTTTGTTACCGTAATCACACCAACTCTCTAGTTGGGCCACACGCTGGCGTGCTCCTCTTTGAGCTCCTCCTCCCTCTTTTTGAGGCCTCCAGCCTCCCTCCCGAGAGAAGCAATCTCGTTATCTCAAGGCGTCGTCCCGCTTGTTGGCATACTTCAGGAAGTCATGCCATTGCTCCAAGGCAGTGTATCCTTTGACGGCCGCCTGCACCCCAGTTCAATTTTAACAAAGGCAAAAGAGGCCAGACTGAACTCATACATAAGAGATCAAAAGAGGGTCTCACCTGAAGACTCTGTTGGGCTGCGTCCTTCATGAACTTGGCAGGGGAGTCTAAACTCCGCTCTGTCACCTCTCGGTCAAAAGGGGTATGCAGCCCCTCCAGGCAAGATAGGAGAGTCTGCTCCCCTCCCATCAGCAGAGAGCTGCTAATCCTGAGAAGGAAGACTGGATCCCACGCATCTTTCAGGAGCCTCCCTTGCTCCTTGTACACCCCAAGCCTGGCCTGGTGCCTTTGGACCCTCAGAAGGTCCGGCACCTCAGACCACTTAGGGGTCGACTGGGCGGCAACGCGCCTCCGCTCCAAATAATGGGACCAGACCCCGGTTTCCTCAAGGACCTCAGTTCTGGTCCCCAAATCTGCAGGGATCTCTGTTAGGACCCCTTGGTCCACGGGGGCCTCACGGGGACCAACCCTTTGGCCTGAAGGGCCCACACCTACAGAGTACAGGCATCAGCAATTGGATAATGTAAATGCGAACTCAAAGCAAAGAAAGCACTTTCAAGTCAGGAAAACTCACCAGCAGGAGGGCGCCCCCATTCATTGATTTCCAGCTGGCTGCTGGAAGGTTGGGCAATCTCCCAACCACTAGTCCTCGTAGAGGACCGCGTTACTCGACCCCCCTCCCCCGGGGCCTCACTGTCGAGAGGAAGAAGAAGTCTCCTCAACCTCGTAATCTCCTTCCCCTTTGTTGCGGGGCCTGCTCCCGAGACAACCACTTGTGGATCCCCTCTTCAGGAGGGGTTGCTGCAGGGATCACATCCCTGGCATTAGGGGTCTCCACCTCCTCCACAGGAGTGACTGATACCTCCTGTTGGCCAGAACCTCCAATGGCCTTGGCAGCTTGGATGCCCGTCCTTCTCATAGAGATCAGAATGTCAACCATTGACATTTTGCCCTTGGGAGGGGGCACCTTTCCCCCAGAAAGGATCTCTGCAGCCACCACATGCCCGGGCAAATCCTCGCCTTGAGCTGGTGAGGGGCTTGCAAAAAGCCCAGACACAAAGGCTTCAGCAGCAGCCTCCTCAGGAGAAATAGGCTGCACCACTGAGATGGGTACAGCCTCTATGGGAGCAGCGCTGTCTATCTACGCTCCCTCTGGGCCCTCCGCAGAGGGCACGACCTCTTCAACAGCGAGAGGCACCTCGACCTCCACTCTTCTGGCTTCCTCAGCCACAGGCTCTCCAGCCTTCTCCACGGTACAGGGAACTTCTTCCCCAACAGGCTCCCTAGCCTCCGCAGTTAGAAGAACTGCGGCAGGCCCCTCCACTTTAGCAGGCCTCTCAGCCTCCCCAGTTGGCTCTTCAGCCCTGGCCCCTTCAGCAACAGCGGGGCACTCTCTTCTCCAGGCTGCGTAGCAGCCACCTTCTTCTTCTTCTTCTTCTCTGGCTGAGAAGACGCCAGGGACTTGGTAGCAGCCCTCTTCTTGGGCAGCTTGGGAATGATTCGTCCCAACACCTTCACTGCCCCAGAAGGGGCATCCCTCCCGAATGCACAAGCCAGGTGCACTCGCTGGGCAATGCGCATGGACGCTTTCTTGCCCTGGGTTTCGCCAGACTCTGCGACGACATCTACAAAACATAAAGAAAGTCTTCAGACCAGGTTCTACCAGACCTCTTTCAAGTTTTACAGTATGATTATGTGTATGCAAAGAGTACCTTTGGGCCTCGCCAGCGCGGCGTAGAAAGAATCTATCAGCGTCCCGCGGTGGACAGGCGCCCATCCCTCGTACGGCGGGGGCACCTTGGGGTCCAACACGAAGCCCGTGCTGATCCCAGCCCACCGCAGGGTGGTTTCATCCAGTTGGGCAGCTGAGAAAGGAAAAAACTCGTCGCATGCACTCCTTGACAAAACATCGTCCAACCACCCCAGCAGTTGGACATACGCCTGCCACCGCACTCCCTCATGAGTCAGTTCAGGCCTCCGCACAATGCTTTGCACGGATTGCCGCGTCCTCGCCACGGGAAAGTCCCATGAGCCTTCACGGGGCAAGAAGAAAAAAGACCCATGCCAGTCGTGGTAGGATCTTGGTGAGGCGGTGAAAGAGATGGAGTGGTTACCTCCAACGTTTATGGGAGTGACGTAGAAGAACGCGCTCCCGCTTCTCAGCTCCAGCCGGTAAAAACGGTTGAAGACATCGGCGAATGGCTGCACACCGGCCATGTGGCAGGCGACGATGAAGCCCGCTATAGACAGAAAAGTATTGGGAGCCAGCTGAGTTGGCGGCATCCCCCACTCTGCGCATAAATCTTGCACCAAACGAGGGAGGGGATACCGCAATCCCGCCGCAAGCTGCGCCGTGTACAGGCACAGCACCCGGTTCTCCTTGTTCTCTTCGGTGACGGGCCAACCCATCGCCCGACAAACGCCCGCACGGGACGAATATGCCGGCACTTTTTCCACAGGCCAGAAGGCCTCCACCATATCCTGGTGAATTTTCTCAAACTTCACCGTGGTCTTCTCTAGGGGGGCGACCACTGGGCGAACAGCTTCCTTGGAACTCATCTCTGCAAAAAAAGGGGAACAACAGACATATAAATCGGAGCGGCCTAGCAAATGTTAATTTTAGGATCGTCTTTAACATGCTTCTCATGTTCGCATTCATCAATACTGAAGAAAGGATTAAGAGTATGTACCTTTCTTCTGGATGCAGCTTAAGAATCTTAGAGATTCTTGCTCCTTGTTGATGAAGAAGACTCGGCTTGGGGAACACCTTAAGGGCGGCTTGAAGATGATTTGTCTCCAAGGTGAGTTCCACTCACAATGCTCCTAGAATGCCTTCTAGTTTGGAAGAGGAAGTATGAGGAGAGAAGAGAGAACCAATGCTGGTTGTGGGATGATTAGAAATGGCGCATCCTCCCTCTATTTATAGAGGAGGATGGGCTGCCAATGAGAGGGCACAATGCCCTTTCATTTGCGAAGTAACATGTCCCTAGGACCAAGGGCTGCAACCAATGCCCTTGGTCCATGAGACATGTCTCATGCCTTTGCCTTTTCAATTAAGTAATTAATTAGAAAAGGAATAAATAAATAATTGTGTCTAATAGGAAATTAATTAACTAATTAATTAATTATCCAAATATGGTGAAGAGGCAAGGAGGTGACCCATGCCCTTGCCCATTCGGCCATGGGACATGAGACATGTCCCTTTGGCCGAATGGTGCAAGGCATGGGGTGCACCCCCTTGCCTAGAGGCACCTAGGGCGAAGGGGCACTCACACCCCTTGCCTATGGTCGAATGGGTGTAAGGCCCTCTTAGGGTGCCCTTTCGGCACCCAAGGGTGCTACGCACCCTTCGGCCTAAGCCGAAGGTGTGCTTGGCCCTCCCCGACACCTTTTCACCAATTTACGCACCTTTCCGCCAAGAGACACGTCTCTTCGCCAAAAGGTGCCTAGACACATTTGTACCAAGCTCACATAGAGCTAGTCCAAGACATATTAAATCATCCATTGAGCTCCTTGAGGTCCTACCAGCTCACTAAGAGCAGATACACATCTCTCTAGCTCAAACACTCAGATTGAGCTGAGTTGAGCTGTGCTTAGCTACTTCAGCTAGCCCAGGTCATCTTGGTGTGCAAGAATTCCAACAAACTCCCACTCGCACCAATGATGATCTTTGAGCACAAGCTCCCACTCTAATAAAACACTTCCTCATACTAAACCAAACACTTTGACAAACTATATAAAAGGAGTTGTGAGTGCGACCTTAAGGCATCCACACCGTACCTCTTCCATTGAGGTTGTTAGACTCTCAAATGGAAGATTGTCCTCTCAAACTCACTTGAACATTTCAAGTGTTTGTGTGTTATTCAAATTTTCTTGAACTTAACAAGACATGCTTGAACATCTTCAAGCTTTCCTTGAACTACTTCAAGTAGTGCCTTTAGAACCCCAAGACATATGGTACGTATTCTTAACCACAATCAGTCTCTTTCATTTTAATGATGACTGTGTTAAGTGTCGAGTACTCTTTAATTCGTATTATCCCCAATTCAGACCTTATCATGTTGAACCAATGCAACATGTGAGCTCAAAGGTTGAATGTAGGACTCACGTACCAAGTTTCACTTGTCTATCCTTTACACTCTACCTGCTTAATGATCCATATAGATTTAGTTACCCAAAAGGAGGATACTCCAGCCGCATTCATCTGCGACCTTCGACAACCAATCAAAGTAACTTTGTCAATGTGAATCATTAACAGCGAGTTAAAGTGATTAAGGGTCCAATCGAAGAATTCTCACACTACGCAAGGTTAGAGACAACTTGCTTAAATTCTTCTTTTGGTCGAATTTCATGGTCATAGGATCTTTGCAACATACTTACAAAGATTCTATTAACACTTCTTAGGGTGTTTTACAAACACCACTCCCACTTGGAGTGATATCACTTAGAATAAGTGGTGTGTCATTTCTCCTCTTAAAACACCTCGAGTGTGCTCCTTCTAACATATAAAAGGAGGACATGTCACAAGCCATGAAATGTCTGTGCAAGCCCGAGCTTACACTCACACATAGGCTAGAATGTATCGGTGTCATACAAAATCGGTGCAGAGCACCTCATCTTGATTATTCAAATCAAGGCGACATAAAAGTATACCAAAGTGTCATGTGTTGTAACATGACTCCCACTCAATAGAGTAACTTTGCATGTCACATGTTTCTTGAAGAAACAACACACTATTGAGCCTTTGGTAGTCTCATCCTTGGTCTACTTAAGATCAAGGGCGAATGACTTGGTGTGAGAAAGTCATTCTCAATGCCTATGGTGGACATGTTCATTTGTTCATTGTGTGTTATTAATGGAACTAAGTAAATGACATCAAATAATTACTTTATTGATCATCATTATACATATATACATGTGTGACACCAAAGTGGTGAAAGTCATACAACAATTAGTATATTTACAATCTCCTAAGACCCATTGCTCGGACATGACGAGCAAACACAATGGGTGGCAATGGCTTAGTGAGAGGATCTGCCACCATAAGGTCTGTTGAGATGTATTCAATTTTGACTTCACCTTCTTCAACTGCATCTCGAACGAAATTATATTTCATGCTAATGTGTTTGGTTTTTCCATGATACTTGGGGTCCTTGGTGTAGGCCATAGCTGCCATACTATCACTGTAGATAGTAATGGGCTTACTTATTTTGACCATCGACTCCAAGTTTTGAAGAAAATAACCAAGCCACAGGGCTTCCTGGACAGCCGAGGCACAAGAAACGAATTCTGCCTCCATGGTTGATAAGGCATGCAGGTTTGTTTCTTACTACACCAAGTAGTAGCGCCCCATTTAGCAAGAAAATATAACCACTTGTAGATTTGCTAGAATCTCTATCTCCTCCCCAATCGGCATCGGAATAGCCATGTAAACCAAGGGTTTTTCCTTGATAACATAGCCAATAATCCTTAGTACCTTTAAGGTATCTAAGGATCCTCTTGACATTCTTCCAATGCTCCATGCCGTGGTTCAAGAATATCTAGCAAGTAAACCGACCGCTTGACTTATGTCTGGCCGTGTACAAATCATGGCGTACATAAGGCTACCAATGGCACTAAGGTAAGGTATCTTAGTCATTTCTTCCTTGTCTTTTGGAGTCTTAGGACATAAGTCCTCTCCAATTTTGCAACCATATGCAAGTGGGGTGTTCATTGGCTTAGAGTTGATCAAGTTAAACCTCTCAAGAACTTTATCTATATAAAGCTCTTGTGAAAGTCCCGATGTATCTTAACACCTAGGATATAAGAAGCTTCTTTCTGTCCCGATGTATCTTAACACCTAGGATATAAGAAGCTTCCCCCAGGTCCTTCATTTTGAAGGTGGAGGACAACCATCCTTTGATGGTGAGCAACAACTCCAAGCTACTACTTGCAATTAAAATGTCATCGACATATAATGTCATAATGGCAAAACTGGACTCTTTGAAGAACAAGTACACACAATGGTCTTCATGCATCATCACAAAACCATAGCTTGTGACTGCATGATGAAACTTCAAGTACCATTGTCTTGAAGCTTGTTTGAGACCATATATAGACTTCTTTAGTCTACATACCTTGTCTTCTTGACCTACTTGTACAAACCCTTCGGGTTGTTTCATGTAGATCTCTTCACTCAACTCACCGTTGAGGAAGGCTGTGGTCACATCCATCTGATGCAACTCAAGGTCCAAGTTTGCCACTATTGCAAGTAGCAATCTGATGGAATTAAACTTAACCACAGGAGATAAAGTGTCTTTGAAATCAACACCTTCCTTAAGTGAAAAGCCTTTGGCAACCAAACGGCCTTGTACCTTTCGATACTCCCATCGAGTTCTTCTTTATTTTAAGAACCCACTTATTGCCGATCGCTTTTCGCCACGAGGAAGATCAGACAATTCCCATACCTCATTTTCATGCATTGAATGCAACTCATCATTCATTGCCTTTAGCCACTCTTCTTTCTGTGCCCCTTCAAGAGCTTCTTTGACATTACTTGGCTCATCGATCTCGCACGAGACCAAGTATGTCTCACCTTCCGATAGTCCCCACCTTTTAGGTGCTTTGGACTCCGAGTTGATCTTCTCAACCGGGGTGGAGGTGTTGGCTCTTGAAGTACCTCAACTCCCTCTTGAACAGATCCCTCGGTTGTGGATCCTGTTCATTTGAGTCCATGTTTATGGGCTCGTGCAGAAAAGCCTCAGCTTGTTCCGGTTGAGGTACTCCTCTGCAGGTAGGTGCATCCTTGTAACCGGCACTTGTGAAGTGCCCGGTTGACCTTCTTATAGGATCGGGCCTATTGAGGCTAAATCATCACTTTCGCCAACTTTTGGAAACTCCGTTTCCACAAACTTGGCGTTTCTTGCATCAAACACCAAACCCTTCTTTAAACTGAGATCCAAGAACACATAGCCCTTGGATTCCGTACAATATCCAAGAAAAGCACACTTCTTTCCTCTTGGTCCCAATTTTCCCAATGGATGGTCGGGAACATGTACGTAAGCTAAGCAACCCCAAGGCCGCAAGTAGCTTAAGTTCGGGGTCCTCTTCATCCATAACTCATATGGAGAGGAGTCAATGTCCTTGGTAGGTACCCTATTGAGAATGTGCACCGCACATAGCAGCGCATCACTCCAATAGGTCACATCCAGGTTGGCTTTAGCCATCATGGAACGTACCATGTCCATCAAAGTTCGGTTCTTTCTTTCGGACACACCATTTTGCTAGGGTGTCCAAGAAAGGGTGAACTCTCTAGCAATGCCTTTTGACTCACAAAAGGTCTTGAATGCAAGTGAACTGTACTCACCACCTCTGTCAGTCCTTAAGGACTTCACCTTCTTATCTACTTGGTTCTCAACCAAGTGTACATATTTCTGAAAATATGCTAAGGCCTCTGCCTTGGTTTTGAGTAAGAAGACGTGGGTGAATCGTGTACAGTCATCAGTAAAAGTGATGAAGTACTTGAACCCATTTCTGGATTCAATTCTCATAGGTCCACAAAGATCAGAATGGACTAAACTTAGTGCCTCGGTTCTCCTAGTTGCCCTCCCAAAGGGCTTTCTCGTTGCCTTGCCTTCTAAGCAAGGTTGACAAGTTGGCAGGACAACCTTGGTCAAGGATTCAAGCAAGCCACTTTTGGCTAACTTATTCATCCTATCTTGTCCTATATGTCCCAACCGTTCATGCCACAGATTTTGATCTATGACTTTAGTCACGTGGCAACTAGGAGTTGCAACAGAATGGCCATCGGGCCTTAACTCATACAATCCATTATTAACGAAGCATTTTGTGAGAACTTGACTATCCTTTAATATAGTTACACTATCATTAAAGAATTGAAAGCAATAATTGTATTTCAACATGGCAGAAATAGAAATTAAATTTCTACAAATATCAGGTACATATAATGTGTCCACAAGATACAAATATCTATTACACAAGGGAACCTTACAGGTTTCTATTCCTACTACTTCTAATTTTGCATCATTCCCCACCGAGACGTGCTTCACACCTCTTGGGAGCTTGCGGTACGCCACAAACCAGGACTTGTCCCGAGCTATGTGGTCTATTGCTCCTGAGTCTACAATCCACAAAGAATTGCTTTCAGTTAGCATAGTACATGACGACACATGTTCTATTGAAGTAGAAGGTTCAAAATGTACCTTAGGTGCCCTTTTGCAATCTTTTGCAAAGTGTCCTTTCTTGCCACAGTTGAAGCACTTGAGCTTCGAAACGTCCCTTTTCTTCTTTCCGGGCCCGTTTCCTTTTCCCTTTCCCTTACCCTTGCCTTTGAAGCCGCCCTTTTCCCACCCTTGAACCACTTCTTCTTTTTACCCCGTTGTTATCGGAGGTATTGGCAACATATGCCTTGGAGTGGTCCTTGAGAGCCATTACTTCAGCCTCAAGTAAAGGTGACGGGCGATGTCATCAAAGGTCTTAATCTGAGGTTGTGGCGTAAGTTGACCTTCATCAACTGCCACTCCTCATCAAGTAAGGACCTTATTATTGCTTGCACCTGCTGCTCGTCGGTGAGGTCGTGCCCAGCTTGTTTAAGCTGATGAATCATTCGTGACATTTCACGAAGGTGGGCACTCATGGTGTGATCTGCTCGTTTACCATAGTTCTCAAACCTTAGTATCATTGAGCATTGTTTCTCCACGGAAACATCTCCATACTTGGCCTTCACAGCATCCCGAGATGCCTTTGGCCGAGGGTAGCATGGAGAACTCCACCATGATCTCATCCACCATTGTGGACAAGAGTGTGACTCTACACATAGAGTTCTTTTTAAGGTAGGCTTCATAAGCCACCCTACTTCCCCCTTCCTCCGGGGTTGACCTCGATGTCGAGCACCTCAAGTGTCTCTTGCTCGATTAAGATGAACTTGACCTTCTGCTGCCAAATTAGATAGTTTTCACCATCCAATTTGAGGTCACGGTTCAACTCGCTACTATGTTCTTAGTAGCCATCTACAAATATGCAATTCACATGTTTTAGATTCCAATTCACACAATTAGACTTATTGAAGCAATATGTTCATGAAATAACTTAGTTTATACCCAGACGTAGCAAAAGGTATGCTTATAGCATCCGATCAGAAACGCCTAAGCATAACTTTGCCATTTTATGAACATACCCTTAACAAGCCTATACATTCAATCAATCAAGGGCAACCAAGCATACATCAGTTTATAACCTCACTTGACCTTCCAAGAAGGCCTGAATCACGCACTCATGCGTGATCGTAACAACCATAGCACTTCACTTAAACCTTAGTCTCATCACCCATAAGTCTCCTTAATACAATGCCCAGGTCATTGGTGGAGTCACAAACGGTCTCACTTAAGTACCACTTCCTTAGACAACATTATATTAGCTTGACAGGGTCCCTAGAGACCTTAGTTTAATGAAGTGTCTCATCAATTGAATCAAGTTTCAAGTCCTTCAAGTTCACCGTACAAGTACTTGAACTATCTTAAGGTAGAATCTCTTGTTTCAATAGACGTATGTTCCCTCACTTAATTTAAGCTTCAATTCCCTCAAGTCCATCATAGTGGTACAAAACCAGTATTAAGACTATCAAGGGGCTGAAATTCTTAAATTAGGTAAAGAATAAATGTCACATGCATGCCAAGTCTATGTCACACATGGACCTTAGGAACCACGAGAGGAGCGCTCCCAGGGAAAGATGGAGGGTCACAGACGGTCCCACTTAAAACTCACCTCCTAGACAGAGCACATTCCGGCAATTACCTCAAGGTATAATGTGATATAGAACTTTGGCACACATTTTCTTTAGGTTCATTTAATCATTCATGGAACAAATAGGCAAGTCAACATGTTATACAACCATTTTCATCATACAACATTCAAGCATGATTCAAAACACATATAACATTCATGCTTCCTTTTTCCATTTAAACGACTATAACCCCTTCGAATAACCTTACCGGGGGTCTCATTCCATGTTTCATTTAAACTTGCATGTTTCGGCCGAATTTACATGTATTCATGTTTAGTCCGATTACATACAATCATACATTCATACATGTTATTTCGAATTCAACTAACATGTATCATACTTCATATAAACATGTCGAACAAGTAAGCATGTATCACAAAGAGAAACCGAAAGCTCTGATACCATTTGTTAATTTTAGGATCGTCTTTAACATGCTTCTCATGTTCGCATTCATCAATACCGAAGAAAGGATTAAGAGTATGTACCTTTCTTCTGGACGCAGCTTAAGAATCTTAGAGATTCTTGCTCCTTGTTGATGAAGAAGACTCGGCTCGGGGAACACCTTAAGGGCGGCTTGAAGATGATTTGTCTCCAAGGTGAGTTCCACTCACAATGCTCCTAGAATGCCTTCTAGTTTGGAAGAGGAAGTATGAGGAGAGAAGAGAGAACCAATGCTGGTTGTGGGATGATTAGAAATGGCGCATCCTCCCTCTATTTATAGAGGAGGATGGGCTGCCAATGAGAGGGCACAATGCCCTTTCATTTGCGAAGTAACATGTCCCTAGGACCGAGGGCTGCAACCAATTCCCCTTGGTCCATGAGACATGTCTCATGCCTTTTGCCTTTTCAATTAAGTAATTAATTAGAAAAGGAATAAATAAATAATTGTGTCTAATAGGAAATTAATTAACTAATTAATTAATTATCTAAATATGGTGAAGAGGCAAGGGAGGTGACCCATGCCCCTTGCCCATTCGGCCATGGGACATGAGACATGTCCCTTTGGCCGAATGGTGCAAGGCATGGGGTGCACCCCCTTGCCTAGAGGCACCTAGGGTGAAGGGGCACTCACACCCCTTGCCTATGGTCGAATGGGTGTAAGGCCCCCTTAGGGTGCCCTTTCGGCACACAAGGGTGCTACGCACCCTTCGGCCTAAGCCGAAGGTGTGCTTGGCCCTCCCCGACACCTTTTCACCAATTCACGCACCTTTCCGCCAAGAGACACGTCTCTTCGCCAAAAGGTGCCTAGACACATTTGTACCAAGCTCACATAGAGCTAGTCCAAGACATATTAAATCATCCATTGAGCTCCTTGAGCTCATATCAGCTCACTAAGAGCAGATACACATCTCTCTAGCTCAAACCCTCAGATTGAGCTGAGTTGAGCTGTGCTTAGCTACTTCAGCTAGCCCAGGTCATCTTGGTGCGCAAGAATTCCAACAGCAAAGGCATTTTGTCAAGCACTCAGTGCGCTCAGAGAACTAGAAACACTCAGTGTGCCGGAGAACGGAATCTTACTTGATTTGTTGCCGGTAGGAAAGGTGGACAGAACAATTGACAGACGAACGGGTAACCGACGGAGTCTCAAGCAAAAAGAAGGAATCACCGCAGAAAACCTCTCAACTACTGATAAATGTCAAGAAACGCAAGAATGCGAAAAGGTTACGCAGAGCAGAGCGAGGAAATACGAAAGTGAAGAAGAAAGGCTTCAAACTTCTCGGATACGTTTTTATAAGCCCGCCAAAGTGAAAAAACGCTATTTAAGCGTGATTGGCTCCTGAGGTGCCACGTGCCAGCATCCAGCGGTTATTAAACCTCTCCCCTGCCATACAAAAAGGAGAAACGCTTTTTGCAAAGCGTAATCGACCCCTACAGCGCCACGTGTCGCGTTCCATAACGGTCAGTAAACCTCCCATCTTCCTTTATCTCTCCTGCATTAAATGCTGAAGGGACTCTTCGCTGCCATGACACTCAAACGGTCCGCATAAGCGGCCTAAGCGCCTTCGCCGGCTCGAGGGGCTTGGAATTTAAGCAGTACGGGGCCCCGCCCATACTCGCCTTCGAGGAGGCATCTTGGTACACTACCCAAGAAAATGCCCTCCCTCCCCCTCTCAAACTCACAAGGATCACAAAAGGTCTTCACTTATGGGTGCTACATCGGTGCTCAGCAAAGTACTTTCGGAAAAGCGGAGTACAGGACCCTGCCCATACTCCGCTCTCAGGAGGAGGCATCTTGGTACACTACCCAAGCAAACGCGCCCTCGCGTCATATTATAATCGTACAAGGCCTTTGAGGAAATCTCATCCTTGTGGTCTCCACCTCACTGCGCGGGGTCACGCCTCGCGGGCCTCAAGTCTCGCATGGGCGACGTCTCATACTCACCCTTGCGTTTACGAGGCCTTCGCGGGCCACCCTCGCGGTCTTAGGGCGAGCCCTTGCGATCTCTTTCGCCTCCATAGGTCTTACTCCCAGTCTCCTGCCTATACTGGCCCCGCCCAGATAAGGCCCTTGTACCCAGGTTCGTGCAACCCTCGCTCCTTATTTGGCTATATTCTATCTGGGCCTTCGCCCTTACAGGCCTTCGCCCGCCACTTGCCCCACTTGGAAATAGACCACTTGGTCGTCTGACATCAACCGGCCAATTAGGAGGGCAGCACGAGCACAGGAGATCTTCACCGATTCATACGCCGAGACATTCTCGACAAGCGAATCACCTAAGGCGGTTTGCTGAGATCTTCATCATCACAAATGCCTTATCTCCAATCAGTCTGACACAGACTTATCTCAACAGCCTGTCTAAGGGCTTCAACTGGGGGAGGCTCTTCTCCTGGCATCACTCTATAAATAGGGTGATGTCCACCCTAAATCGGGTAAGCTACTTCACGCCCCCCCACTCCTCTCTTGCTACTCCTGAGTATTCTCTTTATCTTTCACAGATTACTCTGAACAGCAAGCTTGGAGTCTCAAGAACCTCATCTTCTCCAGCACCTCAACCGAGAGTCCGGGCCTTCCTTAGGAACGAGACTATCAGACACCAAGGCTTCCTGGCGGTCTCACCAACGACGGCGAGGTCCGAGGCACTAGTCTAACGAGGACAGACTTCTGGAGAGATTTCAGTGCCTATAACCCCCCGGGGTTCAACGATAGAGGAGGATCAGAGTGCGCAACGAAAGTGTGGTGGGCCGAGGTATATCGGTCCCTACGGGATTCTAGAGTAAGTTGGCAGGGTAGCGTTGGAAGGTACACCACTTCTTAACGTTACATCTGTGGTAGTTATTTTTTCCGTACGGTATGTCTACATCCATGGTTGCACAGGAAGTATGCTATGTCTCGGGATTTCCCTATCTATTAGGATCAGTATCTGGTTCTGAATGAACTAGTCAGGAATTAGTTTGTCTATTCATCTGCATCTTATGTGTCTGGGTTCGAAGCGGGAGTTCAGTACTTGTTATCCGTCCAGTGTTCTCTCTATTTTCTGCTAGGTTTCTTAGGGCATGTTGAGGGTCTGTTAGGTATAGATTCAATACTGTCTGGAGTTATCAGGTAGAAATACCGGCAACTGACTCGGGGCGCAACAAGATGAACCCTGAGAGTTGGGACCACCGTTGTTCAGATGAGGTCCAAATATGTCAGGTGAAGAGAAGTAAGAATTATTCAGATAAGTCTCGGGATTTCCGTATCTATGGTGTATCTGGGATTCTATTTTGATATTCTGATCTGCTTGTCTGCATCTGTTCTGGTCCTTCGGGACAAATGTGTGATTCAGGTTACTCTTGGAGGACCAATAGTTCTAAGGGGGGAGAATGTTACAGTCACCCCGAGCGGGTAGTGACTTTGGTATTCCGGGGCTCCGTTTCAAGCATGCGGGGCATATCTATGGGTGGTCAGACAGCTCCCGGATCTTTTTTGGGTATATTTGAGGTCATACGGATTCCCCGCACATTTCCGCGGAAAATATTCTTCTGGGAGCGGGACCTGTTTCGGGTCGGTCAGTAAGCTCGGTAGCTTTATCAGAACCTCGAAAAAGGAAACTTTCAGCATAAGTGGGATCGTACGAGCATTCCGCATCTTTCTACGGAGTATATTGTTCGGGGTTGGGATGTTCGTTCCCAGGCGACGCCCGGGGCTCGGGATGAAAGTTTTGTGACGGCTTTGGTGTGAGGTGTGTTATGACTCGGGATGAGTAATGCAGATTTAACCGAGCAAGCACATACGACGGGATTTTTGGCTCGGGCAATCAAGCACACACGTCGGGAGTTACTCGGGTGAAGCTGGCGCGGGATTACATCCCAACATTTATGGTTTTCGGATTTGGGCTTGGTAGGTTAGTCACCATGGTGACTAAGGTGGTGACTAAGGTGTGTGCTAGGTGGCTAGGTGACTAAGGTGGTGAGTCATTAAGGTGGAAATTATATAAGGTGAGTAATAAGGAAGAAATTCATTTTTGGCTTCATTTCTTCTCTTCCACCATCCGTGAGTTCTTCTTCCTCTCTACCTCTCAAAGTTGAGGCCTCTTTCCTGAGCACTGTAGCTGCTCAGAGGGATTCAGAGGAAGAACTTCAGAGGGAGAATGAAGCTCTTCGGAAGAGGGAGAATGATCTGGCTGTTGACCTTAAGAATCTTAAGAGTCACACCGAACAAGATCTTAAAGACCTCTGGGAGAAGCTTCAGGCGTCTGAACAAAGGGCGGCTAATGTCCAGGAGGAGAAGGAAGCTTGGGAGAACGCTGTCCAGGAAGCGGTCCAGATGGCCAGGGACAAGTACAAGCTTGGTTTCTGCCTTGCCCGCAGACAAGTTCTGGACAGGAACCCTCACGCGGATCTTTCTGGGTTGGACTATGCCGAAGAACGTGAGGAGGATCCTTCTGCACGGGGATGAGTTTTGAAAGCCCCGGAGCCTGTGCACCCGGACCAGTTCTCTTTCCCTTAGCACTTCTTTTTTTTTAATTATCCCTTAGGATACTTACTCCGGGGAATGTACATGAATACTTTTGTGAATGAAACTCCCAAGTGTTTTGTTCAAGTTTTTTGGTCGAACTGCTTCCCGTACATGCATATAACTGTGAATTTACACAAAGTATTTTCGCAATGCTTCCGAATGAAAAGAGTTAGAAAATTCTCTTCCTTCAGAATCTGATAACTTGTAAACTCCTTTTCTTTCTTCGGAAGTTACCCAGAATGGACCTTCCCAGTTCGGGGCGAAGGAACCACCTTGTGGTCTTCGAGAACCCAGCTTCGTTTGCCGTAGAACTAGGTCTCCAACCTTGATACCTTTGATCTTGACTTTTGAGTTGGCTGTGGTTGCAGTCCTTTGCTGGAAGGCCTTCCTTCTGATTTCTGCTTCTTCTCTTTTGCCTTCGAGAAAATCTAAATTCACCCTGAGTCCTTCCTCGTTGGCACTTTCTTCGAAAACTGTAGCCCGAAGTGAAGGGTTTGTAACTTCAAATGGGATAAGGGCTTCAGTTCCGTAAGCTAAGGAAAAAGGGGTTTCTCCTGTTGATCTGCGGGGGGTTGTCCGGTAACTCCATAATACGTGCGGGAGTTCCCTGGGCCATTTGCCCTTAGTACTCCCAAGTCTTTTCTTTAGACCGTCTTTTACTGTTCGGTTTGATACTTCAACTTGTCCATTGCTTTGGGGGTGTGCGACCGGAGCGAAATGAAGCTTGATGCCGAATTCTTCGGCGAAATCTTGGAAACCTCCATCCGTAAATTGAGTCCCGTTGTCTACGAGGAGCATCTTCGGGCACCCGAACCTGCATATTAAGTAAGGCGCCGATCAAGTCTACGGCAACAATGCAGTATTTCACTCCCCCCGGGGCTTTTGGTGTTGAACTTGAGCTTGACATAAGCTTGTGTTCTTCATGAATTAGTATGTTTGGAGCATGATTTATGAGAGAAAGTTCATGTTGAATCCGAATTTGTGTAAGCCTTGGCTTGATGTTGTGTTCATCTTCTTGCTTCAAGATTTAAGTATGTTGTTCTTGGCATGAAGTGGTGTAGGAATTAAGGGTTGGATTATGAAAGAACATCATAGTTTGGAAAACCCTAAAGTACCGAAATTCATGTTGAATTCTAAACTTGTTGATTAGTTGTTTCCTTGGTTCATGCTTGGGATATGTTGTTCCTGCATGATTCTAAGTTGATATGTGGGTTCAATTTGAAGGTGAGCATGTTGGGTATAAAGTACCCAATTTGGCCGAATTGTTCTTAAGGGTTTGGTATGATTTTGGGCGATTAGGGTGAAATATGTTAGTAAGCATGCTTGAAATGTTTAATTGAGGAATTAAGCATGTGATTGGAACCTCAATTGGTTTGGATTGAAGTTTGGTATAAAAGGAAGGGTTGAGGCTGAAATTGAAAGAAGAATATGGTTATGGTTGTGTTGAGTTTTGAGAATGTTTGGGTAGTGATTTGGTATCGGGAATTGAAGTAGGTAGCAAAAGACGTTCGAAACGTCGTTTTCTGAAATTGTGGACAATACCGACCTACTTGCTTGTTTGTGGTGTAAATGTTGGGAAAGTATGATTTAAATGTTTGGGTGTGGTTATGTGTGTATAAATAACAATGCTCTAGCTCGGTTTGAGAAACCGAGCTTTCTGTGGAATTTTGCGGGAAAGTGCGGAATTTGCGAGATTAGTTCCCGGGGGTCTGGATTGGTGATTTCTGACTTGTGTGTGGTTGTTCAGCTTGAATCAATAGTTGTGGAGTAGTACGGGACTTCAGAAGTCAAACTACCGCGTTTCGGGCCGAGCGTTGTGATTTTGCTGAGATTCTTCTGCGGGCCGGGCCACGGGACCTGCACACTCAGCGGGTTTCGGACCGACCGCTTCCGTGTCCTCCATAGATTCTGTTTCCGCCGTCGCGGGACGGCCTTGCCTCCGCAACCGGTGTCATCACCCGCTTGTGACGGAGTGCGCGAGGCATGTGTTGGGGCGCGCGGTGTAGCATTTAAGGCATGCGGACGGCATAGGGCTAAGGATCCGAGATGCGGGACAACACATTTGAGAGTGTGGAAGGCGGATTTAAGAGGAGCCAAGGTGAGGAAGACACCTTCGGAAGACTCTAGAACCATGGAGTACATTCTAGCTCTGGAATATTCTAGAATGCTCCAGGGTGTTCTAGGCTTGTCTAGACTAGACCGGAAGATGTCGGATGAGTCTAGAAGGGACCAGAAGAGCCTAGGGTGGACTAGAGAGTGCTAGAAGGCCCTAGGGCACGCTATAAGGTTCCAGAAGGCATAGAGAGAGCTAGGAGGTGCTGGAA
Source organism: Stellera chamaejasme (assembly GCA_024586325.1). Lineage (NCBI taxonomy): Eukaryota > Viridiplantae > Streptophyta > Magnoliopsida > Malvales > Thymelaeaceae > Stellera > Stellera chamaejasme. The sequence goes on along the minus strand of CM044984.1, from coordinate 20,543,983 downwards.
GATTCTGGAAGCTCGTGGAACCTAGAACTATATGGAGAAGTCTAGTAGGTGCTAGACATGTGTAGATAGTTGTAGAGAGATCCAGGCTAGCCTAGAAGGTTCTAGAAGAGTAATGCTAGCCCTTAGATCAAGTAGATCTCCACCGTCCATTGAGGAGGTGGCTTGCCTATAAATAGAGACCTTAGGCATTCATTTGTAACCAAGTCCAAGCAAGCCAAATCCAGAGTTGTGTAGCCACCACTTGAGCAATACAAAAGAATTGTATAGCTTTCATTCTCTCCTTCTAACTTTCGTTGCTCTCTTCTCAAGCATTCTCAAGCACGACTTAGGCGCATTGGGGCGGGTTAGGCTGACTTAGACACGGGGGTGCGTGACTAAGTGCCGCACGGGCATAGAAAGAAAATAAGTCCGTGATAGTTGGTATCATAGCCAAGGTCGTGCGTGGGAGAACCATCGGTGGTGCAAGAATGGCAGCCAAGGTGGTCCATGGTACACTACCCAAGCAAACGCGTCATCGCCTGCGCGAGGTCTCGCCCTCGCGGGGTCCCCCAGCTCGCTCACGCGAGGTCTTACTCCTCGCGGTCTCAAGTATCGCCTGCGCGAGGTCTTACTCCTCGCGGTCTCAAGTCCCGCCTGCGCGAGGTCCCACCCTCGCAGGTCTCAAATCACGCCTTCGCGAGTCCCTTATGCCTTGGCTCAGACGCCAGATATCTTCTATCCTCTGACAAACGAATCTCCTAAGGCGGTTTGCTGAGATCTTTATCATCACAGCCGCCTTATCTCCTGAAAGTCTGACAGACTTGTCTCACAGCCTGTCCAAGGCTTCAACTGGGGGAGGCTCCTCCTGGCATCACCCTATAAATAGGGTGATGTCCACCCAAAACTGGGTAAGCTACTACACGCCCCCCACTCCTCTCTTTCTACTTCTGAGTATTCTCTTTATCTTCCACAGATTACTCTGAACAGCAAGCTTGGAACTCTCAAGAACATCATCACCATCAACCATTCAACTGAGATTCCGCACCTGCCTCATGGACGCGAATATCAGTCCACGAAGAGCAGCGAGTCTTTGAGTCGGAGGAGAGCTCAAAGAGGGGCAGGTCCAGGGGTGCGTCCAAGAGAATGCTTGGAGACCTGGAAGATAGGCTCACGATCTTTGAGGCACAGCAAGAAGAGCTCGATGCAAGGGTCGATAAAATCGCGGATGGTTTGCTGGGTGCCGTCAACAAAGTGGCCGCGGAGGAGGAGGCTCGTCGCAAGGAGGCGAATGATGCTCTCACCATTAGAATCCTTGCCCTTGAGAAGGAGAACCAAGCTCTTAGAGTAGAGCTTGTCGGGACGTTGGAACGATTGGATGAAGAAGTGACGTTGTTGAGGAGGGCACTGGCAAGAGGTGAGTCATATGGCCCTTCCACTTCTTCTTCTACCCCTTCTCCACTCAGGTTGGATGTGCCGAGACCCAAGCTGTATAAGGGTGCTCGCAATGCCAAAGAGGTGGATAATTTCTTCTGGAGCTTGGAGCAGTACTTTGGCGCTTCAGGCATTGTGGAGGATGCGCTGAAGGTCAACCATGCTACGCTCTACTTGGAGGACACTGCGATGGTCTGGTGGAGGCGTAAGCATGCCGAGATCGAGAAGGGGACTTGCTCGATCTGTACGTGGGCTGAGTTCAAGGGGGAACTCAAGCGCCAGTTCTACTCGGGGAATGTCGAGGAGGAGGCCCGACGTAGGTTGAGGAACCTAAGTCACCGAGGGAGCATTCGGGACTACATCAAGGAGTTCAATGAGTTGCTGCTAAAGATCCCTGATTATTCGACCAAGGAGGCATACTATGACTTCTTGTATGGCCTCCAAAATTGGGCGAGGCTGGAGGTGAAGAGGCGAGGTGTAGAAGATCTTACGACAACCATGCAGGTGGCCGAGTCCCTCATAGAGTTCTCTAGGCAGGCGAGGCCTAGGTCTATGGAGGGTAAGGAGCATGGTGGGAGAGGGAGAGACCAAGTACGTGAGGAAGTCTTGGAGACTCCGAGGAAGGTGGAGGCACCCAAGAGATCACCCAGCCCGAGGATAAGGCCAACTGAAAGGTATAAGGGGAAGCGGCGATTGGAGTGCTACTTGTGCAAGGGTGAGCACTTCTATAGAGAGTGTCCGTTGAAGAACTCTCTATCTTCCATGCTCGTAAGCAAGGAGCATGTGGGAGAGGAGCCTAAGGAGTGTCACATGGGTTCACTCCAGCTTTTGAATTCCATTAGGACCGAGAAAGTGGAGGCTAAGCACAAGGGACTTTTGTTTGCACGGGCCAAGGTGTGTGGCGAGGAGGTGCAAGCATTGGTGGACACGGGTGCAACCAACAACTTCCTTAGGGTGGAGGAAGTGAAGAGGTTAGGCATACCATACACAAGGGAGGAAGGATGGCTAAAGGCCATGAACTCCCCAACAAGGCCAATCCTAGGCGTGGCATGTAACGTGGAGGTGCGTCTAGGTAAGTGGCGTGGCCTTGTTGATTTCTCGGTGGTCTCGATGGATGATTCCCCAATGGTACTCGGGATAGAGTTCTTGGACAAGGCGAAGGCCATGGTACTTTCCTTCGCCAACAACATGTGCTTGATGGGTGAGCCAAGCATTTGTTGCATGCAGTTGGAGAAAGGTAGCTCGATGGACAGAGCTAGGTTCTCAAACATGCGACTGTTGAGCCGTGCAGAGGAGAAGCAGCTCAACACCCCTAAAGTGGCTAGGGAAAACATGATGGAAGAGTCCATCAGGAGAAGACCGCCCAACCCAAGCAATTAGGATGTTGGGTGGGGGAGGATGTCATGGATGTCATGACCCGCTTGTGACGGAGTGCGCGAGGCATGTGTTGGGGCGCGCGGTGTAGCATTTAAGGCACGCGGACAGCATAGGGCTAAGGATCCGAGATGCGGGACAACACACTTGACCGGGGTGTTCTAGGCTTGTCTAGACTTGACCGGAAGATGTTGGATGAGTCTAGAAGGGACCGGAAGAGCCTAGCGTGGACTAGAGAGTGGTAGAAGGCCCTAGGGCATGCTATAAGGTTCCGGAAGGTGTAGAGAGAGCTAGGAGTTGCTGGAAGGTTCTGGAAGCTCATGGAACCCTCCAGAGCACTCTGTGAGTCTCTAGCTTGGTCTAGAGAGTTCTAGGCTGAGCTAGAACTATATGGAGAAGTCTTGTAGGTGCTAGACATGTGTAGATAGTTGTAGAGAGATCCAGGCTCGCCTAGAAGGTTCTGGAAGAGTAATGCTAGCCCTTAGATCAAGTAGATCTCCACCGTCCATTGAGGAGGTGGCTTACCTATAAATACAGACCTTAGGCATTCATTTGTAACCAACTCCAAGCAAGCCAAATCCAGAGTTGTGTAGCCAACACTTGAGCAATACAAAAGAATTGTATAGCTTTCATTCTCTCCTTCTAACTTTCGTTGCTCTCTTCTCAAGCATTCTCAAGCAAGACTTAGGTGCATTGGGGCGGGTTAGGCTGACTTAGACACGGGGGTGCGTGACTAAGTGCCGCACGGGCATAGCGAGAAAATAAATCTGTGTCACCGGGCACGGGCGCACTCGTGACATCTCTGTTTGTATTTAAGTGAGTATTGGGAATATTCCGACGTTCGCCAGTGAGTAGTTTGTTAAAATGTTACCCTTTTAGGTGTGGATAATGAATGCATCTATAGTCCCAGATCAGAGTGGTTTTATTGTAATATCTCAATATGGTGCGATAGTGTGTCAGAAGAGCACGTGTCCTTACTACATTCGGGAGTATATTCCGGGAATTTCCTTAGTATGTTCGGGTCCATTATGTCCGGTGAGATCCTTGTGCGGGTTTATCAATTTTTTAATAAGGCCCTTATTTTCGGCTATTGTTTGGGCCTTTTACTAGGCCTTTTATGTAGATTGGGCCTGGTGGCCATCACCCTTATTAGAAGCCATGTTGTTAAATTTGATTTCTAGTTAACCTAGCGTTTTATGTTAAATTATGAGATCCAAAGAAAAAAAAATCTAATAGCAAACAAGAGAACAACTTACCAAGTGGAACCGCTTCCTTCTCGATGACATGGCTCTGACACCACTCTGTAACACCCTCATTTACCCACCAGAAAATTTTAGGGAAAAAACTTTGAAACTTTTCATAAAATAACTTGTTCGATAAAACATTACTAAACATTCATATAAAATAAATTCACAACCGATAAACGTGGATGCAACTCAGTCATACAAACAAAATAATAAGATAGATAAGTACAGTGGAAAATAAACAAAGTTCGTTTTATTATCCCAAAGTCCGCTAAGTAAGAAAACCATGTTGAGAAGTCACAACGCCTCTCTAACCGGTAGTTGCTCCTCCTCGAAGTACATCTACTCGTACTCCGAGTCAACAGGGTTGGCATAGTAGTCCTCCCCGTAAAACTCACCGGTAATAAATGGGGTGAGCGTCTATTTGCTCAGTAAAGAGGAAAGATTACATGCCCTTCATAAGGGTCGTAATACTTCCTCAAATAAAAAAAATTCTAAAATAACGATTCTAAGAATGATAGATTATAACATATAAGTATATAGCACAACATTTAAATAGTAAACAACCAGACAACCCTGATTTAATCAAATATCTAAATGCAAGAATGTTCTTTAGCTCGATCACCGCACGTCATAAAATATTTTTTTTGAAACCGTTTTAAGAACATGCCGCCTGATGAACCTAGGGTGGTGGGTATGTACATTACCGCACTCTTAGGAATCCTCCTGAGACAGAGACACTAGGAATGCCGCCAATCCAGAGTCCAATGGGATGTCTACGCCGAGACAGAGCCTCTCGTGAATGCCAAACAATCCAAGAAGGCAGAGCACATGCATATCATAGTTGGGCTCAAACCATCCGTTATGAACCACTCGTCTAAAATTACGGCTTAGTTAAGTCACGTAGGGCCGAATTCACGACACCTCTCATGTCTTAACTAATGATGGGTCGTGTAAGGTTATTTTTTCGGCACCTGACACGTCGGGTCTGTCATAGGGTCTTATGTCCTTATAGCTGCCCTAACCTACCACCTTTCCCATTAAAATAATTTTCGGGCCATGTAAGGTCGTTTTTTCGGCACCAAACACGTTGGGTTGGGTCAGTCATTGGGTCTTATGTCCTTATAGCTGCAGATATGAATCTAGACTCAACTCAAGCACTCATTGCAAAGAAGACTAGAAGAATTGGGCCTCTTCATGGGAGCGATGGTAGAAATAGTGGATCAAGAAGTGGAAGTTCAAGTTGCAAAAGACAAAATTCAAGCTTTGAGGTTTTTTGGATAATGAACAAAACTTGGAAGACAAGGCTTGGCATTTGAGCACTTTACACCAAGTTCAAGACCCAAAATAAGAGTTTTGGGCCAAATACGCCCCTTTTACTTGGAAAACAAGTTGAGAAGCTTCTTGGAGGAGCTTGGAGAGCAAGGAGGTGCCACTTTTCAAGTAATTCAACTTGGAGAGCAAGTTGAAGTTGCTTGTAAGAAACTTCTTTTTTCACTTATGGAAAAGTAAACTTTTAGACTTGAAACTTCTTAGGCAAGTCTTTAGGGTATTAGGTCACCCCCTACACCTATAAAAAGGGCCTCTTGTTGCACTTTTCAACTCAGAATTCAATTGAAGCATTTGTGAGCTTTTCTTCTCCAAAGCTTTTCTTCTCCTTGTTTGCTATTTTCACCCTCCCCTTGATTCCATCAAAGTGGTCTCAAACTTTATTTGTCACGGGTGCGCCCGTGCCCAGTTGCGGAGGTGGGGCCGTCACGCGACGGCGGAAGTGGAAGTTGCGGAAGACACGAAAGCGGTCGGTTCAACCGAAACCCGCAGAGTGTGGTGGTCCCATGACCCGGCCCGCAAAGTCTCGTTCTCGAAGGCCCGTTGCCTGAGAACACTTTGCCCACGGAGTATGCAGACAGAGTTATGCGCTTAAGACTTTCGGTCGTGTTACGACCCGCAACCTACAAAACTCAAAGATGGCAAGTATACAATATAAACCCTAGCTATCCATGGCGAGCCCCGCCCCACTGAAATAGGCGAGCACTCCACCATCACCAAGCATGCAGTTCATAGATAACATCATTCATAAAATCAACAGAATCATACAGATACAGAATGTGTCTTAACACATCAGAATATGATCATACCCCGGGTCCCGCCCTCCACTGTCATGGGCGAGTCCTCGGTCCTACATAGTATCCAAAACATCTATACAGAAGCAGAATGTATCTAAGATACATAGCATGATCAGACAAATGATATGCATGCATATACACCTACAGAGCCGACCAAGGAAAACCTTAAAATACCCAAGTACGGGATCTAGCTGAAACTCTGAGATCAGAAGATCCCTGCAAGTACCGCTGCTGCTGCTAACACACCAACAGAAGAGAGATGTAAGTTAACTATAGATTCAGATGTCAGAAAACAGACTATAGATTCAGACCCAGGTACAGATTTCATATTCAGATTTCAGATATCAGATCCAGATTTCAGACAATAGATTCAGATTCAGACTACAGACTTAGATTCAGACTACAGATTCAGATTCAGACTACAGATTCAGATATCAGATCCCAGATTATAGTTACTCAAAGAGACTGCCCCTTACAGATAGAAAAATCAGACAGAACATAAGGGTAACTGAAACAGAATCAGACAACACACCCCAGACTCACTCTGCGGGTTCTTGGTCAGGTACTCTTGAAACGGTAAACAGAAAGGGGGTAAGTCCTCTTTTGATAACTTAGTAAGGGCTTGGGGATAGGCACGGTTTATCTTTACGTATAACAACCTGTAAAATAAAGACAAAGAAAATGCACACAAGCAGCAGGTAACCAACATATGCTCAACCAATGCAATCAAACATATGCAATGCATATAAGCAGAATTGTTAGTATAGCAAACAGACACGCTCTGAAACGATAGTCCATTCTGGCCCAACCACGTAATGAACTACCGCAGACACATGAGACTGGTACCAGCTCGTGGTAGCTAACCCCATCAGAACACCATCCCCGTAGGAGTTGAATCAGAACACCACCCCCAAAGGAGTTGAATCAAAACACCACCCCCGTAGGAGTTGAATCAGAACACCACCCCCGTAGGAGTTGAATCAGAACACCAACCCTGTAGGAGTTGAATCAGAACATCAGCATCTTCGAGTCCTCGCACCTGCACACCAATGTCTATCCCGACTGACCAAGTTTGGGTATCCTTGGGCCACCCTCAATCCAAACTCAGACTCGGGACACCCAGACACGCATTTCATAAAGTAATCCGAAATGCAGAATCGAGAGCAATACTGAAACCCTTACCGCACTATTACCGACCCGCAGAAGAATCCTGGAAAAATCTTGACTCTCGGCCCAAAACGCGGTAGTGTGACTTCCGAAGTCCCGCACTACTCCACAACTGTTGATTCAAGCTGAACAACCACTCACAAATTAGAAATTACCAATCCAAACCCCCCGGGACTAATCCCGCACATTCCCGCACTTTCCCGTAAAATTTCACATAAAGCTCGATTTCTCAAACCGAGCTAGAACATTGTTATTTACACTTAAACAAGCACAACCAAGCATTCAAATCATACCTTCTTCCCAAATCGTTCACAAAACTCCGAATTGAAATTCTCGTTCAACTATCCCGGTACAAGTTTCAGCAGAGTTTCAGCTGCGTTTCTGACTACACCCTGTTCACATATGATCCAGAAATACAGAATATATGTTCAGAATTCACAGAATCAGCCAATATCATTGGTGCCAAAACCGAGGCTTGAACCGGGAAAAACGGCTTTTGCATCGAGCCTTTTCTGACTAAACCAAATAGCACAACAGACTCATCTCTTCACTCTGATCACAAATACACCCTTACCTTTCACTGAAACTGAAGATGGGTTTCCGTGCAGGAAATCAGAAACGAATTTCGGCAATATTTCCGCAAAGATTTAGCTTCCACTCCTGACATAAAAGACGTAATAGAAGGTGCAAGGAATTCTTAGGAACCATAAAATCAACCAAAGGTGAAGTTCCATAATTATGTAGGAATTTCAAAAGCTTGCGGTTTCCAAACCGAGCTAAATCTTCACAAACCGACCTCAGATTACTCACTTACGCAACACAAGGATCGTTTTGGTAACCTTACCTCGAAGCTTCTTCAAGTTTCCACCAAATTCACCTTTGGCCATTAATGGTGTTCTTTCCATGAAAGCTCACGGATGAAGAAGAAGAAGAAGAAAATGAAGAAAATGAACTTTTCTTTCTTTATATATTTTCTTTCTCTTTTCTTTTTCTTCCATCTCTTTCCATGTTAGGATAAGTGTCCTTAACACCTTAGTCACCTTGTGACTCGCACACCAAGCCAAAACCCGAAAAGCATAAGTGTTGGGATGTAATTCCGCGCCAAATTCACCCGAGTAAATCCCGACGTGTGCGCTTACTTTCCCGAGCCAAACAATCCCGTCATGTGTGCTTGCTCGGTTATCACCACATTACTCGTCCCGAGTCATAACACACCTCACACCTTTTTCATCCCAAATCTTTCTTCCCGAGCCCCGAGTTTTTCATCCCGAGCCCCAGGCGTCGCCCGGGAACGAACATCCCGACCCCAAAAAATATACTCTGTAGAAAGATGCGGAATGATCGTACGATCCCAAATATGCTGAAAGTTCCATTTTTCGATGTCTCGATAAAGCTACCGAGCTTACTGACCGACCCGAAACAAGTCGCGCTCACGGAAAAATATTTTTCGTGGTAATGTGCGGGGACCCGTATGACCTTAAATATGAAAGCATTCCCGAGGATGATACCCAGAAAAAATCCGGGAGTTGTCTGACCACCCATAGACATGCCCCGTATGCTTGAAACGGAGTCCCGGAACACCAAAGTCACTACCCGCTCGGGGTGACTATAACTTATTTCTAGTATTATTCTATCTTAGAGTAAAAATGTCATGGGTGCGCCCGCGCTCTGTTACGGAGGCAGGGCCGTCCCGTGACGGCGGAAGTGGAAGCCGCGGAAAACAGAAGCGGTCGGTCCAACTGAGAACTACTGCGAGTAGTGGTCCTGTGAGCCGGCCCGCAAAGTCTCGATCTCGAAGGCCCGGTGCCTGAGAACACTTTACTCACGGAGTATGCAGACAGAGTTATGTGCTTATAGCCTTCGGTCGTGTTTCGACCCGCAACCTACAATTCCCAAACATGGCAAGTATACAGTATAAACCCTTACTATCCATGGCGAGCCTCGCCCCACTAAAATAGGCGAGAACTCCACCATCACCAAACATGCAATTCATGGATAACATCATACATAGCTTCCCAGAAACACACAGATACATAGAGTGTGTCTAACACATCAGAATATGATCACGCCCCGGGTCCCGCCTTCCACTATCATGGGTGAGTCCCCGGTCCTACATAGTATCCAGAACCTATATACAGACGTAGAATGTATCTAAGATACATAACATGCTCAGACAGATGAAATGCATGCATATACACCTACAGAGGAGACCAAGAAAACCTCAGAATACCTACGTGGGGGATCTAGGAGAAACTACAAGATCAGAAGATCCCCGCAAGTACCGCCGCTGCTGCTAACACACCAACAAAAGAGAGAAGTAAGTTAACTGTGAGAAAACCTATATGCTATACATAGCATAATCCTGAAATCAGAAAGCAGATTGAAACCTCTACGGAGACTACCCATATAACATAACAGAAGTTCCGTATCGGAATTGCAGATACCTGATCACAAAACAGAAAGCACGATAGAACTCTAGTCCGCTGACTGCTTGTCAGATACACCTGAAGGTGGTAAACAGAAGGGGTGAGTCCTCGGGAGGACCCAAAAAGGGCTGAGGTAAGATACAGGTTGCATACAGAAAGCTAAGTGCGCGGTTACCTGCAAAACAAATAAAACACAAAAACACATATACAAATAGATATAAGTAATAGTCAGAGTTAGACAGAGTCCTGAAGGATGTTCCCGAAAGACAAGGTTTGACAGAGTCCCGAAGGACGCTATGCAGACCGTCCGAAAGACCCATAAAATCAAAAATCAACAGAATGACAGCCAGGGTACCAGCCAGGGTCGCGAATCCTATAACTGTCGTTGGTCACAGAATATACCGCAGGGTATATATAGAATATCAGCACCCAATGCAGATATAGCATAACGAAGAAGAACCCAAGGTCTCCAAGACCATCCCGGGCCTTGAAGAAAAACAGAATATACCGCAAGGTATATACAGAATATCAGCACCCAGTGCAGATATAGGTTACTGAAGAAGAACCCGAGGTCTCCAAGACCATCCCGGGCATTGAAGCAAAACAGAATATACCGCTGGGTATATACAGAATATCAACACCCAGTGCAGATATATAATACCGATAAGGAACCCGAGGTCACAATGACCGTCCCGGGCCTTGAACCTGCATACCTATTCCTTACCATATAACTGGTCCCGGGATCACTGGACCACTGTCCTCAACCCGTAACCCGCTTCAACTAATCCCGATATACATGATATCCCTCCCAGAATGTATAACGAGAGAAGTTGAACCCTTACCGTACTATTACCGATTCGCAGAAGAATCCTGGGAAAATCCCGACGTTCGGCCCGAAACGCGGTAGTGTGACGTCCGAAGTCCCGCACTACTCCACCACTGTTAATTCAAGCTGAACAACTACATACAAGTCAGAAATCACCAATCTAGACCCCCGGGAACTAATCCCGCACATTCCCGCAAAATTTCACAGAAAGCTCGGATTCTCAAACCGAGCTAGAACATTGTTATTTACACCCAAACATACACAACCAAGCATTTAAATCATACTTTTCCCAAATTTACGCAAACAAGCAAGTAGGTCGGTTATGTTCACAATTTCAGAAAATGATGTTCCAAAAATCGTTTGTTACCTACTTCAATTCCTGATACCATTTCATTATCAAAACATCCCCGAAACACAACGGAACCATAACCCTACCCTTCCTTGCTTTCGGCCTTAACCCACTTTTTATACCAAACTCCATTTCAATCCAATTAGGGATCCATTCTCATGCTTAATTCAACAATTAACCATTCTAAGTATGCTTATTAACATACTTCACCATAATCACCCAAAATCAAACCATTTGGGCACTTTTCACCCAACATGCTCACCTTCAAATTGAACCCTAATATCAACTTCTAATCATGATAGGAACAACGTATCCAAAGCATGAACCATGATGACATCAATTCAACATACTTAGAATTTAGGAAACAATTCGGCCAAATTAGGGTTTTTCAATCCATGATGTTCTTTCATAATCTAAACCTTGATTCCTACACCAAATCATACCAAGAACAACATACCCAAAGCTTGAAGCAAGAAGATGAACAAATAATCTAGCTAAGGCTTGTCATGATTTCGGATCCAACATGTAAATCAACCACAAATCATGCTTCAATCATACCAATTCATGAAGAAGACAAGCGTACCTCAAGATGAACACCAAGAACAACCTCCCTTAAACCCTTGAGCAAAATCGGCCTTGTAAGGGAACTACTAGTGTGTGTGTGTTTGTTTTTAGGAAATGAAGAACATGTGGGAGGAAGATGGTGAAACTCTTACTAACTCTCCTCCTTATATACTCTTCACCACATGACACACCTCATGCTTACTATCTATGACACACCATGCCAAGCATACACACACCTCCTTAGTCACCATAGTGAATCACCTTACAAGCACACACACCTCCTTAGTCACCATAGTGAATCACCTTACAAGCACACACACACCTCCTTAGTCACCATAGTGACTCACTTACCAAGCACATACACACCTTACTCACTTGCCAAGCACACACACACCTTACTCACTAGTCACCAAGTCCAAATCCGAAAAGTTCCTAAGTGTTGAAATATCATCCCGCGCCAACATAACAGAGCAAATCCTGTCGTGTGTGCTTGCTTCCCCACCAAATAATCCCGTCATGTGTGCTTGCTTATTACCACATTACTTATCTCGAGTCATAACACACCCAACACCATTGGCGTCACCAAATTTTTCATCTCCAGCCCCGAGCGTCGCCAGAGAACGAACGTCCCGCCCCCAAAAAATATTTTCTGCGGAAAGGTGTAGGGGACTTGTGCGACCTTAAATATAAAAGCATTCCCGAGAATGTTGCCTAGAAAAGATCCGGGAGCTATCTGACCAACCGAAGACATGCCCCGCATGCTTGGAACGGAGCCCCGGGACACAGAAGTCATCACCCGCTTGGGGTGACTGTAATAAGAAAGGTGCTAGAACCATCTATACCCCGACATTATCTTCTTTATTGCCAAACCGAAAATAGTTGGAGGTGGTAAAGGCCAGCCTTACATTATCACTTTCTCAACAAGCTAGATCCTCCCAGTTTTGAATCACTGAATGTTCACATCAAGTGGTATCAGAGCTTGAGGTGTCTTATTGAGATTTTATTTTTCATTTTTTTCAATATTCATCTATACTTTCAAACATTTTCTAAACCCCTTGTGTTTTGGTTGAAAGTTGTTAGAAAATTCATCTTTAACCTTTCTCATCTCGAATCTAGTAAGAACACTTGGTTTTTTTGCTAGATTCCATCTCAGATTTGTGGTGTGAAATTTTCTTCACCAATTTACAGAAAAAAAACTTTCGTGGTGAAGCCAAGCATTTTGAAATTTGTCGCAAGTGAGCTCAAAGATAAAAAAAAATCAGAAAAGAGAAGTGTTGGTTATTTGCAAAGCTTGGCACCAAAAAAAGCAAGTGTTTGTGGATTTTATAAGGTGCACCACCAATATTTTGAGAAACCCCTTTTTAAATCCCCAAACTTTTTTTACTTTGACCCCCATCCACCTCAAACACGTTTCCCCCAAGTCAAAAAGTAACTAGTGTTTTTCTTACTCTAGTTTTGAATTGTACTTGAAAATTTGGTTTGTGCTCACTTTGTTTCCAACCTTTGAGTCGGGAATTTGGGTGATTGAAGCATCCTTGAAGAATGTGAACAAGGAGCTTGAGTGGTAAAAGACAAGAGAGATACATCAAGAAAAAAAAGCCAATTGAGTGAAGCATGAGTGTGAGAGTAAACACTTAGGGATTGTTACAAGATGAGGCCTAAACCCAAATTTGAAGGGCATGGTGACTTCTATGGCTATTAGTAATGGGAAAGGAGTGTGTAGGCTTACTTCAAGGATATTTACATTCAAGAGTTTGAAAAGCTTGAAGTAGCCATGTATTGCTTAGTAGGAGAGCCTAGATATTGGTGGTATGAAGAGGAAATCCCAAAAAGGAGAATGAATGGAGGAGGATACATCAAGTCTTGGGAGCACTTAAGACAACTTCTAAGACGAAGGTATGCACAAAACTCCATGGAGCAACCCATTTACCAAGTGATGGCCACCAGACCCAATCAACTTAAAAGGCCCAAAAAGGCCTAACAAAAGGCCCAAGCAATAGCACAAACTGAGGGCCCCATTAAAAACTCAAATAATTCATAAACCCGTACGAGAGAAGGACATCACTGGACTTAATAAGAATTGACCAGAACATACTAAAAGGAAATTCCCGGACTATACTCCCGAAGTTATTAAGTACACGTGTCCTCTGACACTATATTGGGATATTACAATTTTACCACTATAGCATTGGACTATATAAGCATTTATGGAGGGAATTAATGGATCTCCTTTCGCAACTATCACTAAAAAGACTAAAAACAGAGAACCGCTTTATCCCCATCCTCGAATTCTGAGTCAAACGCACATCGCACAAATCCCCATAGTGTCCAGTAACGTCAAAACACGTCAATATAGAAAGATCGTAGCGGCTGCTCACACGGATCCGCCACCAAATGGCACCGTCTGTGGGAACCGTGATGGACCCTAAAACCAGGTTCCTTCAACAGAGTGTGTGGACCATTCACGGTCCCACCTATCTAGGCTAGAAGGAGGAGGCTCAACTGACGGCCACACGGCCTATCCCAACTACCAGAGTTCCTCTGAAGACACAACTCACGGAGCAACCTCCTTATGGCCAACCTCTAGCCTCCGCCGGAACGATATCAGACAACTAGACCTGGATCTAGTCCAAGCAGTGCGAGTCGTGCTCCAGAAAGAACGGAGCAACCTGCACAATCGGCCTGAACGATCCCACAGGCCAAGAGGTGAGCAACATTCATAGCAAAGATCACTCGGTCATAGGGTCGGACGACCAATGTCACAACAGGTTCTCTCCCTGGACCGACAGAGCCGGCAAAGGTCCAGGTCCCCTAGGGAACATCGAAGGAAGCGGTCCCCATGACCAGAGAAATTGACAACTGGAGACCCCCGGGACGAGGTTATCCGGCAAATGTTACATTTCCTGGAATAGGTTGAGAGAAATTCGAGCAGGCCAGAGGCCAAGTATGAAGCGGCTTTTGAGGATGGACCATTTACCAGTCGAATTTGGGACAACCAGATGCCCCAGATGTTCAATTTGCCCCACCCATTAGAGGTCTACAATGGTATGGGAGACCCAGACGCCTTTATACAGAAGTACAAGAGGGCGATGGAACTGAAGGTAGCAAATGAACAGCCTTGTCTTCGAAGTTGCACTGGGAGGTCCGACATCAGCGTGGTACAATTCTCTTCTCCTGGACTGTATTAACTCGTTGGGTGCAAGAGATTGGCCAAGAGGGCCATACAAATGTTTGATATCAAACAGAGACAGAATGAGGGCATTCGGGAATTCGTTGGAAGGTTCAATAGAGAAGCGGTCCACGCATCGGACCTGATGGATAATATCCGAATCATGGCCTTCATAAAGGCACTTCTCCCGAACCCTAGGTTGGCTTACGAACTACCTTGAAAGAACTTCACCAAAGTTGAAGAAATATATGCGGTCACCCAGGAACACATGATTGCACAGGTGCTGCTGTCCTAAAGGGAAGGGAAGCAGGAGAACAGAGACAACATGGAGCAAAGGAGAGATAACCCAAAGCCTACATTCAATAAGAACTCAAGTAATTGGGGAGGCCAGAAGAAACCCTTCGAGAGGAGCTCTAATTTCACACCACTCAACTCCACACGGACCAGCATCCTCGCAGCACTACTGAGGCAAGGAAGCAGAGCCATCAGCTGGCCTAGGGCCAAGCTGGAGGAAGCAAAACATAATTCTTCCAAGTATTGTCAGTTTCATAGGGATACCGGACATGATACCGAACAATGTTATCAATTGAAGAGATACGTTGATCACCTTATCAAGAAGGGTTCCCTGAGGGAGTACTTGAAGATGCCTTCAGACGTAGAAACTTTAAGAGGTAAGGGGAAGGTCGAAGGGGACGCTCCGGTTCCGGATAAGAAGAACAAAGGTAGGAAATCCCTTCCTCAAGCTACTGGAGTACTAAATACCATTACCACCACCCTGGAGTCAAATGCGAGGAAGAGGAACGCAAGGGAGATAGCTTCTCTAAGCTACGACGACCCAGCCTCGAGAATCAAACGTGCGGATAGAACCGAAATACGATTCCCGCATTATGACCCACTCATCATCACCCTCCATATTGGAACCATCGATGTCAGAAGGGTCCTTTGTGACGACGGCTCAAATGCTGATGTGCTGTTAGCCAAACCTTAAGAAGGACTGAAGTTGAAGTCAAGCAGGCTGAACCCAATCAGGACCGCTACTTATGGAGTTGGCCTAGATGAGCTACTGGTACTCGGGTGCATTGAGCTCCCGGCCATGTTCATAGGAACCGGACCAGAAGGGCAATCCTGGTATACAACACTCATGGTCAAATGGCTGTTCATCGATGTCCCTTCTGCCTATAACGCAATCATCGGGAGAGAGACTCAAGGGGCAATCCACATGAGAAGTGACGTGAAGAAACTCACGGTCACTTTCGAAACTGACAAAGGGGATGCCTCGATTTACGTGAGCCAGAGGGAGGCAAAGGACGTCATGGTTTTGGCTCAGAAGGGACCGAGGCCAGACTGCTTAAAGGGGGATGAGAAGGAAGCAACCAAGATGGAAGAAGTCATTTTGGAGGAAGGCCGGACCACCAGGATCGCCGAACACATGCCCGAGAGTAGTAAGGCAAAACTTGTAAATCTCCTTCAAATGAATAAATATTTATTCGCCTACTCTCCTAGTGACATGCCCGGGATACACACAAAAGTAATCCAACACAGTCTGCACGTCGACCCAAACGCAAGACCCGTGAGACAGAAGAAAAGAAACAATGCACCATTTAAAAGAGCTTTCATCAAAGAACAAATCTCGAAGCTTCTCGATGCAGGGGCCATAAGAGAAGTATCTTATCCCAAATAGTTGAGCAATCTCATAGGGGCGACCCGTGAAGACAGTGACAAGCTACGCATGTGCATAGATTTCACAAATGTGAATGACGCTTGTCCGAAGGATTCGTACCCCACACTCCCGGTTGATAGGCTCATAGATTCTACGATCGGGCATGCAAGACTCTGCTTTCTCGATGCCTATAGTGGATAACACCAAATTCGGATGAATCCTGTGGACGAAGAAAAGACATCATCCATAAGTACCTCCGGCATACATTGCTACATCAGGATGCCTTTCGGGCTCATGAACGCGGAGAAACTTACCAAAGGTTGATGGATAAAGTATTCTCCAAACTGATAGGGAGAATTCTCGAAGTATACGTTGACGACATCATCATTAAAAGCAGAGAGGAAATAAATCTTATCCGGGATATCGAAGAAGTGTTCAGTTAGATTCGGATGTACGGACTTCGATTGAACCCGTACAAGTGCGTTTTCAGAGTAACGGCCGGGAAATTCCTCTGATTCAAGGTTTTCGAACGTGGTATTGATGCAAATCCGGCAAAGATTAAAGCTTTGTAAAATTCAA
Organism: Stellera chamaejasme; assembly: GCA_024586325.1. Lineage (NCBI taxonomy): Eukaryota > Viridiplantae > Streptophyta > Magnoliopsida > Malvales > Thymelaeaceae > Stellera > Stellera chamaejasme. The sequence continues at coordinate 20,527,089 of CM044984.1, read as the reverse complement.
ATACACATTCTTCAGTCAAAAATAACGGCCTTGAGCCGCTTCATATCTCGGTACGGGGACAAATGCCGCCCATTTCTTAAGTTCCTAATTAAGCAAGGTGCGGAACCCGGACGAATAGGTGTGAAGAAAGGGGAGAAAAAATCAAAGGAAGAAAACGCAGCCGAACGAGTAAAATTTGAATGGAACCCTGATTGTCAGAAGGCTTGGGAGGAGATCAAAGCTTACATTTTGGTGATGCCTACCCTTTGGCAACCAACCGAGGATATGCCCCTAATTATATACCTAGCAGTAGGAGAGAAGGCTGTAAGTTCGGTCATCGTTCAGGATGACGACCAAGGAAAACAATGGCCGGTCTACTACGTAAGCAAGTCGTTGCATGGTGCCGAACTTAATTACACAATGATTCAGAAAGTAGTTTACGTCTTGGTCCTCTCAGCCCGAAGGTTAAAACCATATTTTCTCAGATTCTCCATAGTAGTCCTGAGCAACGTCCCTATCAAGGACATCCTGAAGCGGGTGGACCATTCCGGGAGACTATCAAAATGGTGTATCGAACTAAGCGAATATGAAGTAAAGTACAAACCAAGAAGAGTGATCAAGGCACAGGAAATGGACTCTTTACATTGACGACGCTTCGGGATTAGACAGACAAGGAGTGGGATTAGTTCTCGATGGACCTGAAGGTATGAGAGCCACCTGATCCATCAAGTTTACTTTTCTGATGACTAATAACATGGTCGAATACGAAGCCTTAATCGCTGGATTGGAGTTAGCAAAAAAGGCAGGTATTCGGTCCGTAAAGACATGCAGTGACTCGAACCTTCTGGTCCAACAGGTGAATAGAGAATACTAGATCAAAGAACTCAGTCTCAAAAAATACGCTGAGGTTGCCAAGAAATTAGCCGCACAGTTTGAAAGACTAAACATCGAGAAGATTCCATAGGAACTTAATTCCGAAGCTGATCAGTTCTCGAAGTCCACCTCATACGATGAAGAAAGGAAGAACCTTGCATCAACTACCTCCGGGTATTCAACATTACTTCGGGGTGGAGAGCTACCTATCGGAAATATCTCACCGAAGGAATACTCCCGAAGGACCAGGTCATGGCAGCAAAAGTAAGAAGAAAGTCAAGCAAGTTCATCATAATAGGTGGCAGTTTATAACAAAAGGGTTTTTCTTCGCCTATGCAAAAATGCATCGGTGAGGAAGAAATCGGAGAAGTCCTAACAGAAGTCCACGAAGGCACATGCGGATGCCATATTAGGTCGAATGAATTAGCCACGGTAATACTCTGACAGGGGTATTTCTGGTCGGATTTGAAGGAAGAGGCCAGAAAGTTGGTAAACAAATGCAAGAAGTGCCAAGTGCATGCTCGGATACAGAGAGTTCCCTCGGATTATGTAAAATCTTTGGACTACCCAATACCCTTTGCCGTTTGGGGTAATGACTTGATTGGAGCACTACCAATGGCGCCCGGAGGATTGAAGTACGGCGTTGTCGCCGTGGATTACTTTACCAAGTGGATAGAAGTCGAACCACTGGCTTCAATAACAACGAACAACATCAAGAAATGTTTTTGAAAATATATTATTTGGATATTTGGAATGGTGGGTTCCAAGATTTTTTCGAAGAATACGGTATCAAGCTTCATTTTGCTCCGGTCACACACCCGCAGAGCAACGGATAGGTCGAAGTGTGGAACCGAACGTTGAAAGACAGTCTAAAAAAGAGGCTTGGGAACGCTAAGGGTAAATGGCTCGGAGAGCTTCCACATGTATTATGGAGTTACCGGACCACAACCCGAAGCTCAACTAAAGAAACTCCATTTTCCTTAGCCTATGTAACCGAAGCTCTCTTCCCCATTGAGGTAACCAATCCATCTCTCCGGGTAAAAATCTTTCAAGAAAGCGCGAATGAACAAAGATTAAGGACAAATTTAGATTTCCTCGAAGGGAGAAAAGAAGAAGCTGATCTCCAAAGAAAGGCATTTCAACAAAGAACCGCAGCCTTGGCAAATTCAAAAGTTAAAACAAAAAATATCAAGGTTGGAGACCTAGTCCTAAGGCAGACCAAGTTGGGCCCTCGGAGACCAAAAGGAGGTGCATTCACCCCGAACTAGGAAAGTCCGTTTGAAGTGACCGCTGAAGAAAGGAAAGGAGTGTATAAATAATCAGATTCCGAAGGAAGAGAGTTGGTTATATCATATCATTCCGAAGCACTTAGGAAGTACTATGCGTAATCCGAAATTAGCTCAATATATTGATACTTTCAGGAAGAGGATGTAGGTCTTCTAACTGAACCTCTATAAAAAGAAGAGCCAACTTTTGAAAATTAGTCTTTAAAAGATCCCGGAGGATTAATTACAGAAGTCCTAGAGGACTGTACAAAACATAGAAAAAATAAGAAGGAAACTAAGAAAAACTAAACTCGTCGGGGTAGATTGGCTCTGGGGCCTTCAAAATTTCATCCCCGCACCAAGAAGAATCCACCGGACATTCGTCAGTGCTATCTATCCCGGAGAGATCCACATGTGGGTTCTGCTCGACGATTTTCCTTCGAGCAAGACAGAAGCCCTGATCGAACTTCTCAACAGCCAAGTTCACCGCCCCTCTTGTTGCCTCCTCCCATGCCTGCTGCTCCTCCCGGACAGTCTTGATCTCTTCCCGGAGGTCCTTGAGGTCTTCATTAGTGTAGTTCTTGAGATTCTCAAGATTGATCTCAAGGTCTCTCTTTTCCTTCTCAAGGGTTTCCACCCTCGTCCGTAGCTCCTCCTCAAAGTCCCTCTGAGTAGCGACCGTACTCAGGAAGGCAGCCTCGCCCTGAGCAAGCTGAGATGTAGCAGAAGAATCCGGAGGTCACCTTGGACATCATCCTCTGGGAGAGTTAAAGCTAAAGAGCTTGAAGTCCGGGACGCCCGGAGCAATTGTTCGTAGTGGAAAACTCTCTGGATGAGTTTTGCCACTACGACCACAGCTTAGGTAGCCCGTTGTTCAGCATGGCTCCGGGCGTAGTCCATCTTCTGGACAACTTGGGAAACCCAGCCAGTGAGGCACGTCATCTGCAACAAGTGAAAAAGGGGGGGTCAGGACAGTAAGACAGATTATTGATAAGGATCAAAAGAAGAAGACTGAACCTGGGAGCTCATGACATGCATCCTGAAGGTGGTCACAGCAAGGTCCGGAAACAGTTCCTCGGCTTAGGCACAATTTTGTAAAATTGCAAAAAGGTGGAAATTTTGGGTCCACCCCGAACACTTGACATAACACGAGGAACGTGTTTATGTGGCAATAGGTGTTCGGGCTTAGCTGGTAGATGACCAGACCGTAGGATTCTGCTAATTCCTAGATGAAAAGGTGCAGGGGGAAACCGAGGCCCTCATTCCAATTGGCTCCTAAAAAGTACAAGACAACCGACGCCCGGTTCGTATACACGATACTCAGGTCTCAGCACTCTAACAGCAACGGAACGGGGAAGAAAGAAGTCATGTTCCCACCATTTTAATAGTTTGGGAGTGGCCCTACTTCGGAAGTGCTCTACTTCCAACCACCATTCTTCGGGTAAAGGGCCACTTGTTTCTAAAAGATCTCCCCAACGACGAGCAGAGGAAGGAGTTGGAAAAGTATGGGCCATTTATAAATACATCAGGAAATAGGACGGAGGAAGCGGCTACGGACTGGTGACCTAAGGTTTACCGGTGAAGTGCTAGCGGCCACTTCGACGAAGGAGTGGCGTTGACGGTAGAACTTCCAAACGGTGGCTACACCCTCTTGACTGCCAGAAGCGACGGTTGCCTGATTGAGGAAAGGTGCAAGATATTCTTCTGGAGTGACTTTCTCGACAGTCCTCCACCTCTGAAAAAAGTTGATCGCCTCTTTGAGTGACGGATTGTCCGTCGTGAAGAAATGATTGCCTTAAGAGAAGGAATGAGAGCAAACAGAGCAAAGAAGCAAGAATGAAGTGAATAGAAACTCAAAAACTATTCCTTGTTTAAGGATGTCCGTGAAGGCGAACCGTCACAAAATGATGCATATCCACCGTTGATCAAAAAGTTGCAGTTAATGCACGAGCTATGATGGAACTGCTTGTAAACAGCTTTAAAAGTCTCGAACCATGATGGTTCGAGAAAATCAAAAGAGGGATACAAATATATCCACAATGGTCAAAAGTTTTGGATCATGATGGTTCGAGAAAATCAAAACGGGGGATACAAATATATCCCCAACGGTAAAAAATCTCGGACCATGATGGTCCAAGAAAATCAAAAGGGGGACACAAATTGTTACGGTCACCCCGAGCGGGTTGCGACCGGGTGACCCGGGGCTTCGGTTTTGGCCTGCGGGTCACGTTTTTCGGCGTTCAGACGGCTCCCGAGCCCTATCCGAGTATCATTTTGGCGAACCCTTCCGTATTTGAGGTCGTGTGGGTCCCCCGGACGTTTCCGCCGAAAATATTTTTCTGGCGCCGGGGGGTTGTCGGGGTCGCCTCGGGACGTACAGCGGGCTCGGTAGCACTCTCGAGACCTCTGTTTGGGAAGCCGTTTGCAGTTTTGGAGTCGTGGAGACGTCCCGGTGTTGGTTGTGGAGTTTAATATTTGGGGCGGGACGTTCGGTTCCGGGCGACTCCCGGGGCTCGGGACGGGAATCCCGGGACTCGGGATGGAAATTTTCTGACGGCTTTGGGGTAAGTTGTATTTGAATTTAAGATGGAATTTATGGGAATTTTTGTAGAATTTTGGGAGTGACGGAATTTCGGTTCAGGTTGACACGCTCGCACGTCGGGTTCTGGTTCGGGTTCAGCGAGCTCGGTAGGACACTCCGGAAAGGCAAATGAATTTCTGAAAAATGTTCTGTGCATGATATAATATTCTGAAGATTGTGTCCGAGTTTCATTAATTTTGGAATTCGGTAATTATTTTTGGGCAAAAAGAATTGGAACTTTCGGAAAAATTGGGAGTTAATTTGCATATGGGTGCAAATTAAAAAGGAAAATCAGTATGGGCAGCAGCAACCCTTTCCTATTTTCGGCAGAAATGGTGTGTGTGTGTGATTATTGGTGGACACATGTCCCATTTTAATTTAAGGGAGAGAAGAGTATGGGTTAAAGTGAGGAAAATATATATATACCATATTATTACATAATATTACACTTACCTTCATTTCTTCTTCTTCTTCCTTCGTTTCTTTGCTGCTGCCGAAACACCATTGAAGGAGCTCCTCCAAGCTTGACTTCCTTCAACTTTGTGGAAATCAAAGAGGAATTGCTTGCCACTTGTGATTCTGAGTTTCGGTGGTTAGGAAAAGAGGAGTGCCAAGTTTCGGGGCACGGTGTAGGTGTTATCCAGAATCGGTCCAATACTCTGGATTTTGAGGTAAGGGTTTGGTTCGGTTGTTTGGTAAGCTAAGTATATGTTTTGGTTTCAGTTTCTGTTCTGCAGGTATTTCAGTATTATATGCCTAGAGCATATTCTGTAGTCTGTAAATGTATGTGTATTGTAGCAATTCTGTTTAGCATGTATTACGGAAGTTTCTGCTTTAAGGTAAGTTCTGTGATCTGTAGGTGTATGCCTTGTAGCATACCCTGTGTGTTAATCCTACGTTTGTAGGAGTATGCCTTATGGTATACTCTGTCTGTTAACACTACGACAGTTGTGGGTTCGCTACCCCAGCTGGTGCACCATGCTTCTGTAATAGCTTCGGCTTCTGACTCCCCTTAGGGGGAGGCTGTCGTTCCGATCTGTTATAAGGTTTCTGGCGATTTAGAATCGCACGTCCTTCGGGATTCCGATTTATTTTCTGTACATGCATGCTATTCCGTATTCTGTTGCATATATTGCTATCTTTCTGTTTTGCAGGGTTACATATACTTACCTTACCCCATATCCCTTACGGGTCCTTTTAGGACTCACCCTTCTTTGGGTTCTGTTTTTGGGTTTCAGGTAGACCTGATAAGCGGCCTGCGGAGTAGGATTCCGTGAGGGTTCTACCTTGGGTGTGTTTTGCAGCAGTTGCACCTTGCGGTCCGGGATTGTGTACTTGGTGTGAATCCCGCGCAAGGTACTTTGTTACTTAGGTTCTAAGGTTGGCTCTGTAGTTGCATATGCACACTTTCTGTATTGCTATGATGGTTGTATGTCTGTATATACATTTGTATATTCTGTTCTATATCTGTTCTCAGCGCTTGGCGCTTGCTAGACATTTTAGGTTCTGTGAATTCTGTATGTATATGTGTTTTGGTGCGTAAGCACTCGTCCACGGAGGGCGGGGCTTACTCTGTTATTAGTGCATGAATTGCATGTTTGGTTTTATATTCAGTTATATGCGCGAAATGTTTGTAGGTTGCTTCCACAATCTTTCCGTTTCCGGGTCCGCTACGCGCGGCAGGTCTCGATGGACCTGCCATCTCTCGTTTTCCGGCTTCCGCTTCCGGCGTCCCGGCGCCCCCGCCTCCGCAACCGGGCTCGGGCGGCGTGCGGTGACAAGTTGGTATCAGAGCAGGTAAGTGACCATATTGGTCGTCAGTGGTGACTTGTAGTGACAAGCTATTGTTCTACATTTTATTTTAGAATGGTTTGGTACGGAGATTGGCCACCTCCTTACTCAAACCACTTCAAAATAAAATTGTGGAGCAAAGTTTGGTCCTTCAAGTTATCCGGGTGGTTGCAGAGTACGGGATCTAGAATTTTGAGACTTTGGTAAAAGTGTTACAAGTTAAGGATTGTGGAAAAGTTTCAGGTACGTAAAATTGTGTGTTAGGAAAAGATTTGATGAAATAAGCATGAAATGCTTCTGTGATTCTGTGAAATGCATGATTTTATCATTTTGCAAAATAACTTCTGAGTTAAGCACTGCATTGCACTACAGAGCCTTAGAAAGCTGCTGCTAGTTTCTGTAGGGATTAGAGGTGACTGATCGGTCTGGACTCTGTTTGGTCCGAAATGTCTCAGGTTTGGTTAACACGCGTAGACAGCGTGATTTGGTACCGGAGGGGCGGGACTGAGATCCCACACCTCCGTGGAATAGGATACGGGTTCAGTGTAACCCAGGGTCTGAACAACCACACTCACCGCCCCGAGGCTTAGTGGTCGTAGGGACCCCTCTCTGAATTGGTATTACCGCCAGCCTAGCTGGTTCAGAGGCGGCAGTAGGCAGGGGAAAATCTGTTTATGCCACGGTAAGGGTACTTTGATCAGGTGGTGATAGCAAGACTTAAGCCACTGCTCGCCATAGTTTTGGGATCAGTAAGTGAGTGACTCTGACAAGGGTGGTCACTACGACACCTAGACTTCTCGTCGGTCCTATTAACGACGAGGAGATCTGGGGCACCAGTCTGGCGAGGTCAGACTTTTGGAGAGGTTTCAGAGTCTGAATCCCCCCCCCCGAGGTTCAATGACCGAGGAGGACCGGAGGTAGTAGAGACTTGGTTTGCAGGAATTGACAAACTCCTGGAGGGAGGCTATTCTGAGTCGGTTGGCCGCCGGGGCCAACGGCTACTCCGGCCAGATTGCTTCCAGAGTCCGCACCGGAGTTCGGATTGACCCGATATCTGATTTCTAGTGTCCTGGCAGTTTACCGGACATTTCCGCTGAATATATTTTTCGGTACCGGTGGGTTGCCGTCGGACGCTTTTCTGGGATTCTGGGCTGAGAAACGGATCCCGGGGGTGACCCGGTACTCGATTTGCGCTTTTGAGGAAGATCTGGAGTCGGGATATAATTTACATTTTTTTCCGTGAAGAAAATGTTCTGGTCGGAAATTACGGTTTCGGGCGGTTTTCGGGCTCGCGAGCCAAGCCGTGACACTTGGCGAAATGTGATTAGTGGAAAGTATTGGACTTGGTCTCGTGTTATTTCTAGTGATTATGATTCACTATGATGTCAAAAGGATGTCATGTGCAAAGCACATGACTTATTATTACAAGACTTAAGTTTTGGCAGTCTTCAGCGCCCATAGTCTCGGACGCAACCCAACGCGCCGTGAGGGCGTGGGTTTCAGCAGGGTGGCCCGAGACCTCAGTAGCGACAACAGCTTCAGCCACCCCCTCCGTCACTGCAGCTCAGAGCAGGACGGGTTTTCCTTTTGCTGAAGGGAGGCCCTGGTTATCAGGGAGGACCTAGTCGCGGTCACTGTACTAGGAGGCTAGTCAGGGAAGTTCTGTAAGGTACTATATTTCCGAATGAGATACCGGTTCATGCGTTATTTGATACAGGAGCATTTGTTCCCATTGTAACACCGAAATGTGTTACATTTCTGTATCTGTCTGTTAGTACCTTGCCTCAAACGCATTTAGTAAAAACTGCAGGAAGTCAGTTTCTGTTTTCCAATGAGATGGTTCGGGGTTGTACGATATCTGTAGGCGGACATCTGATAGTATCGGATTTGTTGGTTTTAGACACGCCGAACTATGATGTTATTCTTGGAATGGACTGGCTATCCAAGAACTCTGTGCACGTTGATTGTGCAACCCGTACCATTATGGTTTCTGGAGAGGTACTACCTCTCACGACTCCGACTGGTTTGACTATCGCACAGCACGGTACAGTGTTGCAGATTCTGGATCATCTGTCGATAGTTGGTGTAGGGGAATGTTATGATCTGAATGAAGCTGGTATTAGGTTGAAGTTGGATGGTTTATCGTTGATTCGAGATTTTCCGCGGGTATTTCCGGAGGAGTTGCCCGGATTACCATAAGAGCGGGGAATTGTGTTTAACATCCACTTACAGGCATCGCTCCGATATCTATTCCTCCTTATCGGATGCCCATTTCTGAGATACAGGGGTAGAAGAAGCAACTGGAGGAATTACAACAAAGGAGTTTCATCTGACCGAGCACTTCGGCGTGGGGTGCTCTGGTTGTTCTGTTTGTTAAGAAGAATGATGGGACACTCTGACTTTGTATTGATTACAGACGGTTGAATGCACTGATTGTAAAGAATAAGTATCCGTTGATAAGGATTGACGATCTTTTTGATCAACTTCGGGGATCAAGAATATCCTCTAGAATTAATTTCCGATCTGGGTGTTTTCAGCTTAGGGTGAAGGAAGAGGACATACCTAAGACTGTTTTCCGCACCCGATTGGGACACTCTGAGTTTACGGTCATGCCATTCGGGCTGACCGATGCTACAGCGGCAATCATGGATCTGATGCATCGGGTGTTCCGACCGTACTTGGACTCATTCCCGGTGGTTTTTATTGATAATATTCTGATATATTCTCGGGATGAGGATTCGCATCAGGATCATCTGAGGGTAGTTCTGCAGACACTTTGGGAACATCAGCTTTATGCTAAATTCTCAAAGTGTGAGTTCTGGATTCGGGAAGTCACCTTTCTGGGACACATTATATCTGAGCATGGTCTGTCTGTGAATCCGGAGAAGGTGAGGGCAGTTCAGGACTGGAAACAACCTACCGCGGTACGGGAGATCAGGAGCTTCCTGGGGTTAGCAGGATATTATCGGAGATTCGTACCGGGGTTTTCTATTCTGACATCTCCGCTCACGCAGTTGACCAAGAAGGGTCAACCGTTTATCCGGTCCGATAGGTGTGAGCAGAATTTTCGTGAGTTGAAGCGGCGGTTGACTAACGCTCCGATTCTGACTCATTCAGATCCGATCTTGCCGTATGTGAATTATACGGATGCTTCCACATCTGGTTTGGGATGTGTGTTGGTGTAGGAGCGTTTTGTGGTAGCTTATGGGTCGAGGCAGCTGCGACCGCATGAGCTGAACTAACTGACACATGATCTGGAGTTGACTATAATAGTTATGCGCTGAAACATTGGAATCAATATCTGTTTGGTAATAAATTTCAGATTCTTACCGACCATAAGTCTGAAATATCTGTTTACACAGAAGGAGCTTAGCATGAGACAGCGCAGATGTCTCGAATACATTAAGGACTATGATTGTAGTATCGGGTACATCTTCGGCAAGGGCAACGCGGTTGCCGATGCTCGAGCAGCGGAAGTATACCAGGTTAGTTAAGGGAGGAGATGTTGGTGGTTGATCCGAGGAAAGTGATTTGACATGCCTTTGGCACCGATGGCAGCCTGGGAACGTGCTCGGGGTATACACTCACCATACATTCTGAGTGGCTTGATAGGATGCGCGAAGCGCAAAGTAGAGATTTGGTATTGAAGGAATTATCTGGGGTGGATAAGAGTTCTTTGTTACCGACGTTTCAGTATGGCAGGGATCGCTATACTTCAGAGACCACCTTTGTGTACCAGAGGATCAGGAGTTCTGGAATGATACTTTAGAGGGGGCACACTCGAGCAGTGTGAGCATCAGGAACCGGCAGGGACACTGCAAACTTTGCCCATTCCAGTCTGGAAGTGGGGTAATGTTATGATGGACATTCTGGCTGCACTGCCCGACACGGTTTCATCATGATGTTATCTGGGTTTTTGTGGATCGGCCGACAAAGTGCGTACACTTTCGCCTATTCAGGTCGCTGCACCCTCTAGAGAAGCTTGCCCGGCTTTACATCGTGAGATTGTACGCTTACATGGAGCACCGAGACTCCATTGAATCGACCGTGATCCGCGTTTTACAAAGACGGTTCTCGATTGCTTTTCATGAAGCATTGGGCACGCGACTCCATCCTGAATACAGCTTATCACCCATGCACGGACGGGCAATCGGAGCGGGTGATTCTGATATTGGAGGATATGTTGCAAATCTGTACTTTGGATTTTGGAGGAGTTTGGGACTAGCAGTTACTTTGATAGAGTTCTCATACAACAATTGCTTTCAGACTACGTTTGACATGGCACCCTATGAGGTGTTGTACGGGAGGTGTAAGACACCATACTGTTGGACGGATGCATCTGATGGGGTTAAGCTGGGACCCGAGCTTTTTGAGGAGTCTACGGCAAAGATCAGATTGTTACAGGCGCGTATTAAAACCGCGAACGACTGCACCACTGCTTATACGAACTGCCACCGTAGGGCTCTGGAATCTGAGTTTGGTGACAGAATTAGACTGGAGGTAGCGCCGATCAGAGGGACAGTAAGATTTGATAGGCGGGGCGAGTTACCCCGAGTTATGTCGGTTATCATGAGTTTCCAGAGTAAGTTGTTAGGTTGGCCTTACCCCCAATCAATTTGCTTTTATGTGGTACCTTCCGTGATAGCCTGTTGTGGATCGGTTAGATTTAGGTTCGGTACTGTCTGGGGTTGTCTGGTAGAAATACCGGCAACTGTCTCGGGGTGCAATAAGATGCACCCGGAGGGTGGGACGCCGTGAGGCTCTGTATGGTAGTCTAAACTACCACTCCCACCGCACCAGTACGGTGGTCCGATTGTTCTGGGTTAGAGAGGTGTTCATATTTTCTGATTGGTAGCGACACTGCCGGGTTGGTTCGTGCTACTCTTGGAGGACCAAGAGTTCTAAGGGGGGGAGAATGTTACGGTCACCCCGAGCGGGTTGCGACCGGGTGACCCGGGGCTCCGGTTTTGGCATGCGGGTCACGGTTTTCGGCGTTCAGACGGCTCCCGAGCCCTATCCGAGTATCATTTTGGCGAACCCTTCCGTATTTGAGGTCGTGTGGGTCCCCCGGACGTTTCCGCCGAAAATATTTTTCTGGCGCCGGGGGGTTGTCGGGGTCGCCTCGGGACGTACAGCGGGCTCGGTAGCACTCTCGAGACCTCTGTTTGGGAAGCCGTTTGCAGTTTTGGAGTCGTGGAGACGTCCCGGTGTTGGTTGTGGAGTTTAATATTTGGGGCGGGACGTTCGGTTCCGGGCGACTCCCGGGGCTCGGGACGGGAATCCCGGGGCTCGGGATGGAAATTTTCTGACGGCTTTGGGGTAAGTTGTGTTTGAATTTAAGATGGAATTTATGAGAATTTTTGTAGAATTTTGGGAGTGACGGAATTTCGGTTCAGGTTGACACGCTCGCACGTCGGGTTCTGGTTCGGGTTCAGCGAGCTCGGTAGGACACTCCGGGAAGGCAAATGAATTTCTGAAAAATGTTCTGTGCATGATATAATATTCTGAAGATTGTGTCCGAGTTTCATTAATTTTGGAATTCGGTAATTATTTTTGGGCAAAAAGAATTGGAACTTTCGGAAAAATTGGGAGCTAATTTGCAAATGGGTGCAAATTTAAAAGAAAAATCAGCATGGGCAGCAGCAGGCCATTCTTATTTTCGGCTGAATGGTGTGTGTGTGTGATTATTGGTGGACACATGGCTATTTTTAATTTAAGGAAGAGAAGAGTATGGGTTAAAGTGAGGAAAATATATAAATACCATATTATTACATAATATTACAATTACCTCTCATTTCTTTTCTTCTTCTTTCTCTTCGTCTTCTTCGTGAGCTGCCGCTGCCGAAACTCCATTGAAGAGCTCCTCCAAGCTTGACTTCCTTCAACTTTGTGGAAATCAAAGAAGAATTGCTTGCCACTTGTGATTCTGAGTTTCGGTGGTTAGGAAAAGAGGAGTGCCAAGTTTCGGGGCACGGTGTAGGTGTTATCCAGAATCGGTCCAATACTCTGGATTTTGAGGTAAGGGTTTGGTTCTGTTGTTTGGTAAGCTAAGTATATGTTTTGGTTTCAGTTTCTGTTCTGCAGGTATTTCAGTATTATATGCCTAGAGCATATTCTGTAGTCTGTAAATGTATGTGTATTGTAGCATTTCTGTTTTGCAGGTATTTCGGAAGTTTCTGCTTTAAGGTAAGTTCTGTGATCTGTAGGTGTATGCCTTGTAGCATACCCTGTGTGTTAATCCTACGTTTGTAGGAGTATGCCTTATGGTATACTCTGTCTGTTAACACTACGACAGTTGTGGGTTCGCTACCCCAGCTGGTGCACCATGCTTCCGTAATAGCTTCGGCTTCTGACTCCCCTTAGGGGGAGGCTGTCGTTCCGATCTGTTATAAGGTTTCTGGCGATTTAGAATCGCACGTCCTTCGGGATTCCGATTTATTTTCTGTTCATGCATGCTATTCCGTATTCTGTTGCATATATTGCTATCTTTCTGTTTTGCAGGGTTACATATACTTACCTTACCCCATATCCCTTACGGGTCCTTTTAGGACTCACCCTTCTTTGGGTTCTGTTTTTTGGGTTTCAGGTAGACCTGATAAGCGGCCTGCGGAGTAGGATTCCGTGAGGGTTCTACCTTGGGTGTGTTTTGCAGCAGTTGCACCTTGCGGTCCGGGATTGTGTACTTGGTGTGAATCCCGCGCAAGGTACTTTGTTACTTAGGTTCTAAGGTTGGCTCTGTAGTTGCATATGCACACTTTCTGTATTGCTATGATGGTTGTATGTCTGTATATACATTTGTATATTCTGTTCTATATCTGTTCTCAGCGCTTGGCGCTTGCTAGACATTTTAGGTTCTGTGAATTCTGTATGTATATGTGCTTTGGTGCGTAAGCACTCGTCCACGGAGGGCGGGGCTTACTCTGTTATTAGTGCATGAATTGCATGTTTGGTTTTGTATTCAGTATATGCGCGAAATATTTGTAGGTTGCTTCCACAATCTTTCCGTTTTCGGGTCCGCTACGCGCGGCGGGTCTCGATGGACCTGCCATCTCTCGTTTTCCGGCTTCCGCTTCCGGCGTCCCGGCGCCCCCGCCTCCGCAACCGGGCTCGGGCGGCGTGCGGTGACAGAAATACATCCCCAACAGTTCGAGAAAATCAAAAGGGGATGGTTCGATACAAATATATCCCCAACGGTCAAAACTATATCCCCAACGGTCAAAACTCGCGGACCATGATGGTCTGAGATAATCAAAAGGGGGATTCAAATATATCGCCAATGGTCAAAAGTCTAGGACCATGATGATCCGAGAAAATCAAAAGGGGGATACAAATATCCCCAACATTCAAAAGTCTCGAACCATGATGGTTCGAGAAAATAAGAAGGGGAATACAAATATATCCCCAACGGCCAAAAATCTCTGACCATGATGGTTCGAGAAAATCAGTAGGGGGATACAAATATATCCCAACGGTCAAAAGTCTCGGACCATGATGATCCGAGGAAATCAATAGGGGGATATAAATATCCCCAACATTTAAAAGTCTCAGACCATGATAGTTCGAGAAAATCAATAGGGGGATAGAAATATCCAATTCAAAAGTCTCAGACCATGATGGTCCGAGAAAATCAAAAGGGGGATATAAATATCCTCAACGGTCAAAACTCTCGGACCATGATGGTTCGAGAAAATCAAAAGGAGGATACAAATATCTCAATTCAAAAGTCTCGGACCATGAGGGTCCGAGAAAATCAAGAGGGCGATAAAAAAACTCTGGACGAATGTCTTGGAGCTTGATGGTCCGGGATATTCCAAAAATTATCAATCACATAGAAAAATTCAGACTCCATACAGTCGGCCAAATTGCTAAGGGGGGACTTGATGGCCACCAAGCCAAATCTACTTAAAAGGCCCAAAATGGCCTAGAAGAAGGCCCAAGCAGTAGCCCAAAATAAGGGCCCCATTAAAAACCCAAATAATTCATAAACCCATATGAGACAAGGACATCACCGGACTTAATAAGAATTGACCCGAACATACTAAAAGGAAATTCCTGGACTATACTCCTGAAGGTATCAAGAACACGTGTTCTCTGACACTATATTGGCATATTACAATTTTACTACTATAGCATTGGACTATATAAGCATTTATGGAGGGAATTAATGGATCTCCTTTCGCAACTATCACTAAAAAGACTACAAAAAGAGATCCCCATTATCCCCATCCTCGAATTCCGAGTCAAACGCACAACGCAGAAATCTTCATGGCATCCAGTAACGTCAAAACATGTCAATATAGAAAGATCGTGGTGGCTGCTCACACGAATCCGCTACCACCAAGCTTCATCCATATTTTCCCCTCCAAACCAAAGATCCTTTATGCACCATAACCCACATCCTAGCTCCACTCCACCACCATGTGCACCAAGTTATGGCAAAATCCCTCCCCAATGCCCGAGAACCTACCCTAGCCGAGCATCAATTATGAGCCCAACCTTTACTGCCCAAAGATTCCCCACTCTCTCATACACCTATCCCACCCAAGCCTCACATACCCACCTTAACGAAGAGCCTCATAATGAAATAAGTTCACAAACCTCTCCAATCCCATACCTTCAAGATCAAGCCGAGACTACAAACACCAGCATGACGTCAAACTCAAACCAACTTAAGGAAGAAAATGAGAAATGGCTTGCCTTAGCCAAAATAGAAGAAGAAGTGCATCATGATGAGGTTGAGAGAAAAGAAATTATGTGGAAAGTTGAGGGACTGAGAGAAAATGAAAGTGAGTTGGCCCAAATTGTTACACCCCACCTTTTCCGGCAACAGTCTCCGGTGACTGGAGTTCTGGAGGTATGTTTAAATTTGTAATTTGTGGAGTTTGTTAGTTGTTGTTGTTGTTGTTGTTGTTGTTGATTGTTGTGTTGGGAGTGGAATGGTTTTGGGTTAGAAATCTATTTAAGCCGAGCAGCTCGTTTTCAGCCTCACTTTCGCGTTTTCAGTTCCGAAAACTCTCCCAACTCTCTCCCAATTCGTTTTTGCTCCTATCTAAGTGATTTTGGACTCTTTGGTGCGTGGAAACGGTGGATTCGTGCGGGAATCACTACAAGAACAACGAATCAACAAAGGATTCACTCCAACAACACTTTGTGGATGAATTTGAGAAATTTCCCAAATTGAGAGGTTGGTATTTTCGTGTTCTCTTGGTTCATTTGAGTTAGTAGTAGTGTTTCTATGTTGGATTAGAGGTAGAAACACATTTTACAACACGAATTGAGCATGAATTGAAGGAAATTCGAATTAGGGTTCTTGAGCTAGGATGAACGAATTTTGGGGGATTGGTACATTGACCTCAAATTAGTGTTGTTGGGTAGTTTTGGAACAACATTAATACTTGGTAAAAGGCCCAATTATGGGTTAATCTATGAGCTAAGAGAAAACTCATAGGGTTTAAGGTGGAGAATTGAAGTGTGTTGTTTTGTTGATTTCAATCCAAATTGTTGTTATTGGGTATGTTTAGAGCAATATTGATAATTGGAACATTGTCCAAATATGCTTCGATTATATACCTAAGGCAATGTTCATCCGGGTTTTTGGTGGAATGTGGAAGCATGTGTTTTGTGTGGTTTAAGGTTTCAAGCATGTTTAGACAATGAATTTGAGCAACTTTAAGTCTTGGAGTGAGGTCCAATTGTCAATGGATATTGATGTGTTAAATGAAAGTGTAATGTGGGAAATGTGTGAAATGCTTAGGTAATTTGTGAAGCAAGGTTTGAGGTTGGATAAAGTAGAAGGTTGGTGTGTGGTGCTTGTATGCTACCCTCTACTGCTGCGGTTGCTTTCGATTCGAGGTAAGGGTTCGACCTACCTATGTTATTGTAATGTAGGATGGTTGAGGCAAGTCTTGGGCCTCGGTCTCTGACTTCGGTCTTAGATCGGGATTGTGGAGCCCCAAGGCTAGTCCCATGGTAGGAGTATCGGTGCGCAGGTAGGAGCATCGGAGCGCAGGTTCTGTTCTGTGTGTGGACGCATGGCGAATGCCGGTTGGACCGGGGAAGATCTAGCCATGGTCCGTGATTTATGATGTTTGTTGGATGCATGGCGAATGCCGACGCATGGCGAATGCCGGTTGCGACCGGGGAAGATCTAGCCATGGTCGGGGAAGACCTAGCCATGGTCCGTGACATATGGGGTTTGCTGGGTGCATGGCGAATGCCGACGCATGGCGAATGCCGGTGCGTCCGGGAAGATCTAGCCATGGTCGGGAAGATCTAGCCATGACCCGTCACGTTCGGATGTTGTGCACACATCACACATCATTTATTTCTCGCATATGTTCCGACTGTATATTTGCTATCTCGTATGTATATCTCGCTTCGATCTGTCTTTGCGGGTTTGTCGGAAGAACATCGTTACTACTGCCTAAGCTCTTACCGGGTTTTTCCTTAAGAAAACTCACACCCTTACTTAATATTTTTCAGAGATAAGGATTACGGGCGTGAGTAGGATTTCCGCAAGGCTGTCTGGTTTGCTATTTTTGAGGGTTTAGCAGCTTTTGGATCTAGACTTGGGTTCCTCGCCGGTTTCTTTATCCGACGCCCGACTTTTGTACGGTTGCATCTTGACTGTAGATAGCTCTGTAGCATGATACTCTGTTGGCATGTAGTTTTATGATAGCATGTTATCATTAGATCTGTCTGTTTATCTCGAGTTTGATTATGGTTATGTATCTATATGCGTTACGCTCGAGCTGATTGAATGAGTATGCTTTGATCGTGCGGAAGCCTCTGTTCGTAGTGAAAGAACAGACTTCCTTTTGATAATCTGATTTCGATGTTCTGCTTCTGGTATTATGTTTATGGGCGGAGCCCATTGTTTCTGCTGTCATGATCTGCTTCTGTGCATGAGTTGTTGTATTTGATCTGTTGTTTAGAAAGGGACCACCTGGGTTAGTTAAAGGCCCGCGAAATAATCTCATACTAGCTGCGCGATCCGGTCCCACCTTGCTCACCACCGCCCAACCGGCCGGCGACCGCTTCCCGCCGGGTCCGGAAGGTGTCTGACGGGGGGTGGTGGTGACAATTTGGTATCAGAGCATGGTTAATTGGTTGGAGTCGAGGGTGTGTTAGGATTGACAGCCTGGTCGACTGATCGATTCCGGTATGGTTGTGTGGTGAGACTGGCCACCTCGTCACAAGAACCATGTTGGAATGGTAAGTGGAACAGTAGGCGGTTTGTCTAAGCGCACTTGAGAACAACCAAGAGATGATTTCTTTGGTACTGGTAGTTTGTGACTTGGTACTGTCTGTGGTTGCTGCGTAGGACACCAGTAATTGACTCTGGGTGCTATAAGAGGTGCACAGGGAATGAGATGCCGTAAGGTGCATGATGGTAATTTAAATTACCTCTCTCGTTAAAAGCAGACGGTGGATGCCGAGTGAGAGGTGTGTTGTTCCTAAGCGGTACCACGGGTTATAAGGGATTGTTTTGTATAAGTAATTTTGAGAATTGATTTGCATCATGCATTGCATTCATGCTACTGAGTGGTAGGATAACCGATGTAGGTAATGCTAACCGTTAAGTGAACCCTTTATGTTCTGGAATTTCAGTAAATGGTCAACACTCGACGGACTCGAGCGTTGGATGATGAAGCAGGAGGAGGAAATCCTGCTCAAGATGTGAATAGAGGAAGAGGTAGAGGTCGAGGGAGACCTCAGCGAAGAGCGGCACCAGCTCGGCCGCAGGTGAGACACGATCGAGCAGATGGCCCAAGTGTTGGGGCAAATGACTGTACTGCTCAATAGTATGTGGGCAGGAACAGGAGTTGAAGAACAAGGAAGTACACATGTTATGAGTTCTCAGCCTACTGCGGTAGGATCGACCGATCCTAGCTATCAGGCTCATGAGGTGGACGTTGAGGCGGATGATGTGCAGTTTGAAGAGCATGTGGATACGGAAGAGAGGAATCTGAATCTAGGTGCGGAAGTCGACCCACAGCCCCGTCGAGGGAGAGTGCGGGCTAGGCCCGATTCTGTTGTTGAGATACCGGGAGCCCAGAGGCTCAAATCTGACAGTGCGACCAGCTCTGATAAGCTTTCTTTGATGGAGCGGTTCGAGCGATTCAAACCACCCCGTTTTTCGGGCAAGGGTGGAATGGATTCGGCGGAGACTTGGTATAAGGACATGGACAGGTTGCTTGGCAGACTTGGTTTCACGGCAAATGAGATGGTGCCTTTGGCTACCTTCTATTTGCGGGACTGGGCGTATGATTGGTGGGAGACCACTATGGCCACTCGGAAGGCCGACTTTGTGCGTAGGAAGTTGAAGGACCCGGGCATGACGTGGGATGAATTTTCTCACTTGTTTCATGAGAAGTGGATTGGTTATGCCGCGACAGATAGGCGGCAACTGGAGTTTGATACCTTGACTCAGGGAAGCAAGACTGTTGCGGAGTATGGGCACGAGTTTGAACGCTTGGTGCGTTATGTGCCTCATTACAACACCAGTGAGGAGGCCAAGGCAAAGAGATTCATGAGAGGGTTGAAGCATGACATCAGGAAGTACTTGGCACCGTTGAACATTGATAGGTACCATGAGGCTGAAACGTACAGCTTCGGTGACACAGCCACCGAGATCTACGGGGATTGTCATTGGTGGAGTTAGAGGATCCGGACGCGGTGGACCTGCACGACACCACAGGACCGGCGGTAGTTCTGGTGGGCTTGGATCAAAGGATAAAGGCAAGGGGAAGGCAAAGGTAGCAGAGCCTTGGTACTGTCAGACATGTGACCGGAGCCACACCGGCCCGGTTTGTTATAGAGAGAAGGGTATGTGTTACCGATGTGGGTCTACTGACCACATGATCAGAGATTGTCCTTTGATGGCGACTCAGGGAGTTGCAAGGCCACAAGGGTTTCAGAGTTATGCTCCTCGTGGGCGTGGTGTTCTTCAGTTTGGACCACGACCCCGACCACCGCAGATGCGGCCACTACTGCAGCAGGCCCCGCCGCCAGCGCACCAGCAAGCAAGGCAGGGACGAGTGCTTCAGATTGAGCGTGGTGATGCGGCTCAGAAAGGAGCACTAGCAGGTATGGTGTTTCTGAACGGTATTTCTGTTCGTGCTCTTTTTGACACAGGTGCTTCGATTTCTATAGTGTCACGAGGTGTGCAAAGTCTTTGCAACTTCCCGTGACTCATCATCTCAAGTATTCTGGTACGGACCGGGGAGTCGATTCTGTTTAGTAATGAGCTTATCAAGGGTTGCATGTTAGCTGTTGGTGAGCGGCAGATTTCTTCTGATTTGTTGGTGTTGGATACATCACATTATGATGTGATTCTGGTATGGATTGGCTCTCGAGCATTCCATACGGATAGTCTTGCGCAGTTGGTGGTGTCGGATCAAGTATTACCACTTGTTCCCCCTCGGATGTAGAGATTGTTCGAGAATAGCATGGAGCTTGTGTAATGGAGAAATTACCTGTGACGGATGAAGGCGAGTACTTTGGACTCAACGATGCAGGTACGCGGTTGGAACTTGATAAAATTCTGATTGTTAGATACTTTCAGCAGGTGTTTCCTGAAGAGTTACCAGGTATGCCACCCGAGCGGGAGGTGATTTTTGAGATAGTGTTACAGACCGGAGCTACACCTATCTCCATTCCTCCGTATCGCATGCCGATAGTTGAGATGAAGGAATTGAAGAAGCAGTTGGATGAGTTGTTGGATAAGGGGTTTATCCGACCGAGCAGATCACCGTGGGGAGCCCCGGTGTTATTTGTTAAGAAGAAGGATGGAACGCTTAGACTCTGTATTGATTACAGGAGGTTGAATGCGGTGACAGTCAAGAACAAATATCCGTTACCACGGATTGACGATCTGTTCGACCAGCTCCGAGGAGCTAAAGTGTTCTCAAAGATTGATCTCCGATCAGGTTATTTCCAAATGCGTGTGAAGGAAGAGGACATTCCGAAACCTGCTTTTCGCACACGTTATGGTCACTATGAGTACACTGTCATGCCTTTTGGGCTGACAAATGCCCCGGCAGCTTTCATGAATTTGATGAATGAGGTTTTTCGTCCCTACTTGGACAATTTTATTGTTGTCTTCATTGATGATATACTCATCTATTCTCTGGATGAGGACACACATCAGGAGCACTTGAGAATTGCCTTGGAAACTTTGTCTAACAATCAGCTGTATGCAAAGTTTTCAAAGTGTGATTTCTGGTTGCGCGAGGTAGCATTTCTCGGGCACATCATCAATGAGAACGGGATTTCTGTCGACCCGGAGAAGGTCAAGTCTGTACAAGAGTGGAGGCAACCCCGATCAGTAAAGGATATCCGTAGTTTTCTCGGGCTAGCTGGTTACTATCGTAAGTTCGTACCAGCCTTCTCGGTTCTTGCCTCTCCACTCACTCGACTGACAAAGAAGGGTAAGGCGTTTGTGTGGTCGGATGAATGTGAGAAGAGCTTTCACGAGCTCAAGTGTGGACCGACAGGCACCGATTCTGGTTCTACCTGACCCGTCTCAGCCTTATGTCATTTATACTGATGCCTCACGAACAGGTCTGGGGTGTGTGCTTATGCAAAACCAGCAGGTAATTGCTTATGGGTCGCGACAGTTGCGACCACATGAGGAAAATTATCCCACTCATGATTTGGAGCTTGCTGCGGTTATGTATGCACTCAAGCAATGGCGGCATTATTTGTTGGGAAACAAATTTCAAATCTTTACTGATCATAAGAGCTTGAAGTACTTGTTCACGCAGAAGGATCTGAATATGCGCCAAAGAAGGTGGCTCGAGTACATGAAAGACTACGACTGTAGTATCGAGTACACCGCAGTAAAGGGAATACGGTGGCAGATGCCTTGAGTAGGGCATACACCGGGATAGTTAGAGGTGGAGAACACAGGAAACCGAACAGAGCATACGGACCTGAATGCCTTGTGGCACCGTTGGCGGCTACGGGAGCGAGAGCGGTATTTGTGTTGAGAGTTCAGTCTTCTTGGATCGACGGATCCGAGAATTTCAGATGAGAGATCGAGTTTGAAACAGGTTTTGGAGAAGCTAAAGGAGCAATGCGTCCATTCTTTGAGTATAGGCAAGGATTGCTATACTTCAAGGGACGTTTATGCGTGCTTAATGATGTGGTTCTTAGAGATGAGATTTTGGATCAAGCTCATAATAACGCTTTAAGTTTTCACCGGGCGGTGAAAAGATGTATCACGATTTGAGGTCACACTTGGTGGCCAGGTATGAGAGGCATATTGCGAGTGTGTGGCAAAGTGTACCACTTGCCAACAGGTAAAGGTTGAACATCGAAGCCCGTGGGCACACTTGACGTTACCTATCCCGATTCGTAAGTGGGGAAACGTGACTATGGATTTTCTTACCGGGTTACCCACTACGAGAGCACGTCATGATGCCATTTGGGTAATTGTGGACCGTTTGACTAAGTGTGCACATTTCTTGCCCATTAAAGTCACCGATCCGTTGGACAAGTTAGCACGACTCTACATTAAAGAGATCGTGCGGTTGCCTGTGTACCGGATTCTATAGTTTCAGATCGGGATCCAAGGTTTACAGCCCATTTACGGAATGCTTTCCATCAAGCTTTTGGTACCGGTTGCACCTTAGTACCGCGTATCACCCACAAACTGATGGGCAATCCGAGAGGGTGATACAAGTACTTGAGGACATCTTTGAGGAGCTGTGCGATTGATTTCGGAGGTGATTGGGATCAACATCTACCGCTCATAGAGTTTTCGTATAACAATAGTTACCAGAGTACAATCAAGATGGCACCTTATGAGGCTCTTTATGGACGGAGGTGTATGACACCTCACTGTTGGTCTGAACCGTCAGATAAGGTTGAACTTGGTCCGGAATTGATTGAAGAGACTACAGAAAAGATCAAAACAATTCAGGCAAGATTGAAAGCGGCAAATGATAGAACCACGGCTTATGTGAACAGAAGGCGTCGCGACTTAGAGTTTGAAGTTGGCAACAAAGTATGGTTGAAGGTGGCACCAATGAAGGGAATAATGAGATTTGGTCGGAAAGGGAAGTTAGCTCCGAGGTATATTGGCCCATTCGATGTTCTAGAAAGAATTGGAAAGGTAGCTTATCGTTTGGCGCTACCGGAGAGCTTGTCAGCTGTGCATAATGTGTTTCACGTGAGCATGCTTTGAAAAAGTGTATCATGGATCCGACGCAAACGATTCCAATTGAGGAAGTGCAATTGGAACCTGACTTGTCTTATAAAGAAGTGCCAATTGCTTTGTTAGCGAGGGATACTCGTAAATTGAGGAGCAAGCTAATTCCCATGGTGAAGGTGCAATGGTCACACCATTCTGACAAGGAGGCAACCTGGGAGACGGAGAAGGACATGGTTGAACTCTACCCTCAGGAGTACCAACGCCTTAAGGAGCTCTTGGAGGACCAAGAGTCTTAAGGGGGGGAGGATGTTACACCCCACCTTTTCCGGCAACAGTCTCCGTGTTGGAGTTCTGGAGGTATGTTTAAATTTGTAATTTGTGGAGTTTGTTAGTTGTTGTTGTTGTTGTTGTTGTTGTTGATTGTTGTGTTGGGAGTGGAATGGTTTTGGGTTAAGTCCTGTTGGAGGCTGAATTTTGTGAGTTTTGGGGTCCAGGCGATCGCCCAGACGAGGAAACGGTTCGCCTGCGTTTCGCTGGACACTTGCCAAGTTCGTGTCTTCTGAGCAGGCGATCGCCGGACCGAGGGTGCCTTCGCGACTCTCGCCTGGATGCCTGGCCGGTGGCGATTCGGACTGGCGATCGCCCGCTCTAGGAATTGGGTCGCCTGGTCTTCGCCTGGACACCTGCCTCGGTGTTCTTCAGGGTCAGGCGATCGCCTGACTGGGGAAACGGTTCGCCTGACCGTCGCCTGGCTCGGCTATTTAAGCCGAGCAGCTCGTTTTCAGCCTCACTTTCGCGTTTTCAGTTCCGAAAACTCTCCCAACTCTCTCCCAATTCGTTTTTGCTCCTATCTAAGTGATTTTGGACTCTTTGGTGCGTGGAAACGGTGGATTCGTGCGGGAATCACTACAAGAACAACGAATCAACAAAGGATTCACTCCAACAACACTTTGTGGATGAATTTGAGAAATTTCCCAAATTGAGAGGTTGGTATTTTCGTGTTCTCTTGGTTCATTTGAGTTAGTAGTAGTGTTTCTATGTTGGATTAGAGGTAGAAACACATTTTACAACACGAATTGAGCATGAATTGAAGGAAATTCGAATTAGGGTTCTTGAGCTAGGATGAACGAATTTTGGGGGATTGTTAAATTGGCCTCAAATTAGTGTTGTTGGGTAGTTTTGGAACAACATTAATACTTGGTAAAAGGCCCAATTATGGGTTAATCTATGAGCTAAGAGAAAACTCATAGGGTTTAAGGTGGAGAATTGAAGTGTGTTGTTTTGTTGATTTCAATCCAAATTGTTGTTATTGGGTATGTTTAGAGCAATATTGATAATTGGAACATTGTCCAAATATGCTTCGATTATATACCTAAGGCAATGTTCATCCGGGTTTTTGGTGGAATGTGGAAGCATGTGTTTTGTGTGGTTTAAGGTTTCAAGCATGTTTAGACAATGAATTTGAGCAACTTTAAGTCTTGGAGTGAGGTCCAATTGTCAATGGATATTGATGTGTTAAATGAAAGTGTAATGTGGGAAATGTGTGAAATGCTTAGGTAATTTGTGAAGCAAGGTTTGAGGTTGGATAAAGTAGAAGGTTGGTGTGTGGTGCTTGGCTGCTACCCTCTACGGCTGCGGTTGCTTTCGATTCGAGGTAAGGGTTCGACCTACCTATGTTATTGTAATGTAGGATGGTTGAGGCAAGTCTTGGGCCTCGGTCTCTGACTTCGGTCTTAGATCGGGATTGTGGAGCCCCAAGGCTAGTCCCATGGTAGGAGTATCGGTGCGCGGTAGGAGCATCGGAGCGCAGGTTACATTGCGTGAGTGGACGCATGGCGAATGCCGGTTGGACCGGGGAAGATCTAGCCATGGTCCGTGATTTATGATGTTTGTTGGATGCATGGCGAATGCCGACGCATGGCGAATGCCGGTTGCGACCGGGGAAGATCTAGCCATGGTCGGGGAAGATCTAGCCATGGTCCGTGACATATGGGGTTTCTTTGGGTGCATGGCGAATGCCGACGCATGGCGAATGCCGGTGCGTCGGGAAGATCTAGCCATGGTCGGGAAGATCTAGCCATGACCCGTTACATTCGGATGTTGTGCACACATCACACATCATTTATTTCTCGCATATGTTCGACTGTATATTTGCTATCTGTATGTATATCTCGCTCTGATCTGTCTTTGCATGTTTGTCGGAAGAACATAGTTAATACTGCCTAAGCTCTTACTGTGTTTTTCTTTAAGAAAAACTCACAACCCTTAATTAATATTTTTCAGGAGATAAGGATTCTGGGCCATCGGAGTAGGATTTCCGCAAGGTCATCTGGTTTGCTATTTTTGAGGGTTTAGCACTTTTGTTTCTAGTCTTCTGGTTCCTCGACGTTTTCTTTATCCTACGCCCGACTCTTGTACGGTATCATCTTCAGCCTGTAGATATCACTGTAGCATGATACTCTGTTGGCATGTTGTATTATGATAGCATTTTATAATTTGATCTGTCTCGTTTATCTGAGTTTGATTATGGTTATGTATCTATATGCGTTCTGCTCTGAGCTGATTGAATGAGTATGCTGATCTGTGCGGAAGCCTCTGTTCGGTAGTGAAAGAACAGACTTCCTTTTTGATAATCTGATTTCGATGTTCTGCTTCTGGTATTCTGTTTATGGGCGGAGCCCATTGTTTCTGCTGTCATGATCTGCTTCTGTGCATGAGTTGTTGTATTTGATCTGTTGTTTAGAAAGGGACCACCTGGGTAAGTTAAAGGCCCGCGAAATAATCTCATACTAGCTGCGCGATCCGGTCCCACCTTGCTCACCACCGCCCAACCGGCCGGCGACCGCTTCCCGCCGGGTCCGGAAGGTGTCTGACGGGGGGTGGTGGTGACACAAATACCAAAGCAAGATCCAAAAATCGCCAATGAGAGAAACATTATGGAGAGAGTATCGAGAGAAAAAATGAGTGGAAAGATTATAGAAGACTAGAGTGTACCCTTTACCTATGCGAGAAAAATGGAAGGAATCAAAAATGCAATAAAGCTCCTTGATGATGCACATTTGTTGGAGTCAACCTATCCTAACTTGGAAGAAGAGGAGCAACGTCAAGGAGAGGATCTACACTCCCTTATCTTAGGGATGGGTAACTTCTCTCTATTCTAATGAGCTATATGATGATGAGTTGTTTGCTGATGAGTATAACTTGCCCACTCATGCTAGTATAGACTTACATGATCCATAATTTGAATATTCTGAGCATGTTCCTTCTAATAGTGCCTCGAATGCTTTAGGTGCTAGTTGCATGAGTGATTTTGGTAATGAATGCATATCTCCCTGCCATGATAGTATTCTTGACACATATGATGATTGTCTATCTTCTTGTGTTGATGAAGAGTCGGCATACCATGAGCATGAATTTTGTTACGGTCACCCCGAGCGGGTTGCGACCGAGTGATTCGGGGCTCCGGTTTTGGCCTGCGGGTCACGGTTTTCGGCGTTCAGTCAGCTCCCAAGCCTTATCCGAGTATCATTTTGGCGAACCCTTTCATATTTGAGGTCGTGTGGGTCCCCCGGACGTTTCCGCCGAAAATATTTTTCCGGCGCCGGGGGGTTGTCGGGGTTGTCTCGGGACGTACAGCGGGTTCGGTAGCGCTCCCGAGACCTCAGATTGAGAAGCCGTTTGCGGATTTGGAGTCGTGGGAACGTCCCGGAGATTTTTATGGAGAATAAATTTTTGGGGCAGGACGTTCGGTCCCGGGCGACTCTCGGGGCTCGGACGGGAATCCCGGGGCTCGGGATGGAATTTCTCCGACGGCTCCATGGTAAGTCGTGTTGTATTTTAAGATGGATTTTATGGTTATTTTTGTGGAATTTTGGCGTGACGGGATTTTGGTTCAGGTGAATATGCTCGCACGTCGGGATTCGTTCGGGTTCAGCGAGCTCGGTAGGACACTCTGGAATTGTAAATAAACATTTGGAATATGTTTTATGAATGTTATAATATCCTGAGGATTGTGTCCAAGTTTCGTTTAAATTGGAGTTCGGTAATTGCGTTTGGGCCAAAATTGTAACTTTTGGAGGAGTTGGGAGGTTAACTTGTAAATAGGCCACAAAACAACAATAATGGGGTATGGGCAGCAGCTGGTTTCGGCAGGAAATGGGAGGGAATTAGGGGACACTTGTCTTGTTTTCATTTAAGATGAAGTGGGATGGGAAAAAGGAAAGAATATTTATAAGGCTTATTTCATAAATGGCTTATTATTTCATTTTCTTCTTCTTCTTCTTCCTCCTTGCAATCCGCCACCATTGATGTCCTCTCCCAAGCTTGGTGTTCTTCATCTTGGCTGAAATCATCATGGGTTTGGCTTCAATCTTTGGTAAGCTTCCTTCCTTCTCTTTTCATGTTGGAAACATGATTTGGTGAAGAAAAGAGGAGAAATTTTAAATTCATGGTTTGTTCTTCTCTACATGTTTGAGTGATCTTCTTCCTCCCATCTTTTAGTATGTTGTTCTTGGGTTGGAGGGGAGTGAGAATCAAGTGTTAGATTTTGGAAAAACTCCTTGGATGCATAAACCCTAAAATGCCGAAATTTTGAGGAATTTTCTAAAATGGTGTATGTTTGTGTTCTTGGATCATGCTTCAAGTATGTTGTTCCTAGCATGATTCTAAGCCTATGTATGGTTTCAATTTGATGGAAAACAAGTTGGGTGAAAAACCCCCTTTTGGCCGAATTCTTCAAGAGAAGGGTTAAGTTGATTTTGGTTGTTTTAGGTGCAATTGGTTAGTATTCTTGGTTTAGAAGTGTAATTGGTGGTTAGAATGTTTGTTTGATGGCTTGAATGGATTGAATTGGAAGTTGGGTAAAATGTTGGTAAAGAACCGAAACTTGAATTGAAACTTTCTCTATGTTGGGGTTTGATTTTGGTTGAATTGGATGCTAAAGTGGTATTGGGGTTGGATTTAGGTGCGGTATGGTGTTTAAAACGTTGGTTTCGGGTAAGAAATGGAAAAGTTACCTTTTTGCGGGTTTAACAGAAAAATGTCGAGAATGAAGGGTTTAAAGGTTGGATTGTGTTCGTAGGTGTTGGAATAACAAGGTTCTACCTCGGTTCGTAAAACCGAGCTTTCTGTGAATTTTTACGGGATTGTGCGGGTTTGGCTTTGGGGGTGTAATTTGATGTGTGTTGATTAGTTTATGGTTGCTCAGCTTGATTCTACGTTGGTGGAGCATTGTGGAACCACCGGGGTTTAGTTTGCATTTTTCGAGCCGGGAGCCGAGATTTCCCGGGAGTTGTGCTGCGGGCGGTGTTTTCAAGGTAAGGGCTCAACTTTCCTTGTTATGCATTCTGGTATGGGACATTATGCATACTGGGTTTAGTTGAGGCAGGATTCCGGGTTGAGGACGGTGGTCTGATGATCCCGGGACTTGTCACATGGTAAGATACATGTTTGTATCTTGTACTGCTTCAAGGCCCGGATGGTCTTGGAGGCCACGGGTTATATTTATATTCTGCTCATCCGCACTAGGTGCCGATGTCCTGGTTATACTTTATTGATATATTCTGTCATTTGCATATGTATCATGATATATTCTGTGTATATCCGTTCTGGGGACGCATGGCGATGCCGACGCATGGCGATGCCGGTTGGACCGGGGAAGATCTAGCCATGGTCGGGGAAGATCTAGCCATGGTCCGTGACCTATGAGGTTTCTGTGTGTCCGCACTGGAGGGTGCCGACACTTTATGTATATCCGCACCGGGAGTGCCGATATACCTCTGTGACCCTACGACAGTTGGGGATCGCGACCCCAGCCAGATCGTTGTCACCACCACCCCGCCGACACCTTCCGGACCCGGCGGGAAGCGGACGCCGGCCGGTGGGCGGTGGTGAGCAAGGTGGGACCGGATAGCGCAGCTAATGTGAGAGTATTTCGCGGGCCTTTAACTAACCCAGTAGGTCCCTTTCTAACAACAGATCAAATATAACAATTCATGCACGTAAATGTATCACAATAACAAGCAATGGGCTCCGCCCATGATCGAATATCGAAGCAGGATATCAAAATCAGATTATCAAAAAGGAAGTCTGTTCTTTCACTACCGAACAGAGGCTTCCACACAGATCAACATACTCATTCAATCAATTCAGAGCAGAACGCATATATATATACATAACCATAATCAAACTTAGATGAATAGACAGATCTAATGATAACATGCTATCATAATACTACATGCCAACAGAGTATCATGCTACTGAGCTATCTACAGTGAAGATGCAACCGTACAAAAAGTCGGGCGTCGGATAAAGAAACCGACGAGGAACCCGAAGTCTAGATCCAAAAGCTGCTAAACCCTCAAAATAGCTAACCGAACAGCTGGCGGAAATCCTACTCCGCTGGCCCAGAATCCTTATCTCCTGAAAAATATTAAGTAAGGGGTGTGAGTTTTCCTTAAAGAAAAACCCAGTAAGAGCTTAGGTAGTAGTAGCGATGTTCTTCCGACAAACCTGCAAAGACATGTCAGAGCAGAAATACATACAGATAGCAATATACAGATCAAAGCATATACGGAAATAAATAATGTATGATGTGTGCACAACATCCGAATGTAACGGGTCATGGCTAGATCTTCCCCGACCATGGCTAGATCTTCCCCGGACGCACCGGCATTCGCCATGCGTCGGCATTCGCCATTAACACGGACCATGGCTAGATCTTCCCCGACCATGGCTAGATCTTCCCCGGACGCACCGGCATTCGCCATGCGTCGGCATTCGCCATGCATCCAACAAACATCATAAACCACGGACCATGGCTAGATCGCCATGGCGATGCCGGCATTCGCCACGCATGGCGATGCCGGTTGGACCGGGCCATGCGTCGGCATTCGCCATGCATCCAGATGGCTAGATCTAGCCATGGTCGGGAAGATCCAACAAATATCATAAATCACGCCATGGTCCGTGACCTATGAGGTTTGCGTGTGTCCGCACCTTGGGCTCCACAATCCCGAGGGTGCCGACACTTTATGTATATCCGCACCGGGAGTGCCGATATACCTCAAACCTTGCTGACAAACACCTACGATTCACACACTTTCCACATTACACTTTTATTCAACACATCAATATCCATTGACAATTGGACCTCACTCCAAGGGGATCGCGACCCACCAAAAATCCGGATGAACTTTGTCTTAGGTATATAATCGTGCAATGTTCCAATTATCAATATCTATATATTCAACCTCTTAGAGAGGGGACCTTTTACCAAGTATTAATGTTGTTCCAAAACCACCCAACAACACTAATTTGAGGTCAATTTAACAATCCCCCAAAATTCGTTCATCCTAGCTCAAGAACCCTGGTCAACGGTTGGACCGCATGTGATGGGTTCTGTTCCACCTCTGACTTTACATACATGAATATGTATATATATATATATATATATATATATATATATATTTATATATATTTGTGCTTGCGTTCGTTGTGCACAAGTTGTGCAAGTTTGCAGTTTGGTTCAGCGGCAGGCGAACCGTTTCTTGTACAAACTCACAAAATTCAGTATTCTACCTTAGCCCTTAAAAGGTGGGGTGGGTCCTCCCGAGAGGGCTGTCACTCACCCCTTATTTGTTTACCACCTTTCGACACACAAACCGATAAGCGAGGACTCACCCCTTATTTGGCGGAGTAGCTTTCTGCGATGCTTTGGTTGTTTTGGGCTTTCAGGTATTTAACGTTCCATTTTTGGAACCTTGGTTGGTTTTGGTTAAGGGGTAGTCTCGGTTGAGGCGTTGGTTGGTGTTTCATACTTTGGTTGGACAGTTCATCGTTGACTAACTCTTTTCTCTCTCTTTGGTTTTGGTTAGCAATGGCAGCAGCAGCAGTACCGCGTGCGGAAACCTCCTGGGAGAAAGCAGTTCTCCGATTCTGCACTAGGTATATTTAGGCTTTAGTTTTGATGGTCCTGTAGTTGTAGCTGCATGCATGTACAGTGGTTCATGTGTTTGTATGTGGTAAATACTCTGGTTATTTTCTGATTTTGAACTGTCTTCTGAGTCAAGGGCGGAGCCCCGACTTGCCTATATTGTATATGCTGGATATATGATATGAAGTGGATTTTTGTGACTCTGTGATCAGTTGTTGGGATTTATGCTTGCTTCACCATGAACTGCGTGTTTGTATACTTGCCGTGTATGGTTGTTGTAGGTTGCGAGTTGTAGTACCGTTCTCGCGCTTTCCGCCGCAGTTATTGGTTTCCGAACGTCACGGTTGGCCTCGCCTCCGCAACCGGGCGGGGTGGCTGTGACAAATTTAATTGTGATGATCATGATGACACATATGATGACCATGCTTTGATTCATAATGCATTTCATCCAATGCATGACGGTATTGCCTTGCATTATAGACACAATGTTGATGATACCTGGAAGTGGTTACATATACCCAAGAACTTCATAGTGATGATGAGAATAGGGGGGAGGTTGAGCATGCATATGATCCACCGAACTTGTTCTACTCCATCGCACATGACTTGACACATGCATTTAATAAGTAGAGTTTCAAAGAAGAACATGGGTGCCCTAGACTAATTTTTGACCCTAGGATATGTGATCATACCTTGATGAATGTTGTTAGTAAGTTTGAGGAAGATGTGGCTATACTTAAGGTTGATAGTGAGGAAGAGAGTAGGAAACATGTACATGTGCTTGATAATGCCTACCTCATCTTTCATAATATATGCCAATCTATTATATGAAGTCTTTGAGCATGTTCTGGTCATGGATATTGTTGATAATGATGTGAAGACCGAGGACATGCATGATGAGGTGAAAAGAAAGGGCAATTTGTCCATCTTCCCACCTTTAGGATTCACTATATCTAGTATAGCTTTGACATGCCTTGATTCTTTAACCATGACTAGCTTAGTTCATTTGTTGGTAACTTGGGGAAAACTCTCGTGTTTGCTTTGTGATGACACTCCCTTTATTCTTTCCCTCTTAGAAGAACAAGAGCTTGAGCTTGATTCCAATCATGTTTTCCATGAGTATAAGCTTCTTTGTGATTGTGTTGAATTCTCATGGAAGTATGTCATGAATCTTTGTAAGCTTTTGTTTATCATCACTATGCATATTGCAGTAGAAAGGTGCTAGAACCATCTACACCCCGACATTATCTTCTTCATTGCCAAGTCGAAAATAGCTTGGAGGAGGTGAAAGCCAGCCTTACATTATCACTTTCTCAAAAAGAAAGACCCTCCCAATTGTGAATCACTGAAGATTCACATCAGCTGCCCTAACCTGCTACCTATCTCGGAGAAAACATTTTATCCAGAAAATTCATTTTGTCCCGTTTCGAATGCAATCATGTGACGCAGTACATCAAACAATATGTCATATCCAATCGTGATGCATGACCACTAGTTCGTTTAATTAATAAGCCTTTAGGTGTGATGCCATATCCTACTATTTACTACTTTTATCTTGTAACCTTGTTACTTGCGTGATATCATGATAATCATTTACAATTTAATAGTTGATTTACTTGTGCGCACTCTTGTCTCGTGAGTTGTAAACCACCTTGCTTAATTATCGTTTTCGCATCTAACTTATTTTCTATTAGCTTAGGGTAACTTTTACGATCCTATCATGATCCTAACACCTGGTTTCAACCCTAAACATGATACTACACCTTTTGGACCTACACTTGACACTAACATCTTATTGGCTTTCTGGTCCTGACATGAAACTAACGAAGTTCATTTAATGAGCCTAATATGCTACTAGCGAGTATAACAGTCCTACCAAGATATTAGTGTTCCATACAACATCCATTGTGCATATCATACATGTATAACAATCATTCAATCAAACGACCCAAATGATAACAATTCCTAAGTGCAATGATATAAAGTATCAAGAATAACTAAATATGCTACTCAGGTTGACTGATCGAATATTTTACTAAGCCCAATTGTTTAACTTAGAGTTCATTATTCGAGAGTTTGTTTACGAAGCAGATAAAACGACTCAAAGGAAAAACCTCATCTTATCCCCCTTACTTGGATGTAGCCGGGAATATGCGTCGGCAAACAAGTGATAGCAATAAGAACCTAGCAATAAGAATTTAACGAAATATTTTAAGAGATTCCACATGTGATAGCTTACCGGTACCGGCTGGTAAGATTTACGGAAAAATAACGGAGGCTTTTACTGTTTTCTAACGGCCTAGGATAGTTTAAGTTTAGGTTTGGGTCAAAACGAAGAGTCCGGAAATTTTTGGAGAGCTTTTATGCACAATCACAAATTTCTATGCACATAAAACTTTTTTTAAGAAAGGAAAAAAATATTTAATATTGTAAACAATTTAAAAGTTGAAAATAAAATTTTTAAAATTTGTGAACAGTAACATAAGATTTTATACCAAATATAGTATTTTTCTGAACTTTATTAATTTTTATCAATTAATTAAAGAGGAAATTAATTACTAAATAAAAGTATATATTTTACTCTACAAAAATATTCTTTAACAAATTTCACATACAAATTATAAATTAAGCTTAACTACAAAGTTTCATAACCAAAATATCAAAATGAAAAATATATGGATTTTCTAATTTCTAGATATAACTTTACAAGAAAATAAAGTAAAGTAAATTTTAGTAAATTACAAAGTTAATAAAACTCAAAATATGTTGGAAGCAACAATAAAACAATTTATCTTGATGTATTAAAAATAATATGAGTATGAATAATAAAGTATGGAACTTTAAAAGAAAGTGAGTAAGCTTAACATATGAAAGTAAGTAAAACGCAAAGTTTAAACTAGTGACTAAAATGTTAAGTTTTAAACTATAAAGGGTGGTAGGAATGAAACTTAATTGAAACTTAGGGGCTTAATTAAAACAAGGGGAACAGATGAGGGAAAAGGACTAACTGTATAGTTTTACCCAAAAAATTTAAAACAAGTGCAGCAGCTTCTTCTTCATGGGTTCATTGGCGTTCGTTGCAGGCAGGGGCGGCTGCGACGGTGACGGATTCCGGCAGTGGTTCAGGTGCCGGTTGGTGCGGAGGTGGACGAGGAGATGTTTAGTGGTGGCTTTCCAGCGAATGTAGCTTCGATTGGAGAGGAAAATCGTTCCGTGCCGGCAACGGTTTTGGCTTCATTCTCCTCCGTTCTCAAACCTTCGGTGATGTGGAAAGGTGGGTTTGCTCCGTCTCGTCATGGTAGAGCTAAAGGTGATGGAGTTTGAAGGCTAAAATGGCTGGAGAGGGAAGGAGGTGAAGAAGCCGAAAGTTCAAAACTTTTGGTACTCCGATTTCTTTTGCTCTTCTTTTCTTTTTGTCTAACTATGATGAGAACCTTGTAAGAGGTTCACTCTTGAAAGGATCTAGCTTGATGGAGTTGAACAAACACAATGATAGTTTCGGCCTCTACACCTCCCAACTCATAAGATTGGGCAATGAAAGAGCTTTGCCAAGGGATGATGATGGATTTAGCACCTCCTTGCTCAAAAGACAAAGCAATGCTAGATATGAAAGCTTGAAACCATTTTCCTGGATCAAGGGATGAAAGAAAATGTAAGAGTTTGAGAACAAGGATGAACTTCACTCACAAGGTGATATTTTCGGCCATACAAGTTCTAAGGCTCAAATGAGCCTTGCTTACACTTTAAAGAAGTGAAAGAAGCCTCCTTGGATGGAAAATTACCATCCAAAATTTTAATTCATCAATGGTAATTTTTCATCCACATGTTTGACTTTCCAAGCCTTCCCAAGGCTTCAAAAGGCAAAAGGGGCATTTACACATGCATGCATGCACAAAGCCTTCCAAAAGCATAAAGGACTTTTGCATGTATGACATCTTAAAAGCTTCCAAAAAGCTAAATGTGAAAAGTTAGCCTAAAAGCTTCCACTTGTCTCATACACATAAAGTAACTATTTTTCCACACAAATATCTTCTTAAAAGGAGGGAACATTTCAGATTCAACTTTGGGAAGCTTGGCCGGCGCATGGAGAAGGTGGTGGCGTGTGGCCTGGAGGTGGTGGCGTGTGGAGGTGAGGCGGCGACATGTGGAGTGTTGGAGGAGGTTGTAGGAGGCTTGGAAAGGTAAGTGGTGATGCCAAGTCAAGTGTCCTTGCCTCCGGGATCTCGGGTTGGAATGTGGGGCGCGGGGTGGTGGCATGTGGGGCCCGTGACCAAGCCCTCGGCCGAAAGTGTGGTGCCACTAAGGCCCTCCAATGTGTTAAGCATGCTATCCTCCAAGTGAATGCCCATGTGATGAAGTTGTAGAAGCCTCTCTTGACCTTCTTCTCGATCCTCTTCTCGGGCCATGAGTCTCATGAATGCTTGAAGGCCCTCTTGAATCTTCTTGGACCGAGACCTTCTCATAGGCCCACTTAGACCTTCAAGGGGATTCAGAGACTTGTGGGCTTGGGTTTGGGCCTCCTTTGGGTCCTCATTGGGGCGAATGGGTTGGGCCAAGGTGATGTTCTCATCATACCCTCCCTCTTGAGAAGAATCCATCCACGGATTCATTTCTTCTTGCTCACCTTCATAAGGAATCAAATCACATACATTAAAGGTAAATCAAGGACATATGCATTAACACCAATTTTCTTTGTAATTTGAAAAGGCCCATATCCCATAGGTGAAAGTTTATTCTTCCTAGCTTGTGGGAACCAATCCTTCCTCAAATGTAACCACACCCAATCACCAACTTGAAAACTCCTAAACTTTCTACCCTGGTTGACATTCCTAGCATAAGTCTCATTAGCCTTTTCAAGTTGCCTTGAACCTTAGCATGCAAGTCTTTCATATTTTGTGCTTTCCTCCTACCTTCCACATCAATTTGATTCGAATGGCTTAATGCAACCAAGTCCAATGGAGTTAAAGGATTAAAGCCATAAACTACCTCAAATGGGCTATGTGAGGTGGAGGAACAAAATGCTCTATTATATGCAAACTCAACACGAGGTAGACATTTTTCCCATTCTTTCAAATTCTTTCTAAGTATGGTTCTCAAAATAGTAGTGACGGTTATATTAGTTACTTCGGTTTGTCCATCGGTTTGTGGGTGACTAGAAGTAGAATAAACTAGACTAGTTCCTAACCAAGACCAAAGTGTCCTCCAAAAGTGGCTTAGGAAGCTCAAATCCCTATCACTCACTATTGATCTTGGGATGCCATGATACTTCACAATTTCTTTGAAAAACAAGTTAGCTACATCAGATGCATCATCGGTTTTGCGGCATGGAATGAAAGGAGCCATTTTAGAGAATCTATCTACCACAACAAAGATAGCATCATGTCCATGAGAAGTTCTAGGCAATCCACTAATGAAAGCCATACTAATGTCAACCCACGGAAGAGAAGGTGTAGAAAGAGGAGTGTACTTCCCTTTCGGTTGCAATGTGGATTTGGCCTTGTGGCATGTGACACACCTTACACACACCTTGTGCACATCCCTCTTGAGGTTTGGTCAATAGAAGTTCTCCTTGACAAGTTCATACATCTTGAGGATAGAAAAATGCCCCATAAATCCGCCACCATGTGCCTCTTTGATGATGACCTCTCTCATGGAACACTTTGGCACACATAACTTTTTCAACTTGAACAAGAAACCATCAAATACATAGTAGCATTCTTGGCTACTTTTAGCACAATTCACAAAAATTTCACCGAAATCAACATCATTGACATATATGTCTTTAAGGCATTCAAATCCTACAACCTCAGCATCAAGATTCACAAGTAATGCATACATCTTATACAAAGCATCGACAACAACATTTTCTTTGCCTTTCTTATATTTAATAACATAGGAGAATGATTCCACGTACTCTACCCATTTTGCATGCCTTTTGTTCAAATTACCTTGACTTTGCAAGTATTTCAATTATAGATGATCGGTGTGCACAACAAATTCCTTGGGCAACAAGTAGTGAGACCACACTTGCAATGATCTTACAAGAGCATAAAGCTCTTTGTCATAGGTGGAATATTTAAGTGTAGCACCACCCAACTTCTCACTAAAATATGCAATGAGGCGGCCTTCTCACCAATGCCTATCCCATTTGCATCACATTCAATTTCAAACACTTTGGAAAAATTAGGCAACCATAGCAATGGAGCACTAACCAACCGAGACTTTAATTCAACAAAAGCCTCTTCTTGAGCTCTCCCCCATTTAAATGGAACATTTTTCTTAGCCAATTCATGCAAAGGGGATGCAATTGTTGAAAAAGCTTTCACAAATCTTCTATAGAAGCTAGCAAGCCCTAGAAAAGATCTTACTTTCGTTAAAGTCTTAGGGGTTGTCCATTCTTTTATTGCCTCCACTTTACTCTCACCTACTTTGACTCCATCCACTCCCACAACATACCCAAGGAAATTGACTTGACTAGTAGCAAAGACACTTTTCAAATTTTTCATATAATCTCTCTAATCTAAGTGTATCAAGTACTAATCTCAAGTGTTCAACATGCTCATCATGGGACCGAGAGTAGACAAGAATATCATCAAAGTAAACAACAACACATTGGCCAATTAATCTCCTCAACACATGGTTCATCAATCCCATGAAAGTGCTAGGTGCATTTGTCAAACCGAAAGGCATCACATTCCATTCATAAAGACCAATCTGTGTTTTGAAAGCGGTTTTCCACTCATCTCCTTCTTTCATGTGAACTTGGTGATATCCACTTTTCAAATCAATCTTAAAAAATATGCAAGCATAACAAACTTCATCTAGCATTTCATCAAGTCTAGGAATGGGATGGTGATACTTTACAGTGATATTGTTGATGGGCCGTCAATCCATGCACATTCTCCATGTTCTGTCACTCTTGGGTACTAGAATGACCGGAACCGCGTATGGAGAAAGGCTCTCTTTGATGTAGCCCTTCTCTAGCAACTCTTGCACTTGAGATTGAATCTCCTTGGACTCTTGGGGATTGGCCCTATATGCGGCCCGATTTGGCAAGGAAGCTCCGGACACCAAGTCAATTTGGTGCTCAATGCCTCGATATGGAGGGAGGCCGAGGGGTTCTTGGAACACATCATCAAATTCTTGTAACACCTGGCACATACAAAGGAAGAGAAGATATATGGTCAAGTGTTAGCAAGCAATGTGTTGGAATCATGAGAAAATAAGTTTTGTTTGCAAAAAGTGCTCTTTTCAAGTCCCTCTCTTTGGCCATGGGAGGGTTGCACTCTTGTTTTCTCTCTTTCTCTCCCAAAGTATTTCCCACCAATGCACACTCTTTCTTTTCTTTCAAGGTTCCTTAAATCTTCTCACTATTTTCTCTCTTTTCACATCCCATCTTCTTCCTTTGTTTCTCATCCTTACTAGCCAAGTGAAGTTGATCTTGCATACCTTGGGCCGGGGTGAGAGGTCGAAAAGTGTAGGGGCGGCCTTGTTGTGTGAGGGAGTATTTGTTGGCATTTTCATAGTGTATGGATTCCTTGTCAATTTGGCATGGCCTTCCCAAAAGGATATGGGTGGCTTGCATCCTTACCACATCACAAGTCACCTCATCTTCATATTTGCCAATCTTGATTGGCACAGCCACTTGCTTCACAACCTTTACAAAAGCTCTATCATCAACCCATTGTACTTGGTAAGGTTTGGGATGGTTGCTGGTTTTGAGCTTCAATTCATTCACCATGTCCTCACTTGCGACATTGAGACAACTCCCACTATCCACAATGAGACTACAAAGTATCCCATTCACCAATGCCCTTGATTGAAAAAGGTTTTCCCTTTGAGAAGTTTCGGACACCTTTGGTGCACTTTGAAGAATTTTTTTGGTAACCAAGATGTGACCTTCAAGAGGCAACTCTCCCTCTCCTTCTTTAGTTTCCTCATGTGGAGGACCTCGGATGTCCTCCTTGTCTTCACTAGAGACTTCACCATTTGGCCGAACCCCCATAACCCTCTTATTAGGACAATCTCTTACATAGTGGCCCTTGCCTAGACACTTGAAACACTCAATGTTCCTTGTTTGGGCTGGTGGGTTTGAAGGCTTGGAAGGATGAAACGCTCGGATGGCTTTGTGAACCATATCTTGGTAGCCATGGTAGTCACACAACTCCACGGTTATAGAAATGTCCGCCCTTCAATCGTACAAGAACCTTGCCATTTTAGCCTCTTCCCCTTCTTGGATGTTGGCTCTCATAACAGCACTCTCAAGCTCCTTTTGGTAATCAGCACGGATTTGTTGCCTTGGACTAGGTATTGAAGTCTTTGGCAACAATCCCGATCATAATATGGAGGAACAAAATGGTTTTGGATGATCAATTCGAGTTGTGCCCATGAATCCACCAGTTGCATATGACCTCTTGCTCTTTCTTGCTCCCACTAAGTGAGAGCATAACCAAAAAACTCAATAACTACAAGTCTCATCTCAAGCCATCATTGTAACTAAGACAATCAAATACCCTTTCGGCTTTCTTCACCCATGCCAAATATTCCTCCGGATCACTAGTGCCATAAAATGGTGGCACTTGAAGCTTTACATTACTAAAAGCTTGTTGCTCTTGTGGTTGGGTTCTCCTTCTAGGAACTTGGTTCCTTGGTGGAGGAGATGCATATGGCTCATCCTCCTCGTCTTGGTAAACTTTCCTTCTTGCATGCCTTAGAGGTGGTTCTTCGTAGTATTCTTCATCATTGCTCTGTGGAATGTGCTCCACAACTCGGTTCACTCTTGGAGTGTGAATGGGCCGACTATATGAAGTGTTGGTGGCGGGTTCAAGGTGGTTTGGGTGACTCCCCCTTGAGGCTGAGAAACATTGACCTCCTCTTGTGCTTGTGAGCTCCCCAGTTGCTTTCCTTGCACCACCTCAATTCTTGAAACTTTGGCATTAGTGGAAGCTAATTGCTCACCCATGTTGTCTATTTTTTTCATGAGTTGAGCAATAGCCTCATGTAACCCCAATTGAGATGGGTGTGGAGGGGTAGAATCAGAAGAAGCCATATACAAACAAAGTTTGCAATTGAAAATATGAAGTTAGTAGTAAAGAACCTCACCACTCCCTTAGTGTTTGTACTCTTAACCACTCGTGTTTCACTCAACACTTTGGCTTTTAACTTGATGTTCACTCTTGCCTTTTTTCCACTCAAGTTCCTCACAACTTCTCTAACCTTGATTTCCACTCTCAACCTCAAATCAAAGATGTACACAAAAATGGAAACAAGCTTAAAACTAGTGAAAATCGTGACCTTCAAGCAAGAAAATAACTAGTTACTTGAAACTTCACATTATGATTGTCGTTGCATTTAGTTTTATGGTGGAAGACTGGATAATGAGTTAGATTAAGTTGTATCGCATGCAACCTGACATCATACCTCAATTTTATGATTGTATCGCATGCAACCTGACATCATACCTCAATTTTATGAGTAGGAAAACAATACCAATTATGCCCTCTATGAAATTTCATATAATTGCGATTCATTTATCTGCAAATGTTGTAAAAAGACAACTTAGGAGTTCAAAGAGAATAAGATATTTGTGCAGGGTTATTAGTTGAAAACTAAGTTAACGATTCAGTCCTATACTTTCGTAAAAAGAGTTAACCAACGGTCCTCGTTCAGTGTGATATTTAATATTTAAAATGTTTGTAATTACAAGGAGACTCATATAGATCATATTAGTAGTTGACAAGGTAAAACCTGAATTTTGGAGCTTTCTACCGAAACTTAATATTATTTAGTTATTGTATAGACAAATAAATCAAACTTCGGGTATGCAAAGAATAAACTCCAAGGCACGTAGAACTACACTTTTGTCCATTTGTTAATCATAATACGAAAATTGCTTTTGAGAATGGGATATTTAAAGGTCCAACTTACCTCATGAGCTTTGTGTCTCACATTTTTTTGTGAAAAACACTAATCCAGGGTACTTGATATATACTTCAATGGCTTATCCAAGTAATAGCCAAACAATCGCCGTGACCTTACTCCTTGTTCTTGCGTTGTGGGCTTCATGTGCTTCATCTCGTCCTACACCGCAGATATCCATATCCGAAAAGTTTGAGCAATGGATTGATACTTACGGTCGCATGTATAAAGATGGAACGGAGAAGGAGAGACATTTTGAGATATTCAAGAAAAATATTGAACAAATTAAGACTCACAATGATGACATCTCTTATAAGTACAAACTAGGAGTCAATGCATTTACTGATCTAACCGTCAGGATAACCTTAGCCTGTCTGAAGCTGAGG
Organism: Stellera chamaejasme; assembly: GCA_024586325.1. Lineage (NCBI taxonomy): Eukaryota > Viridiplantae > Streptophyta > Magnoliopsida > Malvales > Thymelaeaceae > Stellera > Stellera chamaejasme. Next base: position 20,486,204 of record CM044984.1, on the reverse strand, counting down.
ACTTTGCCAAAGCTGAGGCATCATTCCTCAGCACGGTCAAGGACTGCCATGACACTGAGGACGCTCTCCGGGAGAACATTCGGAAGCTCGAGGCTGAGAAGGAGAAGTCTCAGGTTGACTTTACCAACCTAGGGAGCCACTACGAGCAAGACCTGAGGGCCAAAGATGAGGAGATCCAGAAACTTCGGGATGAGTTGACAAAGGCTAATAAATGTTTCCCGAAGTTTCGCCAAACGACTAAGGAATCTGTGGCTTTGTCAATCCACAAGTTTGTCTACGGATTTTGCTTGGCCAAGAAGCAAATCTGTCACCATACGTGACCCGAGCCCGGTTACGGAGGCGGGGGCGTCGGGACGTCGGAAGCGGAAGCCGGACTGATACAGGATGACAGGTCCATCGAGATCTGCCGCGCGTATACACAGAATATACGCAACAGAGTACAGAATATCGTGCATGGAAAGAAAACGTATCAGAATCCCGAAGGATGTGCGATTCTAAATCGCCATAAACCCTTATAACGAATCGGAATGACAGCCTCCCTCTAAGGGAGTCAGAAGCCGAAGCTATTACAGAAGCATGGTGCACCAGCTGGGGTAGCGAACCCCCAACTGTCGTAGGGTCAACAGACAGAGTATGCCACAAGGCATACACCTAAAGATTACAGAATATGCCTTAAGGCATATATTCCAGAAATACTTGCAGAACAGAAAGTGAAACAAAACATGCACCTATCTTACCAAAATAACAGAACAAAACCCTTACCGCACAATTCCAGAGTAGTTGACCGATTCTGGACAATTTCCAAACCGCGACCCGAAACCCGGAAACCCTTCTTTTTCAACCTTCTGAACCTCAGAATCTGTCAATTCAAGCTGAATTAGCAACTTTACCAGCCACACTACCAAACTACACCCCCGATCCAAAACCGAAAATCCGGCAGAATTTCGGTAAAATTCCAAATTTCCACAGAAACATCAGAATTCAGAACCAACTTAGACAATGCAAGATTATACATTGACAAACACCATCCAACCTTTAAACCCTTCCTCCCTGACATTTTTCCGATAAACTCGCATAACGGTAACTTTTTCATTTCTTACCCGAAACCAACGTTTCAAACGTCAAACCGCACCTAAATCCAACCCCAATACCACTTTAACATCCAATTCAATCAAAATCAAACCTTAACATAGAGAAAGTTTCATTTCAACATTTCGGTTCTTCACTAACATTTTACCCAACTTCCAAAACAATCCAATCAAGCCATCAAACAACCATTCTAACCACCAATTACACTTCTAAACCAAGAATACTAACCAATTGCACCTAGAACAACCAAAATCAACATAACCCTTCTCTTGAAGAATTCGGCCAAAAGGGGGGTTTTTCACCCAACTTGTTTTCCATCAAATTGAATCCATACACAAGTTTAGAATCATGCTAGGAACAACATACTTGAAGCATGATCCAAGAAGACAAACACACACCAATTTAGAATTTCCCATAAATTCGGCCAAATTGGGGTTTTTACAACCAAGGAGTTTTTCCAAAATCTAACACTTGATTATCACTCCCCTACAACCCAAGAACAACATACTAAAAGATGGGAGGAAGAGAATCATCCTAGCTAGTAGCTAAGAACAAACCCATAATTCTCAAATCTCTCTCTTTTTCCATCCAAACCTTGATTCCAACAAGAAAAGAGAGCTAGGGAGGAAGCTTACCACTTAAAGGATCCAATTCCTCCTTGATTTGAGCCAAGACTTGAAGAACACCAAGCTTGATGAATAGTGAAAATGGCGCACCAAGGGAGAAGGAAGAAGAAGAAGAAGAAGAAAAGTGATGAGATAATATCACATTTATGAAAATATAAGCCTTATATATTTTCTTCCTCTTTTTCCCATCCCTCTCAACTTAAAATGAAAATAGGACAAGTGTCCCCTACTTCTCTCCCATTCCAGCCGAAATTAGCTGCTGCCCATAACCCATTATTGTTGTTTTGTGGCCAATTTAAAAGTTCATCTCCCAACTTTTCCAAAAGTTACAAATTTGGCCCAACCGCAAATACTGAACTCCAAATTAAACGAAACTTGGACACCATTCTCAGGATATTATAACATTCGTAAAACATGTTCCAAATGTTTATTTACCATTCCGGAGTGTCCTACCGAGCTCGCTGAACCCGAACGAATCCCGACGTGCGAGCGTGTCAACCTGAACCAAAATCCCGTCACGCCAAAATTCCCCAAAAATAAACATAAACTCCATCTTAAATTATAACATGACTTACCCCAAAGCCGTCAGAAGATTTCCATCCCGAGCCCCGGGATTCCCGTCCCCGAGCCCCGGAGTCGCCAGACCGCACGTCCCGCCCCAAATATTGCATTCCATAACAACCTCCGGGACATTCCCACGACTCCAAAACTGCAAACGGCTTCTCAAATTGAGGTCTCGGGAGCGCTACGGGCCCGCCAGACGTCCCGAGACAACCCCGACAACCCCGTGGCCGGAAAATATTTTCGGCGAAACGTCCGGGGGACCCACACGACCTCAAATACGAAAGGGTTCGCCAAAATGATACTCGGATAAGGCTCGGGAGCTGCCCGAATGCCGAAAAACGTGACCCGCAGGCCAAAACCGGAGCCCCGGGTCACCCGGTCGCAACCCGCCCGGGGTGACCGTAACAAAATCATTGAGCGCAACCCTCACGCTGATCTCTCTGGGATTGGTGGTGGTGCGGAGGCCGAAGGAGACCCTTCCTAGTTTGGTGATGAATTTCTACAACCTCCCGAACCAGTAACCGTAGATGACTTCGCAGACCATCAGTAAAGCAGCGGTTCTTTTTTTGAATTCCATTTTTGTAATCCCCGCCTCGGGCTTTATCAATGAAAATCATAGGGATTTGTTCAACACTTGTTTATAGAGGTTCAGTTGTTTGACCTACATCCTCTTTCCCGAATGTTTCAAACTTCATTGACTCTTCGATAATATAAAATATTTCCTAAGTGCTTCTGAATGGTAAGAGTTGACTAATTCCATTCCCTCGGGATGCAACAGTTTTTAAACTCCTTTCCTTTCTTCGGCGACAACTTTAAACGGGCCTTCCCAGTTTGGGGCGAATGCGCCCCCTTTTGGTCTCCGGGATCCTAACTTAATTTTCCGCAGAACTAAGTCCCCAACATTAATATTTCTCGTTTTAACTTTCAAATTTGCCGCAAATGCAGTCCTCTGCTGACATACTTTCCTTTGAAGTTCGGCTTCTTCTCTTCTTCCTTCGAGTAAATCCAAATTCGTTCGCAGGCCCCATTCGTTTGCAATTTCTTCGAACACTTCTGCCCGAAGAGAGGGGTTAGTTACCTCGATGGGGATGAGTGTTTCGGTTCCATAGGCTAAGGAAAACGGGGTTAATTCGGTCGACTTCCGGGGTGAAGTCCGGTAACTCCATAAGACAGGGGGAAGTTCTCCGGGCCATTTACCTTTTGCGCTCCCAAGTCTCTTCTTCGACCCTTCTTTTAACGTTCGGTTTAATACTTCGACTTGTCCATTGCTCTGAGGGTGGGCAACCAGAGGAAAGTGTTTTTTGATACCAAACTCTTTGGCAAAGTCGTGGAATCCCCTGTCTATGAATTGGGTACCGTTATCTGCTACGAAAACTTTCGGGCACCCGAACCTGCAAATGATGTTTTTCCAAATGAACCTCTAGATGTTGTCAGTGGGTATCGCCGCTAGTGGTTCGGCTTCTATCCATTTTGTGAAGTAGTCTACTGCTACCACGCAATACTTCAGTTCTCCGGGGACCATAGGCAGTGCTCCTATTAAGTCATTACCCCAGAAGGAAAAGGGTATCGGGTAGTCCGAAGATGTCACACACTCCAAGGGAATTCGCTGTACTCGGGCATGCTCTTGACACTTCTTGCACTTGTTGACCAGTTTCCAAGCTTATTTCTTCAGGTTTGGCCAGAAGAATTATTGCCTAAGTATAACCGCAGCTAATGCGTCTGACTTTATATGGGACCCGCATGTGGCTTCGTGAACCTCTGATAAAACATCTTTGGTTTCCTCTTCGTCACTAGGAGAGTAGGCGAACAGATCTTTATTCATTTGAAGGAGATTTACAAGGTTTGCCTTACTGCCTTCGGGCAAGTGTTCGGCAATTCTGGTAGTCCGGCCTTCCTCCAAAATGACTTCCTCCATTTTGGTCGCTTCCTCCTCCTCATCCTTTAAGCAACCCGGGCCCTTCTGAGCCAAAGCCATGACTCCCTTTACCTCCCTCTAGATCACATAAATCGAGGCATCAGCTTCTTCATTTTCGAAAGTGACCGTGAGATACTTCACGTCACTTCTCATGTTAATTGCCCCTTGAGTTTCTCTCCCGATGATTGCGCTTTAGGCCGAAGGGACGTCGACGACCAGCCATTTGACCATTAGTGTGGTAAACCAGGATTTCCCGTCTGGCCCGGTTCCAATGAACATGGCTGGGAGCTTGATGCACCCGAGTACTGGTAGCTCGTCCGGTTAATTGCCCCGTGAGTTTCTCTCCCGATGATTGCGTTGTAGGCCGAAGGGACGTCGACGACCAGCAATTTGACCATTAGTGTGGTATACCGGGATTGCCCGTCAGGCCCGGTTCCAATGAACATGGCTGGGAGCTTGATGCACCCGAGTACCGGTAGCTCGTCTGGGCCTACCCCACGCCTTCTAACAATCAGAATTCCATTTGAACTTTGCCCGTTCGGCTGCGTTTTCTGCCTTTGATTTTTTCTCCCCTCTTTTCACCCCTACTCTTCCGGCTTCCGCACCTTCTTTAACCAAGAGTTTGAAGAAAGGGCGGCCTTTATGCCCATACCGAGATATGAAGCGACTCAGGGCTGTTATTCTTCCGAGAAGCCTTTGCTCGCCTTTGATCGATGAAGGTGTCTTTGCATTTAGCAGAGCTTTGATTTTTGTCAGATTTGCATCGATACCACGCTCAGAAACCATGAACCCGAGGAATTTTCTAGCAGTTACCTAGAAAACGCACTTGTCCGGGTTTAATCGAAGCCCGTTCACCTCTTTGCTTTTGATAATAATATCATCAACGTATACTTCAAGAATCCTTCTAATCTGGTCAGAGAAGACTTTATCCATCAACATTTGGTAAGTTGCCCCGACATTCTTGAGTCCGAAAGACATCCTGATGTACCAATGTGTGCCGGCGTCACTTATGAAAGATGTCTTCTCTTCGTCTATTGGGTTCATCCGGATCTGGTGATATCCACTATAGGCATCGAGGAAGCTAAGTCTCACATGTTCGGCTGTAGAGTCCACGGGCCTATCGACCGGGGGTGTGGGGTATGAAGCATCGTTTACATTTGTAAAATCGATGCACATGCATAGTTTGTCAGTGTCCTCCCGGGTTGTCACTACGGGATTGCTCAACCATTCGGGATAATATACTTCTCTTATGACCCCAGCATCGAGAAGTTTCGAGATCTATTCTTTAATGAAGGCTCTTTTGAATGGTGCGTTGTTCCTCTTTTTCTGTCTTATGGGTCTTGCGTTTGGGTCGTTGTGCGGACTATGTTGAATTACGTTCGGGTCGATCCTGAACATGTCACTAGGAGAGTAGGCGAACAGATCATTATTCATTTGAAGGAGATTTACAAGGTTTGCCTTACTGCTTTCGGGCAAGTGTTCGACAATTCTGGTAGTCCGGCCTTCCTCCAAAATGACTTCCTCCGTTTTGGTCGCTTCCTCCTCCTCATCCTTCGAGCAACTCGGGCCATTCTGAGCCAAAGCCATGACTTCCTTTACCTCCCTCTGGCTCAAATAAATCGAGGCATCAGCTTCTTCATTTTTGAAAGTGACCGTGAGATACTTCACGTCACTTCTCATGTTAATTGCCCATTGAGTTTCTCTCCCGATGATTGCATTGTAGGCCGAAGGGACGTCGACGACCAGCCATTTGACCATTAGTGTGGTATACCGGGATTGCCCGTCGGGCCCGGTTCCAATGAACATGGCTGGGAGCTTGATGCACCCGAGTACTGGTAGCTCGTCCGGGCCTACCCCACGCCTTCTAACAATCGGGATTCCATTTGAACTTTGCCCGTTCGGCTGCGTTTTCTGCCTTTGATTTTTTCTCCCCTTTTTTCACCCCTACTCTTCCGGCTTCCGCACCGTCTTTATCCAAGAGTTTGAAGAAAGGGCGGCCTATATGCTCGTACGGAGATATGAAGCGGCTCAGGGCTGTTATTCTTCCGAGAAGCCTTTGCACGTCTTCGATCGATGAAGGTGTCTTTGCATTTAGCAGATCTTTGATTTTTTCCGAATTTGCATCGATGCCACGTTCGGAAACCATGAACCCGAGTAATTTTCTAGCAGTTACCTCGAAAACGCACTTGTCCGGGTTTAATCGAAGCCCGTACTTCCGGATCTTACCAAACACATCCTTATATATCGGATGAGGTCGTTCTCCTATTTGCTTTTGATAATAATATCATCAACGTAGACTTCAAGAATCCTTCAAATCAGGTCAGAGAAGACTTTATCCATCAACCTTTGGTAAGTTGCCCGACATTCTTGAGTCCGAAAGGCATCCTGATGTACCAATGTGTGCCGGCATCACTTATGAAAGATGTCTTCTCTTCGTCTGTTGGGTTCATCCGGATCTGGTGATATCCACTATAGGCATTGAGGAAGCTAAGTCCTACATGTCCGGCTGTAGAGTCCACGGGCCTATCGACCGGAGGTGTGGGGTATGAAGCGTCGTTTACATTTGTAAAATCTATGCACATGCGTAGTTTGTCAGTGTCCTCCCGGGTTGCTACTACGGGATTGCTCAACCATTCGGGATAATATACTTCTCTTATGACCCCAGCATCGAGAAGTTTCGAGATCTGTTCTTTAATGAAGGCTTTTTTGAATGGTGCGTTGTTCCTCTTCTTCTGTCTTATGGGTCTTGCGTTAGGGTCGATGTGCAGGCTATGTTGAATTACTTTCGGGTCGATCCCGAACATGTCACTAGGAGAGTAGGCGAACAGATCTTTATTCATTTGAAGGAGATTTACAAGGTTTGCCTTACTGCCTTCGGGCAAGTGTTCGGCAATTCTGGTAGTCCGGCCTTCCTCCAAAATGACTTCCTCCGTTTTGGTCGCTTCCTCCTCCTCATTCTTCGAGCAACCCGGGCCCTTCTTAGCCAAAGCCCTGACTTCCTTTACGTCCCTTTGGCTCACATAAATCAATGCATCAGCTTCTTCATTTTCGAAAGTGACCGTGAGATACTTCACGTCACTTCTCATGTTAATTGCCCCTTGAGTTTCTCCCCCGATGATTGCGTTGTAGGCCGAAGGGACGTCGACGACCAGCCATTTGACCATTAGTGTGGTATACCAGATTAGCCCGTCGGGCCCGGTTCCAATGAACATGGTTGGGAGCTTGATGCACCCGAGTACTGGTAGCTCGTCCGGGCCTACCCCACGCCTTCTAACAATCGGGATTCCATTTGAACTTTGCCCGTTCGGCTACGTTTTCTGCCTTTGATTTTTTCTCCCCTTTTTTCACCCCTACTCTTCCGGCTTCCGCTCCTTCTTTAACCAAGAGTTTGAAGAAAGGGCGGCATTTATGCCCGTACCGAGATATGAAGCGACTCAGTGCTGTTATTCTTTCGAGAAGCCTATGCACGTCTTCAATCGGTAAAGGTGTCTTTGCATTTAGCAGAGCTTTGATTTTTGCCGGACTTGCATCGATGCCACGTTCAGAAACCATGAACTCGAGTAATTTTCTAGCAGTTACCTCTAAAACGCACTTGTCTGGGTTTAATTGAAGCCTGTACTTCCGGATCTGACCAAACACATCCTCGATATCCTGGATGAGGTCGTTCTCCTCTTTGCTTTTGATAATAATATCGTCAACGTATACTTCAAGAATCCTTCCAATCTGGTCAGAGAAGACTTTATCCATCAACCTTTGGTAAGTTGCCCCGACATTCTTGAGTCTGAAAGGCATCCTGATGTACCAATGTGTTCCGGCGTCACTTATGAAAGATGTCTTCTCTTCGTCTATTGGGTTCATCCGGATCTGGTGATATCCACTATAGGCATCGAGGAAGCTAAGTCTCACATGTTCGGCTGTAGAGTCCACGGGCCTATCGACCGGGGTCGTGGGGTATGAAGCGTCGTTTACATTTGTAAAATCTATGCACATGCGTAGTTTTTCAGTGTACTCCCGGGTTGCCACTACGGGATTGCTCAACAATTCGGGATAATATACTTCTCTTATGACCCCAGCATCGAGAAGTTTTGAGATCTGTTCTTTAATGAAGGCTCTTTTGAATGGTGCGTTGTTCCTCTTTTTCTGTCTTATGGGTCTTGCGTTTGGGTCGATGTGCAGACTATGTTGAATCACGTTCAGGTCGATCCCGAACATGTCACTAGGAGAGTAGGTGAACAGATCATTATTCATTTGAAGGAGATTTACAAGGTCTGCCTTACTGCTTTCGGGCAAGTGTTTGGCAATTCTGGTAGTCCGGCCTTCCTCCAAAATGACTTCCTCTGTTTTGGTCGCTTCCTCCTCCTAATCCTTCGAGCAACTCGGGCCCTTCTGAGCCAAAGCCATGACTTCCTTTAACTCCCTCTAGCTCACATAAATCGAGGCATCAGCTTCTTCATTTTTCAAAGTGACCGTGAGATACTTCACGTCACTTCTCATGTTAATTGCCAATTGAGTTTCTCTCCCGATGATTGCGTTGTAGGCCGAAGGGACGTCGACGACCAACCATTTGACCATTAGTGTGGTATACCGGGATTGCCCGTCGGGCCCGGTTCCAATGAACATGGCTGGGTGCTTGATGCACCCGTACTGGTAGCTCGTCCGGGCCTACCCCACGCCTTCTAACAATCGGGATTCCATTTGAATTTTGCCCGTTCGGCTACGTTTTCTGCCTTTGATTTTTTCTCCCCTTTTTTCACCCCTACTCTTCCAGCTTCCGCACCTTCTTTAACCAAGAGTTTGAAGAAAGGGCGGCCTATATGCCCGTACGGAGATATGAAGCGGCTCAGGGCTGTTATTCTTCCGAGAAGCCTTTGCACGTCTTCGATCGATGAAGTTGTCTTTGCATTTAGCAGAGCTTTGATTTTTGCCGGATTTGCATCGATTCCACGTTCGGAAACCATGAACTCAAGTAATTTTCTAGCAGTTACCTCGAAAACGCACTTGTCCGAGTTTAATCGAAGCTCGTACTTCCGGATCTGACCAAACACTTCCTCGATATCCCGGACGAGGTCGTTCTCCTCTTTGCTTTTGATAATAATATCGTCAATGTATACTTCAAGAATCCTTCCAATCTAGTCAGAGAAGACTTTATCCATCAACCTTTGGTAAGTTGCCCCGTCATTCTTGAGTCCGAAAGGCATCCTGATGTACCAATGTGTGCCGGCGTCACTTATGAAAGATGTCTTCTCTTCGTCTGTTAGGTTCATCCGGATCTGGTGATATCCACTATAGGCATCGAGGAAGCTAATTCTCACATGTCCGGCTGTAGAGTCCACGGGCCTATCGACCGGGGGTGTGGGGTATGAAGCGTCGTTTACATTTGTAAAATCTATGCACATGCGTAGTTTGTCAGTGTCCTCCCGGGTTGCTACTACGGGATTGCTCAACCATTCGGGATAATATACTTCTCTTATGACCCCAGCATCGAGAAGTTTCGAGATCTGTTCTTTAATGAAGGCTCTTTTGAATGGTGCGTTGTTCCTCTTCTTCTGTCTTATGGGTCTTGCGTTAGGGTTGATGAGCAGGCTGTGTTGAATTACTTTCAGGTCGATCCCGAACATGTCACTAGGAGAGTAGGCGAACAGATCTTTATTCATTTGAAGGAGATTTACAAGGTTTGCCTTACTGCCTTCGGGCAAGTGTTCCGCAATTCTGGTAGTCCTGCCTTCCTCCAAAATGACTTCCTCCGTTTTGGTCGCTTCCTCCTCCTCATCCTTCGAGCAACCCGGGCTCTTCTGAGCCAAAGCCATGACTTCCTTTACGTCCCTTTGGCTCACATAAATCGATGCATCAGCTTCTTCATTTTCGAAAGTGACCGTGAGATACTTCACGTCACTTCTCATGTTAATTGCCCCTTGAGTTTCTCTCACGATGATTGCGTTGTAGGCCAAAGGGACATCGACGACCAGCCATTTGACCATTAGTGTGGTATACCGGATTTGCCCGTCGGGCCCGGTTCCAATGAACATGGCTGGGAGCTTGATACAACCGAGTACTGGTGCTCGTCCGGGCCTACCCCATAAGTCACGGTCCTGACAGGGTTCAACCTACTTTACTTCAATTTTAGTCCTTCGTATGCTTTGGCGAACAACACATCAGCGTTCGAGCCGTCATCACAAAGGACCCTTCTCACATCGATGGTCCCATTCCGAAGGGTGATGATGATTGGGTTATAATGCGGGAAGCGTACCTCGGTTCCGTCAGCGCGTTTGATCCTCCAGTCTGGGTCCCTATAGCTTAGAGAATGTTACAGTCACCCCGAGCGGGTTGTGATTTCGGTGATCCGAGTCTCCGTTTAAGGCATGCGGGTCATGTCTTTGGTTGGTCAGACAGCTCCCGGACCTTCACTGGGTAACATTCTCGGAAATTCTTTCATATTTGAGGTCGCACGGGTCCCCCGGACATTTCCGCGGAAAATATTTTTCCAGGAGCGGGACTTGTTTATGGGCGATCAGCAAGCTCGGTAGCTTTATCGGGACCTTGAACTGTCAGCATATTTGGGATCGTACGAGCATTCCGCATCTTTTAACGGAGTATATTTTTGGGGTACGGGATGAAAGTTCCTGGGCGACGCCCGGGGCTCGAGATGAAAGTTTTGGGACTGCTTTGGGATGGGATGTGCTATGTCTCGGGACGGGTAATATGGTGATAACTGAGAAAGCACACACGACAGGGATTTTAGCTCGGGCTAGCACGCGCACACGTTGGGAGTTACTAGGGTGAAGTTGGCGCGGGATTACGCTCCAACACTTAAGCACTTTCGGATTTGGCTTGGGTGTGAGTCACCATAGTGACTAAGGTGGTGAATCACATGCTAGGAGGACAAGTGTCCTAGTGACTCATAAAGGAGGAAGTATAAAAGGGTGAATTTTGGAAGAAAAGGCCATTTTGCTCTCATTTCTTCTTCCTCTCTTCCATCCGCCATCTTCTTCTTCTCCCTTACCTCTCAAGTGTTCTTCATGCAAGGGCTCAAGGAAGGTTGAATCTTGGTTTCAAGCTTGAGGTAAGCTTCTTCCCTCCTCGATTTAGTAAGTTTGGAGCATGAGTTTTGGGTGGAAGTTTGGATTAGAACCGAATTCATGTATGTCTTTGCTACATGATGTGTTCATCTTCTTGCTTCAAGATTTAAGTATGTTGTTCTTGGCATGGAGTAGTGTAGGAATCAAGGTTTGATTTATGGAAGAACACCATGGTTTGGAAAACCCTAATTGGCCGAATTTGTTGTTGAATTCTAAACCTAATGGTTGGTTGTGTTCTTGATTCATGCTTGAGATATGTTGTTCCTAGCATGATTTCAAGTTGATGTGTGGATTCAATTTGAAGGTAAACATGTTGGGTAAAAAGTACCCAATTTGCCGTAATTGTTCATTAGGGTTTAAGTTTGATTTTGGGTGATTAGGGTGAGATGTGTTGGTAAGCATGCTTAAAGTGTGTAATTGATGAATTAAGCATGTGTTTGGAACCTTAATTGGTTTGAATTAAAGTTTGGTATAAAAAAGAGAGGTGGAGGCCGAAATTGAAAGAAGGTTTTGGTTATGATTGTGTTGTGTTTTGGTAGTGTTTTGGGTATCGGGAATAGAAGTAGGTAACTAACGATGTTCGGAACGTCGTTTTCGGAAATTGTGGACAATACCGACCTACTTTCTTGTTTGCGGGGTAAATGTTGGGAAAGTGTGATTTGAATGTTTGGTTGTGGTTATGGGTGGTTGATAAAAATGTTCTAGCTCGGTTTGAGAAACCGAGCTCTCTGTGGAATTTTACGAGAAAGTGCGGGATTGGTTTCCGGGAATCTATTTTGGTGATTTCTGACTTGTGTGTGGTTGTTCAGCTTGTTTCAGCAGTGGTGGAGTAGTACGGGGACTTCAGAAGTCACACTACAGCGTTTCGGGCCGGACGCCAGGATTTTCCTGGGATTTTGCTGCGGATTGGTTTTTGTGAGGTAAGGTTTCAACTTCTCTCGTTATGCATTATGTGTTACGGTCACCCCGAGCGGGTTGTGACTTAGGTGACCCGGGGCTCCGGTTTTAGCCTGCGGGTCATGGTTTTTGGTGGTCCGACAGCTCCCGAGGCTTATCTGAGTATTATTTTTGGGAATCCTTCTGGATTTGAGGTCGTATGGGTTCCCCGAACATTTCCGCCGAAAATATTTTTCCGGAGCCGCGACTTGTCTCGCGGCGTACAGCGGGCTCGGTAGCGCTCCCGGGACCTTGGAATGGGAAACCGTTTGCATATTTAGAATCGTGGGAACGCCCTACATCTTTTTACAGAGTATGCTTTTTGGGACGGGACGTTCGGTCCCGGGCGACTCCTGGGGCTCAGGACGGGAATCCCGAGGCTCGTGATGGAAATTTTGCGACGGCTTGGGTGTAAATTATGTTATGGTTCAAGACGGATTTTATGGTAATATTTGATGATTTTTGGCATGGTGTGATTTTTGGTCCGGGTTAGCACGCGCGCACGGCGGGATGTGCTCGGGTTAAGCGGGCACGGTACGACACTCGGGATTTATAGTTTAACATGTGAAACATGATTTGTGGGTGTTATGGTATTCCGAGGGTTGTTTTTAGTTTTCGTTCTAATTGTAGTTTGAAAGTTGCGATTGGGCTAAATTGCAATTTTTGGGAAAGTTTGGGGACAAAGTTGTAATTAACCCAAAAATCAGAAATATTTGGAAAAGAGGAAGGGCTGAAGTCGGCTGCTAAGGGAAAAGATAAGGACAGTTGTCCTAATATGGTAATATTCATTTCTTCTTCTTCTTCCTCTTGTTGCCGCCATTGTTGGCTCTCTTCCAAGCTCCATATGTTCTTCAATCTTTGGCAAGGAATCAACAAGGATTTGGGCGTAAATCATTGGTAAGCTTCACCTCTTTAAGAATTTACAAGTTGGAAGCATAGATTTTGGGTGGAAAGTGGGTTTAGAAACCAAATTGTGTTTGTTCTTTGCTATTAGTTGTGATGATCTTCTTGCTTCCAAGTTTAAGTATGTTGTTCTTGGTATGGAAAGGAGTAAGAATCGAGGTTTAGATTTTGGAAAAACATCAAGGTTGAAAAAACACTAATTTGGTGAATTATTGGTTGTTTTCTAAAGTTGGTGATTTGTTCTGTTCTTGAATCATGCTTTGGATATGTGGTTCCTAGCATGATTCTAAGGCTTTGTGTGGTTTCAATTTGATGGAAAACATGTTAGGTAAGAAAACCCCAATTTTCCGAAATGGGAAGCTAGGGTTTATGTTTGATTCTTGGTGATTAAGGTGTAATTGGTTAGTAATCAAGCTTAAGAAGTGTAATTGGTGGTTAAAGTGTGTAATTGGAACCTTAATTGGATTGATTTGAAGTTTGGGTGAAAATTTGGCAAGAGGCCGAATTGGTAAAAGGAGGATTTGGTGTATGTTTGGGTTGAATTAGATTGGGTTGGATAGTGATTTGGTATCGGGGATGGAATTAGGTGCGTAACGATGTTCAGAACGTCATTTTCGGGTAATGGGAGCAAAATTCACCATTATGCTTGGTTGCGGGTAAAGTGTCTGGAATGTGGGGTTTAATGGCTTAGATGTGTTTGTGGGTGTATGAATAACGATGTTCTAGCTTGGTTCGTGAAACCGAGCTTTCTGTGGATTTTTGCGGGAAAGTGCGGGACTGTGCGGGTTTCGTTTCCGGAGGTCTGTTTTGGTGAGTTCTGACTTATGTGTGGTTGTTCAGCTTGTTTCTGCAGTGGTGGTGTAGTGGGGGACCCTAAGAGCACACTGTCACATTTCGGGCCAGGAGGCGAGATTTCCCGGGACTTTTGCTGCGAAGCGGTTTCTCTGAGGTAAGGGCTCAAATTCTCGTTATGCATTCTGGAATGAGACTTTATGTATAACGGGTTTAGTTGAGGCGGGTTCCGGGTTGAGGACGGTGGTTCGATGATCCTGGGACCTGTTGTTACGGTCACCCCGAGCGGGTTGCGACCGGGTGACCCGGGGCTCCGGTTTTAGCCTGCGGGTCACGTTTTTCGGCGTTCAGGCGGCTCCCGAGCCCTATCCGAGTATCATTTTGGCGAACCCCTCCGTATTTGAGGTCGTGTGGGTCCCCCGGACGTTTCCGCCGAAAATATTTTTCTGGCGCCAGGGGGTTGTCGGGGTCATCTCGGGACGTACAGCGGGCTCGGTAGCACTCTCGAGATCTCAGTTTGGGAAGCCGTTCGCAGTTTTGGAGTCGTGGAGACGTCCCGAAGGTGGTTGTAGAGTTTAATCTTTGGGGCGGGACGTTCGGTTCCGGGCGACTCCCGGGGCTCGGGATGGAAATTTTCTGACGGCTTTGGGGTAAGTTGTGTTTAAATTTAAGATGGAATTTATGGGTATTTTTATAGAATTTTTGGAGTGACGGAATTTCGGTTCAAGTTGACACGCTCGCACGTCGGGTTTTGGTTCGGGTTCAGCGAGCTCGGTAGGACACTCCGGAAAGGTAAACGAATTTCTGAAAAATGTTCTGTGAATGTTATAATATTCTGAAGGTTGTGTCCAAGTTTCGTTAATTTTGGAATTCGGTAATTATTTTTGGGCAAAAAGAATTGGAACTTTCGGAAAAATTGGGAGTTAATTTGCAAATGGGTGCAAATTAAAAAGAAATCAGCATGGGTAGCAGCAGCAGCCCTTTCTTTTCGGCAGCAAGTGTGTGTGTGTGATTAATGGGACACATGTCCTATTTTAATTTAGGAAGGGAGGTATGGGTTTAAAGTAGGAAAATACATAAGGCTTATTATTACATAAAATGAAACTTATCTCATTTCTTTCTTTTCTTCTCTTCTTCTTCTTCTTCTTGCTGCTGCTTCTGCCGACGCCATGGATGAAGACCAACCTCAAGCTTGAACTTCTTATTCTTGGTGGAAATCAAAGAGGAATTGGTTGCTACTTGTGGTAAGTACCTTCCTAAGTCCTCTTTTCTCATTAGTTTTGAAGTTTAGTGGTGAAAAGAGAAGTTTTGGTAAATGATGGGTTTGTTCTTAGCTATAAGCTAGGATGATTTTCTTCCTCCCATCTTTTAGTATGTTGTTCTTGGGTGGTAGGAGAGTGTTAATCAAGTGTTGGATTTTGGAAAACACAACTTGGAAGGAAACCCTATATTGGCCGAATTTATGGAAGATTTTCCAAAATGGTGTGTGTTTGTTATCTTGTTTCATGCTTCAAGTATGTTAGTTCTAGCATGATTCTAAGCTTGTGTATGGATTTAAGTTGATGGAAAACAAGTTGAGGTGAAAACCCCCTTTTGGCCGAATTGGTTAAGTGTATGTTCATGATGGATTTTGTTGTTTGGGTGCAATTGGATAGCATTCATGGTTTAGAAATGAAATTGGTGGTTAGAATGGTTGTTTGGTAGCTTGAATGGATTGAATTGGAAGTTGGATGAAAAGTTGGTTAGGAACCGAAATCTTGGAATGGTTCTTTTTCAATGTTGGAGGTTCATTTTGGTTAAATTGAATGTTAATATGGTGTTGGGGTTGAATTTAGGAGTGGATGGAAGTTTGAAATGTTGAATTCGGTTAAGAAATGGAAAAGTTACAATTAAGCGGGATTATCGGAAAATGGCGGGTAAAGAAGGGTTTAAGGTTGGATTTGATCAGTTCTGCTTATTGTATGATGTTTGTCAATGTATAATCTTGCATTGTCTAGGTTGGTTCTGAATTCTGATGTTTCTGTGAAAATCTGGAATTTTACGGAAATGCAGCCGGATTTTCGGTTTTGGGGTCGGGGTTGTAATTTGGTAGTGTGGTTGATAAGGATGCTAATTCAACTTGGTTTGGCAGATTCTGAGTTTCGGTGGTTAGGAAAAGAGGAGTTCTAAGTTTCGGGGCACGGTGTAGGTGTTATCCAGAATCGGTCCAATACTCTGGATTTTGAGGTAAGGGTTTGGTTCTATTGTTTGGTAAGCTAAGTATATGTTTTGGTTTCAGTTTCTGTTCTGCTGGTATTTCGGAATATTATGCCTTTGGGCATATTCTGTAGTTTGTAGGAGTATGCCTTATGGCATACTGCATGCATTAACATTACGACAGGTTGTGGGTTCGCTACCCCAGTGGTGCACCATGCTTCAGATTAGCTTGGCTTCCGACTCCCTTAGTGGAGGCTCGTTCCGATTTATTATAAGGGTTATGGCGATTTAGAATCGCACGTCCTTGGGATTCCGATTTATTTTCGTACATGCATGATATTCGTATTCGGTTGCATATATTGCTATCTTTCTGTTTTGCGGGTTACATATACTTACCTTACCCCTTATCCCTTACGGGGTCCTTTTAGGACTCACCCTACTTTGGGTTCTGTTTTTGGGTTTCAGGTAGACCTGATAAGCGGCCTGCGGAGTAGGTTTCCGTGAGGTTCTACCTCGGTTGTGTTTTGCAGCAGCTTCACCTTGCGGCCCGGGATTGTCTTTTGGATCTGAATCCCGCGCGAGGTATTTGACGCTTAGTCCTAGGCTTGGCTCTGTAGCTGCATGTGCATACTTTCTGGTTTGCTGTGATGATTGTATTTCTGTATATATTTATATATTCTGTTCTGTATATGTTCTGAGCGCTTGGCGCTTGCTAGACATTTTAGGTTCTGTGAATTCTGTATGTATATGTGTTTTGGTGCGTAAGCACTCGTCCACGGAGGGCGGGGCTTACTCTGTTATTAGTGCATGAATTGTATGGTTGCATCTTATTTTGGTTATACGCATGAAATTTCCGTTAGTTTGCTTCCACAATCTTTCCGTTTTCGGGTCCGCTACGCGCGGCGGGTCTCGATGGACCTGCCACTCCTTTCCATTCCGGCTTCCGCTTCCGGCGTCCCGGCGCCCCCGCCTCCGCAACCGGGCTCGGGCGGCGTGTGGTGACACCTGTCATATGGTAAGATACTGTTTGTAGTTTGTTCTGCTTCAAGGCCCGGTTGGTCTTGGAGGCCACGGGTTACTTATCTGTTCTGTATATCCGCACTAGGTGCCGATATTCTGCTTATACCTTTTGGTTTATTTTGTTCTGTTTTGCATATGCATTGTGATATGTTTTTGTTCTATGACGAGACCCGGGATGGTCTTAGAGACCACAGGTGCTCCTTGGTTTGGTTTAGTTTGGTTGTGTCCGCACTGAGGGTGCCGACATTCTTTTCTGCGTATCCGCACCGGGAGTGCAGGTACTTCTGTTCTGTGTGTCCGCACTGGAGGGTGCCAACACTTTACGTATATCCGCACCGGGAGTGCAGGTATACTTCTGTGACCCTACAACAGTTTGGGGATCGCAACCCCAGCCGGTACCATGCTTCTGTTCTGTATATTCTGACCTCTTAGAGAGGGCTGTCGTTCTGTTATTTTAAGGGTCATTATGGCGGTTGGACCGCGTATGATGGGTTCTGGCTCACCTCTGACTCTGCATACATGCACATATATATGTATATTTGCTTGTGTTTGTTCTGTTTTGCAGGTTCGGCTCAGTAGCACATTTCCAAACTGTATCTTACCTTAGCCCTTACTGGGTCCTCACGAGGACTCACCCCTTTCTGTTTACCACCTTTCAGGTCTATCTGACAAGCAGCCGGCAGACTAGAGATCCACGGTGCTTTTGGTTTTTGGTTTCAGGTAATGACAGTTCCATGGTGGAACCTTTGTTCTGTTACGGTCACCCCGAGCGGGTTGTGACCCGGGTGACCCGGGGCTCCGGTTTTGGCCTGCGGGTCACGATTCTGGGCGGTTAATTGGCTCCCGAGACTTATCTGAGCATCATTTCTGGAGATCCTTCGGGATTTGAGGTCGTGTGGGTCCCCCGGACATTTCCGCGGAAAATATTTTTCCGGGGCCGGGGCTTGTCTCGGGACGTACAGCGGGCTCGGTAGCGCTCCCGGGACCTCAGATTGAGAAACCGTTTGCGGATTTGGAATCGTGGGAGCGACCCGGAGGTTTTTACGGAGCATGTTTTTCGGGACGTGACGTGCGGTCCCGGGCGACTCCCGGGGCTCTGGGCGGAATCCCGGGGCTCGGGATGGAATTTTTCCGTCGGCCCCAGGGGAAGTCATGTTATATTTTAAAGTGGATTTTATGGTTATTTTTGTGAAATTTTGTCGTGACGGGTTGTGGCTCAGGTTGTTATGCGGCCACGCCGGGATTCGGTTGGGTTCAGCGAGCTCGGTAGGACGCTACGGAATGGTAAATGAATATTTGAAAAATGTTTTATGAATGTTATGATATTCTGAGGATTCTGGTCAGTTTTGGTTACATTTGGGGTTCGTTACTTATATTTGGGGTTTAATTGCAAAGATTTGGAGAATTGGGGGTTAAGTTGCAATTAACCCAAAAGGCATTAATGTTTTGGGCCAACTTGGGCTTTAAGTCGGCAGCAGCAAGGGCTGGTGGGCTGGACCCTTGTCCTTTTGTTATTTAAGATGGTTAAAGGGAGGAAAATACATAAGGCTAAAATTAATTCATGAAAAAAAAACAAATTCATTTTCTTTTCTTTCTTCTTTCTTCTCTTCTCCTTCCCGAAACACTTCAGCCATGGCTACTGTTCATCAAGCTTCTCCTTCTTCAATTCTTGGCTGAAATCAACAAGAAATTGGATTCTTTAAGTGGTAAGCTTCCTCTCTTTCTCTCTTTTCAAGTTGGATGCAAGTTTTGGGTAGGGAAAAGAGGAAGAAAATGGATTAAGGGTTTGTTCTTAGCTACCATCTAGGATGATCCTCATGCTTCCAAATTTAAGTATGATGATCTTGGGAAGGAGGGGAGTAAGAATCTATGGTTAGATTTTGGAAAAACATCATGAATGATGGAAACATAATTAGGCGAATTTTTGATGGATTTTCTAAAATGGTGTAGAGTTGTGTTCTTGAGTCATGCTTTGGATATGTTGTTCCTAGCATGATTCTAAAGCATTCTATGGTTTCAATTTGATGGAAAGTATGTTGTGTGGAAAAGCCCCAAATTGAGTGAATAGTACAATTAGGGTTTATGTTGAATTATGGTGATTTGGGTGAAATTGGTTAGTAATCAAGGTTAAGAAGTGTAATTGGTGTTTAGTATGATTAATTGGAAGCTTGAATGGTTTGATTTGGAAATGGGGTGAAAAATTAGTTAAGGGCGAAATGCTCAAGTGGTTCTTTTTCCATGTTAGTGTTGCATTTTGGTTAAATTGGATGGTAAATTGGTATTGTGGATGAAAGTAGATGCGTTATGACGTTTGAAATATCATTTTCGGGTTAGAAATGAGAAAGTTAGGTTTATGCGGGTTTTCCGGGAAAAGTGTCTGGAATACGGGTTTGAAGGCTGGAATGTGTTTGTGGGTGTTGGAATAACAAGGCTCTAGCTCGGTTCGTAAAACCGAGCTTTCTGTGGACTTTTGCGGGAAAGTGCGGGTTTGTGCGGAAATTGGTTTCCGGGGTTTGTTTCAGATGTGTTCTGACCTAATTATGGTTATCCAGCTTGATGATGCGTTGGTGGAGCAGCGTGGAACCGTAGGAGCCAGGTTGTGCATTTCGGGTCGGGAGCCGGGATTTCCCGAGTTTTGGGCTGCGGAGCAGCGCTTCGAGGTAAGGGCTAAATTTGGTAATAATTTATGTTAGTTCCGTTCCAAGGCTCGAAAGACCTTAGAGTGCAGGTTCTTATTCATTACGTATGTGTATATCAAGTATGATACTTACATTTTTATTTGTGCATGGTTATTATTATTTGTTACGATTACGTGACGAGACCCGTATGGTTGGAGAGACCGCGGGTGCTCCTTGGTTACATTACGTATCCGCACCAGAGTGCAGTATTACATTACGTGTGTATGCACTTTGGAGGTGCGACACTTTATGTATACACGCACCGGGAGTGCGGTATACCTCTGTGACCCTACGACAGTTTGGGGATCGCGACACCGGCCCGTACCGTGCTTTACATTACATTACATTACATTACGTATATTTCGACCTCTTAGAGATGGCTGCCGTTTTGGAGTCGTTACGGCGGTTGGACCGCATATGATGGATTCGACTCACCTCGACTTTGCAT